>JAWNNI010000066.1:0-2751666 GCA_035043065.1 Hirtodrosophila confusa
GCCGCCTATTTCAGTATCAGCTACTCTCGCATGAGCGTGTACTTTGTGGACGAGGAAGTGCATAAATAATCGATAATTATATTTGATTGAGGTATTCACTGGGGCTGTAAAAGCTGCTGATGTTCATGTCTCATGTTTCGTATTCTCAAACCCTCTATAACACGAGGCAGAGATGGAGCAACTAGTCAAATCAACTATATTTTCCTATTTGTTTTCCAATTTAATCCCCCTGAAACACGTTTGAACAAAATTTACAACTGATGAGAGCTGGATGCAGTGTAGCTCATCATCTTTTTAACCAGTGGCATCACTGTAAAGCCTCCCCAGTCCTTGCAGTGATCCTTCTCAATGGGTCACTGTTGAGATCCTTGATACGCAGAACTTCACTTGCCTCTCGCGAGTGGGGCTTGTCACTCTCATAAAGAAGTGAAATGGGTGAAACGTGTAGCAGTCAAATGGACCTTATCAAGTCAATTATTTGGTAACAAGCTAACTTTAATGCATATACATTTGTTTCGCTCGAAGATGGTATATAAGAATTTTCTTCCAGATTATCGCCGTAACTAGAAACATGAAATTCATTCTGGCAGTACTTTTTGTTATTGGCGTCGCTCTGCCTGGCACCAAGCATGTAAGTTGGATAGGGCCTGTCCTGCTTAAAGACTAATACCTGATTTCTTGGATTTTCTGAGCATGCAAGCTGAAAGGTTTCACAAGACTACTATGTTTTAAATATTAAATTACATGTATAATAAAACTAAAAATCTTGGTAACAAGCTAACAGTGTTTTAAAGACTAACTTTATTTGGGAATAAATAAGTAAGACGGTCTATTCGGGTGCGCTCGATTACAAGACACCTTCAACAAAGCTCTGATATCCTCGAACACATCAACGGTCTCCTATACAAATACATAGATCCCTTCAATATATTTAACGTCTACAAGTTACTTGCAAATAAAGAGTATTAATTTAATAAACGAGTATACATACATATGTAACTGTAGATTGTTAGTTAGTGGTTTAATATAATAAACTTAGAAGTTTGGAAAAGGAAACAACTTATCCCAGACTTTGTAACGTTTTTCGTTAATGTTGCCAGTTTTGGACGTCAAGTTTACATCAATTTCCAAGTAATTCTGTTCATGGGGATTATATAAGGGCCAGTGAAGATCTCGCAAGTATTCGTCAGTCGCATTGTGAGGATCACTAAATGATAGTTAAATGTAAATACTAAGAATAAGTTTACTATAGTCTATATCTACCCCTTTCTTGCAAACTCTGTCCACATGCGTGTGAGCCGTTCAATAAGCAAATTTTCAGGATCGCTTTGCTTAAAGAGAGGCGTCAGAAGCGGCACATGAAACAGATACAAGAGCTCATCGTGATGCACGGCGCCTGGAACAATAAATCTTAAGATATTTTCCAAGTTACGATACCAAGCAATATCTACCAAATGTTTCATTCGTATCCGGGTGCTTTAAGAAACTGTAGCGTCCCTTGTAGCGAAAATAATAAGTGTAGATGGGCGTATGTGGGGCCATCAGGCGCATAAAACGATGATACTCGACCCCTATTAAGGCATCGCTGTAGAGCCTCCCCAGGCCTTGCAGGGATCCGGGATTCTCAATCGGTCCACTGCCCAGATACTCCCTCCGCAGAACCTCACTTGCCTCCCGCGAGTGGGGCGTGTCTCTCTCATACAACAGCGCAATGGGTGCAACGTGCTCCCAGTTAGCATTCAGCTTGTCTCGAATACTATTATTGCGCAGATCAACTATAAAGTTGGTCGGCTTAGCAAGAAAATGAATTCAATGGAATATATCTACTCACAGAATGCGCCAGACAGAAACTCAAACTCGGTTATGCCCGTAATGAGTGGCACCTTGTAGAAGTGACCACTTTGTGCCGTTTTGTATGGATGCTCCACCAGAAAACGCTCCTGTCCGAATTCCTGCTCAATGACAGGCTGCCAATGGTACACCGGAGTCCAGCCAAACTCAAACATGCCATTGTAGGAGCTCACAAAGTCCAGCATGGGCTTTCCACGCAGGCAGCTGACCAAATCCCTCACTGGCTCCTCCGGACACTTCAAAAGCCGTGCCTGACGTTGCGCCAGTGGCAGATCCGCCGTCTCATATGTCCACTGGCCGTATGGCGAGGCACTCATGCAGATGCCACGATGGAACAGGCCGCGCGACATCGGCGACAACATGTGCAGGCCAATGCTCATGCTGCCCGCGCTATAGCCGAGCAGCGTCACAGACTTTGGATCGCCGCCAAAGCGGTGAATATGCTGTTGAATCCAGCGCAGCGCCAGCACCTGATCCTTGAGTCCTGCATTGCCAGGTGCATCCTCGCTGCCTGTGGCCAGAAAGCCCAGGCTTCCTAGGCGATAGTTCAAAGTGACCAGCACACACTCGCGATCCATTAAGTGCGCGGGCCCGGCAAAGTATTTGCTCTGGCCAGAGAACACGTAGAACCCGCCGGGATGCAGAAACACAATGACAGGCAGTCGAGCGTTCACGCTCAAGTTCTTCGTATAGACATTCAGGCGCAGGCAGTCTTCGGAGACATCAGTCATATTGTCCCATGGCTGCGGACACATGGGACCATCCTCGCTTGCATCAAACGTTGCCGGCGTCCAGGCACTCACTGGCTTTGGATTTTTGAAGCGTAGCTCGGCCAGTGGCGGCTCCGCATAGCGTATGCCTCGAAAGGCGTGAAATGGTGTGCCCAGTCTTGAGGTAAGATTGATGCCCCGTATGCGTCCCAGCTCCAACTCCACCTCAACACCCAGCACAGCTCCACAGGACAGCAGCCAAGCGAGCAAAACGAGTCTGAACATCTTGCGGCTCTGCTCCGATTGAGACTGATCGCAATCAAATGCAAGGTTGCGAATTTATAGAATCCGAATGGGATTTTCGGAACGGTGATTGTGGTTTTGCCCAGAAGTCACTCAACAACCGATCCGAAATAAAATAACAAAGCATCAGAGATTTACACAGCTGACTTACACTGCTGCTCAGTCATATACGTACGGCAACAATATTGCCAATCAGTTGTGCTAATGAATTCTTAACATCCAGTTTAATTATTCACTTGACAAGTATTATTTTAATTATGATTCGGAAAAAGCAATAAGTAAACAAATTTTACAAATAGCGCGTTTAATTCAGTTTCAGCTTACATGGATAAGTAATAAGTTGTTCCGTTGACTGACCTTAAAATGGATATTCAAGACTATCATTGGACTTTTATTAGGCCTTCAATATTCCTCAAAATAATCATAGAGTTACAACTAAATGATAAGTGAGTACCAGCAATGGCTGCCATGACCTATATTTGAAGTATTTGAATTTTTCTGAATTTAATACTCAAGCGAATCCACACGAAACCCTCAAAAAAGAGCTTGCACAATAACAAAACAAGTAAGAACGTTGCAGTCGGACGCACCCGACTGTTAAATACTGAATACTGTTCCCAGTCCTATATAATTTGGGTATTTGTGGGTTCGGAAAGAGACGCGAAAAAACAGTAGTCTGTATGCCAAATTTGGTGACTTTACCTGTAAAGGTGTGGGTGTTCTACATTTTTCTCCTTTGCGGGGGAGGGGGTGGGAGGGTCAAAAATTTGTTGATGCAGATTTGTCTAGGTGGTCAACATTAGTCTGTATGCCAAATTAGATAACTCTATCTTTGAAACTGTAGGAGATATACCTCTTGAAACACGTGTTTTGGGGATATCATATGCCGATTTGTCGGGGTGGTGTTGGGGGGTCAAAATTTGTTTGATGCAGATCCGCTGATTACAGCCGCCAACAGCCGCCAAAACAGTTTCAATAAGTTGCGCTAAAACTTTTACACGCCTTTTGCACGCCGTCCCAGCCCACCCACTCCTCCATTCCAGCCGTCCCGCCAACAACAGTTCGAACAAGCGTTGAGCGTGGGCGGACTTTGAGGCGTACGTAGCCGTACTTTCTTGATATATTTATAGTCTGTTCCAAAAGGGAAGCTATGTCAACTTGGTACACATGTTGTTGTATACCCTCAGCTTAAAGAGTGTCGACCGAAAGTTACGAAATCTTATAAATAGACCATTAACCTTCTTAAATGATCTGCTCCAAAGATGCTTAGCTACCCATCTCCTCCCCAGGGTATACACAAAATCTATGTCCAAAATAAGTCCTAAGCGAGGGTGTCTCTTCTAGAATTTTATAGCTACAGTCACATAAATTGTCACTGTTGACCTTTTTACGAAATTTGCTACAAATTTTTTTCAAATACAGATTACTGTTGACTTGCTTAAAACGTTTAATAAAAAAATGTACTTTGGGTTCATAGTGGCCACATATGCGGAAGTCAAATTAACCCTATCAAATCAATTATCTGGTAATAAGGTAATTTTTAAGCCAAATAAATTTGTTTCGCTCGAAGATGGTATATTAGAACTGTCTGGCAGATTATCGACATAACTTGAAAAATGAAATTGATTCTGCTAATACTATTCGCTATTGGTGCCGCTCTGCCTGGCACCCATACTAATACCAGATATCTTGGGTTTTCTGAACATTAAATAACATGTATAATAAAACTAACAAGAAAGAGCGGCTATCTTCGGGTGCCGAGGCTATATACCCTAGCAGCAATTAATTTGTATACAAAACTTAATTGTCGTCTGATTGTTCCTATGGAAGACATGTGGTCCGATTTTGATCAAATTATAGGAAACTATTTGAAGTATAATAAAACTCTCACTTAGTTTGAATGTAATATTTGTATAAACAAAAAGTTTGATATAGTGAAATAGTAGTCTGATTTTGACCAAATTTAGCCAGATTGTATAAACTGTCTAGAGACTCGGCTTGGAAGAGTTTGGTAAGGATACATTAATAAACAAAAAAGTTTTTCATACAAAAACATACTTGTCGATCGATCATTCCTATGTCAGCTATATGTTATAGTGGTCCGATCCGGCCGGTTCTGACATATGTACTGCCTGCAGCAAAAAGAAGGGTCTGTGCCGAGTTTCATTACGATAGCTTTAAAACTGAGAGACTAGTTCGCATAGAAACAGACGGACAGACGGACATGGCCATATCGACTCGGCTATTCATGCTGATTCAGAATATATATACTTTGTTGGGTCGGAAATGCCTTCTTCTGTCCATTACACATTTCGAGACAAAATTATAATACCCTCTGTTAGGGTATAGAAAACTTGGTAACAAGCTTGCAGTGTTTTATAGGCTAACTTTATTCGAACACATCATCGTTCTCCTATACAAATACATAGATCCCTTCAATATATTTAACGTCTACAAGTTACTTGCAAATAAAGAGTATTAATTTAATAAACGAGTATACATACATATGTAACTGTAGATTGTTAGTTAGTGGTTTAATATAATAAAATTAGAAGTTTGGAAAAGGAAACAACTTATCCCAGACTTTGTAACGTTTTTCGTTAATGTTGCCAGTTTTGGACGTCAAGTTTACATCAATTTCCAAGTAATTCTGTTCATGGGGATTATATAAGGGCCAGTGAAGATCTCGCAAGTATTCGTCAGTCGCATTGTGAGGATCACTAAATGAAATGTAAATGTAAATACTAAGAATAAGTTTACTATAGTCTATATCTACCCCTTTCTTGCAAACTCTGTCCACATGCGTGTGAGCCGTTCAATAAGCAAATTTTCAGGATCGCTTTGCTTAAAGAGAGGCGTCAGAAGCGGCACATGAAACAGATACAAGAGCTCATCGTGATGCACGGCACCTGGAACAATAAATCTTAAGATATTTTCCAAGTTACGATACCAAGCACTATCTACCAAATGTTTCATTAGTATCCGGGTGCTTTAAGAAACTGTAGCGTCCCTTGTAGCGAAAATAATAAGTGTAGATGGGCGTATGTGGGGCCATCAGGCGCATAAAACGATGATACTCGACCCCTATTAAGGCATCGCTGTAGAGCCTCCCCAGGCCTTGCAGGGATCCGGGATTCTCAATCGGTCCACTGCCCAGATACTCCCTCCGCAGAACCTCACTTGCCTCCCGCGAGTGGGGCGTGTCTCTCTCATACAACAGCGCAATGGGTGCAACGTGCTCCCAGTTAGCATTCAGCTTGTCTCGAATACTATTATTGCGCAGATCAACTATAAAGTTGGTCGGCTTAGCAAGAAAATGAATTCAATGGAATATATCTACTCACAGAATGCGCCAGACAGAAACTCAAACTCGGTTATGCCCGTAATGAGTGGCACCTTGTAGAAGTGACCACTTTGTGCCGTTTTGTATGGATGCTCCACCAGAAAACGCTCCTGTCCGAATTCCTGCTCAATGACAGGCTGCCAATTGAGCACCGGATTCCAGCCAAACTCAAACATGCCATTGTAGGAGCTCACAAAGTCCAGCATGGGCTTTCCACGCAGGCAGCTGACCAAATCCCTCACTGGCTCCTCCGGACACTTCAAAAGCCGTGCCTGACGTTGCGCCAGTGGCAGATCCGCCGTCTCATATGTCCACTGGCCGTATGGCGAGGCACTCATGCAGATGCCACGATGGAACAGGCCGCGCGACATCGGCGACAACATGTGCAGGCCAATGCTCATGCTGCCCGCGCTATAGCCGAGCAGCGTCACAGACTTTGGATCGCCGCCAAAGCGGTGAATATGCTGTTGAATCCAGCGCAGCGCCAGCACCTGATCCTTGAGTCCTGCATTGCCAGGTGCATCCTCGCTGCCTGTGGCCAGAAAGCCCAGGCTTCCTAGGCGATAGTTCAAAGTGACCAGCACACACTCGCGATCCATTAAGTGCGCGGGCCCGGCAAAGTATTTGCTCTGGCCAGAGAACACGTAGAACCCGCCGGGATGCAGAAACACAATGACAGGCAGTCGAGCGTTCACGCTCAAGTTCTTCGTATAGACATTCAGGCGCAGGCAGTCTTCGGAGACATCAGTCATATTGTCCCATGGCTGCGGACACATGGGACCATCCTCGCTTGCATCAAACGTTGCCGGCGTCCAGGCACTCACTGGCTTTGGATTTTTGAAGCGTAGCTCGGCCAGTGGCGGCTCCGCATAGCGTATGCCTCGAAAGGCGTGAAATGGTGTGCCCAGTCTTGAGGTAAGATTGATGCCCCGTATGCGTCCCAGCTCCAACTCCACCTCAACACCCAGCACAGCTCCACAGGACAGCAGCCAAGCGAGCAAAACGAGTCTGAACATCTTGCGGCTCTGCTCCGATTGAGACTGATCGCAATCAAATGCAAGGTTGCGAATTTATAGAATCCGAATGGGATTTTCGGAACGGTGATTGTGGTTTTGCCCAGAAGTCACTCAACAACCGATCCGAAATAAAATAACAAAGCATCAGAGATTTACACAGCTGACTTACACTGCTGCTCAGTCATATACGTACGGCAACAATATTGCCAATCAGTTGTGCTAATGAATTCTTAACATCCAGTTTAATTATTCACTTGACAAGTATTATTTTAATTATGATTCGGAAAAAGCAATAAGTAAACAAATTTTACAAATAGCGCGTTTAATTCAGTTTCAGCTTACATGGATAAGTAATAAGTTGTTCCGTTGACTGACCTTAAAATGGATATTCAAGACTATCATTGGACTTTTATTAGGCCTTCAATATTCCTCATAATAATCATAGAGTTACAACTAAATGATAAGTGAGTACCAGCAATGGCTGCCATGACCTTCAAGTAAACACTTAAATAAGTTAAGGAATATTTGAAGTATTTCAATTTTTCTGAATTTAATACTCAAGCGAATCCACACAAAACCCTCAAACAAGAGCTTGCACAAAAACAAAAACAGTTCCCATATTAGGCTTTATTTTTGTTATTGTATATTTCTTGCCGTGCAGTTTTAATGCGGCCGCCATTACAGCCGCCAACATTTCCGGCGCGGACGCTGATTTTCCAGTGTGGCCATGGCCTAAAACAGTTTCAATAAGTTGCGCTAAAACTTTTACACGCCTTTTGCACGCCGTCCCAGCCCACTCACTCCTCCATTCCAGCCGTCCCGCCAACAACAGTTCGAAAAAGCACGGCAAAGAAAATAAAAGCGTTGAGCGTGGGCGGACATTGGGGCGTGGTTGTGGGCCATGGCGTTGGTTTTGGTGGGTTCACTGTTAAAAATTTGAACGCGCTGATGGGCATTTTTACAACTGAAGCGTTAACTATGTGCAACTAGCAAAAGTAAAAAGATCAACTAAATTTGATTGGAAGGCCGAAGATGTAATACCCTTGCAAACCATTTCACTGCTCCTATGACAAAAATCGGAATCTGATTACAACCAAGAACATGTGAGCTACAATACTGCGGTGTTTAATAAATAATTAAATTAAAATGCAACGTAAACTAATTTTTAAGAAGTTATCTTTAAAAATATAATTTTCGTTCAACAACTACTCATTTTTCGACCGTTGATTCCACAGGAAAAATAATAAGAATTTTGGATATTGTGAGACTTACGATAACTCAATTATATTCATTTGATCCAGTTTCAACATATGCCGTCGTCATACAGTACATATATTATCTCAGCTATTTGTCCTGATCAAGACAATATAGGTATACACCCAATGGGGTCGAAAAGTACTCTTTCAATGTGTTATGCATTTTGTGACTAAATTGTAGTACTTCCGAGAGATAATAAAAAAGTGAAGCCCTGTGAAACATAGGGAATAAGGGAAGCATGTGGAGAGAAAATCTTCGACAGCTGTACAAAATATTTTCCATTTTATTTTACAAACAAAATTTCGGGTGCCGGCAGCTGAACTAACCACGCTTTCCACTGAATTTTTTATGGGAAAAATCAAAAGCATAAAGTGTGGCTAAAATGTATAGTAGATGCAATACATACATATATCTTATCTGGTCTATCTTAGGCTTTAGGCTCGACTTTGTACTCAATTACGTTTCTCTTTTGGCTTCGACGTCTTGCGACCTAAGGAAAATTCCTGCAAGGCGCGCCACACACGCTGTATGAGCAGCACCAGACAGTATAGCACAAACAGAATGCCGCCGTAGAGTATCAGCATGGCATCCAGATTGTGGTACTGGATAAAGCCAAGGTCCTGGGAGGCACTTCTCAAATATCTCGCACCCTTATGCCTGCTAACATGCTCCACCCAATAGACGGCGCGTTCCAGGGGCAACTGCGGCTGATCTTTGTAGCGAGCGGACATGTCGTTAACCAGAGATTTGGCCTGCGGATCCTGAATCAGTTTCTCAATGGCAGCTAACAGTTTCACAGTCGTTAGCTCCTTATAATTAACAGTCTGGCCATAGCCATTCTGCTCGGCACGCGCCATATTCAAGAACTGATCGCCAAAGATGGGAATTCCCACAAATGGTTTGCCATGGTAAATGGATTCCGTGGTGCTAAGCAGGCCACCATGTGTGATGAATAATATGACATTTTCATGGGCCAATATATCATCCTGCGGGAACCAGTCCGAGATGAAGACATTCTGCGGTTTTCCGGATAAGTTGGGATCCTCAAACTTCCACAGCACGCGCTGCTTGAGTTTGGCAAAAGTGTCAATCAGAGCCTGACGTTTCTCCTGCGGCAGATCCTTGCTCTTCAAGTTGGAGCCCATAGAGAAGTATATGACTCCATGCTTGGCGCCCTTGATGAATTCCTCGATGTCCTGTGGCAGAGGTTGGCGCTTGCGGTTGATGTGCATGCCACCCACTTCGATCATATTGGGCGAGTAGGGGCGGGGGAAACTCAGGGAGACGTGCTGATTCAAGAGCACGAGCGCCGTGTTTTTACGCATGTTATAAAAGTCCTGCTTATTATCGGGAAAGAATTTCCTATAGACCTCCTCCTGCCTTGGCAAATAATACAGCTTCATGAATAGATACTCGTAGGTGAGGAATGCCAAATTGCCAACACGCTCCGCCAGCGACATGCGATCCGAGAACTTGAGCAGTGCATGTGGCACATAGGAGGCCGGAGAAGGCGAGCCGACCTGGCGAGCAAAAGTTTGTTAGTATTACCAAGTATATTAAATATTACTAAAGAATGCAAATTGGGACGCCTACCAGGTCAGTGTTCCAGCTGATGGCACCAAAGGTACCAAGTCCAATAAGCGGTGCATTGAAATGTTCCGCCAGGCCAAAGTGCGCCTCATTAAGGAATATCTCAGCGATCACAGCATCAAAAGTCTGATTTGAGCGTCTAAGTTCTTCTACAAGAGGTTCTTTAAGCAATGCTTCAGTCATTCGAATACCTAAAAAAAAAGCCAAGGAATTGCTTTTACATCAACGCTGGCTAATAACAAATAGTTTGTGGTCTTACCCATGTCATAAAATCCGAGAATTTGTTTTACAATAGGAGCCTCAGAGTTTTTCAAGAGGTTGTTTATGGCGTCTGGCAAATTAAATAGAAAGCTTCGGGTTAAATATGTTGAATATTTAATTTATTATTTAATTCGTGAGTCGTTTTAAGCCTTTCCGTCCGTATGTGTGAATACAAAGATCTCTGAGACTATAAAAGCTTGAGATACCAAATGTAGGTTCCTGTATATAGGTCGCAGGATACATTTATTTCAAATGTTAGAATACCGTGTGGGAATCGATAACATCGAAAATTAGATTGTTGACAGGCATAATTATTGCGCCAATCTTAACTATAAATGCTCTGCTTGCTTGCACTGCTGCTGAACTGCTTGATGCATATGTGTGTGCGTGATGTGCTTGGTAATTTTAGACCTGAGTACAGAGTGTTTTGCAGTCGGGTAAGCGCGACTAGATCATTCTTACTTTTTTTATTATCGTGTTGCATTAGAATCAATAATACAGATAAACAATATTTAACCTTGCTGAACGACTAAAATCTATAATAATGCCCTGATAATAATTATACGCCAAATTACTCATATGTTCAAACAATATGAAAAAACAATAGATTTTTTTGCCAATTATCAACTGGTTATTATTGATATTGATTTCATCGTATATATGTATAACAGGTACCAGGTACCAAAGTACAAATAACTTAATATTTACACATGTATCTATAAACATAGGTAAGTCAGAATTGAAAATGAACTTATTCGCTTAATGGGAACCTACTTGTAAAATTTGGTATCTCTACGCTTTTTTTCAGACGAACAGATCAATAATATGTATGTATATGTATATGTAGGTGTGTATATGTACAGTTCAAAGTTCGTATTGCACAATATAATATCAATAATCTACCCATTTTAATGGGTAATAGCTATTAGTACATACCACCCATAGCTTTCAAGGCATTTGGCACATACACTTCGTTTATATTATTGACGGGTTTCTTGAGCGCTATTGGTGAGACAAGCGTCACCTGATGACCCGCTGAAGCCAATCCCTTGGCCAGAGCAGAGCCCACGTTAAAGTGGGATTGAGCAGCGGTGGGTAGCACCACAAGGTAATTATAGGCAGCTACGCAGCTCAGCAGGCATAATAGCAAAATGCCCATGAAACTTGTTTTATTGTTTAAGCGCGACATTATTTTTTTATTATTATTATTATTTTTAATCACAGTTACGAAGCTATTATTGAAATAGCAATTTCAAGCAATTATATATATGACTCGATACACATACGATCTACACGCGCCTCCGCTTCGCGCCCAACTGGCGAAACTCTCGAAAAATTCACTAAATATAGCGTCAGACCGGCAACACAGCTGCTTGGAGTTAAGTCTAGGCCACAGTGACCGTAGTTGTGCGCTACATACATATACTGGTATAAATTTGTGTCATCAGAATGACTGAGCAAGTTCTGAAGTGGCCGTCTAAAGCGATCGATTAAGACTCGGTGTGGGCCAGCTAATCATATCTACGCAACAAGTTACACTTTAAGCTTAAACATTTATTTTCTGTGTATGTATGTAGTGTGTTTGGTGCACCTGCCTAGCATGCCGCGGCATTGTTGTCTTTATCAGTTGCCGTTTGCTTTGTCGTCATTCGTGATCCAGTGAGTTTTGTGTACCCAAACATGTGTATGTACATACGTAAATATGTAAATATTTTGATATCGTGTTTTGCCGGCATTTGGTAAGCTGTAGAGAATTGTGTGCAGACTGACTGATCGTCAGAACTAGGTACGAACATATGTATATGTGTTTGTAAACACTCTTATTCACTAAAATAAATGTTGAATTTCATTTAATTTTTCATTTGATGTGATATATGTATGTATGTACATACATACTTACATAATATACATATATGTGTGCGCGGTTGGCTCTCTCAATGGTGTGTAAGTACATACATATGTACATATGTATGTACATATGTAGTCAACAAATGTGTTCTCTGTTTATTTTCTCTCTTCCTAAAAATTCACTTGATAGTTGAATTCTACATGTTCTCTTAATTTTCGCTTGAAAGAGCGCAAATTATATCAACTTTACATATTATATAATTTGAAAATATTGTTTATTATACTTTATTTCCGAAAGGAAATAGAGTATATTGGGTTTGCGAAATGTCCGTCTGTCCGTCTGTGCACACCCTTGAAGCTAGAGCAACCAAACTTGGTACACATGCTGGTAAATACCCTCAATTTATGAAGTGTCAAGATCGCCTACCCACCAACACCCCCTCTCCCGCAATTTGGGGAAAGCCAGTATCTTCCACATTTTAGAGCTAAAGTCACCAAATTTGGCATACAGACTAATGTTGAGATTCCTGACAGATCTGCATCAAAAATTATAATTTTTATTTTAGTAGACATTACTGAACGATCGTTGTAATTTCTGGTTTGCTTTTAATTACATAACTAATTTTATTTTCAATTGACAACTTGTTTCATTATTTACATACGTATATACTCGAATAACAGCTGTATATCTATGTATATCTGTATGCATATTTATACATTATAATACTTTACATACAAATTTTTGATAAATTTTTATTTTGACTACTTCCTATGAACATATGTTGTACTATATACAAAGCTATACAATGTGCAATTAATAAATTAATTACGTTTTAGTTTCATAAATTTCCCTTTGTTCACTTCGCGCTTGTCTCTAATCAATTTAAGAAGGGCAATAAACAAATAAATGATTGCAAACAAAATAAAACCCACTCCACCAATAATCATAGCCAAAACATCAAGATTATGGTACTGGATAAGCCCCAGATCCTGTGCAGCACTTCTTAGATATCTGGCACCCTTCTGCCTGGTCACATGCTCCACCCAGAAGACGGCGCGTTCCAGAGGAGTATTAAGCTGATCCTGAAACCGGACGGACATGGCGCGAACTTGTTGGGTGTAGCTGGGATCACTGATCACTTTATCCATGGAGTTCCGGAAGGTTTCAGTTGTGAGTTGGTTGAATCTTAAGGTAACTCCATAGCCGAACTGTTCGGCACGTGCCATGTTCATGAACTGATCGCCAAAGAAGGGAATACCCAAGACCGGTTTGCCATGGTATATGGATTCCATGGTGCTCAGCAGGCCACCATGTGTTATGAATAATATGACATTTTCATGGGCCAATATATCATCCTGCGGAAACCAGTCCGAGATGAAGACATTCTCCGGCTTTCCGGGAAAGTTGGGATCCTCAAATTTCCACAGCACGCGCTGCTTAAGCTTTCGGAAGGCTTCCACAATTGCCCGACGCTTCTCTAGTGGCAAATCTGCGCTTCTCAAATTGGAGCCAAGGGAAAAGTAGATAACGCCATCCTTGGCGCCTTTGATGAACTCCTCGATGTCCTGTGGCAGCGGCCGAAGCTTGTGATTGATGTGCATGCCACCCACCTCGATCATATTAGGCGTATAAGGCCGAGAAATGCCCAGCGAGACATGATTGTTGAGCAGCACCAGCGCCGTGTTCCTGCGCATATCATGGAAGTCCTGCTGGTTGCCTGGAAAGTATTCTCTATAGAGCTGCTCCTGCTTTGGCAAATAAAAGCACTCATGGAGTATGAACTCGTAGAGTGTGAAAAGCAGGTTGTGTGCTCGCTCAAAGAAGGTCATGTGATCGCTGTAGGGGAGCAGAAAGTTTGGAACATAGGAGGGCACCGAGGGAGTGCCAACCAGATCAGTCGTCCATGCGCTGGCGCCAAATGCGCTCAGCCCTATCAAAGGCGCCTGGAAGTGCTCCGCGAAGCCGAAGTGCGCCTCATTCATGAAGACCTCGCAGATGACCGCATCGAAGGTGCGATTCTGTTTCATGAGCGCCTGCACCGACGGCTCCTGCAGCAGGGTTTTGGTCATATTCAGGCCAAAGGCGTGCATAATGGGCAATCTTATCACCAAAGGCTTATTGGTATTTTCCATTATTTTAGCCTTGAACCCTGCGAAATGAATGTGCTTTATTCAAGTAGCTCTAAAACATATTGCTCTTCAATGTTAATTATCGTTGCTATCAGTGGTCGTTCAATTGATAACAGTTACGTGCCTGCTTTAATTTGAAACCGATTGATACTTACGATCCATTGTTGGGGCCAAATTCGTTCCGTGCACTACCAGCAAATTCTTGATGGGCTTCTTCAGGGGAAAAGCTGAGATGAACGTGACCTCATGTCCTGCGGCAGCCAAGCCCTTGGCCAAGGCTTCCCCCACATTAAAATGTGACTTGGCCGCTGTAGGCAATACCACAAGATAGGAGTAACCAAATGCATGGCCACAACTAGCCAGCAGCAGTAGACAAGTTAAAATCAGATTCATTCTAATACCGTGTAGAACTTTGTTCACGCTTCGAGCTCTGTCTGAGCACTAACAATTATACCAGCTGATAAGCTTTTAAAGGCAACAACATATCACAACAAATGAACAGACAAATAATGGTTAAAGGCTAATGAGAGACAGCACTTTAAGAGCCCTCTCTATCTATTTCTTTCCTCTCACCCTATTAAGAGAGCTTATTCGTTTATTAAAAGAGTTAAAATAGTTTCGCTTATCGTCTGTTGGGCTTTCCGTCTGTTTCTATGCAAACTAGTCTCTCAGTTTAAAAGCTGTCGTAATGAAACTTGGCACAGATCCCTTATTTACCTGCAAACAATGCATATGTCGGAACGGGCCGGATCGGACCACTATAACAAATAGCTGCCATAGGAATGATCGAAAAATAATGTGTTTGTATGAAAAACTTTATTGTTTATGAAGATATCCTCACCAAACTCACCTAAACTAAGTTACATAGAGTTTACACAATCTGACTAAATTTGGTCAAAATCGGATTACTATATCACATAGATGACATAGGGATCGGGTGAGTTTTTGTATGTTTATACAAATATTTTATTCAAACTAAGTGAGAGTTTTATTATACTTCAAATAGTTTCAGACAAAAATTAAATTTTGTATAAAATTTAATTCCTGCTAGGGTATATAGCTTCGGCACTCCGAAGATAGTCGTCCTTTCTTGTTTTTATTTAATTTAAATTAAAAATTTCTTGATGTTCTCATGTCACTTAAGATGTAATAGAAACCAAATTTAATACGCAATTTCTTATATGCTGTACAATAAGTTTTGGATTCCAATTTAAAAATATTTATAGACACATACTTAGAGCCCCATTATTTTGTAAACATTCATTTACTGAGGCATATTTTTATTGAATCTACAAGAAACATTATTAAGAAACTTAATCAATTGAATATTCCGTATTATACTTATGATTATTTTTATAAACTTATGCTGCTATGAAAATGGTTTATAAATACTCGAATTTTTGTACATGAAAAGCGTTTTTCCATAAAAATCTCAGACCTTGCCATTTGGTTTTCAATTTTATTTTATTCACGCATCATTTGGCAGCCTAAGCATAGATGCTAATTTAAATAGCAGATGCTATTATTATGGAGCCCTATTTGAACTCTCAATATGCCTATATGCTTGTACATTGTAACAGCCGTTGTTGTGGCTGAAAGCTATCAGCCCCAAACAATACACGTGCCCGTTGATTGATTTCGAAATAGAATGTCAACAAAAACAAACAAAATTTGAATGCAGACGAGGAAAAGAATTTAAATAAGCAGCAGAGCATTAAATTAAACAAAATCAGAGTCAGAATCACGACAGTTCCATTGAAACCTTCACACATCGCTTCGAGGTGAAAACGCCTGAAATGAAGGAAATGAAATGCCAAAAGACAAAGTTTCCGTTGCCCGCACCTATCGAATGCGTGTACGTGTGTGTTTGTGTGTGTGTGTGCGTGTGTGCAATGACATTGAAAAGAAGTAGGAAAAAAAATATGAAAAAATACGTTATGTGAGCCAAAAGTTAGCTATGCAAAAAACTTTTCTGACTGCGCGCTGAAAGTGAAAAGTAAATTTACGCAAAAGTCGCCAAAATGCACAGTAAAAATTGTGAAATATTTCAAGGGGCCTTAGGGATAGGGATCGGGGGAGTGAAAGGAACTTGCAAAAGAATATGAAATGACAAAAATGCGAAATGAAACGGAAGTTGAAGCTGATTTGTTTGCAGGCAAAGTCGCAGCAGCAGCGACACTCAAGCCACATTGGCAGCCATTTTGAGGCGGAAACGGAAGCAGCGTTTCAATCCTGCGCCTGATGAAGTTAACAGCAATAACAAAAGTACACGCAACACAAAATATATGTATGTATGCATGTGTATGGGTCGCCCTAAGCTCTACTGTGAGCGCGAATAAATTTAGCATAACAATACTTGGCAATTTGTATGTGTATGGGAAGTGTCAATGCGGCGTATGCGTATTATGATTATGATTTCAATATAATGGCCATAATTTTGCCCAACTTTAAAGTATTTACATATGTTTGGCACTGTTCGTAGTATGCGTATTGGTTGGCTTGGGTTTTGGACGGCTGTCAGCCTGTTTTCGGCTGACATACTTAGGCAGTAATTCGGCCCATTGTGGCACCGTGAGGATCGGCTTATATTGCCCCCTTCGATTCGGTGAAACCTGGCAAACTCTGCTATCCGGTTGGGAATAATCTCGAAAGGGTCAGAAAGATTAGCTGAAAAGGGACTGCCACAATGGTTTTCCCGTCTATATCTAAGAGCTGGTCCGCCACAGATGAGTGGCACCACAATTTCCACTGATTCTTCGCCCCTACTGGTTCTATAGAATTCATTGTATGTGGCAGAGTGTCTGGTCTCTATACTAAATGCATGGGTATATATATTTGGCCATTGATTTCATTGACAACTGCTTTGGACATCGCGTCGCATTTGAAGCGTTTGCCGCAAATCTTAAGCTCATTCCATATTCATTGTGATTCATGGCCAGACAGTGCGGTCCTTAATGGCGCAGTAACGTAATTAAAAAAGGCATTGCGGCTACAACACTTTTTATTTTGGTTTCACTGATATCACACACACACACATTCACGCAGACAAGGACACACTCACACAGATTGCGCCCGAAATGACAGTTGCAGTTGCACAATGACAATATCCTCGAACTGGGAGCTGTGCCCCAGGGCTCTGGAGCCTGCAAGGGGTGTGCCATTGACTGCAGCAGCAGCGTACAAATTGATTGCGATTGTTGAGTTGATTGGCAGGCGAAATATGTACACACACACACACACACACACACACACACACGCATACGCATACGAATACACATACATACATATCGACAGTGACTGCATGCGACACTCAAACAAAAACGGCGCTTTGTGGTTTTCATTGTTATTTTTTTATTTTTTGCTTGCATGTGCTGGTTTTTAAGTTTTTTTTCACCATTTATTTTTGATTGTCGTTTAAATTAAGTTCATTTTATCTTTGCATCTATTTTTCTTATTTTTTATACAGATCCTTTTAACACGCGCAATTTACAAGATGACAGATAGTTTTCTGCATTGGGTAGATTTAAGCTGCAGAGTGTGTGCGTGTGTGTGTATTTCTTGGCCTGCCTTTACTTTTGGTAACAGAGGTCATGTATTTGCTAAAGTCCTTCATAGTAACTTTATATTTTATGGCTTTGTTAAATGAAAGCGTTTTAATCTGGAGATTTCGACAAAAATCTTTCTAAATTGGCTTAACTTTATTATATGTAGAATTTCATTTACTTGCAGTCATTTTATGTAAAGCCACAGTCAGCTTATGTATTTTGAAATTCAATATGCAAAAAAACACATCTTGAAAAAACACCTATTGCCTTTCAATTGGATGTTGCAGCTTAACTATGAGGCAGTTATGGAGTAAGATCATTAAAAATTTAAATAAAAGAATCTGGTTTACTATGAAATAATATTTTAGGCTTAAAGTATTAAATAACGATGTGCTCAAACTGGAAAAAATTACAAATGAAATAAAATGGAAATTTTAAATTTACTTTCACAACTATAATATGTTGATTACCTTTATTAAAAAAGAGCACTGAGAAAAATTCTAAATAGAACGAATTGTATATCAAATTGGGAATATCCGTTTTCAAAAGTCGTAAACATTTGTTCTATTTTTTTTTTAACAAGGTTGGTCGCTCACTTCTTCCTCTTATGAGTTTTGAATATAGGGAGCAATAATTTGGGAGTTCTACCTATAGAAAACAGCATCAAACATATACTTAAAAATGCCGATAAAGTTGATGAATAAAGTTGTTGAAGTATGTTACAATATCAAAAATTACTTTAGGCCGAATCAAATGTATTTAGTATATAAAACGAAAATCGCAATAAGCTCGAAACTTTAACATTTTTAATATGCTTACTTTCCATTTTCAGTATACGCTGACTTATGAATCTTTTATCAAGAAGAGCTGTCGCATGCTGTAGTGTATTTCAAACATCAGGGCATCCGATGCGTAGGATAAATGCTTAACATGACCCTTTTGGGGTTAATGGTCATTGACATATTAAGTATTTTACAACCGGCTCCCAGCGGCAACAAAAAAAACCATTAAATTTGCTTATGGGCGTGCTGCCAAAGTTTCGTTGTCTAGGTTTATATAAGCCAATAGCTTCAGATGGTCAACAAGGGGCACGAGCTAACTGAGGATAAGGAGGGTGCCAAGTTGCCTATGCTTACTTTTTAATATTTTATTTACTTGCTTTGGCGCACTTTGAAATATTAAAATTAATAATAAATGTTGATGGAATTCATTTGTATTAGTATTTTGCGATGGCTTTTGTTGATGCTATACAAATGTAAAGTATTCATTATGGCCAACGCATTTTGCGATGTTTACTCTCAGGGTCCAGTGCTAATGCATTCATGCCACTTTCTCCTTTGCCTTTCTCTCTTGCTAGCTCTCTCTCTCTCCCTCCGCCTTTGCTCTCCCACCTCACTTTCCCGGCCAGGCGAGATTTTTATTTCCTTTGGTCATTTGTGCAGTTGGCTTTCCCTTTACCGGTTTCGTAATATTCCATTTTTGGCATTTTAACTCGCATTCGTTTCGTTTTTCTGCCAAATTAAATTTTATTTAACTGTTATGCATGAAATTGGTTACGATTCTTATTGCATTTTTATGTTTCACTGTCCGCACACACACAAAGCAAAGAGAAAAAATCGGCGCTAATTTGTTTTTAAATAATTTAACAATTTTGGGCTGGCGCCATCCCAGAAAGCCAAAAATTTGTAAGGCTGCCAGAACAATCTAATTAGATGCTGCCACGAACTGAGAACTGAGAACTGAGAACCGAGAACCGAGACTTGGACAGAGACTGACGATGACGATGATGCCGATTTGCTTTATGCCACTTTCCTTGGCAACAGTTGTCGTTTATGTGTGCCAAAGGAATTTGGCAGGCTAAACAGCGAGGGGCGCTGGGGCTGGGCAGGAAGGGCTTTTAGATTTATCCAAAATTGGCTTCAGCAAAATGAAAAACTTGGCTAATAGTTTTAGCCTATATGCATAATTGTGCAAAACACATAAATTCAGATGTTTACAGGATTAGTTGGAACTGCTTACACAAAAACAAAATTAAAAAGTTTTGAATGTGCCAAACGGTCAGAATAATTCCGCATGCATACATATGTATAGTTAGATAAATGTAATGTAAATGTACATATCTATATAGTTACAATATTTCGAAGTCCGTGAACCGATTTAAAATTGGTTCAGAGCCATAAATCGGAAATTAATAATGCTAGCTTTCTTAAAACTTGGGCGTGTTTTTGTGGAGTTGTTTTAACAGAGAGCACTCGGTTGGTGCATAAGGATACAGTACCTGTGTGTTGGAAAATGCTCAGATAGCGTCTGGATAGTATTTCGTGATCCGTCGCAGCTAATTCCTGTGGTAACATCAGGCCCTGTAATACAGTCTATAAGGATGCGTTTTCCTGTTAACAACTCTAAGGCGCTGTCAATTTAAATCAAGTGCTGTCACTTTTGAGTAATCGAACTGAAATGCTCTTGGAAGGAAAATCACTTTTAAATATTTGGCTTTGTAGCTTTAATAAATGCAGTGATTGCCTGTTGGCCGTAACGGCCATTTATAATGAAATTATATAATTTACGCTGGCACTTGTCAGGCCATTGGCTGGTCAGGATGTGGAGCTGAAACTGGAGCTGGAGCTGGAGCTGGAGCTGGAGCTGGAGCTGGAGCTGGAGCTGGTCTTGGGCTTGGGCCTGGCTCGGCCACTTGCATCAACTCAATTGCCAATTAAAGTGCATCAACGTTAATGTTGGCTATGATAATGATGATAACGAGCCGCCGTCGGCCATAGCACGTATGCCAGCAACAACAATGGTGGCCAGAAAAAAGGACAGAGAGATAGAAAGAGAGAGAGAGTGCAAAAAGCGAGAAAAAAGGCAGTGGCCATGATTGCCTCTGAGTCTGGCGGTGACTGTGCACGCGGGAGCTTCTGTGGCGCTGACATGTCGCCCGCAATGTCGTGGTCCTTGTCGTCCTTGTTGGCCTGACGTCTGACGGTAAATTAAAAAGCATAAAGCTCTCGGACAAGCAAACTGCATGCACAGAGAGCACAAAATGGCAGCACGAAAATTTATGCACGACTTGCATATTAAACGTGTGTTAATTTTAGAGCAGCGGCTGGCAATAATACCATCCCTCTCTCTCTCTCTCTCTCTCTCTCTCTTTACCTTGCTCTCCCCGTCGCCGTCCCTGTCTGCTGACATCCTGTGGCTATTGCTGTGCGTTTCCACAAAGGCGCTGTCAATTTTCATTGCACGGGATGGTGGCCAACGCGTCCTGTTCAAATGGCGCATGAAACGTCATCCTGAGACGGTCCTGACTGACATTTGTGGTCATCATTGTTGTTTTTGTTTTTGTTCAGTCCTCAAGTGCACGTATGTATGCAGCGTATACGTATACGTGTGTGTGTGGTGTGGTGTGCGTGTGCGTGTGTAGTGTGTAGTGTTTGCTGCTAAAAAATAAGTGAGCTCCACTCGCTGCAGATCTCAGCGTCGCTGGTCATGCAATTTTCCAGTTCAAAAGCTTAAAACTAAATTAAACTTTATGACTTGCCACGCAGCAAACAGCTAAAGTCAGAGCCAAAGCCGCAGCAACAGGATTTGCGGCAACTACAAAAAGGATTACATACCATATGAAGAATAATGCGTGGATCCGCGTTATTGTTATACCCAGTTACTTTGATACCCCAAGTTATGCTGGCTGAGCATGTTCGACAAAAGCAAACAAAGTGAATATATCGAGGTATATGCATCATATGGGATGATATGAGATTGGTATGCTAAGGTTATATTCATATATTTTTTGAATCAAGTATACTTTTGTTGTTCTTTACCTTGACAATTTGCAGAAATCTTAATGATCTACAAACCTGTGAAGACTCACATTCATTCCAAGTTATCCCTTAAGATGTTGATTAGTTTCCAGCCTTTCCATTTTAAGGTTCTGACTGCATGACCTCGACTTGTCAGTTTTTTGGAGGTCCGGGAAACCATATAATATATAGAATAATCTGCAATTTAGAAACAGGATTGGTTTTTGTCAGGATTCTACATTCCACGAAGCAAACGTGGCTGTTCAAAGGGTATTTAATAGTTCACAATTATGTTAAACAGAAATACTTGCTCTGCTTGGTTTCTCGCACTGACCAAATCGGATTATCAGGGCAAGGCAAACAGGCAAACAAACAAATAAATGTAATGAGTTTAAGTGGTAACGACAAAAATTGTCAGACATTTTATTGAGCAAATATTAAAAATATTACGAATCGCTGGCCATTAGAGGCAGCCGTTGCCCAAGTCCTTCAAGCTGCCAGCTTACAAACACGCAAGCAAACGCAGTTAGGGAGATACGAGTACAGATACAGACACAGACACAGACACACACACAGTTACAGATACAGATACGAGTGTGGCAAGCACTTAATGCTGATATGTATGAATGTGGCAAGCGAAAGGCGAAAGGGAATGGAAACTCCTTCTCACACAGACACAGCGAGATAGCAAACTTAATGTAATGGCCACAGGAACCAAGGATGCCAACGCCAACACAAACATTTGTTCTGCTCCTGCTGCTCCTGCTGCTCATCCGGCTGCTGCCTTCGAAGTCGTCCTGCTTGCTGGACATGTGTTTCCAATGGTTTTTGTGCCAACAGCTCTGCCATTTAAAAACGCACAAAACTTGTGCGCTAGGCGAAAAACAAACTTTTCAGAAGAAAAACTCAGTTGGCACTGCAGTTGCAGCGTTTATTTGATTTTTACACACCGATTTTGAGCTATTCTTTTATTAGATTTTCGCTTGGCGTTAGCAATTTCATTGCATTTTTTTCTCCATTTGTTGGTTGTTGCCAGTTGTGAATTTGTGAGATTTGATTTTGAAATTGGCCAGACGAAAAGTGAATGGTGCAAATAACGAAGACGCAAGGGGTATAAAAGGATGTTAAGATAGAAGTGCGCGATAGAAAAGAATTCAAAATGTGATGCTTCAACAGATGCTTCTTGTTAGAGGAATATTTACTATACTGAGCATGTTTCACGCCTGGTAACGAATAATTAAAAAATTGAGTATCTAAATCTAGGTTACTAGACAAATGATCACACAGAATTCGAATTTTATTAGAATTAAAATGGGATTGGAATCACACTTAACTTATTTCGAACTCAATATTCAGCAAGGGAATGTTGTGAACTCGTTAATTACCATAAATTTAGATTCAACTCTTTATAAATATAATATATTATTGTAATTAAAATTCAATTCAATTGAAATGATATAACTATTATATGAAAAATGGAACTGCACGCAATATCAATTTCAATTTCAATTACAATTTCTTATTGAAAGTCCTGTTAAATTATGCAGGGTTCCAACCATTTGGTCAACGATTGAAATGCTTGACTGACATACCCAAACATTTAAGTTGAAATATTTAAGCAGTCTTAAACCCTTAGCTCGACCATCTGCCTGCAATTGCAATTTAAAGCCATTACCTTAATAAATAATCTGCCACAATTTAGCACATTGCCATCGATTTAATACAGCCCCACAGACAGGAGCCGCAGCAGATTCCTGCATCAAGGCTGGAGATGCGCTCACTTAGAGCCAACACTTCCAACTCGCATGCGAAGCCACGCCTCCCCATGCTCTTTATACCCTGCACCCATATAACTTGTAAATGGAGTACATCTGTGGAGCAGATAGAAGGAGCAATCTCCAAACTATATACAGTTCAAAAGACATTTGTGTTCCATATCAGTATCAACAGCTGAATTGATCTGAAAAGTCAGTATGCTCCTAAAATTTAACTATCTCAAAGACTTAAAAACATCCCGTTAAGTAATTAGGTTCTCGTATAATTAAAAAAGAAAATAATACCTAAATTTTGCCGTCCTATTTACGCAGTTTGGAGTAGAGAAAACTTATGTTTGTACATAAAAGTATTCTGATTTCAGGGTATCTCCTAGTCGAACACTTTCGACGAAGCCGTACTTATAGATTGTTATAGATGTTTATGCTGTGTGTTGAAGCTGTCGCAGAGAAGCTCAAAAAATTCATATGTTGGTATTGCTGCTGCTTTCAATTGCTTTTGGATGCGATGTCGACGTTGCCATCGATGGCTGCTTTCAATATCTAATAATATTGCGCATACGCGCTGTACGCCTGCCACTGAAGCTGCCTGGCTGCTGCTTCACTTACACTGAGTGCGTGTTGGCGCAATAATCAACAGTTATACTATGAATGCACAAACATATCGACTAGTACACAGACACAAACACACATGAACACACACACAAGCGACGTGTTCATAATGCGCATTTGAACCCCTTTTGGCTTAAGGGGTTGTGGGGGGGCTTTGTTACTTCCATTCCCCATATGACACTCCATCTAAGTGATACGATAAATTTGGGATTTTCTTTGCATTATGCGCAGATTTTTGCTGATTTCTCTACCCACAGCTTTTTGCTCAGCTTCGCACGCTGGCAGCTTGAAACTTTTTTAATAATAAATAAAAGTGCTTAACTTAATTCGAGCTGTTCAAAACGTTCGTTCATTCTCCCTCAGTGTGTGTGTGTGTGTGTGTGTGTGTGTGTGCTTGTGTGTTTGTGTGTGTGCGAGTATTATGGATTTTCCGCTTGTATTTGCTCATTTTATTTGTTTCTTTGATTTACCCAACACCACCAACCCACACTGTGTGTGGATACATATAATTTTTCGATTATTGTTGAGTTTTGGTTTATTTACCCTCTTCTTCATGTTTCCCCACTCATTTTGTGGCATTTGCGGCTGTTTACCTCGCCAGCGGCCAAAATGCAATTTATGTGCGTTGGCCAAGTGTTGAGCGTTTGGATTTTTGTTTTTATTCTCGGGTTCCGTTTTCTTTTTATAGTCCTCTTATGTTATTGCCACTTGTCATTGACGTGATTTACGCTTATCGCTCGAGTCAGCTTAGCAAAATCATGGCTGAAACTCGATGACATTGCTCATGTAGTACTACAGCATATTCCTGAAGGCTTTCAAGTCGATGGACGCATTAGGAGCTTGTATTTATATGAATGTGGAAGCATATTAATATTTTTACAAAAATTGGAGGCAAGAAAGTTAATAAATGTACACTAACTAAGAGAAAATGAATTTAAAAACTATTGTAGTTGCGATGGATATAAAAAGAAGATAAGCTATTATGTTACTGCTGTTGAGAGATTTTACTTTCGAAAAGCAATTAAAATCTTTGTAGGATAAATTGAAAATTACAAGCTATATACGAAGGCAAGGACTATTATTATGGGAACAGCAGACGACAAAAGTTGACAACATTTTTACTTAGAAGCCTGAAAATAGATTGAATTCACTTAATAGTAGCAAAGAATGCAAATCACAAACTAGCATTGAGGGTCAACACTGAAGGATTATTTGCGTATTTGAAATAGTCTCTGCAGTTGAGAAATACTTTGAGACATTGTTAAGTTAAATTAAAATTCATGTGTGACATTTGCTCGATAGAAATCTATAAAAGCAGCTTTACTCGCATGTACTCGTATGTGAGTGTCATATAAAATTGAAAGCAATTTCACAAAAATTGTGATCTATAATTCTGTCAACAACAACTAGCCAACAGGCAAACTGGCAACAAAGGAGCTGCTGTCTGCAGCTGGACCACATCCCATCATTATGAGTTAATAATTGAACATTTTCGGTTTAGGCAGCACAAAAATTGCAGTGATTTTGGTGCCAGTGTACCCATCAGTTATTCAATAAAACAGAGCCAAGAATTGGATGCCAAATGTTGGACATTGGACGGTGGACTCTGTGCAAATATTGCCACAAAATGCAGCAGCAACTGGGGATACTGACTTGTGGCCATACACATTTTGTATTTGCTTTTTATTTGAGCTGTAGCTGTGAGACCTCTCCACTGTCCAGGCAATTGCTATTTTGTTGCATCTCTGGAATTTTGTGAATAACTTTTTGGCACTAATTAAAAGTAGCAAATAATGTTCTGTGAAAACTCATGCATAGTGTCGCAAAAGCACATATGCATCAGGCTCTCAACTCGCATCTTCTCCACTTCTCCACATTCACTCACTTTCTCTCTTTCTCTTGGTCTTTTATCTGTCTGTGGTGAAAATACTTATGAGTGTCACAGTTATGGTTGGCTACGTTGAAAGGCATTGCCTATTGTCCATCTGCCGGGTCCGTTCTGGTGTATCCGGAGCTGTGTCTTATGCGGCTCCCAAAGCTATGTTAAATTTACACCCTGTGCCCTAAAATTGGGTTAGGGGGTACTAAAACTGTGCAAATGAATGTATCTGACAGAATCAGGCATTTCCGACACTACAAAGTATATATATTTTTGATCAGTATCATTAGCTGAGACGAACTGGCCCTTTCCGTCTATATGCCTCTCCATATATCCGTCGGTCACTCTGCACACGTCGATCTCAGGAGATTTAAGAGCTGGAGACACCAAGCTTTGCATGTAGATTCTTGAATACCAAACGCAAATCAAATTTGATAACAATTTCAGATATTTCCTCAAAACGTGCCAATATTTTTAGTGCAGAGCTTTGAAGATGAGTGACAAGCCAGTCTCTCTCTTAGGTAATCGCCTAGGTTTTGCAGAGTTTCCCATAGAGAACCCTAAATAAGTGATGTGTGTACTTATACACACTTTCGAGCTACTTAATCAGTTCAGTAGTTTCTGTCAGGAATGAAGTTTACGATTCATCATTTAAAACAAGTTATATTTTGGCACTCAAAATAACTTGAATAATATCATTCTGACAAAATTGTTGCACGTTTTTCTAATATATAGACAATTATTTTGTATTCATTTAATATAACGATAAAGTACATATGTCGAAGAAACAGATAGGAAAGACAGCCCAAAGGCTGCTCAAACTTTGCAGAAGAGCTGTCCAGCCGTTGCTGAGCCAGTGGCACGTTTCCATGAGCTCCAAGGCCTCCGGGGTGCCAATGTCGAAATTCGAATCGGGCAGTAAAATGCCCTATAAGAAGCTAAGTGAGGCTTTGGAATGCGTAAGCGCTCGACTGAATCACCCCCTAACCTTGGCGGAGAAGGTTCTGTACTCGCATTTGGATAATCCACAGGAGCAGGAAATAAAGCGCGGAGAGTCATATTTGCTCCTGCGTCCCGATCGTGTGGCCATGCAAGATGCCACCGCTCAGATGGCGCTGTTGCAGTTCATTTCGTCGGGTTTGAGCAAGGTGGCCGTTCCCTCAACGGTGCACTGTGATCATTTGATCGAGGCACAGACTTGTGGCGAACAGGATTTGAAACGTGCAATCGATATTAACAAGGAGGTGTATGACTTCCTGGCCTCAACCAGCGCCAAGTACGGCCTGGGCTTCTGGAAGCCAGGCAGTGGCATAATTCACCAGATCATACTCGAGAACTACGCCTTTCCCGGACTGCTCATGATCGGCACCGACTCGCACACACCCAACGGCGGGGGCTTGGGCGGCCTTTGCATTGGTGTGGGTGGGGCCGATGCGGTCGATGTGATGGCCAAAATGCCCTGGGAGTTAAAGTGTCCAAATGTGATCGGCGTCCATCTGACTGGCAAAATCAGTGGCTGGACCTCAGCCAAAGATGTTATCCTAAAAGTGGCCGAGATTCTGACTGTTAAGGGCGGCACGGGCGCTATTATTGAGTACCATGGTCCGGGTGTTGATTCCATCTCATGTACTGGCCAGGCAACCATTTGTAACATGGGCGCCGAGATCGGTGCGACAACCTCGGTGTTCCCCCTCAACGATCGCATGATCACCTATTTGTGTGCCACAGGACGAAGCGGCATTGCAGGCGAGGCACAGAAGTATCAAAAGAAGCTGCTAACCCCCGATAAGGGGTGTAAGTATGACAAAGTAATTGAGATCAATCTGGACAAGCTGGAGCCGCTGGTGAATGGCCCATACACGCCCGACTTGGCACACCCCATTAGCAAGCTGGGAGAGAACGCGAAGAAAAACGGTTACCCCATGGAAATCAAGGTGGGTTTGATTGGCTCCTGCACCAATTCGTCATACGAGGATATGGGGCGTTGCGCCAGTATTGCCAAGGACGCTATTAGCCATGGTCTTTCGGCCAAGATACCCTTCAATGTGACGCCCGGGTCGGAGCAGATTCGCGCCACCATTGAACGTGATGGCATTCTCGCGACATTCAATGAGTTTGGCGGTACGGTGCTGGCCAATGCCTGCGGTCCTTGCATCGGTCAGTGGGATCGGAAGGACGTGAAGAAGGGCGAGAAGAACACCATTGTCACATCGTACAATCGGAACTTTACCGGTCGCAACGATGCCAATCCTGCGACGCATTGCTTTGTGACCAGTCCTGAGATGGTTACGGCGATGTCCATTGCTGGGTGTCTGGACTTCAATCCTCTGAAGGACGAGCTGACCGACTGCAATGGAAAGAAATTCAAGCTTAAAGCACCCAAGGGTGAGGAGCTACCCGCCAAGGGATTTGATCCCGGACAGGATACCTACACCGCTCCTCCGGACGATGGCAGCAAAGTCAAAGTAGCTGTCGATCCCAAGTCGAAGCGCCTGCAGCTTCTGGAACCCTTTGAGAAGTGGGATGGTAAAGATCTGACCGATCTAACCGTTCTTATCAAGGTGAAAGGCAAGTGCACCACCGATCACATTTCAGCTGCCGGACCCTGGCTCAAGTACCGTGGCCACTTGGACAATATCTCAAACAATATGTTTATTGGCGCCACCAATGCCGAGAACAACGAGATGAACAAGATCAAAAACCAGCGCAGCAACTCCTGGGGAACCGTGCCCGATGTGGCCCGCGACTACAAGGCTAACAAAGTCAAGTGGGTGGCCGTTGGCGAGGAGAACTACGGGGAGGGCTCTTCACGCGAACATGCCGCACTGGAGCCTCGTCACCTGGGCGGAGTGGCCATCATAGTCAAGTCCTTTGCCCGCATTCATGAGACCAATCTAAAGAAGCAGGGTATTTTAGCCCTAACCTTTGCAAATGCCAGTGATTACGACAAGATCCAACCTACCAGCAAAATATCTCTGCTCAATCTAGGCCAGCTGGCGCCTGGAAAGCCCGTCGACTGCGAGGTCAAGAACGGAGGCAGTGCCGACAAAATCCAGCTAAAACATACCTTCAATGCAGAACAAATTGAGTGGTTCAAGGCTGGCAGCGCCCTCAACCGAATGAAGGCGCAGTTATCTAAGTCGAAATAGCTACATAATAAATAATTTGGAAATGTATTATCAGTTAATTGCGTTTTAACTTCTAAGTATTTATCTTCGTTTCGACAAGGGAGAGCAACGAATCCGATCGGAGATACATTTAAATTTCAATATACAATAGCTTGCCATTCTATACGAGAAAATATCTTCTTCGACTATTTAAAAACCACTTGTGCCGTTTTCAACCATCTTATATTCTGTGGAAATGTCATTAGATTTAGGAACGCGGAAGTAATCATGTTTGTATTAGGCTTTACAACGTGTATGAACTTAATAAAAACAGCTACTTACAAAACTGTGATATTTCATCTAAACAAACTATATTAATGCTGAACTTCATTAATAGTATCATCCGATAGTAATGCTAAAACCTTCAATCCAAAATATTTCTAGAAATATTTACAATAAGAATGCTGTAGTCGAGCATATCCGCATCGCAAACACCCCTTTAACCATACCATAACATCCACAACAGAAAGCGAACTATTCACATTATTGATATAATCGATGGTACCATCGATAGATTTGTAGTTCAATTCCTAAGAAATTTTCAACTACTTTAGATTGACTGACGTAAAGTACATTACATTGAAATTTTATTAAAAAATGGAGGGAATGTTCCACATTTAAAAACACATTGTCGAAACAATTATTAATCCCACAATATTTATTGTGTTCTGTCAATATTAACTTGTATTATGTGCAAGGATATCTCCTCAATTATTACTTCACAATTTGATTTCTGTCATTTACTTATACTTATTTATATATTTATTATGTAGCTATTTCGACTTAGATAACTGCGCCTTCATTCGGTTGAGGGCGCTGCCAGCCTTGAACCACTCAATTTGTTCTGCATTGAAGGTATGTTTTAGCTGGATTTTGTCGGCACTGCCTCCGTTCTTGACCTCGCAGTCGACGGGCTTTCCAGGCGCCAGCTGGCCTAGATTGAGCAGAGATATTTTGCTGGTAGGTTGGATCTTGTCGTAATCACTGGCATTTGCAAAGGTTAGGGCTAAAATACCCTGCTTCTTTAGATTGGTCTCATGAATGCGGGCAAAGGACTTGACTATGATGGCCACTCCGCCCAGGTGACGAGGCTCCAGTGCGGCATGTTCGCGTGAAGAGCCCTCCCCGTAGTTCTCCTCGCCAACGGCCACCCACTTGACTTTGTTAGCCTTGTAGTCGCGGGCCACATCGGGCACGGTTCCCCAGGAGTTGCTGCGCTGGTTTTTGATCTTGTTCATCTCGTTGTTCTCGGCATTGGTGGCGCCAATAAACATATTGTTTGAGATATTGTCCAAGTGGCCACGGTACTTGAGCCAGGGTCCGGCAGCTGAAATGTGATCGGTGGTGCACTTGCCTTTCACCTTGATAAGAACGGTTAGATCGGTCAGATCTTTACCATCCCACTTCTCAAAGGGTTCCAGAAGCTGCAGGCGCTTCGACTTGGGATCGACAGCTACTTTGACTTTGCTGCCATCGTCCGGAGGAGCGGTGTAGGTATCCTGTCCGGGATCAAATCCCTTGGCGGGTAGCTCCTCGCCCTTGGGTGCTTTAAGCTTGAATTTCTTTCCATTGCAGTCGGTCAGCTCGTCCTTCAGAGGATTGAAGTCCAGACACCCAGCAATGGACATCGCCGTAACCATCTCAGGACTGGTCACAAAGCAATGCGTCGCAGGATTGGCATCGTTGCGACCGGTAAAGTTCCGATTGTACGATGTGACAATGGTGTTCTTCTCGCCCTTCTTCACGTCCTTCCGATCCCACTGACCGATGCAAGGACCGCAGGCATTGGCCAGCACCGTACCGCCAAACTCATTGAATGTCGCGAGAATGCCATCACGTTCAATGGTGGCGCGAATCTGCTCCGACCCGGGCGTCACATTGAAGGGTATCTTGGCCGAAAGACCATGGCTAATAGCGTCCTTGGCAATACTGGCGCAACGCCCCATATCCTCGTATGACGAATTGGTGCAGGAGCCAATCAAACCCACCTTGATTTCCATGGGGTAACCGTTTTTCTTCGCGTTCTCTCCCAGCTTGCTAATGGGGTGTGCCAAGTCGGGCGTGTATGGGCCATTCACCAGCGGCTCCAGCTTGTCCAGATTGATCTCAATTACTTTGTCATACTTACACCCCTTATCGGGGGTTAGCAGCTTCTTTTGATACTTCTGTGCCTCGCCTGCAATGCCGCTTCGTCCTGTGGCACACAAATAGGTGATCATGCGATCGTTGAGGGGGAACACCGAGGTTGTCGCACCGATCTCGGCGCCCATGTTACAAATGGTTGCCTGGCCAGTACATGAGATGGAATCAACACCCGGACCATGGTACTCAATAATAGCGCCCGTGCCGCCCTTAACAGTCAGAATCTCGGCCACTTTTAGGATAACATCTTTGGCTGAGGTCCAGCCACTGATTTTGCCAGTCAGATGGACGCCGATCACATTTGGACACTTTAACTCCCAGGGCATTTTGGCCATCACATCGACCGCATCGGCCCCACCCACACCAATGCAAAGGCCGCCCAAGCCCCCGCCGTTGGGTGTGTGCGAGTCGGTGCCGATCATGAGCAGTCCGGGAAAGGCGTAGTTCTCGAGTATGATCTGGTGAATTATGCCACTGCCTGGCTTCCAGAAGCCCAGGCCGTACTTGGCGCTGGTTGAGGCCAGGAAGTCATACACCTCCTTGTTAATATCGATTGCACGTTTCAAATCCTGTTCGCCACAAGTCTGTGCCTCGATCAAATGATCACAGTGCACCGTTGAGGGAACGGCCACCTTGCTCAAACCCGACGAAATGAACTGCAACAGCGCCATCTGAGCGGTGGCATCTTGCATGGCCACACGATCGGGACGCAGGAGCAAATATGACTCTCCGCGCTTTATTTCCTGCTCCTGTGGATTATCCAAATGCGAGTACAGAACCTTCTCCGCCAAGGTTAGGGGGTGATTCAGTCGAGCGCTTACGCATTCCAAAGCCTCACTTAGCTTCTTATAGGGCATTTTACTGCCCGATTCGAATTTCGACATTGGCACCCCGGAGGCCTTGGAGCTCATGGAAACGTGCCACTGGCTCAGCAACGGCTGAACAGCTCTTCTGCAAAGTTTGAGCAGCCTTTGGGCTGTCTTTCCTATGGTTTTCTTCGACATACTGGATCGTTATACAATTTAAATAAATAGAAAATAGTTGTCTATATATTACAAAAACGTGCAACAATTTTGTCAGAATTATATAAATACATTTATATTAAGGATTGAGGTTAGTCGGAAATTCAATTGTGATGAAGTATATGTATAAGCTACAAGTCTCTAAAAAATTATTGTCAAAAATAATTTTTAATCAGCCTACTTAAATATAGTTAGTAGATTTTCATGTATTTTATGGCTGAGTTCTATTTGTATTTTGAATGCCCCAAAAACTTTATTGTATGTAGAGAAGGTAAAGCTGTTCAGAAGTTTGAATTTTCCACCCCGATCCCATTCGTATAACTTTACTAATGCGTTGATCTTTTTACCACAACAGAGTCTGGATGTATTTAATGTTTAATCTCAGTTTCAATTACATAGTTAATAGCTGGTTGCATTTACATTTGATTTGGGCAGAAGTTACTAAATAAACTGCCAAATTATGTGGCAAAACAAGCCCATTTGTGAGCCTTTTGTAAGGTCATGTGGCATACCATTAATCGAACTCGAATTTCCTACTGGACTCCACTTAACCTATACATAACATCGAATGAATACATATCCATGCTTACATAAATTAAGGCAACCTTATTCCGGGCGTGTTTGATACAAGCCTATAGAGAATACTGGCGCAAGGTGAAAACTGGCTTCATTCAGCATTCAGAGTGCACACATGTCACCGGGAATGATGTTGCAACAAAGTGAGTCAAGCGACTCACATGAAACTGACGAGAGTTATCCCTGCCATGGGCTAACTGACGTGCAACTACAATGCAAGTGGCAAACAGAAGGACAACGCGTCATATACTTGGTAGGACAATGGGGGCAGATGCAGAGACCAAAGTGTCAACTACAAGTGAGGCGCAGAACGAACGGTGGCTGCATCCTGTGATTGTGTTTGCCACAGTGTGCCGAGTGCCATAATGGATGGAGCCGGACACACTGGATGCCGGACAATGCCCAGCCAGAGCGGTAGCTGGCTGCACCACATTCAATTGAAATCGACGTGCCTGTTTGCCACAATGGCGTTGACGATGGTCAGTGGGTCGGCCCTAAGTAGGCAGCGGCCGTAACAATGCCAAAAATTGATTGGCAACTACTTGGCACACATACTCGTACATATCCTTTGGGTCCTCGCCCACAAAGTTTGTCCATACTGCAAACTATGCTTAGAACTTGGCACAACGTTGACTATGATTTTGTATAATTGATGGATTTCATTTTGGCCCAAATGCCGAGCTAGAAAACTGGGCTGGTCAACGTTTCGTCTTAGTGCTCTGAAAACAAGAATGTAAAATGTCAAGGATGTGCAATTTGTATTTCGAAATTGCAATTATAATTGGTGACATATACCGTCGTAGTCTATCCGATTTCTACAGTTTGCAAATAAAGAGTTTGCAATTAGCTTAAATATATTTGATCTTTTTTATTGATTGCCTTGCAGCTCGAAATGTGCGGTGTGCTCTTCTATGCGATTCTCATGAGCTTAAATCATTGCGTTTAAGAACTTTTGCCATAAATAATGGAAACTTATTGCCTGCGATTGAACTTATACTTATACAAACAAAAAACTAAAGTTAGGTGCGTGGCATTACTTGCGTATAAATCTATATGTATAGAAATATTGGATTTCGGTATAGTAGTGCTACTGAGCGTGTGAACATCATCATCATGATTTTGTCTGCCTTGGAAATATAACTATGTTCTCTAGAGATTCTGATAGGCTTTATAACAAAAGGAAAAAATACTAAAGAGTCTTAGGTGTTCCCTTAGAGTCATTAATGCTATGAAGCGCATTAAAGTTTCCTGGCTCTTTCTATTTTAAGTTTCTACTTTGGCGACTTGTTGTCTGATTGGGCGCAACGTAAATGCATCTGCAGTGGCGACTGCCTGAAAATTGTTGAGAAAATTTATGTACTGTCCCGTTGAGCGTGGGCGGCCGGGTGGATGGTTGTGGCACTGTGTCCGTAGTGTCGGTGTCGGTGTCTGTGGCCAAAGTTGCAACAAAACTGAAACTATGGACTACAACAAAAAATTGTAATCCTCGTTTTTGCAGCAGCTAGCGAACAATACGTTTATTTTTTGCTGCCTCTGCGCCGTTGCAGCAGCCTCAGCACAGCTTGCGGTAAAACTTTTCAATAATATTCCCAAAAGTCCAGCCCAGACGTCGACGACGTCGACGACGACGACGACGACAACGAAAAGGATGAGAAGGACAACGAGCGGCAGTGGCAATGGCAACGGAAGTGCCGCCATAGTTGGACATATAGCATAGTTTTTGGCGCTCCGGCAGCCATATTGCAGTAATACCCGAAAAGGAAGAGCACACACACTCGTATGTATTCCGCATGCCGATTTCTCGCATAATTCGCAGCTAATTAGTTTCTGTGTAGGGTTCATTAAAGTTGTGAACGGAAACAGAAGGAAATGTTGAAACAAGAAATGTGAACAAAATAGAAATGAATAGGTTCGAAAATTAATTTAATGTTTAAGCTGTATTCTAGAACTCTTTCTTTTACATATACATATCGTATAAATACTTTTAAGCTTAAGTTTAATTTAATTTAAACTTTTCTGCTTGTATATGTGGAATATGTGTGGACATTATTATGACACTGAACAAACATTTTCTCAGAAAGAATTTAATAAAATCATTATTCACATCTTGCCGCACATTTTCTTTATTTCTTGTACTTAGTAAAAATTAAAATATTTGGTAATTAAAAATACATGACCTACTAAGCTTATGTTTTAGTAAATAATTTACCATTTAAGAAAAATAGCCTGATCAACTGGCTCCAAAATTAATACACGAAATACACGTATTTTATTAGAATACTGATATTGTTTATTTGAGAATGCGCCGCTAGATAAATCCAACTGCCAAATGCAAAATTGGGTAGATTGCGATTTGTGGAACCCATCGAATTGACCAGGACACCCACGAGTGCAGCTTTGTTTCAATGCGCCCGGCAGACAAATTCAGCATTTCCCGCACACGTGGCTTTGGCGATTTCCTTTTGTGCAAACATATTTTACCGCAATTGCGGCACACGAGTCCTAGCGTCATTGAGCCGTAAGTAACTGAGCCGCCGGCCGCCAACTCCTGCCCCACTCCCACAAATAGCCGCATCACCATAATGAAACTGAGCCCCCTTTTGTGTATAAATATGGTATTTTTTTAGTGCGTCTAACTACAGGCTATAAGTTTGCTGCACCGCTCCTCCGATCTCTCTCGAATCAGGTGCACAGCTGGAGCTTCCAGTTTTCATTTTTTTTTTTTGTGTGTTTTTTATATCAACTAAGCTCTTTTGTTTCTCACTTACTGCTGTCGCTGCGCTCCGCTGACGTTGCATTAGGGGCAACTCGTGGCTAACCGGTGCACCTGGACCATATCTACCGGGTGGGTAGCATGGGCTGCATGCAGGGCGCTTTTATCCGCATTGTTTCCGTCAATAGACGCATTTGTGCGGGTCAGTTGGGCAAATGAAAGCAAAGCCGGCCAGGCCAGGTTGACCAACTGGGGTGGGGCTGCCTCTGGCCTTTGTTGTGGCTGGAGGTTCCTGGCCGCACATAATTAGATTTAATTTGCAGTTTTCCATAATACCTGTGCCTTGAGTTGCCCTCGGGACTCTCTGTGTAAGCTGTGTATGGCATTGCTCTTGCACGAATATTAAAAGCTTCTGGTTTTAAAATGAAGAATATTTCATCGCAATCTATGAACATTAAAGCCAATTTGTAAAGAAGGGACTTAACACTGCGATTTACTCTTGTTTATTGAAACATCCACCCAAATTCAATGCTCCATTCTTGGTGGTTACTTTTCTACGTAAATAACCTTTCACTGAGCAGCACTTAAAAATACGCAAATTTATTGCCCATCTTTCATTTGCTTTCGACGCGTGGAGGCAGCTCCATTTGCGATCCGTCGAGAGGCCCCTTATGTCCATCAAGTCAGCGATAAACCCTTGGTTTTATGCCACTATCATAATATGTACACAATAATTATTCCCCGGATGGATTATAACATGAATTTGGCGCAGTGGAAACGCCACAAAACCAACGAGCGTAAAAAATTCTTGAACTGTTGAACTCCCAAAGCAGAGGCCGATACCAGACCCAGACCCAGACCCAGACCCAGAACAAGACCTCAACTGGCACAGGACGCAGTCGAGCGCAACAAAATGGACGTGAAAAGGGGGTAAAAATGAGCTTTAGCAAATACTTGCTTTAAGCCAAGTAACTGCCTCTGCCCAGTCTACTGTGGTTGTTGCTACTTAGACTCAGTTCTACTTACTCTCAGTTCACCTTTCACTCAGCTCACATAAATTTAGAGCATGCTTGTGGGCGCTGTGTCCTTTCCACACTTGATTAACAAGACGCATAAATTTGTTGCATACTTGCACACTGTGCCTCCTAAGCATACATATATAGAAGAAACTTTTAATTTCCTGACACATGTTGCAATAAATGTTGAAAAGAATTACAAAATGCCGCTGAGAGCAGTTCAACTTTGTTTCAGTTGTCATCAATAAACGCAATTCAATAGGAATTTATTATTAAACAAGTGGAAACGTTGCAGTCGAAACTTCCCGACTACAGTATACTCTGTTTCAGTCGGAATCGTGGAAAAATCTGTCAAGTAGTCTGTAGTATACCTATGTTAAATTTTGGTATATTTGACGAGGTATAAAATTGATATATATTTTGCTCATTTCCGGGGTGGGGGTAGGCGTGTCAATATTTTTCTCAAGCAGGTGAAGAGTAGTCTTCTAGGAGGCTTACAGTAGTCTGTAACACATTTGGGGACAGAGACAAACATTGCACAATTCCAATATACTTTTATATTTTAATTTTGTTGTGTAAGAACACCTAAGTTTAATATTTTTAATGTTATGATATAATTAGTAACAATCTAAGATTCTTAAAACATTTAAAAATATGCAAATCTGTTAGAAAATATCTTTAACTCAACTTTTCGGGTGCATAGAAAACTTGACAGCTAACGCCGATGCCATCTTCTTGGTCCAGATATTTTTGTGGATACCGGAAATTGTGCTTATGCAATTGCCATTGGCGTAAGTGCACGGGCGCTTGTCCATATCCGGGCAATGGCAGCGCAGCTTCAAAAATATCAATGCGTCCATTGCAATAGAAGCAGAAAATGAAGGGAAATGTCAAAAAATGCCAACTGAAAGTTGAGCTCAACTCTCCGACTATAGACAATGGTGCGTAATTTGCTGAAATGTTAAGTAAAACGTAATAGCTGGGAATTGACAAAGTCGCTACTGGGATTCCGAACTTGCCCCTTACTCTATGTACTCCGCCCGCCTGTCAACGGCAATAAAAGTCAATTGTCAGCGTTGTCTGACATTCCATTTTGTTGTTGTTTCTTGTTTCGTGTTTCTTTTTGCTATGGCACAGAGTTACCAGAAATTTTCAACATTGCATCTGCAACATGCTTCGTTCGCCTTGCCTGAGTGATTTCCTGGTATGCAGCTTTACCTACACCTGTATCTGGACCTGGGCGTGGACCTGGAGACCATGCAACATGCAGCTGTCACTTAACATTTTGTCAAGCGTTAACTGAGCACACATACACACACACACACACACACTTATGCCGGACACTTACACAGAGGGAAAGAGATGGCCATATTGTGGCAACTATGCAGAAATCAAAATGCTTCATAAAACGGAAATGAAAACAAATGAAAAATGAGTTTTACTTATGCGCAAATTGTTACAGTGGCATCCCAATCTCCTTGCCTAGGCCCAGTTCTCCTTGGCTATTTCCATTTTAAGCTTCTATTGTTGTTGTTTCTGTTGGGGCAACGTCTGCACAGAATGCTTGTTGCAATCAAATTGCATTTGCGCTTTAAGCTCTTAAATGCGGTGTACCTGAGTCTACAATTCTTATTGTAGCTAGGAAAACACGAAAGGGTAAAACTGACTAATATACCATATAATATACCAAATAATGAGATTCAGCTGCATTCCCACAAACCAATTATAATTCATTGGCAATTAAAAAAGCTACCAGTTGGATATTTGATTACATTGTCAAAATGCTACAATTGAAAGCTCCATTAAGTACTCTGAAGGAAAGCAGCTGCTGTTTTGACAAAGGACAAGCAATCCCTTACCTTTCACTAAGAGATCCACTTCTTCGAGCTCGCATTACACATTTCTTTTATAATACAAAAAATTTGTTAACCGAACTGAGGCATTAAACAAACACAAAGAGGTGGGCATATTAAGTTTCAATTTTTTTTTGGGTGAAAATAATCAGGCAACTTAATTGAATCAAGTTGCAAGGGAAGGAAAAGCATAATAAGCGACAAAAGAAAAGGCCACAAGAAGCAAAACAACAATAACAAGAGGAGCAACAAGCCGCAAAAAAATCGTGAAAAGGAGTAAAAATATGCGCAAGAAGGCAAATAAAATTGAAGTGAAAACAAATAGACCAGTCGAATAGCAGAAGCATCATAGCGGATGGGGTTCCCCATCCCGATTCCCGGCTGTTGGAGTGTTCCATTGGCAACCCACAGCAGCTCGACCTTATTTATAAATTAACAGTAACAATTTTTCCCGCCGGACATACACTTAACAATTTTGGGAGCATAAAATTTTAATATATATTTTGTTCATTTTTTGGTTTTCTTCCTGGTTGCGTTGGCGGCAAAGGAAACCCGAGCAAGGTCCTTTATCGTCGCTTAAGCAAATAATGTTGTTTCTTGGACATCGTCGGAGGCTTCAGCTTTTATGCTTGGCCAGTTTCACGCCCACAGGCTACCGTCCACTTCCTGCTGGCCTGCTGCAGTGCTCCTTGCCGTGGGTGTGTAGTCTCTCGTCCTGTTTCTTGTTGTGCGCTTTGTTTTTAGTTGCCCGCCTTCGCTTATTTGGCCTGCACTTCTCACGCACTCACTTTGGGGAATTTACCTAGCACTTTGTCCTGCTTTTTAGCAGCTCTTTAAGGGCAGCAAAGAAAAAAAAACATTTCTTCACAAAAATTCGGTTATATAAAAATAACACTTCACAACTTCTTCTTTATAGAAAAGGTTTTTAAATTGAAAATGAACTAAACATTGTATAATATGCGAGCTGGCTCAACGACCAGAAGTACCAAGAAGTACTCTCTCAAATCAAAGCATGCTTTCTCTAAGGTGTTAAGTAGCTTTACCCAATACACTCCAATAGAGAGCACCTTTGAGAGTGTCTATTAGTGCAAGCCATGGGGCTGGGACTGAGCCCATACTTGCAGAATCTCAAGCAATCTGACCTACAGCAGCAAAGACTTTGTTACTTCTCTCGGAACGCTATCGTAATCACTAACAGTCGGCAAAGGATCGAGCCATTTGGTGAAAGGAGTACGTAATCGGTTACCATGGAGATCTATATATGTCGCGTGACATGAACTTTATACATCATCACTGTTTGGTTATTTTTTGGGCAGTTTTATTGTGGGTTCCTATGATGTTGCTGATGATTAGATTTATTGTCTGTCCACTTCTTGAGGAGTATACAAAAATTCCATAAACTGAAAGTATTCATAATGTATTTATAGTTGGGTAGGCTCTGTTTAGATAAGAAATAACTGTTCATATCTTCTTGAAAGAAAATAATCGAATACGATAGTAAATACAGGTGGTAGTGATAACGATTACAATTTAATTTAATAACTCATTTTATAAGATTGAGGCTGATTGAATTTCATCCATTCCACGCCTTATGACATAAGATAATACGCTTTGTGCCACTGTGCGCTGTGACCATGCGATTGCATTTTTATCCCTGTACCCATAAAATGGGTAAAAAGGGGGTATTACATCTGTGCAAATGTATGTAACAGACAGAAGGAGACATCTCCGACCCTATAAAGTATATATTCTTGATCAGTATCAAAAGAGATTTCGATTTGGCCATGTCCGTCTGTCTGTCCGTCTGTCCGTCTGTCCGTCTGTCCGTATGAACGCGTCGATCTCAGCAACTACAAGAGCTAGAGACACCAAATTTGAAATGTAGGTTCCTGTATACCATACGCAGATCAAGTTTGTTTCATATTTCAGATATCTCCCCCGTTCCCCCGCAAATCGATTAAAACCGTTTTACAGTAACAATTTTCAAGATATAGCTTTAGATTTGGCATGTACAATACTTTAGTCTCTCTTTATATACTGTCCAAATTTCAAGTCGATCGGATAATAAACACGGAAGTTATTCACGAAAGAAGATTCAGTGATGCAGCGAGAGGAGGGAAGAAGAAGCACAGCCACCAATTAAATTGCCTCGCTTGCGTTGTCGCTTTTGCCGCCAGTGTGTCTGTGCGTCTTGTGTGTATGTGTGTATGTATGTATGTGCAAGTTGGACGTAGATGTGATTGAATGTTTTAGACCTGGGTACAGGGAGTTACGTAGTCGGGTATACTCGACTATAGCATTCTTACTTGTTTATTGTTCACTACCATTGATTTTCACAGAAATGTTCCTACTTTAAAATTTCGTAGAACCTGTCTCAATATTGCATCAGATTTCAGAGTGTGATCGTTTAACTAATCGTACTATCAGCGGCGAAGGAAAATAATGACGATTATGGGAGCAGGTGGCTAATCTGCAAGAAGGGGAAATGGGTAAAAGGGGGTTTTCAATCAGTGCAAATGTATAAAATATAGCATTAGGAGAATTCTCCGACCCTATAAAGTGTATATATTCTCGATCGGTATGAATACCCGAGTCGATCTGGCCAAACAGACACACAGAGGAACAGGAGCAGATCAGCTCTACTTTTGATACTGATCATGAAAATATATATATATATATATCTCCTTCTGCCTGTTACATACATTGGTTCAGTTTTAGTAGCCCCGTTTACACATTTTATTGTTACAGGGTGCACAAATTTTCGCCATTATTAAGACAAGAACAGGCTTATTGAAGAAATTGCGAATATTACGAGTAAGCATGATCAAGCACCATTGCCATGGAAGTAATCCAAAGCTTATTTATCAGCAAAAGCTCGTGCACCATAAAACCGAGCATATTCCGCAAGTGAGCGCTCAGTCAACGCAGTGAGCTCTACCGAGCAACAGAAAGCTTATCATGAAAGTGTCGGCGTGTTTATTGATGGCCTTGCTGGCGCTTATCAATCGTGCGCCGCAGACACATGGCGCTAAGATCTTGGTCACTTTTGCGTTTCCGGGACGCTCTCAGTACATTTTTGGGGAGACCTATTTGAAAGCGTTGGCGGCTCGTGGACATGAGATAACGGTGATCAATACCTTTAAGAATAAACCACTGCCGAATATCAGATTTATATCAGCACCAAAAATACACGAATTCTACGACGGTGAGTGACAGAGTTAGACTGAAATTAGATAGCACATATAATAGCATATACAATTTGTTAAACAGATATGCTTAAGAATATGAAAGCATCCAACTATTGGGAACAACAAAAGCTGTTTAGTTGGATGTTCAACATTGTATCCGAGTGCATATTGGAAGATGAGGGTGTTCAGAAACTAATGAAGTCCGGCGAAACATTCGACTTGGTTATCGCAGAGATGCTGCAAACGGAGGCATTGTATGGATTTGCACAGCATTTCAATGCGACGCTTGTGGGATTTTCCACCTATGGGAACGACTTTCATATTGACGAGCTGATGGGCAACATATCACCGTTATCCTATAATCCGCTAATCACTTCGCCACGCTCCAACGTCATGACTTTCTACGAGCGTCTCGAGAACCATTATGAGACATGGGTGGAGAAGTTGGCCTACTGGCTGGTACATCATCCAACGCAGGAGCTACAGTATGCGAAGTACTTTCCCCATGCCAAGAAAACCCTCACTGAAGTCCTGGGCAGCTTCGCACTTACGTTACTGGGCCAGCATTTCACGTTGAGTTTCGCGCGTCCTTATCTGCCCAACATGATTGAGGTCGGTGGACTGCACATATCTCACAAGCCGAAACCGTTGCCTGAGGACATCAAACAGTTTATTGAGTCTTCGACCGAGGGTGTGATCTATTTCTCATTGGGCAGTAATTTCAAGAGCAAGGATTTGCCAGTGGAAACACGAGAAACACTTTTGAAAGTTTTCGCAGGACTCAAGCAACGTGTGCTCTGGAAGTTTGAGGATGATCAGTTGCCTGGCAAGCCAGATAATGTTTTCATCAGCAAGTGGTTTCCTCAACCCGATATCCTGGGCCATCCCAATGTTAAGCTCTTTATCACCCATGGCGGTCTGCTGAGCACCATTGAGAGCGTCTACTTTGGAAAACCAGTGTTGGGCTTGCCCGTTTTCTATGATCAGTTTATGAATGTGAAACGCGCCGCTCGCATGGGCTTTGGACTGGGCTTGGATCTGCAGAATCTAACGCAGCCTGACTTGGAGCAGACGATAAGTACGCTTTTGACCACGCCCAGTTATGCAAAGGCCTCGACACTCATCGCGGAGCGCTTTCGTGATCAGCCCGAATCCTCACTGGATCGAGCCATTTGGTGGACGGAGTACGTGATCCGTCACAAGGGCGCTCCTCACCTGCGTGCAACATCGCAGGACTTAAGCTACATACAGCTTCACAGCTTGGACACCCTTGCGGTGCTCCTGGGCGTGCCCCTGATCTTGTCATTACTGCTGATAACATTAACTTGTTGGGCACTACGTTTGGTAGTAAAAGGTAGTAAACAAAAACGAGCAGATAAGCAGAAGCGGCATTAAATGTTTTAATTATGTAAGCTACTCGGTTTATACTTAGTACTAAACTTATTGCTTATGTTATCAGTTGTACATAAGTTAGTTGTGTAAGATTAATAAATTGTTTAATTGTTCACTTAACTTTCAGTTATTGGGGTCACTTAATTTAATTGTGAGCTATGGCCCAGAAAAATTGTGGGATTGTGAGTGCACAGTAATAGCTACACGAAGATTGAATGCTCTTAATAAATGTTAAATAGTGTGAGAACGAAAGAGAATAAGAGTTCATTCAATGAATAAGCCCCGTCTGCTGGCAGGCCTGGGAATATATGAAAAGTTTTGTCAACCTACACACAAATCGTCATCATCAGTTCATTTAAGGCTATAAGTAATATTTAAAAAAAAAATTACTTTTAAAGCATTATTTCTTGAATTTAATTATTTCTCAAGAAATAAAACTGATTTTAGCGATAAATTTTTTTCCTTAAAAATTAAACATATTTTATAAATAAATCTTATATATAAAACTTATTTCTTGGACTTTATATTATTGTTACTGAATTTGGGATTTTTTGAAATTTGCTTGGTATTATTTTTGGTATTAATAAATTTAATAAGCGCCTTTTATATAAATAAAATTTTACTTTATTAAATGGTACATTATTCGTTTTTTTGCACTGTACTAATTTTTTATTGCCATCTTGTTAATTTTTAAATTCAACAAGTTCGCCTACATACACAGAAAATTGCTAGCTTTTAATGGTATTATATACAATTACACAGTTAAGATGATTGATAGCGATCCAACAGTCTAAAATCAATTAAAGTATTAATTGAGCCCGGTTGACCTGGCGTATACGTAACTTTTATCAAGCTGACATTGGACAGTTTCAAATTAATACAATTGCATGATTGGAGCTTAAAAAATATTATGTGTATAAATATGGCAAGGACAAATTGCATATCTAACCATACATGTAGTTATTTCGACAAACATTTTATATATATTTGCTTGCTGTGGAGTTCATTCACTTGTTTAACACCTACCTGCAAACAAACACACTGCTAATTGAATATTCTGTGTAAATGTTCTTTTTTCATCAAATTATTATCTTAGCTTCTCTTCGTAACTACCATAAAAATGCATGCAATTTATTATCGTTTTTATAGGTCTTTCCAGTCAGCTTGCACCAAAATTAACAAGTCAAAACTTTATCTTAATTGCAGACAAGTTTTTTGTAGCGTTTGTTTGATTTGGGTTGCCAATGCTACTCGTACGCATGGCCGTGGCAGCCAGGACACGTCCTAAATCACTGACTTTTTATCAGACGCAACTTGAAATGAAATTCAAATGTTTCGCTCGCTCCTTTTATCCTTAGGCTCTCTCTCTCTGCCTCATTCTCTTTCTCTGTGTTGCTCCTAACAACTGGGTGTCCGAAAGAAGTCGCACTGCCCACTTTGCACTAAGTACTCACACACAAAATTCCGTTTGAAGTTTACGCTGGCCACACCTGCACAGCCACTGCGACCCACCACATCCACCCTGCCTCTGCCCATCCTTTGGCCTGACTCTTGAGCTTTGCTTTCCTAGCTACATACACGCCGCGACGGGCTTGTAAATTGTATCCGTTTCAGGCACATAAATTGTTGTCAACTTCCGTTGGCAGCGACAACGTCGCCGGCACTGACCACTTCTAGTGCTGCTCCTGTATCCAGCTTCCTGTACCCCGTATGGCTAGCTTTGACTTGAGAGCTGTTCGACTGGCCAGGTCCGGGGCGTTTGTCTTTTTTGTTCGGCCAACTTTTAACATTTTTGTTTGGATTTTTTACCTTTTTGTGCGCTCGATGCAGCTTCAGGTTCAGCTCCCAACTCCAACGTAATTGAATTTTTAATCTCGTTTATAGTCAAGTGATCTCTGGCATATACTGCCCGTGTACAACTGCGCATATTTTACGTGCCTGGCGCCCGGTCTACGCTCAGGTCCAGTTTCTGGGCAGCTTTCCAGCAGCAGCATCGGGCGAGCCAAATATACACTGCACAAATAAAGTTGCCTGCTGTCATGGCCATGGACTCGTGGACCCGTGAAGCCGGGTGCTGGGGAACCGAAGGTGCTGTGGATGAGGTGGCCTCATAATGAGCGCCCGTCGTTATGCTAAATAGTTGGAAAGGTAACTTTGCACCGGCCAGCAGGTTAATATGCACACTAAATTGCATATCCAACTTTTCGACTGTAATAAAATATTTCATATATAATACAATTTGTGGGTGCGCACAAACAGAAGGCTCGGCAGTTAGCAGTTGGCAGTTAGCTTATGAGTTACCGCACCCAAAAGTGCGCCATGCAAATGTTTTAACGAACTTGTGCCAGATTATGCTCATGCAGATAATCTCTGGCGCAGTCTAGGGCAAGCGTTTGAAAAATGAGCCGAAAACTTTAACTGATTGCAAATTTAGTTTGAGTTCCGGGGGCAATCGGGCATGACTCCGGAATGTCGTGTCAAAGGCTTGTAAACGATTGCATCATTAACTTGCTTACGTGAGCTGCGGTGACGACGCCGACGATGAGGACGATGAGGATGACGAGGACGAAGGACCCCCAAGATGGCGAAGACGATGGCAACGTTCAATTAAGGCTTAATTATAAGCAGCGTAGCAGTCGACGGCGTTGCATACTTTTTGGCGTGACACAGTTCTCAAGGGCTGGGTGGCATCGGGGTTGTTGCCTCAGTCACTCAATTATCGCTTGCATGGCCCTGTTACGCATAATATTTTACGAAAGCGACCTCAATTGGTCAGACCCTACTATGTTGCCTTAAGACAGCAACTAAATTATACATATATCCCTCTTCTGTACTTCTTGAATTAATAGTTCAAAATTTCCATGCAGTGCATAATATCTTTGGCTGATTTAAATTAAATTATTAAAATTATAATTGCAATAGTTACTTAATGATGTTGCTTAATTACAAGAACGCATTTATTTTCGGGCCTACTTAACACTAAATAGTCTTCCATGTTTGACCCGGATATGTGATTTCTTTTCTCAATTCACTACAGCGTAGTCATCTGACCTTAATCTTGGCCCTTCTGCTTCTTGTGGTCGTATTTTAAGGGACATCATAACTGAGTTCTCGTCAGTTTGAAAACAAACTGACATTTTTTAGGTCTTCTTTGAGTTGTCTGTGACACCCTTAACCATTCAGAAAGTCATACCATCTGACATTTCTAGCATTTGTCATTTATGGTTGTGAGAAAGTTCCAATTGTTCGATAAAAAATTTCAATTTCTTTGTAAGTTATATATTGTTACCAGATTGATTCTGAACTTCAGTTATTAACTGTGTTGCTATCTTTTTTAAGTCGGTTTTCTTAGTACGATAATTGGTAACTCAACGCATAGTTGGACAGTTGTTAAAAGGCATGCCTTGAACAATCAGTTATTTTATTAGATTTTCTGAGTACTTTAATCGAACACTTTGGCCACACATATAAGAAGCAGAATCACTCGAAGCAATGCTATAGTAAGTATACAAAGTGCCTTATTAAAATCATTTTCAAAATGTATGCTTATTTGCACACTGGTATTGTAATTTGTTCAATACCAACTGTTTCTATACATGGCACAGCTGCTCTATATGCTGCCTATAGAAAACTATGAAAATCATTATGTAGGTATGCAGCCATGACTAAAACATAGCCTAAGTATTAATTAAATATTAAAACAATTTGGGAGTCCATGACAGTGGCAGTCTGCAGAGCAAGAGTCAGACGTACACAAAGCTGAATATTGATGGGCACTGCAATGGACTCCGGCAGACATTTGCAGCTGTATTTGTATCGTTTGGCAATTGTTTGATTTTCATTATAACCACTCAACCGGAATGCTTATCTTAATTATAAGATTTTGCAATAATATTTGCATTAGTTGAAGCCACTGCAAGTGTATGATGCTGCAGCATGCAACATGCAACTGAGCCACATGTTTGTCTATCAATGTGGCCTGATCTTTGTTCAATGTAAATGTTTGTAGCATTTTGGAAAATTGCTCGAAATGTGGCATAAACGTAATTTTCGTGCATAAATGTGTGTGTGTGTGTGTTTCTAATTCAAATTATGCGCAGTGAATGCTTGGTACGGTCAAGGATTGGTCTTTGGGCTGTCGTTGTCTGCCTCTCAGCCCGCAACCGTGGCACATTTTTTAACTGCAATAATTATACGGCAATTAGCCAAATGTTCAATAATGCAGCTACGCCAGCCCATGCAGCCGTTACAATTTTTGACTGCACTCGGTAAACTTCTAATTGCCATTAGCGCACTTTACTTTTCCAGCTACTGCTGTTGGGGCGGAGTATGGGAAGTGGAAGAAGTGGGAGGCAGGTAAGCTTCCCGTTATCCGTTTTCCAGCTTGGGCGCGTAATTAGACCGCGCCGTTAGCCGTCGCTGCAGCTGCAGCTGCCGGTTGCCTGGTTGGTTGGCTGGTTGGCTGGTTGGTTGGTTGGTTGTCTGTAATTTAGTACTAATGGCGCACTTAAAGTGCAGGCAATTATTTTAGACCTATACCTATGCACTAGGTGTACATTGTGCACTGCCCGCTCGGCACTCAAAGCTGCCGCTCGAGTGGCTTCAATAGCACTGGGGCCCTATTGGTCCTCAACGGCATATCGTATTGTTTGTGTGCGGGCTTTTGCCTGGGTGAGCGGCGAGGCCACTGAATGGCAGATCGGATCTAAGAGGTGCCCACTTATAAGTGCGGCTTAAATTTAAGTGGAGTGCCACTGCTGAGAGACAAGACAATAGTGCACATACTTCACACTCGGATGAGTTTGTCTAATAAGGCTTCAATTGCACATGTCATTTCCTTGCATCGTAAATGTCAAGTTGTTGTCCCCTCGGCATGTATTATTGTCATATTGATAAGCAGAAAAAGTCAAAGAGCTTTAACTTTGAAAGTTTAATGTTCAAGTTTAAAATTAACGAGTTTTTTTTATAATTTATTCCATACTCCTATGCATTGTGAAAATTACATACGAACAAGCACTAAAGCTGAAGCGTAGGCCTTAAGCTGAGTTTATTTGAAATTATTTACAATTAAAGTATTTTATTTATGTTAATTATAATGGTTTATATCTTTGGGGCGTGTGATGATTAATGCGTTGTTCGGAATGTTTATTTTTATAGTCCCTTTTAACTGCGCACTTCCATTCCAATATTAAATAAATGTAATTTTGTATAAATATAAAAATTTCTATATTTTTTGGTTACGCCCTAAGGAAACCAACATATTGTTGCCCAATGGTGTTAATGACCTGGGCAATTGTGAATGTTCTATTCATTAGCTCTTAGTCACTTATGTGCTATCATTATTGTACAATAAAAACAATTCCATTAGGTTTATCAACATCAACATATACTGAACATTGTGAAAAAAAAGAAAGCACTTTACTCTATTTGACCAACTATCTCTGATTTCAAACGTTAAGCTCTAAGAAATAGAGCAAAAAATATTAGTAAGTCCAGCTCCAAATAAGAATAAAACACTAAAAGACAAACATTGTTGCTTGTTGTTTAGAATTCCCCAAACTGTCAGTCATATAAATCTTATTGGGAAAAGTTTGAAATACTAACACTTTCCGATAGACACACATACACAAATTGGGAGTGAGTGTATTACTGTGTGTATGTGCGTGCGTGTGTGTGTGTGTGTGTGTGTGTGTGTGTGTGTGCGTGTGTGCTGTGCCGACAATCAGTCCATAACTGCGCTTTTATGTGCCAGCTCACTGGAGACTAATGCTGGCGCTATCAGAAATATGCAAAAATCAACTCGGCTGTTGCAAGTGCCGCAAGTGCTGGGCTGCCAAACAACGGAAAGCAATATGCACTGGCAATATTTTTGCCCCTACTCGTGCTTTCTTAAAAAAGAGTGAAAAAAAAATAGTTTTGACAAGTTCTGAGAGAGGGAAACAAAGTGATGTGTGCGGCATGTCTTGATTTGCATAAGCCCCGGCTCTGAATTCCCTCTTTTTTAGCGTTTTTATGACAGTGACAATCGATAGCCAGATAGAGTCATAGTGCACTCGCTGTTCGGGGAGCCATCAATCAAAATTTCATATGTCCAATGCCTTGACAGAGACAGAGTCAGGATCCAGCGCCAACCCAAAGCAAGCAAGTCCAGATCATTGGTAAGCTGGCCCCGAAATTGTGGGATTGTTTAATTAAAATTCATGCGCTTGGTATTTATAAATAACATCCTGTCAATGAAGCTTCATAAAAATCGAGAGCCGATATGCCTAGGGCACCCTGCAGTAGTTACCAGAACCACTAAAACATTTCTTCAAAATTGCACTCAATACTCATCGTTTGTTGTGCACTTTTTACTTTGGTAAATTAAGCTGAGGATAATGAATTTCTAACAAATTGAAAGTTTAGAAAGGCACAAGCAATTGAATTCCCATTTCAATATATAAAAAATTGTCATATTAACTGTATTATTACCCAGAATGGTGCGGTTCTGAGGAGAAACTTTATTTATGAAAAAATGTTTTCATTTCTGATTTGATTCAAAGGAATGTTTTCGCATTGCTCGCCTTTTTAAGCAGCAAGGATCGGTTTTAGTCCAGAAGTAATCAAATTTATAAACAAACAAGCTCTTCACTCAATACTCTTCAAAATTATCTGTGCCATATAGCATAATCGAAATTTCACTGATAGACGAGTCTGCATAGAAATCAATAGAGTCATAGAAACGAATTTATCGATTCAGCTCGTTGTGCTGATCGTCCCAATATATATTTATACCAGCTGATATTAAGCATTTCTTTTTTGCTATTAACTTGCACGTTTGAACTTGTTTAAAAGTTCCGAGTTCAATATATTTTGCTGTCGCTTTGTTGTTGCTTCGATTCCTTTAATTTTTTTGTGTTCCTAAAGTTGTTGTTGTCGTCGTCGGCAGCACCCAAAGCGCTCATAAATCAAAAAAAGCTGTTGTTTGCTTACAGGCGCTCCCTGTCTATATCTGAGTATGAGTGTGTGCGTGTGTGTGTGTGTGATGTGTGTATAAATCACAAAGCATGTCCTTTGCCAATACAAACACAATTGAGCATGCATATGCAACAGCGGCGTGTCTCAGTGTGCGAGCGAGCAAAAAGTATGCAAAGAAATTGCGTTAAAAAAATTTGATTAAAAAGTTTGTCGCCGTCGTTGTGTGTGTGCCGTACAGTAGACACTGGCTATGTGTGGGTCGTTGTGTGTATCGCTAACTGTCAGTGACACACAGCACGGCATAGCATAGGGAGGGGCAGAGGCGGGCAGCGGCGGGCAGCGGCCATTGTGCTTATCGATACGGGGCCACTGGCATGCCAGAGCCATTGGGAGGCATGTTATAAATCTTTCAAAAGCCAAACAGAAGGGGCTTGAATTCAATTTTACAACTGACAACTGAGACAAGGCACTGGCCACAGGTACCACAGTCGTGTGGTTCGAACATAAATATTTATAATTAGTAACGAAATGTTGAAGGTCTGTCAATTGCAAATGGGGCTTCTTGAATTCGTTGACTCGTTACAAAATTATTTTGGGCGCACTAATGGCCAGGAAAAATGCTAGCAGAAGTTGTTTTCGTGTCCCATCTGCCGTATGCGCAATTAAAAGTTTTGCCCTCTTTGCTTGTCGCAAATTGTAATTGTCATTTTACAGCAACTGTCAAATGGAAAATGTTGCCCCAAACTGTGGCCCTGTACTCATTTGTGTCAGCTGCAGCTACGAAATTAGCCGTGTTAGCTTAACGTGACAACGAGTTGAAATTACCTTCCCTTTCTGCCTCCCTGCCAAACTGATATCTGCAGCAAGGCAGCAAGTTCAAGGTTGTGCAAATATTGCTATGCAAATGGCGCTCCACAAGCACACTAACACACACAAACACACACACATAGACATTCACCAAGCCCGAGTCTGTGGCAAATACTCGTATGGCGCTAACAAGCATTTTCCTACTCATATCCTACAAAGGAAATAGGTTTTCCGTTGCATTTGTTACCAAAAAAGTACACACAAAGCTAATAGATTCGACTAGGCTAGGGGTAGGACTGGCAAACTAGATGGCTAAAAAGATGGCAGGCAAATCACGTTGGCAGCAGCAGCAAAAAATGCGTAACAATGGCGACGAAAGTTAAATGTCAGCCTAAAACTATGCAATGCTAAGTGCACTCGTCGGAAAGGACGCTAAGGTGGGTAAGATGGGTGCTGCGGTTTCATTTCTGTGGTTTCCTTGTAGGATTTCGGACTTAGCGCCAAAAGTTGTGGATGAACTTTTAAGCCTAGCCATGAGGTGAAGCCATGCATAAAACTGGTGAAAGTTTTTAAACGAACGGGGAGATAAATTGCAGAAACCGATTTGGATTTTAAAGAACAAAGATGCCACTTAACCTAGTACAGTAATAATAATAAGATGCTGATTAACCCTAATCAGCGTGAGTACAAAAATGTGTTAGTCTATTTCAGAGCAGGGTACTGTATATATATGATATGTTCGCCATAAAATTATCGATTATTTTAAGGTACGCATATTAAGAGACTCCGTTTAGCAAAGGTTTTTAAATATACATATAAATCGCTAACTGCGACTTATGCGTTCATCACATACACAAAGTTTTATTTCTTGGAATATCTGATTTAACACTCTGAAAAGTATACCCAACTATGTTAATTTATTATATTGACAGTAAGTCCATATTTAGATGCACTGGCAGTATGCCGAATATTCGACCATTTACGCTGCCAGACAAGTGTAAACAGCGGTCAGAGCAGTACGTAATGCGTAAGATATCAGGAAAATGTCTGTCAAAAATATATAAACTCCAGCATTAAACTGATGAACATGTTAATTGTGAGAGTGTAAGTAGGTCGTCCAGAAGTAACAGCCAAATGAAGGGGAAGTTAAGGCTACAAGCCAGAGTCCAGCTAAGGAACCGGAAATATGCAATGAAGTATGCAAGCTACAATGAGATCATGGCCTCCTTCTCGCCAATCCTTATGACCATCATCTTCGCTACCGACGCGTCGCAACGTGGCAGCCACTGAATCAGCCCGTACGTCAATTTGCCCTCAAATGAGTATGCTGGAGTCCCTCGATGGCTGCTTTTTCGATAGTCACAGCTGAGTTTGCATGATGGGTAAATAAAAATGCAAATCCGTGAATCAAGTTGAGATTCAACTTGGCCCACTTGCAAAACTCAATCGCAGCTAGGTGCGTATTTATCCTTGGATGTGTTTGAGACTTGTAATTGAAATCGCATCGAGACGTGAAATGAAACGTAAAGTCATCGAATCAATTGAAATGAAAATTAAATTAAATGCATACGCTCATACGTATATTCATACTTGTATGCCAGCGCACATACCTCAAAATACTTTTACACATTCACATTCACATTCATATTCCCAGTCACATTTACAGACCCATTCAAATGCACACACATAAACTCAATCTTAATTAAACACAGACCTGCGTATTGAGTTCCTTGAAAGGAAAAAGCAATCGTTTGAATTTGACTCACTGTGTGAGCATGGGAGTAGGGTGTATCTGAGTGTGTGTTGTGTGCCATGTCCTTACAATTTTACTTTTCGACAGATTATTATTATAAGGACTTTGTGCGAACAGGCGACTTTGTTGTCAACCGATGGCACATATTTATATTTCAGGTGCTCAAGTTCTTTTAAGGTGTCATAAATGTAAATAGTACAGGGAGTGAGTATTGCTTGTATTTACTATCTACATGAGATAAAATAAAATAAAATAAAATTATATAAAAACACCCGACAGTTTTGTTGGTACTTCTATTCATATTTTATGTTTGCCAATTGATTCTTGAGCATATTCTCTCTTTGGCATTAATTTATTTCAATTTCACAAGACTACTAAGGTCAAGTTTTATTGCAAAATTTGACCTTTTCGAATTTCTAACCATTTTAATTATTTTGATTAAGTCCAATTTAAAATGCTTATGGGAGTAAATAAAACTGACAAGCTAAATAATTTATAAAATGCTTGCAGATTGATTGATTGATGACTTTGATGTGCCTTCCAGTTGGCCTAGCGATCCTGGTTCTAATTGAGCGTGAAGTTTTTGAGTAACATACACAGAAATCTTGAAAGTATTTCACTTACTCTGCAAACGACGAAAATAAATTGTATTTTCCATACGAGCATAAAGGAAAACAAATCTAAATCAGCATATTTGAGAGGCAGAAGAGGAGCAAGAAAAGTTGTTTAAATAAAAACCACAGAAGCTCAACTCAAATGAATTTTATTAAATTAAAATGACTTGGGTGTAGAGAAAGCGACATCTCCTTACATGCTTTTCTGTGGCTCTGTCGCATTGTGCGTATTTATTTAGGCAAATGAACGCAAAAAGAGCATCAAATCAAATTTCAGCTTCACAAAATGTGGAAGTCCTTCAGCTAGGCGAGCGCCATTTTGAAATGCTTTTAGCGCAGCGTATTTAAATGAGCCGCTCTGCGTCAAAAGAAATCATAAGTGGAAATCTAATAATGAAGCCGCAAGTAATGCCAGGACCTCTGTCCGGGCAGGAGACTATCAAATCAAATAAGCTCACCCAATCGTCGCATAAATTTATGACATATGCAAAGGTAAATGTATGACAGCAGAGTCCTGGCTTGTCGCAGCCAGGTAATTGTATTATAAGGCAATCGCATTTGCCATTTTGCCAGCACGACAACGACAACAAAATCAGTAAGGTATGTTATGGTATGTGTGGGATATGCAAAGCCCTGTCCAGTTGAATCGCTTAGGTGAAGGAAAAACTGAAACTAATTTTCCACTTTGCAGCACAATTTAAGCCAATGAAACTTCTGTACCTTTAAATTTGAGATGAACATTTTCAGTGGACCTTGGCTCAAGAAAATTCTTGCAGAGAATGTCCAGTTCAGTCTATCTATAGATTTGTTCAGGCTTTCATGTTTTCATCAAATCATTTTCCATTTATTTCGGTTTTGCCACAGTATGAGCCTCGCTCAAGAAAACAGCAGAACAGAAACATGTTGCACATTTGCAAATTTACTTATTAATTTATTTCGCTGCCTATCACAATTCGGGTTAACTTTCAATATAGAATTCACTTCTATTCTATGGCGAAAGAAATCAGCGACGGAATAGGATATTTTGCTGTCTATCACTTTAAATTTCAACATATGTATATTTAGCTTAAGCATCTAAGTTTTCTGCTCATCACTAGAATTTTCGTCGGGTTTCGAATTTACTATAGTCGGCTCTTCACTAATGTTAATTATTTCATCGTTATCTTCCCCACTGCCATCGCTATCATTCAACATATTTTGTAAATTCATCTTGATTTGCCCGTCATAATCAACTTTGGAGGGTCCTTCTTCTTTATTCTCCAGATTGATGGCTGCCAGGCCCGTTGCCAACATCAAGGTCAGGGCAATTGCCACATAGCCTGTTGTATAAATCTCAGGCTTGCTGAGGAACACATTTAAATACCAGATCAAGTGGCGTGTTCCAGCCACCGCATGATAGGCAAAGGGAAGAATTATAAAGAACTTTAATACATTGAAAACTGTCTTACTGCAGTCGCACTTCTCAATCTTTTGCGCCAATGCATTGATATTTAAATCGCAGCAAAACCCGGACACCCCGATTATCCATATGCCTAAGGCCATTACAAAGCCACTAGCACGCAACAGGATCGACATCACAGATGTCAACTGTTTTTTATAGATACTTAGATGTGGCGACAGCTCACGGCCCAGTCTCATGTTCTTTTCGTCATAGCTTAGATTATGATATAGGGCGGGCATGATCCTAAGTTCAATTTTAGGCGGTCCAATGATTGCTTTCGGTTGTTTCCCCTTTTGTTTCAACTTGGGCATTGCTTTTGGATCCGAAGACATTTTCTCTCCTCCGCCACCTTTGGACTTAAAGCTTGCATTTTTGTCATCACCACCTTTGGAGCTTGACTTTTTGTCATCACCACCTATGGAGCTGGACTTCTTGCCATCATGACCGTCTTTGGAGCTTGCCTTTTCATCATCGCGACCACCTTTGGACGAAGAGTATTTGAAGGTCTGTAGTATTAAGGGTCTGGCTAAAGTCCGTTGGGTGTACCACAAGCCAAAATGAGTACTCCGCTTGAGCGGGCCTGTACAGCAACGGTATCTGTTAGAAGTTAAAATGAGTGTGAAATGACGGACTGTATAGTAGCTACTTACACGGAGTACATCTTAATAACAAACACAAGCAATATATTAATAATGTCTGAACGTGTAACGTAATAATGTCATTTTTTACTAGTTTTTGAGTTGGCATGGATAATGTGATTTTGTTTTTTATTTTGATATGTATTTTTGTGTGAAAGTTAACCATTTAACTAAATGAATATACAACTTTGGTGTATGAGGGAGGATTTGATTGGGGACGTGGGTAGGTGACAATATTGGTGAGTTGGAGTATGTGTTTGCTTATAAGTATACAAAGTGTGTTATAGAAATCGGCCTTGGGAACACCGGTCGTGGATCCATGGATCGTTGGGGTGGCCGTCATCTGCAGCTGCTGGATGTTAGCCCTCTGGCTAGTGAGTTGGCGTGCTGCTGTAGCCTGTCTCTTGTGCAGGTTTATGGGGACTACTCGCCGGTCCTTATAAATAACCGAGTTTCTCGTATATCTGAAGGTGTCAGTAATTCCACGGATGCTCTTGCTTTGGGAGGGTAGGATATATTTTCGAGAAGATTATGTCATGTTTGCCTAATGAAACCCGTCGATTCCAAAGATTATTAAGCTTAAAGGCACTGAAATTAAGGTTTAGGATTGCGAATGCTATAAAAAGAACAAGTTCGATGAGACATTTAGATATTCCTTCCGCGCCCTTACATATTCATACTGATTCGATCTCAGTCTCAAATCATTTCAGCAAACTCCTCCAAATCGATTCCCATTTATCGAGTTATCTACTGCTCGGACCCCGGGTTTTAGATAAGCTCTTCATCCTCGAGAGAAACACTTTCGAATGCATATGCGAGTGTTATTTATGTGGGTCATAGTTAAAGCGTTCAAAAATAGCACTTAAATGTTAACTGCCACCCCATGCAGTTAGAGCAGATAATTAAACCAGCATTTTCAGTTTATAAATTCTCTTAATTTGCTATAAGTTGCCAACTTTGCAGCAACACCCATGCAATCTAAGGTCCAAACTTTTGCCGCATGTCAGGCGCATTATCAAAAATTTATGGCACAAATTTTGTTAAGCGCTTCAAAAATGCATGAGCCACAGCAGAAAAAATACAACTACACTAACAGCAAAAGGCAATATTGACTTTTCGCAACGCACAAATGTCAGCTTTACTTTAGTTCTAGCATCATATTTTCCACTGAGTGCCAGGGGTTTGCCCAACCATATGCACGAATGTGAGTTTGTTTGCGTTTAGCTTCCTTTATTTTGAGACTATGGATGGGTAAATGGGGTGCAATAAAGTTATACAAATATAAACAAAACAAAGCAAGCATATTTGATTCTTTAATAGAATGAATTCCTCTCCGAACCAGGTGTATGTATTTGTATGTCTGTCTCAGAGACTATAGAAGCTCGAGAATCCATTCACACACAGTTCAAATTTTTTACAAGTTCAAGAACCATCACAACTTTGCAACATAATAAACCAAATTATCTTTTTTTTTTTTCAAATTTTCAATATTTTATTCATTTAGCTGAATTTTCATCTCAAATGATATGTTTCAGCCAGAACACTTTTTATAGACTTACAATTTTCTGTTGAAGAGGCAAATAAATACATTTATTACGGTGGGCGGAATTTTTTCATCAAAAATGGTCTAGAAAAATCGTAATCTTTGGTGAATTCTAACATTCTTTTCCCAAGTGAACTCACATTCATAAATATATATGTACATTTATCTATACACACACTCGATAGCTCCAATGGTGATAGTTTAAATTGTCAATAATATTGATATTGTCGAGCAAAAACGTCGAAAAACAACATAAAAGATATTAATGAATTTTGAAATTGCAATAATGTAAATTAAGATATTTATACAAAGGAACAGAAATTTTTGTACAACCAAAACAGATTGAATGACAAAACAAGTAAGTATGTTTTCCCTTCGGGAACATAGTATAATTAACATACAAATCAATCCCATCAACTCATAGAATTGTGATTGCAACTCGTCTACATTTATTGTGCTTCATTGTGTATTCATAGTGTCATTGATTGATTTCCAACGCTAGTACATTTAAATTACATAGGTCTGTAAATCGCACACTGGCATGAGTTTAAATGTATTTCTCATCATCATAATTATTTTATTGCAGCGTACTCGTACCTCATCTGAATAAATGATAACGGATTTTTGATCGTTTGGACCTGGAAGCAGGATATTTGCTAGTCGAACCCTCGCGATAATGGTATTATTAATAATAATATATAAATAAAACAAATAATATTTATTTTTAGTTATTTATATTTCTGTGCAGGCAGCAGAAGCTGAAGAATTCCCAGGAAAAATACAAAATTGAAGAACATGCTGCGATTCCAACACTACGTGTGTATTGTAAAATATGTAAGGTGTTTATACATATAGACATGCATATGTAAATTTATGTGTATGTGCATGATGTGTTTCTGTAAACTGACAAAAAGGTTGAGCTCAAATTTAAACATACATAAATATATGAAAAGTTAATTTGAAAAAATCTCTTTTGACAGCGCACGGCGGGAGGGCATTTGGGTGGCAGGGAGCTTGCTCGAAAGGGAAGGCGCAGCTGTATGGCTCTTGTTGTTGTTGTTATTTCATTTGCTACTGTTGTTGTTGCTGCTGCCAAGTCGCAGTCAGTCACTTGCACGATGCTGTCGAGCTGCAGCAACACCATCGCAGTTCACAGTAAACGATGAAAAATGTGCAAAAATTGTATACACACACAGGCACGCAGGGAAACGCATAGGGGAGCAGCTCCTGCTGTTTATATAGCCTGGCTACGTGTATAAATAACGGTAACATTTTAAATCAGTCGAGTGACTGCAGGAAACACCGAAAGCTCAAACTGGTGCCATCTCAGCCACGTTACTGACAATCCCTATTCCCAGTTCCCAGTTCCCAGTTCCCCGTTCCCTGTTCCTTGTGTTCAGTTCTTATACCCTGCCAGCCTTCCTTGTTGTTTGCCCTGACATTGATGTCCCTGTTCCTCTATGTGTGTGTGTGTGTGTGTGTGCGCGTCTGTTACCATCGCTGCTAAAATTCCATTCCTCATACATTTCAGTGGCAAATGCTGGCTTGCCCCTTGCTCTATACACATATACATACCGCTCCAGCCATGTCGACTCGTTTCCTTTTTTTGTGCTTTTTGCTTGTCCAACGCAGCTTCATATTTTCTGCAATATTTATGAAATTTTAACCCATTTTTTCGCACCCTGGTAGCGGTTATTAAATCTTGTCTTTCTTTTAATTGGTTTTTAAAATTTTAATTAAAAGCAAGAATAAACGATATGTTCGTGGTGACAGAGAAAAGCAATTCTGCGATTTACAAAAGTCAAAGAGAGGATAACATGACATTAGTTTTGATTGAAATCTCTTGCAGACATTTATTGGATTTGATGAATGAAAATGTAAGTGTCTTCGCCATTTTGGTTTAAACAAATCATTTTAAAGCTTTACTATTACGGCTCAAGAAATAAATCATGAACTTACTGCGTGCATATACCTATTAATTTATTTTTTAAGTTACTTTATTCCCATGGTTATATAAAGGCACGTCCAATAATAGCACTGTATCCTAATGTATTAATTACAAAGTCTAAAACACAACACGTTAATTACAAGACAGCAAACAAGCGTTATATTACAGAAATTTAATTCGTTGCTCACTTTTGAGCTCGTAATTAAGGCTAACTTTAGCTAGGTATAAGCCAACACAATGTAAATTCTTAAATTACGCAATGAGTTGCGTGAAATGCATTTAAAATGCGCTTAATAGAATGAGACAATACTTAATTATAGTGCATAATTTTTGATGGTGCGTTACAGCTCATTGGATCTGTACATCGAAGTACTCAAGCTTGGGCAGAGTGTGGGAAATCCATTAGGTTTATTAAGGAGCTTTAATTAGTTTATATACAACTGCCCACGAACAAACTGAAAGAAAAACGTGCCTACATTTCATTAATTACCGAGCTGTCAGGGCAACCAGCGGCCATTTTAGGACGCTTTTTACCTTTTGATAGCTCCCGGTGGCAAGTAATTTACAAGCACAAACAACAATGAAGCTGGAGGGGAATGGGAGTGGGGAATGGGAATGGGTACACTCAAATAGAGGCGAGTTGAGGATTTTGATTGAACACTCGCATCTTAAGTTTTGACGTTAATCTTTGATTAGAGAGTGGGCGTCAGTTTTCGCTGACACTTCATTATGTGATTTTAATATGAATATATAGTACAACAATGCCAGCGGCCGATAAAATCTCATTTCGCTGCGAAACGTTTGATCTTAATTAGTGTACTTGAATCGAGTGTCGGCTTTGCATCAGCGAAAATAACAAAATGTCGCAAATCACCAAGGGGCCTGCTCTGAAGGATGGGCGGTGGGTCCTTCTCAGGGTCTCGCTCGCTTGATTGGCAGTTTCAGCCCCTTGCTCTTGCCCTGATTGCTGCCGCCCTGATGCTGATACTGCTGCTGCTGCTGCTTTTTGCTGCTTTTTGTCTAAGCGGATTTCATTCGCATATTAATTGAAGTTTACACAGCGACAAAAGTAGGCGGCTTGGGCACTAATTAAATAGAGTTCGCTCTGGGCATAGCCCACAAAATTTGCTACAGTGTAGCAATGTCACGAAGGATACGCGTCAAATTGTCAAACACGCGCCAAACTTTTAGTGGGGGTAAAAATATTTTTCAATTAAAATGGCTGCCAGGCTATTTGCTCAGCACTTTGTGCGGCTTGCATAAAAATTTAGTGGTCTCATAGTTGCTGAGCGGTATCGAGGGGTCAAAGAAATTGCATGATGAGCATTTATAGATTTTGCTACGATTTTCGAAAAGGTAATCAACGTTTTTATCTTTCATTAGCATTCGAGGGGAAGCTATAAGGAATTTAATTTAAATTTATAAAAAAGAGACAGTCCTGCTGATGAGATACTCAAATGCACTGGAAAGGTATATCAGAAATAGATTTGACCTGCTAATGGAGTATTTCAAATGATTTGCATTATATTAGCTTTGCAATATAATAAGGCGACGTTCATAAATATTCGTACTCTACTTTTAAGTGGTATCTGGCTTAAGATATGTTTCTTATTGGAAAGTGAGAAAGTACCTACAGTTAAATACTTATATATATAAAACTCTTTAGCCTGACTGATTGGCGACTCACGCACGGGCAGCCCAAGGGCAGATAAATTGGTCTGCATAGAAGTCGGTTCGGTTTTCACAAAGTTATGGTAGGTTTAAATCTAGAAAGAACATTTTCTATAAAGTTGCGATCTCTAGAAGATTTGCAAAATAGCCGAAATGTGCACTTCAAGAATCTATGGTCCAAATCACCACTAAAAATGCATTTCGAATACAAATCTGTTAGGTTTTTACAACGTTATGGTAGGTTGAAGCCGAGAAAGAACATCTTTATGTATAGTCAGTAACCGCGAGCAAAGCGGGTATAAGATAGTAACTATATATTAGGATTGTTTTTTTATTAAATGGTTTATTGTAACTTAATATATTATGATAAATATTTTAATTATATTTCTGAATTAAGCAGCGGTCACAACCACCTTTAACGTGTTAAAAAATGCTGTAAATTATTTCAATCTGTAAGTTTGCTTTATTCTAATTAGGTAAGCCGTTTAACAGTTGAGCACACAGACAGTAATTCAACAAATAAAATTAAGCATACGCCACGTAACGCACTGAAGTTCTACCTAAATCTATTTGCAGCCGCTCTCAGCTAGCCTGGTGTATGGCTTAATTGCCTTAAACTTTATGTATGTATGTGAATGTAGGTATGCCTTTAATTTTGCTGAACTCGACGGCAAATCGACGCTTAACTTTTTGAGTACCCAACACAAGCTGTAACCCGAGCACTGCAGACATATAGTACTAGGAAGCAAAACAGAACTAAGCCAAACCAAACATCGGGAATGAGTGGGTCTTCTACAAACTGTCGATAATTAGCTACAAAAGTTTTAACTTGGCCATTAACACGCATTTGGTGCATAATGGGCCTGTCTGGCATAGATTTTCAGCAATGGCTTTACGAGTACCTTTGGCCCTTTGGCGCTTCGGCCACGTGTCGCATTAACTGAATTGCCTAGGCAATAAAGCAATGTCTTGGCTTTAGTAAAACTCATGCCCGCTTGAACTTGATGAGTAGCAGCAACAACAATGGCAACAACAATTGGCGCAACAACAATGGCCAGAGTGTTTCATAATTAAATACCTAGAAAACCACGGAAGCCTTGAACTAATTCCGTGGCTGTGGCAGTGGCTGTGGCAGCTGCTGTGGCTGCATTGCGTGTGGCAGCTAGCAACTTGGCCAAGTTGCAGCCACAATTGTTGCACGCAGCCCCAGTCAAGTGGAAAAATTGTTTTGGGGGCGTGACTAGTACCTACCTCTATTTGCACAGTATGCGCCTGCACACTAATGTATTTCATATTTATGCCCCTCCCTGCCAACACTTAGGCTGGCCAAGTTTTGCATGGCCTCTAATTACCTTTTACCTGGGCACACCAGCCCAACTTTTTGGCCTGATAATTTCTTAATTCTGAACTCACTTGATTGCAGCTCTGCCACAAAGCAGCTGTATAAGAACTTAAACTAGGTGGACACAGAGTAGCTTCGTTAGTCAACCGATTTATGATTTGGAAAATGGCCTAAGTAAGATTTGGAAACTTTTGCAGTTAAACTATTTAGAACAGAATTTCACAATGACCACTTAATATAATAGCTTGAAGTTCTAGGTTGCACTGAACGATTTGATGTTAATAGCCAATTTATAAATGTTTATATTTAATTGGGTTCTGACTCCAAAGATGCTATTAAAAGCTCCAACTGTACAGTAAATGCTGTTCCCAATCGTTTCCCACTCTTCATTTTGTCAAAAGTAAACTTTTTTTCTTACATAGCCCTACCATTAAAATTTGAGAATAAAAACAGTGATCTATGGAAATTTAAAAACTTTAATTTTTTATAGAAAATTCTGAAATAGTCAAAAATGTATGTTATATTCATAATTTTAGTGTGAGGCTGTTTTAAAATCTATAACTGAATTAATATTATTTAAACATATATGGGCTGATTTCAGCTATAATATCCAGTTAGGTCCTGATGAATTTTTCTTAAGGCCAAACTAAATTTTTAGTTTTAAATTTAAATTTGATATGACCACACAAATAAACAAAATATAACTGACTGGAAGCAGAGCAAACCGCCATCGGGAACTTCCGAATGCAACATTCATACTTGTTATAAATTCGATTCGGCAAACAATGAAACGATGTTCTGCCTTTGAGGGGCACTGAGAGCACTCGTCCTGCACTTGACCAATTCGAAGACTGCTGCATTGGGCCACTTGGGCCATTGAAGTCCTGTCCAAGTCAATTGAACTGCTGCAGACATAAATCAATAGCTTTCGAATGGCAAATGCCAGCTGCAAAACCACAACATGTCAGCCTTAAAAATGAGCCGCTGCAGCTGCTTCCGCTGGCCATTAAGCCAAGTGTCCGTTTTGTCAGCAGGCTGCATCCGCCAGCACCGGCAAAATAAGTAATTGCATTAAAGCCAGAAAAATTGCAGGTAGTTAAACTGCCAGCTGCCGGCCCCGGCATCTGCCGCTGTCGTGTCTAATTGAATTTTTCAACGCCTCGCCCATTTATTAATCTGATTTCAATCGACTTGCAAGTCCCTAGAGCAGCATTGCATTTCCCAGCGAATTAATGACATTCATTAGCCGCATTTAGATTGGCATCAGCGAAACCGAAAACTTAAATGAAAACAAGGCTCTTAAACAGCAGTCAGCTCGAATTTACAGCCAAAATGGCAGAAAGGACTCCCAGCACTTGGGTCACACCATCAGGTCATATAAATTGCAGGCTGCTCAGAAATTTCGGAAAACTTTTCCGAGTTCTGGGTTCTTCAACTAAACGATTTTAGCTTGATTTAACAGAGGAATATAACTTGTATGTAATATGTATACTATTTTATTACAATTAATGCTTATATAGTTGACAATGTTGAAATTATGGACTTCGAGAAATCTATATCTATCGCTTTTTAATTTGTTGTCTGCAGTCTACAATTAATTGAACTGTATCAAGGAACACTTTTTAATGACAAATGAAGTTAAGGTTTATAAAGCCTGCATATTGTAAGTCGCAAAGAACGGCAATTTAATTGCATTCAATTTCGAAGTTTATTTGTCATATTTGTTTATATTAGTTAATTTCGCCCAGGGGACAGCAAATTTTCTCGCCGTATGTGGTATACCCTCAGTTGAGCACCGCCTTTGGCAGCAGTTGTCCACTTTTGATTAGCTGCGTCAGTGTCTTGCAATCCTCCGGCGGCTGCCAACGACTGCGATACTCGGGCGTTGGGCAGGGATCACCTACTGCATATGTGCATTAGTCAGAGAGAAACAGGGAGTGGGTGAGAGAGTGGGAGAGATATAGGGAAAGCTGGCGAAAGGGAGTCAAAGTAAGATTGAGGCCACACACCTTCCAGCATGTAGTAGCTCCAGCACCTGCTTAGACACAACAGAAGCGGAACTGATATCACAATCAATACTCGTGACATGGCTTATCCGGCAAAAAACTGATCTGGTGCAACGATGGCGTCTTACTGCCGCCCTGCGACCTCCAGGGATTTCATCCTGCTCACTTGATTATGAACATCCTTGACGAAATTACCGGTTGCGCCATAAAAAACGTTTATATTAGAGTGACCTTAAGGTAAACAAAGAAAATACATTTGTCACAAAAGCATTGAATTCTAAATTGAAAAAAATATGCATGGCTAATATAATTTAAGCGTAGATGAAAATATTTTGTTTAATAAATTGTATTTGCATGCAATATTTTACGCTAATACAATGCCAAACACATTATTAGTGGAATCGATCAAAATCTTTCTTGCTGGACTTTTCCGATAAGTGACTTCAGATAAATATGAATACCTATGATGTTATCTTGATGATTTAAAATATATTTGCAGACATATCAATTAAATTGCTCTGATTGGGGACTAATCTAATTTCTTCAATCAAACGAGCATGGGTATATCGACTTAGCCCTTCTGGATATAGCCATATGCGATTATTTGTTAAGAATGTTGTAATTAACTGTTAAAGTATCATCTGCAAGCCTATACATTATGACTCCTGTAAATAAACTAGCTTTATTTTGGCGAAGTAATAAATTGATTATTTATGTTTCATCTGCATTTAATAATTTTGTAATACGAGTAAGTTTTAAATGCCCAGGCCACAATTTCATGGCTTAATCGCAGTAACCAGTCTCAGACCGTTCAAGCTGCAGTTAAGCAACTCCTTAATATTGAAACTGTTAAAGTGATGAGTGTGAAAGAGAAACTAGAGAGTTGGCTTCCTCTCCTTCTTGTGTTCGAAGTCTTAGTTACGCCCTTTGACCGTGTCTATAAATTGGGTCAAATATTCTGGCTTGTTTTTTGGGCCGCCTGCCATTTAATTAGCATGTTTATTTGACTTTGCCTGTACGAGTGAGCGCAAAGTTTTCGGTTCTGGCTCTGAGACTAAGCCGCTATGCCATGGGCACATGAGGCGTATGTGTAATCACTGTTTAGGTGTGTGTGTGTGTGTGTGTGTGTGTGTGTGTGAGTGTGCCAACTGCTTGTGCGCTGAGTGTTGATTAAACAAATTGCAAATGAGTTTGGGCTTTTTTGTGAATGTTGTTGTGCTATGTTATGTGTGTTGGCCAAAATAAACAAACAATGCTTTGGGCAAGACATGCACTTGAATAAACTCTTATAAAACAAAATAAATAAACGCACACACAGAAAAGCAAACTTTAGTTGAATGCACAAATAAAAGGCAAAGGCTGAGAGAAGATGACTACCTCTCTCCTTTACTCTGTCTATTTGTATGTGTGTGTGTGTGAATTGTGCAAATGACAGTGGATTATTTAAGAAATGCAATTTCAATTAAATATGCAAAATACTGAAAGTCTAATTTAGACAACCACCCATTCAGCTGTGGGAGGTGAAGGGGCGCCCTGCCCTGCCTCGGCAACTTCCAGTTTGTTGCAACAACTAGCAGCTACAATGCGCAGATACTTAAATATTTATATGAAGAGCAGCAGGAGCAGAAGCATCAGCACAAATAGGAGAAGCAGCAACAAAAGTTTGTAATCAACAATTTGCATATTTGCTTTGGCAATGGCAAAAACTCTGCCGCCTTCACCTTGCAATCCATTTTGTATTCTTCTTTTTTTTATTTTTTATTTTTATTGCAATTGTTGTAGTTGTTTTTACCCAGTCCTTAGTTGCATTGTTTTGTTGTGTTTTTAGCTGCTGTTAGTTGTTTCGCTGTTGATGTTTTGCTGCTTTTTGCAGCCTTTTAAGCATTTGGCAAGCATGAAACTTACTTCATTTGCGTTTATGTGATTTTCTGCTCTAATAACTTTAACCAGAGGCCCTTCAGTAACTGGCAAGGGTCTGCGAAGCTGTTAAATAAAAATAATAAAACAAAAATTACAACTGTTAACCACAATACAAACGGCAAGCTGAGTATCAAAAGTACAAGTAGTTGGAACTGTGACGACACAGGCATTTGACACAAACGAAAAATCAACCCTATAAAGTATATATATTTGTGATCAGTGTCAATAGCCGAGTCGATCTGGAACTGTTAGGCTGTCTGTCTGTCTATATCAATGAACGCAAGGATCTCGGAGACTATGAAAGCTAGGAAAACGAAATATCGCATGTAGTTTATTTCATTGACCGCAGTTCAAGAATATATCGAATAGGAATATTTCTCTCCACTTTGGGTTGGTTTTGTACGAAAATGTTAGGCCCATCGGATAATAAGCACAGAAGTTGTTTAAGGATATATTTCCTTACTGTTGAGCAAAGGGAAGGAGCAGTGCGATTACTGCTTGCTTGCACTGCCACTGAACTGCTTGACGTATTTATGCCTGTGGCTATGTGATGTATTTAGGATATTCAGACCTCGATACAGGTGTTTCAAATTCGGAAAGCATATTCTCATTAGTCTTTAAGAAATTGTAATTAGATTTGTCTGTGTGGCTCAGAGACCTGTAACACCCGCGGCAATTGTTGAAAAATACACGCTTATAATAATAACCGCACCTATTTGGTCATATTCCATAACAAATCAAATCGAAGCATTTCAAACTGCAAAGCCGAATGCGAGTTTGTGAATGAGTAAATAGAAACACGGTCGTTAATAAATGGCTCATATACATACTTTTCGCTTGATTAATATTGTCTCCATCCACAGATTGTATACTACATATACTAATTCAGTAATCTGACCATAGAGAACTTTCCACGTCTTTGCAGCGTGTTGGCCAGTTAGGGACACCGCTTGTGGGCGTGGCCTCATTTGACATGTTCGAACTACTAAGCACTAACCATAGCAACGACTGCTCAACTCCATTCATTCAGGGGCTATTTAGCGTTTGTTGACTGGATAATTATGTGGTGCGTGTGAGATTTATGCACAACCAGCGCCCAGCAGCTCGGCATGTGGAGCACCAGACTGGCCAGGATTAAGGTGAAAAGACAGGCATTTTCGGTTGATGGCGCTGCCGTTGCCAATGCTGCATATGCTGCAAATAAATTGACTGTCTGTGGAGGCGGGCGATGAACAAACAGTGCGGCCCAGGAGCTGACACTAAATAAGCAGCCTTGTGTAGGTGCAAATGTGGCCCTGAATGTGTATATACTCATACATATGTATGTGCGGGTAAGCTGGCTTGTTGGCGTTTGTGCTTCGCTACAATATTCAATATTGCAGACACAACAGCCTCGGCTTCAGTTCGTCCTTTGCGCGCGTGCCTTGAAATTAAATGTCATTATAAGTAGGCATTTATATACAGCGCAGGACTGCGTCCTGGCATACCCACACACACACACACACACGCGCACATATACGAGTATGTATATTCAATACCTAGCTTTGAGCATGTGCCACATATTCATTTACCTAGTCGACTGTCAGCAAGTCAAACTCAGACAAAGTCCCAGTCTCAATCGCGCTTTGTTTCGGCTGGAGTTTGTCTTTCGGCACACAAAACAAATATTGAAAAAGAAATAAACGCAAGCTAAATAATACAACAGAAATAAAAAAAAGGAGGGGAGTTGGGACACACACATTGATTCCAAGGAAAGCTGACGCTTCATAACAACTATGTTCTGTTTAGCTCCGCTATCTACTTTTTCTGCTTCTCATCTTTCAGTTATCGGTTAATGATAAACGTAATTTTTTGTAATATATTTTAAAAATAGGAATTTGAGTAATTATCAAGCAAGCCATTATAAATATTCACCGTTTTCTTATCTTATATCCGAAAGCAAAAAAACTCTTTGAAAAGGAAACACCCTCTGAAAGGTGAACTCATGGGGAGGTCTATGTCAGCTGTGTAAATCGTTTCGAAAACTTGCTCTAGAAAACAACCTTTTAGTTAAAAGGTATATAAAGTTACATTATATTTCAATAAACTGTGGAAAATTTAAAGCTTTTTGCTACTCGTTTTAACATACTTTAAACATACTACCTTCTATACATTTGAATCAATGTTTTTATGTAAAATCAATGCATAACATTCTAGGCTTGCTACCAGGGACCGTAAATAATGATTATGTAACCATTTTTAAAAGGAAAGTATCATAATGAAAGAGAATTGATACATGAAAAAGGAAAAGAAAAAGATACAGAAAAGCTGCATAAATAAATTACAAAAACAAGGTTTAAAAGGTGATTCTTATAAATATTACTTATAACCGTTACGGTCACTGCTTGCTACATATGATATGATTATTGCAGATGTTAATGAGTCTTTTCAATATAAGCGACTAGTTTTCTTTACACAGAATTTTTGGCCTGAGAATGGGTAGTTGACTCAAACACATACATATCTATGTTACAAGCCCCAATCTTTGGCTACATATATTGCAGCTATTTTCAATTGAGTAACACAGCTATAGAATTAATTGTTCACGTACTTGACATTTGAGGAATGCTTCTTGACATTTTCAGAGATGAAAATTGTCATTAGAGTATATATTATTTCCGAGAAAATGTTTGAAAATGTAAGTCATTATAATAAGAAATCAAGCGAAATAATATGATAACAATACTTTCAGGCTTTTCTTGTATACGAGCATAATAACTAAGTATTTTAAGCCCCATCTTTCTCGAAATTTACAATTTCAGCTTACACTCAGCTGCTGGTTTACAGCATTGAGACAATTTATTTGCCACTCTCTTCACTTTAGTTCTTCATTAAGTACAACCCAATTACATTTTGCAAACGCATACAAATAACATTAAGCACACACATATACGAGTACGCTACACTCATCTAATTATTCTCTCAATTATAAATCCTCTTAACTCTGCTCCTTTGCCCCTCAATTCATCATTCTGTGGCTAAACGCCCCACAGCTTCAAGTGTTGTTTTTGTATATACATATATGTATACATATATGTATATGTGTGTATATATTTGTGTGTGTGTGTGTGTTTGTATGTATTTAGCTACAACGCATTGAAATTGCAAACAGGCAGCAGGCAGCATCATTACAAACTGAACTGTAAGCGTTTACAATCGATGGCAAAGCAAATCATTGTCATTACGTGGGCGTAACCGCACGCACACCCAGTACACACACACACACACACACGCACACACACACAAAGGGAGAGAAAGAGATAGAAATAGAGAGAGACTAAAGCAATTTCCGCACAAGTTTGTGGCTGCTGCCTGCCAATAAGTTTGTATACACATACATACAATACATAGTACTAAGTATAGGGCGCGTGCATTGCAACAGTAATGAGCTTTAATCATAATTGATTTACTATGTCCGCCTGTATTAGAGGCTGTCATCAATGCCATTCAGCCATAGCCCGTATTACAAGCCAAAATATTCATCACTTAACCCGCAAAACCGACTTATGCGCTGCAATAAACTTGGCCAGACAAATTATGCTGCCGCACAGCCTTGACGGCTCAGTTCATTTTTCAAGCCACCATCCATAGCTTCACCGCCAAAACACCAAAAAAAAAAAGAAGAAAAATAACGAAAAAGAAAGTTTGTGCCGCTTTGCAGCTCAACACTCGCTTATTGACTTATAGCCATGGCTGGCAGTCAGCAATGAACAAATGGCCTCGCACAATGCCAAAAGTTTTGTGCCAAGCGAATTTAGAGTAGGAATATGCAAATATTTCAACAGCCCAAAACTTTTAACAATTGCAACTTATTTGAGTCTGTTGCCACTTGTCGTCTCTTGCATTTAACAACAGTTAAAATCAATTGCAATTTTGACATGTCTTAGTTGAACTTACAGGATTAGGCAATTTATAAGGGACGCTTCTGGATAGGCAGACCTTGGCTGAGGCTGTACTGGCAACGCGAAGCGCAGCGAGAACCAAGGAAGATGCGAAGGATGGGAAGATAGAAGCATAGGGAAAAGCGAGTATTGTTTGCTTTAGCAAACAGGACAACGAGTCTGGAAAAGTGTGGCGAGCACAGCGAAAAGCTAGAGGAGGCAAAGCCAGAGGTGAAGCGAGACGTGTTGCAAAAAGCAGAGCAAGAAGATAAATGAGAAGCACGACAAGAACCGAGCGAAGAAGTAACAAAGCAAAACGCAGAGCGACAAATAGGCGTAGAAAAATTGGAGTTCCAAAAGTTGAGTTTTTGGTAAAAATTAAGAGCTTTGGAAAAAGTTTTCGAACATTGGCCGACATTGCTACAAAAGGGAAATTTTTGTGAGCGCTACAAGTCAACAGATTGATTTGAATGTTGGATATGGATATGACAAGTTGCAATCAGAATTTACTTGGTGTAGTTTGAGAGTCGACCACGAAGCAAGTGTAGGCAGGGGAAGCAATTCATTTGTCAGCTGCAGATTCACTGATTGGCCATTTAGTTATGCGACGTCATAAAGATAAGCAAGCTGGTCTTGTCTGTCATTCATTAGCAGTGGGCAAGCTTTTAGCTGTCAGCTGTCCTGTCGCTTGTCCTGTGCAGTGATGTCCTTAGCTTAGTTAGTGTAGTATGCAAATTGCTTAGCTGTTGTTGTTGTTGCTGCTGCTGTTTCTGTTGCTGTTACTGTTACTGCACTTCACTAGCTTCAAGGCTCGCTCGCAATCTTTGCTACATTTAAGACTTGGCTTTCGCTTTGTTTGTTTAATAAATTTTCCCGGGCAAAGACAATTTCAAATTCTTCCAGCAATTGGCAAACAGCAGCCACAGAGCCATAGCTTGGCGCCCCTGGCCAGCTATTGCCAGCTGCAGTAAATGTAATAGCAAGAGTAACATCACCAGCACCGGGATCCGGTACCCGGTACCCCGGTCTGAGGACAAAGGAAACCAATTAACAGTCGCCATTGTTTCACTTGGTAATTCAACTAAATTGCATGGCGTTGCCGTTGCAGTTGCAGTGCATAAGCAAATCTGCAACGGCTCCCAGGAGTTCAGGAGTTGAGCTGCTTTATTGCCACAAAATGTTCGCTATGGACGTGGTAAGTGGCTGCGAAGGGTACGAGGGGCTGCATTTTGTAGAAAGTTGTGGAAATTGTTGGGTTATTAAAGGTGCATACAAGTATGCAGCTGTTGGATGCTTCGGTTGCCTGACCTTACTGGCAAAGGAAACAAGAACCAATTATTCGGAAGAGAAATAATAAACAATAATATTTTGCAAAGTATGTAGTTTGTAGTTTTAAAATAACAAGCAAATAAAAATAGAAACTCTCAAATGAAAGTTGAATATGTGCTTTTCTTACATGATTAGAAAACCTATGAGTTGTGAAGGAAATGTTCTTACAATTTTATTTGTTGCATATTTATCTAAGCATTTCTGATCCTGCCTCAATTAATTAATACAAGTAAGCTTCACCTTTGCGTTTAGCTTTGTGGAGCTCTGGCTTTTATACATTCATACATGTATAGTATTACGCACAAATCTCGTTGCTATGAGAAACCCCAAGCTACCAGATATTCAGGGTGCTAATCCGCAGCCGCTGGCACAAATTACCCATGGACCAGCGGTGCAGGTCAACAAATGACGCGGTGCATGTGGTTTGAGAGACACAAATTCAAATAGCAAACTTTTTATACTTTGCTTCCAAAGAGAAAATGAGTATATTTAGCTTGTACAATGCCTGCTTCTATATGTTCGTTCAAGTAATGCAATGGACAAAGTCTCTTACCACTACTGCTATCTATCACCACATTTAAGTTCTGTTTTTTCACCTTAACATGGTGAGATCAAACTTATTTTAGCCAGGCTCCTTCGAAACAAGCACTAGAAACATACTGGAAACAGACTATACCGCTGTCGGGAACTTCCGATTGCAGTGGTACTACTTTTTTCTTTTTTGGCCAGGGAATGACGACAGTGAAGACGAGCCCCAGCCTGGCAACTGCCAACTGGCTACGGGTAACTGGTTACAGGCAACTTTTCATTAGCATTTGGTATAACAAATACCACACAAAGCCACCCACAGGGCCGACCAGTTGCACCCACACCAACCAGCAACAACGAAGTGCAACCTGGCCAATGTCCATGTGAGCTGGGAAAACATTTTCATTGGTTTCCTTGGTTCCTGGCGTCGCATTTGAAGCGCGTCGAAAATGCATTTGCTGCGCGGTTGACGGCTACGTCAGCGATCGAAAGCGTTTGCCAGGCTGTTTTATTATCTCTGTGTGTGAGTGTGTGTGTGGCTGGCTGTGTATGTGTGTGCGCACCTCTGCCTGTTTGCTAGGATAAACAATGTAATCCAGTTGAAATGGAACTTTCACATTTAACTGCACACATGCACTGGGTAGAATACAAGGGCTTGGCAAAGGGGAAACTGAGGTGTGTAAAGACTTTGCCCGATAATGAAAAGTTAAATCATTGTAGGCAAACTGCATGCCTCAGCACCACCAACAATATGATATGAGAAAATGGATTATATGCATGTATGACAGCAGAACACTCTTTAACTCGCTGATATCAGCAATAATTGGTACCTTTTATTTTGGAATATAATTAATAAAGTCCCACATAGAGCTTGGAGACTTAAGAGATTACATGATTTGCTCAGTAATTTAGCTAGCCATTTTTTAATCGCTATATTCGAAAATTGGTATTTTTAGATAGGACTATTAAAAGAGGTCTAAGTAGTAATTGAAAATTTAGCATTTTTTCTCACCATAAAAGTCCTATTTTGAAATATATGAAATGATGCGCTTAAACAGTATGTATATCAGCTAGTTACAACAATAGTTTTTAAGAGCTGTATTCAAATTAGTATGACTTTTGATCATGCAATCCACTTAAAATCGATGTGGCAACGCTATGTAGATTCTGCGGATCCCTCTTTTGTGATCTCAGTAGCGTTAAGCACTTCGTTAAGTTAGACGGCTTGTCAGTTACACATGCTGTCATAATACTCGTAGTGCTCTGTTGAGAATAGTGTACAAAAATGCAACTGAGGCAGCTGGATCGCTTTCTCTCTCTCTGGACAGCATCTCCAAACTGTAAAGTGTTTTCGTTCGTTTCGTTTTCGTGGTCCGTTGCGTGCCAAATCCATGAGCGTGCGATGGCCGCAAAAAGTTGTCCTGGACAGAATGGCCAGGACGAGTTGCGTCAACCTTTAGTAGCCTTTTGATGACTTTTTGCAGACGACAACGATAGCGTCGTACTTGTTCATGTTGTTATTGCTGCTGTAAGCCGCAAGTGTTGTTGTTGTTGTAGCAACACGCCCCATTGTTCTTGTTGGTGTCGTTGATGGCGCCCAAATGAAAACTTTTCCAATTATTGCGGTGGCCCAAGAAAGAAAAGTGACCAACGGAAACCAAAAAGAATCAGTGGCAGACAAACAACTAAATGAGCATCAAATCGAACTCGTGCGGCGCATAATGAGCGTTCGGCCTCTGCAGTTGGAGTTGGAGTTGGAGTTCAGAGTCCCGGCAACGCCCAAGTCATTAATCTAATTTGTGGCCAGTAGAATTTAAAATGGATGTTTGTATGCAAGGTGTAAGTACATCGATCAAATCATTTTGTAGGCGCCGCCGTTGTCTGTTAATGATAATGATGGCTAACTGCCTAACTGCCAAATACAAAAAGGCGAGCACAACAGCAACAACAACCACAAACGATGACAATGACACGTTAAGCTGCCGTACAGAGCATGGGATTGCAACACCAACACCAACAGTTATACCAATCCAAAGCCAACACCAACAGCCAAACAATGGCGTACGCCATGCCGCTAATGCGTGCCGGAAGTGACGCCATATTGTTTTTAGTGTTCTTGTCATTTACTGACGATGTGGCCACCCGCCCATTGTCAGCCGTTCTGACGATGACAGTGCGATTGGGTTGGCTTCCAAGCAGATCTGTGACTTTCCACAAACAAGTGAACAACGGGAACAACGTTGGGTTGTGCACACACACATATGACATATGTTGGGTTGTACTTTGATTAAATCCTTTGGCTGGAAATTCTTTTGAGTTTTATTTCATTTCATCGCAAATTGATTAATAATTTTCGTCGTCGTCAGCGTCATTGGTCGCCAACACTTTTTGTTTATACAAAAGTTTAATTAAAGTTTAAGCGTTCGTTGCTCGTTACCTATTACTCACTCCCTCTGCCACTCCACCTTTCACCCTCTCTCTCTCTTCTCTCTCTTCTCTCACTCTCACTCTCACTCTCGATTAATTACACGTCTCGGCTCTTTTACAAACTTTAATTAGTTTCGCTTTTAATTGACAGTTGAAAAACTTTAGCAGGCTGGCATTTGACATGTGATGTGTGTGTTTGTGTGTGTGTGTGGCTATGTATACGTAGTAAATCGCCAGATACAAATATTTTGGTTGGAGATAGAGACAGAGGAGTGCACGAATCCTAAGCATAACAAATACGAACGTTGAGTTCGGAAACTTTTGAGTGCTAAAGAGTATATTTATGGGCAATTTCTATTTACGTTTTCCAATAGTTCATTAGGTAGATTCATATAAAAATGAAAATAAAATTTGAATGTGCAAGCGTACCTTTATGAAAATGTCGAATGTGAACAAATTATTTAAGTTAAGCATAGAGCTTAAATTTTTCCTTACAGAGAAGAATAATCCTGAAAGGCAAATGCATCGATTACTGTCGTTAGATATATTTCCCTGAACAGATGCACACTTTTTACTCCCTGTACCCATAAAATGGGTAAAAGGGGTATTACATCTGTGCAAATGTATGTAACAGACAGAAGGAGACATCTCCGACCCTATAAAGTATATATATTCTTGATCAGTGTCAAAAGAGATTTCGATTTGGCCATGTCCGTCTGTCTGTCCGTCTGTCCGTCTGTCCGTCTGTCCGGATGAACGCGTCGATCTCAGCAACTATAAAAGCTAGAGACACCAAATTTGGAATGTAGGTTCCTGTATACCATACGCAGATCAAGTTTGTTTCATATTTCAGATATCTCCCCCGTTCCCCCGCAAATCGATTAAAGCCGTTTTACAGTAACAATTTTCAAGATATAGCTTTAAGATTTGGCATGTACAATACTTTAGTCTCTCTTAATCTACTGTCCAAATTTCAAGTCGATCGGATAATAAGCACGAAGTTATTCACGAAAGAAGATTCAGTGCTGCAGCAAGGGGAAGAAGAAGCACAGCCACCATTTAAAATGCTTCGCTTACGCTGTGGCTCGTGTGTGCGCGCCCTTGTGTATGTATGTGTGTGTATGTGTAAGCTTACGAAGATACGATTGAAAATTTTTGACCTGGGTACAGGGAGTTTCGTAGTCGGGTATACTCGACTATAGCATTCTTACTTGTTTATTTATTTGATCTTTCCGAGTGCTACAAGCTAAAGCTAATAAGTTAGGGCACTAGTCACTAAAATTATACATATTTTATAATAATTTTACATTTAGTCTTTTAGATTTAACATATATAAGTACATAGTTCATATTAATTAAATTTAAAGTTATCATTAACAGTTAAAATTATTATTATTATTAATTGTAGGAATGGGTGTTGTTCTGTAGGTGAGCCTTTAGTTTTGTCTTAAATTGCGTGGCGCCATAAATAGTTTTTAAAGGATGGGGAAGTTGATTCCAAGTGCGAATAGCATGTATAAAGAATTGTCTTTCTGAATTTAATGTCTTATGCCGATTGCATACTAGATTGTTTGTCCTCGTGGACGTAGCAAATCTAATTTTTCTTGCTGATATGCGGGTTCTTTAGTAAATAGTATTTTGTGAAGGAAAATTAATGTTTTAAAAATCATCAAGTTACTTATATTTAGGTCAGCTAATTTAAGGGCATAACATGAAACGTGGTCATATCGCTTCAGGTCAAAGACAAAGCGCGCTATATTGTTATAACAAACATTAATTCTTCTTTTGCTAGCCGCATCACAGTTTGCAAATACTTCTACATATAAAAGGGTCGGTATTAAGCACGTCTTGGTAATTAATAATTTTATTTCGATAGGCAAAAAGTGCTGTGTTAAACACAATGTTCTTAGTAATCCATAAGTTCTCCCAACAGCCTTATTGATGTGATTGCTCCATGTAAGCGTTTTATTAAAGGTGAAGCCTAAATTATTTGCATAGTCCGTGTAAGTTACTGGTATGCCATCTATCATAAGGCTTAGCAACGGTGCAGTGCAGAGGTTTTTTTATGGATGACTAGACATTTGGATTTTCGTTTATTAAGGCCAAGTCCATTATTATTTGCCCAAACACTAGCAAAAAATAAATTGGATGTGAATTAATACTTATCTTAAAATTAATGGTTAAATAGATCGATTATTTTAAAACTAGTAAGCTGAGATGGATATTTATAAAAGCTCAACTTATCAAGAGCGAAACGAATTACTGGCAGCGAGCCTACCGGGACCAGCGGGAGCGGGAGAGTTGTGTGCTAAGGTCGGATCAGCTGCCGTCGGTTCTCCCTGTGCCAAAGCTGCTTCGCCGTTCCGCTGCAGCTGCAAAAGCTCTTGAATGCTTCCACGCAGACAACATTTCCTCTCTCCGAAAGCTTTACATGCACAAACCCTCTACGCGTAAAGACAGCGTGCAAAAGCTTTCCCTTTTTTTGCTTCATCGCTTCTTTGAAAATAGCGTAATTATCTTTTGTGAGCTGTTCGTTTATGTAAAACAGAGCGGGAGAGTCAATGCCTAGCAATTATAAGCTAAGTTGTTGTTTCGTCTCGCGACGGTAAGCAGCAATTGCTCTCAAAAGTCCAGCTTTTTCATGCAAGTTCTCCAACTTTACAATTATTATTGGGTCAAGTACAGTGCGCGTATGGATCGACTGCTTGACCCTGAAAATTTCCCTAATCTTTGTTGCCGGGCTAAGATTTAGTGAAAAACATAAGGAGTTAAAAATACTCCTCAGTTTCTCTCCCTCAATGCAGGGAACGCCGTGTATACGAAGATCGCACATTACAGCCGCGTTGTTTTGCAAGCAGCAAGCTTAGCCTCCAGTTGACCCACACGTGCTTTCAGGTCATGCACCTCTACGAGCTCACCTTCCAGCTGATGGACTCGTTGGGTCAGGCAATGCATTTCATTGCTCATGCTGTTGAGCCGCTCTTCAGCCGACCGCATACTGGCAGTGATGAGATGCGCTTGCTCCTTAAAGCGCTTGTTGACAAGTTCCGTCAGCTGGAACGCTGGTGCATCTGAGTCGCGCTTGGTTTGATTTGTATGTGTTTGTGTATTCAAAGGGCAAATATATATGTGAAACTAAATGCCGAATTAAATTAATAAAAACTTTGTTTGTTCAATGTTTGTTTTGTGGCAGATGTTAACGACACCACGATCAGTGGATACACAACAGTTTATTTATTTTTGTATTTATATTAATACAAAAACGACGGAGAACACTTTTAGTGCGTGTGATACTATCGATACTCGATTACTTTCATACAAATCAAAATGGAAGTCTACGCGTACATCTGAATTTAGCAATGTTTTTGAGGCACTTGAATAATTCGCTGGTAGAAAGCACATTACACACAGAAGAAAAGAGATGCTTTATGGTAAACGATATATTTTTACCGAAAAACAATCGATTTTTAAACATTTTCCTCTAATAAAGTATACAATTTCTAATATCATTTGTTCTTTCTGAGCTTTTGGAACCGAATTCTCTAGTAAACTTTAGTACAGCTAAAAAGTCAATGAAATACGCATTATTTGCACTCTGTCTTAATTGCGCAGAGCAGAAAAGGAGGAACTCGTCTAGCTCTGTATACATATTGAGTCTTCATGTCCTTAGATGGATGTGAGTGGTAAAGTAACGGTATTTGCAGGCAGTCGTAACTGTTTCTTGTTGCGTAAGTCAACATTCGCAATGTTGTGTTAATGTTGGCTATATGTTTTCTCTGTATCCCTAAGAGTGTGCTGTCTCTATCTCTGCGCTTATGTCTGGACCACTGCCTGTGCATGTGTGTGTATATGATTGTCCTGTCATTTGTTGACCAAATAAGTACATGGCAAGCAATTTGTATCTGTTTTACTTTTGCGGAACGAACCAAACGACTGTCAGCAGCCGGCAGCCGGCAGTCGACACGCACCGATGCCAAAAACCAAAGGACTCAACTAATTTCATATTAAAACATCGTTTTGCATGCAGAAGTCAGTGGCAGTGAGGAGCGGCCCAGGACATTCTGCACGTTGGCACTTTGAAGCGGCTCTAATGAATTTGATGCCCAAAAATCTTTAGCCTTGGCCTCGGGGCAGTTATTGTCATGTGTGTGTGTGGGTGTGGGTGTGTGTATAAGTTTGTGACTGTGTGCGAGCCACATAATTGTCAAACTCATTCTGCACAGCTGTCAGCCCGAGGACGGTCAGGATATGCTGTGCTGTGCTGTGGTGTGGTGTGATTCGTGGGCATTGCAATTAACATTTATGACATTTTTTTGGATTTGTACTTTTGTTTTTGCCTTCTACTTAGGCAGCGTTCTGCTCACTGCTTAAAGCAAATCAAAGCCACATCGGTAATCCAATGAGCTGGCATTTCATCCTGTGCTTCATAATAAATTGTATATTGTATACATACATACTTATACTACATAACTAGACAGTTAAAGTGAATTACTGATGAGTGGGGCTGCTCAGCGAAGCGCAGCTACAAAAGGGGGATTCAGCAGAAAATGCTGAAAACCGAAATATCGACAAAAATTTGTGCTCATTATTGAGGCCAAAGGGCGGCACATAAATTTCGATGTGCTGTCCCTTTTACCCCGACCCCGACCAGGAAATTGTCAGGCACACAATTTGGGCGTCGCTCAAGCGGGTCTAATCAAAAGATAAATTCCCAAAGACTTATACTTAAAACATGGCTGATGTATGGGTAGTTTAAGTTAGGAATATTTTGATATAAATAATAGAAGTCAAACATAGATGGCATGTGGTCTTTAGCATTGTAAGCAAATGACACAGAATAAAAAATCAATTCTTAAAAAAACTGAAAATCTAGAATAGAATAGTAATATGAATAGCACAAATTGAAATTTAGTTAACTTTGTTATTAGATTTATTAGATATTAGATTGGTCAAAAAGTCAACAATTAAAATTATGTGAAATGCTTAGATTCCATTTTCCATGTTCATTGCAATTGTTAAGCCAACTTCGAGAAGCAAAATATCTGAAGAATATGGGGATGCTCATCAATGGTCACAACAAAGTCAATTCCTGCTGGCCCATTCCCATAATCTATTCGTTATATGCATTTCCAATCGGATTTCCTTTGACTTTTCTTTGCTTCGTTGTATTTCTGCTTTATTTGAACCTACGACTTTATTTGCTTTTTTTTTAGATTATTTGACCGCCTGTGCTGCGGTCGCGCCGGCTGTGTTTAGGGGCCGTGGGGCCCCTGTTGCCACAACCCCCTTGAACTGGGCACGCATCATTATTATGCCATGCACAGTTATGTGCCTGACCCAAAAATATGTAAAAAGGCCGCGTAAAAATCCTTTTTGGCCAGGCAAATCGGGCAATCTGCACTGCTTCCCCTTGCCTTCATATAAAATTCAACTTTCGTGCTGAATTTTTGAATCTGTCTGTATGTGTGCGTCTCTGTAAGTGTGTGTGTGTTAGTGTGAATTTTATGCTGCCTAATGTCAACGCAGGACACGCCCAGGCAGCGGCTCAATTTCGCTTTATGTTAATTTAAACATGTGCCGCTATGCGCATAAAATATGAACAGCCTCCCCGCCCGGCCGCTCCTCGTCCACATACTGTGCAAGTCCTTTTAGATATATCCTGGAACTCAGCTGACCGCTGCTGCTGCCGCTGCTTTGATATTTGTTCTTGTAGTTTTGGGTCAAGTTAGTTTGTAGTGTGTGCCAAGATTTTCGTTTTTACTTTTATTGTGCCCCTCTGATGCCCGTTACCCCCTCCGCCCAACATTGCGTTCGGCCACATGTGTAGCAAGTGATTTTTGCTTATTTTTCTTTATGTGTGTTGGGATATACTTTCATGTATATTTTGCTGATTTCTTGTTGTTGACTTTTATGTTAGCATACTTTTCGGCGTTGCTTCTCTCACGCACACAGACGCCCACACGCACACAGACACACAGATACAGATACACACACAGGCACACAGACAGACAAACATGTATGTTAGATTCTCATATTTGTTAGCTGTTATTATTTTGACTGAGGTGATTTAATGGCTCCTACTTCATATTCTTATACAAGCACCATTCCAGCTGTTGAGCTTATTGGTTTTTGTAGAATGTTTGAGACTACTATTACTATTAGTTATTAATAGCACTCTAGTTGAAAGGCTAGCGAACTATCCCAGCCCCTTAGCTAGCAGACTGAATAGAAGATCCAAGGGACCTCGCCAGTAGGAGAATCCTCTACATTAACATACAATATTTGTTTTTCCCACACTTATTCTAAGTTAATCTTTAGTTGGTTAAATAAGATCGCAAGATTCCGATCATAACCAACACGCAAACAGCTTTATTTTTAGGTTATTTGTCGGTTATACCAACACTTAGTGGGTTCGATCCACAATATAGAGTTCTAGCTATAGCCATTGGTTTTGTAACTCCATATACATACAGATGTATGTGTATATATAACATTAATCCAATATATGTATCAACTTTGATCAATTTTTCTTTATCCCTTACATGTAAAACTAGATTAAGTTTCCCCTAAAGGTACACCCAGAAAATTAACTGCCATAGAATTCAGAAAATCGCTATACAATAAAAATCACCCTGGAAGCCAGAAATAATTGCTGTTTAATAGAAATATTTTGTATATTTGAGAAATATATTTCTTATATTCAGAAAAAAATAAGATTGGCTTTAAAAGTATGGCGACTGTCTACATTTTAGGACTATAAGCATTTGTAGCGCATTTTTAGTTTAACTAACCGATTCTGAAACCGAACACCAACTCAATTCCTTTCATATTTGTCAGTTAAATATGAGATTAGTGCTTGTACACACACAACAAGCAGCAGCAACAACAAAAAAACAAGTAAGAATGCTATAGTCGAGTATACCCGACTACGAAACTCCCTGTACCCAGGTCTAAAACATCCAATCACAGCTACGTCCACTTACACATACATACACAAAGACGCACACACACAGGCGGCAAAAACGACAGCGCAAGCGAGGCATTTTAATTGGTGGCTGTGCTTCTTCCTCCCCCTCTCGCTGCATCATTGAATCTTCTTTCGTGAATAACTTCCGTGTTTATTATCCGATCGACTTGAAATTTGGACAGTAGATTAAGAGAGACTAAAGTATTGTACATGCCAAATCTTAAAGCTATATCTTGAAAATTGTTACTGTAAAACGGTTTTAATCGATTTGCGGGGGAACGGGGGAGATATCGGAAATATGAAACAAACTTGATCTGCGTATGGTATACAGGAACCTACATTTCAAATTTGGTGTCTCTAGCTCTTGTAGTTGCTGAGATCGACGCGTTCATACGGACAGACGGACAGACGGACAGACGGACAGACGGACAGACGGACAGACGGACAGACAGACGGACATGGCCAAATCGAAATCTCTTTTGATACTGATCAAGAATATATATACTTTATAGGGTCGGAGATGTCTCCTTCTGTCTGTTACATACATTTGCACAGATGTAATACCCCCTTTTACCCATTTTATGGGTACAGGGAGTAAAAAGCAGCAGCAACAACATCGCTTAACTCCTAGGGAAATTATGTTTGGTTACATCATTCATGCTGTTGTTGTTGTTGCTGGATATTTCTTTTTTCGTTTTTGGGTTTCACATGCGATACGAATTTTCATTTATATTTTTTTCAGCTGGGGGGTCACATTTGTTGTTCAAATGTTTTTGCCATTTACGTAAATTGAAATGTGTGCAATTGTGTGTGTGTGTCTGTGCGTGTGTGTGTTTTGGTCAGGCTGCTTTGCTTTTCATCTTATAAGCATTTTAATTAGATGCATGATTAGAAGCCCTTACAACCATGCAGAGGGTATTATAACTTTGTCACGAAATGTGTAACGCATCGAAATAGGCATTTCGGATCAAATTATATCAAGTATTGAAAGGCCTTGCTTTTATTTCAATGGAATGGCTTTGAAAATATAATTCGGAACAGGTTCTTATTATTAATGAATCGGTCAAAACTGTTCCCGATTTTAGTCAATTTGGTTAACCATATAGAGAAGGCAAGGGTGTGTATTCTTCAGCATACCGAACATAGGGGCACAGCGGTGTGTGTTTTGTTATTTTTTGCAATCTACGTAAATGCTAAAATTTTCATTAAAAATTTAGCTCATAACAAATTGGACTGCTGCTGGCCGCTGATATCCTTGATAATTTCAAATTCCATGCACTTGCACAGTAAAAGCTGATTTCTGATTTCTGTCTGCTAATTTGTTGGTGCCCTGGGCAAAAATAGGAGTATAGTATAAGGGCAATGGACATTGCCATCAATTTGCAAGTGCCCCAAAAGATTAACAGTGAAAATGCCTCCACAATTTGGCAATGCCAAAATGTGAATCGGCCAATGCGTTGCCTCATTTTGTGGTATCGATAATAGAATATTAAGCGCATTCATTGCGGCAAATTTGTAGGTCAATCGAAACGCTTTCATTGACCATATCGAATCGAATTGCGATCAACGTGTGCCATTTGCAACTCTGCTTTTAACACGCACGCACTCACACACAGACGAGTATGAATGGGCGTGTAATAAACACAGCACAATTGTGCTCTTTTAATGCGCTTAATTGTATTGGCAATGTGCATGAAAGCCTTTAGATACGGCCTAGTGTGCGTGTGTGCGTGTGTATTTGTGTATGCTCTGTCTCTGGTGTGATTAGCCTAAACAAATTACCACAGCGTCGTTTGTTACACAATTCCACTGGCAAGGGCAACAACAAAGCGCAATAACAATGTCAGCTGCATTTAATTTATTTGTGTGCCACAACAGTAACAAAAAGATTGTCAATATGTGTGCATGTTTTGGCATATTTCCCAAAAATATGCAAATATATCAATAGTTTATTGCATTGCCTTGAAGAAAAGCAAACATGGTCGAAAAAGTATTTTCACATGCCAAGCAACAAAAGAGAACAATCGTGTTGTTGTTTATGCATCATAAAATTAGATTTAAAATTGTTATAGTATATCAATAAACGAATTATAAAAGTACAAAAATGATTATGGTTCTTTAACAATAGTCCAAATCTAAATTGATTTCAAAAGATGTAAGAGAGTAGGGCTTAAGCGTAAATGCTTGTATAAAAATTTCACTTCACACATATTTTGTGTTAGCATTGTTAGCTTTTAAATGAAAAAGAAACTAACTACTTCGAAGTACACGATTGAAATCAAAAAATAAATTTCAAGGCAACACAATTTTGAAAAAATACGGGTTATTAACTTAAACTTACAATGTATACTATACAAGTTACATTTATTTAAGCTGCGAATATAAAACACGGTAACATGATAACCAAAGTTAATGGGACATCATGGAAATAAACCCGTAAAGAATAAGAAATAGTATAATGTTTTCAATGTATCATTGATTAATTGTAGTTTTTCCTTGTCAGATACTCAATAAGATCACTGTCTACTGTTTCAAAATTATGTTAACATCAATTTAAAGTGAAATTATAAATGTTACGCGGGATCGTCAAAGTACAGGCAATAAATTGGTATTCATTAAATTTAAGACTCTTTCCACGTCAATTTAGTGGCAAATTAAAAAAAGCTTAGGGCTTAGAGTTTGAACTTTGTGGAAAACGAGCAAAAACATATAGACAGTGACAAGCTATACAAAGTAAAGGTACATGCATATATAACTATAAACACGAACTCTACAGTCGCATACACTTTGGTTTTTATACTATGTTCCCGAGGTAAAATAGTATATTGGGTTTGCGAAATGTTCGTCTGTCCGTCTGGCCGTCTGGCCGTCTGGCGGTCTGTCCGTCTGTCCGTATGAACGCAATTTTTTGCCTTTATCTTTAAGCTAGAGCAACCAAACTTGGTACACCTGTTGGGGTATACCGTCAATTTATGAAGTGTCGTGATCGACCCGACACCACCACCCCCTCCCCAGAAATTTGGGGAAAACCTGTATCTTCCTCATTTTCAAATATATAGTCACCAAATTTGGCATGCAGACAAATGTTAAGATTCCCGAAGGATTTGCATCAAAAAAATGTTGACCCCTTCACTCCCTCTCCCGCAAATGAGAAAAATCTATATCTCCCACACATATACAGGTAGAGTCACCAAATTTAATATACATACTAATGTTGACCCCCTGGACAAATCTGCATCAACAATTTTTGGACTCCCCTACCCCCTCCCCCACAAAGGAGCAAAATCTATATCTCCCACACCTGTGCATTTTTTTCGCGTCTCTTTCTGAACACACAAATAACCAAATTATATAGGACTGGGAACATAGTATTCTGCAGTCGGGTGCGTCCGACTGCAACGTTCTTACTTGTTTGGATTGAACACTTTATCTATGTCTATGGCATATACATTACTTTAGTTGCATTAGCTCAAAAGAAGTGCAAAAAATATACGGACAGAGAACCGGAGATTGCGCAAGCCTTATATATTCCCTTTTCTTTTTGGGAAGTATAACAACACTTAAAATGTGTTGACTATGGATAGATACTCCATAGCTGCAGGTTCTCAGCAGTTAAATGGAAACTGCTAATCAACAAACCGAAGCGGCTGCCATTTATTCGTAAAAGAACTTTGTTGATATCAAATTAATCGATTTAATTGAAGACTGCACAATGGCAACGACAGTCAACACGAAACTTTAGACTGGGCCAACTTATTTTAAGTCTATTTACAATTGCAGGTGCAGGAAGCAAGCAGCCAGGCAAAGTAAGCAATTGCAACAACCGGCTGCTGGTTGTTTTTGTCAATTTGTGTGTAAGATTGATGCTGGCAGGGAGTTTCAGCTGAAGCTGATATTGCTGCAAGTATTGCGGCAATGCCTCACAGCGTTCAAAAGTGCATAAAATGGCGCACATTGTTGATAATTGAATGGATTGCATTATGTCCCAAGGCCCAACGCAGAGTTGGGGCCCTCCAAAGTTGAAGATACCTGCGAAATGTAAATAACTAACAGAGCCTCTGGCTGGCAAGAAGGTTCCTTGGCAGTCGTCCTGCTGTAAATAGTTATTTGCCTGCGAGTGAAAAGTAAACACATTTAGTTGTGAGTGCAAATCGAGTTTGAATTTCCTTAAAGGTGCAGCAGCATCAGCCAGAGACGCAGCCGCCACATCCACACATCAATTCGATGTTTTCGAATCGATGTTCAAAAATCAATTGTTTTCTTTCAGTTTTATAATAATTGAAAGGACTGGGATACAAACATAGTGATGTTTATGTATTTATTTAATAAATAAAAGGTCCTTTAATGATCATTTATTGTACGAGTATTCGGCATATTTTTATTATTAAAAGGTAATTTTGGTATTTTAAAAAAAATCTATATAAGTACTATAGAGCAATGGGTGCAATGCCATAGGGCTTACAAAGTTTTAAATGCTTTGAGTTCGTCACATGGTGGTATGTTCTTGAGGCACATAGGTAGGAGATAGCTATTATGCTGTCCTGTCGCGTTTCCTTGTGGCTTGAGGGTAGAAACTTAATTAAATATTCAGCAAAATTGTATTTAACTGAAAAACTGTTGACAAGCTGTGCGAGAGATCGTAAAGTTGCGAATAAAGTCGGTAAACAGAACTAATTTCACATGCCTTGAAGCCAAATATAGCCGCAGAATTGCAGCAGCTTTCCAACTTATGACAGGGAAAATAATGTGGGCGAAACAATGAATTATGCACTTGGAAATAAGTTTGGCGATGCGAAATTGGAGCGCCGTGGTTACCAGAGCTAAAACCGGAGCCATAACCAAAACCAGCAAGCAAATCACTCATGAATGGCCAACGGAGCATATGGCCAGTGGGCTGAATGGGTTAATGGCAAAGGGCGGGAATGGGAATGTGGATGGGGATGGGCACGTGGTTGGGGAGGAGACGCTTTGAAAGTTTAGCGCTGGCAATTTGCAAATAGACGCACAGACAACAACAAATTTAGTGCCATTTAATGTTGCAAAATGCGTGCATGGCTCATAATAATTCATAAGCAACATTTTGCAATGGCAGCTTGTGTCCATGTGTGTGTGTGTGCGTGTGAGTGTGGGTGTTGTGTGTGCAACGCATTATGTATTTCACAATCAACGCGTTAAGTTGAGAGTAATGCATCAAAATTGTGCAGCCAATGGCAGAGACAATAACAATAACAACAACTTAAGTATGAAGTCAGCGGAAGCTGCTCCTTAATCTCTGACACAGATGGAGCGAGGTCCTGAAGATTCAAGCTTTAAGCCGGAAGAAACTAAAAGGCAGCTTGTTCAATATTATTCACTGGGGTGCAAGTAAAGTGCTTTGCCAAAAATTACACATACGCAGCGTGAAAAGTTGCAGTCGGGCAGATTTTTAATTATAAAAGTCACTGGAGCAATCGCCCAAAAATATGCAACATGAGATGTCAAAAAAGTCGTGATAAGTGTTGCCAGAAGGAAAGTGAAATTATAATTAATAAATCCATCATCATATTGTGTGCTTGGCTGCTTTATGGACACAGTCTACGCGCCGTGGCCCCCCTTGGGGGTAAATGAAATGCGTTAAATTTGCATAGCCTACTTGCAGGCGTTTTATGCATCAGATGTGTTATGAATTTCAATGCAATTTCAGTTGCAAAAAAATGGAGAGAACAGAACAAAGTAAAATAAAAGTGCAGCGCTGATGATGTCGAATTGAATGCGTTTCCAATGACTGGCAAAAGTTGCAAAGGCAGCAGCAATTGTGGCACAGGCACACCGACAACAACAGCTCGGATATATGTGTGTGTGTCTGGGTATGTGTATGTGTGTGTGTATGTGTGTGTGGATTCTTGACGCTGTCGCTGACATTTTACATTACATAAACGTATTTATGCAAATGTGCTGCGAACTTTGCTTCCCGCATACCCAACTTGTTTTTGTTGCTGATGTTGTTTCTGTTGTTGTTTTTATGCTTGTTGCCCACTAACTGACTGGCTGAGTGACTCGTTGCCTGCTTTTTGGGTTGTTGTTGTCCTTTCGTTGTCGATGCGCCATATTTGCATGCATTTTAAATGACTCGGATATCAATTTTGACATATCACTTGACAGCTTAAAAAGGTTTATGTATTTATACAAACGAACAAGCGACACATGTGTGTAGAGCACCAAGACAGAGTGAGAGGGAATGGCAGAAGGAGAGAGTGAGAAAGCGACAGAGCGAGGCAGTAATCGCGTTTTTTATATCCTGCACCCACTAAATTGGCTATTAAGGATATATTGGTTGAGCCTCCAGCCGATTAAAACACTATGTATTGTACTTGTTAATAAAGTAAAAGGTTTCCAAATTGTGAAGACTTTTAGGAAAGAGGCAGGATATTTCCTTCGTCTCTATAAAAGTGCATTTTAATGCCACTTTTTTCTAAATCTTGGTTCACAAAACACAAGTGAAAAATACAATTTTATATTTTTCTAACAGCTATCCATTGTTATCCATTTCTCACCATGTATTTCTTATACCACATGCATGTCAACTTTGATTGAAATGTCTACGAATGTGTGGATTGAAAACGGAGCCCCAAAGCTATATACAGGATATCCACAATTCGGTCACTTTCTTTTTAAGCATTCTTATTTGTTTTTATTTGTTTCTTGTGTACTTGGACATAAAAAGTGCGTATTTTAAATTTATTGCTTCATTAAAGCTTAATACCTAAAGGCATGTGTACATATATGTATGTGTGCGTGTATGTTGTTTTTGTGTGTGTTTGTGTGTGTGTGTGTCAGGTAAAATATTAACGAGCTTGGGATCTCGTTTTTCCATTGTTTGTTCGCTGCTGCTCTTGTTTTTATGCGGATTAAAGCGTTGAAGAATTCATTTAAAACGCATTTTGAATTAGCCCGCACGTGAAAGCTTCTATCGTTAAATAATACATTTATATATACATATGTATACATATATCTGCTGTACAGGTGTTGGAGTTATTGTTTCAGTCGTCAGTTTCATTGTTACAAATTGTAAAATGCATGTTATTTAAATGCTTTGCAAGCGCTAAACATTGAATAAAATGACAATAGAATTATGCAAATATTTAGTGAAACGTTAATTTAGTTATAAAGCTAATTGCATTACGTAGCAGGACAAGCAACAGAAAGAGGGATTTAAATGATTTATGCGATTAAATACATCAAATAAAGGAAATATTTCAAATTTAAAATAAACTTATGATTAACATGCAATATAAAAGAGCTTATTTGGACAACGCTGTGGGCTTTTCAATCGTTTTATTACTTTAACTATTTTGCTTGCTTAAATTACTAAATTGGCAAATGCAAATTAAGCTGTTTTAATCTGAATTCGATTCAGCAGCTTTAACTGCCAACTCAAGTTAAACACAAACGCCGTTCAGTCATTATCAAAATCCAAACTAAGATCAAGTCCAATCCAAGCGGCCGTCAGAGGCTGAAAAACCCAAAGTAAATAATTAAATTTGCTGCGTAAATAAAAGTTCAAGTGGCCGCCTTTGCTTTACAGCTCAAATGTCCGCTGCTCATCTGACAGCAAAAACAACAGCAACAGCAACAGCAACATCAACAGGAACAACACTTGAACCGCTTGTCTACAATGTCAAAGGCAGGCTCCCACTCCCACATCCACTCCCTCTCCGCAGTCCAAGACTGAGTTTCTGAGTTCATGTTGCTGTCTCTGTCAGTTGCTCAGTGTAGCTCGGAAGCTTCTTTCATTTGGCATTCAGCGAAATTGCTTTTATTAGCGTATAAATCAACAGTGCAAAAATCGTAGCATACTTTGCAGCGCCGGCTTCTACTGGGAGACTGTTTAAATTAAATTTATGCGTCATTTGGAGTTGTTTACAAGTTGCCAGAACAACGGCAGCACTTGGGCAAAACTTGATGCATTTGCTGTGCTATATAGAACGAACTAAAGCTGTACCAATGCCAAGGAAAATCAGCCTCAATATTCTCACTCGAAGTTGCATGAAAGGTCAAAGGCTGTTCAGCAGCTAGGCTGCGGCTGCGACTGCCACTGCCGCTGCCGCTGCAAGGCAGTCAATTTTCATGTGAAGCAAGTCACGGGGTGCCTAGCATTATGTGCTGAACATAATAATAAAACTATAAATTAAATTAACTCATAAAAATTCCGTGTGCATATAAACGCAAGGATACCAGCTACCAAAAGCCAGAAGAATAATAACTTCGTTGTTGTTGCAGTAGCAGACAAGGGCTATCTATCTATTCAAGGCTAGCCCTCGTCCGAAACTGCCCGCCAGAGACCATTCCATTTCATTTTCGGGCTCCAGCTCCAGCTCCAGATCCAGCTCCAGCTCCGACTGCGACTGCTTCGGCCAACGCATTTCTACTCACATTTTATGGGCATACTTACATATAGGCGCTTTGGCTTGTAAGTAGCATGTAAGTCAGAGCCCAGAGAGCGCATGATTTAAATTCTTGTGAGCACGCCAACCAAATGGACAGTGGGACAATCTGACAGACTGTGTGAGGGCCCGACTGTTGGACGATGCCATTTATAAAGCGTCAGCGTGCATATTTGATTTGATTTCATTGCCAGCCACGCCCTACGCCGCCCCGCCCGCCCTCATGGGCCTGCCAAGCAGCAGGCAGCAATGAGGACGCGATGTGCCTGTAAATATTTATTAATGCCGTGAAAGTTTTTCGGGTTTAAGTAGATGCGATTTGTTGCCGGGGGCTGCTTTGATTTTTATGGCATTGCGAATGAAAGAGATCAATACAGGAAGAGAAAAGAGTGAGCATAGCAGTTTTACTCGTATATTATTATCGACTGTAGTAACTTAAAGTAGCTTGACTATCACCTTTGATTCGCTGTTGCTGCATACTTATAAGATAATGTAATGCTTGGTAGGGCAAATCAAACATTACATTATCACATAGGTACATATTCTTGACTAGACTCCTCATCTTGGGTCTTTAATGCTTTTTCAACTGCCTCTTCATTCGATCTCTTCTTATTTGCTTCTTTCGGTGTCTTTTCTTCTCAGCTTCTAAAATTGCTTCCAGTTTTTTGATCACCAGTCTCTTAATATTATTACATAGCTTTTTGAGCGTAATTTCCTGCTGATTTTCTTTAAATTTGCGCTGTCTTTTTTGAAGGCGTTTCTTGAGTTTCTCAAGTTTATGAGTCTTTTGTGTTTTTGACTTTCTTAAGATGCCATACTCACGCCAGGGATCGTACATGCTTAAAGCTAAAACGATAAATTTTGTTCACTACAAATTCAATCGAATTGTGATTGGAAATTCAAAGCCAAAGGCGCAGACGTTATTCAAAATTTAATAAACTTACTGAACACAATGCAAATATTGGGACAGTAACAACAACAATTTCAAAAGTCAGAGCCAGTGATGATGACGTTTAAAGCAATTACAAGAGACCAAACGAGAGCTGCAGCCCCCATTCCCATCCCCCCACCATTTTCGCTCGCCCTTGTAACAACAATGTGCATACAAATGCAAATTGCAACCCGGCATACGTTGCGTATACGTAACGCCAAATGCTAGTGCCAAGAGCAACAGCAACAGCAACAACAATAGCGAAACATTTTCGCATTGCGTGAACAAAATAGTTTTGTGTTGCGGTTGTTTTTGGTGGCTCAGCGGGTTGCGAGTGGGCGGTGACGAGTAAGCGACAACTGGAACAACAAAAACAACAATGTTGGCAATTACAACGAAGTAGTTCTACTCTAAGGCAAGTCCCAGACCCAGCATGGCCACACCACACCATTGCCACTACCAACACCACCAACACCACCAACACCACCGTCACAATCAGCACCACCAGCCACGCTAGCCAAGTGCTCCGCTGTGCGAGAGCTGTGAGAACTGCGAGGATTCCGAGTTTTGCGTTTCAGTTTGTTCAGCGAGCTTAATAAATGCATAATCCAACAGTAGGGCATATCAGAAGTTTAAATACTCTAATTAATCCTTTCTAAAGATTATTTTGACAGTTGCACTATCGAATAATCTTTTAACTTTCATAAGAATATATTAGAGTTTGAAATCCCTTAAAATTTGAAAGATAAATTCTTTTCAGGCCTTAAGCGCACATTTGGTCAATTCCATTTGATTCAGAAGCTTAATATCTTAAAATAAATTTTAGGCGAATCGAAAGCAATACATAAGTATGTATCTCTTTACATATCAAGACTTGAACATTATTTCTACGCTAAAACAGATCAATTAAATTATATACCAGAATAAAGGACAAGTATTTGCAAAAATTGGTAAGTGTTTTTATACATTTGATAGGGGACTGAGTGCAACCTAGAAAACAGCATTATATATTCATATACTTAGCATTTTCCACAAAGTTCCAGCCAGGGGCTATTTCGTACTTACTTGGCTGATTGTAGGTACTTTGTAAAATTCTTGGGATTGCAGTTTTGCATGCAGAACATTTAGTGACGCAGTTTAGTGGTTGCTTGCAGCGAAATGCAGGTGCAAATAGAAAGATGTTGTCGTGCTAAGAGCAACAGCAACAGCAACAACAACAACATCAACAGCAATTGAGAAATACAATTTTCCCGGACCGAGTCCATTAGCTTACAATGCCACGCATCAAATCATGATCATTTCAAACCAAACCGAAATTGACTTGAACGAAATGAGAAGAAAACAAAAAGAAAATATGAGCAGAGAAAATGAACAGCAACTACCAAATGCTCTATAACGACACAAGATTAGATATATTTATAAGTATTAATTAAAAACAAAGTAAATAAGTAAAACAATAGTTTGAAAAATAGTGTGTAGAGTAGGAAATACTATGAACATATTAAATATTAATTTTTAAAATTAAACAAAGCATTATATACTAGAAAACACATTTTAACGAGCACCTATTAGCAGGAGAACATAATTTTGATACATGCAATACTTCATGCTTTATGTAAATTATTAACATTTACATGTATATAGACCATCAGTTCGAAGTGCCATGTATTTTCCATGCTAGGGTATCCTATGTATATAAAGCCTGCAGCTCTGTCAGATATCGTATATAAATAAGCTGGCGTAATAATAGAAGCAGGCAGGGACGATGGGGGAGTCACTCAAACTCGAATTCCATTTGTGTGCATTTCAGTTTCTGTTTAAATCAAGAGCTGGATATATTCATTCCCCTATACATATAGTCGCATCGTTGTTGTTGTCGTTGTTGCCAGCGCTGCCTGGAACGAGATCTCGACAATCATTCAGGCTGACAGGATGTGCGCTCCAGTGCGCTGATTGTGAGTCAAAAAGGCTAACAAAATACAAATACCAATACATGTGACCGTCCTTATACATACATACATGTAGGAAGCAGCCAAGGACAACAAACAGCTTGAGCCTGTCGAGGGTCAGCGACGGCATCTCCGATTGCCTTTCCTGTAGCTGTTGCTGTGGGTATAGCCGAGCGGCAACTTGAGGACACTTTGCTAATTGAATTTATGCCACGGCGCCGAGTTGACAACTTCCTGCGACATGCCAGCAGACAACTAGCAACAGTTGGCAACGTGTTAATTCAACAAAAAATTACAATTACAATTGCTGCGGCTCTGTTGTGAGTTGTGTCGTTTTAAGGCCACCCCCACGCCGCATACCCCAGCCACACGCCCCACGCCCCACGCTCCGCACTCAAAGTCGTCTCCTTGCCATGCCTCATCCGGCCTGCTCATTAAGCATATGGCAACGACGCGGCAACAAGGTGTAAATACGTTTGCCGCCTTCATGTTGTGATATTTTTTATGCCCAGTAAAGCGCAAACAAAAAGCACAGCCAGCCGCAGCCACAGTCGCAGCCGCAGCAAATGAGAGTCCTTTTTCCTACGCTGTCTAGTGACAAGCCTTTGCTCCTTCTCCTTGTGCTTATATCCTTGTAGTCGCTGTCTGCCTGCCAGGACAATTTAAATGCCTGTTGTCTGTGTGGCGGAGGCGTTCCTGCTACTGGTAAGTAATAGCTGCCATTTGCTGCCAGTCTGCGGTTGCAGCCTCCTCCTGCCTTCCTCGTCGCCCTAGCCACCTAGCGTCCCCTTTAATAAACAATCTTTTGCCACACTGCATGCATATTCTTATTTACTTGAATAGTACACATACTTATATATTTATATTTGAATGAATTGCATGCATTACAAATGTACCGCGGATTGCAGGCATTGCTTTAGTGGTTGCTGCCACTTTGTGGAACGCACACAGGTTGATTGCCTCACAGCATTAGCTTAGTAACCAAGCAACCAATCCGAGGAAAAGCAGGAATGCTCTAGTCGAAATTGCTCGGTTTGGGGGTACCCTGTATCCAAGGCTGCCTGCTGAGCTACTGGAAATTGGTTCTTCGATTGTTACAAATCCAGAAAACTAATTAAACCTAATCTACGAAACGTAAACGAAAAATGCCGATTTCTGAATATTTTGCTTTTATTGACTCTAAATTCGTTGCACTCATACAGATTACAGATTAGATTAGACAGGTAGACGAATATGGTTGAATCAACTTGGCTCTGTCATCAGATAAAAAATAAAGACGTAAAAATATTCTTGTCTTTTGCCTGTTAACCTTATAAGGCTTCGTTTTATGGCTATAAAGCTCTGCCCCCAACTGTAAAAATGACTATTTTCATATTCACTTTTATTAGAAATATCCATGCTGAAGCTGCATTATGGAAATCGTGGCGCACTCAAAATAGCACAATGTCAGTCTTCAATCAAAATCAAATGAAATTTACAGCTGCTGGCCTAAAATAGTGCCGAGCTAAGTCAAAGTGACGACAGCTAAAATTTTAAACTTTTTTCTTGAACTCCATGTCATTACTGGAGATATTTTTAGTTCAGCATGAAAAAATTATAAAATGACACAAAAAGCGGAATATTGGCTTAAACCTTAGTTTTAGTCGTGAGTGGTCGAGTATGCATTATCCACACATTTGCATATGCGAATACACATGCTTAAACATATCAATCATTGTAGTTATCCTTTAATAATAAAGAGTTACTGGATGTAACACCACTGTATTTACCTTACGAATTTTAAATGTGCTGAGTTTTGAATTAAATATATGCGTATGTGAAGAAATATCAGCGCAATATCATTGAACAATATTGATCTGCGCAGGAGATTCCTACCTATAGTCTTAGTGTTTACAAACTATTAAAATACTTGTTAGGCAACTGAATGCAACATATTTGGTCTGAAACAATGCCTAATTACTATACTTAAGCGCTCAATAGTAATAAATAGCCCACTGTTTTCAAAATTGATGAAGTGTCGCTTCGACTATGCGTCAGCTGCACAATTGTAAGCTCTCAAATGGTGCAGCCTTTTCCAATTAGGTCGTGGCAGTAAAACACAACGGGCAAGGAGCCAAGCGCTAAAGGCTAATAATTCACATTAACGTCGGACCGCAGCGAATGGGGGGAGTCTGCTTGGGTCCTTTCTGGCACAATCGCCGGGAAGGGCATCAAAGCGCAGCTAATAATAAATTAATTGTGCAATTGCATTTTGGGGTTATTGGGCAATTGATTACTTTGAACCCACCACGCTCCCTAACACGCGCCCCTCCACGCTGCTGGTTTTGCACTTATTATTTATGGATGATGGCAATGCGCAATCCACCTCCCCGTTCACATCTCTAAAATCCAATCAGGCAGCGCTGCTTTAACTTTTACAATCTTGCCACGTTACCATTTTTCGTGATATGTATCTTTTTGGGGCCTGGCAACTAACCCACTAATTAAAACTAAGTGGCAGGGCGTTGAAAAACGCGTTCTAACCTCTATTAACCCAGCGACGCCCAATTACACTTTCGCTTAATTTTTTAGCTCCTCGTGCGCGTTGGTGTCAGTCCTGGCAGTCCTGCCAGCCCTGCCAGCCCCTGGCACCCATGCGAAATTTGACATTTTGACAGCGCGGAAAGTTTACAAGCAACAACAAGAGCAACATACGCATTACGCATACGCCGCATTGGGGCCGGATTCTAATTTGTTTACGGGCATTAGGCCAAAATGTTAACTGCTCCCCTCTCCACGGAAACACTTAAACTGAGGTGAGACGTGTGTCTTGTGTCTGGGTTTCACTAGGCTTTGAATATATAGAAAACTGTACTAGTGCACAGTTTTATAGTGGCTTCTGTAAAAGCATGTCTTTCTAACAAAACATAAACAATTTCTCCACCGCAATGAAAATTCACGCATTTGAGCTGAAGGAGCCGCTTCAGGCTCAAAAAGGAGTACAAAAGATCTTTGAGGCAGGTCGCAGTACACAAAACACTATTATTATAATATCAACAGCGAGTGCTTTGCGTGTTATGAAAGGGCTCTTTATGCCTGGGATGGTTTGAAATGAGTTAAGAAAACAAATTGCATACACACATAAGCATTTTCAACTCGTTTATGTAAACCACAGTTAAGGCAACTCCTACTCCATGTCTATGGAAATATGGACCTGCGTACTCAATAAACTGCGAACTGTTTTTTACTCCCTGTACCCATAAAATGGGTAAAAAGGGGTATTGGATTTGTGCAAAAGTATGTAACAGGCAGAAGGAGACATCTCCGACCCTATAAAGTATATATATTCTTGATCAGTATCAAAAGAGATTTCGATTTGGCCATGTCCGTCTGTCTGTCCGTCTGTCCGTCTGTCCGGATGAACGCGTCGATCTCAGCAACTATAATAGCTAGAGACACCAAATTTGGAATGTAGCTTCCTGTATACCATACGCAGATCAAGTTTGTTTCCGATCTTAGATATCTTCCCCCGTTCCCCCGCAATTCGATAAAAACGTTTTACAGCCACACTTTTAAAGATATAGCTTTAGAATTCGACATGTATATTACTTAAGTCACTCTTAATCTTCTGTCCAAATTTCAAATCAATCGGATAATAAACAAGGAAGTTATTCAACAAACAAGATTCAGTACTGCAGGCTTGGCAAGCAGCAACATGAAGGCTTCAGCATATGTATGTACATATGGGCGAGCGAGCGCGAAGCGCGTGCATTTTCTATTAAGTACTTAAGGCTTAACCATGTGTGCGAGCGAGCGCGAAAGTGCAGCGGGTCTTGTACTCGTGACGTCACGACATACCAAAACACACGGCATCAGCTGATGCACATGTCGCTTTTAAGCAACACAAGCCCATATGGTTTCATAATTGCTTATCGGTACGCAAACCATACGATAAATTTTAAGCACCTGATCTGCTTGACATTTTTCTTTGTGAGACATGCGCCATCTGCATGACTTTATTTTCTTGAAACATATTGTTATCAATGCTCTGCATAGTGCAGACTATGCATCAAAATTCAAAAATTGACTGTTGGCGCGCAGCCAATTGGCCTCTTCGATAAAATATCGATAAGTATCAGCTCTTCGATCAGTCTCGCTCATCTCTGCATTGTGCTGCTAGTATTTCTTTCACTCTACCGTCGTTCGTCATCGTCATCGTTCGTCATCGAGTTCCGATTTTGATAAATTTGCGATTGAATGTTTTAGACCTGGGTACAGGGAGTTACGTAGTCGGGTATACTCGACTATAACATTCTTACTTGTTTTTTAACTAGAGAATTGCACAATGAACTTTCCCTTCTGTCTGTAAAACCAGTTTCAGAGCACCTCTTATGAAGCATTTCATTTTACTGGTCATATTTACACGTTGTTGCTATACATACTGCTTAGATCAGATTTCAAAGTAAGTCAAACGATACTTGCTGACTTTGATCAATGGATAATTGCTGGTATGCTACGAATATTCCCTGTCTAGATTAAACTATTATTCTGTGTTATAGGTATTCGAAATATTCGAACTAATATAGATTTTGATCACATACACGATCTGTTTATAGCAGATTCAACATTTTTCCAAACGTAATCCCCACATTTGCCATTCAGTTTTATTTCTACATATATTAAAAGAGCAAAATATGTTTTGATTGCATGAGGTTTGAAGTAAAGGCCAGGCAATAGACCTGAATGCTAGACGGGTCACACCTTCATAGTTAAATTGAAAGTTCACCTCAGTTTCCACGTATGTTTGTTTTAGTAGCATTCAAGATACACACATACAAGCACACAATTACTCACCCGACTAGTATGTAAGCTGTCACCTTGTGCGTTTGTATTCTGACAAATGGCGCACGTTTTACATATGTATAGTTGCCGGCTGCTTCCCACTGTCCCCTCCCTCAGATGGGGTAGATACCCCCCGCCCCACTATCCGAGCACACGTTTTGTAAATGTAACACAAAATGCCGCAAACGTGTGCGTGGCAAATTTGTAAAGTGCAAAATTTATGCGTAATGTGAGGGCGTTACCCAAGCCGTCATCCCTACAACCGATCTCCCGCCCGCCCCCACCCCGGCCACGCCCCTGCTGAAAGTTCCTGCTGCGGCTTACAAGTTTGAAGAGGCCTGATAGCGACGTCGCCGTCGGCAGTGAAGTGCCAAAAGTTGCAGTCAACGGCAACACGGCAGCGGCAGCCCAAAAAATATAACTGTCTAGCCTGTGTGCGTGAGTGTGTCTGTGTGTGTATGTTTGTGTGTGAGTGTGCGTTTAATTTTCTCGCCAAACTAAAATGTTTTTGGTAGCAGCAGCCAGCAGCGAGTTTTTTCTTCGCGCTCATGCAAATATTTGGCAGCTCTATGACAACAAAATGGCTGCAAAAGGTTAGCAAAATAACTTCATATGTACCGCATACACACACACACACACACACACACGTATAGGCATAGACGATGTGTGCGTGCGTTTGGATTTGGTAAAATTCATTAAAGTTTATGTTTGCGTATGTTTCAACAGTTTTACAGCGACCCGCCCATACACATGTATGTATAAACTGCGTGGGTGCGAGAGTGACAACAACATTGGGAACAAAGACAGCAACAATGTCGATTTCTGACTTTTAGGGGCTGCCATTTTACGCTTAATGTGTTAAAACTAATTTAAATTTATTTCATTCGTGTAAATTTGCCAAGATGCTGTGGCAGGCAGAAAAACATTTTTTGGCCCCTGTCATGTTTGCTCCCTGTAGCCGATACTCCCCCCTTTGAGACCGAGTCCATGCTTAGACTCCGGGTTCAAGGGGTTAATAAATAAATTACGTATACGTGCACATAAATTTTTGGCAAAGTTCACACTGAAAGCAACAAGAAGAACTCTGGGTAAAATTTATGTGTGTATAGGAGAGGCTGAGGTTGAGAGTGAGGGAGAGAGAGTACAGTGTGGCATGAAGTAAATTAAGGCAGAAAGAGAGAAAGAGGGAGGCGAAGTGGCACTCTGCCATGATTGGCAGCTATTTGTGTGCTGAATGTGCCGTTAAATTAGCCAAATTACCGATTAGATGAAAATTCTTGGCTTATTTGTTAAGTTTGCTGCGGCGCCAAAAAATGTGCTATGGATTTTCCAATATGTCACTTCTGTTGTGTGCTATTCACCAATTGTCGACTCCGCCCATTGTTGAGGCTAACACGCCTACTGCAGACGAACATTTTTAATTAATTAACGACCATGACCAGTGCAAACAATAACATATATCTTGGGGTATGCATAATTATTGTAAGTCAGCAGTAACAACAACATTTGTTCAGTACCCAGAGTACAAGACTATGCCAAAGGGCTGAGAGATAGAAAGTTGCTTGAATGATTCGGGCATATTGTAATCGGAGATTCACTGCAATAACTTAGAAAACTATAATTTTTTGCTTATTTAAAAAAAGGTCTGTTTCATTTTGAATCCTTTAAGCATAAACTTTGTTATATTTTTCATTTTTATATTTTTATTAGGATGCAAAGATTTGTGAACAGTCAAATAATTGTAGACCAGTTCCGAATTTTGCTTTCAAACCCATTCATTATAAATATTTACACTCGACTTTTTGGATAATTTAAAAATGAAATGCAGTAATTATCTATTTTTTATTAGTTTATTATTATTATAACTATTATTTTAATTATTATTATTATTATTATCTTAATATTGCATATTTATTTAAATTGTACACACTACCTTTTTGACAGCATAAACTAGTTGTAAATGTTTTTTAAATTACTTATTTAAACTAGATACTCGTACTATTGATAAAGCCACGAAATGGAAAAAAATGAGTTTATTGTTATTATTATAAATATATACAATTATGAAAATTGCAATTAGAAGACATTACTTTGTAAAATTTAATTAGAGGACGTTGTGATGCGGCAAGTCCTGAGGGTGAAACAAAATTTTGACACACATGGTTAATTACTGGGAATAATTAATATGAAACAAAACTAAATAGGCTATACACTTATCTGTGAAATTAATTCGAAAGTGGAATTCGGAACAAGTCTAATATTTCAATTAACAATTGCTCGAATATCTTTCAGTTTATGTGAACTGTTTGAATGTTATTTTATATTTCATGTTAGGTATTGCCTTCATCAACATAATTACTATCCTTGAATGTATTTCTAGTTTTACATCCACTCTGAATGGCACTAGCCAAACACTTGGCCAAGTCAAGGGTATCCAACATTTTGGATGGGGTCCTTTTTCGTGTAGCGTGTGCATCGCGCAAAGTGCGCACTCAAATACTTAACTATGCAAATAAAGCATTGAAATTTCAGTTGCGTTGGCAATTTAATTAAATATGAGGTAAATACACTTTTGTAGCTACCATAAAGAGGACATGCACAAAAATTGCATGCGACAGAACAGACACAACACTGGGAAGCAATTGTTGCCAGTTAAGCGGGGAAATGGGGCAGAGTGGCTGAGACAAACAAGCGGAGCAAACTGACAAACTAGTTAAAGTGTATGCCCGGGCTGCCTACGTAATCTGGGGTCATTGGGGTAGGGCTTAGGGGTAGAGGTATGAGGTTGGGGTAGGGGATAGCATTTATTTGGCAGTCAAGCCACAGGCAAAGGCAAAGGCAGCGGCGAGTCAAGTGGAAGTGGGCATGGGGAATGCGAAATGGGGAAATGGGGGCGTGACCCCAAATGACACAGACAGTTAAGTGAAAGCGTTGAGCGTTGACACGCAACACGGCAACAACAACAACAACAACAAAATAAGAACAACAACAACAAGAATAACAACAGTAACAATAACAAAATACAGTTGAGCCTGCCATGTTTTTGGCCAGACTGAATTCTGTCTCACATTTAATTTCATTTTGCAACTTTGTTGTGCGTTTTTTGTTTTAAATCGAATTGTACAAATTGCAAATTGTAAACATGCAATAAATTAAACAACTTGCAAATTAAATGAAATTTTATATTCACACACACACACGCACACACGCACATGAAAGGAATGCCGTAGCCATTGCAGATTGCCAGCTGTGCTAATGAAATTTATGTAAATTATTACAGCCCACAAACTGGGCGTAGGCGTGGCATGTAAGTAGGCTCAACGGGTAGGGAAGGCAGAAGAAGGGAGAGTATTGTGTGCATCTGGTGCACAGTTTGTTGCCCCCGGCGCGAAGACGCATTAAAACTAATGCTGATGCGACGTCTGAGAGAGCCTGAAAAGGAGGCAGAAGAAGGGAGAGGGCAGCGAGGACAGCATAAGTTCGGCAGGGTGAGTGACAAACAGTCTAAGACTGGAGCTTATGGACAAGTCCATAAGGCCGCCCGTTAACACCTTGTAGCAGCCACGTCCACGTTGCCTAATGCCAAAGCTCAGAGCCATTCCCACAAACTGTGTCAGCAAAGCAATTTTTATACCCTGCAATTGGCATAATGAATTATTGGGTATACCAGACGCAAGAATGCTGTACGATGCCTTCACTGTACGTGTGCGATCGTTAATGAAGTTAATGTGGAACAAAATATAGTAAACTTTTAATGTTCTAAAAAGGTTTGTATTTATGAATTCAAGAAAATTATTTTCTTTACAATTTTTAAACTTATTTTCTTTACAGAAGTAAACACTTTAATTGGAAATACTCTCTAGAGAAATGGATTCCTAGCTGGAACCACAGTAAAGGGATTGTTTGTTAGGATTTAATTTTTTCCAAATCAGATCTTACTTTAAATGGAGTGTAGTTATAAATACTAAATAAGTTGGGCAGAAGTATTTAATTTTGAATTGATTATAAGTTTTCAATTAATCGTAATTTAATTTCCACTCAATTTACAGTGGATATAAACTTATTAGACAGTTATGAGTATATTAAGAACACTTCGTATTTCCTTACTCAATTAAGTTATAGTTATAATAATTACAGGATATTTTATAGTCGATCACACTTAACATCTAGAATTTTTACTTGTTGTTGTGTGTGCAAGTGCCAAGATGCTACAACCATCTACAAGTACAACAAACCCCAGGCACACACTGCCATGCTAGCAGTGTGGGGTTGGGGCCTTGGATCTGAGGCTGTCCCAGGGGAGCATGGGGGCGCGCCTGACTGTCTGGCATGTGGGGGAGTGTGTGTGTGTGTGTGTGTGTGTGTGTGTGTGTCTGAGTGTGTATTTGTGCTATGTAAACGTGTTTTTTGACAGTAATAGTTTGTAATATAAATTCACACCAGCACGCCAATGCCAAACGCAAACGCAGAAAGGCACCCCCTGCCGTCCAAACATACACATGCACACGCGCACACACACATTCACATACACACACACACACACACACACACACACATAGACAACAAAGTATTTTGCTACGTGTAACAAAAAAGCCATTTAAGCATTTTGAGGTTGGCGTCGCCGCCAGCGACAGCGACGCCAGCTGCGCTGCGCTGCTTTTCTTAACTTACCTTTAGGGGCTGGGGGTGGTTTTACGAGTATAACCTCACAATTTTATAGCGCACACTCCATGTGTGTATGTGGTGTATCCCTGATCCCTTTTAATATATAACCCAGTGTGTGTTACCTTTTGAGCCAAACTTTTTTATGGCTTTAATGCCACACAAAACAATTTTATATAAATTAAACTAATAGAGCAGCGCTGCCAGAAAAGTGTTGTTTGGGCTAGCCGAGGCCATGGCTTCTTTATGACATGGCCACTATCCGAAAGGACCTACAGCTCCACAGACGGATTCACAATTTATTCCATTTGCTGCATAATTGAAAATTCTTTCCAAGTGTCTGACCGCGAGCTTATCGTTGAATTTTTTGCAAGTGATTGCTTTGGACTGCACAGAGATGAGATGATTCCCGGCCATCATTTCGCTGAGTTCTTGTGTGTGTAAGTGTAAGTTTCTGTGTGCATGTGCGTGTGTGTGTATGTGTGTGCCGCGCTGCCATTGTTGATGATGCACATTTCATGTTAATGCAATTAAGTTTTAATTGTTGAATTGTTGATCTTAACGCATGATTTCATATTTATGCGCATTAATGCGAATCGCTTGGCCAGCCAATGTCGTCTCTCATTTCGATGTTGCTGTTGTTGCTGTTGTTGCCGGCAGTTGTTGGACACATCGTTGTCATTGTAATTGCGCCTCGATAAGCGTGGCAGTTAAATGTCGCATTTATTGTAATTACACAATTTTGTTGTAATCATATTTAATATGCACGCATCTGTATCTTTGTTTTGTTTGCTTTAATCAACTTGATTAAAGTCGTTGACACAAATTGTGAACGCTTTATATCAAATATTGTTTGTTATGATATTGTTACAGTCCTTTTGTTCAACACACGCACACATACTCCAACACAAGCAGACAAGCGAAAAATTGGCACACAATGGGAGATTTATGACAGCGAACTAATTACAATTGCATTCAATTTATTTGTACTTAAGTAAAGATCCAATTTAATTTCCATTAAAAGAATTAATTTGTAATAATTATTAAAACTTACGAAAGAGATAAATAAACTTGAAAACAAAGAAAATAAAGACTCAAAAATTATTAAATTTATTTATTGAGGAAATCATTACGCGGATGAACTTTAAATGAGCATAAAATAAATGTACTTTTGACCCTGGTCAGAAGCCAGTCAAGGACATTCGACTAGAAGTCTCTAGCTAACAAAGGGATAATAAATTAAAGACAAAAAACAATGTACGATAGCAGAAAAATATTATTAGAATTATTTTTCGTTTTTCCATATAAAATACTTACTTTTATGATGACCACACTAAATGATTTTCTACGTGAATTTGTCCCTTTGTCTAAAACAGGTTTATTCTCTGTTTCCAGCTTTTCATATTTTTGTCTGGAATTTGTCATAAAACAGAAGCATTTTTATTAAAAACTTAACAAAGCACACGAACACACACACACACACCTAGTTGCAAGTGGCACACAACTGAAGACTTTGACAAGTTTTCTCACACAACCGCAGAGTGATTTTGTGTACTTGTTTGTTGGGAGCCTGGCAACCTGGCAACCAGGCAGACTGGTAAGCTTGGAAGCTGGCAACTTGTCTCGCATCTTTTTGCCCTGTTTCGTGGCTGCCACATGCAGCAAAGTCAAAGTTTTCAATCACATGTCAAACGTTGACTTGACTTGGGTGCGAGGCACGTCGCGTGTTGGCTTTTTCGACAGTTGTCGCACATGGCTCATAAATGTTCGACCACGCCCCACCCGTCTAACCAAGAGACTAACCACAGGCTGAAAACCTTTGCCTGCCACAATTTATGTGGCAAGGGTTAAGAGTTCTGAGCCGGGAGCCGGGAGCCGGGAAACGGGAGTTGGGAGTAATGTGAATGTGTCGAGCAATCAATGGCTTATGTACGAGTATTTTTCTCTAAAGAAAGAGACCCAAAGATTTGCTTAGCATGTGATTAATTGTGTGGGAAACAAAAACAGCTGCATGAATAATTAAATTCTTGGCAAAAATCACAAACATGGTCACAATCCTGTTTTGTTTGCCTTTTGTGCTGGAAAATCAACAAGCGCCCATTATAAAAGGGATCATCGAAGGGCTAGGCAAATCAGCATTTCAATTTTTGCCTAAATTAGTGTTGAAATAAAACAATTTGGATATCGGCTTTTGGGTCAAGTTACGGTTCAGTAAAATGAAAATAAATGCCAATGCCATAAAACAAAATTTGTTCGCTGTACAAAATAATGTTACATGATATTTCACTCTAACATTGTTATTGGATTTTAATAAAAATAAACTATTCTGGGAGGTTTGGCAAGAACAATTTCATCGACACACATTGTTCTCTCTCAATTCAAATACTAAGCGAATTATACGCTTAAGTTTACCTGTTTATCGAACTAGATAGACACTGACACGCATTCCGAATTTGATAGATTTCAAACGGATTTCTGATATTTTGCGAACAGAATTTGACTTTAATGTGGGTTTCGAGATTCAAGTTTGGGCCGCAACTGCGGTTATGAGCAGCAATCAGTTGCATAATTAGCCAGCGTTTTCAAATATATTTATGTCAGATCTTAGACAGATGTAACTGCTGTAAGTTAATACAAGCCAAATAATCATAAAGCTGCAGGCGCTGTCATTATTTGAAGGATCTACATGTTGCTGTGTTTGCCTTGGTCAGTTGGTGCTGTTGTCCTGTCGGCAGTTGGCCAAATATTCGTGCATAAACATTAGTTAGGCACTCGGCAGTCGGTTGTGGGTTTTATGTAGGCAGTCTTGGAAACGTTCGGCAGGACAATATAAGAGCCATCAAGGCATAAACCAACAATTGCAGACCAAACATAGTTCAACACACACTTAACCCTGTTGCGTACACATACATGCCTCGAGTATCCTGCATATCCTGGCCTCTGCTTGTGCTTATCTAAGTAAGTTAATATGCCATTTCAATGTTGTTGAATGTTGTGATTTGACTTGTATGCCTTACCCCTAACAATGAATTTTAATTAATTAAAGTTTGTTTGTGTCGTCTCTCACGCACATAATGTCTGCACTTGCCACAAATCATAGAAACTGTGTGTGTGGATACTTTTCTATATACCAATAATCTGCTAGCTGATTATTATTATTGTTGTTGCTGTTGACCGAGGCAAAGTCAAATGTTTATTAGTCAGCGGTTGGGCCAGTTTTGATGTTGGAGAACGCCAGGGAATGTCTGTGACACATATCGTATGTGATTGCATACTTACGTGTGTCAGTGTGGTCGTTTTGCCTCTGCATATGAAGTGTGGTTGAACATATTGCAACTGCTTGTAATTACTAAAATTGTTTTCAATCAACAACAAAGTTTATGCAAGGTTAGGCAATCATTTGCTTTGAAATTTACCGCATTAATGCGGTTAGAGTAAATAATATTATATTACTATACGAGTATATTTACTTGAGTTTTTAACATTTTCAATTTATATCTAATCCAAATTTACAAATGTATTTTAGGCAATTACAAATATTTTGTACAGAGACTGTAATTACTTTGTTATGATACGCATGATATTGTAGCTAAAACTTATCATTTGTATACCCTGTTTACCGGAGAATTTTGGAAAATTATTCTCTTTGTGTATTTTGGAGTATGTTACTCAGTTTATAAAATGGTCGAGATCTGAAAAATTCTTACTTGTTATGTGTGTATTTTTTATAACTATATATTTATAGTAGTGGGTTACTATTTAAAGTGATCTTAATCACATTTCTGACAGTCGTTGTCGTTGATGTGTTGTGTCTAAGGTCAGTAAAAGGCAGGTAAATAATGACAACTTCTACCACACAGAGAGGAAAGATAGCAAATTAGGGAAGCTTCCTAGAGGTCGGTCGAATACTTGGCTATATTAACTGAATATGAAGAAATAAACTATGTTAACTATGTTATAATATATACATACATATATATCGTTATGCTAAGTGCAAATTTTACTGCTGGATTCCTTAAAGTTTATCTCCTTTAATTATGTGCACCTTCTCTTCCAACACATTTGCCTACTTTTAAGCGCAACTCCTAAGAAAAGTTTGCTCGTGCTCATAGTGGTTGCTCTACGGTAAACACTCAGCACATAACGTTCAAGTGAAAAGTTGGCAAACTACTCGTAGGTAGTGTAGTGTAGTTGTGTTACAGCAGCTCCCCCCCACGTTGACCTTACCATTTAGCACCCAAAAACAGAAAAATGTTTGAGCTGAGTTGGAGGGAAGTTGGAATTTCAGCATCTCAGCCGAAATGTGTAAAGTTTAGTGTGTTGCCAACATTGTCGTTGCCACACACACACACTTACCAGCACACACACCTACACTGGCATAATCTAATATTGGCCCGGTTCTGTCTAGCTGTCAGCCCACTGCTCAGGGCTGTGGCAACTGGCAGGCCAGCACACGAGGCAGGGAATCATCATAAACGTTTATTACGCTCATAAATAGGTGAGAAATTACCGTTTGTTTGGCCAGTGTGGGGTTTTCTTGCAATTTTGTTGCTCCACGTCTTGACTTTTCTTTATTATTTCATGTGGTTCTCTTTGGAACGTGAAAGGTGAGTGCTTAAAAGCGCCCAAGTGCCAGTGGCTGTTCAGCAAATAGTTTTGGCTCAGCTACATCATTGGCAACTTTGTTGGTGCGTTGCGTATACGCAATTTTTCGAAAATATTTGCAATTAAAATTTGCTTACACTCGTAGGCAACAAAGTTGAGTTGGGGCAACGGAAAAGGCAAACCCCAACAAATTAATTGAATTTTCAGGAACAAAAGCCACCCCAGCAGCTGGTCCAAAGGTTTGACCGACCAAGCGTGCACCGATTATGAAATTAATGAGCCGAAGGCGGTTTCCAAAAGGAGACCATCAAAGCGTCCGACATGCAGTCATCTGGCCAGCACAAATTTAAATCCGTATTTAAAGACGATATCGCGATTTTCTTATGAGTTTATTTAACTAAAAACTGGGTTGCTTAATAATTATATCAATTATAAAACTCGTGAGCCTAAGTATTTTCTTAGCTAGCTTGGCCCGGTTTGGAATAAGGCACTCTAAAATATAAGTACTAAGTTTTTAAAATTATTGCTCGTACTTATGATATACACTCTACGGATTCAAATCAAAAACATAACCTTATACTATATGAATTGACAACATATGTATATATAATTCAAAGTTACTTGATAATTTAAATCTGTGATTTATGCTGCCAACAAGCATTAAGAAAAAAAATAATAATAATAATTTTAATAATGAAATAGTATTCCTGAAATTCAATGAAGAAGCTTCCACCATGCCTGTAAGAATTGAGTATTATTTCCTTATCATTGAAGAGTCAAACTTTTGCACTCGACTCATTTAATTAGTCGAGTTGCTTATTTTTCTCTTTATTTATAATGCTAATGAACTAATTCAGTGTTGGCTAATATAAATAAGGACATTAGTCGACTGTCAACACTTTTCGGCTGAGACATCTCATAGAGATTTATCAAAGTGCGTGCGTTTCTCCCTTTTCCATTCCCTGCCACATTTCGCGGCACATTTGCAGCGAGCATAGATTTTTCACACTAGTGGATTTATCCCGTACGGATGGTGCGCCCAAGTGTTGGTGTTGGCGGTGGTAAGGGGGCGTGACAAGTTGACAAATGCTCAGTAATTTGTTGCGACGTAAATTTGAATGGAAGCGCCTTGATTGCCACTTGAGACATTTGTGAGGCAACAGCTGCCAGCGAAAGGAAATTTTTTTCTGTCACTGGCTGCTTCTGGCTGTTCCGGCCGTTTCGCCTGACTTTCTGTAGCTACTTACTCAATTTTCCGACCACGCCGGAAATGCAAATTATAATGATATATTGGCTGTGAAAAAAGCGCGACAGCCGCTACTGAAAAAGGAGAACGGCAACAATTTTGCAGTGCGCCTAATGGCGGCAGCCACCTAAGTCACAGGAGATGGATAGGTGGGATGTATGAACTGGGCCGATGGAAGCTACGCAGATATTCTTGGTGATCCGCTCTTCCAGAATACCCGTACGGAATGCAAGTATGTCAGTTGTTAGACTCGTCATCTATACATCTGTATGTACATTCATTTATATTATACGGAATATGTAATAAATAAGATAAATATTGAGTTATCAAATTAATGGATCTTATTACATGTAAGTTTAATTTATTGCTCGGCAACGAAGTACATTTTCAGGGTATTTGATAGTCTCAAATACCGAACTTTCTCATTTGTCGCTTATTGCTTTTGTTTCAGACGCGCCGTCGTGGCTTAGGATTACCGCTAACGGTAATAAATAGACCTGCCACGCGTGTGTAATTTAGAGGAGTCTCAGACCAGTAGCAGGAGCAGAACGGGCCGAAGCACGGGAATGGGTGTGAGGACATCGCGAAGACAGCGCTGGCGTCAAGCGGCCGTTGACAGTAATGAAATTATGACATTGCTAATAACAGAGTATTCCGACGGGCGGCAGCTTAAAGATGTCTTCTTCATTTCCCACAATTTGGGCTAAAGTCCTAAAATATGATTAGCTGGCATTTAGCTTGTCCTGTGCCAGTCCTGGGCTCTCGTTGGTGAAACCCTTTTCGGAGACCGTCGAAAGGCGAATTTTTTCGCCTGTTGTTGTAATTTATTTTAATTAAACTTTGCGCTGATGAAATGCTGTTGATTAGACTTGAAAGACGTGCGCACACAAAGGAAGGGATGGAGACAGTGGAAAAAATGGATTGATTGCCAGAATGAAACAGGCAACTGTAAAAAAGCAGCTTTGCAGCATTCAATGGAAGCCAATTGTAAAAAGCTGCTGCACTTGCCTTTTATTTATTATTGCTATGGCAGCCAATCAATAAAATGCCAGCTTAAATATTCGCAGCTCTATGCATTGTCGAGAGCACCGCTTCAAAAACTTTAAATGGAAATGGACGTGGAATAATATTTTGAGTCAAATCAAAATGATTCAATAGTCCAATCCGTCCGGCACCAATAAGTATTTCCACCAAGTTGTATCAATCTTATCGTATGTATACATCAGCAGTATCTTCGTAACTGCGACAGAGTCACTGTGACTTACAAATATCAACAGTCACAGTTTGACTAAATATTGAAAGTAACAGGGCCGCAGCAGTAACTACAAAGCCTGTCTCTATGACAAATGTCCGCTCTCAGTCGCAGTAATGATAACAGTCACAGTCCCAATAACAGTCAATGTGCCGATATATTAATAAACAATAGCTTTTAGTGTTGTAAATGATTAGTATTATAAGTAAGTGTTTAGTATTTTAAGCATGCAGCTTTTGATTTTAATGATTGCACAAGCTGGTCACACTTATGCCAAATTGTGAAATTGTCGGGTTTTCAGAAAAAGCATGCATATTTTTCTGTGTAAATGTATTGTATTGTTATACAAATAAAGCTAGTGATGGAAATTTAGGAACTATGGGATATGTCATGTATGTATATAAATTAAACTTAATTGGAAAGATGTTCAAGTATGTTCATATGTAGATATTATGAAATTTGGACATGATAATCACAAGAACCCAAGCTACTTTCCGTTTAGAAATCACTTTCCATTGATTTTGTGCTCATTCATTAACTTGAATTCACAGTAAGCTGCGCATTTTTTGCTTTACTGTATGTACATTAATACACACATAGAAACATAGTGTATGTGCTGACGACATGCCGTCTATTGGCTCAATGCATGCGGCTCAGCATCAGGTGATGATTATGCTGATGATGGTGATGTTAATAATGTGCACCGGCTCCTGATGATGAAGTTGCAACTTGCTAGCATGCGGATACGTTTGAAGTGGCAGCATCTTTGCCTGCTCGCTGAGTGCTACAATAAATCACTGTGGGGCATTTTCTTCAGCCACAGACAGCCAGAGCCAAAGCCAGAGCCAGAGTCACAGCTGCACCACCTACATACATGCATACGAGAACATATCTATGTGTATAGTTGTAACTCGTCGTTTTCTTCGTCGTCGTCGCCAACGTAGTTGCACACATCTTTCGCTATTATTTGGCTTGACATTGCGCTTGTCTTTCATGTTGCAGGGCAACATGCCAGTGCATTTGTGTTAGTGCGCGCATAAAGCAGCTGCCCCAGTCACTGCCTGCAGCCGCTGCTCTAAACCGACATTGAGTTACATGCAACAAACGTATTTTGACAAGTGAACATGCACAGGCCAGGCCAAAATCCAAGCTGAAGCTCGGGAGCAGCAGAGTCATACAATATGCGGGCAGGCAGGTTCTTTCATGTCCAACATGACAACACCGAGAGTTATGGACCCACTTGCCATATGTGATATGTGTGATTGTGTCCATCTGTGTGTGTGATTGTGTGTGTGTGTGTGTCTGGGCGTGCGTGTGTTATGTAGATAAGTAACTGCCATCTACCATCTCGTCTCGTTGTAATACTCACAAAGAAGCACCCACAAAACTAGAACAAGCGCAAAGACAAGTCCGAGTATCATACATAAATTCAATTAAGCTGCAATAATTTGCCCCTATTTGTTGATCCCCATTATCGAATTGCTATATGCTCAAACATTAACAAGATCTTATTATTAGTAAGTAAATAGTACATACGAATGCCAGAGAAGGATTTTATCGGATTATCTGAAAGCCTTTCGACTGCAGTACAATTTCATAACATCTTGGCAGAGGCAATCAAAGAGCTTAAGACTGTATTTTATACCCTGTACCCTGCATTAGAAATAGGTGAAATGGGTGTAAGACATTTAAATATGGGTAGTGGCATATCCTTTTCTTATCAGTGCCCCCCGCCTTGAATTTGTTTTTGAAAAACGTTTTGATCTACTTGGAAATGTCTAGTACCTTATTAAATGCAATTTGTCAGTAAGCCTTCGCATATTATTACTCAGTACTTCGTAGCATCAACGACTGTATACTCCAGCGCAAGGTCATCTAATAGACATTGCCCAGTGCTTAGTCCTTGACAAACTACAAATTATGTATACCCTGACTATACAAGTATATTGTACACGTATTTTGCATATTGCGGCAATATTAATGCTGTTCGCTTTGCCACAACAGTTCAGATCATTAATCTTTCTTAGCAGGAGACCAAGGCCAATACTTGGCAGGCTGGAGCGGCTCCCAGACCACAGCAAGGACGTGCTCACAGTTGCCTAGGCAACACGATTCGCAGCAAATTCCTTGAATTCCAAGTTGTTGTCACCGGTAAAACAATGAAAAAAAGTGATAATATACCAAAAAACAATGACGATGATTAGCACTGAAGCAAACTGCTGACCAGATTACAATTGAGTCCACTGAATAAAAAGCACGCCAATTGTCAGTTGTCTCACTTTGTTTGCCATTCGACATGATAAATGGTAGCTCGGCTATAGGTCAGTTATTGGATACACGAGAATATTGTGCAGCAGGCATATAAATTGTTAGATTTGATAGATGGCTTGTAGACTTTGGCTAATTTGTTTGATTTGTAGTGCGACTTTAAAGCTGTTACACTTCTCAGTTCAATATGACGTAGTTGTATATAGGAAAAACACACAGAGCACCCCTTCTAGGCCCCAGACAACACACACGGCGTTGTCAGAGGCGCCACACGCAGCTCCTTTCAAGCTTTGGTTCCGGGCGAGCCACATAAGTAAATATGAAAAGATCATAAATTTTCATTCAATTTAATGCCTCAGCAAACAATTTTTATAGTCAAGGCAAAACTGTCAGTTTGGTAAGGGAAGGCAACTCCGGGGTTGCACGGGGTCATTTATCCTTGCTCATAGTGCAGTCAGTTTACTTTCTGAACGATCTGAGAGGCTGGCAGCTGTTTTCACAGCTTGTTTCGTACCCGCTTTTATAGTAAGTATATACTTGTATTCATTGGTGTGCATACTCGCATTATATGTATATATTTGGTTATATACCCGTATGTTTGGGCGCGCATTTTATGCATCTCTTAGATGAATGAGTTATGTGGCATGGCGGCACTATAAAATGGCACAACTGTTGACGCTTTTGTTCCAAAAGCTATATACTTTGATGAGCAATAAATGCACTTTTAGGTGATTAAACTATAGTGTGAATAAATGGTCATGATTTATTAACTTGCCAGTTTTTATTATGAGTACAGGACAGGTGGAAATGAGTGCCCACCTTCCCCCGCTTGATACAAATATAATGCCAGAAAGACTTACAAAGAAACGCATGCATAGTTTCATACTATACGCAGTTCTTCTTTTTGTCGCATTCGTAAACGTTTTACTAACAGCGCCTCAGCGTGACTAGCATGGATATATATATACTACTAAATATGTATGGCTTGATATCTCTCTCACTCTCTAAAACATCATCTCTCGTGAGCAAGTGATGGAAGACTTTTGTCCATATTTTTTGTCTTCTTTTAAGTAATCGTTCTACTGTATGACTCTTTCGTAATTGTTACCATTCAGCAACTTTCATTTAGCTTAAGTTTGTATCTGCTGAAAAATATCTGACTTTTTTGTTGCTGCAACTTTTTTGGACTTTTTACAAAGTCTGGACTGGTTTGTCGTACTGGTCAGTCTATGTCTGCCTTTGGCGACGTCTCATAAATCACAAAACTAATCCTTCATGAGTTTATTAGCGTAAATTGACATGGCTCGTTATCTGTGCGCCCCAGACTCCCCCAAAGCTACCAACGGTCCAAAAACAGGAGACAATTGAAGCCATAAATTATGCGAACATTGGAGCTGTTTGTGAGCCGCTTTGTCTATGGTTAACAAACTGTTTGATCAATTTGCTAGTGGCTAACTACAGCTAGCCAAGCGCTGCTTGTAACACCAATTCACATGCGAAGCTTGTCATTTGGGGCATCATTTGTGCCAAGGGCGTCACGATTAAATAAACGAACTTCTGCCTTGTGGTTCACTGCACAGTTTTAACCTGGCTGATAAAATGCAAATCGAACAGCTCCACAAAAAGTCTGACTCCTGTCTAGACGGTATGCTGCTGATGCGGCGTGCTCGACGCGTCGTCTATTTCCAAAGGCGCCTACGCAGCAGGTGCTAATCACTTGCCAGCCAAGAAAAAATATGGCCAATATGTTAAAACTGTATGCTAGGTATCAATAGGATCAATAGACATGTGTAGGAACAGTATGGGCAGCTTATGAGCACTGCAATTTGTGTGCCATTTAAAATATAAGTATTCGGTTTTTAAAAAAATGACATCGAGGGAACATAAATTGAGTTAGTCTTGAAGTGTGAGGCACTCAGTACCCAACAGCGCGTAAAACAGCTGCCAAGAGACTCTTGAACTTGATTTGAATGTTGTTTATTAAGCGGTCATGGAAAATTAAAAAAAAACACAATATTTAATAGTATTCTAAATTTTGATCTGCAACCATCTTTTATAAAAGGACTTAAATCATTTACTGTGCTGTTTAAAACTTCCCAGGACAATTATATTCACAAGTGACCCTCAGCTTATGATTAAATATAAACATCTCGAAGATTAAGGTAGAAACATCTGTTTTTAGCTTTCTGGAACGAGTGCCTTCAAGGCAATATTGCTTCATTGATAAGCATAATAAGCTCTAATGATATAATTCACTTACGATAAAGTAAAAATGTCTCTTGGAAGAAATCACAAACAAAGCCATTGAAGCGTTAATGGCTGCGACATTTTTAGGCAGCTTCATGTACAAATAACAAATTGAATTTCAGCGCCGAATTATTTTCAAACTGATTTCAATGTGATCAACGGTCCATGGCAGTCAGTTTAAAGTAGGAGTATCTTCAGGACGAGTGCAAATAATTTGCTCGCATTTGCTACATGGGCAGCGAACAAGTAACTGAGTCGCAGTCACCGTCTCAACTTGCCTCGACTTGGGGTAACTTTTTCAGTTATTGGTGCCGTTGCTGTTACGCATCCAAGTCACGTGTTGCCACAACAACCGCCAAAATTGTCAACAGCGAAAAATTGGGCTGGCGTGAGTGTGGGCGCGCGTGTTTTGCTGGCCGCCTAGGGGCTGGAGACTAGGGGCTGGGGCCCGGGGCGTGGTCGCCTACAAATGAGCATAAAAAGCAGTACAAAGAAATTTCCGGTAGTTAAAGCGTTGCCTCCGATGCGGCTCCCTTTTTGTGGAGCATATTTTTTGGTGCGCTTTGTTGTCCTTTCCAAAGAAAGCAGCAAAAAAATTCAAGGGAATAGCTAATGAAATAAGCACTACAAGGCGGCTGCTGGCTTTGTGCCTGGTCTGCGTTGGGCGCTGGGCGTGGCAGCATACACACACACACACACACACACACACACATAAATTTCAGCACATTGAAGTGCGCGTTCTGTGGCCGCAAAAGGAAGTCATAAAAATATATACGAATGTAAATAAATAATAAATAATATGCAAATGTAATAAACAAAGCGACGATGAAGACAAACAACAACAAGAACAGCAATAGCAACAACATCAACATCAACAGAAACAACAACAACAACAAAAGAAAACTGTTGAATGAATTTCCACGCACACTTGACCACATTACAGTGCCACAATAAAGCTTTTAATGCATTGAAAAATGCTTAAATACATTCTTCATGGAAGTCGCGGCTGGTCTGTCAGCCGTGGCCAAAAAGGGGCTCTGCGTTTATTTTTTTCCACCTATTCCGTAGATACATATATCACAATTTATGCACTTTTTTCTGGAAAGGGCCGAGCACTTGAAGCTGGCTGTCAAAATCACAGAAACTCAACGAACCAAAAACTTGAAATATATATTCTTATCCCAATAGCTAAATGTGGTATGTGCTTGTGTCTGTGTGTGCGTGTGTGCTTGTGTGTGTGTGGTGTGATGCCAAGTTATGCAAAATGGTCCGCAAAACTACGAGCAGGACGCATGCCATGCAAATGCTGGCAAAACAGATTTTTTAACTGGCTATTTTTTATTTTTCTTATTTAATGCGAGCCGAACGTTTAGCTACACATTTCTTGGCAGGACCACTGCCAAACTGGCTGACTTACTGGCTAGTTAGTCCTTTACCAAATTGGCTGCCAGCCAGCTTATGTAGATTTCTGCAAGCCAAACACGTGCCTGAATTTTCGTCGAGTTTCAGTTTTCAGTTTTGTCTGCCATGTTGAGCACTCGGGGGTTGGGGGCGGGCCGTGGCAATGATGAAGCCTACAACTTTGCCATGCCATATTTTTTCAGATTTAAATAATTATATGTATGATTTATGGATTCAAAAGTGTGTAACTACTTACATTGGCGTGTTTAAAATGTAGCTTGTTATTTTTGTATAAATTTATTTGCATAACTAATTAAGGGAATTTAAATTATACAATATATTGGCTGTAAGGAATCTTTCTTTAATAAAATATATGTCTGTAAATCCTATGATTTAAAGCTACCCTGTACATTACCATCTCATCGGACGGATTTAGATTAATGTGAAACAATTTGTATTGCTAATTTGTATCCCTCCTATACCATATCATAGTTCTAATAAATTATATAATTTAAATACTGTAATAAATAGCATTAAAAATGCAAACTTATAGCAACTGCGCTGCAAAAAAAATAGAATTTATTAAAAGAAAAAATTCAAATGAAAAGAAATATTAATCACAGTTCATGCCAGCGCAATAATTTCAATTTACGCGCCAATGTGACAGCAGCAAAAACAACAAAGCAAACAAACACAAAAGCAGATGAAAGGCATAAAATACAAGCACACACACACACCACACACGCTCACACAATGCTACTGCATCGCATATGCAACATGTTCAACTGCAACCAACGGCCACGCCCCTCCTCCTACCACAGCGCCCTCTGCGCGTTCTCTCCTTAACGCTTGTCGCTGCTATTGAGATAAGAAAATTTATTGGCTGCGCATGTTCTTTGTGACAGATTTCGATTTATGTGGCTCTTATATGTTTGGCATGAGCATTTTTTATTTAAATTTCCTTTGTCTCCCAGCTCTGCCGCCATTTCTAGGCCTGCCCATTTGGTCCTGCTTAAAGAGAGCGGCCTTTAAAGCATACAGAGAGACAGACGCCGACTTTGGCCATAATTAATGAGCTGCAATTGAAAACTGGCCAATTACAATGAGCAAGTGAAATATGAGCGAAGAATCTTGCCTACAAAATGTCCCTCTGGGCTTTTAAAGCGATTTCTAAGACAGAGCGCAGCTATTTTAAATTAACATTTTCAAACTTAGTTTTCGTTGGTAAATGAAATTTATTTTTAGAGTTTTGCTTAATACAAACATATACATTTTCATACTCTGTTTTCAAAAAAATGGCATGTGAAGTGTATGTTGGATTTATGCAATGTCCGTCTGTACATACACCCCGGAGATAGAGCAACCAAGCTTTGTACACAATTTGGCTTTTACCTTTAGTTTATAAAGTGTCGAGGTATCCCCCTACTTCCTCCCCACCCATTTTTAAAAATGGGTAAAAACTTTTATATATCTTCCACATTTTTATAGCTAGAGTCACCAAATTTTACATTCAGAGTAATATTGAACTCCTTGACTGACATTTGTAGAATGTAATTAACATGCAGAATGAAGCTTCTTCGGCCATTAAAAATATATATACCTACCGTATGCATGCAACGATCTCAGCGAATAGCTAGGAGTACCAACTTTCCTGAATAACGGGTCAGGGTCAAGTTTATTTTAAAATCGGGCAAGTTTTTGGTATGTGTGGGTATTATTTGTCTCGTAGTCACGCTTGATTAGAGCTAGGTTAAGCTAAGGTTACACAATGTGCTATAATTTAAACATATAGTTTATAAACAGAGCTTCGTTAAATTGTTAACTGGTGTTTCTTTTTGTAGCTAATAAGAGTAACCCCAGAAATTCTCTAAGTGCATAGAAATAAATAAGAAAAGGCGACGTTCAAATGCATGATAAACCATAAAAGAGTTGCTCAAGGCCCGAATTGAAGAACTGTGCATGTGGTTAATATCCATTTGGCTTCTGCCTTTGCCAGCCATATGCTTTCCGATTTCCACTTTGTTGAACTGTATCAGGACATGGTCGAGACTGAGACTGGGATTGGAACAGAGCAGGAGAACCCTGGCGCCTGCTTGTAACTTTTTGCAACGAGTGGTCGTACTTTCTCGTGCTTTCAATCCCATTTGATGCTGCAATCAGCTTTGCCCTTTGATCCTTCAGAGATACTTTGCACTGTCGGTTTCAGCTCTTGGCTTAATGTAAGTAACACGCCCTGTGGCATGAGACACAGCTTGTTGCATACTTGATATTTAATATGCAAGCCTTGAGCAATCATATGGCCGCTTAAAGCCGCCTGTAACGTATCAGTGGCTCTTCAATGTTAAGTATGTGCCAAGTTTGTCAATTAATTTAAGAGTCTTTTAAGAGTCTTACTTTTCGGGTCATATGAGATTTTATGTGAAAACTTTTTTGAAGTTTGCTTTTTCGTTTTGCATTATTTATATTCTGTTTAATTGCTGTAAAAAAATAATTTTAATGATATGCAAAAGGAGCATGCCTTAAAATAGCGTTACGCAAATTATGAAAATGAGCTTGGCATTGCCGCAGTTGGGGGCATGCCACAAATTGCTACCTGCACACGATTGCAGGTTATTAATTAGCGTTGCAATTAAAAGGCAAAGTTTGACACCTGTCCATTACCATTTCAATTTTCATATTCATTTTTTTCCATTTTCCTTTTCGTTCTTTGCTTTCTTTCATTGGACATTACCATCGCTACGTCTATGAGTGACATTCCGACTGTTTATTTATGCCGTTTGACTTTCGCTTGCCAACGAATTTTCACTTACACTTTGCACTCTTCTTGTAGCCACACGTCACTCGTCGAAGTTGGAAAAGTTTGTTTGTCATAAATGAAACGCTGCCTGGAAAATGTTAAAACAAAAACCAAGAAACTGCAAACTGACGAGCGCAAAAGTAATGAAAAGCCAGCATAGTAGCGGGCGGAGAAAAAATGGCTAGCAACTTTTCTTGAAAAGTGAAAAGCAACCAAATTACGAACGCAAAGCAAGACTTTCACAAGTTCAGCAAATAAACCAGGGCAAGGAGTAATTGAGGGGAGTGAAAGACAGGCGGCGAACGTTAAAAGGGATCAAAGTTGCTTTTGGCTGCCATTGCTTGTAATTTAATTAAAGACCTTTGCTTTTGGCCAATTCGCCTCTTACACACTCACACTCACACTCACACACACACCCGCACACATCCAACTGACCAGCTGACCAGTCAACCGACTGACTAACCCACTTACCAACCAACATTCAACATCCAACATCCAACTGTCTGCCTGTTTACTTCATTTTTTCATCCTTCGTTTCGCCTTACAGTTTCAATTTCAATTTTAAGTCATCAAGTTGACTCTTCACTGTTGTCTTTCAGTTTTTTGCTTATTTGCTTGGGTCTTTTTGTCCTGATATTTGTATCATATTAAGTGGGCTGGATGACTTTTGTGACATTTTAATTTACATTAAATTAATCATAATCTCAATTCTCTGGCAACTGCTCTTAAGAGCTTGGTTAAGTGGTTGGGATAATCATTTTTATATAATTCCAACTTATTGCTGCGTGTGGCCTCTAAAATAATAAATTATATTTTGTGTCTTATAATAGATTTCAGATTACATCTTAACGCATATTTTCCTTAAGTTACTTAAGGCGGTTATATTTCTAACCTTGACATTTCATTTCATTCATACTGCTGTACACAATTTGTTCAATAAAGTTATTTGTTTGACCTTTTCTGGAAATGCTAATAAATTATGATTGACTGGTTTTTACGTAGGAAAGTATTGTAGTTTGATTGATATTTAAACACGAGTCTTGACATTCCATAAGTGCTTTTTAATTAAACAAATGGCACATTTATGTTTAGTTCTCTCAGTGTTGGGCGTTTGTCCGACACATTTGACTTACTAGATGATAAATACAAGGCCCAGACAGCTTCGATAGCTTTTGGCATTAAGCAACACTTAAAACAATTGGCTCTCGGCTGTTTCTGTTGCTGTTTTCGTTGGCCTCTTTGAAGCCCAAGTGCATTTTTGTTTATTTGTTAGACCTTTTATTTGTATCCTGGCCCACGCCTCTCACACTTGTTGTCCTTACGTGCGCTTTACAATTTCATTTTGGCATTGGTTGGCGCTGTCGTTTTTCTTTGTCTCTGCCTCTGCCTTTGCAGTCAGTCCTTGCCCGGAATTCGTTTCAATTAAGCAAATCCCCTTAAGTGCCAAGGCGTGTACGTGGGGGGTCTGCCGGCCACTTTGTCAACATAGACTGGATCCGACAATGACAATAGCTATGAGTCTGCATTCAGAGTCGCTGCCCTTGCGCTGCTTTTAACAATTAAAGGGATGCACTTGAAATGCCATCACGTATACGCAGCGTAAACAACACGCTAGGCGTCGTGAGCTGCAAATCAAAACGGCAGCTCAGGGCTCATAGATGGACTGGACCAGGCATAGAAACCTGCAGCCTGCAGACTGCAGCCTGTGGCCTGCTGTCTGGTAGCTGATGTTGAGTGTTTGATGTGGCCCGCATGGTATCGGCTGTGCGCGCTTTATTTGCATATATGCGGGCGTTGGCTGTGCCGGAAAGTATGCAACGGCAGCTGCAATGCGGTTTAAAGCTGCTCGCACACACACACACAGACATACACACAATCATCCTTACACAAAGTAAAACTAAGCGCCGCGGATTTGATGATGTGACGTTGAGTAAAGATGATGGATTCATCAGCGTATGCAAAATGCTGTCACACGCTTTGTCGTCGGTCGTCCTGTTCGCCTCGTTGCCAGCGCTCGTTCTCGTCCTTGTCCTCGAGCCCGTTCCCCGCTCCCCCCTGCCGTTGCCGATGCCGTCAGTCTGCCTGCTCATCAACATCAACATCATAGTCGAGCATGATGCCAACTCCGACGCGATGATAAACGAACGTGATATTGTTGTTGGCTTTCTCTTCTTTGCTAGCCAAATCCTCATCTGTCGTTCGTTCCTCGCCACTCTACCCCATATTCCATAAGTTTTAGTGTGCGGCGCATAATGAAAATTTCATGTAAATGAGCATAAAATATCTTTTTCATTTCACTCAGAGTCAGTCAGCCAGGCAGCGACCGAGACAAATGTCAGCTTATGAATTAAAATGCCTTATGATGCTTATTTTTATACCCTGTACGTATTAAGAATGGTTAAAAAAAATGGGCACATAAAGCGCCAACAGCCGAGTCGATCTAGTAATGTCCCTCTGAATGAATATCACGATCTCAGACACTTTAAACGCTAGAACTACCCCATTTGATTGTAAGTTTTTAATGAGAACTTCTCGCAGATAAAATTTGCTTGATATTTTGTGCACTTTGCCCTGCGCCACTTTAATTTATCAAAGCGATTTGCCACTTCAATTTTCATAACTTTCTCGTATATTATTAGTTTAATTTACTTCATTTTTTATTCATAAACTAATCATAGAGTTCGTAACGATCATCTATGCACTGCTTGAATGTTTGTGTTTGCTTGGGTTAGACTCGGGAGCAGGGTATCAACTAGTCGCGCCAAGTCGACCCAATCATTTTTATTTGCTTTTATCAGCAATCTGCTCTTTTTGGAGCATTTCTTGTTGCTGTTATATGTCGTGGTCCATAAAGCTGACTGATAATTGTGTATGATCTGCGCTTTATGAACAAATTGTTCTGAGGTTGAACAAGCAGATGAGTAATCGCGTTTACGAGTAAGCATTTCAAAATGAAATTGGCTTATATTTAGATAAGTATGATCGTTTTCGTGTTTATTGCGTTATTTAAACCTAGATAGTTAATAAATATCCTTGGTGAAAGGTCTTGTTACTCAATGCTCTGATTCAGTGTTAGTTATAATAGTCTTAAGAATGTATTATAATTAATATTGAAATAAGTAAATCATAATTAATAAAATATCATTCATGTCTTTGTTTTATATTTCGCATTAAAAGATGTAAGACACTTTAAATGTCAAAAAATAAATTTTTGGGAACTCGTACATTGCACATAACCACCTTATGGAATAATACAAATTATTGTATACATTACATCGAGTGTGGGCTGACAAGTCTGATGTCTTTCTTTAGAAAGCAATTCCAAGAACACTTGTAGCTCGTGTAAGCTGAGCTTATTTCTTGCCACTTTATGATGCTTCCTCAGGGTGCAAGTCGTGGGAGGCCGGGATAGCTCGGAGGCAATCTTGTCTTGTCGATTCACTTGAGGAGCGTTGTAAAAGAAAACCACTTGATAATGAGCATGTCGCTGTAAGCCATTATAACTAAAGCGGACGTCACGCCCCCCGCTTGGGCTGACCTCTGGGCGGCCATTTAATCACTAATTACATGCACTGCTGCCATGGCAAACAATCAGCCGGCAGTCACCTGGGGTCATAATTAGTGTAAGCAAATGTAGAAAAGAAATCTTAGACCAGGCCAAAGATACGACAAAATAGAAAGCGTGCTATAAAAAAATGGAAAAAAGCGGCAAAACCCCGAGACTCAAACTGTGCACAAGTTGTGGCCAGGACAAGTAGATGTCTCTGTGTTGTTGCTGCTCAGCATCTTCACAGCGCATTTGCTGGCCAAAAGGTGTGAAAATACAAACAGTTAGCTGCTTTTGCTTTAGCTGCATCTTTGGCATTTATCGCCTTGTGCCTTTGCCTTTTTAGCCATGCGAAACTGTAATTAAAATTAATTGGAGGCTTCTCTTGCGGTCAAGCTGAGCGTTGAACGCCGTGCCGCTTAATTAACGCTCCCTGCTACCGTGCTTCAAATTTGCTAATGAATTTTTTGCTTTAAAAATTCATAGAGCGCAGGTTAAAGACAATTTTGTCGGTTGTGGCTTCATTTTGTTTACTTGCCACACGAAACTTAAGCACAAGTATCCCAAAAGCGCACTAAACAAAACAGTCAATAAATTGTTTACATGGCAAATTGGTCCCAGGCGTGCATTAGATGAGAAAAAATGAGTTGACTTTGAGTGAAAATAACAACAGCATCGAGAACTGATGGTGGCACAACACTAACATAACAACAACAACAACAACAACAACAACATCTACAAGGCCAAGGCATTTCTGCTCTGGCGCAGCTCTGGACATTTGGGGCATTCATAAATATCAGGATCTGGCAAAGGAGCCTGCAAGCTTCCTATTGTAAGTACAGCAACTTGGGTGGATTAGTAAAGAGGTTATGTTGTTGTTTACAAAATATTTTCTCAACTAAACGGTTAATTGAATGTTTGTGGCCAAAATTTAATAACAAGCCATAAATTCCTGAATTTTAAATATCTGCAATTATTTGTTAGTTTTAATTTATTTCTATATATCTTGGTGTTAATATGTTATATCCCAATAGCAGCAGATTTTTTATTTGTTTCGCTGCCCCAGCGACAAACAGTGCGTATGCGTAATTTTAACTGATTGCCAATTTCCGTAGCTGGCAATATCCATAAAATGCACTGTTAGCCACAGCTCTTGCAGTTTTGCGCAATGTTTAATTAATTATCAATTAATGTGTTACAAACCGCAGCGGCATTAATTTCATACGCCGCGTTGCACAGCCGCAGACGAGGCTGTTGCAGTGGCAACAGCCACAAAAGCCACCGCAGCGATTGGATGCATGTAAATCCATCAGGGCTTTGATTATTATCGATTTCTTATTGAGGCATTACGTGGCTGCATGTGTGTGTCTGTTCTGTTTGCACTTAGGTCGTCAGCAAATAGACACTTTGGCGGGAAATCGCATAAATATGTGGGTCAAGCAGTGCAAATGTTTGGGCATTAATTATACTCGCTGAGTGTGTAGGGCACTGAACTATGAAATGGCTTCCTCCGAAAACTCACATGTTGCACACAAATAATTTGGGATACATAGGATATAACGATGAATTTATAGATCCATATATAAGCCTGTTCGGCTTTTATTGGTCTGCAAGAATGATATTACGTCTGTCATCTGTCAATATATAGTTTGTATAAGGGTAATCATTAACATTTTTCGAAGTAATAGTCAATGTCCAGTAAAATAACACTGTGTTTACATGTGTATCTAGAATGTACTTAGCACAACAACACACGAACTGCCGACAAGTTCAATTCATTGAATCATTGAAAAAGTGCGCTTACAAGTATTTCGGAATGCCCATTACTTAATTTGTCACTTTCAATATTTCACTTAGTTTAGCTCTATGTCATGTGATTTCCAATCGCAGCACTCGGTAAAAGTAAGTTTTTGACATTTATCCTTGAAGTAGCCATTGCTAACGCAATTGTCATTCCAACTGAAATTGCCGAAGCTGTTGACACCCCTTGTCCCCTGCACTTATGTACTTATTTGTTGTTTGGGGCTGTCATCAGCTTGCCAACTTTTAGCACTGTCCTGAAGGCCGCGCATTAGCGTCATCGCATTTTTGGAATGCTCCTGGCATTTGCACTTGTCATGTGCATGGCGTGCACTCAGCAACCGAGCTCGGATCAGCTGGGCAAAGTAATGACAGAGTGCAAACAATTTTCCATTTGGCCAAATGGCCTTGAAATGCCCAAAACAAGGTAAAACTGACACGGAGTCAAAGACGAAGGCGCAAGGCTTAGCCACGAGCTACAGTTGAGACTCCGATTGGGGCACACGGCGCGAATTTGTGTCATTGCATATTTAGTGAGTTGGCAGCGCTTTCTTCGTTTTTGGCTGCTGCATTCCTCTCTGCTGCTGAATGTCTCAGCTATTTGCAGCTGCTGCAGCGGTCTTGCCGCACATTGCCGCACCCGTTTGTTGCAGCAGAGCTATATATATAGAAGTATACTCGTATATTTGTATGTTTGTTTGCAGTGCAAAAGTTGAAATATATTTCATATTTTACGTTTGCTTTGGGACCCACTCATCCAACGCCCAGGCCGCACCACGGCCCCGGCTTGCCACTGCAGTGTCTGTGTGTCTGTGGCGTATACGTAATATGCACTTTCTGTAGAGTGCAATAAAATGTTTTGCGAAATATTTTGTGCTGCCTCGGCAGAGAAAAGTTTTGAAATACTTTTGCTCATTGTTATTGTCGAGTTTTTAGTTAGATTTGCACTTTTGTTTCGCCTCACTTGTGTGGGCATCGTATGATACTCGTAATTCTCGCATTGTCCAAAACTGTCGCCCCACGCGCATTAGACATTTTGGCATTGCCTGCGATAAATGGTAGCCAGATGTCGGATCAACTTTCAGGAGATTTTCTTGGTTGTGTAAAAAAGGTAAACGGTAAAAACATTGAACAGTTGAACTCAATTTTAGTTTAAATTGATCAAATTTAAGTTTAGAATTGTTGGTACCATTATAGTTTTAGCAATTACATCCTTTCTAAATCATTGGTTAGAAAGTTGAAACTTAGTGAAACTGAGAACTATAAGAGCTTACTATTTATATGAACGAATTAAAGAATGTGTGTTTAGTGACTACACTAGTAAATGAAATATCTAGCAGGCGTTACGTCACAATTCAGGGCTAACATAGAAACATTGAGTTGAAAAGTATTGGCTGGTTCCAGACAATTCCAAAGAATTTTATATTATGTCGAGAATACCCGTTAACAAATGTATGGTAATTCCGCTAATCTTGTCGTGTGAATGAATATTTTGCTTGGGAGCGCTATTTTTGTACAGTGTACAATTCATTATCGAAATCTAACTTCACAATAACTACCATGACCTTTGTTGAACATAAGAAATAGTTCCTTAGAGTTCCACTGAGTAGTTTTGGTAACATTCTTCAACAAATGGTTTCTATCATATGCGTCTCAGCTGGGACAAATAGAATGGCATGTTTAGTTCCTGAAGCCGAATTTCGCAGGAAGACAAATGCGTGCTGTCAAACTCTGGCTGCCATAAAACTCAAACGTGGTTGCCTTTTGTGAACTAATAAGACAGCCCAACAGATATGAGCAACGAAACCTAAACGAAGCACAATATGAACAGGAACCCCAGTTTTGGCTAATAGATCATTAGTTAGCAGTTGCTGTGAGCATTTGGGTTCTGGTCATGTTATTTGAATATTTATTGCATGCATAACTGTAATTTATAGCCACACATTTGTCACTGGAGCCATGCAAAGCTCTTGTATTTGTAAGGCCAAGCGGCTGCTGCTTTGAGTTTTTCAATTCTCCTGACATATGCGTTATATTAATTATGCCCGAAGTGAAAGTCGTCTTAAAGACAACTTCAAAAACATTTTTCAAACGCATATTATAGTAATGTGGAGAAAGAGATACTTATAAAAATGCTGCTTAACTTTATGGCTGATGATTATGTTGATGACACTGTTGTCAGCGTCTGGGATGTCCTCATCATTGTCAGCGTGCGGCAAAAATGCAAAAATAATTCATGGCTGATAGGGCAACAGCTTCGGCAGGCGGTGGCTGCCACATCCAAACAAAAGCGGCAGCTCAAAGTGCGATGCAGCATAAAAAATGCAGCAAAAGGAGCAGCGCGTCGTCGAGTACATTGACAGTTGACAGCAAAGGCAGCAGAGCGGCTGAGGGCGAGACTGAGGCGCAGCCATGTTGCAAGTTATATATGCATACGTGCTGGGTTGTCTGGCGTTTCCAAGGGTTACCAGGGGTTCCTAAGGGTTGCTTCTGCTGCTGATGCTGCTCCGCAAAATTGCTTGTTTACTTCAAAGCGTGCAATTCTTGTAGCATCAGCTGCGTCAGGGCACAAAACAATGCTGTCAAGTCACTTGGTCGTCGCTGACATCGAAAAGCAGCAGCAGTAGCAGCAACAACGGCAACAATAACAATAACAGTGGACAACAACAATGGCCATGTTCCAAAGTGTGTTGAGTGCATTCCAGGCTGCGCACATCAGCCGCTGCTTGAGATTTGCCTGCGCCTTGTGCGGCTGGCGGATATTGCAGCGGAAATTGATTGAAAGTTGCTGCATCTAAAAAGTAATGGTAATGAGATTGTTTTGCCTGTACACTGATATGACACTAACAAGCCCTAAAGTCGAGTGTAGCCAAGTAACGATGTCATTTACCTCTACCAACACTCGCTTATCCAAAACTCTGCCAAATCCACAGCACAGACATTCAAATATGAATGAATTGCAGCGCATGCTGGCTGCTTCAATTTTGGTTGATGCTCTGTCAAACGTTATAAATTCGCTGGTATTATGCGTTTTCAGTTTGATGAATGCATCCAAAGCTGCCCCGGACTGCATGCGTTACATAACGAATAGCCTCCAGATATCAATGGATGAGGGCCAGTGCAAAAAGTACCCATCAAAGTGTTCGCAGTGGTTTTGTTGTTGCAACGCTGACAGTGATGGACACGTATGGTGCTACTGATTTGTAAATAGTAAAAAGCTCTGGCGATATCTTAACGGGTTTCCTTGTAGAGAAAGATAAAGGAGGAACTGAGATTACCTTTAAATCAGCAAGCTGTACTGTCACATAAAATCTGCTTATAATTCGCAACCAGTTTTGATTGGCTACTGGCTTACACATACATAGTTATTATTGGCAAAAAATATACTAACTCACTCTTGAATTCTGAAATTAGTTTGCATTTGCAATCACAACATTGTTGACGTTCCAACAAACTGAACAGAAATTTTCCCCAAATACTGCACATTAATCAGCCATCAAATGTGTTCCAAAAGCAGACATAATTGAGCGTACATTTTAAATTTAATTTGAAGCCAGTCGCCTGTAACAGGACCAGCATAAGAGTATGATAGACAAGCAGGCACATAAATAACCACGAGTAGACGAATGTGGGGTCAGTGTACGAGTACATAATGTCTATAAAGTGACACATGAGCAATGCAATTGCGACCAAGTCTACAGTTTCGAGTCCGAGTCCTTCCTGCCAGAAGCTCGTTATATTGTATGTATTTGCTGTAATCATTTCTCTGTCTTCCTCCGTCTCTTTCTTGGTATCTCTCCTTTTCTGTCGCACAGTGTGTCAATTTTAGATACTTTTTTAATTTCGCCAGGCAAGACAAAGTAACGCATCAGAAAGAAATTTGGAAAGAGAGAGGAAGGAGGGAGGAGCATAGCCGGGTTCAACATGACAATTGTCAAACATGACCATTTGGCATTGTCGTTGCCATTGCTGGTTTTCAAGCCACAAATCTACGTGATGTCTCTGCCTCCTCTGCCTTTTCATCTCTTTAGATCTACGCCCCAGTGCACATGCAAACGTTTTGTCAAAAAAAAAAAAGAAAAGCGAAATGGAAAAGCAAAATATAAGAAATGTTCTAACATGCCTGTCAACACACATACATATTACTCATACGCCACATTTGCACATACAAAGACAGGAGCGAAGACAGACTTACAGACGATGTCCTCGTCCGCGTCCTCGACATCCTCGCTGTGTCCATTTGAGTGCACAATTTGAAAAGGCTACTTGGCTCCGGCGGCCCTTGAGGCAACTGCGGCGACCACAGCGAAGACGATGACGACAACGAAGACGAAGGCGAAGAGGCAGGCGAGAACCCCCGTCGCGACAGCAACGTTGCCAATTGTCAATTTGTGTGTGTGCATTAAAATTGTTGCAAAATGGCGGTCCTAAAATGGGCAAATTGTTGCAACATAATGTTCTTGCAGCCTTGTCCCTGTAATGGTGCACAATGTTGGCAGTCCTTAGATTTTGTTACTCATATGAAACTCATTTGTGCTTGTCAATGACTGAAAAATGGTAAACGGTTGGAGGAAATGCGATGCGAAAAAGTAGAATGAATAAAAAATATGTTTGATTGATTTCTTTGAAATTTTCCGAATTTATTTTTGAATTTATTTAGTTTTTAGTTTGTTTATTGTATTCCTTGTATTTTAGTTTGGGGGACTTTTCACTTTTGTCTTGGGTTTCATTTTCATTCGAGTGCTTAAAATAACATACATTTATATCTATTTTTTTTAAATATTAATTTTTTTATGCACTTTTAAATTTACATTTAATTTAAAATAGTTTATTATCAATTAGCTAAACTTATTTCATCGTGGAATGCTTACATACTCATACATACACTTATCTGACGTATTCCATTTCTGATTAGATTTATTTAAGAGACATCACTTTTAAAATACATTCATATATATATTTCTTTAGTTTTTTTTTTTCATATTTAATTTGCCGTTTGACAATAATTTTTGCATATGACCAACATTTTGTTTACAATTCGGGCTAAAGAGTTTAAAGTTCTTTGGTTTTTGATTTTTAGCGCAAATTGAAAGTTGCAACAATAATTTACAAGGTGCTTGCCATGAAGTTACATTTATATATATTTGAAATATATTTGTATACATCAATGAAAAAAATATGTTATTCAAAATGCAATTACACATTGTTTAAGAAGAGATCTTAACAAATTTGTATTGCTAACAAAATGTTTTAACTTTTTAGTCTTTTGAGTTTTAGTTTTAAATACACAACTATTTTACATTCATTTATGACACATTGATTAATATATCAAAGATCTGATTTTTCTTTGCTATGTACAAAGTATGAGCTACTAATCATTTATTCTAATCTAAATCCATCTAAATTGTATGTGTCCGTACATTTTTCGCTATGTTTTGTTTTTGTTTTTTATTTCTTGTATATTTATTTTTAATTTATTTTTAATATAACTGCCAAAGAAGTTTCTTTTGTGTTTTTCTGTTGAGTTTTGTATGTGAGCTTCTAGTTTATTATGATTAATGCTAAAATTGGTATGCATATTGAGCTTAGTTGCTATAAATTGTTGTTCTTCTGCTTAGTTTATAGCCTATAACATTTACACACATTTACAGAATCAAATCGGAAAGTATTTGCTTCTCATTTTAGTGTTAGTTAATAAGTTTTATTTGCTTAAACGAGCTTTGTAAAAATATGGTTTCATGGCTCATTTGGATCGTCTGCTGTCATGAGTGACTACTTACTGTAAGGAAGGAACCTTTTTGATGCACTTTAAATTGGAATGCTTTGCTGCTATTAAATATCAAATAAAAATATTTAAATATGTAAAATATTAATTCAATGTCCGACACTCACAACATTTCATAATATATTTATAGTATTTTTAGTGGCATTTTTGTCATTTTTGCAATTTAGCCCAGCAACTGGTTCAGTTAGTCATTAACTTACCCAGTTTGGGTTTTCACTTATTAAGAAATGCTTTCAGAAAGTCTTTGGCCTCTGTTTTGTTTCAAGGACCATTTTTGTGAAATTTTTGCAGTGCATGTCTTAAATGCCAACAAAATGCTTGTAATTTTTGGATTTGACAGTTGAATAAATTGCTATTAATCTGTGCATCTGTGTCTCTGTACCTTTGATCTTAGTTGCTATTTTCGTTAATCCGCATTGGATTTACAATTAGTTGCTATTATTTAATTTATTGCGCTGTTTGCTTGCTCTCAAATATATATAATTACATTGTTTTGTTTGCGTATTTAACTCGTAACTGGGAGACTTGCAAACGACGAGTAGCGTAAAATTTAATTGCCTTTTAAATTGAATTCAATTCTTGAAGATTTTACTGTTCAATTTACAGTTTGGTTTCAATTCGTTTTGGCAACGCTTAGCCTAGACACAAACCTCAAGGAGCTCGAAAACTTACAGGACTACAAATTACGAATTCGACTTAGACACAGCTCTCCTGCTGCGAATACATGAGCGGCGTGCGCACCGTGACAATCTCGCGTGAATAGGACTTGCCCACGCCAGAGAGTCCCGACAAGGAGCTGCTGGGACTGGCTATCGCTGCCGTGGAGGCCAGCCCGCTGCTGTTGCTCGAGACGAGCATTTGGCCATGCGCCAGCTGCTGCTGCTGCGCCTGCTGCTGCTGATGTTGCTGGTAGGAGGGCGGCATGGGCATGTTGCCAGTTGGATGATGCTGCAACTGTTGATGCATCATTTGCATCATGGATGCCGAGTTGTGCGGCATCTGCGACTGGCCATGCTGCTGCTGATGCTGTTGTTGTTGCTGCTGCTGATGCTGATTGTGCGGCAGCGTGTGATAGCCGCCCGGATGCGAGGGCAAAGTATACATTTGCACTGTGCCGGGCGACACAGTCGAGGGGGTGCCTTGCGATCCTGGCGATGAAATGCATGCCCCAAAGGATGACCCAGCCGCAGTGTCCACCTGCATGGCAGCAGCAGCGGCCCCACCTCGTGTCTTATATGCATCAATTTGAGCGTATATCGTGGGCTCCTCAAAATAATCATATGTGGGCGGCGGCGCATGCTGATGGGGGTGCTGCATCCCGCCCGCATTTGGCTTGTGGCGCTGCAGCGTCGCCGTTGCCGGTATGGTGGGCAAAAGCTTGCGCATGCTGGAGCCATGTGGCAGAGTGCCACCCAAGACTGGCTGCTGTTGCTGTTGCTGCTGCTGCTGTTGCTGTTGCTGCGGCTGAGCTGTGCTCTGGACCGGTTGGTTCTTCTTGGAGCTGCTGCACGTAGCGCCGTTGAGCGAGAGTTCGGCATAGTGCAGCTCATCCTCCTAAGAGGGTGGCATTGTGAAGAAATAAGAGTTTTCTTTTTAAGTACATACAAAAATGCGCAGGTATTATAAGTGTTCTACGGGTAGCTTTCAATTCAATTCAAAGTCGTACGTGATATACAAGCTATATTGGCATGTTCACATTAAAAAGCACCCTATTTTAGATTAAATTTTGAAAACATTACTTAAAATGGGAAGATTATTAAAGTTCTGCTTCAGTTGCATTTAAAACAATTAGTGTTTTATATGGTTTAAATTCCAAATTAGCAATTGTAACCAGTAATTGTAATTGTGATACTACTTTAATGTGAAATTTAGGATACTTGTCCATCAAGTGTAACCAAAGTTGACTCCGTTCGATTTTACGCGCCAGATTGAAAACAAGGGAGTTTAAAATTGTCATCAAAATGTGGAACACACCTGACTAGGCTTAAGCTTATTTAATTTGCTTGAATGTTCACTACAGGGTGGTTCAACTGTAGATAAAACTTTGCCAAACTTTTGGTTGACAGTTTGGCCTGTTAACGGTAACTTACCTTGCTGCTCTGGTAAGTGCCACTGTCGGCTGAGCTGCCGGCGCTGACGCCAACACTGACGCCGACGTTGACGCTGACGCCAGCTGTGGAGCCAGGTTTGCAGCTGATTTCCGCCTCGCTGGTTGTTGAAAGATGTCCCGATGGCGTTTGTGTTGCTGATTTTTGTTTATATTCTCCATCAACTAAATTCAGGGAAGAGCAAGAAGGAATGTGTGTGTGTGTGTGAGAGAGAGAGAGTTGGCTTAATGAAAAGTTCGAGCTGGATGCTGTTAAATGGCAAGGCAAAAGTTTTTGGCTGGCCGGTGCCTGTCGTTTTTCCTCAAATCTGTTGGTGATTTTCGGGGCGCAACGTTCAATTTTCTTTTCGCCTTTTGCTGCTTTTTCATGAAACTGTTTTACGTTAAGAAAATTGATTAAATTGTTGAGCTGTGAGCTGTGAGCTGCTGCTGATTTCTTGATTGCCATTAATCAAGCAAAACGTGCAGTGGGTAAAATCTTTACGAACTTAAAGTCCGTTCGCTGCACCCTGCAGCCTTTAAGGCGCAACAGAAGGCAGGGGGAGGGCACAGCTCTCCACTGCAGACATATGAGCAAACAAACATGCGAACATACCAATGCCGGCAGCAGCCTGGCAGCAATTAGCTGTCATTTAAATATTTCAACACTGGCACAAAAATGCAGCTGGGCTCGCCTCCGTCCCCGCCCCACACGCTCTTGAGTCCTGTGAGTGTTTGCCTGGCTGTCTGTTTGTCCTTAAGCCCTTTGCTAACTTCCATAAATTACGGACAGAGCTGGAGCATTTATCTTGAGGCAGTGAGGAGCTAGGATTGCGATTGCGATTGCGATTGCCATTGCACTTACCCTCATTGTATGGTACCACATCGGGATTCTTCTCGTCGTACATCTCCTCGGAGTGGCTCAATGGCAATGAGATTTTATCCTTAATTTGCAAATTGCCTGGACGTGAGAACTTTGCATTCGAATGTGCAAATTTCTGTTGCTGTTGATGCTTATGCGAGCGCAGCTTCAATGCGGCTATGGTTCCAATCCCAATGCAGACCAGAGCCACCAGGATGCCCACAAAGATGCCAATGGATAGGATGGGCGTCAGTTCGAAGCTGTTGGCGCCCTGGGCGCTGCCCTTGTAGGAGGTCAATGCAACTGTACAGTAAGAGAGAGAGATAGAGAGACAGAGCGAGAGAGAAGAATCACGTGAAAATCATCTTCAATTTCCAGTTATTTTAATGCCCAATTAGACAAAGCGTCGCTAAGCAGCCGCCCAACCCGTTGGCCATTAACAAACGGCTGAATGCTAATTTTGTATACCCTATATTTTTGTGGGCCCTATGCTTTTGTTAGCCTTTTGTTTTAAGCATCAAGCAAATGCTGTGTATCATGTCAATTATTAAAATACCTATCACGCAATGGTAATTCAAAAGATTGAACGACCGTCGGGCTTTTGAACCGTTCAAAAATAAAATAATAATACACATTATATGAATACAAATTAATTTATTAAATTTTTTTCTCTGCGCTGCAAGAGTATTCAGTTTCCGCCATTTTAAGTATACCTTTTCTTTCTTGAGTTGCTCATCATATTTCTCATTTTCTTTGCACTTCTGTTGTGTTCTGACTTTATGAAAAATGTAAAACGACGGCTCAAGTTGTTTACACAAAAAATGTGTCTGTCTGTCTACCAACCCCTCACTTTCCCACCCGTTAAAAAAACTCTTCTAAACTTTGCTTTACGGCATTTTGCTTCAGCTAATTAGTATTACAATTTGCTTCTGCGCGGCATTTTCGCTTTGGCAGGCAAAAATCTCCTAAAAGACAATTCATTAATGTTAATCATTTTAAACAATTTCTTGTACGCTACTTTGGCGTTTGCATAATTTATTTATTTATTAGTTTTTTTTTGAGCACGGGAAAGTGCAAGGCGAAGTTTTTATGTTGCGTTAAGTTGAATCTACAATTCATTGAGCAGTTTAGCGTAATTAAATTGTGAGATAGCATAATAATACTGCGAAGAGAAATCTGTTCCCCGACACGGGTATATTATTAAATATCATGCAAAGTTATGCAACTTTACTGACTATAGCATTTCGCACTGTCGATAAGTATTTGCGAGTATGAAAAACATTAACATAAAAAATTCATAAACGGCAAACGCACGGGCCACATACAAATGCATTAAAAATTCATAAGTCCTTGCGAACTGGCCCGCGCAACGTTCCCATTTCCTAACTCTGCCCCGGCCCCGGTCTGTTCCTGCCCCCCCATCTTATACCTATAATCACTGTGCTCACACTCTGACTTACCAGTTTGCTTCTCGGCAGCCTTCAGCGTGTAGCCATCAACGGCTACGGCATCACTACGTCCCCGTCCGTTTACCGCATAGATATAGATCCGGAACATGCGTCCGGCGTCCAAGCCGCTGACGCTGAACACGGCGAACTTGGCGCTGACATTGGCCTGGAGGAGGCCGCTGTGCTGATCAAAGATTTCCATAAGGAACCATTGACGCATGCCCCCATCGAAGCCTGCAAATTAGAAGGGGCAAAACTTGTCAGGAACTTTTGCTTATTAACCGGAATAACAGTTATTTGACTTGGCATTTGCAGCTGCTTAGTAAGTAATATTAAGTAATCGGATTAACGGCTTTTGGTATTTGTGGATTTATTTATGAATTTCAATGATTTTTGAAAACCCAGGAGCTACGCGACGCTTAAATGCTCTTTGAATATCTAATCAGATTTTAAAAAAATAAGGAACAACGGTTGAATACGGAGTTGAACGAAAACAATGAGAACAAACTAAAAATTGGGTGTGAATAAAATAAAAAGGATTCTCTTCTTCCTCACCTATTGTTATAATTGTCAAAATTGTGAACTTAATAATAATAACATAAATTGAAGTTGAGTTTGCAACAAGACATATTTTGCTTTTCGAATTTAACAAATAGACAAACATTTGTTAGTTTAAAATATGAAAATCAAATTTAATCGTTTTGATTTCAAATTAGCTCTGTATAAACACACTTACATCTAGCCTTTAGATCTTGGCAAATAGCTATAAAATGTTGTATTTAGAATACAGTGTTAAAATTTCTATTAACATTTTGGTTGTTATAAATTTGCGACTTAAGCAATCCGGAAATCTATCTATCTTATACATATAAATACAGGAGTGAATACGCCAGCTCGAAAAAAGGTTTAATAATGTAAATTCCTAAAAAGCAAGAATAATGATTCACTTCTCGGGAACTTATCGCCTAACAAGCCTCGATCGAGTTTTAAATTGTGTAAGCTCGATGTTATTTAGACACCCAATTAAAAATTAAAATTTATATACATATATACTCCATTTGCTAATGCTAACCCACACCTTTATGTAAAGAACCCTCAGAAGAAGAGAGTAAGTGAACTTAACAAAAATATTTTAAGCAATCTAAAGTTACATTTTAAATGCCATTTAAGAATACCACAAAAGAACTGGCCGCCCACTTGAGAATACTCACTCCTCGCACAGTTCCCTTACCAAATTGGAAATGTACCCTTTGCCGAAAAATAAGCGGCTAAAGTTCTTGTTGCCTGGCCGCTCAAATGGTACTTCATTCTAGACACAAAAGTCGGCTTAAAACACTTGCGAAAAATGTTAAAATATTTTGTAATAAGGGCGGCGCCTGAAAAGGTTGCCCCAACTACTTGTCTAGGGCCAGGAGAGCCCCAAGGAGAAATTGTTGTGTAAAATGTTTTATATGTTGCTATGAATTTAGCTGGCATTGTTGTACTCACTTGGCCAGTCGCTTCTTGTGGCCAACACAAAGGCTGCACGGAAATAGAGTCAAAAGAATGTGCTTCGCCTTTGCTTCAAAGGCCTTTGTGTGGCATCATTGTTTGTGGCCAGGGATCAGGGGCTGTCGTTGTCGTTGCTTGGCTACAGCCAAAGCCAAAGTATTTTCTGCGCACTTTAAAACGTTTAGCTAATGAAATTTGCCGCAGCATCGAGGAACGAGCCGCCAACATGGCAACAACAAAACAACAAAAACTTCATTGTAATGGGTTAATTTTATTTACTTGGACCAGGCTACAATGGAAACTGCGCAAGTGGAGTAAAAATAATAATAATAAAGCAACAGCAGCGAGCAAAATGTTATAAACTGAAATTTTATTATATTAAACCGACGCTTGATGAGTTTGGTTAGTTGCTTTCGTTCCTCACTGAGAAAGAAAGAGAAAGCTGAAACAAGCGGGCTAAGAAACGGACAAGGGGCAGGCAACTTGCCCTCAAGTTGTCTGTGAGTTGCTGCCACCAGCAGCAACACCAGCACCAGCAAGCATTGAATTGAATTCGAGGCAAGTTCTCGTCCGCGTCCTCGTCCTTGCCACGACGAGTTGTGTTGAGGCAAGTTGGCCAACTTGCGTGCTGGCTTATTAAAGTCGAAACGTGCAGCGACCGCAGCTTAAGTTGAGTTATTATAAAAAACAAGCCAACGGAGTTCGGGGTCGCTGGTTGCCATAGGGGTTTTGGGGTTACCACCGCCAGTCATTTGCTTTAATGTAAAGTGCAATATAAAAAGTATCGCGTTTTGTTATTTTTGCTGCCAGCACTGCTACTGCTGCTGCTGCTGCTGCTACTGCTACTGCTGCTGCTGCTGCTGCTGCTGCTTACCAAGTTGCGTTAAAGTTTTAATGATGCTGATGACTATGATAATAATGTGCAGCCACTAAATTAGCAGGGATGCGGGGTGCAAATGTCTGCGAAATGTATATAAAATGGCTCTAGAAGGGAGCTTAAAGCGTTGACTATACAAAACGTATGCATGATGCGCACATAACATTCTAAACTTAGCCACGAACGTTTATAAAAACTATATTAAGATCAGTAGAAACAATTTATAAATATTTGACGTGTGATCATCAAAATACAAATATCTCAATCAAATCTATAGTTTTTAAAAAATCATAAAACGAACACAATAATTTGTTAACTTCAAAAACCTTGTAATCCGACCTGTTGCTCAAGTATTTGGATTATAATTTACTTCAATTAGTTGCACAGATTTTGGAATGTTGCTCAATACATCTTGCAATTAGTTTTAAAAAGATTCAATTTCTTGTTTCGCTCCCTACACAATGAAGTAACGCAGCATGACCATAGCTTAGCGTAAGAGACGAGGGACATTTAGCAGGAGGTGTCCTGGCAGATGGTAAGGCAAAGGTAAGGGACGGTACTAAGGGCTGGCAAACAGTGCCGGGGGATTGCGCCATTAAGTATGCAGTTATTATGCGCTTTTTGTTGCACTTTCAGCAGCCGCCACGTTATGCTTCTGTTTCATTTTCAGTTTCAACTTCTGGTATTCACTTTGCTTTGCACTCGAGAGCGTTTCGAGGACTGCATAAATGCATCATAAACTCGACTCTTACGGTGCAATTTGTGAGGACATTCCCTCACTGTTTGCTGTCTTATGTCTGCTAATATGCAACTCTGTGGACTGAACTTTGAACTCGGCGCGCGCTTCAACAATTTGTGCTGCTTATTTTGCGCTTTGCCTGGTATTTTCTGTCTTTGCATTTGCGTAGCGCATAAAATATGCGAATTGAATTTGTATTTAAAGTTTCGCTGAACATTGCCTTTACTTTTACTGGCAGTAACTTGCATAACAAGCCAAAACATTTTGTATGTACAAATTTGTGCTTAACTTCTTGGGCTGACTGTCCCTGCTGCCGCTTGTGCAACTTCATCATTTTATGCTTGGTCTTTATTTATATCTCAAAATTTGTTGCTAAATTGGGCTAAGAGTCTGTCGTTGAAATTTAGCAAAATGTTCATCGTTTTCTTTCAACTATGTATCTCTCTAAAGTCTTTTATGTATACTCGCACATATATGTATGTATACGAGAACTAGTATGAGTACAAGCATAGCTAGCCATTTCTCAGCGTGTTGCCTTTCTAGTTTTATGCTTTCATTGCATTTTTATTATTCGGCTATATCTCAAAGGAAGTTGCACACACATTCGCATAGCCGGTTGCCAAAGTGCACTTAAGTTGGCTCATGTATTTTAAATGAGTCTGAAAAGCGCTGCAGGAAACACAACATACTCGAACACATGTACCATGATTTCCACTTTTCACTTTCCTCAGCTCACCCGAAACTCAACCCTGACCATTTAACTAGCCATACAGAACATTGGTTGAGTTGTGGCTAACGTATTTTTATATCCACACACATACATATGTATGCACATACACATACAGTTACAGATACACATATGTACTTCCTTTTTGGTCATTGATTGGCTCATCAGCAATTATAAAAGCTGGCAAATTGGTTGGCCATTTTTGAAGCTTTGAGTCTGATTTCGTTTACGTTTACCCGCACTCGTTACTCACCTTCAAGGCAATAAACCTCCAATGAATCGGACGTTTGATTGACCACGGTGCAATTGGTGGGTGCTTCCGGTTTGCCCGCAGCTATCAAATGGAATACACATGGCTCCTTTTGTTGACCCACATTGTTGTCGGCCCAGCACATGATGGTGCCAAAGTCCATTTCCTGCAAAGAATTACAAGTGAACAATTATAAATAATGAAATCAAAAATGTTCAACATTCAGGTCATCCGCGAATGGGGTTTATTCAATTGCAACTCTAACATGTATCTATCTATCTTCATTATTTTTAGCAATTAACAGCTTATTTGTAAATTGGAACACATATCATGTGAAATGCAATAATGCAATTGCGTGTACAAATAAATGTAAGCGATTCAACAAATTAAGAAAAATGTGGTATTATGTAACTGTAACATGAACTGAATTCATTAAATTAATCACATATAATGCAGCACCGTTAAAGCTGCGGCCCTGAGGGTCGGGGCGTATGCGTAATGTGCTTGTCAGGGCGACTGATTGATCGCAGCTGTCAATAAGTCTTTCATTAATATAATTTCATGTCAATAAACCTACGCATACCCACAGACACACATATACACACATGTATACACAGAAAACAACAGAGTGTGGGATGAATCTATCGGCCAAGAAGTTTTCCCAGACTGGCAGTAAAAACAAATGAAGCATTTTGTGGCTGCTATTTGGACTCGCATTCCTCCGAGTCTGCGATTGGAAAGGCCAAACGAAACTATGTTAACATGGCTTAAATGTATGCCATGTGTCCTGCTTGTATAACCTGATAAGTGGCCACGCCTTCGGGCCCATTGTTGATTCGTTCGGTGTGTGTGAGTGCGTATTTGTGTTATGTCAAATGTTGTGCTAATGAAATCCTCCAACTATATTACGGTCAAATGCACAGCAACATTCGAGACGATTGATTTGTTTGCACATACACACATACAAGCAGACACACAGGCACACACACATAGCAGCAGCTGCTGAGCAGTTTGACTGTTGTCTCTGTTTACCTTTGGAATTGTTGGCTGGATAAATAAGCGCACTTAATCAGCGCTAGGCGCCTTGAACTCATTAAAAATTAAAATCACTTTCCCCAGCGAGCAGTACGCTTCAAAATGTCAACGCAAATTGCAGCTTATTTATCAGTCGGAGCGCGCACTTATTTCACAGACCCTCGACCCTCTCTACTCCTCCACCCGGCTGAAGTCAAGTCAAAACTGGGCGTTCTTGTCATTTTAATTAGGGCAACGAAAAGAAAAACAAAACAAACAAAAAACGACTTCTGAAAAAGTTTTCTTTAATCTAAGCACTGTAAATTATAAAAAAAAATGTGTCTTCTTAAAAAAAGTCACAAGAACAACTTAAGACAACTAAAACGATAGAGAGGGTGCGGTCAGATTAAAAACATATTGACAAAGTTTATGAAAGTTATAAACAAGGCTTTGATATGATAATTTATGATATGAAAAAAGAATTCTCGTAGTTCTTAATGAATTTTCTAACATTATTATCTTCGGTAAGTTTTCCCATGTTTAATTGTTAGTTGACATAACGTTTAATTGCGTTTCGTTTTCTCATCTGGCATTTACAATTGGCATTGACATTTTAATTTCCCCCTAATTAAAAGTTCCCATTATTAAAACTAAACTTTTCAATTTATTATTGATAGATTATACTACGTATTCGTACACAGGTGCTGGGGTGAGTAGCATGACATGTAAAATACAGAATTTTCCACAGTGAAAGTGTTTAAAGTTGTTCGTCTTGTTGACGCCGAGCTATTTAATACTCATGCTCGTTTGTGTCAGGAGCAGGCAAAACTAGTTATGCAAATTTATGACAAATTTATGAAAATGAAAATACATGCATTTATTAATAAATACGAGCATTCTTGTGTGATACATTATTTGGCAAAGTGTTGTCACAAAGGCGGCAGCTTGGCAGCTGCCAACACTGCGCATCAACACCTATGCAGCTGTGCGTGTGTATCTGTGTCAGTGCGAATGTAACCGCAAGCAAATAGCACTCCAACACACACACACACACACACACACACGCACAGGCGACCACCCACACAGCAACACGTGTGCTGTTTCTTAAGTTGTAATAAATTTGGAGTACACACAAAATGCTTGAAAATACTAGTGAAAATAATGCATACAAAAATCATTGCATACTTTTTGGGGCACTGCCTGCAACTGTCAGCCAAGATGTTTAATAAATTTACAGTTTCAAGGCAGAGCAAAAGCAATTTTTGCAACATTTGCATTTGTCTGTCTGCAAGCCTGTGTTTGTTTGTGTGTGCTGAAAATTTATGCCCAAATATTTATTATCATTATTTTCAGTTGTTTATATTATTTTAATGTTGCCGCAACTAAGCGAAAATATTATTGCAGTTGTCGAGCAGCCAGTACACAGGCAACAAAAACAAATGCTTCAATTGTTCAGAGCATATCGGCAACAATAAGGACACACACACACACACGCACATACAAACAGATTCGGTCTACTAGTATTAAATTTTGTTGAAGACAGTTTTGGGATTTTTGAAAGAGAACGCCTATCTTCTTACTCTACGGCTTTTCCTTGCAGTTTCCTTGCATTCTTGTCTAGTGCTGACAGCTCCGACATAAATGATATTATTTATGTATTTTAATTAAAATTTTAACATTTCATTGACATTTTAATGAGTTTTTCGGCTAGCATGCTGTGCAACATTTCGGCAATTTTTGTGAGCTATTTTCATGTGTGCGGTTGCGGAAAATGTCTATGAAAAGCAAAGCACAAATGCCACACATAGTACATGCAAAACAGCAGAGACAGAACTAGAGAGTGACACAGAGAAATGCCAAAGCATGGAGGAAAATTAATGAGCTGTTGGTTGTTGACCGCCTTTGAGAAACTCACAAAAAATAAAAAAAAATATAAAAAAATAAAAGAAAAATCAGCTCAAAGGCCGACAATGAAAACGACATCGCTTGAGCAGAGGCAGCGGAAACCGGAAACAGCATATATGCCAAGAAAACGGAAGGGATTTTTCATATTCAATTGAGCTAAATAATTTATGGGTGTGGGTGTCTGTGTGTGTGTGTGTGACAGAGTGAGTGTGTATGTGCAATCAATACTTGAAGACTGTTTGTTGACGGAACTCATTTGAATACCGTTTGACTTGCAAAATTTTTGCTTTGGCGGACGGAAATGTGAACACAGCCAGTCAGGCAAGCGATATGATAATGACCCAAAGTAGTAAATCCACACATCCTCGCTGAAACTACAAAAATACTGTTTGTACACATACTAGAAGGGTAATCAACACTTAAAACTGTTCAAAAAACCAGCCAACCAACTCGCTAGTCAGCTGCAGTGCGACTCAACTAATGTGCTGTGCTCGTCAAAGACACAGGATGTACGAGTATGTAAATTTGATGACTGTTGCAGCTGCCGATGTTTTTGTTCCCGTTGATATTGTCATCGTATAATGGCAGCCATGTTGGCTAACCTGGCTAATTGAAGGCTCAATCCAAAACTTAACATATGGTCAGATGGAGAATAAAACCAATCAAAAGTATAATGGGAAAGACAGTCTAAAATAATGTACTTACTGCAGTTGAAGTTGAAATCTTTAATGCTTTTTTGAGAAGACTATTCAATATCTTATAACAAACCTGTCACATGTATTGATAAATGGATATTGATATATTGTGTTAGCAATATCCGGAAGTAGGAAGTATAGTTTGTATTCAGCCGATGACTGAATAGGAATCAAGCTACACCGTATATTATAAATTAATAATAAAATAAAGACTATATTAAGAGACACCTACAATGTTGATCAGTGAACTTTGGCCTTCTTAAAATTTGTTTTATTTAGATCGTTTTTAAATATTGCTGTGGTACTGGATAACAAATATCTCAATCTGAGTATTATAAGATTAAGATTATAATAATGTCAGAATTAACTTTTTCCGGTCTAATCTCGTTTGGCATGTAATACAATTTAGATCCGGGTGACTACGGAGTATATTTAACATCAGTGATGTGACGCTACATTTTTCGATATACATAGCTCCGTTTCCATTCTTAAATATATGTTGTAGAATTTTTCCCAATGAATTTAGTGAGGGCTTAAAAACCCTACTACTCCGTTAAACTCGTTTGCCACAGTCAGCACTAAAAAAAACCTTCATTAAATTTATTACCCAATAGATTTAAAGTAAGGCAATATTTTCGTGTAATATTTTGAGAGTTGCGCTTGCATATTGTTAGAAAATATTACACGTATTTGTGAGATGAAAATTCATAAGCTCTTTAGTGACTGACACAACTTCAATGCTTGGCTTCAGTTAAACCACTTGTCTATCTCCGATACTGCACATACGAGTATTCCACTTTGTTTTGCTAGACCATAAAAGTTAACAGGCCAAGAGCTGCATTTGAAATTGGGCAACTGCACATCCATTAGATGTGTGTATGTGGCCAGGCGCCTTAATTCCAAATTTTGGCATTGATAGGACCGTTGCATGAGCAACTCATTGATGGCCAATTTGGCCGGTGAATTGCTAGGGAAGATGCCAAGTCCAAAACGTCAAAATGCAATCGCAATGGGCAATATCGATGACGATAACGATGGCAATTTGAGCAAAAATGTTCGCAAATTGTCAGCCATAGAGGGAAATAGGGATTGGAAATTGGGTTCAACAAGGAGGTCTGGATTCCATCATAATGATGATTGCTATTAAAGGCCATGGCAGTTGCTTCAATATTATTAACTAAGGCCTGGCCTCTATTGTTGCCATTGGCATCGCTTTTTAATTAGAAAGCAGTACTAATAGAATTTTTAATTAAAAATTGCTTGTTTGTTGGCCAAAGCCAGGTTCCCTCCCCCATTGACTTTTTGTGTGTTAGTGTTGACTTTACATTTTGTTTGACAACGTGGCACGCACAAGAGCCACAACAATAGCAACAACAACAACAGCATCAAAACTGCTGCCTATTAATTAAAATTTTGGCATTTAATTGAGAGCTGACGGCTGAGTTTTCCTGTTTCGTCTGCCATTTGGCAAAATGTCAAATATGTCAATAACAATTTCACTTCAAAAACAAAACATGCTATGAAAATGTACTCCAAAACCGTTGCCCACAGCCAGCACTGGGTAGCACTTAACCCGCCCCTAAAAACACACATGTCACATGGTGTTGGATCGAATGTTCCCATGCATGGGATTTAACGCATTGAACTTAGTTTGTCATTTTGATAATGAGAGGTGGCAGTGGCAATTCGACATCCGCACTCTATAAATAAGGTCATGTAAATTACGGATTTAAATTGAGAATACTAAATCGATATATGCAGCAAAAATATGTATCGCTAAGTAAATTCAATATGGATTGCATATTTTGCCGCCAAATGTTGATGTATCGACAATTTGTTTTAACTTTTATTTTAATATTCACGGAAATGCACGCAAATAGTCGTCAAAAATCAATAAATATATGTATGTATATGCAACGATGTTATTTCTGAGTGATCTAATTTATGTCTGATTTGTCTATCTGAACTTACCTTCACCGGCGTATAAGTTAGCGTGGAGCCCTGGGCGGAGTGGGGACGAAAGCCGCTCTGTGGCATATCGAAGGTCTCGCCGGTGTTGTTGAAGGACCACTTGAAGTTTTCAGGCGGCGGAAAGGCGTCCACTTCGCAAACGATTTCGGCCGCCTCGCTACGGGCCACTCCATAGATTTTCTTTTGATCGGGCCGGCAAATTGGTTTATCTGCAAGTGAGGGAATGGAGAAGGGTAGAGAAAGTGAGTGGAAGTAACAAACTTTGATGTTTCGAGTGCATTTTGCTGTTCGGCTGCAGCGGCTGCTGCAAATCAATAATCGCATTGCTTTGGCAAACTTAATGCAATAAGACCCCAGCAGTTCGAGTGCACATTCTATAGCTAAAGAGTCGATGGCTGGCGGCCAGGCTTTTGTTTTTGCATGCCACGCCTAAGAGCACCCCAAAACCGCACTCAAATCCTAAGTAGAAAAGTTTGCAAGCACAAGCATGGACACGAGCAAAGATGGAAAGTCCTTTGCATCCCACGCAGCCACACGCCAGCTTCCTTGTTGCCCATTGAAGCAACTAACTAAACAGAGTTCGAAACAAAAACAGAAACAAAGCAAACGCAAGAGTGGGAAGGAAAAAGAAATCTGACCAAACGTTAAGTGAAAGAAAAACTTGGCCGAAGCGAAACTTTCAGCCGTAACAAAACAGCAACGAGAATTCAATTTCTTCTAATCCTTTTGCCTGGCAAATCTCCAGCTGCATCTGCATTGGAAGCGCACAATTTATTGTAGTATTTGACAAGTTTCGATGTTGTATAGTTAGAGTATACGAAATGGCCAAAGCCAAAAGCAAGCTGTAAACAAATTTGCAGTGGAGAATTTCGCCCTGAAATCCAAACGTCAGGCATTGAGTTACAGATTGGGCTATTGCAATCCACTATGGAGGAATGGAGCAGCCACATTTCGAGTGACGAAAAACGTTGCACCACCACACAGACAATTGTTGAAAAGTGAGCGAGTGGGGCGAGTGGGGCGGGCGGAAGTTTAAACTTAAAACAAAGGCAACGCCAGGAAAACAGCCGAAGCTGTGAAAAAGCTGGCTACCAAAAAATACAGTGGAAACCAGCAAAAGGAAATGGCACAGGAAATAAAAGCATAAGGTAACACCAAAACCAGCAAGCACAACAACCAAATTGTGTTAGGAATAAGGATCTGTGTGGTAAATTGCTTGAAAAAAGGCGAAAATAATTAACAAGAGAGCTGTTTTTAAATTGGAAGTACAACACTTTTGTAAGCAAATTGAGCAGAAGATTTTAAATCAAGATTATTTCTAAGCTTTTCGCAACAAATAAATAATTTGTCTTGCCTCAATTAACAGAAAATTGAATCGCGTAAATTCTGAAATTCTACCAATTACTTTGATTTCACAAGCCATGAAAGTTTTAACAAAGGTGTTTGATCTTCTTAATAGCCTGACAATGGCTACAATCTATGAATACCTAACTTAATTTCCAACGTTTTCTCCCTCTTTCAAAACAAAACTTAAGCAAAAATTTAATTTTTGTGTGCTCATGTAAGGGATTTCCATGTTGTTGGCTGAATGATAAAAGGAAACGGAAATGCGCTCAATCAATGGGAAAATAAGCAAACGATAACAAAAGCCAGGAAGCCGTGCAAAGGTTTTTTGTTGGCTTCAGCAACGTACCAGAACAGCTGCCTGGTCTAGGCCAAGTTTCGCTTATTGTGTGCGGTGGCTGCAAGAAATCAAAGTAGGTAACGGCAGGATACCGCGCCCTGCAGTAGCCCAATAGAACTGTATTCACAATACAAAGGCACACACAAAAGGCTTTCGAGCAGGACACAATAACGGGGGCGTATACGCAATAAAAGTGCAAGAGGGCCGCACGAGCGCACAATGCGCCACTCCACGTCACCATGCAACGCTCATTGCACCACTCGACCACTCAATAACGCTTCCATTTTTTGTGTCAAAGGTTCTCAGAAAAGCCCAAACAGTGCCGCGCAGTTGCGGGGCTCGTGGCAGCTGCCATTCTACCAATACTGTGGGAGTAGCAGCAAACGGGATTCGTTTTTAAAGCCAGTTTCCATTTAAGAGCTGCGAATACATGCTAATGGCTTCAACCAACTCTAGCCATGTGCTAAAAGAGTGATGGCCTGCCCAACCATTGAGAGCGTACTTTTTATGATCCAAAGCACAATAACAATGCCCGAACCATGCAAATCTATACATACGAGTATGTCTGAAATGTGGGCCGAGCTTAAAATGTTGCCGATACGCAGTACTGCACAAAGCTATAACTTTTATTTTTTGTTAAGTGCTAAAACTCAACACGTGCCCTATAAAACTTGACATGCGAATGCTCGCTATCGTTAACAACAGCATTTTATACACTTGCAATCAATTCAATAAGAGCCCAAATAAATGGAGCGCCGTTTCAATTCCATGCATAACTTAAATTCTTTAAATAACATCTGACAAAATTGGTTGTCCCATTGAGTACTATGAAATACTTACACATCACTTTGAGCTCCACAATGTTTGAGTCACCATCCCCTTCCACATTTGAGGCGGTGCACGTGTAGTTTCCGGCCTGATGCCGAGTGACACCTTGCAGGGCCAGATCTCCGCTGCTCACAATTACTCCGGCTCTTTGATTATGCTGTATGATTTGATGCTGAAAGTGGCACAAAATGGCAATCACATATTATTAGTTATGTATTTCAGTTTTTCTCATGGCTAATGAGCGTTGCTTTTGATCGAGCTGTCATTCACACACAAATGGAATGATGAAGAGATCTTTTATCAAACAAAATAATAAGCCAATTACGGCAATTGATGGGCTCAAATTATGATATGTGCTAGGCTTCCCAGTTGCATCATTAATGGTAAATTCATATGTCGTAAAGGTATATATAAAGTAGCACTATTACTATTATAATAACCATAACTGAATGTCCTTAGCTGGGACAGCTTTTAAATATATAAAAAGTTATTGATTATTGATTCTTAAGAATATTTTAAACATCTAAATAATTATTTACTGTTTGCCTCAAATGCAACTGTATTTTATTGATTTTGTTTGATATATTTAATTAATTTATAGTTAAGAAACAATGCCCTCTCCGTATCTTTCCTTAGATTTTCGTGACTGGTAGCTAAATGTTATACATTTTTAATATATCCTTTATTTGATTCTTATTATCGATTCTGTCCCACTTGAAGACTTAATTCCTATTCAATCCCATGCATTTGACAAAATACTGCCTTTGGGTGTAAGGTCAGAGCCGCCTTCATTTATAACACTCGCAATCGACCCTCTTAAATTTACTGGTCATAAACGCGCATTCATACGCGAGGCGGTTCATTAGAGTATTGGGCATCTGTTGGAAACGTGTTTGGCATTTGCAATGTGTTCCAAAAAAAATGAAAATCACCCAATATTTACTTTAATTTCGAGCACATATAGGCATACACACACACACACACACACACAAACTTGACCCCTATGAGAAGCACGTTCACATAATGCTGAGGCTGGCCTTGCCTTTGGCTTCTTCTGGTTGGGGCTCCCAATGCGCCGGCACTCGACAAGATTTTGACGCATTTCCCCAGAGCCTTGTGCCATTTAGCAGGAAAACAAATTCGCACTTTGGCTTTCAGAGCCAACAATAATAACAATAGCAACAACATTGAAATAAATAAAAATGTGTATAAATTGTCGACAAAAGTCAAAATGGCAAGGCAACAACAATATCAACAAATGGCAGACGAACAAAGCTGAAATGACCTTAGCACATACACCTACAATATATACCCACATTATATAAGTCTAAGTACAACAAGGCACAAATACATTTGAGAATTTGTGCAAATACTACACAATAAGGGGAAACAATGCATCGTGGCAACACTTTGATAATAGTGTTGCCTACTTTTGTGCGAACTGGGCCGCAGCTGCTAGGACATTCTGGCGGTTAGCAGGACGCGACGCGTCTTTTGTCTGGCACCAGCGTGTTAAGCTGTTTGGCTTCGCAAACAATGCCGCTGACAGTGATGACTGTGGGGAGCAGTGCTGTGTGCTGTGTGATGTGTGCTGGGTGATTGGTGCAGGGGGCTGCGGCGGGGACTGACAAAAGGCAGGAAGATAACTCAGTTTGACACTCGTCATAATATTTACCTATCGAATTGAATATTTATGCATATTATACTTTCAAAGGCGTGTGTGTGCCCCATTTTATGCGCCATTCACTGTTTGCTCTATATATAATTGATATTTTTATTCAGGCCAGATGGGCGTATACTTTATTTAATGAGGACATTTTAAAGTCCGCCCACTTACCAAACTATGTGCAGCTTTCGCCTTAGACAGACACCCACACACACACGGGCGTACAAATAGTCATGGCCTTGAAGCCCTAAGTCCCATTGGGTTCACCTAAATAGCCCCAAAATGTTGCCTGCCATTTGCTGAGCGCAGCGACCCGGGGCATTGTATGTATTAGCACTCATAGTGCTGTTGTTGTTGTTGTCATAAAACAAATAAAAATGTCGCCAGGCACACAAAAGTAAATAAAGTTCAAGGTTGTCACAAAAAATACGTAAATAAATAAATAAAAGACAAACAAAAATGGTTTTGCCTCAGTTGGGCTCGGTGGAGGATTATTTCAATAGTTGAAGGCACATCCGTTGCAGCTTTTCCGCACTGGGTTTTCCGTTTGTCAGCTCTCAAGCCAGGTTGCTGTCTGCCCCACAACCCTTTAGTGGCCGGTCTCCCTCCATCTGAATGCTAATGGCGCATTTTATGCCCTGCCATTTTGTTTGTGTGTCTGAAACGCCTTGACATGTTTGTTTGCCTGCCACTCGTTTGGCTCAAAGCTGTTGCTGCGGCCTTAGCTATAAATACCCAATTAGTGTTGATAATTTATTTAATGACCTGGCTGATTGGTTTTGTGCAGCACATAAATTACACATTTATTAAGTATGCCAGATTTTTGTTATTTATAACAAAAAAAAATACTATCATTTAAACTACGTTTTAATACAGCTGAAAACAAGCTGACAAGGTTGACAGCTGCATCAAACATACTTTCTTTGCTTCTACGATATGCACAGAAAATTACGTCGATATCGATTGCAGCTTCCTGCCACTAAAAATAACTTGAAAATTTGCCAAAGAACAAGCACATAATAACTTCCGTTGCAAAATCTCAACCTTATGGTCCTAATTCTGATGGAAATCTTCGGAATATAACTTTTTCTTGTGAAACTGGCCTCTGAAATCATTTTCAAGTGCTCTCGACAAGTGAAGGTCTGTTGTATGTTTGTTGTTTTCTCATCAGAGCAGCAAATTAAAATTTTTGGAGCGACAACTACTTGAAACCTAATTTGATTTTGATTTTGGGAAAAATGGGCAATGCCGAGTAATATAAAAAACCTATGACCGTAATTTGCCTAAGCGCTAAAACCGAAATTTTTGTCCGCATTCAATTCCCGAAGCTTGTAATAATAATATTATCATTGTAAGTTAGCACTGAATATTTCAATCAATTTTCTATTCAACAAATTCTGAATTACATATTCTCTTTCAAGTCAAATTCCAACAACAATTTGACTTTAAAAACTAGTATGTGTTCGCAGTATGAATTGAATTGTTGAAGTGTTTGGCTGCATTTCTAATCAAATTTTCCGTTTATGTTGGCGTTTCCATTAGCACAAAGAGTCGCATACACACACACACACACACACAAACACACACGCGTTTGAATGTTTGTGTTAAACAACTTTTACTGCCAGCAGCATTCGAGTCGGTTTGGTTTTTACCCTCTTGCTAAGGTTGCTCGGGCAACGTCTTCCATCAAAGTTGCTGCCAGCTTCTTAATGAGCATGCAAAAGTTTTCCACACACGCACGTACACACATACATACATATATACAACACACAAGCACACACCGACACTCAAGGGGAAAACTTTTGTTGCTATACACACTTGCATGTGTGCAAGTTTAATAAAACTAATTGTTAATTTAATTTGCCTGCTCATCGTTAATTGTTGGCATGTATAATTGAATAATAACTGACAAAGACAAAGTCATCACCGTTTCTCGATCTTTTTGTCCTTACCATTGTCCTTGTCATTGTTTACATATTTAATAGTTAACTTTTGAATGTGTGCTATTTGTGACACAATTTAAAGTTATCAGCTTCAACATTTTCGCAAAATGAGTTGTGGTTAAGTGTATTGCTTTTAATTAAGCAAATTGAATTTCATTTTAAGCAGAATGCTCAATTAATCTATTATCCGGTCAACCTGTGCCGTATAACACTACCGACTATTTTCCACAGAAATATGTAAAGTACTTATACTTAGCATCGTCTACAACTTAGCATTAGATTCTTTATTACAATATTTTCTGGTGAAAGGAGAATGCTATACAATTTTCTGGGAAATTGAAACGAAAGTGGAAGGCAGAACAGGCACATATGTTATTTATAATTGAGCGAAGCCAGTCAACAGAGAAAAGACGGCACAAAAGTTTCTTTCATTCAATTTGACTTTTAATTGCATTTCAACTTGCATACAAATTGTTGTTGGCTGTTGCCAATTAACAATTGACTTGTAATGAACGCTTACACACTACAGTTGACTTGGTTTTTGGCATTGTGCAACTTTGTGTTTGTGTGTGCCTTGAGAAAAGTGGTTTTTGCTTTCGCTGAACAAACGCTATTTGCCATTTAGCCTTGAACTCATTACGCATACGCCATGTGAGCCGCACACAACATGCATGGCCGACTGTGCTATCTCTCTCTCTCCCTCTCTCTGTTTCCCTCGCTATCTGTCTACTTGCTTCTGCCTCGTTTCCATTTCATTTCCTTTTTTGCTTCGCACTGAACTTTTATTGTTATGACGTTGAGCACCGACAATTGCTGGCAACTAGTTAACTAACTGTGTAGTTTTCTTGTTAGCCCCGTCAACACGGACACGGCATTTGCATGTGTGTGTGTATGTGCGTGAGTACACTTATTTAGTTCCGTTGTGGATGTTGTCTATTGTCAGTTCATTAGCATTTGACTGTATTTTTGGCTTGACATCGTATTTCATGCTCAAAGCTGAAATCTTCTTTCAGGTCTTACAAAGGCATATTGATATATGACGGTATCTTTTGTATTGTTAAATATGGCTTACTCATAAAAGTCTTGTTATCTTTTTCTATCTTCTATATCTCTCCTTCTGGCTGAACTTCAAGTTCTTTGTACATTTGTATTGCCTACTTTTGTGTGTTGTTTAAGGCCCAAAAACTTTTTGGTCGCCTTCAAGTTTGTGTTGTTGTTTATTTATTATAATCATTTGGCAAAGTTATGGTTTGTTGTTGTTGGTGTTGTTTAGCGTATTGTTTGCGCATGTACTCAGTTTTGTTGTCGTTCGTTCTTCGGCTTCTAATGAATTCAATTAGCATTCATATTATTCATACACTCGATTCACTTCTTGCCCTTGCGCATTGAATAACATTTATTTGCTTGCTATTGCCATTGTTGTTGTTGTTGTAGTTGTTATCTTTTGTTTTTGCTTATGCAAGTCTGCTAAAGTTTCTGTGCTACTTGCAAAACTAATAAACAAATGATTTGCCACGCAAACTTTTACACTTTGGGCCTTGAAGTGCTCTAAGCCTCTCGACTGGCCACTTGACTCAATTGCCTTAAAATAATTGGCCAATAATTCACTAAAAATGACCACTTAATTTTGCTTTCATCATAATTTAGTGGGTCTCTGCCCTTTTCCAGCCTAAGCACACATACACACACACGTTTACCAAAGGCACGCTAATGCCTGGGGAATTACAGGAAGTAAAAGAGTCGTATCCTTATCCATAATTGTCTTAAGCACAATTTGCAGAACGTTTGAAGGTCAGCGCATTTAGACTCAATTTCGACTCGAGGGCGTTTAAAATATACAAATTTTAAACACAACAAGTAGTTTGTGTGTCTAATCCGATTATATACATATATTAGAATATTAATAAGCCTTAGCTGATGTATATGTTGATCCTCTTCTTCACTTCTTAACTTTCTCTCTCCCCTATCTCTTTCACACTCAGTCAGTCAATAAATCTGCTATATCGTGCATTTGAAAAGTGTTTTCTGTTACTTACATTATGTTTCCAGACAACTTTATAAGCGGCAGGATTTGCATGCACTTTACACTCGAAATAAACATCATCGCCTTCCTCGATATCCTCGGGATTTAGATTTGAGCCCAAGTCCAGTTGTAAGGTGGGTATAACTGCAACAAAGATAACAATACAAAACATCCATTGACCATGAGTAACTCTGTGTGTATTCGTATTTGTATTTGCATTTGCATTTTAAGTGTTTGTGTGTGTGTTCTTATGTGCCGACTGGTCTTGCACTTGGCCCAGCCTATCAAGTGCAATTTGTTGTTGTTATACCTTGTATACAGAGTTAAGAGGGGCATTTATTACTAGGGTTGTTCAAATTTGTGTTTATTGGTATACCTAACCTTAAGTAGAAGTTATATATTTATATATAATATGACCTTATCTGTTAAATAATAATAGACACTACAATAAAAGCTAGAAACCTCATATATCATACGAAAAGTAATTTTTTCAACCCTCACTCGTTCTGACTGCCTGGGGTGTTTCAACACATATGACTATGTATATCATCTTTGTATCCTTAGTGTTTCAAAGCGATCGAATTCTAAGAACAGAAGTCAGAGTGAGATATCAAAGCCACAGAGCTAGGAGCAATGTGTGCTAAGCTAATTCGGAGTTAAGAACGGGGTATCTTTTAGTCTGGTTGTTTCGTTTGAACAAAGTTTTGTGTAACCTACCAAATAAGAAAACTATGACAAAAATAGCATAAAAACAAAAAAAAGAAATGGGGTTAATCTGCGCTTATCTGTGATTAGTGTCGCTTCGTTCTCTTGGCTGCTGCCGCCGCTGCTGCGCCCGTCCTGCCCCATTCCTTGGGACCACCTTTCTGGGAAATGGTTTGTTATTGTTTTGCACATTGTAGCTGGCAAGTTTTCTGGCCGTTTTCTTTGCTGCTGCTGTTGCCGTGTAGTTTGGTCTTGGGCTGTGCTTACTGTTTTCTTTGCCACGTCTTATAAACAAGTTTCTTTAAGCCGATTTTGCGCTGTGCAAAGACTTGTTAATGAAAATGAAAATCGGTTGCCTAAGCCCAGCGCATGACTGAAAGATGTAGAGCGAAAGGCAAGGCAAAGTTGTTTGCATAATTTAAAGACCTTTTTCCAGTTACTCAACAAGTTCATTAACGTAGACTTTAAGCCCAGTTCGCTGCAATAGAATCCAGTACAATGGCATAGAACACTCTCGGAGCAACTGAAAAGTGGCTGGCAGGCCATAGTGTTGCGGTTAGATGGGCTTAAGTGGTAATAACTGTCACTGGCCAAGCTGGTCAAGCAGCCCAGCCCAAACGGGCCAACTTTACTTGGCTAATGCATTTTATGGCACACAGTCCGAGCTCCGACCCAAAAGCAAAGCAAACCCGAAACCCGTAACTGCAGCTTAACGTAACGACTTTTGAATGCCTTTGCCACATTTTGTTGCAGCTTCAGAAATGGGCGCAGGCGGTTGCACTGACTTTCCTCCGGCCCCACCCCTCTGCCAATCCTGCCCTTGCTTCGTGTGTGCGAGGCCTGTCATTGTCTGTTGCGAAAAGTTTAACAACTGCTCGTTAGCAGCCCTTAAATTGATTCCACAAGCTTTTGCTGCTCCCACTGCGCTGACCATATAAATTACATTAACTGAAAAGTATTTCTGTCCAGGCTAAGCCAAGAGAAACTGAGAAAAATTGGCTTAGAGTAAAATTAATTGCAAATGGCAGACGTGCAGTGCAAATAGTTTTGAAAATAATGTGGCTATGGCAACTAAATCTAAACTACACCCGTATTTTAGCTCTGTGGTGATTATAATAGACAGGGCTTAATATCTGACTAAATAATAAATGCATTTTCCCAAAAATGATAGAAAATGATAGAATTAATGGAAAAATGTGTTTTTTGCTGACTTGACGTTAGCAGTTATATTTTAAAAGCATGGAATGAATGTTTCCTAATTTTCCATTTTCAGCATGCAGTTTCGAATTAAATAAACTAGGAATATATTGTCAAATATTGTTTTATACTAATTTTGTTAACCGCAATCAATTAAAATTAAAATTGCGAGCAAATCAATTTTGCAAAAATATTTTTACTTCCCTGTACCCATAAAATGGGTAAAAGGGGGTATTACATCTGTGCAAATGTATGTAACAGACAGAAGGAGACATCTCCGACCCTATAAAGTATATATATTCTTGATCAGTATCAAAAGAGATTTCGATTTGGCCATGTCCGTCTGTCCGTATGAACGCGTCGATCTCAGCAACTACAAGAGCTAGAGACACCAAATTTGAAATGGTTCCTGTATACCATACGCAGATCAAGTTTGTTTCATATTTCAGATATCTCCCCCCGTTCCCCCGCAAATCGATTAAAACCGTTTTACAGTAACAATTTTCAAGATATAGCTTTAAGATTTGGCATGTACAATACTTTAGTCTCTCTTAATCTACTGTCCAAATTTCAAGTCGATCGGATAATAAACACGGAAGTTATTCACGAAAGAAGATTCAGTGCTGCAGCAAGGGAAGAAGAAGCACAGCCACCATTTAAAATGCTTCGCTTGCGCTGTGGCTCGTGTGTGTGCGCCCTTGTGTATGTATGTGTGCGTATGTGTAAGCTTACGAAGATACGATTGGAAATTTTTGACATGGGTACAGGGAGTTTCGTAGACGGGTATACTCGACTATAGCATTCTTACTTGTTCTTTAATGTGTAAGATAAAATCTAAAAAAGTAGAAGAAATTTAACTTTTTGAAATTAATTTGGTGGCTTGAGGATTGAAATGAGCAAAGCACTTTGTTCTTTGCTGTGATACCCGAAAACCAGACATATCAATGTAAATCTCAGCACTATTTGTAAGAATTGTTTTGATCAAATGTAAGATTGTTGGGTTCTAAGCCCGGAATCTGTCGCTTGCTAGGCGGCTTCCTAAGCCACTGACCTTCTTCTCCTTCTCCGAAAATGCCGTCAGCCACTTAGTACCACTATTGCTTCCATCAACAGACCCATTTGCAATTCTTAGCCTGCACTCAAACTTACTACTTTGACCAATTCCAACAATTCTGTTTTTTCTAAACTAGAACCTGCCTAAAACCTTTTGTGTGTCATATTAAATCTGTGCTGTTATATGAAAGTAAATAAAAGTTAAATGATCTCCTCATTATTATAATTATTTAAACCAGTCAGTAATTGATAGTTTGGTTGACTTAAACATTGAAATAACAATATCATATATTGTTAAATTTGCTTTTCATTAGCTGTAAATTTCTTCACATATGAATGCTGCCTATTTTGATGACATACAAGTTATTCCCCATAACATCTTGAAACTCAGCTAATACTAAATCATTGCCCTTCGCATTTCCCCACATTTTGTCCGTTTCTGAGATCTGCGTCGTCATTACTTTTATTGCGGATATGACTTTAATTCTTAGTGGTTTCCTTTTCATTTATTTTCCGATGTTACGACAAGTTGATTGTGCGGAAAATGAAATCTTTGGCTCAGCTTAATGCTTTTTGGGTCAAGGTAGTTACAAAATGAGATGCAATTTCAGATAACTTCTTTACGACAATTTTTATAATGTGATATAATGAGACAATTATTGGCTGCTCATTTGCAGCCAACTGCAGTCTTTTCAACTTTTCAATTTACCCCTCAACGCAAACAATGAACGCGCTTAAACAAGACACAAAAAATTTTGCAAGCTTCGGAGGAAATCACACGGAGCCAAGGAGGGGAGCCAAAATATTTTAAGCACGCTATAAACATGTAAATGAGCATGGAAATTGAAATTGTTATCTAATTTTTTATATCAGCAAGCGACGCGCGTAAAATTGGTAGTCTGCTTCAAGGCTCTCACGCAGACAGCTTCTGTTTCTGCCGCTCTACTCCCGTCTCCTGCTGCGACTCCTGCTGAAAGGAGTAAAAGTTTCTTTGGCAACGGGGATACGATACGTTGGAGTCCTAGATAATAGACGTGGCAACTGTTTGCCGAGTGACAACGAAAACGATGGGGAATATTCTTGAGACTATTGAAACATAAAGGAGCGCATACATACAAACATGAGTATGTGTCTACACCATTCTAAATTCGGTTATGGCTCAAATGGAATGCGTACTGTTCTATTTTTCATTAAAATTTTGGAGTCTAATTTATTTAGATACGAATCAATCTAGAGCAAGACATCAATCATTTATTCATTACAAAAAACAATATCTTGTCAAGTAAAAATACAAAATTATTGAATATAAGTATAAGCTTCTTTCAATATAGTTCTTTAAAAATATGGGAATTGTGAAACCACATTAAAAGTAAGAATTTACTATTGAAGATAATAATACCTTTTTAATGATTGTCAGTACATATTTCGGCTAGAGAAACTACATATATTTTTTTCGCGTGTGGGCTCAAAGTGTTAAAACTACCACTGTGACAGGCACACATGTATAGAGCCATGCACAGCACAAGTTATCTTATAATATTTTACCACAGAAATTTTATTAACAAACTTTGAGCTCACTTTGTTGACTTTTCCCATAAAACAAACGTTTGACATTCGAGCAGAAAGCCGCGTGTTCCGCACACAAAATAAGAAAAAAAACCCATGTCAACGAAATTTATATGCAAATCAGTATTGATTTCGAGGACACGGGTGATAAGCGGTTGGCACAGTTTATGGTATTGCCGCGGATTGTTTTACCCCAGTTAGTTTATGTGGCACTGACAGCCATAAAACAAAGCGCGTGTTCGACATGCGTGTAATTATTTGACAGGGGTAACTGAGAAGCGCGCAAGTTCTGTTGACTCTATGTTCAACTTGGGCCAGGTCATCCTATTCATATCACTTGACTAATATCCGATTGAGATCAGGTCAAGAGAGAGAACCATTCGCCTCTACAGTTTATAGCTTGAAAACTAGGAATGTAAATATATCGAAGGGTCGATTATAAACAATGAATTCACTATGAAAAGTACTAGTATTTAAAGTACTATTTTACTATTTACTAGTATTTAAGGTACTTGTGCGCCAAATTTGGAATGTAGGTTCCTGTATACCATACGCAGATCAAGTTTGTTTCATATTTTAGATATCTCCCCCAGTCCCCCCGCAAATCGATTAAAACCGTTTTACAGTAACAATTTTCAAGATATAGCTTTAAGATTGGGCACGTACAATATTTAGTCCCTCTTAATCTACTGTCCAAATTTCAAGTCGATCGGATAATAAACACGGAAGTTATTCAAGAAAGAAGATTCAGTGCTGCAGCGAGGGGAAGAAGAAGCACAGCCACCATTTAAAATGGCCTCGCTTGCGCTATCGCTTTTGCCGCCTGTCCTTGTGCGTCTTTGTGTATGTGTGTGTGTGTGTGAGTGGACGTAGATGTGATTGGATGTTTATACTATGTTCCCGAAGGGAAAATAGTATATTGGGTTTGCGAAATGTCCGTCTGTCCGTCTGTCCGTATGAACGCAATTTTTTTTGCCTTTATCTTTGAGCTAGAGCAACCAAACTTGGTACACATGTTGGTGTATATCGTCAATTTATGAAGTGTCGAAAATTTTTGGACCCCCACCACCACCCCACAAAGGAGCAAAATCTATATCTCCACACCTGTGCAGTTTTTTTCGCGTCTCTTTCTGAACACACAAATAACCAAATTATATAGGACTGGGAACATAGTATTCTGCAGTCGGGTGCGCCCGACTGCAACGTTCTTACTTGTTTAGACCTGGGTACATGGAGTTTCGCAGTCGGGTATACTCGACTATAGCATTCTTACTTGTTATAATTAAAAATCTCCGAATTTCAGTTTTAATCGATTGAGATTCATTTGAAACTCTTTCAAAAACAATTTATCAGTCATTTCACGGTGTTCTTTTTTATTTATAAATATTAAGTGGCACTTAATTCATTGTGATAATTGAATTTGCTCATAGCTACACTACTATGTATTACTTACAGAAAACATTCAGCTTCATTGCCGTCTCTCGTATGCCATTGCGAACCAGCTCGTTGGTGGCGCGGCAGGACAAGGCCTTGCCATGATCCTCCCTTGTTGGCGTAATTGACAGCACCGAGGTGCTCGCATTGCCATCCTCAGAGACCTGGAATGACAGGTACTGGGTCGTAGTGCTATTGGGTCACGTCAGGAGTCACTCACCTTCTGGCTATGTCCGTGCATCTCCAGGTTGCCCATCCACCAGGTAATCTTTGCAGGTGGCCTGGATCCAATTGCCTGGCACTCAATTTCGTATTTACGGTCTGCTGACATTGGCTGATTGTTGAAGCTGATTTCCACCAGAAGTGGCCGCACTGCAAATTCACATATACGAGTAAGGATACATTAATATTTATAGTTAATTTATGTATTTAAATGTTGTTTAATTTTTATTTCTGCTACACCGCTAGCTGCTGCGCTGTATGTTGTTTATTTATTCAAATTGCGTGTGAAAAATCGAAAACGCAATGAAAATGGACAAGCAATGCAATTAAAATTAATTGCAGTGAATTACAATTGCATCGCTTGTTGACCAGATGTGCTCATACATTTGTACAATAACAACGAGAACAACAACAACAACCAGGTAACAATAACAATTTGTGCAGCCTTCTCACAATTCTTAAAGCTAAGAAGATAATATTCTTGAATGCTTATTGAAATTCAGCATACATAATCACAAGTGAGAAGAACACTTAACTAAATGGTTGCCTTTAAGGATGCTTTTTTATTATAATAAAAATAGTTTGAAATTGTATATTTATAACAATTTTACGGCACAATACTTTATACGTTAAGAGGATTTATTTCTTTATAGGTTCGATTGCACACCTTTTCACAACAACAATATTCAATATACTTCATTAGTTTGTGTACTTTATGCCAATTTGTTGAAGTTTTAAGGGTAGATATATTATATAAAATTCAAGACGCTATTCTTAATAAGGTTAACAGCTTAAACATCGTCTTATTACTCTTTGTGTAAGAGTCGAAGACGGGAAAAATATAACGAATATTTAGAATTACTATAATATTGGTGAAGTCTTCATTCGAAACGTTGTATATATAGAGATAGACATTGTTGGGACGACTGTTTATGCTGAACAGTAAAATAAATAATTTATAGTCGTTCGTTCTATACTATACTACTTAAACTCATTTATGTGGGTATACTATTTGTGTAATACACAATGACTCCACTTGTAAAAACGCTGGCAAATGTTGACTGATAAACAATATTTGGGCGGGGGCTGAAATAGTAATGGGTACTTTAAAGTGTGTTAATACATTTTCATATGTCAATGTTGACCACAAAAATATTATGTTCTGCTAATCAAAGCAACAATCAAATGTAAATTTGAATTGCAAATTATGTTACAATTGCCTGAAAAGCTGAAACAAAACAAAAAATTTATTGTAATAATTTCCCTTTTGGCAATAATTTGATTGGCATTTAATTGTTTGCTGTTTCGTTTATTTGAAATCAAAACCAGCGGACAGCAATAAAATACAATTTTTTTATGTTTCTATATGCATATTTGGATTTCACACATAATTCGAAATCTTGTTAATATTTATTGCGGCTCTGAATTGTTTACATGCCAAATTAAAGTGCGCACACATAAATAGATAAACACATACAAGCACACATATGTGCGTATATATGTACATGGACATCATATTTGCCAAAATCGTTTATAAAATAAATATAAACACGGTCACGTAATGTGGCCAGGTTCATTATCGCGTTTACACATTGTTGCCATAATATTACCTAGAAACAAGTTTTCTTTTTTGTTTTCAATGATTTAGTAAATGCAATTTAAATTATAAATAACGCCGTTCGAATTTCAGGCCGTAATTTAAATAAATATCATTTGGCGGCCGTATTTAAACATTGTTTCCCAAGCCTTCTGTTGATTGGCAGCCCATTTTTGTATTTTTATATAAATAGTATACCATGAAATGGGCATTGTTCTGCAGTTGTTGTTGTCGTTGCATTTACTGCGGTTCGCCGCGCTTTTTCTGCATTAATTTAAGGGCATGACATTTCAGTTAAGCCAAAATACAGTAAAATCGAAGCAAAAAGGAAAACTGTATAATAATAGCCTACAACATTTTATTTATTTAAATCGCATTTTTATTATGAATGATAGTATATGTATGTACGAGTGTTTGTTATATTCTTCTTGTGTGCATATATTGCAATATTATTGTTGTTTTTATTCATTTTATTATTGGGATAACACTTGTGTGTGCGATATCGATCATGCTTTTTTTATTGTACTTGATTTAATTAAATTATTTATGCTCATTAGCATTGGAAAATCATTTAAATGTTTAATCAAACACATTATAAAAACAGTTAAAAGTCCAAACCTGATCAAAATTATTTAACTAAATTAAACAAGCATTCCACACATTTCGTAAAATACAAATTTTACAACGACTTTTGGTTTTTATTGTTTATAAAAAACTAGAGGCATTGGAATTAATATTTTTGTAAACGAGTCGCGTGAGCTCGACAACTAGATACTCTGCATTCAGCCCTGAAAGTCTCAATCGCTTTAAAATATATATTGCATATGTTTTATATCTTTTTATATTATGAGTTTAATTGTGATTCACAAGCATATAAGATTAAAAAACACAAAATTGAATGGAATATATAATTCAATTTGGCAATTTCAACGATTCTTTTATAAAACTTATAGGGCATTTCAAGCCTAAATAAAATTTTGCAAAATAAGAAATTATAGTTATTGACAGCCCAATAAATTTTATTCATTTCTTACTGCCAACAATTTCTGGCAAGCTAATAAAATTATGCGCTAGTTAGTGGGATATACTACCTCCTGCTGTTGTCCTTGATCTTCGTGTGAGGCTCGTAACATTAGTAATCTAATTGTAAGTGGCCATAAAATTACCTAATTAAGGTCATATTATTATTCAAAACTTTTTGCATGCCACGACACGCACAAGCCAAGCAAAGCTCAATTTTGGCCACGCAATGAAGAAAGCGTCTCTCTGTCCTCCGGCTTCTTGGGCCAAGGTCAAGTGGTAGAGGTGTCCTCAACACATGAAGCTTGGGAAACTTGGGAAAACTTGGAAATGTATGTACATACATGGGTATGCCTGTTATATGGTTACTTGTCTGCCATATTAATTAACTAACACGGTGCCAAAAGTCAATGACACTTTTCCGTTGTCCCTTCCCACAATCCCCAGCACATTTCTCTCAACAATATTAGCGCTTTTATTATTGACGTGTTAAATTTTATGCTGTCTAAGTGCGACATTCCTATAGAACAGGCCACCACACGGATACATGTGCATGTGCGCAGGACCAATAATATCAAATATGCGCATCACCATCTGTTGTCGCAAAACATTTTTACTTTTATTAGCCCAGGCCTAAGTAAAAATTGACAGCAATTGCTTTTTCTTTTTTTTTTTGGGCGCTGAGAGACGCGCCAAAGTGCCATAAAATTCTATGGCCAATCTTTGGCTGTTAGCGCAACGCCTTGGGCATAATATTTGGCAATGGCTGGCAGGAGCAATGCAACAGGACCTGCGCCAGAGTTTCGGAATTGTTTTGCGAAAGTTTGTTTATTTATTTGGCAAAATTGCGGTACTTTATATGAAATTATTATTAATAGAAGACCATTCAAAAATGCCATCCTGTAAGTATGAGAGCATCCTGTGGCAGTTAGCAAAGTTAATGATTAAATAATGTCGCCGTAAGAGTTGGAAAGTGAAAAACAAAGAACGACTTGGTGGTACTTCAAAATCAAGGATGAACGGTTATATTCGGCGTGCAATGTTTTTTATACAAAAGTATTAATAATAATAAAACTCCGATTCGATGGAGTAGAAAGAAGTTTCATTAATATTGTCTCAAGTGCAGAATGTATTCATTAAGCTACCTTTATAACTGCTAGTGCAAAGTTCTTGCATTGAATGAAATTGTCTGATTTCAACTAAAACTCTAATCACTTTAGTACAGCACTTCATTCATAATCAATTAATGAATCAAGCTTCAATAGATGTCATCAGCATGGTTGAATTCAATCCGGTTGGCTTAAAATGAGAGCTGATTTATACATCCAGCGTTGGATAAGAAAATGGGAAACTAAAACGAAAATTGCACAAAAGCAAGCGTCACATCAGCATTTTACCCAGCATTCAGCATCAAAGCGAGTAGATACTAATAAGGATTACAGGATCAACCATGAACCGCTTACAGTCTCTCTCACAAACAAAAACACACACTGACACAAATTGGCTGCTATTTAATTCAATTTTGCAATTTGCAATGCCATTCAGTGTCGCGCGAAAGGGCAATTAAAAAAGTGTGCGCAAAATAATAAATCCGATTGAAAATTCACTTGGCTACAAATGTATTGGACACTTAATACCCTATGTTCGTGCACGTAAAGTGCGGCATTTGTTTTGAAAAGCAAAATAGGGCCAAATGCGGAGGCTGACAAAGCATCTGTAGCCAGGACATGAATAACAGGACGACAGGATTGACCAGGCACTGCGCGTAAAATTTCAAAACTGCTCTTGTGATTGTTTTTGTATTGTTGCTGCATTTTGTAATATTTGCATAAGCCATTTTATTATCTATTATATTTTTTTGCTGTGCCGCTTGCCAATTTTTTGTTGTTGCTGCCAGTGTGGATGGGTTTTATCTGCGCAGCTATTTGTTAAAACTTTTATCACAACGGTTAAAACCGAACTGCGCGTAGTGTCAGCAGCAACAAGAGAAGTAAAAAAACCAAATAAATAAACTGTTTGCCAAACCGTTTTTAGCACCACATTTTGTTCTATTGTTGTTGCAGTTTATGTTGCTGTTGTTGTGGTTGGTTGTGGTTGTTGTTTTGTCTGCAAACGTTTGAAACTCAATTTAAAATTTTTCAATTTTAATGCATTGTTGAAAGTTACAGCAACAACGCTCACTGCACCCACAACAGTCGACAATCCAAATGAGAATCCAATTTAAAATGAACAGACAGCTCAGGTTTGTAATAGTACATGCGAGTAGTTAGGTAATGCTATGACAGGTGAATATATGGTATTCTATAGTATACTCACAGTAGAGCTCAATCGTTATATTAGTGGCCACATATTTCTTGTGGAAATTGCTCGCCTGGCACGTGTAGACCGCATGCTGGTGGATTCGTGACAAGTTGCGCACCACCAATTTGCTGTTGATGGTGCCGTCGTATGTGTAATCGACAACGCTGTTCTGAAGTTGTCCATTCATCAGCCAGGTGACAGTTGGCGGCGGTGAACCTGCGGATGGCATAGAAAACACAGTGAAATGCTTTAAAATTGCTGCAGTTGCCACTCCAATTCAATATTGCATTGTAGAATTAAGCTGACGAGTTAAATCCAAAATTATGTGTTTTTATTTTTAAAGAATATCTATGTTTGTTCTAATGTTTGTTGTTATTGTAATATAATAATAAAATGAAGGTCAAACTGCTGTAAGGCGCGTTTTATAAATTCAACTCTTAATGACTAAAGAATTTATTTAATACAAATACTTTTTAATTTTTTGAGAACTACTCATTCGAGTACAAAATAATGTAAATAAATCAGAAAATTTGCAGATATTTCATATTTTTTACTCCCTGTACCCATAAAATGGATAAAAAGCTGGTACTAAATCTGTGCAAATGTATGTAACAGGCAGAAGGAGACATCTCCGTCCCTATAAAGTACATATATTCTTGATCAGTATCAAAAGAGATTTTGATTTGGCCATGCCCGTCTGTCTGTCCGTCTGTCCGTCCGTATGTATGAACGCAAGGATCTCAGAAACTATAAGAGCTAGAGACACCAAATTTGGAATGTAGGTTCGTGTATAGCGGGAGCAGGTCAAGTTTATTTTAGATTTGAGATATCTCCCCGTTCCCCCGCAATTCAATAAAAACCGTTTTACAGGAACAATTTTTAAGATATAGCTTTGGGAAGATTCAGTGCTTCAGCGCACGGGAAGAAGACGCACAGCCAACACTTAAAATGCCTCGCTTGCGCTGCGCTCGAGCTGTCGCTCGTGTGTGTGCGTCGCTTGTGTATGTGTGTGTGTATATGTGTCTGTTTGTGTGTGTGTATGTGTACGAAGATGCGATTGGAAATTTTTGACCTGGGTACAGGGAGTTTTGTAGTCGGGTTTACTCGACAATAGCATTCTTACTTGTTTAAGCTTTAAAAATGCTTGGCTTGAAGTTTCCATAGAAATTTAAGCCAATGAATGGCTAAGAATTTATTTTTTAACAATATAATATTAAATATATTTGTTAATATCCATTGATTAAGTATTCAATCAGTTTGTTCATTTATATAGCAACATTTTTATTCAGTTTCATTTGCATAACTGTTTTGAATCCTTTGTTATATAAGCTTTACACAGCTGATTAAACTGTTTATTCCCTATGCTTTTTTGGCTATTCCCTTGGAAGTTTGCCTCGTCTATTTTAAAATTGTTACTCATTGGTTGGCTGGCAATATGAACAAAGCCAGTTGCTTGTGCTTGAGGGCCTCTTATTTAGTCTTATGTTACGCTAGTTAGCTAGCTGCTGTTGTTTTTGCTGTTGTCGCTATTGTTGTCGTGGCGTGGCACTTAAATCAACACACATTACTCATACGCAGCGTGTGGCACTTGGCCGCTCTTAACGACTTCAACTTAATCAAGCACTGAAATTAGCTTTTGTGTGCGTATATGAGCGCACATTAATTTAATAGCTGCGGGTGAGCTGCCTTGCCGGACCAGATATAGGAGTAGAGCCATGAAAAAATACACTGTGCAAAAGAAAAATGATTTGAGTTGGGAATTTGGTGACTGCTGAGCTCCTGCGAGCACTTGTGTTCTACTGGTAATGGCTCTATAATTAGCAGTGCTATCGTTATTACAGATTTAAGTGTAGAGCTTGCCGTGATAGGGCACAAATACCGGCGAGGGCTTTCAGATCTTTTAGTTGCTTTAAACTTAAATTGCTTTAAGCTTTGACTGATTCCATAGTGACTTTGTGTATAGTTTTTATACCCTAGCAGGTTATTATAATTTTGTTTCGGAATCATTTTGCTGTGTGTATATTTCTCAACCATATATTGCTTTACGCCCATTGTGCTATCATTATAATTTATATATTGTATAAGTATATTTCTTTTATTTGCAAAAGGTACGAACAAGTATACAAATATTACGAACTAAATTCTGTTGTTTCCTATGACAGTGCCAAGTGCCATTAAATCCACCTGGAAATATACCAAAACTAGCAGACGGCAACTGCACTTGATACCTATGAAAAATGCGACGCACACACACACACACACATACGTAAAAATATACTAAGCGCACATTACTTTGATTAATAACTGCCATTTGGTTGAGTTTTATGTTGTTTATGAAAATATTTCACACACTCAAACGAACAGATCTCTATGCATACAAACATATGTCTGTGTTTTGGGGTCGCAACGTTTTGTGCATGTGTGCGTGTGTGTGTGTGTGAGTAGATTAGCGCATGTGTAGCATGGGGCTTAATGGTCGCCTGTGATTTATTGGCCCAGCAGCGAGAAAGAGTAAGAGAGACAGCGAAAAATAAAACCCACTCAAATTGAGAACAACCCAAATTTGATTTGGCAATGCAATTTTTATTGTTCAGTTGCTTTGCAGCTTAAAGCAATTTAAGTGAATGTTGCAAGTTTGGCCATGTGTTTTGTTGCTGCTGGGGCAATGTGCGTGCATTTCGCACATAAATTTAACTAATTTGAGTCGCGTTTCTTGCTACTGCTCTACAATTTCGCTCAACGCTGGCCTCCACGCAGCCACTTCGCAAAATTTAATTAGCGTCCAGACTTTTGTTGCAAGTTGCCTGCCACAACTAAACTTCACCCACAGCCATCACCCAACGCCACCACCCCACCCAGAGACTACCCCTGTGCTATTGTCTTTTATGGCGACCGTTTGGCGTGTTTATCGCAGTGCTCAACTTTTACTTTCACTTTAAAGCCTTGCCAGATGCTCTCAGCGTTTCTAATGCCAACACAAGGTGCCAAGACACAAATACTCTCGCACACATGCTTACTTATGTACAAATATGTGCTTTATATGTGCTTTGTGCCTTTCCAGCTGGTGACTTGCAGTGCAGTGTGCACATACACTCACGAGCAAAGCCGATATTTGTTTCCCTTTGCATACCCTGTAATTAAGCTCAAGTCTATCTACCAGGCAGACCAGATGTTTTCCTAATCAGCGGACATTATGAGCGTAGAATATTTGAGCTAAGTTGTATAGAAATTATATGTATATTTTTGTAAGTTTGATGTTCGGAACTGTTTTGCTTAACTACGTCAAAGATAATTTGTTGAGCTTCTACAACAGCGTATTTCGTAGTCGAGCACTCTCGTCCACTCAACTTATACCAGCCAGCCCATTCTGTTTATTCGTAAGTGCAGCACAATTTTTAGAGCAGGCTAAAAGGGGTTTTTGTGCCAGCAGCGACAATTTAGCATTGCTTTGTCACGCCCAGTCAACAGTCCGTTCCCTTCCCCCTTCAGCCCTAATGAGCAGCCATATTAAAATGCGTGCTATATAGTTATGTTTTTTCAGTTACTTCTGGGCTGACTTTGGACAAACTTAAAGCCGTAGCATACTTTTCAGCGCACGCCTCCACTCACTTATGCACTCTTACACACTTCGGCTGGCTGCTTTCTTGTTGCTTATTGTGCCATACACAGAGAGAAAAGCAGAGGGATATACATATGTGTGTGTTGGACTTGCCTTAGTTATGCAATGCTGAAATATTTGCTTGTTTAGTTTTGCATATCTTTGCATCTGCTGCAACAACAGCCACTGTGTGGGTGATACAATCACATTCACATTCACAGACGCAGCGGCAGCAGAAGCAGCAGCAGCATCAGAGAACAGAAAGCACAAAGTGCAGGCAAACAACAAAAAATGTATATATATATAGTTATATATGCATGTATAAGATAAAACAACAACAGCAACTGCCACGGCTGCTGCTGCTGCTGCTGATAGTTACAAAAATGCACTGCCACATAAATTTTTTGTATGCTGTTGTCTTTTCTACACTTGCAGCTTTCCCTCTTTTACTGTGTGTGTGTGTGTACGCCTGTGTGTGTGTCTGGTGTTTGGCATTTGGCTTTTTGTGCCCAGCCAACGACAATTGAGGAAACTGTAAAATAAATTTAAAGACTGCTGCTGTTTCTTCCCTCGCTTTAAGAGTTGCAAACAAAAACAGGAACTGGCTTGCACTCAATCTCTTCTTGAATTACCAAGTTGTCATTTGTTTTAGAAAGGGAAACTCGAGTCGGGACCAACTTGTTATGTGAATGTTGTTGCCTCTTGCTAGGACAATAACAGTCTGCAAGTTGTTAGCGATTTGCATGAATTTAAATGACAATTGGCATAGAAGTCTGTACAAAGATTTTTGGCTTAAAATATTGTAAAAGCTGTCGTTAGTTTACGAGAGAAAAAGTGCTAATGGATTGTCGAACTCCACAATGCTTATAGTTTCATAGGAATAAGACATAAACAAGAAATAAGTGAAAGTACGACAATTTAATTAATTTTGTGCACCTCTGAGTGCAACTTTATTTTGGAAACTAACTACTTATTTGGTCTGGTGCTTTTCTGCTAGAGATTCTCGTATTACAGCTAGTCTGGTATTTTCATAAAACAATTCTTACTTTGACGTCAAGCAAAATATCAATCAGCAATCTTGCTTATATATATTAGCTTCTTCCTACATTGTAAAGCACATCAAACTTGAGCAAGCTAGTCTAGGATCACAAGTAAATAGTAAACATATACAAATTTGGTAAAATAGCACAACGAAACAATTATACTTGTACATATTTTGACTCAAGGCCTTTATATAATTACAGCACTCCTATTGTGAGGAGCAAACTTCATACACAATTACAATTTCCACAATCCTCTGCAAGCCACTAACTGTACCAACTTCAGCTAGCTTCTAAGCTACTAACTTAGGGTACATTTTATGCTTAGCCCCTTTATTTACTCAAAAAATAATATTGACCCGGTCTATAAAATCTAAATACATAAACGTTCACTCGTTTCACTTCCATGCGCATTTTGGCAAATACATCAAATAAGTAGATATCACCAAAAATCACCAAAAATGAGCATATTTAAAGGCCGTTGCCATAAATGAAAAATGAGTAACCAATTATGTAACTCAGCAACAACATCTGCGAAACTTTGGGCACAACATTTTCATGCATTTTACTACGAAGTCTTTCATACGCTTCTTTTAAGTTTGCCTCCACTCTGTGGTCAACAATTTCTTGCCTGGTCCCCCCCATTGTTACATTTCCGTGCTCAAAATGTGGGAAAAAACCAGAATTTTTCATAAAAATGCACACAATTTTGTAGCCAACAACCTGGCCACAACGACAACAACAATAACAACAACGCTAACAATGGGAACAGGGGGGACAACGGCGGCAGCAATAACAACAAAAAGAATATTTTTACTATGTCAGCCGCGCACTTTGGCAAAAGCGGAAAACGCCTGCACTTCCGCCTGCCACACACAAACCACATACACATGCGGGCCACGTTTGTTGTTGGTACTGTTTTTGCTAGGCAACTTGGGGCTTAGAATATGTAGCAGCGTTTTAGGCGAAAGCCGCCGCGTGTAAAATTCATGACGTGCCAAAAAGTAGGCAACGCGAAATATTATGCATTAGTAGCTGAGCGGAGTGGCCAGTCCCCGCTTACAGGAGTTACCATCTAGTACCACGAGTATAATAATATAATTCCTTATATTCCTTATGATGCCCTCTCTTTTCTTGGCTCAGTAATTTTTACTACCCCACAGACTGTGCGGCCTTATAACTTTATTTCGACTCAAACATTTGGTGTTGGCGTGTCGCGCTCATTTGCAACTGTTGCCAGTCTCTGCCCCCTTCACTGCCTCCACCCGATCCCTTACTGGCCAGCTGCAATAAAATTTAGTGCTCCTTTGTCGATTTCGCACACCCTTATCCCGCAAGTAGCCAAAATACTTAAAGTAGGTGCGCCTTTTGCCATGCACCATCATCTACTCCACTTTGAGTTACTTTGAGTGATTGCCGGTATTCAAGTGGCAACTTTCAAATGGCAACTTTTAGCTGTTTTATGTAACCCAGACATTTACAATTTTTGTAATGCACATTGCATGCTAAGTGCTGGATTTGCTGTTGTCCTGTCTTCCTGCCTACTTGCTGAGCATAATGCCAACATTTGCCTGTAATTTATTTCCGGTTTCTGCTTGACATTTAATTGCATACAATTTCAAATTGGCCTCATTTAAAGCAATAAATCTGAAATCCAGGTGTTTATAATGTGGGTTAAATAAAATATGAGCGCCCCGAAGGCATTAACTTGAAATATTTTCCAAAACTATAAATCTATTATTACGTAAAAATTGTTAAGCCCAGCAATTGGGATTCAAGTTACAAAATCGATTATTGCACGTGCTTGAATACAATACGAAATGTGTGCTAATTAATAAGATAGTTTTGCAGCCTATTTAATATTCACATTCAGTCTAATAATATAAATCGGTTTCGATTAACTGTCAACAGGCTTTGCCAACTCCTTTTTACCAACTTACCAGCAGTGTTGAACTCAACTTCCCCCTTATCCACGTCAACAACTTTTACCTCGCATTTGTAGTTTTATATGGTCGTACATTTAGCAACATTTTCTTGCCCCCGTTTAATTGGCACACACAACAATTTGAGCTCCCAATTTTCTGTGGTTGTTGCAAAGGATGCAGAGGCAAGAAGGCAGTCAACCCGTTAAGTTAACCCGCCCAGTCAACAAGCAACTGCCCAGTTGGTAGTTTGGAGTGCAGTTTTCTTGCTGGTGATTTATTTGATGTCACCGTTGACATGTCAAACCATTCAAAGTGGTTTCGCTTCCGCTTTTGCCGAGACCTCCCCAGTTCGTAGTTGGTTGTTTGCAGTTCGCAGTCCGCAGCTATAAAGCACGCGATTGTTGTACTTTTATTCGTTATAATACCCTGTTTCCAAAACAACGAGAGCATATTGGAGTTGTGTGACCTCATAAGCACAATTTATTTCAACACAATTAGCCTTCATATTTGTATATTTGAAATGAGCTAAAGGCAATTGAATATTTACTTTGACAAGCTTTGTCTTTGGACCAGTGGAATATGAGCTATTCAAAAATAGCTTTGAATTGTGAAAATGGTTGCTATTTGAACTGAAAACGTGCATCCAGAATCACACAAGATTCGGATAGGAAAGCAATCGTAAATTAGACCTGTATATATACTCCTTACTTTTAAAAATAGAGCAACCAAATTTGATACAAACTCTGTGATACCTTTCAAGACAAACAAGAGTCTTTCCTACTCAAATTTTGTGAAACTGAAAATGTTATTACTCTGGGAACAGAGTATATTTCAGTCGGGTGCTTACAAATACAGCGCTCTGATATTGCTAGTCAGTGTGACATACTTACTGGAAGTGTAAGCTATTGTTGTTTGCCCGATCTGAAACACAAGGCTCAGAATGCCACACAATGCCCCGCGTTGAGTTTTATTCACATTCTCGCCTCTTTTGGCTTTCATTATCACACACAAATAAGCGTGTATGTGTGTCAATGTGTGTGTATGTAATTGTTGCTGTTTTCAGCTTGTTGGCCATGTTGTCAATGCTGGCAAGTGTCTGTTGACTGCCTCGTGCCCCTTTAAGTCGTATTTGCTTAACGATTGTTTGGCTATGCTCAAAGGCGGAACTTTCTTTCTTTGCATTTATTTTGCCTGCACCGATAATTTTTAATCCTTTTGTATGTCTCGAATATTTGAGAAATTGACTTTGGGCGTTCTTTTTGCCATTTGCCATTCACATTCAATTGGCTTTTTGTTCGTTTACTTTTGTTGTCGCTCCTAACAATTGAACGTTATTTCCTTATTTATTATTTGTTGTTTATGCCACGGCCCATTGTTTGTCTGCCCCAACCCCAACGCGCTTACTGCCACCCCAGCAATCTACCGCAATTGTTTTTCATTTCTGAGCGCGATTTTAATTTCTGATAAGTTTCGTGCACGAAATTTATGTTTTAACGATGCTTATAAACTTTAATTGCTGATTGCATTTCATAAAACCAGACGGGTAGAAGTTTTATTTGCTGCTCATGCTGAAACGTGGCTAAAACCAAACGGAAAAATGCCTAACCGCATTTGGTTCTTATGGCATAACTCAGTTACTCACCGCCAAAGACGACGCAGGTGACTTCCAGGCTGCGCCCTCCTCGTAAGGACCTGCACGGGAATCGATGCGTATGCGACGATCATTGTAAATGTTGGGTTGCTGTGGGGGCACTGTAAAAGGATTGTGCGTTAGTTATAGAGCATCCATTAGGCACTTAATGCTATTACTAGCCCCAATTTGATGTTTTAAACATTTACCACCCGCAAATTGCAACTGTCTGCTATATGCATTACATCTACACAATATCAAAGAGAATTACCTTTATATATATGCTATGGTATCTATGTACATATGTACCTGCACATAATGCGCTATGGCTTTGCATTTTAAATTGTTAGTTTTGCGGCTAACCAAAAAATCATTTCCGCTAATTTATGTGTGCAGCACTCATAAAAACGGTCAAGCCTTTTTTTCTCAATTTTACAAACCGATATGCAAAAGTACATAAATAAATATCTATGACCTTTCATAGTTTAAAGCGCAGCAAAAACTCAACTAAATTTGCTAAAATACAGTAAATTTAAGAATCATAATGGCAATATTCGTGCTATTTCATTAAATTAAAAATAGCTTTCACATACTTAATTTATGTGTGCTCATAAAAATTGCCTTTTAAATAATTAATAAATAATGAGTATAGTGATTTTCTCCAATTATTAATTAATGCTAATGTATATTACTAGTCTCATAAAATCAATAAAGTCATAAAATAAAGAGCTGCGAAGCCTAACTTTAATTAAATATAATTTTACAAGTAAGAATGCTATAGTCGAGTATACCCGACTACGAAACTCCTACCCAGGTCAAAAATTTCCGATCGCATCTTCGTTAACTACACATACATACACAGATACGCACACGCACGAGCCACAGCCAAGCCAGCATTTTAAGTTGTGACTGTGCTTCTTCTTCCCTTGCTGCAGCACTGAATCTTCTTTCGTGAATAACTTAGGTGTTTATTATCCGATCGACTTGAAATTTGGACAGTAGATTAAGAGGGACTAAAGTACTGGACATGCCAAATCTTAAAGCTATATCTTGAAAATTGTAACTGTAAAACGGTTTTTATCGAATAGCGGGGGAACGGGGGGAGATACTCAAATCTAAAATAAACTTGACCTGCTCCCGCTATACACGAACCTACATTCCAAATTTGGTGTCTCTAGCTCTATAGTTGCTGAGATCCTTGCGTTAATACATACGGACAGACAGACGGACAGACGGACGGACGGACAGACGGACAGACGGACAGACAGACGGACATGGCCAAATCGAAATCTCTTTTGATACTGATCAAGAATATATATACTTTATAGGGTCGAGATGTCTCCTTCTGCCTGTTACATACTTTTGCACAAACTACCCCTTTTTACCCCTTTTATTATGGGTACAGGGAGTAAAAAGTGTTTCGAAGAGCTTTAAATTTTAATTTTTTCAATGATAGCTACGCACAAGCTTTAGCTTATTGTACTTGACGATTGTATTTCATACTACTTTTAACTTATTTCGTTCCCAGCTACTTTAAATATGAACCCGATAAATAAATCAATTCGCCATACGCACCAACAACTTCCAAGTTGACATTGCTGTTCCTGGTCTGTGAAAGCTTGAAATCCACGCGACAGCGAAAGTTGCCCGCATCCTTTTCCTGTTTGAGCAACGAGAATTCAATTATAAAATGTTGTATTGAAAATGTTGACATTTGGGCTTAAGCTTTGGCTATTTGTGCTGCTTACCTTAACCGGATTTATAATCAATTCCGCTGGCTCCTTGTGCGTGCGAAAGACGGCCCGATCCTCGAGCACCTCCTCATCCCGCCAATGGAGGGCGTACCCGCGTGGGCGCCACGTGTGTCATAGCTGTCAGGGCGGAATGTATTGGGGCAGCGTTATATCCCAGCTGAAGTTCTGATTGAAGTCGTTTCTTGAACTTACCTGTATATGGGCAAATTGTTTTTGTACCATACGACCAGCAGGACCTTGTCATCGGGCAAACTGGAGCCCACATCGCATCTGATTTGTGCCGAGCTATTGACAAGCACGCGCAAGATTTCGCCATCTGCAAGGACAGTATAAATAGATTAGATATTAGGGCTATTTATAGATATCTTAAGATCTATTGTTTGCTATTTCTTGACTCAATTTACTACTTCATTGTTGATGCAGCAAACAATTTCTGAAATATGTATGCTCAGCGAAATTTAACCAAAAGCTAAACCCATTTTTGGCAATTACAATATTTGGAAGCCAATTTACTAAAATGCTGACAAATGTGGCGACTGTTTGCTGCTCAGAGAGTCTGCCCATAATGCGCCAAAAGTAGCCAAAGCTGGAAATTGTGGCTCTCTCGCTAAAATAGTTTCATGCGCTTAATGCAGCCACACCATTTGGCTAAGCTTTAAAATATCGATCGACTGACCAGCAAGTGGCCAGTATAACAAAAAAAACAACAAAAAATAACAAACAAAAAAAAAACAAATCACAGCATCCATAGAGGCAGCCACATAATGCGCCAATGTGCCGCAAAAACCCGGCCAAAGCCGCCGCACGTGAGGGAAGCTGGACGAGGTGATTACCCAGCCGCATGCGGATTACAAAATGGCAGCCATTTTCATGTTTTTCACTCTCGGTATATGTGAGTGTGCGTGTGTGTGTATGTGTGTGTTCGTGTGCGGTAAAAATGCAATGCGTATAATGTGAAAAAACAAGCAAAGAGCCAGAAACCGCAATAGAAACAGCAACAACTACGAACTGCGATGGGAATTACATGAAGCAAACTGCCAGAAAGCGCCTTGGGCTGGGCTTTTGTTTCTAATTTTGCACTTGTCTGCGCAATGCCCTCGCAAAGGCCTACGCAGACCCTACCACATACACATACTGGAGTTTATACTCAGGACCTTCAGTTCAGCCAGAAGGCACTGCGTCACTTTGTCCACAAACAAACGGGCGACCACATGATAAATAATCGATAAATTATGTGGACACATGTTTAATCTAGCATGAAATGGAATCATTTCCCTTCAATTTGTTGTTAGCCCACCAAGCAATAGCAATAACAACAACAACAACAACAACATCTAAGCACACAACAGATGTGCATTGGATGAAATTGGTGAGGGCGGCTTATTTAAATACAAATAATGAGCAGATTATAAATGCCAGCGAATATGTCTGTGTTGCAGGCTGTCCAAAAGTGTGTGTGTTGCGCCATACTGAATAATTGCGTATACGATGTGTTAAACGCAGTTGGATACTCACTTCACACACACAGCAAACAACAGACAACTTGTGGCAATTACAGTTGCCCCTCGGCACGCCCCACATAATGATAGATTTATTATTTGCTTAATTGCAGCAGAGCAGTGGCAGCTTTAAGGCTGTAGCAGCAGAGAGCAACACTGCTAATTAATATTTTATTTAATTAGCTGTCAGTTTATTAACTACAGGAGCAGCACATAAAGCAAGGCCATATTAGCTACAGGACAACAAAATAATCGCTTGGAAAACTACTCAAACCTCATGAGGTCTCTTGGTGATTAGGAAAATGTAGCTTTCGTGCATGGCAACTTAGAACTTAATATTTATAAATTCGTTTAAATAATGAAATGAATATTAACTAAGATTTGCAGTATGGCTGCATTACTGGACACACTCTATTAAATATATATTTAATTAAGCATGCAGTGCACGCAATTATATAGTTAATACATACATAATACATAAATGAATTGACTCTTATATTATTAAACCTGTACATATAAAGTAAAATGAATGAAGCACGCAACATTCTAATTGAAATTTCAAAATGTTCATCGCTTTCAATTCTAAAGTCAATTCCTTTTCATTTACTAATTACATAACTATATTTTAACTTGCAGACGCTCTTTTATCTCAGACTTTAATATGTGTCGTAAGTGTTTCTCAATTAATTGTCCAATTTATGCTGAGCCACATTAAAACCTCTTCTACTAAGCCTCAACATTTCCCAGGCCAACTTTTGCCTAACTAACTCAAAGTGCCACTAATTACATTTATCTCTCAGCTTGTCCCTCCATCCCTGCCTGTCCCTCCATCACTCGTGGCTCTGGGTTATCTTCATGCTGTGCAAGATACAAAGGACGATGCCAACAACAATGGCATTGCTGCTTCAAGTAGTGGCTGCTTGCTACAAAGAAACACTCTCTCTTGTTGCTTTTGTTATTGTGCATATATATTTACCCACTATTGTGGCTGTCTGCTTTAATGTAATTGAACATTTTCTAATTGACACTTGTCACTGGGAAAAACATTCTCAAAACTTCATTTTGACGCATTTACACACACATTTATTTCAATTTCCCCTAACAGCAAGAGCAGCAGCAACAACACCACGAACAACTGGCAACAACAACTGCACACATACATGCATACAAATACCAACAGAATAAAGTTGCAACACAATAGCAGCCTGACAAGGCTACATGAAACGTGGCTTGGAATTTATCGCTGTGGCCTCGCACGGGCAAAAGGGGGCAGCTGGAATAGAGATGGCTGCAGTGGTGCAGTTAAAGAAAAACTGCTCGCCCACACAGCAACAGTGACTGGCAGTCAGGTAAGCAATCTGGCCATTCGCATCCTCGTCCTTGGCCCTCCGCAGTCCCAGCTGAATGGGTGCTGCAACTAAATACAAAAACCACGTGACAATGTTTTCAGAACAGCAACAGCGGATGGCGGCGGGGGATGCACCTCAAATGGGATTTGTTTGCAGCAACGTTGGTTAAAAAAGAGTCGTAGCCGTGTCTATGGGCCATTGGGTGTTTCTCGCACAGCTGCAGGCAACTTTGTGTCGCTATTGAAACACGGCAAATGAAAACCGCATTGAGGCATGCATCAAGCGGCAGCAAAGGAAAGAACAGGCAAAACAAGCTACTGCCACTGGATAACCAGGAGTATGCGTGATAACTTGCTATTGCGCAAAGTCAAGCTGTTTTCAAGCTGTGCCCTCCAGGCAAAATGAGGTAATGACAGATAAAGCTCAATTACTAGTTCAATTATATTGTTAAAGTATGAAATAGACGGTCTTGTGAAACACAGCACTTAGGTTTTATTTACATTTTCAAGAATTTTTGGAATTAATGAGTTTGCAATAAGCACACACAATAAACACATCTGCTCTAAGATTAAAATTCATAATATACTTTACATCAGGATAAGTTTTCAGCTTACTATTTAACGCAGCCTTGGTAAATTGAGATAAGTAACTGAATACAAGAGAGATAAATCAAAACACTGAATCAAGTTTTACTGGTTTTGTTACTGACGTTTTGTAAATATGTATAAAAGAGTGCGCTCTTTCAATCCTTAATGCTTCTTGATTGTACTAATATTAGTGGCTGGATTCATCTTTTATAATTGACATCCATAGGATGTGGACGTCACGAAGGACACTAGAGTCAACTGCATTGCCATGACTACTTTATTAGAAGTTCTGCCATGGTCACAAACCTTGGAAGTCACCACAGACAATTTGCATTCAGCTCAAACAGCAATAAATGAAAATTTGATATATCAATGTGAATTCTGAGGTTGGCAATGGTCACAAACCTTGGAGCTGGCCTCAGACAATTTGAATTCATCTCAAACAACAATAAATGAAAATTGTATATATCAATATATCAATGCGAATACTCAGTTGCGCCACAAATTGGCTCTAATAAGTATGAATCAAAAATCAATTGCGCTAACTTTTACAGGGACACGTGGATCTCAAGGGCTTGTGTCCTAAAACCACACGCACATCTAGTTACGAGTCAGTGCGGCCACGTGCCATAGCTAATGGAATATTTTTCATAGCTCACGAACATCGTTAGCACAAGTTGTTGTTGAGGTAACAAAAGCTGTGCTAATGCCAAATGACGAAAAGAAACTTTAACAAGCAAACATCAATTCGGACACACAGTTGGCAAAATATAATAGAAAACAAGGTTAACTAGCCAAATATTGCTCAAAAGCTGCTAACTAGGCAGCATTTTGGCAGAGAATAAAGTTGGCTTCAACTCTATTACTCTTGAAACAGAACCTCTGCAGTATTTTGCCTGATAAGCTGGGGCATAAATCACAATTTCGATGCGCTGTAAAGTATGCTACGATCGCGACACGTTTGCCAAGTTGCTGCCAAGTTTATTAAACGTCTCGCGACTTTGGCAATAATTTCGATTTGGGCATGCAATAAATTTGCTTTAATGTGCAATTTATGGGACACCATTTAATTAGTTTCAGTTGCTCAGGCCCAAACCAAATTGATGTTGACAGAGATTATTGGCTGGGCACGTAGTGCCTATACACTCCTATACCTACCCTCCGGCGCCCCCTTCACACCGCCTTTGCTAATGGCCCAAAGTTGCCGCTGGCATCTACTTTATTTGTACGTGTCGCTGGGCGACTTGTTCCCGGCCATAACTTCCGCTTTACACCCATTGACCTCGTCAACATTTATCTAACGGTTAAATGCCTCACATGTGTGACTTTCCTTGCTGCTGCTGCTTTCCACATGCTGATGTCGACCATTGTCTAAAAGTTTTTTATACCCTCTATCCATTCCAAATGGGTAAGACGGTATAATAAAGTTGTACAAATGTGTGTAGCAGACAGAAGGAGCCATCTCCGACCCTATAAAGCCAACAGCCGAGTCAATCTAGCCGTCAGTCTTCTGATCTTATTGACTGTAATAATAATAATTTCATGGCGATCGAATAAGCACAGAAAATATATATTTTATAGTTCCGATCAAAGGAACCTTGTGTATGTCAGTACGGCAATGCACAAGGACCCGTATACGGGATATATCCTAGTCGAGTACAATAGTTGTACATGTTTTTTTTCGACTTGCTGGCCAATTTATTTGGGTTCTGTAGTTTGTTGACTTTGCGTTAGTTATGATTATTGCCGTGTTTATTGCTATTGCTGAAAAGCCTTTATCAAGATTAATTGCTGGAAAATTTGTATGCCCACCACAAGTGACACTTAAGCCTAATGCTAATGTATTCGGTTTCTGCCAAATAAAATTTGTGGCCAAGCATTTAGTATCATGTGGCATAGTTAAATCCTCAGTCAATTGACTTAATTGCTTGCTGGTATGGCGGCCCGAAAATCGATCGATACGATTTACATTATTCAAATGAAAATTCGTGTACATTTTAATGAGACTTCGTCAGGCTTTACAAAGTTCAAGCGTGGCGTTGAGAGTTGTTAGAAATGTTTTTAAAATAACTCATAAAATATTAATGCATATAAAGCACTAAAAGCGCTGTAATTATACTATTGGGCTTTTATTATTAGTCAAAGGTGGAAGATACACCCAAAGGACATGAAACTATGTCAAACTGGCAATCGAAAAATTGACTTTCAGGTAAACTTTTGAGCTTATTTTCCTTCAATGTTGGATTTTTGGTGACAACCACTTTAATAACTGTTTATAAAATTATAGAAACTTTTTCAGAATCAGTTATAGAAATAATATTATGACACATAATCAATAAATTATTGAAACATTATAATATCAACATTTATTCTACTGTTAAGCAGAAAGTACAAAGAATATTATCAAACTTATTCTAAAAGAAAAATAATGTATAAAGGTTTCCCCAGTGTCAACTTCAAGCAGAACTTCTCGGCCAACCCCTTTGGGATTCTTGTCCCTATTTACCACTTGTGTACATTTTGCATTACCCAGTACTGCTACTTCCCTCTCAAATATTATAAATGTTTCGGAGTGCTATGCTATGCTAAAATATAAAAAAAAAAACTTACAACATGCAAATTATAATTGCGCTATTAAAAATTGCATATTAAATGCTACATTACAAGAACAAAAACAACAGCAACAAGAGCAACCAGGGGCATTAGCAGAAACAAGCAGCGGGAATGTGTAAGCCGACGCCAAACAGTAACACGAATAACATTAGGCAATGCAACACTAACACAACCAAAACACACTGCTGCAACATCCACAACAACAGCTAGCCAAAAGTCCTGGCAAATAGTTTAAAACATGATTTTACACAACACGCACAAGAAGCGTTTATAGTATGGGCTTAAATGTGTGTGTGTGTGTGTGCGTTCAGTTGTTGCGGCTTTTGTTGTTATTGTTGGTTTACTGCCAGCAGGCAGCAAAACCTTGGCCCATAAATTATTCATTGATTAGCAACAAATGCCATTAAACATGCACCCAAAGTGCTCTGCCTGCAGCCTATTCGACTAGCAACAGGAGACTACTAGTGTGTGGTGTGTGTGTGTGTGTGTGTGTGTATGCGCGTGTATGTTGGAGCATGGGTGTGAGTGTGTGGCACGCACTTTAAACTGTCATTTGTATTGGCGGCTGCCTTTGGAAATTGCCCAATTGTGTGATACAGTCCCTTGCCAGCCAGCCTAAAAGCGTGCTATAAATTTTCGACTGCTACTGGCAGGCCATCAAAGAGCGCTAAACGGCTTACACTTTGCGCATATTTTGGCCTGACCACGCCCACGCCCTCCCCCCCTCCCATACCAACGCGCTACAATAACAGTTAATGCTGGCGCTGCTGTTGCCACATCCAAGGCCATGAAAATTCTGTACTCACTTTGCGAGTTTTTTGTATACCCTGCTGGCATAGGATATCAACACTTGTTCAATACGCATTCTAAGTTGCTAATAATAAGGTTTACATTGAGAAACTTAAGTGTTCACGATTTCGTTATGCAATATTCTTTCATTTACGGCTTGTAAAAATTACATTTAATTATGTTGAGTAGCACTATAATTTTAGCAGTTTTAAACTCAACATTGGAATATTATTTATGTGTAGAAAAATCATATCATATATATTATACAAACAAACATGTTGAAATAATGTAAAATTTACTATGTAACGATTACTTTTATATGTCATAATATTAACTTCAACACCTTTTTAATTGTGTAATTTATTATTATATTAATATTGTATTTTCCCTTGTTGTAGTATGAATCCTCACATAAATAAAGTCTCATTGTAGAAGAGTATTGAAACTTCGTTTTGCTTAAAGAAACTTTTTTCATCTTTGTTGTTATTGCCGCTTGTCATTTTATTTTGCGCTGAATTTTAATTTAAATGTTTTTGGCAGCCTTTTGGATGCCTCAAAAAAAAAAAAAGTTGCACGTCAACGGCTTTTAAGCGCTGATTTTGTGTGGAATCCGGGGAGGAATAAGAGTTAAGGGCTTGATAAAAATCTGAAAATGGCCAGCAAAGCGAACATTTTTCAATGGCATTTTTTGTGTACTTGTGCTGTAGGTGACCCTGAGTTGCGGTTATTACACATATAGACTTAGGTCAGGGGCTCCAAAGAGAACACACACACACACCCACACAAACACAGTTACTACACAGGTCACACAGGAAGGCAGACATGAGTTATGCAGCTGGTGCTCTATATGCGGCTTTTAATTTGCTTAATTTTGCGCTTAGCCGCAGCAGCAGCTGTGGCAGCTGTGGCGGCCACTTTGCAACAACTGGCAGTCATTTCAACTGTAGCCCCTTTTCAAATTCAATGTGAAAGGATTCCATCAAGGTCCCTGCACCCTCTTCTATCTCTTACTCTGCTGTGGTTGTGGCTAATGTGGCAACAGCTGTTGGCCTTTTTTAAATGAAATTGGCGGCTACACACTCGTCTGCAGCCGCTTCGTTTTGTGACGCATTGATTAAGCGCACCTATTTAAGGTGGTTTGAACTTGAGGGCCTGAAGATTGTACGCATCTACAATACAAAACAAACTGTGCCACAAGCACCCACAGATAAAAGGCGTTTGAAAGTATCGGGTGACTGACAAGAAAGAAAACAGACAATGCATCACTTTAAACTTAAACTCAGTACTCCTCAAAATAAAAGTGGCATTTTACTAGGCATCAGATTTTATGTTGCTTAGTGCTCTTAGCATCAAAGCCCTTTTGCCATGGCAACCTTAACGCTATCCTACACTTCAACTTTGTGGTTGCTGAACCTGCCCAACAAAAGTTACCGTGCAGTTGGAATCAACTATAATATAAACATTTTAAAAGTTATGTTGTGCGTTTGCTCATGAAATGCTTGGATGATGATCTTACGCAGCATAAAGAGAATAATGTTTACAGGCTTATCTTCAATAGTTATGCTACTTCCACTGTTGTTTTAAATTATTTAATGCTCTAAAATAGATTTTGATTCGTGATTATAAAATTGTTCAATTTGCGTATAAAAGAATAATAAAGATAGGGTCACATGAAAGAACAGAGCGTATAGAGGGCCATAGCCATTGCCATATTTTGATGTTATCGCACGCATACAAACCCATGCCACATGCCACATGCCACACACAATCACACTCACACACACATACACAGACTCTCTGGCATTGCCCTCAGCAATCTGTGGCCTCTGCCAGTGCTAGCGCGGAAATTGATTTCATTAATATTTCAAAAGGCTTGCCTGTCACACATGCATATGTATACGTATGCGTGGGGCAGATGCGAGTGGGGCAGCTGTGAGCTTGTTTGTGGTGTCTGCGTATCAATTAACCTGTCTAACACTTTGTTGTGGCTGTGCCACGCCTAGGAATATACAATATGCCCCACTTGATTAAAAAATTGATAGAAAAAACAAACAACCATTACGAATTTTCCCGTGGTGAAACCGAGTTTGAATTTCAATCAGGCCGGCATTTTAATTGACAATTTTGTGTATGCGTTTTGTTATTACACATACGCCAATAAAGGTTTTGTACTTATATTTTTTAAATTGCCAAAATTGGTTTAGTTATTGGTTTAATCACGTTCTGCGGTTGCCCAAAAACAAATTTAAAGTCCCAAGGACCGCAACTTTGTGTGCGAGAGAGAACGGAAACGTTCCTCAAGCAGAGAGAGAGTGGGCAGAAAATTTCGCTGACCTTGCAAAAGGCACTCAGACAGATATCAAAAGGCAGTTGAAATTTGCCAACGAGGCAAAAGTAGACCCAAACTTATGCATAGACAGAAAACAAGTTCAACGCACCAAAAGGACATGACCAGACAGCAAAAGCCAAGAAAATGCCGGCATGTGGATAAGTAAATGTGAATGTCTCTGTGTGTGTGTGGGTGTGTGTGTGTGTGTGTGTGTGTGTGTGTGCGGGTATGTGTATGGCGTGGTCTTCTGTTTGACTTTCAGCTTGCAGCTAAATTGTTATCAGCTCGTATTTTAATAATGGCCAGCTTAAAGTGTAGGACAAGAAAAATGTTTGCCAACAAAGAGACTGACAACAAAAGATGTCCAAAGGAAATGTGAGAAAATCATTAAAAATTCTGCTGATAAAGACGAACAGACAGACAGACATACAGCCATACAGCTAGGTGAGTTCCAGACTGTACACATGCTGAGTATTTAGATGGCTAAGGCCAAATTAATATGTCTGCAGATACAAAGCGGAAGAACGTAGATGGCCGAGACAGGTCAGCACACAACACGAAACTTCTGGCCAGGAGCAATGATAGGCCGTTAGGTAGGAGCAGGAGTAGTATTGCCAGCAATAGCTGATTCCAAATGTAGTTGCAAAAGATATTTAAGAAAATACGCACAAAGAGCCGAAAAGGACGGCACGCACAACATAAATGGAAGAGCATAAGACAAGCTGAGAGCTTGCCAGGACTTACCTTCGTACTGCAGCAATTTCATTTGCCTTACTTGATGATGACGACTTATATCAATTGAGTGCAATTTACAAGCACTACAAAAAGTGCAGGCTACCCAGGATGCAGATACAATGGCAAACAACAGCCGTACAGTTATAAAGCCAGCTGAAGGAATATTGCCTGACTGAAAACTCCAAGTGATACTAATGACGTTTGTCGGGCTGCATACATAAATACACAAGAGTATGCAAACTCAACTCGTTGACAGCCTTAAAAAAACTTGCAATGGATTTGTTGCCCTTGCAACAAAAGAAATATCAACTTGAATCAGTAGTTACGGGATTTGTTCCAATTAACTTGCAACAAATCAAAAGTAGTGCAAAGCTGCACTTTGAGCTAAGAACATTGAGAAGGAGTTTATTATGTTCAGAGCCAACAGTTTGCTATTTGTATATTTTTACTCCCTGTACCCATAAAATGGGTAAAAAGGGGGTATTACATCTATGCGAATGTATGTAACAGGCAGGAGGAGACATCTTCGAACCTATAAAGTATATATATTCTTGATCAGTATCAAAAGAGATTTCGATTTGACCATGTCCGTCTGTCTGTCCGTCTGTCCGTTCTCAGCAACTACAAGAGCTAGAGACACCAAATTTGGAATGTAGGTTCCTGTATAGCATACGCAGATCAAGTTTGTTTCATATTTCAGATATCTCCCCGTTCCCCCGCAAATCGATAAAAACCGTTTTACAGGAACAATTTTCAAGATATAGCTTTTAGATTTGACATGTACAATACTTTAGTCTCTCCTAATCTACTGTCCAAATTTCAAGTCGATCGGATAATAAACACGGAAGTTATTCACGAAAGAAGATTCAGTGATGCAGCGAGAGGGGAAGAAGAAGCACAAACACCATTTAAAATGCCTCGCTTGTGCTGTCGCTTTTGCCGCCTGTGTGTGTGCGTCTTTGTGTATGTGCAAGTGGACGTAGATGTGATTGGATGTTTTATACCTGGGTACAGGGAGTTTCGTAGTCGGGTATACTCGACTATAGCATTCTTACTTGTTTACATAATGTCCGTGCTTAGACGCCAACTGTTAGGCTTAATCCTGTCTCTTTTGCAGAAATAGACAAGGAACAAGTTAATTGCTCCACTCTAAGAGTCTTTATTGCACTTATTATTATTCTTAGTTGTTTCTTGCTCGGGCAAAATAATTAATTAATAATAAATAAAGTTAGTTCCTGGAATGAACTTGTTCAGTCGAGGATCACATTCTAACTTAATTCTTATTTCTTCGATTTAGAGAAAATATTTGTTATATAGATATTTACAGAAACTAATTGAACTAAATACAGAAATCTTATGTTGAATACCATTAATATTAAAGGTTAAATTTCCCGACTAAGTAGATATGAAAGATCGGAGAAAGATTGCCTAGAGAGATTTCTCTCTAAAATCTCCATGTTATCTTTAACGTTGCTCAAAATACAAACAAGATAGACAGACCGCACAGAGTTGCGACCTGGGCCCAGTTGACAAGCAAACATAATAAAAGAAAAGTCCAACAAAAAAGGAATATTGAGGCACAACAAAAAACACAAAATAAACGAATAAGACTATATAGAAGTTTTCCAGGATATACACACACACAAAATAAAAACGTAATACACAAAAATAAGTGTGTTGGAAAATTTATTTCATCAATTTAGAAGTAAATTGTTTGGAGAATACAGCGCAACAATAATAACAACAACAGCAAATACAACGTAAGGACTATAAACAGCTTAGCCAATACAACCACATATCTCACACACACATGCATACGAGTACAATAAAAGTGGAAGTTGTTGGGACGGCAAAAAAATGCCTGAGAGTAGGCTGCTAAAGAAATCGATTATACCTAAATCTGTTGGTAAAGCAGCTCCAAGTAGGTAAATACATAAATAATAGACGAGGCCAAGCTGCGAACTAAAGTATGCTACGGCAACGGAGACAAATGGCAACTGCAGCAGGACAACTTGAGCTGCATATTACGCATACGCCGCGTGGGCAGCGCATATCCACAGCATGGCAAACAGCCAGACAGAGTTCAGGGGCACGCTCGGTGGCACAGCTCTAGCCAGATAAACACGCCATGGACTGCAACGTAGAGAGCTGTGTTGGTGCTATTGTTGTTGTTGTTTCTATATCGTAAGTACATGTGTAAATTACGAGTTTCGCACAAAAGTTGCAACACCAGGGTTGGGTTGGACAGGGACTAGTAGTTGGCAGCCCAGGATCCTGGCAGCCAGGCACTTGCCCTTGCACAGATACACGCTCCGAAAGTGGCTAAAAGTGTACGTAAAAATGCATGATATATGGTAAATGTTTTGTGGCATTTTTGGCTTAGTGTGCAGCTCTTAACTGACGCTTGTAGCTGCCAGAGTATCTGCTGCTTGTAGCTGTATCTCGAGGCAAGCATAATGCATACAAATTGTGGCATTTTGTGTGTTGGTCTGCATTTAAGCATTGAACATGACATTTAACGATTGTCATTGATAAGGGCATGTAGCTGGAGTGTTCTGTTTGTGTTTTAGTAGAGAATGAAGTTGGGATTTTGAATTGAGCACTTGCGTTCAACGCTACACCAGCTGGGATTGTAGTTGAAGTTTTAGCTAACTTGTTATAAACGAAAGTCAGGACTAAAATTATGTTTAAATGTGGCGGAAGTTTTGAGCAAGTGAAAGTCTTAAACATTGTTTAACTTTTCGAAGTAAATATGAATAAATGTTAGGCAAAACTACTTAACATTCTGAACTTTCAGTCAATTTTCAGCCTACAACCGCTTGCAGCTACCTGTTTGTTCAACTACCTTGGCCCAAGGCCAACAGCATTTAGCCAGCTTCCTCCATTGTTGAGCTGCTGCAACAATTGGCTCATTTTTCTCACATAAATCAGGCTGAAAATTGAGCAGCTAAAGAAATAAATATGCACATAAATAGACTTGCCACCGACCACAAAACCGCAAAAATCTTCAACCAGTGAGGCTGTGACGCTGTGATGCTGTGGCTTCTCCACCACAACTTCAGGGCCAACTTCTGGGTAATAGAAAATGTACACTAAAATTGAATTATCTTTTGACCGAGGTACAATTTAAAAATTACTCGCTTGGAAAATTCAATCAGCAACGGGAAACAGGCAGCGCAGAACAACAAAAAGCAAGCACACCTTGCTTACACTCTCGATTAGAATCGCCCTAAGTGTGTGTGTGTGTGTGTGGCTCGCAAGTAAATAAATAAAATAAAACGGCAGCAATTGCGGCAGAAAGCAATTTCTGTAGGCACACAAACTCACACATACACACCCGCACGTAAGAGCGCCTTTTAGAGGCAGCCAAATAATGCTTAAGATGCCGCCAAGTCCAGAGAAAAATATTTACAGAACTTTTTTTTTTGGTTTTCAATGCCGCTTTTCCACAAAGGCTTCAAGGAATTTTCTTGCCTTGCTGCCTGTGTCTCGGTCCGCACTGGTTATGTTGACTTAAGCTTTAAGCTGCTCAACTGAAGCGCGAAACGGCAATTTGTGCCTGTTGTGTTTGCCACTGCCTCGGCCGCAGGACTTTTGCACGCATTAGCGCCCGTAAGCAGGCTACGAAAAAATCAAAATCACTTTGCGAACCAAAGAAACAAAGAACAGCAAGAATGCCTAACTAAATAAGTATTTTCTTAAAGCATTTATTTTATGTATATGTATGTATACAAGTTAATATATATGTAAAAATGAAAGTAGAGAGCAAGAATCGCGGCCATTGCATGTTTACAGTTTGTTAGTTTATTTTTCACTTATTTTTTTGGCGCCTCCAATTGGGCCTACGCGTGCGGCCAGTTAAACGTGATGTTAAATTGAACTTTGCTTGCTCATTTTTGTTTTCAGCTTTAATCTGATGAAACGCATACAACCGACGCTCAAGTTGCTCTTCAATTATATTAAACATTCACGTTATTGTGTCAAAATCCACAGGCGAAACAAGTACTTATGGCTAAGCTTGAACAGAATGCTGAGCTGGTAGGAGATTATTAAGCAAAAAGAAGCTGCTAGATATTGACAGCCAGTGGTTTCTGAGTTTGCAATAGCAGGTACTCTTCTACAAGGGTATCCTGATAACTGTCCGGACCAAAGGGATCTAGTGAACTGTAGGAAAACTGCAGGCAGCCTCTTGATTTGCATTAGTCCTAACATGACTGTCTGTTAATAAATTATGGATTCAAAAATAAGCTTTAATGTTGTTATCGATGGACAGTGCGGCGTATACGTAGTGTGCGCCACTTAAAGTTGCTGCTGAAGAGAACCTTTCATTTTCGTAATCACGATTGCCACATGCCACAACAAGGACAACGCCACGAAACTGCAGTCAAGTGATTCTTTTTTCGTATATTCTGATGAGCTCATATCTCGCACATTCTTTTTGCGTATGAAAATCTCATAGAGTTGCTTTTAAGCGCACTTAATCCTGCTTATTTCTACCGCAACACCAAGTGTGTGCTGGCAGGATATGGTAGGGGTAGGGATGATGAGTTGAGGTGTGCTCGCCTTGCTAAGCTGTCGCTCGATCCCCAAAAGGTATGCTATACATACATGTAACATATACACATTCACATACATTCGCTCAAATTCATTACACAAGCAATGTCGAGTAATGGCTTTGTCCGTAAGTAGCTTGTGATTGAATTGAGCGAAGAGCCAACCCAACAGCGAACATCTCATTTGCTGCTCGCACCTGACAATTGTCCTCACCGTGTGTATATGTGTGTGTGTGTGGCAAGCTGAAATGAAAAATGAAATCAAAGCATTTAAAGCGCCACATTTGCTGACATTGAATGCTGCCTGTGACAGTGCGTACCCCTTTTGGAACGCTCTTCAGCGCTGCCATTGGATTAGCGCTTGATCCTTGTTATTTATGTGTTATATATGTGCGAGTATGTGTGCCAGCAGCCAGCACACATAGAAAATGGAAGCCCCAATGCCACCCCACCACACAGCACCACACGTAGAAATGTGCTCACAATGAAACCTTTTCAATTATTTTCGTTAGCATTGCTCGGATTCTCCGAGTTTGGTTGAGGTGGTTGTCCCTCAACTGGAAATTTCAGTCCCCATTCTGAAATCGGTGTGTGCACATGGCAATTCGAGGGCAATTTATGTGACATGTATGCTCGCAAACATAGAAAATAGAATTAATCAATATATCTTAAGGAACATGGAATTGCGTGGTTTAAGCATAAGTTGCCTTGGCAAAATATCTCAGAAAAGTCATCAAAGATGCTGTTATACAAATCTATTTATAAATATTCGAAAGCAAAACCATGAAGTACCATTTTAACTGGCTTAAACACAACATATTTCCTTACATCTTTAATTAATTGGAAGGATTCCTAAGGTTCCAGTTCCGTATAGACATTAAAAAAGGCCCGCACTGACAGAGAGAGGGAGTTCAGAGTCAAATATATCAACCGTATTGGATTATCTGTTGTAGTTTCAACAAATTTACATTTAAAGTCTGATCGATAAAGTTAAATTTAAATCTTTTATAATTTGAAAACATTAACCAAATTTGAGAGCTGCTCAGCTAAAATATTTATTTGACGTGGATTTAATTAATCTGTAGTCCTAGTGGCTGGACACAATGTGAATAATCAAAAAACAGTGTGGCTTGCCCCAAATTAAACACTGTTAAACTTTACACTAATGTGTGTTCTAAAATTTGAGATAAATTCATATTTTCTGTCGCCCAACCCGGGCAAAATGCATTACAATTAATACAATTAGCAACCTTTTGGTGACAATTACATTAAAAGTGCTCCAGTTAGCGCCTAAAAGCAATTCGTTGTAACTATTTGAAGGCACATACAACAATAAATAGGCACGACATTAATGTCTTGGGTAAACAATTTTAATTTCTGTATGCGGCTCAGAGGCAGGGTTTTGCATTTATAATTGGCACAGACAGAGACAGTGGTTGGGGCGGTGCGGTGGGTTGGTTCAGTCGAGTGCGACATGCAAACCACACTTGTATGCCATTCGATAAGAGACGACAAACGATGGCGCATGCCAGTGTCAGTTGCCTCGAACTGAAACTGCTGGCAAATTATGGTAAAACATACAGCGACGGTGGCTAATAGCCGTTACCAAGCCCCACAGGGGGCATTGTGGTATAGGTAGGTGACGGTGCATACGAAACGAGGGCTTGGCATGCATACTATGCCATGTCAGGGATAGACAGACGGACGGACGGGCGGACAGATAGACAGCCAGACAGGCATTTGGATGGCAAGACAGTCACTCAGACGGGCAGGCGGGCGGACGGGCGGACGGGCGGTGGATTGCATGCCGGTTCTGTGTCTGGCAAACAATGCAAGTGACAGTTTATGGTATGCAGGTATGAAATGCATTTTATTTGCTTTCGATTAGACGCCAACTTGCCTACCATGCCCGACCCGAGCCCCTCCCTTCGATACGTTGGCTTGTTTGTTAGCCTTGTTTATTGCAACTAATTTCGTGTTAAGAAATTTGCAAATACCAAAAGCTTTGACAACGTTTATCCAGCACGTCCTATGCTGATTAATGCTACCCTGCCGGATACATATCGGATATGGTTCCGGCTCGTTCTGCCTGAGCGCTTTTTAATGTCTGGCCAAGGGACTGGAATGGTATTATTTTAGACTCGGGGTATGGGTCCCGGGATTGTGTCTGTGTCTGGGTCTGGCTGTCAGCAACAGCTGTGGTCGATTTAAATATGCAGCGCACACGTTGAACTTGAATTTTAAATGCGGCACCGCAAATAACATGTTGTATGTGGTCATTAAATGTCAGTTGCACAAAACAATACTCGCTCGCTTACAAACTATACGTTAATATACCCAAAAGCGCCCCGATATGAAGGCAAGCCCATAACTGTCAGATTGATGGTTGTCCGTAGGTCATTAACTGTCAAGGCTGAGCTGAGTTGAAAAGTATTTTAAAGCATTAACAACAAGTGAGTCCGTCAGAGGTATCCGAATGCAGAATACTTTGTTTTCAGTCTGGTATAGTATGGTTTTTTGCGGGGTCGGAAGAGAGCAGTCTATATTTAAAATATTTTTACGCTACCTTTACAGGTACAGAGTATAAGAACTCTAAGAAATTTTAATCAATTAATTACGAATAAGCTGGAGCGATCGTAGCTGAGATTTTTGTATAAAATGTTTAAAGTAAGTAAATAGAGAAATTGTTTATTTTGCTTGTTCATATTTTGTGCGCAGTCTTAAGTGAATTGTTAAGCATACTAAATACTTGTATAGTTTTGTTTAATACAAATTCTTTGGAACAATCATATTGAACAGTTTCATTAAAAGCCATTTAAGCGCCTTTTGGCTGACCGGTTGAGTTGGTCCATGATCGACTAGTCTTAAACTGTTATAAAACGTGCGAGTTGCTCGCAAACTATAAAATGCAAAATCAACAAACTCGCAGAGGCACACGCGTTGAAAGGCGCACACTTGATGATATTGTCACGTTTTGTATGGTCGAAACAAAAGAAGGAAAGGAAATAATAACCCATGCACCTGGCGCAGGCGGCACACGCGGCGTATGCGCAATCTGCAAAGCTGCAAAATTGTTTTGGAAAATCGAGGCCAAAGCCAAATAAACATAATTTTATTTTTTTGTTGGGTATCAACAATCAGGCTAAAAGCCATGTGCAGGTGTTGCTACAGGCGAACGCTACTCACTGTGTGTATGGGGGTGTGTGTATGGCATATGTAACAATGTTTGCATGGCCAGATTCAGATTAAAAATTATGCTTTGTTTGCCAACTGTCAGCACAAAAAACGGCAGCGACGGCGCAAAAAAACTTTTTTGGCCCACAATGACAACAAACCAAACAAAAGTTGCCAAAAACTTTTCGCAGTGGCTTTGTGGGTGTGTGGCTGAGAGTGTCAGTGTGTGTGTACGATTTTTACCTTGCACTGGAAAAATATGTGTCAGCTGATGGCCGTCATAGCTGTTATGCTATAAACAATAATAATGGGGCTGACTTGTTAAGGAACCACCCAGCCAGCCAACCAGCCAACCACGCAACATAATCATCGTTTTTTTTTTCGTCGCAATCAGCATTTTTCCTTATATATATTTTTTCGTTTTTGGCCGCTTTGCAAGTTGAAGTTTATTTTGTAAACATGCCACTAAAAGTTTTCCACTTTCCTCTAAAATACTCAAACCAAATGCCAACACCAGCGACAACGTGTCCTGTTCTCATTCTCATTCTCGTCCTCATTCTGCGTCTCTCTCTGGGTGTGTGTATGTGTGTTTTCTGTTTTTTTAGTTAATTTAAAAAGTTTTTCGGTTGCTTCTGCTGCTGATTCTGTTTCTTACTTTTTATGTTTTATTTTTTTGTTGTTTTTTTTTTTTTTTTTGTTTGATTTGCAGCAGTCAGAAAATTGGTAAACGATTCGTCGCAATGCTCCATGGGGTACTATACAACATTTTGTAGTTGTGGTTGTGGTGTTGGCATGGGAAAACTGACATTTGTGCGCCTTTTATTTTGTCAAGGAATTGCTTTTACAGTTTTTGGTTCGTTTACTTTGCTTTTCGCTGCTGCTGCTACTTCAAAATGTTTCTTTTATTTATGTGTGCGCTATCACTGAAATTGAATTAGAAATCGCATGTTATGGCAGCTGCCTCAGGTGCTCTCTCTCTCTCTCTCTTTCTCTCTGTGTATAGACGTCAAGGTGTGTTTTCTTGTAGATTTGGTTTGTTTTATTACGCTCTAAAACATTGGGAATTCATGTGGTCACTGCATGCAGCACACGTTCACGACTTAACAATCATTTTGTGTGAGAAGGAATGTGTGAAATAACAAAATTATTGCATTCCGGTAGTTCTTTAAATTTGATCACCAGCTGACCATGGCTAAAGCAACGCTTAGACCTTACATACATAACAACCAAACCTGGGTGTATCATCATAGTTTAATTACTTTCTGAACTAAACCTAAACCACATGTGCACCTTTCAGGTCTTTGACATGATTATCCAGGATAAAGTTTCCAATCTACTAGCTAGACAGCTTTTCATGCTGCCAAAAAGTTCAAAGAATGATTGCAAACGACCTACATTTATTTGTGCAGGACACTGTGCAATTGGTCTTGAGGTTAGAAACTCCCGTGACGAGCGACCACTGAGCATCTGCTCTACCTGTGTTCAACCACAACCAACAATAACCTGCCTTAACAACAACCCAATAATCTCTCTGGGGGCACAATTCACACAATCGCCTCAATCACTTGAGCTGGATATGAAAGTTATATAGATCAAAACAGAGCATGCTTAATGGACGGAATACACTTGCTACAACAATACATGCACCACTGGATTCCTGAAAATATATAAACTATTTTTTCAATTTAAATAAAACTAGCAATTTAAATAAAACTGCTGTCGACATTTAAGAAGATTTGTACTTTAAAGCATTAGAAGAAAAAAAAAACAACCAAACTTAAACTGCAACGCCGGCTGCACGTTTAGCACGCTTTAATTAGATTTCATTTAGAGCGCGTCTCCTTGGTCCTGGCAAGCGAGCAGCTGCTGTCCTGGCCAGCCTTCCGCCTTCCGCTTTCAGCCTGACACCGACACCGGCCCGGCACCGGCACGGACACGAACGTGGCCTGTTGACAAGAACGTTGTGTCTCTGTGTCTCTGTTTCTGTCACTGTATGTGTGTGCTTGGTAACGCAAAAATTTTTGCGCTTTTTCCGTGAAAAATGATGGAAAATAATTTGCCAACGACGAGCATGAGAGTGGCAGCGATGAGGAAGGACTTAAAGCGAACTCTAAGTGGAGCTTGAACGTGCGTTTGACGTGGCCATTTGGTGCACCTTTGCCAGGGACGGACGTTGGTTGCCTGCCTGGTTGCTTGTGTTTACTCTTTGCCGTTGCCGTTGTCGTGGTCGTTGTGTCCTGTGTATTTAGGTAAAATTTATTTTACTAATTATTATGTAAGCGCCAGAGCTCCCAGCTTTATGTAATGAAATTAAAGCGTTTTGAAAATGTCAAACGCCCCGCTGTTTAAGACAGACAAAACTAAAGGTCTTTTATAATATACTCGTATTATAATAATTTACGAGTATATGCGTTTAAGTCCATTCCGTAGAATCCGTTTTGTATGAGATTATTTGGTTGACTCAATTTTCGTAACGATTTTTATGTAAAAATTCCCACGGGCTGAAAAATATGAACAGCGCAATAAATTTATACATGCAACGAAAATAAGAGATCAACAACAAAATGCGAGCACAAATTTTTATATAGCACTCTGGGGATAATCAGCAGCAGTAGCAGCAACAGCAACAACATCAGCTAATGTAAAGTCCAACACAGACACATAAAAATGAGAATTTATGCATTTTTTAAACAGCCAGGCAAAGTAGCCACCGCAGGGACAATGGCAACGGGCCATGGCAAGGGGGAGGTCCGGGCTCCATGGGCGCCCAATGAAGCAGGTGACGCAGGTGATGCTTTGGATTTGTGACTACAACAAAAAAATTACAACAGGAACAATAAACAAGCGTGGCGCACATGTCGCCTCGTGGCAAAAAAAAGTTAATAATGAAGTTATATAAATTGCATAATTTCATATTTATTAATTTAACATTCTTTCCCCTCGCTTCTGGCGGTTCAACTTTTGTTCATTTACGAGTTGCAACGTACGAAAATGAACAAAATATTATTACCGCATTTTCAAACGGTGGCCGCAAAAAAAGAATGTCGAACTCGACTCCCAGCTGAGCTGCGATATACAGTTAAATACTGTATTTAAATTGCGACCACCAACAATTTAGTGCATTTTTTTGCCATACACTAAAGAATGCAGAGAATTTTTTAATTGAGAAATGGACCATGAAAGATAAATGAATGAAAGCGTTTTCAATTGTGTAAATTGCAATTTAAGGAAACGCAATTGAATATGAACATATTGCGGTTGAAATTACAAAATTACATAATACAATTTATCGATTGCGACAAATTTAATAGATATTTAAGCAATGATGAAATTTGTACAGAGTAAGAATAATGGATGCTAAAAACTAAAATAAAAACTCGACGAAAATCGTTTGTATCGATTTGTGGAAATGTGAGAGGAAGAGAATGAAAATTAAAAGAAGAAGAAAAAACTTTATATGGACCTACAGAAATTTACATTTCCAATTTTATATTCTAACTGCACAAGTGTATAAATTAATTGTATATTTGGAACTATTGGAAAAGAAAATCGATAAAAAAGGTCAGTTGCTAATTATAAAAAACGGTAAGTGGCCTGATTTTTTTGCTTCCCAAATGAAGACACTTAGCCAGATTACAAGTTTTAAGAGGCCAATTAAAATTGTATAACTTTTCGTCAGAATTAAATATGCCACTTCGTTGTAAGTTGAAGTAACAAATTTTGAATGTAATTCATTTAAGGCTGTGCAAGCAACGTAAGTGCACTGCATAAATTCGAAAAAATCAATTAAATGCTGTACATTGCAATCACAGAGAAAATTTACACTTATATTTACATACTCGTAAAAAAAATCAAAAGTCAGAATGAACTTTTTTAATTGAATTGTTATAAATATATAAATAATACAACGAATAAATACATTTGTAAGTTATAGAATGAACAATACGTTTCTTTATAATTTATATTTCATGGTTGAATTGTCTTAGGTTGAAAAACTTAATTTGTTAGATAAGGGTGTACATTTAATGAAGGCGAGAAAAAATCTAAAGGACCAATCGCTGCATATACTGTGACTCCAAGTCCCTCGCCTAAGACTATCTTTTTTCATGACTCGACACTTGTATTTCCTTTCCACTGCTGATATGACACTACTCCACTTTTGCAATTAAATATATCATTTTTAAGCTATAAAAAATTAAAATATTTATGTATAGCCGTAATAAATCAACGTGTTATCCTTGAAGTATAATTGGAAATGCATTAGAGTCCCCTAACAAACATCGAGTCAAGAAATTTCATTTTAATGACAATACTAAGCATACATATTTATAGTTAAAAGGACATCTTGTGCTTACCTGGCTTATATCCATCGCCATGCTCGTGAGGCTCAATCTCAGTTAGGTGGAGGATGCCAATGACGAGGCAGAAAAGCAACGGTGTGCATTTTAGTGGCCGCTTCATGTTGCTACGCTGGCTTTTTGACTGTTCCAATGGCAAATTTAATTGTAACTCGTAAATTCTCTATATGTGTGTGTGTACTGTACAGGTAGAGCAGCTACATGGGCATCAAAAATGCAAATACATGTGCCACGCTCTGTGCAAACATCATTTCAAATATGCACACGCACGCACACACACACGAGCCCAATGATTTGCTGGCGTTTGCGCGTGTGTTGGTGACAATTTTCGCTTTCTTTTTTTTTATTATTTTGCTTCAATCCTTTATTTTTGTTGCTTTAATTTTTTCACTTAATTAAAAACTTTTGAGCTGCACATAAATTCATTTTAATATTTACAAACAGTCGCCCTTTTTCAGCTGCTGTTGTTGTTGGTTCATAATGTTGTGTTTGTTTGTTTGTTTTTTTTTTTGTTTTGTTGTCGTTTTTGTCAAGCACATAACCGTTAAGATAAATTTTTAATGGAATTTGACGTAGCGACCAAGTAACTTTAGTGGTGCCCCTCTCCCACACACTCAGTGTGTGTAGATTTGTGTTTATAAATATTTAAAACAAAGCGCGCACGTGTTGCACATTTTGCACTCCTTTCGCGGCTGTTTAAAATTTAATTTCAAATCCTTTTGCCATTTGGACGCTGAAATTATGTTGCCACAGTGCCTCCAAATTGTGTATGCGCGTTTCTGCAATTAGAGCAAAAGACAGAGAGAATCATGTGGTTAATACAGAAATGTTCTTGCTTCAGCTATGCAACGCTTGAGAGTTTTGGGATTAGGGATATGGCTATAAATAAATGGTCATTCATTTGCCAGTGGCCATTACATAATGCCACATAGAGAAAAACTAGATGCCAATCAATAATGATAGATTAGCCCTGTCGGGCAGCACACACAACGCTCGTAATTTATACACAAGCAGCTCTGAGCCAGATTTTGCTGCTCCCAAGCAAATGAATAGCCAAAAACTTTTGCACAGCGTATTAATTGAGAGAGAAAACCCGTGTGAGCAAGCACGTGTCATGTAAACATGCCATATGAAGTTATTCCAGCCATACGCAATCGAAATGTCAATAGGTTCATATTGTGCTCATATACCCTGCTCTGGCTGCTGTCTCAACTCTTGCCAGGCAGGACCTGGCAGCTCTTGCTAACTACAGGTAATTGACAAAGGAGTCATGAAAACTTTGACTTGAAACTTTCGCCACGTTTTTTGTTTAACACGCAGCCTGAACAAGCTGACAAACTTGCATGACATTTCGACGACCGCCACGTCGCAACCTCAAGTTCCCCCTCCTGCCCACACAAAGCTAATGCCAAGTTGGATCAGCCGCCATCTGGAGACAAGCCCACAGTCAGCCAAGTTGCCTTGACTAAGTTTGCATTGGGTAATTAAGAGCTGTGCAAGTGTTTATTGAGAGGGAGATTGCGTAGAGGAGCAAACTTGGGCTAAGTAGTTGTTAGTTGCTAACTAATGCTAACTGGTGCTACTTGGCAGAAGCACAAGTTAAAGTAAGGCCGCAAAAATATTGAAGATAAGCTGAGTTACTCTGGCGGTTAGCAGTTTCATATTAGTTGCAGCCAAGAAATTTGGCGGTGGGGATAAGCATAAGCATAGAAATATATACGCGAATGAATCTAATTTCGTATTATATCAAGCGATCAGTTAATGAATAATATTATTTAACACAAGTAAGAATGCTATAGTCGAGTATACCCGACTACAAAATATCCTGTACCCAGGTAAAAAATTGCCGATCGCATCTTCGTACACTACATATACACAAAAAACACGAACGACAGCTCAAGCGCAGCGCAAGCGAGGCATTTTAAGTTGTTTTCTTCCCCCCGCGCTGAAGCACTGAGTCTTCTTTCGTGAATAACTTCCGTGTTTATTATCCGATCGACTTGATTTTTGGACAGTAGATTAAGAGTGACCAAAGTATTGTACATGCCAAATCCCAAATCTATATCTTTAAGATGTTGGTATAAAACGTTTTTATCGAATTGCGGGGGAACGGGGGGAGATATCTCAAATCCAAAATAAACTTGACCTGCTCCCGCTATACACGAACCTACATTACGAATTTGGTGTCTCTAGCTTTATAGTTGCTGAGATCCTTGCGTTCATACATACGGACGGACAGACGGACGGACAGACGGACATGGCCAAATCAAAATCTCTCTTGATACTGATCAAGAATATATATACTTAATAGGGTCGGAGATGTCTCCTTCTGCCTGTTACATACATTTGCACAGATTTAGTACCAGCTTTTTACCCATTTTATGGGTACAGGGAGTAAATAGCAGTTAAAATGCTAAGTCGAATAGGCGGACACGGATAGCTCGACGCGACCGTTAATACCGATAAATATATATACTTTATGGGGTCGCAGATACCTACTTCTGTATGTTACATTCATTTGCATCTGTGGCCTTTTTTACCTACATATTTTTGTATATTTGTATATTCTGTATGTATGTATATTTTATTATATAATGTAACATTTCAATATTGTTATAAGCGGTATGGTGTCTAGCTCAAGCGCCGAGTTTGTACATTATTATTCCCATATTATGGGAACAGGATGTAATAAGCAATTTATTATTCAACTCAGTCTATTGAAAAGCTATACGTCTTGACTCTTAAATTGGACATGGAGTCCTATGAAATGAACAAGGCATATATGGCCAGGCTGTAAGTCCCTAAAGTTTATTGTTCATTCTATCCTATTCTAACTAATTGACGTTTTTGATGATTCGATTATTGCACAGACTAATCATCCATTCATTCAGTTCATATTTAAATGCATTCATCATCTAATGTTTACCATTACTATATTGTCTCTTATAACTTCTGACATTTGTAGTAGTTAATTCAAGATAATTAGCAAAATTCATATATTTGGCTGGCTGGCTGTATATGAAAAAACATCATCCACACTTGATCAGCTGCTTAACATAAACCACTATGCAACAAGCTTGGCTTGTACATATTCAAAAGGCAATTTCTGTGACAAATTTAAGCCACTCGCTAGTCACTGAACCCATTGCGAATCGCATATTAAAGAGTCAACAAATGGCACATTAGACATTGCACACGTTAGCAAAAACTTAGCGACAGTCGGAGTAGAGCAGCAAAAAGCATTCAATTATGCCAACAATATGCACACATTTTAGCTAACAGACTAACAAAAACAACTACAAGTGCAACAACAGCTACTGCTACAAAAAACGAACGATATTCATAAAACTATTGCCCAACAATAGCACAAAAACGTAGCGAATTGAAATGAATAAGCAGCGAGTGCATTCGAATTGGGTGAATGTTCATGCTGCTGTTGTATGATAGTTTTTGCTTTTTGCTTTCGAGTCGGTTGCTTCCTCGCCGGTGAGTGTCTGTGAATGTCTGTGAGTGCTGGTGTATGCCTGTGAATGCCTCGTGGCGCTTAGCGCATAAATTGAGCGCAGCAATTCCATTTAAATGTGCACAATAAACTTAGTTCATGACCCCTCGGGCATTTTGGCTCAGATATGGCATCTCGTTCTATTCCCGTATGTCTGTCTCATCGTCTAAATCACATTTAATTTGCTAACAAAATGCATAATGCAGGACGTTTGCCAGGTAGCAGGTAGTCGGCTTTGGTTCTGGCTCTAGGACACAAATGCTAGCAGCGATGCCGGAAGTGCAACACACACAAACAAACACAAGCACGCACACACCCTCACATTGCTTTGCTTTGTTGTAAGCCGTTTGACAATTGAATTCAAATGAATTGCGGTTGAGTTTTATAACAAAGTAAAGTCAGCAGTGTGGCAATAGAAAAAGTAACTGCATAGAACAGAAATAGAAAAGTCAAGGAAAGTTTTGAAAAATGGCGAAATCAATAAGCACACACACACACACACACCAAGAGAGCGAGGAAGACTGTCGGACGGAATACAAAGGTAATTTAGTCGCTTGACATGCTTTCCAAACTGACAAATGTTGCGATTTGTCATTTGTTTTTCGTGCTCGTGACGTTGTCTTGTTGAGGTTTTCCTTTTCGTTTTCCTGAATTCAATTTGCTTTTGCATGCGATTTATACGGAACACGCTTTTGAGTCTTTAACTGAAGCAATATCGGCTCTGACAGCTAAGAAATAGAAAGTTTCTTGCATTAAATTTAAATAAAAAATATTTTAAAACAGTAAAATAAGATTTTAAATTTCCCGATCTACCTTAAATAAAATATATTAGTTTAAAAAGTCTCAAAATAAGTAAATAAAACATTTAAATAACGAAATAAGGTTTGTTAAGCATTTTAATTCTATTTAAAATTTTTTTATTGAACATGTACTGTATTTTAAAAATATTACATATATAGGTCCATTTAGTATTTGTAAAATGCACTTCCGATAAAGATTCCTGTATTGATTTCTTAATAGAGTTAAGGTCCTGCGGCAGAAGTCCCTTAGGGCCACTTCAATTAAAACCAGCCCGTGCGGAGGAAGGCCCCGCATTCCATTTTAAGCAATATTTTAAAAGCCTGTCTCTTGAATATTTTATGCCTTATATTTACAACGCCCTCTCGCCATGGACCGAGCTTAAGCATTTTGTCCAAAAGAGAAAAGAAGGAAACCCAGCTGCACTTTTGCACCTGCAGCTGCAGTTGAAACAATTTCATTTTGCTTTTTGTTTTGTTGCTGCCTCAATTTCCGGCAAAAGGCCGACGAGGCTTATCCGTTGCCGCGAGCTGGCTACCAGGTCCGGCCATGTCCACATTCATTTTGACTATACGCTCAAGTGAATTTCACTAAATAATACAAAATGTACAAGCACCCAACAAAATGAAATGAAAACCAAAATCGTCGGATTCGAAATTTTTGCTCGCAAAGAAATGTATTTTAACTTGCAATTTTAATATTAAGCTTGGTAGCAAATGGGCGTGGCTGCGACCTAAATATTTGTAATGCTGTTAAATTAAAAAAGTACCAGTCAGCAAGGCAAAAAATACGGAAAGATATCAACAACTTGCCACCGGCAAGGGCCGCATTATAAAAATGGCGACAAACGACCGGAAGTGGCGCGGCAAAAAAGCCACCGCACTCTCTCACACTGGCGCACACATACACAAACAAACGCACATATGCGCGGAGTAGAAAAAAGCTAACCAGCCGGCTCAGTAAAGTCCTGGCGCTGACTTCCTCCGGTTTAAATATAGCCTGGCAAAAGCCAAAGCCAAACAGTCGACAACGCACGCCAACAGTGGGGGCTTAGGGAAATGGGCGGCGGCGATGGGTTGTGGACGAGGGTGCTGGTGCGGGTGTGGGTGCTGGTGTGGTGGGTGTTAGCGACAATAAGGGCACATCTATCGCAGCGCATATAATGAGCCGGCAGCTCCATGGCCGCGACATGGCCGTTGCTCATTTCCAGGTCGACGTAATTTGTCCATAATTTGTCTGCGTCTTCCACACAGACAGGCAACGCGGCTGGGACTGAAGGAGGGACTGGGATTCGGCTTCGGCCTCGGATGGGGATTCGTGAGGGTCGGGCGCTGTCTGTGTCTCAGAGTTTATCTATGGAGCACTTTGAGGCTATTTATGTCTTTTTATATTTATTATATGTATCCGGCCGCAACTTTTTGTAATTTCGGTATTTGAATTCGTTTTTGTGAATAAACGCAAATATACATTGAAAATTATGAGTTTGTGACAATATCAGATATACTGTATGGGCACGTTAACCAGCTGCTGTTTCTTGGCTAAGAGGGGTGCATGAATAAACCTCTTGTTCGTGTCCTCGCGGAGGACTGAGCATGGCCCAGTTGTGTGGCTGACTGGCCCATTAATCTAAGCTGCTCACACGGCACAAACCTAAACAATTATCTGTGATATGCGGACAACGTGCTAACTAGTTTTTCACGCTCAAATACATGCCTCGGCATTCTGTGTGTGCCTAATTAAAATGGACACGAGTTAATCATGTTGATTGTTTTCACTGATTGATTGATTGTCTCGGTTTCAGATACACGTTGCCATGCAAGTTGTGAAACACTACAATTGTTTTATATGTAAGGACACGTGTGTGTAGGCGATGAAATAAATAAAGGAATTCTTGCGGCGTTACAACATACGTATGAGAAAAGCATTGATATTGTTAATTTTGTTTCTTGAATAAATTATAGGTTATAAAATAATTTTACTGTGCTAATTTGATTCCAGTTGAATTCTTAATAATAATTAATTGTATACTTCTTTATTTTATAAAATTTAATTTTACATAGCCCAAGTCCAGCAACAACCTGAAGCTTTAAATTTGTCACAATGCACATAATGTGTTTTTATTTTAATATATTCATGAGGCTGTTGACATCGTGCTGTGAAAACAACTATAATAAAAACAATAACAGCAGCATGAGCAACAGCTGCAATGACAATAACTCTTAACATTGTATGCACACATCAACACACACTTGCACACACTCACACCCACACACACACATGCACACTCACACCAAACAGCAGCTGTTGCTCTCGTCGCCCACATAAGTATGCTGCACTTTTTTGTGCAATAACAAGGAAAACTTGCGCACCGAAACGTGAACGCCGCTTGTTTTGTTAAAATATCTGTATGTGTGCCTGTGTGTGACTGTGTCTTGATTGCTGCATGCATGTGTGTATCTATTGCACCAACAGCAACTGCAGCTGCTGCTTTTGCCCCGCCAGCAATGCCGCCTGCTTATAATTGAAAATGTTTTGTTTTAATTAACTGGCGTGCGTTTTTATGGCAACAATCTGCCCTTCCAAAGTTATTCTCCACCTCTCTCTCTCTCTCTCTGGCTCTGCTTCTCTCTATCATACTCATTCACAATCTCTCTGTCGTGCTAGCTCTGAAAAATATATCGCCGAATTGGTTTGTTAAAACGCTTTGCTCTTCCAGCCAGACTCGCCCATTGATTTTGATACGTTTATGTTGTTGTCCCGTTATTATTATGACGCGCTTTATTGTCACGCGGCTGCCACAACATGCTGCATGCGTTGGCCGCATCAAATTTATGTTTACAGCACAAGTGGGAAACGCAATGAAAAGACAGCGAAGGCAAAGTCAAGGCGGCAAGCAGCAGAGCAGCAAAGCAGCAGCAGAAACAATGCCGCATGTCGCAGCGGAAACGGAAGCTGCGGTGCGCATGTACGTGTATATGTGTTTGCTCGTGTGTGCAACGACACTCAAAATGTTTGGGTTATATGAAGACATAAACATAAAAGTGTTTTATAATAAAGCAAAGCGTGAAATAATTCACAGCACAGTGCTCAGAGTCCGCACAAAGGCACAGAAGCCAAGCTGACAATTTTTATAGTCTCCAACATACAAGACGCACACACTAACACACACACACACAATGCTTAGACGCTGACAATGATGTTAAATAAAATATTGTTTATATGCCAACATAATAAATGGCCGTAGCCAGCGAAGGACTCATAAAATGCACGTTAGTCAACGCCATCAAACAAACACCTAGGACATTATTAAAGCCATACAACTGTCAGGATGTAAACGTAAGAGTTGCGTGCTTTAAACAATGTCAATCATGACAGATGCGTTCAATACACAAGTAGTTTACTTTTATGGATTACAACATTTTCCAAGGATAAAAAAATTACATAAATTTTTTATTTTTATAGTAGTTATTATTACCTTACAGAGGGTAGTGTAGTTTTTCCACGAAATATGTGACCTATTGAAGTAGACGTTTGAAACCCCACAAAGTAGTATATCAAACTTGAACAGCATAAATATACGAGTCGATATAGTAAGTTGAGTTTTTATATAAAAGGCAATATTTTTTTATATTTTTATCGCTACTACATTGATCTGAATCTACAGATCTTAGCTGGGTAGTTTTCTTTTATTGTATCGTAGCTCTAATTCTTATAATTTAAATCTTAAGTAAGTAAAGTGAAGTATGAAATCTAAAGTATAAAAGGAATAAGATTTACTATATTATTAATGATTTTCGTATTCATATTAAAAGTTGTATAATTGCCTTGGTCGTCCCAACGGAACATTTGACCAAAATGAACTTAAAGTTCACATTTTTCTAGACATAAGCTCTGTGCATCCTTCCTCCATTCTCTTCATAATCCCAACTCACTCAGCTATATTAGTAAATTACTTATCCGAGTGCACTTTCATTATTAAACTAATGGCTTTATTATTTACTAATTACCACGGGAGTTATTGTCCAGTTGACCCAGTTGAGGCTCCCAGATTCAACGCTGTCATGTAATGTGTCAGACAGCTAAGGGATGAAACATGACCATAGACATAACATGGAACACGGGCCAGCAGTTGACTTACACCAAAAAGCTGAAAAAACGGACAGAGGCAAAGTTTTGTGTTGCGTTTAGTTTGGAAAATTGCTAATTTATTATTTTGCGCATTTAAATATTTTAAGTGTCTCGCAGGACTCGCTCTCGCCTGATATACTTGCAAGGACACAAAAATTTGTAGCAAGGCTGGGTTGCGCTGCGTCCTGAGTCCTCTGTGCGCTACGACACGTTACAAGTTAATATAATTTTAATGAAAATTAACATGAAGCCTGGCACTTTTTCCCCACACACTATAATTTCCCAACAGACATGGCGACACAGTCAGCCCGGGCTGCTGACACATGTATATATATTTATATACATATTTATATGTATTTGTGTGTGCAGGATAGTAAGCACATGTGTTAGTGCGGGTTTATTACACACGCTCAATGTTAAGCGCATAGTTGAGAGGCCGCTTGCCGTTTAAGCAACTTTCATTTTCATTTCTCTCTGCACTCTGTTTAGTTACGAGAATGCGAGTATAACTTTTTGCTTTTTGGTTAATTTGTTGCTGCTTCAGCGGCTGTTGCACGTTTAGATGGTTGAGTCAAGTGCCTTCTCGTGTTGGGATTTCAGCAACTAATTTTGCATAGGCAAAATGGCTGAAAGGCTGCAGCTTCGTGGCTACCCTGACTTTGATTTATAATACCTGAAGAGGAAGCCAGACTACGCCCAGGCATAAGCAAAAGCTCCGCTTATCGTGCAATAATGTTAATGGGCGTGGCGTGGCTCAAAAGCCTTTGAAACTTTGCACGCTTCGCACTATGGCTCAAATTTAGCATCACCACACTCACACACATCCATACATATATCTAAATGCACAAAGAACCCACACCACATACACACCCACGAAAGCAACCTACGAGGCGCACATATTGATGTTTAGTCCCCGCCCCCTCATTGAGAGCAGCTCCGGTTTGTCATGCCCCAATATGTCACTGCACTTTGCTAATTATCCCAAGGCTCGCGCTGATAAGGATATTACAATACAGCAGCAAGGACATCACCAAATGTATCCTGTTTAACATGACTTTATGCATGTTGTCTTAATTTTAACGAAAATTTAATTTTAGATACAATTGTTACCATTTTGAAACAGTGAAATCAAGCAATATGCCGATCGAATCAAGTGACATCCTTAGCGATGCGCCCTTGATCAGCTTCGATAACTGAAGAGATTATATCCCTCCCTATTCATTAGTACCATTATTCATTATTAATTAGTACCCATCATATTTTCAAGTCTTTCCCCTTTAATGTCACAAATCATATCTTGAAAAATGAAACAGTGAAATAATTAATAGTTTAAATACAAATATGAATTTTTGGTACAAACTTCAAATTGCGAGAATGAACTTAAGTTAATAATTATTAATTGAAAAACACTTTTCAAATTAGAAAAAAACTAGAATATGAAACAATTATACTAAGGACATAATCAATAAAAAAGTAAGTGAAACACAATTCTTTGCGTTTTCTAATGCAAAATATACAAACAAACAAAATGTCGAGCTTAGCATTTAAAAATCACATAAAATAATTCATAAGTCGTCCTTAACCGCAACCTAATTTTTTCGCTCAGAAATAAAAATTGGATTTCTGAGTTTTATATTTCGATGAAAAATAACGATAATTTACTATTGTAGAAATCACGACTATTGTTATTGTTTCATATTTTGCTGAAAACTGTAACTTTTGCCGAGTTTTTTTGTTTTGTTAAAAATTTGTATATATATTTATTAAACAAGTTTTCTGCTATCTATATTGGCAGCGTAAGCAAGTTCAACATAAGTGGGAAAAACAAAAAATTTACATTTTATATATTTAGATTACACACAATTGAATAACTTTTGAAATGCTCTTATTTATTACAGCTACGAGTACTCTTCAAACTAAAGAGTGCAATTGAATGATAGCCACTATCATCATCAATTACACCTAGTTAGTCGCAGTGCTCTATGAGCAATATGTAAATGCCAGCGAATACTAATGACTGTAAGAGGTCATTTCGTTGCTCTCTCTTATGCTATCTAAATCGAATTCGAGTACACTTACTGAATCGAATCAAGTCAATCTCTGACACTGTTCGACATTGGTTGATCAGTCGTTAATGCAAACCAGCTGCCATTCCCAGGACCCACGGTCACGGGTAACAGACACAGGCAGAGGCCTGTCCACTGTTCACTGTCCACTGGACACTGTCAATTAGTTAATACATTTGTGAGCAGTTTTATCAAGAATCGCTAATAAATAAATTCTACAACCTTTGGCATTTGCAGCAGTTCACGTGTCTGTCTATGTAACTGATGTCTGTCTGTGACAATAGCAAAGGGGATGAATCGCTTTAACACAACATCAAATATCAATGTTGAATGTTGCGTCTATGTCCTGTCTTGCTGTGTGATATCCTGCAGCTCCTTGACTGCTGCTGCTACTGCTGCTGCTGTTTCTGTTCCTCCATCTTTTGCTATCGCTGCCTTTTTTATTAGCTTTGTCTTTCAATCTGTCTCACTGCCTGTTATGTGCCCTTCCATTTTATTTTATTTGCTCCCGCTGCGACAGAATAAAATCGATTTTTACTTGCCAATAGCAGGAAGAGCTCTTAGTTTGTATTTGCTGCTTTTGTTGTCAGATATATTAAATCGTTTACTTAGCAACATCAGCCGGCTTGACGCTGACTTGGCTGATTGAAAGGATTTTCAGTTTGAGTGCCCATTTACTATCAATTATTTAATGTTCTGCTCAGCCAGTACTCAACGTAATTAGTTGCATGCATAGTATCTTAATAAATGTATCTTAAAATGTAAATTTTAATAAGCAGCTGTTGAGCATTCGTTACACTCCAAAACTTATATAATTAGTGCAAAGAAATTCGGTTTGATTTCATTGATTTTGCAATTAGGAAAGTTCTGCGCAGTAAATTTAAATATGAATTTGCCTACGATTGGGAGGCGTCTTTAAATTATAATTAATAGGCGTGGCACTGGCAGTCACATGGCAACCAATGGCGGTTGCGATGGCAACAGTTCATCAAATTGAAGATTTCCTGACATTGTAATTAAGCAAGTGGCGGGAGCTTCAGCTTAATGAGCTTACCGCTCATAGCTCACACACAACGGGGAAATGTTGCACATTGTTGCTTTTGTCATATGTCAAAGCTGCCAAAGTGCCCGGCGGTTAAATGTTCAGCTTGATAGCAGCAACAGCAGCAAAGGATGCTTGGCCCGAAGTCACCAGGATTTCAGCCTTGATTGGGCATAGACAAAAAGTGCCGCCATCAAAGCCAACGTGGCATATCAGGCGCTATCTAACACGCCCACACCCCCTCTCTTCCCACGAGCCGCACATAAATGTCAGCTTCTGCAATGCCCCGCAGTGACAAGTTGTTTTTTGGGTTCTTTGCACTCAACGTTAGCCCACTTTACGCGCTGTTGTATTCAGCTTTTGTTTCTGCAAACGGAAAATTGAGCACACAGCAGATTTAGATGCTGATATGCATGCAGGTGTCTATATGTGTGTGAGTGTGTTAGTGTATGAGTGTGTGGGTGTGTTAAGGTGTGCTGGTGTGTAAAGTGCCTGCCTAACCAATTTGTGTGCCATACAAACTAATGTGCTTTGATGTAGCTGCTGCGGCACTCAGTCTAACAAGCGCGTCGCACAAAAAGCATTGCCTACTTTTTTGGGCAGCGGTTGGTGGCAGCAACCACAAAGACATCGATAACACTAAGCAAACACATTTTTTTAGGGGCGCACACACGCGGCTCAGCTCGACTTTAGAAAATGATTTAAAGCGACAACAAAAGTGTCACACGATACTTTTATGTTCCGCTGGCGCATTGCGCATACGCCACTTGAGCCGCACCCAGACGCGGCAGCTGCAATAAGTATGAATCAATCAAAATCAGCGCAAAATTATGCCGAAAATTGAATTATTGATTCGATTAAAGCGCACCTTAACACACACACACAAAACACACACGCAAACGCTTGTGCAAACACTCAAGCAGCAAATAAATAAATAAGCAGCGGCGAGAAGCCGCCTGAGTATGCGGGGAATTGAAAAGCTTTTCCCGTTTTAGCATGCCCGGCGATCAAATTACACACTCCAGCACACATACATGCAAGCAAGCCTAGTGCGCACACTTATACATCAGCAATACAGTTACATTTACCGTTCACTTATGTAGCGCCACGCAGGCACATTAAAGGCCACAAATCGTTTCAAGCGCTCAATATGCAAACACATTGCCATTTACTGGCTGCTCTGCTCAGCTGTGTGTCGCTTGTCGTCTGTGCCACGCAAAGCGCTTAATCGTCTATATTATTTTATACGCACACACGCACACACACACGCATCAAGCAATCAACTGTACAAGTATAGCAGCATTGGAGCTTATATTCGTACCATCAATCGATTACAGTCACTTATTTATGTGCCTTCTTATTTCTGCGGCATTTTCATTTTATTTGATTTATGCCATTTCTGCTTTTTACACTACTCTCAACGTGGCCAACACAGCTGGTCTGGGAAGCATTTTTCTCATAGCAGAGCAGATGATTTTTGAAAAGCACATAATAGAAAACTTCGACGTCATAAGTATCTTGAAGATTTGTATTCTTACTTTTTAACTAAATAAATAAAAACTAGAACAAGATCCCACTGCTTAAAATACAATTATCTTAAATTAAAACATTATTTTTATTTTCGCCCAATTATTTTATTTTCTCAAAAACCAAATCCTTTTCTTGTCATTACTTAACTTGTTATTAAAAACAATATTTATTCAAGCAAAAAACATTATATTTTGAATTAAAAAAATATAATTAGGTAACCATTAGTTTGTGTAAGGAATTTTTAATACATTTTTTATATTGAATAAATTGATCTGTAAGAGCCAAACTGCTTCGGTGTATTTAAAGTGAATCTTCTTTCTTGTTGTTGGTATTCGTATAGATAGCTTTGGGCGATGGCGCAGCAGAAAATGCTATGCTTCTATGTGCTCTCCGCCATTTTGTGTGCGCAATTAAACGTTTGATGTGCGCATTTCGTTTGAAAATTAGGCAGCAGCCGCAGCATAATCAACCCAAAGGCAACCTAATATCTCTCATAAATAATTTATGCGATTTGTTTGCTGATTTTTATTAATACACAGTGGTTGTGTGTGTGTGCATGTGTGTGGGTGGGTGTGGGTGACTGAATGGATTTATAGTTTTATCTCAGATTTTAAATCAATTTTCAAATGATACTTCATTAGAAAATCTAAATTTCAAATTAAATGCCATATTCACAGGCAGCTTATATATTAAACTTTATTTTTAAACATGTGGGTATCGTTTAGTGGTTTTAAAAGCTTTTCAAACATGAATTCATAAGTCATGAAAGGATACGAATTTTAAGAGATTTTAAATCTAGTATGTGGGTTTTGCAGGTTGTTTCTTGAGACAAGTTTTGTGTAGCTAATACCATTAATTACTGTATTCAGTAATTGATGCTAATACGCAAACATTTTAGATTAAATACGTATTTATACATCAAAAAATAAATTTGCAGAAAACATATGTGTTAATATGTTCAATTAAGTATGTGGGAAATAAATTTTTGAAAATAAAGGGAATTTAAAATTATTGAAATTTTATTAATAAAAGGTTATTTAAAATAGTTGATAAGTATCTATTATACATGATTTCTGGCTATGATTAATTTTTTATTGTTTGGAATACATTTTAAGACCATATATGCAGAAATTTATAGGCTTATATATGTGTACACGCCAAATAAAAATACTTTTGAGACATATTGACAGCGAGGCCTTATTAATAATTTAAGAATATCGACAAAATGAATTGTAGGACGATTCAAATTGTTATATGAAATAGTACATTCTGATCACAGGAATGTTGCAGGACTTTGTTGTGGAGAGTCCTAAAGGTATGATAACACGATTTTTAGATGAGTTTTTATTTAGGAAATGCATACAAATAAGAAGTATACAAATTTGGGGTTCAGTATTTTACATTATATATTAAATTGAAATTCACGTGTCACTTTTTACTTTGTGTGAAAACTATTGCATGGAGCACAATCATTTATATATTCCTTTATCAATATGCTAGGATATCAATATAAAAAATGTCTGTCGCTGTACGAGTCTATAGCTGACAATATGGCATTATTTGCATCTATAACTATCGAACAAGGATGCAACGTGCATAAGCTATCTTCAACGCTTTATAATATTATGCAAAGCACTTAAATTAGACTTTGCATTACACACACACACATTACACACACTGATGGACATACACAACAAGGATGGCAATGTACACACAAATAAATCTACACACACGTATATGTGCATTCCATGCATTGAGCCCTCTCGACTGGCTAGCTGGAAAGTTGTCCTGCTCCTGTTAGAACTTATTCCTAGTCCTGCCAAGCAACAAATTGCGTTAGGTTTCTGAACTCTTGCACCTGTGCTGCAAACTATGCTTCACGCCTCTCTTTCCATCTGCTTCTATTCCTCTGCATAGCTATAGTAAATATGATAAATCATCATATCCTGCTGCCTCTGCCTCTGCTGCTGCTGTTGTCCATGACAAATGACACAGAGCCACGTGCTAAAGCCCATGAGATACTGGCAATGCTGTAGAATTTTGCTCCACAACACAATAATCGATGCGATTTGATGCATGCCAACTATATATCTTAGGTATATACAAATACCTATATATACTTACTCGTACAACTACAAGTACAGACCATGGTCATGCATACATAGTACTTATATATCAGCATGTTTATGTCTCCTTAATGTGTAGCATAAATATTCATTTTTATGGCAAAGACAAGGGCAGCTTTCCGTGCTTGTGAATGTGTGTGTGTGTGTGTGTGTATTATGCAGCCAAAATGGCGGCAGCCTGTGCCGTGCTCATTGTGGCGGAAACGGAAGTGCTTAAGAAGTAAGCAGAAATCATAAACGAAAATCACGTAATGCTTGTGTGTGCTGGGAGTGAACTGTGCGACTAGAGCTTGCCTCAAGTGGCAGGTGTTGCAGCAATGATTTTCAATTTTACGCGTGAAAGTCATGCGCTAATTTTGTTGTTGCCATTTGCCTACTCATTGTCATTTGCCACACTTGGCCCCTCCACTCGACTCCAGCCAATTGGCATTAATGACACGCCAATTTGGCTTAATTGAGATGGTAGCTAACATCAGCTTTGATGTCTTTCATACACTTTTTTAATTAGTCGATTGATTCGATACTAACGCTGAGTTTTTTTATACCCTTCCAGATGGATTGTAATTCCGTCACGATTGTGTAACACATTGAAAGAGAGTTTTTGGACATGATAAAATATATAAATTCGCGATCAGCATTATTAGTCAATCCGAACTACCGATGTCCGTCTGTCTGTTTGATTCTATGTAAACTAGTCGCTCAGTTTTATTCTGCAGTGCATAAGTATGTCGGAACTGGATGGATTGGACAACTATAAAATATAGCTACCATAGGGACGATCGGGGGTTTTCCTCGATAGCTTCTTATGAAGATGTCCCAACCAAACTCATCACGTCAAAGTTTCACTATGTTTCATACAAGCTCACCGAATTTGATAAAAAATAAAACAATTATATCATAAACTGACAGGAACTATCGATCGACAATTGAGTTGTTGCATGAAAAAGTTATTTGATTTTCAATGTATCGCAACTGAGCTCAGCAATTCTTCGGTGCGTTAGACGCTTCAGATGTTGATCGAATTCTTACCAAAATGGGACTATTATATCATACAGCTGCCAAAGGGTATTTTAACTAAGCTCTGTAATTCCGAGTTTTATTATACCTTATATAACTTGGAAAATTTAGATTAAGACAAGATCATTATAAAAAATTGTGCATTTATATTATAAAACCTTTTTGCAAGAGTCTATAGCGTCAGCACAACGAACTGCTTGTAGTTAATTAATTACCTTTCGACATCACCCAATTACCAAGGTCTAGCTCAGGCTCTTTCACATGTCCTTGCATGCACAACAGCCAGGTTGAGGTGCAAGCTTGACCTTCTGCCGTAGCTTTTGACAAAGTCGTCAGCTTTGTAAGGTCTATATTTAACGAGAATATCACAGTGCTCGATTTGCGCTTTCTCTCTTGCTCTTCATGCAAATCCTTTCAATACGTACGCAAACACTGTGCCTTTGGCCCCAGCACAAATGCGTTGAAAATATAAAAGTCACGTAACTGGCTGTCGTTTCCGGTTGTGCCTCACACACGAGCACACACAGAACTACGCACACACTCTTACTTAGTTGGGGCTTAAGCATTTGTTTGTGTTTGGACGCTTTGATTACGCTTCGATTTTTGCTACCATAAAAGTGTGTGAAACTTTTCCAGCTTACCAAATGGTTGGCGCAAGTTTTTGCCTTAGTTTATTTTATATACATGTACATATGTACTATATGCTACTCTTTGGTATTAGTGAGAAAATTACTTTATTTATATGCATTATTGAAAGTTGCCCCAGCAACCAAATTATTTAGCTATATTCTATATATACACATATATTGAGGTATATGTATATCCTAAGTATATGCGTAATTTATGGTCTAAATATGTTTCTAGCTTGGGTCAGCACATAAAAAAGCTTTTCATGCGTACAGTTTGCATGCAAAGTAGGTGCCCCAAAAAGTATGCTATAAAAATCGTAATCCTTGCATAAAGTGTGGGTATAATAAATTTAAATTGGCATAGATAAAACTTTAAGTTATGGCCGTCTAGACAACATATTAACTATTAATTATAGCACAAGTGCTTGCCAAATAAAAAATAGTTGCAACTTTTTACAAATACAATTTTGTATAGAAATTTGTGCAAATGGTTTAACGAGAGGCAGACAAGTGGCAACGCAAATAATACAGTATACACACACAGACACAACTTTTGCCATTGGCAGACCGGCAACAGTCAACAGTCAACTTCTACTTCAATTTGATGGCGCGCTAAATTGCGCAAAAAATATAAAAAAGAGAATATCAAAAGGCAGCAGCAGCAGGCAAAAATGATGTGCTTACCAACCTTCACACACATACACACACACTCGCACACATACACTATCATGCGTGTGCTGGCATCATTTCCATATGAGGCGCAAACTTTTTGTATGCTCGTCACATAAGCAAGGCCTAAGCAGACGGGGCATGGCATGGCATGGGAGGCGTGGCAAGGGTCGCTGACATGCAACGCGCTTTCAATTTCAGCTTGTGTGCGTGTGCGTGTGTGCGTGTGTGTGTGTCTAGGAAATCTTAAAGCGCAGACAGGAAATATTTTGTTGCCTGCTCTTTGCTGCTGCTGTCATTTTTCTTTACTTTCTTTGTACGCGTCATCATCATAATCATCATGCAATGGTTATCATCATTTGTGGCTTCTGCTGTTTGGTTTGCACAAATCCTTTTCTTTTTATTTTGCACACACATACACACACTCGCATGATTGTGAACGTCCTTGCACGACTTTGCTGCTGCATGCTTTTAGGCTCGACTCGGTTTTAGTTTTTTACGTGTGTGTTTGCTTTTAATAGCCATCTGTTTGCCTTGCTGTCAGCGTTTTATGCGTGACAAACACACACACAAACACACACACACATGAAACGCACAAGTTTGCGTGACTGTTGAGAAAATTATGGCAAAAAAAATATAAAAATATTACCAAAGAAAGAAAAAAAACCTCAAAAACTATGAAAAATATGCGCATTCGCCTTGAAAATTAGTAGCTGGCAAGACTAATATATATAAAGCAAAGCTGATTAAAGAGTTAAGAGACTGTCACGCCACTTGCTGGTACATTTGCTTGTTTATTTGCCAACCAAATGTGGTCTCCGTATGTCACAGAATTCACAGGAGACACTTTAGTACTCCTCCGGAAAATGGTTGGTTTTGTTGTTGGTGCTACGCTTTTGCTACATGTGTTATTTACCCAAATGTCAAACATGTCAAATTAATTTTCATAGTATTTGGTTTGCTTTTTAGATAATTGAATGGAATTTTTATTTGCTCATTTCATATGCCAACTCTTTGCTGGCAGCCTATTTATTTGGTTTTGCGGCTTTTGCATTTATATCACAAAACTTATGAATAATTTAAGCGAGTAAAAGTGTTTATATGGATCTACGGAATTGTACATGGCATATATTTAACATTCTTGACTGCTAAATTTATTTTCATACAGTTATTTATTTGAAGCAATTAAAACAGCACTCACCATCGATTATACAGGATGATACACGTGGGCCAAAGCTCTTACTAATTAATTTGGATTTCTCATGCATACTGCGGCTGTGTATTGCCCAAATCTGTTTCTTTACAATAATATAAACATTAAGTGAGTGTAGGCAAGCCACTAAGACATAATTTTCATAACCACATCGTTTCCACTTGAGGAGCAATAAAAATATCAACAATCAAGCTGGGTACCGCGATGTAGTAATTCGTCTCACTTGACCAATTTAATGAATCAGCTAAATTATTCATAATAATTCATTATAATGAAATTTGTAAGAAATGTATGCTAATCACACACGCTCTACTACATCTATGTGGGGTGTGTGTGTGCGTGTATGGCGAGCTAATCAAACACACGCCTTGTGAACTGAAAAAACACACAAACAATTAGATTAAGTAGCGATTTAATCCAAAAGCAGAACCATTAATCAATAAACACAACAGTTGAGATTGTAGGTTAAGCACCCGCAAACACACACACACATACATAAAAGCACACACACAAGACATATGAGAACATGAACTTCGATTTGGTAATTGTTATTATTAGTATATGACTGTGGGTGCTCGCAGTACATATAAATATCGTTTACTTGCGTCCGTCAAGCGAGCAAACAACAAATTATAGAGAGAATATGAAACCAAGCAATCAAATGCACATCAGCGACAAATTATAGTGGGGTGTACCAATATTCCTGCTAAAGAGTATTAAAAAAACATCAAAAAGCAAAGCTCTGAAGCAATTTTTTAAGGTATGCAACCAAAATGAAATTGGTGAAAGAAATAGCGGCGATAACAGGCAAAAAGTAAGCAAATGACTTAAACGATATGCCTTAAGAGTTTCTTGGCTGCTCATAAAAAATGCAGTCTCGCAGGCCAAGCGGAAACGGAAATACGCAAGCAGGCAGCATGAATAAAAACAGCAAACAAAAGAGTACAAGAAATATACAATACGAAATGAAGTTGCCATGCTTGCAGTGTGCTAGTGGCTGCAGCAGCAGCTGCTCGCTTATTTCGTATATACGAGTAGACTAAAGTACATATTTTACTTAAACATAAGCAATGGCTATTATTTTAAGTTGCCCACGCGCTAGCTGATTTAATTTCAGGCTATTATGCGCCCACAATGCCAACGGTAAGCGCGGAGTTGCAGGGAAATAGAGAAGAGGCGAAAAACACCGCAGGAAACTGAGCAGCAGACCACAAAAAGGAGAGCTCGCTAAAGTGTGCCACGGTATTCCAGCTAAGCCGGTAATTGTAGAGCACACTTACTATAAGCTACCCTAGATCAGTAACTGAACGCTTCCCAATTCAAAGCATTTCCTTTTATTGCAATTCTATCCATTTAGAGTTGTAGATCTCACAATCAGCCAATTTTGATTTGTAATAGTTTCTTCTGGATGTTGATTGTATATTTTTACTAAACACTTCTTCAGTTTTCAAAAATTTATTTGCTTTTTTATTAATTCAGAAGATAGATCTATAAGCAAGCAGTTCTCTGAATTTTCCTTATTTTAATATATTAATTCAAATAAATATATTTAAATTATAGAAAAAACCCAGCATTCTACTATTCGACGTACTTCGTATTATATAGATACTATATTTGTATAAAACAATTTAGCATGATTGGTGACTGACTGTTAGTCAGTTGAAATATAGCGGAAAACTGTTGTATGAAACTTTTTTGTTTACCAACCAATCGGCTTCAAACTCATCTTCCAAGATCTATACGAAAAATTATTTGACACATATCACAATTTTAGTCCGATCTCGCTCAAACTCATTTTCGTATCTCACCGATTTTGGAAAATTCATTCGCATTGTCGGAAAATTTATGGGAGTCGAAATAAAAATTTTCATGCGATTGGCTTCAAACTCATTTTAGGTTTTACACGAAAATTTAATAGATGGGCCCAAAAATTTTGGAAAGTCTATTTTTACGATTGTCTAAAGTAGGCAAAGTCAACAAAATGCATTTTAATCTAAATATTTCGCCAGTCAACGCTGGTTCGGTGTTTTTCTAAAACTCGAGAGCCGCTGGACCAAATCTCACCAAATTTAGTACCGGTATTACGTTGGTGGCCAGGATGGTGTCTTTATTTTGTACCCGGTAGGTGGCGTTGTGGTGGTATTATCTGCAAAACTTATGGCTTATAATATGTATATATGTTTGGACATGAGATTTTTTGTGTTCTTAACCGCGCAGTGGGTGAACTTTTAAATCGTTCGTGTATTCTTGACATTTCATTTTGTAAAACCCTGCACGTATAAATAGATAGATTTTGTTAAAAATCATTATAATTCGACACGGAAATAATTTAAAATTTATGATAAGTGGAAGTATAGTTTGTACTTCACATCAATTCATGTATTTCTGACTATTGACGAAAGTATTCAAATTAAACATAATGCATTTTGATCGAAATATATCGCCAGGCAACCCTGGTGTTTTACATGCAAATATTATATAAATATTCTGAAAGTGGTAAATTAAAATAATTAGATATTTTACAAAGAATGAAACGTTTTGTTTCAAGCTACATGCATAAATATAATTCATTTGGGTATTATAAAATATAAGAAAGCAGCTTTTGACTTCATCCGAATATGATTTCAACACGCCAAAATCCTTCACAATATTCTCAAATTATATGAAATAACCTGCCCAAAATGGAATTCTAATAAAACCAAGGGCCAATTAAGTTCTCAGCTTTTGTTATTTATTTTTTTTTAGAATTCAATTAATAATACATCAACATTTCAATATTGTTATATAGCTTATGTGGATTTTATTTCAACGATTGAAAATCTTTCTGGTACTTTTCGGCAACTGTTCCAGGAAATTTCAATTCTTGGGTCACATGCATTCCGCTCAAATACCTAATATACCCTTTGTAATACAGGTGCAGTGTATGTTCCTGAATGTGGCTGACCAGTAAAGTTGGTTAGAAAACTTAGACCGAAAGCTGGTTAAGGGTTGTTGGTTGAGTTTCATTTTGCTCTGTTGAATTTCTTGGTTTTTGTTGCTGGACCCAGATTTGGGTCGAGCATCTGAATGAGTTTACAGCATCTACTGTGGGTTAGCTGCTCCTGTTGGCACTTTTTGCTCTTTTGTTACAATTATTTTCATTTTCATGCTACTGTTTTTCGAGAAACAGGCAGGATTAATTTCTAAATGCCTTACAGCCTTGTTGATTGCTGATTGGCAAGCAATACACACAACATTTCGAATTACCATTATCCAGCCACACGCATCACATTCTTTATTGAAAACAATTTCTGGGAATTTGAGGCAAAGACAAGCTAATGCTCCTAATTCATGTTTGATTGAAGCCCTACAGCATGACTGGGCAATATTAATTACAGTACATTGTCCACAAAAGTATTTTTTGAAACAAAAGCAGCTTATTCCAATTGCAAATTAGAATTTTCGAAGTTGAACAGACAGCAATGAGAAGATTTTGTCTTATTTTTAAAATCTGTTATCTCTTCATTGTAAATACCAGAAGTTGTAACTGAAAAAACATAAATAACAGTTGTCTTTTAGATGCAGTATATGGAATAAAATTAAGCTTCACCTGTCAAATCTTAACTGAATCTTTTGTTATGAATTTTTACTTGACAGGAATTTTACACCGACGGGAACGAGCAATCGTTGTATCTATTTTCTATGCTCCAAAAGATATTTGACTCGGCTGTTGATGCTGCTCAAAAATACATGTAATTTATAACATCAAAAATGCATTATCATCCGACTGGGCTTAAAACGAAACTTCAAGCATATTCTTCAAATTTCATTTCCTTTGAGTGACTCATGTTTAATATCAATGACGATTGTTTGGCCTCCTCTAAATCCATGAATCCTCCTAAAGTTGTATCAATCCGAAATTCAAGCCGCCTACACTCAAGAATGTGTTGTACCAGAGAACATCAGAACTGTCTAGACTGAAAGCAAATGCTTCAATGAAAAAGGCCGCCAGAGGCGAACAACTTTCTCATTATAAAGAACTACAATAAAGCGCAGATTTCGTCCCCCAAGCAGCTTTGATTACTAATGCGCAACCCCTACAAGCTGTGCTCCTCCCACCTGCTTCCTGAAGGGGTACAAGTGCAATCACAAACCATGTTTTGCAATGTGTGTGTACAACTGCGTGTGTATGTGTGTGCTTAGGCATTTGAAACCTGATTAGCCAAGCACTTCAAGTGCGTCGTCGACTGGTTGAAGTTGGGGGCTTGCGACTGAGTAAGCCAATTGCCACACCCAATCGTGCACTGTGCCGCACGGCAGCTGTGTGAAATTTATTGTTTCAAGTTAATGCCACTTGATGGATTATTTGCTTATATCTGCCACTTTGATTTCTGTTTGTATTGCTGCTGCACGTAATACCCTTGCAGAGAGTATTACAACTTTGTTAGAAACTGTGTAACACATCGAAGAAGACGTTTCCAACACTATAAACTATATTTATTCTTCATCAGGACGATGAATTGAGTCGATATAGTCTTTCAGTTTCTATAAATGCTAAACACATGCTTCTTTCTGCTGTTGGCAGTACAGATGTCGGAGCCTATCGAATAAGATCAGGAAAATAGGAATACTTAGCTTTCAAAAAAACGATCGGTTGAAATTTGAATTCTTCCAATTTTTTGTCGTCAATTTCTGTTCTGTAATTGTATGTTGTATATCATACAATTTTCTCCAAGAACGATCGATCGAAAATTGATTTATTGTGTGAAAACTTTATTGGTTATTTAAATATCTGTACAAATTTCAAACGTCAGCTCCGGGTCTATGTACAAAATATTAGCCAGATTTTATCAAAATGTGATCACTACGTCCTACACGAGTATATCCACTAAAAGAATGATCATATGAGTTATATGATTAGCATGTAAGGAAGGGTATTTCATCAGCGGCACCCGAGGATAGCTTTTCTTTCTTGTTTTTCTTTCTCTTTGCGTATATTTCTTTCTCACTTGTACTGTGTTTGCCCTTTCTAGCTGGCTGTGTAACATGATATGGCAAGCAATTGACTTTTAAAGCATTTCAATTGCACTGCTCGATTGTTGTTTATGGGCAATTCAGTTAAGCATCTACGCATCGAGAACGAGGGTTCTAGACGGCATTTTATCCGTAGTTTTGTTTGCCCATCGACTTTGGGCGTCTGTATTCAGCCCACTCAACTCATCAACTATTCAAATTAATTGCAAAACTTTTCAGTTTTCGGTCAGCACACGTGTCGCCATTATGAGGAACATACTCGTTTATGCAAACATAAATCTCTCTCGTGTCTACACATCCTATTTGGCCTGTCCTCGTCCTCGTCCTCGAGGACTGTCAACAAAAAGGAGCAGTGAAAGTTTTCGTGTGCCACGACAATATTTACATGCTGCATTAAACTTGCTCTAAAGTTATGGCCCAGTTCGGTTCACTTGCGTTCAAAGTTTAAGCTTCCTTTGCCCCGCTTCCCTTAAAGCCGTTTCCCGTCGTTCATGTCAACGCATTAAAGTTGCCCATACGCCAGATTGTCCCCTGGCCAGCTATATGATTTATGTGCAAGTTTCAACGTTCTTAAGCTGGCGGTATTTTAATAATTTAAACGGCAAAATCAGAGACGATCTGCGTATCCTGCTCTGGCGCTTTGCCAAGCCACGTTGCGCTGACTGAGCCGAAAAATGCAAAAATATCCTTAGCATGTTGACAATGGCGCCCAACACAAAGCACATTTGGCAAGCGCCTGCAGCAATGCAAGCACACACCAGAGTGTGTGTGTGTAAGGATGTGTTCAGCAAAAGTGAAATAGCAACAATATATGTACATACTGAAAGCCTGAGCCAGAGAAACTTGCATGTAGTGCAAGTACAGAAGAAATAAAAAGTAGGTTATGCACAGACAGCATTTTAACATGATTTCATGGCTTACTTTTGGTCAGACGAGACGACAGACGACGGACGACGGACAAGCTCGCACTTCAAAAACTAAGCCAGATTCAGTCGCTAGACTTGATTCGCTGACTGACATAGGAAAACGCAAATTGCGTATACGCCACGCTGCAATCAAAAATATCAAAACAAACGCAGAAAATAACAAGAAATATAAACAAGACCTCAAAGGACTGAAATATTTTTTAAGCTGATAACTTTTACATATTTTAAAAAGTATACGTTCATGCCAGATACCTGAAATAATGATACAACAACAATTCTTATTAATTTAACTTTTTCAAACTGTGCAGATATTTGTTATTAAAATCTATTTCTCGTGATGATCCAAAGCTTCTCAAATAATAAACTAGTAACGTTTGCTCTTGGCAATTTAACTCAGGTCGGTTTCAAATTCTTAGTTTCAATTTAATTTGTTTTTAGAGGATCCTTAGTGTGTTCAATATGAAAGGTTTCATGGTTTCATTTTCATCACAGATGAGCTTTGTAGCGTACATAAACACAAAGATTCCAAAAGGGTTTTTGCTTTAATATGTTTCAGAAATCTTATACGTTTTTTTTGCTGCATTTTACCAAGAAATAACTGTATCTCCATATGAAATGATAAAAACTCTCAAAACTGTCTTACTCTAATTAAGATTAAAGTCATGTTCCTAATTAAATATAGTGCAATAATTACATTTTAAGAACTCTTGCCATAAATAAAGGTATGTTAATAACAAGCGCTGAGGGATGCTGAAATACCATAAAATAAGGCATAGCCATTTAACTTTTTGGCGCTTTCCAACACTCAATTTAAAGCATCCTTTTCTACTTGAAATAAAAACGAATTAACAAGCGCTAGTTCCTGGAAATCGCTTGCTCTTCGAGCTTCCTACTCTGAGACGTTTCTCAACACACTTTTAAGCTAATCTCTTTTAGTATGAGCTTGTCCCTCTTAATCCGAAAATTTTCTGTATATTTATCTGGAAACATGTCGATACTGTGTTGGCAGAAAATTTCCGAATATTTAAGTAGCTAAATATATTGTATATATGCACTTACACAGAACGCCGCGTTGTATCCTTTCAGTGGAGTTTACTTTGCTTTTACTTTGTTTTTTTTTTGGCTCTTTTTACGGCCTTTGTAATAAAACCAGCCCGAGGGACTCGTGTTACTCTTGGTGTGCTTGTTGTGTTGCTGTTGTTGTTGTTATGCTTTCTGCTGCTGCTGTTGCTTTTGAGGGCGTGTAAGCATTGAGCAAGTTTTATGCAACAAACGAGCCGCACGCATCGTCAATTGGGCGGCTGGGCAAACGGAGGCAGACGGGAGGGTGCGCGCAACAAGGATCAATGGCAAACAATTGAGCAAAAAATATGGCAAAGTATTTGCGGGTGCGCGGGCATCAATTTCGGCCTCGCCTTGGGCTTTATTTAAAGTAGCGAAGCGCGAGCGTTGCGAACTTTATTTATGACTCAATAATGTGTATTTTGATTTATGCATTGTGGGCGCGTACGCCGCAAAGTATGCCACGCTTTTGTCCCGCACACACACTCGCACACACACACACACACCCACGGATAGGAACACTCAGTTATTGTTGTTGCCCACAGCAAGCGACGCAATTTGCATAACAACACAAAAAGTGTAAGTTGGAGCCTGAGAATGTTGTTTTGAATTTGCACGTGCACTTACACACACACACAAGTCACCAAGCACACACACAGAGGCACGCTCACGCACATTCAACAATTAATCACTGTGGTTATTAATGCTTTTGCAACACTGATTTAGCACACTCGATTAACAGATTTTGTGGCTTACACATAACGATTAACGATTAACGGTAAAAGACGCGAATGCGGATGCGAAAGTTGCGACGACAGTTCTAACGGTCTCTGCGCTTCAACGGTAAACTGCACGACGGAGCAGCGCACTCGACAACCACTCAAATCCACGACCTTTTCAGTACTAAAGCGATTCATTCATTGCCACTCGTGCAATTCGAACATCCGAAGCCCGTCTGCGGCTTTAGCTTCGTCCTCGGCTCGCATTTTACCAGCGGCATGCGACTTGCGACGGCTGACTTCGGGTCGCTCAAGTTCGAAGTTCGAAAAAACGATGACAGTGCGACTGGTATCGTGTACTGATACAGTATGCGTGTGCGTTTGTGTGAGTGTGCAGGTCTCAGTGTGCGGGCTTGTAAGTGTGCCACGGTTTACGCTGCAACTTGACGAAGCTTCATACTGCGTAGGCAGGCGAGGCAACCAGTATTCTGTGATTTCGACTTGCAGTTGGTGGACCTTGATTATTGTTTGTGGAACGTAAGCTTCACTGAGTGTAACTCTTGAGTGAAAATAAAACTCAGCCTAATGATCTAATGATCCTAATGATCAATCTTCTTAAAATATAATTATAAAATTAATTATTTTTGAAAAGAATCATGAAGAACACAATCCTTAGGATGCCGCAGATATAATACACACTCAGCACACAGTAACAAAAAAATACTCATATAAGACTTAGAAAAGAAATGATCCTTCAGTTTTACTATAAGCTAACCAGACACATTAGTCACTAGCTGATAGGCTGCTGTCTTACCCCATTAATCAAGCCAGGACCTTACAAGGCCCGACTAACACCCAACGCCGTAAGCGTTTCAATCCCGTCGATCTTTCGAAAAGACGACCTTAACTGCTAAATTTGTATTTTTTGTTTCTTTTCAAAATAAATTATAGTTTTTGGTTATCAAATTTCTAAATTCATAAGTTAAAAATAACATAACGCCTAATCTTTTTATTAAGCCTGACTACCAGAGAAATACAATTTGGAAAAAAAACGTATAAACTTGTAAACGTACCTATGTATTTAGCCGAAAGATTCCTTACTATGGCCTACCTCAACTCGAATTGTATTCCCTTAATTCAAATTGTATACAAAATCCACTACGTAATTTTGTGGAACTTATTACACAGCACTCCATTGACTCTCTCGCTCTCTATCACTATCTCTGTCGCATTCTCCCTCTCTTTCTCTCACACCGAGAGAAGCAGCTCTTCCCCTCTCTCTCTAGCGTTATCCTTGTTACATCAAGCGCACAAGAAATGAAATCGCTCGGCAGCTGCAACTTGTCCGTTCACACAGCAGCAACGCCAAGTCGCCAATTATGTTGTATGCTGCAGCAAAAATTACATCAAAGGTAGTTCTCAACCTTGCGTGACTACAAGAACACGACCTAACCCAAGAAGGAAGCCAATAAGACGGGCAATGAGTGCTGAAATTAAAATTTTATTGATGAATTGACTAAAACTCTGGGGGCACCTTAGTTGGAAGTTGTGTATTTAGTTTGCAAGACTATTCTTAAATCTAGAATGGTTACAGTACCTATCTCAATTAAAACGCTCTAAAGCTGTCAACTTTGCCGGCATAAGTATGAAGCTTCCAGTTTCATTACCAGATTCATTCGCTCTGCTGCTTTAGTTACTAAGCCCCCATTCATTAATAAGATTCTCTCTGCTATTTTAGATTGTATGCGAAAAAGGGCACAACCAGAAAAACTACCGTACTATGTACTTACGACCGCCCCATTACGACAATGGGCGCGTGTACGGCTTACAAGAGAGGCACGACGAGGAGCCGAATCTGAATTCATAGCCGATTACAGTAACTTACTCTCTGGCTTGCTCTCTCGTCAACTGCAGTTGCTCTCTTTCTCTCATTGCGGTTTCGAACTCGCGCAGACGCACATCAGTTTGTGGTTTCGAACTTTAGTGGCTCGTATTATTTTTGAAATAAGCCGAGCGTTTTGTAACGGTTTAGCTCTTATACCACTCAAAAGCAAAGCTTAAGTCCACAAAGCCCGCCCGTCTTTATTTGCCCTTTAACCTTTTCAGATTTCAATTGTAAAATAAAAAACGATACATGGTCCGTCGAAATTGAAACAGATTATGTTGAGAATGTCCAGTCACAAAAGAGTCGAACCAAATGAAGCCCCAACAAACTATTTTAGCTCAACTTGGCATTCGCATCGAAATAGCGCTGCCAGGACATTAAGTAAAACCAAATTCCATGGCACACACACACACGTCGTGTGGCAACTGATGAGACTATGGCTTCAACTAGTACTATGAAGCTGGCTGGTAAATCTCAACGCTCAACCGCTAAGCATGGCATTTCATCAGCCGGCACAAAGCTAAGCGCGGGTTGCAGCACAAGCAACAAAAAACCAATCCCAACCCCAACCCCAACACCAACCCAACCCCAGAAACCCCAGCAATGCCAGCGCTGATGTTGCTGTTGCTGGTGTGAGTAAAGGAAGTGCACTAAGTGCAGTGACCAAATAGCTGGCAAAAGTCCTGAGTTCTGAGTCCTGCTCCTGTACCGCCGGAAGTGGCGCTGCTGTTGCACATGACTTTATAGCTTTTACGTTAGTTGTTGCTGCTGCTGCTGCTGCTGTTGCTCTGTGCCAGCGACAGTTTGGCTGTAAAGCAAAAGTTACATTAAATTTAAATCATGAGGCGGCGGTTTTGTGGCCAGCGACTGACGCAGCCACAGATTGGCAAACTGACTCACTGACTAACGAACTGACTGCGTGACGAGCTGAGAAAGTTAACGGCTAAGCGCTCTGAAGCAGTGTGTCATTAAAAGTTGCCCCAAATCAAAGGCGCTTAAGCATTCAAATAGCAATTAAATCCTCGCAGCACACAATATTGATACCCTATGTAAAAATGAAGGGCATTTGTAGGTCGTGCACTTATTTAACTTTTCCAACATGTACATATGTAACAGGCAGAAGGTGCCATCCTCGATCAAGGAGAGCCAAGTCGGTATAGTGTAGTTTCCAATTCAATAAGCGATCATATTATCGGATTTTACAATTAAATAAACACAAAAATTGAATCATTTTATTTAGTAACTTTTTTAGTAACTAAATTTCATTTCTTTGTTCTTGATTCAAAAGCTTAAAAACACTTTTTATTTACCACAAAAAATAACAATAGATTCCACAATTTTCCTTGTTTTATCAAAACTACAAAGCAACTCTCATATGTCTCGAAACATATTTAATATATTATTTTTAAATTTTAATATTATGATTGATCACTTTTAAAGCATGTCCAGCTTGGCTTCCCTTCCAATAACCTGCAATACCTACTAAAAATTTCAGAACTTGATTGAAGACATCGATCTTAGATATATTCAATGATAGATTTTACCTGTGCTTATTAAATATTACAAAAATAAACATATTAAATTGCTCACCCCATATTACAGGGTATTTCCCTGTCGTGCACTCTCGCCTGTAACATTCCCTATTGTTACTTGTTGTACTTATGTGATTTTGAACACCAAACTAACAATTATATAATTACACGCACTTTTGCAGCATTATCATAAGAGACACGTGTATGTGCATGTGTGCAAGTGTTTGTGTGTATGTGTGTGTGTGTGTGGGTGGGTGAACGGCAATGGCAACTAATTAATCAGCTTTCGTAATCAGTGCTCAATGATGCAACAGCGCAGCGGCATTTAAACGGTCTATAATTAAATCAAACACTCAATTAAACCAAGAACAATCGAAACAATGGTTGTAAAGTAGGTCGGTTGATCAGCTCATTTATGAAATGCTAATGGATTAACCAGCTCAAATATTTCATGAATAAATCTGGCTTCCGTTTACTATATTATTTGGAATTCCAATTATAAGAACAACCTTTTTGAGCCACTTTTAAACTATCCTTTTTCACTAGTTTTCAATATATCCACCGAACGCACCGCATTCATTAATTAATCAAACTACAAATGGCAACCACAACACATCAAACTGGCCAAGACATTGGACTGACCACGCCTTCTCCTTGTCAGCCTCCTACTCCTGCTGCTTGGCTGATGACCAAAACCCCAGCATCCTCACAGGACTCAAAGCTGTGTTCCGTTAAAAAGTTATAATTTAATTATTAAACATCTATTGAAAGTTATTTATGTATAACTAAGCAAATAACTAAGTTACACACACATACATACAAACAGGGTGGAGAGTGGAGTGAGAGAAGATCCTTTGGCCAGCTCTGCAAAAATGTTCAGCACAGCAGATTTGTTTCTCCTACCTTTTGTTATTGCTTGTGTCTTATATTAAAATGAAAAAAACCTAAATAATACAATTATGATAAGAGTATCCAATAATGGAAAATAAGTTTATAGCAGTGATTTTTAAGCCAAAAATAAACTGTTAATATAATACAGTGCTCACTGGACAGAGTGAACTTATTACAACCAACGTGCCGATAACGATTGTCAATGGAAATCGAATTTTTATTTCAAAATATCTTTATCTAAAATATCTCTCAACAACAAAATTCATTCATATTACCGAAAATTTTCCTAGCGTGTACTATAATTCTATACCCAGAGTCAAATGAAAATTGTAGCAATCGCTATAAAATACTTGTTAGCATAAACTTTTTAAGCTTGACTATCAATATAAAGAAATAAATAAATAAGTTAATATTGTAGAAATATGTATTAAAAACATTAAAACAATTCTGAACAACAAAAGCCCAGTTCAAAATAATACTAGTTTAAAAAGGCGAGCACATATAGCTCCATACTATTAGACATAAGCATACTATATTTCGAGATGATTGCCAAATGGTAATTATATAAGCACCAGTTGTTAACCTTTCTTCACCCAGCTTACAAACTATTGCAGAACAGAAAATATTCAGTCTTACTATCGTTATATTTAGCTACATTTTGTTTCCACAATATAATTGTATTCACCATAATATGTAGCTAATACCTAGATGTAGAAAACTTACATTTAGCAAGTATTCAACTCGGTCCAAATCCAAATCTTTTGTAGCCACTTCTTTTGGTCAGTGCAGTCAAGCTGTAAATTTATTTAACCACACATCGGGAGACAGCCATGCCATGTGTGCTGGGGCACAAAGGAGTGAGCAATAGAAGGACAACTCTGGCGCCTGTGGCCAACTTTGCTGTGGCAACTTTGCTTAAAAACAGCAACCAGCAACTCCTTGTTGGCACTTCGGTACAGCCAAGCGATCCATGCATGCGACGAGGTGCGGAGAGTTCTTGCAGTGCCACAAAAAAGTTTTGGGCACGTGTGTGTATTCTGCCTTTACGGGTTATTCTAGTTGTTGTTAGCAGTTAGTCAGGCAGAGTCATTCGCTGACGGGTGAGTTGGCAGCCTGGCTGGCTGGATGGCTGACTAGCTTGCTTAAATATTAAAAGTCCAGGCACCAACAACAGTTGGCTAAAAAAAAAAACTTGGCAAGGCCTGGCCGCCGCTTGTCGCACGTCGTCACTTAAGCAAAACGCAAAGTTTCGACTCCCAGCTTGCAGCGTGCAGCGTGCAACTTGCAGCTCGCAGTTTGAAGTTCGCTGTCAGTCAACTCAGCCCTGCCCAGCCCGGCTGCCTGCCTGTTGTCTTTGTTTAAAGCAACAAAAACTGCTACTAGAATAACTACATACTGCACGACGGCACAAGGACACGCGTTAAGTTCAGCTAAAGTTTTGTCACACCCACACATACACACACCCACACATACACACACTCGCACACCGCACACCCAGATGCGAAGCGCATTTAACATAAACAAACTACATTTCCAGTTACTATACTTTTTTCTTGCTAGCCGTTTGTTTTTCTAGCAACATTTTTTGGCTTCTCCTTGCCGCAAAACGTGTTTGGAAAATTAAAAAAATTCCTTTCCTCTTGGAACGCTTTGGCTTTTTTCAGAGTTATTTTGTAGAAAATTATTTAAGCTTCAATCTGAGGGCAGCTACTAACTAATTTTTAGCTATAATATATCTTGGTCTGAAATTAAAAATGAGATTAGATACATACATGTTAAAAAGATAAGTATTTTTATTATCCTGTTGCTATCACTGTTTCTTTTAAATATCAGTGTATGCATAATATCATTCAGATTTAAAATTTAATGATGTATTTTGAATTTACTTTTAAAATAGTAATAAAGAAGCATGCATATTGACGGAATAGTCCAATTCTGATTTGAATATTTATATCCCTAATTTCTTGCTTAAGTTAAGGTTTTCTATAAAACGATCGACTCTTATGATTGCTTTATTGTATTGTAAATATGGTTATGGCTTAAATCAGAACTGTGACTAATAAAAATTAGTTAAAGTGCTTTTGGCGAGAATACTCGATGGGGAGATATCCTTTGTCCAGGCCTAAGATCCTTTAACAGAACCTTCTACGCACTATAATCAAATTTTGCTCGACGAATATACTTTATGAAGTCGGATGCTAATATTTTACAATTGCAGCAATTACCTAATTTAATTTTTCTTTAGGGCTGCATCAGCAGCAGTCAGAATCATCTACCCACTTAAGTGAATTATTTCAGAACATTTGAAAAAACAAAAGCGCATCTGCATTTCACTCAAAGATGATATTGTATACAAACAAAGACGAGAATCTATGAGGACTCCCATGATACCTTTACATTCAGTACGTACACAGCCATCTATCTGAGATACATTCCAGTATATGTATACGTATATGCACGTATCTCAATATGTGTATTCATTAAATTTGTATAAACAAATACGGATGGTATAAATTTTGTGCAACGAGTCGGCGTCTTGTGCTGTTGCCGTTATCCAGATAAATATATGGAGAAGAAGCGAGCTAGCTAAGGTATATTATTCCAGAGCTCAAATGGTATCCTGAAAAAACAAGCAACAGTTTTGTGTAGGCAACAATGGAAACAACAACCAGCAGTAAAAATAAAATAAGAACAACAAATCGGCACTTTGCCTTATGTTTGTTGATTTTTCTGCTCGTTTTCTTTCTGCGAATGAAGGCAACGAATTTACAATTTCAACGTGAGCATGCGAATAATAGATACGTAGATACATAGGACCATATGTAACTTACCAGTATTAACAGCAATGGACACGCTGTCTACACCTACGTCTATAATAGCCCCAAAACTTTTGGTTGGCTTAAAGCCGTTGCAGTTTTAGGGTCGCTGCGATGAGGACACAAGAAACTGGAAACTATAACCAGAAGTTATCAATGTTGCACTCTGGAGTGCCAGGTCATTACCACCCCAATGATACGAGTACAGCAAAGTTTGTAACTCGCAATAAGATTACAATATACCGTTAAGAGCTTGGTTTCGCTGATGTATATTAATACAAAATTGATAATAATAATTTAATACCTAATAGTATATGAAACAGCTTAGGGGGGCGTAAGTAAATTGAAGTAAAGGATTGTAACCAGCGAAGAACCTTGTCTTCAACTTATATGGTAAATGATAACGTGCATGTATACTGCTAATGAGCTTCAAAAAAGTTAAAAACATTATGTTAATATATATAGAAACGTGCGTTCGGTGTTAGTTAGCCTAATACTCAAGAACCTCTGTACCAAATCTCACAATATTTTATTTATGCATTATTATTGCATAGCTCTTTTTAAAGCTTTGACACGAATTTAAAATGTTTGTAAATTTTTTTTGTGTATTTGTCATCTTTAACATGGCTGCCTGACATTTGGGACCAAAGGGAAAATCTACCTCCAAGGGCGGAAAACTGTTGTATGAAACTTGAAAACCCTACTCCCAGTCGTCACCACGGACGGGGAGTGGTCTTAAGGTCAAATGTGTGAGAGAAGGTTTTGTTAGATCGTAAGGAACGGGAGGGAAAAGAGTGGATTGTTATTTTGGTTATTTCTTTATTTCCCCTCCATGCAACCACAATGTGCCACAGGGAAGCGTGGTTGGGAACAGCTAGTTTATGTATGAATGCGTCGATATCAAAATTTATAATTGCAACAAAATGTTTTATATCAAGCCACAATATCTCACTAATTTCTAGTCCTCTTTATGGTATCAGCTTTTTATTCAATTGTCACCCAACTGCTGTTCGTAATTATTTTTTTGCAAGCAATCAATAGCAATTAGAATATTGAGTAAGTGTTAATTAAGGCACGGCGGAACTCGAAGCTATTCTTGACGTGTCACCAATTCCAGCACCCAATTAGCTGCCTATTTATTCATTAGGCTTCATTATCTAGCTGGTCAAGTGCAGCAATAAAGGCAATCAAATGTAATTAAACACAAGATTAACTTTAATTAAAATGAATTAAATGCAACGCCACTTTGATCATTGAAGCAAATGAAATCTCAAGCGTCGCGTATATATCGCAAGTGCAATTAACTATTAACAGTTTATGCAAAAAGCTTAAAATAAAACATAAAGCCTTATAGACATGTAAATACATATATACCCGGATTTATGTGTCTATGTAAATGTGAGCAGATTAAGGCCCGGTTAAGACCTGACCGACGTGCTGAATGAACAATTTTTTGCACGCAATCGAACATCAACACCGATTCCAATTCCATTTGCATAATCAATGCATATTTGGCGGCAGTCATAAATTAACAAATAGAATTTAATTGCATACTTTTGGGCGCCACAACGTCGCGCACACAAATTAATAATTCATTAATGCGCATTAATTGCCGCGCTGCAGCAACAAATTCAAAAACCCACAACGAATCGCAACGAATAAATGCATATGCTTATTGGCTCTTCATCTGTCACCCCCTTAACCCCTCCCACAACTGCCGCCAAAACGCTTGCAAATTAATTGCAGCCTTTGTTGAGTCGGCTTAAAAATAAAAGATAAAAAACCAATAAAAAACGGAAAAGATTTAAAGTGGTTAATTTGAGCACGTAACTTTAAACTTTACTGCACTTTTTTGTTTCAAATGTACTTAACAACTGTGTAAATATATAAATTGTTGATCCCAAAGTTTTTACAAGCAATAGGCTACTTAGCTATATTAATTGTTCCGATCGGAACTGTTTGCGGAATCTAAGTTAAATGAACTATTAACGAATAAACTTCCAAGGTGCGAAAATCATCTGTGCACTTTAAAGTTCGTTTTAAACAAATTCAATGAATAGATAATAAAATATAATTGAAAAATAGAAATAAAAATAAAAAAATAGTAATAAATTAAAATTATTATGATAATAATTAAATTATTATAACAATATATTAATGTTATGTAATAATTAAATTATTATAATAATATGATAATGATTTATAATATTTATAATAATCGATGAGCCATGCTAACTTTCTGTTTCAAGTTTCAACTAACCAATTATAAATATAATTTGATTTTTGTTAGCTCATTTTATAGATTTGTCTTCCTAAATTTTCTGCCAATATTCCTTGATATCAAGGATTTTTTACACATTTTTATATGTAATGCTTTTGTTTAAATGGCTAAAAATAACATTCAGACCCATTTCCAATTCTGCCAAATACATTAGGAACCGAAACCAAAAGATGTTTTAAATGTTATTCGGATCGAACTGCGCTTCGAACACAGCTTTAGAAAGAGCGATTCAAATATTTACGTATTTGATTCTGATCATTGCAAACACAAATAAAAGTGGTAAGGTATATTCAAATACATAAATTAAAACTTAACTTTATAAAAATGTTAAGTAAAATTAAAATTAAATTTTGTTAAGCGCAATTATTATTTACTTATTCCGAATTAAAAGCAGCTCAGTTTCTTTTTATAACTTCCATGAACCAAGCCATTTATCTACAGAATACCTACAAATAATTACTTCAGCCAGCTAATTTTAAATGCCTTCATAGACTATGCTGTTGAAGAGCTCAGCATTCAGAAGATCTCTGTGTATAAACAACCTTTAAAACAGGCTGCCCACTTAACGGTGCACAAAACAAACACGCGCCACGCATGAAGACACACGTATCCCAAGCACACACTAACAGACACGCACACACACACACACATACAGACGCACACACAACGACAGGATGCCACGCAACTGCGTTGCATGAATTCAATCAATTTTAATGCAATTTAAATTGCATTCTCTTGTGAAAACATACAATGCGTGGCGTCTACACACGCACACACGCACAACACAAGCACCCTGAACGAAGTTAGCATGCACACCCCCGCACACCCGCACTGAGACGTGTGCGCACATTATGCTGCAAGTGGAAGCGTTGCCATGCGTTAATTGGTGGCCACGCCCAATTGTCAGACCGTGCCATGCGGGTGTTGGGCGTCTTGCAGTGCCGACGTTTATATTGCCTCAAATGTCATTCACATTTATGGTTGGTGCTCTATGCCCCGTCTCCATGGTGCATCCTTCCTACATATCCTGGCTGTTGTTAAGAACCAGAGACTGTTGCACAGCCGCAGGCATGCAATTACGAATGCTGACCCAATCCAACATCTACAGCATCGAATATCGGCCGCACATCGAATTGGACTCATTAAATTTTGAACAGTGTCATATTTCCAGTGCCTAATGCCAATTGCAAGCAAATTTTAAAGCAATCAGTAACATGGTTTTAGCTCCAAGGGCTAAGGGTCTTAAAATCTTTGGTTGTCGAGGGCATTTCAATGACCCATCAAACAATTTGCATAGTTTCCTTCGGCTCAAAGAAACAGAAGCGATTATATTGAACCGTATTGTTCACCTATCTAATTAATCCTTAGGTCTTTAGAGACATAACGAAATGTAATCAAACAGCACAATCACGGATTAAATGACCCTTTGAGCTTTCAACTCCTTCTCTATCTTATATCGCATTATTGCCTGGTTACAGTCGCATGCTTCCAATTGTTAATTAAATTAATATTTGATCTTATTTTAATTACTTAATAAAATTAACCGATAAAATACTGACAATTAACAGTGTAGGCAACCTGAATTGAATTTCATTGCTTAAAAAATGTTATTATCATTGCCAAACACGTTTTTATAATCATCGCAATTGTAATGCTGATTTAAACTTGCTCTAATCGCATCACGTACACAATTCCACACATTCACACACACGGTTGCACCCGCTCATATATATTTAGTATATGGTCTTATTGAATACAACACAAATACGAGCCCCATGCATTTTGGCTTTAGTGTAAACATGAAAATTCACAGCAATTCCAAAAAGAGGCAAATAATATCAACAAATGAACGCAAACGCTGACAATTTGTTGACGATTTTCGACTACGCCGAACACGCTAAAAATTAATTTCAATATTATGTTCATGTTCCTCTGTCCTTCCTACACGGACTATCTGTAACTCTGTAAGTGCGTGTGTGTAAATTAAAATAATTTTAATTACGTTTGTGCATAAAATTGCAAATCGCAAATTGCAACATCGCGCATGCAACCTGAAACGCCCCTAATTATGCAATGATTATTCGAGGCGTATATCCGGCGGGGTGGACACACTCGCTGTAAGCCGACCTGATTTCGTATTATTTTCTAAGCCCCGGTATTTTAGCAAATTGTTATATATATCATGTGCATGGGTATAGGAGTGTATGCCAGATAACCAGTGACATGTCAAAGGCGACAAAGCATAACGAAATTAATTGTGCGCATTAAAAGGGATTGTGCAAACATTAAAAGGGATTGCATAAAAAACATTTAACTGCCACAGACTAACCGAATGTGATAATAAGCATTTCAATTTAACACCAGTTTTAAGCTGTTGTTTTGTTTTTATCAACTTAACTGATTAAATTTGTTTGCAAATATTTTAAATATTTCATTAAGATAATTGGACACCAAATGGAAAGTTCTTTTTGTCAAAAAGTAAAATGGATATCTAGCATAACTCGCATAGCTATTGAGTATTCAGACCATTTTGTTATTATACCCTTGCAGAGGGTATTATTATCTTGTCTAAGTATATTTTTTTCAGCGATGTCCGTCTATCTGTTTATATGCAAAAAAGCCTCTCAAGAGCTACAGAGCTAAAGTGATGAAACTTGGCATGGATTCTTCTTTTTGCTGCATGCAGCACATCGGCATATAGCTGCCATAGGAACGATCGGTCGACAATTATGTTTTTGTATGAAAACTTTTATTAAGGTATCCTGACCAAACTTATCTCTTATATAAGATGGCCAAATTGATTCAAAATCGGACCACTTTTCTTATAGCTGCCATGGGAACGATCGGCTAAAATTAAGTTGTATGAAAAGCTTCTAAATATGTTTATGACGGTATTTCGAGCAACTCACCAAATCGGAGTTTCATTACGTTTAGTACAAGCTGACCAATTTTGGTACAAATCGAAACGCTATATCTTATAGCTGCCGTAGGAACAATCGGACTTAATATATAGCAGTTATTTCTTCTTATTTCAATATTCGACAACAAATTGATTGTATATTCTTATGACACTCATGGCTGCATTTCAAATTATTATCCAGAGGACTGTTTCCCGGTACAAATTGATTTGTAATCCTTTGGATCTTGATTAATTGAGAATATAGCAATTTTCGTTTTAGGCTAGAGATTTTAAAATGTAAATAATTTCCTAACTTTACAGTTGTAGCAATGATTAGTATATGTTATTGTATATATAAAGCAAAAACAATTTCCCAATTCTACGATCCCACCAAGAAGAGTACATTTTAGCTCATTGTTCCTCCTCTAATAGTAGTTTACTTGCAGTAGGCTAACTTATGATGAACATGAGCTGACTCTATTCAGTTGACCTGCAGTGTAAATGTGCTTATTTACACATATTAAATGGCTTTTATTGGATAATAACACCTTAGTGTTGTACTTGAAGCTATTACTTATTTATGCTAGCATGTCTATTTGTATACTATATTGCATTTATATAGTATATATTCTAGGTACTTTATTTTAATATGTGCATAACTCGCAGGCAAGGAGGGCAGTCATCCGAAGCGTTTTGAGCACCTGAAGCATCCTTGAAAGTCACACAAAGCATTCTCCGAGCAGTCTCTATATGGGCAACGAGCGACCCAGCCACGAACTGCATATTTCACATATACTACATACTATATAGTCGTAAGTATACTTTAGTATAAAAAATATAAGCGCTGCGCTCGCTTCCAGAAAAATGAAAATGCTAAACAAAGAAAATAAAAGCGAACGCCGCACGAAAAATGAGCGCAAGGCAAAAACTAAAAGAAAAATGCCGCTGCTGAGAGAAGAAGGCACTAACACTGGAGGGGACAGCTGAGAGGGGTTAGAGTCGCAGTGGTGCACCGGGCAGGAGGGCAGTCGCATTATTTTGTATTACAGCGACTCTATAGCTGACCCCAGAGCTCAGCTTGTATTGCAATTTTTCAATTTCAAAAACAATTTTGCTCTGCCAACATACGTGTGGTCAAAGATAAGCTCTGTAAATATATAAAAATAAAAATAAAAAATGTACAAAAGCGCGCTATAAAAACCAAAACGGCAGAAAACCAAAGCGAACCGCAGCTCAAGCAACTACTACAGCAGATCAAAAATGGCCAAAGCCAGAAAGGCGGCCAAAAATAAAAATAAAACACATACACACACACACACACACACACATATGCACAAAATAGGATGACCAAAAATAAAAATGCTCGTAGCTTGTGGTGGGAGGATGATATTGCATAAAGGCTGGCACCAGCACCCAGCGGGATATGGCACACTATGAATTGTGTTGTCCAGCATTTAGTCCTGCAATGCATAAGCGACCTGCTGTGCAGCAGCAGCTCGAGTAGAATGAGAAGCAAAAGGACAGGACGGAAGTGAGGCGAGGATGGGAGGCTCAATTGACCTGCTGGCTGGAGGTGTAGATGACTTGCTCACTTGGCCCCTTTATGGAGACCCTTTTGATTTAGTTTTCATGCTTCGGTATTTTCAGGCTCACTCTTAAGAATATAAAAGCCATTTATGGGTCCATTTACAGATGCATGTGCATGTTGTAGTATTAGGTCCTTTTGAAAGCTAATTGTTTGGAATACCAAAGTGCCATGGGGGTGGTGCTTCTATTATTTATATTTAAATAATATTATACGAATTATAACTACGAGTATAATACTCTCCACTAAATATCAAATGAGCTTAAAAGTTTTCTATGCTTTCAGGTCATATACTCGTATATATGTATATGGAAATATGTATAAAGCAACTAAATCTGCTCACTCACGTGAATATTTTCAATTCATCTAATCCGATATTTGCAAGTACTTTCAGCATTTACCAGTAACTAGCTTGAGTGCATTATCATGCAACGTTGAAATCGTTCAGAAAAGCGATTTTCAATTGATGCCCCATCAACACAGCATCCGCGTGTGTAAATCGAAGCATGTACACACACACGCAGAAATGCAGCATAAGACCCAAAGCCAATGCCAAGCAAATTGTTGAGCATTTTGTAGCAGGGCGCGCAACATAAAAACCAAAGCCAAGTCATAACTTCAGCTTGATGATGCAGCAGCAACAACAATGCGACAGCGATAACAATTATAGGAGCAACTGCGGCAGTTCCAGTCCTTGACCGCACGCACAAATGCAGCAGTACCAACAACAACAAGTAAGAATGTTATAGTCGAGTATACCCGACTACGTAACTCCTGTACCCAGGTCTAAAACATTCAATCGCAAATTTATCAAAATCGGAACTCGATGACGAACGATGACGATGACGAACGACGGTAGAGTGAAAGAAATACTAGCAGCACAATGCAGAGATGAGCGAGACTGATCGAAGAGCTGATACTTATCGATATTTTATCGAAGAGGCCAATTGGCTGCGCGCCAACAGTCAATTTTTGAATTTTGATGCATAGTCTGCACTATGCAGAGCAGAGAAAATAAAGTCATGCAGATGGCGCATGTCTCACAAAGAAAAATGTCAAGCAGATCAGGTGCTTAAAATTTATCGTATGGTTTGCGTACCGATAAGCAATTATGAAACCATATGGGCTTGTGTTGCTTAAAAGCGACATGTGCATCAGCTGATGCCGTGTGTTTTGGTATGTCGTGACGTCACGAGTACAAGACCCGCTGCACTTTCGCGCTCGCTCGCACACATGGTTAAGCCTTAAGTACTTAATAGAAAATGCACGCGCTTCGCGCTCGCTCGCCCATATGTACATACATATGCTGAAGCCTTCATGTTGCTGCTTGCCAAGCCTGCAGTACTGAATCTTGTTTGTTGAATAACTTCCTTGTTTATTATCCGATTGATTTGAAATTTGGACAGAAGATTAAGAGTGACTTAAGTAATATACATGTCGAATTCTAAAGCTATATCTTTAAAAGTGTGGCTGTAAAACGTTTTTATCGAATTGCGGGGGAACGGGGGAAGATATCTAAGATCGGAAACAAACTTGATCTGCGTATGGTATACAGGAAGCTACATTCCAAATTTGGTGTCTCTAGCTATTATAGTTGCTGAGATCGACGCGTTCATCGGACAGACGGACAGACGGACAGACGGACAGACGGACAGAACGGACATGGCCAAAGCGAAATCTCTTTTGATACTGATCAAGAATATATATACTTTATAGGGTCGGAGATGTCTCCTTCTGCCTGTTACATACTTTTGCACAAATCCAATACCCCCTTTTTACCCATTTTATGGGTACAGGGAGTAAAAACAGCAACACCATCAAAATCAACTCGCCACAGCTTCAAGTGTATTACTGTTTGTGGCTGACGCAATGCGTCTTAGTTATTATGTGCGTGGTTGTGGTCGTGGTGCAACTGCAACTGCAACGTGGTGTAAGCCAAAGACAAAAGCTTGCATTGAGCGTGAAAAGTAGTGCTCGGCAGATGTCAACATTAGTTGCAACTGCTGTGGACAGCTGCGTATACGTAATGTGCACTACAGCAACAATGCGTATGAGCAATGTGCGGAGATAGGGGTAGGTTGTGGTTGTACTTATGATAGAAGTGAGCAATTAGAGTCTTAGGTGAGGCTGCAAGAGTTTCGATCGTTTTGCTAGCAATGTTTACATATCCATTTTTACTCCCTGTACCCATAAAATGGTTAAAAAGGAGGTATTACATCTGTGCAAATGTATGTAACAGGCAGAAGGAGACATCTCCAACCCTATAAAGTATATATATTCTTGATCAGTATCAAAAGAGATTTTGATTTGGCCATGTCCGTCTGTCTGTCCGTCTGTCCGTCCGTATGATCGGATAATAAACACGCAAGTTATTCAACAAACAAGATTCAGTGCTGCAGCGCGGGGGAAGAAGCAGCACAGCCACCATTTAAAATGCCTCGCTTGCGGTGTGGCTCGTGTGTGTTCATCTTTGTGTATGTGTGTGTGTATGTGTAAGTGTACGAAGACGCGATCGGCAATATTTGACCTGGGTAAAGGGAGTTTTGTAGTCAGGTATACTCGACTACAGCATTCTTACTTGTCTGAATTGTACTCTATCACTGGTAATACCTTCATATTATATAGTATTGAATATATAATATAGTATACATGCCATCAAATAATTTATTAATTATGCCGTTTAAAGTTCTTAAAGTTTTCCATTCAAATTTATTGCTTGCTTATTTCCTTAGTAATTTTTGAGTAAATAACAATATGAAAAGTAATGGAAAACTATCATGAAAAACAAAAGTAGCATCGATTGTTTTGAAACTTCAAGCTTAGGTCCGACATATAGGTCTGACATATGCTATAGAAATGCCGATATTTTTAAACCCTCTTTAAATTATCTAAAAGATTTGTTTTACAAGGTTAATAAATCTCATGACATAAATGCACAATTAAAGTTAGCAAGGTTACTGAAGTAATTATATGTTATATTCATAATAAATAGTCAAAAAGATATGAGCAAACAAGTAAGAATGCTATAGTCGAGTATACCCGACTACGAAACTCCCTGTACCCAGGTCTAAAACATTCAATCACATCTACGTCCACTTACACATACACACACACATACACAAAGACGCACGCACACAGGCGGCAAAAGCGACAGCGCAAGCGAGGCATTTTAATTGCGGCTGTGCTTCCCCTTCCCCTCTCGCTGTATTTCTGAATATTCTTTCGTGAATAAAACTTCCGTGTTTATTATCCGATCGACTTGAAATTTGGACAGTAGATCAAGAGAGACTAAAGTATTGTACATGCCAAATCTTAAAGCTGTATCTTGTTACTGTAAAACGGTTTTTATCGATTTGCGGGGGAACGGGGGAGATATCTGAAATATGAAACAAACTTGATCTGCGTATGGTATACAGGAACCTACATTTCAAATTTGGTGTCTCTAGCTCTTGTAGTCGCTGAGATCGACGCGTTCATCCGGACAGACGGACAGACGGACAGACGGACAGACAGACGGACATGGCCAAATCGAAATCTCTTTTGACACTGATCAAGAATATATATACTTTATAGGGTCGGAGATGACTCCTTCTGCCTGTTACATACTTTTGCACAAATCAATACCCCCTTTTACCCATTTTATGGGTACAGGGAGTAAAAATACTTTTAAGTCCGTATTAAATTCCAAAAAATGAGGCACTGAGTTTGAAAATAGTTTAGGTGAGCCACAAAAAGTATTCAGTTAAAAACTAGATTCTCTTCAATTGAAATAAATTGCTGCACTCTCGGAGTGGCAATAGTGCGTATACTTAATGTGCTTTGGCAAATGCCAGCCCGCAGTCAAGTAAATTGACAAAAGCTGCACTCAGAGGCAGTCAGAGGCTGTCGTTGGCAACAGCAATAACACAAACCGCAAATCCCCAAGCCGCTATAACATTTCTCAAATGCTACCATTGAGCTAGGCGACGCGAGGCGAGCCCAAGCCGCGTAAGTCGCGAACAGCCACAAGCCAAGCTGAGCCAAGATGAGCCAAGCCAGGCAATGCAAACAAAGGCTTAACAAGAGGAACAGCACAATAAGCTCAAAAACACACACACACATACGCACACAAACTGGGAAATGGAAAATGGGAAATGCGACCGAACCAAAAGCAAATCAAAGTAGATGCAACACTCAATTGCTATTATCGAGAACGCACAAAACAACAACAGCAACAACTGAAGGAACTGCCTTTGAAAACAGTAAATTGCCTTTTCCGTTAAGGAAAATGCTGCAAAGCCCAAGCAATCCTTTTCCCCTCTCAATCTGTATATCTTTCATTTTATATTAAAAACCGCGTAATGGAGTGCAACTTATTGCCTGTGCATTTGGGGTTTGTGAAGGAAAACCATTTCTGCCCGCCTGTGCAGCAGTCGCTTTTTGTGTGCAAATGTGCGGAAATTCAATGAAAATGTAATGAAAACGCCAATGAAATTTTGTGTGGCCTCCAATGGCCATGCTCATTGAGTCTGCAGCAACAAACGACTGACGACTTCAACTCAAATATCAATAGGCTGCCCCAGACGCATCACAAAAGCCACTAACAACAGATTCGAGCACTAAGCGAAGCCCCCAACTGCCTGACAGGCAAATCCGGAGTCCAATTCATGTTTCAATCCAAACTGCAGTCAAGTGGGAGCCTCAATTTGTATCTGAATGAAATGCACTTCAGGAATTTAGGTGCCTGGCTTTTTTGTGGATTTAACGCCAGGTCCAATTGGTTGCTATTGAAGGTAAGCTGCACTCTCTAGATGAAGGTTTCCCGCTATAAAATACTAAGTGTCTTGCCTTAACTGTTATGGCTAAACTCAAGAAACGATTATATTAGCACATTGAAACAATTGAATAAATGCTATAGGTAAGCCCATTAAATTAGGTTATTATTTAAAATTATGGCGAAATAAAATGAGAAAGATGGCGTCTGCATATGCAGACTGCAAAACTATCGATAGTGGCTAAAGGCGATAGTTTTGATGGCCGATGACCGACACAATCGATACTAGATACAGTTTAAAATAATATGGTCATTATTTTAACAAATATATGCCTGCAACGGCAATAGAACAACCAATAAACCATCAACGGTGACAACCGAGAGTGCACTATCGATAGTGTCATCGATATGTTTGCAGCACAAGTACATATGTATGTATATATGTATATATTTTTTACTAAGCCCCACGAAGAAGCACACTTCCTACAACAATAAATAGAGCAATCGACCTATTTCTGATAAGTGATTAAGCTAGTTAAAGATGTTAATGCTGTCATCTCCTACATTTAACTACATTTAAACCCAATGTATCGCCGCAGATCTTACATATTAATTAGGCTTTACTACTGGTCGCGAGCATGCGTAGCATACTCTTATATTATCTTCAATATTTTAAACCAAATCTATACCTGATCAACAACATTTGGACTATTATGAATTGACAACAATGCCTTGACAAACTATTTTTAAACTGAATAGCGACATACACATGTATGTACAGCATATACTCGTACAAATTAAATTTAAGTACCCTAAACTGATTAAAAACTTGACTGACTGCACCTAATTTGTCTCTACATGTATTTGAGCTTCTTAACAAGCACTTGGCATGCATCAGCGCATATATGGAACACTTCTTCAGATATTCGCAGTTGCCATCTGAAGCCTTCAAAAAATAAAGGTAAAAGTGAGTTAAGCAGCTCACGACTTGTCTTGAGTAAAGGCGAAAAAAAAAATACTTGCGCTTTTTAATTTGAAAAAATTGTCAAGCATCAAAATACTTTTAGAGCTTGGCAGGGCCAGGCGAGGACATGCTCGTAAGGCGGCCAAGGAGTAGAAATCGTTGCCAGTCTCCCGTACGCCCTGAATCTGCTTGCCGTAACGTAATCCGTGTGCTATGCGTGCAAATAAATCAAATAAATTATGGAAAGAAAATGTAGAGAAAATTGAGAGAAATGACATTTGTCGCTGGGTTCTTGGTTTGGCTGTTGTCGCTTGTGGCTGCTGGCCTATTCATATGCTGCTCAAAAAGAGTAAAAATTTGTCACCAACATTGCAGCAACAACAAAAAATGAAATAGGTACGTAGTAACAGCCAGCATAAAAAGTGGCAACAGCAACAACACAACAACAACGAACAGCAAGCAGTAACATCATAATCAGCAAAAAATATTAATGGAGTTTTCATGTTTATAATGTCATTAGCTCACAAATGCTGCGGATGCTGTGGAAGTTGCCTCGGCTTCTGCTGCTGGCGTTCCCGTTGCACATGTGCCATGATTCTCTGCCACATATATTGTATGTGATTTTTTTTTATTTTGGTCTGCTGCTGCTCTTTACGCTCACAAGGAGACGCCCATAAACATGCAACTCGCACACAGCGACATACACGGGGACAGTCTCACGGACACATAGACACATCTATAAATGTGTGAACACTAATGTGCACATTATGTTGAGGCACATTATGCGAGCTGCTGTTGCCGAAGCCAAAGGCACAGTGAGTAAAGGATTGGTGGGAGGAGGGCTGGGGTCTCGGGAGCTGACTACCAGACCATGCACAATGAGTTAGTTGTGGGCCACGGGGGTGAGCTTAACCAGTTAGCTGGCACAGAGCACACAGCAAGTAAAAACCCTTTAACTCATTTGTTTTGCTTAACACAGCAGCAGCAACAAGCACCAAGCAGCTGGCATAGGCAATGTGAGAATCACGCTACGAGGATAACTAGAGCTGCAAAACTTCCTAACTGTGGAGAGGGTTATGGGTGCTCTCTTGGTGCTTTAAAAAAAGAGGCGTGTGAAATAACGTTTAGCTTGACGTGCAGGTTCGTACAAACACTCAGTCGGAGTACCCTCTAGAAACTTGGCTACAACATTGAAAAGTTTTGCTCATATAAAAACCAAAAATTGCAGTTCCACAAAAAAAAGTAAAAGTACTTGTGTAAATTCTAACTATGCAAGTATTGACATAAAATTTAAAAAAAAAAAAATTTCAAGAACAAATAAATGTAACCAAAGTAAATTATTTGATATAAAGCCATATAAATTTTACTATATATAGAAATATAACACACAAAAGAGAACTATAAAACTAATTTATATGTACATTATTCGTATAGAATTTATAGAATATAATATGTTACTATTTCAACTGTTAGGATCCCTATTTTTTTAACTGTTGCATAATCTACTGCCTTAAATTCCTCATTGGCCCTTTTAGCAACATTGTTGCGCAGTGAAATGTTAACATGTGGTTCTGCACCAGCATTCGTGTGGGTTCCGCTTATTTGTACTTTTACTATACGAGTATATACGAGTACGAGTATATATAAATATTATGAATAATATAAACTTAATGACTTGACACTATTTTATATGGCAGTGCCTTTGATATATTCTTCAGCTTATTATGTGAGCTTTGTGTCGGCAACTTTGGACTAAAAATGTTGAAAAAAAAAAGAACTCACAGCATTTAGAGCATGGAAGAGCCCACACTCATATGATTACATCTTTATTGTGATACGAAGTAAATTGTCTGGCGTTACAGAATTTTTGCAAATTCATGACAACCCTGGCAACCGTAACCGATCCCAAACCCAAACCCAAATCCAAACCCAAACCCAAACCCTTTGTCTCCCTTGACTCTAGTCAATGCGTCGTTGCGTCCTTTGTATACATTATAATGATAACATTTTCATGTTTTACAATGCTGTAATTTTTTAATGCGCTCAATATGAGTCCCACAGCAGCTGCACACACATACATATACAGATACATACACATTCATACACAGTTTACCCCCTCACACATGCTTTTTATATGGTTAGCAGTTTTTGCTTTGGTGGCGTGGTTTTTACGCTCTCAGTTAAGCGTTCTTAATGTGTCACGGTTCATTCATTAATTTTAAGTAGTTTTCAAAACTATTAAGCGCAACAATCTCTCATTGCGGTTAACAGATTTTGTTTTGTGTTGCGTTGTGTTTTGTCCTTGTCGCTGTCAGAGTTCAAAGCATTGCTTGGCTTTCAATTAAAATTTTTGCACGCGACTTAATGCATTATTAAAGAGCTCAATCAACGCTCGCCGGAAACGGAAGCAAACTGAAGTTGTTTTTGCTTCGTTTTTTATTTTTGGACAACCCCTTGCACGTTTTGGTCAATGTAATTTTGAGCCCGGGGAATGTTGTGCCCATTGCAACTGCGCGTTGCGGCGTTTACACCCGCATTTAGTTTGTCTTTGTTTGAAGCCAGCAAAGTTAGCGCATTTCATTTATTCATGTTTCCTTGGACCATCATCCCGGCGGCCAGCTCCCGTTCGTCCTTGGGCCTTCATTCGTTTTCCTTTTTGGCAGCGATTCGCGTCGCTAGCACCACGCAGCAAGTCCTGTGCTAAATGTAATTTTCCGTTGTTAAATCCTGTTTTTCGAAACTTGTTTCCAAAGTGCAAAGGAAGTCGACTTGAGCGCAACAAGCACAAAACACAGCTCAAGAAAAAACAAAAGTAAAATGAAATTTATTTAAAAAGAAATGTCGCCGCATGAAGTAAAATAAATAACTAGGCTGTCAACAGCCTGAAGCCGCTTCTCTTTCGCAATATGCCCTCAGCAGATGTAGGGCATTCAATGGGCGACTTGGCCGTCAAATTGGCAACTCAACATCTTAACGTTAGTTTCTTCTCATACAGAATTTAATCTATAAACTGCCAAGCAAAGCACGCCAGCAACAACAATTATGTGCCGCCTGACAGACTCCGGAGCTGAGTTCTGTCCTGGAAGCGGAAATGTTTAGCATTTCTTATGAAGTCGCCTCCAACTGGGTAGCAGACATACTGCATAAGTTATTAAGGAAGCGGCGACAATGAAGGTAATGAGCCAATGAAGCCTGGGTAGACAGCTAACGATTGAAGATAATATGCTATTAAATGTTCGTCCAGAATTGTTACTGAGAAGTAGATCTGTGTAATCCATAACCACATCAATTTAATGTCCGACTATTAAATCTATCCATATAAAAATAATATGGGAACTGAATATTTAAACTTGGTACTGATCACCTTCAATTAATGCACTCCTGTGTAAAGTTAAAAACCACATCTATCTGAATGCCTTTGTATGTGCTATATTCTTCGCCGCAGCCACTTAACCAATTACCTCATTATTGCAGAGGAAACCTCTTTATTTAATTAAGTTATCAAGTAAACTTAAATCAAAAACGGGTCCCTTTTACAACTGGAACTCAAGTTTATTATAAGCATTTCAGGAACGCCCAACTAATTACAACTTCTTATGTCCCAAAACACATTTGCTTTAATTAAGTTATGGCCTGGCATGCCCCTCTCCTGGTTCAAAATGACAAATGTCCCGACAAACGCCTACCAAAAAAGTTTACAGCATTTTGTGAGCAGGTCATAGTTTTTATTTGGGGATTCACTTTGCTTGACGCCCCGCGCCGTCCCGCACCGCACCGCTCCGCCTTTGTCCTCAGGCACTCGAGTACCTCCTTTTTGTACATTTGCCAGCAGAACAAATTTACGGCATTGCTTTTAGTTGTTCTCGTTATTGTTATTGTTGTTATTGCGATTCTTGTTGTTGTTGTTTTCGTGGTGCACACATTTCAAATGTACATAATAATTCACACGCTCTTTCGTTCCCTTGCTCACCACAAAAGTGAGTGGTCCTTTGTGGAAGGGGGGGTGAGCCGGGTGGCAGAGAAGTACGCACAAATCTACGCCAAAAGTAAAGTCATAAGAAAATGCATAAAACATGCCGACGTCGACGTCAACGTCGCCAACACTTCAGCTGCCAGCAGGCAAAAACTTTTCTCATCATCAACCACAAACAAAAGCCAACAATAGAAGGCTAAAGGACAGCCGGCCGAAAAAAAAAACAAAAACAAAACCATGCCTCCAAGTGGAGTCCGAACCCGAAACCGCCCCTCGGGCCAGTTGGCAAACATAAATTGCTGCAGGGCACCAACGGCAGCAGCAGCAGCAGCAGCAGCAGCAGCAGCAGCAGCAGCAGCAACAGCAGCTTCAGCAAAAGCAGCAGCAGCAGCAGCAACGGTATAGGCAATCCTGTGATACAAGGACCTCGCTAAGCCACAACAACTTTGCAGCAATTAAGCTTTGGTCTGGCATTGGGTGGGCGGACGAGCAGAGCAAATAATTTTTAATTGTGCTGCACAATGCTGTAAAATTAATTCATCTTTTTCACACTCAAATAAATTGCTGTTGACGCGACGCCAACGCTAACAACAACAACAAGAAGAACAACAACAATACCATCATCAGCAGCAGCAGCAGCTAGAACAGCCAGAGCGGAAGTTGTTGTCGCCGCCGTTGTCGTCGTCTGCTGAAGAGCGTAAATAATTACTTTTTCTTTGTGCTGTTGCCAAAACAGTTGCAATTGCTTTTGGCTTTCTCTTTCTCTGTCCCTCGCTCTCTCTCCACTCGCCCGCTCAACTTGTCGCCGCTGTGTCAGTTGCCAAAGCTCAGCAACAGCAGTGGCGACAGCAACAGCAACAGCGACATCGAGCAACTGCAATCGTGGCATACATGGCGCATACGTAACGCGGGTCGCCCTGCAATTTGTTTAATATATTTACGCCCATTGCTTGTTGCCAGCAAGTGCAAAACACGGCAAAAACAAACAGTGCCGTATACAATTTATATTTAATTATGCGCAAATTAGTCGCACACACACTAACACACGCACACATACGCGAAACAATAGGGCAGCAAAAAGTGTAGCATACTTTGCTGCGCTCAAAGTGTTGGCACATGACAAACACTCACAAGTTTTTGTGCTCCGCGTAGTTGTAGTTACATGCGGGCTAGCATTTCAAGTTATTTGGCTTGTTCTTATTTTTATTCACCTTATGTTGTGTGTGCCTGATTTTCTTGTAACTTACGCTAATTTCCTTTGCAGCTGTTGATATTTCTGCGTTGTTTCTCAATTATAGCATAACGTGTGCATATTCATTCCGATCATATCAGTTTTCAGCACTAATATTTTAGCATCTGCTGCTGTGTTATACGAAAAGTATTATTAAATGCACAATCTTTCAAAGCATTCCATTGAAAATATATATATAATTCAAGTGCTTCCTAATAAACTGCTTGGCTGCCTTTGTTTGGCCTTTTGGCATTGTCCTGAGGCCTCCCGTCACGCTTTAAACGCCAACAACTAACACTCTCGCTTTACAACTGCTTTGTCCAGGTATATGACTGGATATAAGGTCTAATAAGAACTTGACTCTTGATATTTCAACTAAATTAAAATGATGACAAAGGAAAATGAAATTCTGGCTTAACAAGAGCTCACTCTAAATTAATTTTTACTCATCTTATGGTAGAGTTGTTATTTGTAGAAATTTTCATTACAGAAATAAACTTTCGTGAAGGAATTCTAATTTAATGCAAAGTTACTCAGAACGAAAAGCCAAGAGCAAAAATATATATTTTTTTAATATAAATTTGATATTACTGTTAATTTGAATTTGAGGACACAACATCTTTTGAATAACTCACATTTCGTTTCTTTTTAAGACCAAAAGATGTTTATTATATGAAAATGATCTCCAAATTTTCGTAGAAAACCAAAGCAGAGGTCAAGTCCTTGGGAATGCCTTCGCTTGAGAAATTCATTATTGATTTATAGCTCTTACAATTTCCTTTCTAATTTCGGTATCAACATCAGTGCCACTCACAGAGTTAGACACAAGTTTAACCGATAACTTCAACAACAAACTCAAGAAAGTTTCTTACTCAAATAGTTGCCCAGCATTTACCTGCAAAACTTCAAATGCACAAGCCCACACATACACCCATACACACACACATGCCAGCCAATATTTACACACTCATTAAACGTCGCAGGGGTCCCCGCAAAAGCCCCCAGAATTTATGGCAACCCCGCAAACTGCAAACTGCATGCATCCATAATTAACTTGTACTCTTAGCATGCCATACACAGGTGAATACAGGCCGTGCAGGTATTTAGCAGCGGGCGAGACTTTTATTTGTAGCTGCACCCCGCGGATGTTGGACGGCTCTGGGCCAGAGAACAGAACAGAATACAGCCGAAACGTTGCGCTTTAATTTATGAATGGAACGAAACACTTGGGAGCCAGGGGCAATGTTATGCAAATAGGAGCAACGGGGCAGAATCGCTGCCAGCTCACGACGAAGGACGTTTTTAATTTTCGCCCCTGCAAATACCTCCGCCTATTGCCATAAGTGTGAATATTGTGTGAATGAAATTTGTTAACACAGCAGTTGACAAAAGCGACGTCAAAAGGCACCGTCTGGCGAGCAACCTCTGACGAGGCTTAACAGGATCTGACGACGAGATCTTTACCGAGGGCCTGCCCGACTTTCTCCTAAGCATATTTGTGGGAGCAGTCACATGCACGTGTGCTGTGAATTGGCTGCGCCAACAACAATAGGAGCAAAATAAACAACAACTATACTAAGCGACAATGAAGCGCTTAAAATGTCTATGACCTTTAGTGAACTAGCGGTTAGAAGGGGATTGTCGCCTATTTGGCATCAAAGGTGTAACCTCTGAGCGGGGCCTTGCCCTCGCGTCACTGTGTAGACTCCCCTAGGGATTTAAGCTCCCAATTGTTTTAACCAGACGCATTATACAAATGAACAAAATGAATTTTAAAAATATATACATAGTATTTCGTATGTGAATGGTTCCAGACGTCATTAATTCACCCATAAACTGATAAATGCAAACTGGCTAGACAATGACAGGTTGACTACAAATTGTTTCATCTCAAAATAAAATCTATGAGATTTTGTTTTGTGGCCATATTCAAATGCATTTTTTATATACGCACATAAATCAAGGCTTATAGCAAAAATAAATAAGTAATCTTTCTTATTATATTCGAGCAATGTGAGCTACGGTTAAAGATCACACGCGGCACTGTCTGTGATAAATGGAAAGTAAACGATAACTCATATGTTATACATGAGTTAGGTAACAGGATAAGGATCAGGACCCATGGAAAGTGTAGATTTACTGCTGCAAAACAATGTATACCAATACACAATAGTAGTTAATATTTAATGAGCTGCATACATTTCCTAGTATTATTGCTTGCTCGGTTGATGTCGCAGACGAGCTTATCTCAAGTAGTTACTTAGGTTACCATCTTAGTACATTTATACGTGGAAATATTATCAACATCAGTAATATAGTGGTCCAATCCGGCCAGTTCCGACACATGTACTGTCTGCAGCAAAAAGAAGGGTCTGTGCCAAGTTTCATTACGATATCTTTAAAACTGAGAAACTAGTTCGCATAGAAACAGATGGACATCACTATTCATGCTGATTCAGAATAGATACTTTGTTGGGTCGGAAACGTCTCCTTCAGGCCGTTACACATTTCGAGACAAAAATATAATACCCTGCTAGGGTATAATAAATGTACTAACGTTGGGCTTGTCTTAATACTGACTTGGTTTCTCGGACTACATTTGGCTGTGAGACTAACCTTACTTTGGCTAATAAAATAGTCTCAGCGTCTCACAGTTGCTGCAATTATCATGTTCCTAATGTAGTTTGCATGTAAATGTATATTTGTCTCAATATCTACGTCACTTTAACTGAACATTGTTAAAGCATTTGCTTTTAGATCAACAAGAAGCTTCCTCTTGCTGTTTATTTTTATAACTTAATTAACTTACTTGTTGGCAATATTGGCTGTTTCTTTATCTGCCATTTAAAATGAATTTACAATTTTGTATAAACCATAGCCAATGGAAGTGTTAAGAAATTTTTAAAAACATTTTTATCAGTATCCTTTCACATGAAACAGAGTATTCATTTATCGCGAGCTTTCAGCTTCGATGTTCTTACTTAATTATTTTTTGGCTTACGTATATGAGATGAGATACTTTCGACTATAGCATGGACATATTTTTGTCGAGCTATTTTGCTTAATTTTTATTTCACATGTTTTTAGTGCTGTTGTTGCTGTATTTGTGCACTTCCTGCGACAAAAATTGAATTACAATGTTGTCGCTGCAGTTGCTTTTATTGTAGCTGTCCAGTTTTTTGTGTGTAATCAAATTTTAAGGTTTTTTCCACTCTGTTCTTAAAATAAAAATGAGTATATTTGGTTTTTTAATGTGTACCAACGCAATTTTTTCCAGCCTATTAAAACTAGCGTAACCAAATTTTGTATGCATGTTGAAAAAATGAAAGATGAAACCAAAAATATTTTTCACCACCCACTATAACTTAGAATGTGATCAGCTATGCTGATTGAGCTGTAATTACACTGGGAGCAATGGATGGAATTAACTCTAAAATAATCGGTAGGTGTAATTGACAGTTTTCAAAAATCGAATAATCGATGTTTGAATTTTAAAATTAATTTTGATTATTTTTTTTAATTTGACAAACAAACATAATTTTATTGGTTTGGGGTTTTAATGATAAAAATAATTTCAACATTGATAAAAGTACCTTTTCGTATTGGAAAAATCAAATATAATCGATTAATCGATATATTTTTCATTCTTTTCGTAAATAGAGCATATCGCAGTCAGGAGTTTCTACATTTTGGTTTTCGTTTGTAGCCCGGCTTGTACCTTCTCGTACCCATGCAGTTGGTAAGTGATTTAAGTTGCTTTTTATAAAAGTTCGCATGGCAAATGATGTGCGCCTACTACGAGTACTCGTACTTTGTGGACATGGCCTGAGGCAAGGGGCATGCTGCATGGTAACTGTGATTTTTTGTTGCGCAAAATGCATTTCATGGGCGACTGCTGCCTCTGCCTCTAGAGTTCCTGTTGTGCATGGCCAAAATGAGTTATTAATTGAGTTATTACTTCAAATAGCGTTGCATCATTTAGTCACAGTGTTTTTCTGATGTCGCAAAAATGATTCCAGTGAAATTCTTGTTAATACGAAAAATATTATTTGGCCAGAATTGTAATTTAATTACAAGTAAAACCAGTTTTCGAAATATTAAAGCTTAAATCAAAATTTAATTATATACATAAATGGGTTTAAAAAAAAAAAATTATTTTTGTTTGTTTGTTAAAAGGAATTTTGTTAAGTCATTAGTTTCTCATTAGATGCATTTCAATAATATAGTTAAAACTAAATAAAGCTTGATCCGTGTATGTTGTTTTATAATCTATAGCCAACAGCAGAAAAATTGTAAAATTGTAAATAATGCTTTTGAATTGAATGGCTAAAAATGCCTTTAATCGAAATCTTTTAGCCCCTTAACGTGGCTAAATCTCTGTTTCACTATTACATCACTTGCATTAATTAAAATGACTGCCCTCACATATAATAATCATCTAGGCATCACTATATCGACTCGGCTATTGACGCTAATCAAGAAAATATATACTTTGTGCGATCGGAAAAGTGTCCTTCAATGCATTACACATATACTAGTGACAAAATCAGATTGCCCATTGTAAGGGTATAAAAAAATGGATTTAAAAAATAAAGGCCTGGGTAGAGAGTTTTGCAAGCTGCACTCAAAAGATAAATCTTTACGCTCGATGCATCAAACGTGCACTTTTCATTTGTTATTTGCGCAATATGCGCGTAAATCGCGATTTCAACGGCTAAATATTGATTGAATGAATGAGTGAACTCAATATAAATGCAAAGCACACGCTTCCCATAGAGCCTGTCTATCGAACTATCAACTTTATATATATGCACGTAAAATGTATGTTTGTATATTCACTTTGGGTATGTATGTGTCAGTGGATTGGCAGTTAGTTGGCAATTGAAATCGGCTGAGCTGTGTATTGCCCTCCTGCAGGCAACCATACAGAACATCATGAGAGACAGAGTTGCAGAGTTGAGACAGAGTTCGGGTCAGGTTATTGCAATGAAAATCTCTTTAAGCTGGAAAATGCAAACTGCATTTGGGCCGTAGAGCCGATCAGGCTGAGGCAGGTTGCGGCTAGCCACTTGAAACGCGCTCAAAATCATGTTACCTGCACGTTTTGGCCATCTATTCTGGCCATAGTGCACACCCAGCTCATGTTGCCTAGTTTCGGGCGCAGAAGAGCAGGGTAACTCGTGTTATTGTAGCACTGAACGATTTATTGAAAAGTGCACAGAAACACACACGCACACAGACAGGGTAATACAAACATAGAGCTACATGAAAATGTGTAGATACATTGAAAAGGTGTGCGAGTGTGTTGGGCTTTTTGTACAACGTTTGGCAGCCATTCGACGCTTGAGTTTCAATTGATGCTGTGGTAACGCTTTATTTTCATTGCAGTTTCAGTCTATGACGATGTTTTGGTTGCCAGCGGCTGCTGCATTGCTGTACGACATCATTTCAGCATTTTAACATTTAAGCATTTCAGCCATTTTAGCATATTGGCATTTATTAAGTGCCCTTACATGCTGCTGAATATCAATTACTTAAGCTATCTGCAACTTCTGCCTATAAGCCGAGCAGTTGCAATTTCATTCAGTTACATAAGTGACGCCAGTAGCGATACATGCAAATAGTATCATCAATCATCATCCAAGTGCCATACATATATGAACCAAATTGAAATTTTATTATTAGTTTATTGGTTTTTCATCTACGTGTATGGGAAAATGTAATTTCGTATGTAGTATATGCGACTTGTGTTCTCTTTTGTCTTACGCGCTTCAGTATTCAATTGTAAAATTGCAAAAATATAACTATTACCTAGCTTTAAAGTTAACAACTTTATTATTTTCAAAAGATTTGCTGTTATTATTGAGGATTCTTCTAACAAAACGTACAAAAATTGATAATCAAACGTTTCATTCCTTTGAGTGTTTAAGGCATTGAAGACGGTTTGTACAGGAAGCGATGCGAAGCGTAAGTTTGCACAAATGTGCCTTTTGACTGACCTCATGATGCGAATACAACACAAATATTGGCATTTCAAACAAATTTACCTTTAATAATTCAGAAAATATTTGCATTTTAATTTAATCTATCACCAAGAGGCAAAGTCTAGGCAAAATATTATACATGGCAGAAGTATTATATGGCTTTAATTTATATAAAAAAGAAAAAACAGTTTATATTATCATTTGTTACAGTTGTTTAATCTGCGAATCATCTATTACACAAACTGTTGAAGTAATAAATGCCAGACGCTTATTTTGTTAGTGAAATAAATTCGTAGATTTAGTTAGCAGCTAAATTACGTTCAGGCAGCGGCTAAGCCCACCAAGGCGACAGGCGGCTAAATCCATTGCAGCATATGCATATTGTCAGGGCCATGGCAGAACAACAAAAAGATAAAAACTCACAATAAAAAATGTATAAATATTGTGTGCAAGGCAAAAAAAAAATGCAAAACGCTTAGTAAAAATAAAAAAAAAAACTAAAAAACAAGCGCAACGCAAACAAACAAATGCCAGATAGTACTTTTTGTCAATAAAGCAAACAAAATGGTAGACACACACACACACACACACACATGCATAGACTCTCACCTCTACAGACACACACACATACAACAAGGCGGTGTAGAAACATTTACACGCACGTAGGCAAACAAAGGATCTGCGTCCTTATGTCTTTGCGACTTTTTGGATTTTCCATCCGCACTTGACATTGTTAGCATTTGCATTTTCGTTATTTTTTTTAAGTTTTCGGTTTTGCTCTCTCCCTGTAAAATAAATACAAATATCACGCAATGTTATGTTTTACAACCTGTCATATAGATATATATGTATTTATTTTTTATCGCTACAATGTGTACATATATTTTTTGTAGTAAAATGAGGACTTCTTTTTGACTTTATTCTTAGTGTGGTTTTAGAATTTTATAGCAGCTACTCGCTTGCTCTATCAGACATTTACAGGGCGCCCAATTTCATGTGCAACTTAAATATTTACATTTGACTTAAATATGCGTATTTTCGCATAAATTACAAAATATTTCGCATACATATTTGGTTCGTGTACCACGCGATATGTTTGCCATATACAACAATTTTATGACATTGTTGTAATAAAATTTATTAGATTTTGCTTGTGGCGTCTGTTAAGCTCGTTTGTGCAGCTCTTTTCTGCTGTAATTTAGTTTTTATATGGGGCAGCTTTTTGGTCATAAACTATAATAGCAAATGCCTTTGGGGATAAGGGAGTCCAAAAGGGTTGCCAGCTCATATGTGGCCTCTCAATTGCCAAGTGTTGGATTATGTTCAGGTTAGATATCCGGGCGAACGTTCTACTTTAAGGTTATGCTGGGTTAACAATTTTAATAGGTAATTTTGTAATTTATCATTACTTTAATAATTATTTGATTCGTGTCTCAATGTCAGTTTAAGTTTCAAAAAACGTTCATGACTGATACATTTTACTGGCCTTTTACTGAATAATCCTAAATAACCCACACTTTACGTTTTCCTATTGATTATTACCTGGGCTGTTTAGCCTTCATAATTATTTATTATTTAAATATATTATTTATAGCTTTAACTTAGTGGTTGACAGAAATTCGTAAGTATCTTTTTGAATCGAAAAAAAAAGAATGAAAATAGCATTCTAATCAATTCTTGAATACAAATTGTATTAAAAATTCTTCTATTCCTGTCTAAAAGGCAATTTATTCCCTGTTTATTATTTATCAAGTTATTTTTTTCTATATCAAACGTTTATTTATTCATATTTTGCTTTATCATTGCAGTCTCTCACTTTTTATATTCAATTTATAATTTATAGTCCAACAGTTTCTAGTTTATATATACGAGTATATAGTGTCAAATTTGCTAACCAAACAATATTCAATTAACATTTCAGGCTGACAGTTGAAAAATGCCTTAAATGATTTTGAGTTTCATAGCAAATTCAAAATTCCAAACCAAACAACAATAAGTCAATGATGAATGTGTACAAATTTGATTGCTATTAATTTGAAGTCTCCCAGAGGCCAGTGCAAAAAATCAAAACAAAAATCGCAACTTTAATGGAAATGTCAGTTTTGCACAGAAATAGACTCAACCAACACACTCTGATAAAGAGGAAGGGAAAAGAGAGTGCGAAAGAGATACAGGGGCATAGAGAGTGGGTGTATCAGAGAAGCAGGCAGTTCGGCTCTAAGCCAAATAAAGCTACGGCTAAAATCAAACGAAACGAATTGAAACAAAAATCGTTGCAGCAACTGCAGCGTGCAAGGAGAAAAACCCAAAATTGAAACGTTTGTGCAATGCAAATGGGAGTGGTCCCATGAGAGAGGCTCTGATCCAGAGCAGGACCACAAAAAATGTGCGCTTCAGGTTGAAGTTTGTCAGATTTGGTCGTGATGGAAAGGTCTTTAATTCATCATCATAAATAACTCGAATGGCTGTTGTGCAGCTTCTTGGCAATTAACTTTTCATTGCCTACTTTTGGGCGCAAATACAATTAGCTGTGAAGAAGTTGAAAAAAAAAACAACGAAACGAAAATCAAACCTTAACAATTGTACGTTGCATTCTTCGTAGCTGAGCTGCAGCAACGAACTGAATGCAAAACAAAAATAGGCCAAAGCTAATATTTGTACAACTGGACAATTGAGATGGCAGCATGCGTTAGTTCAGTTACTGCCAACCACTTTGCAGTCAACCCCAGTCAACCACCCCAGCTTGTAGTCCCACTCCCAGTCCAAGTTTCAGTCCCAGTCGTACATTACGCGGACCTAACCCCCGAGACACACGAGACTTGACTCAACTCGACTCGAGTCAAGTCGAGTCGACTCGAGCGAACTAGAGTAATGTCGTGGGAGCTAAAGATAAATAACACTTAAGGAAAAAGGGGGGGAGCAAAAGAGAAACAATTTGCCGTTTGTGCTTTGAAAAATGCATGAGCCAAAGTAAATGGAAAAAGTTACCGAGCAGCGAAACACACAAAACAACACAGCTAGAAGTAAAAATAGAGAGAGAAGAGAACAAGATGGGGAGATGGGAATAGTTTTCTGTTTTGAGGCGACTACAAAATATTGCGGTCTGCTTTTAGGCGCAATTTGACATTTTTTGCATTGCTCGTGTTGGTTGCTCAACGCTCAGCGCTCAACTGACGACCAGTCGGACTGGTCGTTGATTTTTCATTCGTCCAACTTTTTAGCAGCTTTATTTATTTGTCGCTTTATTTGCTGACAAGAAATATAGACAATATATTGCAACACAAACATACACACACACACAAGCACAAACGCACATGGACATGACAGTGGCATGTCGCCGCTGACACTTAACATGCCCGTAGACAGTTATTAGGGTCATTGCAGCAGCGGCGCTGAGACCCCCGGAAAAGGGCACAGAGATAAGTTTCAGTCGGTTTTTGTTGTTTTTCCTCTCTATTTTTGATATGGCTGGTGGAGCATGTATATACATATGTGTGTGTGTGTGTGTGTTATTGTTGTTGTTGTGGAGTGCTGTGTTTTAGAGTTTTGCTGCTGGCCAAAAGTATGCTAGAATTTATAGCGCTGTGCGCCTAAATGTATACATTGAGTTTATAGTGCGCCTGTTTCGGGTTTTTTTTTCAAGTGTCTTTGTCAATGGCGTCAGGGGAGAATTTACATATGACACTGTTAGAGTGTGCGTATGCGTGTATGTGTGCCAAAAGCTGTTTAGTGCTCCTTTGTGCACAGGGCTTGTCTACTATTTTTAGTAAATTGTATTATAGTTTTAGTGCCTCAGTTCAAGTTTGTTTTTTGGGATTTTTTGATGTTGCAATTTCACGCTTGGCAACTTTGTTGACTCCTGTGAATTCCCAAGCACTTGAACTGCTCTCCGGTCAGTGGCTTATGTTGAAAAATTAGTTAATTTAGTTGCACTTTGAATTCAGCACAAAAAGTCGAACAGTCCGGGCCATTTGAAACAGAGGATGCTGGGAAATTGATGCGGGCTTGGTAAATTGTGTGGAATGCATTCAATTAGTGCTTGGCTTTTGTGATTTATGACTGACATTATGTGACATAATAATGCCTAAGAGAATTTTGTGATTTTCATTATTATTCATATGCATTAAAGCAGAGAGGGAGTAAGTTGGCTGCTTTTGTAATGGCTTCTCTTCAAAACAATTTCAAAGTTTTAATGCCTTTCACCCTTTTATAATGACTCAATTGATTTACGCAACTTTATTTTGTGTTTATATTTAATGCCCATAATTAGCTACCTCTTAAAATAATTTTTAATATGCAGTTCTATAACATGGACCAGCAAATTTCCTGAGATCTAGTTTTCTAGATCTAGATCTACGTATCTAGAATTTTGTAAGAAAAAATTAGGAAAAACCCTTTGTAAAGTTATTAAATGGAGTCTATAAAGCGGTTAATATTCTAATTTTCTACTTATTTATTTAATTAACTTAATTATTTAGAATATTTTTTAATTTTGCACAGGTTAAATGATATGTAATATACACATCTGAACATGCAAATAAATAATTCTGACTAAGACAGTATCGTGCAACTAATTTAAAATAGATTTATTTATAACTAGTAAGAATGCTATGGTCGAGTATACCCGTCTACGAAACTCCCTGTACCCAGGTCTAAAACATCCAATCACATCTACGTCCACTTACACATACACACACACACATACACAAAGACGCACACACACAGGCGGCAAAAGTGACAGCACAAGCGAGGCATTTTAAATGGTGTTTGTGCTTCTTCTTCCCCCCTCTCGCTACATCACTGAATCTTCTTTCGTGAATAACTTCCGTGTTTATTATCCGATCGACTTGAAATTTGGACAGTAGATTAAGAGGGACTAAAGTATTGTACATGCCAAATATAAAAAAAATATCTTGAAAATTGTTACTGTAAAATGGTTTTTATCGATTAGCTTGGGAACGGGGGAGATATCTGAAATATGAAACAAACTTGATCTGCGTTTGGAATACAGGAACCTACATTCCAAGCTCCTGTAGTTACTGAGATCGACGCGATCATACGGACAGACGGACAGACGGACGGACAGACGGACATGGCCAAATCGAAATCTCTTTTGATACTGATCAAGAATATATATACTTTATAGGGTCGGAGATGTCTCCTTCTGCCTGTTACATACATTTGCACAGATGTAATACCTCCTTTGTAACCATTTTATGGGTACAGGGAGTAAAAAGTGCTTGGAGAAACTCTGGTAACATCACGAATGAATAATGCATAAAAAACTGCTAATAGGAGTACACTACACGGCTTATTGGCCTTAAGAACTTGGGATTGAGCAAAGTTTTCACAAGCTGTCTGCTTATTTTATGATAGCATAGTCTAACCAGAAATATAACTATGACAGCTCTCCAAAGAGTTCATACGCAAAACACTTGTAGAAACTTTTGTGTGTTATCAAATGGCAACAAAATAAAAATAAGTTTAACCAAATCGACTGCCAACACTTTGTTTATTTAGTTTAAGTATAAATTTTGAAGCTGGGCGTTGGCTCAATTGCCGCAGTTGCAAGGTGACTTGACTGTCTAACGCCGGCACAATAGCAAACAACTTGCAAAACAAAACAGTAGTGCTGAAATTCATTTGCAAGCGAAATAAAACTTTTACATTTAACTGTGTAAATTTTAAAACATTTTCGGAGCGCTTTTTTACGCTGCCATTGGCATTGTTGCAATCCCCACTCGTCGACGTTTGTTGCCCTGGCCGTGAGTGTTTTTATTTATTTATTTGGCTTCGTTTTTGTTGCAAGTTTCAACTGTCAAACACAACATCAATTTGTACAAAAAATAAGCAGCGACAACTTTTTCTTGTTGCCACTCGCTTGCTTTGCTTTCTATAAACTGTTTTTATTTTTCTCTCTGCATCCATTTGCAAATGTGTGCAAGTTTGTTTTGGTGTCTCTGTATGAGTGTTTATTTGTGTGTGTGCGCGTGTATGTGTTAGGACAACAACGCAACATTAAAAAGTCACATCGCTGCTGATTTATTTTGTAATTCAAAGCTAACTTTTTGGCACTGCCATTTGCAAATGCAAAACGTGCGAGAAAACGGCAGACATTTATGAGCCGTGGCATTCAAGGGTTAAACATTGGTTTTCTCATGCACGTGGGCGTACTCAAGAGCCAAATATTGGATTTCTTATGCATGTGGCTACGTAGCGGAGAGAGAGAGAAAAAAACATGTTGTCAATGGCAATATAGCCTAAATAAATGTACTTATACTTATGTACGACTTATACTATTTGTCGAAAATCAAATTACAAAATAGTTAGAAATTGAATATAAAATTTAAGAACAGCGACTTATTCAAAGGAATCTACCCAGTTAAGATCTGAAGATTCAGATAAGACTGTTAACAAATCAATAAAAATAAATAATAGAATAAAAATAACTGAATATCGAAATGTCGAGTTTTGAGTTTATTACAAAACAGTGCATCCAGAAAACCGCTTATGGTTACCACACTAAGTAAAAGTTAAAGATTAATGCTAGAGAGAGTAAGATCTTTCATAATATGAGTACACTCGTATGCTGAGCCTAGCACCGAAACATACAATAGGCATTCAGAGCGTCAATAGAGTTAAAATAAGATAGGAGGAAGTGGCTAATGAAATTTTTGTATCACAAAAACTGAGATATTCTAGAAGAATAGGAAGGGAGTTTGTCTATTAGTACCGATACGTTGTAAGTAAACTTTTCTTCGCCCTCTTTATTTTTCACGCTCACTCTTATTCTGTAAGCATAAATACATTAAAGCGCCTCTAAGAATAGTTAACACCATTTAAACCAAATTTAATTAAAAATCTTCTGCTCTGTTTTTTGTTCGATTTTATTTTTGGCAGCTCCAGCTTTGACCCTTGTTGTAAAACTTACGCGCTACAAAACTATGGCACAAATTAAGAAAAGTACTGTACTCAAAGCAGTTATTATTATTTCTAGCTTGTTGGGTAGCTAGGGGGCGCAAAGTTTTTTGCCACAAGTTGCAAGTTGCCCAAGTTGCAGCCGCGAAGAAGAGCAAAATTTTCTAATTAAATTCATTTGAGACCCTCACGCACTCAAGAATGCTGCGTGCTGTGCATTCCAATTGCACTTGGAATTGCCCTTTGCTTAAGAGATGACCGAAAGACGAAGCCGCCAAAGCTGCCTCAGAATATTGCACAATTTGCAATCACAATCATAAGATATCGCATGGGCTGTTCAGTCTATTTTGTGCATCTCTTTCGCACATTCTCTGCATCTCTCTCTCTCTCTCTCTCTGTATAAATCTATCTATCTGTGCTCAGTGCTGCTTATGCGGCATCGATGACATTGTGTGTAGCATAAAGTAATTTCCGTCTTGCACAAGCGTCGCTTCCGGTGCGGCAAACGTGCGCCGAGCCCTGACACTTGCTGCAGATGTCATGTGTGTTTGTGTGTGTGTGTGCGCGCGTGTGTGTGTCAGTGTCATCTCATTCTCATTTTTTTGCTGGTATGCTCACTCGCTAACATGGAAATAATCAAAATGTCGCATTGAGATTGAAAATCACTGCATTTGCCAACACTTCCGCTCAAGTGATGAGCAAGTTGTTGCCTTCTGTGTGTATGTGTCCACATATGCATGTGTGTGTGTGTGTTTAGATTTAACAGTCTGTTATCAACAAAATTGACAATAAGTTGCTGTTAAAGACAGCCGTAAGAGAAATTTGCCATGTAAGCAATTTTTAACACAGCTTTCGGATTGCGAATGCCTCGTGGCGTATGCGTAATTTTTCAGTTTTAAGGCGTGTGGAGAATAAAGAACAACGATGACTGAGTATGATTAAAAGGGGCAGTAAAGACCTAGAGTGGAAAAATATATAGCTAAGATTAAGTAATGTCAAAACAAACAAAAAAGAACCCACTAGTCGAGAGTACTTGACTAGCAGACACTCTGTACCCAGAGAACGCTATATATCAACATATGTAGCGAACTTTAGTGACTACTAATTCAATAGACGAACACAGACGGGTATTTCACAAATCTTATTTTGGGAAACAGAGTATAAAGTGAGTATTTAAATTTGGTGATATACACACAAAGAATAACTTTGGCTAATTGTTAAGAACAAACTGCCTCAGTGCCGTGTGTGTCGAGCTGAAATGAAAGTGTGCTAAACAAGGATAACGCCACCTTCAGATATGCCGCCTTGGGGTACAACTTATGCACTTGAGGCTTATCCTTAACCAAATGCCCAACCAGCTAAACAAACTGGCCTGGGACTGCCACAGTATTAAATATACGACTCGGCAACAAAAAATAATGCGGCAAAGTGAAAGCTAAACAGCCGAAAGCAACAACCAACTTGCAAGTGGTAGAAGTAGCTACTTACTTAAAAAGCATTCGGCCTAAGTAAACTTTTAGACCGACGCCTGTCCAGATGACGACCTCGACTGCACTCAAAGATGAGCCAGGACCACAGGCGTGAGCCAAGGATGAGAGCTTAATGCAGGCCAAATGAAGTACAAACAGTTGGCCTGCCACTTGGCATTAAAGTAACGCCACTGCAAGTGAGTTACGCATAAAAATAAGAAGTGGGCGAGCAAAAATATTGACAAGGCCAAGAGAGTGCCGTAGGTTGAGTGTAGTTCGGGAATCACCACTGTGGCCACAGTCTCGCCTTGGCCTGTCAGGCGCAAGCGGCTTATGAATTAATGCAAAACAGATTGCTAGTCGCTTAAGGCGACACTTTGCACCTTTTTTTGCGTGTGCGTCCCTTAAATATTTACCAACTGCAGAGCAAAATATACAGGCAAAAAACTACCTGGCTGCTATTTAAATTGGGTGGCCAGGCTGAAGGCAAAATTTATAGCGCCTGACTGAAGCTGGAAGTGGGACTGGGAACCGGTCTGAAACTTGGTGCCTGCCTTTAAGGCAGTTGACGCTGATGAGGGTCTGGTCTACCAGGTCTTTTGGCCTGGACTCGACTATCTGGTACTGTGATCTGTGTGACTTCTCTCGATTCGAACATTTTCATTTTCAATTTGAATTTTTATGCCTGTGCCAGGTAACTTGTAAAAAGTAAATATCCTGACAGACAGCGCGTTCTTGCAATGTTTGTCGCTTTATTAGTTTATCACAGTTTAAGCATCTCAGTCATTTCGCTGGCCAACCGGATGTGAAGCAAGCGGAAGCAGCAGCTGCTGCTGTTTCTGCACCTACTTCAGCCTCAGCCATTGTCCTGAATTCTGCGTCAGAGATTTTTGTCTTACACTCTTTGCACTCATTGTTTTTTTGTTTGGGTTAGGGAGCGCGCGTCGCACGTCGTTTTCAATAAATTAATCAGTCGAAGTGCTTTAGTTTTACGCCTGCAGAATGCCAGGAACAGCAGGACGACCTGGCAACTCAATCGCGATAAAGCCCTCTAGGTAAATTATAGTTATTTGATTTTGTTGGGTGATTTGTTTGCGCCACCTTTTTTTTAAAGCTGACATCAAATTGAATTGCATTCGAGTTGGCTGTAAGTTTTTTCTCGTTTTATTTTTCCACTGCCCAACCAAAAAGTAATAGAGCCCAAAATTATGTAGCATGCATAAATTTTCGTTGCCAGGAAGCCGCCGTCTCGTTTTCTGCTTCTTATCGTCACGAAAAACCAAACTTTACATGTGTGGGTGTGTGAGCGTATGTGTGTTTGCGTGTGAATGTGAGAGAGGAAACTCCATTAGATGCAGACACAAGAGGCAAAACTCTCTCCAAACAAAAATATGGAGAATATCGTGTTCACTATTAGAATGTGTTCACTATACAAATAAGTAAGCTTACAACTAATAGAGCCAGTTTCTATTAAAATTCATTGTTATTATCGAGCTTACATAATATTTATCTGCTCGAAAGTTCGTTGTCTTACTGCCGTATGGAAAATGGGAGAAAATTTCTTAAATTAATAGTTCATTATTAATATATGTGAGATTTAGTTAGCTGTCGTTACTCATGACGACAAATGTAATAAAAAAGATTTAGTCAAAGTACTGTACACATTCATTTAAATAAATCATTATAGTATAAGCCTTATACTATAAGGTATATTCTTGGCATATTTGAAATAATTTTTAAACACAGTGAAATGTTTTATTTCAACACTTTTAATGTTTGATTTGTATTAATAAATATTGCATGTCCCTTAAAAATGTTGTCACATTCAATTGTGTCGTACAAACGTTGACATATAATTGATGAACTCTGCCGAAGCGTATACCCCTAGTACTTGGCTAAGACAACGGGCAAGCAATGGCTCAGGGCCAGAGCGAAGATGGTGGCTTGGCAGTTAAATCTGTGCATACAAGTTGGGGGGATTGAAAGTGCATAAAGTTGAGTTTATTGTTGGCTAAAGTATATGCTTTATGCTTCATGCTTTATGGTGGTAATGGAGGCGTTTCTCTACGCCGCTCACACACACACTTAGATGCACACACACGCACTAACACATATGCACCAATCTTTATCAGGCAGGCAAAGAAATTATGACGGAAATCTAAAAAGTTGTGCATTAAAACTTGTTTGTGGTCGGGCTGTGCTGGCTTCGAGTTGCTTTTTAGATGTCGTGCGCCAGTCATAAATATCAAAAGCAACAAAGCCAAAAGAAGGCGTTGCTTAAATGGATAGCAATTATGTGAGGCGTTTTGGGAAACTATTTCAAGTTTTATTCCAATATTTCTCACAAAAAAAGAAAACTATGAATACTTAAACACACACAACTTTTCCTTCAGGTAGAAAACTGTGGTGGCAAAAGTCAGTCGCATAATTTTTTTGCAAAATTTGTGCAGCAGAATGTGTTGTGTATTTTGTTTTGAAACTTGTTAGTTGACAGTATCGTTTTTTGCTTTAAGAATATTTGTGCTTAGCTTGATAAAAATTGATAAAGAGATTCTCGAGTTGGGTGAAAATACTTGGCTTTATAGTTTTCTTAAGTAATCAAAATATGTATACCCCATTTGGGGGTATAATTCTTTTGTCAATAATAAGCTAAATTAGGATAATGAAACTATTGGACTTTGATTATTTGCGGGCACAAAAAATACAAATATTTGGCGACTATAGTCTTTTGAGGATTTATCTTAAAGTACTACATACAAAACTTAGTTTCTCTGCACCCAAAATGTGAGGTAAAATCCTACTATTAATATGGGCAGACAACTTGCAACATTTTATTCGTTCTTTTGGTAACAGAGTGTACAAATTGACAACATAATTCTGATTCAGTTCAAATTAAATTCACTGCTTGAACATTCCCAATCTCATTGGAATCATAAACATTCGACGCTCCTATCCCTGGGCTTCGGTTTAAATTCTGGCCAATGTGCAGTCTCACGGTACACAGGTTGAGACTAACTGTCATTTTCCTGGCCAGCAGGATTCTCAAGTCCAATGGATATACAATAGAATTGCCTGGCGACAGGTTCAGCCTTAGAGTTTAGTTTCAGCCTCGACTTGCAGTAGCCACAGAATTTAGCACAAAAATATTTTCAATTATGATGCCAGTGAGGAACTCTAGAATTTTTCAATTAAGTTGTGGAGGTGTTTGCGTTAGCATTGATGTTGGGCGTGGCCGCTCAAAATGGAATTTCTTAGCAACAAAAAAATATTTTAGTTGCTGTTATAGTTGTACTCGTGGTTGGTAGTAAAAGTGCTAGACATAAAGGTAAAAGCATTAAAGTTATATGCGCTTTAAACTAGCAATTGTTGTTGTTGTTGTTGTTGTTGTTGTTGCTGTTGCTGCTGTTGCTGTTGCTTTTGCTGCTAGTCTTGTGCCACTTTTATGTGCCAAGGCAAAACTTGTCGTAGTTTTAGTGGCAGTCCCCGCCCACAACGCCCACAACGTGTCCGCGCGCCATAAAAATTTGCAACAGCTGCACAGGCAGGGACTAAGTCCAGAACTAGAACTGAGTCGGATCTGAGCTACCTTGACAGTAGTCAACCAAAAGGATTTTATTTTTTGGCTTTCAATACACTGCCCAAAAGCGTCGCTGGGTTTGAGTAGCGCACTAACTGAATAGTTTTGGTGACAGCTGACATAGTATTAATGATAATGTTGAGTAAGAAATGGGCTCGTTCAGCAGGACTGATCGCTGACTGATGTCATAGGAACGATAGGTCAACAATTTGGTAACTTCAATATTTGAGAAGTTTTCCTGATCCAACATACCAAATAAAAAAGTGTTTTATGTTTAATTAAATATTACCAAATTTAGTCAAAATCGGATAACGATCTCATATAGCTGGCAGAGGAACAATCACATGAAAACTATTTATTAACTATTTAGTATTAATCCCTGTACCAAATTTCATCTGCAAATCTCAAATAGTTAATTTGATCTGAGTATGTCATTAACAAGGAATATTTAAAAAAAAATGTTTTTATTCTCATTCAAAATATATAAATAAATAAAGCTTAAAAGATATTAGTAAGTAAAAAGTGTTTTCAATTCTGTGACAAACCTTAGGACTTGCTGTTATTGTACTTGTACTGAAATTTGGATTAATTTTTTTTTTATTATTTATTTTGATTACATTTAGGAACTATCGTTTTTAAGATCTGAGAGCATTTGAGATTCGATCATGCCTTGTAGACACTTGCTTGGGGGCTTTTGTTTTTACCGTTTGCTTTTGCCCAATAATTTGGTCTACCTAATGGCAGCACAAAATGCATTTTGCAACGTATCTGTATCTGGCAAATGGCCTTAGTCTCCTACTTCGCTCCCCTACCCCGGACAGAGTCTGTGCATAAAATAACAATATAATGCTATGGCCTGAGTGCCAGAGAGTTTTTCCATTTTGCTGGCAAAGCCACGAAACGAAAGACTACATCGCGACTTATTATGCATTAGCAGATGTCAAATCTGTTGTCAGTTGAGGACATTAAGAGCGTATTCCTTCTATAGAGGTTGAGAACTTTTGGCCAGCTTTGATGTTACAGTTGCTGGACAGATGACAGACGACTGATATGTGTCTACTATTATGATATCAAAGTTATAAATTGTTGGGAGCTTGTCTGCTTTGCATTTAGTTAATTAGTTTTCCTTGGCCTTAATGCACATTATTTAAAAGCCCTATGAACCTGCTTTGACCCATCAAGCACGCCCACACTCCGCCTTTGAATACGCTTCTCCATCTTGTGGCCGGCCTGGCTGGTCCAATTACGATAATTGTCGCGTTCATTTTTCATTTGACAACCTGAGACAGCAGCATTTACAGTACAGCCTTGACAACTGGCTTGTTCTGACAGTTGCCAAAAAATAAAGAATAAGAATTAACTTCAACTTGCACAGTATATATGTGCATATATACGTATATAGCATTATTATTGTTTGTAATAATTCAATAAGCTTTCCTTCATCTGTCATATTGCATATACGCCATGGCGACCTAGTGAAAGTACTCATTACCCATACTCGCATATCACTTCACTTTAAGTATATACTTACCTGTTACCTGGCTGCCGCCAACCTGTGCGTCTTTTCAGCTGGCTCACCTTTGCCAATATAATAAATATTTGATTATGGTATATTTGTAAGGCTTTAACTTGAAAGCTTCGGTAAAATTGGTACAGCTGCATTCGCAGTTGACCCAGATGCCCAGTAACTGAGCTCAACCGAACTGAACTCAACTAAAGTACAGAAAAGCAAATTGAATGGCCTCCCCTGAACTCCAGATGAGCAGTTGCAGTTCAATGCACCTTTGCTGCCAATATGTCGACACGAGAAGGCTGTCACGAGAGTTCTTTAGCAGGCAATAACAATGAATTGCGATGGAAATGCTTTAGGTTTAATATATCCATATTTAATAAAAAATACAATGTAAGTAAGAAGTTATATAAACTAGTTGAGTATAGATTAAAAATAAGTTTATTAATGTATAACAATTTATAGTTTAATATTATACACTTGGTGTGATCACTGGGTGCACAGATTATCTGGTAAGAGCAACTATCCAGTTAACAACCGTAAATAAATTAAATAAATATTAGTAACATTTTGCCCATATATTTTGACTCTTTGCATATTTAACCAGTTAATCTGCCTAACCACTAGTCATAAATAAATTTTATAAATTTTAAAGAATATTTGAATTATTTGTACAGCCCATGCAAATGGTTTACCTCTCGCCTTTGCATGATACTTGGCCAGGCATATGTGCTCTCCTTGTACGTTCCTTGTTAATGCATTATTAAGACAACAACAGAGTAGAAGGCATCGTGCCTCAAATGCAGTTGATGCCGGAGCTGCAGCTGCTGTCTGGTCTGTTTCTGGCATGTGGCAGCATCTTCTACACAACAAAATTTAGCAAAAGTGCAACGTTATCTGCATCACTTATTTGGACTTTGTTGCCAGTTCGCCCCGAAGCTCGCTCCTAATCTCAATGCAATCACTCACAGCAACAAGCTGCAAGCTCCAATTTTGCAGCATTGGGGTTGGGTCAGTCCTTCCAATCCGCACTTGGCTACGGGGCAAGCAACAAAGTGGCCGCTTCAGTTGGGTTTAAGTGTGGCACGGTTTTAGGCTCTATTGTGGTTGTTGTTGTTGTTGTTGCTGTTGTTGTTGTTGTCGGTGTAGGCGTCGGAGTCGGTGTTGTTGTCAATCACTTTGCAATTTGGAAAATGCACTTTCAACCCAAAAAAAAATATAAATGGAGGGTTACTGTGGATTGCCCTACAGTAACTGAGCGTATGATAAATGTTGGCTGTTGGGTTTTGTAACTTTATTGTAGTTTATGCTCTTCCTTTCTGAGGTACGAAGAACTACTTCATTTCACTATCACTTGAGCGTTGACAAGAAGCGAGTGTCGAGCTGTCGTATCGTGCTGTGTGGCACTTGGGCCCTCTTTTTTTTCCACCAATTGTCACTGGTTGCTCGGGAGTGGCTGCCAAAGTCTAGACATGCCTTCATGCCTGTTGTTTGGTTGTTTGGTTGTTTGCTGTGCTTAGACAAAGCCATACACCTTTGTATCAGTCAAGTGGTTTTGGCTCGACGGAAGTGCTGTCAAAGCAAGCGCAGATCCCAGATTAGTTGAGTGCGACGAGTGTGGGGCGAAAAATTAATGTGCCGACAGACAGCACGCCCAGATACCGTTTCACATCCTAGCACACTCAGTTTTCCCTGCTTCCTCCCACTACCCATAGTGTCCGGGCATAACTGAACTACAATTCATTTGGGGCGTTGGCGTGTAGTTTAAAGTTTGACGCGTCACTTGACACTTAGACAGCAACAACTCATCAACGTCATGAGCAGGGAAAAACGCTACAAAAACTCAACTGAAGTGAAAACTGTAAAGCAATATTAGTGTGTGCATAGTTGAGAGACTGGGGGACTGTTGGATGGGTTACCCTTGCATCCACATGTGTGTGTAAAATGTCTGTCAGTTACAACACAACGACGCTTTCGAGTGGCATGCAAACAAAATATGAAAAAAAAAAAACCTAAACCTAAAAATGCTGTCGACTTTTAAGCGCTATGCCAATGAGCAAAAAGCGTTCAACAAGTTTATCGTCTCGGCTTACTAATACGGCAATGTTATGTGTTATAACACTTAGCTCAACTTAATTGTTGCAGTAATTGTAAAATTGAGATTGAGATATTTCTGCTACTACGCACAGTGGCTCGTTGTGTCTTTACTTTGCGAAAATCATATTTTCTGAATTAAACAAGATATTACCAAAATTTAAAAAGCATTTAGCAGTAAATTTCCATGGCTTTGAATTAAATGTAAGATCTTTGAAATCCGACAGAAGAATTTTTCTCAACATGTGATCAAAGTTGAAATTTGTTTACATAGGAATTTACCCCATAGATGTGCATTGAAATCATGGTATGTTTCAAATATAATCACCATTCTGACTTAAAAGAACTTTCACTGATTTCAAAGCTACGGAAATGAACTATAATATGCTTTTTAAGTTTTGCAGTAAAATGTCATCAAAAAAAATGTTCACTTCTGTAAACTATACGCAATTATCTATCACTAGCACTAGTCGTTTTTTGCCATGTGCCTCAACCAAACGAGCCACTGTGCTACGTGGCACCTGTTCACATCTACGACAAGACATTATGCATTGGAATGCAGGCGTAAAGTAAACGGAGGTATGCAATATAATTAAAAATTAAAATCAAAACTCCATCAATACAGTTTAATTGCTTTAAATGTATGTAAATGACTAAAATGTATTAAATATGTATATTAATATTTTCCAATAGTAAATCCAAGCCAATTTTCTCAAGGACATGTCACAGTTGAAGGTGGCATTCGTTTGGCAGGAGAATAAACTGGGTATTGTTTTCTCGGGCAACAATAGGTTCGCAACACGTATGAGTTGGCGGACTCTTAAAGGAGTTGCCAAGCTGTTCCACATTAATTGGTTTGAATTTAACTGCAAAATGATAGCCGTGCATATTCAGGTATCGTAAGCATAACAAAATGAAAACTAGTTCATTCCCAGGTTACAGCAGAGCCTACCTACGAATATAGGAAAACGGCCCGCAGTCAAGTAGTGCTAGCAAGAAAATCAGTTGACGTTTCCCAGAACACCCCCAAATAGTTGGCATGCCCAAGCCTGTCACTGGGGTCCTGTCAGCTAGCGCGGTTGTTGACAGTTGCGTCTCTGCTGCCTTTTGTCAGCTTATTTGACATAGTCTTGGGGTAGGCTGGCCATCTAGCACGCATAGCTAAGTCACTGCATGTCAAGGCTGTGGCCAGGGCAGGAAGGATGGGCGGTGTCCGGGTCGCTTGGCCTGCAATTTGAGCTGTGCCTTTTGACATCCTTCTGGGAGTAACCCCGGCTGTTGTCTCAGTTGCTGTTCCTGCTGCAAAGACACAATTTTTTGTCGTCTTTGTCTTTGCTGGCGCGCTGTCATTAAGTTTTATTTAATTCAGACTTTTGTTTGACTGTTTTTCTCGCTGTGCTGGTAGTTCCTTTTTATTGTTGCGACAGTTTTTGTTAACAAATTGCTTAGCGTCAAGTGTCATGTAATTACGCACACACACACACACGTGTGCACACACACACAGTAGTATATGTATGCGCACACATAAGGGGGCAACATGTTGTTATTAGATTGCTCCTATGTAGCAAGTCGCTTGGGAAAGTTGCTTTTAATTTTCTTTTGCTTCTGCAATTGTTGCTTGTCATGTTCTTTGCTGTTGCTGCCGTAGATGTTTGTGGCCCACAAATTAATGCCATAATAATAGTTGGCCTTTTTACTGTTGGCTAATGATGCTGAACTTGCAGGCAGCTGTGCCCCGCTGCCAGCTGCTAATTATGCGTAGATTTCTGATTTAAGCCACCCCTGAGAATTGGCTAATGATGTTTAACCGAAATGAGCAACCAAATACCAAAGCACAACAAATACACTCAGTTCATGCAATTGAATTTTGTCAAACACAATTATTTAATTTTAACATAACATAAAAGACCTTCAGTAATATTTCCAAATTTATTCAAGTCAAAATAACTTCAGTCATGATTTTATTGAACTTTGATAACACTATTTTTTATTAGTATTTTAATTTTAGATATTTTTAATAATATTTTTGAAAGTAAATCCTTTATTCCGCCCTCATTGCATTTTTAGGTAAAAGATTATTAGAATTTGAAATACTATTTAAAAACTCTCTCTGATGTTTTTTGTTCCTCTTTTTTGAACTTCAATGTGGAGGACTTTGAACTGCTTGGCCTTCAATGCCATAATTAATGATCTTCTCACTCCGATAACTTCCCTAAGCTATACTGCTTGTCATGAGGAATCGTATTTGGTTCTGGAATTATTTACTACGGACTATAAAAAGTTTGCATATGTTAAGCAGCGATTTTCAGATGAGAGCATTTTTTCTGATTTATTAAATGTTAAATATTCATATCACGAACATCATAAGTGTGCTGTGTTTCATTTTAATGATGAATGCCAAAAAATGCAGAAAATTCCCAACCACAGAGTTGAGCATACTTTTGCCCAGTGCACTCGTTAATTGTTATTAATTTCGGTTACAGTGTAGAGGAGTGGATTTTGGCCAATTTGGTGGCATAATTAAAATTCAAACCAAAAGCAAAAGCAACCAGAGTTGCCAATTCATACAATTTCCAGTGCAATGCCAGCCAACGCCCACTTCTAACTGGTGGTGTAGAATGTGGGTGGTGGGTGGCTAAACTGTTTGCGCGTCCCTGGCCACATAATTAGAGCTTCGCTATAGCCGTGGCTCCGTTTTAAAATTGGCGCATAAAATGTCAATTTGATGTCATTGCATCAACTTAAATGCGCTGGACCAAAACTGACGTTGGCTGCTGAATACTGCCTGCGCGGCTACTCGGTTGCTCTGTTGCTTGGGGCCGAAAGTCCTGCCTGGCAATTTACAATGCCCACAAATGATTTGCCGGCTGCTGCTGCTGCTGCTATTGCTGCTGTTGCTGCTGTTGCGGCTGCTGCACTTGTGGGTTAATTTTGGCATCGCGTTACGCGGTGACCTCGCAACTTTTCCATACGTTGCAACGCCCACAACTCTGTGTGTGCTTTTCTATGTATGTATATGTGACGCTGTGATGTGGCAGCTTCATTTTGAAAGCTGTCCTGTGTAGTTGCTGCTGTGTGTTGACATTCATGTTGCCGTTGTGCTGTGTCATGTGCTGGGCGTGGCCTGTTGGCTACCTGCGCAAATACGTGTTTATGTTATGCTTGCCACGGCAGCAACACAGCACCAACACCAACACCAACATCAACAGCAGCATCGTCACCAGATTAGTTTGCTTAAATTGATGGCAACTTAGCGCTAATAACAAGGACGCGATGTGTCGCTTGTTGTTGTTGCCAGTGGCCGTTAAAATGTTTGCATTGCATACCTTGAGGCGCCATTGAATGAGCCAAGTGGGTCAGCGCATTAATGATGCAACCCCAAACTCTTGGCCAACTCCAGGACAGTTGAGTGCTCCGTTGTGTGCGGGCCGTAATTAAATGATATGGCTAGTGCATTAATCAATTTTTTGGACTACGCGGCTTCTGCCTTTCCAGCTTGTCCAACATAAACTTTGCTTATTTCCCAGGTGTGCAGCATACGAGTACCGCCCAAATTCTCGTATGTAATATGTACATGCATAATTTACCATTCTTATGGCGTTTTTGGCATAACTTTTGCTTACTTTAAATAAATCAACGTTGGCCATGTAAGCGCCAGTGCACAACGCGGCTTTTACCAACTCGCCTTGAATAACTTTTTGATATATGAAGCAGCATTCTGGATAGAGTTTTGGGCATTACACATGGCAGCTATGGCAGCACCAGCAGGAACCTCGTAAAGTATGCAACAGTTAAAAAAAATGGGCAACAAGATATGGCTAAGATGAATTGGTCTTAAAAAATTGATTGCTTCAAAGTACGTTGTGTAATATTTAAATCTTAAAAATACACCTGAAATCTATAAAATACTATCATATTAATATTAAATGTCTTAGTTCAATTCAGGGAAATTCTGGACAATCTTTAGATAAAAAGTTTGCCGATTTGAATTATTAATTGATTATAAACAAGATATTGAATTTTTGTATAATACAAGAAACTGGACTGATAATCCAAAAGTAAAACGAAGAGATTTCAGCAGATGCGACCCTAAGAATAAAATAGTATATTTTTTATCTTTCCTCTAGAAAGTTTGCCCTGAACTTGGAGAATTAACAATAGATGAAACTTGTACAAGCAAAGAAAAATACTTAATTTTGATATATATCATTTCGGCTTTATATTGTTAATTTAATATTAAAACAAAATACCTTAATTCAATTGATCCACTTAGAACTGTGAAGTCTTTTTGAACCTTTTTGTGTTGAACTAAGAGTCGACGCGACGACACCGCTATTTAATTAATTTTAGGAAAATTCATAGAAAATTAGTTCAGCGAAAATATTCATTTGGAAGTGCTGCTCATCAGAAATGTACAGCTCTTAAAATGCTCGGCCAAAAATAAACCCAGTGCGCCCACTAACTACAGCTATTTATAAAATGTAATTTTCTGAGAGTACCTACAACCGGCTGAACTTTGAACGGTAAAACTTTGGCACTGACCCAAAATGTTGCCGCTGGCCAGGTTACTACTTATCAGGGCTCATCGGTCCGTTGATGGGTAGCAGCTTCTGCTGCTCCGGCTCAACATGTTTGCTGCCTCCTGGTGCCATGTTTATTATAAGTTTCGCCTTTTACACCTCTTTGGGACTGTCCCTCCATGTCCCTCGGCCGCCTGATGGGGCGGGTAACTTTTCATTTCTGTCTCGGCCGCACAGTTTGACACCCGGTGTCAAATGATGTGTCAAAATTTGCACAATTTACCGTATGCTGGAACCCGGCTCGGAAACAACACTCTGGCCTTGGCGGCATTCTGGGGTTAAATGTGTGCGCGATTAATAGCCGGCACACGCTGTCGAATGACTCTGGCATTGTGCTGTACTTGCAGCACCTGACATTCTTCTTATTTAATATGGAACCCAGTGACAAGTGTCCCAATGTAAAAGCCTCGTGTAGAATATTTCTCTGATGCTCTCGTCAATACACATGTAAATGGTTATAACAGCAATAAAGCCTTTATAAATAACTGGCATTTTTTGAATGCTTCACATTTACGAAGCGAGAGTGCTCGACTAGGTAATATCCCGTACTAAAGAATTAATTTTTATGATCTTTATTAAATTTGTAACATAAATAGCATTAAAAATAAAAACACTTTCCATCCATTTTGTGTAAATTTACCCTAGGAACCATATGAAGTGTTTACATTCTTTCTTTAATCGGATGAAATATAGTTTTCATACCAGCAGCTCAGACGTACAATTTTTCAAACCGAAAATCGTTTTTCGGAAATCAGAACATCTAAAAAGGTTGATTTTGAATATTTTGATCGGAAACGGGAACAGGCTTGCATATCTTAAACCAGAGCCAACAATTTTTGATATAAGGACTACTATTTAATGCTATTCTTCAAAAATAAGACCAAAATTATTTCCCATACCCGAAAATCACAAAAATTGCAGAGAAAGATGAGACTCTCCCTCATACAAAAATTCGAAACAATTTTACTCTTGACAGAGAAGATATCAGTCGGGAGCTGCCTTTCGAAAAACAATTTTATATTCAGAAACAGAGAAGAGCAGAAATCTGCCGCTGGTTGAGTGTTTTTTGTATATTATATTATTGTATATAGAGTTGGGAGGAGGTCTCGGTCTGTCTCGTGTCATCAAGATACCCCGAGGTCATAAATGTTTTAGCAACCCTAATGGGGCATCATATTTGGCACCAGCATTTTACTTAGCACGTGTTTGTAATTGCCCCACACATTTTTATGTGCAATATGTCCCCTGAAAACTCGCAAGTCTATCTGCATATTTTCCTCTCTATGCTTTTGACTGACAGAGAGAAGTTTGTTTTATAAATTATGTTTAGCTATTTGGTGAAAATTAATACGCACACAGCACATAGCACATGGCACATTTTTAAATGCATGCACGTGCATGTTTGTCGTCACTTTTCTTGTCTCTGCTCCCACCCCGCTTAACTCTTTCCCCGCCCCTTTATATGCTGCTGCTGCTTTGTAGCCGGCATCAATTTTTCACATAAAGTTTGGCAAGCGCTTGACTTGCATATAAATGACTTGGCCGTTTTTGTGAGCTTCTTTGGGGAGCTGATGAAGCTTGGGAGCTAGGCAGCATTCGAGTTGTCAACTCTTTCAACGTGTTTCACATTTTAAGCGGCAGGAAGAAAAATGCGAACCATCGCTGAAGGTAAAGGTAGAAAAAATAATTTCCTCTTCGTAATATGTGTGTGCTAAACGCGTTTTTATTTTTTGTTGCTATTCTATGTCATGAGAAGCCCAAAGGGAGGCGCATAATAGCGCAGGAGGTGCAGCCTTGGAAAAGTTTCGGTTAGATGGAAGTTTCATTGCGGTATGAATAAACAGTTTGAACAAGTAAGTATGTAATACGATATTAATATAATGAGATGAGCAATAAAGAAGGAAAAGAATAAAGTTTTCGATTCACAACAAGATACAAATTTAACAAAATTGAATACAATAGAAACAAGCTGGGCGAAAAACGATTTTTTTTTTTAAGTTTAAGAAAAATGGCAAAAGCTCTGTTCCAACAGCAGTTCTGACTTTGTTTGTAAGAAGTAGAGAATATATAATAAACATTAACAAAATCGTTGATTCATTAAAAGGCATTCATATTTCATTTGAAGAAGTTTTTAAAAACTCATATTTATTATTATTTATTACTGAAAAAAAACCTATAATACATTTTTTAAGAAAAATTATTATAAGAGAAGACGCTAGCGTCGAGGCCTTCAACTCCTCATATTATCCTAGCTCTTTCAAAGCCAAGTTCTCAGACAGGGAATAAATAAATCATACAACAGCAAATATGATAGGTATCCAATCTTACTAGTTTCTACTATTTCATAGGTGATTATCCCTCTAGTAACGGTTCTCGGTTCTCGATGGTCAAAAAGTCAATAAAACATTTTTAGTGTAGCGCATCTGAAAGTGCGTTTAAGGCTGCGTCCAAAGTGAATAATACTCTCACGACGTGTTGCCATTTGCAACTAAAATAAATATAAGCACACACACTCCATACGCACACACACCGACACACATACTTTCTGCACATTATTCATAAATAGTGTGCGTATTAGATGAGCATATACATATTTATATTTATATTCGTGTAGGAGTACTCGTACATATCCAGCATTTGTAAGCGATCAAATTTGACGTGCACTTATAAACAAATTGGCATCGTACAGGTAAGGCTCCCTACGTGCAGCTATTTATGCATAAATAAGTTCTTAACAGCTATTAAATTACATTTGAACACATTACGCATACGTCACGTCGAACGCAGCATGGTAATAGAGGGGCCGAGGCTGTAAGGAAGCGAAGGAACTCAATCAAACAAAAATTTCATCAAATGCAATGAATAAACGTTTTCGCCTCTTTTCCAGCGTAATTTTCTTTGATAGACAATTTTTTGGATTTTTTTTTTGGTGGTGGTAGGAGAGGCGGCATTGGGGCGTGGCAGCATGGTATATCTGCCTGTGTCAGCGTTATCAGCCTGATCAAAAGGCAGCATCGAATTTGTCATCCATCAAAGTTAAATCACACTTTTTATTATTTGTGCCACTCAATGGCATAAAATATGCCAATCGACCAACAACAAATCCGCAAACGAAACCCCAAAGCGCCTAAATACGCGTAAAAATGGTTTGTGGTGCGTTGCCTGTCTGTCTGTGTGTGTGTGTGTGTGTGGAAGTGTGTATGACAGAGCTGGAAATTATTAATAAATAAATAAAATTACGCGCACTTTGGCTTAGTGTTTGGATTTCATTTTGATGTCTGGCATATGATTGCTTTTTGATTTTCACATATTTTTCGGCGGCTTTCAGGCTTATCTTAAAGACTGGGCTGGTAGTTAAAAGTTTGTTGTTATTGGGAGTATGAATAAATTTGGCAGTAATGTAATTGAAATTAAGGTTTAAAATTAAATATATTCAATAAAGCAATTGTCATATAAACATGTGTTAAAAATAGCTGATCAGTAAAATTAAAAAAATATTAAGATATAAAAATAATTAATTTTAAAATTATGTTATTGGTTGGTTAACTTACAAAAGAAACTTTACTTAAAAAATATAATATTGTCGATGTTAGTTTGGTTTTCGTGTTTCGAGTACTCGCATTAATTGATTTTAATTCCGCCTATAATTAAGTTTAGGAAAATGCATTTTCACAAGACAATATATCATAATGGCATAATTAATAACAGAACGCTTATCAGCTGCTAAGCCACGTTGTTAAACACTGGTTGCTTTGTATATAGCCTGACATTCATTACGTTTATCATTGTTGGTGTGAGGATGCAGCGCAAGCATATTAATTGCTCATAAACAACATTTCATGGCTCCCAACTGCCTGTCACTACGTCTCATCTGACTTGTTTATTATTCAATGGCATTTGGTGCTAAGCAATTACGCGTTGTTGTGCGTCATAAACACCTAAAGGCTTAGACTACAAAGCCAACCCACACACGCACAAACATATCCACACATAGCACAAGCAGAAAGCCAACTGTATGGAACTAAACTCAACTGAGCTGTGCTGAGCTGTCAGCAACTTTGTTTCTTCCTTTTTTATTTGTCGAAAGTTTGTTTTGCTTTTTTATGTTCATCGTGTCTCTGGTACCAGTATGTGTGTTTTGGGAATTTAAGTGTGTGTGTGTGTGTGTGTGTATGTCAGCAGGCGACTGTGATTTCTGATTTCTTCCCTGCCTTTTCAATTTCTTGATGCCGCCGAATCTTTTAGCAGCGTTATCAAAATTTATTGAGCGCTGTCATGAAGCTGTCAAAGTCGATATCAAAAACATTTGATTTTTGACTTTATTTTGGCAGTGAGCAACAAGCGCCCACATGACCGACCCAGCCCAGTGCCAGAAACCAACCCAACTCATCCTGGCCACAGAGCATACGATCCACGCACATTATATCAACGGTCGTATGTGATTTTTGTTTTTGCCCACAGCGAAAAGAAAGAAATAATCATAATAAAAAAGCACATAAAAACGCCGTGAGCTGGCAGCTGAAAATTTTCATGCGCTCCCAAGGCGCAGGCAGATTGATAAATTAATGATTGCCAACTCGAGGACAAAGTCGTCAAAAGGCGAAGGCGAAACAACGAAGCGTGTAAAGCTTCAAAGGTGCAGTGAAGCACTGAAAACTGGGACTGGGGAGACTGGGAGGGACTGAGGCCCAGGAAGTGGGCTTGGCTTCCAACTGAACCGGTTTATGTGAAATCAATTTATGCGAATAAATATGTATGTTGCTTAAAATTTCTCAACAATTTCGCAAAGTTTTGCAATTAAAATCTTTCACACTTTATGTGTTGTGCTGAAAGCAAATAACATAGTTAAACTGTCTTTAATTTATAGAGTTTTCGTTTATTTATATTTTATAAATTATTTTCTTCATTTATTTTAAATAGTTTTAATGGTATTAATAATAAAATCAAGATTATTTAATATTCTAATAATTTATTTAATTTTGGGCGAATTCGCTTTGTGGAACACACATGCAGCACGCATGATTTTCTGCTTAAGCCTGCTTCAAGGCGCATATGAGCGCGCGTCCAGCACCCCTAATGAATATTAATAGCCACCTGGCTGAAAGACTGACTACTGGGCATACCTGTGCCTATATATTAGAGCGTCAAAGCCACTTGTCTTATCAGTTGGGCAGACTTTGAGTTGGACTATTAACAAAACAAATACAGTTTGCGCATGAAAGGCTGAAAGGCAGCAGCGACAGGATAATAATAATAGGCCTAGGCCAGCGGGCAGTTTTTGGTGGGCCGCTTGGGCTGTGCGTGGGCTTTGCCACTTGAATCGCTGAACATGGCGGATTAATGTCATTTATCACGCGCGTGTGGCGGCCTCATTTGAAATGTGCAAAATATATAGAGAACCCCATATCCTGCTGACAGTAACAGCGGCATGCTCAACTTTAATGCGGAGATTAAGGCTCAGTTGTTGCTGCGGCTTGTACAAAAGGGATAATGACAAATAATCAAGGATAAACGCTTTTGATTGATCTTTAATGGCAGTTGTTATTTGAGGCCGTTTGACAGCACAACCAATTGTAAATGTAAATCATATTAACTTCAATGTAGCATATAAAAATGTTGTTTGGGAATGACGAAAATGCGCAAGGCTGGCTTGAAGGATACATAGATACTTATCGTTAAGCCTGCACACACGCGTGTGATGTATTTGGTGCCACATTCCTTCACAATTGTGCTGCGTGGCGGCAAATGCTTTTAAATATATCAAAGACGGGCTGCATATAAATAACAGAGAAGAGTAGGGTAAAAGAGATTGGTACGACTATGGGTTGCTCTATGAAATTGATATCAAATAAATCGAGCAACAAGATCAGCGAGAATTCGTTAGATCATTAAAACATCATCTTAACTTTTGGTCTAACCTGATTTCAGATTGCCAAATCTAAATTTGAACGTAAGGTTAACTTACAGTATACTAGTTATTTGTGATCGCACACTGTTTGCAATAAACTTCATATATATTAAAGGCTGGCCACTTTTCCAACAAGCCCTGCTAACTTAGTGTTATGCTCTTTCCGACTAATTGTCATTAAATTTTCACATTCGTTATGTTAATATTAAACTAAAAATATATAAATTATCTTCCGGCAAAATTACTCTTGACGATAAATACTCTAAACTTATCCATGTCCTAAAATGCCCAAAGATTATTCAACGACAATATTGCAAATTATTTAAACTCAAAAACAAATGTAAGAATTGATATAAATTTCATTACGCCAAATAATAATATGTACTCATAATTTACAATTTTATTGGCTTTCTATTCATTGCTAACCAAAAAGTAAATATACTCTTCAATAGATATGCTCTAAGCATACCAAATCGCATTGGCCAAAAGTTCGCACAATTCCTTTTCTATTCCCCTGCTAAATAGCATTAAATGGAATTTCATGGAAACGGCAATTGAGTCAAATTTCTAAGGAGCAGCAGTAGCAGCAGGCACAACAAGACCGAAACTGGAAGCAAACGCAATGCTATTCGCAGTCAAAGGCACCGAAATAAAGCAATTAAGCGGCTTACAAATGTTGGCAACTGACAATGAGACGAGGACGTCACAGAATCGGCCCAAATAAGCCTGACAAGCAAAAAGAAATTAAGAAAACGGCAGCAAATTAATTTACATGTGCGATTCATCAATCAACAGCGACGTTCGTCCGTCCAGTGTACAGTCCAGTTCCGAGTCCAGTACATTTGAGGCTGAGGACTCGCCGCTGTTCAACGTCAGTAAAAGTCATAAATGGCCATGTGTGTATGCTGGTTCCAGTTGGTAACTACATACATATAAGAGTATATCTATCTATCGTGTATATGTGTGAGGGTGTATGCGTGTGTGTGTGAGTGTGTGTGTGTGTGTATAGCAGGCCGAGCGTTGATTGATGATAAATACTCGATGCTCTTACAATGGCCGCTTGAGATAAAGCGTTTAAATGCGCCGCATATTAAATGATGCAACATGAAAAGTGAAAAGGATGTCGTCCTCGTCCTCGTCGTCGTCGTCGTCGTCGTCGTCATCGCCGGAGCAACCCGCCTCAAACTTTGTCTATTTTATTATTATGTAATGCCCCCAGTCAAAGTCTACGGACAATCGTTATAAATGACCATTTGCGTGGGGTTCCTTTGGTTAGTTGCGTCGCCCTCGTTGTCCTTGTCAGCTTTTTGGCATTGTTTGCTAGCGATAACATTTATGCGATTACATAAATATACTTACATATAAATAAATCAGTATTTTCTGAACTCAACTTGCTGGCTATGTGTTAAAATGTTTAATATTTCATTTGAGTGTGGCTAGCAAAAAACACGTACAAGTCAATATTGTTTATAGGCCATAATACACCATTGCTTATACAAGTACATTGTATATTAATTGTGGGTCAAATGGGAGCAAAAAGCCGAATGAATTGATATTGCCGAGTACTCTGAAAATATAAATATTTATTAAATATAAGGTAATAAATTGCATTTCATGAACGGCTACTCATGTTAGGATAGGTTTTATTTAAATATTGCAATTTTGGTAAGCAATGCACAATACATTCTTACCTCAAAAATATAAATTTTCAGATATCTATATAAAGTTAAGGTAAGTTGTGGCTGGACAATGTAAAATATGTAGATATAGGCTCGTGGTTTTTGAAAGCTTATAAGAAACTTGTCATGCATTACCGTCGTTTTGAGTTCGATTCCACTTGCTGAAACTATTTACCATAATTACTGACACAAGTACTGAGTGGAAACCTTTAAAAGCCTGTTTTATTCTTGAGTCGAATGCAAACAGGCTGCAAAATTCTTGGCGCAACTTCCTGTCAAACAGTTGGCTTTTTGACAAACCGCCCGAAATGTCATATATGCGAATAAGGGCCTCGGCGAGAGTGATGTGAAGCGGGGCGTTGTTTGGTGTGGTGTGAGGAAGCCGCAGGAAACGGAAATGCGCATTTACACGTAACATTAACTGCTAGCAGCGGCTCGGCCACAAACCCACGGTAAAGCAAACAAAAACCAGAAAACCGAAAAACGCAAAATCAACAAACAAACAGCCAGGATAAAACCTCTACGCCCACCTCGAACACCCTCACACCCATTGCCCTTATACATATACCACTGCTGCTGACTCCATATACCATATGGTAATGGTAAAAGCATTAAGGTGTACCCAACTCCCGATGATTTAGCGGTGTGTGAAGTTATGCGCTAAACGATGCCGACGATGACGCTGGCATCTTCAATATTTGCATAAATCCTTCAAAGCGCCCTAGTACTTCAAAATATATTCGAGCGGCAACGAGTACGGGCGTTACATCGCTTTCGTCTAATGTCTAATGCGGCGTATGCGTAATGTTAGCAATGATCTTTGAAATTCAACTTGAAAAGCACATCAGTTTTGTACTGTCGTTCATTTGGTGGCATTTTGTGAACTGGTTCACCCTGTGAATATAGTAAATGCGCATTTGACTTGGCCTAAATCATTGCACTAATTCAGAACGGTAAGAATTGTATGCTTTTCCTTATAATATATTTCATACTGTCTGTAATACAACAAATTTGATAATGTGTGTAAATTTAAGAGTTCAGTCAAAAAACAATATATTCATATTTTATTTAATTGCTTTTTTTCAGTTCGAGCTGCTCCGATTGCAAAATGGAGTTAAACTATCGATTCAATTTACAGGCCCTGGTTTCCATGAGTGCAGTTTATAACGTTAAACAACAGCCACGCTGCTTGGAACAATCTTCGGTTGGCTCCGTCTTACTCTCCGACCAGCTCTGTTCAGCTTTACTTCAGTCCTTGCCTTTTGCTCATTATAAGACCGTCGAGGCGGGCTATTAATCATGAGCTTATTGAGGCATAAACGCGTTGAGCCACAGCGCCCACGTATTTGGCATTTGGCGCCCAGGGCGTGTGGCCCCACTGTTGCCACAGTGTTCACAGTGTTGCAGCGCTTTAATAAATATTCATTTGATTTAAAGGATGCTTTGGAGCCATTGGCTCTGCTGCTGCTGTTGCTGCTGCACCTTGAATTATTGCGCGCACACCTGTTTGACGACTTGACACTGGCAGTCAGTAACAGCAAATCACACAGATACACATAAAAAAACAGCAAAACAAAACTTACATTCACACAACCGCAAATTTACATAACGCCTGAAGCGTTGGTGCGCTACAAGCTCGAAGCTTCCATTGTCATCTTACATACACGTATGTATATGGCCAGGCGGAGCTCACTATGTAGATCTGAGCTGGCTGTCTGGCCGGCTGGTAAGCCAAACAAAAGCTGTCAAAGTATCTCATGACAGCAGCTATGTAGCCACACATACACACCCATCCACATAGTGCACAAACTGACACACATGCAGAGCAATCACTCATGCCGACCGTCTGAGGGCATCGGCAAAGGAGCAGACATCGCCCTGGCTCTTGATAAGTGCCCCCGTTGGGTGCTTTTTACATAAGCGCCATGCATTTATGTTTATTCAAGTGTCAGCCTGCCAATGTCTGTGTGTGAGTGCAAACACTACATATTTACGTACACACACACACATGTAATGATTTATCGTCACTTAGTCCTCAATTTGTTTGTCTCGCTGAAGGTAAGCGCACTTAACAAGCGCCTCCAGTCAATAACAACCAAGAACCACAAAAAATTGGGTTTCAATGACAAAAAGCAATAACTTTTGTAATGTTCGTGCTGTTAAATTCAAGTAAATTGAAACCAGATCCAACCTTATACGACCAGTCTACGAGTAAATGCCCAATATTGTTGTCGTATTTAATAAGTTGCATAATATATAGCGCACGATATGCGCTAATTGCCAATTGCCTATATTTAGCCCATTTTTGTATATAAATTATTTAATTGATATTGAAAACCTTTTAATATTTATTCTTCACTTGAAAATGACGATTACATGGTAATACTGAAAGGCCAGCAACGAACACAATATTAAATTAAATCTTTGTAAATGATTCCTCCTCTTCACGAAAAAAACAAGTAAGAATGTTATAGTCGATTATACCCGACTACGTAACTCCCTGTACCCAGGTCTAAAACATTCAATCGCAAATTTATCAAAATCGGAACTCGATGACGAACGACGGTAGAGTGAAAGAAATACTAGCAGCACAATGCTGAGATGAGCGAGACTGATCGAAGAGCTGATACTTATCGATATTTTATCGAAGAGGCCAATTGGCTGCGCGCCAACAGTCAATTTTTGAATTTTGATGCATAGTCTGCACTATGCAGAGCATTGATAACAATATGTTTCAAGAAAATAAAGTCATGCAGATGGCGCATGTCTCACAAAGAAAACTGTCAAGCAGATCAGGTGCTTAAAATTTATCGTATGGTTTGCGTACCGATAAGCAATTATGAAACCATATGGGCTTGTGTTGCTTAAAAGCGACATGTGCATCAGCTGATGCCGTGTGTTTTGGTATGTCGTGACGTCACGAGTACAAGACCCGCTGCACTTTCGCGCTCGCTCGCACACATGGTTAAGCCTTAAGTACTTAATAGAAAATGCACGCGCTTCGCGCTCGCTCGCCCATATGTACATACATATGCTGAAGCCTTCATGTTGCTGCTTGCCAAGCCTGCAGTACTGAATCTTGTTTGTTGAATAACTTCCGTGTTTATTATCCGATCGACTTGAAATTTGGACAGTATATCAAGAATGACCAATGTATTATACATGCCGAATCCCAAAGCTATATCTATAAAACTGTGGCTGTAAAACGTTTTTATTGAATAGCGGGGCAATGGGGGGAATATCTCGGATCCAAAATAAACTTGACCTGCTCCCGCTATACACGAAGCTACATTCAAAATTTGGTGTCTCTAGCTATTATAGTTGCTGAGATCCTTGCGTTCATACATACGGACAGACAGACGGACAGACGGACAGACGGACAGACAGACGGACATGGACCAAATCGAAATCTCTTTTGATACTGATCAAGAATATATATACTTTATAGGGTCGGAGATGTCTCCTTCTGCCTGTTACATACTTTTGCACAAATCCAATACCCCCTTTTTACCCATTTTATGGGTACAGGGAGTAAAAGATAATTAAAAAACCCGTGTGTTTGAGCTGTCATCCGAATTTTATTTTGATTTATTTAAAAAAATTTCATTGCTATCGTCATGTTTTGCTTCTGGAATTATCTTTTATAATTAAATTGTATTTTTTTCGGTGAATAACAGCAGAATGCACTCTGCAAAGGACGAAGCATCAACCAGAAAGCTAAAAGCTTATTAATTAAATCAATGATACATTTATATGGCGAGGAAGGTATTATATTGTTGAACAAATTGTGCATTTAATAAAAACTTCGGGAGGGAATGAAAACGGAAAAAATACACAATCGGGTGAATGTTATGTTCTTAAGTTGGCATTATAAAAGCGAATATATATAAACGAAGTGCAGCATAAGAATGCATTCATCATTCATCAATTACCAAAATATTTTTCATAGTGTGGAACAATAGATCCATAATTAATACTATACTGTATGCCAGCCACCTTACTATACCAACATTTACTATTAGGTTTGATCATCATATTTATATGCGTACACCTTGCACATAAATCGTTGAAACTTGCCACATTACGCATACGCCGTGTTGTTATGTGCATAAAATGCCTATAAAAACGCTTAAAATGTGTGAACCCAAGCTCGAGACTGCCGTGGGACAAAACTTTGACCCATAAAAGTTGTTGTCTTGCATGTGTGTGAAAGAGGCGGCCACTTAATAGAGTAACACTTTCAGTACGAAGGGCATGGGGTTGGGTCTTAATTTTCAATATTTTGTGGCATGCTGCAAACTTTTGCACAACTTTTGTGCGCATAATATCATAATTAATTAATGTGCAACAAAAAGAGGATACTTGAGCGAATGATGCTTTTAAGGGGACAACGAGTACTGTAATATCGCAAGGCGGAGATCACAGTTGAATTTATTTATATGGCCTGCACTTGCAATTAGTGTGGCAGGCAAGCACTCGGCGCTGTCGGACAGCGGCTAATTTATCGTTTGTTATGTTTAAAATCCAAAATAAAAAAAATACAGCAGAAATATATAAAAATTCCGGCACTGGCCACAGCCATTAACGGCCATTGTGTTAAATATTTTGCGAGCAGACAAAAATATTTGCCAGCTAAGAAAATGGCGTGGCGTGTGTGTAAGTGTATATGTAATATGTGTGCGTGTGCATGTGTCTATGTGTGTTACTTTTAAGCCATTTCCCTCTTTGTTTTTGCTTTGCTTTAAAGCTGCTCTAACATTATTGCGGCACATTAATCACGGACAGGAAGATGCCTTCGCTGCCCGCCCCCTGCCTGCCTTCCTGCCTGCCTGCCAGCTTGCCAAGCACTGAAAGCAAGAGTGTTTTAGTGTCTGCTTTCTGTACTGTCAAGTGCTCACTGGCAGTCTAAAAGCATGCCACAAAATATATGGCCCAAATAGAACATTAAATGAATATGCAATTAAATAAAATTTGCAAATGTGCGGCAAATTGATAATATCGAGTTATATTTAATGTCAAGTCAATTTATTTAGCCACTAAAATCTATACACTCTCAACACACGTGCCGGTCTTGATGTTAGTGTGCGTGTGGGTCAAGCAATTAAACCCACCGCTTTGTTTGCCATCAATAATTATGCTTAAATATTGCATAACAGAGAGCAAATGGTAAACAATAATTTGCAGCAGAATTTGGTAGGCTGCATATTTTATACCTTTTAAAAATGCATTATTCTGATTTTCGCAACAAGCAACATTTTTGCTACAAAATAGTGTTAAATAAATAAAAAATGGATTATTTTTTATAGAACTATAAAAAACTTTTTAGTATTTGTAACTAATTTAATTGATTAATTTCAATAATATAAGGAAGTTATTAACTTTAAAGTAATTTTAATAACAAACCAGTCTGCAGAACTTGCATTGCTTTCAAAAGCTGGAAAGTTTGAAAGTATTATTAAAATACTTATGAAGTTTTAAACTGTGATCAAACTTGCCATTAGGATCAAATTGGAAGACCCCAAGAAAATATAACCGATCCAGAAACACTAGCCAGGATCGTAATATTATTTTGAATACATATAAATACCTTCCTGACGTACACAAAACTATCCGTACAATGTGTGTATTTTAATTTTAATTTAATTTAGATCAACAATTTGAAGCTTCCTAAGCCACCTCTTAACGTTTTTATTTATTTCCATCCAATGCAAAACATACTTTTAATCATAATCTATTTCACAATTTTGGAGTCTAGGGTATAGATATAACTTAGTACAATGAAAATTGTGCATTAGAAATGTAGCTTTCAGTTTATTGAATTTGATTATACAAATAGAAAGTGTTCGCGTAATTCGGCCAATTTGTAAATAGCTAAGCATATCAACCATATATAGTTACCAAATATGACTATTGGCCCTTTTTTGTTTATTTAATTTGATTTTATTGCCATCTTTATGCGATTTTTAGATTTGGAATGCTCCCTGCATTGTTGTAGATAATTAATTTAATATTTTTCGAATTACATGCGTATGCATAATTGAATGTTAAGTGCATTAGAATAACGTTTCACTAAGCAACATAAACGAATAAATGTTGAACCGTTCTTATACATAAATTTCAAAGATATTGTTCAATACTTATTTATATATTTGAAATATTAGTTTAATCCTCTCAACCAATTTACATTTTTTCATTTGACTATCTATAATAGACTAATCCCTAAACAATTACAAAATAGTGCTAAGCTACAAATACGCTCATGCCAGCAAAATTTTCTACCTATTTTTTCGTGCATTTTTATTGCAGAATGACATTGAAAATGGCAGTGCTGGATCACCATATTGTTATAGAACTTTTGCGATTATCATACTTTTACTGTGCCATTTTTTATTGGTGACCGTGATATTGTAAATCATAAACGGGATGGTGCGCGTCTGTACTGGTATTATAATGCTCCCACAAATACACACAGACCTATGAGCACATACAATACGCATAAATTGTATTTACAGTCGAATGTGGCAGCGTTAGGCAGATATAAAAAAAATATGCATTGCATATCGCAGGGCGCTGTAAGCTGCATATTTATTTATATATTTATTTGTCTCTGGCAAACAAAAGGCATTTGGCATTTTATATCTTTCATTGTAGTATGTTGCACGATTCCGTACGCTTTATTGAAATGGGCGAGGAATTAAATCAACTCGTTTTCAAAATATGTTTTTGTATAGCAGTTCTGTGTGTTATATACGGGTAGGGAAAATAAGGACAACACACTACTAAACTCATGGCTTTTGGACATCCTTTATTAGCTGCGGAATTCCGCAAGATATTTTGGCAAACCTAAAGATCACGACGGTCTACAAATTCCTACTTACTTAAATTTATTACTTGCTAAAATGTATATTTTCACAACCTTTTTAGGATTGTGAATGCAGTTTTTAAATCGAAATATTTCATACGGCCGTGAATAGTTTCTAAAGCCCCGGCACAATGAGAATGGGAAAGCTAACATTTGTTGGGACGGGCTTCTTTTCTGCGTCCATTCCTAGTTTGAGCTTAATGCAAAAACAGATTTCTGTCAAATTTCATCAACATCTACGTAGCTTTCAAATTGAGAGAAATACTTGGGCATGTAGGCTTACCAAGATTACTGGTGACCTCCTTTATAGATATGCTGTAAAAAACACACACTTCCACACCCCATCTCCTTCTCCAAAAAGCGGGACAGTCTGTGCTCAAAAAAATTGTTTAATGAGAGTATATCTCTTACAGCTAATACAAACAAACTACTGTTGAACTTTTTATCAAGTATACCTTTAAAGAATTTTTTTTTTCCCCATTCGAATGAGTTGTAGTAAACACGAATAACGAGAGGAAAATGTAATTAACCAAAGATAAGTAGACAGCATTAAATAAATCTACATACGCCAGATGTAAGCTGGTATTAAATACGACACAAAGTCGAGTGTTCACAACTTATTGCATTAGTGCTGGCATTGCGGGCTTCTAGAAGCTCCTTAACGATTTCCGTACCTGGCTCTCTGGCTCTCTGGGAGCACGTTACAACTTTAATTTAATCACCATATAAAATATGCAGCAAATGGAAAATGTTGTTATTCAATTTGCTGCTGAATGAAGTGATGTGTGCTCCAGTGCTGGTTGGGAGTTGGGTATAAGAGGCAAGGGCCAAAGGGTAAGGGGTGCCATTGTGCCACGGGAGGTGTGTCAGTGGGCGGCCACTAGAAATGAGTGGCATGTCGTGTCGGCTTCGGGTAGCGTGCCACAGCCGTGGCTACTTCAGAATCGTCGCACGGCCAACATGTTTACGGCGGTGCGTGCAGCACGTTGATGCATGTTTATTTTCGACTGCCTGCTGCTGAATGCAGCATCGCAGCATACACGCATACACGTGTATACATATATCTTACCTGTATATGTATGCTGCGTATGCATATATAGGTCATAAAATCTGTCGCTTTTTGTGCCACTTTCCTTTTGAGCGCCCACCATAAACAGACGTGTTTTTCATAATGCATTTTTAATACAGTCCGCACAGATTGCCAGTTTTTCTTTCCTTTTAATAAATTTAAAATACGTTTCGTTTTTGGCATCGATATTTATTTATAAATAATCAGTTGGCCCCATTGAGTTGCTTTACAAAGCCAAAAAGGCGATAAGGTACATTTATGAGTTTATATTGCCATACAGTCGAGGCTGGGGTGCAAGTAATCAACCGGAGTAAAAAACATACATTTTATAACCAAATTTTATTTATTTCTCCACACAATCTCACTTAAGTTCGATACACTTCATTTAGCGACTCCTCAACTAATGAATCCTCGCAAATAATGCCCGGATATAGCCATCTGTTGTTGTCTTTAATTTGGAAACATATAATCATTTTAGGGAGCTACGTCTTGAGAATATATATAAATTTTATTACTTTGCCGGTCACTTTTTATGATTGATATTATCCTTTTATAGCTTTATTCCTTCCATTGTAATGTAAAGTATATCACATCGCATCCCAAAACATTGCTTTTGTTCTACTTACAATATTTTTTCCCTACAGTTATAAATCGTTCAAGTCGATACCGATTTGGTTTAAACTTTTTTTAAATTATGTTTTTGCATAAAATGTATAAGCCCGGCGACTAAGCTAGACACTTAACACTTAACAATATTTAAAAGGATTGTGGTATTAATTTTAAAAATATATATTAAAAAAATTCCACAATATTCGATTTGGTTTTCTCTGCAAAGATAAATAAGTGCCACGCGTCATTTTCCAAACTTACATTTATTGATGTAAGTATTTGAAATTTAAACAGCTGTCCTTCTAAGGAATATATAAATAAATTTCAAATTTATAATTTCATTCATCATTTATTGCACGGGCTGTTTCCCTTCTATATGTTATTGTAAATATTTATCACTCACAAAATGTATTAACATTTGTTGCATACATGTTTTAAAGAGCTTTATTGTTGCTCAGCATTATCAATATCAATGTGAACCGTTGCTAGGCTACAGACACGCCTCACTAATTAAATGCTGCTTGGGTGCACCTTAAACTGACTGGCTAACCATAAGCATTTGTGTGCCGACCTTCAGCTGGCCACAAGCCAACACCCTCTCCCCCAGCTCCACAACAATAAGACACATTAATAATTTTGGCCAGCTATTTACTTACCAATATCAAGTGGCGAGTCATTATTCATGGCCTGCCAGCCAACTAATGATTATGAACAGTACACCATGGCTATACATAGTATATAGTAAATGGATATAGCTATGACTGGGTGGGGAGAGCAGCCGCGGAAGGAGCCTGTCATGCAGAAAATTATATGCATAAAACAAGTGATTATGCTGTCGAGAGTGCTTGCCATTATTAGGTCTGTAAAAATGGCATAAAATGGCTGAACAACGACAGCAGCGACAAAAGCTTCGTCGTGGCCCAGTCGAGCGTTCGGGTAGAAAAATTACAAGTCAACGACAACAACAAGAGGTACAGGGAAAGCTGCTAAACAGCCTTCAACAATAAGTGCAAGTCAAGCATGAGACTTGGACTTAGCCAGGTTAGTCAGGCAGCAGGCAGCAGGTAGCAGGCAGGTGCACAAACTGGGCGTGGCCTTAACATCCGCTCAATGGTAAAGTTTTTGCATGCGGCGAGCCGCCAGTTTAATATTGTAACCCCAAAATGTGGGTCATGAGTCGCTTTATGGAAAGTCATTTCGATGTTGAGCCAAGTTGGCGAAAGAGTCGCGCTCTGGCAATTATAACACGACCATATGTTGCTGCCACAACTAAGAGCCTGTGGCAGCTGCAGGTGCATTTTGCACTTTTACTCCAGCTTTTTCTTTTTTATACCCTGTATCTATAAAATGGGTATCAAAAAGAGCATGATAAGACTGTGTATTAAGTATAAAGTGCTTAAATATATGTATAACGTTTTGCAATAGGCTTAAAGTGCGTACGTATGTATGTGTAAATATATGTATGTACATAAGTATGTGTTGTTGATCTGCTCAACAGTTCAGTCAATATAATCATGCCTGTCTAATGAACGCCCCAACCTTTACCACATTTGCTATGTAGTAATCAACATTTTTGAATCTTCGTATATCACTTGGTGTTACAGAAATTTGAATATAAAGAAATACCATTACATTTTAAGGACAATGCCTCTTTATACCATGTCATTGCTGCAGCAAAAACTGAAGTTTCAATCATTACAATTATGTGATGAATAGAAACGCTATGCAAGAAAACATTTTTATAATGTCTAAGAATATGTATGTATGTATATGCTTATCTGAGTCTGAATGAATGCTAGGATAGTTCCTAGTATGTAAGTGGATACAAGATAAGTATCACCAAGTCGAGTACTTTCGACTAGGGCATTCTTACTTGTTCTTTGTGTTGGGGTTGTAACTCGTTAATGTGCTGCACTTAAAATTTATACCATGAAATGGTACAGCAGACAACTTAAACTTGTTGTTGTTTTTTTTTTGGCTTTTGTGTTGTTGTGGTTTGGTCTAGTTTTTGTAAGGATCGCTTTAAGTGCTGAGCAGAAGCCACAGGACTTCACACGTTGGCAATGTGCGCACAGCTCTCCCCATAGTTGCGGTCAACCGCCACAGGTGCCATTTATAATTCAGCTACAATTTTAATTATGTTGGTAAGAAGCAGCAGCAGCAGCAACAGCAGTAGCTGTAGTGGAGCTAACTGCAACCCTCCCCCCGTGGGCACTGCGGTTACACTCGGCGTATGCGTAATCTTAAAGCTCAATATTAAAGAAGTTCGCCATTTGATTGAGTGTCGCTAATGCGCTTAACATTAAGCTTAGTTTATATATTTTTCCTCCAACGATGCAGCTGATTTGTGTCGCTGTCAATCGGATTAGTTGCTGGTATTAGCATTTACATGGCTCCTGAGTGCCTTCTAATGGATCGAATGAAGCTGGCCAACATATAAATGTTTTAGACGCTTCACGGAGATATTAAAATAATAAAAATACACTAAGTCTACAGTTTTGTTGCGGCTGCAAACACACACTAGTCGTCAGAATTATTTGACCAAACTTAGTTGTGACTTTACTTTGCTTATATTATATATTATACTGGGTGTACCCAGCCACGCTTCGCTATGGCACATTGTTAATGCATGGATGGGAAAGTAAGAAATAAACAAAAATAGCTTACCACTATTTTGCCTTATGATTTTTTCAATAGGATATGAAGAACTTAAAAATCGATCTAACAAAAACCTTCTCTCACATATTTCACCTTGAGCCCATTTCCCTTCCGTGTTGACGGTGGAAATAGATTTATCAAAATCGGGTTAAACTCTTTCATAAAAGATTCAAGTTTCATACAACAGTTTTCCGCCCGTGGAGATAGATTTCCAAAGCCATGGGCCCGGGGACGGGACTGATCACCAATCAGTCAGTCAGTCACGTTAAAGAACCCCGAACACTGCCACGCTCATAATTATTTTTAATTATGAGATCATAATTTGCTAGTTATATGTGATAAGCTTACATTTGGCATCCTTTCTCTCTGATTGATAATTAAGGTAGTTGAAATATTTCAAGTACAAATTCTCAAGTATAATCCGCAATTTACTTACGCATATACATATATGAAGATCCATTGAATCCTAAACAAAATTTAAAAAATCAACAAATAACTTTTATTTTAAAATTTTTATTTAAAAGATTATAACCGTTACTGTCCCTGCTAAAAACAGAATACCATTTTGTAGTCTATTTATGAAACGTTAAAGGATCTGCCCAAAGGCACTTTATATCTTAAATTTTAGTTTAGCTTATGCTCATATACTTCCATTCCTTGAATTGCAAAAGGTGCTTTCAGCCAATTAAAAGTAAATGCAATCCACTAAAACTCTACCAAACTCGACTTCTGTGCACATCAGTGTTGTACTTATATTATGTGCAAGGGACTATGCTTTATACGAGCCATAAAAAATCGTGGGCTGTAGAATTCTGTTTCTTGTTGGTTTATTACAACGCGCCTACAACACAATGTGCAGGAATAATAAGTAAGGTTAGTGTACTATTTAGTGCTCGACTAGAAGGTACCCTGTACATGCACTTTTACATACACCGCAAGCTCCAAGTCTTAAACTATAATTTTGTGGAATAGATTCGGAAGTGGAGTTCGAAACAGGTCTGTTAGTTTTCTAGATTGATGCTTACTTACAATCAGAAAGACATGCGCTGCAAACTAAAATTTCTGCTAATCAGGCTTTTTCCCATTTCCGATAATCAAATCATTTAGAATTGAAATTGTTAGCTCTACTGAATTCCGAAAACAGATTAAAATTCGATTTGAAAAGTATCAGCTTTGCGCCACTTAAATGCAAACAAAACGGAATTGACTTCAGAAATAACTTCGGTTACTATTTCAATCGAATTCAAAAACACAACAAACTCAAAAACGATTGATGATAGAAAGAAGTTGGAAATGGTAACAGACATGTATTACATATACCCTTTTAGCCATTTTATGGGTACACGGTATACAAAAAGCTGTTGGTATGCTAAATATGAGATCGTTAAAGAACCATCAAGAAATGCGCTTTGTTGTGCATTGAATCGCGTTGGCTTTTCAGGGCTTTGGCATGGAGTTCCTGATGCTCATAATCATCATAAGTAATCTAAATTCACAGTTATACCATTGTCTGTCTCGCTCTGGCGCCGCATTTACGTCTGTCTCAGTCGCACCGGTTGAGTGCATTGTAGAGTGCATAATTTTATAGTCTCCTTTTTGGCAACACTAGTAAAACTGAATCGTGCTATGGTACTCTCTGCTTTCCTGGTCAAGTGTGTTGTACATTCGAGTAAATGGAAATGGCTCCTGACTCCAGTTCTTAGTGTCTTGGTGTGTGTTGAGACACACACACACACACTGTTGGGCAATGGCTGCTTATTGCAATTTACATTTATGGCTTTTGTAATTATAATTGTTTTCCGGCAAGGCATCCAGCTGTTTAACACACGCACACTACACACAGCCGTATGCTATATTTAAAATTGTACTTGGGGCACATATATATTATTGTGTCCAGTTTGTAGTCGCACTACATGTACATATTAATATGCCGAGCTTAGCATTTGTTTTTCATTAATTAATTTTAATTTTATTATGTTGCATTTGATAATATTATGCTACGCTGAAGTTTCAATGGTTTTTAACCAATTTGCTTGCATATTTCTTTTGTTATTGCATACAAAAAAAATTTTTGTTTATTTTATGAATTACATACATTCATGTTTGAAATTTATTCATGCGCATCATGATTCACTTAATTGGCTTTTGGTTTTTGAACGGAAAGAAAAAATGATTGCACTCTGCAAAAAAAAATTCAGCTATTTCACATATTAAGCATTAACTTAATTAAGTAATTGTGTTATTATACATACACACATATGTATGTTCAGAAATTTGTAAAAGCCCACAGGTTATTTTTAATAAAAACTCCGTTTTCGTTCAAAAGCTTCATATTGGTCAACTTTTTCAGTCTTTTAGAGATGACGTGCTATGTTCAATCTGTATACATATAATAGTTTGTCCTGACTGCTAAGAAACAATTGTTGTGAAAGTTTTTTGTTTACTATCCATACTCTATACAAAAATTCTTTCGACACATAGTTCACCGATTTTGGAGAACCCACCATTGTCGGGAATTAGGGGTCTCAAAGTTGCTTATTTTGAGGAATTTTTGTTGAACGCCCCTCTCTGCCTTTCTCAAAATTAAATTAAAGGCCAATTGCGTATTTTCGAGGTCTACTATTAATCACCTTTCTCTGCGATTCTCAGCATTGAATGGTAGTTTGAAGCTAATGACTTTTTGAACTTGTCTCGTGTTGGAACCTAACTTTGTGACTAGTATCTATATAAAATGTAGTCTGTGCCATTTAGTTATATTAAACCGCATAAGTCTTAAGGACATAACACAAAATACGTTTGTTGCTTGTTTTGATTATTATTATTTTCACAATAATGCAATGTTTAAACACTTGACACTTGATCACATTCATGGGCTGTAGTAAATTGCACGAGGACCACGCGGCTGAAGATCGCGGTAGTTGTCTACTATTGGCTTTCCGTTTTGGTTTTTAAGACTCCACAGTTTTGAAGCTTCTGACAATGGCAAATTCAGAGGATAACGAAACACAATCCAAGAGATGGGCTCATTGCACTCAGGCATTGTCAACGATCCCCTGTATGTGTAAAAAGACCTCCGATTCAAGCCCTGCAGCAATTTATCGAGGGAAATAGAAGAGGGCAGCTTCATTTGGGCCTTGTACTTAACTATTTTCGGAAGGGTGTTGAAGACTGGTGATAGACTTGAAGTAGTGTCAGTTTCACTCTGAAAAAATGAATAGCGGAAAATATGATTTAGGACTAACGACTCCAAGAGTAAATAACTTACCCTGTCGATATTGAACATTACGCCAAGAATAGCTACTCCATCGACGTTACGTAGAGCTTTTTCGATGGTTTTGTATATGCTATTTCGATGCAAAATATGCATTTCTATATCGAAACGCTTGCCATTTATTAAGTGCTCGGATCCGGAAGTATTATCTGATCCCCAGTGAAATTGAATCTCATCAGCTACAAAATTGCCATTAAGAAAAGCTCCAGATATTTTAGGCTTAAGTCCGTTCTTCGATTTTGTAATGCTCATACTCACTAAATAGTAAAAACATATCATATTTATAAATATAAATATTATAAGACTGACTCACCCGTATACCCTTTGTTGGTCAATAGCGGCGGTTGATCGGACTTTTCGTCATAGTTTGAAAAGTTTAGCCGTGGTATAAAGCATTTTGTTTTCTTGCATTCATATTTGAAGCTAGTCGGATACTAAAAGGAAGCATTGGTTTTAATCTTACGAAATCCTATTTGTCTATGGTATTAAGATATTTTCAGTATGTTTGACAATGCGATCTCAATACATTTAACCAAATGCTGATTAAATTCTTAGAATACTTCCTCAGACATGCATGCAGTAAGAACGTCAAAACTGGACAGATCGGAACATTTTTTAATTACTAAACAGGATCAAAAGAACGTTCATCTCCTTTTTACACCACATTTATAAATATTTTTGATCAGCATCAAAGGCCGGGTCGATATATCGATGTCCGTCGATCGTCCGTTCGTCCGTCCGTCCGTCTGTCTGTTTCTATGCAACTAAGTATCGTGATGAACCTTCGCACAGCTGATTATCTTTGCTGCCGACAGTACATATTTCGGAACATAGGAACGATCGGCCGAAGATTATGTTTCTGTATGAACAACTTTTTGTTTATAAAGATATCCTTACCAAATTCTCCCAAATCGAGTCTTTGTATGGTTTATATAATCTGATACAATTTGGTGAAATTTTGATAGTTGCCATGGGAACAATCTGACGATAATTGAGTTTTTGTATTAAAAACACGCCGATATACGGATATCCGTACTGTTTGTTTTAAGTGTCTTTATTTTAGTTTTGCATATTTATTTAACTTGTTCACTACTACCCTTTTGGCAGCTTAAACCAGTTTTAATTGTGATTTGGATTTTTGATAAGATCAAATAAATCCTTTTAAAAATCTGATTTTCTTTCTTGGTCTTAATTAGATGAATTTTCCTAGCATTGCGTATTGTTATGCACACATAGCCGAAATTAGTATAAATATTCGCAATTTATTGTTTCTCCTTCTACTTACCAGGTCAATGGGTGATTGCTTTAGACCCATCTCGCAGACTTCGGTCCAGTCGTTGCCATGATCGCTATGATTAAATTTGACTGGTGCTTAACATAAAATGAATATAAAATATGTAATACACAGGATACAAATTTATTGGCATCATTAATATTCAACCCTTACATACATAAGATATCTGTATTTTATTCCGTTTCGGCTTACCTGCTGCAGACACATGAAGTTCATGCATAACGTCATAGAGCACCAGTATCGATATAAATTTTATCGAAGGAATCATCGCAAAGTTCCTACTTTATTCAAATACAACTATTTAAAATTTTCCAATGTGACTAGACTTTCATCATAGGTATAAAAACAGTTAATGATTTGTTAGCCTTACCTGAAGTCTTATAAATGTTTTCTACTTGGCGAATAAATATTGATCAGTCACGGATGATAGCAAGGAAAATCGCTGTGAAATTGAGATAATGAGATCCAAGGCAAGATAATTCATTCCACTATATTTTGCAAAAAAAATTACAATGGGATCATGCAAAACATGTAAATATTGCTGCTACTCAAATCGGGAACACGTCCTATACATATACAAAAAAGAAGTAAGAACGTTGCAGTCGGACGCACCCGACTGCAGAATACTATGTTCCCAGTCCTATATCATTTGGTTATTTGTGTGTTCAGAAAGAGACGCGAAAAAAACTGCACAGGTGTTTGAGATATAGATTTTGCTCCTTTGTGGGGGAGGGGGTGGGGGTGTCCAAAAATTTGTGATGCAGATTTATCAGGTGGTCAACGTTAGTCTGTATGCCAAATTAGGTAACTCTATCTTTGAAACTGTAGGAGATATAGCCCTTGGTGGGGGTGGGTTTCAATCTCGACACTTCATAAATTGACGGTATACACCAACAGGTGTACCAAGTTTGGTTGCTCTAGCTCAAAGATAAAGGCAAAAAAATTGCGTTCATACGGACAGACGGACATTTCGCAAACCCAATATACTATTTTCCCTTCGGGAACATAGTATAATAAGATTAAAAAAGCCCATTGTTTACAAAGTAATACAAAAACAGCATTGAACGTTGGGATTGTGTTAGTTATGATAATCGATTATAATTTTATTCCACGAAATATACTTACTTTTAAATTGGGTTCGCTTGAAAAAGTACATAACAAAAAAATAAATACAAAAATTCAGGGACGTTTCCTGAAAATTTTGTTTCCTTGTTTTTAAAATAATTTTTTTGAAATTGTTATATTTGCAATTATTAAATGTTAAAGGATATTGGCACCTTAATCACAAACAAGGTTCAGTAAAAAGTACCTACTTCTAGGGTTACATTCAAAAAATATAAAATTTTGGATTCCAGTGTGCATTCTACCTTTACTTTAGCAACAAATTATTTGTTATAGTACTTAACTTGACGACCATTGGTCGGCTGAAGCTCACGGTAGTTGTTTTGTATATAGTATCCCGCGCGGTCTTTCAGATTCCACAACCTGGCTATATCAGCTTCCGGGACCCCTATTGAATCATGAAACACTATCCAAGTGACAGCCTCATTGCATCCGGGCGCGGTCAACGATCCCTTGTATACGTAGAATGATTTCTTGTCCAGAGTGCGCAGTAACTGACCTATTGTCAGATGAATGGTTATTTCCGTTTTTTCATTGTATTTGATTATATTCCGTAGAGCGTAGAACAGAGTTGTATATGGGGATAATTTTGTACTCCATTCCTAAGCAAATACCGTTCAGAAAAATAGATTTAGAATTCAGAAAAGGTAACTCACGTGGGGAATACTCTCAATCATTACACCTACAACCACTAAGCCATCTTCATAATTCGCCGCTTCATCGATGTCCTTATAACGTTCATATCGATGCACAATATGCATTTCAACATCAAAGTGCTTCCCATCTACCGTATGTTCGGATCCGAGAGTTTTATCTGATCCCCAATGGAAGTGTAGCTCTTCTGCTACATACCGTCCTTTTAAAAAATTTGCTGTGATGGAAGGCTTATTACCGTTAAGAGCATTCGGTAAAGCCATGCTTGCTAAGTATTAAAAACGATTTGCATTATAAAAACATATTTTATTCTGTATGTATTCTGTCGTTAACCAACCTGTATATCCTAAGTTGGTAAGTGTAGGAGGCTTAGAGTAGACTACATCACAATTCCAAAAGTTCAGTTCTGGTCGAAGGCACTTGGAAGTTCTACAAATGCTGGTTTGCTAGTGTTTTAAAGAAATGCCATAATTCATTCAATTCGACATATTAAACAAGCAAGAACGTTGCAGTCGGATGCACCCGACTGCGGAATACTATGTTCCTAGTCCTATATAATTTGGTTATTTGTGTGTTCAGACAGAAACGCTAAAAAAAACTGCACAGGTGTGGGAGATATAGATTTTGCTCCTTTGTGAGGGAGAGGGTGGGGGGGTCCAAAAATGTTTGATGCAGATTTGTCCAGGGGGTCAACATTAGTATGTATGCCAAATTTGGTGACTCTACCTGTACAGGTGTGGGAGATATAGATTTTCTCATTTGTGGGGAAGGGGTGGAGGGGTCAACATTTTTTTTGATGCAGATTTGTCCAAAAAGTTAAGATTAGTCTGTATGCCAAATTTGGTGACTACCCCTTTACAGGTAGTCACCAAATTTGTGGAGATATAGAATGTTCTCCTTTGCGGAGGAGGGGGTGGGGGGTCCAAAAATTTTTGATGCAGATTTTCCCAGGTGGTCAACATTAGTCTGTATGCCAAATTAAATAACTCTATCTTTGAAACTGTAGGAGATATACCCCTTGAAAAACGTGTTTTGGGGATATCATATGCCGATTTGTTGGGGTGGGGTGGGGGGGTCAAATTTTTTTTGATGCAGATCTGTCGGTAATATTATGCCAAATTTGATAACTATATCTTTAAAAATTAGGAAGATACAGGTTTTCCCCAAATTTCTGGGGAGGGGGTAGTGGTGGGGTGTCGATCTCGACACTTCATAAATTGACGGTATACACCAGCTTAAAGATAAAGGCAAAAAAATTGCGTTCATACGGACAGACGGCCAGACGGACATTTCGCAAACCCAATATACTATTTTCGCTTCGGGAACATAGTATAAAAATCGGCTTTTCTTTATGTTAATAGTTTGCCTAAAAATATTGAAGTGTTTTTTACTCACTTATAAGTGATTAGATTTACATACCGATAACTCAATGGGGGATTGTTTTCTGCCCTTGAAGCAAATGCCGTCCCAATCGCGGCCTTGGTGGTCATGATTCCATTTGCCTTTTACTAAACACAAAATGAATAACACATTTTCATTTATTTCTAGGCAGCATTATCTTAATTAGTTGGTTACCTGCTATAGGAATGTTCGCAGAAAACACAACGTCAAAAAGCAATAGCATCAACAACATTGGAATCACGAAACCCATCGCGAAATTTATATTTTATTCAAAATGTAACTGAGTAACGAAAATAGTCACAGTCTAAGGTCTTGTTACTTAATGATCTATTCCACTATTAGTTATGACATTATTAAAGTTGCAAAGGTACTAAATTTAATATTTAAGTAAATAGTAAACAAAATACCATACCATCCATACCTAATTTTTTGATCTGTCATGGATGGTGGCAGGAAATCATTATGTAATGTAATCAATATGAACACTCTCCAAGTTGAACAGAAGCTTTGTGAAGTCCAGATCAATATTTTCGCAGATGGTGGCAAAACAAGCATAGTAAACTTATAATGGAAGAAATATTTAAAATTGACTATAAAATAATACGAGTAAGTTTAGTTTTGTGAGCATTACAAGACGTTACCATATTGGTATTTAAGATATGCTCTATGTGGTTTCAAGTAAATGAAAGTGACATGAATTGCGATATGTTTCTTGTGATCAGAGCAAACGGAGTTAATATCCGTCTGTTTTTTATGCCCACCAGTCTGTCAGTTTGAAGCAATATTGAGTGAACTTATGGCCGATGCTATTTACAGCTTTCGTTCCAGCTTTTACGGTGTTTTCAAACCTAAGAAAATACCAATACTTCGATGTTTTTACTAGAAACATCGAAACTTTGGATGCTCGCAAGCAAAGGGATTGTTGCATAACTAATAAGTATAGCGCAAATGACATCATCAAAAATAGAGTTGCTTTTCAAGTTGAACTGTTGTGTTTTTGTACTGTACCCTGAAGGTACTATTTCGGAGTACTATTTTGAGTTAATGCATTTTATAGTTAGTTCAGGAGAAGCTTGTGTTTTTTCCTAATGAATTCTAATTGCTTTATAAATTATTTAAATGGCAAACTAACTAGACATTAAGGTAAACGGTACAACTAAAAACAAGTCTTAAATGGAGTTAAGGAGCGGTCAGCTGTGTTACTTTGTTTGTATATCTTATATTTGCTATGTTTCTTCAATTAACACAACGTATGGCGTTGCTTAGCCAAAAGATTTACTTGGCAATTTATTAAACAAATATTTGGAAAATAAATTACAAGACAATAACAATGCCACAAACACATAACACAACCATAAAATGAACATACATGCAGAAGTGCAATGACAAACACAATAAAGCTGAAGTACTTTTGTTTATTACTTAGTTTTAAACATAGGTTGGAACAAAGGGCTTTAGTTTTCAAAATAAACTAAGGAAAGTCATAGAAATACATTTAAAAGAAGTCATAACTTTACTGCATGTCAACATTCATATTATTGGAGACATGAATTCTTAGCATTCTATTGGACGTGTTTACGAGTTTAAAATAAAAATCCTTTTGGAAACAAATTACAAAAGGTATATGGTTTTAATTTCATCTATACATTAAAGAGGGGCCTGGAAGTAAGTATGAGAAAAATCGCCGTAATGGAGTAGCTTTAGATACTTCTTCAAGAATTTGCAATGTTAAGCTTGTTTTGTAAAGAGGCAAAATAAGATTGAGTCACAGCACCCCCGATTGATATTCCGTAAGTTCATATAGTGACAACTTTTTTCCGAGTATATATTTACTTTACTTACATTTGCATGATGAAATTAGAATTACTTTCTTTCTCACATGCACTAGCGATAAGCAGGTTTTGTGAGGCATGCATCTGACACAGACATATAAGAGACGACTCGAAGCTTTCTCACAAGTCTGAATGACATTCAACTAACTGACATTCTAGCCACTATCAATATTTGTTAAAGACACAGAGTGAAACGTTTCTATGCCACTCGATTCTCTTCAAATTTACTTGAAATTTGTTTGGAAATCAAGTGCTGACTGCTTTTGAGCTTTTGTGCATTGTTAAATTTTGTTTACCTGCCTATTGTTGTGGCTGCTGTTTTTGTATTTACATTGTTGCAGTCCATTCGAGCTGGATACAAAAGAATAGAACTGCAAAATTATTCACTTAGTTTTATATGTATATAAAGGTTTAATGTATGACAACAGAGACATTTGCTTAGTTTTAGCATTAATGGAAACTTAATGCAGTTCAATAAATCTTCAGGCAAATAACACAAATTGCAGTGAAATAAATTTCAAATTATTCTTTATCAAGGTGTGTCCTTTAACAAGACTGTAACGTGCTTATGCAATGACTATAAATTATGTAAGCAAAAATTGTCTGCCAAATTAGGGATGCCGAAGATTGAATGGCCTTGCAGGCATATTAATCAAGGCGTTTCTAGGATCTGTAGGATTTAAAGAGAGTTCTGATCTTATCAAAATAAGTCAAACAAAAGAGACCAATATTAAACCACATACTAACCCAAAAAGTTTTGAATTGACTTTGTTGGACATCTCTTTCTTATATTTTAAAAGTTAATCTAAATCTGCTAATAATACAAGTTTTAGTTAACTGCTCCCTATATTGGTATCTGTTCAATTAATATGTTTAATCTTGGAACGAAGTTTCCTTTAATTTTGATGAAATTTGGTGAAACTTCCAATTGGCGAGTTTGATCAGGATATCTTTATAAATAAAATAGTCATTCATACAACTGAATTTTCTAATGATCGTTGCTTTGGCAACTACTATCTGGTATAGTGATCCAATCCGGCCGATTCCGACATAGATATGTACTTCTTTTGTTGGATCGGTAGCGCCTCCTTAAACGATTTACACTTTCGTGACCAAATTATAACAAGGGTATTTCAAAATGCTAGTTATAAAGTCGGTTTTAAAAAGTGCTTAAATTTGTGCTGAAAAAGAATTAACCGTTGAAAACTGTGTGAAAAATGGCAAAATGCTTTATAGTAAATAGCTATTAATGAACACAATGAACTGAAACATATATTTCAATAAACATCAGCCACACTTGCCATAAATACCATTATTCAGTGTCAATTAATATTATTAAAACTTTTCACCATAAATGATAAATAAAAAAATAAGAAAACTTACCAAAAATGTGACTCAGCCCTTTGTTGAATAAATGCGCTGGTAATTGTCCATATTTGGTTGCAATGAATTCACTGGAGTCACATTATAGTAGTCTATATAATTAGCGGTTGTTTTCCAATGTCACGCCCACATGACACAGCTGCTGAATCGCACACAGGACGAATATCCTGGGGAATACGCGTAGCTCTATAACTTATTTTCGATACATTTTGTGCGGATCACGGGAAATGTTAAGTTTAATTTTATTGCGCAACAAAAGACCAAATGGAGCAACAATGTGGCCCAAAGCACAATTGGAGTCACATACACATATGCACATAATATGAACGCACAGATAGACACCCACACTCTTGTAGTTATTCGCCATTACTCACGCACACACACACAAACACACGTTGCCATTATTATTGTTTCGCACATTTGTCGTTGTTATTGTTGTTCTTGTTCGGTATATAGTATATGTGTGAACATAACCCGTGTATATTGGCCAGACAATTCATGTTTGTGTGTGCTATTCGTGTTAATAATTGTACTTACACGCACACACACACACACGCATGGGCATATTGTGTTGCGCCGCATTTTTGTCGTTTGTTGGCTTAAACGTAACCACACATTTGGGGAAATCATTGTTAATATGCAGCTGCGTACCTGCCATAATATACAGTCAGTTCCCAAACCGTATAAAGCCACCACAAAATGCCACGCCTACCGTTAACAGCCCAACTTTGTTGCCTCGTTCAATTATGTTTAAAGTGGTTTCAATTCAACCACTATTTATGGCTAGAATGTCAATTTTTGGGCCTCATATTATTAGCTGCTCTATGAGTATATGATTTCAAATAGATTTAAATTCTACAAGAAAATTCTTGCGACGGAATTAAGATTCAAAATGGTGTTTCTAAAAGTAATAGAACTTTATTATAGTTATATAAATTAGTCATACTTGTACACAAAAATGATATAAGGGAAAGAAGTATACAGTAATGGAAGCCAAATATTGAATTTTTTAAAAATTAGTTGATAATTAACTCATTGCAACTCATTTAAAAAAGCAGCTAACATCTTTTTAAAATTAAAAATAAAATTTAAAAACCTTTAAATGATTTATCTATATTTATTTTCTTATTAAATTTATTTCTTGCCAAAACGTTACCAAAAATTTTATACTTCAGTTCAGCTTACAACTATTATTTTGAAATTTCAATTGACTGGTTCTAAAAACTAGGTCAGCCCTTTAAAACTTCTATGCAGGGGAAAGTCATACTGAATAGTAGGCTTTGCAATTGAAATATCAAATGATAATTAACATAATAATATTGCCCAAAGCCGGTAAAAATAATATGAAATGTGAACGCAGCGAGTGAAATTTATTACAGCCAGCTAACACACACACCTTCACCAATCGCATAAGGCACTCGGCCATATATATGTATGAACATGCACACACACTCACACACACACACAGTCACAGTTACATGGAGCCCACATTAACTGCAGAGCATTTTGCATGAAGCTTCTCTCCGGCCATGAAACACTTTGGCACAAATTTGAATTTTATTTGCTACTTCCGTCGTTATATTGTTTGAGTACTCGTAGCTGCAGCTGTGCATGTTGTGTGTGTGTGTGTGTGTGTATATGTGTGTGTATGTGGGTGTGCGCTGATGAAGTTGCCTATGAGTATTATTGTTAGCCTGCGGCGCTTTGCTTCTGCACCAACTAAAAGTTATAAATACGTCATGCTGCTAATGTGCCATAATTTCGCATAAAACTAAAGAAATAAAACTCTTAACTCTTCCAACATTTTGCACAATACTCGGTACAAGTCTTTAGACTGCTTCAAGGAAACACATAAATAAGTGCCTTGCCCATATGTAAGAGCAATAGTAGAGTGGCAGTAAAAGGCAAGAGCATATGTGTTTATTAGTGTTTATGACGCCTTTGCTCGTTGTTACGTTAATAACAAATACCGTTTTACTACATTTTTGTCTTTAAATTTAAAGTGTTCATTTTTGCAAACTAACTATTCCAACATTAGCATACTCGCTCCTTCCTCAGATTGAGATAAGCTTAAATGTTAAAAATATATATGTTAGGAAGGCAGAAGAAGAATAAACATATTTTAATTAGGATGACTCAGCTGCAGTCTTCGGATATATTTAACCATTTCTTCTGTACATCTGTTATCAGTATTAAAGCTACTTATGAGGAAAAAATTTTAAATGCGCCTTGAAACCGAACGAATCGAAATCATGCTATCATACTTATAATGGACCCAGACCAGAGGCTCCAAATTATAGCCAATTCAAATTCCAGCCATTCATTACTTTTGTAAATTTATTCAATAACAGAAACAGTGAATTCCTGCAGTACCTAGTGCATAAAACACGCACTGACATGTACAAAAACGCACCTATAGCATCATTACCCAAACTGAGTTATGCAAAGTTCGGCTATCAAAATTATATATGCACCATAAACTTACAGCCAACATTGCATTTAATTTTGTAGAAGCCGATGATCAACGCGAAATATTTTCGCAAATTATGCGCCCAAAGGTTGGCAAGCAACGGGCATAAATGTTAAGGTTTTAAATTCACTTTGACTGCCATTTCCTGCAGCCAACTCACCAATTAACAAGTAAGAATGCCATAGTCGAGTATACCCGATCACGTAACTCCTGTACCCAGGTCTAAACATTCAATCACATCTACGTCCAACTTGCACATACATACTATACACACATACACAAAGACGCACAGACACACTGGCGGCAAAGCGACAGCGCAAGCGAGCATTCAATGGTGGCTGTGCTTCTTCTTCCTCCTCTAGTACTGAATCCTTCTTCGTGAATAACTTCCGTGCTTATTATCCGATCGACTTGACTTAATGACGTATATAAAGAGAGACTAAAGTACTGTACATGCTAAATCTAAAAGCTATATCTTGAAAATTGTTACTGTAAAACGGTTTTAATCGATTTGCGGGGGAACGGGGGAGATATCTGAAATATGAAACAAACTTGATCTGCGTATGGTATACAGGAACCTACATTTCAAATTCGGTGTCTCTAGCTCTTGTAGTTGCTGAGATCGACGCGTTCATACGGACAGACGGACAGACGGACAGACGGACAGACGGACAGACGGACAGACGGACAGACGGACAGACAGACGGACATGGCCAAATCGAAATCTCTTTTTGATACTGATCAAGAATATATATACTTTATAGGTCGGAGATGTCTCCTTCTGTCTGTTACATACATTTGCACAGATGTAATACTCCCTTTTACCCATTTTATGGGTACAGGGAGTAAAAATCGTTGACCGTGATAATGTTTACATGCTAAAAGCCAAGCCATCCCAACAGGCAACAAAAAAAACAACACAACGGAACCGACAGGATTCAATTCACTGGTTACACAAAAAATGCCCACTATAGTTGAACCTCTCTATAACAAACGGCGCAATTGCAATATTTTCTCAGCTTTTAGCTTTTTCGTTTAAATATTGTATATGTGTATTTGTATCTTTTGTACAAATCTTATCGAAGTAAGCAATTATATTTACATGCATATTTTACTGCCATATTTGATTGTTAACAGATAAACAAAAATTTGTTCACTGTCCTTTGAGTTTGTTATGCAGAAGCCTGATGCCGGATGTAAATGTTTTTTTAAATAACCAGAAATAACGCATTTTTAATTAGGAAAAAATGCCCGGTAGTTTTTAGAACAAAAACTTGTGCATGTTCCCATCAGCCAGAAATACCATCAAAAATCCCATATCAAATTTGTGAAGTTATTTTGAATGTAAATCTCTACGACAGCGGCACATTCAGAGGATGGCAGAAACTTCCACTGAGCCAATCTGACAATAGATTTTGGAGCAATAGGGTTGTTCGATTCGTCGGGTTAAGTTGTTTAATCCTGAGTATAGGTTGCTGATGTGAGCAGAGGCATTCGTATATACTCGTATGTATACATACATATATCATACAGATGATCGTGAACCCACGCTTCTTGTAGGAATACTGGTTTTTATTATTAAATAATAAATATATAAGAATTACGGACAGGAAAAGCAACTTAAAGATTTCCAAAGACAAATACAATTATAGTTGACGTTGTAAAAGAACAATTTCAGAATACATCCCCTACATACAGAAATACTAACCATTTCAACCCATAAACATCTCATATTTTAATAAACCAACTAAATGACAGCCCGAGTTCATACCTGCACTTTATAAACAAAATTTGATTGCATTATGCAGTCAACTCACTTAAACCAGTTCTAACCTAAAGCCACAGCCAAAATAGAAAAAAGTATACCCGACAACGCGAAACCCTGTACCCAGGTCTGAATTTCCCAAACACATCTTCGTACACACAAACGCATGAAGCAGTTCAACGGCAGTGAAAGCAAGCAGAGCATTTAAAGTCCTCCCCTTTTGGTCGGCAGTGCCAAAAGGCTTTCTGAGATAACTTAAATAACCTTACCAATTTTGTGTCTCTATCTCATTTATCCTCTGAGATCTTGGCATTGATACGGACTTGGCTTGATCAATTTGACTGTTGATCCTTATCAGGAATCTACATATATGCTTTAAGGTTTCGTAGATGGCTCCTTCTGACTGTTATATACATTTGCACCATCTTAGTACCCCCTTTTACCCATTTTATGAGTACAGGGTGTATAAATGTATTTAAAATGATGCAAAGCGCTGTAAAGGACATTTTATTTATAAAAATATTTTTATATTTTTGTAGCTAACTTGTACAATTGAATTACAACGGCTTTTCGTATGTCAGAGAGTGCATGGGTATATAGCTTTTTTTGAGGGTTCCTAATTTGCACAATCCGGGATCTGAAATTCGCTGACAAATTACTAATTGAAAGCGCGCAGCAACTGTGCATGTGGGCGCAGGTGGGCGTGGCCAGCTGCACCAGACAAGCCATCCATCCACCCACCCACCCATTGCGCTCTCAATATGCAGTGACCCGTAGGGTCCACGTTTGTTTGCCCAAATGCACGACGTGCATGTGAGTGCCCCATGAACCGAGCGCCTAACGCTAGGCTATACGAGTCTATGGCTATATCAGCTCTACCAATGGATGCAAATGCCGTTTGTCGGGGCTCAAGGCTGCTTTTGCTTGCTATGCCGTGCTGCCTGACTGACTGATTTATATGCAAAACGCGGCGAAAACAGTTTTTCAATTAAATTCGTTTGAGTTGTCGTTGCGGATTTCAATTTGAAAGCTGCCATATAATTTATTAGCATTAGCCCCTCAACAACTTGAGCCCCGGTACGAACCACAAAAAAAATGAAAAACCGAATATAATGAAAGCAGAGCTTCATCAAATGCGGCTCAATCCAATAACACAGCGAATGAAATTGTGACAAATTTGCTTTTCACTTTGGAAAATTAAAAACGCGCACATAAAATCTACGCACACACACACACAAAAAGAATTTCATTCATCATCACAAAAATTTCGCATAATGCGTCCTCCAACAGCTGTTCTTTTGAAGCTAGGGTATGTTGGCTGTGCAAGGAGGTATTAAATGTGACCAGAATTCCATATAAAGAAATTCGACATCTAATGTAATTCTATCTTCTATCCAAGCACAAGTTTATTTTTAAATTTTTTGAGTATTTAAGCAACAATTAGCTCAATTCAACTCAATAAAATATATGTACACAAACAAAATAGAAATATACATAGATACCAATGTTAAAAAATAATTAAGGGGAAATTCTTTCAACCTCTTTGAATAAATACATATATTTTAAAAGAAATTATAATTTTGTAATTGCATAGGATTCAGTGCTGCAATTTACAAAACGAAACGATTGTCAAATTATCCCGGCTTAAGTTGCCGTAAGCTGGCATAATTTATTTTCATAGAAATTATCCGCAGATTTACTTTAATTCTTACTTAAATTAAAAAATTGTAATTTACCTAAGCTACTTTAAGATCACATCAAATTTCGAAACAGTTGTCATTATTTGCTGGCAGACAATTTTAATTAGATAATTACCATTCTATTAACCTTAGGTTTGGTTTTGGTAGTGAGGGCACTCGGTTGTCGACATGGCTTAAATAAACTTTCCCATCTTGCATTTTATGCTCAAACATTTTTTTTCCGTCAGCTTGGCAAACTTAAATCCAAGGCATTTGATATTGATTTACTTAAAAGGCAATATCAGTTTGCAAAGCAGCAGCAATGGCAGCAACCCTTAGCTCAATACTCCACAGGACCCCCATATCGAAAAATGCGAAAATTGTAGAATGAAAATTGGAGTGAAATTAAACTAAAGCCCGCAGGCGATAACGTCGCCGTTGACTGGCTAAGAATGAGGCTCAAACTGAGACTGGAGACCATAATACAACGTGGACTGAGACAGGCTGTCCGGCTGAATGACTGCCTGACTTGTTGGCATTCATTTGCCTGTGTGGCTGGCGCAACTTTGGGACACTTAAGCGACATCCTTCTCGAGAATGTCTGGCACATGGAGTTAGGGCCGTCATGTTTCAGGGCCACGATGTCCTGCTCTTCGGCTGCCTCCCCACTGCCTTTCTAATGAGACAAAAATTGCGATTTGAATGCAAATAACTGCAGGGCTGCTTCAGTCGGGCGCGCTGGACAACAATTACATGGCATTGAAGTGGGCTGTTGTGGGGTGTGGGCTGTGGATATACCTTGCTTTGTCAAGTGCCATTTGAATTTACAAAATAAAATGCAGAAGGCACTTGGACATTGGGCTTTGGTTTGTGCGAGGCCTGTTGGCATTTAAATTAAGTTATTTAAGGGCAGCTTTTGGTAAGGGAATGGTGAACTGCCAAGCCACATAATTCTGGAGGCCAGGTAACGTCTGTTAGCATTTAATTAAATGCCAATATTTGAATCAATTTGCATTGAATGTGGAGAATGTGCGGCATGGCGACTAATCAACTCTTGGTTAACTTTTCTGTGTCACTGTGCATATTTGTATTCTATTAATTTGGCTCATGGCAGAGTTATTTGCCCAAGTGCTGTGACAGAAGAATGCGGTCCTGTACCTGGACACAAGCTGGAATCATGATAAACTATGCCGAGCATTTCATTTTGGCCCTGACATTGTTTCTTGTTAATTTTGATTTAGTTTGGTTTGTTGCTGTGAATTTTACTGTGCCTGAAATAGAATTTGTTTAATACGCTGTACCCAGAAAATTGGGGTAGCTGCGCGCAACAAAAAGAAGAAGAATCTCCGTCTTAAAAAGTGTGTATGTATTCATAGTCAGTATTAAAAGTCAAGTCGATCTGACTCTATATAAACGAGACAAACTGAAATAAAAGCCATAAGGAATCAGCATCAAATCAAATATTGGATTGCCAGTACATGTTAACTTTGGCATGTTGTCTGAATAAATATACCATAACAGGGTATCCTCGACTCAGTTTTAGTGAATTTGCTAGTCGAGCATGCTTATTCTCTTTGTTGATTATTACGTATTGTGGTTGCTATGCCATTTTAGGAAGCAACATTTTTGACCAACGTTTTGTAGGCAGCATATTCGTTAAATTAATTTTACGCAGTTCTATAAGTATTTATATACAATTGGTTTACTATTTGAGTCAGCCAACAAAATAATTTATCTCGCATTTCAATTGATTTTCTTCTATTTATGGTCTCCACATCGATAAAAATAGAATACCATAAATGTTACATATTAGATATATCAGTAGATTCCAATCGATTTGAAAACCTATTTATATGGACCAATTTGTAGGATTTAGTGTATATGTTATGTTTTAGGTACAGTACCTTACACACTATATATGGACCACATGATAATACCGCTTCGTAGCTTGCATATGAAATCGCCACGCTATATTCAGTAGGTTCGTAGGATAGGATCTAGAACTCTTTTCTGACAATCCCCGAAATCGCTAATACACCGTCCGAGAAATACAGGGCTTCTTAACATGTTTACACACCTTATTATAAGTCCTTTCTCTTTTATGAAAGTTAATTGTGTATGGTCCTTAACAGTAATAACAAATAAGTTATAGACTTAAATATTGTACAAAATATGGTTCCTTAGAGCAACAATTAATTGTAGATATGAATATAGTGTAAGTTCTTAGTCGCTTACTCAGAGCTTTAGTTCTTTCGCCTATTTTATTGATCTCTTTATGTGGCGTGCTTGCTATTTATTTAATTTTCATTTCATTTCCTAGAAATTTGTGCACAGGGCAAATCAAATTTCAGTTTGCTTACTAACTAATTATTTTGCATATATTTTTATTAATTAAATATTTATTACATTTTCTTTTTTTAGGCATATTTTTATCCATTTTGTAAAATGTTGTAAAACTAACCAACCGCTGGATTGGCAACATATTTTGATTTGATTAAAAGTGAACAAAATTACCAAGTTAAAAGTTCATAGATTTTAATAAATTTCAGTAGCGTTTTTGTCTGATTTTATTAAAGTAACTATGATTTAATTAATACAGCGCTACAAGATTTTTTTAAGTGGCACACACTTTTAAATTACTTTTGGAACATTGTAAGCCTACTAAAGTATAATATTTCTGTATAGTTAGCTGAAGTTATTTCCTACAAATTTGGGACAGTTGTAATATCAAAAAAAGTTCTAGATTTCGTATTCTCTGATACATATTTAATCTAAACTTTTGTAATTATATACAATTTAAAAGTCCATCTTATTGCCTTTCATAATCCTCATATTTGTGTGAAAAGTGACTTCAAAGTCCATTGAAGAGTGCAGAATGTGTATACTTGTGTACGCCTACATTTCAGACAGTCAACAAATTGTTTCACAGTGTAACTTATGCACATAATCTCCGTAAAATAATTCATAGATAATATTCACATGCCTTTATATGTGCGCAAGCGAGGCGTTAATTTATACAAATGTTTTTGTTAATCCTTCTTTTATTGAACTATGTGTTTGCGTTATTGCACCGATAAACAGCTAATAAAAATGATTATCAAACAGCATGTTAAAACATTTATTGGTTTTACGCAACATCATTTAATTATGTTGATTTGTACGCTTTAATAGCTGATTTATTTACACGTTAACCAACTAGAATGAAATATTTGCAATGCTGTTTACACACACGATTCGATAAGCAAACATATTGCAAACTAAAACCAGAAAGTTTTTAATATTAATCAGGATTTATTTATTGATTGAACAACCTGTGCCAATGGGCTATGAAAAAGTTTTTATTCAAAACTATTTAAGCTTCAAACAGCTGATGTTCTCCATAAAGCCAAATGAAAACAAGTAAGAATGCTATAGTCGAGTATACCCGACTACGAAACTCCCTGTACCAGGTCTAAAACATTCAATCACATCTATGTCCACTTACACACACACACACACATACACAAAGACGCACGCACACAGGCGGCAAAAGCGACAGCGCAAGCGAGGCATTTTAATTGGTGGCTGTGCTTCTCCTTCCCCCCTCTCGTTGCATTTCTGAATCTTCTTTCGTGAATAACTTCCGTGTTTATTATCCGATCGACTTAAAATTTGGACAGTAGATTAAGAGAGACTAAAGTATTAAACATGCCAAATCTTAAAGCTGTATCTTGAAAATTGTTACTGTAAAACGGTTTTAATCGATTTGCGGGGGAACGGGGGAGATATCTGAAATATGAAACAAACTTGATCTGCGTATGGTATACAGGAACCTACATTCCAAATTTGGTGTCTCTAGCTCTTGTAGTTGCTGAGATCGACGCGTTCATACGGACAGACGGACGACAGACGGACAGACGGACATGGCCAAATCGAAATCTCTTTTGATACTGATCAAGAATATATATACTTTATAGGGTCGGAGATGTCTCTTCTGTCTGTTACATACATTTGCACAGATGTAATACCCCCTTTTTACCCATTTTATGGGTACAGGAGTAATGAAGCAATTTTAAAGAAAAGAATTTAAAATAGCATTAGTCTTAATTATACCCTTCCAGAGGGTAGTATAACATTGTCTCGAGATGTGTAATGCTTTGAAAGAGACGTTTCCGACCACACAAAGTGTATATAATTCTGATCAGCATCAATAGCCGAGTCGAATATGTCTGTTTCTATGTAGCTTTAGATCTATCCAAATGGAAACTAGGCGAATTATCTCAATGGGTCTCAGCAATTCTTAGTATCGTTGTGCACTTTAGATGTTGGCTTCATTTGATCAAAATTTAATATACTATTCTTAGGGTGAAAAATGAGATTTAGTATTTTTGTTTCTACGACTAAACTCAGAAATTGAGATTTCCGTAATTTGAATTAAATCGGAGCACTATATTATATTGTTGCCATAGAAACGATCCGTCGATAATTAATTTTTGTATGAAATACTTTTGAACTGTGAGCTTTAATTTCAGAGCGTTTAATGCTTTTGACTTGCTGTTTATATAATATTGACGGGAATGTTTTAACACCGAACACTCCAAAAACCCACTGTGCAATATATGTATATAGCATAATGTCAAACTTTAGTTTAAGAAAAATAATTATATACTGTGCATACGCAGTGTGGCGCATTAAAACAAGAAAAGGCAAATTTCAAGGAAAAATTATATATATATGTATGTGTATATGTGTATGTTTACAAAAAATAAATTGCTTAACTGCGCATAAATTGGTTAGCTTTTGCTCCAGTTGGCTGCCAGCTTAGAATGGCATGTGCTTTGTTGTGGCCTGTTGAGCACCGGTCAATGCTTTGGCATTTCTTTAAAAATTCATTCATTGGCTTGGCTATAAATATTTACTATAAAATAATATGCTCGCCGCAAGCGTTTGCTGTGGCTTGTTTGCCAATTCGAAAACAGCACAAGGCGCATCAATCAGCCAAAGCCTCAGCCTCAGCCTCAAGTCCAGTCCTCCTCCAATCCGAATCCCATTGCCAATTTTAGTCCCTGTATAACCAGACGTTGCTGCTGCATTAAAGTCCTGCCTGAATCCTTTACAAGCTGTGACGGAATTCGTGCGAACGTGTCTCAATAACTAAATTAACAGAAATTGCAACATATTGTATATGTGCGGTTGATATGGGTACGGGTGGCGGCATGGGAGGAGGAGCTTGTGTGGTTCCAAAAGGTAGGCGGCACGTGCGTGTGGTCTGGACAACAAATTGTGTCAAAAATGACATTGTAAAAGTTATTTGGCAACTTTCAAAGCAACAAAGTATTCGACTTGTGGTTATAGTAAATTGGGCTCTAATAAAACGTTATATCTTAAAAAGAACTAGCTACATTTTTTTCAAGAAATCTGATTAGACATACTATTTCATAAACTTTCATGACCTCTTAGTCAATTTGTTTTTCTACTAGTATTTTAGCTAAACTTGAACGATTATACAATGAATGTTTTTTTTAGCTATGTAATTGTAACCTTATCAAAATAAATATATGCTGTTCCAAATACTTAGTACTTTTCAGAAGAATTGGGAGTAATAAATATAAAGAGTGTGAGCTTTTTAAAATATATTTAATTTTACTAAAAAACAATAATTTTTTTAAATTCAGTACAGCTAAAATTTTGACTTTAAATGATTTGATGGTAACAGTCTTAAGAACTATAAAAAATCGCTTTTATTTAGTTTTGTAAATCAATATCGGATAGAAAACCAACCATCAAATTATGATTATTTTTACTCCCTGTACCCATAAAATGGGTAAAAAGGGGGTACTAAATCTGTGCGAATGTATGTAACAGGCAGAAGGAGACATCTCCGACCCTATAAAGTATATATATTCTTGATCAGTATCAATAGAGATTTTGATTTGGCCATGTCTGTCTGTCCGTCCGTATGTATGAACGCAAGGATATCAGCAACTATAAGAGCTAGAGACACCAAATTTGGAATGTAGGTTCGTGTATAGCGGGAGCAGGTCAAGGTTATTTTAGATTTGAGATATCTCCCCCGTTCCCCCGCTATTCGATAAAAACAATTTTCAAGATATAGATTTGGGATTTGGCATGTACAATACTTTTCACTATTAATCTACCGTCAAAATTTCCAGTCAACAAACAAGATTCAGTCGTAATAAATTTAATTAAATTTGAAAATATTCAAAATGATAATTCATGACAATGAAATTTTGATATTAAATATATAAAATCTTTTAATTTAAATAATATGCATAATTAATACACCGCTATAAAGTCTTGCAACGAAAAAATGGGGTTCATATCTCAATGTGCCAAATATTCTTAATCTAGTTGACATTTCTGGCAGTGTAACCCACAATCAAAAACTTGAAATGCAACTTTTACACAATCCAGCACAGCTTGAGCTCCAAAATAACAACAGCAAAAACAACAAGAACAAGAAAAATGCTTAATGAACCGACTGCCTGCCTCCGAGCCACGAGCCAACAATGACAAAAGGGTCGCAGTCTTTGGCAACTGTTGCCCGCCCATTCACACTGACAGACAGACAGATAGACAGAAACAGAGTAACTGGTTGACTGTGTGAGGGCAGAAGGGGGTGAGGGATGTGGGGCAGGGGGAGGGGGGGACCGGAGCAACATATGTGACCAACAGCTTGACCACCAGCAATGCCTGAAATTGGGAGCGCCCATTGAATATCATAGAAATAGAAATACGTACGTGCAAAAATTTGTGCGCTTGATTAAATTTGAGTTGGCAATGCAGAAAGCCAAAAGCGAGTCCCGAGTCCGTGACCAGTGGCAATGCCACAAGTGTAAGCCAAGTTGAAAGACAATCAGGCGGCAATTTAAAACCATTTTCACTGCGGGCTACCAGGCTATCATCACATCCCCCCAACAGGATGCCACCACCTGCTGCGACAAGCAGCTGAAACAGTTGCAGTAACTTCTGCTCGATTAGTTTTGATTTGGTTATTTGGCATTAGGCAATATGCTTTTTACTTTTGCCCAATTTCTTTCATTTTACCCATTGTTGACTTCGCTGGCCCCAGCCAAATAAACTAATTTCAGCCCGTGGACTCAGCCAGCTGCGTTGAGAGACAGCTGGGGGCATGTGCCCCAAGTTTCGATACAAAGTTGTTCATTATGCGTTTGCCACATGCTACGAAGGTCCCAAAACTCGCACAGTTTTTATTGAGTGTCTTGCAGTGGGGCAATTTGGATATCCTAGCCAGGGCATAGCCCTTCTAGTAACTAGTTTGAGATCTTAATTGCAAAGATAAACTGAACTGTGGTAAGAGGGTGGCTACATACATATGTTTATCTCACTGTTATAAAGTTAATTATATAAGAAAAGTTTGTATTTATTAAAGGATAACCCTCTTCTACAACACCATAATTAACCATTGTCAAAAGGTTAACGAAGTCACACAAGAAATAATTGAAAAATCAATAAATTTAGTATAATGTAGCAACGAAATTCTATCAAATTCGAACATATGCAATTCAATTTAATCTATTTTTATTCACTTAAAGAGGGCAGTAAATAATGATGATGTACCCAATTTTTATTAATATTTTATTCTTGAATAAGAAATAAATTCAAGAAATAATGCTTGAAAGGTAATTTTTATAAAAATTACTTATAACCGTTAAGGCCCCAGGTAGGGTGCTATAATTTTGTCACGAAATGTGTAATAGTATAAAAAATTATACTATTGTCCACAAATATTAATATCCATCATTTATGATCAGTCGAGAATTGAGTTTTGCATGAATAACATTTTTGCTTTGTACATTTCTCATGGGATTGCTGCAAGAGTATTAAATTTTCGACAGCCCAAAGATACTTGTCTTTCTTGTTTTTATTATAAATACTCTTCTTGGATTTACGTACGTGCTTATAATGTTGCATCTTTTGGTCGCACATGGCGTATACTTAATATCTGCTAGTGGCACGTTTTTATGCCAAAATCAAAGCATCAAATTGGTGGATTGCTACGTGGCATAAGCCACAAATTCCAGTATTCCAACTTAAATGTTAAGCAAGCAGCAAGCAACCACGAATTAAGACATTAAAGAGCTTGCGCCTCGGACAACTAGGTGAGTAAATACACGTGGCCACTCCACGTGCGTCAAGTGCCCTTAACACCTTTATAATTTGATATAAAACCAGAGCCGAGAGCTCGATCGTTTGTCGCGCGTGTTGTCGGGCCCTGTATAAAAGGCATTACACTTCCGCTAAATGACGCTATTATTTAACAATTTTGTTTATGCATGCTTCCCATGCAGACCCCCTTCTGTTTCAGCTGTAGGTCCTCGAATCCTCCTTTACTTACATACTCGCACATATACATATGAAATATAATTTATGGTTACTCAGACTACTAACCCCAATGGGGGAAACTAAATTGTCGTCGTTGCCGTTGTTCGAGTCGAAAACAAAAAGTAGGAAAACAATTACAGCTGACTTAACACTTCCGTTTCTTGTTGGGAAAGCCGCACACGTTTATCCAGCCAACGGCTTGCCAGTTTGAGGCGTAGAGGGCCACGTTAACGCACTGCCCGTCAAGCACTTGAAATTGTAATTTAACACGTACACAATACAATGTATTTGAAGAACATTTTTCGCAGGTGGTCAGTGATGGGGCACGCCCACTGGAGCAAACGTCCCAATGCCTTGTTTACCCTGCTGAGTTGTAGGCCACCAAGATTCAATTTGATTCGGGTGTTCATTCCCAAAATTGTATTCAAAAAATTGAATGTAGACAAAAGTGGCTGCCTTGGTAAAGAATATCCCATATTTTAAGTAATTTGTATCTGTTTAGGCATATTTATACATTAAACTTATAACCTATCCTGCGCTAATACAAAAAGCGTTCACCAAGGGAAAAAATCTTAAAATTATTGTTATATTCCTTCTTTAGGTAATGGAAGAATAAAGTTTGGATATAATCCTACAAACTTCAGCATGGCTATTTCAGTGATACATTTTACGAAAATCAGGATTATGCCTTCTCAGATTAAAAAACTTTAATAAAACTAAGCTTAAAACAAAACTTTGCTTTGAAGTTCTTTGGGAAACTTGTTTTTCTTAAATTTTCCGCAGATTGATTATGATAGTTACGTATTTGTTTAGCTAAGAAACAACGTAGTCTGAGTAACCAACGATCCATCCAGTAACTTTAGAATGATCGAATTAATAGTTAACATGTTAAATATTACTTTTTCGAAAGATAAACACCCCAGAAAATATTTGATTAAATCAAAACTGAGGTAATTTTTAGGACACGTTACTGCATGAATTGAAAAAAGCAATGGGATTTTTTTAATTGGGAAGTTTTAATAATTGTGCAGTGCCTAAAATCAAGCCCGCCAAATGTTAGATAGCAATAGCTATCCACAGGATCCATTTATCCATTCCCAATCGCTGGGACTTCCACATGCCAGCTAACCAATAAGAAATGCTTGAACTTATATTGCCATAGTGTTTTTCAAGTATGATAACATTTTATTGGCTTCATTTATAAATCAAATGTCAAAAAAACAGGAAAATTTTCCAAAAATATTCGCTGAATAATATTATGAGTAAAGCACCTTAACGAAATAATTTCTGTTGAGATTTGATTTGTGCGTATACAAATAAATGTTCACATTGCATAAGATATAATATGCGTATTCAGTAATTGCAAAGCTCATTTTTAAAATATTGTTATCGCTAGATGCAGTATTGATTTTTATCGTTTCGATAAGCACATACTCGATATCTGCTGTGTATATAGATCTTAAACTCTATAGATCAAACCATTTTTGTTCACATTGCTTTGCGTATTCGAGTACAATATCAAGATAATGATACTATAAGTGATTAAATGTTGTGCGAAAATAAATATGATGAATAAACATTTGTTGTAGTGTGGAAATTGATGATATCTAAACACTAGCAATATTGAATCAATATAAATATATTCCTGATAAAAAATATGATTTTTAATTTGAAGAAATGCATAACAGTTGGCTTTCTTGAATACGACACGAAAGGTCATAAACTATTGTTTAGGATTAATTAATAACAGACTTTTGAAAAGTGCAATATTATTTGGTCAACTGAATAAAAAATAAACACAATAAATGAAATTCAAAAACAAATTATGTTGAATATGTGAATAAAGAATGAATATGTGAATATCTTACAGTATAAACATATAAAAATTCATGACAAATTTTATGTTTGATGCAAATATAGTTAACGATATTATGTAAATTTCGTTTAACTAATTTCTAATAATCAAATTCAATTGTATAAGACTAATGTTGCGTTATTTAGAATTGAACCCTACGTATTGGTTTGATTGCCAATAAGCTAACTACCTGGTAAAAAAGTAAAGTCTGAAGCTACAACGCCTTTTACAAAGGTGCGAACACAAAATTGGCATTATTTTGTGAACAAGCATAACATGTTATGTTTGTGCATATTGCTCGATCAATTTGTTTTGTGTATCTTACAGCTAATGCAAACTTATCAATGATTAAATTAAATGATGAAAATATATTATTTTACATATATTTTATGCGCAATTTTTTGCACAGTTTACAATTGATTATTGTAAACACTTGTGCAAAGATGATGGCATTGTTCGTATCGGTTTGTTGATTCGAGATACAGCTTGTAACATTTGTTTGAGATACACAACTCCAGATTGTTGTTATTGTAAGCACTCTAAAGTAACCCTGAAGCATTCCTAGGTAAAGCTTAGACAATAACTGGGCGGCATGAACTATGTGGGGCGTGTCAGCGCAAATGCTGCTCACTTGGGCGACTCCGGCGGTGCATTGGCGCTGCCAAAGAGCTCTTCGTAGGAGGGTGCTGCAATAGAGAAAAGTTAGAAATTAAACGCATCGAAAAACTTGCGAATAACTTACGCAAGGCCTGCGCGCCGCCGGGTTGACGTGACTGCATAAACGATCCAGACGCTGCCGAGGTGGACGGCAACTGGCTGTAGCCGTCAGCTAGAGAATGTGCCAGCGCTGGTGTTGCATTTGAATTCGGTGGTGGAGGCGTCAAAGCGAGAAGCGCGTACTGCGGCGAATCGGGCAATGGATACGGTGGTAAGTGTGGCGGTGGATAGGATTGCGCCATCAGTGGGCTGGACGAATAAGGCATATAGGGCACATTGGAGCTGCTGCGCAAACTGGCACGAGCCGAGGGGCTGCCAAACTGCGAGGATTGCGAGCCAGAGGTGTAGGACAGCTCCACACCACCAACGGCCGGACTAAGTGTTGAGTCCGATGCGGTGGAGTTCAGTGAACTGCATTCGCTGTACTGCGACGAATGCGATGGTGAGCCAATGGAAGAGTCTAGCGTCGGATAGACAGACAAGGCAGCAGCTGGCTCAAAAGGATTACCAGGGGTAGTATCGTCAGGTCCTGGTGGCCCATCGTCAGGACGCGGTGGCAGCGATGGACGCACAGAGCCCAGCCGAGCCGAAACATCCTGCGAGTACACCTTAAAAGGCAAGTTAAGCACCAAATTCTTAAAGAAGCCACGCAGCACAGCCTCAACGCGCAGCTCGTAGGAGATGGTTATGACGCCACTAAACTGTTCATCTGTCGGCTGCGCTGTGTCCGGCATGAGCAGCTCGTGGGCAAAGCTCCGCTCAGTCTTCTTGTGCACCGATCCTGTTTCCTTATTGGCAATGGCAATGCATTCGACCTTTTGCACGCGCAACGGCACATGGCTGTAGTAGGTTACGTACTGCAATACGCTGAAATGAGAAGGATAACAATACAGTCAAGTAATGAATGTTAAGTAGGTGCAAAGCAACGTTTAGTGGCTCATGCCATAGAGACCTAAAAGGATCTACTTACGTTATTTACTAGGCCTGTTCCTGTTTCCACTTTCGACAGGATTTTGGGTAAGTGAATTTCTACTTTTTACAAGATATAGTGGATTTAATAGCTCGACTACAACATCTTGCCGAAACAGGAAACAAGAACAGCCCGGTAAATGAATGGTTAACTAACTAGGCATATGTATATGAATTAAATAACCGACATTTTGAATTTAGGAGCTCGAAAGTGGAACAGGCCTAAACATTATTATCTATTAGTTAAATAATTAGAATTAAACCAAGTTAGTAAATCATTACTTGAAGCGCAGCTTCTCCACATTTGTTGTGCTGTTGTTCATGACGGTAACACAAATGCGCAACGGTTCTCCACGCACTGCAAAGTCCTCCGGCAGCAGGGCCAGCATGGTAATGGGACGGGTGCCAAATAAGCTAATTGTCTTGGTGATTTGCTTCTCCAGGGGTGTGGGATTGTTGCGATATGTTGATGGAAGCGGCATATTCTTCACAACCGTAAACGGTATGGTGTGACGCTCATCGAAGGTCCAGGGCCGTTGGATGAGCACACGCATCTTGTACTTGATGCTGCCATAGCTGCCCCTGAAACTGGAGGGCAGCTGACGTCCCAGCGCCACTTTAAAGCTAAATGTATGTTCGCCCGGCGACAGTTCCAGGCCGCGAGGTTCAAATTCCGGAAGCGGTGTTTCACTATGCTCGTAAATCTCTTTGCTGGTGTAAAATAAGCTACGTGTATACTCGTTGTTGTTGGAGTTTTTCCGCAAGATTTCCATCCACTTGCACTTGCCTTTGCCAGTTACCTGTACTTTGATGGCTGCAATGAAAGCAAAATACAAATTTTAATTAGCTTAATGCTTAAAAATTGAATTCACATTAAGAATATGAAAACTGATTGCATTTTTTCAGTTTTTACTCCCTGTACCCATAAAATGGGTAAAAGGGGGTATTACATCTGTGCAAATGTATGTAACAGACAGAAGGAGACATCTCCGACCCTATAAAGTATATATATTCTTGATCAGTATCAAAAGAGATTTCGATTTGGCCATGTCCGTCTGTCTGTCCGTCTGTCCGTATGAACGCGTCGATCTCAGCAACTACAAGAGCTAGAGACACCAAATTTGAAATGTAGGTTCCTGTATACCATACGCAGATCAAGTTTGTTTTATATTTTAGATATCTCTCCCCGTTCCCCCGCAAATCGATTAAAACCGTTTTACAGTAACAATTTTCAAGATATAGATTTAAGATTTGGAAAAATTATTGATAGGTGTTAAATACAGTTTGATAATAGAAAATAAATTGATTAGCAAATGAGCTTAACAGCTGCCGGTTTGGCCATGTTGCCATGGTTAGGATGGATAAGAGAACTTCATGTCGAGCATCGTCCATTGTGTTTGAGAATTGTAAAACCAAAAACATTTGAACATGTACCAAATAATAGTAATATGGCCCCTATATAAATAAACAAGTGGTTTTTTAAATGACTCCTTTTAAATTGTTGATGTAAACCGTTTTTATCGCATTACGGAGAAGGTGCGGGGCAATGCTAGTTTGTTTTTTACTCTAGTGGATTAATTTTAGATCTTTTAGATGTTTTTTAAACTTGTGTGATTTTTTTTCAAATTCAACTGTTATTTTACAGGGTGTAGCAGGGTTGAAAAATGATAAACACGCCGCCTAGCGCACGCTCTGCAAACTAGCCTGCACTGAACTGCACGAAGAACGCTGTACGAAGGTTTATGCCTTGGCTAAAACGTAGACAGCTACGTTTGTTCAAAGCACTCACTTAACGAGCTGTGCTCCACACTAATCAATTAATTGTTAGTCTTATGTTACATTTTTTGGCTTTTGTTTTATCAAATTGCGAACAGCAATAATACGTATATATATAACAAATAGCACACAATTATAAATACAAATTTTGTAATATGCGCAATAATCGCACCAACTTGAATCGTCTGTATAGTATCGATAACTTTGGAATCGTGTCTTTAAAAGCCAGTGTTGCCACCCACTGAACAGAAAACACGATTTCTTCTGATGGCATTGTAAAAATCTTATATTTAATTTAGTCGTCTACGTTTAAACAAGCAAGTAATTATAAAAAATAATGTAAAGCGCAATATATGCGCTGTTATTGATATATTTGCTGAACGATTGTACAGCAGCACCGACGAGCGTATTGATTAAGTTTTGGGCGAGCCGAAAGTTTTTGTCATGCGTTAATTTTTTTCTTTTTTATTCTTCAGGACGCTAGACCGTGAAAACATTGTTTGGAGTAGAGATTGATGCAAGCTGATGACAAAATGGATGCTAATTATATAGCACGCGCCCTGTGCTATCATGGCCAGCCGTTGCAAAAGATCTGGGACGACGAGCGCGGCGTGGAGGATTTGCGGCGCCTGAATCTGACACAGCCGAACTACAGTGTGTACCAGGAACGGCAGAAGTATTTTACCTTTCAGGAGCGTGCAAAGCGCTTAAAAATCCATCAGTTCCTGGCACGCAAGGCAAGCGATCTGTATGACAGGCAGCTTGTAGGCAATGTAATGGAAGAATCATTTCTCACACAAGTGAGCAGCTGCACCGCACCCCAGCCGCCTATTGAGTTCTATATGGGTGTAAAGGACAAACGAAAGGCCTGGGCTTATCGCATGGGTGCACTTAAGCAAGGCGACATCATATGCGCCAGCGTGCTAAAGGTCATGCCCAATGCCAATCGCATAATGGTCAAACCACTGTGCACCGCAGAACCCTTGCATTTCTATTTAGCCGACATCCTCATCAAGGTAAGTTTTTTCCATGCACAAAAATGTATAATAATTAGTTTGTGTTGCCTTCGCTTTCAGGCCATCATATTTCAGGATCACTGGGGTCCACTGCCGTTGGACAAACAGGGCAACCCGCGTCCATTTGCTATCAATGATTTTGTGCGCTGTGAGGTCTGCAGCGTATCCGCGGACGTGGAGCGTCTGACCTTGGGAATGGTGGGTCTGTACAACAAGACACCAGATCTCAAACTGGGCGTATGCAATCTGTCGGATCTGCCCCTCTACTATCGGTATGCAAATCAGCAGTTTAGCAACTATTTTATAGTATAGTGTGATTATTTAATCATTTACACGCTCTTAGTCAAATTCATAATCAGGAGCAATCGTCGGCGTTGCATTACGAGGATCAATTGAAATCAGCACTGGCATTTGAGAATCCAAACTATGATGTTCTGTTTCAATTAAACGGACTGCAGCCCAACGAGAGCCTTACATTGATGAACAATTTAAAAAATGGCTTTCCCGAGACGGACTATGCACCGGAGCTGCGACAGAAACAAGCCTCCCAATGGGCTTTTCGGTAAGTTTCATTGTTCTAATCACGGCTGGTCGCTTGTTATTGTTCTTATAATATATGGGCTAATCATGCTTTGCGAATTTTACATTTGAACTCATATATGCTTTGGTCCAAATGCGAATCTCGCAGTATAAACAAAAAAGTCACAACATAAAAAAGAGGAATATTTGAGGAGTTTTGAGGGTACCCTAACGGTGATTCCATATTTTTAATGAAAGAAATACGTAATGTTCAAAATACACTCTATAAAATTGAAACAAAAGTTTTTGAAGAAACGCCGCTGGATTTTAAATATATTTGTCACTGAAATAACATTTCCTCTTGATTATTGTTGATTGCTCAATTACCCAAAATTAAAATGTAAAACAATTTGATTATTCTATGGATTAGCCCATATGCAGTTATAGTATTTTGAATGTACGCTTCATTTGGTAAGCTTAAAGCAAAACAATGATAAGCAGAGGTTGTATGAGGCCACTTTTATATATTCAGTTAATGATAATGCGATGTTAAGCTGGCCACCAGCCGTGAAAGGGGCTAATTGTAGCTAACATGCATTAATATGTATGTATAATTGTCCACATATATCCATTGCACCCCGCCTTAAAACACAAACAAACAAACACAAATAATGTGAATACTCAGCTCCGTGGCTGATGGCATTGAGCACTTTAAGAATGGCCAACAAGTCGAGGCCTTTCAGTGTCTTAACAAGGCCCTGAACATTGATCCGCGCAATGTCGAGGGTTTGGTGGCGCGCGGTGCGCTGTACGCGAATCGTGGCAGTTTCTTGAAGGGTCTCAAAGACTTTGAAAAAGCGCTTATGTTGAATAAGTACCATGTGAATGCGCGTAAATATATGGGCGAAACGCTAGTGGCCTTAGGACGCAGTTATGAGGATGAGAATCGCATACCAGATGCCGTCAAGGCCTATAGTGATTGCCTGAATCTATTACCACAACATGAGCAAGCGCGCTCATCACTCGATGCGCTCCAACAGCGACCACCAGCTGCATTAGCGGGCTCCAGCCTTATGCCCATGAAACCAAGCGCCGAACTACTCAATTTAGGCAACGCTGCCGTCATCACAGTTCCCTCCTCAGATGAGTCTAGCTCATCGAGTGGCAGTGACAACGACAACGATGACAGCGAGGAGCAGCGTAAGTGCCAGTCAAAATTAATTCGAACTTACCACAATCAATCTATTGCACATTTTAGCCGGCAAATTGCGCACCAATCAGCAGCACTTTCCCAATGAGCAGGACAAGCTAGCGGTAAGTGATGCCTTAAGCGCCAACGAATTCAAGCTGGACGACGATGAGACCATGAGCAGCGTGCGCAAACTGCTGCGTGAGGCCAGCAAGCACAAAAAGTCAAAAAAGAAGGGGAAAAAGAAGGATAAGGACAAGAAGGGAAAAACAAGCAACCGCAAGAAAGCCAAATCCAAGTCAAGGGATGTTGTCGATGAAGATACAACTACTGAGGATGCCCTGGAAATGCTCAAGAAAATTAACTATGCCGAGGCTTTCAGGTAACTGGGTGTGTCTAATGATAAGACGGTCAATGAACCCCTAGATCATAAAAACGAAACTAGTCGAAGCTGTGTTCCCCTTTTCGGAATTTCAAACATATCGCACATCTCGCGCTTTGCATATAAATAAGCTGCTAACTTAAACTTAAAATCTGTATTAAATTCCCAAATGTTCTATATTCATTTTACCGTACTTTAAAATAATACATTTTAGTTTAAGTTGACTTTTTATTCAAATATTTACTGGCCCATCTCAGGCCAGAAACAAAATCGCGCTTTTCGCAGTCTTTTAGTTTTTTAAATTGCAATTTACAATTCAAGGGAAAACGATAGCACGCATAAATTTTGCACTTTTTTGACATTTTTTCAACTACCTGATTCCTTCAATGGTAATTTCCGTAATGATCTAGGGTCATTGACCCCCACGTTCAATTGACAACATCCTTGCACTCTCCCATGCATGCCAATTTAGCCGGGATAAGTATGCTAAGTGAGTGAATTTCTTTTTTTGTGCACATCTTACCCTTTTCTGTTTTACCAAACCTTTGCAGGCTAATGAGCAGCAGCAGCAGCGACGCTCAGCTAAAGTCCCAGCTAGAAAATTGCTTGAAGCAAAAGCTGCGCTCGGAAAGTCCACCACCGCCGCCGCCAGCACCCACTACTGTACGCAAACCGCCGTCAACAGTCGGTTACAACCTAATGACGGGACCCAGCACCTCGAAATATGCAGCAGCTGCCTCTGTCAACTTGGATGATGAGCAGCCACCGCCGGCGCCCAAGTTTCATGATCATCAAAATCAGCAGCAGCACCAACAGAAGCTCTCATTTCAAATTAAGAAGCGTCCGTTGCAAATGGACAAATTTGGACTGCTGCGATTGGTCACGCCACTAAGCTCGCGTTCACATAGTCGCAGCCGCAGTCGCTCGCCAAGACGGCGCAATAGTCGCAGCCGCTCCCGCGACCGACGCTCATTTAGACGACGCGGCAGCTCACGTTCGCGCAGTCGCAGCCGGAGCAGTCGTAGCCACAGCCGCAGCCGCTCGTCCCATTCGAGACGACGACGCAGTCGCTCACGCAGTCGCAGTTATACGCCTCCGCGTTATGGAGGAGGACCACGCTATAGGGGTCGCGGTGGTGGCTTTAAGCCACGCTTTGGTAACAGTTCGCGCGAACGACGCTCCCGTTCACGTTCCTTTGACCGAGGACGTCGCTCGCCGTCGCCGTTTGTGCCACGTCGCACACCGTCACCGTTTGTGCCACGTCGCACACCCTCGCCTGCCGCGCGCTATCGACGCACACGTTCGCGCAGCATCAGTCCACGGAACAGTCAGCCGCTGCGTTATCAACAACGCGGGCGTGGCCGTGGACACGCCCGTGGACGTTTTCAGCATCGTTGGACTTTCGACAATAGCAGCAACGGTAGACGCCAAAGCTCTGAAGAGGATATATATCCACCAGGGGAAGGACCCCCCATTGAAGACGTGGACGGAATGGTCAAGGAAGCACAAAAGGAACGTAAGCAGGGTATCGCCGACGCCGTTAAGAATATACTAAAGAAAGGAGATACAACAAACACGACCACTGACACCGCCTAGAATTTAAGTTAAGGCCATGTGTTCAAATCCAGTGTTAAGTTTCTCTTATACGTAGTTCTATATACATATATATATATACTTAATAACCATTCAAAATGTAATTAGTATCTGATAAATACGCAACTCAATCCTGGTCCCTAAAATAAAGCTTTTTAAGCCATTGCATGGGTTGCATGCTAACCAGTTAAAAAGAAAACTATTTTATTGTTATTAACCGGACTGAAAATAATAAAATGCCGTCGTGATCTGTGAATTTTCGTTTTAAATCATGGGACTGATACACAGGTAAGAAATATTATGTAATGAAATTTATACTATATCTTACAAATGCTGCAGAGCATCCTCTATTATATAATCGGGTTCGTTCCTTGAAAGTCCGACTGTGCCTTTTGCGATATATAATACAATAGGGAAAATATATGTATTTCATCTATGCACAAATAAAATCTACGTAATTTAAAAAATATATCTCCTATTCGTATTTTTTACAGGGTGTATCTCAGAACTGCAACAAATATCAACAGTTTATGTATGTATATATTTATACCAAAGCGCGTGCTTTTCGCCCATCTCACGAACCACAACAACTAACAAACAAACCGATTGCTCAAACCGGCTATTCACAATGGTCGGCGCACACACATACATATCATTTCGCCCACAAAACGTGAAGAGAGCGAGAGCGCGGAGAGTGCTTGTAGTTTTCTATGTATGCATGTGTTGGTATCATATGGTGCAGTCGTCCAATTGAAAATCGTACGAGCAACGCGCATAAAAAGTCTGGAAGCCAAACGAAGTTAAACCACAGTCTGAGATAAAGCGTCCCCCCGTTGAATTCAGTTGATATTTGCTTGCCGGCAGCAGCAGAAGCAACTTTGGAGCCCGCTCAGGGGAATGTGTTGTCTGGGTTATGTGCCTATGATTGTGTGTGTGTATTTGTTTGCGCACAAGACTTTGATTTAGAATAATAAACGCGACAAGTTATTGTAATAAGTACGTGAGCTAAAATTAAATTCGAATAGGCATCACAATACATTTGACGAATATTGTAACACACATAAGCAAAACAAAATATTAAAAGTGTAAGTGAAAAAAACAAAAATTTTGGCGTTGCTAATTTACATAAGCGTTGCCAAATAACAACAATATGCAAGGTGACGAAAGAACGTGCAGAGCAAATTCGAAAACTGCAAGAATTTTGCGAATAGAAAAGTAAAGAGCAAAAGAAAACAAAACACGCGGTGGCTTTGGCTTTTGTTTGGACTTTGAACGATAAGAGCGCACCCACAGCAACAACAAAAAACTAGACACAACAAGAGCAAAAACAAGAAACTAGCTACATACATGGAGACAAAGAACTTGAAAAAGCCTCGCTTGTTGTTATTGTCGCTGCGCTACACTTTCAGTTACGAAGTATGTTGGGTCTTATGGCATCGCACAAACAAAATCTAAAATCAAATTTATCGCGATTACAATTTGTAATCGCTTGCTGCACAAAACTTGTTAACGGTTATCTTTATCTTTTTATAGCCTTAAGCCAACGGTCAAAATAGCGAATATTCATTAATTATAGATAATGTATAAAGCAGGTAGTATTAGATATGAACAGTATACGCTCGATAGAGAAAACTAAAAGCAATTACCGAAAGTGTTCTAGCGATTGTCAAAGAAAATCAGTTTTTAAAATTGTCTCGTATTTTTATTAGGATGGGATTATTAGGAGTTTTATGAAATTGGAATTAAACTGTAGCAAATGTGTACATAGTGTACATATGTGTGTATGTGATATGCGATTGTTTACATAAATATCTTTAACTTGTTTTCCTTAACATTGCAATCTTTGTTGTTTAAATTAACGTTAATAACAATTATCGGGAACAGTATTACGGACATAAGAGAATTGAATTCTCGTGCCATAATAATTTCAATTACTAAAGCAGAAAACTTTAAACAAAAATTTATTCATAAAAATGTAAGCTAAACTACCTTCAATATATGCCATATTTGAATGTAATACCAAAACACAAGTTCTAAGATTTTGCAAAATGGTATGATTTTAACCTGAGAACTGTCGTTATCTAGACGACTGCCTTAACAACTAAGCGGCTCGTTTGCAAAGTCACTATCTGTTGTACTTACATCATTGTAATTGATTAATATTTAGATAATAATGGACTTTTTATATATGTACATATAACTCAGGACTTAAGACTGTGTGTTTTATATATATTTTTCAGAGCAAGTTCAACAATAAGCCCATATAATAATGTATACGAAAATCTTTCGTGCTGTGATAATCGGTGCTCCTGGTTCCGGAAAAGGCACCATCTCGGAGCGCATTGTGAAGACCTTTGGTTTTTTGCACATTGCTTCGGGTGACATTCTACGCCAGAATATTATCAACAATACGGATCTGGGGAAGAAGGCGCAACGCTACATAGCCGCTGGCCAGTTGGTGCCCGATGAGATAGTGATGAAGACAATGCTGGGCCGCATTACCGAGGTGGGCAACAAATCCTACATATTGGATGGTTTTCCGCGTAACAGCGCCCAGGCGAACATTTTATCAGGGCGTGAACAAATCGACGCTGTTATCGATTTAAACATTCCGCATGATGTGATCATTGAGCGTGTGAAACATCGCTGGATACACGCACCGTCGGGTCGCGTCTATAACACGGGATTCAATGATCCCCAAGTGCCCGGCAAGGATGATGTGACGGGTGAACCGTTGACACAGCGCGAGGATGACAAACCCGAGGTGGTGGCCAAGCGTTTGCAGCTGTACGACGAGCTGATGGGTCCAGTGTTGGCCTGGTATGCGCAACGTGGTCTGGTAACCAGTTTCAAGGGACGCGAAACCAAAGAAATTTGGCCACGTGTGGAGCGTTTTCTTCAGGACAAGGTCAAAAGGGGTTAATGTGGGTATTATAGCTATTAGAAAATCAATTCAATTATGTGCACAAACGTTTTTAATAATAGGCTTCGGTTGCTAATGATTAAGATGTGTTCAATTAAGGCCAACCATATATGTATTTGTATATGTTCGGATGGGAGGGGATATGGGGGTAGGTTCATTGTAACTAATCAATAATAATTGTGAAGCCTTATAAACTAAAAACGAAATATGTCTGAATGTTTTGGTTTTTTTTAGTACATGTTCTTGATATTGATATCGAGGCAGGCCATCCGCAACGATCTAAAACATTCCCTTATAAAAAAAAAATGTTTTCTTTTGATATGAATATACATACATATGTATGTACTTGTACAAACGATTATAAATAGGTGCTCTGATAATAAATCGTTTTTATATTGCCAACTGATAACGTAGCTGTTTATTTTAGCATGGTGCCAGATATGGCATAAACTTATTTGAGCTACATAAATAACTGCACATACTTGATTTCTGGCTGATTTTTAACTCTATGGTTTGGACACATACAAATGCCCTGCATTTTGGTATGTAGCGCACTTGAATGCTCGACAGTTGTCAAGTGTGGCGCTCACTATGGTCTTCCTCCCTCTCTGTCTATCTCTAGCGCAAGAGCATAAGACAATTCACCAAATGATAATGGGAGTTAAGCGAACAGAAGGACCGCCACATTATTATTGTTTTGCGTCAGAAGCTATAAATACTTATATATACTTATATGTATCATATACTATATAAGTGCCTTACAATTGATTAAACTGATGATAAAATGTACAGATTTATGATTGTAGAATGCCCAGCTGTTTTTATTGGCAGCTGTAGTACTAGTCTAAAAATCTGTTAATTATGTTGCAGGGATTTCATTAAACTTATAGCACAAGACTTAGAGCTTTATTTTATTAGCTTTATAAACCAAAATATAAAACTGAAAACCAAAAACTTATAGACACAATCCTGCACAATACGCATATGATGTCTTATATGAAGCTCAATAAGTGTTATGGATAGAATGGCAATACAATGAAATTCTGCTTACATCATAATCAAGCTCAAGTTTGCTCTCTTTGACTTGTTTAATTGACATTAATATTCGCCTACGTATTGGCAATGTTCAAAAGTTGTGTGAATTTTATTTTAGCAAGCACTGTATTGAGAGCAAACCTCTCTCTTCGTGTTTTGCCCAATATTACGGCATTTTAGCAAACACACACACTAAAGGGAGTACTCGTACATTTCACCTGCCTTCCCGCCCCCTTCTGCGCACGCGATGAACCCGCGCATAGCATTTCCTGAATCAAATGACCTAGCAAACGAGAAGAGCAATTGCCGAATGCAAGTATTTGATGAATATTGATGAATGACGCTAATTCAAAGAGTTAGAAGAAATATCACACATTCCAAAAGCTAATATGGGAATTATACAATGGCTTCAGCTGCCGACTTTTGCATTGGTGTTGTTGTTGTTAAACAGCTTCTTTGTTTATGCCAATGCGGCCATAACGAAGCTACAATGACAATGGGCTACATCAAATTCAGAAAAATTCACTACTGACCGCAAATTGAGGTCCGGCCCGGCCTGACTCACCCACGATGACAAGCTGTGCTTGTGAAATAACAAATGATGGCAGCAACAATAATTCAAATTTACCTCGTATTTTGGTACGCTTGTTTAGATTCATCCAAATCTCTCCGCGTATGACTTGGCCGGCATAGAAAATGCGTTCTGGATTGTCCAGTCGAATGCACAGCCGTTCGCTTTCCATGCTGCTGCTGATGCTGCTGCTCTCATTAAATACTTATCCAAAAATAACATATATAATGCCACATTTGAGCGGCCGCTTTGGTATCACTGTGCAGAACTACAACTACAACTTTGCCCACTTTTTTATCAACTAAGACGGCAATCGAGACATTTACTTGATCTATCAAGTAACTGATGTAGCTTGAGATTAATTACAATTGCGCGTACACTTTTTTATTTTAGATAAGTTAAACACAGCAAATATTTCAATAATTCGTGGAAAGCAACTAGAAATGTTGTTGCTTTTGTTTTACCTTGCCACACGATAACGATATACGATCAACCTAACAATATCAGCTGACGCCAATACAATACGGCGTTGCCACCTGGTTGTCAATTTACGCGCTTAAAGCTTAGATTTAAAAATCCGATAAGCAGGACAGTTTGCCCATATGTTTAATTACTGGCACTTGTCACATATATTCCAGAACTTATGTCTTACCTTAGCATGTACTTCCCCGTTTTAAGCGGCAAGTAGCAGCACCAACACACAGCAAACACAAAGACGGAAGCAAGAGCCTAATCGAATTCTCACCCAGTATTAATCTGTAGCTGCTCGCGCTCACATCGCGTTAGTGGTCGTTGTGCCCTCGCCTCGTGTAGTCTGTGCGTTGCCACTGTTAGTAAAACCAAACAAACATACCATAGTCAGAAGCAAAACATCCTGACACCGCCTGACACCGAGGCTCAATATACATTTTGTTTAACATATCTTAAGTCCAACCCGGCCTTATAATGAGCAGCAAAGTGAACTTTACCTTCGATAACGTATTGGGCGTCTACTATGCTGGTCAGGTCGTATCCGGCACAGCCGAGCTTATCACAGAGCGCTCCAAAACCATACGTTGTAAGTGTGTAAGCTCAAGACGTAAATAACGATTCATTGTGTCTGTCGATAGCATGACGTCATGGTACCCTCCACGACACTCATCCAATTCCATTGCGTATGCGAACGCGCTGGGCTGGGACAGCCGCTTCATTAGTATTCGAGTCGTCATTGTTGTTGTTGTTAGAATACCCTTACAAAGCATATTTATATTTTGTCACGCAATGTGTAACGGTTGAAAAGTGATGTTTCCGATTCCATAAAGTATACATATTCTTAATTAGCATCAAATACAGAGTCTTACTCGCCCTTTCTATTTCTAATCAAACTAGCCTCGCAGTTTTGAAGCTATATCACTACTGTATATCACATAGCAGCGATCGGTAGGAAATGAAGCTGTATGAAAAACATCGTTTTGCAAGATATTCAAAGCAACCAGCGACTATAATCATTATAAGTTTTATTTAAAAAATTAGAAAATTGCGATTATTTTTAATTTTTCTTTAAATTTTGTACCATATTTTGAGTATTATTTTACATCTCAACCAAAAATCATAGCTTTTGAGAGAAAACAAATTGAACTCATAGAATAATGATTATTCCTTATATTATTACATAGTATCTCTGCGAGGGTATTTAGTCATCGGTGTCCGAAAATAACTTATGTTATATGTATATTATTATTTCATTAGTTATTGTGCCGGTGGCAAGTTATCATACACATACATATACATAGGTATTCATATGTTGGCTTTTGATATTGCTGCGAGAGCAAAACAAAACAAGTTTTTCTTTGAATTGTATCGCTGCTGTTTATATTATATGTATGTATTGGAGATATGAGTAGGCTTGTGGGAAACTGAGATTTGTAAGCTAAGAGATTTACTTTGTCAGCGAAGTAACAGCCTAGAACTTTATACAAATGCTTAGTTTATGGTGTATTTATTCTTTTCCGCACACTTGCTGGCCATATTAACAAAAAAAATTCAAAAGACAATTATGCTTTAAACTGGTTTATAATGGCTTATGTAGTATCTATAAAAAGTCAGGGGCATGTCAAATAAAATTAAATTAAGTATCCAATTGAACTCGACTGAATTGCAGCGTGATCTGTAGACTGCCCACACGGCATGTACGTAGCTTAATAATATTACAAAGAAATTAAGTCCATTACTCTCATGCCCCCAACTACTTGTGTTCCCATTTCAGCAATATATATTACCGTGAACGGTTTTGTTGAGACGCGCTGGCAGGAAAGCGTTGAAAAACCAGGAGCCGATGGCAAACTGGTCAAGTCACTGGAAACGCACACTGCCACAGAGATTTACTACAGCAGCGATAAGTATGTGTATGGTCAGAGTGGAGGATCACAACTGGAGCTGCCCAAGGGCAAGTTCGTGTTTCCCTTTCAGACCACCATACCGCCCCAGGCGCCCACCTCTTTCAATGGCACACACGGTCAGATCAAACACGAGGTGACCCTCACCATAGATCGGGCCGTACGCTATAATAATATATTTAAGCAATGCTTTACTGTTATACTGCCAAACGATTTGAACGTGAAGCGAGAGAATTTGGTACGTATAGCATCTGTATATATAGAACAATTCCTTTTAACCATTTAATTCTTATCAGCAACCCTTGAAGCGCATTGAAGAGAAAACCTTTTGGTGGGGCTCAATTTTCGGCGGTAGTAAGCCAATGGTTATGGAGGTAAGCAGCTCGTATAGTGCATACGTGCCTGGCCAGAAAATACACTTTCACATTGTGCTGGACAATCAATCGGATGTACAGTGCCAGGATGTAAAAGTGCGTCTGTTTAAGAATGTCGTATATCGCGCCAAGGCTGGTGACAAGGAGCATCTGAAAACTACAGAGGCGCGCATAGCCGATAAACACTGTGGTGAGGTGGAGAAGCACAACAAGGCAGTGTTCGATGAGTTTCTATTAGTGCCGCCGACAACCCCCACATCCCTGGGAGAGCGAGATCCGATTCGGGTCAGCTACACGCTGCGCTTCATAGCGAAAACTTTCCGTTTGCATGGCGGCGGCGATCTGGTTGTAGAGTTTCCGCTGGTCATAGGTACAGTGCCTTTGCTGGGCAGCGCAGAGGACAAGGGACCAGCACAGAAGCCCCAGCCGCCCAGCACAAATAGCAACAATCAAGCTTTGTGTAAGCAGTGTATAACTCCAATGATTTCATATTTTAATGAGACTTCTCTTTTCCTAAAGCCGCGCCCAACTTTCAGGAGGATGTGAGCAGTGAACACTTCGAATCTAATACATTCAAGGCACGTTATCCGGTATTTCTGTTTAATGGCCAGCCGGCAAATGCTAATGGTGCCGGTGCTGCTAAATTACCCGTTCCCAGTCTTTATCCAAAAGCCGAAAATACCTCGCCAGCAGTTCCAGTGCATTACACACCCAATCCTGTTTCTCCAGCAGCCAAGCCACCGGCCGCTGATGCTATCAAGAAGCCACCATATCCGGTTCAGGCGCCCGCAGCTGCGCCAGCCACTGGCAATAATTTTGAAGTGCTCGGCTTTAGCATACCACCGGATTATCAACCCACACCCAGTGCACCTGCTGGCGCCGCAGGCACAATTGGTTGGAAGTAGTTTTCTTCTTTTGTACATTCATATTTTGTAAAAGCAATTTAAATATTTTTGAATAAATTTTTGCGCGCATTTGCAAAGTGGCAGCGTCAAGCGAATATATCGATTTATCGACAAGCAACAGCAAGCAGTGCAAATCTTTGGTTGCTGCACATCTCTAGCCAAACAGCCAACAGCTGTTTTGTGGCATGCACTTGACGTAACTGGAGGCCAAGTTTTGTTTTCAATTTGAATTGCGTAGCCGAAAAGCATTTTGAAAACCGGTTTGTAAAGTCTTTCGCACAAAAACTGCAGCAACATCACTAAACGGAATCCTACAGTTATTACACACACATATACATACATACGCACGGTAAAAGAAAGTTTTGACGCAATCGCATACCCGCTGCTTGTAATTTGTAATGAAGAAGCGTCGTCGCCGAGCGGCCGCTCAACTAAACAGTAAGCGCTGCACTCTGCCAGCGAACAGTCGAATTCGTTGACTACAAACTATTGGATATTTGGAATGTTTATAAGGTGAGTAATTCGTTCATTATGCATGCGAAATGCAGCTGCTTTATCTTTTTGTTTGTTTTGTTAGCATCATCAGCATACAGCAGCAAAAGTGAAATCGCTGATAAAGACGCTCCCCTAGCTCTCCTTGAATGATTACATTTGTGAGCCTAATCTATTTTAAAACCATGTCAAAATTGGCGCGCGGGCGACCTTAGCAAACAATCAACCACAATAGGAAGCGTTTGAAACAAACTACAGAAACGCGCTCCACTGGGCATGACACCTTGTAAGTTTGGCCTACGATCTTCATCTCATTATCTCATAATTGCGTAAAAATTTGTCGCTGACTTTGCCAACAACTTGAACTAAGCATAGGGCGCACCTCAAATGGTTTTTTTTCAGTAGAGCGACGACAAGCTTTAAATCTATTTTGTTTGTTTAACAGCAAATTAATATTGTTGTTGGTTTTCTTCGATTTACAGAAATACCATTCAATACGCAGCCGCAGCAATAAAAGTGAAATCAGCACGAAAACTCGCACACACTCGCGCACACACAAACAGAGCCATTGACATCGATACTGTCAGTCGAAATACAGTGAGCGACATGACGACTCCAGCGGTAACAAGCACTACTGGCGCCGCCCCAGCGTCTGCCACGCCCACAACCACACCGGTCAGTCCGCGTCGCACTCACAGCACACGGGAACAACTGCAACAGATTGTTTCCGGCGGCATGTCAGCAGCTATAACACGCTCCACCTGTCAGCCGTTGGATGTACTCAAGATACGCTTTCAGCTGCAGGTGGAACCACTGGGTGGACAAAAGCGGATCGTACTGCCAGCCGGCCAGATCCCAATCGGGCAGGCGCTACAGTCATCCAAATACACGTCCATTAATCAAGCTGTGCGCACCATTTATCGCGAGGAGGGCTTGCTTGCCTTCTGGAAGGGTCACAATCCTGCACAGGTGCTGAGCATTATGTACGGCATCTGTCAGTTTTGGACGTATGAACAACTAAGTCTGCTGGCCAAACAAACCACTTACCTCAAGGATCACACGCATCTATCCAACTTCATATGCGGTGCAGCTGCTGGCGCTGCAGCAGTTATCATATCCACACCGCTGGATGTCATACGTACTCGCCTGATTGCACAGGACACCAGCAAAGGATATCGGTAGAAAACATATTTATTTTAAGCTAACTAAGTATATGTCAATTTAATAATTTTTCAATTTTCAGCAATGCATCGCGTGCTGTCTCTGCTATTGTGCGGCAGGAAGGGCCACGTGGAATGTACCGTGGATTATCCTCGGCACTTTTGCAGATTGCGCCGCTGATGGGCACCAACTTTATGGCCTATCGTTTATTCAGCGAGTCAGCGTGCACGTTCTTCGAAGTGGAAAGCCGCAGCAAGCTGCCTACGTGGACACTTTTGATGTTGGGCGCGTCATCTGGCATGCTGTCAAAGACAATTGTATATCCGTTTGATTTGATCAAAAAGCGTCTGCAAATTCAAGGCTTTGAACAGAATCGTCAAACCTTTGGACAGACCCTGCAATGCAACGGCGTCTGGGATTGTCTCCAGCAGACGGTGAGGCAAGAGGGCGTACGGGGTCTCTACAAGGGCGTTGCTCCCACGCTACTCAAGTCAAGCCTGACGACAGCCTTGTACTTTAGCATTTACGACAAGCTAAAGCAAGTGCGCTTTTAGTAAGCGTTCATTCAATTTTCTAGCTAGCACTTAAGTAGTAGAAAAGTTTACGGCACAGAATCTATTTTTTATATGCTATTTACAAAAGACTATGTAAATGATATTAAGCATAGTTTCTCTGTTAATTAGTTATATTTCGTACGGGTTTGTTTTATGCTAATAAGAATCGTAATACTACTATGCGCTAGCTGATAAGATATGCACAAATGGAGTGGTAGTTAAACGGTTATTTTTTATTTAAGCTTACTTTCGAATTGAAATGTTTCTGGTATTTCTATACCTTTGAACAGGGTATAATAATTTCACATTACAATATGTAACATATGAAAGTATATACATATACTTATACTTGGTAGGACGCAACAAGGTTGGATATTTATATAAAGATATTTAAAGTAATCTGTGCAACGATGTTTATATTTCAATTAAAAAAACCAAAGCCGTATTTTAGAGGATATAATCTTTGCTCAAGCGACCGGATAGTCTACTTGTATTTTTGAATCCTTCTCTAACTATTTTATGAATTTTGTACCTTTTGTGAAAGTAACTGCTTTAAAGTTGAGCAGTGCTGTTTAGTTAAGTGAGTCTACAGCTCAAGTTGCAACTTAGTTCTCATAACTTACTAAAAGAGAATCCCTGATAAGATACCGTAGTGCGAATCCAGAGTTCCGGAGCAGACGCTGGGTGACACATTATTCATACGAGCTTCACTGAACTGATAATAAAAGTCGAATAAACTAGAATCTGCCTTGAATAGCAGCTCATGCCTACTTGGATTATGTATGTATGTGGGCTGATGTAAAGGGTTTTCAACAAAATCTGTTAGAAGCTGCTTGTTACTGAAGTAACCAGTTTTACATATAGTAGTATAATAACTGACATGCTGACACATCAGGATTTCTTTGTAACGCCTTTTTATACATTTCACAAACTAAATATGTGACAAGAACTATTCAACTAACCAATAAGGTTTTGTACATAATACTGGCATCCATTAGAAATCAGTTTTCTACTTCAAATAATTTTTTAAAATCACACTACGATTATCTTTTCGCCATGTGTGAACTAACTGACACACTAATAATAAAAATTAACTTTAAAGCTCCGTCCGACTGCGACACATATTTCGAAAGCTCTATTGTGAGTCATCTGGTTGGCTTTTTCATTTCGGTTTCATTTAGATCGCATTTTGAGTTCTGCGATTTGTTACAAACATGTTGTGCCGGTATATTTGTGGGTACAATAGTGCTCCGCCGAATTACGACTATTGGTTGTCGTCGTTGCATGCCGAGAGGCTTAAACGTCTTGGGAAAGGAGAATTGGCATGGAGAATAAGAAAGGAGAGGCGGCCAATGCTTATAGCGCTGCATTTATTCGCCGATAATTTAAACGGCTTGAAGCATTGGCTTGATATGATCTATCAGCTGGCAGCACCGGATTCTTTTGGGGAAAAAATTACATTTTTTGTTGACGATATTTGGGCTGCATATATTTTCCAATGGGCCGAATACACAATATGCCGAAATGACAGTAGCTTTTCGATACAATCACCTCCATTGATATACGGATTAAGTGCAGCTGGTGAAGTGTACTTTTTTGGCAGTGCCAACGGCCCAAACACCTCTAGCTTGGAAAGCCTAGGTGAATTTTGTAACAAGTTATTGACTGAGTCGGTAACCCAACCGTTTGGATTTGAGGACGGACTGAAGGTGCCGAATGTGGATCTAGCAAGCTTTAATGAGCTTATCTATGGAGAGGGGCAAGAGGATATTGTTATTTGCTTATACAGTTCACAAATGCTTGGAATGCAAACAACTGAAAATTTTCTGCAAGATGTAGAGAAATTAGCTGCCGGATTGCAGCAAGAGGAAGTTAAGATATTCAAAATGAATGTACATTTAGAATGTCCTCCCAAAAAAATCAAAATAGAATCTACTCCCGCAATTATGGTGTTGCCTCGCTTTCAAAAACATAGTCCTATACGGTGTTTTGATATAAGGCATTTGTTAATGCTTAAATTTGTTGCCAAACATGCTACTAAGGAACTTCATTATTATGATCGCCATGGGTATCTTAAAGTGCACGCAGAGTTACTAAAGCAAATTCGAAACAGTTTTAAGGATGAAAACATTAAATGGCGTTAATGCTTTCAGTTCATCTGCAAAGATCATAATCAAGTAAACAAACGTCTATTAAAAATAATACCAAAAATAGCACTTCCAAAAATAATAAATATTCCAAAAATAAATCAATTCACAAAATTTTTTAACGATTTTATTATCAACTTAAATCAATACAGCGCAATGCGACGTCAACAAAGATTAACTCTGGCATTAACACAAATTTGTTGGGTCTATATGCTATAAGTGGATCGGCAATTTTGCAATAATCGATAACATTTAATCGAATCTATACTGAGCAACACAAACATGTTAAAACTGCATTCTAGACATGGCAAAGAAAGACATGCCGTTTTACTTAATCATAGGCAATTAATCAATAAAGCATATGATGCGGGAGTGCCTGCTAATGAGACATATGAGCTAAAGTCACAGTTGTTTGAATTTCTACCAAAAACCAAAAAGCAGCAGGAACAAAATCAAAAGAAACGCAAACATACACGCCAATTGAATGAAGCAGTGGCAAAAGATGCAGAAGTGGATAACATTACGGAATACCTGGACCTATTACCCCAGGCAAATGAAAGCAATGTGCCAAAAGCATTGCTACGTTACTGGGAAGATGAGTACAAACTTCCTCAGCTGCACGGCAGTAATGTAAGCGGGAACTTCCAAAAGTTCCAAACGACCGACGGCAGCTCTTTTATCATACCGCATGCAGCACGCTTTTACAACCACAATGTGGATCAACTGACGGCTCTGCTTCCGCAGCTGTTGCCCAGCTATGATTTAATCGTGATTGATCCGCCTTGGCGCAACAAGTATATACGTCGGTTAAAGCGCGCCAAACCGGAGCTCGGCTATGCCATGCTGGACAATGATCAGCTGGCGCTGTTGCCGCTTGGCCAGCTCACGCATGAGCACACGGTGGTGGCCATTTGGTGCACAAACTCCACGTTGCATCAGCAGACGCTGGAAACGCAGCTGCTGCCCCGCTGGCAACTGCGATTGCTACACAAGCTGCGCTGGTACAAACTAAATACGCATCATCAACTGATTAGCCCACTAAACCAAGCGGATGCCGCTCAAAAGCAGCCCTACGAATTGCTCTATTTAGCGTGCCGTGTTGACAACGATGTGGGATATGCCGCAGATCTCAAGCGTACAGAACTGCTGCTTAGCGTTCCCAGCATTGTGCATTCTCATAAGCCGCCACTGTTGGAATGGCTGCGTCAACATCTGCAGCTGGCCACAGATCAAACTGAGCCCAACTGCCTGGAGCTGTTTGCCCGCTATTTACAACCCCAATTTACATCCATTGGGCTGGAGGTCTTAAAGCTGATGGATGAGCGTCTGTACGATAAAATATTAAAGCAAAGTTAATTAGGCATTACTTTTATGTGTTTTAATTACATGTGTGAGGTGGGGTGCTTTATAAGATTGCTTTTATGAGTAGGACAGTCGATCAACTCCGTTTTTATATGTAACTTGCCCTGTCCGCCACGGCAAAAAAAACTACGTATTTCCATTTGAAATCAACGAAATTAGTTTTTCTCTTAAGATTTTATAACGTTTTTCACGTTATACCTGGTTACATTTCCATTTTCCATTTGAAATCAACGAAATTAGTTTTTCTCTTAAGATTTTATAACGTTTTTCACGTTATACCTGGTACATTACATCGATACCCTTTTAATAGTTAACGAAAGGCCCAAATACATTGTTTATAACAAGTTTCTCGAAGAACGTAGCGCTTAGAGTTGAAAAATAATATCAACTATTTTGGAATTATGAAGGATATGACCCAGATACTGGCAATATGCATTAACATTTCCTGTTGATATTTGTAACGCACAAACGTAATTCCTTTATCCATCAACTAAATAAAATAAGTTGAGAAATTGTTTCCTTGGTGGACATTTTTCAAATTTAATCATTTTCATTTTAAGCCAGTTGATATGTGAGAGTAGAAAGTAGGCACATACTTATTTATTGATGTTTATTATTGTTTTTATTTGTGTACTGTTAATGAGCGCAAATGCAACAAAATTTTTGTATGTGAGAGCTGGCGAAATGTTAGACATTTGTGGTGTGGTTTGTGTGCTTTTTTGTGTGTTAAATTAAGTTTATAAAGATATTAAGCATTATTAATACAAGTGTATTTGTTGTTGTTTTGCTTATTCGTGGCCCTGAGCCATAGCCGCCGGATTGGTGGGCTCGTTACCGCCACGCTTCTTCGAGCCGGAGACAATGTCATCGATGCGCAGCAGCAGAATTGCTGTCTCAACGGCAGTTTTATAGGTTTGCAGCTTGACAGCAAGTGGCTCCCAGATGTTTTTCACGTTCATGTCGACAATTTCGCCTGATTCGCCGTCAATACCCCAGGCACAAACACCGGTGCCAGTGTGTGAGGCGTGCTTAGCGCGCAGCGCGGTTAGGGCGCGAATGGTATTGGCGCCGCAATTCTGGGCCAGAGTGCGTGGTATAATTTCTAGGGCATGCGCGACAGCGGTGTAGGGGCCCTTGACCTGCTTGCGTGTAAGCAGCTGCGAGGCAGCCATTTCCACGGCACCGCCGCCAGCCACAAGACGTGGCTCCAGTACCAGATTACGTGCCACATGCAATGCATCTTGGAGATTGCGCTCTGTTTCATTGAGTATGTCCTTGCTGGCACCACGCAACAATATGGTACAGGCTTTGGGATCCTTGCACTTTGTGACAAACGTGAAATAATCGTCACCAAATTTCTTGATCTCAAAAAGACCGGCACCAGTGCCTACATCCTTCTCGGTCAGCTCCTCAGTGCGATTCACAATGGTGGCACCGCAGGCGCGCGCAATACGCAAGTTATCCGTCTTGCGCAATCTACGTATGGCCGTGATGCCCGCCTTCAGCAGATAATGCTGTGCCAGATCGGAGACACCCTTCTCGGTGAAGACCAAATCTGGTTTAACAGCAATTATGTCAGCACAAACTCGCTGCACAAATTCCTCTTCAATTTGAAGCATGCGAGTAAAGTCTTGCTCGCCAATGATCTCAACATTCGTCTGGCTCTCACCCTTCTTGTACTCCAACGAGCAATCCAGGAGGACAATACGGGGATTCTCAATATAGCGACGCATTTTCGGATGCGTCACATCCTTGTTAATCATGACGCCTTTGAGAACACAAGACTCTTCAATAGCACCCCCGGGAACCTTCTCTACCTTTGCATATCTACAAATATATCAATTCAAATTCGATTAGTTATGAGTTATTGAAAACAATACATTTTTATATTTATATATTTCATTTCTAAATTTCAATTTCACCGAAAGATGACACTATTTTAAATATTTAATACCCATGCAAGATTCAAACAAAATTTCTGCCATTCAAAAACCAAAAGATTTTCATACAAAAAACCAATACTCAATCAGCTATTTGATATAGAGATCCGATTTGAATAAGATCGACTGTATTACATAAAGTATAACCGCCATTGCTAAATTAAATTAATCAAATTTTTCATAATTTGTCATCCGATTGTTCGTATATATGATCTACCGTCGACACCCCGAAATAATTAAGTTTAACACTTACCGCTTGATGTCAACCTCCAAACGACCATTCTCATTCAGGGTAACGGTCTCAACGGCATCCAAGGCAATTTTGACAGCCATGTCGGACCACTTGCCAATAAATTTGGTGCCGACGCAAGCTTTGACCACATCAGCCATTTTGGCTTTATCCTTAACATCCAGCTGCACACTCAGATCGGACTGCAAGTGATTGACAATGTCCTCGAGGGCCTCACGATAGGCACGGATAATCACAGTCGGATGGATCTGCTGTTGCAGGAATGGCTCAGCAGCGGCAAGCATCTCGCCAGCAAGCACAATGACGGATGTGGTGCCATCGCCCACTTCTTCGTCCTGTGTGCGGGCAATCTCAATCATGCTCTTGGCCGCCGGATGCTGCACAGTTATTTCACGCAATATGGCATTGCCATCGTTGGTCATCACAATGCCGCCCATGGGATCCATCAACATTTTCAGCATCGCCTGGGGGCCCAGGCATGTGCGTATCACATCGGCAATAGCCTGAAAGAGCCAACAAAATTAATATCTTGTCAACAGATGGTCAACAATGTAAGTCAAACGCAGAGACATGTGAGTCACAAGCATTACACACACACACACACTGCCGCAACACACTCATACCTTTCCGGCTTGAATATTTTCCAACTGCACTTTGCGGCCCGATTCTCTTTTTGTGTTTTGACCTAAGTGCACAGATTTTGTTAGCAATTTGTCTAGTTATAGTGCAAATTTGGTACTTACTCAACACGAGTATTGGTTGCTGTCCACCAAACATGTTAATAGAGGTTTTCAATAAATTTGTATGTGAAAATAAAAGAACTCGTGCCTCGCGTTTTGCTGTTGCCGCTGTTCGAAAGAGAATAAGTGACGTTCGCCTTTGAGGTTAGAAACGCCGACACACGATTCGAGAAGATTCGATAACATTTATTATTGCAAGGGCCAAATAATTTTAAATACATTGTAAAATTATTGTTGCAAAAGTACGATTAATATAGCAGAATTACTTACGCAAATATTTAGATAAGTTTAAAACAAAATGCTGAAGATTCCAATAATTATTATTTTAAGCGCAAGCGCTTAATTCATTTATCGATATCGATAAGTAATCGGTATTGTTGCTTGCCATGGCAGCACCATTAAAACAGCTGTTGCGTTTTTTGTTTATAAACGTTTACAAGCAGCAGTTTATGGAATCGCTGCGCTATGGATACCAAAAAGATATCCTTTGGCTTCAGCAAAGTGGCTAAGAAGCCAAATATTTTGCCTATCAAGATTTCAAAAGAGGAAAGCAAAGTGGAGCTAATAAAATGCCTTGAAGGCAAGGAAATCAAGCTTGTCGCGTAACTATACATGCATGTACATATGCAGTAAACAATTAATTATAGCTATTTTCTTTCCTCCTAGCGAAAAGCAAGAATCTGCGCCAATGGTCATACGCATGCCAACTAATCAAAAGACGTCCACTGCGCTGGCAAGTCTGATGAAGCGGCGTGCTGTGCTGCTCGGCGAAGATGAGCCGGATCCCGAGGAGTCAGCAGCAGAGCCACAATCTATAGCTGAGGTCACGTGTAATGGGGACAGCGCTAACTTGGAGCAACGAGCCGCACGCGAACTGCTCGCCGCAGCACAAGCCAACGGCAGCGAAGTTATAGAAGACGAAAAGCTTGTGTTGCCGGCGCTAAAAGCCGACGAGCTGCCATTGGATGGTGCCAGGGAGGCAAGCATGGATGACTATGACTCCATACCCATTCAACAGTTTGGTTTGGCCATGCTGCGCGGCATGGGTTGGGTAGACCCACCGCCCGCCTCAAAAAAAAAGGGCACAGCTCCGGTAGAAGAGGCACCATTTTTGCGTCCCAAGGGAATGGGTCTTGGCGCTGACAAAGCACTCAAGCCAAAAGCGCTGCTGGTGCAACCAGAGCAGAATGAAGTCCTGGTGATTAAAAAACAAGCATATGTTCGCATTTTGGGCGGCAAGCAAAAGGATCAATATGGACAAATTGAGGGCTTCGACGATCATGCGGGCCGTGTGATTGTCAAAATGGCAATTGGAGGCGCAAAGGAAGCGTTCAATGAGTTCCTCTGCCAGCCCATCTCGCGCAAGGAGTACACGCAATATGGTAAATGTATAAGTAAGTGGCATTCAAAAATATAATGGAATAGAAGATTAAGTGTAAGATAATCTATAGTTTCTGCTTCTCACAGATACGGCTAAGTACGAGGAGTTCAAGAAGCAGCAAAACGAACACGGCCAAATAGTTCTCAAACGGGAGACGTTAACAGATCAAACCAGCGTAAAGACGGAGCGTAGAGATAGACACCGTAAGGAGGATACTAAATTGTATAGGACAAAAGATGAAGATCGCAAGCCGTATAATACAGAGCACCGCAGTGCTAAGCTTGAAGAACGTCGAACTGAGAGTAGAGACTCCAGAGAAGAGCGCAGCACATACAAGCACGAGGAACGCAAGCCACACAAGTTTGAAGAACGGCGAACTGGGAGCAGAGACTGCAGAGAAGAGCGTAGTACCTGCAAGCAGGAGGAACGCAAACCGCTCAAGACAGATGCTGCTGTCCATGAGAGTAGCAGCAGTAGTCGTTATCATGAACGTGGTCAGGATTCGATAAGAAGCAGCAGCACATCCAAATCGAGCAGCCGGCGACGACAAAGCAGCTCTGACGAAGCCGAGGATACGGGTGACTCAACCGAAAGTGATTCCGATTCAGCTTACGAACGCAAGCATAAAAAGAAATCAAAAAGCGGCAGCAGTAAATCCAAGAAAAAGTCGAAGAAATCTAAAAACAAATCACACCGCCATCGTCGCTCATCAAGCAGCAGTGAGGATTGCGATAGCAGCGCGGATGAACCTGCGCGACGTCGTCATCAAAGCAAGCACAAGAAGAAAACCAAAAAGAGTAAACACGCGCGTTCCCGTACACGCTCCAGATCTCGCGAGGGGCGTAACAGGTAGTACTAAGAGAAAGTGTGAAAGGAAATCTGAGGGCAAATCGAACCATTTAGCATCAGTGCCAAGCTTCATTAAGATTAACTCTCAGATTAGTTTACATAAGAATGGACATGTCTACATCGACTCAGATCATCGTTTTGATTAGGAAAATGCTTCCTTAAACGTGACATTATAATGCCCTCTGCAAGGATATAATAAGAGTAAAACAATTGCAGTCAGTTCACTTCAAAACTTTATTTAAATAAGTATGTTTGTATCATCAGTAGACGCCTCGCTTGTATACTTATGCAGGATTATCATTAAATTTCAATTAATTCACAAATAATCACAAAAGTGTATTTTTTTTTTAGATTCATCGGCTCCCGTACACAATATAAACTTAAAGTTAAAAATGTGTTGATGTATAGGAATCCATAATGGTTATAGTCATGATATAACTAATTATGTAAAAGATAATACTTTTAATATTCGCATAGTATACTTAGTTTCATGATATATATACTAAAATTTACTGATTAGTGTGTATAAGATGGCAAGTACATGACTTAGTTGTGTGTAATATGTATGTTGTTTTTTTGGTCGAATGCAGTGAGTTATGTATGTGCTTGACAAGTTTTATTTAATAATCCATAATATAATTTATATGTATAATTGCCATCTACTGCAGCTTTTTTTTGCCGTATTGAATTTTTTCATTGATTATTTTGGAAGCTTTCTGTGTAATGGATTTGAACACGTCCTTTTCATTCAAACCCGGCCACATGGCCACCAGCAGAGTGGCGCAGTACATTAGCAATAGATTGTTAATTATGGCGCCAATCCAAGCCAGAGCCAACAGACCCACGCTTATTACAATCACAACCTGTAAAACCAATCAAATATTGTTATATTGACCAATGTTTTCTTAGGCCCGTTTTCTCATGTAGCTTTGGATTTCGAGTACCTTTGTAAATGGAAGGTCTCCTGCAAAGTTGTAAGGCACTTCATCTACATGGAGAATATTTTCAATGAGGCATCAGGCAATTGACAGTTAATCTGAATTCTGCCCGTCCTGCCAACTCGTCTATAGGGTGCTAACAACTAATCGTGGCGTTGCCAACAACTTGTCGTTTCGATAAAAATAAGAAAAGCATCAGCACTTATTCGCATGAAAACTGTTCTGAACCTTTACATGAGAAAACGAGACCTAGCATCATTAAATTACAAAACTCACCATTGTTGGTTTACGCTCCTTGAACAGATAGTCATACCAGTCGGCGAGACCAGACTTAATGCCGAATAACTGTCCGCACACCTCTTCAAATTTGGCCTCCTGCTCGCCATCCCATTTTCCATTACTAGAGATCAAGCGTGACAGCATCGGAATGACAAAGTCCATAAAAAATGCCAGCAACGTCAGCAAAGAGAAGAGAGTTATAAAGGATAAATCCATGTACCATAGCAAGAGATACAGGACACTGATGGCGCCAAAGACCACACCGGCATAGTATTGCTTCTCCCAGGTCAGAACACCATAGGCACCCACAATGGCATTGCGAAATGGTTCAAGATCATGCTTCAGTTTGTTTAGGGCACGTTTCTGTAATTGTATGTAATGTTTTGCGCATTTCATGATGGCGGCATTTGTTGCGTGTGTGCATTGCAAATTCAAAGGAATTGAATTGTTGTCCTTTCTTACCTGGTCAACCTGCGGTGTTGTCATCTTCGTTAGTCAGCTTTATTAAAATTATTTGTCGGTTTTGTTTTTGTTGTAAACACAGTAATACACTACTTTGATGATATTGTTATTTTGGGAGAAAAATCAATTGGTTTGTACGAACGAACCCATCAAGGATAGTGACGTTTGCTTACGAAAGTTATCGTTTTGACAAATCGGTATGGCAGGACCGATTGATTGTCATCGTATACAATGATGGGCGATACTGAGATTTGCGGTCACACTAACTTGTGCTTTTAAATGCAAATACATTTATCTGCGAATTGTATGCAATGAATTGTTCAAAAGCTCGTACTTAAAATTACAAGATTTTTCTGGTTTTTATAAGTGGGTTGGTATTGAATGTTTTGAATTTCAATGATCTGCATGACTCGTCCCTTTTAAATACTCGTTAATCGAACACTTTTGTATCGTTTTTGTGTACTCGATACTTTTGAAAATGACTTGAAAGAAATTAACAAATTAGCGACATTTGTGTTCTTTCAACCGAAATTTATTAAAATACACAATGAGCTGTCCGGGATTTGGTGAAGTAAATATACCCTCCTCACGCGCCTTCTGGGATGATTGTGAAGAGGATGAATTTGACACCGTTGAACCGGCCGTAAAGTGAGTGTGCAGTTTTTGTTTATAAAAGGGCTTTCGCTTAAAGTATATATTTTTAACAGATTGCAGCTAAACTTTGATTGCGTAGAGGAAGCACCCATTGCCAGCAAGGTCTTTGTGATTATCGAAGGTCCGCATATAACAGAATTTTGTAGCGGCTCGCTACTCGACAATGCAAAATCCATTTGCAAAATACCAGCTGCAAAAAATTCTGGATTGCATTGGAACGAGGCTGATCGCCAGCTTCTCGCCGCATTAGACGACGATCTTACCAACAGTGGCGAAATCACGGAGCTGCTCATACCCTACGCACAACTGGCGAAGCAAGTGGTGACTGTCACCGTGAAGCCTAAGGTGGACTACAAAAGCGAGGAGATTAACAGGTACAGCGAGGAAGTGGCTATTGTACACTGCGTGGGTGGTAATGGAGGCGTTAAGTTTGTGACCGAGCTAGAGGCTCCTAATTTCATAACTGGAGTGGCAGCTGGTAGTAAGTTTTGGCTTGGCATTCGCTAAATGTATCTTTATATGACACTGCTTTTACCTGTTACAGTTGCTAGTTGGCGCAACCACAAGGAGCTGCCCGTCAATTCGTTTGTTGTTTACACGGACAAGTTGCCATTGGATGGGATTGCTGCTCGGCCATTGATCAAGTTGTTGGAGAAACTGGGCGTGCCATGCAGTGAACGCTATGTGCCACCAGCCAAGGATACCTCCCACTTGTATATGTAAAAATAATATTTTATAGATAGGGTGGCTGTTTTTATTTCAATTTTAATAAAGGATTCGGTTGCAAACATTCCTACAATTGAACTTATTTTAAAACTTCAAAAATGCTCAGATTGAACTCCCTGCGGCGCTGTTCCATATGCGCCTTGGCAATGGCTATGAATTGCGGTCGCGAAAGAAGTGAATATGCAGGCACCAGCAGCGAGGAGATCAACATGTGCAGCTCCTTATGCCCACTGCTAAACAAATCGATACCCAACTCCAAGGCAGTGCCAAAATCGCATTCATCCACTGCAATACTGGCCGCATTGGCCACCGGTTGTAGCTTCTCCAGTACAGCCTTCTTGGTAATTTCGCCAACGTCGGCGAGATCCTTGCGTTCAAACAGAGCCAACATTTTTTTAAGCTCCGCATTGCTTACCGTCAGCGGCCGGTAGCCCTGCTGCGACTTGCGATCGTACGGTACCACAATGCCAGCCTGATGAAAAGTTCTGGCCATAACTCGCTTGTTACGCTCTTTTGTTAAATCATCAAGTTGCGCTAAGTCTAGAGATTTATCGCTGATGTACTGTTTTACTGCCTTCTTGGTGGCAGCCACTTGGGCCGCTGTGAACGGCGTACCTACGTAATCATGCTGCAAATAGTAGAGAAACGCATCAAATATGTTGCCAGCCACAAATTCAAACTCACAGCCGCGTGAGGCATCGTTGCGTGCGAACAACAGCTGTTCCTTATCTTGCGGCACATCGCGCCAGTATCCGTAGTGAATGCCGCTGCCCGGACGTACAAAGATTGTCTGGAACTCAGGTGGATCGTAATAGAAGCGCCAGTGGCGTAGGTAATCACCAGGCTCGCCGATCTTGGCTTTATGAAATTTTCCAGCCAAAAATTCAAAGGGACCAACCAGCTGCAGCTGAAACAACGTCTCAATGTTTTGTAGCGCCGCCGCCTTGGTGGTGTCTTTCTTGAGCGTATTTACGAATTGCCAGAATTCATAGAAATCTGGTGGCATTTCGACCAGAAATTTGTGCCTTATAAACTCATTGCTTTCACAGAGATTATCATACTCTTTCTGCACTGACAAACGTATCCGCTTTTCTAGTACTTCCATATAATTTTTGCCGGCAATATTGTTTAATGCAACTTTTTGGAGCTCCGCCGTCTCCGACTCATAGTTGCCCACATCCTTTTCTACATCCATATCTGCGGTTTCCCTAGTATTGCTTGTTCTTGGACTCTCTTTGTCGTCTTCTTTCATTGCAGTCGCATGGCGTTTTGGCGCCACTTTCGGCGTTACTGTTTGTTTGGTTGGGTGTTTGTATTTTTCCAGATGGGCCTCATTGCGCTGATAGCATTTGTCCCAGTACTTACAGTCTTCCTTAGGCATTTCTTTATTGTAGATATAAGCAACTAATTTAGAAAACGACAATGACCACTAAAAACAATGAAAAAAGCTTTATCGCACATAAAACTGGTTACCAGGGCTGACGCGCATGCATGTTATTACCAATTTATCGATATATCGATATCTTAAAAATATTAACCGGCAACCGTTCTGTTTGACATTAAGTAAACAACCAAAGACTGGCAACTCCATTTGGTTGTTTACTTGATGGTTTGGTCATATTAAAACAAAACAATCGTTGATAGTTTTCTAATTTAGAAATTATTCAAATGGCATTTAAGCATTTTCAATGTTTAAAGAAAACCCGTATTTAGAAGAGAGAAGTCGTTGGCATGTGGACATCCAGGCTATTTTCTTTCAAGTTTTAATAAAATACATATTTAGAAAATTGAAATTTGAAAATATCTTCCTTGCCAATAGTATTTTAATGGTGAGTTTGGTTTTAATTCTTGTATTTCATTCAATGAATACAAAATTTTGCGAAAGAATTAATTTGATGGTGGTTATTTAGAATTACAATAATGTATGTATATGGGCAGGCGTTTTAAAAAGAAAACACAATGAAACTAAAATGCTACTATTCCTCGACAGCACACATAACCGAGTAGACGCACTCCTCCTTGTTGATCAAGTGACAGGTTTTGTTGACCAACGACATGAGCTGATTTACATCGGTTGCCCAATTGTTTAATATGTCAGAAGCACTCTTCTTTGTAGTGAAATAGATAATGCCTGCCGGTCGATCGATTTTGACACGTATTGTATCACTGTTGGCCAACTTGGATAGATACTCCTCACAGCGATTTGTGGGCAAATTCAGCAGCTCACTCATACGGGCCAAGTGCAGACGTGAATAATACATAGCTATGATACGAATATTCTACAAGCAAAAATTGCCGTCCCAATTAGAGTTTACATTGATTTGATTTAATGATTTCAACTTACGTGCTCTATCAGGCGATCTTTAAGCTCAGTGATGCACTTCTTGCCATGCTTGGTGGAATCCTTGAACATATCGTTCTCGGCCAAAACCAGGCCAAAATCGGCATTAAAAGTATCAAAGTTGATGAGTTCCTTCGACATGAATAGACGCAGTATTTCTCTAAAAATAACAGCATCAATTTAAAACTTACTAATATATATATGTTATTAGCATATTACTTATAGATGGGCACATCTTCCAGTTTCTTGTTCTTCGATAAATGTGCCATCATGTCGCTCTGTTCGTTGTCATAGGGAGCCAGGACACAGTAGAGCACGGCGCAGACCAGTTTGTCTGTCAACTCCTTTTTCTGCGCATCCGTCAGTTCGATTTCAGGCTCTGCTGTAGCAGGTTCCGCCTTCTTATCATCCTCATCCTTTTTCTTATCCTCACTCTTCTTTTTCTCATCACTGGTGGAGGACTCCTCGGTGACCGGGGCCTTTTTACGTGGCGGCTCGGCAATAGCTTGATAATGACGCGAGGTATTCAAAAACGATTGATCCCGATTCAGCTGTATCATTAGATAGTAGAACTTTAGCTTCAGATCATGCTGTGCCGGATCATCAAAAAACTTAATGCTGATTTTCTTTGCAATGATCTGAGTAGACACATAGTCCTCTTTCAGCAGACACAGGCGCATTTGCTCCAATATGAGCTCAACCTTTTCACGCTTGTCCATTGAGCCATAGGTCTCAACCTGCAGCTCTTCCATGACAGCCGCAGCCCCAGCCACATCGCCATCAGCCTCTTTAATGTCAGCCAAGGTTTTAGTTAGACGTGCACGCTCAATTTCCACATAGATTTTTCCTTCGGTAACGGAACGAAGCGTATCGATAAGCTTCAGTTTCGCCTCCTTATCGGGCGTTTTATCCACATATGTGCAACATTCCTGTATCATCTTGACCACCGCCTGCTTGAGCTGCGAGCGGCGACGCACCAGTAGCGAGATGTACTCGTTCAATGCATTCCAATTGGACGCCTCACGACATATCTGGCAGATTGCCACGAGAACACGTGAGCAAGAGACCATGTCTGCGCCTAGACGTGTTTGTTTCTCCAGCTGCAGCATTATTTCGATGGCTTCGTGAAAGGCGTCAGGATTCTTTTTGGCCAACTCCTTAGCCAGTGGGATTTTCTCATTGCAAGCGGGCTCGTAGTCCACTTCCATTTTTGTAATGCGACCACCATCGAACAAATAGGTATCCATGTTGAGCTGAAAATGGGAAATTTGGAGGAAATTAAAGATTTTTTGTTGATGACCCTGTTGTTGTTCTTGGTTGCACTATGACAAGGCAACTTTGCGTGCGCCGCTACTTACATTTTATTACGTTGAACTCAAACGAAGCGTATTTATTATTGTTAATTTAGGTAAATGTAACTATTTGCCACACCTTTTGCAGTACTTTTTCTTTTAAATACTTTTATTTGGGACTAAAGCAAATAAATGCGGTGAATTTCGATTAAAACTCTGCAGAATTTGCTTACAAATGCTGTTAAGTTGGCTGCGCGTGATTTCAGTGTTGAGCAGTGTCACGAAAGCAGGTTTTTTTTTATCAAGTTGACATTAAAATCATAAATAGGTTGGTTGAAACATGTTTCAACAACTTAAAGAATACACGAGCTTACAATTTGAAATGACAGAATAACCACTGATAAAAATGTCCAATTTCAAAAGAAAAAAGAATTGCAAAAATAAAAGGTGCAAACGTACGGTAAGTTGTACAGCCCTAGTATTGCAATTTCGCTACACTGCACAACACTCGCACTACAGTCTTTGTTAAGCCGCGAAAAAGTTTGCGAAAACTCAATTATTAGCAAATTGTTTTATGAAAGGCGTTTTTAAATAGTTTTTATTACAAGAGACAGCGTTGCGCTAATTCGTATTTAACTCCTTGCACAGTGTCGCATGCGTTTTCTCTTTCGACGCTACAACTATAAACACATTTTGCGCGCCAATTTGAGGAACCACCGAAAGATTAACATAAAAATGGCACAAATACAGGAATATCAGGATCTGGTGCTAGACGCACTTGAAGTGGTCGAGTTCAAGCTAAGTAAGTGAATCTAAGATATTATTCTAGAGTGTTATCATTGACATTTACCGGCTTGCAGTACGCGACAGGACGGACATGAACAATGATGCCATAATATTTCATCCAGCAATGGCCCATCAGATATTTGGTGAATCGGAGACTATATTTGGCTATCAGGGCTTGCGTGTACGTGTGCTGTACACAGCGGGTCCGTTGCACATCTATCTAGGCATTGAGTACGATAGGCGTGTAAATGAAATTTCTGGTGGTGAGATAAAAGCCGATGATGTCGTGGCCACAATTGCCCAAAGCCTGCCAGACGGCTGCTATTTTATAAATCAGGATGAGTTTTTGAAGACTTTGGACAAAGCCGACAAGTTCCAGCCATTCGGAGAAAAGATTGGCGAATACAATCGACGCACCGATGATTGCAAGGATCTGTGCTTTGAGATATATCAGTGCGACTACAAGATGTCCCCATTTCTTAAATTTTTTGCACGTTTGCAAACGTTTATTTTGTGGTTTGTTGATGCTGCCTCCTACATCGACACGGACGATGCCCAGTGGTGTTACTTTATTTGGTGCGTACAGATTTGTATTAAAAGTATTTGTATCCCTCTTGAGAATGGTTTATTGCAGCTATGAGAAATACAAGAATAAAGATGGCAAGTTTCAGTATGCAACTGTTGGATACACCACCGTATATGAATATTACGCGTATCCTCAAAACAAGAGACCGCGCATCAGCCAAATGATCATTTTGCCGCCATTTCAGAAGCTGGGCTTGGCTACACATGTAGTGGAATCGGTTTATAAGTTCTATCAGTCGCAGAAGAATGTGGTGGACATTACCGTCGAGGATCCCTCTGAGGACTTTCAGCGTTTGCGCAACTTTGTGGACGCGCGTTTGTGTATTGATCTGAAGTGCTTTGCACGCGACGTAATCAAGAAGGGATTCAGTAAGGAGATGGTCCGGGAGACGCGGGAGGCATTGAAGTTGAATCCGCGTCAGGTGCGCAAGGTCTACGAACTACTGCGCCTATACTACACTGATATGCGTGATGAAAAAGAGTATAAGGCATACCGTCTGGAAGTTAAAAAGCGTCTAAATGCCGTTTACTATAAGCAGATGAAGGATCTGCAAAAAATGGAGCGCTGCAAAGTTGATACTGAAATGCTGCGAGCACGTTTGCCCACCATGAAACAGCGCTTGGAGCAGCTGCAGGAGGAGTATATGCTAATTGAGCAGGACTATAAAAATACAATCGATAAGCTGATGGCCTAGACTTACATACATATATTTATAAAAAAGGAATGCCGTTTGGTGTTGATTAATTTATTACGTTTTCCGTTCTAAATATGTTGATTACAAAATACAATTTGTTGCTATAAGCCTATATGAGGATTCTGTCGAATAAATATGTATTACAAAGTAGCTACAGGTGTATCTGTGTGTTTTTGGATCAGAATTCGAGGCGTGTGGGCACTTGAGCAATTAAATGTATAGAAAACATGTTCTTTATACCCTTGCAGAGGGTATTATAATTTTGTCCCGAAATGTGTAACGCGTTGAAGGAGACGATTTAGACCTCACAAAGTATATTTTTGATCAGCATCAAAAATCTAGTCTATAGCGATGTAAGTCGCCTCTGTTTGCTTGTTTCTATGCAAACTTGCCTCTCAGTTTTAGAGGTATCTTGATGAAACTTGGAACAGATGCTTCATTTTGCTACAGGCAGTACATATGTCGGGAACTTGCTGATCTGACCACTATAGCATATAGCTTCTATATAAAAGATCAGTCAATAATTGAGCTGTATAGAAAAATTCTGTTTATGAAAAAGTTTTGACCAAAGTCCCCAAATCTATGTTATATTTTGTACAGATTGACAAATTTTGGTACAAATCGAAATACTATATCTTATAGCTGCCATAGGAATAATCTAATAAGAAATGACTTTCTGTATGCCGATATTTCATCCAAACTAGCAAATGTGAGTATTATTTTCTTTAATTTGTATCAAAATCGGACCACGTTATTATATAAATGCTATGACAACAATTGCTTGAAAATTGAGTTTTCCTTTATAAAATCTTGCTGCAAGGGTATGTATCTTCGGCACACCGAAGATAGCCGTTGTTTCTTGTTTTAGTTATATAACGCTACATATGTATATGTACGTACGTATAGCTAACATATATTGTTTTTACAATAATTAAAAAAAGATAGCGTATGGAAGTACATATTGGTGGAAATATTGGGGAAATATTATAAATGAGGTGCTGCAGTAGCACATAATTCATACAACTAGCATGAGCCGTACTCCTCCATCCACCTCTCGAAACGTGCAACATCATCAGCAGAAACGGACTTCTTGGTACGCTGCTGCGCATCCAGGAAGTCCTGCAGTGTGATGGGCTGATCCACATCCTCGCGGCGTATTTGTTTAATTTGCTGCGGTGTGCGACCAGAGATCAGGCGGCGCATGGCCATCATAGACGCATCACGGCACACATTGCTTATATCAGAACCGGAATAGCCCTGCAGTTCATCCCCAATCATGCTGGTATTAAGATCAGGCGACAGGGAGACGTCCTTGAGGCAAAGTTTGAGCAGCGCCGCACGTGTGTCCTCTGCAATATCAGTAGAGAATTACATTGTGTTAGGATACATTAAGTCTGTGTACGCACCATTGGGCAGCGGAATATAAATGCGCTTCTCGAAGCGTCGTCGGAAAGCCTCGTCAATGTCCCAAGGATGATTTGTAGCTGCAAGAACCATGATGACCTTATCGTCCTGTATGCTAGCATTCAGACCATCCATTTGGATAAGCAGCTCTGCTTTGAAGCGTCGGCTTGCCTCGTGCTCCGAATCGCTGCCACGTGAGGCACACAACGCATCAATTTCATCAATGAATATTGTGCTGGGAGCATAAAAGCGCGCCATCTCAAACAGTAGGCGGACCAGTTTCTCGCTCTCGCCTCGGTACTTGGATGTTAGTGTGGATGAGGACACATTAAAGAAAGTGGTGCCGCATTCAGTGGCCACGGCTTTGGCCAGCATGGTTTTGCCTGTTCCTGGTGGACCAACCATGAGCACACCTCGCCACGGTCGACGTATTCCTTTAAAGAATTCCGGCATTATAATGGGCAGGACCACCGCTTCCTACAATAAATAATAAAGGTTAAGGTATTGAACATTTCAGAAAAGATGTTGAAAAGAGAATTTTGTTAACCTGCAATATGGTCTTGGCCTCATTAAGGCCAGCTACATCGGTCCATTTTATACAGGGATGTCGTTGCAATATGTCCTTCTCCAGCGTGTCGACCAGGTGTCCCTCATAGCCCAAAGGCGAGAAATGCTTGACCTTTGTCTTGGGCGAACTTCTCGGTGTATTGTGGGTGGTGGATTGTGTATGCGAGTTATCCTCCAGTGAAGTGGTCGCATCCTGATCATCCGAATTAGAGTTCTCATCCAGCGAGTTCTTTTTTACAGCCTTGTGTTTAAGTGTTAGCTGTGTATTCATGCTGAGTTTGCGTGCTCGCAGACGTTCCACCGAACGACTCTTTCGCACTGCTGCCGTCAGTGCCGAGGCTCTACCCGGACGAACCAGACGCAAACCGACGCCGGCGTTGGAACCAGTGCTGCTTGAAGCCATCCCCACATTACCAGCACTACCATGATGACTCTGACTCAGACTGTTGCTGTTCAAATTGCTGCTAATGGAGGGCAGCGTTGGCTGCAGCTCAGGATCGCGTCGCCGCAATGAGGACACCCAGCGACTGTCCTGCTGTGAGGGAAACGGCATAGCAGGCTGGCTGGCACGTGGTTGTGGAGCTACCTCTGTATCGGAAACTGCGTTTAATTGTTGGGGGAGCGAGCAGATGAACATATGAAGCACAAACCTTGTGTGGGTAAACGCTGCTTGCTGCGTAACGGCAATGGGCCGCCAATTCCCAAACCATTGGGTGCATTGGCCCCCAAATTGTTGATCGGCCGATGAGAGGTTGCTGCGGATGGGTGTGCATGTGGATGTACACTCTCAGCCGGCTGTTTCTTTACGACGTTACTATTACGCTGGGGCCGGCTGGTGGCAGTGATTTTGGTGAAGGCAAACGGTGACAGCGAGTCCAATATTAACGAGTCCATCATGCGCGCCATATGCGATAAGCTTGTGGGTGGCGTTGATGAGCTGAAAGAGGGTTAAAATATCATGCATATGTAGCTGATTAATGTTGCTTGCCATTGCCATTCACATTCAACTTGGCCCATGCTAAACAAAGGTCATTTGCTTGTCTTATCAGCTGGCGACAAACAACAGCAACAACAACAACAATTCAAATCCTTTGCGTGTGCCGCCCTGGTCTGTTTGCGTTTAAGTGCTTCCAAGTCTGGCCAAAGTTTGTCTAATGGCTAGCTTGGCTAGCCCTCTTACTCACCATTTGAGTCCTCTACTCACTCAAACACATGCACAGATAATACTCAGGAATTTCTAGGAAGCCAAAGTTCGTGTGCCTTTAACTAATACGAGCGCCTGTCATAAGTGTGTATATGTAAGTATGTGCATACATATGCAAAACAGTTGACTGGGTTCAATGAACTTGAAAAAAATACAACTCAGGTTATTGACGTGCCGGCGACAATTGTTATTGTTGACATTTACATGCGTCATCGTCATTAACTTTGACTCATGGACTTGCAATTGCTGCTCTTTTTAACAATTACTAATATGCTAAGACTGCGCTGTAAGCTTAGTATATTTTGTTTTACTTTATTAACCGCTTCTGGTTAAGTTGGCCGCAGTCGGCCATAATTCCTTTACAGCCGCAACAGGATGTGGTCTTATTGTTAACTTTCTATTACGCTAAAAAGTATGCTATAATATTTTCAACTACTTGTTTAGCCACCACTAATTAATTAAGTTGCGTTTTTCCTTTCTACTGGCACAACCGGATGTGGTCTTATTGCGCGCCCGTAAACATTTGGGTTAATGTTTCTATATGGTATGGGAGCTGGCAAGCACTCATGTTCCGCAGCTAGAGATTTATGGGCTGAGAGTTCTGCTGATTAGCGTCTAACTGGGACAGCATTTGCGTTGGCGGAGTCATTAAGGCAACCAATTGCAACCGAGGCTGATCCGCCTATTTGGCCTATATATTTATTGACTCTGGCTTAATAACAATTTGTTGGCTGGCACGCTTTCGGACTACAAAGGAATATTAATAGAACGTTTGATTGATGGGCAAACTGGGACAAGGCTGTATTGGAGAATAACTGACAAAAACAACCATATAGATGAGCTGATAAGTAGTTCAATTTTCAGCTCTATAAAGTAATTTCTTGACGTTGCCAATGCATATTGTTCTACAAGACGTGTTTATGCTAATTTTTACACAGAAAACCAACGCAAAAAGCAGTCAAGTTATGCAAATTACAACAAATGGCAATAATGACAAACACAAAAGTCAACTAGTCGAAAGGAGAGGGTTTGACAAGGCTAATAGTAGGTTAAGGACTGAGAAATATACGTATTAAATCAACCAACGAATATTAAAGAGACGCTAAGCTAAAATATAACATTGTCTTATATTTTGAGACGACTAGCAAATAATAGAATTTGATAAAAAGTTAATAGAGATGAAGTTGAAAACAATTAGTATTCATGATCTAAACAATCCATAAAAATAGTTATAATAGAAACTTATATTGTTTGCTTAATTTAGAAGGTATAACACATCTTAACTGTGTGAAAACCTTTCAAAATATTCAAAAATCTCTTTTTGTTTTACTACTTAGCTTCTTTTATATAATTACCACTGATGTAAATCCCAAAGCGAATGATATGGTGTATGCCTATATCCAGACATAAAGGGCACGGCCACTTCATACTGCACTTGAACATTGGGCGGAGATTGCGGTCGCAGTGCAAGCGCGGTACGCTCCAGTGCCGGATTGGAGCTGGTCAGCGATCGTTGACGCATAAAAGGATGAGAACTAGCATTGCCATTGTTATTGTTGAGCAACTGGGCAACGTTTCCGCCAAGTGGAGGAGGCGCCGCAGCCGATTGGTTCATGCCAAACCAATTTTGTGCATTGGTATTAAACATTGTTGCCGGTGAGCAAACAATGCTATAGACAAATTCACTTGAAATTTGAAAACGCACCAAAATGTTCAACTTAAACTGAAACCTGACGGAATAATCTCAAACAACACGACACGAGGCGACACGAGGCGAGGCGGCGTCCACCTAACGACTCAAGGGTTGTGCGCCAACTGACCACAAAACTGGACGACGGACGCGTCCACAACAAAAAAGCAACTCATTATTTGCTTGGTGGGGGGACTTGGCGGGTAGTTTCTGGTATTTATATGTATGTTGTGTGTGTGTGAAATGAGGTTAAAGGAAGTATTGCTTTGAGTTTTTGTTGTTCATTTATTGCCCCCACCTGAGTCCAGTGGTCAATGCACGCTAGTCCAAGTCGACTCGAATTCAAGCGAAAGATGCCATCGATTTCTTTGGTTAGCCAGGCACTTAGTACACATACATACATCTATGTATATGTATATATTTAAATGTATTACAATGATTTCTTAATAATTAGCAGTTTCTTTTTGCCGGCTTTAATGGCGCGCTTGCATGCGGCTTAAGCTGCGCATTAAAAACGAAAAAAACGGTATACACATATAATAAAATCATATTCACTGTACATACATTTTAAATAATATGTTGGCCTCGAGAGTCTTGTCAACTATTTGGCATGCTGCAAACGAAGGTCATATATATATACATATATTATATCTAATTGACAAATCAGCTGCCTGAGATAAAAATCGATACGCTTAGAGAGCAAATTGCACTAGTGCTTTTCTTCTTTTTTTTTTTTTTACCAGTCAAGGCACTTTGAAGTGGCTTCGCACGCCCATAGAGGCGGGTTTGGAAAATAAATGCCTATGGCTGCTAGTCCTGCTGCTGTTGCCACATACTCACCCTGTGCTCATCATCGGCAAATATGTGGATGTGGAGTCCACGGTGCGTATGGTGGTGTTGCCACGCAGCACAATCTTTTCGCGTGTGGTGCGCCTGTAGGTTTCTTCGCCACGCATCCTTGTACTTTAATTCCACAAAAAACCAAAATACGAAAATTTTCACTATTTTTTTTTTTTTTAATTTTTACTTGTTTACTTTTGCCAAAATTGGTGTGTTAAAAGTTTTGCGTCTGTTCTTCCCACAGGCAATGTCAAAATGAACAGTGAGCGAACGGATACGGAAGATGCTGATGCTGTGCGACAGCAGCATTTGCTCTCTCTCTCTATGAAACTCTCTCTTTTCTCTCAGCTGGCGTATTGCGCAACATGGGAATTGCACCAGTGCGACGCTGTTGCTCTTTTGCGGCCTCCACACGCTACGCTGCACAAATGGTCACTAACTGGGCGCATTGTTGTGTTGCATGGTCAGCAGCATTGAATGTTTGGCCAAAAGTCAGCTGGTGAAAATTGGGGAGTGTTGGCATGTGCAAATGTGGGGGTGGAAATGCATTTATAGTATCTGCGTACGCAATATTATTATTATACATGGCAGATCAAGTGTACAAAAGTCCTGTAAGGTTTTCATTTCTCATTGAGTCAAGGGTTTCTATATCCACTTTTTACTCCCTGTTTTTAAGCTAATAGAACGCAAGAATATAGTATCGGTAGCATTCGCAGCTGATAATGACTAGTTTATTAAGGTGAGCTTTTCGTCTACATTCTCCATTCAAGAGCGAATCTACAAGTGATATGTACTATCTGTGGGCTGTATTGTACAGTATTCTCTCTCATCGCTAACGTCCTGTTTAGTTAGGTTACCTTTTTTTCCCGTGTTATTAGAATCTCTGTACCCCCGTGTAAACCAACCTCTTTATCTTTTGCAGTATTAAACTTATATTGATCAAGAAGAATCTTTCGTTGCTTTTCCCGTTATTAAATACAGACTATCAACTGTTCTCTTTTTGCTGTGAGTGACTGCTGCATACTTTTAGTGAATACTACATCAATTTGTAATAGAATATTTTCAGTGGATGAGAATATATTATATATATTATCACTGCTTTCAACGCTCAGAGTTTGTGTTATTATTACGACGGCAGCTTTTATTTTTCCGTTTTTCTTTCCCTTTACGTTTAAATAGCAAAAAAATTAAATATTTGCTTAACCCACTCAGAAGAACAAATATATATGCATCTTTATTGATCGATTTTTAAAAAAACTACTTATAAATTCTGATAGTAAATGACCATTCGAAATCGACATTTGTGAAAATTGCACATTTTGAAATTTGTTCAAAATGTTGATGATCAAAACTTGAACTTTGCTTAAACACTCAAATTGCATTTGAATAATCGTAATCATAAATATATTTGGGGCAGTTTTTAAAATAAATTAGGCACAAGCACACAATAAATTGGATGAATGTGCTGTGTACATTATGTAGTTGAATAATAATAACAAAAACGCAATAAAAACCATTTCGAAAATTTTTAAAAACTAATAGTGTCAAATGTACTCATTCATATATAATATATATCAATATAGACATATATTTATAAGTATTTAATAAGTTTATAAACCGTTTCTAACAAACACGAGGCACGTCGAAATGTAAGTAGAGCACAAAATTGAAAATTATATTTAAATCTTGTTGTTGTGGTTTTGTTTCCTTTTGCTTGGGAAATTTGGTGGCTTCAGTTGCTTTGTTGTCGACTCGACTTTATAAGGTTGCATGTGTATCGTTTATAGATAAATGTTAATAGTTTTGCATTTTCCATATATGTACGTGTAACGCTTGAACGTTTTAACTTTAACAATAACTTTAACGTTGGTATTTCTTTACGGGACATATTTCGTCTGACTGTACTAATAATGTGCATTAATCTAACAGCTGCTTTATTAGTTTGCTTTGTGCACTAAAATGTTAGTTTACTTTATAGTTTTTATCTTTCAAATTATTTACAACTAGCCCTATAGCTTCCTGCTCCGACGTTTTACTAATTTGGCGAGTATTTTAGTACTTTTGCCCACGACTCGATCTGATTTACTGAAATTTGCGCGTGGCCGTGCGTGCCTTCCAGGCCTTGACTAGATTGTAGGCAAAGTATAGTGTGAATCCGTGTATCTGAAAGCCGATAAAACAGAACGCATACCAGAATGCGCCATAAGGAAATCCCTGCAATAGATGCAACGAAAAGTGAAATACGATTTAGGATTAGGTATTTATCAGCATGCTTACGCGCCACACCAAAATATCCGTCTCATCCAGCTCCACGGACTTGTCCATGGTCAAGAATTCCCAAACATCGGCAAAGTAGTAAGCAAAACAATAGAGCAGTGGCAGTACAGCCATTACCAATATGGCAATCATATACTTTTGCATGTCTCGCACTTTGTTGCCACGTGCCGCCGAGAGGCCCAGAAATGAAGTGAGCAGCGAGCCAGCCCAAACGTATTCCCACCAGAGCGGTGGCGGCACCTCCAACTCTTCGATTTCGAGCACAAATATATCCAAGCGATCCAATATGTCCGAGGTCAGCTTGGCCAGCATGACAAAGAATAGCAGGGCATGAAAGAAAATGCAGTACTTCAGGCGTGATTTGTTCAACAAGCTGCGAAAAGGGAAAATTACATTTATGCTGCATTTGTATTAGTTCTGTCGCATTAGTGTCTTTCCATTTGTTTGGTAGGCCTCGGCCTTTAGCTATCCAAAATATGTACACAAACAATGTTGTTGTTGCTGTTGTAAACAGGCACACATGCTGAGTGTGTCTAGCTGGCACTTTGCCCACCCACTCGGCTGGTGCTGCCTGCCTGCCTAGCTGCCTGACTGGCTGGCCGTTTGTCTGGCCCGTGCACCGTCTACAGGAGCTGTAACTTTGTTGCGGCCAGTCAGCATGTCATGACCTTTTGGGTTTTGGCAGTGCAGACGCAGCTACTTGCAAGTAATTAGATAATTTTGCGGAGAATTAGAAAGTGTTATTAACCTAATTTGATATGTGTTTGCCACTTTCTGCCTGAACTCGAAGTCGTTGCCATCGGTGCCCGCGACCATTGGACCGCCGCGAGTTGCCATTTTGCTGCGTCAATTTGATGCCGTTTTTGCACGTCTTTTAACTATTTTAAAATAAGTTTAACTGTCTTAATAGTACTTCTCACAACATTTGCTCGAACGATAGATTGTGGAGGTCGGGCGACTACTGCGGTCTTGATGACACTAAAAGTTAGTGTTGGTAAGGCACAAGCACATACCCCATCGATGGTTTATGTTTGTGGAGGTCGGACGATATATTCTGTGCTGTAAAATAAAGAACAGTGATATAAAGCGACGTCAGTTTTGAAAAAATACCCGCTCCATTTATGACTACGAAGAAACATTTACTTGTCGTCATTTATCTGTAACATTAGCATAATTCAGTGCACTTTGATATGCAAATGTATGCTCTAATGAGCTTAAATTTGGTCAGTGGGCGTAGAATGACCTTGAACTAAAGCTTATAGCTGGGGCAACCTGCGTCACCATCACCTGTTGCTTGTTAGCGTTTCAATCTATAAATCAATTCAAGAAAGCGAAACAATGAAGAGTGCAACAAACGCATTTAAAAATAAATTTGTACATCAAATACATTTATATTTTTACATTTTGCGCTCTTACTCTTTGCAAACAGCCAGGCTATATCTGCTCTTTTTCTCAGCTCTTTATACGCTTTATGCTCGCCGGGCTACAAAAGTCGAATATTTTGTTATGTGTCATCAGTTCTACGGCGGTATTCTTTAGCACAACGTCTTAGCGCGGACCTATTGCGATCGGCAACGGTGTTTTTAATTATATCAAACAGTATTAGCAAACTCTTAATGCCAGTTATTGATAACTTTCACATAACTGTGTATGCAGAGATAGGCAGCTGAATTGGCTACTAGTTTTGTTTTGTGAGTATTTTGCTTAATGGTAATATTTAAGTTGCATATACGCTTTTATTTAAATTACATACGTTGTTACTTGCATATTTTGCGCTCTAAAAATTAATTTTGTTGTGCATTTTTGGTTTTCATTTGCCTTTCAAGACCGACCTTTGTGGTTGACAGTTGATTTTGTTCCCAAATTCTGAAATTCATTTTGTGAATAATTTGTAACACTTTTGGGGTTGCACACCTGCGTCGACTTCCGCTTGCCACCATTTGGTTTCGGCGCGTGCTTTCATATTGCATTTATTTTCTTTCTTTTGGCAACAATTATCACAATATGTTATAGAATATTAAACAGTAGAATAGTAGATTCATATTAGGTTTTAACCTTCTGATAATTCTTTTCAAAATGAGCTTATCCTAGATTCTAAAAATATTTTCAAGTAGCATTGAAAATATAGCCTAACTGCTTTCATTAACGGTACATAATATAATTACGTCTTTAAGCTATATATACACAATAGTAAACATCAAAATGCACAAAAGGAAAAGGGAAGGTATGGGGCAGAAAATCGAGGGTAACAAATACTGGAGTTCTTTCTTATTACAAAATCTTTTTTAACCTATTAAAGTTATTTTCAAAACTGATAAATTAGTTAATAGCTTTCATCTCCTTTCTTTACAGCTGTTTTTTCCGTCCGGCTTAATACCAGAAAACAAACCGAATCAAAGGAAACACGAGTATATATTTTCCCTAACCATGTCCGACCTTGCCGCTGAGAAACGCGCCTCCTTCGCGCGCCGGGCCGAAAGTTTGGTGGAGCGGGTGAGAGTTTTGAATACCATTTATGAGGTAATCGGTATCAAGTGACCAACATGCGTGAGATATAATATAACAATTAGTTTGTTATTAGTTATTGTTGTGGCTCGCAATGCTAAGCATTTGCATTTGACTGTTGCATGATTGTTTGCCACTCAATTGAAATTTATTAGCAATAACACACTCGTAGTAAAATCATCGCTTAGCCTGGCCCAAACATACGACTTTCGAACATTTACAAACCACCAACATTTAAACAAACAAAGTAATGAAAAGGAAATTAAAGTCATGCAATGCCAATTCGTCTAACATACAATATATCTGCGATATCGATATTTATTTGATTAGACGTAATGGGCGTGGGTGAAAGCATTAAGAATTTAGACACTCAGACGTGACTATTTGACTTGGCTCGCTGCCCTGCCTTTGGTAGTCTTTCAATTAATCTATTATATTGTATACTTACACATACATCTACAAGTGTGTGTGTGTTGTATATATATATTGTGTGTATGGCACTTGGCTGTTATTTATTAAACAACAATTATTGAGGCGTATTATATGTACAAAGATCAAGGACACGACGAGTTTGTTTGCCTCTTCTCGTTTGTTGTAGTGGTTGCTGTTGTTGTATAGGATATTTGCTTTTATTTATGGGGGTAGGGAGATTTAAGATGGTGCTACTGAGCCATGTCTTTATATTTGTCATTATTTCACTGCTTAATAATTACAAATATTTTGTAATCATATAGCATCTATTTTATATCCTTGCGGAGGTTAATATAGTTTTGTCACGAACTGTGTAACGCAACCATTAAGTATATATATTCTTGATCAGCATCAACAGCTAAATGAAAAGCCATATCTGTTTCTGTGCAACCTAGTCTCTTAGTTTTAGGTATAACTGGATGAATCCTTTATTTTCATGCAATGAACAAAATTTTTGTGCTTCAAGATATCTCAACCAAACTGCATTTCAAATGAATCTTTTACTCCATAGATGTTGACTAAATATATATATATATATATATTTTATTGCTGCTATAGAAACATTGGAAGAAAAATTATTTTTTTATGAAAAACTTTTTGTTTTTAAAACGATTGGTAGTTTTATTATAGCTTTCTGCAGGTGTATATATATTCTTCCTGTGGTGTCGTTTGATTATTTTTTATTATTTATTATTATTATTATTTAAATTATTTTTTAAATTATTCGATTTTATTCCAATAAATCTAGCCTTAATTCAATGCAATTGCCTTCAAGCTATTAAAATTAAGTATTTTACTATCATGTCTTACTAGTACTTCACTCTTTTACATTACTTTACTTAAACTGAATAAAAAGGAACTTTTGGCAATATAAAGAGGTTAACTTAAATACTTGTACTAAATGTAATGGATGACAATTTCTACGCAATTTATCACATCACGTGTGAAACTCAAAGAGCCTTTTGCTTCTCGTATTATAAAGTAGATGCACGCAGCTTGTTGTTGATTTAAAAATAAAACTTTAAAATGCAAATAGATCGCAAACTTGCCATCTTTATCAAACGGAGACGCACTTGCATCGTTATTTACATCGAAGTATATAAGCGTGTATAAAGAGACAGGCACACACAACAGCCACAACCTTAATTAAGCTGGTTGAGCATGATAAACAAACTCAGAAACAAATAGTACTTACATGTACTCGTGTATGTGTAGACTACAGTAGTTGGCCAATGACCCACCGTTTAATTTGTTTTGTGTAATAGAGAATTTAATTGAACGCCAAAATGTGTCTTTCAATATGCACATGTGTGTGTAGATAGACGAGGGCAGTTCATGCATTGTACAAGTATATACAAATTGGCTTAGTTCTGTGTTTGGCGATGGTAACACTTACTTTCACCTTAGAGTCAGTAGCTGGTTTCCAATGTTGGCTAACTATTAAATAAATAATTAAAAACAAATAAGAATGCTCTCGTCGAGTATACCCAAGGCGTAAGCGCCCAATTATACATATCAAATACCAAAGCTATATCTTTGAAATTGTCTTTATTAATAGTTTGACTCCCTGTACCCATAAAATGGGTAAAAAGGGGGTACTAAATCTGTGCAAATGTATGTAACAGGCAGAAGGAGACATCTCCGACCCTATAAAGTATATATATTCTTGATCAGTATCAAAAGAGATTTTGATTTGGCCATGTCCGTCTGTCTGTCCGTCCGTAAGTATTAAGGCAAGGATCTCAGCAACTATAAGTGCTATAGACACAAAATTTGGAATGTAGGTTCGTGTATAGCGGGAAAAGGTCAAGCTTATTTTAAATTTGAGATATCTCCCCCGTTCCCCCGCTATTCGATTAAAACCGTTTTAAAGTAACAATTTTCAAGATATAGTTTTGGGATTTGGCATGTACAATACTTTAGTCACTTTTAATCTATTGTCCAAATTTCAAGTCGATCGGATAACAAACACGAAAGTTATTCAACAAACAAGATTCAGTGCTGGAGCGCGGGGGGACGAAGCAGCACAGCCACCACTTAAAATGCATCGCTTGCGCTGCGCTCGAGCTGTCGCTCGTGTGTGTGCGTCTTTTGTGTATGTGTGTGTGTATGTGTAAGTGTATGTAGATGTAATCGGAAATTTTTGAGCTGGGTACAGGGAGTTTTGTAGTCGGGTATACTTGACTATAGCATTCTTTCTTTTTTATTTTTTATCGATTTGCGGGGGGAAGCCGGACGAGATATCTGAAATCTGAAATAAACCTATCTACATTTCAAATTTGGTGTGTCCAGCTCTTATATCTGCTGAGCTGCTGACGGACATGTCCAAATTGAGTTTTCTTTTGATACTGATCAAGAATATATATACTTTATAGGGTCTGAGATGTCTCCTTCTGCCTGTTACATACTTTTGCACATATTTAATACCCACTTTTTACCCATTTTATGGGTACAGAGAGTAAAAAGACCTGCAGTTTAAATGTTCTTATTTTATAATCAGGAAATTTTCAAATATCTTTGATTGAACTTCATTTTAAATGTTGTAGTTCCCAATGCTTAAATATGTAATAACATTAATTGTAAAGGACCGGAGTAGCGTTAAGTGTCCAAAATGTTGATGCCATTTTATTATTACAATTGAATCATATTTTGTGTTTAATTTACATTGATTACAAATCAAGACCAAAAGACAAAGTTTATGCAGTTGGCAGACTCCTCAGAGCTTTTGTTATTCAGTGTGTATTCAATTTAAAGGTTTGAGTCCAAAACAAAGCAAAATATTTGTAGTTTCACACAATCTTGTATGTGGTAAAATTAACACAAAGGGTTTATCATTCAGCTTAAAGCTTACAAGACTGAAAACAAAATATTATTGTTCTATGTGTATATGTCGGTAAACAAAGGCGAGAGCTTACCTTGAAGTTTTGCTTTCCTTCGGATCGGCTTTAAACTCAATTTCAAAACTTTACATAACAAAATAAACGGCAAATAATTTAATAACTAGGAAATTCGCCCCAGGACAGCTCCTGCACAATTGTGCTGGCAGTAAGTTTAAAGTGGGAGTAATATTCGTGGTATAAGACTGAATTGTTAAGACAACATTCAACTTTATCAAAGGGATACCTCTACGGATCAATCAACAAATTTGCATTTATATTTTTTTTCTTTCCTTAAATATGAAGAATTGAATGTCTTTATCGGCTTCGCATGTTTGTCTTATCCAATATAACAGCGCAAATAATTTAAGCTGCGTAGAGTGGGAAATAGAGACATATAGTAAGCATAAACGGTGAGGAGCACGAAGCGAATACGAGCAAAATAAATCAACGATAAAAAGCTAATAAAGCGCAACATAAATAAATGCGTGCGTAAATACCGCGTATATAAATCGTGGAAATGTGTTTGTCAGTGGACAGGGACAGGGTCAGGGGCAAGATGTGGAGGGGCCAAATACGCGGTTCGTAACTTGATTGTCAGACGCTGAGAAGATGGCTAAAATATTTGCAGACTTGAAATTTCCTGCTCTTTTTGCTGATATCCTCGTCGTTCTGGCACGTGTGTTTGTGTTTCCGTTAGGACTTAAAGTGTCCTGTGTTTTTACAGCCTGTGGCTGTATGTGTGTGTGAGAATTTGTGTGTTTGCTCATAAGTAATTCAGTTTTGAAAGTCTTGCACTTGAATTTGTCCGGGAGTCACATTGAAAAAGCATTACATTTTTGCCAAGAGATTGTGGAGCGTTTAAATTTTCAAGTGCGAGTATGTCGATATACGAGTACTTCACTTAAATTGGTCTCTGTTTGTAACCTGAGTAGGTACAAGTGGACTTGGGATTTTATGTATCATATTTTAAATTGATATTGAAGTTTTCAAGCTAGAAATAATTTGCTCTCTTATAACGGTCATTTTGAATTTATTGAAAATCCATTTAACGCATTAAATCCGCAAATAAAACATAAAACAACAACATTCGCAATCAATAAAAATCTACATATTTATTTTTTTTATGGTTCTATACAATATTTATTTAGTCATGTTTACAGTTATACTTTGCATTCAATTTAAAACCGGACAGCAAGTTCTCGTTTTTATTCGTTTAATGTTATTGCCCAGAATTATTGCACACATTTACAAATAGTATATATCATGAGCTCTATTTATTGAATTCAAAAAGAATTTAAATCAATATACAATAAATGAATGAGAAGCGGATAAAATAGCTTATGCGTTTGCGACGCATATTTTCCATTTATCAACAACACAGAGCAAAGACAACTAAAAGATAATAATAATGTAATGATTTTTATTTCAATTTAATTAAATATAAAGCAGAAGGCTCTTAATGGTGGAGGGGACGGTGTATGAGGTGTCTCTATATGCGAAATAAATTAACATAAAGTGAAAACACAACCACAATAACTATAACAGCCGCGGCACACACATAAACAACACGTTAGCATGAACAACAATGTCAGCTACAATTACCTAGGCAGGTGTGCAAAGACAACAATAACAATAACAACAACAATCAAGGCGTTTTATATGCACAGGCAAAGGCTAAAAAGCAAAAATACAAAAGACGCGTTACTTAACCGACGGGCGTGGGTCGTGGGGCGTGAAAGAGGCGTGACAATAAGTCAACGCTGGGAACAACAATGGCAAAAGTTGGCTAGAGCGGCATACAGCATAGCATACTTTAAGGCGCCAAAAGCGGCTAAACAATTGAAAGCCCGTAAGCCACTTGCCAAAGACGCCAATGCCAACAACTGTAGCCAACCGAGTCGACGAAGGCGTGGCAAGGGGTGTACCTGTGAAATGCTATGAATGATAATACAAAAGTGCTAAGTTCAACAATTTACGATAAAACAACCCAGTTGATTGACTTCGAGCTAAATAACAAAATCCTACAGCTAAGAGTTCAGAAAATATATAAGTAAAAGCGGCACAAAAGAAGGGGCACGAACCTTAGTTAACCGTCTTAAGCTCTAGTAGAGGAAATTAAGGGGCAACCTTTTGTGAGTCTGCTTTGAAACGTGGAACAAAGGGATTCGAGGATCTTTTATAGGTCATGTAGGGTTTTCTTATACGCTCCCATATACTCGATGGGTAGTAAATTTAAGAGAATTTTTTTTGGTAAGTTGTATGCTTTAAAGAAACCGCAATAGGGTGAAATATACTTAATGGTTCATAAAAAATGATATACTTATTTTATGTGAAAGTATTTTTTCACTCGACTTAGCTTTTATTTTGCCACATGTTGTGTAGTGAGCAATTTTCCAAGCTGTATACATTTGCTTAAAACACATTTAAATTTGATGCATTAGTTTGAATTTTATATAACACAACCCCCTAGCTATACCAGTATGCAGCATGTTTTATGCAGCTTTGAAATTCACTGCGCAGACATCACATTTTTGTGCTGTGTCAGTGCGAAAATAACAAAAATTCATGAAAAACTCTGATGTGTTTGTGGTGCCAAAATTTAAATACCCTTTCAAACATATTGATTCAATTGCTTCTAAGGCAGCTGTTAATATATTTAGAAATGCTATCTTAACCGAAACGTGTGCAATTCCAATTTGAGGTTGTTTACTTTAAATAAGTAAGAATTTATTTATTATTACAGCTCACATTCTGTAGCACGTTTCATAAATATGCAGGAACTAAATGTAACAAGTTTTAAAACTGCGACATTAGTTTGACGGACAGTTAGACAGACAAACCGATATTGATCCTGTTCGTTGTGCCGATCAGGAATATGCCTTATTCATAACGTTACACATTTTGTGACAAACTTATATTACCAGCTTCATGGATATCAAAACTCATCAAAATTATGCCCATGCTCATTGACATCCGTGATACTTGTACGATGAACGTGAGCAGCATTCACATTAACATTCGTATTCACATCATTATTATCAAAATCATGATTATCTTTTCAGCTGAATCTCTTTTCCGAGCATTGTTCTATATTTATTTATTATTCAGATGGTAGTATGTACTTACACAGTTTTCTAGCTTTGTTTAGACTTAGAGCTTCGTAGACGCTGAAGTTTGACTTGCATTGTTGTCTAATGTGACATGCTGCTGCTGGAGTTACCATTTAACAACTTGACCTATGCCACGAAATAATTTAACGCGCATATTTTTACCATTCTTGGGGTAGTGGAAAATTGACGGGTTAGCTGAGCGGTTGGTAGATAAATGAATGGCGATGGCGGTCGCACACTTTCCGCTCGCCCGTAAATTAGCGCATCAAAACAAAAAGGCGCTCAGAACGAGCAACAACGATTATACTAGCAGCAGTAGAAATGAAGAGTCGGCAAAACAATGCTTCAGGAATGGAATCTAAAACAATAGCAACGTTTTTATATAAGCCCTACACAAATTCACTCACTAACACACACACAGACGGACGACTACGAATACACGTGAAATGCGTGGGTGTCCAAAAGCGGGACGCCCACAAGTAGGCAACGAAATTTTGCAATGTGCTTGGCATTTTGGGTGGGCGTGACAGCGTTGCCAGACAACATATATAATTAAGTGTAAACTGAAATTAAAATGAATTTTAAACGTACAAGAATTAATTGAATGCAAATGTGCGTTTTGGAATATTTCAATTTAATTTAATTCAATTGTTTTCCCACGTGCTTGGTTTAAACTTTAAAGCATGCTTTTTTTGTAAATAAATACTTATTTAAGTATTTCCGACACTATTTTAAAGTCTTGGATAATAAATTTATTGTGAATTTGTCTATGCCAATAGCCATAGTAATATAACTTTCGTTTACAGCGTAGCCATGAGCTGCATTCCTTAATTTTTTTAATATTTTCTTTAAAGATTATCCTTAGTTCGTTTTCGGCAACAGTTTGTCCATGGGAACTTAATTTGGCTTGTCTGCCAAGAGATAATCTGTTTAACTTTGCTTCAAATCTTAAGTAAATGGCATACCACCAACAATCTGGCAGCACTAGCCGCCCCCCCCCACCCCACCCCCCACCAGCCTAACTAACTGCCCTACGGCAACATTTTGACGCCTCCACGCAAAATTTAAAGCTTCTTTTGCGTCGCAATATCTTACCATGCACAGGGGACGCACACCCATTAGCATTGCACCCCCCATACTCTACGCTCCATCCACACAGCGACAGCCCGCACAACTACAGCAACGATAGCTACCATTACCATAACACTTTTCGGCATTTTGTTTTGCTAGCCGCTTCGTCGTTGTCGTTTAATACTTCGTGCCTGCGTCGTTGCTTCGTGTGGCTTCCGGCGTCGCAATTTTCAGGCAGCTCTGATAAGGCCAGGCGGCGGCAGCAGTCGTCGTCGAACGCTTGAAACGTTGCAATCGAACTGCGCTTCAGAGCTGCCACCAGAAAAGCATCACAAGGTGAACGCGTTGCGGATACTGTTTGTTGCAAGTGCGTCTGAGCGCCTGATAGCCGCAAATCGGAAAACGAGTGTGTGTTGCTTGCCGTTGTTACCAATTCGAGGTGTGTGTATTAACAATGTCCAAACCGGTTACACCACAGCATCGGGCTGGCGCTGCTGGCTGCGCTTCTGGTTCGACTGAGAAGATTAGTGTAAGTCTTGTTACCAAAGTTGCTTAACGGAAATAATAAAATAAATAATAAAATAAAATATTAAAGGATGTTTGCCACACCTCTCGACAATAGCCCAACAGTCGCTTCCCCTTCTGCGTTGTCATCTAGCCAGAGCGCCATTATCCTGTGACGTGTGTTATGGATGCCATAGCTTCTTTTAAAGTTTGTTCGCGACTTTTTTGCCTATTTGAAGGAGCACGAGCACCTGGCACTTAATGCTGTCTACTACTTTTTGAGCTTAAGTGCTGGAATGCGCAATTGTTGGGCGAACTCATGTTTTTAATTATGTGCTGCGGATAGCCATGCAGATGTCACTGGCATGTAATTTCTCAGCTGTCTCCGTTGCATATTGTAAACGCTGAAACGCTGGTGAGCTGGCCCGAACAACTGCACAATTATTTATGATGCTCAACACTAAGTTGGTCCTTAGCAGGAGATATCAAGTGCAGCACCACAAAGCAAGTCCGCTCAAGCGCTGTGACCTTGCGTCCCCCGTGTATATACACATGTTTTTGCTTTGTTGGTCGCTATGGAATTTGTTGTTTGGTGGCTGTCGGTGGCTGGCAGGTTGGTCGCAAAGGACATGGTATACTTTTTGGCGAGCGAATCATAAAAATTGCATAATTGTCGTTTCGTATGTGTGTGTATATGAGTGTTATATCGTTATAACTGTAACTGTTATGGGGCCATCTGTATGTGTGGGCGTTGGGTGACCATTAACGTTAACGTGCTCATTTTACGTACCATTTGCGCTCGCATCTGGCAAGCCAAATAAATTGAGGTGCTCAAAATGTCAAAGAGTGTTGCTAGCTGCTTATTAAGTTGATTATTAACGGCTTTGTACAACTGCTAGCTAGGCAAAGTGCACAACACAAATTGAAGACTCACTAATTAAGCATGCAATAATTTAAGGAATATAATTTGTTGAGTAGTGCTTTCTCATACTCGGCTATTAGAGCTGGAGCCAACAAATTTGGTATGCATGTTGGTATGTACCCGTGCCAGATAAAGAGTTAAGATTTCCCTATATCTACACTCGCGTCTGCAAAATGATAGACACCTTATATCTAAGACAATTTTCAAGCTATAGGCATCAAATGTGATATTAGGACTAGTAGGGACCTACTTTAATGATTCTATAACCACGCCCACTCCAGCTGCCGCAAATAAGCAAAACTTTGACATTTACAACAAACTAAATATACAGTCTGTTGAAAGATGAGATTAAAACATATCTTTTAAATTTTGTACACCTCATATAGAACTTATTTGATGTATCCTTGATTTTAAACTACAGACTATTGTCTGTAGAGATTAAATTATAAAACTTTAATTTTTCTACTCCTTATTTTCAAGCTTCACGCATTTTACTTATATATGTATATCGATTTCGCAGTTATTTTTTGTTCTTTCTTTTATCCATCTTAACTTCTGTTTAACTGAATCAGCAGACATAAAGTATGCAGCTTACTTGTAGCTTAACCAAGCGCAAATGTAGCGTTCTTCGTGGTTTTTATATTTCGCCTTCAATTTCAATTCCAAATATGCTGACAACATTACTTATTCCCGTTGACATCAGATAATGAAATTCTAAGGCGTTTTTTGCGTGCTCCAATTTAGTGAGATTTCGTTTTTGCTTTTGTCATTCCCTCGAACTGTCTTTGACTGCATTGTTCTGGGAAACGGTAAAGAATACAAATTTAATTAAGAAAATTCCGTTTTGACCCTGTATTTCATTTCTCTGTATGGCTAAGCATTCCTTGGTATGAAATAATTGAAATTTAAAAAAAAATGTGTGTATACGTTCAACTTTCAATTGAATTCAATTCAAATACTTATTTAATTTTGCTCCAATGAAAATTTGTGTCAAATTGCTTAACAAACAAGTATTCGCGTAAAAGAATATTCAGATATTATCGACTGTGTAGATTAAGTTTCAAAAGGAATTTTGTGAAACTTGATTGACATTTAAAAGAGGTTAATCTCAATAATGTCTCAAACTTTCTGATTCCTACGCAAATTCTTGATTAGGCTATAGGGTATCTTCTTAGTCTTTCATTTGGAATTGAAACTCGTACAATATACTTATTTGTTTATTTATTTTTTATGTGATCCGTAAAATACAGAGCATGTGTTCGGCGCCGCGGGTTGCCACACATGCACGTACACAACACACACTCTAACGCACGCATCAAGAAATGTCTTCTATTTACATGCGTCTCGTTATTGCAGTATAAGGAAGAACAAATTTTGCCAATTTTTTTGTGTAATTTGTTGACTTGCACGGCAACCAAAATGTAACAGAGATCACAGAGTTCCACATAAGCTCCTGTACCCCCCTCGCCAACCTTTGCCTTGTTTGGGATTGTCTAGGGCATCAGATGGGCAATTTTATGGCGTTGTGCAATGAATAAACTTTCATTACACAAAATTGGCAAAGTTAAGTAAAAAGTGCCACGCCTTTACTGTCCGTGTGTGTTTGGGTGTGTGTGTGTGTGTGAGTGCAAGTGTGTGTGTTATGTGAGACCCGTTTAGAAGTATTTTCCTTTGTTTAAACGTTTACAAATACTTAGTTGTGTTTGCCAAGTATGCGAGCAGAAAACAATAAGTATTTTCTAAGCTCTTATTTGTTTGCCTTCAAAGTTAAACTGTATTCTTTGTGTATTTGTTAACGTCTGTTACTTGATCTAAAATCGCAGCTGGCACTTTAATTGCATTTTTAATGATATTTTTATTTCCATTAGCAGCAATTGAGTTGGGCCCAATAAATATTACACATACGCAGCGTGTCCTCGACTGCTGCCAGGCACAGCTGCTCCTTGGGACCTGCCACACATTTCCACATGTTTCTGGCAATATTTGCGGCACCGTATTATTTTTTCCTTAGCTCTGTGCATAACTTTTTCAATGGCAAAGTGTCAAAGTTTTCAAGGCAACTTTACCCATACGCCTCATAAGACACACAGCCTGCCAGCATTTTATGCTCCCTTCCCTACATCCGCCCTCTGGCTGCCTGAGGTCGTCTTGAAAAACTTAAATGACCTTTAATTGACGGGTTTTAAGGCAGGCTTGGGCTTGTTTGGTCTATTAAAAACTCACTTAATGCGGCCTCTAAACTTTTCCTCAATTTGTTGGGCAAAAACTTTTAGCAACACTCTCACGCCCTGTGATTGACAAAGTTTTCGCAACAGTTTTTCAGGTAGTAATTTGTATGTAGTGCCACAATCCCTTTAACGATTTGAACAATGGGCCAACAGTCGAGTCGAATGTACCACGCAAACACAACCTTGACTTGGCGTTTCGAAAAAAGCTAGGTGCCTCTAACGCTATTAGCCATAATTCCCAATTGGGCTTAAATGCTTCACAGGCTAGCAAGAAACAGATTATTTATAATTAACAGCTCATTTGCGTGTCTGCTCATAATCAGCTGCTAAGCTAAGGAGCAACAGTTAATAGAAGTTATGGGGTCGGCTTTTATGTTGAGATTAATTGCTGCGAAAGACTAAGCGAATTTTATTATTCTTACTAAATGGTGGCTCAGTGATCTAGAAGTGATTTATACGCTAATTAAATATGTTGCAAAATAATGATTAAGGCTTTAAAACATGCGCGAAACAAAAAAAATTTTAAAAATAGAAATATTATAAAAAAGGTCAACAAATTTGATTTTCAGCTATGAATAAAGCTTAAGTACCTAGAATTCTTCCAGGTTTCTTCGAAAAGTTTCTTCAAAAAGCTTGATGTTAATAATAGTAATGCTACATTAACAATTCGCCCCTTACTTCAATATTAAAGAGTCATATCCATCTTTATTGTAAATCTACTAATTAGCAGTTAATTAATATCCTGCAACCAAATGCGATTCTATCCAAGTTCCAAGCTCATGTTACGAGTATTTAACTAATTTACAAATGTTGCACTGAATTTTGCACGTTGCGCTAATTATTATCCTGAATAGTTATTCATGTTACCAATTAGCAGCGGCAGCATTTTAAATGCGAAACGTACTGACAGCTGTTTAAATATTAATTAATATTAATGTGCAGGCAATGATTGTCAAATAATGTGGCTGCCAGCATGCAAATAACCAGATATGCCATTGTATATTTAAACCAACGAGTATGTATGTGTATGAATCCATGAAATGGGTTGCATATGTATGGATCCCAAAAATGTCAGTAATTAAATTTGCATTTTGTATACCTTGGAGGCGTTAAAGTATTCACGCAATGCTCTCTGCCATATCAAAAGAGAAACATCAATTTGATGAGCTAACCGAGACATCCGGCTGGGTGTGGGGGGAATTGGCAGGTGACACATGACAGCACTTAACCATATATAAGTATCATACGTCTGGCAGCCGCTTGGCACATGGGCGATGCAAAAGGTCGAAGTGCTTTTAAATGTACCCTGTACTAGTAAAAAATTACTAAAAGGGTATTAAAAAGTTGTGCCTTTGTTCATCTATATGTACAAATTGAACTCAAAAAGTAGGAAGATCAAATTGGGTAAATGGGCTCGTATATTTGTATAAAATATACTTATTATCAGGCCAGTCAACTGCACATACTCCACAAGAATGTATAACCGATTTCTGTTGCTAAAGGTCTGCGTACAGGGTGTCTTCAGATCGAGCACTCCTAACCAGAGCTTTCTTACTGGTTTCAATTTGCCGGAAGTGGCAAGCGCTGTGGGATTTCAGCAATCCCCGAAGTGTGTGTGTGTGTGTGTGTGGGAGTGTCTATGTGTGGTTATGAACCGAAAATCCATTTACACTTCAATACATTTTGGACATCATGAAAAGCGAACAAACTTTGTGTTAGCCATAAACAAACAAACAACATTTAGTTCCCTTTAAGAATAGGCGAAAGAATACAAAATGGAAGAAAATGATGGAAGGAGAATACATGTTTATATTATCTAATGCAGCCAATGTAACTAACTGAAATCCCGGAGATTGAGTTAGGCGTATCTGGGAAAAGGAAACGCTGATTAGCTGTGCTGCCAGAAAAGAGCTTGAAAAGCGGTTGAAACCGTGGCCAGAATTGAGTAACGAGCACTTTGTTAGATAAACTTTGCCTTTGTATGCCGCGCACTCTGTCAGAGACTTTCTAGAGTACTTGACATGGTCTTAGCCAAGCTTTGAGTTAAGTTGAGTTGTCGTGGGCCACAAGGATTGTCATTGGTTAGAATAACAAAAACTAAAGTAGTTCAAGCAAAGAGTAACTCTTACCTACAAATGTTATTTTTCTGGTTTTCCAACTTATTCCTTAACTTATAGCCAGCTCTGAATATCAACTTGCTAACAAATCTATCTACAAATCAACAACTTTTACTGCCACTTTTCAACCGATAGCTTATAAATGCTCATGTCATCCCACGCAAATTCCGTAAGGAATACTAAAATTCATAGTATGCTTTTTGCCCATGGTAAACAACAAGCAAATTTGATATGCAAAACAACAACACAGAGAGCTATAAAATACACACATACTATATATGTACATATACCAATTGCATTCTCATGTCCTCCTCAGAGTTTTGGTTTTGTTTTCTTGTCTCGTATGTTGCCTTGAGCTTTGTGCATTTGCTTTGTTGGCCAACTGTCGACACAGAAATAAAACAAATCAGATAAGTTATCTTCGGAGTGCTGAAGATTGAATATCCCTAAATATGTTTATTTATCCCTAAATATATTTTAATTTAATGTAAGAGCATCTTAACGAAACTATAAATGAATATGAATGAATCTATTTAATAATAAAATTACTCATACAACGTCTCAATTTCAAAGAATTGCAATATGGCAAATGTAGCTGAACCATATGAAAGTATTGGTCCGATTATGAATAAATGTGGAAAGCACAATGAATTTTATCAGATTTTCTCCTGTTCCCATTCCCGATTACCTTTTATTTTAAATCATTTTGAATGATTTGATTGGAAATGTTCCCATTTGTTACCTGCTTGTTGAGCCAGACATAGCAATATCTACTTGGCTTTTCGATCTCACGATCTCATTTACTGGTAAAGACTTTAGATGGTAGAAAATGTATCCATCAATACGTTACACAATTCGTGACAAATCTAAAATACCCTCTGCAAGGGTATAAAAATAGCAACATAATGGAACAACAGTTGCGGTATGCAATTGCAGTTGCTCTTACAGATTCATATAGGTTTCATGTACATAGTAGTATATACGAGTAGTCCTCTATCCGTACGAATAAACGTTGCCTTTTGTTGCTGTTACGATGCTTGAATGCCAGGCAAACATGCATAAAACTGTATCACTTGGACATGCGATATGAATGTGGGCATTAAGGGTTTCATACATAGTTGAGGCATTGCCCTCCAGCGCCAGCTAAAAGTTGTATGGGTGTGGGTGTAGGTGTGAGTGTGTGTGTGTGTGTGTGTGTGTGGCTGTGTACGTGTCAACTCATTGACCTCGTTGCTGGTGCCTCAACTCATGGCAGCTGCTACCGATGCTGCGACTCCTGGCTGGCATGATTTTTTCTCTGAAATCGTTGACATTGCCAGTTTAGCCACCGCCTTCCTATGGCCTGTTTCCTGCCTTACTGGGCTTTCCCTTCTGCCGCCATTTCCGTTCGGAACTGCGGTAACAACTCATGTGCTACATTTGCCCATTTTGCCATGATTTTGCAACATTACCATGCCCGGCCCAAAGCATTAATGTCATAATCGGATAGCATCGACGGCAGTTCCTATGACATGTGTGCTGAAAACGTGGCTAGGTTTTTGATTTATCTGGTGGTCTTGACAAGACAGCAGCCTACTTTTTGGCAGGCTCAGATAAGTAGCATGGTAATGCATCAAGAGAATTTGTTGTACAAAGTAATGGTAAGGGGCATACAAATGTTCGATTCCTTAATGTCAAGCTAAAGTCTCAGCTTCAGCAGAGAATAACAAGTGTAGTTACAAAAAAGTTTCGTTTGAACATCAACATTTTATATCTCTGAGAAGCGACCTCTTTAATACGGTTTTGCAAATCAGGAAATGCATGTTTCCTCCCGTAATTGATCGCATATTTCGACGCCTTTTAATAGCAACTGATGCACTAACATTCAACCGCATGTCAAATGAATTATTTGCCAGCTCTGAGTCTTACTCAAAGCTTTCCCACACTCTCTCTCAATGAATGCATTGCATGTTCCAATTAGTAAATCCTTCAGCGTTTAATGAGGCGTTCGTCAATTACACGAGTGCGCGCCAAAGGAACATATGAGACTCGTGTATCTTAATTGATGGAAGTACAAGCAATTCATAACATTCACTTTTTGAAAAGTCAATTAAAATGGGCGCCCTCCAGCAATGAACAAATTGAAGCAACATAGCAAGCATTTGCTTTATGCAAAGGGTACACACACAACAAATAGAACCAAATATAAATCGAACGATTGAATCACGTAGTTTTTTAATTGATTGTTGGCAGTATTCAGACTGCCAAAGGCAACGAAAACCATTCGCCCCGAGGTAAACGTAATAATTAATAAATAAACAATTGCAGTCGACAATTTATAGAAGATAACCGCACACAAAAATCGAGACACCTCATAAAAATTTAAAGGCCATCAAGAGTTTTCTTTTAATATTACGTATACGACATGTGCGGTTCAGAGTGCGTACGGTTTCTGCATCTGCTTCTGGTTCTGTGTGCGACAGTTCAGAAACCGCAACAACATACATAAAGTACACATATCATCGGAAGCGATATCAGCTGACGTCTTTAGTGCGTCCCTGGGGCATGAATCATGCCCCTTGCGATGACAAGGGGTGGTAGGGTGCAACGTTAACTGGATGAGCATTGGCAGGTCATAAAGTGCAGTCAGTCAGGCGTCAGGTGCTCGTACTGCAATTTATTGTCAATTTCATTATTTATAAACGCATTTTATGGCACTGCTCAGCTGTAGCTTTATTTGATCGCTTGTGCTTGCCAGCTATGAAACCAGGATTACTCATAGCAAGTAAGTTTTATCCTTGATATACAAGCTAGTTATTTTTACAACCTGTACTCATTAAAAATGGGTATCAGGGTTGTAGTAAGGTAAATTGTACGAAACAAAATAGGATGGAGGATAATGGATTATTTGCTGGTGCCCTTCTTATAGCGCTCTGATCTCTTGTACCTTGCTTTTCAAACACTCAATCAAATGCGATTGATTTGTGACGACAGTGCGCTCAATATTCATGTTGTTTGTTTCACAAGTTCGGGCTAACACTGCGCGACTCGACAAAGTCAGTTTCAGGCACGTATCCACTTGCATTGCTCGCCATCGCCATTGTCAGCGTCATTATTTGCTTTGTATTGTTTATTTGCACAGCTCTTTGCAGCAATGCCATAATGTACAATGTTTGTTGGCTAAAGCAGCACTAAGCCTAGATCTGAGTCTTGGTATGTGTGCGTTGTGTATATTATTGGACAACCTGCACAACGACCCGGAACTGTTATGCAAATTTACTGGAAGAGCCACAAGCCCACAGCAACATGCTTTATTTATGTTTTTAATTTGCGTATGCTATTTTTTATTGGCATTTGGCAAACAGATGACCTGCAGCTGCCTCTGTCACTGTCACTGCCACTGCCACTGCCGCTGCCTGTTTTCCTTTATCTATTTCTGTTCCAAGGCCATGGAAACTTTCGCCAACCTACGGTATACAAATGCTATTAAAAGTTGGTGCCACATTTACATAATACTCGTTTGTTTATCTATCTATTTACTGGCTTATACAAAAAGACTTTAGACTACATTAAGGAGCTTAGGCAATTTCTCTGTCGTGAACGGGCGAGAGCCCCCACAAATGAGAAACGTTAAACTGGCTGGTTTTTTCACACTTTTATAGTTTCGCTCAATTTCAATAAGTGGTTAAATGTGTTTAATTTAAAGGATACTCGACTTAATGTCAATAGTTGAAGAATGGCTCTCGTTGGTTTTAAGTGTCTTAGATTTGTTTACTCAAAGCATATATAATTTATAAACAGAACTTAGGTAGACTGTTAGTGTATGCCAACAATCCAAAATTCGTCCTTTTAGCTCATTGCTTGGTCATTAAACTTCTAAACTACATAAGCATATGAAGCAATTAAAATAGGCATGGGCCTTAATTGCTTGAAGTCCCATGACACATTCTATTATATTGCTAATTTTAATTCTTCATTTTTCATTTTATACAAACACTTCAATTTTGACCAGCAGCACAAATTCAATTGCCTACTTTTCAGGGCAGCGCCACTGCGCCGCCACTTTCTAAAGTTGAAAATTCCATTTATTATTTACATTTTATTCGAATGCATGCGTTTGGCATTTAGAAGTATCATTGAGCAGGCAGCCCTCAGACCCCAAAAGCAAACACACAACAACATTTTGAGTGCGCCAATCTTCATAGGACCAAAGCTAATTTCTTTTGGTCATTTCATGCCCAGTCATTTTTCACGCTTGAGTTTGTATTAATGGTAACGTGAAAATGATTTTGCCTTTTGGAGTTTCTTTTTTTGTGCAATTTATTTTTTGCTTTGGAAATTGCGTGAACGCTTTAACAGCGCTGTACATAATCCAATTAGTATTTAATTCCAAATTTAATGCCGTTATTTTTTGCTTCACAGAAATACAACATAAGCACGGAAAAATGCGGAGATCTGACAGTTATAGTGCAGGTAAAATAACGATTATTAAAGAGATTAACATATTAATACAATTTTAATTTTGCCACAATTTTCAGGGGGATCTGTCGCAGCAGGAGAAACGTGCCGTATTCATTACCGTGCATGATTTGGGCTGTAATCGTATGTAGAATAAATTTCAACTGAGCACATATTAAACCTGTGTCGCATTGGCAGATAATTCGTTTCAGGAATTTGTGAGCAGCCCCTGCATGACGGAGATTAAGGAGCGCTCCTGTTTCATACATGTCGATGTTCCCGGCCATGCGGACAATGCCGATGCCCTGGGCGAAAACTTTCCCTTTCCGTCGCTACAGGCACTGGGCGAGGACCTGGTTACCATTCTGGACTATCTGCACGTCAAATATGTAATTGGTTTGGGCGAGGGTGCTGGTGCCAATGTGCTGGCCCGCTTTGGTCTGGCCCATCCCAGCCGTGCACTCGGTCTAATTCTGATTAATGCCACGGGCAGTGCTGCGAGTGTTCTGCAGTCCTTTAAAAGCAAGGTGCGGTATTATCTGCTCTGCGTTCGGTGTGTCCAATTAATGGTCCGTGTGTTGCACTTTGTCATTTGCAGTTTATTAGCTGGAAAAGCGATGAGGTGGCCCAATCCGCTGAGAGCTTCCTAATGTATCACAAATTTGGACATGTAAGTTGTGCTTCTGTGTGGTGTGTATCTCGGTTTATGTGTGTGTGTGTGTCTGTTGTGGTTAATTAATATCTGTGTAATGTTGTAATTATTTTTATTTTTTGTCTATTATATGTTTTAAAATGTTTAACCTGGGCACATTTCGCCTGCACTAAAGGTCATGGAGGTAAAATGTTTTATAGTTTAATACACAAGTCTCTTCAGCTCTCCTTAGATCTCTAATTAGATCAATGCTGTTATAGTCTTCGAGTATTTCAGCTTTATAAATATTTGCTCAAACTTGAATAGTTTTAGGTCCATTTAAAGCATGTTTTTTAATATGTGTTTTTTATATTTTTTATTATTTTTCTTTTAGCCCTCGGTACGTAGAACCTCAAGCAAGAAATCGGCCAATACGAAAATAAACTAAATTTTGAATATTTTTCAAATTAAACATTTTTTTTGCATGCTTTGTAATTTGCATGGCTGTAGTTTTGTAGCAGTCAGCTTAATGTTGTAGCATTGCCACTAAGTCAAAAAAGTCTCTAATGCAATCAATCTGCCTACTTACACTGCACAACAAAAAACACAAATACAATTTATACATTTAGCAAATTGTTGGCGAGAATCCAGATAAGGACAAGATTGTGGCCGAATATCAAAAGCGTTTGCATCGCTCTCTAAACAGCAAGAATGTGGGCCTCTATGTAAAGGCGTTCATGAAGTACGCGAAAAGAAACATTAAAAATGTCCGTTTTTGATTTGTTAACCCATATTGTTAATTTTTAGTCGCAAGGATCTAACGCTCAAAGGGTGCAAGGTAGATGTCATATTGATTACGGGCATGCTCAGCCCATATGCCTCTATGGTGGAGAAGTTACATCGCGATGTAGAGAAGGAACGCGTTACCATCCTCAAGATTGAACGTGCTGGCGATGTTTTGGCCGATGCTGTGAATATATTCTTTGATTATCGTTCTTAACTGCCTATAAACTTACTCTGTTTTCACATTTTTAGCCTTCAAAAGTTGCTCAATCCATTCTTCTGTTTTGCAAGGGCCAAGGATTGCTCACTTCGATCGTGATGCCCGGCGTGGATCGTGGACGCTCCTTCTCTACTGCCAGTTCCGGATCTTTTGAGCGCCGTTTATCACGTGGTATTTCTATGGAGGACTACGATAAGCCCAATATACGTCGGCTCAGCATAATGAACAGTGAGTCGCCTAAAAAGGAGTAAACAACTACACAAAGTTACACGAAGAGGCAGGATCAACACCAAGCTCAGCGTTGATTAGCAAAACTAAGTGAAACACTTCGCATATTAAATTTGAATTACTTAACTTAGTAACGAATCGTAAATAACATGACAGAAATGTAATATTTTGTGAAACTAGAGGCCAAACAATCACTCATGAAGCAATCGTAATAATTTTAGCCAAATGAACAACATGATTACTAAGCCAAATTTTAACTAGCAATCGTTTTAAAAATATAATAACACAAAAACAAAAACGCATAAATCTAGAAAAGCAAATTATTGTATTGTAATTCCCAACCCACCTGTGAAGACAAAAGCAAAACGATCATATCTCAACTTCCAAATGTTCGAAATTAGCGTCATTAACTAAAACTTATACATACTGGTACTTAACGAGTATGTAGAAAAAATCATCTATGTAATACCTCCGACTAGTAAACTGTACCTAAGCAATTTATAACTAAAGTGACTAACTAAAGTGACAAGCAAAACAATTGTGACTCCCATTTTTACTTTGCTTCCACTAATTTTTCTATATATGTATTTTTAGACAGATTAAAAATTCTGTTTTAATAAACAAAAATAATATACAATTATTAAATAGTGTAAGTTCAAAGCACCACAGCATTAGCTGCTTATTAAAAATATTTATGAAACCAAACCAGCACACGAAATACAAAACGTGTTTAATCAAATTAATAAAGCAATATAAAAAACCAAAGAAAATTGTAGTAACCAAGCTTACAGAGCGTTTTTCGCCAAAATGTTTATTGAATTGGCTTTGTAGTGTGAAGCAACAGCTTTTGACACAATTTCAAAAAAATAATTCAAGCACTCAGAAATAGATGTAGCCACCGTTAAATAATAAAGTTTAAAATTTCAAACGAATCTTCGATGTTTTGAATCTATTGCATTCTTCTTACACAACTTACAGCTTATCGATCTTTACTTTTGACGAGGGTTATAAATTTAATCAATGGGTTCTTTTTGCGTTATATATTTCAGAGCTGAACAAAATATTATCTTAAAATTAAATTGATTATCTCAAATAATCCAGCACTTAAGCGAAATAGTTCATGAACTGTGCTCACTTAGCAACATGTTGCCGGCATATTCTTTGACGAAGCAACATGTGACACAATGAGCAGCAACATTTCTCTTACTTTCCCCGTGTAAGGTCACACTAGCAAACAGAGGTTGCCAGATCAGTGATTTTATATTTCATTTAATAAAAAAAAAATACACTTGCAACACAAAATGTTTTTATAAAAGAACTGAAATATATTCGTTTACAGTAAAGAAGACGTTTGCTGATAAATTTGACTTCAAACGTATCTGCATGGATGCGCCGCCGCCAACAAAGCCACCGAGAGGCGTTAAATATGGAAAGGATGAGGTACATTCATTCAAGACATCATTAAAAACTCTTTATAAACGCTAACAAAATGTTCATATAATAAAGTGTGCAATAAATTCAATGCGTTGACAATACGCACTCAACATTATATTGGCCAAAAATCTCTTAGCAATCAACTGATGACGACACCGCTTCTTGTGTAGATTCATTTTCTAGTTGTTGTTGTTGTTGCACGCCCTCTTTGAAATTTGATAATAACAAGAAACGAATTTATAATTATTCTGGGCGTGTGCGCATTTCCTACGTTTTTGCAGTCTGCAGGTTGTGGCTTTCTTGTCAACGTCATCAAGTCGCTGGGCTTCAGCGAGACGACTGAGGAGCGACAAAAGGAGAAGCAAAAGATTGAACAGGAATTCAAGCGCTCGGACCTGCGTCTGAACGAGCTGGTCTCACGCCATGACCAGCAACTTACCCAAGTACTGCCACTGTTTAGCCAGGTGTCCACGGAGGTGACGGCCAGTCGCGAGCGTATACATGCCGTCAAGGAGAATCTAGGTGCCTGCAAGCGGCTGCTACAGTGCCGCCGCGATGAGCTCAAAAAGATGTGGACGGACGCAGTTCAGCACAAGTATGTGCTGGAAATGCTTGAGCAAATGTGAGTAGCAATAATTTTAAGCTAAAATGAAGTCAAATTCACGCATTGTCTTGCAGCCAAGAGCTGCGCAAAGTGCCTCAGCGTGTGGTCAGCTACACGGCAAAGCGTCAGTATTTGCATGCCAGCAAAGCGCTGACGGATGCCCTGGCCACGCTAAATGGACCACTGCTGGGCGTCGAGGGCTTGGCCGATCTACGTGCTGATTTACAAACGCGACGGCAGCAGCTTTATCAGCGTCTGCACGAAGAGCTGGTTACTCAGGTGTACAAGAACTCTGCCAATGAGGCGTTACAGCGCAGCAACTCGAGTCGCCTCAATTCCAGTTTCACCCGTGGCATTGGCGCCCGACGCTCCACGGATCGCATCGAGGCAAATGCTCGCGTGCGCAAGGCGTTAAGTGAAATGGCGCAGGGCTTTGAACTGGATAAGGCGGAGATTATCGAAGATGCTGATCTAATCGATCCGGAGCTGAGCATGAACTACTTTATTGCCATTATTGTGGAATGCTTTGGTATGCTTCACAAGGTGCCCGATTCGCTGGAAACGCTTCGCGTCCAAATCCAAACGGAGTTGCTAAATGTGGTGCATCACACAACGCATCTGCTGGCAACTGGTGGAGCGCTTCAACCTGGTGCTGCTGATAGCAACCCGCTGCTAACACTGTTGGAAATCATATTCAACCAGTTTAAGGCTATTGCCAAGACGCACACGCTGCTGCTGAAAAACTATCTGGCTGTGGGTCAAAAGTATACTGTTGTAGGACCACAGCCCTACGATCTGACTGACTTTTGGGCGCAGGCTCAGTCGGTGGTAAGTGAACTCATCAAATTTATCGAGCCTTCTGTGTATTGAAGTGTTGTCCATCTCACAGTTGCAACTGCTCCTCACGGACTATTTGGACATACAAAATGCTTCAGCAGATGAGATCACGCAGACGGGCTTTGCAGAGCCCGCAAGCAATATAAACTCCTATTTTCTCAGGCGCAAAGTTCCAAGGTGAGTTGAGCTAGGATTGCATTTATTGAACTGTATCTTGCCGTGTTTAAAGTTTATTACCAAACTCAATATTAGCGTAATATGTTAGGAATGTTTTTCAATCGTATTTCTTTCCTCCATTGATACGATATTTTAGATTGTTTTAAGCCATATTCAGTATTTGGTTTTGTTCAAAAGTCACGTCAATTCTGTGCGCTTAAATCAACTTTTGTTTTTAATTTATAGCACCAAAAAGGCCATGTTCAAATTTGACAAGTCCTCGCACATAGCCAGCAATGCCAGCAACAGCACGCATGAGCCCTTCAAGGAGCATAAAAGAAATGCCTCTGACGCCTCGGTTGATGACAATTTGAATGGCAATCTGCTTGGTAGCGGCAAGGGCTCCATGAGTGGCCTATTGCCTCATGAGAGGAAACAACGCGAAAAGTTATTGATATGCACACCGGATCAGAATGTGATCACCAAAGTGTATCTGCCGTTGATGGGCTACATACAGGAAATTGAGAACTTTATGAAGTGCAAGCCAGGGTAAGGTCAACATTACCATACTCATATCAAAATCTAATCTAAGTAAATCAATCTATATGATAGTCAACCCTGCAGCCTGCATGACTTTGTGGATAACTATATAAAGGACACATTCCTCTCCAAGGGTCACAATCGCAACCTGCAACTGACGATTGAGTCGTTGTCGAAGAATCAGGACGCTTGGCGTGCGATTATAGCACCCGAGGAAATGAAGTCACTGAACTTGAGCCGGCCACTGCTGCAGTCCACAGTTATGGTAGAACGTCGTCTGGTGGAGACAAAAAATTTAATAGAAGATTTACCTTGCTACTCGGAGGAGCTGCTTAAGATGGTGTGCGCGCTGCTCAAGACCTATCGCGAAATTTGCCAGTCAGCTTACAGGGGTATTGTGCAGCCAGATTCTGAAGATAAACGCATATATAGCGTGGCTTGGCTAAAGGATGAGGATATCAGTCGTTTTTTAAAGTAAATATCCATCTTTCAATTGCTTTTAACAATTTCGTAATTTGATATTTATGTTTTGCTGCAGAACGCTGCCCAATTGGACGGATTTGAAAACCTCGAGCCAGCGCGCACGGCACACGCGCAAGTTGCAACGTAGCACCTTTGAGCCTTCCGAAGAGGAGAGTCCTTTGCAGGTGCAGCAGCGCAATATACGAGAAGCTGAAATGCTAACAAGTAATTTAGGCGAAGGCGGCATAACTCAGCAGGAGATACTGGCTGACATAAGCGTCCTTAAAGAATTGGCCATACTGCAGGAGAGCATGGAGTGGTTCTCGGCACGCGTATCAGAATTTTCAAACGAACTGCGGCGACCCTTGATCAACGGTTTGAATGTGACGACGCCGGAGTGTACAGCAAATGTGGCCATCAAGGATGGCACCATCAAAGTAATGACTAACCTGGCATTGGAGTTCGATGAGCTGGCCAATACGTGTCTCCTGGTGCTGCATCTGGAGGTGCGTGTGCAATGTTTTCACTATTTGCGATCAAAGTCGAGCGTGAGAACCAACAGCTACGTGGGCTCCAAAGATGATATATTAGAGCCAGACCGTCAGGTACTAGTGCTAACGAAGCGTCTATCGGAAATGGACGAGGCGTTCAGTGCCACTCTGCATCCGCGCAAGACGAGGGTAACATCTAGCTCAGTAAAGAGTATTCCAAACTGTTTTCTAAATTTTCATTTATTTTGTAGTACATTTTCGAGGGCCTAGCACATTTGGCCGCACGCATACTTATACAGGCGTCCAACTACTTGGAGCACATTGATCAGATAACCGTGCAACGCATGTGCCGGAATTCCATTGCTCTGCAACAAACGCTAAGTAATATTACGGCATCCAGAGAGGTGGCCCTGGATCAGGCGAAACATTTCTACGAGCTGCTCTGCATGGAGCCCGATGTAAGTGGTATTAAAGATTAACAATTTGACATTATTAAGTGGAATTCCTTGCAGGAAATACTCAATGCGTTGCTGGAGCGCGGCACACAATTCTCAGAGATGCAGTTGCTCAATGCCTTGCAATTGTCCTGCAAGGCCTGCGGCATAACCGATGCCAATTTATTGGCTTCCTATCAGCAAAAACTTTCCGATATACTGGGCGCCAAACCCTCCAAGGGTGTGGTTGTATAATATTTACAAGCTGTAGAGATACAAATTTTAAATTAACCTGCGCCTTGTTTGCCCACTCAGACACACACACACACACACACACATACAGACACACATCAATAATAGTTTTTTATGTGTAAGTGCAAAGAGTACGCTAGTGTTAATTAAGCCCAATAATGATTATAAATGTTTTGAACATGTCGGCATGCACTTGGTGTTGCGATATAGTCCTTTATATACATATATTCTAAAGTTCATGAACAATATTGTAATATGGCTTCTATACATAATAAATGGAATGTAACATCGAAACATGTATTAAAATCGAAAAATTTAAAATAAAAAAACTGAGGAGTACTTTCGTTTGGTAAGTGTGGAGCAGTGCTGCTAACTTAATTGAAAAAACAACAAACAGACAATCGGTATATTACCTTTCTTTCAATGTTCGGTCACACTGTATTAACACAAACAGAAATTGGACGAACTTGTCGTCTACTCACGATAATTAACCTTATTTGTTCATCATATTTGAAATAAGCGGCAAAGCAACCGCATAAATAAATAAACAATGCCCGAACAAGTTGAATCAAGTCCAAAACTGAATGTAAGCAGTGAGATTAAGTCTCCGACTTACGATTTAGCCAAATTCCGACTTAAACGGATACTTAACAACAATAGCAAATGCAAGAGTATAACTTTACTCGGTACTTTTCCGGATTTGTCAGAAACGGACGCCGCAATTGTTGTATTTGAGAAAAATGGTAAATAATTTGGGTCAGCATTATGAAAAACTAATTTATTTCTTATGTAGCTTATCGGGAGAGTGACGTGGCTACTGGAGTGCTAGCAGAAAATGATTCGGAACCAAAGCCAAGCTACTTTAGCAACGACTTGAAAGTGCGCACCGACTTTGTTAACAATATTTACGCCAGTTTTCAGTGCGTGCCCAACCAGGAGCTGTGTGGCAAGTCAGACAAAGTACAATATATAATACAAATCTAATATACTCCCCCTTTAACAGCTGTGAAGAGCACTGTGGTTTATCCGGCCACCGAAAAACACATTGAGAAGTATTCCATTTGCCAAAAGTACCTCATTAATGAAACCCCAGATCTCTATAAGTCCGTAACGCTTACCCATATCAGATCAAGCCAATTCTCGCTGGATTGGGTTTATAATATTCTTGAGCACAAGCAGGAAACTGAACGCATTGTTTTCGAAGACAAGGATCCGGAGACTGGCTTTATACTGCTTCCCGATCTTAAGTGGGATGGCCGCAACGTAGAGAGCCTATATTTGCTGGGCATAGTACACAAGCGTGATATTAAATCACTGCGCGATCTCAATGCCGGGCACTTGCCGTTGCTGCGCAATTTAAGACAGTCGGCCAAGCAGGCAATACTCAAGCGTTACGGTGTAAATCCCACGCAGTTGCGCATGTACTTTCATTATCAGCCATCGTTTTACCATTTGCATGTCCACATCAATCCAATCCGCAATGATGCTCCCGGCATTTGGTGCGAAAAGTCGCATATGCTGGACACAGTCATTAATAATTTGGAATTGGTGCCGGATTACTATGAGCGCGCCACACTACCGTTTGTCTTGTATGAGGGTAATAAGTTGTTGGACATATACGATGACCAGTTGTCTGTACGCAAAACAGCATGCCAGGAGGAAGACGAAACTGAGAATACCGCGATAGAAGCTGCAGAAGCGTTCACAGATGATGAACCGGAAGAGGCGCGTCAAAGCAAACGCATTAAACTGAGCACTCCAGAGGAGGCCAATGAGGCCGAACTCGTTGCAACGCCGTGTGCCTGAAGCTAGGCAAAAAGCATGATGCTCTAAATATACTATCAATTTGATTTGATAAGATAACAAAGAAAGAATAACAATAAAAAATGAAAATGCATAACATTTTGTCAGTTTTTGCCTTCTTTATTTATTTATTTATTAATAGTGTCGCTATGTCTGCTGTGTATTGTTGTTGTAGTTGTGGCTGCTTTATGCTACGTTCTGTCTGTATTTTGCTTTGCTTTTGTGGCCTTTGTGTATTCTAATATTTGTAATACGTTGAAATACATTCACTGCCTTTGGGGATTTGTTCTTTTGTTAATCATCAAAAATTTACGGGTATATATGTATGTATTGTTGAAAATCATATACATATCTTGTGGGCGCCTAAATGCTATTTTTGAAATAGGTCGTGTGTTTTGTTTTGGATTTGTGTGGCAGCCGCCCTTCAAATGTTTATAGTTACCTATCATCATTGCATTTAGATTAAATTTTCTATAGCGTTAGATTCAAAAATGCCGAATTCTATTCAGTATTTTCGAAAGTCGTGCTAAGCGAATGCGTCGATTTTATAAGCTCATCTCTGCTTACGAGTTATAGCAGCTGCGTGAGTGTATGTGTATGTGTGTTTGTGTTTGTCTGTGTGTACGAGTGAGTGTAGGATACACATCGGAAATCTCTAGCCTGGAAGCCTTGTACAACATCGTTTAAATATACATACATACATAAATATTATTTCAAATACATACATACATATATATATATAAGTATATACATGCAATACATATATATATAAGTATATAAAAATAACAAAAATAATAGTAGCAATAAAATCGTAGTGTGTAATTATTTTCCATTAATAAAAACAATGCGCACCCCGCCGGCTTTGCCCGAATACTTTAATCGTCTTCAATTGCTGTGACTGTTGTGGATTGTTGATGTGCCATCCGCGTCGGCCTGCTCCTGTGGCACATACATCACAGCTGTGCTGGGCGAAGTGTTGACCGACATGCTGGTCGTCATCGTTTTGTCCGCATCGGAGATGGACCAATTGCGCTCCAGTTGCTCCAGTGCGGCCATAGTTGCCGTTGTGGTCACACCAGCGCCGGAACTCTCTGCGCCAGCGCCATCACTTAGGACGCCCGCACGCAGCGTCTCTTCGAGCAATATCTGAATCTTGTCCTGATCATCCAGATGCACAAAGCCCAAGCGAACCAGTTCGCTAGTCAGATCTGCCGACGTATCGTCCTGGTTCACCTGACACGTCAGCTGACGATTCATTTTGTCGTCCATGCGCAACAGTATTGTCATCAGTATATCGTTGCTGTCTTCCTTCAGTTTCTTTACGCTGCACATCATGTTCACAATGCGACGCGACTCGGTGTCCACCGGCTCCGGCGTGGCCGACTTAACCGAGTCCGCGCGTTCCGGCGAGGCAGCGCGCGAGCGAAAATGTGGCGGCTTCTTGCCACTGTACGTAACGAGAGGATATACGCCATATTTCACATCCTCCACAAACTTTTCCAGCTTGTCAGCGCCGGGAACATCCGACAGCCGAAACTGGCGTTCATTGCCGCCAGACATTTTAAGCTGCGCCATAATCACATCTGGGTGATTATAACGCTGCATTAGCCCATCAAAGGCAGTCTCGGAAAACATGGTTCGATTGGCGGGCGAGAAGACCAGACAGTGGGCGGCCAGCAGTTTTAGTGCGTGCACCTGCAAGGATTTCCAATTAATTATCAGACTTTTATACACAGTAGAATGAAAACTGAACTTAAACCGATTTCGGTTTTCACTTTCGTTAAAATTGTGCGGAAGCAAATTTTAACGTTCCGCTTTTCATTATTGCATTCAAACTGAATCCTAACTGAACTCCAAGTGCATTCAATCTTAGATCAAAGGCAAGTGAATTTAATCCGAAAAATCTTGTCAAATGTGAAACTGGGAATATTTAAGGGGAAGTTCACTTCTGCATCTTGCCGAAATTTTCTATTCATAAATCGTTGTAGTTAATATATTTGAGATGCTATGTATGAATTACCTACATGATTTTAAGATTTAATAGTATGATTTTAGTGTATTATGTATACTAGTTTAATATATTTGTTTGAATTTATATATAATAACATATCCTATATAATTGATTTTTAACTGTAATTTCTGCTTTCAGAACTTTATTCTTTTTATTTGAAATGTCATTTATCCAAATCTGCACTGTTTAAAATTTCGATTCTGGTGGAAACTTACGTATTTGGAAATTATTTATTTCTATAAATTTTTTCCTAATAAAACTTTGTCCAATACAATTTTGATCAGGCCGGAAAATAATGTGTGACAGAATACTGACTGATTAAATTATTTATGAACATTTGACAAATTTTTAAACGAATTTCGAAGCGTACTTGAGCTGTTTTTAAATGGAGGCATATATAGTTGTAAGTTTATACAATTGCGAAGAATGACATAGCTTCGCCTAACTTTTGAGAAGTGTTTTTTACTGGTCTTGAAGGAGGCCTGATACGGTTTTTAAGCTTTGTTCTATTCGGTTTAAGCAAAATCGTCCAAATATTGCTTAACATTTGACTATTTACAAGGTGTTTAACACCTTTTTAGGCTTAATTGGCATTATCGTGAATAGAAAAAGGGATTCTCAATTTACGATTCTCAAAAACTGCAGTCCTTGTATTTATTTTGTAATTATATCATGGGATCAATTCACTCACCTCAAAAAGTAGTGGATGAAATAGCAAATCGCTGGCGCTTGGACGATCCTGCGGTTGCGGATTGAGACACTTGAGTATCAGATCACGCTGCAGATCGTTGTCCAGGCTATTGATTGTGCGCTGTATGGTCTCCTCGTTGATGGCAGTTGATTCGCTATTGCTAGACTGGGGCTGTATCTCCAGGGCGGCCATTTCTAGGGCACACATGCCAAAAGCGTAGATGTCGACGGCGGCGGTCAGTTGTTCGGCGGCACCGTATTCTGGGGCATGAAAATAGTGCGCACCGCGTTCCCGCTCACGTTCGGGCAGCTGCTCCAACTGGTCGAGATGATGACGGCGCACGCTATAGTGCACGGCATCCGGGACCACAGAGCCAATTTTGACCAGACCATTGTGCTGTATGAAAATGCTATCACAGGTTAGATTGCCATGAATGATGGGCGGCGTGCAGGAATGCAAATAGCTGAGCGCGGAGAGGATCTGTGTGCACCAGCGGCGCCAGGACTCAAGCGGCAATCGCTTAGCATTGCGCTTGGTGCGCTTGAGGAACTGTTTCAGCGAACCGGACGACATGTACTCCGTGATAAAGATGACGCGTGGTCGCTCTGCTTGCTGTATGTCCGTCCAGTAGCGATGGAACTTGACAATGTTCTGATGGTCCAGCTGCAGCAGATTGTCAAACACCTGACGCATCTTGTCCTCCTGTGTTTTGAGCTCCTGCAGCTGCGCATATTGCACCTCATTCCAAACGACCTCAACACCCTCCTCGGTGTCCATGGCCAGATGCACACAATCGATGCCAGGCACATCACGCTGATCGACCTCCTCACGTCGCTTTAGCCAGCGTCCACATGGCGACTCCTCCAGTATTTCGCTCTCATCCTCCGAATCATCGCCAGACTCGCGCGGCGATGAGTCTGCAGCTAAATTACTGACGACCCCATCGCCAGCAGTTGCTGTTGCCGTTGTTGTTCCCGAAGCGCCTACTACGTGCGATCCTGCTGCTGATGCTGCTGCCCCAGCTGTCGACACCGGCTGCGTCGAGGAGCTTGGGGCTAGAGCTGATGCGGATGTCAGATTGACGGCACTGGCATTGCTCGATGCCGGATTAGTTACATTTGGATTGGGATTCGTTTCATCCACGACGCTAACGCTGCTGCCGGCATTTGCTTGACTATTTGACATTAGGGCGCGGTCGTCGTTTGTTGCTCACAAAAGCAGTCCAACTGCTGTTGCTGTTGTAGTAGTTGTGCTCGTTCAATTGTTTATTTCAACGTTTCTTCACTTTTTTTTTGTTGAAATCGTGGCTCTGTGTTTGCTCTGCTCCGACTAAACCTGCCGCTACCGCCGCCGCCGCTCCGCAGCCACAACTTCTACCCACACACTCACACACGCACACACCACATACACAAGCACACAGCACACTCTCCGCGACCACCCTTCTCTCTTCACACACAGCCTATGCCTCTTCAGCCGTTGTTCAATAACACACTCTGCTGTGTCGCTGATCCTTTTTGTTGCGGTTGGCGTTCTCGACTGCTAACGCCTTTTAGTGCAGCAGCTGCGTGTATAAATTAACTGCACTTTTTGGTACTAATGTGCGGCCGTTTTGGCTTGTTTAGGCGTTTTTTCACGCTTTTAAAACACCCAAAAAATGTGAGTAAATCGATGCATCGATGCTATCGATAATTATCAACTGATGTATCGCCATACCGATGTTTTGCATGCAATTTTGAACACAAGAATGATACATTTTAGAAGATTACGCCGTGTCCTGTTAAATTCGTGACATCACACTAGAAAATTCATTATGCTCAATTGACTACTTGCAATTGGTACTACCAAATTGAAATCGTTCTTGGATAATCATTTAAAGGTTGGTAATAAAACTGTATAGTTACTAAATTGTTGTTAATGCTTAGTAGAATCGGCTGCGATCAACCACTTTTAAAATGATTTTTAATGGAAGTGGCACATACATTATTTGTGCTCTCTTCAGGGACATACATTGTTTTAAGTAATTGAGAAAGAATCAATTTAGTGGATACAAAAGATTACTCCTGCTTCGCTTTTATGACGTAGATGCGCAGAAAATACCGATGTTCCATCCCTATTGGTGTAACCTTCTAGTTTCCTAATTCTTGTTTTTAACACTTATCGCATACGCGGCCGCTCATCACTAGGACAATCGAAAACTAGGCTCGCTGTCGGCTTGCGCTCGCGGCTTTTAGAATTATAATTTAGCACAAATAAACATAATTTATGCGAAGATGGATAGCATAATTGGACGCAGCCAGTTCGTTTCAGAGACAGCGAATCTATTTACAGATGAAAAGACGGCCACTGCGCGTGCTAAGGTAAGCTAGCGCTCTAGTCTCCAACTTAATGAGCCTGCAATTTAATACATTTCTCAACTTTCCCTTAGGTTGTTGAATGGTGCAATGAGTTTGGCACCGCAAATGCTACACTGAAATGTGAGCTACTGGTTAAAGTGCAGGAAATCGTGCTTGGCTCGTGTGTGGAACTGGCCGAGGAGTTTCTAGAACCCGTTCTATCCCTGGCGCACGATCAGAATCAGGAAGTGCGCAAACAAGTCGCCTCCTTTGTCGAGCAGATCTGGTAGTTAACAATCTCCAACCATAGAGTAATAAGTTATAGAGCATTACCCTGTACCTGACAAACGCTCGTTTTTTCTGGCACCCCTGACAGAAAGACATGGATAGATCGACTCGACTGTTGATTGATATTATAAATACATATACTAGGTTGAAAATAACTCACTTTGTCTAACACTCCAATAACTTGATTTGCCATATTTTAACAAGTACAGCGCCCATAAATCAGTTTTGTTGTGCAAGGCCAGTAATATATTCCCCATTGTGTTCTCGCTTATTATCCACGTGATGCTCTATATCCTGTTACTCTAAGAACACGTACATAAATTGTATATGCACACATGACTAAAACTATTTTCTTACAGCAAAATTAAAGTGGAGCTGCTACCTTACGTGATAAACGTGATCTCGATGCTGTTGAGGGATAGCTCAGCACAGGTTATTAAACGTGTTATACAGGCTTGCGGCAGTATCTACAAAAATGGGCTGCAATATTTGTGCAGCTTAACGGATGCCACAGATAGTGCGGAGCAAGCATGGAATGTGTTGAGTTTGATAAAAGCTCAAATTCTGGACATGATAGATAATGAGAACGATGGTATTCGTACAAATGCCATCAAATTTCTGGAGGGCATTATTATATTGCAAAGTTATGCGGATGAGGACAGCATGAAGCGCGAAGGCGATTTCTCGCTGTCCGATGTGCCTGAGAACTGTAAGCTGATTAGGCGCCAGAAACTGCAGGATGAGGGCACCAACATATTTGACATAATGCTGCAATTTCATGGCACCACACACATCTCGTCGGTGAATCTGATTGCCTGCACGAGCAGTCTGTGCACGGTGGCCAAAATGCGGCCCGTATTCATGAGCGCTGTTGTGGAAGCCTTTCGGCTATTGAACAACAATCTGCCGCCCACACTTACCGATTCGCAAGTGAGCTCGGTGCGAAAGAGTTTACGCATGCAGCTGCAAACGCTGCTGAAGCTGCGAGGATCTTTTGAGTTTGCTGGCACCATACGCAACATACTAATGGATCTTGGAGCCAGCACTAGTGAAATACAAAAGATGTTGCCTAAAATGGATAAGCAGGAAATGGCGCGCCGGCAGAAGCGCATACTGGAGAATGCGGCGCAGAGTTTGGCGAAAAAGGCACGTCTGGTCGAGCAGCAGCAGCAGCAGCAAAAACCGCAGCAGCCGCGCGAAATGGAACTTGATGAGGAAGAGCTGGAACGGCAGCGTCAGAAAAGCACGCGCGTCAATGAAAAGTTTTTGGCCGAGCATCTCCGCACTACCGAGACTGTGATAAATCTTGTTGTCGAGTTTTTGCCAACATTGCCGGAGACGGCACCTGACAATTTCTTGGCCGAGTACACGCCGATCAAGCAGTTGTCGCTGCCGCAACAGGTGAGTAATATTGCTCATCAATTTGGACAGCAGCTGACAGAGAAGCGCCTTGGACCCGGCTCAGCCGCCTTCACCAAAGAGCCGCCCATGAGACTGAAGACTCAGACTCAGGTTGCCAGTGCCATGCCAGACGCAGCAACTTTGCCTATGGATGTGGACGATGCGCCTGATAAGCTGAGCGAACTGGACTTGCAGCGTAAAGAAGAGGCCACCAAGAAGCTGCGTGAGACAATGGAGCGCTCGAAGGGCGAACAGACGGTCATTGAGCGCATGAAGGAGCGCGCCAAGACGCTTAAGCTACAGGAGATTACCAAACCCCTAGCACGCAACACTAAAGAAAAGTTTCTGCTAGAAGCGGTCTTGCGCATACTTAACTCGGAGCGCCAGTGCATCATGGGTGGTGTCGCGGGTAAGCGACGGAAGCTGGTCACTGTTATTGCGGCCACATTTCCAGACAATGTGCGCTATGGCATCATGAAGTTCATACTGGAAGATATCAAACAGCGCATTGATCTCGCCTTTTCATGGCTATTTGAGGAATACTCATTGCTGCAGGGCTTTACGCGACACACTTACGTGAAGACGGAGAATCGTCCGGATTACGCCTACAACGAATTATTGAATCAGCTTATACGCGGGATTGGCGAGCGTTGTGAGTATAAGGATAGAATAATTTTACTGCGTCGAGTTTACCTAGAGGCGCCTATTCTGCCCGAAGAGGCAATTGTGCAACTGGTGAAGCTGTGCCTGGTCGAGGAGTTCATGCCGCATGGCCTGGAGCTGGCGAAGGATCTGGCGGTGCTGCGACCACCGCGAAAGAATCGTTTTGTTCGTGTACTTCTAAACTATGCCGTACATGAACGCGCCGATCTTCGCGAGCGTGCGCTGGCTCATCTTGTCACCGTCTACCATGTGCACAAGATTGTCCCGTCGCGCATTGATGAGTTTGCAATAGAGTGGTTAGAATTTGTGGTGGCGGAAACGCCCCCAAAGGCTATATTCTCGCCGGACTTTGGCAGACCCACGCCGGAGTCAGCATGGAAGGAAGATACCGCCAAGGTGTGCCTGCTTCTGGCCTTGACACTGTTGCCATACAAGCCAGAAATTTATCTGGAGAAGATCTGTCAGGTGTTTATAGAAACCTCTGCGGAACTGAAACGTACTATATTACGCAGTTTGGATGCGCCTATTAAAAAACTGGGCGTGGAGTGTCAAACGCTACTTAAGTTGTTGGCAGACTGCCCCAAGGGCTTGGAAACTCTGGTCATTCGCATAATTTACATACTGACTGAACGTGTGCCCACACCGCATCCGGAACTGGTGCACCGCGTGCGTGACCTATATCAGAACAAGGTGAAGGATGTGCGCGTGCTCATACCCATTTTGAGTGGTCTCTCACGCTCCGAGCTGATCGCCGTGCTGCCCAAATTGATCAAACTGAACCAGGCGGTGGTTAAGGAGGTGTTTAATCGTTTGCTTGGCATTGGCGCCGAATTTGCCCACCAGCAGATGGCGCTGTCGCCCACGGATTTGCTTGTGGCACTGCACACCCTCGATACGAATGTGTGTGATCTTAAGGCGATTGTAAAAGCCACGTCGATGTGTCTTTGCGAGCGTGAGGTTTACACGCAGGACGTTCTAATGGCGGTGTTGCAGCAGTTGGTTGAGCTTATGCCCGTGCCCACGCTGATGATGCGCACAACCATACAGAGCCTAACGCTGTGTCCACGACTCTCCAATTTTGTGCTTAATATGCTGCAGCGTCTAATTATGAAGCAGGTGTGGCGGCAAAAGGTTATCTGGGAGGGTTTCCTAAAGACGGTGCAGCGGCTCAAGCCGCAGTCGCTACCCGTGCTGCTGCAATTACCTCCGCCACAACTGGCAGATGCACTTCAGCAGTGCCCGGACCTCAGGCCGCAACTGCTTGAGTATGCAGAAAGCATACAGGAAGAGCCCATGAGCGGCATAACACAGCAAATACTAGATATCATTACCGGCAAGTCGGTAGATGTGTTTGTTACGGCAAGTTTTAAAGATCGATACATTATGTACAAGCAATTTCTAAAATATTTTCTTTCATTTACTGTAGGATGAAAGCGGTGGCTATATAAATCCTGATAACATCAAAAAGGAGTTAGTCGATCCCTCCGAGTTCAGCGTAATATCGACAGTGCCCGTTCTAACTACCCTGCCAGTGGCCGCCCCACTACCCGTGCCCGCACCACTGCCTGTGCCTGCACCTGTACTAAGCGATTTAAATCAGCCGCTGCCACCTGGCGAGGATTAGTCTAAGATTAGATTAACTTATTTTGTTTAGCTTTTGCGTTCGGTGTTTTAAAAATCCCACTAAAGTTTCAATTTATCTATGTATTTAGCGTTTTTACATTTTATTCAGCTTCTTATCAGGTATTCTAATAGCCTCATGAATATTTACAAAGTACCGGACCTTGATTTTTTGTCCATTAGCAGCTTGCTTCAGATGCAGAACTTATTCAAAATTGTGTTTTGGACCTAGTAAAAGTAATTAAAATTAATAATATTAATTCTAATGGCAAAGCTAAAAATCCATGTTTAAATACTTATCTATTTTAGTGCAGTTATCTTAATCTTTAATGAATACTGCAGGTGAAATTAAATATAAATTTATATGCAAAATTTTGATAGGAGGCTACTTCTGGCTATACGGCTATTATTGATATTTGTTGGTCAGTTTGCACACTGATAGGAGCTAATTGATGTGTTTATGTGGTAACACTTGAAAGTGCCAATACTGAAGGGGGAATAATAATTTTCTTTTATAAACACAGATTGGCGGTAGCTTCACAGAATAAAAGACGGAAAATAATATTCTCATTCAATTAAAATATTTTCCAAACCAAATCAATTTAATATATCAAATTACGCAGTTTTGTATTAAACTACTATTTCGCTTGTTAGTTTTCAAGTCTCCTATCTTGAGATTCCTTATTTATAGACATGTTTGATAGTCACTTGATAACAACCTTGAAGAGCCTGCTATAAAACATGAAGTGAAATTAATTTCCCCTGCAGTTGTACCACAGACGGTCACTAACTAACAACCATGAAGAACCAATTCCTTTTGCTTATTATTTTTGTGATAAGCTCAGTAGTAGCCGTTAAGTCCGCGGCTCTTGATGTCCCACTGGTCGACATCGATTTTTATAAGCTATACGACAATCCAGAGGCCCATATAAGTCTAAAAGAGCGCCGCACAACGGTAAGTCTGTCAGATCTGTCATCCCTCTGCCCAGAGTCTTCAACAAAGTATTCCACTAGCGTGATCGCATTGCTGCGCATGGGTATCCTGCGGAGCATCATCACATTGTCACCGAGGATGGCTATATCGTAGGCGTCTTTCGCATACCCTATTCCCATAAGCTGAAAAATCAGAACAAACCTCGCCCAATTGTGCTCATTCAGCATGGCTTGATGAGTTGCTCAGATGCCTGGATACTCTGTGGCCCAAACGATGCTCTGCCCTATTTACTTGCTGATGCGGGCTTCGATGTTTGGCTCGGAAATGGTCGGGGCAACACATACTCAAAGAATCACACGTCGCTCTCTACAGACCACCCATACTTCTGGCGATTTAGTTGGCACGAGATTGGTTACTATGATATAGCAGCCATGATCGATTACGCTTTGGAAACTAATGGACAGGGACAGAAATCGATTCACTATGTGGGCCACTCCCAAGGAACTACTGTATTTTTCACATTGATGTCCTCACGCCCCGAGTACAATGAAAAGATTAAAACGGCTCACATGTTTGCTCCCATAGCGATTATGACCAATTTGGAAAATAAATTGGTGCGCGCTGTGGCACCCTATCTGGGACATCGGAATGGCTATTCGCTTTTATTTTCTAACCAGGAATTTGTGCCACACAATAGCTTCCTTTTGGCAATACTTTCTAATGTCTGTGAGCTAGATATGAGGCTGCGACCAGTTTGTGTCAATTATATGGAAAACCTCCAGTTTGATGGTCGTGGAAACATGGTAAGCACAATAAGTTGTTTACATATACACCATTGACAATTACATTAAATTTAATATGATTTATATAGACTATCCTGCCAGATGGAATGTCTACTCATCCGGCCGGTTGTTCTACCAATCAAATGCTGCACTATCTGCAGGAACAGCAGTCAGGACATTTTCGACAGTACGATCACGGCCCCAAGAAGAATCTAGAAGTGTATAAGTCGGAGCAACCGCCGGACTATCCAGTCGAGGCTATTACCTCTGAGCTGCATTTGTGGTATGGCGAAAACGATGACTTGGCCGCAGTGGAGGATGTATTGACTCTGGCTAATCGCCTGCCCAATATGGAGCTACATCGTATGGAGGATCCTATGTGGAATCACGTTGACTTCGCCTTAAACTTAGGAACCCGCAAATATTTGAACGAGCCGGTAATTGAGATTATGAAGAAATTTGAAGAGGCCAATAATATGTGATTTTATCAATGTGTAGATCTTAGCTTTAGGTTTTAAGCGTTAAATGTTGTTTAATCTCTCTGGTGATTATATTTAAACCAATGAAACAATTGCTTGTTTGATAATATTGTTTAAATGCTTGTTCACCAGTCGATTTGAACACTTAAAAAACTTCGGGGGGTCTGAGATAAGTAAGAGCTATAAGAATAGGTAACGCTTGATTAATTTATAAGCTTTATACGGAATTCCTCCCAACCAGAGAATGAAACTGTTAATTAGGAAAACAGGAAACTTATTTTTATTGCTTTTAAAGTTATTTACAGTATGAGGCAGGCAGTCACTCTAAATACTTATTGCTTATCTGAAAAGCACCTAACCAACTTACCACTTTTGATAAATGTTTGCCTTGACTCATTGACAAGCCTTCTAAGTAGTTGAAAGGCAATATAAAAATGCAACTCATATGCTCCTCAAAATAAATATGTGTGTTATTTTAGGATTTTACTCATATACATAATCAAATATACCTTGCCATCCAGTAAAATATTTTGAAAGAAGCCTTTTAAACTTTTAGACGCAGTCATCAAAAGCACAGTGTACTTAAAATACACAAAAATTGTTTCAAGATCGTAAAGTTTGGTCGACTTGACTTCTGGTATGTTCTTCAATTGAGCAACTTTCGATTGTAATTCAATGACCAACAGAAAACGAATATACGTACGAATATCACATTTTATTAAAATGTCTAAGAAAGCTTTAGTTGTTCATTTTCATTTCGCTCCTTGGATTGTTCATCATTTCGCAAATGTTGATGAAAAAGATTGTGACTAATAATATTCAGAAATGGAATAATTTAATTTGCTAGTTTCTTGAAGTTGTTATTTGGACTTTTGCAATTTTCAGTAACAATTTTCTGTATTTAATGTAGTTTCTGTAGTTATGAAATAAAGGTTGCTTTAGTCGACTCGATGTTCTTATAGGAAAGTTATGACTCCCAACCGAAACTATCAGAAATTTAGTACAATTCTGTTCAAAATATATAATTTTTATGACTCTATTTACGTCTCCTATCTTGCGATTTCTTATTTATAGACATTTTGATAGTCAGTGACCAATTGATAACAACCTTAAGAGCCTGCTATATAAAATGAAGTGAAATTAAGTTCAACTGCAGTTGTACCACAGACGGTCACTAACTAACAATCATGAAGATCAAATTCCTTGTGGCTATTATTTTTGTGATAAGCTCAGTAGTAGCCGTTAAGTCCGCGGCTCTTGATGTCCCACTGCTCGATATCGATTTTTATAAGCTATACGACAATCCAGAGGCCCATATAAGTCTAAAAGAGCGCCGCACAACGGTAAGTCTGTCAGATCTGTCATCCCTCTGTCCAGAGTCTTCAACAAAGTATTCCACTAGCGTGATCGCATTGCTGCGCATGGGTATCCTGCGGAGCATCATCACATTGTCACCGAGGATGGCTATATCGTAGGCGTCTTTCGCATACCCTATTCCCATAAGCTGAAAAATCAGAACAAACTTCGCCCAATTGTGCTTATTCAGCATGGCTTGACGAGTTGCTCGGATGCCTGGGTAGTCTGTGGCCCAAACGATGCTCTGCCCTATTTACTTGCTGATGCGGGCTTCGATGTCTGGCTTGGAAATGGTCGGGGCAACACATACTCAAAGAATCACACGTCGCTCTCTACAGACCACCCATACTTCTGGCGATTTAGTTGGCACGAGATTGGTTACTATGATATAGCAGCCATGATCGATTACGCTTTGGAAACTAATGGACAGGGACAGAAATCGATTCACTATGTGGGCCACTCCCAAGGAACTACTGTATTTTTCACATTGATGTCCTCACGCCCCGAGTACAATGAAAAGATTAAAACTGCTCACATGTTTGCTCCCATAGCGATTATGACCAATTTGGAAAATAAATTGGTCCGCGCTGTGGCACCCTATCTGGGGCATCGGAATGGCTATTCGCTTTTATTTTCAAGTCAGGAATTCATACCACACAATAATTTCCTGTTGAGCATGTTATTCAATATCTGTGAACCGGATTTGAGGCTACGACCAGTTTGTGTCAATGCTTCTGAAAGGATTTACTCTGATGGCCGTGTGAACACGGTAATCAACATCTGCCAATTACAATTACAATTTTAATTATTCTAGAAATTCCTTTTCAATAGACTGCAATGCCAGAGCTTCTATCTACCCATCCGGCCGGCTGCTCTACCAATCAAATGCTGCACTATCTGCAGGAACAGCAGTCTGGACATTTTCGACAGTACGATCACAGCCCCAAGAAGAATCTAGAAGTGTATAAGTCGGATCAACCGCCGGACTATCCAGTCGAGGCTATTACCTCCAAGCTGCATTTGTGGTATGGAGAAAACGATGACTTGGCCGCAGTGGAGGATGTATTGACTCTGGCTAATCGCCTGCCCAATATGGAGCTACATCGTATGGAGGATCCTATGTGGAATCATGGGGACTTTGGTTTCAACTTGGGAATTCGTGAATATTTGAACGAGCCGGTAATTCAGATTATGAAGAAATTTGAAGAGGCCTAGAATACTATGTGATTGTTTGGATCAATGTACTATAGGTCTTGGCTTTATGTCTTACGTGCTAAAATGTTATTTAATCTTTGTGGTAGACTATATTTAAACCAATGGAACAATCGCGTGTTTGATAACATTGTTTTAATGCTTGTTCACCAACACATTTCAACAACTAGAAAACTTCAGGGGGTCTGAGATAAGTAAGTAGTACTATAAGAGTAGTTAAATCTTGAATTAAATCGGTTTCTCTTAACCAGAGAATGAAATTGTTAATTTGAACTAAAGTTGGCGAATCAAGGGAATTAGTTATTTTGCTAGTTTTAGTTTAACTTTTGGAAACTTCCATGGTGAAAATGCTTGTGAGATAATGACCTAGATTACGCTAGTTATTATTATAGTTGAAATATACGAGTAGTCCCAAGAAAATATGTGAATAAGTTTTATGCTAATTTCGAATTTTAGAATTTTTCAAAATTACCTTACTTGTGATAAAAGTAATGTCAGTATTAAAACAGTAATAGTCGTACTGAGCATCAACCGAGACGAGGCAAGTATAAACAAACAAAATATATTATCAAAGTGCTTAAGGAACTCTGTGTATCAAAAAGGCGGCAATTATTCAAAAGGAAAACAAACAATTAACATTTTATGGACTACCGCACTGTGTGGCAAATAATCAGTTCTAAAACTAGTGCTATTAATTTAATCTTTGGTGGACATGAGTTTAATGATAAGTTAATCCACAATAATTTATTGACTTGGTATAATCATGATATTGTTGTAAATAACAATAACAGTAACAGTTTTCTGCCTATAATTTATAAGGCTTGCACACTGAGAGCGGCTAATGGATGTGTTTGAGTGCTAGTACTTGAAAGTGCCAAAACTTAAGTGGTGCCAGATTGTAAATACTTACTTTTTAATACCCTTACCTTTTTTATTAAATCAGCACAATAAAATGACTTACATTTTTAGAAATAAACATAATTTTGAAAGATATATGTTATTAAATGAGAGTTGTCTTAGTCGTCTCAAGATCCTTATAGGCAAGTTATGACTCCCAACCGAAATTAGCAGTTCAGCAATATTCTGTTAAATATATATAATTTTTATGACTCTTCTATCTTGAGATTTTTATTTTTAGACATTTTGATAGTCAGTGACCATTTGATACCCACTTGATGAAGAGATTGCTATAAAATCGGAACTGAAATGAATTTCAATTTCAGTTGTAGAACAGGCGTTCACTAGCTAACCACCATGAAAATCAAATTCTTTTTGGCTATTATTTATGTGATAAGCTCAGTAGTAGCCGTTAAGTCCGCGGCTCTTGATGTCCCACTGCTCGATATCGATTTTTATAAGCTATTCGACAATCCAGAGGGCCATATTAGTTTAAAAGAGCGCCGCACAACGGTAAGTCTGTGAGATCTGTGATACGTTACCCAGAGTCATCACCAACATATTCCACCAGCGTGATCGCATTGCTGCGCATGGGTATCCTGCGGAGCATCATCACATTGTCACCGAGGATGGCTATATCGTAGGCGTCTTTCGCATACCTTACTCACACAAGCTCCAGAATCAGAAGAAACATCGCCCTATTGTGCTCATTCAACACGGTTTGATGGGATCCTCGGATGGCTGGATAGTCTCTGGCCCAAACGATGGACTGCCCTATTTACTTGCTGATGCGGGATTCGATGTCTGGCTCGGAAATGGCCGTGGTAACACATACTCAAAGAATCACACGTCACTCTCAACAGACCATCCATACTTCTGGCGATTTAGTTGGCACGAGATTGGTTACTATGATATAGCAGCCATGATCGATTACGCTTTGGAAACTAATGGGCAGGGACAGAAATCGATTCACTATGTGGGCCACTCCCAAGGAACTACTGTATTTTTCACATTGATGTCCTTACGTCCTGAGTACAATGAAAAGATTAAAACAGCTCACATGTTTGCTCCCGTAGCGATTATGACCAATATGGAAAATAAATTGGTCCGCGCCTTGGGACCTTATCTGGGGCACCAGAATGGCTACTCACTTTTGCTTTCAAGTCAGGAATTTATACCACACAATAATTTCCTGTTGAGCATGTTATTCAATATCTGTGAACCGGATTTGAGGCTGCGACCAGTTTGTGTCAATACCATCGATAGTCTTATCCCTGGTGGCCGTATGAACATGGTAACCAATATTAGCCAAATACAATTACAATCTTACAATTCCCTTTATATAGACTGCCATGCCAGAGATTCTTTCTACCCATCCGGCCGGCTGCTCTACCAATCAAATGCTGCACTATCTGCAGGAACAGCAGTCAGGATATTTTCGACAGTACGATCACAGTCCCAAGAAGAATCTAGAAGTGTATAAGTCGGAGCAACCGCCGGACTATCCAGTCGAGGCTATTACCTCCGAGCTGCATTTGTGGTATGGTGAAAACGATCAGTGGGCCGCAGTGGAGGATGTATTGACTCTGGCTAATCGCCTGCCCAATATGGAGTTACATCATATGAAGGATCCGATGTGGAATCACGTTGACTTTGCCTTCAACTTGGGAATTCGTGAACATTTGAACGAGCCGGTAATTGAGATTGTAAAGAAATTTGAAGAGGCCAATAATATGTGATTATTTGAATCAATGTGTAGGTATCAGGTTTAAGTTTCATGTGATATAGTTTTTACAATCTCTAAAGCTAATTATCGCTTGTCTGATAATTTTAAGTCTTTGGGGTGCTGAAATAACAAAGGGTTATTATGGTGGTTATATATAGATATTTCCTTGTTATTTGCCAAATAGTTAAGTTTGTATACTCATATACTCGTGTCCTGAGCAGGAATTTAAACCAAAGTAAACGCGAAAAGTTTGTAATGTGTATATTACGATACTAGTTTAGATTGATAGTCGGATTTAAGGTGTTTGGTATAGGAAAGAAAAACATGGTTAGCTATAAAATGAATAAATAAAACATTAATTTAATTTTCATCAGTTATTTGTCTAACTTACGTACTAATAGTAAGCACATATTTGGTAATTGTTTTACCTTAGCTCATTGACGAATCTCTGATGATAAGGGTCAATTTATGCTCTGTTTCTTAAATGTTAGTTACGAATATTTGACATAACATATATGTGTACATATATACATCTTCTTCATATGTATGTATCTTGTGAGATATATTAGTCTGTCTGCTGCTAAATTTTAAAATTGAGAAACTTTTGGTTGGCATTCGATGACCCGCTGAGCCAGAATCTATACCTCTTTTTACAAATATTCTACAACGCTTCCTTTGAACATTCGTATTAAATCGTATTAAATTAGTTGCCTCTTCGGTGGGTTATTCCCAAAAGCCATAAACTTAATAAGAATAATGTGGCAAAGCGAATTTCATATGTAGATACGAGCCTTCGTACACACTTATACAGTTGTGCAAATAGCAACCACTCAAATAAACTCTAGTCCTGGCGGTCGTATAAAAAATAAAACATTCTGGCATTGTTTTGACCTTGGCCTTAGTCCTTAGGTTCAAGGGCTCCTTTTGAAGAGGCCGTGCTGATTTTGATTTGATTAATTTACTTAAATGCTAAGGTTAACACTCAGGTCTTAATTATTGACGCATGTAGTTACGACAAAATAAAATTAAGGCATTAGGAAATGACAGGATTCTAAAGGTTAATTGAGCTGTAAATTAACTAAAATAGACACATCAGTGGAACAAGTTAATGTGCTAAATTAACAAAAGTGTATTAAATTCTGGGGTTGTTAGAATTTTTGTTTAATACTGTAATAGAGGATTAGAATATAGACTTTGATAAATTCTCCTATAACCTATTAACATTTTCATTGGGTAGTATACTACTTAGATAATTATTATTTTTCGATAGCTACTGATTAGTGTTCAGAATGAAGATGATTTGAAGGATACCATCCATGAAGACGGTCTTGTGTGTGCTCATTGTGGACCCATATGTTACTTACTTGACGCTGCCTTATGTGCCTCCTAGGGGAACTAGTGGCTAGTCCCCGATCTATTAAATTGGCATACCTCTGGAGTCGCCCATTGTAGATTGCTGAGCTTTGGGTGGACGAGGAGGTACCGCCAACCGTGCGGACTATCCTGCGTTGGGTGGATTCCACGAAGTACGGAGTAAATGATAGCACACATAGACTATATTATACCTGCCTTTACTGTAGTTTAGATCCGTGTCTGTTAGCAAACTTTTAAAGGAATTAAATAACTGCTTGTGTAGGTTTTAAAATTAAGCGATTTGTTGCAAAATTTTGCACGTTTAAGATACCTTTACTGGTGCCTGACAGTCGGCTGAGAGTCGCTGTTGTTTTTCTTTACAGGATCCATTTTATTATTTACAACCAGTCAGGCAAGGACTAAAAAGTTAACGCGTACAAGTACAGTGCACTCTTAGAACAGTTACAGTCGCAGCCAGCAGTCAGGAGCCAGCGAGGCGTGGCAAGTAAGATACGAGTACACACGGAAGCGTTAAATTGGCTCAAGTGTGCGTAACACGAAAAAAGACCAAGTTTCAGTGGTCTAGTCGGTAATACTCGACTCGAAGATACCCTATGTCAATTACTAGGACTCTGTGAATTCATGAAAGAGTCTATTGTTATTTCTTTGTAGGGGATGTGGACGGACTCTTGAAAAATGGAAACATTTGATTTAAAATAAACCCATTGTATCTAAATTTACAGTTGTCAATTTTGCACTTGCTAAGAATTCACTTCCAATTAAATGCACCGGCGCACCTCCAACTAGTGGTCTCTAAATTATTAAGACAATTTCTGACAACTTACAAGATATCTCATAGGATAATATGTATGCTTGTGTATGCTTAATCCTAAAAGTACTGCATGATATCCTTTATACCCATTCTTGGATAAGGGGTATTAAAAGTAACGACAACAACAAAATGCCGCCAAAGTTTAACAGGCAACTACGTCAGTGGCAGTAACAATAACTGCAAGACCCGGCTTCTTCAAAATAAAGCAATTCTCAGAAAGAAGCAGACGAATAAAAACGCGTGGGCGGGTCAAAGGGCTTTTTACGCACACTTAGTTAAAGTAAAGCAGGCGTTGATTGTTTTCGGTCTTGGCCATAAAGTCAAACTAGGTGCGCTACCCAGACAAATTAAGAAGCCATAAGCAAGTAAAGGCAAAAGAAAAATTATTATATATAATACGTACCCAGGATTTGCGAAAACGGGTCAAGTGTTTGCGTTGGCTGTTGTCCCTATTTTGCATATATTAAGCTGCTTTTTTGTATTTTTTGGAGAAGAGTATATTGGGTTTGTGTAAGGTCCGTCTGTCTGTCCGTATGAACGCAATTTTTTTCGACACCCCTAAAGCTACAGCAACCAAACTTTGTACCCATGTTGGTATTTATAAACTATCGAGACCTTGTATACCCTTTATAAAATCTATATCGTCTACACCTACATAATCAGAGTCACCAAAATTCAATAGACTACTGTTTTGGCCAAGGGGAACGGGGCTTCCGACACCAAAAATAAGCAAAAATTAAAATATTGGGAATGAAGTATACTTCAGTCGGGGAGTGCATACTGCAAGGTTTTTACTTATTATTTTCGTGTTCATTTTTCTTCTTGCCAGCTTGCCGCTTTTAATATTATTATTTTTAGTTTAAATGTAATTAAATTTTCTGAAGCACATTGCGTCCTTTTTATGCCAGCTGGATGTACACTAAATACATTTTTGTTATATCTTATTGTGGTCAGAAACTGTACCAAAAGAAGTAAATGATAACGCTGGACAAATTAAGATTCATGAAATTAAAAACTCAAAATTTAATTATGTTCTTTATTGTACGGCTATTTATTGTCAAGGTACTCACAATTAAGGATGTAATTCAAAGAAGTAGATAATATTTAACTTAACTTGCCCTTGGGTTTATAATCTTTTCCGTCTATAGTACTTGTCATTTATAATTGTAATTAAGGCATGTTCCAAATTTCATTTCAAATCAATTTCACAGAAAAGTGTGTAGCATACATTTTAGAACTGAATTTAATTTAATTATATTAAATTCGTTCTAAGAAGCTTGCTATTTATGGGATTGAATCAAAAGTATAGTTCAAGTCCTGACAACATTAGTATATTGGTTTCGTTAACTGATTAAATAGCCAAGCAAAGTAGTTTCGTAAAAAAATGTTTTTAATCAGGCTTGGCGTCAAATTTTTATACCCTAGCAGAGCATATTATAATTTTGTCTCGAATTGTGTAATAGACTGAAGGAGACGTTTCCGACCCAAAAATTATATGTATTCTGAATTATATATATTCAGCATGAATAGCCGAGACGATATAGCGATGTCCGTCTATGCAAACTAGTCTCTCAGTTATAAAGCTATCGTGATGAAACTTGGCACAGACACTTCTTTTTGATCCGGTCGGATCGGACCACTATAACATATAGCTGCCATAGGAATGATCGGTCGGCAACTATGGTTTGTGTACGAAAAAATTCTTTGTTTATAAAGATATCCTCACTAAACTCACCCAAGTCGAGTCTCTGTAGAGTTTATACAATCTGACTAAATTTGTTAAAAATCAGACCACTATATCACATAGCTGCCATAGGATCGGATGAAAAATAAGTTTTTGTGTAAAAAGCTTTTTGTATTACATCTAAACTAAGTGAGAGTTTTATTATACTTCATATAGTTTTCTATAATTCAATCAACTTCTGACCACATAGCGCCCATTGATTGAACAATCAGAGGAATATTGAGTTTTGTGTAAAAAACACACCGAAGACAGCCGTTATTTCTTGTTTATTTTGAAATTTACAAAACTATTCTTAAGTAATACTTACAAGTGAAAAGCTTTTACTAATTACATAAACTAACTCGATTTCAAAGGCAAAGTTCTTATACAATTGCTTGTGGCGTAGATTATTTATATTTTTATGGCCAAAAATGATTACAACATGCTTTGACTTCCGTTTTAAATACGCTGTTATAAAACAAACGTTTCGTTCGGTCAATTGTGTATAGTTTTCGTTGCACATTTAAATATTTATAGTCGGATATCTGGCATAAATTGACGCACAATTCATGTGCACATTGCATTGTGCCTTTGTGTGATCATTAATGTGCATTAGTTCATTAACTAGTGGACTGAATAAAATTTGGAATGTAGTGCGAACTATAACGAGGAAACAATTGTACAGCTGAATAACTAAGTATGATAGTGTCATGGTGATACTAAAAATATTCTAACTGTTGAACAATTGCACTTGAGACGTTTCATTTCTGTCTAGATATGCAAAACATTTTATTAAAAGTTTTTTGTTTGATTCAATTGAAGTTAGAACTGAGCCTGAGGCACATTCTTATCTATTGTCATGCAACTATATAATTTTTAACTGTCTGATATCATTCAATGCCCATTTCATTCTAAACTCAAATTATAAGCTCACAAATTCTGTGGAATTTATCACGCATACGCCATGCTTGCATAATCCGTTGTTCATGACCTTTACAAGCGCATTTAACAATTTTGATAAACTTATATATATTTATTACTTTCCACTTCCATATAACAAATAGTCGTTATAATAATATCTGGCGTTTAATCTAATCTAATAACAAAGTATTTTCCATGATGCAATGAGACCATTTACACTGTCTAACAGGCAAAAATTAGAAAATAACAATATTTTCAAATACATAGGTAAATAATTATTATTATTATTTTTATTGCATATAGGATCTTTTCACCGCTTTTAAGCCTTCAGCTGCTCACACACTCCAACTTATTTTTTGGCATGATGTAGATTGTGGGGTTAGCTAAATTTCTAAAAATTATATTGTAATTTCTCGGTACTGTCCTGAACTGTCTCTTCATCAGACCAGATCAGTTTTACTTTTCAATGAAATCAGAAGGTATAGGTAGAAATAATAGAAATAGGCAGAATTTGACCATCAAACTATCCTTATCCACAGTTCAGGCTAGGAGAACAAATACCCAATCCAGTGAATCGATTTTACTCACTTGCGCCTAATGTTAAAATAACCAGTAGCAACTTGTAAATAACCAGATTGAACTAAACTGAAAGAGTACTTTTAATTGAGGTATCTTAATCAGAATGTCAACACAACAATTTCCTGGCATTAACTTTTAAAATGCATGATTATAAAAACAAGAAGTGAAAATCTAATGATATATACATCAGACTTACCGTTTTTATCTTAAACCATTCAGGTTTTAAACACAATTTAGTATATTCGTTATTCAGCACTTCATACAAAGAAATTTATGACCTAACGAATGTAACACCAGACATCAGGCCCACACAAATGTCAGTCCATTTATTTATCTATCCAATAGGCCCCTGCTAAGTCCACATCTAAATATACAGACAAAGCGCATCTTATAAGATTTACATGAATTATGAGATCGTCTTTGATAAGCAACAATGATCTCGTAGATTGGATGCTCACTTCGCGTACATTTTAGGTTTAGTTTTCCGTTGTGGCTTGTTCGTCTCACTTGTGTGAGTAGAATAAAAATCTTTCGAAACGCCCGAGTTATCGTTGTTCTTCTCCTGATTTTGAAGGATCTGTTTATAGTGGCATGTGAAGTGATTAATTGTGAGAAATAGTCTTAAAAAAGTGTTTTATTGCTATATATCTCTATATTGTTGAATTTCATGTATATATACCGAAATAAATTCTATTGCGGTTCCTAATTTATTTTATTTTAAGTAATTTATCAGTACTGCAATAGCTGAGTAGAAAATGTTTTTTTCAAGACTTGTCTGTTCTGGAGTTAGATTTGTTTAAACAAAAACTGATACACAGTATTTGATAATTGGAATTTATCATTTTGAATGTAACATTTTTTTTCTTACCAAACAACAAAAATGTAGAATTAAACCCATATTTTTAAAAATAAAGTAAAAATAAAATTAGTACATTATTTTCTTTGATTTGATGGTTACATTTATAAAAACAATCTATGTGTTATTGTTTTAATAAAATAATTAAAAGAATTATATTCGTCACACTTTTAAATAGAATACGACTCTTATCATCAAGTGAAGGGTAATAGCAACAAAATGCTTCCACTATTAAATAAATGTTTATAACAAAAACTAGTCATAAGCAGCGAGATACCGTCAGCATACAAAATAAGAAGTATTTCATCTTAAAGGAAGTGATGAAAGTTGCAAGTGTTTGTCATTAGGATACACAATAAAGAAGTGACAAAAACTTAATGAAAAATCGAAGAAAGCTAAGGCAATTGTATTTAGTTCTGTCTGTGACTGTTGGGTACGTGTATGTGTTAAACTAATACAAAAGTAATCAAAGCTGAATGAATTAAAGCAAAAAGTGCGGCAAGGAAACACGGCAGGAAGTCAATAAAAATAAACACATAAAAGCAACTTGCGGTCTACAGAATTATGTCAACGACAACTGAGGCGGCCAGGACAATGGCGGCATCGGATTTTCCTTCGACAGTGCCCAACGCGATTGTTCGGACAGTTCAGTCCATAATTAGCAGCACAACATCAATACCAACTACAACAAGTGCCACAGTCCCACCAACAACCACCACCAGAATAAAAACAACGCCATCGTCCAGCATGAAGGAAGATCTCAGCGTGAGCGATTTAAGCAGCGCACTGCAACACTTTGGAATTGTTGATTATTTGGTTTTCATAGCCATGTTGGCGGTCTGTGCCGTAATTGGCTTCTATTTCGGCTTCATCGAAAAGAAAAAGAAAAAGGACCAGGACTTAGTGCCCACCGATGATAAAGATGGCGCTGGCGCTGCTGGCATCGAGGAGCGGCGCGGCTCGGAAGCATTGGATTACTTGGTGGGTGGACGCAAAATGAAAGTGCTTCCGGTATCCTTGTCACTAGTAGCTAGGTGAGTTACATCCACAGCTACAGATATTGTATGTAAATGTGGATTGTCGGTTTGGCTTGCGCCTCTGGGCGACAGGATATACGAGGCTCAATTAATTGCTTTAACGGGTCGCGCAGTGCCTAATGGGCAGATGGGGGTGCGCATTTGGTCAGTTTTGTAATTTTACCTTTAATTCAATTGTACACGAATAGACAATCATTTTTTGTGCTATTTATTTCATGCGACTTACATTTAACAGATTGCTTTTAATTACAAGACGTTAAGGAAATTAAAGCCACGTAAACTACGAAGCTAAGTTACTTAATTAACTAGATAAATAGATGAAAGATAATTAAAACTCTCCGTTGTTGAATTGCAATTTATTAAAAACTAGCTTTAAGTATTCCACTTTTATTAAAAAATCGCTAAGGAATTTTAATGTTGAAAATTAAAAAATCGCATTTTATCTGCCCTGGAGCTGGATCTGCCATTCCGCTTTCCGGTAGATTAGATTAAAAAATCGGACTAACAAAACAAGCACGATGTTTTTGATCTATTACCCTTCACATTTGCCCAAAGTCCTTTACTGAATTACGATAACAAATTACACAGAATTGGATATAAGTTTTATTGCTTTCTACTCTCTTGGCCTTTTCACATTTCAATGGTTCTTAGTCAATATAATTTGCCGTTCCAAGGAAATCAGTCAAAAAAGTGCACCTAATTTCACTTGATTTGTTATAAGGTGTTCGTGGCTAACCGGGCGTATGCGTAATCTAAGTGAAATCGCATAAAACTGCCAGCCTAGCAGCGTCTGGCTCAATGTTTGTCCACGCAAACAAAAGAATCTTATTTAAATTGAAGGAAAATTGCCATGAGCACAAACACTGTGAGGCAAAAGAGCATCAAGAATAAATCTAAACATATATAAAACTTAATACAGTGTTCAGGGTCAGTGTCGAGTTTATTATAGCTGATGATTATGCAGATAATGCTCTTTGATATGGCTCTGAAACTTGCGGAACTTTGTCGGTAAATATCTGGCGCATAAATATAATTTAGCAGCTCGTTTCGGTGCAAAGCCCGGCCCCCGAACTAAGCCTGATTGAAGTTATTTAAACTTACGGCAGCCGCAAACTCAAATAATTTGCTAAATTACTTTTTTGTTTTGGCCGACCTTGGTTGTCCAATGAATTTGGGGGCATTCTATTTGACACGTTTGGTCAAGCACCTTTCGGGGCGCGTTGCCATTGTCCTGGGTGTATTGTCACCGCATTAATGACTGGCAACAGGAATGAACGGCTACGATCCGATTCTCCTGCTCCTAATTTTGAGGTCCTGCTTTGGTCATTTGCCTCGCCAACAATTGTTTTGTGCGCCTTTTATTGTTATGGCATTCTGTTTGTAGTCGTTTTGCTTTCTGCAACAAATTCTGGCGACGTGCTTTGAATTACAATTACATGCCAGATTCTATTGAGCTGTTCCATTATTATTATTATTATTATTTTTATTCATTTTTTTTTTAATTTTTCTTTAAATTTATTAAATAGGTTCCGTGCCAGCATCTGCATACTTCAATTCCACTCGTTATGAACTTTTAATGGTATTTTGACTGCAAACAACTTTTATTTCGGTTTGCTAAATGCTTGAGGCAATGAATTCTTTTAAATTGTAATGATGATTGTTGTGGACATTAATCATAAGAACCAGTTTATGATTCTGATATACATAAAAAATTAATTTTAAAAGCTTGTCGCATGAGTTTGGTCAGACTAACATAATGCATATATAGAATGATTTTGATTCCAATCCAAGGAAATTAAAGTGCTGACAGTAACATATACATCTGAATAAAGGTTATAGGCAAAAAGTATAATAAACTGGGCACATCTATAGGTCAAAATGCAGGTTGATTATTTGCAATTCTCAATTTTATATTAAATAATTTCTTTTGTTTCAATTAACTTATATCATTTTACAGCTTTGTTTCAGGAATTGCATTGCTGGGCACCTCAACGGAGATTTACGTCTATGGCACCCAATATGCCTTCATACTTATCACATTGGCTATATCGGGTCTTATATCGTGGTATATCTTTTTACCTGTTTTCTGCAATCTAAAATTGACTTCAACCTATGAGGTAAGCTGCATGTTATCTGATTTATGTTTAAACTTCTTGTGTGTTTTGTATATTGTACTATGTATTGTGTTGTAATTTGTGCAAGAAAATTATGGAAACATTCTGCAAGGGCATTCAGTCTTTGGCAAGCCGAACTTTTGTTTTTAAATAATTTGTTTGGCATGGTTACATATCATAATTGTGTTAAAAGTAATTAATTCTTAAATTGACCATTGTTTGTGAATGTAATTTATAATTTATTCTTCATGTGTATGTCTAAGTTGAAAGTCTGGTTTATCTCCGTATTGTATAGACATATTTATTGAGTTTATTTATTCGATTGTAAATAGAACTAGTTCGGTCAGAGGTTTCTTTAGTTATTGCCAGAAGCAAGCCAAACACTCCTTATTCAAATTGGTAAAACAAAGCACGGGCATTACCAGACTTATATTTGTGCAGAATTATTTACAGTAGTTCCATGAAATACAGAGCATTGTTTTAGCTGCTGCATTCGCTGTTTAAGTAAAATATTTCAGTCGGTTTTTCCTAGACAATCCCAAATAGGAGTACAATAAAGTGAGTCCACGTACAAAGCCAATTGTTTGGCTGGACAGACGAAAATATCATCGTAGCTCATGAGCAAGCTATTGTACTGCCTACGTTGCGTATGTGTAATATTCGATTATGTTTTCAAGTATGCACACACACTTCTTTGCATTGAATGAATGTGTGTGCGTGGGTGTGTACGTTTGTGTGGGTGGGCATTGTTTATGTGCAAATTAAATGAAAATGCGGCAACACCAAAAACCAACATAAAATATTTACAGTACTTTGAGATGCGCTTCAGCAAAACCACTCGTATTGTGGCCTCCGCCCTGTTCACCATAACCACAGTAAGTGTTAAAGCCTTTTCTAAATATATTGAAACAAATATGTAGACTAACCACCATTTACCAATTACTCTAGTTGATCTGGCTGCCTATGGTCATCTATGTGCCAGCGTTGGCCTTTAATCAGGGTAGGTTTTCAACCATGTGTTTCAGGCCAGCTATTTAGTTTCGCTTTTTTTTTAGTGACTGGCATTAATGTACATATTATCACACCTTTGGTATGCCTTGTTTGCATATTTTACACCACTGTTGGCGGTTTAAAGGCTGTCGTCTGGACGGACGTCATTCAAACCGTAATTATGCTGGCTGCCGTAATCTTCGTCGTGGTTAAGGGCACCATCGATGTGGGCGGCTTGAGTGTGGTTATTCAGCGTAATCTGGATAGTGGACGCCTCGAATGGCCCGAGTAGGTGACTTTTTTTTGATTGTATTCGAAATTTGAGAAACTCTTGTGGTTGGTTTTATATTTGTTAGATGATTTGACTGGGTACACATTTTAAAATGTTTGTTAAATAGTTAAGAGAAAGGACAGTGAGAAAAATACTACATAATAGTGTTATAGTCTTCATTCAATTATTTTTCATCAGAATGCCTAACCAAAGTATATTAAATATAACAATATTAGTATTGTATACAAGAATATTGTATAATAATTAATTTATTGTCTTTGGTCAGACATTCCGAAGGAACGATAATTATTGTATTGTCATTGTCTGTTGATATATCAATTAAGGAATTATTTCAAGTGCACTTTAATTGAAATAAAATCCTAACATATTGTTCAAGAAATGTGCATAGAATTGTTTTTTAATTGTAAAATATGTGTGACCAACCAAAGATTCGAATCAAAGACATTATATAAAACTTTTTAGCTAGAAAAGGTATGTGACAGGAAAAATCACCAAGCACAACCATAAGGACTTGCCGTTACACCTTCTTGTACAGTAGTTTTTCTTTGGAACGTTAATTTAAAATATAATATTCGTATTTTCGAACAGATTCACGTTCGATCCGAAGACGCGCATGTCGGCATTCGCAGTATTTGTGGGTTATACGGCACATTCAACCTACAATTTGGGATGCAATCAGATTATAACACAGCGCTATATGTCGCTGCCCGGCGTTAAGGAAATGAAAAAAGCTTCTCTGATATTTATATCGGGTTTGGTAATATTAACCGGCGTTTGTTTGTACAATGGCGTGCTTCTATTTGCCACGTACTACGACTGCGATCCGCTGACTACAAAGGTGTGTGTTCTGTAAATGCTAAGTATTAAGTAACATTTCGTGAGTTACTTATCCCTGATTAACTTATAGCTGGCCAAGGCCAAGGATCAAATGGTACCGTTGCTTGTAATGGACACGCTGAGCTCATATCCTGGTGTACCCGGCATGTTTGTGGCTGGTGTTTTTAGCGCGGCGCTCAGCTCGCTGTCCACTGGCCTCAATTCAATGGCCGCCGTTTTTCTAGAGGATTACATTAAGCCACTGTGCAAAAAGCCCTTAACCGAGAATCAAACGGCCATAACTATGCGTCTCTGCACTGTCATAATTGGAGTCGTGAGTGTTGCCTTAGTATTCGTGGTTGAACGTATGGGCACACATGTGGTACAATTGTTCATGTCACTGGCCTCAGTGGTACAGGGCCCTTTGTTGGCTTTATTTTGCATGGGTCTGCTCTGCCCACGCATTAACTCAAGGGTTTGTATTGCATTTGCAAATGATATTTGTATGTAAATGTTATTCATTTAAATTTTCCCTGTCTTCCAGAGCGCTCTTTTCGGCGCCTTTTGCTCCTTTACCTTCATGGCCTGGCTCTGCACGAAAGCCCAGCTGGCCATAATGGCCGGCGAGCTGCAATACGAAAGCAAACCGGTTAGCGTTGAGGGCTGCGATTATAATTTTGATCTGCCCCTGGCCACACCCGTAAATACCACGTATACTAAGCCGGCGTAAGTAGCTGAAATTAGTCTCAAGGCCTGTTCACACTATCTCATATTTACGTGCAATTACGTGCCACATGACAAAGTGTGACCACTATAAAATTAATGTGACTCACATTTATTTGAGATTTGAAGTTTGACCAGTGTTGTAAGATTGTTCATAATGAACTGAGCCAGTGCTTTAAGACTTCACAGTGCGCAATAGTACATTAATATTTTAGATAACATTTTGAAAGTTGTGCAACAATTTTGTTAGATTATATTACACGTAAATATATTAGATAGTGTGAATTGGCCTTTACTACACTATTAGTAATTTTACATTATTAACTATCCTTTTTCCATAGTACACTGACCTTTTCCCAACAAATTTATCACACATCCTTTATGTCATATACATTTTTTTCCACTCTGGTGGGTGTCATCTGCGGCTACCTTGGCGGCTTCGTGTTCGGACGCCAAGATCTTGAGGATGTGGATGTTGAACTATTGGCGCCCTTCATGCGGCGTTTCTATAGGCTCAACTATGCCAGCGTACAGCTGGATGAGACTGTGTTAAAGTTAGGCACTCAAAAATCTTAAATGTACTCAGAAAGTTTGCGGCCTTAGACTGACAATAAAAATGTAATTTTCAAGTAGTAAAGCCAAGTTGTTTGACTGTTGCCTTCACAAATCGCCTGACTTATTCACATATTTTTGTAGAAGTTATGACATCCCAAACTAATGCCAGTCTGGCTTGGTGGCAACGCTTAATTAGGCGCGAGGATGGTCAAAGACAATAGGTAGAAGCAGATCGAGTTAGTCAGTTAGTTAAAGCGAAGGCAAAGACGTGTTTTACATTATATACATTGCGTGCCTTTTAATATATTTCGGAGCATTCTTATTAAATTTAATTCGTAAATAAGCTAGTAATAAAATTAGTATAGTATGCCTGTCACTAACATGTTGCTTGCACGAAATTTGCCTACACGAAATGTTACTAAACATCTTGTAACTACATTATTTGTTAGATTACTTATATGTTCTTGAAATTGTCTAAAGTTAACCATAATTTAAACTTCACTCAGTACTTTGAACTGCGCTTTGGCAGCAGCGTTCGCAATTTTGGCTCTGTGCTGTTTATTGTGGGCATGGCAAGTATTTTGTTGATAGAAATCAGCAGCTCTTTCATATTAATGCCTTGTCTATCCACAGATGCTCTGGATGCCTGTAGTGTTGTACGTACCTGCTATCACCTTCAATCAAGGTGAGTTTTGGTTAAGTTTATGGCTGAGAATTTACATTTTCCCATGCATGTTCGACTTACAATACTTAAAGTGACTGGCACGAGCATACACGTCATTACGCCCATTGTGTGCATTATCTGCACTTTCTACACGTGTGTGGTAAGATTTAATTAAATTGCACGTGTATAGGGACGGAATCCATAGATAAATGCTTGTAATTCCAGGGCGGCCTCAAGGCTGTAATTTGGACAGATGTTATTCAGAGTTTTGTCATGTTTGGCACCGTTCTGACGGTATGCATCAAAGGCACCTACGATGTAGGCGGTCTGGGCGTGGTGCTGCAGCGGAATAGGGAAAGTGGACGACTCAATACACCGGAGTAAGTGCAATCTGACAAATAACAATCCGCTAATGCTTACCATATGTTCATTATCACAGATGGACCTGGGATCCTACCGTACGTCTGTCAATGCTGTCTGTAATTGTGGGTGGCACTCTGCACAAAATACAATCGTCGGATGTTAATCAAGTGTCCATACAACGGTTTTTATCACTGCCCAGCTATAAGCATGCCAAGCAATCCATGTTTGTCTATACCGTACTTCTCATATTCCTGTTGAGCTGCTGCACTTATATGGGTCTAGTGACTTATGCTGTATACCATGATTGTGATCCCATTAGCACCAAGGTGAATCCTTGTAGTTTTTTTCCATCATATTTATTATATTCCGTCACTTTAGCTAGCCAAAGCCAGCGATCAATTACCCTCGCTGCTAATGATGCGCACTTTGGGATCACTGCCTGGGCTGCCGGGACTCTTTGTAGCTGGAGTGTTCAGCGCAGCTTTGAGCTCACTTTCCACAGGACTCAATTCATTGGCATGCGTAATCTCTCAGGACGTGATTCGTCCGTTGCTTAAGACACCTCTAACGGAGCGTCAAACAGCTTTGCTTCTACGTGCCATTGTCGTTTTCTTTGGCATGTCCTGTATTGGCCTGGTCGGTATAGTGGAAAAGTTGGGAATGGTAGTGCAGCTGGCTACTATGACTTCGGCTGTCTCAATGGGACCGCTTCTAGGAATTTATGTAATTGGCGTATGCCTGCCTTGGATTAATGGGAGAGTAAGTTACTCATAATTTTTGATCGCCAAATGTTGATATAAGGCTTGCATTTGCAGAGCGTTCTAACTGGCAGTTTGGTTTCATTTGCTACGCTGACCTGGATCTGTGTTAAGGCGCAGCTGGCACAAATGAACGGCGAGATTCGATATCCCAAGATGCCGGTCTCAGTGGCAGGCTGTGATTATTCTTTTGATAATGCCACAGTATGGCGCACATTGAATGAATACAGGTAAGTCTAAAAGGCTCACAGCTCACACTCAGCTCACATTTACTTTTGGTCCTTCTCACACTCTATGCAGTCCCACCACGGATCGTAATATATATCATATGTCATTTTTCTGGCATACGGCGCTGGGCGGCTGCATTTGCACTGTGGTTGCCCTGCTGGTCAGTTCTGTATTTGGTTGGCAGGATGTGTCCCAGATGGATCCAGCTCTAATCACGCCGTGCATGCGTCGCTTTTTGCCCAAGAAAAATTACCAGGCGGTGGATTTGGAGGAGCTATTTAGGCGTAAGGCACAAGCCGATGGCAGGATGGTGTCAGAGAGTGCATGTCTGGACAAGGAGTAGTTCCATTAAAAAATACTTAATAAGTCAACCAAATAAAATTGTATTTTAATTTGTTTAATTGGATTTTTTCTGATTTTTTTATAATGTGTAGAATTTATTAGGTATGCTCATTCCTTTAAGTATGACAATATGCCTTTGTATCTATGCATTACCATATTGTTTTCTTCCTTTATTTTCTATGCAATATAGTTGGTTCCTGACTATTTGTGTGATGTATGTGGAACTGAAAATACGAAAGTACTTGTGTTATCTGCTGCCATTAAGTGTTCTAACTATTGGTCTTACACAGATTCTTTGACAACCGATTTCCATTTATATATGTATATCAACAAACAATTCTAAGAAATGTATGTGTAAGCAGTTGTGACGGCAAAGACAAACAGTGTAATCTTAATCATGATATACTATTACGTATGCAAAGTGTTGGCGTCATTCTTGGCATTGTGCGTGTCTTTGTGGCAGGTGTGTGCACTCAAGTAGTCTCCATCACACTTCACTCTCGGCGTTAGTGCTCAAGGAATTTGTTGGGCCACATCGCCCACCGATCAAACACCAGACTGTCTATGTACTGAGGTGAGTGGTGATTGCATTTGAGCACATCTCACTGGCCAGCTTTCGTTTGCGCAGAAAGTGTGCACGGATGTTTTGCGCCTTCAGTCTCTGTTGGCATGCTATTTCCGCTTGTCAAAACGGAGGTTAATCAGGACCTGACCAGAGGCTGTTTGAACAATCAAGACTAATTTTACAGTGTTTGCCAACCGGCATTTCGTTGGCTTTCAGGTTTTCATTCTACATTGTGGCGCGCGCTCAAATTGCTCAGATTAACCTTTCCCAACAAACCTGTGTCCGAGGAGGATTGTGCACATCCGAACTGCTTGCAAACTGAAATGCCCCTGGCCCTAAGAGTGCGTATGTTATTGCTCCAAGTCATAAAGCTCCACAGTCAAACAATCGCAGTTTTCCCGAAGTCTCTCTTTGGTTGATTGGTGCCCTAGGAACGGCGCTCTGTTTGGACTCAACTTTGTTTAACAGGATGTATGCCGGGTGGCGCAGGAGCTGGCCACTGGCATAGTACTGAAAACTCAGTACTGGCACCAGTACTGAAAAAGCATTGGGGAGTAAATAAGTGCTTCAAGCAATGATAAATCTGGTTAAGAGCCCAAACCAAATGTATACTTCGTTCGAGATTTCAGTTATCTTACTGACTAATAAATACCTGCAACAAAAGCCACTCCAATGTTGTTTTAGTCTTTTTAAGACTTGTACAAATATAAACCCTAATATTGTAAGTGTAATTAACCTTTGATGAAGTCAGTAGTATTGGTTGTACACCATTACACCAATTGTAAACTACGAGGCCCCACCAGGACCTTTTCTTTTTATTAATCAAAACTTCCTGTAGAGCAAAGACTTCATTTTATTAAATAAGTGGATTTTATTATATAAAACTTGTACTACATTAAATTTAAATTACAGATTAATGCGATTATAATTTATTTATACTGTTTTGTCCGGCTATGTCTGCCAGCTGTGTACCAAGGCATGGAAACATTAAGATTGTAGAGTTCTATCCACATCTATGTCCATCTCTTTGGAACCTAACTGACAGGCTTAGCAAGTTGATTGCTGAGTTTCAGAATACCTCATCTGCGCGATCTCACATCTTCTAAACTGGGCATCGCCTTGGATTGTGCTCGAAATTTTCGTCTGGGTGTGGAGCAGCTGTTAAGCTGATAATGATTTCCCTGTGGAGGCGCTGGTGAGGAGCAATTACAGCGGCTCTTTCGATAGGATGTGCTGGACTGAGGCTGGGCTCGACTCGCATTACGTGGAGTGCCAAACGCAGCCCACGCGGGAGGCGTTGGTGAACGCAGATAGAGTTTGCTTTTGTTGTTGTTGTTGCTGTTGCCAGATGTGGAGACCATCGAGGCTCGATGCAGATCCGGCATGCTGGCTGTAGAGACACCCTTGGGCGATCGGCGTATCACTGTTGGCTTTGAGGGCATTATACGGTCTAACCTCGGCAGCGGCTTTTGGTTATTACAATTTTTGCAGACTGATGTTGACAGCTGAAAGCCGATGTCTTGCTGCTGCCAAAGCTGATGCTGTGGCCTTTGTTGTTGTTGTTGTTGCTGTAGTTGCTGTTGTTGCGGGCTGGGGTTGCAGTCGGACTCTTGACTGTGGCCATAATTTTGTGATGATCTTTGCCCACGCTCCAAGCTAGGGCTTCTAGTATTTTGATCCTCCTGCTCGTCCTTGCGTTGTTGCTTCATGAGGCGCTGCTGGTTCAGTGTACGATAATGAATTGTCTGACTGTCGATGAGCATCTGAGCAATGAACTTGAACTGATTAATGCTCGTCTCGTTTTGCTCAGCAATTTCTGAGGTTTTTTGTGGAGAAGCTGTTAGATTGACGCTCTGACCTACTTTAATTGTGTTGACTTACTGCTCGTCAAATCGCTATTCATTTGTTTCAGCAGCGCTTCTTGGAGCAACATTTCTGAGGACATCTGCTCCACCTTTGAGATGATTTGTTGAAAGTGCTTGGTGACCATGTGCTCGACGGCTCCATGCACTGCCTCCAAGACGTTCTCATATATGACGTTGAAAAAGTCTGCGCAGGACTCTTGCAGTTCGCGATTGGCATCTGAGGCACTGGATGGCATTTCACTCGTCGAAGAGTTTTCCTGCTGCTGGTGATGCTGTTGTTGTTGCTGTAGTTGTTGTTGTTGTTGTTGCTTCTTGCGAAACTCTCTCTCAGCTGACGACATGCCACCATGTTCGCGGTGCGGCGATATGGACTCCATATGTCGGTGCTGCTCAAGCGGTGGCAGGCGAAACTCCACGCTGCGTGCCGGTTTCGCCGACTGGGATTTTAAAGTGTTGCTGCTTGCCTGAGTCAGGCGAAGTCGCTCATTGTGCTCCTGTAGAGCCTGCAGCGATACAAGATCTTCGTAACACAGTTTCCTGCGTTGCCGTGGTCGCAATCGGGATCGGGATTGCGAATGGGAACTTGTTTCCGTGTGGTTACATTGATGAGTGCTGCCTCCATAGTCGGTTTTTGGCAAGTACATTACCTCATAGGCAAAATCATCAGAACGCTTCTTAAAGCAATAGTTGGGAAACATAGTTTTTGAGATGAAAATTTTAGCTGCACTTAAATTTTATCAGAAAGGTTTCAAAAATATGGAGTTACACATTGATTTACTATGTGACACAAGGGCGTTTGCGTAGATTTTCATAGAATATGAAACAAATTTTAAATTTGCTTTGCTTTTGTGTGCATAATTGTTCATTATGACGGAAAGTGCTAAAATATTTCCGAAGTACTGTAATTAGTTATAGGACTATATCTTCAAATGGCTTAAGAAACGGAAGCGCATCAACGCTAAAAAACAGTTTGGCCGGTTCCCATTTCCGAATCTGAACAAATCATTCGGAATTGAAAGAGGTACCTACTTTATACTCATATAAGTCCTTTTTAGACTATAAGTCTCCGTTTCGTTGCACACTCCTTTAAATATTATTATTGAAAGAGACGTTATTTACTATAAGGCATTTATAAAGTTTTGCTTCTTTTGTTATTGTGTCAGTTGTCTCTCGGTCCAACGGTTTTTCAATTAGAAGTTGCCAAGTAAATTAGCAAAGTATAATTGTGAAAATTTTACAGACAGCCCCATTTACTGACTTCTAATGAGAATTCTCCAGTTGGCTGCCCAATGCAGCGTATTTTTATAGCTTAAAGTTGAAATGATGCAGACTGCACTTCAAGTGCGTTTGTACTACCACAACAGATGATTTGTAAGATACTTACTTCAACACTGATTATGTCATGTGCACCTCTAGTTTCCATTAGCCTTTCTGCTCAGTCATGCGGCTTAATAATGGAGGTAACAGAACCTCAAAGTATGGAATTGGGCCAAACCCAAGGCAAACTAAAGGCGCAGTTTGCAGCTTTTACGTAGTATTTTCTATTAAATACCGAGTAGCGTAAGGAAAACAACCTTTGGCTGTTTGCAAACCAGAAAACAATATCAAATATGTTTTCATATTTGGCTCAGACAATCGCTCAATTTGCCATGTTGACTTTTGGTTTTTGATCTGACGGTTGACGTCAATAGCCACAGATAAATTTTGGCATTTAAGCAACGAACTGTCATCACAACAATTATAAATGAAGTGAGAATGAAAACGAGCTGGCTGCCATGTCCTGTCCTGTCCTCTTCGGTAGTGTGGCGTTCAGACTTGCCTTGGTCCTTGCTGCCCGTCCTTGAGCTCATTGTGCGGTGAAGCATGGAGACCGAAGAATGAAATTTGTGGCGCGTGCCGGAATGAATTAAAATGTGAGCCCACAGATTTTGACAGATTTTGTTTGGCCTTTATTCTTTGTATTCTCCCACTTTATACACATAATTATGAAATAAATATTGGCTTAAACCAAATTGACTAAAATGTTATGCTCTATTAATTCTTATGTTTTAGTTAAAGTGTGTATAGATTTTGGTTTCTCACGGTTGGACAAGTTCTACACTTAAGAAATATATAGTATGTATGTACAGTATACGAGTAGTATGGTATTTAGTTGGCAGAGTAGAGATACAATAAGTTAGGATGTATATAAATACTTAGTTGGGTTTACATCTAGTTCGGCTTAAAAGAAATGCAATTACTTGAATCTCGCCTAATTAAATAACATCAGTCTGGTAAAAAGAATACGAGTAGGAGTGTTTTACTTTTTAAATATTTTTGAACGCGATTCTTACATCACTGGGCATTGGCCCGAAATGCAAAAGTATTAAAGAAATATGAAAAACAAAGACAGACTTATTAATTAATTAGTACGTAACATAACTACATCTTTTTATATTCGCTTTATTTGTCAGATTGATTGACACCTTGCGATCTTATTGATTAATTCATCCTAAGTTAAGCCGAAGGTTTGGTAAACTTTATAAACATAATGATATTAGAAGGTATCTTTTAGAACAGTAAGAGATTTTATTACAACATTTAAATCATTATTATGTGGGTAATAGAGCAACCCGATCCGTATTTCTGATAAATGCCTTATTTTCAGATTCATCGGAAATTTTCAAATTGATTGACTAGCTTGCAAGGAAACAGGTGGATGGACGGACATGCAGGATAATACATATAAACATATATACACTTTCTGGGGTTGGAAAGGTCTTATTCAATGAGTTGCACATAATACCGTCTGGATAATAACCAATTAGTATTGGCCTAATACGCTGTGATGTTAAAACCGCATTCAAGTTTGAGAGTTTAGATGTTTAGACTAAGTACCAATAAGTTGATTAGGAGCTAATGCATAAATACTTAAGATAGATTGCAATGGGAAATAGAAATATACGCATTGAAATTCGTAGAATAGCTACAATGCGATTTTGGGCATTCGCTATGCATACACAACTATCGCACTTATTGTCTAAGCCTCGTATAAACACTGCAGATGCAGCGCATCTTCTGGGATTTACTTATAGAAACTCCGCATCGCTGAAGGACGTCGGCCCATGGACTGTGAACGTTGAACGCTTGCGGGTCGTGTGGGCCAGCTATCATACCTCTGACATGGCCGGAACCGTAATCACCTTGTTGGGCCGCTCGCAGATAACCACCCGGGCGTTTGTCTTATTGGTGGAGCGCCTGGATACCGTCAGTGAGGTGGTCAGTGTGCGCATCGAATCGCAGCTGTTGTGCAGCCGTCGACCCACCGTGTGGCAGCGGTTCTGTTGCGAGTTGTTGCGATACGACTTGCAGCAGCAGGTGAACCATTTAAAGGGCGGAAAAAACGACTGCGGGGGCAGGGGAATTTTCGGATATTTAAGTGGAGTTAAAGACACTTTTGAGCTGCTTACCTGAGCGTGCGAAACACCTGTGAGGAGAACAGGCAGTAGATAAGTGGATTTGCTGCCGAGTTCAGTGGTGCTAGACTCTGTATGAATGTGGCTATGGCTATGTTGGTTTGGGAGTGCGGTATCTGTCCAAACACTTGCAGCAGATCAAAGATGATATAGGGTGACCAGCATATGATAAACACGAACACAATCGTTAGCGTCATTTTGACCGTTTTGACCTTGGCGCGTGGTATAATGCCCCTGGAGCTGGCACGTCGCGTTGCAGCTGCACCAAAACCTACGCGTTCTAGGCAAAATACCACATGAGAGATTGTATGACAGAATATTGGGCACGGTCAACCTACCTGTGGGCACAAATATGGAGCCCTTGGCCCATATGGTCTTCACAATAATCGCATAGCAGGCGGATATTATCAGCGCTGGCACTGCAAACAATGTGGCTGAAACGAGACTCATATAAATCTGCCAGGCCATGGGCGAGCCCAGCTCAATCCAGCACTGCGGATGGCCCTGTATGAGCTTCTCCTCGTAGAGCACCAGTATGGGCAGCGAGAAGAGGGCGGAGAGCATCCAAGCGCCAGCTACCAAGTGACGAGCGCGTTTCCCTGCAAGTAAGTACCACAAACAATTTGCTTGTTATGCCAAGTGCCCAAACATTTTCCAATTAAAAAAGTTTTGTGATTGTAGAGGACTTACACGACTTTGAGAAGTTCATGGGATGCGTTATTGCATCGTATCTGTCAATGCTCATGGCCACCAGCACGTAGGTGGAGGAGTATGTGACGCACACCTGCGAGAAACGTATGACCTTGCAGGCCACATTCCCAGCCCGCCACGAGATTGTAATGCGCCATATAATGTCCGTCAGCACATTGAGCAGTCCAACGCACAGATCTAAACAGAGAAAACGTGCTAAGTCACACCTGTGGGGATTGCCTTCACACATCCACGCGCGCGCACACACACACACACACACACACACACTCACCTGCCAGCGCCAGCTGCTTGATGAAGTAGTTCATGCGCGACTTGCGATTCTTGTTGATGAACATGACAAATAACACCGCCGAATTGCCTAGTACAATAATGGTGAATAGTATCCACAATACCGCGAACACTGTTCCGTCTGTAAGAGTGAGAGAAAGGGAGAGAGAGAGAGGGAGAGAGCGAGAGAATGAGTTAGAAAGATGCTTGTCTGAATTTTTAATACAATTTACTAACCGCCCATAAAATTCATCGCCAACAAAGTGTTAAGAGCGGAAATCACGCATAAAACTCAATTTAATATCAGAGCAATTTCAGACACGCACACGCACATACACACACACACACACACACACACACGCAGACTTTCACACTGAACCACACGCGTCTTTGTTTATGGCTCTTTAAATAGCCATAAAAATGATAGACACTAACTTAGGCGCGTCGGGGCGAGCTAGGGCCAATATTGGCGTCTGTGCCTCGCCGACAGGATGTTCCAGCGGATGTTTACTTTCTGAGCCAACAACACACGTGAACAACAACAACAATGATAATGATAGAAAGCAAACACCAAAAGTCGTTGCTATCAATTGGTTGCGTTCTGTGTGGAGAACCTCTCAGATTGGCTCGCTGTGGTAATTATTAGGTTGGCTGTGGGCTCCTCCTTTTAGCAGGAAATTGCTGCCAAAATAAAGTGCCGACAGCAGCAGCAAAAACCAAGAAGTACCACCAGCAATGCAGACTAACTTGATTCATTCAAGAGGTTTCTTTTTACAGAGCAGGGTAAAATATGTAACAAAACATTTTTTTTTTTTTTTATTTTTTAGTAATTGAAATATCAGTTTGATTAGTACACTATTACCTATTAAGGCAACTTAAGCTAGTGTGAAATTAAAGGAATAAAACTATGTCTAGACGATCTAAAATATTATATACAGCTATTTACATTATTATTTACATTATGCAAAGGACTTTGGGGTAAAAATTAGGAATTAAGAGTTATTAATATAAAGAAAAATAGAATAGGATAGAAATATATAAATGTTAGGTCAAGAGCCGGTGTGGAAGGTCTTGAGGGTGATGACGTTTAAGTCTTCTCCTGGCTCTCAGCCCAAAGTTGCGCAGTCGTCTAGCAAGACGGTTTGGATGGGATGCTTAATCTCTCCGTGTATCTTCCAGCTATGCTCTGGATTCTGTCACCTATCGGAGGAACATTCAGGTCTCTCTCAATATCCCTGGTTCTCATGTACCAAGGTGCCCCTGAGATTTTTCTTAATGTTTTGGCTTGCAGTACACGGAGCTTGTTTAGGTGTGACTTGGCTGCAATTCCAAACACTTGGATAGCGTAAAACATACTTGGAGCTAGTATGACCTTGTATATTTTTGTCTTGTGCTCGAGTGACAGTTTATTTTTAGCCGAAAGAAGCCACGACATCTTGGACACTTTGTTTTTAAATGCATGCTGCACAGCCGAAATATGCCTGCCAAATTTTAGACTCCTGTCGAGGATGACGCCCAGATACTTATGCTCTGAAGAGTGCGTTAGTACGCTTCCGTTGAGCCTTACAGCAGGGCAGTTGCTGACTCTGTTGGTGAACGTCACATTCGCGCATTTGCTTGCATTGACGCAAATGTTCCATTTGGCCGCCCATTCCTGAAATGCGTCCAAAGTACTGTTGTAAGGCACTCGCAGCTAAAAGAATGCAGTTACTTTTGGTGAGCACTGCCGTGTCATCTGCATAGGTAGCGATGAGTGTGTCTTCTCGATCAACATCTGTAATCGCGGTGTGGTTTGGCATATCGGCAGAGAAGATTGAGTATAAAGTTGGGCCTAAAACACTGCCTTGGGGTACTCCAGCTTCTATAACTCTTGTAGTCGACCTGCACTCTTCAGATGTAACGCAGAAAGTACGCGCTTCCAGGAAACTTTTTACCAGTATGTATAGCTGTGGAGTTAAAAGTTGTTTAGATTTGTACAGAAGACCCGGGTGCCACACCCTGTCAAAGGCTTGCTGAATGTCAAGGAACGCTGCGACCGCATACTCTTTATGTTCCAAAGCCTCTAGTGCGAAGTTAACTACCCTATGGAGTTGTTCAGGGGTGCCATGCTGCCTACGGAATCCAAATTGAAATTTTGGGATCGCCAGCTTAACCGCGTCGAGAGACAGCAACCTGTTTAAGATTCAGCCTCTCCATGATTTTTCCGAGCGATGACAGCAGGCTTATTGGCCTGTAAGAGTCCACTTCAGTTGGCGTTTTTCCCGGTTTGAGGATCATGATTATTCTCGCCGATTTCCATGCTTTGGGAAAATAGCCCTCTCGCAAAATGCTGTTGAAGATCCGCACCAGGAACTGCAGGGCTTGATCTGGGAGGAGACGTAAGGTTCTATTATCCAGAAGATCCTCGCCAGGTGTTTTTTTTGGGCGTAAATTTGCCACTAATTGTTTCAGCTCTTGTATAGTAACAGGCTCAGCAGGCAATGCCATTTGATACGGTGTTTCTAATGCTTCCTCAACTATCCGACAGTGGCTCTGTGGCGCATAGTCATACGGTTTAAAGCGTTGCTCCAGACTATTTGCAAACGCTTCTACTTTGTCAGAGCACGTTCTGTACCAGCCACCTGCCGGATTCCTTATAGCTGATTTCGGATTGGCCTGGGTTTTAAAGCGTTTGGTGATTCGCCAAAGGGAGTGGAGTTTGTGGAGGCATCAGTTCCCAAGTTTTCCAGAAATTCGTTAAATTGCTGTTGTTTCCTACGGGACAATACCTTGTGCAATCGATTGGCAAGTCTGTTGCAGATGCGCTGTAGTCGAGGATCGCCTGTCCTTGCGTATTCCTTCCTTACTTTGCGCTTAGTCCGCAGGAGAGCTACAATTGCATCAGGAAGTTGGGGCTGATTTGGCGATTGCGGGTAGTGCCTTTGTCTGGGCGCAGCACTTGCCGCTGCCTGTTTCAGTTTGCTCATAAATAGTTCAATGGCAAAATCAATGTTCTCCGCGGTTTGCATGTCAACATCCAGGTCAGCCAGCTCCTCTAATTGAGTTTTGAAAATTCTCTTGTCTGCGTTGTGTGCAAGTAGCAGCGGGCGATTATTTTTCCTTATTGGTGAGTTGTACAGAACAGCTACAAGGGGAAGGTGATCCGATGAAAGCTCATGATGAGATTGCACTGTAAGTCTGTTCGTATGGAATCCGTTTATTATAAAGAAGTCCAGTGCTGTAGGAGTTAGCCGGGAGTTGGAGGAGTAGAAAGTTGGCTCGCCTGTTGCCAATATTTGATACGGCCCATTGGCAATGGCTTCCTGCAACTGTTTGCCTCTGGAGCATGCCCTAGAATTTCCCCACCAGGAATGCTTAGCATTAAAATCGCCACCAGCAATGAACTTACTACCTAGCGTGACAAGAACAGTCTCAAATTCTGATTTAGTCCATCGCTCACTAGGGGGGAGATACAGCGCTACAAGCGCAACAGTTCCCTCGGATGTTTGCAGACTCACTCTTGCAATTTGGCTGTTGTTTGATGAGATGGGAGGCAGGGGACTGTGTCTCAGGTTGGACCGCACCAAAACAGCTGCGCCGCCTCTGCTGTTGCCACTTGGGTGAAAGGCGTGGTAGGCGTGGTAACCGGGCATGTAGATGCGTTGACCTTCACGCATGTGTGTTTCTGTTGCTAACATTATATCAACATTATGAGCACTGAGGAATAGACGAAGCTCTTCGAATGAATGCCTAGCTAGACCACGTGCGTTCCACAATCCGATTTTTATGAGTGACTGGTTCATGTTGACAATTTTGATATAAGAACCTGCACCAGTTGTCGGAAGGCCTTGTTCGATTCAACAGTATCTTGTATAAGCTTGAAGAGCTGATCCATCCTAGCGTTGATCTCTTGGATAGATTTCTCCAGTGCATGGAACTTATTGTCAGCCGAAGTAGCTTCATACCTCTGCGGCTTGTTAGCGGCATTTGAAACAGCTTGTGCTGTTTTGGGTCGAGCAATATCAGCATATGATATATTGCACCGAACGGTTTCAGCCGGGATGAAGCCGCGGGAAGATGCGATGTTAGATTTCTTCGTCGCCGAAAGACTTGGTCTTTGGCTGACTTTTTTCAATTTTTGTATCCTGACAGGACAGTCTTTATCAGTGGAAGGATGATCACCACCACAATTTACACAAAGAAAGCTTTCGCTGGTGCAAAGTGACGAACCAGTTGTATGTGGACCAGAGCAATTTCCGCATATTGGAATCTGCAGACAGTAATTTTTTGAATGTCCGAAGATGTGGCACCTTTGACATTGCAGTACCTTATTTCTGCGGGGGGCACGTTGGACTGTGACTCTATACCTGCCGAGCTGGGTTATTTTTAGGGAATCAACAACTCCTTGCACTTGTTTGAGGTTGACAAAAAACAGGTTTTGTCTGGTCTTATAATCTACTGTTTTTTCATCATCTTCCTCATTTGTGTGGATATTGCGCCAGTCTACTTTTCTCGGGCAATATATATTAATGGTCTCAAATCCTTTTTCGGCGAATGCTTGTGAAATTTGTTCCTTTGGTACATTGGCATGCATACCCTTGAGTACCACTCTGAACGGCTTGTCCTCCTTAAGCTGGTGATGCCAAAATTTGCAGTTGATCTCAGTTAGTCGCTTTACAGCTGCTCGGAAGGCGTCTGAGTTAGTAGTGTAGATCCGCGACACACCGAACTTCGAGATGCGAATGCTGTAGTTATTAATGTCAATACAAAAGTACTAAGCGCCTGTTCGAAGAAATTTGGATTGATGACATTCGGTACACATATTGCTGGAGGTTTAGGTGGCTCTTTCGAAGATTGTGTGACCCTATTTGCGGGTGCAACATCCTCTCCGTCAGAATCAGTTTCAGATAAGCCTATTTGCATAGCATTCTCAGCTTCTTCGGCCAGAGCTGCAAAACGATTGTTGCTCAGCACAGATGTAGATGAGGTGGATGTTGGAGATTTTTGGAGGTAAGCTGAGTCAGTGATCTGGAATTTGGTCTTGCGAATAGGTTGCGTTGATTTTGCAGCTACTTTTCGCTTCTTGCTAGCGGGAATAAATGGTGCTTGGAAAGAGCATATTCCTTTGTTAGACTCGTAAAAAACCAATGGAGTCGATGAAGTTGTGTTCTGTGATGTGCTGAGTGCTTTTGACATGGTGGCATACATATCTTGCAAAGGGCAGGATGTCGATTTAGCAACTGCACCAGTCGGGGAACTAACAGCTGAACATATTCCACTGCTTTGCCGCCGTGGTTACGCAGCACGAAGTTGTGGAAGATGTCACAAAGGTGATTGCCGTGGTGGTGGAAGCGGTAGTTGCATCTTGGCTTAGCATAGAGCATGCGCCAGTAGTTGAGGTTGATGTTCTCAAGGCAAACTCTTTTAAAATTTCCGCTCTTATTTGAGCAGGTGAACCAGATGCCAATTCCTCCATTTTCTTAAAGTCTAGCATACCGTTGTTGTTAACTCTGGCTAACAGTGTTGCTTAGCTCAAAATCTTGGTAGTAATATGTAATGTTTCACAACACTTTCTTTAACGGTCTGGCAACTATTTGCAATGAGTTGCAAATTTTTATTTGCTATTAGTTATTATTGTTTATAGTCAATTAGATTTATCAATCACAGGTACGCGGGCGGACCCATGTACTGGAATAAGTCTTAGTGGCCGCAGCCAGTTGCACACTAATGTGTTGCAGCAGTTGAACACACACGTGCGGGCACGCTTGCTGGCGCAGCTGCACAGCGGCCACACAATAATAGTTTATTTTGCTTATATGCGCTTTCTTAATGACTGTGTTGTAGCACTATTAACATGTGAGCCCGCGGCGCACTGCCCGGAGCACTTTTATGCCACCGGAGGTGGACTTGTCCATAAATTCGCGAATATTTTCACAATTTACACAGAGCGACGTACCGGCACGTGTATCTCGGCTAAGAGCGTTGCCAGGCTTGAACAAAACATTTGGAAGGCGTTATTAAAGTCGGATCCAAAAAATTGGTACTGCTTCCAGCAAGTCTGAGCTGATTCAAAGACAAATAAAACACATCTGATAAACGTCGTGGTAGTGTGATTGTGATGATGAGGCGCCATTACCATTGTAGATTAATTGGAATCATTTTATATTCTGTTCCTAAAATCGCTTGTGTTCCTCTGTCTGTATGAATGATATTTTTTCGACGTCCTCATAAGCTAACCACGTTTGGTACGTATATTTTTACCCCGCATTTGGCAACTTCCAACTCAAATGTTTACACTAGCATCTTTTAACGACGATGCTCGAGCTAAATAACCACATTTCAAAATGATTTTGTTGATAAACGTATATTTTTGAAGCTACCCGATTAAGTAATTACTTACCTTTCTATTGAAAATGTTCTTTCAAAAGGCATAATTCATAAAAAAGGGTAAATTCCAACAAATAACTTTGTTAAGCCGATTTGGGTGAGCAATTTGAAAACAACCCAGAATTACTCAAAGAACACGTTGATTAGAAATTGGCCTGTAATTGTGTTGATGGCGATTTGTAGAACGCAGGGGTTTGATTAAACCGAATATCTTTCTGCAATTCGTAATATTTAATACACAAACAGCATCTTTAAATATGCTTAAATTCTGCTTGGCTTCTTGCTGCAGGTATTTCAACACTTTTGTAGCAATTTTAGGAACTGCTCATATCATGCTCAGGTACCCAAGGTAAGTTAAGATAATTCTTTGGGGCAACACACTCTGAAGCGTGGCAAACAACACACGCTAAAAGCAAACTCGCCCCCAGAAACTTGACAGCCTTGAAGGTTCCTTTTTGCCTGCTGTCAGGCTAAAGACGCCTTAGCTTATGCTACAAGTTTTTGCCCTAAATGTTGCTTGTGTTTACTTTTGCTCGGTGTGTGTGTAAAGAATATATTTGGCAAACTGCTTGGCGCACTGAGATTCTAAGGCAGGCCACGGGTCGCCTTTCCTGGCTACATGGCTGCCTGACTGTCTAACTGTTTGGCTGGCTGGCATTTCATCATGTTGCACAAATTGCCGCATAAATCAGCAAAATCGCCAAATGAGCAGACGCGGCCAGACAGCCCCGGCTATTTTTACTTACTTTTTTCATTTATACACAACTGTCTGCATTGTTTTTCATTAGTTGCAAGCTTCGTGGTTATTATTCAACGTGGCCGCTCCTCACATTTATTTGTTTAAAGAAAAACTTAAAATTTTGCACATGAAAGTTGGCTTGCTTTAAGCGAGTATATTGCTTGAGTATTAGGTTAAAATATCTTTTGTTTATATTTTCCCTTTTTTTTTGTGATTTTTGCATCAATGACAGTACAATTTTTAAAGCCTTTGGCTTTGTGTCCTGAAGTGTTTGCAATTTTCAGGCATGACTTTGACAATTTTTGACTAAGCCGCAACACAGCGTAAAACCCGGCAGAGGCGAAAAGTTGTTAGAACTTTGGCCATTTGACGGTTCGCTCAGCTCCAATTTTTATTATAGCCCATTTTTGGGGCATTTTTTGCCAAATTTTATTCACATTTTATGTTGTGGAAACTGTTGGCAAAATACATATTTGTGCAGTATTAAAAGCTTCCCATTTTTGCGGTGAGTTTATATATAAATGAATATATACATTTGCATGTGTTCCAGTAAACATTTTCCACTTAATATCACGTGGAATAGTATATTATTTAATTAAAATTATTTTAAATGCATTGCAAATTAATTGTTTAAATTAAGCAATTTTTGAAAACCATCTTAGAACTCAGCAACTAATCAAAGAATATATATAATTCGACATTTATTTATTACATTTGGGCTCTCGATCTTATTATATTCGTTTGGTGAATATTTGTCTTATTTTTTTAATGATTTTTAATGTAGAGTTTTAAAACGAGCTTGAATCTGAAAAAAAGCGAACTCATTTTACACATTTTCTATTGATCTATAATTAATTATAATAAATAAATTTGTGTATAGAAAGTATCGAGCTTTCCAAATTACATTTCCTATGAAATTTTGTGCAGAAAGTGATTTCCGAAACTCATTGGGGAATTTGTATTGAGTAATATTTTACTCAAGTTGTATTTTTTTCTTCTGGTGTACCATGCTGTGGGTGTTATAAAAATGTAATAAATGGCACGTTGTAAGCCTTTTTTAATGATCAGCCATGTCTGGTTGTTTGTATGTGTGTGTGTGCCCTTTTCATTTGGTGCTTTTTTTGTATCAAGTCATTATGCCTTTTTCAATTTCGCTTTGCACCTTAAGGAAATTGCTTTTATGTTGGGAGCAATAAAAATACGAAATTTAATTTACAGCCAAAGGAGTTAAGGAAGCAGCCTAAAGGCTAACAGCTTAACCAGCTGGAGATTAGACCACAGCTAAGGACCATAAGTCCTTATATAAAAGCAAATTTTGTAAAAGGAAACTGCAAGGGGCAAGTTGCAATGCCAACAAAGCTGCCACCTGTTGCGCAAGAAGAAGCTACTTTGTCTGGCGCCACAACTATTATGTCTGATTATTAAGTGTGTTAGCCATAACAATGGCAGGCACTTGAGCCCGCGGCTCTGTGGCATTGTGGCTCCCAAGTGCCGCATAGCCCGCAAAATGGTGGCATTCTCTTGGCCTCCACGTGACTTTAAGTGCGCTTTATGCGGCTTTTGGCTGTGGCTGCAGCTTCAAGTTGCTTAAAGTCTTCCTTAATCGGATTGGCTGACAAATTTCAGCAGCTGCGAAGCGTAAAGTGCAACCGCAAGACAAATGTGTGGCCACAAAATACTGGCAACAGCAAATTAATTTACTTTCATTTGACTGCAACCCAATTACAACAAAGCTAACAACAAAGCCCAGCATAAAAGACAAACACTCTGCAGCTGCTGCTGAGCTTATAAATCAACAGCTGTGCCAGCTCCACAACAGTTGCAAACAGCGCAGAAAAGGATACTTGCAGTTGACCCAATAAAGGATATGAAGAATACAAAATATGGCATGCTTTGCATTCAAATGGAAATTAAGATGCTTCTCCGTAAATTCAATTACTTATTTTGTGCTTAAAGGGTTATTCATTATTTTAAAAGGAATTCGTAAGCTTCTACGTTGATAATGAAGTAACTTTTTAAATTTAATTGAATGAAGGTTTTCATCGTCTTAAATTAATTGTAAATAAAATTTGATTTATAGGAATCAGTTTGAGTTTATTAAATTATACTAGCTTTAATTAATTAATCCAAAATAAATATAACAAAATTAAATTAAATAAAACTATACTAAAATTTAAAGAATCTAATTTATATTTATCAATGGCATATTTAGCTTTTAGTTATATCTTACAGTTCTATTTATATTTATACTGAATTCAGCAATTCATTGTGAAGCTTCAGCTAGACTAGAATTTCTATAAAAGTTTCTTGAAGTGAAAACATAATTTTCTCTGAAAAGTGGAGCACTTTTTAAGAGTTTCATCTGCTACCACGAAGTCTATACCATATTATCTTCATTCTTTCATTTATATCTATTCAAGCGTGTGCTAGTATTTTTCATTCGCTTACTTGTGCTGGTTTTAGTTTGTTTATTTTTATTTCGGTTTCATTAATACCGATTACATTGTGCTTGAGTAAGGAGTGCTGTAACTGGGAAGCAGCATAAAGTGAAATTAAATGGAATATTACGTATACGCAACGTGCTAAGCTGGCGAGAATGGTCAGATAATAAGCAAAATGATGTCGCTGCCATAAAGCGAAGTGGCAGCTTCTTGGCTTACATAGAGTTCAACGAACTCGATTTTTGTTGGGTGTTGAATGCTGTTTAATTATTTAAGCAGCGGCATATTGTCCGCAATCATACACACACACACTCACACGCAGTTAAGGATGTGAGACAGAACTGGGATCGCATCTGTTAAGTAGGTATAAAAACATGCATTTGGGTCAAGCCGTGCGCATCAATCATGGTTTTTATGGTTCTTGTTTGGACAACAATGGCCAGTCGTTGAGTTTTATGAACTACGCTTGAACTAAAGCCACAAAAGCCAGCACTCGAGCCACATTTGCAGAGCTGCCCATATGAGTGATGTGGCCACAGCAGCCGAAAAAGTGCGCTTTAATTCGGCTAATGGCCAACATTTTGTCATCAGATGGCTTAAATCATTTCGCTTGGTTCACTGGCTGCGCATATTTGGCGTTGATGTTGACACAAATTGAAATTAATAAAGCGCCTTCCCTTCCACACCGCAGCACGTTAGCCTTGGTTAGTGTGTGTGTGTGTGTATGTGCTGTGTTGTGTTTGTTTATTTGACAAACTGTTGAACAGCTTCTGACAGTCGAGTGCCTAACTGGCACGAGAGAGCATGCAACTGAGAGTTGAGGGCAGAGAAATGTGAGAAATGACCAAAATTTGGCTAACATAATTTCGGCTAGATGGTTGGGCTGTTATGACTAAAAATGTGGCCAATAATTAATGCAGGAATGCTTATTGTGACTGACTGCTGTTATATGGCCATATTAGCCCGATTTAACACTGTTCATGACATGATTGAGCAATAAAGTGCGGATTATGTGTTATAAATGTTCCAGAATGTGGTTTAATTACATGTTAAATAACCATAGCAAATCATATAGTACCGAAGAATACATGTTTTCAGCTCTGAGTGTTTTTTTGTTGGCCATTGAGCTGATTGCTTGTTGCCCAATTGGCCAGCTAGTTTAGTTTAAGGACTTCTCCCACCCGGATTGCAGCTTACTAAGCAAATTTGTACGATTTATTTAGTAGAAATTGCAGACCAGCTTGCCAGCTGACCTAAAAACACATCAATAAATTTAAAACCAGAAAATTACAATTTTGTCTAAGCGAACCGTAAATTCTTCTGCCCAACGAAGAGACATTAATCAAATGAGCCGAGCATAAATCTAAGTGGCATGGGAAAAATAAATGAATGATTGTAAAAGAAATTAAAGGCATCAAGAGTGCGATATGCTGTTGCCATACCAAACTAGGCATAAACAAATATAGAAGCTCATAAATATGTGCCAAAATGGCTGCGCCTTAAATAACATGACAAGGCCAAATTAAATTTGCCAAAAATATCAGCAAAACAAATAAGTTTAATGGGGGCGGGCGTGTTCGATCGAAAAATGCCCTGTTACAAATCACATATATATGTATAGAGATTCCTTCTGCACCCCGTTTAATGCGTTACATATTTGGTATACAAATAGTTATATACGTGTTTTTATCCGATCGCTTTGAAACCTTTCAACTTCCAAGATACTCCGAACATGCTAGAATATACGCTGCACAAGAGTCAAGTCAATCTTTAAACTTGGGGAATGTAGACAGTTGTGCATTATAAGCTGCTGATCATGAATTAATATTGCATTCTATCTATCATATTCTATTTGACTCTATTCTACCATTTGTATGTGTACAGGGTATAATAAACATAACTTACGCGTACACACAGGCACACACCGGATTGACCAGACAATGGCACAACAAAGGCGCAGCGTTGTGCTGTATTTGTACAGCAGACAGCAAGTAAACAATAAATAGGAGCACGCGCCTAGAACTATGCAAAACAAATTACACACAGAAGAGACAGAAGCTGAATGGAGTGCGGCTTTGCAAAAGATATGACCCAAAATGTATATCTACATATATTCCAATGTGTGCTCCAGTAATTTGCATAAATAACAACAGCGTTCAGGATAGTCGGATGCTGATCATGGTAGTCATGTTTGGCATCAAGTCAAGTCAGGCATAAATTTGTATATTTTACAAGCCATTTGACTTTGAGTTGGGTCGCCCAGTGCTAATTAACACATAAGCAGCAAACACATTACTTCCCTTCATTCCCAGTGTCCTTGTCTCCCTAAGAAACTGCTTATGTGTATCTCTGCCTAAATGAACTGAGCCTGACAATATATTTAGTTGCCATTTCAAATCGCTTTATGTGTGTGGTCAGCAGACAAGTTGGCAGAGAAAGCATATGAGTTTATAGAAAGTCAGACAAGCAATTTCTAAGTCTTCGAAAACGATAAGGATTCACTTATACTTACAGCAAAAATGTTGAATTGTGTAAGAACTTGCCTTGCGCTGAATTACTTTAAATAATATTATATTCATCTTTAAAACAGATTTAGCTTGAATGATAATGATAATTATGATTTGTAATTTTCATTATTAAAAATCAAAATTTTATATCATGATTGTTTGTTATTTTCTCTATGGCGAAATAAGAGAGTAAATATTTGTTATAATCATTTGTTGTTATTGTACAAATTGAAGCTCAGCGACTAATTATGCGTTATACTATTCTAAGAAGAGCTTTCAACAAAAATATTTCTATTGAAACTTAATTTTATTCAAAAAATGTTGTACACTTACGTAATTAAACTTACACCCACAGCATTTTCTTGATAGAGCATATTCTGGAGCAACTTTATTTTCAGTAAAGAACATTTTCTGGCTTAATTTGACGTCAACACCAGTATCTTATCCCTCTGCCAGGCAACTTCCTGGACAAACTCTGGTAACTAACAAAAAGTTGGGCGTAAACAGTTTGTAGAACAAAAATCTTTCACTTAAAGCTGCTGCAGGCAACAATAATATATATTGAAGCATTCTTATAGGGCTGTCACTCTCATTTTGGCTTAGCAATCTAGCAAATTTAATTACTGCCTGGTCCACAGCTGCGTCTTGTGATTAACCAAATAACTAAAGACTAAGCTGAAGGGCCCTGCCAGAGGGCCAGCATAGCGATTTGAAATGGCAAAACAATCCGCAGAAGAATAAATACTCGTATTTTTAAATTCTACAACCGACAGTTGTCAAAGGACGCTCTGTATAATAGAACAAGCGCAAGAAGAAGCCTGTAAATCGCACATACACACATACATTTATAAACATAGCAGCAAAGCGGAAACTACGAACGCTTGCGGGAATGCAGCAGCTTTATAAGGAAACAGCTCGGACAAGTTGGCAAGTCTGAAAGTAGACAGAAGGACAAGTCGGGCAGGCGGGGCAGGCAGGAGCACACTGGCAGTGCAGTCCTCTGCCATCGGAGGCAGTCAAGTGCCCCTGGTCGCAACTACAACTAGACGCCCGAGTTGTTATTTCTGATTTTGTTGGTTTTACAGTTTACGGATTCTCAACTCGGTGCTACGCTCCGTAAAGCTGCAATGGGCCACTTGGCGGCTGACTTTGATTCTATTTAAAGCAAACCTGCCTGCCCCAACCGCCTCGCACCGCCCCGTCTGTGTCTTGCCGTTGTCAGTACAAGTAATTTGGTGTGTAAATGAAAAGTGTGTGTTGCCTGCTCGTGTTATGCAAATTACTGCGGTTTGTAACCGTTGAGGGATTGGCTACGTGTTGGCCTCTTGGCCCTGATAGTTTTGCCAAAAAAGTTTACTTTGTGGAACGTAGGTACTTAAAAATATATTGTAACATCTGCTGCGGCGACTGTTGGCACTTTGTTGAGTTCCCTTATAATGACATAGTTCAAACTTTGCAATTTTGACTGTAATTAAATTTCTACAACACTTCCTGTTGATAAAGTTTTGAAAGTTATATGTATTAAAAATATAATAACAATTTACGTCATGTAATCGGGTAAGTCTATGTTTTAATTAGTTTTGAATAAAATTATAAAATTTAGCTGGCAGACACCCTTGTTTTCTCCCACGCAGGAAAATATATAATTTTAATAATTTTAAACACAGTTCAACAATGAATTTGCCTAACCTTTAACCAGAATTTTATGTACCGTATTTACTAGTAGTCTTAAAAAGATAGAATTAGCTTTGTACAATTTAAGCGATTTAAACCTGATACGGTACTATATTATAGTCATTTTAAGTAATATACATTAATAATTTGATAAAAAATAATATGATAGAATACTCAAATAAAAGATGACGAGCAAATCATAGTTTGCTTTATTCGTAAACAGTAAATAAATTTGAGAAGCGCGCCAGAATCGCAAGTACAAATCTCAGCACTTTATCGAATCGCATACAAATCCTTTGTAAAAGGATATTACGAATGGAATGGAATGCGACAAATTGAAAATGAAACAATAAAGTGAACCAAGTCCTTTAATTGCAATGCAAACGCTTGATTGAAAAACGTTACCGTATAAAATGTCAAATGTGAATCAAATGTGCAATTGTCTGCATTAGTGTGTGGGTGTTTGGGTGTGTGTCTGTGTGAGGGCGTTATAAAGTGCTTTGTGTCAAAGGAAAAAATGCATTGAGTGTACGTGCTGTGCAAACCAAATGCAAGCACGCACTTAATCATTTATGCACTCACACACACAGTGGTGCATTTTGGTTGGTTGTGTGCGTGTGTGTGTGTGTGTGTATCTGTGTGCTTGCCACATTTGACATTGCGCACGTATAAAGCGCCGAGACGTACGCGACTTTTACACGCCCGGCAACATTTTGCTTTTAAGTTTCTATTTCTTCTGCAACTACAATACCATTGAAGTAAATTATGTGACAAATGACAAATGCAACGCAGAAAACATTGCACAGCATTTGTATTTAAACATTGTTAAAGTTCTGAATTGAATACAACGAACTTGCTGAAAGATTCTCTCGCTCGTCATCTGTCAGCGTCTCTGGCACTCATAAAAATCACCTCCGGGCCAATGGAACTGAAACTGCCAGTGGCGATGAGCTCTCACTGGCAAGAGGATGTTTATGCCAATTTTATTGGAATTGCGTAAATGATGTCGTCGTCAGTTCGTCACTGACTGCATATTTACCACTACCACTTGTCCCTTTGATGCTACTTCGTTCTTTCATTTGTATACCTTGTATCTTAAAATGATGACAGACAGATCCTTCTTAATCAGCATTAATGTAGTTTGAGAATGTTATACATATCACATAGTAGCCATCTTTTTGATTATAGTATGAAAGTAAAAAAAAACTAATCGAAATTCGGAGTAGTAGCACATTAATTTAACTTTACTGTCTGCAAGAGTATCTGATCATCGACAATCCCAAAATAGCAGATTTTCAATTTTGTTTCCTGTTAATTCTGCTTCTGTTTCCGTCACTTTGATGTGGTTTCTGACGATGGAGATGCACTTGCTGAGGTGTGGAAACAAATTAGCTATCAGACACACATGCATGTATGCACCTCCAGTTCATATTTTATAAACTTGCACACAAAAAGCCAAAAATTCGAAGAATACTGCAATGAGTTTTCCCGGTAAGTTGATTGACAGCTTGGCAGGGCCAAAGTATTAAATTGAGAACAATCTCACGACAAACTATGCAAAGTGCAGTGATTTAAAAAGAAAATGGAAAATAATTGCAATTAATTTTACAGTTAATTAAATATAAAATCTGGAAAAATAGTTAATGAGTAAAAAAATGAAGTGGAATACAAAAAGTTTGTTTAAAGCGCTAACATATTAATTTATATACAATTACTTTCAGCATTTTACTAATAAACATTCAATAATTAATAAGCTAATAAATATTGATTCGATCTCTTTATATGCGTATTAATATAAGAGCAGAAACAAGTTCATCATACTAAAGCAACTATTTAATGCAGATGAATGTTATTTGGTACAGTTGTCAACAGCACCGGGAGAAATGAAAAAACTTTCACAAACATTCAAATCAAATTCAATTTAACTTATGCAGCGTGAAATTACTTTATACTTGTACTTTGCAAGCAATTTGTGCGGACCATTGGCCACCCACTCAATTTTTACATTATTGTAAGCTTCATTAACTTCAAAATGTCGCATAATAAAAACAAAATTCATCATCATGAAATTTGCTTAAGTCCTTTTATTTAATTTAATTTCACTTAAAGCGCCACAATTCATTGCATACTTTGGTGCGTTGTCGACCGCTGACGCTGACCTAGTTCCAATTTACCAAGGCACTTGGCCTGGCTGCTGTTGACGGGTTTTTGCTGTTGGCACTTTCACTCGGGTTGAAGTTCTTGCGTGGGTTGAGCAATATTTCAAGTATTTACTGAGCATAATTCTGTTATTCGTTGTCGCCTTTGCGTTTTCTCATTAAGCGCCTTACGCGCTTACACAAAAGCACGGAAGTGGTTTAAGTTTTTGCCCACTTTAAGGCTCTACTTGTTTTTTTTTATAGTTCATTTTATTTGTGCTGCCATTCCACTTTGCATGCAATTTAGTAATACACACTTATTTTTAGTGCACTTCACATTTTGTTGCAATTATCTGGCCTGGTCCGGGTCCTTAGGCGCGGATTTCAACGCTTTGGCCATTTGCATAATTTACAAGTTGCGCTCGTAGCCATTGGCAACCATTTTTTTACGATTTTTTAAGTGCCCCTGGGTTTAGTCTGCAGTTTCTCCTGCGTTTTTATGTTTTGTTTCCTTTTGCTTTTCAACGACCTTCTGCCTGGTGTGTTTGTTGTTTTTTAAAAGTTTTGTAAGTTTTGTACAGCTGCATGCACCTAGACAAAACAGCAGGCGCCTGCGTCAGAGTGTGTGTACATGTACGCTTCCGTTTCCGGCGTTGCTTACACAGTGCTTACTTTTGCCTGCATGTTGCTCATACGCACCATGGCCGCACTGGAATGGCACTAAAACTGTAATTGACTTGGGGCTATGTTAAATTTATGGCCTGCCAGCTCATCCGCTGCTGCCGCTGCCGCTGCTTATGCATGCAAATTGTCATTGCAACAGTTGCTAAGTTTTCTTTTATTTGCGTTCACATTTTGTGCAACATTTTTTGTTTTTTGCCGGTTGCTGCCACATGAACTGAGTGGCAGTTTGTGCTTATGAAATGAAATGAAATTCGCTTTTCATTACTTTTCTCGTTTACATCTGACTAGTATGTGTGTGTGTGAGAGAGTGACAGTGTGCTATTATGTGATAGTACGCTCAGCTCCATTGTTCTGTGTAAATTCTTATCGCAAGAGCTTATTGTAGTCTCAGCATACAGCAGCACAATGCGGAAATGTTCCTTTGTGTTTGCAATTAGGGCGACTTCCGCAATGATTACAAATAACAAAAATACCTTAAGGACAATTGTACATTTATTATCTATGATAGTGCCCTTGGCTGGTCATTTTAATGCTTTTGTAAATGTTGTCAATTGGTATAAGAGCAAAGCTAAGAATTAAGATGTGAATAACAAAAGCACACTTAAGATTATTGCTGCTCCATCTCCTTCTTTAAATGAGAGAAAGTAGGTTATAAAATAACTAATTTTATATTTTATCTATATCTCCCAGTTAAAGTGATTATCATGCATATGCCACCTAAAAACTCCACGAACTCCAAGCCCATAGACTTACTAACTGAAATGTGTGTATTTATTTGTAAGTTACGTTCCGATATTATAATTTTTCAGATTTCATATGTAAGGTTTTCAGTTTAGGAAAATTTAAATAAAAGTGATAGTTAAGTTGTTAAGCTGAGAGAAACTTATACGTACCTTTTTGAATAAAATGCCCCTTGTAATCCATAGTCATAATATAAATGTAACATTTGAAAAATGTATTTAATAAAGAACAACATGACAGAGTTCATTTTCGTGAGTGTATCTATTTGTATTCTTGGTTGGTTTTACTTTATGTTGTTATTCTTACAAGAATTCCCTTTGCTAAATACAAATATCAATAATCATAAGATACATACTCGTACGAGTACATTTGTCAGCAGACAGGACATCAGATATGCCTGCAGGCGCTGTTTCTGCTACAACGAGCACTTCAAAATGATGACAATAACAACAATGAGCTGGCAAAACATCTGTGAATTCGATGCTCCCTGTACTCCACACCCTCTAAACGTCTGCCCTCGCTCCCAGGCCAGCATGCAAAATACAAATCAATTAGGCGTTAGAAAGAAAACACAGATGGCTTGGGCCCAAAACCCAATCCCGAGACGAACCAACATCCTGACATGAGAGTACATATGTGTGTGTGTGTGTGTGCGTGATTTTATTTATTTGCCACCCCCGATCTTTGTGAATGCCCTTGGCGACGCCTACTTAATGGTTATCAACGGAACGCTATTAACGCCACGTTGATTTATTGCAATTTAATTTTGTTTCAATTTGGCCATGTTCGAGTATTTTATTTCACAAATTATGTGCAGACACGACTGGGGCGTGTCCTGCCCTTAGATTCGTAGGCGTGTAGTACCCTGGTTATTTATAGCGCTGGGCACCTGATTCACTTGGAAGGACCAACTGAAAAGTTGCCTTTAAGCTTACTTACAGATTACTCAGCAAATGTACAAATTTTTATTGCTAGACAATAAAATAGCAGCGTTATCGAATTTGGCTTTAATTGGTTTTCTTGTTTATTTAGAATGTGCTTTTTATAGGTTTTTTAAGGCTACTTTGAGCTTTTAATTGCCTGATTGCCATGCAAATTTTCACATTGATTCAACAACTGATTTCAATTTCCTAATCAAGTGCCCAAAAGTATTTTAAACATATTTTGCTTGATTTAAAATGTAGCATAATCCTTTGAGTTACAGTTCGAATAGCTGAAATTACTGGGTCCTTTGTTGCGAGTGCCAGTAAGTATATGCATATATAGAGTGAAAGCACTAACTTTATCGTCCCACTTTGCTTTTCTTGTTGAACATATAAAGCAGCGCCTTTGTGTATGCTACACTTCTTGGCATGTTCTTATCGTTGACAAGGTGGCTAAGGGAACCGTATACATATGTATGTGTGTGGGAGGCTATTCAAACGAATCTTGTGGTTTAATATGATGCTGAAAGCTCAGATTCTGGGAATTCGTAAGCCATATTGATTGACTGTTCGCTGGAATGGCGCGACGTTTTCCATTTTATGTATAAAAATAAATGTATTACTTCATAAGTTTGTTATACATATAAAAAAAATTAAAATTGTGGCTGAATTTATTTTAGTCTTTTTCCAAAGTATTTGTGGTTATAGAACTAGCTAAATAAAATTAGTACGGCGTTTAGTAATATCTTCATCGCTGTAACATGAGGTATTTTCTATAAATTTGCTTTGTGTTTTTTTTTTGCATTTTTCCATTTAATCTCTCTAGTATGAAATAACTGAAATTTAACTTTAACTATATTTACAAGAATTACTTAATCAAAAAAGAAAAATATTATGTCTGTCTAAATTTTATAGACGGTTCGAAATTTGCAAATTGAGCTCAAGTATAAGAGACCGAATAAAACGCTTTTGAAAACATGAAAAAACCGTACTGCGACTTTTGCAAGTAAATTCTTTTAAATGTTTGATTTAAAATTTCAGCTAAAAATAAATGACTTTTATAAAATCGTTAAACTGTGATATTTTGAGATTTTAATTTATTCAATTTTTATTTGATTTTCGTAGAAATAGCTATTAAGTAAAAATTGTAAAAAAAATTAAACAATGAAAAGCCCCAAATTGGTGGCTTATATTCACAAATAAAATTAAAAATAATTACCAATTAATGAAATTATGCCAAGTAACTGTTTTCATAATAGATATTAATGGTTTTACTGCCTGTAAAATCATAGAAATCTTTCATATTAATCTTTACCACCTCCACAATTAGCTCGTAAATGGAAAATTGTATTTTGTTTTGGAGAATGCTAAGCAGACAATTTAAAATAGAGTAAATAGACCTTGTATAGAGCTTGTCTCACTTTTCAGCATGTGTCCCCAAGTGCTCGCCCTGTGCTCTCGTTAGCAGTGTCACAGCTTGTTACACAATCAATTGAAGCTTTAACCATCACTCGAGGCTCTAAGAAAAGTTTGGAGCCCCTTTTAATTGTGCACATTAGCCAAACAAAAACATAGGGTTCAAAGTTCAAGCGTGACAAATAAGACAACAATTAACTTTAATAGCCATTTTAGCCCCGAATCCCCGCGGCAAGGACCAAATCCATGAGAATAATTTGTGAAATTAACACTTTCACTCATACTTCAAGTTATACTTCATCGTTGTTTGTCTGTCGTAAAATTTGACAATACGCCTTTTGGGTGCAGAGGGGAGCAGGACAAGCACAATTTTGTTGGTAGATGCCAAAGTCAAGACGCAAATTATTGCAATTAGTTGGGAAAAGTCGTTTATTGATTTTGTTGGTCAAGTGACACTTGGGGATTTGAACCATGAGCTTGTCCTTTCCGAAAAGTGTCAAATATAGATGATAGCGACATGCAGCTCTGAGAATTTTTGAACCATGGACCACGTGGCGTATGAGCATTGAACTATGGAGTGTCGGCCGTGTTAATGCACTGTTAATGAGCTGCCAAAAGTCACCGAAGCATTGAATTAAAGCAACCAACACTGAAGTCTCAACAAAATAATATTAAAGTACATTTCAGGGTATAAACGGAAGTGCATTGACATTGACTAAATAAGTAATAATAAATAATATTTCATTAGGGTTGCCGGACAACAATCATGGCAGAATAATCGAAGGCACGCACAAGCACGGCAGTATCGACGACTTGAGCTGGACACGACTAGATCGTGATGGCAACAAATCCTAATCCTTATAAATCGCCATGACACACACAACTCGCTGAGGCGACGTGCCAGATAAAAGTCTTGTCAAAATGTATTTTATGGCAACCAGAGTAAGTTACCAAAGCCCTGCGGCCTGCGGGCTGCCGCCTGTGACGTTGCACGTTGCCTGCGGTTGTTAATAAAATAGATGTTGTGTCCATTTCTCTACTTGGCTAAGAGCACATCATGTTGTTAACTCATTTTTCGCCCACTTCACCACTTCCCCTGGGTCACATTCAAAGCTCTTGCTGAGCCTGGCGCTACTCAAATACTTTGTGTCCTTGTGTCAACAATGGCACTGGCCAAATGCAATTAAGCCCAACTATGCACGTCTGTGACTGGCGCCTAGAAATATGCTTTAATTTGTGTTAAAGCACTGCAAGTGTAATTAATGCCACGCCCAGCCCTAGCCCGCCTCTCTCTCCCATATGCTTATTTACAAGCCCAAGTGCTGGGCAAATACTTCAAGCTCTGCACAATAAACAAACAGCTTGGCAGCTTTGCGTCCTGGCAGCCTGGGAGCTTGGCAGCTTGGCAGCCCGTCTGTCTCAATCGTCTGCGTGTCTGTTGTCCTTGCGCAAATTTACGCTCGCAAGCCGCTTAGTACTGTAATTTCTGCTGCCCGCCACCACTGCCACATGGCCAACTTGTGGCAAATTAAATTGTTAAAGGGGAGTGAATATCTCAGCAGCCCAACAACTCAGTTAATGACGCCGCTTTGTGACCGCTAAGCGCTTAACCTTCAGACGTTGCGTCGTCGAGACATGTGACACGCAAGTATGTATGTATATAAATATACGTATACATATGTATCTTATTTTACATTTATTTTCGCTGTTCTGCTCTTTACACATGCTTAATTTTGCTTGGAAAATAAGCTTAAGACACATCTTAATGCCAGATTAATGGGTTCTTGTATGGGACCCTCGTTGCATTATATTAAAATAACAGCTGACAAAGAGATGATATCGTAAGCAAGACAGGTTTCTGCATACCCAGCAATCTAAGCAGATTATTAAGAATTAATTTAAAAGATTATACAACAAAATATTCAACAAATTTCTACACTCTCTTTTCACAGAGAAAATGCATTTATTGAGTTTGCATAATGTACCTTGTTCGCATTCAAGAGTTCTATAATTTTTATCTATTTTAATTATTGTACAATTGACGATAACTTTTGCAAATAAGCTTCAATAACTTAGCTTATCCCAATTTTCAACTTTAAGATTTGAAACTGAAGCCAGACATCAACAATGTATTTGAGGGCAATGGCTGCTATTGAAAGCAGGTAAGCATATTAATAGAATTGTACAAATACATATTACTTATTATGCTTGACAAAGAGCCAATTAATGTTCGCTTTTGATGGCCACATTAGCCCAACGGCCGCCATTGTTATACCAATTACATACCTATACATGTATGTACTTATATAATACATACATGTGGCACAACATGACGCCGTACATGGCCAGACTAAAAATAAATGCGAAATATTAAAAACAAGTGCTTGAAGTCCTTCAGACGCCAGGCGACAACGAAGCCTAGGCAACATTGAGTTGCGAACCTCAGGGTCATTAGCGTAACACCCATGTGATTAACAGGGCCAACAATATTGGCCAGCTTGGACTCTGTCTACTGATTAAACTGATAGAGTCAGCCAACAGCCAACAAAGGGCGAAAGAAACTTGCACAGTTCATTTTTAAAACCAAACTCAACTCATGGTTATAACAGCTAATATTCAAGTATGTGAGCAGTGCACAGTTCTGGTCAAGTAAGAATATAAGGAGCAAGGAGAAAGTACATAGCCAGTAGCGGTCGTTCAGCAACTGCTAGAAGTGTATCCTGGACAAAGCTGGCACTCAGCTAACAAATAAATATAGAAGCTGCGTGTGCGGCTGCATAATATGCTTCGATTTTGCCAGCACACAAACATAAAATTGCGCAATATTTTTGTTTGTGCTGCTGGCTAATCGTGCAAGTAAGAGTGTGTGATGAGAGCAAGGGGCAGAAAGGGAGAAAGTCCAGCAAAATCCAGAAGGAAAAGCATGGGAAAGCTTCATGCACATCAAATGAAATTGTTGCCCATTCCACCAACCAAAGTGCCAGACATCGGGTTGGGATACGGATACTTTCTTATTGGCAGCACTGCAGTGTTTGATATTGGCCATGGTCAGAACTGGCTCATAGATTTGGCGTAAGCTGCCATATTTGACTTTGTCTAACCTTTTGGGCGCTGCTCGAAGAGTGTGGTGCACTTGTAATTGGCATATCTGTGTCAGAGCCATCAACAGCTCAATGTGCCAAGATTAGACTCCAGGGTGTGGCCTTGCAATTGTGTGCCAGAATGGACTTGTTGACGAGCTACAATGAAACCCGTATACTACATCCATATACAGGTTATTGAGTTGTATAGTACAACTACAACTACCATGTTTGCATCACTTACGCATCACTTATGAGTATGACATTCATTTTACTCTTTACCTCCGCTCGCCATAGCATTGTATGCTTGATATACATTTTTGTGTAAGCTTCTGGGTTTTGGTTGAAACTGTTCATGATTTACTACTTGGCTGTGCTTACATTGCATAACAAATCACTTCATTTAGATGGCAAATGTGTTGGAGCTGCCTGCCGTGCAGACATAAAAGAAATCCTCTTGGCAGTTTCAAAGTATTGTTAGCATCGGTCAAGCAAAATCTACATTTAAGCCATTTAAAATTCAAATCAGTCCAAACCCTTTTCTAACCGGACCAACACGTGGCATGTCATCCGAGAGGAATCAAATAAATAATACCAGTTCAATAACCTCTTTATGTTCACATTTTTCTTACCCTTTTATCCAACAGTTGAGAATTGTGTTGATAGATTAGCTCCAACCCATCATTCAGTTCATTTTCTATCGCCCAGACGTCTATGAATTTAACATTCCTTTTATATGACAGGCGTACAGCATTTCATTTATTTATTTTTAATTTTCGATTGTCTATATTATGTTTGCTGATGATAAGGGGTTTTGATATGACGGTGTCTAATCAACCGCGTAGGAATTGCAATCAGAGTATTTATTTTAGAAGTCCACTTATTTTTAAGAGGGGCTTCAAAATAAAAATAAGCGTTAAAATAATTTCGATTAAATTTGACTTGGTAAATAAATCGATAAGATACTTATTACCAACTGTTGCAAAATTCCTATTCGCTTGTCTAAGCCAACAAAAGTCTTTATATGGAGATCTAATCTTGTTTAATAACTGATAAATGAGTTTTCAGTCATCTACTCGCATATTCAATGCGCCACAGCTGTCAAATAAGAATATTTTAGGGAAATTGCAAAAACAAACTTGAAATTTATTTGATGCGTTGAAATGAAGATGAATTATATGCTTATCCTTGCGGTTCCCTTTAAGGGCGCTCGGATAGGGCACCAGAAACTATCACTCAAATCAATAAGCTGTTGGCATTTGTGTCTTGCGCCGACTTTGATTTTTTATAACTTTGTCATTGCCTGCTGGGCAGGAAGGGCAATGTAGGTTGCCTTAACCTTACTCTTTGTTGGCCATATGTTGTCTGGGTCTGTGTGTGTCCTCATTTAAATAAAACCAAATTTATGGCATACACACACACACGCGCACACTCTTTGAGCGATTGGCGCGTTTTAACTTGGCTTACTCTGCATGTGCGCGCCTGGCGAGTCGACTTTCTATTGTTGGAGGTGGCGGGGAGGATGTTTAGGGCTTGGGGCTATTTCCGTTCTAACAATGGCTGCTCGTTGACGTGATTTATACGTCGGAGTGTGTAGAGATTTCATTACATTTCAGATGCGTGCTACACTTGGAGAGGCCGCCCAACTTTATGTCTGTTTCTTCGTAGAAAACGGAAATTTAGTTTAATCGAAGTTGTTGCCGCGCCCTGCGACCGCTGATTGATTGCCCATTTAATAAGCCAGGCGCCTGGCATGCAAATTAACTTAAAAAGCGTAACAAAAAGTTTTGCTTGTTTTTCAAGTTTAATTTGCAGCTGCGAAACAAATGACATTTGCCTTTTATTGTTTGCCATTGTTTGGCTAAAAAGGAGGTTTGTCTCTTAGCAACTTGCACAAAATTTTAAATTTGTATCAAAGACATCACCGCATCACAGCTGTGACTGTAACCGTGACCTCAGCGCCAAGATTGTGTCTGCTGTTGTCTTCTGTTTGATTTTGCGCTAACCGAATAAAAAACAAACTTTGCAACCAAAGTCATTCACATGCTTGGGAAATGCGAGGGTGGGTATCAAGTTTATATTCAAGCAAAATCTAAATCAAAACTACTTCAATAATATTATTGAATTCAATAATATTTTTTGAAATTATTATTGATGTTGGTGAAATTGATAGTCAATAAACCAAGGCAGTTGTTTACTTTAGTCTAAATTATGTAGAGGCAAAAGGTATATATTTTTGAGACTCACAAGAAGCGATTGTTATTAGAAATTATTAAAATCAATTGCCAACCACTCTACACAAAGGACAAACCAGGAATATAGATAATCTGTTTAGAAATTCGTATCTTTACATGTGTTTGCCATATGAAACTTTCAGTCAAATAATTAGGTCCGACCCTCGATAAAAGGCTAATCTGAAAGGGGCACAACGATTTGAAGAAGCACCTGGATATCAAATTGAGATAAACTGGCCTCTCAGTTACAAGTTAGAGCTCAGTTTGCGATACAAGGTACTGGTTTACAAATGTATCCAGGAACTTACTGGATCACGCTGTGGGGTACGTCGTCCAACTCGTCAATAGGTTGTCGATGTATCTGAATACGTTTGGCAACAATCTGCTGGACAATAGTCGACACCCAAAGGCTACACATGAGTCATTCTCTGAACCTGCTCTTTCCGTTTCCAGTGGACTAGATACACTGCCAATATTTTACCTTTCATATTTGAACATTTGTTCACACAAAATGCCATAGTTTCTTTGAACCACCCACGATTCTGAACATATTGAAATCAAAATGGTTGACGCAAAGTGCATTTGGGTAGCTGCATTGCAAATTGAACTCTTGGAATTCAATGCATTATTTAGTCGAAAGCGCAGATGAGCTGCCTCAGGAGACAACGGCAATCTGGAGATTTGGGTACCCACCTCATAAAAGTAGAATGAGTTCAAGTTGTCCAATTCGCCTGCGTGTTGCGATGTTGCATTGTTGCCCGCCGCCGCTGCTGCTGCTGCTGCCGCCTGGAAGTCGCTGCTTGGCGCCACAGTTGCCGTTGCTGTTGTTGTTGCTATTGTTATTGTCGCCGCTGTCGTCTGGGCTGCGCTGGCGGTCGTTGGCGTTGGCGCCAGCATCACGTGTGAGATCGCAGGTGTGAAATATGTCAGATTAACTGCAACCTCCACTGGCGCTGCTGGGTCTGCTGTGCCAGTCAACGTCAACTGGCTGCCATTGGACGCCTGAGGGGGTGGCAGCATGCCCGACGAGGCGGAGGCCAGCGTGTAGTAAAGCGAGCTATCAAACAGCCTCAGATGCAACATGTTGCTTGTGGATGTACTCTGTCTTAGATGTGGCCCATAGCGATCGGATTGTAGCTGCAATGTTTACAAAATAAACGTTAAAGAAACTCGCTTTGTGGCATTTAAAAATAATGTTAACTGAAATGACAATAGGACCTGTTAAGCGCGGGTATTTAAATCGAGCTCATAAATCCTAAATGAAAAGCTCCATTATAAATGCTTTAAATACTTGCTGGCAAAATGCCCAACACTTGCCTCGCCTGACTTGCCTTTGTGTGTGGGGAATTGAATTGGGGGATGGGTTTGGGTTTGGGTTTGTATTTTTGGGTACCAGTCGCCGCCTGTCATGTGTTAAGGTATATAAATTTGTGTATTTGCCTGGATTAATTTCAGCTGACGGCGGCAGTGGGCAGGTCGTGTACTGAACCTTGTTATAAATGTCGCGCCGTATGCGACTTTTGTACATAGGTGCCAGACTTTGCCGCTAGATGGAGGCAAGGACGAAGGATGGGAATTTCAGAAAGGCATGTAGAACTTTTAAGTTTGGGACGGAGTAAGCAAATGGATGCTAACTTTTATTATTTGTTAGCTTTGGTTCAAGCCTTTTTTAAAGCAATTTTTAAAGAATCAACAACAATTGTAATTCGTGCTTAAATTTTATTTAATTAAAATTTCATGCACATAATTTAATCAATTTAGAATAATAATTAATTAATCATTGACAATCAAACAATAAAAATAGGCACGAACTTGAAGTCCATATCTATGTATAATATAATGCGAGTATAATATTTGTTACCGCTCAGAAAACATACTTATGTATGAACTTTATAGGCCTCCTACATCCTGGCAAAACGTAAAAATACTAATTTTAATCATTATTATGAATAAAGGACTTACTGAAATAAATACAAATCCTCTTAGGACGTATTTACATAACGTTCTATATTTATAAGCCAAAGTGCACAAATTCTAAATATATAATCTAATCCGTTCCCCGTTATTTCCAATCATAAGAATTAATTGGTCCAACTGCCATGTCAGACGTAATAGTAGTTTAATATTTGAATATTGCTTTAATAGCCGCCAACATCATCTAAATGGAATGGAACAATCGAACCGGCATTAGTGACACTTTGATACACGCACACACATACGTACACACACAACCCCACACACACAGCGGAAACCCGTCTGCGTAGTGGCTTGGAATAGCCTGTAGTATCAAGGGAGATTATCTGCCTTCAACTAATTGAATTAAACATGTGCAAGTCTTGGTCCTTTGGCTCCTTTGCACATGCAACTGATTGTTACTTAGATGTCCATTGCTGATAACAATAATAACTTAAGAAATTAGCTTGTTGCCATGTTTAATGGTAATGTCCTGGAGACACGCACGTCTGTGGTCCAAACAAAAGGACTTTTGAACTTTCGTGTGTGGCCTTAAAACTTATTCATGCATATGTGACTTTGCCTCTGTCTGACTGTCTATCTGTCTGTCTGACTGCCTGTGTGTCTGATGTGACCTCTGACGGCGGCTTAAATGTAAAAACGCAACGAGCTGTCAACTTATTAGCCACAAACTTCGGTGGCAGGTGAAACGTGCATGAAGTTTTCAAATAAATTTGATTTAAAATGCAAATTTTCAGCCACGGGCATTTGGTCTACTAATGCGAGCACGCAACTATTTTGGCAATGATTTATAAGCTGAAGCGTGTGTGTGTGTGTGTGTGTGTGTGGGGCGTCTGTGTTGCCAGCTTTCATTTTGACACATTCAATTTAGTCGAGTGGCTGCCACTTGGGGGCGGTTAGGCGTGTCCACATGTCGCCACTTTCGATTCTTATAAATTTATCACTTTTTATTGCATTTTGCATGTGCATAGTTTTGTTTTTCTTCTTCATCTTTTCATTTGGCACAGTGCCAGAAAATGCTTTACAGCGTCTGTTTTATGTTTCATATATGTCACCCAAGTCGCTTTTCCGAGTTATTCCCCCCATAAGTGTGGCGCCTTAGTGGTTCATGACAATGCGGGGTGGGCGGCTGTTGCAGCGCATCAAATAATTACTACAAATGTGCTACTAAAGTGTCATTTAAGTGCCAGCGCTTTGAAGTGCAGCACATTAAGAATAATTTATGAAATAGTGAGAATCCACAGAAATGCGTTTGTTTTTAATTGTGACATTGCTGGTTATTAACACAGTAACTTGTAGTAAAATAAAAATGATTCGTTGTTGACTGTTTAACTTTGTGTTACAAATATTTCAAAGGATTCATTCTATTTTCATTTAAGTTTCTTGGAGTTAAGTTGTAAATAGTTTCAAATAAATATAGTTTACTGAAATCAGAAAAATAAAACAAGCAATGCAATTTTTGAGTTGGTTGTGATGTGAATATGAAACAAAAATTAAATAATATTGTAAGCATGCAAATAAAGTATAAATTTCGTGAAATTGTAAAATGTTAGCTGTTAAATTACTTCTTTTACATACTAGATAGAAAGTGAGTGGACATATCATATCCCCAAAACACGTTTTTCAAGGGATATATCTCCTACAGTTTCAAAAATAGAGTCACCAAATTTGGCATTTTTTCGCGTTTCTTTCCGAACCCACAAATAACCAAATTATATAGGACTGGGAACATAGTATTCTGCAGTCGGGTGCGTTCGACTGCAACGTTCTTATTTGTTTTTTATTTACAATTTTAAAAATAAAATATTCCAGCTTGTGTACCTCAAGGGTGTGTTCATACGGACGCACATTGCACAAACCCAATATGCTCTTGATTCCAAAAAATTGTTTGAAAACAGAAGAAACAGAAATGAAGAAAATAAAAATTGAAATTAAAGCATTTAAGCATTTTTAGTCCGACAATTGTCTATGCAAATCTGCAGAGCATATTTCTATATTCGCAGGTACTTTGTGCATATGTAAATTGCAGAATCGCTTTAAAGAATTTTCCGCCTCAACCCATTTAGGCTTTGCATAATCAGTTTGCCATTAAAGTATGGGCTGCTGTTGTTAATGCGCATTTAATTTGCATGAAAAATATCAGAGAAAGCTCCTTTTCTGGCCTAGAGCTCAGATGATTCTGCGAATGATGCCAAGTATTTTATTTTATTTGTTTTGCACTGCGCTTTGGTTCAATTTGATTGGCATATTTTGACTAAGCTGTCAGCCAAAATGCAGACAGCTTCAGACAATAAGAAGACAAATTTTTTTGCTACGACACTTTTTGGCTCTGCCGTTGGCATCTTGTCGAAGTTGCTGTCACAATTGACGCTGGCGTCAAGAAGCATTCAATTTGATTGGAAAAATCAGTGCAGAAATCGCTCAAGTGAATGCAAGAGCATTTATTTATACCCTTGCTGAGGATATTACACATTTATCACGCTCCCGGTTGTGAGCATTGATTGTTTTTTATACTATGTTCCCGAAGGGAAAATAGTATATTGGGTTTGCGAAATGTCCGTCTGTCCGTCTGTCCGTATGAACGCAATTTTTTGCCTTTATCTTTGAGCTAGAGCAACCAAGCTTGGTACACCTGTTGGTGTATACCGTCAATTTATGAAGTGTCGAGATTGACCATACCACCCCCACCCCCTCCCCCGCAATTTGGGGAAAACCTGTATCTTTCCCAATTGTAAAGCTATATCACCAAAATTGGCATACAGACTAATGTTGAGATTCCCGACAGATCTGCATCAAAAAAATGTTGACCCCCCCACCCCCTCCCCCGCAAATGAGAAAAATCTATATCTCCCACACCTGTACAGGTAGAGTCACCAAATTTGGCATACAGACTAATGTTGACCCCTGGACAAATCTGCATCAAAAATTTTTGGACACCCCCACCCCCTCCCCACAAAGGAGCAAAATCTATATCTTCCACACCTGTGCAGTTTTTTCGCGTCTCTTTCTGAACACACAAATAACCAAATTATATAGGACTGGGAACTTAGTATTCTGCAGTCGGGTGCGTCCGACTGCAACGTTCTTACTTGTTTTAGCCTATATTTGGGAAATAGAAATAATATCGCTGTCAATTGACTATCGAAGGCATCGAGTGGGGCCATTAACGCTAGTTTTGGAGAAATATGCTTTTATTTGATTGAGGCAATCGAAACAAGCTGGCTCTGTTCAATATGTCTTCATATATATAAACAATTTATTTATAACGTACACATCTGCAAGCGATTTATTGATGATCACTGCTTATTCACATAATTTGAGGTTTTTTTCACTGTGTGCTGAAAATCTTTTTTATTTTTTGTTTTTAAATTTCTTGCAATAATGAAGATTTTTCCAAAATATCATTTTCATCTCTATAACAAACTTTACACTTCTGCTTTTCAATTTTATGTTACTTTTTCGATCATAAGGTAAGCTACGCCAAAATTGGTTACATTGCCTTATACCAATTTCAGCTGGTTCATACTTTTATAATGAAAACGCTGACTTAAATAATGATATCTGTCCGTTGAGATCTGAAGATCCAGATCAGTCTGATAATAATAATTTTAAAAAAGTTCAATTAAAAAAGCTGTTTCATCGATTTTTGATTAAGTTTAGGCTTAAAATTCAAAAAACTGCCATTTGGTAATGTAGATGACATGACTGCAAGAGCATCTAAATTTCGGTTCGTTGACTACTGTTCTCTGAAGTTCTATTTTTGGTCTTGCCGCTGAAGCGCCTTAAAGTCGGCAATGGCAAATGAGCAGCTTTAAAGATTGCCATTCGCTTGTTAGGGAAAAAGACTTGAGTGTGTAATCAATGCAGCGACAATCTGAAAATCTGACAATCTGACAGCTTAAGAACAGTCACTTTCGCCTTTGTTTATGTTTTTGGCCAGAACTTTAGACGGCACTTTGTGCAACGTTGCATATGCGTCATAAAACTGAATGCAGCAGCTGCTGTTGGTTTTTGCTCTTGGTCTGCTGACTTTACTGACACTTGCTGCATATTTATGTTTGTCTTGTTTTGCTTTGTTTTTGCTTTGATTGCGACCGCTTTGGGTGAACCATTATATAAGCCATTACGTTGTCTGCTGCTGCGCTGCCTTTAATGCGTTTTGTGACAATTGTCGAGCACACATATTGCTGAGTGGACATGGAGGACACGGCGTCGCCGTTCTGCCTCGAAATGAAAAATTGATTTCACTGCAAATATATGGCAGCAACATGGCCGGGCCAACACCAGCCCCAGTGGCACTAACTTTATTGGGTCACCAGATCTTCCATATTGTATCTGTTGTATTTCTTTTGTCTTAATAGTTTTTTAGCTTATGGTTTGCTTTGTGCTGTTTGCGTTATGTTTATGGCTGGGTGATTGCAAGCCCCTCCGCACTTGCCGTCATATGTGCAGTTGCAGTTCATGGCAATCAGCAAAATAACGACAAAAGTTTAGTATTTCATTTCAATTTTATGGAGCGTGACGTGTGCTTGCCACATAAAGGATAATTGGCACTGAGTCAACAATTGCGAACTGCACAAGAATGAACATACAAGAATCCTCTTTATCCGCCCTTTCAGAAGATATACTCAAATTTCATTTCTGTATGAATTTTGTTTATAATCAAGCAGAAAATTACTCTACTTGTGTATATAATGATATTCTTTGCTTTGTCTTTATGCAAATTTAAAGTAAGTCCGCAGTGGGTTTTGGCAATTGAAATGATTCAACTACTATCTGATAGATTGATAGATATACAGATAAATTCTTTATTTACTTTTGTACATTATAAATGGATACAATTTTATTATTTTAAGGGAGTTTGAATAATACTGCCATAATCGAATAATTCACATTATCTCAATAATAGGAAATATATAGTGCTAGACAAAAAATTAAATGAGCACATAATAAAATTAGTTTCATTCCGAGCTCGTTGGGAGATCATTCGACATTGGGACCAACATTGTGATTTAAATATTTATTTGACCTTTTTAATAAAATTCATTTCATCCATTTGTATAGTCATTTCAACAGTCAAATTAAGAATGCTTCCTATTAAGTTTCAATTGTGCATTAATATCTTTTATACCTTCAATAAATATTTTGGGCCATTAAATTTAATTTCACAAAGATATTACATCTATAAACAATTATGTTCATTACAATTGAACCGCACTTCGAGATTGCCTTATGGTTCTCTGCTCTTAAGGTTGCGTCTTAAGATGCGTGTAGGTTCATTGAAGATCTCAGGCTCTTAAGTCTTGTCGGAAAAATACTTACAGCCTGTTAACGCGACTGTCGCGGGTCTTAAGTGGCCACTAATTTTAAGTCTAAATGACAGACAGACATAGTCGCACGTTATGCCATACAAAACCTCTTGGTGCAAATGCGAATGGACGTTCATAAATGCCTTGGCTTTGGCCAAGACGGCTCGTTTTACTGTCTCGACGGTAACAGCGAATAAAATGTATTTATAACCAATGTCCCCAAGGAATAAGGGGTATATTGATTGTAGCTGCAAAAATATTGATAATGCGCACCTCAAAATAGTTTCAATAGATTTACCTCAACCTCAATTTAACATCAACGCAACGTGAAAATTAATAACAAACAATCAAATCCTTTAAGACACTTAGAAATTGTACAATAAATTATTTGTTTATAAGAAAATGTTCGTTGTTTGAATTGTATCGCATTACTTGGAATACCATTTTACCACGGCCAAAATATTCCCATTAAGTTCATGATCATTTAAACACCGATCCAATTGGTGCTAAAAATTAAATGATACTATTATTTTCAAATATTTGATCTTAAGAGTATACAATTTTCCATGAAAATCTGATTTCTGTTTGTTTTCTTATATACATTAAAATGATAAGTGGTGTGTAGAAATGCCACACAAATACGAAAAAGGAAATTTCGATCGGAAGTGGCAGGAATATAAAAATAAACTTATTCACAAATTAGTATCTAGCAGTCGAGCACTCTTCCAATCAGTATTCTTAGTTGCCTTCATGGAAAATAGCAGGCGCAACGAAATTGAAAAGTTGCAGGCAGCAGGAGTCCTGTGAAACTTTTGCGGCACCTCGTCCTTATGCCTGTGCCTCGTTTAGTGTCCCCAATGGCCAAAATGCCGGCGCGTCTTTCGACGTGCCGCATTGAATGGCATTTTATTTTATTATTACACACAGGTGCTTGTGCATTTATATTCAAATTTGTAGCACCTGTAAAACAGTTTGGGAAACAATGGAGCCACAGCAGACGCCTGGCAAGGGCGCAGTGTGGAGGACGTCGTTGTCTGTCTGGAAGCAGCTCGGTCGCCTACACACACATTTAGTATGCGGGTGTGTGTGTGTGTGTGTTATTGCAGCTGTATCCATTTGGGCAAAGTTGGGCAAATATAAATGTGTAACCCAAATCGCATCAAAACATTTGCCACTCGAGATTAAGTTCACATTCGCAGCCAGCGGTAAATTTAAAGTTTGCGCTCTTATCAATGGCCAGACATTATGATTATGACTTGGCCAAAAAGTTTGGCTTACACATGTCTGAGCTGACTGCCACTCGTGAAAGGTGGGTTAAAGAAAAATACAAGGTTTTGCTTTCTAAGCTGACAGCCAAGCGGTGAGCACTTATTTAACTAAGAGAAATAGAAGGCGAGAAACGCTTATACGACATGTTGGCAAGACATTCGAGTGGGCGGCATTAAAATTGGCATTGCCTTCGACATTTATATATTTGGTTATATTTAAAGCTTTGGCAATACAATAAATAAACTAGATGTTGATAAAGCCATGCCAGCACCGATATGAAGCTGAGTTATTATTAACTTTTGACCCATACACGCACAAGCACACACATATTTCTTATATGTGCTTATCGCCGTCTGTCTGTCAAAATGTCAACAGCTAATGTTTTTTCTAAAAGCAACATGTGTGTGGCTCGAGGCCAAATGGTACACACACAGTGCGTATGAGCGATATTTGTTGAAATTTGAATGACAAGCTCGAGTAAACTGATACTTTAACAATGTTCGCAATACTCAAAGCTATGCATAGACATTTTAGCTGGAATTAATAGCATTAAATAGACTAGTTATTGGCTTAAAGCACTTTAAATGCATCAATGAAGCCTGTTAAGGGGCCACCCAAACACCAGCAGGGCCAATGCCAGCCCCAAACACAGCCAGCTGATAGCAAGGACGTTGACGAGGACGAAAGCGAGAACAGGGAAGTGAAATACTGCTGGGATTGCTGCCACTCGAGTGCGGCACTTAAGCGCCCCTTATTGAATGTTTACATTAAAACGAGATTCGCACCTGAACGAGGTAGGAAAAACAAAAGCATAAATTAACTGAAATAATTAAATTCATTTGAGTGAATGAATGCTGGGACCGACTGCGCTACCGGATGATGAGGCTGAGGCTGAGGATGAGGATGAGGATGAGGATGGGGCTGTGGGCTGCCTGGCCAAGCGCATTTGGCCAAGCCTATTAAGTCAATTATAAATAAATTATGCTGCTTTCAGCAAATACTTGTGCAAAAGTAATCAGCCAGAGGTAAAAGAGGGTGGCATTAATTAGCTTGTGAGGAGGGAAATGTCTGCTTGAAAATTATTATTATTATTAATGCGTATTTACGGTATGCAGTGCAGTTAATTATTTCACTCTACGAATGAGTTGTGAGTCTTACAATAAATTCTCATTCCCGGACAGTATACAGAAAATACCCCTTTAAGACTACCAAATTTAAATTCCTGAAAGCCCAAACCATTTTACCTAGTTAAGACCCACAAACTAAACGAGCTTTATAAAATATGCAACATTTCTATAAATTAGTTGTTAGAAGCGGCTGGTGCTAATGAAACCAATGCCGCGAGCCTAGCCGCAGCTCAAAGACGCCACAACACTCAGACAGGCAGTACAGCTGACAGACAGTTGGCCAGACAGACAATTGGATACACAGATGGAGAGACAGAGTTTGCTTGTACATATATATAATTTATGCGGCATACACAGTTTGCAAGCAGCGCGTTGTGTTAAGTAGAATTTTGAACTTGACTTAATTAGACAGAAATGCAGAAAATAGCAAATGTCACGACCACAACTCCCCAGTCGATTTTTAGATGTGTCCACTGGTCTCCAAAAAAGGCTCAGAAAAAGCTAAAGCTCTAAAAAAACTAACAAAAACATAAGGAATTTTTAAATACAAATTTTAATAAAATTAATCATAATCATTGATATATCTTATAAGCTGTTTAAATTTTATTCCAGAAATTATTTTGTTGTTCATATTGTGTTACGCTTTAATTAAATTATAAGTATTATTAAGTGGCATACTATAAGAATTCTATATTTTTTACAGCAATGTTGTATATTTTAAAAGTGACTTGATTCTTCTAGTTTGGGTTTCTAAAAGTCTCTCTAAACTGTTAACAGCTAATAAACATTTCAAGAGAAACCATACAAGGCCTAAATTATAAGTCAAATTTCAGATTTTCAGTATTATACTATAAGAGAAAATATTAATTTTATTTACATAATCTGGTTGTTATTATAAGGTTAAAAGTAGTCATTTATATCAAGTGTAAATATTCTCCTAATTTAACAAATTATACTCACACAAGTTACGTTAGCTATAATATAGCTAATTGAGCATTACTTGTCGAATATTCAATTTATGCGTTTGTGGCTTTTGCCAAGCCCAGAATCAGACCCATCCCTAAAGGCCGTCGTGCGTTAATTAATCAAAAAACTGTATGTGGATGCTGCCAGCGGCTGGCGCTGTTATTGGTGGTGCTGATGGTTTTTGGTGGCTGGTCAACGAACCTGGTTTTAAATCTGTCGCCATGTGCAAACAGTTCACACCACGGCACACACCAATCAAAGTGTATTGCAATAAGTGCTCCAGCTACAATATTTAATTAAATGCTGAATAATGTGGCACGTGTTGCGCCAGGAAGTGTCAGCGTTATCGTCACGAACACCCCAGTGACCGTCACAGTCGTCATGTAAATTTCAGAAAAGCAATTTTGGCTAACGCAAATAAAACTTTCAATTGTAGCAACAAGTCAAAAACGAAGGCAATCTCAAATTGTAAATTCACGAAAGGAAATGCCCGCGACGTGGGCGATGCCAAAGAGCCAAAAGCAAAAAAAAGGCCAAATAAGCCAGGTGACAGACAAGTCAATAGCCAGAAAGAGGGCATGAAAAAGAGTAACAATGAGAAAGAGATAAATGGATTCCAGCACCTACGCCAAGCGGCTGAATCGCAAATTTCGCCGGTTTCAATCTGCAATGTCAAATACGTATATTGCCACACGTTGCATGGTTGATCAACTGTGAAGTCGCCGCCTTTTTTGGCAGGCCTGTAATTAGAACAGAGCGAGGGCGAGACTTGGCGGCAGGCAAGATTTCTTAATTTGGTAAAATGTATAAATTTATAAATCGAAAGATGCTACGGCCAAGACAATGCTGTGTGTTAATACCCTATACTACAGAGTATATTTGGTTGAAGCAAACGTGTATGAGTGGTACACATAAATATTGTGCAAAACTTGATCTAATTAAGATTTTGTGAAGAACTGTCTATCCTGATAATTCTTTAATTTCCATATATAATATCTATAGCATACTTATCAGCTTGTTTATGAGTAACAGTTGACTGAAAGTATTTACTGGTCGAGCAATTTTTCTTCTTTGGACTAATATCATTGTCAATCGCAGTCAGTCAGTCAGCTAGGCAGTCAGTCAGTAAGCTATTCACGCATACAGCGTGCTTTTCACTCAGCCAAATCGCAGACGTGTCACAATGCACTCAGGTGTAAAATAATTTGTCTCGTTTCTGCCAAGCAATCGAATCAATAAGCATCGTGGATGCTGCAAAATGTCTTTTACCCATCACAAAACACAACAAAAATTACCAAAATCTTTCTCATTGAGGCCGCTGCACATCACTTCTGACGCTGACAGGGGGCACCTGAAGTAAAGGTCGTTTAATTGCGCCGTCTTCTGCCCCCTACTGCTCTTCTGTGACATTGCTGTGATGCTTAGGCGCGTCTTCTTCGGTCCTGTCTGTTGCATATGCTCAGCACGTACGCGACAACGGGACTATGCATGATTTTACTTGCCACATTTTTCTAACATCTGTTTGCACACCTATATATGTACAAGCATATGTATGCCGCGTGCAAAGTGTGTGCTTAACCCTTGATTGCCGCACTTTACCCATAGACAAAATCAACCACATGTAAATAGAATTGAGTGTCGAACGTGCCGCCATGCATTGATGTACTGTTATACATATGTACACATTCTGATTCTATAGCCAATTTAATAAAAACAAAATGCTTAACTAATATAATGCACCTACTCGTATATTCTATGGCCAATTTTATGCAAGCCTGGACAGTCGGTCTAATCTGGCAATGGTGGACTTTATGTACTTACCTTTAGCCATCGTAACCTACATAATTTTCCTCCCACTCTCTGACACTGGGCTGACGATTGGCCTCTAGGTGACCTTGACCCCCACCCGAATGCCATTTATAGCCTTACCTATCAATGGCCTTGTTTAGATACATTTAATATACTCTAGCTCTCACAATTGGAATGATCTTGATAAGAATTAGATAAGCCTTGTCAACAAATCGTTTAATCATGGACATATGTATTAAATAATGAATTTATCAATCACAGCTGATAATAAAAATATTATGTATACTTATAATAATGATTTCAAAACTTACTTGCCTCGCCTTAGAAAAAGATTTGGTCTTAACCATTACAAATGAAATTTTTATTATTTCTTTTAAAAAAATTAAAACTCTATAAATATTATAAATAAATATTTCGAATTGTATACATTATAGAAATTACATACGAACTAATACAATAGCTACAGCGTAGGCCTTAAGCTAGGTTTATTTACAATTATTTACAGGTTATGTGTAAATATTACTTATTTTACTGTACTTTATTAATATTATATTGGCTGAAATTAATTTAAATTTTTTTTGACTCAAAATTTCTTTAATGGTAAACAATTGTAGTAGTAATTGCAGATTAAATTCACGAAAAATCTGACAGCGGCATGAATGAAGCTAAAACACTTCAAAAATGAATTTCGCCAACTCTTTCTCAATTTCAAGCCCTTCATCCATTTTTCACAAAACAAGCACGCATTGAAAACTTTTTGCATTTAAATAAGTTGCGAATAAAGTTTTCTTGCACTCGATTTCAGTTTCAGAACGAAAACATTGTGTGCTTCTTTTGCCTGAATACACAAACGCATCTTACTTTCGTGCTGCCTGCAGACAACCAAGTGACTTAAAGGTGAGTTTATTGTGCAAACAAAAGGAGTGAGATGCGTTTTGGGCTGCACTCAAGTGTCAATCATATTTCTATTTGCAACATTGCAGCTATTCACAAGTGCTGGCTTTGTGCAGAGAAATAAATACAAACATACTTCAGATAAAGTCGTTTGATGGATTTATTGAGCTTCATGAGTATCTATAAACTGCATCGAAAGTGGTTTCACAATGGTTCAAAAGTGGTTCAAAAGTGGTTTCGTTGCATTACTCAGAAAGTGTTTACACTAGACAACGAAATTATGTAGTCGGCTTAAATAGGATTTAATTAAAGCCGCTTAATTGTTTGATTATCAATGCGAATATAGTTATAAGAAAATTACTAAGTTTTGAATACCTTGTCATGCACTTTATTGCAATACAACTGAAACAATTTAAACAAAACAAAAAACTTCTAATATTATCTAAAATTGTAAAATAAATTATTGTTCCGTGTAACAATTTTTTATGCATAACTAGAGTTACTTTTTCTTATAGTACATAAGAACAATTTGAAAAATTCGTTGGAAATCCCTTTTCAATAAATGTGACAACTTTAAACAAGCTCATAAAATAAATTGGAAAGACAATCAATATGTAGAGTAATCATCATTTCCGGTCTCTGATACATACTTGTAAATGTACACAAACATTGTTTATTCCATAATATATATTCTTTATCTTAAATTATATATTTTCATATAGAATAGTTTGAATAACATGAACATTGTGTATGTGAAGAAATATACCAGTAGATCTCATTGCAATTAAACATGAACTGACTGCTTTATGGCGTACTTGACTGAATGGCAAACAACTGATTGCTAGACTGGTTGACTGGTTGACTGGCTGACTAGATGACTGCATGATTGCATGATTGCCTGACGCGTGCAACATGTTAATGAGATGTCGCTCTATTGGCGAGTTACCGCTCGGGGCTTTTCTTTGGCTGCTGCTGCTGTTTTTGACGTCATATGTCAGGGAAATCAACAATACTTTGTTGCAGTTTAACGCACTGTTGTTGTTTTCGTAGTTGGCATTGGGCCCCAGACAACAATTTTGTCATCATTACAGTGGTTTGCATTTTATTTTTGGAACAGCAGCAATAACACCCACGTCTGCAAACAACCTTCCCACACACGCCCACGCCTGGTAGAGCAATAACAAAGCAGACCAACGCATATCACTGGTATTGTTGGGACTCTGCTGACATTGCTATTGTTGGCATTACGTATTATTGTCAACTCCTGCCTGGTAAACAAGCGGATGCCAACACAGTTGGCCCAGGCAAGCTAGTCAACCTGCCCGCTTACATACTCAATTTCCCTTATCAGGGCTGCCTGTCCAGCACATGGCCCAATTAGGCAGAATAAAAGTGTTTTAATCACAGCAACGATAAAATTGTGAAATATGTTTTGGCTTTTAGACCCGGCTATCCAGCTGGCTGCTACGCGAAGATTTATGAGACATTTAAACTTGAATTTGTGGCCTTAAGTCATGCGGGCAGCTAGACTCGGACAACATTTTATAGCTTGGGCTTAAAGAGCTAAGCATGGCTTGTGTGTGCAACTATTTTGCTGCAAAAGTGCTCGACAGTCTCTAAACTGTATGGGATTCATCTTCACTTTTGACCACTTTCTGACATATCTTATTTTATACTCACCGCTCACTGTTTGGCTCAGTAAACATACAAAATTAATCGGAAGGCACATTAAAATGATATAAACGTGCTCTCATTTCGTCTAATACCGAACAGCATTTGCTTTTCCTATTCCATTTATGATTTTATTATTAAATAATTTGACAAGTATTTATTTAAACATAATAATACCTGTCTCTTCTTCTTTGAGCATTATTTCTGCCTGATTCCAAAAATCCACTCAAATATTCCACCACATTTAATATGGCTTTCACTATTTTAAAAACGCTTAGCTATCATTCTATATGCTTTATATGTTAGTATCCACCTGGCGTATTTATTACTCAGACCAATGAATAAATATACGCTTAATGTGTGGCATTACGCATACGCAGCGTTGCGCAGAACATATACAAATAAATCCTACAAGCCAAGTGGTTTCAGTCCGTGCATACACACACAAGTGGGTGGGCACACATGACGTATGATTAACGTGACCGTTAAGTATAATGCAACTGGACGGCAGAGGCTACAACTGCAACAAAATATATCCATGTGAGTTGTATTTTTAAATCAGATAAATTACGTTGCATTTAACAAACACGTCGGCTGGGGTTGTGAATTTGGGAAACTTTTTAAACGACATGATATTACCATTAAAAATGGCGAAATAATAACAATAAAATATTATTAAAATGTCAAGCGCCAACCGATTTACGAGCATGCATAATTGCATGGCCAATAAAAATTAAATACGCATTGAACTGTCAGCGGCGATTATTGGCCTCAACTGCACTCAATAATTAAGCTCAACGTGCTAAGAGCGCATAAATTAAAAGTAATGAGAAAATTAAATATTTAATACAAAATATTACTTAAAGACACGTCGTCGTCTATGGCCTAAAAGTGCAAACCACAGCAAAGTGAATACGAAGACGAAGACGAAGACGAACACCCACCGGGACATCCGCCCATTAATGTGGCTGGGGCATCATTAAAAAGTGCCGCGCACAGCAAAAAATATATAAAAAATAGGCGGCAGACAGTCACTCAGACAGACAATTGGACGGCCAGACAGTTGGCACATTATTGGTAATCACAATATTTATGTGCGTTTAACGACACGACAGGCTAAATTGTTGAAACAAATCATTGACAGCTGGCGCCGAGCAACAGCAACATCAACACACATTTTTGGTGGTCTTTACTTCAGAATCATTTTTTCTTATCTTACTTTTACTTCTGTTTTTGTTCACTTTTTTTTGGTAATTTTTGGCAAATTTTTTTGTTTTACGAGACTTTTCTTACAATAAATCAGTTTTTGTCTTGCAAAGTAAGAAAAGGAATCCTGTCAAGACTGGATAAGACAAATTTAACGCTCTTGACAAATAATGCATAGAACGACAGCATTTAAGGCAACCCGCTAAAATTATGAAATTTTATGTACTTAACTAATATATTTACTTCGTACCAAATTCATAATGGCTTAAATTATTTTTGATAAACGGGTATATTTGATGTTCTTTTAATTCAATATATTTAGTCTCGCTATGCTCATTAGAGCATATTTATGCTTTATTTATCTTGACATATTTAATTATATTTAAGAACATACGGTTTCACACTTGTACTAAACTGCAGCCCTAATTGGTTGACAATAATTTATTTGACAATTTGCTTTACTTTACTCTAGAACGTTTTGTTGTTGCCACAATGCAATTAGCAATTTGCATACACAAAAACCTATTACATGTATAGAAATAAAATGTAACGAAAGGACATTGTAAGCAAAGCTTTATTGAAATTGTTTGCATTTTTCGACATGCTGCTGCTCGTTTCCAACTCTGTAGTTTTGTGTTAAATTGTCTCATGAAATTAATATTAAAATTGCCACAAAAATGCAAACTGAAATTCTCATTTTAAAAAATTATTAAAAATAGTTGAAGCGTGAAGCCTGGAACTTTTTAAATATACTTGTATATTACTCATTAAAATGTGAAAATGAGCATTCTCCTAGTAACCTAATTTCTCAAACGATTTAACTTAAATAAATAAATTGGCTGCAATTAATTTTATATAGCTGCTCTAATGGAAATAGGAAGAGGCAAAAAGTCCCAGACAAATTCAAGTTGGGTACATTTCTATGAACTGTGATAAGATTTGGCGGAAGTTACAAACAGATTGTCGGGCTGACAGAATGGGCGCTTTTTTATGTGTTACATTTTGTATGTTGGTCTGACGTGGGCGTATAATAGTCTACTTCCTGTTATTGTCAATCAGCAGTGAAGTCATTGGCATATACAATTTGTCAAGTGATTTTTTAACAGCAGCAGAAAGACGTATAAAACGTCAAGATATATTGACTTTCAAGGCTTTGACCCAATTTTGATTGTGCTTTAAAAGGAAGTGTATCGCTTGCTTTGAAGTTATTTTACACAGAAGTATTAATAAATATATACATAAAAAATGCAATTGATAGGCAAGAAAACGAAGTTAGCTGGAAATTTTAAACCACAAAATAATTTACTCTAAAAACATAAACGCACGACTGACAAATTAAATGCTGCCAAGCGGAAAGTGGGTAGAATGAGCCACATAAGTAGCTGCTAAAGCTGTTAGTCAACCGAGTAGCATAAATAACTTAATCAGCATGCCAAACAAAATGCAAGAAATATGCCATAGCCAACAACTGGAAATTGAAAATCACAGAGAAAGATGCCAGAGAAAAGTCACATACTTAGCTACAAATGCCATTTGCAATTTTACACGCACGTATTTCTATTTCTTTATGTGTAGTAGTATAAGCATGGGTTTGAACATGACTCTGGGTATGAGTATGAGCATGAGTATAAGTCTGAGTATGGATATGAGTGTGCTCATACATACATACGTGAGCTGGCTGGCGTTTCTGTTGCATACATCTGAGCATGTGACAGGGCTTCTGAATCGACTTTTGGTTACTGTTTACTGTTTACTGTTCACTGTTCACTGTTCACTGCTGGCTTTAATCTTTCGGCTTCAATGGCTGCTTACTGAGCTTATTTTATGTGCTTTATAGTCAAGTGTATTGCAGGAAATAGTGAATCTAACGGATACCCATCTGATTACAATGGGCAAGGCAATCAAAAAGTTACTTCTGATATAATTGTAATTGAAGTTTTTATGGAAACTCTACACCCATTGAATGGATAGTAAAAGGTATTGTACCGTAAAAGGCAGAAAGACAATTATAACAGTCAAATAATGCATTCAAAGGTTAGAGCATCTCGTTTCTAAATCTTTAGTCATATTTCATATTTTATATATTTTTAAACTAACCTTTTTAGTTATTAAATAGTATACAATACATTAAGCCGCACTAATGACAGTTTTTATAGAAAATAAAATAGCTTTAAAGGCCGCCTTTCATATATTATACTCGGATAATCCAAGAGAACGAGATTTTGGGATTGCCCTTTTTTACATATAATGCGATATTTATGCGCATTTTACAGCTGCCGTAAATCAGAGCTCAGCCTATCAACATTGCCACACACAGCTACGCCCACTTACTTCTACACACAAACACCATGCCGCCGATTTATACCCTTGTGCAACATGATTAGTTTGGCCACAGTATGCATGTGTGTGTATGTGTGCGTCTGCGAAACTTTCCAGGACAACTTCGCATTAGCTGCTAGCTTCGTATTGCAAGTCAGTGTCCAGATTCAAACTTACAACTTCATAAATATGTTGAGCATGTGTATCGCATGGCAGCCCCTCCAACCCCCAAAAGTCTCTGGGCAGAGATTTGTGCGTGTCATCGCTCAAAGCGAACCATTTTTACGCTTCCGTTCAACAACAAAATGGCATTAAACGCAGATCAATCACAATCCAGACACCGAACTGACCCACATAGACATACGAGAAGGAAGTGGTGGCAGGGGTAGAGCCAGGGGCAGGCGCAGCAGCCGTGGCAGGGACTGGGGCAGAGTTTGGGTCTGTACATAACTGACATTTGAACTTTGAGGTTCGCACTTCTTTTTGGGTTGCAAAGTTTGTCTATTTGCTGGGTTTTTATGTTGTGCATCCCTTGAAACTGTTCAGTTTGCTTAATTTGTCTGCCTTCTTTTTGGCTTATTTGGGTTTATCCACCACACTACAAGCAAACACTATAAAAGGATGTACCGCTCCTAACTGACTCTCGTTGAACTTTTTGGTGTTAGGCAGTACTTCCCGCATCCATTAGTTATGTAACTAATTGCCAAACAATTTCAAAGCTGCGGTCATTTTAGTATTATAGGTAAGGAATTTGGAATACTTTCGGTTTTTCAAAAAATTGATTCAAGCCTGAGCCACAGTTTAGCACAACTATTGGAAAAATTGTAAGCATATTGATGCTGCTTGCCGAATGCACTGATAATTGTTGCCGAATTGGGGAAACTTTTGTATGATTTACTAATTTAGAGTGCTTTGCATTGAGGGTTTGATGTTTGTGGATTTGCCCAATGAATAATTAAGTTTATTTAATATTAAATGACAGTTCTCAAATTTTCCACAAAGGTTCACAATTTATATACTCTGTTTCTCAAATTGGCGTACTTATGCTAACCCAATTTTTTGTTCTGTTCCCAAAGGGCAGAAAAGTATATTGGGCTTGTGCAATGTGCTTCTGTCTGTCCCTTGAAGCTACAGCAACCAAACTTGGTACACATGTTAGTCTATACCCTCAGTTTATAATGTGTCGAGATAAGCTGGCTGGGAACAGAGTATACGAGATTTAAAATGTAGACGGCAGTTGATCTCCTTAAAATATTTGACTAAACATATTTTTTACGCCCACTTTCGCCCCAGTGTTTTTGCAAAAGGATACATACTGGAAGCACAGTATGCCGCAGTCAGGATACTCGACTAAAATCTTAGTATTTCATGCATTCTTAATAGTGATTTTAATTTACCTCGGCATGCTTGTAAATATTTAAGTTATCAGTTGAAATTTTAACAACATTTTCCATGCAACAGTTACTGGAGGATAGTTGTAATTAAAATTCTCGTTTGCACAGTTATTTGATTTCGATGCCCCTCATCCCTCTTCAAACATGAGCATAAATTACTAATGAAAACTTTCCTGAGCTCGAAATGCACATGGATATTTCAACAAATATTTCAAATGATTTAGATGCGTGTATACCCAAGTGTCTGCATTCAGCTGGTAAACTAATTTTCCAATTACATGCAACTAGAGACTACAAATTTAATAGATACATTACTAAGCAAATATTATTAGCTATAGCTACGTGTAAAAATGTCAACACAGAGACATGTACATTTGTAGAAAACCATGAGCATTTGGCAATAAGTTAAATTAATTGCATGACTTTTGATACGGCATTTGCATCCAAATGCAAATGTTAAGATTAATCACTGTCAACTAAATATAAATTGAACGGATACTTAAGAGCTAAGACTGAGTCCAAGGCATGGCGCCTTCAATTGCGCAATGGCAATGCGATACTCACTCAAGTATTTGCCGTGGCATGAATTGCAATTGCAATTGCAGTTCAGATTACGTTTAAGTACAGTTTCAAATTGAACTGGCAATTACAATTTGGTTTTGCTCGAAGAGTGTTAAACAAGTGCCGTCAATTTGTGTGAACACGTTGTGAATTGCACTTCAATTTTGCAAATTTGGCATGAAAATTTCACTTGGTGTCACTTCAGACTCGATGATTTGGTTTTTCGAGTTGCAGCGGCTGCAGCTGCCTCTTGTGTCGTGTATCTGTCGCAGCACGTTTTGTATCTCACAGATGCACACACCAGTGAGCCACTGAATTGTTAACCTTTTTGTAATACCAACAACTTAAATGCGTGTTAAAAATCATTTAACCGACACTAAAGCACCGCACACCGCTCTGAAATTGACATTTTTTCAGATACTTTTAGCAAGTCCCGCGCGTACATAAATCTTGATCTTGTTGTGGTCAATTAGCTTTTGGCAACTGTCCTTCCGTTTGGCAATTCGTTGTCGTGGACTCGCCGAGGGTCGTAAAGGAGCTCAACTGTGTAACACTAAACAGAAAGAAACACTTTTCATTTGTACTTATTACGAATACTTTAATGCTCGCGAGATTCCGTCGACAGTTTTGGCCGCTTTTTTGGGCCACGCAGCATTAAGAAATTTGCCGTCTGGCTCATTCACAATTTCGCATTGAACTGAATTTGTGTGTGGCATCGTCGTGCGGATTTTCCTGTTTGCTGTTGCTGCTGCTGCCGCTGCCGCTGCCAATGCACAGTGGGCCTGGCGCAGAAAAGCGCCTTATGGGAATCCCAAGAGAATCTAGATGATACAGAGTATATATTTATTAGATCAAGCTAGTTACAATAGTTATAATAGCTATGTTCAAAAAATCACAATACAAGTTTTCGTTGTAACTAATTTGTAATCTTTGGAAAAACGTTTATTTTTAGATGAAATAAATCAAATTAACCAAAACTTTTAAATATTTTATAATTTGTATTTAAGAACTAAACACTTTTACGTTGCAGTTAACGTTTTCAACACTATTTTTCTCAATATTCAATCCTTTCAATCAATATGATAAAATTCTGTACAGTGGTCTTATTAGCAGATATTTAGTTAGAGGCTAGAAACCAATCCCAAAGTCTTAAGACTAATTAGAAACCTGAAGAATTGAAAGCATTATTTTATTTAGGAGAGACTATAATTTGACCAATGCAAAAATAGGATAGAACTACTGTGCAACGTCGACGTCGCGACGCGTCGCCAAGCGCTGCTTGATTTCACTTCAGAAAGCTTTGCCGGCGCCAAAGACTGAAACCGAAACAGAAACAGCTGTTTTTTGTTTATGTTGCTCAACTGGTTTTTGCACATGTTGCGTGTCAAAATGTTGCTGCTGCACTTGAATGTTGCAAGATAGTGTCTGCCACTGCTCTTGATAATGAGGATGCCCGTTCCACAATTGAGTGCCTGAAGTGTTGAGTTAATATTTGCAGTTATTCTGGCATTAAATTAATTTGTCTATGTCGCGAGCAACATATCCAAGCAACAAATGTTGCTTAGCAGCATAGAAAGCTTTCTGCGATGCAACATTTGTGCGCAACACATTCGCTAAGCTTTCTTATCAACTGGTGGATAGGTCTGAAGCAGGTTTAATGCCACTTTCGGCTAAGGAACGTATAACTTTAAGCGAAAATAATTAATACTTTAAAATGTAACTGTTAACCATATCCTTAGCGATTGTTCCCATTTCCTTAACAACAAAAACCTAATATTCCACAATTCCAATCTTATTGGTACACTATCACTTTCTAACTTGGAAGCATTCAATAAAATTGTTGATTTTCTTAAAAAACGTAAAGTTGTTTACCTAATGTAAACACCTAAGCATTCACATAACACATTCATTTAAATTTAATTGTATTTCATTATAATTTTTGTATCTTTTTACCTGTATATATTTCATCCCACACTACTAAGCTGAAGGCCCCGGTGCTATTGCTTAGTTAATTCCCAATTACCTTATAATTTTAATTTTAAGGTAATATTATAATGAATAAGTAGTGTTTTTCATAATTTCTTTCAAAAATATATATATATATTGTACAATTTGTGTACTTTGCAGCGGATAATATAACTTTATTTTGCGAAATATATAATATTCAGTTTGTGGAGTCAAAACATCATTTTAAATATCCATATATCCCTTGTTTCGCTGGGGATTTAGTCAAGATTAGATTTAGAACCTAAACTGTTTTAATTATTGATTGTTTTTTTAATAAAATAAAACTCTATATCAAACGAAGACGATCAGTTATTCAAGAAATAATGATTTAGTTATCGCATGTTTGCTTTAACAATAATTTGTTAAATGCGTCTGTTCACCAAAAATTGATTGGCTTTTTAATTTGTGTGTATATTTTTGACTATTTAATGCTGCTTTAAAAATCTATGAATACTTTTTATGAATCAGATAAAAGAAATTATCTTGGCAAGAATAAAAATAAAATGTAAACATAAACTTGTTTACATATTTTTTTTAATATAATTTCGTACCTCGTCTTGCTTTTGATTGCTTTCCAGCATATTTTCCGAATTTATGACTTTAATTGATTTGAGTGACGCAAAAATGTTGACCCAAATACCAATGCATTTAATTCCATTCAGTGTTGAGGTTAACACTGTGCGAGTATGTTAAAGACAAAACGCGACTGATCTCAAAGAAAACCCTCCAGACAGTACGTATGCCCTGGGTTTGGTTTTTGTTTTTGGATTCAATTGTGAATGCATGATAAAAGGCCATCAAAATACAAATAATCGTCAACAATCAAAGCCGAACCAGGGCAATTTGTTATTGCAAATAAAATGGCAGCAGCTGCGTTTATGAATATCACATTTAAACTCAGTTCGAACATATTCGAAAACTTTGCCAGCATCGTATAAATAAACGATGTTTGTTGTTTTTTTCCCCCTCTTTTACAATATCTGTTGCAGGCAAATTTATTGTTGTAGTATTTATTTATTACGTTCATTTAGTCATAAAGCACAACACTGAGAAATGAGACAATAATTTTTGCGACTGCGATGAATGCCGACACTCGTCATGTTCGCCTGTCAAGTAGAATTGCTTTAAAAAACGGACCGACCAAAATAAAAAATACTCAAATTAAACAAATATAAGCGCGTAAATGTATTTACTCGCTGGCCATACATATAAAAAGAATTCACAGGAAATGAGTATTATTTATTTCAGACGTCGTGGCTTGAATACCCTAGATAATTATAAGCTGAATATACCTATTGCAACTGTTAGTTCAGTCAAAAGATTCACAAAATTGTTTATTCAGGACTGTTCCCATTTTCGATTCCAATCAAATCTTTGGGAATCGTCATTGTCAGCTATTGAGTATTAGATTTGAAAAGTTTCCCGTTTGAGGCCGGTGAGTGTAAGCTATTCAAAAATAGCTTCAAGAAGCAACAACGTTTCGACACGAAGAAAACAATTTCGAAAACGTTTCGGAATGAAAAGTGCTCGGAAACGAGAACAGGCCACTTTATAAATTATTAGGTAACAAATATTTGATGTCGCATTCGATTAACAATGGTTCATTAATCATAAAGTGTTTGTGGTTAGCATTGAATGTGATTCATAACACCCCACTTGATGTTTTTTCAAATAAATACAAATTATTTAAAAATGTTATTTTAACGTCATGGGGCGTAGGTGTCGCATGAAGAGATATAGCTTGATCTTGGCGACAGCTGACAAATTTATGCATCTTCAAGATACTTACACTGGCTGCTAATTGCCCTGCTCATAATTCGAGTATATGCAAGAACATACTTATTTATTTATTTATTTATTCTTAAGACTCAACACGAGAATTTCATGCACGCGACAATTTGGTGCTTGAAATGTTTGCTTGATTTATGTGTTGCTTGGGATAAACTTGGGATGTTAAGTATTTTGATGGCCTAAGCTTATCTAATGCGCGTTTGGGCACATAGATATAAGTATGTACTTAAATCGCCATTCATGAGTGTTTATGAGTAATATTTATTTAAATGCCGGCTCGTGCTTGTCAGTAATGAAACTTTTGTGACTCACTTGTGCCACTCGTGGAACTACTCAAACCAAGACTTAATATGTCCACAAGCCATACAAATCAACAACGAGTCAAGATGATTATAATAACCAAGGCATTCCAAGGAAAACGTCAGCACATGCACACAGACATTCAGGCTGCAACTGACACATGCACAAATAATGGCCTCACAGAGAGCCTTATGTCATTCTGAGAATGATATGCAAAACGTTGCAATAGAAGTGAACAATTGAGCAGACGAATTCAAATCAAGGCAACGGACACACCCACTCATACACACACACACACACACACACACAACACACACACACACACACACACACACACGCATTGTGGTCAGCTGCAGCATGGAGACTGACCACTCAACCAGTTTCCAGGATAGAATATCATAAATTACCAAAACATTTGCTGTTGTTGGCAGTGTAGGATTCTTTTACATGTACACACACTTATTCATACATATTGTGTATATTATACAGTGCTAATAGTAAGTATGCGAACGTATATTTCAAATAGAACATGTTTATTCAGAAAAATTTCTTCCACGAATGCTACAATTTGTGTAGGGATTCTTCACTATTCCAGAGCCTGTGCCTTTTAGCTATTTGGAACATCCTGCTGGAATGTGTATTGAGGATTCCTGCTTAACAAGTGCCAATGCTGGCAATACCTACAACAGTTTTTCAGAATATTAGTTATTAACTATTTACGCAGGACTGTGAAAAATTAAAGGAGTTACCGAACTGTCATAAATATATTTTGCTGCGCTATTCTATATGTCCTCGTAATGTGTCGATCTATCTGCCTTGAGATTCCCTGCTCCCATATTCCATTCTGAAGAACAATACCAACATGAATTGAAATTTGTCATTAATTGTTGTGCGTATTTCTCTGGAGGCCACTGTAACAGTGTTGTTGAGTGTCTGGCTTTGCTTAACGCATGCAACAGCTTGCCAACAACATTATTACGATATATACAGAACTATGGCGATAGTGCGCCGCCCTGCAGTTGCCCAGCAGCACACACGTCGTATGCGCAATTTGCATAATGAGCAAAGAATCAAATTGGTGCCGCATGTTGCTTGGTTTTTGAAGGCCTTTGCGGCCCAACAACAGTCAACTGACCCAATTACAGGACCTCCCTTCGATGTTGCAACCTTTCTTCAAATGTTAGGCGTCTGTAACCCAAGGCAAGACTTTCGTTTTGGCTGCCTTAAAGCCATCACGTCGACAATGTAGCACCTAGACTGGTATTTAAAATTCCAAAGGCGTTCTGATCTGTCAAGCGCATTGATGATACACCCACAAGGGTTCAAAGGTAAACAATCTGATAATTTTGATTCTGTACATATTTGCACTTATTTTTATACGCAAATCCAAGCAGCCAACCGACCAAGCAACCATTTTAAACATCGCAATCAGATGCACCAAAGCAACAGAGCTCATTAGCATTTTGATTTGGAAAAATCAAATGAACATTTCCGGTGAAGTGAATGGCAACAAACATTGAACCTTGTCACATGTCATTGGCTTTTCAAATGTGGCAAAATCTGTCTAGGCAAATCTTTTCATAAATATCTAAACATTGGAGGCTGGTCGACGTTTTCTTATGTTCACATTAAACATCGCAGCGTTTTCCTGCAGTTAAATTGGCGGCTAAGTTTATTTGTGTATTCAAAATTTTAGAACTGTGTGCATTTTTGGGCAATGTTGGTAGTACCAATTTTTTTATACTATGTTCCCGAAGGGAAAATAGTACATTGGGTTTGCGAAATGTCCGTCTGTCCGTCTGTCCGTATGAACGCAATTTTTTTGCCTTTATCTTTAAGCTAGAGCAACCAAACTTGGTACACATGTTGGTGTGTACCCTCAACTTATGAAGTGTCGTGATCACTCAACACCCCCGCCCCCTCCACCACAATCCGGGAAAACCTGTATCTTCCCCATTTTTAAAGCTATAGTCACCAAATTTGGCATACAGACTAATGTTGACCCCCTGGAAAAATCTGAATCAAAAATTTTGGACCTCCCCACCCCTCCCCCACAAAGGACAAAATCTATATCTCTCACACCTGTGCACTTTTTTCGCGTCTCTTTCTGAACACACAAATAACCAAATTATATAGGACTGGGAACATAGTATTCTGCAGTCGGGTGCGTCCGACTGCAACGTTCGTAAGATTCCTAACAGATCTGCATCACCAAAAATTTTGACCCCCACCCCAACCCCACAAATCGGCACATGATATCCCCAAAACACGTTTTTCAAGGAGTATATCTCCTACAGTTTCAAAGATAGAGTTACTTTATTTGGCATACAGATTAATATTGACCCCTGGATAAATCTGCATCAAAATTTTTAACCCCCCACCCTCTCCCCCGCAAATGAGAAAAATCTATATCTCCCACACCTGTACAGGTAGAGTCACTAAATATGGCATACAGATTAATGTTTTTATCGCGTCTCTTTCCGAACCTACAATTAACCAAATTATATAGGACTGGGAACATAGTATTCTGCAGTCGGGTGCGTCCGACTGCAACGTTCTACTTGTTATACTATGTTCCCGAAGGGAAAATAGTATATTGGGTTTGCGAAATGTCCGTCTGTCCGTCTGTCCGTCTGTCCGTATGAACGCAATTTTATCTTTATCTTTGAGCTAGAGCAACCAAACTTGGTACACCTGTTGGTGTATACCGTCAATTTATGAAGTGTCGAGATCGATCTCCCACCCCCACCCCCTCCCCCGCAATTTGGGGAAAACCTGTATCTTCCCCAATTTTAAAGCTATAGTCACCAAATTTGGCATAGAGATACTATGTTGAGATTCCCGACAGATCTGCAATCAAAAAAATGACCCCACCACCCCCACCCCCACAAATCGGCATATGATATCCCCAAAACACGTTTTTCAAGGGCTATATCTCCTACAGTTTCAAAGATAGAGTTACCTAATTTGGCATACAGACTGATGTTGACCACCTGAATAAATCTGCATCAAAAAATTTTTGACCCTCCCACCCCCTCCCCCACAAAGGAGAAAAATCTATATCTCCCACACCTGTACAGGTAGAGTCACCAAATTTGGCATACATACTAATGTTGACCCCCTGGAAAAATCTGAATCAAAAATTTTTGGACCTCCCCACCCCCTCCCCCACAAAGGAGCAAAATCTATATCTCTCACACCTGTGCACTTTTTTTCGCGTCTCTTTCTGAACACACAAATAACCAAATTATATAGGACTGGGAACATAGTATTCTGCAGTCGGGTGCGTCCGACTGCAACGTTCTTACTTGTTTTTGTTTGAGTTTGGGCTCTCATTAATCATCGTGCTTAATAAATGGCAATAATTTTTCATTGAAACCACAGAGTGAAGATATAAAAACAAAGTTTGCTCTGAAAATATAATGTAGTCACAATTGTGCTTACTGTCAATTCATTTTAGATTAACCATCAGTTGGATACATACAAATGTGAAACAATATAAATTTTACATTTATTAAGATTTTAGTTTACAAGTAACAACAACTTATTCCAGCAACAAAGCAAAAGGCTTTGTTGATGAAAATACTACAAGAACAACTCGTTTGCATTTCAAATTGTGATCTTTTGGCTCTCAGTTTAATTTATATTTGAAGAATCCCAAGAGGATAAAAGACAAAAATGGTGCGCCCAAATCGACGTAAGGGCATAGAAGAGGTCTATGGAACTAAATTGGAACCAATGCAACCGGTCCGAGGCCAGATTCATCCCCAACCGGGCATGACCAAGACAGCAACAATGCGTGTTGCCTCCTCACGCCAAGGGGATGCGCGTACCCAGCGCAGCTATGTAACTGCCAATGATTATTATATAACCACAAATGTGCCGTTGAATGCCACCAATATGCGCAATGCACCCAGCGCCATGATGGCACAACCTTCGAAGACGTCTCAGATGCCGGTGCAGATGCAGGCGGCCTCCACCCAGGCAATGCCATATGACTCCATATCTAGCCGCCGAGTCAAGCCGACTGCTCGCCAGCCCGCAGCCATTCAGCAGCCGAAGATACAGTTTATAGCACCGGAGAACAAGGCTCAATGCAATACACATCCGCATGGACACAATCATCCTCATGCCAAGCCAATGGGAATGCCAATGCAAATGCAAATGACGCAGCGCAACGGGTATGCGCTAAATCCAGACATGGATCCCAATATGCCAGAGCTTTTGGACAAGAATCAGCTGGTCTCATCGAGCAATTTGAATGCTCGTCGAGCACATGTGCATGCCCATCCAAATCAGCCGCATCCACAACCGCTGCAGCATCAGCTACACCAGCAGCAGCAGTTGAATAACCCGAATAACAAAAGCAGTAACTTGCATCATATGCATCATCATTCGCAGAAGCAGCAGCAGCAACAGCAGCAGCAGATACTGCATCAGAACATGAAGTATCAACATCAGCAACAACGCCAGCATCAACATCCATATCAACATCAGCGTCAGGGGCATTCACATCAACGTGGAGGAGGTCAACTGCCCGTGATGACCGAGGAGGACGACAAGGATGAAGATCCAGAGGAGTTCTTTGAGCTTATACGCCAGACTGTCAGAGCGGCCGTTGGAGTAAGTTAATCCTGTCAGTCGCTTAATGCTTTACTTATTGCTGGTCTACTGTGCAGACAACCATTTCCGAAGTGGTCAACCGCAACTTTCGCGACTTGTCCAGCAAAATGGAACGCTTTTCGAGTGAACTTAAGATGACCAATGATCATTTGCGCAAACTGCAGAGTGAAGTTACCAACAGTAAGTGCAGACATTGTTATTATAGTCACAGCTACTCCACATCGTCTCGTATCCTTGCGCAGAGGTAATGCACTACGGAGAAGAGAACACTCGTCATTTTCGCTACCTGTGCATGAAGTCCGAATACGATAAAATGTTTTATCAGCATCAAACCATGATTAACGACCAGCAGCAGCCGCCTGCTAAAATTCCCACACTATCACAAACCAATTTGTTCAATAAGACTGCAAAGCATGCAGCAGGAGTTAGCCTGAAGTCTGGTAAGCAGGAGATGACGGCTAGAAAGTTAGCCCAAAAGAAGGCAATCAAACAAAGCATCAAAGCGCAGAATCCTTGTGCGTGCCGCAGCGCTTCTAAGTCACCGAAGCAGCAAATTGAGGATCACCAGTCCTCATCGGAACACAGTGTCAATGTTAAGTCCTCGGAACTGGGCGTGCGTGAAGTGTTGGGGCAAATACAACGCTTTTGCACACAAATGCAGCTGAATGATATAAAGGATGAGCAGCCAAAATACAATTCACAGACGGGACTCGGCAACCTGGAGATGAGCGACAAGCGCAGCTCGGCATCCGCCACTTTTGTTAACGAAACGGAATCCAACGATGGCCAGCCAAACACACATGATGGGGCTGGTGCTACTGCAGCTGCTGATGCTCTCGAGGTGGAGTTGGAGACGCCAATTGATAGCATGGACGAGATTGAAATCGACAATTTCCAGTATAGCTCTGATGAAATGTCCTCATACAGTGATAGTGATGGTGACATAAAGTTCACCGGCAGCGCCACAGCACGTGCTCCTCTACAGCCCTCCAGGTCGAAGCTTCCATCTCTACTTTCAAACAAAGGCGCCGGCGATGGTCAGTAGACTCTGATAAATACCAAACATTAGCAAGCACCAAACACGAACAAAGACAACAATCCAACTGAATTTTCCTGAGAACATATTGTTTTATGGTTTAGTTTATTTGGACCGCGCAAAATTTTAAACGTCAAGTGCCAAGGGGTAAGAAAAGAAGCATAGGTACAAAAAAAAAATGGTTGGGTATAGTTTTAATCAAAAGAGTTTGTTCAATTGCCTCAGGAAAATGTAAAAACAAAAATGTAAAAAAAATTATAAATAATATTTCATAATATGAAAATCACAAAATACCTTTAATTTTTTGAGCATAAAAGAATATGTGAAGTAATATTGAAGTAAGATTTCGACTTTGTTAGAAAATTTACAAATGCAGCTGTTGTTGCTCTTCAAATCGTGTTTAGGAAAATTCTCTGTGGTTGACATCCATACATAATATTTATTAGTTATAATATTCATCTGAAGTAACGCGAGATTGCACGTCAATACGAGATACTGTAAAGGGCATTAAGAAATGGACAGAACTTTGGAGCACATTTAAATAATATAGACGAGGCTTCATAAAATGGCCAGTAGACAAAATGATTTATGAAACTACCCATAGTATTCCCACAGACAGATTGGAAATGAAGAAATAAATGCAATGCAATAAATTGTAAAATTAGCTTTGACAACTGACTTCAAAGTGATTCCCGATGCCGTCTTAGTTGCTGCTTAGCGCTGACCCATATAATGTGAAGCAACCTGGTCAGTAAGTAATGTCCATTGGTGTCACTAATGACTGCATATTATATTGACTGCGAAATATGGAAACGCTTACAACGCTAAGCACAACTCGACCACAATGAGCTGACACCAAAACTAGGCATAATTACAAGCCAAATGAATGAATGAATGTGTGAGTGAGTGAGTTAGCGAGTGCGTGAATGCATCAACACCCACCAACCCTTGCCCTTACCCTTTCCTCTACCCCCTCAACACACTGAGCTCTTGCATTTTTATGGGCTTACGGCTGTGTCAGAGCTGCGAGCACTGCAGCCAAAACAGTTGAGACTTGGACGTGGACGTGGTCGTGTGAATAACTAACTGGAAATCGAAATAACTGCCGTTGCTATTGCTGTGTACAAAGTGCAATTTGGTTACATATCACAAGTCCCTGACGAAATATTCGGATGAAAATTGCATAAACAAATTGAACATTTCGCATTCCCGAAATTGACCAAAAATGTCAACTGTAAAGTGCACAAAGTTCACATTTTAACATTTAGACAGCAGCTAAATTAAACTTACGCAATGGCCATAGAGGGGCGTCGGAGCTACAATTTTGACTAACTGCAATTGCAATTTGCAGCTGACATTAATTAAAAGTGTTACGCAAAAAGAACCTAAGCCGGAAACAGACTGCAATGTCAATGCTCACTAGGGGTTTTAGCCCTTATTTGCTTTTCCCATTGCCATGGACACTTGTCAAGGATGTTGCTATAGTATAGTACTGCTATGAATATATTGTGACTAGGTTCAACTTTTAAATATTGATGGGTTCTGTTCAATAAAAGTAATTAAAGAAATTTGCAATCTAAATAACTTTTATTGATTAACTTATTAAATATTATTTAAATTGCAAATTAAGTAACTTAATAAATAGTATTTAGATTGCAGCTTATAGAGAACCATAACCATCTAACTACTATTCCATGATCAGGAAAAAATATTTAAGAACGTTGCAATCGGAAATTCCAAACGATATTTGACTTGCAAAGATCTTAACTTCAGAATAAATGGTATTTCTAGACTTCCAACTTCCATAACAATGTCTAAACTGAACCGATTTACATGCGGACTGTTCTTTAAGTCATGGTTTTTCATTAAGATTGATTTCAATGTTATTAATTTCAGTATATCCAAATTTTTCTCAATTTTTTACCGATAATTGAACTGTCTAATTTCAATAAATACAAAATATATTAAAAACTTCTGCCCTGAGATAGAGCAACCTGTCTTGGGTTGGCGAAGTAGTAATTGGGGTAATTGAATATGTAAAAAGAATATTTTAAATTATAAGCATTGCTGTCTTTCGACTACTACAAAATTTGCATCCCCTGCTAACCCCCATCACGAGTATGTGTGTGTTTTTTTGTAACTTAAGCTTGGTTCAATCAGCTGGTTAATAGTAATGACCAATGTTTGAACTTCAACTCGCTGCCACAAGTCAACAGAAAGGGTTGCACTTCGAAATATGTGTATTTTTGTAATTATGGAAAAATGTCACTCACATTGAGTCGAGTGAGCTCTCAGTTGAGTGCATAACCATAACAACGGAACCGTAATGCCGAACACGTCAGCCTAAGCCAAATTGGCCAAAACAAAACAACTAAAACAGGTGCAAAACATTACGACAACGGTGCTCAGTGCTCGGGGGTGGCTCTGGGTCTGGCTCTGTTTCTGTTTCTGCTTCTGGTACAACATTGGGCACTGACAAAACTCAGGAACACAGAGGAAAAAAGCAAAAGCCAATACAACATAATTGCAGCGCGGTTCGGCTTGTTAACAATTTGTGCTGTGTGCTACAGCAGTTGCAGTTGCAGAGCTGCACCCGTTGGTAGGCGCAACGCAAATTGATTGTCCATAAAAAAAAAGATACAAAAATTAAAAACAAATCGAATAGTTATTGTGATGTGCTACGGCTGCGTACCTCAGTGGGCAAATATAAAACGACAATCGTTTAATTGACCCTAAAATCGCTGAAGCGTTCAATTTAAGTTTTTCTGTTTGGTTTGGCTTTGGGTTTTAGTTTTGGTTTTGGTTTTGCCAGTTGAACCAAGCCCCACAGCAGTTGCAGATCATACACGTGTATCAATAAAGTACGTACTCCTCAAATTTGCCAAATACTCGTACACTTTAAGTAATATTGATTTGAGTGTATAGTATAGAAAACTGTGCCACAGTCACAAGCCAATTTGCATAAAATATCGTTGCTATTCATAATAATTTGCGCAGAAAATTCCTATTGATTTTTTTATTTTCTCAAGTTGGCACATATTCTGCTGGGCATTTAAAATGAAATAAAAATATGAATAACCAGCGTATTACTTTGCACTGATATTCGAGCGGAAAGCAAAAAAAGCAGGAAGGAAACTGTGCCAAGCCAAACCAAAGCTTCTTCAGCTGTGTGTGTGTGTGTGTGCTTGTGTGTGTGTGCTTGTGTGTGTCAGTGTGACAATTTTTAATGCGATTAAAGTGCAACACTCTCCCAAAGAGTCCAAAGGCAATGCAAAATGGCAAATGCTGAAATTGTGAACAAAGAGAGAAATGCATAAGAATTCAAAGAGTTCGGTTTCGCACTTATTTCGATTCAACGATTTTATTTTATTCAACCATAATTGCTACAATTCACAAAGCTGCGTTTTTTTTACAGGCAACTGTTTTAATTTGAATAAAATATGCTGCTAATTGCTCATAAATGTTGAACGGTGCAGAAATTCAAGAAAGAAATATTTCACGCGAACTTTTGATAAAAAAAATATATAAAATATATACTTGTGGTAATAACTGAAAAAGTCATGACTGACTTGCTGAGTGGTGTAAAATCGCCATCAAATTTGGGTGAGTTTTCAAAAAAAATGACATGAACAATTAATAAATAATTTGAGCCGCAAAAAGTCTCACACGAAATCTGATCTTTATCAGACTTAAATTTCTATCTTTAAAGCTGTCTGCTACCAATCCAAATCTTTGCAGTGCTATTTTACCTGATCACAGGACTCTGCATAGTTCAGTGCCATGGGGCTGGGCCTGGGGCGGAGGCAGCACCCACCATAAAGTCATTACCGCTGCGCATAACGAAACCACAACCTGCCAGCAGCACCACCACAGCAACAAGAACAACAACAGCAGTGGCACCAACAACCAATGAGGCAAGCAGCACTGGTGAGCAGCTGGCGCCTCTAATATACTCCACAACGGAGGGCACAGCCAGCAGCAGTAGCAGCAGCAGCGATGACAGCGGCAGCAGCTCGACTGCATCGGGCAGCCTGGTGCCAGAAATTTGCATCAACGGAGTGCAGCTGAGCATCAACAATGAGGATGGCCAAACAATACTTCGCAGGCAGCACGAGCTGGTGCAAACCATCGAAGGTGACGTCATGCTCAGCGTTCTAACCAGCGATCCTGTCTCTGCGCTGTTTGTCATCAATCGCGTCAATCGGGCGAATCTCATTTCAGCTGACTTTCAAGTTGGTAAGTATTTGTAACAAAACTGCGGATGCATCCTTGAAAATACTTCATTTATCTTCCCTCTCGTAGGCATTCGCGCGATAAATGTGGACAACGCAAGTCTGGCCGAGAATCTACTGGTTCAGGAGGTGCAATATTTGCAGCAGTGCACGCAGTACTCAATGGGCATATTCGTCGACTTTGATCTGTACACACGCCTCGAGTCGATCATCAATGACTTGGAGTACAATGTATGGCCCATACCCGCAACGCGAGCTCATCTCTTTCCCAAAGTGGCGCACTTGCTGCATCAAATGCCCTGGGGCGAGAAGATTGCCTCTGTGGAAATAGTAACCGACACTTTGGACATATACAATGACTTCATGGTCGCCGCGAGACAGGAGCATATGTGCCTGATGCATTTCAAGAGTGAGGACAATGTGTACATACTTTTCGGCAACAAGTTGGCCAATCACTTCAAGGAGAATGGCACATTGTTCGTTGTGCCCACGGAGCGCACAGAGAGCGCATTTTTGGAGGGTAAGTTGTATGTGGAACAGCCCCAATGTCGGGTTACTAACTTCCTGCTTCCAGATCTACCGAATAAGGCATTTATACTAATGGAGAACGAAATCGAACTGCGCACGATTGACTTGGATCCGCTGGATGAGGTTCTCATTGGCAAGAGTGTGCTGCCCTCACGCGTTCTGGCCTTTGCCAGTCCCATTGTAGATCTGATGAGCTGGTTGCGTGGCTCACTGACAAAGCACTGCAAGCGTGATGAGGATTTGTACGTGCTGGAGAGCTGTTTCAACTTTCTCAACTTTATAGAGGACTGGCGCACCACGGAGTATCGCCATCCCCATGACACTGCCGAGCTACTGTCGCTGCTCCGCATGCGCAAACTGGCCACGTCAATGACCTTTCAGATGTTTCAGAAGAAGCTGGAAACGATGGACGTCATTACGGGAGAGTCACGCATGGAACTGCGTGAGATTGCCTCCCAGAATTTTGTGTCGAATGTGACCACCTACTATCACTACAACCGCGACAATCACACCAGCCTGGAGCTGAAGACCAAATTTGGGCTGGTTTTCAACTGTCAGTATACGCCAGGCGATAATCGTCGCCATCCGTTCCTGTTCGATGGAGAATCTGTGATGTTCTGGCGCATCAAACTGGACACCTGGGTGGCAACTGGCTTGACGGCAGCCATACTTGGCCTGATTGCCACGTTGGCCATTCTTGTGTTCATTGTGGTGCGCATCTCCCTGGGCGATGTCTTTGAGGGCAATCCAGTCACATCCATACTCTTGCTCCTGTCGCTCGTACTTGTCTTCTGCTCCTTTGTGCCCTTCTCCATGGAGTACGTGGGCGAGCAGCGCAACTCGCACGTCACATTCGAGGATGTCAACACTCTGAATACGCTCTGCGCCGTGCGCGTTTTTATCATGACTCTTGTCTACTGCTTTGTGTTCTCGCTGCTGCTCTGCCGGGCTGTTATGCTGGCTTCCATTGGCTCTGAGGGCGGCTTTCTGTCCCACGTCAATGGCTATATTCAAGCAGTCATCTGCATTTTTAGCATCTTTGTACAAGTGGGCATGTCCGTGCAGTTGCTGGTCGTCATGCAAATGGCCTCGGAGAGCGTGTCCTGTGAGAACATCTACTACGGCCGCTGGTTGTGGGGCTTGCTGGCGTATGATTTTCTTCTGCTCTGCTCTTTGGTCAGCCTGGTGCCATTCATCTATCGATCGCAGCGCAATTATCGAGAGGGCGTCTTAATTGTGATTGGGTCTGTGCTAATTCTGATCATCTGGACGACTTGGATTATCCTGTCGCTGTTCGGCGATGAATGGCGGGATGCGGCCATACCGCTGGGACTGCAGGCCAGCGGCTGGGCAGTTCTGCTAGGCATTCTCATACCGCGAACGTTTCTCATTGTGCGCGGTATTGAGCGCTCAGATATTGCACAGGCGCTGCCCTCGCTCACCTCCCTGGCCTTTGCCCAGAACAATCAGTACTCCTCGGAGCAGGTAAGTTATTCAGTGGACACCACATTCTGTAGCCAATTCATAATTTCATCTCATAGAGCGTATATGAGTGCGTGAATCCCGCCATGCGCCACTGCTCACAGGAGGAGATGCATCACCAGTCTCCCAGCGAAATTCCCACACTACCTTTGCGGGGTGGCGGTCCACGACGCCAGCAGTTCTTTGCCAATCTTCGCCAGGCCAATGCCAACATTAATCCACAACGTCCCCCGCCGCGTCCACAGCAAAGTCCTTCGCGTTCATCAGTCTGCTCCCTGCCGCCCTCACCCGAGAACAGCAAGATAACCCGATTCTGAGTGAATCTGCGATCTCTGGCAGAACGCCGCCACTTCCGTTCCACTTCTAGTCAAAGCTCCAAGAACGTGCATTCAATAAACTGCTGTAACTTATTTGTTAATTACGTACGAAATTAAAAATTGACGAACCTACTTATATTTAGAGGCCATTAAGACTTCAACATTAATAAATAGGACGTGCATTGGAAATCTAAATACGATATAGAATCGAAAATACATGGATGTTAGGTTAAAAGCGTGTAACTTGTTGGAATGATTAGCCATTTTGTAATTGCAAGTGTAATTACATTTTTACAAACTTATGAAATGTTTAAGCTCTAAAATGAGAAATGTTGACTGCCATTTTCTCTATCAGTGAATCTAAATTGTGATTAGTTTTCTCAACTTAATGGAAACGGAATATCAAATTCGTCAATTGGTTGGCTATCGATATTATCGATATCGATTATTGATAGGTTGGAAGGACGGTTCGAATTCATATTAAACTTAATATGTATATACTATATTTGTTTAAGAACATTTGAATTCTAACTAAAAACAAGTAAGAATGCTATAGTCGAGTATACCCGACTACGAAACTCCCTGTACCCAGGTCTAAAACATTCAATCACATCTACGCCCACTTACACATACACACACACATACACATAGACGCACGCACACAGGCGGCAAAAGCGACAGCGCAAGCGAGGCATTTTAATTGGTGGCTGTGCTTCTCCTTCCCCCTCTCGCTGCATTACTGAATCTTCTTTCGTGAATAACTTCCGTGTTTATTATCCGATCGACTTGAAATTTGGACAGTAGATTAAGAGAGACTAAAATATTGTACATGTCAAATCTTAAAGCTGTATCTTTTGAAAATTGTTACTGAAAAACGGTTTTAATCGATTTGCGGGGGAACGGGGGGAGATATCTGAAATATGAAACAAACTTGATCTGCGTATGGTGTACAGGAACCTACATTCCAAATTTGGTGTCTCTAGCTCTTGTAGTTGCTGAGATCGACGCGTTCATCCGGACAGACGGACAGACAACCGGACATGGCCACATCGAAATCTCTTTTGACACTGATCAAGAATATATATACTTTATAGGGTCGGAGATGTCTCCATCTGCCTGTTACATACTTTTGCACAAATCCAATACCTCCTTTTTACCCATTTTATGGGTACAGGGAGTAAAAAGGGCCGAAACGTCTAAATACCAAAATTGGCGCTTCTCAACACTGCCAGCGAATCAAAATTGAACTAATAATACATCGAGAGATTTATATATTTCATAAATTATTTTGTGCGCCTTTCACCCTCAGGCCGCCTCTGTGTAATGGCTTTTGCAATTAAACTTTCGATTATTTGGTTTGTGTATTTGCTAACCGAAAGCTTCTTGTCGAAAGCTTTCTAACGGTAGCTCTAATTGGCTGCATAAACACGTGACAAGTGAATGGCTATTCAAGAAACTTGTCTAAGGCGGCTACCAAGAAAAGAAAACTTAATATCCTTTTGCGTCACGCGACACTGGCGCTGGCGCTCATTGTTTGGCCTTGAAAAAGGGCGGAGTTGTATTATTGTGTGTGCTGCTGACGTCAGGCGTCCCGATGTCCGCTGTCCGCTGTGCTCTGTCCGCCCCGAACATTGACCGTGCCACATGAGAGAATGCGCAACAAGATATGAGCAATATATATGGACAAAGAGGGTCCAGGGTCCGCCAAAAAAAAAAAGAAATAGCTAACATGACAAGGCCGTCAAGAACACGCGACCATCCAAAATGGCGTCGTTTTAACCGCCGTCGCCACGCGCCAAAAATTACCCTCGAAACACGAGGTGGCTGGTGGGGTGGATGGTGGGCCAGTGCAAACCACTGTTAAGTTATGCCGACAAGTTTTATCTGGATAGCAAGTAGTACGTGGCATGCTGGCAAATTTGCGTTGCATACTTTTTGGGGCGCCAACTCGCGGGCCACAACAACAACAGGAATAATAACAACAAATATCTGTGTATAGGCGCCCTGTTTTCCACGCATTTCCGGCATAATTTGCACTCCATTTGCCGAGCACACACAGAGAACGTCTTCGCCACTCAGCGCAAGGACATTCGCAGGCTGCTCCTTGGGCTGCCTTATTTGTAGCTGGGCAGATTTGCTTTTACTTAAATCAGATAACAAGCAAAATGGTTTGTATTTTGTGTTTGCTTTTGCGTATGTTTTTAATTTTAATTTTTAGCACACTTTTATAATTAAATTTAAATTTTAATATTACTCTTGTAATTGTACACGATGATTATACAACTTAAGGTAGAATTGATGACATAAAGTTATTTGATCGCATAGGTATTTGAGAAAATGTGATTATCTATCAGTTTTACAGATTATCTTGAGATTGACTCGCTCAGTTTCCATTTTGTTCTTATGCAAATCATTCATTTGATTTTTTTATATTTTTTTTTTATCATTTTTTTTTAAAAAAAAATCTATATTTGAAGCTCTGCTAATTGCACTTAAGAACTCAAGAGCTAACCAGCTTTCTGTCATAATTGCCAGCATTAAGCCGATTCCCCTTGGCTGCAAATGTTGCTCTGAATGAAGTGTGCGCCACTTGACTGTCCAAAGCTCTACTACGTGACATTATTAGCAGTGCACTGCGTCCTGCATAGCCTTTTCTTTCCTCCTACCACGCCAGAGAGCACAAATACTGTGCCGGGGAGCGTATGATTTATGAATAGAACATAACTAATGATGGCGCATTCGTTATACGCCAGGCGTGCCAAGCCAAAGGCAATACTCGTAGCAAAACTTCCAACTGCCACACACATACATGCATATATGCATGTATATAAATATATATTTATTAATAAATAAAAGCAAATACCGGGTACTGCAGATGCTGCCAATGCAAACATGACACCAGCTCGATTATCATATTATCATCCCTAGTACGCAAACTACTGAAGTGAGTGTGTGGGCGAAAACTTTTGCAATTTGAACCTAAAACCACGCGAGCTTCAAAACTTCTGCATAATAACAATTGAGACATCTGTTTATTATATTTTTTGGGGCTGCCTGACATTTGTCACATGACAACTGAGCTATAAAACATTACGAATAGCAAACATTGCCGGCTGCATGATTCACCAGGCTTTTGTGACGACATCAACTCATGCTGACGCCCCCACAGTGCGGCATAATACTCGTATTTTGCCTAAGGTTATCTGTCGTCGGGGCAGCTCAACTCGCATTTGCCAAACTCATTGGCATGTCGCCAAAAATTTCGACGCCATCTCCACGTTAGCCGCGTTAGCCATTTGATTATATTAGTCATGCTTACAAAAAAAGCCATATGACGCTCTAGCAACCAGTTAACCACCCAACCACCCCACCATCCCACCACCAACCAACCGAAATGTCAGAACCCACACAGCACACAAAAACAGCTTAAGCTTTAGCTTCAGCTTTTACTACACACAGCAGCAACAACGTCAGTCGACCCTTGTTTTATGAAACTACAACCAAATTTGTCCAGCACATAGACGACACAGACGGGGCATGGGGGTAAGGACCTGCCGCCCTACGACGCAGATAGCGGCAGGCCAAACAAAAAGCTTTTCATTCATCAAAAGAAATCAGGCGAGAGGAGAGCAAGCGGCAGGACCTGTCAGCGTGTGCCTGTGCGAGCGTGTGGCAGTCAGTGTAGAGTCTGCGCTGCGCAATTTTAAGAATCGTGTGCTATTTTTCGCCTACTTTACCAGAATAGGACTATTTTGGATGGCTACTACCCGTGCTGTCGACTTAACGAAACTTCTATTTCCATTTCCATTTCTGTTTCTATTTCTGTGCTTTGGCTGTTTCTTCAATTGCTTCGGGGGATTCATTCATGAAATTTGGCACTCTGACGTGAGGAAACAAACAAAGCGATTAAGCTTTTTATTTTAATTGTCCTGAGCTTTGGCTATTTTTAGGCATCGACTGCACGAAATTCACAGCAAAGGAAAATTTATAAGCCAATGAAATTTAATTGTTGTTTCTAAATAGCTTTAAAATACGAGCAATAATATTCTTATAATTTCCTCCTAATGTATAAATATAAAATTCAATCTGACGATATGTATGTGTGTATTTACAGCTGTAGTATTTACAAACTGATATGATTAGCATATGTATGCGTATGTTATGTTCGATTCCTAGTAGATTGTAATATAATTTTGTCACGAGATGTGTAACTCATTGAAGGAGACGTTTTCTCATATGTTTATATTCTTGAACATCATTAAAACCCGAGTACGTCTTTCTGTTAGTTTTAGTGTTATATTTATGAAACTCAGTTCATGGTCAAAGTCCCACCACTATATTATAGGGACGTATGAAAAATCGGATAAATAATGAGAAATGTTTGAAAAACTTTTTTGCTTATTTCAAGCAAACTCAGCAAATGCGAATTTTGTATAGATATTTTATATTTGATCCAAATATGATGACTATAGTTTATAGCTGCAAATAGAAACAATCGGTGAAAGCTTGAACTTTTCTATAAAAAACACTGCCTCAAGTTCATATACTATATAGCTTTGGCACTCCGAAGATAGCCGATCCTTTTTGTTTCAAAAAATGTTTTTATAAGATTATATGTACTATATTATAATTAAATTTATATGAATATTGGCCTAAATTCTAGAGTTTGGTGTTTGACGGCGAATTATTTCAGATCATCTTCACTTTAATTTCGAATTTACAAATAAAATCTATCAAAATGTTTAATATTCGTAATTTAAAGGATCTTCAGAGTCGCCTGTTCCATTCACTCTCTTTTCTCTTGCTCGCTCTGTAACGCACTCTTTCAAACAATTTGCCTCTCTGGCAACAGCTGTATTGTGAAGCTTTCGTCAAGTTGGACGCAAAAGCTCATTTAATGCAATCCACATGGCAACAACATCCTTGAACAAAAGGATATGCGCGTGCTTTTGAGGCCAGTACGCGACGTTTACCCATGGCATACACACACGGCAGCGGCAAACTCGACGCGTTTACCCACACACAGACAGAAACAAACACTGTATACATATACACTCACACATACAGCGAGAAAAACAGTTACACGTTTGTATTAAGAATTAAGAGCGCCAAGTGCCAGAGGCCTTAAAAATTGTATGGAAAACATTGACTTGCAATAAATAGAAAGAAAAGATAGTGTGAATGAAAAGTGCAAGTGAAAAGTGCCTGTAAGAAGCAGAAAATCGCACGCAAACACACACACACACGCGAACACACACACACACACACACACACACACACACTCACACACATACACAAAGAAAACGTCATATGCCAGAGGCAGGCTGTCGCTTGGCAGGCACATTGACAGCAGCAGCAACAGCAACAGAGGAGGGAGCGGAAGGAGCAGGAGCAGTGAAAAGCATTTTGTGTATCCTATTTTGTGTGTGAGCGAGCGCGTGTCCATGTCCGTGTCCGTGTCCGTGTCCTTTGCCACAGCAGTAGCGAAAACAACAACAACAGCAGCAAACAACAACGTCAACAACAACAACAACAACAACAACAACAACAACGGCAATTACGGCGTGTAGTTGCTATAATGATAGATTTCAAAACAAAATTGAGCAAATTACCGTATAAAACGTGCCCCGGTTGGAAAGTCTAAAAATAACACATCGCCAATTCGAAGTCAGAGCTCGAGTCGAATCCAAGATCCAAGTGCCGCCTGCGTTGGTCTCCAACCAACCAACTGACATTAAATTATGCATGCACATTGATTTTCTGACGCGTCGTCGTTCGTCGTTGTCGTTGTCATTTTCGTTCCCATCATCATCAACAACAAAAGCAACAGCAAATACAGCCAAAACAACAACAACAACAACAACAACGAAATCAGCATCTGCCTATTGGCAAACTCGTAAAATCATTTCTCGTCCCACGACCTGACCGCGTCGCATGTTATCAGCGGAACTGACGTCGACGGCGTTGTTGAATGCCAGTTATCAGCGCACCAACGGCCTAACAAAAGGTGAGCACACACACAACACAGCACAGCACAACGCAGGACAACAACAAACGGCACAAGGACCAGGCGCACGTAAAGCCCACAAAATATTATGCATACGCACGGTGTGCGAGCACCCACTTGGCGTATGTGTAACATTTTCAGTCAAATAGCCAAAAAGTACCAGCAATACAATGCCGATGATATTAATGCGTGTTCATTACACAACCGACAGGACTTTTGCCTGCCTGCTTGTCAACTAGAAAGTATAAAATAAGAAACTTTAAAACTTGAAGAACTTGTTTTAAAGCCTATTTTACTTAGAGAGAAACATGTAGGTAGCACAAAAGCCGTAATTCTCGGTAATTTAATCACATTTTACATCGGAACTGTTGGCTTAGAAATTCTGACAACACACTAAGTATATTCAGCAGCCGATTCTGAGGAAACTACTGCACTGGATAAACTCACAAGAATAGATTTTTCTAAATATTCTGAAACCTTTCAAAGCAAAGAAATTTCTTTCTTTTATGCAAGAAATCTTATACAGAACCTTTGGCCGTTAAAGGGTCTCAATCGATCTGTTCGCAGTACACAAAACGACCATAATATGTAATAATGATTTGTAGCTTTATTTATTAAGTGTTTGCTGCCGCCAGACAATTCTGAAAGTAATTGTGCAGTATTTGCTTCAATTTATAATCTTAGTTAAATGATTAATCGTTATGCTGTTGTCAGGTTAATTTTACGCATCGGTGAATTTGGCCAGGTAATTTGGAAAAATCAATTAAAAGTGCTAAGCCAAAGCAATTGACAACATTCGAGGTTTTGCTTGCATAAGATCTTTGTTTTTCGCTTAGCCTCTTGTAATGTGCATTTAATCACGTTACTTGCATGTTTATTATGTGTTTATATTGGACTATATATGTACATACGAGTACGATTATGTATGTACTTTATTGATCATCATCTGCAGTTGCTGTTATGCCCTTGTTTTCTGCCACATGCCACACAAAAGGTCAGCATAATTAATTAAAATGACATAAAACACATTCGCAGCTCATTTACTACACTTATTAACACCCTCACATACACTCGATTAACACCCACGCACACACATGCCACACTTCCTTGCGCTCAGCGAGGATATCTTCCCACTTTTGCTGCATCGCTGCGTCATTGTTCCCATTATATTTGCTTTTAATCTGATTTCAATTATAAATGCATTTTGCAGCGCTAATGCGATTTGGCGCCCACTCGTTCGCTTTCTACTACTGAATGCACCCCTCTGCGTCAGCCGTCCTCTATAAGCCTAGTTTTCCCTGAATTACGATCTTTTTTGCACCCCGTTTAATTAAGTTTATTACGATGAAAATTTCTTGGAACCTGAGGGCGGTAAATTTTATGCATGCGCTTTGGTCAGCCGCGTTGGTAACTGTCACCGGAAATACAGTTATAAAATGTCAACAACAATGCCATGCTAGTTTTACATTTCCGGTATGCAAGTCGCCCATTGACGGCGTTGACAAGAATTTTCCATAAGTGTGTTTTGCTCGTGTGGGTTTTGCTGACGTTGCTGTAACGATTTTACGACTTGATGTCATGCATTCAGCAGCAACAAAAACAGCAACAATAACAACAATAATAGAAACAATAGCAACCACAACACCCACACAAATGCGCAATTGCATATTTCTATAGCATGCAATGAGGCCCAAGTTTCAACTTTATGGATCCTGTTGAGTGAACCAAATTGCATTAATTATACAAATTGTTGGCAGATTATAAATAAGCATGCAGTTTGTATATGATTTGCCAATGGGCTCGCTTTCCCTTAGAGATTTAGTTGTGTTTTTAGTATTCTAGAGAATAGTTTATGGATTTCATTTAAAATAACAAAATGTCAACTGTTGGGATATTATAAATTTATTTCTATGGGGAGTTTTTTGGAACATTTAACTTAATTGTTTTTCTTTTATATGCATTTTTGTGTAAACGTTTGGCATTTAACTACATAAATATATATAGCTGGTAAAACGCCAGCGTTACCCGGCGAAATATTTAAATTTAAATGCATTATGTTGAATTTGACTTTCGTCAACCGTAAGAAGTACACAAAAAGAACGTATCACAACTTTCCCTCCCTTAGGGGCAGACTTTCGTCAATAGTTAGGCCACATACTTAATGATTTGTTGTGTAGGGCTATGGCCGATCTAACTCAACAAATAATCTCACTCATTTGACTTTGACCCAATATCCAATTGATGAAGTTGGAAGAATAATACTAGCATCCAGAAAATAGCGGAAGGGTGAGAAAAGTCTGCACTTAATTCAAGTGAACATTTTTAAAACAATTATTTCCATTGTTAAAACATAGTGCAACCTTACATTTATTGCATTCTTTTTGCGTAAATCCCGTACACTGCGGAAATGTGCACAGCTGTCAGCAATTCAACTCAAAAGTCCCAAATCTGGCGGCAATTTATTACATGTTGGTATTAACAAATATCAACCGACCGCCACATTTATTGAAAATCGATCAATAGATAATGTGAATGCAGTTGGCCGATTTACCACTTACATGGCGTGCGGCTGTAGCCTGTCTCTGTAGCGGCTCGTGTCCAGGCTTATCTGCGACCATATGGGAACTATTCTCAGATCATTATAAATAGCAGCAATTCTACGGATGATCTTGCTTTGGGAGGATGCGATAGCCTATATGTAGTAGTTGGCAGCGAACGAATCCATAGTGCAATGCCACACACCATACCATACCATTTCGAGGCTAAGGCAGCTACGCGGCCGCAGCATCCAATGTTTTTAGTAGCAGCAGCAGCCTGAAGGATGTGTGGACGCCAAGGTTTCAGGCTGTCCAAGATCACGCCAAGGTATAGGTCCTCGGGATGACTTGTCCTTCATACTTTACCCTGCGACAGTGGGGTTTTCTAAGCGCGAACATGCATGTGAGACTTGGTACCATTCACGACAATGTTTTAACGGTTCGCCCACAGGAGAAGCCATTCAGAAACTCCTCCTTGAGTCCTTACAACTGCGCTGCGAACCGCAAAGGCAGCACCAAGGACGCTGCCCTGCAGTACACTAGCTCCAATGGGATACTCGATCGCTCGTCTCGCAACTCAACCATGAAACCACGCTCGCGCAGGAACGAGCTCAAAACCTCAATATTAGGGAATACGTGGCTGGGAGGAGACAAGTTAGAGTCTGAAATTAGTAAATTAAATTAAAATTAATTAAAGAACCGACAGTTTACCAATAAAGGCTTTTAATGCAATTTTTAAAGTAATATTCCGACACCGATATTGTGCGAATTTTCAACTCCAATCTAAATTTGAATGTGTACAAACATATTTACAAGTCCTCTGTAAATCGAAAATAAAAGTTTATTGTTAGTTGTGGTTTCTTGTCAGAGGGCCAAGAAGTTGTAACTGAATAATCTCCAGTTGGTAAAGGAAGTCGTAACAACTCAAGTCTCAGATAACATCCTTTAATTGCTAGAAGTCCCTGTCATAATAAATTGTGAAATAGAAGTGTATTTACATATAAATGATTAATTTTTGTTTAAATGAATAGAAAACATTGTGAATTTACATCTTACCGAATAAGGACAGTTGTGATTGATGTTTACAAGATCATTGAAATTGTTATGAAACATTATCATTACTGGATTATAAGATTTTCTCAAAAAGCGGCACAGCTCAACATTCCCTTTATAAAGCCATGGCTTGTAACCGTTAGCTCTTTTAAAGACTTTATAATTCATTACAATATCATTGAGAGTCTGTAGGGTTGTAACATTAATGTTCAAAGTTGTCCTATTGCGACTAACTGTCTTGAGAATACATTGGTTTAACAAAACCCAGGAATTGTTGTAGGTCTCACACACTAAATTTGTAAACTTAAACTCCGCTGCATTCTATAGTAGATTGAATTCAAAATATTACAATCACTTTTAATATATATCTTACTGAATTATGTATACTTACATTGTAGCTCAAGTTTAGAGTCAGCAGAGCTGCCAATATTCCAAAAATAATGAGAGAAGCGCGCATGGTAACGTTTGGATTGACTCTCCAGCACTGAGTAACTACAGTTATTTGCAACCAATTTTATATTCATTTTCGTCATTTTCTAATAAATATATAGTATTTATCATAAATAATATGAACATTTTGTATAGATATACCAAGTAAATTGCTCAGCAATATAAAATTGATTAAATTCTGAAACTAAGCGTTACTAGCGAGTTGATGTTAGGATAAACTTCATAAATTGGTACGCGTAGGTCTATAAATAGCTAAAGTAAACGTGAAATTTAAAAATTCCATTCAAAAAAGTGGCAAATATTGAATGAAAATTTTATGATTTTTATTCGAAAGTATTCAAACTCATTTTCAAAGCTATATGTAAAAATTGTTTCTTAGTTGTTGGTTCACCAATTTGGAAAAATTCTACCCTGCATTATAAACTAAGGCTATACACCAATATATGAACCAAGTTCATTTGCTCTAGCTTCAAGAATGTCAAAATTATTGCGTTCACAAATATAACATGCTTATTTTTTCAAAAAATTTTGTGAAAAAACTATAGCATGCTACAGCAAAATACTATAGAAATAGTCTACATTCACATTTATTCCGTGAATAGTGACATGACGTAGGTAAGAGACTAAAACGAACATTTTTTGCAATATGCTTAGTTTAGTAATTTAATCAATGTATTTATATTGCTGAGCTTTTCTGGTGTCAACTTGGTTGGTATATCTATACAAAATTCACATTGAATGTAAATACTCGTACATTGATATTTATGATAAATACTATGTATTTATTAGAATTTGACATAAATGAATATGAAATTGGTTGCAAGCCAACACTCCCAGAAAATGAGCAAAATCAATCAATCCCACACCTTTATATCTACAGAGTCACCATATTTGATCTGAGTACTGCTAATGACCTCCTTAACAGATTTGACTAGAACTATATGATTTAAAAATGGTTAAATTCTTATCTTAGCTCTGATAATATATAATTGACTAAAATGCGCTGCTAATTTTAGTTTGTCAAATATTTGTAATATACAATTCAAACTTTAGCGTACCAAAGTACATTAGTTTTTAAAAATGTGCTTCAGTTTATCTAACTTAACTGAGATTCTCAGACCTATGAATAGAACAATTGTATTATAAAAGGCATCTAACATTTGTACATTTCCTATATCTTTCTCTCTTTTGCGTGCAGATGAGGCTTGCCTGTCAACGACACATGGAAAGTGCACAACAGCAATGACCAAACAATTGACAACAACAACGGGGACGAGTGCAGCGTCTAGCATAACACAAGCTGCAAATTTGGCGCCCACGGTTATTTCGCCCACAACAACTATATCAACAGCAACAGCAACAACAACGAAAACAGAAAATGGAGCTACGCCTGCAACATCGGAGACAACAAAGCAGCTAACGAGCAGCGGTGTGGCACTGCCAACAACAAAAGCCGCAAGTGCAACAACATCAACCGCATCAAGTGATGCCAGCGGCCGTTCAGCGGCCCTGGAACGTGCCTACGTCCACGATGTCTACGAACATTGCGAGGAGCCCCCGAGACCCGTGCGGCCAAAAGTGGCTCAATTTCTGGGCAACCTGGACCCCGGCTCGGTCGTCTGCGACGTGGGCTGCGGCAGTGGGCGTTACCTCACCCAGTGCAATCCCGGTGTATGCACCATTGGCATAGATCGCTGCTATCGTCTCAGCAAGGTGGCCCACGAAAAGGGCGGCGAGGTGAGTGCGAAGGTCATCAGTGTAATGCAATTGTAATTGATGGGAGCACATTACTTTACCTGACGTATGCATGTATCCGTGAATGTGTGTGTGTGTGTACATTATAGTTGTGCGTTGGGAATAGGCTAAATCGTGTGACTCACTGAACTGAAACGTACAGGACTTCTTTCCAACTACCCCACGGCTCTCGAATCCAGAATGTACTTCGTTATAATTCGTTAAGGACATCACATCAATATTATGATAATAGGTCTCTTTTGAACGAACGATGCATACGAGGATGACTTGAAAATCATTTGTGAAACAAAAGGACTTCAATTGAACTGCATTGTTTAACTTCGTACACACAGACATATTTCTTGGAATGCCAATTGTTTATTTGTTCATTTGCTCTCTTGTCTCTATCTTCCTTTTCCTTTCTGTTATTGCAATTCTTGGCAATGCAATTGACCCATTTTGCCCCAACGAGCAAGTACAGTTGCTTTATTCAAATATTAGCCAGGACCGAGTCGAGTCCTTCGAGTGCACGCTGACAGCCCAGGCGCCATTATTGCAGCGCATAAATTATGCTTATCATTGAAATAATTTGCACATGTTCTCTGTTATTACCAGCGCTGAACTTTAATGCCCCATAATTGCAATAAAATGAGCACATTCGGTCATTAGAGAGCACTAATAAAGTGCAGGCGCCTCTGCAGCACGACTGCGTGCCAGCTGAAGTAGAATCGATACTGGGTCCGGCTGGGAGTGTAAACAGAAGGCTCATTCGACGGCACTCAAGAACCTTTCTTGGCGTTGCAGTCCGAATTTAAATTGATATTTGACAATAACACAAGCTATACGAATAAACAAAACATTTACCGAGAAATATCTTCCAATATTGTTTTAAATACGTAGATATAAATCACTTTAAAGGTTGCATTCTTTATTTACTCTTGTTGTTATTTGTATACAAGTAAATTCCCATTTGAGTAAAATGCATTGTATTCATTTTATTGTTCGGTTGCTGTTGCGAAACGAACATCATTTCCTTTTCTTTATTATTGCTCACAATAAATGTTGCCCCCTGTTGCTCCCAAAGGTATGCAAGACTTTTTGCAATAATCTATTACAAAACGCTTTATTTCGCTTCGCTTCACTTCGCTTCGCTTATTTATGGTGCCATTTCCAGGCAAGAAATGCCATTTTCTAGGAAATGCATGGTATTTCCTGCCCGCTGCCACCCTCTAAGCTCAGTCGCAGGCATATTTCGCATTTAAATTGCATTTACTGGCATTGCGTGGGATTGAACTTCGCATGTAATGACGACGAGGACAAAACGAGGACGTCGACTTGACTGGCTGCCGTTCGGTGGCATTGCTAACGGCCAGGGTTAGCACCTAAGCTGGTAACATGCCACACGCTGTAAAGTGCATACAATTTACTCTAAATGGTTTCATTTACTTAATAACCCTATTATCATTATCTTGACTGGACAGCAAGGCAATGTGCCTATGATTGCTCGATTGTTACAATTGCCAAGTCCTTGAAATTTTAACGCTATACATTAATAACTACTGCAGGCGTTTTCTTTGTAGTATGGTTCATATACTTTAATTGACCCGCTTCGCTAAGCTTGTCGATGCAACAGAAAATGCATTTTTCCTTATAGTGAAAAAAAGATCTGAGTGAGGACAACCCATTTTCACCATCATAACTTAAATATTTATTGAATTATGACTCACGACCCATTCATTGAGCGAAGTTCTTCGTTCTGCGTGACTACAAAGTCTGATTAAAATGATGAATAAATCTTTTAGTACCCCAAGTCCGCAATCCTATGAAACTTACTGACATCATGTTTAAGACTTGAAGAATCGAGCTGCTTAAGTTTCCATTAACATTATTCAATTGAATGATTCAAAAAGTATGTCAAATTTGGCTTCATTTGATGCTCATGATATGCAATATGTGTTTGCTTGTGTTAAATAAACTGAAATGCACAAAAATGCAAACGCAAAAGCCAGTCACGTGACTTGCAAGCGAACATTTCTGTTTCAGTTACCATTTTGCAAAAATAAAAATAAAACAAGTAAGAATGCTATAGTCGAGTATACCCGACTACGAAACTCCCTGTACCCAGGTCTAAGACATCCAATCACATCTACGTCCACTTACACATACATACACACATACACAAAGACGCACACACACACTGGCGGCAAAAGCGACAGCGCAAGCGAGGCAATTTAATTGGTGACTGTGCTTCTTCTTCCCCCTCTCGCTGCATCACTGAATCTTCTTTCGTGAATAACGTGTTTATTATTCGTGTTTATTATCCGATCGACTTGAAATTTGGACAGTAGATTAAGAGAGACTAAAGTATTGTACATGCCAAATCTTAAAGCTATATCTTGAAAATTGTTACTGTTAAACGGTTTTAATCGATTTGCGGGGGAACGGGGGGAGATATCTGAAGTATGAAACAAACTTGATCTGCGTATGGTATACAGGAACCTACATTTCAAATTTGGTGTCTCTAGCTCTTGTAGTTGCTGAGATCGACGCGTTCATACGGACAGACGGACAGACGGACATGGCCAAATCGAAATCTCTTTGATACTGATCAAGAATATATATACTTTATAGGGTCGGAGATGTCTCCTTCTGTCTGTTACATACATTTGCACAGATGTAATACCCCCTTTTTACCCATTTTATGGGTACAGGGAGTAAAAAGAACAAAAAGTTCTGCGCAAACCAATTTAACTTTACTTCGTCTGTATCTGCTGATGAAAACTTTCTGTTGCTGGCTGGCAACTTTGATTTCTCAACTCGTGCATGGCCTGATTTACTATAATTTTGTATAGCAATAAACTGCCAAGTGGGGCAAAGTATGCATCAGGAATTAAGCTGGCCGCATTGCAAATAGCACACACACACAGACACCGCCTGCAGTCGAGACCTCATAAATGTGTACTCGTAGCTGTAGCCCCGAAATGATGCATAAAACAAGTAAGGACGCTGCTTTCGACTATTCCCGACTACGAGATACCCTGCACACACTCATATCAAGCACTTCAGCGCCAATGCAAGCAAGCAGATCTTTTCAACTGCCAGCTGCACTTCTGCTTCCCTCCCCTCTTCAGAGCTAAACTAGTGTTTTTCAATAACTTCTGTGCTTACTAACCGACCAACTTGAAATTTACACAATAGGTTTCGAGTGTCCCAATCATCATGCCTGCCAAAACTCAAGGCTACATATTTGAAATTGTTTCAGTGAAACGTTCATATAGATTTTCGGGTTGCGGGCAGAAATGCTAAAATTTTAACTTGATCTGCGTATGGTATGTAATATAATATTCGGATCTCATATAGACGGATAGGAACCCGAACAATTCTAGATCAACTTGGCTGTTGATGCTCGTCAGAATACATATACTTTACAGAGTCGGAGTAGTCTCCTTCTGTGTTACATACATTTGCACAGTTTTAATATCCTCTTGTACCCATTTTATGTGTACGGGGTGTAAAAAGCCGCAGCAATGGCAGCAAACATAAAAATCGGCGCAGAAACACGAAATCAAAGCAGGCACATCGAGATTCTCCGCCTCTTGTTCGAAATCTTTTAGTTTGTGCCAGGTGACTGCCGCCTACCTGGCGAACCCAGGTAGCTTCTGGGGCGGTTTCACCTTTTTTTGTGGTTCGTTTAAGCGCCATTTAAATAAGCGGCAGGCCAAGAAGGCCAAACAAAAGTATAAGTACATATACATACACTTATATAGTTGCAGCTGTTTTTTTGTTGCGGCACTCTTTCGGGCCGTCAGATTGCCTTTGCTGCGCTTTGGCCTCATTAGTGTGCAACGTGGCGTATGCGTAACATGTTTCACCTGACACTCGCAACGAGAGCGGCAAACGGAGCTGCATTGAAAACTTGTCAACATAAATTTCAAAAGCGTAATATGCCCGACCAGTGTGACATTACACACCCACAATGCTAGTGTGTGTGGGTGTGAGATTATGTGTGCATAAAAAATGACTACTATAAATACAATTTGTAAAGAGCATAGAGAAATGTCACCGTGTGCATTCATAGCATTAGAGCCTGGGTTGAAAAACAACAAGTCAGAATGTTCAAGTCAACTATAGCCAGGTCTGAAACACACAGTACACAGTACTGAAACACCGGACCACTATATCACATGGCTGAAATAGGATCGTGTAAAAGATTAGTTTTTGTATGAACAACTTTTTGCTTATACAAATATTACATTGAAACTAAGTGCGAGTCTTATTATACTTCAAATTGTTTCCTATAATTTTATCCAAATCGAACCACATAGCTTCCATAGCAACAATCAGATGAAAACTGAGTTTTACATTAAAAACATTGCTGCTAGAGAATGGTATTTAGTGAGAGAGACAGTAACTGAATTTGAATTCTGCTTATGGTATACATGAACATACATCTCTAATTTGGTGTCTCTAGCTCATATAAATTCTGAGATCATACCGACTAACGACAGACGGGCAGACACAGAGACAGACAAAGCCAGATCGACTCGCCATTTGATACTCATCCTAAATTTATGTATGTATACTTTATAAGCTCGGAGATGTCTCCATCTGCCTGTTACAGGTATTTGCACAGTTTTAGTTTCCCCTTTTACCTATTTTATGGCTACTGAGTGTAAAAAGCACACAAAAAGTAGAAGCTAAGAGCTGCATGAACATAGAACTAAAATAGAAAGCGAGTGTGTTTTTATGGTCAGTTTTATACACACGCAAGTATATATCATCTGAATGAGCAACACCATAAGTGGGCAATGCAGTTATTTATTTTCTAGTTCGAATAGATAGCTGCATATTATAACAAGTATGAATGCACTAGTCGAGTGCGCCCGACTACGAGACACTCCCTAACCAGGTCTGTAATCACTAAACACAACTTCGTACTGACACATATAAACAATCAAATAAAATTGAAAACGATGTTTGTAAATCGTTTCTATTGATTTACGGTTTGAAATAAATTTGAAATGGCTGTTAAACAGGTACCTACATACCAAATTTGCTGTTTTTAGCTCATTTATTGTCAGAGATTTTTGCGCTCATATACATATGTACAGGGCAAGATCGACTCGACTATTGATACTGATCAAGAATATATATGCATTGTATGGTCGGACATACTTCCTTCTGCCCGTTACATATATGTGCACAGTTTTATGACCTGTCGTTTCCCATTATTAATACAGAGTTTAAAAATAGAATGGTCAGGAAAGTTTATACAGTATGTAGGTAAGAGTAGAAGGGGAGATAAGACAATATGGCGGATACGTTCCGTTGGTTTTTATTAGACATCTGTTTGCATCAAGGTCGCCAGTTAGTAAGCTAGCCAGGGTTTCGATGAAGGCCGCCATCTAAGAAATTCGGGGCAATCACAATAAAGGATTCTTTAAGGCTTTTCTTCAACCGTACAGCAACGACAGAAGCCGTGGTGGAAAGGACGTATCTTTTGAGCTATTCGGCCACGTTATGACCTCCGTCGACATTCAAATGCTGTTCTTTCTAGACTCTGGGACTCAAAGCTTTTCAATTTAATTGGGAATATCATTTGAACAATTTAAGCCGTAGATAAGGACGTGGCACAATATTTTGCAGCACAAAGCGTACATTGTATATTCGATGAATCGTCAATGCTTCGAATGTAACTAAAATAACTTTTAAATTGTATTTGAAAATTTATTTTTAGATGACCTCAGCACTTGCAGTTGTCAACTCTGAGCTTAAACACTTATCCTAATTGATATTTTCTGCTCAAAACTGTTTGCTCTAAGTTGAGTTGCCACGTCTGTTGCATAGGCTCTTGGCTGACATTCCCAAGTACCTGGCCGGATACTATTGCTGCAGGTCCACTCCGCTGCACATACAGATAGGGAGAGCGAGAGACGTGGAGAAAGCAAGAGAGAGAAAGAAATATACGAGTATTTTTATTGCATGGCGGGTCAAGGCTGTTAGTTTTCCCAGTTACACACATACACAGCACTATCAGCATTATTACAACGTAGAGATTATATTTGCAATATGTGGAATGAAAGCAAAATACATATATATGTGTCCATAAATTGCTTAAATGAATGGGTATTTTAAAAATATAGCCTCGCAGAGAACACAGTCGAGAATAGTAATCACAAGGCTTCCATTCTCCTCAAGAAGCATTCATGAATGAATTGCCATAAAAATGCTATAACTGGCATAGTTTTCTTTTGTGTTGCATTTAATCGAAATTTTTAAATTGATCTAGAAATGATTCAGCTTGTACAGGGAATTCAAATACCATTTCACTTTACCTCATTCTACATGAAAGTTTTGTTTATTTCCAGTTTTGTCAGGCTTGATTGACACTATCAGTGCTGGCCGTGACATGGAAATGAATATAAATGACGTACATGAATAAGAAATATAAGCAAGAACGATATATACACAGCACACACACCAACTCACACACACACACACCAAGGCACACCGAAAAGTTAGGTAAGGTCAGTTAACTGGCACACATTTTAAAAACCCGTCTACAACTTTTTCAATTGAAACGAACCAAAACAAGAACAACCCAATATGTGTGTGTGTGTGTGAAGGTCCTCCAGTGGCAAATTGAGTAAGCCAACAGCCAATTTTCATCAGTCGAGCGCGTTAACTTTGTTTCGTCCACTATATGGAATAAATTTGGTTAATTGCAATTTCTTGTTTCCAACTGAAAACAGTTACCACCTGGCGAATTCCCTAAATGTTTCGCATTTAAATTACACAATTTTCATTTAACGGGCAAATTGAATATCCAATATCTGAATTACATTTTAGGGAGCATTGAGCACAAATGCAAATTCAACGAAAACAGCATTATTATAACAATAAATATAAAAGAACAATTCAATTATAATGAAAGTTATGTATTTATTGCAGATTTAAAGTATTAAAAGCTGATTTACATAAAAACTCTTGTTATTTTTTGCCAACAATAATTTATCCATACACATGACATAAAAAAACATTTGGCGAAATCGATTTTAAGGACTGAGCAATAATTTAACTCGCAGCAAAAAAATTTCAAATAATCAGTGGAAAATTATAAAAGTGCACCTTAAATATAGCTTATAGCAACACATATCACATATCACAAATAAAAATACTAATGTATAATTATAATTTATTATACCGTTTATAAACTGCTGATATGAACTTTGCACTTAATGATTTGGAGAAAAACAAGCTGTATCGTTTCTATTATTTTTAAAAGCACACATTTTTTAAAAAACTTTCAGCTTTTTTTCGAGAAATTTATTTACACACAAAGTTTCAATTTTAACCCTTTTATTTTTTATACCTTCTTAAACAAAGCCTCTCTCATTTAATTTTATTTTTGTATTGTTACAAAAGAAACCAAATTAGAATGTAGTATGATGAGAGTAAATTCATGATGAAGAACTGCGCTGATGTTAATTCTACTTAACTTTCTTGTTTTGGTTGCTTGTGTTGGTTGTGCGGTGTTTTGTGTGTGTGTGTGCGATTGTCTGTGGTGGTAAACGTTTGTGTTGAGGGTGTCGAATAAAATTATAAGTTTCCCGCATTCCCCGCATTTAAACTTGAATATGCAAGCACCTGGCAATTGGCTCAGAAGCTCAGCTGGTTAGAGCGACTTGCTTGTGCCGTAAACACAAAAACTTATGGTAAGCACATTGCAACATTTTGCAAGCAAATGTCAGCATAAATGTAGTGCACTAGATTTCCCCTAAAGAAGTGACAACTGTGAGAGAATATTAAAAATTAATAAACATGCTGACTTGTAAATCACTTATCAGAAGGTACTGAGCTTTTGTTTTAACAATACTACGGTTTCTTATTACAAAAGGCTATTTCTTATACATAGCAAAGCATCCAGAGTCTGCTGGCATAACGATACAAATAGATAATTTATTTTGAAGGGGCGTGAACCAGCACGCTACTGGTTGCAATCAGCCAGGACTTTTGAAGAAACTCTTATCGATAGCTGCCATTAAAGTAACTCAAATGTCAGCCTTGACACAGTGCGCTGAATTTATACCAACATGATTTTCATGCGAAACTGTGACAAGAAATTACTAGCCAAAATGTCAAAACCTGGTTACTGAATTTCAAGCAGCAAAACGTGAGTTAAACTTGACATTCGACTCTTTCCAAGGGAAATTTGTAAGATGAAACTATAAAATTGCAGCAGAGTGTCTGCAATTCTATGCGCTAGCTACTTAACCCTGACTTATCCAACACTTGCTGCAGCTTGCAGAATTTGTGTTGCCAAGGGTTAATATAGGTCTTCGGGGTGGGGCTGTCCCAAGAGAATTTCAACGACACCAGTCTTACTCTTTGGTTTGGTGTGGCAGTCTTTTAATGCATTTTATTGGCTGGGCGCTTAGAGCACAATTTCTAAATGTCATATTTCCCCCTAATCATGTGCTCTTTGGCCCACAGGTGGCGCTGTGCGACAATCTGGAGCTGCCCTTTCGTAATGATAGTTTCGATGCGGTGCTATCGCTGGCGGTGGTGCATCACTTTGCGACAACGGAGCGACGTGTGCGTGCCCTGAGGGAACTGGCGCGTATCCTGCGCATCGGCGGACGCGTTGTGATTACTGTGTGGGCGCTGGAGCAGCGGCATCGACGCTTTGAGTCGCAGGACGTGCTGATACCTTGGCAGCCACCCAAAAACCGCACCTACTCCCATTCATACTCCGATGAGGAGGATGGCGATGACTATCTGCCACCCTATCACGCCTACCAGGAGGACTCCACCAACTCCAGCCGTTCGGCGGGCGATGGCGACAGCTCTAGCCTAAGTTCATCATCGCCGGGCGAGTCCTGCTATAGTTTTGTGCGGCGTGCCATACAAGTGAGTTGTGCTACAGCTCGCAGCCCATATAAGTATGCTATAATATTTTGTTTTGCAGAAACTGGCCGCCGGTCGTCGCAATGCTTGGTTCCTGGACTCGTGGACCTCGAAGGACACCAAAAACGATAGTAGCCTCGATTTTGAGGATGCCAAAGATCTGCCCATCGAGCTGCGTCGCCTTGAAGACTTTGAGGACTTTCCCGATCCGCACATTTCCGCTGGCCTCAAATCGCGCAGCCTGGGCAGTATACTACAGACGCCCCCTCGTCAAATTGTGCGCTCTCGCTCAAGCGTGCCTAGCCTAAGCGATCCCCTGCAGCCCGCCGAGACCAGAGGCAGCGCCCCGGCTGCTGTGCAGTACAACACGCCCGAAGCACAGTTGCAACTCAATGGCCGACATTCGCCCACAGCAACTGACAGTGCGGGCAGCACGCTAAACCGACGGCCTAAGCTCATCAAGCAGAAGCAGTCTCTCTGCGACGACGATGCCAACCAGGAGCTGGGGGACCCAGCCGACCCAATGGACCCAACCACAAATGCCACCGCCGCCATTCAAGTGGTGAGCAGCTACAACAGCGTCACCGGCAACGTTAGCAGCAGTCTTTATACGCAGGCGCCCAGTGTTCAGCAGCAGGGCTCCTCCACGGCAACGCCCGCGACTTCAGCTCAGGCAACTGCTGCTACTGGTCCGGGTGCGAGTCTGCCCAGCTTTTTGCGCAAGCAAAGCTCTCTAAATGAAGAACTGATGGCTGGCAATCGGCTGCGGGAGAAGGAGCGGGTGCGCAAGCGGATACAAAAGCAGACCTCACTAAATGAGGCATTCCTCTGCCGGTCGGCTTTGTTCTCGAAACGGCTTCAGCTCATACGCGAAGGATTCACCACCAAAATCAAGAGCTCTACGGGGAGCCTGGAGCGCGTGACCAAAACGGGCATCAGCAAACTGATGCAAAATATTAAAAGCAGCTCCCCTACCCAAACGCCACCCCCCGCTACAGCCAATCAGCAGAGCTCGAATAACGACAACAAACAGTGCGTAACGCCCACGACACATCAACATCAGCATCATCACCATCATCATCTTCATACGAGTAACGCTGGTAGCCTGTTTCCGGCGCATCTGCTGCTGTCCAGCGCAGCCACCGGGCCGGTAAGCTACTGCAGCATCGTGGATTGCAGTGCGGCAAACATTTGCCACTGCAGCGCCTATCAGGTGGACTGTGCAACCTGTGCGGACGGCGAGGAAGGAAAGCCGCGTCGGCACTCGCGTGAATCCGGCTCCGATTCATCCAAAGACAGCAGCCTGCAATCGGATACGAGCATTGAGTCGGAGGACAGCTTCGCCTCGGTGATATTCATACCCAAGCCGGAACAACAGCAGCAGCAGCTGAACTATCAGCAACAGCATCAGCACTCCAACTCGAGCTCCACCAACTCTAGTTCTAGCAATGGCAACGCCCAGGCGGCACTTGCCACAGGCGCAACGGCGTCAGCAGCACTTGCCACGCCCAGCTGCCCAGCGCGTCTGGCGGCCACACACTCAGTGCCAACCTCGCCGCTCGTAATGCCCTGCCCGCCGACACCAGCTCACTCTCCCGCGGCAATCCAGGGCACAGTCACTTCGCCACCACAGACCACAGCAGCCGTGTCGGCGGCAATGGCCATTTTAACGCCTGCCGCAAAGCCAGCACGTTTCATTTTCGATGAGGCGCACATCAAAGAGCAGCGGGAGCAACAGCCGCCACCAACGATCGCTGACAAGATCACACGCCAAACGATTAGGGAGATGCCGCCTATACCAAAATTCCGGAAGCAACAGTCGCTGCCACTGCACCGCCAGAGCTTTCCCATAGTTCGACGTGCCTCGGGCTCAGGTATGGCGGGCAGCAGCAGTTGCAGTGCCAGCAAACTGCTCTCGCTGGAGCTTTTCAATCCGGCCACCGATGATTTGGACAGCGACTCCAGTGAGCCGTCCTCACCGGACTCCGTTGACAGTGTAATTAGCGCGCCACGCTCGGCCCAGCTATTGTCGACACGCAGCACCGGCACAGGCAAGTCCAGTGATGAATCGGAGACGTCGATTGCCCAGCTCTATAGCATCAATCAGGAGCAGTACCAGATAAACAATGCCTCTCCCAACGCTAATGACATTATACTCAATGCGGATAGTGCAGCGCTGCTGCCGGAGAAGCGCGAAGCTGGCCAGCCACAAGCGCAGCAGCCGAAGGATTGCGCCGAATTTGCCGAGCGGCTGACAGCGCAGTTGCAGCGTGAACTGGACGACAAAAGCAGTCGCGGCGAGTGTCGCAGTCTGGATGGAATTGGTGACATTGGCGAGTATCTAAGCGGCGGCAGCGGCAGTGGTAGTGGCAGCGGCAACGGGGCCAAGAAGCGTTCAAATGGAGACTGGAGTGCGCTGCGCGATGAGCTGCGCGAGCGTCGTCTTATGCTGGCCAATTTGTCCACGCAGCCCAGTTTGCAGCAATCACCGATATCATCGTCAACCTCATCGCTGTCCTCGCAGACGCGCAGCTTCACCATACAGGAGGAGGAAGAGGAGGATGAGGAAAACGAACGTAGCTACACCCTGGGCATTTATGAGCATTGCAAGATCTCTAAATTCAACTACAAGCGCAATCGCCGCTACAATCTTAGCCCGGAGACGGCATATCTACTCCAGGACGATGGAGACAGCGATGTGCGGGATGATGAAGATTGTGAGTATTTACCAATAACGAGAAGATATTTCCGATTGTTTCAAAATAATGCTTAAGTCTGTTAAGACCAGGCTAAGTGTGGTTTTACATATATATATCTCATATATCCAGATCTAATTTATCTAACGGGGACCTTATCTTTAAAATACCTTGAAATGATTTTTGATTTGCCGATATTTGGACATGATCCATTAGGTCTTTAAGAAATACTTCATAATGTGACTCTCTGTTAAATTGAAATTCAGATATACGCGAGGAAGATGAGGATGCAGAGGCGCTGGAGGCACGAGGCGGCGATCAGCTGGGAGAGGGCATGCACGAGTATGGGCAACGGCGGCGCAACATTAGCACCATCAAGCCAGTGGCATCAAGTGCGTCCAGCTCCACGGAAGCTGCGTCGTCAACAAACCAACAACAGCAAGAGCAGCAAACTCTGCAGCAGCGTATCTCCACCGAGTCACTGGAGCACTCAAATAGCTCAACTACCTCGCTGGACAGCCCTTCGCAGGGTGGCGCCACCACACACCATCGCTACTACCACGTGTTCCGCGAGGGCGAATTGGATGCGCTGATTAATCATCATGTGGCCAGCTTGCATATTGTTAGCTCCTACTATGAGCGCGCCAGCTGGTGCGTTGTGGCCGAGAAGGTGCAGGTGTGGACGATCTAGGTTAAGATCCCAAGGAATATACATTTTTGGAAAACCAAATAAGTCTCTGAAGCCCCCAAAGGAATTGTTAACTTTAGTCTATATTACTAGTGAAGAGAAGAGGAAATGCAAAGTTCTAGCACTAACTTAAGTATTTGTAATGACTCGTGCTTAGGGTTGCCAGGCCTGCTCAACGGGAGGGCTGCCGCACTGTATTGAAATTCAATTTCAAGTAAGCCGTTTAGTTTTTAAGCGCAAATCGAAAACGAAACAACGCAAATTATAAGTATTGTACAAAACTAAAGAAATCTAACGATATATACACACTTTTTACAACGACTATCATCCTTAATTTAATTCAGCTATCTGGTTTATTAATATTTACTTATTTATTAATTTCAGTAATCATGCAATACATAAACGTCCATTTGCAACTTGACATACAAATATAAAAGTGTAAAGTTATAGAACAAAAATATTATAGGAGTTTAAATGAAAGTTGCTTAAACGAATTAAAATAGAAAACGCAAGAACCATATCTAGACATCTACATACCAAAGCTTTATACACAAAAAAAACAAAAAGGGAAAACAATGCAATCTATCTAACCACATACATACTTATAAAACTTGAATGAAAGGGAAAATCAATACGTAAGTTTTTGAATATCAATAACTGCATTTAAAACGATATATGCAAATTAGCTAAATTCAATGCAAGAGTAATCAAAATGGACAATTAGCAAAATATACAAATTTTGCGTACCTGTTTTCAAGCTCACAACAATAATTGTACAACAATTTCAATAATTTTTATAATACTCGTAATTTGATATTTATAATGCACATATTTGTTTCCTTTAAAAACGAAACACTTCCCAAACGGCCAACAATCCCCGAAATTAAATAAAAATAAATCGATGTTAATACATTTTTTTCACAAAAGGCGCTGTTATTTTAAAAATAACGGAAGTTTTCAATAAATATACGCGACTGTACATGTGTTTTTAGATAGCTAAACTAAACTTTATACCGTATAATATTAGTAAATGGAGTTGAAATGATCTAATTATGTCGCAACTTCAGAACTCTATAAAATCGATTTATAACAACGTACATATATACGCTCGACATGCTGAATATGTATTTACGAAACGTTATATAGTAAATATATATAGTATTATACATATAACTAAAAAAATACGTATTATGTATTTGCACAACCCTCACAAAGATAAATACAACAGCTGCAAAAAGTAACATACACTACCAGACAAATTCAATAAATTTAAAAAAAAACCAAATTTGTTATGCAAAAACGAAACATTAAATAAACTACAAATACAAATACTTACAACTAATATGCAAATCGTATTTCTTTTTAATAAAAAGTAGTTAATAGAATATATTAGCGAACATACACATTTCTTCCAGTTCTTTTGATACAGCAGCAACCATTTAAATCTCAACGGGTTTAAAACAAACACTGCATGAATTGGCAGCACCTTTCACTTGGCAGCACTGCCACGATTGACTGTTCTTCTTGGCAGCAAAGCAATATAAATATCGATATCCCTTCAAATCGAAATGTATCATACCTATTTAATGTATAAATTGCATATACGTTCCTAGCTTGTGAGTGGTAAGTAGATATGTCGAAAAGTCAATTAAAATAAATTATTTATTTTTTAATTTTTAATTATAATTTATCATTTAATTAGAATCATTTTTATACTCTATAACAGCAATTATAAACAGTTTTGTTTCAATATTACGAAATAATTAAATTCTTTTAGTACGCATTTTCATGTTATAATAAATTTTAAATCAATAATCAGCTGAATTGAATTGTTAATGTAAAAATGGTGCCAATATCAGCCTTAATTCACCAATAATAATATTTAGAAAAGGATGAGAAATAAAACAATATAATTGCAAAAATTAAATAATTTAACAGCTGGTTCAACTGGTTCCATTCAGTTCACAAGTTACAAACCTATCGATATGTTTTAACACCGGTTGTACCACGACTACCAATAAAAAGGTTACCCATAGCAAAACTCGGATATTTGGCATATGAACCTAGAGGAAAGTGGCGTCACATCTTACAAGTGAATTGCTGTATTGCTCACCAAATAAAACTAAACTTTAATCAAATAATGCATATTAGATTTAATTCAAGCATTAGAAGTGAACTTTCATTTAAAGTCGGTTGGTTTTTAATCCGGCGGGAACGCACATCAAATTCAAAAACAGTGACGTCATAAGTGCGAGAACCAAAAATTGCACGCATGACCTGTGTTTTTCTCAATCGTTATTTATACACACACACAGGCATTTCATTTCATCGCAACCTCAGTCATCGTTTGACAGCTCTTCTTGGTATTGCAAAACCCCGTCAGTTTTTTAAAACTTTAAAAATGCAGTGAAAAAGTGTTCAATATTTCTAAAACAAACGCACAATGGCTACTCAAAAGCCTGGAGAATGGGCGACGGGTCTGCTGGCAAGATTCGAAGATCAGGTACACATTCTATATGCTGCGTCGCGGTGCTTTGGGCAATGTGAAAAAATGTACCTGCTGCTGGTGTTGTTTTGGTGTGGGTGCTGTTGTGAAAAGGGGTTGGGCGGATGTGGGGCCGGCCACAGCTTCATGAATGAACTAGAGAGAAGAGCAAATTTTGTGACGTACCGGAACGTGTATACCCTTGCAATGCTCTTGAGCTAATATTTTCGATGTCAGCTATAACATAAAAAATTCAATTTTTGGCTTTAACTTACATAAATAAATAAGGAATATAATAATATTAATTTGAAAATCTGTTGGTAGCGATAGTATTTGTACTTATACTATAAGTTGGCAAACGTTGTGACAAAGTTGTGGTACAGACTAAAAATAGCAAAACTACTGAAATAATCAATGAAATGCGCTTTATTTGCAGCTGCCAAACAAAATTGGAGCCTATGGCACACAGGCGCGCATGAGCCAGGACCAGTTGGTGGCATGCCTTATACACATCTCGCGCTACCGCTTCTCACTGGTCATTTCCGGTTTGACCAAGATGTTGCAGCGTGTCAACGAGGCTGTAAGTAAATGTGGTAAATTATTGAATTTCCAATTTAAACGCCCAATCATATGCATTAATAGGCTCTGCAAAATCGACATGAGCCGGAACGCTGCTACTTTGAATCCTTGGTCATCATATTGACCACTCTGGAACGTTGCCTGACCAATCAAACCAAGGATACGGCACGATTCGAGGAGGCCATGAATGTCAAGCTACTGTTACGCGAAATTTCACAATTTGTGGACGTGCAAAGCGACAATAATCCAAATGCGGCACAATTAAAAGCGCTAGCCTCCAAAGTGCTCTTTGCACTGTCCCAGAACCACTTCTCGGCCGTATTTAATCGTATCTCAGCGCGTATACAGGAGCTGACTTCGTGTTCCGAGGAGAATCCCGACTATAACGACATTGAATTGATACAGCACATTGACATGGACATGATCAAGCTGACCAAGCTGTTGCAGGGTAAGTACTAAAAGTTGCAAACTATCGATGTTTTTAACTATCACTACCGATTTGTGGAAAATCACGTGCACTCTAATATGTACATCTATTATGCTCAATATGATACTAATTGCTGGCCATTTACAGAAACCATCACCAAGTTTCGATCGAAGCGCGCACCGCCTCTTATATTGCTCTACTCCCTGGAGAAAGCCATTTGGAACTGGATTGAGTATCATCCACAAGAGTTTCAGGACTTGCAGCGGGGCACGAATCGCGATATATCAACGTGCGTAACTGAGAATCAACTAAAGCAAAAATCATTATAATCATCATTTTTCTTACATGTATGTAGCTGCTGGGAGCCTCTGTTGGACTTTGTGGAGTACTTTAAAACAGAGAACAAGAAAAGCAAAACTTTGGTGTGGCCACTGCAAATGCTTCTGCTTATATTGAATCCCTCTAGTCTGGAGGCTACTGTGAACGAGCTGCAGCAATCGGAGAAGGAAAAAGAAAAGGAAAAGGTGCCTTCAAAGTCAACACAATCCACTTCACGCGACAAGGACTTCTCGGCTAGACAATTCATTGAGAGCATCAAACGTGGCTTAGGCCCGCATTCACCATCGAAGCAGGTTACCGAATCATCGGCCATAGCCTGCGTAAAACTATGCAAAGCATCCACGTACATCAACATTAATGACTCCAACAATGTGGTCTTCAAGCTGGTTCAGTATTTTATCAACGATCTCAAGGCGCTGCTTTTCAATCCGGTGAAACCTTTCTCACGCGGTCAGGGCTACAACTTTGCCGACATTGAGTTAATGATTGACTGCTGGGTATCCTGTTTCCGCATCAGTCCCCATAACATTGAGGCACTGAAAGTTTGCCTCAATCTCTCTTCCCCGCAAGCCTATCACTTTGTGATTGTCTGTTCGCTTTTGCGGTGAGTCAAAAATATAACCTTTATCATTTTTTCACTTTAAAGTAAAAAAATAAACTTTAACTATAACTACATTATATTCTTATAAAACATTTATATTTACACAAAATGCATAGTATTAAATTTGAATAATTTCAACACTTCAGCTTGGCGCACATCTACGTGGATTTTCGGCTACAGAACAAGAATCCCTTTCGCATTGTCAACCAGCCGCGCCTGTCCTGGTGGCCACAGACCGATGTAGTGCATTATCGCTCCGCAGAGCTGCGCGCTCTCTTCACGGATACGCTCAATAAGGCCACACAGGGATATATAGCTCACACTCCGCTGCGCTACATAACTTCACTGACGCTCAAGTCTAAGGATACACAGAAGGGTCTAACGCGAGCCGAGGAGGGACCAGCTCACAAGATGCTGTTGTTGCTACTCGTTCGACTAATACACGCTGATCCCACACTGCTATTGAATGTAAGCTAAGAATATCAATGCTCGAAAGCCTTCTACTTATTCCGCTATCTTTACAGACGCAAGGCAAAGTGGCGCACGAGGTACAGAGTTCTACCCTGGAGCTTATTAATGGTCTGGTCAGCCTGGTCCATCAAACTACATTGCCCGATGTGGCACAGGAAGCTATGGAAGCTTTGCTAGCGCTACATGCGCCCGAGAAAATTGAAGTTTGGAATCCAGAGGCGCCCATCAACACATTCTGGGATGTCAGTTCGCAGGTGCTCTTCTCCATCTCGCAGAAGCTCATACAACATCAGATAGCGAACTATACGGATGTGCTCAAGTGGCTGCGTGAAATACTCATCTGCCGGAATACGTTTCTGCAGCGGCACAAGGACTACGCGCACGTGGGCAGCCAAATTGCCATATGCAAGCAAGCGCACATTAAAATGGAGGTGGTGTTCTTTATGTACCTATGGAGCGTTGATTTGGATGCGGTGCTGACATCGCTATCCTGTTTTGGTCTGCTCTGCGAAGAAGCAGAGATCTGCTGCAGTTCCGATGAGCTAACGGTGGGTTTTATCATGCCCAACTATCACATTTACCAGGAACTGGCCCAGCTTTCGTCCTGTGAGTTAACAGACCTTTATTTTTAATTTTAACCGGTACTTATTCCCTTTCATTTCCATTACAGCCTCTACGGACACACGCATTTGCTTTTTTGAGAACAGTCATGGCAATGTGCTGAGCCGCCTGACGCTGCAGAAGCGTATAATGACGCTACTACGAAAGATCGAGCACTGTGTGCACGGAGTCCAGCCTGCTTGGGAGGAAACCTTTCGCAACTGGGAGGTGTCCAGCAAGGTGCTACAGACTTATCCAAAGTTGAAGACAGAGGATGCGCAGGCGGAAATTTTTCATCGCGGCATGGGCAAACGTCGTGCCAGCCACCAAAGTTCCGAGCATGACCTAGAGGAGCAAATCAATGAGTGGGCCAACACGACCTGGTTTCTTTTAGCTCTTGGCGGTGTTTGTCTACAGAAACGAAACAGCAGTCGTCAGCTGTTATTGCAACAGTCCCAAAACAACTCTTCGGTGGCATCGCTGGCCCAGGCCTCACTTTACTCCAGCTCGACTAGCTCCGGCCATGGCTCGCTGCATCCCAGCACAGTCTCCTTGTCCACCATACCGCCGGCGCCGCCGCAGGATGTTAGCTACTGTGCAGTTACACAGTGCGTATTAATTGAAGTTATAGTTGACTTAACTATTATCATTATTAACAACTGGTTAAAAAAAACATATAACTCCTGGTAACAGAGCACTAGAGTACTTACTAACAAAACAGGTACTAGTAACGTAAAAAAAACATGGGGATGTGTTTCTTTGGAATTAATTTTAAATTAGTCAGATTAATATGCATATTATTCTATGTTTCTTGATTGATAATTCGATAATTTCATGTTTTGTCTTTCAATGCTTCAAGGCATTGATATTTTACTAACAGCAAGCTGTTAAACATGTAATTTAGAGTTTTAGATCGCTAAAGATATCAAACGCCTTTAAATTAAATAATTTATTTGTAGATTCATTGGACAACTGTTAAGGTTGCTGGTTTGTAGTAATGAAAAAATCGGCTTGAACATACAGAAGAACGTCAAGGAACTTGTGGGAGAGGAAATGTCAACACAGCTGTATCCCATACTCTTCGATCAGATCAGAGCCATAGTGGAAAAGTTTTTCGACCAGCAAGGCCAGGTCAATGTGAATGTGACCGACATTAATACGCAGTTCATCGAGCATACCATTTACATAATGAAATCCATACTGGATCCCAAGGCAAACAAGGATCCCAACAATGAACAACCGTCCCCATCGGAACATTTGGGCGTGACGAGCATTGAGGGCATGATGCTGGGCATTGTGCGTTACGTGCGCCATCTGGACATGAATGTCTATGCTATTAGAATTAAAACAAAACTGTGCCAACTGGTGGAGGTGATGATGAAGAGACGCGATGATTTGGCATTTCGCCAGGAGATGAAGTTTCGCAACAAGCTTGTCGAATATCTGACGGATTGGGTGATGGGCACCTCGCATCAAATAGCGCCACCTAGTTCGGCCGATGCCTCTTTACTGACCAACACGTCAATGATCTTTCGTGATCTCGACCAAGCCTGCATGGAGGCGGTGGCTGCGCTGCTGCGTGGACTGCCGCTGCAGCCAGAAGAGTCGGATCGTGGAGATCTAATGGACGCAAAGAGCGCATTGTTTCTGAAATATTTTACGCTGTTTATGAATCTGCTCAACGATTGCATCGACAACTCAGAAGCGGAAAAGGAGCTCAATAACACTCCGCTGCTTCCGCCACGCCCACGCATGGCAGCCGGCAAGCTGACCGCCCTTAGGAATGCCACCATACAAGCCATGTCCAATCTACTGGGCGCAAACATTGACTCTGGCCTGATGCACTCCATCGACCTGGGCTATAATCCGGATTTGCAAACACGAGCCGCTTTCATGGAGGTCCTCACTCAAATTCTACAGCAGGGCACAGAGTTTGACACTCTGGCCGAGACGGTGTTGGCCGATCGCTTTGAGCAGCTCGTCCAGCTGGTAACCATGATCAGTGACAAAGGTGAGCTACCCATTGCCATGGCGTTGGCAAATGTGGTAACCACCTCGCAAATGGATGAACTGGCTCGTGTGCTGGTCACCCTGTTTGATGCAAAGCATTTGCTTTCGCCGCTTCTGTGGAACATGTTCTATAGGGAGGTGGAGGTCTCGGACTGCATGCAAACACTCTTTCGGGGCAATTCGCTGGGAAGCAAGATTATGGCCTTTTGCTTTAAGATCTATGGCGCAAGTTACCTGCAAATGCTGCTAGAGCCGCTAATTCGACCACTACTCGATGATGAGGAGGAAACTTGCTTCGAGGTGGACCCAGCTCGGCTGGAACCCAACGAGGATATCGAAGAGCATCGCAACAATTTGACTGCGTTAACGCTGAAAGTATTCGATGCCATTATCAATTCGTCCGATCGCTTTCCTCCGCAGCTGCGGTCCATGTGCCATTGCCTGTACCAGGTGCTTAGCAAACGCTTTCCGAATCTTCTGCAGAACAACATTGGCGCCGTGGGTACTGTAATCTTTTTGCGCTTTATCAATCCGGCCATAGGTGAGACTTAGCTAAAACTTTAACTCTGCATAATCCATTAATCGTCTTTTCCCTTGCAGTCTCCCCACAGGAGCTGGGCATTGTGGGCAAACAGGTGCCCAGCTCGGCCAAGCGCGGTCTGATGCTTATGTCGAAAATACTGCAGAACATTGCCAATCATGTTGAGTTCTCCAAGGAACAGCACATGCTCTGTTTCAATGACTTTCTGCGCGATCATTTTGAGGCCGGCCGTCGTTTCTTTATTCAAATCGCATCCGATTGCGAGACGGTCGATCAAACATCACACAGCATGAGCTTCATTTCAGATGCTAATGTGCTGGCGCTGCATCGTTTGCTTTGGACGCATCAGGAGAAGATTGGCGACTATTTGTCAAGCAGTCGCGACCACAAGGCCGTTGGCCGAAGGCCTTTTGACAAAATGGCCACGCTGCTGGCTTATTTGGGCCCGCCGGAGCACAAGCCCGTTGACTCACACATGATGTTCAGTTCGTACGCACGCTGGAGCTCCATTGACATGTCCTCAACGAATTTCGAAGAAATTATGGTCAAGCATCAAATGCACGAAAAGGAGGAATTCAAGACGCTCAAGTCCATGAACATATTCTACCAAGCAGGCACCAGCAAGTCAGGATATCCGGTTTTCTACTACATAGCCAGGCGCTACAAGTATGTTACCTAACTAACTATTACTAACTGCAGATCTATTAATGTTGTACGTCTTTCAGGATTGGTGAAACCAATGGTGATCTGTTGATTTACCATGTTATACTCACGCTGAAGCCCTTCTGTCACTCGCCCTTCGAGGTAATCATTGACTTTACACACACCTGCTCCGATAATCGCTTTCGCACCGAGTTTCTGCAGAAGTGGTTCTATGTGCTGCCTGCCGTGGCCTACGACAATGTCCACGCGGTGTACATTTACAACTGCAATTCGTGGGTACGCGAGTACACAAAGTTTCACGATCGGATCCTGGCACCGCTTAAGGGCAACCGCAAGCTGGTGTTCCTCGAGTCGCCCAACAAGTTAACAGATTTTATTGACGCAGAGCAGCAGAAATTGCCGGGTGCCACGCTCTCACTGGACGAGGATCTGAAGGTGTTCAGCAATGCGTTGAAGCTCAGTCACAAGGACACCAAAGTGGCAATCAAAGTGGGTCCTACGGCGCTGCAGATTACGTCTGCCGAAAAGACCAAAGTCTTGGCGCATTCCGTGCTGCTCAACGATGTTTATTACGCCTCGGAAATTGAGGAAGTTTGCCTGGTGGACGACAACCAGTTCACGCTGTCCATAACCAACGAAAGCGGCCAGTTGAGTTTTATTCACAATGACTGTGACAATATCGTGCAGGCGATTATACATATACGCAATCGCTGGGAGCTCAGCCAGCCGGACTCTGTCACGGTGCATCAAAAGATACGACCCAAAGATGTGCCAGGCACGCTGCTCAACATGGCGCTACTTAACCTAGGCTCCTGTGATCCCAATTTGCGAACAGCTGCTTACAATTTGCTATGCGCTTTGACCGCCACTTTTGACCTGAAAATCGAAGGCCAGCTTCTAGAGACGCAGGGTCTGTGCATACCTTCCAACAATACCATCTTTATCAAGTCCGTTAGTGAAAAATTGGCCACCAATGAGCCGCATCTGACACTTGAGTTTCTGGAGGAGTCCATTCAGGGCTTTCAGCGCAGCACAATTGAGCTAAAGCACTTGTGCTTAGAGTATATGACGCCCTGGCTAAAGAATCTAACAAAGTTTTGCAAGTCCAACGATGATGCTAAGAAGCTAAAGGTCTCGCAGATTCTGGACAAGCTCATCTGTCTGACCATCGATCAGAAGGAGATGTATCCCTCGGTACAGGCAAAAATTTGGGGCTCCATTGGCCAAATACCGGAGCTCATTGATATGGTTCTGGATAATTTTCTGCACAAGTCAATCACTTTTGGCTTGGGTTCGCCCCAGGTAGAGATTATGGCAGATACGGCTGTGGCACTGGCCTCAGCCAATGTCCAACTCGTATCGAAGAAAGTTATTACTCGCATGTGTCGAGTAATGGACAAGTCCTGTACGAATCCCACACAGTATCTGGAGCAGCACATGATGTGGGATGACATTGCCATACTGGGACGTTATCTGCTTATGTTGTCCTTCAATAATTGTTTGGATGTAGCCACCTCGGTGCCGTATCTCTTCCACACCATTACTTTTCTGGTCTGCTCGGGCTCGCTCTCCATGCGCGCCTCAACCCACGGCTTGGTCATCAATATTATACACTCGCTGTGCACCTGCACGAATCCCTCGTTTGGGGAGGAAGCACAGCGTGTTTTGCGCCTATCTCTTGATGAATTCTCGCTGCCCAAGTTCTATCTACTCTTTGGCATTAGTAAGGTCAAGTCGGCGGCTGTGACCGCCTTCCGCTCCAGCTGTCGGCACCCGACAGACAAATGGCTCGGCAATGAGCGCGTCACTCAACCGCTACCTGCGGATCGGGAACGCCTCTCGCTGCCCTCGCTGGAGGTTATCACAGACGCACTTCTGGAAATCATGGAGGCTTGCATGCGCGACGTCCCCGACAGCGAGTGGCTGCATACTTGGACCTCGCTAGCACGCAACTTTGCGTTCTGCTACAATCCAGCGCTACAGCCGCGTGCTCTCATCGTATATGGCTGCATCAGTAAGAGCGTGACGGATCACGAGGTTAAGCAGCTACTGCGCATACTGGTTAAGGCGCTTGAGTCGTTTAACGATTTGATTCTGATTGAGGCTCTGGTCATGTGCCTAACACGCATACAGCCGCTGCTGCGTCCAGAGTCACCCATACATCGTGCACTCTTCTGGGTGGCCATTTCTGTGCTTCAGCTTGACGAAATTACGCTTTATGGTGCTGGCCTGGCTCTGCTCGAACAGAATCTGCACACGCTTAAGTCACAAGGCTGCTTCGACAAAAAGGAAACCATAGCAGAGGTCATGTTGAAGACGCGTGAAAAGCTCGAGTGGCACTTCAAGCAATTGGACCATGCTGTGGGTTTATCTTTCCGCAGCAATTTTCACTTTGCGTTGGTCGGACATCTCATTAAAGTAGGTCTATTATATACTACACCATATGTGGTCACATTTCTTACCTGTTTGATATTTTAGGGCTTTCGTCATCCTACACCCACCACAGTATCACGCACCTCGCGAGTGCTCACCATGCTGTTGGGGATCATTGCCAAGCCATTGCATCGCGACAAATTCGAGGTGACGCCGGACAGTGTGGCCTATCTAACAGCCCTTGTGGCAGTCTCCGAGGAGGTGCGCTCCCGCTGTCACGTGAAGCACGCGCTGCCGCGATGGCCCGCTGATCTAAGCGGTACCAGCATGGATAATGGTGAACTACACAACGGTGTGCAGACAGTAAGTGAAACAAAAAAGAAAGATATAGGGAAGCTTCAATTTGTTAATTTTAGTTGAGATATCTTGATAAGCATGAAATGTATAACCGGTCGTTGTTATAGCAGCTAGTATATGTTAAACCGCCCCGCTTCGATCGGTTCCCACACATGTACCACCTGTAACAACGAAAATCAAGTAAGAACGTTGCAGTCGGACGTATCCGACGTGGGTACGGAAGAGACGCGGAGAAAACAGTAGTCTGTATGTCAAATTTGATGACTCTACCTGTACAGGTGTGGGAGATATATATTTTGCTCCGTTGTGGGGGAGTGGGTGGTGGGGGATTCCAAAAATTTGTCGATCTCGACACTTCATAAATTGACGATATACACCAATATGTGTACCAAGTTTGGTTGCTCTAGCTCAAAGATAAAGGCAAAAAAATTGCGTTCATACGGACAGACGGACAGACGGACATTTCTCAAACCCAATATACTATTTTCCCTTCGGGAACATAGTATAAACAGACAGACGAAGAGTCGGACATTATCAAGAATATATATTCTTTACGGGGTCGGAGACATCTTATTAATGCTTTCTTGACCAAATTATAATTCCCTTAAAAATAAATCTTAAAATGGTTTCTATTGTAAAGTTTGATATTTTTAATATTAGCTCAAAAGAAATTCACTACCATAAAATTATAGAAAAAAATCGTTTTCTTATGTAATAAAACTTGCCTTTTAGATTGGCCAGCCATTGTCGCGACGTCAGAAAAGCTGGGACATTCTTGATCAGTCTGCCCTGCAGTTTGCGCGTCAACATAAAGTACCTACACTTCAGGTAAGCTGACTTAGTAGAACCTGTCCCTATACTATAAAACTTGTGTAACTATCCTACTTGAACTACAAAATTCGTTGTACCAAAGTTGTTATAACCATTTGCTATAGTAACTTTTGGCTATCCACTTGTTATATTGAAACTATATATACATCCCGCCTATGTATTATCAACTCTATTGAAATCAGCCTTTGCATAACTAATTAATTAATCGTTCAATAACATTTCTCTTATCTCTTTTTATGTTTGTATTAAAAAATGAAAACCGTAACATACATTAATCACAATGTAACTCGTATATACTCGATATACTAAAATACTATATATGCCTGCTGACTCTTACATCTAATTGGTGCTTGTAACTCTCATCAATATCTTTATATATATATACCTACATACTCTACTCGTTATTTCCACTACTACTACGCATGAACATGTCATTTGATTTACGTTTGATTTGGTTACCAAAAACAATAAACATAACAACTATAACCACTACAACGACAACATCAACAACAACAACATCACTGTGAAATATGTACAATCGTAGAATGCGCGAGTTTTATTTAAAACTCAACGCTCATTTTCGGTACCAACCACCAAGGATCCGAATAATGCGAGCGGCATCGAAGAACGTCAGGTACTGCCTAGTAAAACTCTAAACTATACTATCGACTAATACCTAATCTAATGAGCCCCTTTTCCACTACTAATACTTTTTAAATAACTAGATGTAATATTGTGTAATATTTAGTTACTTGTAAGGACATTATGCATGGCACTGCCTGTTCACTAAAATCCCCATCAAAGTCCATTACAAACTATTAAAATCTTCTTTAATTTTCTGCTCAAGGTAGTCAACATTTTTAAAAACACAATACCCTTTTATCTACCTCAATGTCTTTTATTAGCTGATTTGTTACTAAGTACACATTACTATAACATTTTCCAATACGATGCCCAACAGGAACGCGGCTCACGTTCTTCAGTGTCCAATGAGTCAAATGTTTTGCTCGATCCCGAGGTCCTGCCCGACCTGTCCATACAGGCACTGGTTCTGACTGTGCTGGCCACCCTCGTCAAATACTCATCGGATGAGAGCGAAACGCGCGTACTATATCAGTATTTGGCCGAGGGATCCGTCGTGTTTCCCAAGGTGTTTCCAGTCATGTAAGTTGCTCCTCGTGCTCTCTTGAATGTCGCCCTAACTATTTGAGGATGCAATTTTTGTTTTGTAGCCACTCTTTGCTGGATCAGAAGATTAATAATATTCTGTCAGTTTCACATGATCAAGTGGTGCTGAACTCAGTTCAGAGTATTATACAGAACATGTTGGCCAGTGAGGATCCTTCACAGCAACAACTACACTTCCTTCAAAGCTGCGGATTTGGGGGGCTTTGGCGTTTTGCTGGCCCCTTTACCAAGGTTAGTTTAGTGAATATATTTTGATGTATCATCGGACTTAATATCAAATTTCCTTTGCAGTACAACATGATGGGGGAATCTTCGGAGCTGTTTGTCAACTACTTGGAAGCGATGGTGGAAACATGTTTACCTGGCGATGAAGCAGCACCTGTGCCGCCCTCACCGCATCCCTACAACTTAAGCTCCAGCCTAAGCAGCCTCACGCTTGGCTCACCCACAGACAAAGGTAAGTTATTAACTAACCAAATAAGTATTTGTTAATTCTTTAAATTAGCTGCATAAATTGTTAACATTGCTTTTAGCATAGCGCGTTTTTAGCAACAATTATTAAAATTTAATACTATGGTACACTTGAATTTGATAAAAAGTTATATTCTCTATTTACTCTTTCTTTATGCAAACACCATTACGTTAATATATAGCATTCTCATCGGAATCATTAGACTTTTATGATAACTGCTCCGGCAGCGTCACCTCGCTGCGACGCGCATCACACAGCAAATCACGCGCCAAACATCGAATGAACGAAAGTCCATCACATTAAATGCTCCACAACTGCAATTGATTTCAAACCAATTAAAAATTAGGCAAGCTTAGCAAATTATACACACACCAACGCACATTCACATATATATCCACTATATATCAATTAAAAGACACGGCGCATTTACGCCTAGTGTGCTACGGAACCTATTTACAAGTACTTATAGTTATCTATCTAAGCGCCACTAACTATCATTTAAAATTCAAACATTGTCACCACGCTCAAAGTAACCTAAGTAACCAGGCAATTGTACTAACGGCAATATATATAATATTAAAGTGCAACTTAAATCGATCTCTAAACTTAAACTCAAAGTAAATGCACTTAATTCAATAATTATACTCTAGCTGATTGATTGAAAATTTTGGAATTGTATTTACGATATGATATTTATCAGTACCTTGAGGCATTTACAGAACTTTTTACTATTACATGCTATGTTACTCAAAATAGTCTAGCACTTTGTAGCGTACTGTAGTCTCGTAAAAGTTTGTTGCATTCATTAATATACTATATTAAGAAGAAATCGGCTTATGTTACTAAAAATAATCAATATTTTAAGTCCTTTACCAATATAGCAAAGGTAACAAGAGGCCCATATTTTAATAAATTTACATGCAAATTTTTAGCTAATGGAATTACGAATCATATTCGACAACATATACATAATTTTAAAAATATAACGTACCTTAAACGTATGCCACAGACAATGCATGCGAATTGAGCCTGCAAAGCAAATCCAAGAAATACCTAAAATAATAAAGTTTACAAAAGCTTTAAAGTAGTCCAAATATTTCGAAACATTACAGCGATATTGTATACATTAGTGTATTGTTGAAATAATAAACAGCATATGAATCTTAGAATTTAGATAATATACATTTTTATTCAATACTTAATATTAAATTGCTTGTGTGGAAGGTATTTCCCATCATCTAATTGAATTCCCAAGCTCTATAATTTATTTATGTATTCACTAATCTCTGTTCAAATGTTTTATTCTATTTTGATTTTTGCATTATTTATGTATATGTTTACGCCTCTTCTATCTTATTTTCAGCTGCATGAATAACAACAACAAACCCACGCACTAGACGTTCCACACTAATCGCAAAAGTTATGCGTTTTTTAAATCTGTTTAAAAAATGTTTCTGAATTATCCCACAAAATGTACAAGCGCGTTGACGTCGGGTTTGTGTATACAAACCCAAATAACAAATGATAAGTGTAAAGATATATGTATATAAGGCAAAGTGCAAGAAACCCCACGAATACTTCAGATAGAGAGATACCTTATATACAGGTACATATATTTTGTCAGAGAAATGAAAACAAAAAAACAAACAATTTTTAAACGATTATTGATTCAATGTAGTTTTTAATATATTTGTGTACTCGTATGTAGTTTTATAATAAGCACTCACCAGTTCCTGAGAAGACCACAGCCACGGCATCACAGCACTATTTTTGAGAGAGTCGATCAAACAAACAAAAAAAATATTGAAAACTATAACAACAATAAGAAGCTTTAAGAAACTGGCATGCGAAAGCAACCTTTCAATTGTTTTGTATTATACTAGAATCTCCGGCGGAAAGAAACCAATTTTAAAATGAATGGCATTTATTATATGTTTTAGTTAAGCTCACCCCCATTAAAACATTTACTTAATTTATTTCATGAACATTGTTTTTATAACAAGATTGCCACCAAACACCAAATATTGAATCTCTTTTACAATTTAAGCAACAAGACCCAGTCCGCTTTTACTGCAAATTAGGCCTAAGCATAGAAAACGTTTTAAAACCGTCGTAATCGATATAGCTATAAAGAGTCGAACGTTATACATTTGTACCTTTTATTAAACAGTTTAGCAATAACCAATAAACGCAACAATTTAGTCGGTTATCTTCCCTTTCTTACAAACTATAAGTCAAACTAGCACAAAATTTTACTTACTTATTAACAATGGAACAACTACTTAATAACTTTTTAATCAAATATAGCTAAGACGCGAACTAAGTATGTACGAATATAACAAATTCGGGAACGTTAAGTTTGCATATAAGTATGAACTTGTGCTATATATGTATGTGTTGCTATATGTGTATGTATTTGAAATCGAACCGAATGTATTGCATATTGTATTTTACTAAACTATTGAACAAAATCATTGCGTATGAATGTAGCTAACTAAATCTATTATTGAAATTTTCATGTTTCAAATTTATTAACGTACAAGTATGTCGAACAAATAATTTTACTCTCAATAAAATGTTAACATAAAGGCCAAACAATTGTTTAATTAATTGGAAAATTAATGATAAACTTAACAAGAATATTATCAATGGTTGTAGAATTTGCATTTTAAGAAAAAAAACCTGATCTTTAAATCTAAATTGGAGCTTTTACTGCAAATATTTCTTCTTACAATTCCATCATCTGCCCCAAGTACAAATACCATATGCACTTGCCAAGCAGACCATTTCATCTAAGATTGAAAACCTCCCCCATGACGATGCGGAATCAGTGCCATCATCAAATGTTGTTGGGTTTGTTAACTTCTCGATTTCATGCATGCGATTACAGGACCCTCGGTCGGACACAGGACGGGCACACACTCACCCTCATTGGTAAGTCTGAGAATCGGCATCGAGCAGGTGAATTTTGTCAATGAGCCAATCCCAATCCCAGTTGCAATCGCAAACGTAAACGCGCCAAACGAGCAAGTGCCACAGCTGACCGGGCCGAATCTCGAAAACCCAATCCCAATACTTGTGGGAATGCTTGAAGTAAACTTTCTCACGATGTGCCGCCGACGGCACACCGGCTGGCAAGTGGCCTGCCACTGGCAACTGTGGTACGGGTGGTGGTTGCGGTGGTTGCTCGAGCGAGCGAGCGGGTGCGACCCGTCCCCGTCCGTAAGTAAGTGTAACGCAATGTCGCGCCAAAGAGGAAATGAGGTCTGGGTCTCGATCTGGGTCTGTTGCCTGCGACAATGACAGCGCGCCAAAGGGAAGAGCGCAAAAACACAGCCAAGAAACAAACACAAAAAACCAACAATGCCGCCATCGTTGAGATTGCCGCTAGAGGCCCATCAGAGGGTAGCAAAAGGGAACGGGAATGGCACGCATGGGGCACGGATGCAAGAGTGTGCGAGGCACAGACAGAGCCAGGTCGAGGTCATGTCGCTGTCACTGTTGTCGTTGTTGAGTTAAATGTTGCACGCAGCCAGCTCGTGTGTGCGTGTGGTGCGAGCTGCTGCTGGTGGTGGTGGTGGTTGCGCTGGTTCAGCCTTTGTCTCTGGCTCATGCTCATGCTCTTGCTCTTGTTCTTGCTCTTGCTCTGTTCCTGTTGCGCAGGCGCACGGTTGCGGCACGGGAGAAAGAGAGCACGTCGCTGGAGCAGAGACACAGAGAACGCATCACTTCGCTCAGGCAAGAAACGAGTGCACTGAGCAAAATAATTGAAGGGATGCATTTGATCATACTCTTTCTGTCTTTCCTTCGGGACTGTAAGCAGCTTTACTAACTTATTCAATATTCTTATTTAATAATTTTGTCGAATTATTTACAAGAATAATATTAAATTTACCTTTGTACTATTTTCCATCAGCAGCCAGATGAGTGCCGTTTTAATGATTCTGAATAGTAAAATAAATAAAATGATCACATACTTAAGGATAACCATTCACCTATTTACATTAGGTATATAACATAAAACACATTTATATTAAAACACATAAATATTTTGAAATATCACCAGCTTAACATAATTTTTCAAAAACCATAAGCCGATATTACATTTATGATGTACAACCTATCATATTTTTGTGATCGACAATATGTTTACTCTTATTAGCCAATAAAAATGTCAATATTTTGTAGTACTACAAAATAAATATGGTGTTCCAAAAATGTTATATCGCTGATTTACATACCTACATATAAGCACTGTACATTTGTAGGCTTAAATTCTTGCAGTGTATTTGAGTGGCTTCCGCTCATTTGTCACAACGCTTATACCCTGTATTCACACAGCGAGCCCTGAAAGATCTGTTTATTATATTATACTTGCTAAGTCAACAATATGACGTGCAGTTTATTATTTACGTATTATGTATGTAAATATATATTTATCTTATCTTATCTTATATTATTCCAAAGAAAAAATGTATCCCAATTTAAAATAGCATATTTTTCAAACTAAATACATATGGATTTTTTCACACACTGCCCACAGGGTATCTTATAGCAAGCACTAATACATTTTAGCTTGGTAATGTTGCACACGTGCAGCGTCGAGTGAATCTTGCCACAAGCAGAGAGCCAGCCAGAGCCACACACACGCACAGCGACACGATTGATGCTCGTCGTGGGCCATCATTCCCGATTGGATCCGATTCGCTTCGCTCCGCTCCGCACTGATCGTGTTGAGCGTTGCGTGGTAGCAGTTAGGGGAGGATTTTGCAAGTGTACTCACCGCCGACGCTGCTGCAGCTACAAAAAGGATCAGTTTACCTTGCGGCAAGATCATTTCTCAAGCGACTACCGTGCGGTGAACAGCAGCAAGTGTCCGTTCCGGGGCATCGTTCGACATTCGCCAGGACAATATTCAAAAACTACTTCCAACATATATTTACAACTAACACACACACACACATCCAGTCAAAATAGTACAATGGCCGTGGAGGGTCACAGATTTATGACCAAGACGCAGCACTATCGCAAGGTCACCAAGCCTCTTCTGGAGCGAAAGCGACGGGCGCGCATGAATCTCTACTTGGACGAGCTGAAAGATCTTATTGTGGATACAATGGACGCGCAGGGCGAGCAGGTCAGCAAGCTGGAGAAGGCCGACATACTGGAATTGACGGTGAACTATCTAAAGACGCAACAGCAGCAGCGCATGGACTGCGGCAGTGGGGGTCCGGCTCCAGCAGTGCCCTCGCCCACATCTCTACCTGCAACACAGTTGAACTTTGATAAGTTCCGCGCTGGATACACTCAGGCGGCCTACGAAGTTTCGCATATATTTTCGACGGTGCCCGGCTTGGATTTGAAGTTTGGCACACATCTGATGAAACAGCTGGGGCATCAGCTTAAGGATATGAAGCAACAACTGAGCAGCCCTGTTCCTAGCGAAGATGCCACCGAGCCCGTGAATCTCGCAGATTGCAAGCAGCATCAACGTTCCGCGTCGCCTCAAGAGAATCTGGACAAGGGCGAAGATGTCTGGCGACCCTGGTGAAATTGGTTTAGCCTACTCCCTAGCTTTATTAATATAGAACTTTGCACATTGAGAGCTTTATTCCTCTGGTTATAGTTAGTAAGTCTTGATCAAGTTTTCCAACGTTCAGTGTAAACAATTATAGGTTTAAATGCATATATGATGTGATGATCCTGTGATAGTTTTTAAGTACGTTTTTTATTTGATCTCCCATAGCGCATAATACTCATAATGTACATAATTTATTTTGAATTGTAACCATTGAGCTTCCCATTGAGCTTCCATTTAGATTTACTGATTAAATACTATAAGATGAGATATATACACTTGTAAATCTTTGAAATACATAGTTTATTTCATTCTTAATAGGCAAGGAGTATTTTTAGAACAAGAATACATAATAAACCTTTACACACAAAAAAAACTATGATCTGTTTTTTTCCAATAATTTTTTCGCTAAGGCATTACACTGTGAGATCTTATACGGACGACAAGAGTCATTATGATCCTTGAAGGTTTTACATCAAATCACAGAGCTGCAGAAGAAATGATGAAAATAAAACGACTTCACTTGAATAAAATTACTTAGAACCAAACCAAAAATCGCTGAACTAGCGACAATGTCATGTTATCCCTATATATATTTAACCTGTTTAAAACTTTTTTAATCATTAAAGTTAATAAGTAAAATTAAAGCAACATTAGATTAAGTAGATTACTAAATTCATAGCATTTAAAACAATCTCCACTAACTAACGACAAGCTTATATTTTTATTCGAGTTACTCGATATTAAATTCAATAAAAAAAGCTTAAGGACACAAATAAAAGTATTTTTTATAAAATTTTGAATATTTTTTAAACTTGTGCTCTACTACTTTCTTGGTAGCTTAAATTAGTTGTACAATAATGGGTAATGAAAGGGCTACATTTCAGCTTCGTTCGTACAGGCAGAAGGACATGTCCTGATCGACAGGGTGTAAATAATAAATTTGCATATTTTTTTCTCAATTAATCTTTCTGCAATTCATTGGCAAAAGAATCAACAATATCTTTACTGCATACGAATACTTTTACATGCAAATATACATATTTTACAAACATTGTGTTACAAGCGGTAAAAACACTGATAAAATTAACTATAATTATCATTATATTTATATATGTTTAGTTGCAGATTTTATTCATATTATGTGTTAAACAATTCGAACAATAAAAATAAATAAAAAATAATGAAATTACAGCTTGGCCTTAAATTACAATTTATGAATGAAAAGCTCCCAAGCTTCGTATACAAACTTAATAATATCGCTAATTTAATCAACAGACGATCCTCTAATGCCTGTGTCATAATGTTCACCCATACACCCTGCACCCTACTCTCTCCCCAACTCACTTACAAGAGCCTGGAACGCGCCTGACTTCCAGTCAAAAGTCGAAAGTGTGTCCACAGTGCGCCAATCGCGAGCAGCGAGAAGCGAGCATGGAACAGCATCGCTTGGCCACTGCCCGACCTAAATGCAACGGGAACACACACATTAAGCACACTCGACGCACACGAGCAATGTTCCCACAGGACCAAAACTGGCACAAAGCCGAACAACAAGTGTAGGACGATCCGAAATGGCATACCAATACACAAACAGGAAGTGCTGCTCGTTGCTGGTTCGCCCAAATGAAACGCCCCAGTGGATCGCTGCTGCTCCTGGCAATGTCGTTCCCACGCCAACTGGCAGCGTCTGTTGGCACAAATGAGATGGCAAGAAGCGTGCAGTTCATTATCCTTTCGCTTGGCCATGTTCTTAGGCAAATCATAACACAAATCTAGAAATGGCAGCTGCGCCACAAAACTGCAAAAAATTCCCATGGCTTGGGCTGCGCTTCGTTGCTCATTGAGCAGGTGAGCCCAGAATATTGGTGTGAGAAACCAAGGAGGAAAGTGTTTCCCACGATACTGGCAGACACACACATAAAGGTAACGATCCTGCAAAGGCAGCGATCCTGCTCCCTGGCCCGTCGATGATAAGGGTGCCACCAGAGGGCAACAATAAGAAAGCGACCGAACAATAAGAAACAGCGGAAGGGTCGACGACGTCGTCGAGCAACCCTCATGCCAGCACACTCCGCACGAAATGCCAGCACAGCCGAACCCAAAGCCGAAACCGAAGAACAAATACGAGGGATCGTATGGGGGTTGTTTCTTGTCGGATGGCTATAAAAGGCAGCGGGCAGGCGAGCAATCAACACACAACGTCCTGCAAACTCGGAGCAGCAACAGCTCAGCAAACCCAATACCAAATATATATACAAAAGAATACCCATACAAAATGTCTTCAATGCAAATGTCGGAAATGTCCAAGACGTATCAGTACCGGAAGGTAATGAAGCCGCTGCTGGAGCGTAAGAGGCGAGCACGCATCAACAAGTGCCTGGACGAGCTAAAAGATCTGATGGTTGCCACGTTGGAGTCTGAGGGCGAGCATGTCACACGCCTCGAGAAGGCAGACATACTCGAGCTGACCGTCACCCATCTGCAGAAGATGAAGCAGCAACGCCAGCACAAACGCGCCAATGGTGGAGATGAAACACTTTCACCCGCCGAGGGCTTTCGCTCTGGCTATATACACGCCGTCAATGAGGTGTCCCGTTCGTTGTCCCAGCTACCCGGCGTGAATGTCAACCTGGGCACAGAGTTGATGACACATTTGGGCCAACGGCTAAATCAGCTGCAGCCGTCGGTCAAGGAGATGCTACCAGTGACAGCGCCGCTCTCCGTGCACATTGCCAGCCGTGATGGCTACTCGGTGCCCATCTCGCCCATCTCCAGCTACGCGGGCAGCCCCAATTCCAGTGTGACCAGCGAACAGCTGGGCAGCGCATCCTTGCTGACCACATGCTCCAGCAGCCTTAGCATCGATGTCACCAAAATGGATGAGGCAGCGGATAGCGAGGACGAGGAGAATGTCTGGCGGCCTTGGTAGAACCACAGAACAAGACAGAGCTTAAGAAATAGAAAAAGAGAGTTAAGAATAGCAAAAGTCTTCCAAGTCAATGGGCTGACCATGCTCATTGACACCCACTTAGTCCTAAGTTTGATAAAAGAAAGAAAAGCTTTAAATGAGGCGCAGTTCATGTGATAACTAAGTTTAATAATAAATTATGATGATGACATCGAGATACCACCATATGTTTCCATTCATTTTCATTTGCATAATCCAGTTTTTCAAGTTCAGTTACATGATCAAACTGAACTGGAAAAGCCGCCCATCAAAATCCAATTGGTCAGACGGATTCTCAGAATACTCGCATATATGTGTGGTTATAGGTTAGTCCTCAGAGCGGAAATGACCCAACCGAAGCCCAAACTGCTGCCAATTCGTTGTAATTTTCTGCTTTTTCGTATTGTTACGAATGCTGTCCAAAACCCTCGGAACAATAGAAAGCGAAAACAATGCCAAGGCCGAGAAGAAAACCAAAAATAAAATCAATGTCCATTACGAGGCTACCGACGCGTCGGTCCACGTTCACAGGGTCCACAGAGGCACCCTTGAACACGTGTGCACACAATAAGATTGGAAAACATAAAAAATTAGAGACTTATCTTTTGGCGTGTCTAATCGAGTTACGACAATGTCGCTCAGCCTTGGGCCCAATACCGAACCAAATCTTAAAAAGAAAGCCGGTCCCAAACAAAAGCAGAAAAGGATCGAGTCATCCTCCGAGCCATCCTTTTTGAGCACTCAGCTAGAAAATCGTGCGCACAATGGTCAAGCCCAAGACTCATACATACACACACATACATGCATACTTAATTGATTGGGCTGTCTGTCTGGCATTCAGGTAAAGGTAAATGATTGTCTTGCCCTAGGGCTATCCAGAGCTGGGGCCCTGACAGGATATCACATTTGGCTGGCCCGCATCATTTGCTTATCTGCTGCTGTTGTTGTTTTTGTTGTTGTTGTTGTTGTTGCTCCAAGACCAGTAGCCCCGACGCCTGAGCTGTTAACAATCAATGAAGTTAAGGACAGCAGCATAAAATAGTCAAGACAACATAAAAAATATGAGGGCACCTCAAGGGATGCATAACTGCGTCCTTGATAAAGATTAACAATCTAGAGATTTAAAATTCAAGTCACTTTGTTTGGATAAATATCACTTTAACTATGGGTAAGTTGTGGTTCAGTCAACGAAGAATTAAATACTTGCTTCTTTTAATTATGAACAAGTAAATTTTAGTTGAAATAACATAATTAAACACGCATATGTTGTCATTTTGTTGCTGCTACATAGCATACAATAAGAACTTTCACCCTACGGTTAAATAGTACAGTAGATGGAAGTAAGTATGACTGATCAAAAATCAATAAATTTCTTTGTAGAAATAATCAAAAAAGCCTATAAGACATACGGGTGAGACAAATACTACCCATTACTATAACTATGATAGGGAGGTCTCCCGTAAATAAATGCATATTATTAAGCATAGTTCATAAACAAATAATTGTAAAAATATCATTTTGCTCAATATGAGACTTATTCAACTTTGCATATAAGCATTACCAATACAAAAACCGTGAAAAATCGCAACTCAGTGTTGATCCTTGCCCATCCCTAAGCAGCAGTACGACAATGACAACAAGATGCACAACCAGAGACGACAATGGACAATAAGCAGAATATGGCAAAAGGCAAAGGCAAAGGCGAAAGGAAAATGCATGCAGCAACAAAAGATACTTAATCTTAAAGGTAAGCCCGATGAATGATGAACGAATGTGTTGCGAAGTAACTGAAACCGAATCCCAAAAACCGAAACGCTCAAGATCTGCAGAGCTCGAGCTCGAACGCAAGCCCAAGTCATTAAAAATCTACAATACACAAACTGCATACGAATCACTTGAAGGGCCCCCAGCACACGCACACACAAATAGACTAAAGGGACAGGGAGGCGAAGGGTGAGGGCACAGAGGGACTGTGCTACGGAGCTCAGTACAAAAAATATCAGAAGCGAAGATCGTGAGAAAATGGTTTGGAACGTGGTTCTCACACGATCGACACACCTGCCCTTTTTATATGTAAGAGTGCATAGGTGTGTATCTGTGTGTGTGTGTTGTTGTATAAGTGTGTGTCCCTGTTGTGTACGTATTTCTGAATTCAAGATACAAGACCACTTACGGGCAAGATCACGACCGAGGAGCGAGGAGGCGAGTTGCTGCCTCTGCTGCTGCTACGAGTTGAAAGAGAAAAGCAGCGTGCGGTAAGTGTGCGGCAACGTCGACGACGCCGTCGCATTGGCCAACATTGTAATGACTGTGGACACACGATCGTTAAGACCACAACGTACCAAAAAGTCAAAGGGGTAGGGGCTCTGTCCGAGGCGGCCTGTGGTGCAGCGCATGCGCATGCGCGAAGCAGTCGGAGTCGCAGTCGCAGCGTTTTGTCGAACGAACTCAATTTAGTTTGTTTATGACCAGAGCGAGACAAGGACAGAGCCAGTGAAAGAGAGGGCAAGAGCGAGGCACAACCGAGCCACACTTATATGGTGTGCTATTGACTCTGTAATATCTTTAATATGGGATGTTGTTACACTGCATTGGCACACGCGCATGATGCCACTGGACAGGCTGCTGCCCCAGAGGCCTCTCTGGGCTGTGCTTGTGTCTGTGTGGCAGAGATGCTGGCACGAGTTGTTGCATGGCAACACTACCTGCCAGCCTTCCAGCCTGCCAGCCTGCCAGCCTGCCAACCTCCCAACGCCCCCTTCCAACAGTCACTGCTCATCTCAATGTAGCTCAGCCCATTGCCAGCGCCCGCTCGATCGCTTGCTTATGTTTTTCATTTTCTTTTATTTTTATTTTTTATTAAGTGGTGGTCTTGCGCTTACTTTAATCTGGCTGCATTAAATTTAGCGGCGTGTGTGTATTATGACTGCAGTAGGTGGCACTGCCTGGCCCCGGGGCAGCATCAGCATCAGCAACATCGGAGGCAGCATCAACTGCAGTTGGCTGAGTGAATGCGAATGCGAATGTGAATGGTGTGGCATGGAATTAGTGTGGGGCCAACACTCAGAGGTCACGTGATGTGCGTACCCTACTGTACTTTTCTTTAATACATTATTTTTTTGCCATAAGGCGCTTATGGACCGTTCAAGTCGTTCAAATCAAACCGTTAAAGATTGGCCCACATAACATAATATTATTCCATCATCATTGTCAGCTTTGTATCATAAAGTAAATAAGTCATTGCATTGTCAATTTTTGCTTTTCGTTAGCAACTAATTGCGAAGTGAAGAAGCTTTATTGAGTTCGCAAATAGTAGACAACAAATTCGTAGAACTTCTTCTTAAAAAACAAATTGTATTGACACATTCGGTTATCGATAGTCTCGATTGTTTTAAATGTACGAAACTATCGATTGCTTTCTCAATATCACAATCATTTACTCAACCCGGATAATTATGCATTGATTTCTAATCAGGCAATTCGAATAAATCACTGATTTAGTAGACGCGTAGTATATATCGGTTGTTGGGATGGTGTTGGTTTATAACGAACTAAGCCAAGTAATATAACGAAGTTGAATGTAAATCTGATTCAAAATAAATGTCCTTGTTTTTGTTAAAATCAAATTACTTGGATAATTTTTTAAATGAAAAAACAAATTTTTTATAAGAAAATAAAACCACCCAATACATAAAATTTTTGGGCAATTTTTAGTCTTACCTACGATAACTTGAAACATAGATGATCATTATAGACATACATACATACATATACATTTGCCAATTTCTGACTTCACATACAGAAATGATCAATTTTTTAATGGTTTCCTTGCAATTTTCTTTTGAATCTTGTAGCCAGTTCTTAGCCAAAAAAGAAGCGCAAAATCAAAAATACAATATAAAAATAAAATATAAAAGTGTGCAGGTCGCCGAGCCAATGTTACGTGACTAATCACTTTTGGCGAAGATTAGCAGCAATCAGCACCAGCGGAGGGGCAGAGAGTAGCGGTCATCATCATAGTTGTCCACACCAGACTCAAAAGCGCACAATTTGAAGTTCCGTAACCAAACCGCACACTCTCAAACTTGTACAATCATACCCATAGAGCAAATATACCGATACCAATACCGATACATAACGAAGTTTTAAGTGCCCCGGTCCGGTCGCGGTCGCGGAGCTTAATTTGCGATGTCTGGAGGTCTGTCCGTCCGTCCGTCTGTCTGTCTGACGGCCCCGGCGCATGTGCCAAACGGTCAAGCGCAGTTAAAGCTGTCAAAGCTACAACAACAATGCGAACCATTGACAGGCGAGCCGAGCGGTTCTCACACTCAAAAAACTTGTAATAAATGACGTTTCCTAGAATTTAGTTGCTGGACTTTATAGTGTACATACAAACATGTGTATATGTATATACACATATAAATAACATTTATTTATTTTTTTATTTTTGCCTTTGCGTTGTTTTTATTATTTAATTGCCGCAGCAGCGCCGGCGCAGCCGGAGCTGAATGGAAGTCGGAATCAGAGGAGAAGAGGAACGGGGAACCGAGAACGAACCGTCATTTAATGAGGCCAACTGGAGAGACCGAGTGTGGGAAAATATTTAGCGACTTCCGGTTGCGGTTTTGATTTGGTTTTCTATGGAGCTCATTATTATTTTGTCGCCTCCGGAAGGGCTTCATTGATGATTGTGCTTATCGCTGGACACGATGACGCAGGCGCCTTGTGAAATTGAATCATTTGCTGAAACTTGAGATGACAAAAGTAAAAGATGTGTTTGTTGTTTTTTTTCTTTCTTTTTTAATTTGATATACATATATATTTGATTTGTTTGCTCTGAGCACATAAAGCTTAGCAACACTCTTTAGCCATGTTGTAGGCTTTAGCAGAGTGGGCGCAGATCCTGCTCAGTTGGGCTGCGCAGCCGGCGCACGGCTTCCAATCCTGCGCGCCTGCTGCTTGGGGGACAGCTGTCCAAGCTGTGGGTGAGTTGTCAACGCCTTGCGGTTGAAGGCTGATGCCTTCAAAGCGCTCACCAGGGACGCCACATGGATCCAGTGCTGTTGGAGCTAGTGCTGGCCTCGCTGGGCGCTGGACTGCAGCTACCGCTGCCACTGTCGCATTCTGAAGGCGGCGGTGTGACGAGCACTGGACTGGGACTGCCGCTGAGCTCATCAGCTGTCTGCATCGGCACCACGCCAATGGGCAGCGTTGGCACCACCACTTGCAAATAGTTGAGACGATGGCCCAAATGACTCATCAGCTGTGTGCCAAGATCAACGCTGACGCCGGGCACCGCTGCCAAAGTTTTGGACACCTCATTAGCTGCATGCACGTAGCCGGCACGAAAACTCTCAGCAATGCTCAGCTTGGAGTCACCGGTGGCACTGGCATTGGGGCTGCTGCCCAGGCGGAGTTGCTTTTGGGCGCGCAGCTTCTTCATGTGCTCCACGGTCAGCTCCAGTATGTCGGCCTTCTCCAGGCGTGTAATGTGCTCACCCTCCTGAGTGAGGCACTCCACCATGATGTCTTTCAGCTCGTCCAAGCACTTGTTGATGCGCGCACGACGCTTGCGCTCGAGCATGGGTTTCATTACCTTGCGGTATTGATAGGTTTTGGACATTTCCATTTCCAACACCATATTGATAATAGGAAATCTTAACGATATCACGCGTAATCCACAGTTGGTTTGACTTTAGCTAGAGTCGCTCTCTCTATGTACGCTCTCACAATGTGCTAGCTCTGCACGCTTCGAAGTCGTAGCTTTGAATGATTCAGCTCGCTGTGCGCGTCGTGCTTTTTATAGGCTCGGCCCGAGTTTCGTTATGGCAGCGAGTGCGAGCGAGATGCGCATTTTGCCTCGTGCGCGACCCAAGTTTGAAGTTCCCTTCTCACTTGCGCCTGCTGGCTGCTGGTGGTGGCTTCTGTTTACGTATGCGCTGTGTGTGCTCCAGCTACGTTTCTCGCTCTCTCTCACTCTCTTGTTTGTGTGAGGGCAATAAAATGACTTGAGCTGCGGCTGCGCCTCTATCTTGCTGTGTGGATGTCTGTATGTACATATGTATGTGTGTGTGTGTGTGCGGTTGTGTGAGTTGTGATTGTTATACCGTGGGAAACTGTTTCGCAGCCGATTTCCACGACGACGACGGCTGACTGCCAGCCTGGCCTGACTTCTTCTGATTGTGCATGCTTGGGGTCTTTGCCTGTCCGTCCGTCCGTACGTCCGTCCGACGGCCCGCCTTAAGAGCTCCGACTGTGGCAGAGCGGCAGCCAAGCGAGCACATGCCTTCCATCCATAACAAGATGTTTGCATTTCAATTCATTTGTATGTGGCCGGGTATTTGGACTCGGGCTCGGAGCTCTCTGGAGTTTGGTCTTGTCTTGGGCTTTAGTTTGCCATGTGCCTTCGCCTTCGCCTTCACCCTTGCAGTAGCTTATGGCACGCTGATAATTGTGGAATCGTCATCGCGCAACATTTTTTTTGTTGTTGCTTTGTTGATTTTTTTGTTTTGTTTTTGTTGTATGTTTTTTTTTAACGCTTTATGGATCATTGATTGGGATCGTGGGCTTCGTGGGCCAGGCATTACGCTTTTCGTTTACATGATTATTCTTGATTGGCCATTGCGACCAGTGCTTTGGCTTTTGGGATCTGTCGGTGTCGTTGTCGGTGTTATTGGATTTTCGGTTCGGGTACGGTCCGACCCGGCCCGACTACTTCTACCATTTGTAGACAATTACCGGCTTGACTGGGCAAAACTCAAAGTATTTTATGCGACGTGTGCGCGAAAGTCAGTTGCGACTCGTTGTTGTTGTTGTTGTTGCTGCTGCTGCTGCCTCTTGTTGTTGTTAGCACACGCTACAAATATTGTTGTTATGACTCTGGGGCTCGTGGGGTGTTTGAAGCTTTTGTCACGTCAAAATTAATTTGGATTTCTAGCACATATTTATATTTAGCACGGCTACAAGCTGTGATTCATCACAACTATGCAAATTAATAATAGCACACAGCGTATCTCTGTTTCAACTATTTATAGCAATCTTTGACACACACAGCTCGAATTTCACAACACTTAATTAGAAGTGCCGAGCCGACGAAATCACATTGAATATGACAACACGAGTGCCGCATCAACAGCAGCCGACACCAACAACAGCAACAACAGTTAACAACAATAAACGAAGCAAAATACAAATTAAGTTGGCGTTTTGTACGCATTTCAAATGAGCTACAGTTAACAAATGTTAACAGCCCCATCTTCATTTTGTCCGTCTGTCCGCTGTTACAGTTGTTCGTTGTTCGTTGTTGTTGTTGTTGGTCTTCACATTTTGTGAGTTAATTGAGGCGCGCGCGAGCCTGTCAAAAGCTGCTTGCTCCGGAAATGGCTAATTGGATTCAAAGTGCCGAGTGAAATGTATGTGATTTTCAGTGTTGTAAAACACGAATTGTGTGTACAAGAAATAGGGGTCGCAATTGGAATCGATTTCATGAGGGCTTGCTTGGGTTGCTTAATGCAATGAATATTGGATTTGACATGAGCTAAATTAATAATCTCATTACATGTGTCAAAATGTGGGACTACAAATGTAAATATGTAGGCATAGAGAATGTAGATTAAAGATGTATGCACATAGGGAACTTAATATTTTCAGTTTAGAAATAAATACATCCAGATGCACTGCCTGTTTTCATATTTTCAATCTTTAAAACTTCGATTCCATTATTGATATGAAAATATTTCAAACTCATGATGCCGCTTATCGAGGGTTTCCAGTGAAAAATATACATACGTATGAACCTAAAAACCTTATTGTATTAATAGTGCAATAATGTATTTATCATACACATGTCTGTCCATCAAAAGCTTTAATAAATTCTTAAGAATTCATCAAAATAGTCAGATCTAACAGAACGGATGGGATCTACCGAATTTCGAAAACAAATCTCTGCAAGTATCTAAACCATACTCACTAACCTTTAATTCAAGATAATATAGGAATATGTATTAAATCTTCCAAATATTCCACACCTGATTTAAAATAAGTTATATGCTTATTTCTGAAAAGAGTGTTTGAGTTACGACACCCTTGTGGTGTGTATATCATACAGAATAGTTCAGAACTGACACATACAATCTTTTTTTTCACTATAAAGATGCCCTGCATTGTTCTTCTAGAAAGTACTGACGCTTATACAGATGACTAAAAAACTCTTCAGATAATAAATTTAAATTGCAAATAACTTACAAATAAGTTATGCTGGTGCTTATCTTAAATATAGTTATATTTATAAATATAACAATGTATGTTTAAATAAGTTCTAATTATAATAATATTAAAAACGTCTTGTGTACTCCTATGCGTATTATTTTCACAAATGCGTAGTAAAATTGATCAATTAAGTTCCTAAATTGAAAAATATCCCTATAATAGGTAATGCATAAATTTTATTTTTAAATATTGAATGCGAGTATTTTGACTTTGTTGCCTAAGATTTGTCCACAAATAAGTTTAAATATTTGCGCAGCATAACTATCAGCGATCCCCAGAGAACCCAAGGGTTTAAGTAGATTTTGCATGACGCATACGCACCATGGGCCAATGCAATTTCGCAATATACAAGCTAAATGCGTAGCGCATTCGTCAGAGTCGCCCAAGACCAACTTAAGTGCTCACACACACATACACATACACACACACACAACAATTCTGGGCACCAGCACAACGAAGACCTCATTTCTCCCGCTTTGGTAAATTTTTTTCTTCTTTTTACTCATTTTTGTAAAACAATTTTTATTTTTTTATCGATGGCATACGCACGCGCGAATTTTAGTGCCCCCGCTGCGCCGGCGACCAACTTTGGGCCAACAACAGCAAGAGCAACAACAACAAGTACAACAACAGCACGAGAGCGTGCACAGGCACAGGCCCAAGCCCAGAGACCAAGCCGGGCAGCAACAACAGCAACAACAGCAACTATAGCGTGTTGTTGAATTAATTTATATCCAACAGTGCGCTTTCAACTTTATTGCGCCGCGAAAAGCAGCCAGAGCCAGAGGCCCCCCTGGTGACCCCCCAGCTGCCCGCGCCGTGCGTTCCATAACGCCGCGAGCAACCCACACAGAGACAGAGACAGCGACAGCGACAGAGGCAACCCATCCACATAGCATACCGACAAAAGGCAGCAGCGGAGCAGTGGAGCAGGCACTGGCGCACACACACCAGCCCACTCACATATACACACATGCACACACAGATACTCGACAAGGCACACACACATGCGCAGTACCAGACCGTGGGAAACAAACTCGTGCCAGTCGTTTCATTGCTGTCAAATAATATCTTGATGGGGATCAACTTGAAAAGATTGGTTGGGGCTGGCTCGTTGCCGCTGCTGTTGTTGCCCCATGTTGCTGTTGTTGTTGTTGTTGTTGTTGTGGTTGTTGCTGTTGCTTGTTGCTGTTGTTTGGCGAGTCGTTGCTGGCCGCTGTTTAGGATGCGGTCGACGCTTTTGTTTTTTGTAGGTCTCTTTTTACTCTTTTTAATACTTTACACATTTGTTCGTCATACCCCAACCGTTGAGTGCCTGTGTGTGCCTCTGTGTGTGTGTGTGTGTGTGTGTGTGTGTGTGTCATATAGTTATAGCCATGGTCGTTGCTTGGCTTTAAAACCAGTTTGCCATCCGCCAAAGCGAGGCTGCGTCTGCGTCTGGGGCTGCGGCTGCTGGATGCCAGCACATACTCGCTAAGATCACATAAAAGACCCGGCACGCCCCACCACTCCGCCCCACCGTCCCACTGCCTGACCCGGCACAGCTTCAACTTTCGGTCAGCTCTTTCGTGAATGGTGGCTCGCTTTTATGATGCACTGTTGTGCGCTGTGTATACACACAGCACATTCACATGCGAACACTTGGCACGTTGCCCATTATCTTGAGACCGCTGGAGGCTTTGGTTTCTCAAGTGCACATATCATATTACGAGTACCACAGGGCTGACATGCAGAAAAGGCTTACAGCAACTGCACCCCCAGCTGAAGTGTAAGCTGTCAATGCACCCAGCCCCCAGTCGCGAGTCCCCAGTCCCCGATCCACTCCTTTCGAAGAAATGACACATGCAGGCGGTGCTGGCAGTCTCAACTCTTATTTCTGATAAACATTGTCAGTTTGTCTTGACGGGAGGCCGATATTCCATGCCTCACACACTCAATCCATTAGCAGCAACGATAACATAAACAAAGCCCAGCGCAGACACCCCCTGGCTTGGCATCTATCTATTGTCATTAAAAAAGTATCTTAAAGTATGCGCCTATTGCCACATAGCTCATACAACTGCCAGCGCGCTTCACACACACTTTTGAGGCGCACTCAACTTATGGTTAATTCCCCCCTGTCGAAAAATAAAAATTAATTAAAATATCTATCAAGATTTCACAAGGGAGCGTCAGAGCAAATAAGGGCGCATTTAAAATGAAATCGAAGACAAGTGGCAGCCACATTTATTGCTGCAGGGTTTCGAGTTCAGGTTCGGGTTCGAGTTCGAGTTCCATCACACAAAAGCCGTGTGGGAAAGTTGGAAATCAAAACAGCAAAAACAAGTGATTCGAAATGCCCCATACCCGTACAAATATATAAATAGCAGGACCACAACCCGCAGCAAAACAGGACGAATGTGTGGCAATGCGTGGGAATGCATTTGGGAACTCGAATCCCTTGGCACTGCCTTTATGTTGATTGCCCATTAGGACTACAATTTGCACTCCTTTTAACCGTGTGATCCCATGCACAAATATTGGGCACCGTTTTGTGTGCGCCCTGTGTCCTGTTCGGTCTTCCTTCGAGTCGTGAGAAATTTTACGAAGGAACACCTGCCTGTTGTTTTTGTTCATACAATACCCAGAGCCACTTGAATACATTTCCTTAAAATTTCTGGGCACCGAAAAATTGTTTCCCACACTTCGTATAGCCCCGAACAGTTGCACTTTTTGTATAGACGGGGGTACGTTTTACATTTCCTTAGCGGCTCTCCTTCGCTCCATTCCCGACTTCCTACACACAGGGGAACTGGCTCGGCTCGGCTCCGGCTACCTGCTGCCCTTACCAGAGCCTCGCAGCGGCTTCAAATTTCAGGTTCTCGCCGGCTCACCAGCTAACCAGCTCGCCAGCTCACCAACTTACCAATCTTATCTCTCTCTCGCCAGCCTTTTTCAATGAGGGTGAGGTGCGTACCACGTACGCGTGTCTGTCGGAGGGTCTTTCTACGTTTCCTTAACTGTGTCTCTCTCCCTTCATTCGTCTGTGTGTGTGTGTGTGTGTGTGTGTGCGGCCACAGGAAATGCATTTTGTTTGGCTGCGCTGCCGAGCTGAGCTGAGCGGAGCGGAGCTATAAAAGCGGTTGCCTTTTGGTTGGGAAATCATTCTGACATCGTCAGCGTTTCAAGCAACACACACGCTTTTCCACAACAATTTTTCAAAATGTGCCAACAAGTCACCATCAGCAACAACAATAACAACAACGACAACAACAAAATGAAAACCAACTACAGCATTAAGCATGTCTTGAAGACGTTCTTCAAGAAGCAGCAGAAGCAACAACAACAAAAGAAACAGCACCACCAGAACTCACTCGAATCGCTCGAATCAGTTGACAATCTCCGCAATACTGAAGTTGAGGAGGTCTACTATGCCGAAATCGATGAAAATGCCGCCAATGAGAAACTGGCCCAATTGGCCCAAGAGCAAGAGATTGATACCGAGGAGGACATCTATGTGCCAGTACGTTTTGCACGCACCGAGGCCGGCACCTTCTTCTGGACGACCAATCTGCAGCCCGTTGCCAGCGTCGATGCCGATCTGCTGCAGCCCGCCTACTGCTACTCCAGTCAACAGCATCCATTCATGCAGTATCAGGATCGTTGGGCCCAGGCTTAAATCAATGCCAGAGCCCAATCCACAGTCCTCAACAAGCTTTAAACCGCATTACCGCATTGTGATAGCAGTAGCAGCAGCACCGTACTTAATCTTAACTCAAACTCAACTCAGCGATCCGAGCGCTTCCACTAGTTTATAAGATATTGTGATAAACAAAAAATGAGAGCTTTAACAAATATTTTACAAAATACAACAAAAAACATAAAACTCAAATTATTTTGGTTTCTAATTTATTTTGGGCTTGGGTCTTGGGTATATAAGCTAGCAACTTCTTCAACATGCAGCCCTTATTCATCCAATTTAGACAATGTTATGACGTCTGGCACTCCATAATTGAGTAGCTGACAGAGCATGTTTACGATATGAATTCTATTTATGTTCCTTCATAGCATTGTTGTCTCAATATACTACGTGACTGATAAGAGTTGCGGTTTTTATATTTTTGGAACTACGCCATGTTTCTAGATCAATTTTCTAAAATTGTATGTTTTCTTGTGACGTCAATGAAGTTTTTAGAAAAGTGATATAGAAGAATCGTGTATCTTGTATTGTAATAGATGCTCAACGAAGAATAATTAAAATGCCTAATTAAAATATTAATTTTGCCTGGTTTATACAGCAACTGAATGTGATTGCATTAATGAAATTGGTCCGGTAAGAACGATGAAATTCGGACCAAACATTTTTAGAGCGTATGTTGCTAACCGTTTAAAATTAAGGCAAAAGTTAAGAATTGAATTGCAATTAAACAGTTAATGAATAAATTCATTGTATTATTATTAGAATTCGTAGAATATAGTTACACTCTATCAACTTGTTGTTTTATAGCACTTCCATTGCATTCGGCCTAAGACATAATGTGCTATATGTATATTAATTTCACAAAAATTATATATTACTTGAATGGCTCAAAGGAAGTGCAGTAGTGTTTTATTATGGGAGCCGCACACGTATAGAATTGACAGGAATTCTGAGAAGCATTACTTTGTACTTTCAACATATAAAAATCAGATTATTGGTGATATAATTCATGAAAAAACTAGAATCCATTCCAAGGATTCTCAATGATTAATGCTATTTACCTGTAGTTCTAATTTAGGTTGACCTTGCCTTGGACTACCTTTACGCATTCTATTCGCACTCGTTATAGTGCATTCCTTGACTTCAGTTAACTTGAAACGCAGCCAATATGCTATATACCCACTCCAACTGCATTGCTATCATATTATTGGAGTTGTCACTTGCCTTGGCTAAGGCCACCGCCACCTGTGTGCCCAAATATGGAGATGGTGTGCATAACTTCACGGCAATTTCTTGCACGGGCTTGTCGCCGCGTGTCGTACAACTTATTTATGTGCTTTTCTAGAAAGCAATGAGAAACGGCGGGAAGGCGGAGGAGGAATAGGACGCAGGAGGAAAAACCCATATCAAAACCACAATTAAAATGCAACATGTAGACGTCAACACCTTCCAGTCACGGGCCAGTCGCAGTCACAGTCACAACACACACGCAATATTCACATGCCAAGGCGTTTCGAGGCGGACGTTCAAATTGGGCATAAAAACAGAACCGCAAAAGATAATCGCTCCCATGTTCCCATCCCATCTTTCTCCCGCTCTCTCTCTCCTTCACACTATCAATCAGAAACGCATTTCTCCTACACTAAAAATGCAAATTGATGTCACAAAAGAAGTAGATAGAAAAAAATGAATAAAGTTCTGGTAGCGCCGTGACGTAAATTAAGTAGCAATATAAGTTTCTGTTAAATTGGCTCCGACAGCGCATAATTAATTTCGTATGCGCAGCGGCGAAGAATTGGAAGAAAGAACCATCATGGTATGCCGTTTCTTGATGTTGATAATGCTTATGATGATTGCCAACGCTGCGGCCAGTGCGATAGGCATCTTACAAACCCGTACCCTCGCTTCATTTGCATTTACAAGCTAGTGTGAGTGTGAGTGTGAGTGCGAGTGCGAGTACTTGCATATACCCACTGTGCGCCGCTATGTCTCTGGTACTGGGGCTGGAGCTGGAGCTGGGGCTGGAGTTTAATGTACGCCTCTGTGCCCAATTCTCGACATCACCTAACCACAACGGCGAGCGGCGGCCTTCGCGTGCGTGACCGGCATGCGCTTAGCGGTCATTGATTGGCCAACAGCGACAACAACAATGTTGGCCAGTTCTTTGACCATGTCTATGCTCGGCCGGCCTGTTAGCTGAGGGCGCCGCGAGCAACAAGTGTGTGAACACATTAAACGGTGATTAGGCCCGGCTCTGGGACTGGAACTGTTACTGAGACCGAGACAATGACTGGGACTGGGACTGGGACTGCGACTGCGACTGACACTTGAATTGGGCCTGGCCTTTAGTTGTTGTTGTCTAAGCACTTTGACTCATTGCGGCATTTGTGTGTGGCATTTCGTTGCCTCAAAATAGCTCGTGGAGTTATAGCTGCAATATTACCATTAGCCATATGAGGGACAATGTGGGCGGCCATAATACATGAGTATTTACCAAATTACATCTAAGCAAAAAAGTCAGTCATCCATCAAATTCATATTTATAATGTTTGGCATGAAACAATATTTATAACTCAGAAGAGGTAATGTTGTAAATGCTAATTGGAATTGCAGAATCAAATCAGGCAGGAGTAGCTTTGTGGCTAAGACATCAACTCCGGGACGGTTAGTTTGAGTACAAATAAACCCTATACAAGATCTGATGAGGCAACACTTTTCACATTTGCATTGTTTCTTAACAATACGAATCTGCGAAATAAAAATTCTTGAATCAGAAAATGTGAAATCCAACTTGCGTAAAAAGTGTTTGCCTCAAAACGTGAAATTAATTCCGGAATTAAATTAAATTAAGTTTCGCTTTTCAATCTTAAATTTGTAGGAATTTTCAGCTCCAAGTTCACGAGTTGATAGATTCATATTAAAGAGTTGGCGGGTCAAAAACTTTAAATGACATATTGTATGTGCAAACGTTTATCATGTTTGATATAATATTTACAGAGTAGATGGTCAGTTTTGTCAACCAGGTTTCCATGAGAAAACAGAATAAAGTTTGACCGCATTTTAAGTAGAAAACGAATATTGGTTTGGTACCATAATAAATGGTCAAGATTAAGGTCAATAATTATTATGTGATATTTATATTTCAAGACTGTTAACCGCCACAAAACTTGTTGGTTTTTGGTTTTTATTTGATGATAAGATTTGGGCTTAAATATTAATCAACTCTAAACTAATCTACGGATCGTTACAAATTTTATGAAGCATACTTTTGAGCCTAATTAGTTGTTGAAGTTTAATTGTACATAATGTAGATTGTGATGTTGCTTTCGTTATATTTGGAAGACTTTTTACTGAAAATATCATGCACCAGTTACATTCGCTTACTGATTGTTGAAAAACCCAGAAATGTATCGTTTTTAATTAATTAAAAGTGCTTTAAACATCAACTCCGCGAAATGCTGGCAAAACTTGAAAAACAACTCATTAGTTCTGTTGAAAATATGCATATCTTGTTCCAAATAAAATGTCGAAAATTGTTTTGCTTACATAAATAACTCGATCACTTTGTGGCCAAATAAAAATGGTAAACAAATTCTCTGATGACATTGCAACTATTTGGTAGCGACATCTTAGATGCTTATGCCAAATACTTCCCCGAACCTATCGCCAAAATAATACAGAAACGCTGTTCTGATGAGATAAACAAGATAGCAGCAACCAACAACAACAATAATGATGTTGTTGATTGTTCTTGATTGTTGATTGTGGATTGTTGATGACTGATGTCTGATGGCTGATGGCTGATGTTGCTGGCATGTGGCCGACAGGGCCGTCAGTACACGTCAATTAAGGCATAACAAAGTGTTACTCATCACGGTCACAGTTCGAGCCAGAACTTTGTAGACCAAATAAACAAGTTTCGTGTTGCGTTATTAGATAGGCGATTGCGTTATCACAAGCGGAGTTGATAAGAAACGCAATAGCTGCTGAAGTGGCCGGTATATATAAAAATCAATGAATTTTTAGACAGTCACAGCAATTGTAAGCGATAGCTACCAAGAAGCACACGTAGTCTACAGTACAACAAATCAAACAAAATAAAATATTTACAGTTGTTTTATAAACCATACTGCCATTTCCCAAGAATAACAAATAAAAGTTTCAATAATGAAGTCACAAACTTTGTCACTCTGCTGCTGCCTGGCGCTGCTGTCCGGTATAGCTGCCAATACGGTATCCAACAACGAAACGGATTGTCCACAAATTTGTCCCTCCATCTATATGCCAGTCTGCGGTTCGGATGGCTTCAACCTCAAGGAATTTGCCAGCATCTGCAATCTAAAGGCCAGCAACTGTCGCCGTGAACGTAACGCCCAGACGAGTAAGTCATTAAATTAATAATCACTTCATCATTATGTTTTCTTATACGCTTCTAATGGTTTTTTTAGCCTATATCGAAACGGATATGGCCTGGTGCAGCTCCCAGCATGTTGCTGATCTTCATGAAAAATTGGGCAACATTAAGCTGGACGTTGATGGCTGCCTCAAGCCCTGTCCCATGATCTACAAGCCCCTTTGTGTGTCCAATGGCAAGTACCGTGGTCTCGTGCCCAGCGAATGCTCTCTAGAAAACTATAACTGCGCCCTCCAAGCCTCCGGCGTCCAACCCAATCAGCTGCTGCGCGTTCTTCGCGCTGATACCTGTTAAATATCTTTGACCTACAAAGAATAACAAATAATACAATATAATAAATACAAACGCACACATCATTGTCTTTATATGCAAATAAATATAACATTAACCATGTTATAACTGCTCAAATCTACATACATAAGTAGGTATATATTTATATGACTATTCATGGGGAGAAGCTTGAGAACCTTTAAATACAAGTCTTACAGGTTGACTCTTGTCATCATTCAAAAACTTGACTTGACCATTAGATCTGCCAAATCTCTAACAAGTGATAATATAAGGACTTTTTCAGGACAATTCAAATGTCACTAATCAATTTCTCTCAATATTTATTTATTGTTGCTCAAACAGATAGTTGAATAAATTACTTTTGTGCTCCAATCATTCTTTTACAGTAGATAAAAAGATAGATAATCGTGTGTGTTTCAAAAGTGGGACCAGTTCCTTAAATTTATGCCCTTAAATCATTTAAATCGAGTTCAGGTCCTTTGGTAATCAAGTGTTAGTGAGTCCTCCAGCTAATTACCGGAGAGTCTGTATAGCCCTTCCGGTTGCTTGTTCACCTTTACACAATTTTTTTGCCTCGTATCAGGTATCAAGCGTTTTTCTCAGAGGATCTCTGATTCTTTTGACGAAGCCGGAAGCTTATGAGATGATTGAGTATTCATATAAGAATCATACCCAACTGAGTGGCAATTACAACCATTTTGCATAATTTCCATTCTCACATGATCAGCGCTTAAGAATCCCCAAGAAGAAGAAGGAGAATATTATATGGTACAATAGTTTTTCATTTATTTGCAAATTGATATCACATCGACAAAGTAAGTATTGCGCAAGGAAATAAATAATTGTGTGAACAAATAACTAATGAGAATTGGGGTGCACAATGTTGGGCCTCAGATTACATTATTATACTTTAGCCTACTAATCATGCTGATACCAAAGCTCTACAAGAGATTCAGTCACGTACACCCCAAATGAGATCTATTAACGGTTGTTGCTTTTAGTTCTTGGCTAGCAAAGCGTGCCGGGCAATTGGCTAAAGCTTTGGCATAGCCAGGCATGGAGCAGATCATCGTCCACGCGCTCCTGTGTGTTGGCCCAGAAGAAGGTGCCGTTGTCGGTGCTGATGTACTGCAGCGGCAATTGTAGATCCCACAACGTAGGCGTGGTCGTCGACTGGGGGGCTAAGTGTGTTGTTAGATTGTGGCTGTTGTTGCTGTTGTTGATGGTGTGATGTGTGTGCCGACAGTTGCGTCCATGCTGGCAGGCATTACAGCTCTGTGTGCTGGCCTTCTCCACGTAGACGCTGCTGATCAGCGTGGGCGTATTGGGCGGTGGTGGTGTCTGCTCTGTTAATTCCTCCTGCACCTGCAGCTGGCCCAGCTGCTCGGCAAACTTGTTGATAGACTCATTGGGCGTTGTTTTGCTGTCGTTGTTGTCCAGCTCCAGGGGCGCCAGCAGCAGCTGTGTGTTATTGAGATCCACATTGTTGGGATGCGGCTGAGGCGTGGGTCTACCTTTGCCGCCCACTGTCAACAGGCGTCGCAGTGGCTGCCAAACTTTGCGCATGCGTCGCCCCGTTTTGGGCGCCATTGAAACTGTTGCAACTGTGGCTGCTGCTGTTGTTGTCGTTGTTGTAGTGCTAATGCTACTGCTAGCTGTCAGATTTTTCGTATCCAGATACATGGCGATATCTTGTTGAAGCTTTTGGCTCTTGTGAGTTGCTTGTTATTTTTGTTGTGGTTGTTGTTGTTGCTTTTGCCAGCGAGCGTTGCGTGTGCGCACCTCGCGAGACTCGTTTGGTTTCTGATGCTGCTGCCAGAGCCGGCGCTCATATTTATATATGAGGCGCTGCCGCAGCGCTGCCAATGGCCAGTCAAGAGTGAAATCGTATGCCGGCTGATCTCACGAGCCCAGGCCAAGCCAGCAGCGAGGCACCGTACGAAATTTGAGTGCACTCTCATGCACACACACACCAATACACCACCTCATCGATGATGGTGGAGAGGGAGCTGCCTTTTTATGTGCGCGTATTTCCCAAATAAATTCCAACAGGAATCCACAAGCTTGTGTGTACTTTTCCCATGCACGTACAATCGACAAGGGCCGCTTGATGAGTTTTGGCTGCAGGTAGATGAAGACGACGCCGTTTGCACAGTGGTGCACTTGCACAAGAATTTGTGTTCTATCTTCCTTAAGAACTTATTGGTTTGAAAAAACCATTACAGAAACTATATATTCAAGGAATAGCTAATTCCGTGTGCCTAAGATTCTTATAATACGAACGGGCAATAAATGTGCTAAGTAGACTTAAAATGGGTTTTTGTTATACATACAATATCGTATATAACACCAGTTTGAATATCACGTTTATGATAAGCCACTTAATGGTGATAATCGTCTTATCATCATAAAAATTTAATTGTTTAAAATTGGGCACATATGCTTTTTGTTGATTAAATTGATTATCATAATAAAGAAACGTGAACGTCGACTAAATCAGTCAAGGCATAAATTCTTTAATATAAATATTGTGAAAATAAAAAAACTTGAATTTAAAATATTGATGGAGTTTATGAATTTTCTGCCAGACAGATAAAGAGAACTTAAAGAATCACATATATTTGATCATGTTATTTTTTTTTCTTAGCAGAAATCTTATACTACATTTTCCGACTACAGAATAAGGATGTCTGGGCATAGTGATAGAGCTCGTCACTCGACTCCCAGTCATGACATAATTTATATTTGTATCAAATGTCTTTGTATACTAGAAAATGCGAATGTTATTGCCATAATAAATTGCACTCAAATAATAAAATTAAGTAAATTGAATCACATTTGCCGGATTCTTTTATTAGTACAAGTACCTAGAGTGCATTCAGTATACCAATAAAAAATGGCCTTGCAACCACGGTGCATCGCCTGTTCCGTCATTTATGCACGACTGACTTTGTTTTTACATTCACACGGTACCCGAAGACGGAGCCAGAGCCAGAGCCAGTGCCCAGACTCAGACTCAGACTCAGAGCCCAGTAGTTGCTGGCTGGCTGCTTGTCCAGCTCAATCCGGTTGGGCGCAGTGACGTAGCCGTTTTGGGCTCACAGGCCACTCGAGGGGCAGCAGGTGCACCTGTTCCATTGTGGCCCCTGCGACTAAGACGCTGTGCATTTCCGTCCTGGGGCAGGCGGCGTTGTAGTTATCCGCGCACCGTTGCGAGTGTGGGAAAGGGCTTATAAGAATTTCACTTGGGTTGTTCGGTTTTGGGTTTTCGGGCACTATTGTTGGTGTTGTTGTTATTTTTGTTTCCTTTCTTGTGATTTTTTGGTGTTTTGTTGTTGCCGTTGTCGAGCGCAGCTGTTATTGCTACTTGTTCGCCTGTTTGTTGTCATTTATAATCAAGGCTCTGAGCCCTGGCGCTGATAAGTTCATTTTATGTGCTCTCGTACCTCGATCCTCCTAGCCGTAGGGGATTATGACATGTTGTTCACACGCTCCGCACAAAGGCAGATCTAATGAGGCCGTGACCTGATTCCACAGCAATCCTTTGCTCTTTCCCACACAAAACAGCGCCGAGCCTAGTCTTGAAAACTAGTCAGCCCAGTCAACCTGATTGGCGCATAAGGCTGAGACCGAGACCGAGGCTAAGACCGAGCCTCAGCCTCTGCCTGAGCCTGGCCTGTTTGCCCGGCCGCGGGGCCAAAAGCAACAAACTCGTGCCAATCGCGTGTACACCGCACGCCTTCAGCTTGTGAGCCTCCGTCTCCATCGCTTTGGCCGCCATTAATCTTGAACTCTCCGCTGCACGTCGTCGTCATCATCGTCGTTGTTGCTGCCCCGCGCATTTGCCCCCAATCAGCGCCTAGCTTTGAACTGCACGTTCGCTAAATTGAAAGCGACTTTGACTCCATCTTTGACTACAACTGCAACTACAACAGCGCCTTAGACGCTCGGCTGGCAACTGCAACTGCAACTTCGACTTCGACTCTCCATCTAACTCTGGCTCTGAGTCTGGCTCTGGCTCTGACCGAGCTGCGCATGCGCCTGCCTTAACGCCTTATTGGTAGACAACGGGACAGACTAACGCTGAGTTAGGTGTCTTTGCTGTTTTATGCACTTTCTGTAGGATATATGCCTTAACTCACGGCTCTGGTCTTTTAAGCTAGCGTTGAGAATAAAATGCTGTTTCTATATATGTTGTTTCTACCATAACTGTCAATAATGAAAATTAATTCATTTTGCATAAATAGAAGTGTCTTAGAGCGGAAAAGTAACAGTGCCACTTTGAGATTTGTTTTATTGTACTTACTTAGAACAACTTTGAGCATTAATATACTTTTTAGAACTTTGAATATGTAGCTATAAGTAAGAAGCTAATAAATAAATTTTAGCATTTGAAAACTGGTGAAATGTTGTGAATGATGAATTATTGAAAGTATTTTGAAATCGCTTAAGAAATACATATGTATTTCTGAAGTTCTTAATAGGCAGACTTCCAACTGCTTGTGAGGTCACAGATTGTCTTAAAGTCTTGTTGCTGAGGCAGGGTATTTAAGTTTCGCCTTAAAATGTTTGATTTTTTCAAGCCACAAGCATTCATTTGGCTTTTGGCTTTTGGTTCACACGGCAGGCGACCAAAGAGGCAGTGAGGCAACGGGGCGACGAGGTAACGGGGCAACGAGTTTGGCAAAAAAGTTAGCGCAAAGCTTGAAAATATATATGACAAGCAATTAGTGTGCATTGAGGTTAGTTTGAAAATGGTATTTGGTTGTGGCTGTGGCTGTATGTATGTGTGTGACTGTGCATAAGTATGTGTGTGTCTTGCTGTATCTATGTATGCCTTTTGCATGCGCTGTCTGATTGGATGCAACTGCGTTACTCATACGACACGTGTGACAACAAAGTTGAAAGTAAAGGCAGCTTGAAAGCTGAAGCAGTAAGCTGCTGCTGCTGCTGTTGTTGTTGTTGTTAGTATTATTGTTGCCTCCGCTCGATGTCAGCGGAAAAAAAGGCCAGGCAAGCAACCAACCACAAGCAACGGCTAACGGAAGTCATGGGCAAAAGACAAACAAACAAACAAGAGATTCTGCAGCATCATGGGAACTGCTTGGGCCGGCAAAAAATCGAGCCAAGCACAAGTGTCATATTGCTGTGATGGCGATAAATAAAAAAGGCTACATTTTATACACATAGTGTGTATGTATGTATCTGTGCTTGTGTGTGTGTGTGTGCCTTCAAGCTGCCCAGCTGCCCAGTAGCTGGAGCAGAGATCAGCGAAATAAAATCTTAGAACGACAACCGGATGTTGAAGTTTATTGCGATGAACGAAAGCGACAAGTTTGCCCTGTGGAAAGATTTTTTTATTTTTTGGTAATCCCAAAGCTTCTAGAAGAAAATCTGGAACTGTTACGCTTTATCGATGCGTTTCAACGAAATGCTAGCCACTCAGCGTTGTTGTAGTTGTTGCTGTTGTTGTCGTTGTTGTCGCAGTCATCATCATCAGCCAAGCATGCGACATAATTGCGCGAGTTAAAGCCCCCCAAACAAGCGGCAGCAACAACCACAGCAACAACAACAACAGCAATCAACAGCAGCAACAACCAGCAGCAGCAGCGGCAGCAACAATAACAACAACAAGCAGCAAAACATTTCAGCAATCCATCGGATCGCATCACAATCCAGCCATCCGTCCAACGTGTGGGAAACACACGACAAATCTGTTTCCCACGGTCTCGTAAAGTAGGCACAACACAACACACACTCTCAGCCGCAGCCGCAGTCGCAGTAGGCTCCCATTTGTACACATGCATGTGTGTTTGTAAGCGAGAGCACCGCACTAAAGAGCCAAAGAGCCGACGAAGACCAACGACGAATGGGAGCCGCCGTCGAAGCAGCAGCGCAACTGTCATCATTGACAATAAGTATGACATGGACGACGGCAACGGGTACGGCGAGGGCAACGGCAACGGCAACGTTGACGGCGCACTGAGAGCCACGCGCAGACCCATTCTCATTCCAAATCCAAATCCAAAGCCCCGACTTCGACTCCCTCTGCAATCAATTCTGAAGACGTCGCGCGCCAGAGCGCAGCAGGGCACGCTCTCTCGCTCACGCTCATCCAACGCAACGGATCAACAGCAACAGCAGTGTTGTCGAGTTGCTCAACTACGTAAACTGGCTCAATAATTTGCCAAAGAGAGCACAGTGGTCGCAGCATGAAAACAAAACTAAAAGTATCCATATTTATATATGGTAAATTCATTTATTTATTTACATGTGAAGATATTCCAAAAAATCGCTTTCAACCCAATTCATTTTTTGTGGTTTTATTTTCAAATAAAAATAGTACTAAATTTATAAGGAAAATGTTAATGATTAGCCAAGCAAACTGTTATGCTAAAGAAGTCAAGTGAACCTTGCCTGCGTGGAATAAAAACATTTTAACGTCCATATCTCTGGAAAACATACAAAGTTTTCGGGCGCAATTGAAAACAACTGAGCTTGAAACATCGTTGAATTGCAGATAACATCTGATCAGACCTGACATTTTTTTTAAGAAAATCATAAAAATATACTAGCAAGTATACTTTTTATATCTAATACAATTACAGAACGTTTCTTTTTTTGAGCCAAACTGTTGTTTGGCGTTTTCAATCATGTTCTCATGCACACTATCGAAACAAATGGTTGAACCTTATGTTGCATACTTTACGGAACAATTAAGGATTCAAAATGAGCGAAATAAAACACACTCATTTCATTGATATTGGTATGATTTAAAATAGATAAAAATAAGTTAGCTAAGAAATGTTTTATAATTGCAATTCTTCAACATTCAGCTCGTGCAAACAACTTAGTCCTCTTAGTCTATAACATATGTTTATAACTCTATGCTCTCAAAAGTAGGCAGCAAGAAATTTTGGTAATAAATATTTTTTTTTTGGTTAAAAGCTTGTATATTTTTTAAACAAGCTTTTCGTTAGTAGCAACTTAATCTAGTTTTAAACAATGAAATTCGATACGAATCTCTTGTATTAACCAAGTTGAAAGTACACGAGAATATATAAAAAATCAATACAATACAATATTTTGTCCTTTCATTAACTTACCAACAAATCAAAATGGTCATTCTTGGCTTATTAACAACGACTTGTATATCAACTCTCGACCCACTGTGCTGAGCATTGCCTGGCAACTTGGCAACCCCAACCCCAAGACCTGCGCCTGCAACGGACCTCACAGTAGCCTCTCTTTGTGCACGCTGCCGAGTGCCGCTACCGAGCCGAGACCGAAGGCACGAATGCCACCACAGCCTGTGTGTGGTGAGCGATCATGCGGGAGCTCAGTGCCAGTCGCTGTAGGGAGAGCGACGTATAAAAGTAACGTTGGGAACTTGTTTGCCACTCATTTCACAAACGTGCCGCCTGTTGAACGCAACGCAAAGCGCGACGCACGCGCAGCCGACCCAAAGAGAATCGTTATCATAAATGAATTAAACGTGAATATGTGCGCCTAGCTCGGGAAAAACCAAAAAATCCAAAAATAATACAACAGAGATTGTGAGCGTGCAGCACAAAACACAACATGGTCATGGAGATGTCCAAGACGTATCAGTACCGCAAGGTGATGAAGCCCCTGCTGGAGCGCAAGCGGCGGGCGCGTATCAACAAGTGCCTGGACGATCTAAAGGATCTCATGGTGGAGTGCCTGCAGCAGGAAGGCGAGCACGTCACACGCCTGGAGAAGGCCGACATACTTGAGCTAACTGTGGATCACATGCGCAAACTCAAACAGCGCGGTGGTCTCTCGCTGCAGGCCGTCGGTGTTGGCAGCGGCAGCGGCGGCAGCAGCAGCAATGTTGCCGCCCCCAACACCAGTGCCGCCCACGTCGAGTCCTTTCGCTCCGGCTATGTGCATGCTGCCGATCAGATTACACAAGTGCTGCTGCAGACGCAGCAAACCGATGAGATTGGCCGCAAAATTATGAAGTTTCTATCGACGCGTCTGATTGAGCTGCAATCCCAATTGCTGCAGCAGCAACAGCAACAACAGCAAGAACAACAACAACAGCATCAGCAATCTCTACCCGCCGCCGGCTACGCATCGGGACGCTTGGCCTTTCCGCTGCTGGGCAGTTACGGTGTCGCCGCCGCAGCCAATTACAGCGCCTTCCTGGCGGGCAAGGACGAACTGATCGATGTGACATCCGTGGATGGGACGGCGCTGTCGGAAACGGCGTCGGTTAGCTCGCAGGAGTCGGGCGCCTCGGAGCCCGTCTGGCGGCCCTGGTAATCAACTGGCTGCCTGCCTGGCGACATCATCTAATATCTAGATCTTATCTTAAGTATTCCAAATGGCTATTAACCGTTCGCTGCACCATTAGCAGCAGCAACAACAACAGCAAAATCCGTTGTCTTCCAAAGCAAATTCAAGCATCAAATTTCAATATTTGTTGAACTGTGCGTTGTTTTTAAATACTTTTAAGTTTTTTTGATAATTTTGTAAATTTTGTATTTCAACTGTGATATAACTAAAGTACGTTGCGTTGCGTCAATCAATCTCAATTTGAGTGCGCCAACTTCCTAATAATTTTGCTAAAGTTTCCTAGATATTAATATATATACTATGTGTGTTGTTTGTATTAAGTGCGCCTTATGCAAGTAACTAAATTAAGCTTTAAATAATTTATAAATGTTAATTTATGAGTTAAAGACGAATAAACGAAAACTCTGATATCATATAAGAAATGTATGAATTTCTTAAAATTTCTTATTTTTTCAAGCCAATTTCAGATTATCACATGGAAATTAGAGTCTCATTAGCAACTGATTGGATTTAAGTATTTCATAATTGATTTTATGATCTTATCAATAGAAACTGAAAGTCATTTTTAACTTGTAGAATAAATAGCATGCAAAATGTTCTATAGAATCTGATAGAATTTCAAGCGACTTTGACTTTATGCAAATTAGCTCATAGAAAATTAAATTTTCAAGTTGAGTTGGATTATAAAATATGAGTGTTGCTAAATATGTGTGTATTCATGAAGAACGATGGGTATTTAATAGTACACATACAAATTTAGATTAAAAGATCAATGTTGTTCTGGATAAATTTCAAAGAAACCTAAAAAATGCGAGAGGTGTATACATGAAGTCCTAACGAAATATAATCAATTACTGCAATATATATATATTACTTTTAAGAAGTTTTTTTCAAAAATAAGAAGCAAACATAAGTTCTACAACCTCATACAAAACTATTATTTCAACAAAGTCATAGGATCTTGCTGGAATTCACAATACGGGTATATTGCAGATGTCTATCTCTAAACAGAAAATATGTGCTGAGTATGCATTCAATGAATTTTCAAGCATATCTTCACATAAGTATCTCCACCTCCAATGCTCTCATTTCGAAAGTGATCTACTGCCACAAGCACAACCACACACACTCGCACACACACACACACATAGAAGTACACACACTTGTATGAACTTTTACTTTCATCACATTTCATGCAACAAGTACATCAGCATATCAGATGTTGCCTTCACACACGCAATTAAGAACTTGTAGCTACTGTAAATTGATGTAGATACATTCTTAATGTACATGCGTGATTTGAGCCCGAATCACTTATGTAATAAACTGTGGATCTCTGCAGCACAGTGGTAAATTTAGCTTAATTCGATAAACATTTTCAAGTGTTAAATTGCGCCTTTATTTAATGTCTTTCTATCACAAATATCTAATCATGTAGTTTACAGATCATCATACGGCCAAATTGCCGTATGCAGTTTTAAATTAATGCAAATAAATTTTGTGATATCCTCATTATAGTACCCCCTGCAAGGTTATAACAAATTTGACAGTGTACGCTGGAGAGAGTAAACTTATTAAAAATATTGTTAAAATAAGTCAACTTGAAATAATTTGTACGAGTTGTTCATACAACCGATCGTTCACTCTTTCGAATAAAACAAAATTTCTTGATTTACATATTTTCTATATACTATATACGAGGGAGTATATTGAATAGGTTAACGATTGTTTGAATATTTTCGAATACTCGTAGTTTCTGCATTTGGACCACTGTGCAGCACTTCCATTCAACGACCCAGTTGCAGATCAAGTAATTAAATAACTACCCAATCTAATTGGACGCTGCTCAATCAACGATCCGTTGATTGTTTTCTGATTATGCATAAACTGGTTGGACCAGCATTGGGATACGAGCAACCCCTAAAAGTGAGTTGGAAGCTGTTGCTTTCACTCTGATTCTTACCTGCACGCAGGTAGGCAGATAAACAATAAACAAGGGACTGAGGGATTGGAACCGAAGGGTCCCAGTTCAGGTAGGCCACGAACAGTCGATCGTTACAAAGTGGTGTCCAGTGGATTAGCCGGTTGCGAATGAGTCACGCCGATTAACAAAAGATTGCAGTTATGCAAAGGATATTATTTTTTTGGGATTGCCATTAAAGAATGACAATACAATTGGTGTTTGCAAGGGATATTGTTTGTTTTGGGATAGCTGAAAATTGGATGTCATTAAAAAAATGAAAACGAATATTGTTTTTCTTTTAAATTGTATATATATTTTTTGTTGTAAAAGTATGTATTAAAAATTATCACAATTTTGTAAAGCTCAGTTGAGGGTGCGACTTGCAGTTAATTTTTTGTTTGTTTGTTCAAAAATTAACAGAAGACGCTTTAAAGCAGGAAGCTGGAACCAAAGCTGATCCCAAATGGAAGACAATGTTGCGCTTTTATGTGGTGTTGAGTTGACCCAACGGTTGCTTTAGGCTTGCACCCAACGATCCTGGAACTGAGCGACGGCAATTTCGTTGGCGGTGCTGCAGTACAGTGGCTCAACGAGATCGTTGTCGGCGGGCAAATCGGAGGCGGCGGTCCAGAAGAAGGTGCCATGAGCGGTGCGCACAAAGTGAACGGGAACTGTGGGCATTTGCTCGTACTCGTAGTCCTCCATTTCGCAGGAGGCGGAGAGACGCTCATTGGCTTCGTTCTCGTAGGACTCCAGCGAGGCGGCGCAGCACGATTTGCTGGATGCGATGGATTCAAGATCAGCATTGCGACTGTTCTCAATGGACTCCAAGGATTCCAATGAGTTGGCTTTGTGTGTATTTTGCATATTTTGCTGCTCCTCGACCTGCTGCTGTTGCTTGAAGATCTTCTGCAGCAGCTTCTTCACGCTGTATGACTTCTTGTTGGATGATTTGATGTTCATCTTGTTGACGGCGTTCTGGTTCTGGCACATTTTGAATTGTGGTTGTGTGTTTTTTTTTGTTGCTGAGTTGTTTACTGTACGAAGTGCAGTGCTCGAATGATGTCTGATCCTCTGGCAAGTCTGCCTTTTATACCCGCACAGGACCAAAACGAAACCGAAGCCGACAGCAGGTCGGGCAAACGAGGGCAGACGCAGGCAGGCAGAAAGATACACCAGATACTGTGCGAGTGTGGGAAAGTACAAGGATACGTGCACAGACAAAACGAGTAAACGAGAAAATCCTGCACACACACGCACGCACACAACCAAAAAAAACGGCAGGTGTGTTTCGAAGCGGACTGCAGGGACGGACTCAAACTCCATTAACCTGCATGCGTTGGAGTGTGAAGGCATGTGGTTCTGCACCGCTCCCACCTGCTCGGTGTGCATAGCAATTTTATCCTGCGCCAGGATCGTGAGAAGCAAGACTTTCTACCAGTTCCCACAGTTTTTCGAAGGATCCTTTTTCGAGCCTATTGAAATCGAAAAAAAAAAGAATCTTTTGCTGATCACTTTTGGTTTTTATATGCTCCTCGGTTGTTATCGTTGTTGTTGTTGCTGGCAGCTCTTTATGCACTTATCTCGTTTGGTTGCCATAGAAATCCCTTTTTCGGGTCTTGAACACGTGTGCAGAGGTTGCCCCCGAAATCGTGGGAGAATATTTTCAATTTTCAACGCTCGAACGACGCAAACAATTAATGGTCTGACAGAAGAGGCCCAGATCAACTAGTTGAATAGGCAAACACACAAACTGGGACCATTTAATGCGCTGTAATTTGAAATTTATAAAAATTGTGTGCGTCTCGAGGCGTTGCCCAAACGAGCGAGAAAAAAGGAGGATCATAAAGAAGAAAAAAAATCTAAAAACGTGTCAGGCATTCTAAAGCCGAAGGAGTTGCTTTTAATTTTATTTCGATGGCACACAATTAGCAGACAAGGCCAAATGGTTCCCCCCTGCCTCTCTTTCGCTGCCTTATTAAGGGGCACTTTGTGTGCTTCCTGGAGGAGCAGTCCACACACACGCACAGCGGTGCGCCAGCGTTGTCCTTTTTGGACTTGGGATCGGTCGCAAGTTGGACACGTGATGGCGCGTGAGGCGTTGAGGTTGCCACAGAGCGATCCATGGGAACCATTTCGGGTACGATCCTGTACTTAATGTTTTGTCTTTGACTTGGCCATAAATACTATTTGGAATTCCTGAATAAAGAACAGATAAAAAGGAGTTCCTTTTAAATTTGAATGTATTTAATTATAAAATTCATATAGTAGATACATAAAATGGCAAAATACTTTTTTTAATTGTCTGAAAAATATTTTATTTTATTGGAATTTCATCAGGTCTATCAATAATACATATTTTAAACAATATCTATTTTATTAATATTGAATTATTTAACCTAATCCCATATAATTTGTCAGTATGACATAAGTCCCATTAAATAAGTTGTGTGATGCATAAATAAAAATGTATAAAAACGAATAAGACTGCAACTGAAAACAAAAGAATGTAATATTGGATCTTAAAACTTAATTGGATATTTCTTATTTTTGCACAATTTGCAGCAACCCAGTTATATTATTTGATGACTTTTTTAACACAATAAAGACAACTCAGTTATAAAAGATCAATGCATTAAATTGTCAAATAATTCTGGGAATGTATCTTCTAAAAAAGAAACTTCATAGATGCTCAATTCGCTCAACTTGTAGAATTTCTAAAGCGTGTTTAGAATTGTTTCATGGAATTAGGAGTTACGGCCTTGATTGTTTTGGTTGACTCATGCTACCATATCATTATTATGCACGATTGTGCGTTCTAATTGTCTGTCGTCCTTGGCTCCTTTTAGGTCGACTCATTCCCCTAGTTTTCGTTTCATGGCCCACGTGCATGCCCCGATCTGAAATAAAAGCCACCAAATTTCAATAGCTAACCAAAAACCTAAAAAAAAACGTTTGAAAACCCCCGCTGGGGGTCTATAGACGTAGGCACAGACAGAAAGATGGACAGATAGCTGCTACCACTGTGGCGGTTTTGGACTACTGTGGTGCCTTTGGGCCAAAATCATTTCCTGAGAAATCTTTGACCTGTTCTCTCTTTCTCTCGATGAACACGTGCACTGATTTCTTATCGTTGCCGATCATTTAAGGTTTAAAATTTGTAGATTAGCCCGAAACAAAAACCTGTGGAACACAAAACAACAAAAACAATGTAAAAATAAAAAAATATATATCAACATCAACCTGACCCCTTGCCGGTTGCCATTGTTTGCAAGTGTTTAGATTCCTGGGCCAAGTGTGCGTACACACACGCACTGTCGGGGAACGGTATTGGGATTTGGGAATGGGAATGAAAATGGAAACGTGCATCGTCTTGTTTGAACACGTGACGACCTCGTTTTGGTCGCAACGGGGTGTTGGTGTTACGAAGCCGTTTCGAAATCTCATCGCAGCCAACTGACACGTCTTGTTGATGTACTATCCATATGATATGCGGCAAGTGCGAACGAAGCCTGGCCAGACTCAATAGAGAGAGATCCGATAGATCCGTACAGTACGTGCGTAACTTGTGAGCAGCAAATTTTCACACATGTGGCCAGCACTGATGCGGGAAATGCCCGCAATCATTGGCCGCAGCCAGGTCCAGTTACAGGACTTCGATTTTCCCACTAACACGTTGTTGGTGTTAACTGTGCCGATGTTATGGTATTTCCGCTTGTCGCTGGTCAGCGTGAACTTCAAACGAGGAATGCGGAAAAATTCAACAGAATGTAACCCAAGAGGCGACGACGGCAGATCACTTAAGTTCGTCTAGTCCATACTTAGTATATCCCAGATCTTGGCGAAACAACATTTATTACGGATAGACAGTGGGACTTTGCACAAGCCCAATATTGCATATATTACGAAAAACTTATATGGAAATGGAGTGTAGTTAATATAAAACGCTATTTCAAAACATATCCTGAGGCAGTTCCATTTCGATCAAATTTAATGCACAAAATTGGCAAAACTTTTGACTTGCTTTATGGTAAATGTTTTTCTTGACTTCCAACTTCAATAACTTTGTTAAAGCCAAACTGATTTTCATGCGGAATATCTATTTGCTCAGGACTTGTTATTTGCTTTGATTTACTTTAAATACACATTTTTCAATTTCTTTGCCTCCTTACATTTCGCTTTATTATTGGGGCAAATATGTTTTGTCCAGTTGGTCATCTCTGGATAATTTTCGAGTGTCCTGGTCAATGTTATGGTATTTCCGCATTACGGTGGTCAGTGTAAACTTCAAACAAGCCGTACGCAAAAATTCACCAGAATGTAACCGAAGCAATCACTTGAGTGGGTCTAGTCTATCCCAACTTATATACCAATACTAGCAATAGCAATGAAGTCATGTGTGCTGCAGTTAAAATAACAAAAGATACAAATCGCAGATACATTTGAATACGGACCAACGTGACGGTTTAGTAATGATAAAATAACATGCCATAACACACACACCGAACACACATAAAAAGCGATATAAAAATAAAAACGGATGGGCTGGCACACACATGTGGGGTCCTTTTTTCGTCATCAAGTTACATGCGAGCCGTTCTACACTTGACACGAGACAGCGCGACATGTTAAATTGTCTTTCAGTTAACAAATTAGTATGTGAGATACTCGTTGTCCCGTTGTAGATTGCGCGCCGCACATGCGGGAGACAATTCTTGGAAACTGACATTGTTTGGTTAGGACATGCACCATGCAAGGATCAATACCCAATAACCGAAGCCAATACCAATTGCCGGAGAGTCGCTTTGGCCGCCCATCACTCAACGCACGTGCAGCGCACAAAAGGGGTTGTAATTACAGTTTAACTCAGTGTCGCCGCCCTCCCTAAAAACGAGCCTCGAAAACACCACACACACCGCACCGCACCGTACCACACCACACCATATAAGACACCAACCACACCAAGGGGTCCGAGTCCTGTTTATGCAGATTCGATTCCAACAGCAACACGTGCAAGGCGTGGACAGGTCTCAGTCTGGTTTTTTGTTTGCCAGGGGCGGCGATGATCATTGCAGCTTAGGTTTCATACACATAGCTTACGGGTCAGGACCTCCTACTTGAGACCCAAGGGAGTTCGATTTCCCTCAATACCGCTCGATTCTGAAGATCGCAGCTGGGGTGTTTGGTTGCGTTGACACGTTTGGCTTAAAAACAGTTTCGGGGGAGCTGTTTCAACATAAACATGCACCTACAAAGGCAAAACTCTTAAAGCATTAAATTGAAAACTCATAAAATATATCAACGTTTTGGTTCCCTTGCCTCAATCTTTCTACACACAAAAACCACTCTACCATTTATTTAGTCGTTAGCATGTCTAGTCCCACTTAATCCTTCCAAGACTAATTACAAAACTGTAGACGACGGAATCTTATTACAAATACTGATAAAAATAATGATTTAGGAGCTGTCTCTGTAAGATAAGAACTTACTTTCCTTTCAGCTCAAATTCCACAGTCAATCCTTAGATCTTAAGGCTCTTCATAATGTACATGTACATAATTTTCTAATATTCAAGATCTTGATAAAAGCGGCGGGCATGGAAGGATGTCAATATGAAATCAACAAGTCTAGTCAGAATAATACATGTGACGAATTGGTACAGTTGTCACATTAGTTGCTTATTTTGACATAATATTTGAAAGCTGACTATTTATGCAAGTAAATTTGGTAACCTTTAACCAATAATCTGGTTCCAGAAGGAAGCACAGAGTTACTGTAGAAAGCAAGTTTTTAAAACATATATAAATATCATTGAGACTTGTGTTGAAATGTATTTATAAGCAGAATTATAAATTGACTTCCAACTATCGCGTTAGATAATTGGGTATGCCTTAGGGACCTACCCAACTGTACAAAAGGTAAGTATAATATACCAATTCAAAGGATATTTAAAATTGTTAAGTGAGGTTCCCTTAGAATAGGTTATATAACAAATAGTAAGACTGTAAGTGCACGTCAAATTCCTATAAGATTTTTTGGAGAATTTGAAAACGTGTCTAGCTGTTCTACGAATTTGATAAGACATTGGTTTTACCAAACACCATAGAATACAAATTGTTTGGTCTTTGCTTATCATAAAAATTGGATGTAAGAATTAAAGAAGTCGCACATGTTTTTTTTTCAAGTTTTAGTTTTATTACTATTAAAGCTTGTAATGTTTTCTTATAGACTTAAAGTTAGTATTCTGTCTTAATATTAATAAAGCTTGAGATTGGTTTCTTATTTGCTATGAGTGTTCAGATCTTAGTAAAGCTCTTCTTATCACAGTTTACATCGATTCAATTGGAAGACATGATTCGTTGTTATAGTTGGTAGTTGTTGTTGCTGTTGGCATTACCAAGGGCGCCACATTGGAGTGCTGGCCGGCGGGGGGCTGACTGATGCCTCAGAGTACTCAGCGTCGCTGTGGTAGCCGGAAGATGCGGGACTGATTGGACGACTGACTGACGAGGATTCCAATTCGGATTGCTGTGGCTGATCTGCCTGTAGCATGCGCTGGAACTCAATGCCCAGATGCGTCATCACCGTCTTGCCAACACCAACGCTCATTGCCGGCGTGCAGGCCATAACACGGGAGATTTCGCTAACGGCATTCATGTAGCCATTCTTGAAGCTGTCCATGGGCACAGGTGAGACCGGCGCCTGTTGCTTGATGAGCTGCTTGCGCATGAAGACAAGTGACGCCTCGAGCATTTCCGCCTTGTCCAGACGCAGGATGGCATCGTCGCCCTGGAACTCGGCAACAAGTGTCTTGAGCGTGTCCAGGCACTTGTTCATCCGAGCACGACGCTGACGCTCCAGCAGCGGCTTCTTCACCTTCAGATAATGTTGTGTCTTCGAGACGGTAGGTGCTTTAGTTTGTGTTGCCATTTTGAGATCGAGGGATTGCTTGCGTTGTGCCTGAGATGTGCACGGCTTGCAGGATGCTGTGTGAATGATGCTCTTGTCGACTGCATCGTTGCCTTTTATAGGCGCAGTTCGGGTTCGGGTCCTGCAGCCAGGACCTGCAGCAGGTAGCCAGACACACAAGCATACAAAAATCTAGAAATCTGCCTTACTCTGGCTCTGTGCGTGGGAAAGGAAATCGTTGATAGACCTTAAAACTGAGACACACAATAACAAATACTATAAGACTATTGTCTAGTTGCGTGTCTGACATATTGTGAATGCAATTAAACCGTAAAATTCTGGCCAAGATCGGAGAATATAGAGGACAGGCAATTGAGCGAACCCCAGTGATTTGCCTTGTAAGCAAAAAGTGATTTGAGGAAAGTTATAAATGTGCTTTGGTTAATGCGGTTTTTATGGCATCGTCCTTTAAAAAATATCCTGATTATATTGGGGTCATTATATTACACAGTAAATGCATACGTGTGTACTAAACTCCTATTTACAGACTGTAGTTTTATACACATGTATGTGTTAAGGATATGTATGTACATATGTGTTAAGGATAAAATATGCTCTCTAGTGTTTACGTTATTTTCGCGAATAGGGCTTAATATGCTTGTCGCATGACTCTTCTAGGATATTCGCTTTCATTTCCGAATTCACGTGATTTTGCTAATCCGTTTTCGTGATTTCGAAAATGGAAGCACATCTGAATTAATAACTGTTTGGATAGATGACCTACATCCAATTAAGCGCTCAAGCACTATTCCATTATAAGTTCCATTAACTGTACACATGTATGTATGCATATCTTTTTTCTGGTTTACTTCTTATTGCACATTCCCAATCTTAAGTTCCAGTTAGCATTCATGCTGATAGGGTAGGTAGCTCCATTGCGGTAAGTGGCACCCGCAGCTCGGCACTCTGTGCTCGGCCGTCGGCCCTCGGTACTCTGCAGTCGTCACTCTTCAGTCGTCAGTCGTCAGCCGTTCGTATGTCCGTTGCTTGCTCGATTTTCATATCGTGAGAACCGCTCGAGTAACGTCGTGTGTTTCCCACGCGATGTGCACACCTGCCATTTAAGTCGCTTATATGGTTACGATTACAAACACAGCAGCAATAACAACAACAACAACGACAACAAAATAACAACACGAGGGCCTCGACAGTCGACGGCACACATTTATTGCGCCGGCGCGACGCGCATTATCAGCGTCGTGTGGCTGGCCTGACGACTTGACTGCCTGACTGACTGCCTGACTGACTGACTGATTACTGACTGCTTTACTTTAGTTTTAATACCCTAAGCCCAAGCATGGGTAATTAGGGTATAATAAAATGTGCTAATGTATGTTGCCGACATAAGGAGACATCTTCGAGACCTCTTTTTGAGGATGTCCGGAGCATAAATTTATTAAATACATAGATATAGAGGCTCACTATTTTTCAAATAAGACATTCATCTTATGCACACTGTCATCTTTTAATCTTTAAAATTATACAGTGATGTTATTTAAGAATCTATTGTCAGTCGAGCAGAAGGACCTCTTTCTATATACATATGTAAAGGTATGTATGCATACAGTACATAGTGTATTCAATCGACACTTTGAAAAGTCGACAATCAGCGATACTATCGATAGTTTCTTATACAAAAATTTCATGGATATAAGAAAACAGACAAAGCAATTTATCAATTAAAATATTTATTTCAGTTAAATTCTTAAACTTTATTTTAAGAAATTCAAGGAATAGATAGCAATCGATCCTATCAATAGTGCCATTTACATAAGTTCGAGAATGTATTAGCCTTCGTTAAAACTGCGTACAGGGTATCTGCTAGGTAAGCACTCTTTGCTAGAGCCTTGTTACTCTTCATCATCGCGTTGCTGTTGTTTCTGATGTTGTTGCTGCTGTTTGCTGGCGTCGTCATTGTCGATTGTTTAATTTAAATCGTCGTCGCGATGTCGGCTACTTGGCTTCAGCTTAATGATTATACCTCAGACTCAGACTCAGACTCAGCCTCGAGGTTTCTGCAGAACTGTACGCAATAGTTATTTGTACTTTACGACATGCGCTAATTGAACCGCAGAGGAGTTTATGAGCCACAGCTTCAGCTCAGCTGGCTCCAGCCGTTGATTGGCCAAAGCCGAAGGTGAAAAGTTGACGTGATTGGAATAGAGTTTTTTCCGTACTACTCGTACACACATGTGTATGTAAGTGCTGCCGTCGGGCAACATCAATAGATGTCAATTGAGGATTTGATTTGATGAGCACTGGGTCACGACAAAGCAGAACGATTGCAAAAAGCATCTTTGACAACCTTCTTCGAACAGAAACTTAGAGCCAGGTGCACAACTTAATGAAATGTAATCTATAATGTATAACTCGCATGTAAGGTAAACATTATAAAAAAAAAATAATTTTCATTGATGAACGAAATATAAATACCAAGTTATTTTTAGGAAAACAATAGGACAAAATAAACCAACCCCAAAAATATCTGTACAAAATCAAAGCTATATGAGTTGAAAATATAGAACATCATTAATTTACAATGAAACTCGCACATATGTATGTATGTATATAAGTTTTCTAATTCTGATTTTAGGTCCGCAGTCGATTAGAAGTGATTAATAATTAAGCCGTACTTGAAAAAAGTATCTCGAATTGACAGTAAATATTAAAAAGAAAATTTTGAAAAGATCTAAACTTAGTAAATATGAAATTACAATTGTAATTACAGAGTAATTTAATGGAAGGGTATCCCTTCAAACATGAGTCATTTCATTTAAATACAAAAACTAATATCGCAGCAAGCCTTAACTTAGATATGTATGAACGTAGTTATTTTGGATCCTGAATTATTTGAGCTTTAATGAATATAGCAGCTTATACCAGCTCTAATTGCTTTTCCAATTTTTCGTTATTCCCTTACAATACATACTTTAAATAGTTACTATTATAATATTTATTTTACCATTTTAGGCACTGTTCCCAGGCAACTTAAGGTATTTTCTTCTAAAGTCTGGCTTTAGTGGATAATTAGCTGGACGATAAGTGGACAATTGTGGTGCTCATCATTGTTAAAAAAGACCAGAGCTCAAACTGCTGAAAATTGTGGGATAAGACTTAAGGTAGTTTTCCCAACACCTATACATAACTTTAATTCTCAGTAGTTTAGCATGCTCAGGCTTTATCAAGTTTTAAGCATAATTACGAAAATATACATAATGTTTATTTCACACACTTTACTAAAATACCTATGCAATGCTTCAAATAATGTGTGGTTTCCTTAGCACCACTAAAAACCACATTCAATCAAAAAACAATTCACCAAACTTCCCTTAAGTGTCGCGTGCCACAAAGCCCTTAACTTTGATTAAAACTGACTAAGGAAACACTCAAATTATAATCCACAAAGTACTTATGCCATTCAATTAAGTTGATATCAGACGCAGAAGGTGCGCACCTTGTGCAACAACTGAAATGTTTAGCAAATCACAAACTCCCGCTTGCCACGTGACCGCCCAACGCCCCGCAGGCGACTGCGTCATTGCCCAGCACGCGGCAAGTGCGTCTGCCACGCGAGCTTTTCACAAGTGGGTAAGGCAAATATGAATCAGGTGCAACCTGGAAGGAGGCGGCAGTGGCACGTTTTTTTGGATCAGCGGACTGTGTGCATTTGATAATTCAACACGTGGCAATTAGGCACTTGTCCGTGGCTTTAGAGGTCGCGGCGAGACTTTCGCCACAACAACAGCAAGTGCAATATGTGTCAGGCAGTGAACAACAACAACATCCACCGAGGCAACAACAACAGCAGCAACAACAACAACACCGAACCGGGGCTGTGGCCTAAATTGCAAGCAGCTGCCACTCGAACCGTGGGATATTTTTCCCCTAACCAACTGAGGGCAATCGAACCTTATCCATGGGAACCACAACTGCTCGACGCTCTCAATATTTATTTTGTGCGTTCGTTATATTGAATAACGAAAAAAAAGGGAAGGAAAAAAACACAAGCCCAAGGAAGCGACGACAATGAGGGGTGCGGCCAGCGACTGACAAGATTATCCTGCACGTGTTGAGCTTGCTTGAGTCTCGTCTCCTTCACATGCGCTGAAAGCGTGGCAGGCGAGCGTTGGGCGGCTGCTGTTGCTCCTCTGAAAGTTGCAACATCAGTCAGCCGCGTGCTGGGCACGTGTTACCCATGTGCACTTGTCGCTGGGTGGTGTTCTTGATTGGTGGTGGTTTTTGGGCGGCATCGAGAGCTATAAAAGCGCGACACTTGCCGCGCCAGCAGCACAGTTCAAATTTGCGACTCAACACGCCAACAACAGCCAAGCAGAATTATGACTAAAGTGAAGAATCTAATTGCCAAAATGTTGCAACGCGGCAAGTGCAGCAGCAACAACAACAACAACGACAACAATCAGTCCAAGCACTATGAGAGTCTGGAGGAGATTGCACAAAATCTGGCTAATGAGCGCATGCAGGAGACAGCTTTGGCCTCACACCAATTGCTCTTCTGCATGGAAACCGCAGACGGCTGTTTTTATTGGCATGCACATTAGTTACAGCTACAGCAACATCAACAGCAACATCAACAGCAGCAACAGCATCAGCAGCAACAGCAACAGCAGCAACATCAACATCAACATCAGCAACATCAACATCCATAAAAACCGGTAGTTAGAAGCGGTCAAATGCATGAATGAAAGCACTTCTTCAATGAAGCCAGTCATACACTCAACCAGTTAGCCACACCATGCAACAACTAGTTGCATGCAGCCAATAAACAAATGAGGCACAAGTTGCCAATCCAACCAGCTGTCAACAGCAGCAAAGACAATATCAACTTGGTCTCTGGCAAGGTGTTAAATTAATATGTATTTAATTTCCACTTCTGCCAAGTTTAAACACCTTGTGATATATACTTACATACTCAGAATCGATTAAAGTTTATTTAAAGTGCCATTAGTATAAATGTTATTAGTTTTTAAGCAAATAAAACTTCCTTGAAAAGTAATATAAATTGTTTTTATTGTGGGCAACAACTTGAGCTTTCAGCGGTCATCTATCTACTTTGAATATTATTCACTGTGATATATTAAATATGACGCAAGTGACAGATGCTAATTTATTTTTTATATTTCTTTGTTTTCCCACCACAAAGCCAAAACGCAGTGAAGTTCTTAACAAACATTCTTAAATATGCCAGTTAATTGAAATATCACTGCATTATGATTTTAATTTATTTGTGCTGGTTAAAGGTGAACGGTATTCTTATTTTGAAATCACGGTGAAATTTGTGACTGTTACTTTTAAACATCAGTGCCTGAGACTTTAATAATTTACAATAATTTAACATTTGATTGTATAAGTAGAGTTTTTTTCACTCGACACTTTTCTTTATTTTCAACCTGTTCCTTTTACGACTATTTATCGATTCTCTTTGGAAAAATGAGAGATTTTTGTCATATAGGGAGCGGAGATAGTCAACAGCTCTGAATCGCATATCCATTGGCTAGTGTTAGTTCAGACTTCTGGTGGTAGTGCTGTTGTCCAATGGCCTTAACGAACGGTAGCTCAGATGATCAGTACATGTTCGATGTGGACGATAGCATTATCTATAAATTATGCATTACTAGAACTTGAGTGCACGAATTCTACTTCTTATACAAATGCTTACTTTAAAGCAACATTTTGGATATAATAAAACAGTTAAGCTCTAATAATCCCCCGAACATAACCATACCTTACAATCAGTGACAGTTTTAGTTAACCTATCAGATAACTAAAGCTTTCAGTAGTTTCATAGATAGATTCATATACGTAGTTCTATATGTTGGGACTCATATAACTTTGATAACGACATCCTGTATATGGATACACCCAGCAATTCAATAAACCGCATACGTGGTACACACGTTCACTGAGCTTTGTGCACGTTGCATGCTCCCAGCTCAGTTGAACACCCCTTCAACGCATGCGCTCCCTTTCAAAGATCCAACCTTTCAACCTTCCAGACTGCCAACCTTCCAATTTACGTGTGTCTGTCGTGCGTTATTACGCGGTCCAAGCATGCGCACATATTCAATTACACAGCCGCATACACAGCCACAGCCACAGCAGCAGAAACAACAGCAACAACGACAACGAGAACGGCAAAAGCAACAACAACGATGACAAGAGCGTTGCATTGACAATAAAGCCAACCAACCCCCAACCCCGTTGCGTGCCCAAATGAGCCCCTGTTGAGATCTCCGATCGGATCGCCATGTGCAGTTGAAAAAATTTTCTCACACTCGAGAAAATTGTAACGGCTTGCTGTTGAGCACACTCTCAGCACGCCATGCTCATCATCCCCTTCCATTCAATGTGGGCATCTCGCTCACTCTGTTGATCAACTGCTCGCACTTCCTGCCCGTGGCCCAACTGGCCACGTATATTGTTTATATAGTTAACGAATGCGATACATTTAATCTTTAGTGTGTGTCAATTTGCCGTACAGTCATTTAGTTTGCATGCCCCGAACAGCGTCCCTCTACATTCTCGTTACCCGGTTCCTGGTCCCTGGTCCCACGACGTGCCCAGGCATGCCACTTAGCGTGGCCCAAGTGTTCAACAGAAGCTACAATTCAGCATTCATAATTGACAACAAGAACAACAACAAGAACAGCAACAACAGCGACAGCAACGACAGAGGAGAGGAACCTATGGGCCACGTCCGACAAGAAAAAAATAAAAATGAAAGGCAGGTGGTAGTTTTTTCGGTAGTACTGTCCCTCACCACTCGCTATGACTGGGTCTCGGTCAGATTTACAGTGGGCCCAGTAAATAAATTTTCGGATTGGATACTGTAGCGGCCCAAAATTAAATAATGATATGGATAAATGGGTTCTTATACATTTTTTTAATTTCATAGTCATATATTTTTTAATTTCTTAATTATAAACATTTTCCATGTCAATATCTTACCCGACTAGATTACAAATATTTAATAAAATCGGTAGCTTTCTTCCTGCCTGAACAGCGTTTTTCATTTCCCACGAGTGCAAGCCCGCGCAAATCTTAGTTCGCACCTACTTAGCCCGAAAATCTCTAGACGGTGTACATTTCAAATACATCTGCATCGACCTTTTCACATCACCTTACTCTACCTTACCACTAGCAATATTTCCAAAACGCATTCCCACGCACAGGCATTATAAGAATCACTGAAAATAACCGTATCAAGTTCAAAACATGCCACGTAAAATCCACAACAGATTTTTACCTATACGCATATCACCTTACTCTACCTTACCACTAGCAATATTTCCAAAACGTCATTCCCACGCACAGACACTACAGAATCCCTGAAATTAACCGTATCAAGTACAAGACAGGCCACGTAAAATCCATACGAAACTTTACCTATCCTCTAGAAAATATCACATCAAGTACAACGAACATGTAAAGGAAAATCCAGGCAGCTCATTCAACAGAACTGAAAAATTTCCGCATTTGTTGTGCCCACTGTGCAATGTGCATAAGGGCTCGACTCGGGGACTCGGTCTCTCTCTCTCTATCCCTACACGGCCGACCGATTATAACTTATAACACCAACGAGCGAGAAAAATCTTGTGGGAAACTTGAGGGCAAAGTGTTTCCCACGATTCGAACGTCAATGTAAAAGAAAACAGAGAAGAGCTAAAAGCAGCAATAACAACAACAAGCTGAACATGTGCAACAACCACCACCACCACCGCCATCACAGAGACGCACCATCAGCTTCATCCCCTGCCAAGACAAAACTTGTTTGCCGAGCCAACAAGAGAAAAACCAACCACCAGCAAACAAGGATCTTTGCAAGCGGTGCCGAGACGAGAGCCGAGCGACAGACCCGAGCGACCCAATGACTGAGTAATTTGCTCGGCAGGTGGTGTTGTTGTTATTGTTGTTGCTGCGCCGCAGCTCTCCGCTCGCTGCTCTCTGCTCACCGCTCACTACTTGCGTGCGCTGAGCACGAGACGCAGTCGACGAAGCGACGGCACGTGCAGCTATAAAAGCAGTGGTAACTGGAGACGGCAGCAACATTCTCAACGCAAACGTCGTGAAGTACACAACTATTACATTACTACCACATTACTTACTTACGTCACAAGCAACCATGGCCACCAAATACGAGCTATCGAAAACTTATCAGTACCGCAAGGTGATGAAGCCTCTGCTGGAACGCAAGCGTCGCGCACGCATCAACAAGTGCCTGGATGATCTTAAGGAACTGATGGCTGAATGCGTTGCTCAAACAGGCGATGCCAAATTCGAGAAGGCCGACATCCTAGAGGTCACAGTGCAATACTTGCGCAAAATTAAACAATCCAACACTGCCCATACCGCTGCGTCCGCTCCCGAGCATAGTTTTCGTGCTGGCTACATTCGTGCCGCCAATGAAGTCTCCCGTGCACTGGCTGCACTGCCCAAGGTAGATGTCGGCTTTGGCACCACACTGATGACGCATCTGGGCATGAGACTCAATCAGCTGGAGCAGCCCGTGGAGCAGCCTATGCCGATGACGCTGCACACGCCACTCAGCATCAACTGTGGCTCCACTTACTCCAGCAGCCACAGCAGCAACAGCAGCAGCAGCAACTGCGACGCCTACAGTCCCGTATCCAGTGGTTATGCCAGCGACAGTGATTGCGGCTCTGCTTCCGGCTCATCCACGTCCTTTGCCGCTCAATCCCTGCTGCAGATTAGCAACAATGGCAGCGTCTGGCGTCCCTGGTAAATCACCCTGAGTCATCGATCGGGGCAACAACGCAATTGAACTGTAGCTTTACAATGCTTTACAATGATCTTCATATTGTCTCTCATTAAGTGTTACGCATTTATAAGTTAAGTCTGTGATAGGGAACGTTTTATTGACTCCATTATAACAGTTAGCCAGAAAGTCTGTTAGCCAATATAAATGTATATAAGTATACCTAAATTAAGGAAAACACAAAAAAACAAATATACAAAAGAAACATGAAAAGAAATACTTTAAAGTCTTTTATTTATTGCCATTGACGGTTACTTAATCAGGTTTGCAGTTTCTAATCAGAATACTGTTGGTTACAATATGATCATGATATTATCAATATGATATTACATTCGCGACTAATCAGATAAGTCGTTAAAAGGTCGTTAAGGCTCATAGACCCACAACAGAAAATTATTTCCAATATAGTTGAATACTATTATTTTTTAGTTAATTGTTTATTTAAATATTTTTTACACCAATCCTTGCATATAAATTCATGAGGCAAATCAAGATGACTAACAATCGTAAATAATGAAATAAATGAATATATCTATGCCCTTCTGGGTAGGAATAATAAGGAATTTTTAACCAAATATGCCTCATAACAGAAATGGTTATATTTATATTATGAATCACGATAGTATCGTTAAGAAATCTATAAAAATTAAAAACATATATAAAACAACAAAGCCGATTGAATTTTTTTTATAGATAAAACTATTTATTTGAATTTAAATTTTTGCTATCTTTCTATTTGGACATCTTGACCAAATTGGTTTATATAAAAGGAAAAAACCTAATCTATTAATTTTAAAAAATGTTACAAGCCAAATTATCATGGCTAATATAAACAATGGCTCGAAAATTGAGTTTTTTTCTTACCCAGTATATAAATAGCTATATCGCTTCTGTCATCGTAATTTATTTGGCAAATCTTAAAGAGCTTAAAATCTTTGGCATGCCCAAAATATCTATTGTTTCACGATTATATTTAGCCATCAAGGATTTTATAAGCCTTACCCTTTATAATTTAAATTTAATAGCTAGAAGCTGATAGTGTTTTCGCTACAATCTTAAGTTTACTTCGTGTGCATATCGAAATAAAACTAAAGATGCATGTATTTAATTAGCCTTGCTCGAAATTATATAGCCTTCCTTTAACCGAACTCGATATCTTTGTATGACTTTTATTTTCAAACATATCAAACACTCTCAGTTCCCAAGGATGTGTATGTTAAAAAAATAAACGTCGAATGGTTTTATCATGCCTTAAGTGAAAATTAATTTACGTCTAATGAATAACACATTCTTTAAGGTAAATTAAATATAAGATATGCTAAATGATTGTCAGATAATAATTTGTTGTCATTCACAAAACGATATTAATCTTAAAAAGACTTTTTCCGCCGTTTAAATAAATTAATGGAAAATATATTTGCCACGTAACAATCAATTAAAATCAGAACTTATTTAATTACTATGCTAACTTGTAATGAAGCAGAAATTAGTTATAAAATATGTATTAGATCTGAAATATACTCATTAATAGATTTTCGTATACTTAATGCTGTCATAAAGCTTAGCTTATAAATAATTTACGCAAGCAATGTTAAGTAAATTGTTTTGGCATCTAACTCTGACACAATGCCCAATTAATGATCAATTTGTCAATTATCTGCCAGAGCGAACAACAACAAGCAATTGATCAATTATTAATGATACTGATGCACATACAGAACATACCAGACGCAGGGGGTTGCAAGAAGCACCTCAGTTCACCCAGCGATCACCTCAGTTAGTCCACGCGCCGCCAGCCCAGACCACGCTTCCAGCGCCCGCCTGACCTGGCGACCGAGGCAACTAGAGGCCAAAGCCAAACGAAGCCAATATGCCACACTAATTGTGTCCAATAAACACTCATCAGGCAATGGGAAAGAGATTGGCACCGGGAAAGGGACTGAGACTGGGTCTGTGACTGGAACTGGGACAGAGACCGCATTATGCCATCATCATCTGCATACATTGATGAAACAATAAGCGAGAGATGGCACGGCAGGATAACAATGAGAACGGGAACGGCCCACGCACACGCACAGGATGAGGCAGTGAAGTATGCATTAAGGATAATAACACCGGCCTAAAGAGCAACGGCAGCAGCAACAACAACTGCATGGCGATGCCCAAAACAGCGACAGCTGCAAATTTTGTGCTCTGATCCTTTAAAAAAGCGAAGCATGTGGCCAAAAGGAAAACAAACGAGAAAAAATTGTGTGAGAAACTTACTTTCAGGTCGGTTCCCACGCCACGAGCCACAAGGATTGCCGATTGTCCTCCATGCCAGCCGCACATTGCAGCTGTTCCTCTGTTCAACGCCTGACGACGTCGACGCCTGCGTGTCAGAGGGAGAACCCTGCTGCAGCGAATATGCGCGTGCGAGCGAGACGGTAGACGCGCTCATGCGTGGCCGTAGCCGAGGGTGGATTTTGAACTTGGGAGCAGCTATAAAAGCGAGGCGCTGGCAAGCAAGGAGCATCATTCACGATACAGCCAGCAACAAGGCAACAAGGCAACTGCATACATTTTAACATTAAATTAGTAAACCAAAAAATATACGTAAAATGGAATACACCAGCAAGACACAGATCTACCAGAAGGTGAAGAAGCCGCTGCTGGAACGTCAGCGTCGTGCGCGCATCAACAAGTGCCTGGACACGCTAAAGACACTTGTCGCCGAGCTGCGCGGCGATGATGGCATCCTGCGCATGGACAAGGCCGAGATGCTTGAGTCAGCTGTGGTATTCATGCGCCAGCAGAAGATGAGCAAATTAGCAGCAGCCACACCAGCCTCACCAGCCATGCCACTGGAGAACTTCCGCAATGGTTACATGAATGCCGTCAATGAGGTGTCACGTGTTATGGCATCCACACCTGGCATGAGCGTTGACCTGGGCAAATCGGTGATGACGCATCTGGGCCGCATCTACAAGAATCTACAGCAGTTCCATGAGGCACAAACCATGCCCGAATTGGAGACGGCAACTGAGTTGACAATGAACTGCAACTCGGCACCGCTCAGCCCCGCCTCGTCCGGTTATCACAGTGATTGCGAGAGTCCTGCACCATCGCCAATGCCAGTGGAAAGCGAGAAACTGTGGCGCCCCTGGTAAAGCATCAGGCAGTGGGCAACAACCCAGAATATGAATAAAAGCAACGCAACTGTGATAACCAACTGTGATGGCAACAAAACAATTAGCAAAAGCAAAACAATTAAATAAATGCAATTAAGAAACATAATATTATTTGACTTTTGATTACTAAAGGGTTGGCACGAAATGGGTGACTTTTACTTTCAGCTGTAGGTACTGAATGGGCAACACTTATTATATTATATTATAATACATGAGTGTATTCAGGGGCGGGATTATCCTAGTTGTCGCATTGTATCTTGATCATCATCATAATGATCTAACACCCACATCATCCCCAACTAGTAATAATATTTTCATTAAAATAAATATACAAAATATATTATTCTCAAACACGTAATTTATTTAAATTCATATAAAAATAAATTATTTTAAAATAATACTCAAAAACCTTTTTAAGACACAATTTTAGTTAATTAATAAAATTGTTAAAAGTTACGTAAAATATATTTTATTGTTATGCGCTGATTTCAAAAATTTGATTGCGCGCCACATTAATCGTTCCTCTTGATGCACAGCGTTGCACAGATGACAATTTTAAAATCATCAATAGCATTGAAATACCATAATCGTTCGATACATTTAAGTGCCCTGTCGATAGGTCGTGGAGGCAAGTCGATATATCCGAATGATAAAGTGATGAGATATATCTAACGATATATCGTCGGCTTTTAATTTTTTCCACGCTTCAAAATCACTTTCGCGATTTAAAAACAAATCGTCAGTAAGCTTTATCAACTTCAACAACTAATTGTGCTTTACGGGTACTACATAACTATGTGAAATAGCAATTAAATGCAGCCGAAAATCGGAGTGCAAAATAGACGGCTAAAGCAGATGCAAAAAAATAGAGACGAGAACGAGAACGCCACACAACACATACACGACGCTCAGGCTGGCTGTCAGACGTAGCGAGTCGGTCGGTCGGTCGGTTGAAGAGGCCAGTTTTTACGGGCGAAATTCGAGTAAAAATTACGTTTTTTTGCACTCAAAAAATCGTCTTGTGCAATTATCAGTGCTGTGTATATGTGCCCACACAGAGTGGCAATAAAATGTGCAATTGTGCGGCTAGATAAGCGCCCAAATGTAAATTGGTACTGCCAACTACTCCGTTTTTTAATTGCTTTTGTTTATTTTTTGTAGGGCCAATTTTTCTTTTGCGCTGCGCTCGTGTATGCGCCTGTGTATGTGAGTTTGCCACTCGTTCGTTTGGGGTGCGCGCGCGTGTATATGTCTGTCTGTCTGTTTGTGTGTATGTGTGAGTGGACAACTCGCTATCGCAGCAAACAGTGTTGCCAAGAAATTTTAATATGTGTTGGTTTTCATTTTTTTTTTGTTGCAAAAACGTATTTGTTTGATTGTCGAATCATCGTAAAGTGCTTTAATATAGGAGGCCCTAAATTTAATAACGATAAAATGGATTACGCGGCCGCCTAGCGTAAATATTAGTGCCCGGTTAGAGGTGGCAACCCTGCGTAATTGCAGTCTGTCTGTATATGTATTGCACGGGGTACATTTGTTTGTACAGAGCGTGCGGCCAGCGTGCATTGTTTTTGCAAAATTACATGCCACAATAATGTGGAAATTGTTTAACAAACGCTATCCAAGCTGCCAAAAAAGTGACCGATAGTTTTATACCTTATGCCGCATGTCTGTTTTTTGCGTAACATTTCGGCCAGGCACATGCAACTGTGCGTTTGATTTTTTCGGCGGTAAACACTCACACTCATACCCTCGTACGTGCGTTGTTTTCTGTATGTGTGTGTATGTTCACTCGTTGTTGCTAGCATGGCTGCCATTGCTGAGATGCTCAAAACTACGTGAGCGCGCGTGTGTGTGTTATGTGTGTGTGTGTGTGCGTGAGATTCTACGTATCGAAAAAAATGGTGCAAAATAACGACCAATAACCAAGAAACGTAAAATTAAATTTGCAGGATACCCGCAAATCTCTCGACAATATGGAAACGCAAGAGTAAAACTAAAAGTGATACCACAACAAAAGCAATAAAACGCTTGCAAAATTTTATACATGCTACGGTGCTAGTGCTGCTAATTTAGGCAGAGGAGAGTTTTATCTCAGGGTGCCAGCAGCAGCGGGCAGCGGCGCGCTGCCAACACGAAGAAGAGGAAGCATAATCCACTCGCTCATCCGCAGACCACGAACAAAATACAATAAAATTACGGTACAACTAATTTCAACTGTTATTTGTTGTTCATCTCGTTGTACCTTCTTGGGCAACTATCAAACAGCAATAACAACCACACAGCAACAATGTATCCCGCACCGGTGCGTCACCCCGCCGCCGGGGTAAGTATACAACATATTGTAATTAGGATCCAATCAAGTGTTTTGCTAATTGTGTTTCGCCCCCATGTCCATGTCCAACTTCATCTCCCATCTGTACAGGGACCACCACCTCAGGGCCCAATCAAATTCACCATTGCCGATACATTAGAGCGCATCAAGGAGGAGTTCAATTTTCTGCAGGCACAATATCACAGGCAAGTATATGCTAGAGTTGAATCGAATCGTTCAGAATAATGTTGATCGGACTACTCACGCTAAGTTGACTGAACGAATTATAGATATATAACAGATTATAGTTTTTGTTTGATTACTATAGCAGTTTGTTACATTCAAACAGATGAATTGGTTAATATTATATATTATAAGTAAAATATAACGCAAGAAAATGTGTTTCGATTGAACCAAACAACGAGTAGAGCTTCAATCAAACTTAAGGAAGTCAATGAACGAAAGAAATAATCAAGCAAAGGAACTTGAACGAATAAACTAAATTAGCGAATCAACTGAACGAACTTGAGATATCTGTATATGTCGACTAGTTCGTCCAGTTAAACTAGCCTGTACAACTCTACTACATATCTACGAGACACATAGGGATCCCGAATTGGAACCCTAGCGGAACATTTCAAAAGAATTGTCTCTGTAATGATAAATCAAATATCTGTTGGTAGAATTAAAAACAATATGTAGAAACAAACTACTATGCGAAACAGTTAAACGACTTCCGAAAGTTTTCAAAATTTGTATTATACTAATTTTTTGATGAGTATGGATTATAAACTATCGTCCAAGACGAATTTAATGCTAAGATATCCGTCAAATATTTAGATTATGCGATAAGAATATATGTGATGTTTTTATCGCTTTTTCCACGAACTTTTTTTATTTCCACATAATCGAGCGATGACTTGTAAATATACTACAGACTGATTGTATCAACAGATCTTTAAAAAATTATATGCATACATATATGGGGTGACATATCAAATATCCAGCAATTAAGATGAAGAAATGTAATGTGTTTTTATAAAGCAAAGAAACTAGTATCATGACAATGTCCCTTATCTTTTCATGCTTTTGCATACTTGTTTTGCAAGCAGACTTCAGAAATTTACCCGAACGAATTACTAACATGAAATGCACTGACAAACTGAGGTTCATAAGGAAAGAGTGTAGAATAAAAACGATTAAGGAATGTCGGACTTTGAATGCACTACAAAGAAAAACAAAAGAGAATAAGAATGTTGATTTCTGTAGGTTTTTCATGGTCACATGTTCTGCTGGGCTCTTTCTGCAGCAGCCTCAGTACCTTTGCTGTATAAACCGGTTTACCAGGCAGCGCGCCATATGCTCTGATCATAGGATTTTTTAGCCGGCGCGACGACGGAAACGTTGCCCGAGATTTCGTTCAACTCTAAACTAATTTGGTCTTTTGATTATTTTTCCTGTGAATTTCAGCATCAAACTGGAGTGCGAGAAGCTGGCAAACGAAAAGACCGAAATGCAGCGCCATTATGTTATGGTAAAATATAAATAAATAAATAACTTTCAATTTCAGTTCTGTGTTCTAATGTTTCTTTTTCTTCCACTTATCTTTTCCAACGTAGTACTATGAAATGTCCTATGGCCTTAATGTGGAAATGCACAAGCAAACGGAAATCGCCAAGCGTCTAAATACACTGATCAATCAGCTACTTCCATTCCTACAGGCCGATCATCAGCAACAAGTGCTGCAGGCGGTAGAGCGCGCGAAGCAGGTCACAATGCAGGAATTAAATCTGATCATTGGGGTAAGTTCTGAGCCTTTCATTTTCACCAAGCTGCAGAAAAAGAGCACTGAAACTTTCTTTATAGCAATCTACAAAGTATATAAGAACATCCAAAGTAAAATCAAACAGTTGGTAAAAAAATAATAAAGAAAAGTAGAAGACAAAGTAGCTACACTTTAATATTTGTCCAGTCAATTCAAATTCTTATGTCTGCTACCTATATTTATTCAGTTGTAATTTACAACTCAAAGGATTAAAATAATTTGCTTAGCTGTCCCTATATAAAAAATCGTCCTTTTTTTGGCACAACTATTTTGTTTGAATTATTTTAACTTAGTTGCTAAACTGACTCTTGGGTATTCTGAACAGAAATAGAACGAATTGCTCTTTTAATTTGTATAAAATCGATGGCCTTTTTACTATTGTGAGTTACGTTGGTCTTATCATCAAAATTTTCATAGTTAAGGCGTATCATGTTGGACATTTATAAGTTTTATTTGTCTTTTATTTACTTTTTACAATTTAGCTATCCATAGCCACAAAATACCATTAATTAAAAGCGAGCTATTTGAATACAAATTTGACAACCTTAGCAATTCTTGGAACTGATAAGAAGAGTAATTTAAAGCCATGACATGATTTTGATGTGCTAGATCTTTCGTATATAATAAGTTAAATAACACAAAAAAACCAATTTAAATCGATAGATCTGTTGGTTCAGTTTAGGAAAAGCACAGTGTGCAGCAATTTAGCATAATACTCAAGTATTCAACTTATTTTTATCTTTATTTTAAACTATTTAAAACAACAAACTATTTCAATCCAAAACTAAAAACATGTCATTTGATAATGATACGATGTGTATACGTATGTATGTGCGTGTGTATGTGGCAGCATCAGCAGCAACATGGAATACAACAGCTTTTAGTAAGTTATTGAAATAATTATTTTTTTGGTTGCACTTGGCATTTGTTTGTTGTTTGCTTGTTGCGCTAACTCTCGCTCGCTCGGCTCTCCACAGGGTGTTGTTCACTTAAATAGGCCGCCGCTTGTTGTTATACTTGTTGTCAATGTTGTTGGTGTTGTCTGCACACACGCACCTACATTCAAAACAGCTTTTGTCATGTCCCGAAGCCAAGTAATAGAACATGGCTCAAATTGTTGTTTGTCAACTTACTAACTGCTTGGGGCTACTCTCTTGCAGCAACAAATACACGCACAACAGGTGCCTGGTGGACCGCCACAGCCGATGGGTGCACTCAATCCGTTTGGTTTAGGCGCCACAATGGGCCTTCCACATGGACCACAGGGTTTGCTCAAGGCGCCGCCGGATCATCACAGGCCGGACATCAAACCAACGGGCTTGGAGGGACCAGCGGGCGCTGAAGAGCGCTTGGTGAGTGCATTAAATAAATTCTATAGAATACTTTAATGTAATACTGAAAATTGAAATATTTTTCCTTGTAGCGCAATTCGGTTTCGCCAGCGGATCGTGAGAAATATCGCACGCGCTCGCCACTGGACATTGAGAACGACTCGAAACGTCGAAAAGATGAGAAACTGCAAGTAAGTATCCAAGTTTTATAATATCCACATACTATAGTGTACTCATATCATTGTGTCATCAGCTGTTGCTGCCTCTCAACTCACCATACGTAGTTGTTGTTGTTGTCTATTCCTAATCCTCAAAAATTAATCTAGTTATATTTATATTTGTAGTCTAGTGCAATAAACAATAAAATATTGCTGTTTGTGTTATTGTTGTTCTTCTTGTTATACACATTTTGTTTTATTGTGTTTGTTTGTTTTTTCAAAATTATTTTCAGGACGATGAAGGCGAGAAAAGCGATCAAGATTTAGTCGTAGATGTTGCAAATGAAATGGTGAGTTGAGTGTCGGCCCTGATTCTCATGCAACAAACACCAAAAAAAAGAAAGAAAAGAAAACAGAAACAAGCCACAGACCCAAAACACCTACAACACGTGACCAATATGTAACTCTCGTCTCAATGCCCCTTGCAGGAATCCCACTCACCACGTCCCAATGGCGAACACGTGTCCATGGAGGTGCGCGATCGGGAGAGCTTAAACGGGGAACGTCTGGACAAACCGGGTAGCAGCGGCATCAAACAAGAGCGCCCGCCCTCGCGTTCTGGCTCCAGTTCGTCGCGTTCCACACCCAGCCTCAAGACAAAAGATGTAAGAGCTCCGTAACAAATGCAAATTTTATCCGAAAATTTGTTTATACTAGGAACAGTATTCAATCAGAATTGTAGCCTGACAGTATATTGAGCTATTTAGATTAATTAATATCTGATCCTGGAAATCATAAAAATCTAATATTACTTTTCATATGCTAGCAAAGACTTAAGATATATATATGAGGTAATAAATTGATCCATTTTCTCATGTTCTTGACAAAGTTTAGAGCAATTGTCGTTAAGATATAAAAGGCTTTTCGTGTGCTTTACAATTCTACCGAAAACAATGCACTTTTCTAGAATTTTATTCAATAAGTTTCGCGGACAGGTAAAACAAAATAGAGTTTAGTTTAGTTAAGTTAAGAACTCTAAATAGATAATTTGTTATTCAGGTCTGTTTCACATTCATGAACTTTTTGTTCCGAACCTTTTTCCCAATTTCAAGTAGTATTCAAGTACTTCTGATTCTACTGGATCAAATGAAAAGCTTGTCAATCTTATTATTTCAAAGATCTTTGTTGAGATGAGCCAACAATAGCAAGTCCGAATGATTTGATTTTAGTCGGAAATGGGAATAGGTCTGATTAGATTTTACTAATAAACCTTTTGACAGTAGTTTTACACACAAGCAAACTTGTTTATTAACTAATTGGTGGCTTGCCTGAAATCAATTAATAGATGGACAAGCCGGGTACACCGGGTGCGAAGGCACGCACACCAACACCAAACGCTGCCGCACCATCTCAGGGCGCAAATCCTAAACAAATGATGCAACAAGGTGGCCCACCGCCGGCTGGGTATCCAGCGTCGCCGTATCAGCGGCCGGCGGATCCCTATCAGCGTCCGCCATCGGATCCCGCCTATGGACGACCGCCTCCAATGCCGTACGATCCGCATGCGCATGTACGAACAAACGGCATTCCACATCCCTCGGCACTTACGGGTGGAAAGCCGTAAGTAGACCATAAACAATATTTATCTAAAATTTAGCGTGTAATTCATGTTCTGGTTTTATTATTGCAGTGCATACTCTTTCCATATGAACGGCGAGGGCAGTTTGCAGCCGGTGCCATTCCCGCCGGATGCGTTGGTGGGCGTAGGCATACCGAGGCATGCGCGGCAAATAAATACGTTATCACACGGCGAGGTCGTCTGTGCGGTGACCATTTCAAATCCTACAAAATACGTTTATACGGGCGGCAAGGGCTGTGTCAAAGTGTGGGATATTTCACAGCCAGGCAACAAGAATCCCGTCAGCCAGCTGGATTGCCTGCAGCGTGATAATTATATACGCTCGGTGAAGCTACTGCCGGATGGACGCACACTTATTGTCGGTGGCGAAGCATCGAATCTATCGATATGGGATTTGGCCAGCCCAACGCCACGGATCAAAGCCGAGCTAACCTCAGCGGCGCCCGCCTGCTATGCGCTCGCCATCAGCCCCGATTCAAAGGTGTGCTTCTCTTGCTGCAGTGATGGCAATATTGCCGTCTGGGATCTGCACAATGAGATACTGGTGCGTCAGTTCCAGGGCCACACAGACGGTGCCTCGTGCATTGACATTAGTCCGGATGGTTCACGATTATGGACCGGCGGCCTTGACAACACAGTGCGCTCATGGGATCTGCGCGAGGGTCGCCAGCTGCAGCAGCACGATTTCAGTTCTCAAATATTCTCGCTTGGCTACTGTCCCACAGGTTCGATGACACTAATTTACTTCTTAAAAAACTTTAAAATACAATATTATTTTCTACTTTTACTAAAGGCGATTGGCTGGCCGTAGGCATGGAGAATTCACATGTGGAAGTATTGCATGCATCGAAACCGGACAAGTATCAGCTGCATTTGCACGAGAGCTGTGTTCTGTCGCTCCGATTTGCCACCTGTGGCAAATGGTTCGTTTCCACCGGCAAAGACAACCTGCTTAACGCATGGCGAACACCATACGGTGCCAGTATATTCCAGGTGAGTCACTTTAAAACGTAAATGCTGCTTCAAAAGCAGACTGCGTTGCACAAGATCACAACTCCTAAAAGCATGCAACACAATTTATTGAGTTATAATTTTCAAGTGGTTTCTGTTAACTAAAGGGATCCATAAACTTTAGTAAATTAGAAAGAAGTATCTATAGAAACACTACATGTTATTAAATAGTGTCAAATAATAGAAGATAAATCTCATTTGGGTGAAAACCTTTCATAAGAAAAATGTTTAATGAGTTATTGTCCATTGAAAATTAAACTTTCCTATCATATGGATAAGATAATTTATTTATTTTTCTTTTACTCTGTTTATAAAGTGGATTTGTGCAGTAGCCGTTGGTCCGTCATTTCTTTTTATTCGACACTATTCGAGCTAAAGCAAGCTCATTAGTTTATTAAATCCTCACCTCCACCCATGCCATTTGGCAAAAACAAACTCACTAAATTAAACAAAATCTATAGAGCATACAACTTTATATTAAGCTAGAGTCACCAATTTTAATATGACGATTAATAATCTTCACAATTTCTTTAATTCAATTGTTTATTCTTTTGAGCGTTAGATAGTTCATATATCCTTATATCATTACTTATTTATGTTTTTAAATTGCTTACAGTCGAAGGAAACATCATCCGTACTTAGCTGCGACATATCAACTGACGACAAATATATTGTTACGGGTTCGGGCGATAAAAAGGCTACTGTCTATGAAGTTATTTATTAAATACCAACACCAGCGGAAATCCACACTTTTCATTTTGTAATAAGCGCATATAGGTTTTTATTACAACTACAAAACAAAAAACAAACAACAAAAATAAAACAATGTTCGGATAGCATGCTACAACAACAAGAACACGAACAGCGGCAGCAACGCAATGCATAAAAGAGCGAAGCAAAAATTTCTATAATATAAATATATTAAAGCAAAAACAAAACAGAAAGAAAAAACTAAAAATGTAAGCGTACTTGTAGCTACTAAGCTTAAGCTAAGTCCAATAAAAAGTTGAACACAAATTGCAAAGTAAAAAAAACCTAAAACAAAATAAATAAATAATAATAATGATAAATGCAAAGCGAGAGCAGCCGAAATCGAAAACTGAAAACTACAAAAAAAAAAGTAATAACAGTCGGCGTTACCTACTACGCTCATCAAAAGAATTAAGTGCTGGGTCCTTTCAATTATGGACCCAGCATGGATTAGTCACTGCAGGAGCGTTGAGATTATGATTACCAGAAGTGTACGATTGCAGATATGTGAGTGCTTTTAGTTTGTCAATGTGTTTATAAGTCGGCAGCGAGGCAAACCAGATCGTAAATCAATGTTGCAAATGCAAAACAGGCAAAATTCTAAGTTTTAATTCGTCAATTTGTTTAAATTAGTAACTGTCCTATGCCCCAACCCCTTCCTCTTCGCACACAAAACACATTTGCATGCAAAAAGGTATGTATATATATATATATATATATATACATATATATATATATATATATATAAATATAAATGAATATAATTAGTAAGCAGTTTAGTTAAGAATTTTATATTATAAATTAATACAATAACAAATGAAGCAGGCGCCGCCAAAACACAACCACACACACACATACACACACACAAACACACACACCAATAATTGGGGGCGTCAGGAGCAGCCAGCTTTTGCTTGCATGTAATTTTGAAAACAACAAAAATCCTTTTGTCAAAATCCAACAACTGTAAAATCCTATGTTTTGTGCAGCTAAAACAAGAACAACTGAGACAAGCAAACAAAAAAACTTGTTTACACATTAGTTTATATAGAAATGAATCGGATATATATAAATATATATATATAGAATGTGGGCACCTTTCGCGCCCAGCGAAAACAATTGTAATAAGCAAAAACAGAGAATAGAGTGCAGCACACGCTTCGATTTTTAATTTTACAAATATTATTATTATTATTGTGGTTATATATGTATATAATTATATTATAAATAATTGAAGCAAAACGAAAAACAAAAATAAAAAATTATATATGTAATCAAAGTAAAGTGAACTACTTTAAAACACATCTGTTGTATAGACACTGCGCTGCCGCGGCAATGGAGCGCCCTGCTGGCGCGATAACTTCGCGTGGAGCTCGCGAAGTGTCTCGCACTGGCGACCCGATATCTGGCGGAACTTTTCAATGGCAATGGGCAACAGATTGTCCACCAGAAAGATTTTGTTCTTCATCACAAAGTTGGGCTAAGGGAATTGAACATTAAAGTTAGCTTTGACAAGTATACAATTGAGCGATTGTTTAACTCACATCCACGGCCATATCGTTAGGTGGCTTAAGCGCATGCTGTGCCAAAAACAGATCACGCAGTAACTGCTCCAAACTCTGCAGGAGCGTTTCGCCCTTGGCCAGGCAGCCGCAGTGATCGGTCAGCTGCAGAAAGTGCCGTATAAAGACCAGGGTTGATTGGGTGAGATTCAGCCATGTATCGCCTGTGGTTTGGGCGCGCATATCAATGCCCAGAGTGTCCAGCTCATGCAGCAGTTTCTTTAAATTGGATTTAGTCTGCAAATTATACGGCTGCCAGCTCTCCTCGTTGCGACCCACCGCATCCAGCAGACGCTGCTTGGACTCCTCAATCAGGGACTCAAGTGTCGTACGCAACAAGCCCTCCAAATGGTAGCTAATGTCCAGACCAATCTCGGTTAGTTTCGTCGCAGGTTTGCGCACGCGCTCTACGCATTTGGCCACTGCCTCCAGCGAGGTGCCCTTGGTCAAATAGTGTTTAATCAACTGGCTGGCAAAGTACTGCAGCTCCGCATTGCACCAGACGACGAGGGCTATAAGAATGAAGTATTCAATATGAAATCGATTTAGTTTTGACAAAGTTATGGGAGTTGGAGACGACTAAGGTATGCGAAATCAAGTTTGGATGAACATCTTTAAGGTAATTATAAATTTAATTTACATTGAGTGGATTTTTAGAATCCCCGATGCGATTTTTTAAGGAAGACAAGTCTCCGTTAGAGTTGAATAATTGTCCTATTCATTATTTTTTATCTTTACAATAAAGCAGCTTGAATTAACCACAAATATCTTTTCAAATTTACCCGGATGTAATGTGTTAAAGCTTTTATGACACCCCTAAAGATATAATAAAATTGCATTGTGCGTGGTACACACATAGTACCACCATTTTTTGTACCAATGATTTTTTTGCGTCTTAGACTGCATATTCCAACCAAATACGTTGTATACCCGTGTAACTTACCGCTGACACACGCCGGCTGTTGCTCGAAGGCGCTGAGAAAATCGCACGCGACCTGCGTTAGGTCGCAGAAGAAGAGCTCAGAGATTTCGGCATTGTTGCGACGCGCTTCCCGCTGCGCCACACGCAAACTAACCGTGCACACCTTAAGCAACGTGGCACTAGCCTGTCGGGAACGACCCATTTCAACGAGTATCTTGAGTGGTCGTCGAGCGGCGCGCAGTGCAATTTGTAAATTGCGATTGTGACTGTTGGAAAGCTCCTGGATGAGCACATTGGTCAGCTTTAGCTCCTGTTGCTTCACTTTGGCCTCAATGGTATCAGCCTGGGGCACCTTCTTTCTGTTGTCGGTAAGACGCAGAAACTCCTGGATGCGCTTGATCAGCGACTGGGCGTCCTCAAAGTGACGCTGAGCCACCAGCGTTTGAATCTCCTCGCTCGCCGTGCTAAGCCACTCGGGCGTTTCATCCTCCAGCGATTTGGGCTCCGGATCAATGGGACTTTCTGCTGGCAGCGTCTCAGGCGTAGCGCTTTTTGATTGTGGCTGCTGTTTGGCGCGACTTGGTGGTTGCGGCGCTTGGCCCTTCTTTGATTTCTTTTGCTGGTCAAAGCGAAACGCTTCTTCCAACTTCTCAATCCACTCGCTCTTGCCGGCCGCTGTTATGCTCTGATATACCTTGGAACCATCAGGCGTTACGATCTTTATCGCATTCTTAACGCCATCCAAATCCTTTATATTTACAACGCCTGTTTTTTTGGGATCGTATTCCGTTAGAAACTCCAGGCGTCTGCAAATTAACGGGCGTATAGACTTTTGAATCAAATTTAAAATGTTTATTCATACTTATCATGCTTCACTTTGCACACAATGAGCACATCATTGAACAGAAAGAAAAAGACACGCTGTATAGGCCGGGAGTCATTGCTGTCCAGTTCGATGAGAGCGCCCTCGTTCAAAAACGTCTTTCCCTCCAGATTACCATTGAAACCCTGCACCATTTCCTTAACTGCACGCGTCGCATGACTGTTCTCCACATCCTCTGTGGCCGCACCTGTTTCCGCCTCGATGCTGTCCGCCTTCAGATGGCTGCTCGTCTTGCCATCGGTCATGGTGGCCAAAATGTTGCGCTGCTCGATGAGTATATGCGACAGCTGATACATTTCCGACTCCAGATCTGCATTGTTGATTGTTGACATTATCTGTGAATTGTCGATGATGATTGGCACTTACGGGATATCTCTTTAGCAGTCTGTATGAACTGCATGTAGTTCTTTTTGCAGGTTTGCTTGAGCGTTGCCGATGTCGTTTCATTGTAGGCCTCGATTTCCTTCTTGCGCGTCTGCAAATCGGTTCCTCCCACACATTCGCGTGTCAGCTCCTTGGTATCTGTGCCGAGTGGGTTAAAGGTTAGAAGCAAATCAAGTCGTAACAAGAGCAACGCCTACACTTGTCAACGCTAAAGTTGAAATCGTCGAATTCCTTCATCGCTCGGCCAAAAAATTAAATACAAAAAAACTGATGGTTCAGCGTCTGTATTGTTGTGGGAAAATCTACGTATCTGTTGACGTAAGCGCAAAATGAGCAACGTTTTTTAGTTCATTGCTTATGGTATGCTGTTCACAAATAAGGCGAGCAAAAATACTTTTCCGTTATATAAATGTTAACAATTGCAGTTACGTTTAGCCGTACGCAGATAAATCACGAAAGATTGTAATTTGATAGTCAACAACAATTAGACCTATTGAATTATAAGAATAAGCAACAGGAGTCCCACTAATATTGTATCAATCAATACCAGTTACTAAAAAATGATGAAATGGACGATTCGGTCACACTGCATAACAATAACACAAACAACTGATGAGTAATTTTCAAGTTTCTTCATTCCCACAGTCTCTTAAGTCGTACATATTTATAAATTGTTAAAATGGATTGGCTTTTTGGCAAAAAGATCTCACCGGATGAGATGCTTCGCAAGAATCAGCGGGCCCTAAATAAGGCGATGCGCGATTTAGACCGCGAACGAATGAAAATGGACCAACAAGAGAAGAAAATCATTGCCGACATCAAGAAAATGGCCAAAGAGGGTCAAATGGATTCGGTCAAGATCATGGCCAAGGATCTAGTGCGCACGCGTCGCTATTCCAAGAAGTTTATGCTCATGAAAGCAAACATACAAGCAGTTTCGTTAAAAATTCAAACGCTCAAATCTCAAAATACAATGGCCCAAGCCATGAAAGGTGAGCTGGTGCGAGGGCGTGGTGTTGGTTGGGGATGGGAGGGTCATATGATTCACATTTTGCTAATGCGTCGCTACTCCCGCAGGTGTCACCAAGGCCATGCAGAACATGAACCGGCAACTGAATCTCCCGCAAATACAGAAGATACTGCAAGATTTCGAAAAGCAATCAGAGATGATGGACATGAAAGAAGAAATGATCAACGACGCCATCGATGATGCCATGGAGGATGAGGGCGATGAGGAGGAGACAGATGCCGTTGTCTCCCAGGTGCTCGACGAATTGGGCCTCCAGCTGGGCGAGCAACTGGGCGATCTGCCCTCAGCATCTGGCTCGCTGTCCGTAGCGGGCGGTGCGGGTGCACAGAAAACAGCCGCGGCTGTCGCTGCGGGCGGTGGACCGATTGCAGGTGGTGCTGCTGCTGGCGGTGGTGCGTCTGGTGGCAGCGGTGGCTCTACGCCCATGTCAGATGCAGACGCAGATTTGCAAGCGCGTCTGGACAAGCTGCGCAAGGATTAATTTAACACCGCTTCTACCTGCCGTTTTATATGCTAGCCCCCAGATGTTTGTTGAAGTAACAAATGTGTTATTTTCTTTTTCTATGACTGTTTCCCCCAAGAATTCAGTTGACAACTGTGTAAACTTTGAATTATGATAACAAGCGTATACATATATTTAAGTGAAGGGAGGAGGGGGCTACAACTAAGATTATACACACAAACAGATATATATTAACACACATAAGCCAAGCTAATTGAATGGTAATTTCACTGGAACCCATTGGCTAGAAAGACGCGCTCCACTTCCTGGAACACCTTGTCGGCATCTGGGCTAGCATCGATGGTCTTCACCTGGCCGGCATTCTCAAAGTGTTTGATAATGGGAAGCGAATCGTTGTTGTACGTTTGAATGCGTTTTTTCAGACTGTCCATGTTGTCATCGGTGCGACCGGAGCCGCTCTGTCCACGGCCCAAGCAACGCACCACGCACACATCCTCGGCGCAGTCGAAGAACAAAACAAACTGCATGTCCGTCTTGTCGGACATTTGGCGATTCCAGCCGCTCAAGTTATCCTGGTTGCGTGGGAAGCCATCGATAAGAAAACGAGACTTGCCCGAGTTCTTCATTGCATTCTCTAGCAGCGAGCACGTGATCTCAACGGGCACAATCTTGCCGTTCCGTATGTAATTCTCAATAAGCTGACCAAACTCGGAGCCCTCGCGGGCACGCTCCTCTCGCAGCAAATCGCCAGCGGACAAATGGGTGAACTGAAATCGATCAACGATTTTCGAACATTGCGTGCCCTTGCCAGCGCCGGGGCCGCCCAACACAAAGACAACCTTTGGCTTTTCACTGGACATGTTGGAGTGTTTGTGTTTTATAACCGGCGCTTGGTTGTGCAAGCTGAGGTAATTAGTTTTGCAAACGTTATGCTGCTGGGAATGTTGGAATTGCTGAGTCAGCACTGCTCCTACCTGTCCAACAGACTCAAGTGTTTTAGCTATACGCGTAAAAGCGCGCCACATTGACAACTGAGACGAATCGCGCGGTGTATAATTCGTGTATACCTAATTTCCACTGGAAACGGAAGCTGTGACGTCATAGCCATGCGCCATCTGTTGAGGAAATACGTAGGTAGCGACAATGCGCGCTAGCAAACACTGGCCGCAACAAGCGCGCCAACAGGGTTGAAAAATGCGGTTTGCTATTTGTATTTGAAATTTATTTAAATGAGTTGTGCCTGGTTCTTTTGTATTAAATCGGCTACCAACTGATAGGGTATTATGTGCTGAGAGCCAGGCGTCAGATCCACTTCTTCATCATCAACGCCGACTATAACGCCAGAAACTGAAATAAGCCAAAAATACGTAAGCGGATTTCTGAAGTATTTGGGGGAAGGTATAAAACACACCTGCCACATTCGCTTTGAGAAAAACATGGCTCATTAGATTTGGGGTGACAATGCGTTGTTCAGCCTCGCCGCGTTGCTGGTTGGGCATATACTGTGTGGCGACTTTAGTAAAGTACTCATCCACATGCGTGGCAAAGTCCTGCGCATATTTGGCTTCCTCTGGCGACAACCGCTTGTCAGCCGCATCGCGCGTTTCATCCTGGTTGATTATGTGCTGGGTAAAGGTCTCAATTTTTTGTAAGCGACAGCGCAAATAGCTGGCCATGATGTAGCGTATGCGTTCTAGTTCCATTTGGTGCACCACGAAGCGAAAGTCGTTCTTATCCAGATCTTTCATTTGCTCTTCCATGTGTGCCACCTGCGATAGCATCAACTCCAGCATGTCCGTCTGATTCTGTAGCAATTCCGGCGCACACATTTCGTTTGTCCAAGCAGTTTCAAGTATCTCCAACACCTGGGCGAATGCAACAAGTCGTAGTTGGATTTCTAAGTTGTAGTTGGATTTCAACCGCTCACCTTTTGTGCGGTAATTGGTTCCACGTCGTCGCCGTCTTCATCCTCTTCATAGACGGTAGCTAAGGCAGCCTCAGCACTTAAGTCATGCTCATTCGAAGCTTGCTCTGTATTTTCGCTTTCCGACATATTTTGCAATTTTATGGCGCGTCGACAAGTAAACAAAAGGCACAGCTGTTTAAACTAGCGCTGACATGCGAATGGCAAAAGTGCGCTGCCAATTACAAACCGCTTCACAGCACTGGACTTGCACGCGATGGCAGCGACAACGGCACAACAAACAGACTTTCGAAAGAACTTTCGCTTAATTGTTGAAAGAATCTTCAATAATTGGCAGAACTTGCGCCTGGCCGTAGAGCATGGCATGGGCGGGCGAAATGGCCAACAGGTAAGCGCGCATCGCATTCAAATTGACTGCAATTTCTAACCTAACAATGTGGCAGGTGGCCATACAAATCATGGACTACACATATGATTACTGTATTGGCAACGAGAATATAACGCAGGGCGAGCTGCAGGATGTGATCGAGGAGCTGATGGATCAGGAATTCAATACGCTGTGCGATGATCACTCTATACCAGAAATATGCCGCAATCTGCTGCGTTACAAACAAATGGCGCTGGCCACTCAGTATCCGCAGATTGAGACAGAGCTAAGCAAACTGCCGCAGGGCAAGGATTGGCTGCGTCCCGACGTCAAAATCACATACACACCCATAGACGGTGACTCGTCGTCCGACGAAGACATGGACGATGATGATGAGCATGCTGACGATGTTGCCATGAATGGCGAAGAAAGCGACGAAGAGGAGGAGCCGGCTACAAGCAGCGGTCGTGTAACCCGCTCCCAGACGCGCAAACAGCAAGCGGAGCAATTCGTAGAGCCAGAGGATGGGTGGACGACAGTGCGTAGAAAATAAAAATGAGCTAATAAAAACCAAAAGTCAATTTGTTAGTTGTAATAAGTGGTGTTTACTTCTTGCAAGTCTAAAAATCTGAGCGGAGTTATAGGCGAACGTGTTTTGGGCATATGCGTGATTCCACAAAGATGACACTGGATTGGAGTTGAGGTTGTTGCATTTCGATGGCTAGCAATTTCAGGTCGTTGAAACTGCAGCTGTGACCATGATGTGAACTGAGCGCCCTTTGGCAGTGCCAATTTGAGATCGACCACCGAGGCAATGGAATCAATGTTGGGCGTCAGCGACAGATTAATGGCCGGATAGATAATAAAAGCGAAGAAGGCGCCCACAAGTATAAGCACCGGCATAAATACCGCAAAATACTTGTCTGGCAAATACGAATGCAGACCCAGTTCCACCGGCAGATAAGCCCATGCTACATATACAAAAAATAGCACTGTGAAAAGAATGTAAAATGCAAAGCCATAGATCGCTCTATGTGGTGTCGGTGCTGGCGTGTGTTCCGGCATTACTGTCCTTTTGGGATTGGATAGTAGGTGTTTGTTCCTCTCCAAATAGCTTAATGGTGTCCTGGCAGAGCAGCAAGCACTCAAAGAACGAGGTGATGGCTGTGCGTAAGCTCTTTACTTGGTCGGCTTTAAAGTGCACCACCAAAACATCGGCCTCCACGCTCAGCGTCTTCTGAACAAAATTTCTTCGTGGTTCCTTATCCACACTCAAGACGCGGAAGGCTATTTCGGCATGCTGTGGCGTATCGAAGGGCACTCTTATTGTGCTGTAAATGTACATATATATGTATGACCACTTGCTAAGGCTATAGCCAATTATATTTTATGTACGTACGATTCATTTGGTTTACTAGCGGCTGCTTGCTTTGGCATTTTTTTGGTAAATAAAATCTAGCGACACTAGCTGCACATGTTCATGTCCATGGGCAATGTGAATGGCAAATTTGAAAGAAGGAGCTATTATCTGGTTGCCGAACATGGATACCCTTGCAGAGTACTAAAAAATGCTTCTATTATAATTATAAAAGCAAAAATGGGATTTTATAAATTTTTTTTCAATTCCCGACTACGGTAGCTATAAAAGCAGCGAACAAAAAAATTCTGAGCAGTTTCATGAAGATAATTTTAAACTAAGCTCACCATCTTGGTTTAAATACGAGTAGATTTTATGGGTCTGAAAATCTCAATGCATTATACCTTTTGCAACAAAATTATAAATCTTCCTCAAAGGTATAAAATGTAGGTACAGCCACTCAGCTGTTGAGCTAGCTAAGACACGAACCACAAGTAAGCCAGTGATGTTTGGAAGTTAAAAACAATTAAACCATTTACAACTTGTTTTTTTCTTTATTACAAAATGCTTCCACGTCCAAATATTAATTCAATGAAGATCCCTATTATATTTACTTCTTGGACTTGACGACGCCCTTGGGTGCGGGCTTCTTGGATGCAGTTTTGACAGCAGATTTGCCGCCGGTCTTACCAGCGGGCTTCTTGGTAGCCGCCGCCTTGGTGGGCTTCTTCTCCACCTTCTTGACGGGCTTGACGAGCGCCTCGCGCTGGCTCTTCAGCGCCTTGACGATCTTCTGCTCCTCAATGAGGAAAGCGCGAACGATACGCTCACGCAGGCAGCCGTGGCACAAGACACCGCCATAGGTGCGGGACACGGTCTTGTGGCGCTTGGACAGACGTGGACGCTCGCTGGGGCGAGATGGGGTGATGCCCTTAAGCTTCTCCTTGCACTGGCCGCAGCGTGGCACGGTCTTGTTCTTCTTCACGTACTGGTAGACCAGACGACCGCCGGGGGTGCGAACACTGTAAACAAGCGTTCGATTAGATTACAACAAAACTTTCGCGTATTGATAACTTACATGCGCCTCCTGTTGGATCTGGTGTTGTACGACAGGCGTCTCCTCAAAGTTAAGCGCTGGACCATTTTGCGGCTGCTTTAGTTCCAATTTCCGATTTTAATTAAAGTCGGCACAGTTCCATAATATGGCATAAAATAGGAAGGAAAAACAATACAATTTACATAAGTAAGTTGTCAGAACATGGATTGAATATTTGTCAATCATCGTGCATTGGAATTTGCAATAATTCATTAGCCGTTTGGCGGATGTTTATAGATTATTAAACAAATTCACAAAAAGCAAGCTTTACATACTTGTAGTAAAAAACCAAAAGAGGGAAAGAAGAAGCAAATCAACGTGAAGTTGGCTGCTCGTCGTCAAAAAAAAGTGTTGGAAAATGTATGTTGGAACTACACAGTATTTTTTCCACACTTCTTAAAGGTTGGTTACATTTTTAATTTTGCACTATGCAACCATTTAAAGAAACACCCTAAATTAAATCATTATGCGTGTTCTGTCCTTTTTTAAATAGCATTACCCTTTTATTTTATAATGACCAGGCAACAGACTTCAAACGGGTTTTGTTTTGTGTCGCAAATTATGATTTGATTGAACTATGAGTGACCAGCATACATTGACATTGTTCTTATTTTTAAGACTATTGCAGTGGACTGCGTTGGTCACACCATTGAGCTCGCGCTCGCGGTTATTCTGGCCCACGCGTCTCCATTCCTCTCGCCGCATCCTGACCTGTAGCTGCCAACAACGACCATAACAATGAGTTTCCTTAAGCCCAAAACACACATAGAGCAGGGCGATGTTGTCATCCTCTATCTCAGTGTGAGCTCCATGCACGCCATCGAAGCAGTACCCACGATAGTAAACAAGAGGGGCGAAACCATAGCGCACATCTTTCAGACGCCCTACGGCTCACTTAAAGTACAAAGTATGTTGATTATTCCAAGGATGCTATCAATGCTGGTTATTAAATTCTCTTTTTATGCTTGCCAGGTATTATTGGGGTGGAGTACGGCAGTCGTGTGGAGCTTTCCAAGGGTTGGGCGCACGTGCTGCAGCCAAATCCCGAACTGTGGACGCAAACCCTGCCGCATCGCACACAAATTATTTACACGCCGGACATAAGCATGATACTGCACCAACTAGAGGTGCGTCCAGGCGCAGTGATTGTTGAATCTGGCACCGGATCGGGCTCATTGTCGCACTATTTTCTGCGCGCGCTGAAACCCACTGGCCACTTGCACACATTCGACTTTCACGAGGCGCGCGCTGATCAGGCGCGCGACGAGTTCAAGCAGCATGGTCTTGGTGACTTTGTAACGGTCTATCACAGAGATGTGTGCAATTTGGGCTTCACCAGAGAGCTGGATGGTGCGGCCGATGCGGTGTTTTTGGATCTGCCCGCGCCGGATTTGGCAGTGCCACATGCATTCAAGGCGTTGAAGCTGTCGGGTAAGTGAAACGGCGACTGCCCAGTCAACGTTTGACAACAAGTTGTCAGCGCCCTTTGGCGCGTCGCCGACCGCGGCACAGCAATCAAGACTTGCTCGCTTGGTCAGTCAGTTGTCTTCCTCTCTGTCTTGGCCATTTCATTGTGTTTGACGTTGAATGCGGCCGCTTTTGGCAGTTGACGTGGTCCAGGCAGCCCGCTGGGCAGCTTTGTCACTCATTAGTGCAACCGACTGCGCTCTTCACCATTACAGTTAAGATTGCTTGCGCTCTGCCAGTGCAGCTTGTATAGTGTAAGGATCTTGATATCGATTTGGTATTTAGAAACTAAGTTTTCGATGTTTCAACAATACAAGCTATATAATTAAGTTAATAAGTTTAGCGAATGCAAAGGAGAAAGAGCCAAAGTATGGCAGCTGCGACCGAAAAATGTATATACATACATACATTTTTGATCGGCCATGGCCATCTTTTCAAAGATGTATATATTAATTTGGGCAGATATTTTCTCGTGTATCATGCTCAGATCAAATTAGTTTAAAATTTGTAAAACTGCATTTTCAAGATCTGGAATATAATCTTGGCCCATAGTTTTGAGTTTTATAACATTCACATACTCAAAAACTTTACAACTTTCCTATTATTACGCAAATTATCTCTAAGTCAACAAAATCAAGCGAATCACTGCTTGAACTCACTCAATATTTTCTGATAATAATAGTTCAAAACATCGATACTATCGATATTACCAATAAACAATTTTTTCCCTTTAAATGAATATATTAAAATTTAAAAAACGCATTTGATAATTTGTTTATCAATAATTATTTTGTTTGTGTTTTAGAATACTTTAGATCTGGTTATAGGGTATCTCTAAGTGAATATTCAAAATTCAAATTTCTTTGTCTTTGATTGATTTCAGGCGGTCGCTTTTGTTCGTTCTCGCCCTGCATTGAGCAGTCGCAGCGCTGCATCGAGGTGTTAACTAAGCTGGGCTTTAATGAGATCTGCTCCATGGAAGTGCTGCAACAGGAGAACGTGGTCAAAACCCGAACTTTACCTGTCATCGATTTGGAGTTTCTGAAAGAGCCCAGAACCACAGAGGCAAACGCAAGCGAGGAGAACAAAACAAAGGAATCCAAGGAGCTGAAAAAGTATTTAACCTCCAGTAATCCTCAAGTGCTGCCCGGTCATACCGGCTACCTCACCTTTGCCACGCTGCCCCCCAACATACCCAAAGTTTAAATGTGTCTTTTGTTTAATAAATTTGTAGTCTTTATTTGCCTGCCGCATTGTTATTCATAGTCAAAGGAGTAATCCTCGAAGAGATTGCGTTGCATGTTCTTAATGCCGCCACAGTGATAGCAACGCTGCACCTGCTCCAGCTGCTGTTGCTTGCGGCTGGAGGACTTGCGTGGCAGCGCCCATGGCATTCGCTGCTCAGGTATGGCCACCTGAGTGCGTTCCGGATTGCCGCTGCAAGTGGGACAGCGACCTACAACCGTTGGCTTGGGCAGCATGCCGTAGATCAATGGACCCGGTGGCTGCACGCCGTAAATGGTGACAATCTGTGGCAGGCTGGAGTATGGACGTGCCGGAAACATCTTTTCCCGGTTTAGAAAACTATGGAAAATTGTAAAAGCAGTTAGTATAACAAATAAAAATAGCCAGTTTGATTGGCATACTTGGGTCGCGGTTGCAGCCACAGGTTATTCATGCGCTTGCTGCTCATGATGTCGCCCAGTTTCTGCAGCAGACGGAGATTTTCACGTTCGATTTGCTGCTGGCGCTCCCGTTCGTTCTGCTGCTTCTTACACTTCCGCTGGACATGATCATGCTGGCGTGGCGACTTTGTATCAATCGCCGGACGTGCGGACATTACTTTCTCGCGATGCTGCGCATAGCGCAGCTGCTCCCAGGGCTGCTGCAGCAATTTGTCGCGTCTCGAGATCATTGTCGGCTGTTTAAACTGAATTTGGACTGAAATGGGAATGGGGATGACCGGTCTTGGAGTTTTTAGTTTCGGCTGCATGTTTACAAGCACAAACAAACAACATTTGTGCGTCCATAACAACAACCTTGCCAGGACAACGCGCACTCGGCGGGCCACTCTACAAATATTGCACAATCATCCGCACAGATTAAGTTCAACAACGGCGGCGGCTTTGCTCAGCTGTCCCGCCTGTCTATCCAAACAGTGACATCCCCAGACTTGACTTGCAAATTTGCAGTCCCAGCAGCAGTGTTACATAATTCTCATTGCTCTCGGTTCTTGGTTGTGGTGCGGATTCTGTATCTGGTTCTCTTCTTATGCTGCTGCTGCTTGTTAGCTAGCCGGCGGCTTGTACCCGTTCCCGTTCCCGATTCTTGTGTAGTAGCCGCTGTTCCTGCGGCTTCACTTGGTGTGGCGGCAAAATGTTCTTTCTTCTTGCTGCTTCAATGTTGCTGCTGCTGCTCATATGTCAACTGGAAATTTAGTTGCTGCCGTTATAAACTCTTGTTTAGTGTTTGATTGATGTTAAGTGCTTGTGCCTAGCTCATATGCAAGTACGAGTACTTAATGCTCATATCAAGCTTTCAATAACTTCTACTATACTTTATTTGGTAAGAAGTTGAGCTGCTACTAATCAATCCAATAATTGGATTGATTGAGCATCTGCTATCTTACCTTTGGTAAACTTGAAGCCGCAACAAGATACGTTTACACTTTAAAAAAATGAAGAAACGCCTCTTAGCTTAGAAGAAAGTTGCTGTGAAAATAGTACAGCGTATTAGTTGCTATGAAATACCCCTTAACACTTATTTTCAACACTCGAATCTTCTCTTCGATAACTCGCTTCATTGCATTGGAATGGAAGCCATCCTCCCTGGCGATCAGAACAGCCATGAGTTGTACCAACTGATGCTTTGTCCCCATTCTATTATAATGAAAATCAAAGCGTCATCCTAACTGTGGAGCTGGCTGCCCTGACGGCCAGAGCTAATGGCTCTGATCCCGATTCAATGAAGCAAGTTCAGAAAGAAAAGATTCGATTGTCCAAAATGAGTGTAAAGGAGTATTTTACGATAACTAACACACTGTACACTTCCACTGCGATTTTCTCATCAGCTAGGAGAAGTTACTTAATTTTTTTCCAAATGCAATGAAACGAGTTCTGGCACAAAATAATTTGAGTGTCGAAAATGAGCGTTGAGGCTTATTTTCTGACAACTAACTCACAAACTTACCAAAACATCAAAATACTTTAAGTGCTAACTAGTAATGAGTGTTGACCAACCATCAAAAGCTTAAGCAAATTCTTGTATTTTCAAGTTAGGCAATCTCTTCAAATTATTCAGAGCTGACAGTTTGATGGGCTCTACCTTGAAAACAAATTTCTGCAATTGTCTCATATTCTGTAAGCATCTTCTTCATGATTAAAAGTCCTTCGGTTCGATGCTCAATCAACTTTCTTAACTTTTCTCTTTACATACATACTAGCTTTTAAGTATTTCTTACATACTAGTGGTAACTATGTGTTACTATGTATCCAATCTTCATGGGGAATCTCACTTTTTCTTGGTTTATCCACAAATAACTTCATTAAATTAAGACATTTTTTGTTTGGAAATCTTCTTGTGATTTAATACATTTTAAAACTCTTTTATTTCAAAATCTGGAAAATAAATTGTTAATCAAACGAAAATGTGAAAAATAAAATTTTTTCTCTAGATACTAACATTTTTGGTATAAAATTATGCTTAAATATGGGCTTTATTATTTATATTCAGTTCCTTGTACCTTAAGCAACTTCTTCCAAAGCTTTATCTCTTTATCTTTATTTCATGGATAATAACTTGTATAAATATATTAATTGTTTACCATTCACAAACGTAGTAAGCTAAAGGACATTAAACCCACAACACGTTATTTTTTGTTGTATTTTTTTAATATTTTTTTTTGGCAGAAAATATACAAACTAAATTAAATTGCATTATTTTCCCAAGGAGGTCAATAATATTTACTTTTTTTGGTTCTAAAGTTGTCTAACAACATTTTTAAAAATTCTTGGTAAGATGATCTGCGATTTGACGGGTTGTTTTTGTTAATACTCGTAACACTTGAAGAGAGTTATTGTTAGGATTTGTCTATTCTATGTAGGATTTGTATATTCCTGTCAAATATTCAAACAATTGTTCTGCTTTGGGTTTATTAGCCCCCGTTGGGGCGTCTTACAAATGTGTCTATTGTTTTTGGCCATGTTGCAACCACATTGCGTGCTGTTGTTGTTGTTGTTGTTTGTGTGGTTGCTGTTGTTGCCAACAAGTTGGCTGGCTGGCTGGCCAACTGTTGCCGCTGTTGCTATTGGGCGTGAGTTTGCACTATTATCAAATTAAAAGCAACGCCGCTTATTGGTCAGTTAATTGGAAGATCTGTTATTTGATACTGAGGTAACGTGTTGCTTATCACAGCTCGCGTTGTTATGTTTCATTGTTGTATTTGTATTTGTTAAATTATCTTGTTAGCTGATCGACAACTGTAACGGATTGCCATTCAGCTATGGCCATAACCCATAACCATGGCCAATAAGACTGCTAACACAACTTGTCTCAGCCACTCTCAACATTTTTCCCCATCGCTGCTGGCAGCGCTTGACTCGTCAATACTAAACACCTGCTTATTTGCGCATAAGTTTCATATAGAAATGCTCATATTTATTGAAAATACTTGTATTTATTAAATGGCATATAATTGCGTTGTTGTTGCACTGTGTTTGCTGTGTGTGCGCGACTGTGTGTGTTAGGGGGGTGCAGCGCTGCCCCCCAGCAATGTGGCCAGTTTCTCACCTTTAGAAGCCGACCAACAGTCGCAGATGGCAAGCCAACTCAAAAAAAAAACAACAAAAAAATTATGCTGCCAGAGGTTGGTTGCAGCTCTTGGGTTGGTCATGATGAAACCTTGAATGAGCTACGAATCCATAAATAAATATATTTTTAACTATTATATAATACAAATTTCCTATACACATAATTAAAAATATAATAAATAAAACATAAGGACAAGAGTTCTTTATAGCTCAAATAAATGTTGAACCTCTGAACTTTTTTCGAACTTTTTATAACCAGTTTTTAACCGGAGCTCGACTGGATTTGAATGCATACATTCAACTAATTTTGATATCAGTTTCGGACCAATGTTAACCAAATATTAATCACAATTTAAGTCTGTTATGATAGACACTTAAAACAATTTAAAAAACTAAAAATTGGGCGTATTTTTGGTTCCTTAGAACCAGTTTACAAAGCTAATACTGCCAGGCGTCACCCAGGTTAATTCGTTTAATTTATCATTGATTTTCATTTTCTGAGCGTGGAGGTTGATTTTCATTGAGTATCAAGTGTAGAATTAATAAAATTAGTGTGAAGTCAATTTCAAGAAAAATAAACATGTTGGGTGTGTAGGGATGAATAAAAATAAAAAAGTAGTATGCCATTTGACTCTAAATTGTTATAAGATCGCACAAAATATAAGCAATTTTATATATTTATAGAAAACTCCATTTAAGACATTCTCGACTGAAATTTAAAATTACGATTCTTCAACTTATTTACATTCTATTTGGAATGTTTCATGTTTTCTTCAACCTATTTTAATTTATTCTTAAGCCAATCTTATAAGCAACTAGTAATGCCCTTTTATTGTAGAGTGCGGTAAGTTTTGGGTTAGTACTCGCATATCATACTATACAAAGTGCATACAATAACAACAGGCCTGTCCATTTATTACAATATGCGCCGGCAACGCCAGGCAACAACAGCAACAGTCGAAAACTGCGATTTGCTGTCAGCTAATAATAATAATTTCGATATTGAAAATACGTTTTCTTAGTTAGGTACGACACTAAACGATTTCGCCCATTCGGAGCGTTGTTGTTCGAGCGTCGTCAGTGCTAAAAGTCAGGCAAGCACTGCCAGCAATAACAACAACAGCAACGCCAGCAACATCAGCAACACTAGCAACAGGCAACGTGCAACGGGCAATACCAACAGGCAAGCTAAGCTGGCAACGTGCAACTTGCAACGGGCAACAGGCAACGGGCACAAAGTTGACCGTTGGTGGGGGCGGTGCTATTTGCTGCTGCTTCTTCTTCAAGCGTTTTGCAGACAGGTGGTGTGTGGTGTCGATGTTGCTGGGTCGATGTTGCCGCTCGCTGCTCGCTTGGTGTTCAATATGAGCCACAATTGAGGCATTTAATCGAGCATCTCTTAACACGCCTTGGAATGTTGACTTATTATTGGCCATGCAGCCAGTTGCAGCAGTGCTGCCGCAGTATTGCCGCAGTTGCCGTTGCCCATTGCCAGTTGCCAGTTGGTCGCTCTCTCTCCGGTTACGGGCCCAAAGCATTGGTGTGGGGCATCGCTTGTGTCTGCGTCGGTGTCAGAAGTCTGTAGTTACCTCACAGTAAAAGCGTTTATCATCATTAGACTCAATCTAAAGACGTTTTGGTTGGGGTTATCATGTTGATTATGTTGTGTGAAAACAAATTACATTTTGCGCTCAGGCTTTAACACCATTTGGATGCGCCTATGTTGTCGTTGTTGCCCTCAGTATGTTGCTGCCGCTGCTGCTGCTGGCTAATTGTGAAGCTGCTCGAAAGATTCAATTGTGCCATTGACAAACCAATTGGTTGCTCAATTTTGTGAAAGGCTTTTACCCGCTCTGTGGGCCGTGAGAAAATTGCAAATCAAAAATATTTCTGCTATTGGCAATAATTGTTGGCAAAAATTGAGCTGGCAGCAACAACAGCAACAATGTGAGAGAGAACTTGGTAATAATTTTGCTTTTCAACTTGTCTAAGACACAGCTGTGTTCTATATTGTTGTTGTTATTGTTGCCGCAGCTGCTGGCATGCCACTTGCAACAGCAACAACACCGACAAATAAAATAACCACAGCAAGCTAAGTGTGGCCCTGGCCGTCTGATAACACTATACTACAAACAAAATTTATGCAAAATACTTATACAGGCCTATCTCCATTTTCGAAAAGTCATACCAAAGCGTTTTAGATTTGTTTTCCCGTTATAGACTAAAATTGTTTTTAGTTTTCCACGTTGCATACATTTTCAACTAGTTTTCAGTCACATGAATCAAATATCCAATCATTTTGCGAATTTCAGAACATCTAACAATTTGATTCCGAAGTATTTGATCGGAATCAAAACTGGGAAAAGTACTGATCAAAATATTCTTTAAAATCTAAGTTTGACAAGATTTTTAATTTTATTTCTTCTGAAAATATAAATAGTTTCTTATATTTATCGGAGCTAAATTTAAAATAGTACTGCAAAGGTTTACATCATTAATATATATCCGATTATAACAAAATACAAAATCAATATTACAATCTTTAAAGCATAAAACCAACACTTCTAAGAACTTATTTTTGACTAATTTTCTTTATATATATTTTTTCAACATCCAATCTCCCAAATATAATTACAGTGCTCTTGCTGGAGGAAGAAGTAGGCTTCTGGATCAGCATGTCCTAGGCTCTGAAGTGGCAAAAATAGGTTGCAGTACAGTGCCACCCACAATAATAATTGTTAATACTAATACCAAATACTAAACTTTCTATTGCTTTTGCTTGTAAAGTCCATATAGCTTAAGTATTGTAAATTCCTTTATTTTCATTTAATTAGAAATTTTCCAGTTGGTTGCATAGTGTATTCGATTGTCATGGCTTGGAAAACGAAAAGCGAACTTGATTTTGCCCAGCCAATAAACATTTTTATGCACTTTTAAATATAATGTTTGTTGTTGCTGCCGCTACGATAACATTTTCAGATTTGTGCCACACACAAACAAACACAGGTCGTTAAATACTTATCGAGGGTCAATGTCGCACCTTGACGCCTGCGCCAATATATTTCAGCTGACTTTTTGTCACAATTTATTGCATTTGGCTATATCTTGGGTGTGTGTATGTGTATGTGTGTGTGGTGTGTAGTTTTCTTGGCTTTGGCTTGCCGTTTTATCTTGTCAACGCAATCGTCTATTAGTTTTTCTTTTTTAATTAATTAACAATGTTCGCATGGGTGTCAATGGCGAAAATGGCGTGGCATAGTTAGGTAGCCCAGGTTTATTTATTTATTTTATATTTATATTTTTTTTCGTATATTTGTAAATGGCTGACTGGTACATTGTTGTTGCAACTGTAGATTGTAGTGAGCGGAAAACAATGTACATGTCTTCTATAGGAGCCAAGTAACCACAAAAAAATAAAATCAAATGAACAGAAAAGAAAGCTAAGTGCAGCTTAACGGTTAACTAAAACATTGCTAAATATATATTTAGTACTAACATTTATGTTTTCTATTTGCGCTTTGAAAGGCACAGATAGTTTGTGAATGTTCAGATTGGTTACTATAATAACCGCTTGAAGCCCGCCGGGGCTGACATTAATTTGATTTTTATTGCATGCACGCAAGAGGTTAAATTTTAAATCGGTAGGCAAAACGTAGTATATCAGCCAAGATACCATTAAATTTCTGTTTACACTATCTTATATTTCTGTGTAATATTTACTGGCATGACTCTAGCGCAATTGTCAATATCTTAATATTTAATAAAAGTTTTTTTAAAGTGTAAACAGCGGCAAGAGAGTTTCGTGAAGTCTTAAAGCATTTACTGAGTATAGTAAGAAAAATTGCACAGCACTGGTTTTAACTCTTAAGCAAGTTATGAAATAGAATAAGAGTTATTACAAAAAAGGTCTCTCTTTTTACTCCCTGTACCCATAAAATATTTAAAAAGGGGTACTAAATCTGTGGAAATGTATGTAACAGGCAGAAGGAGACATCTCCGACCCTATAAAGTATATATATTCTTGATCAGTAGCAAAAAGATTTCGATTTGGCCATGTCCGTCTGTCTGTCCGTCTGTATGAACGCGTCGATCTCAGCAACTATAAGAGCTAGTTAGATACACCAAATTTAGTATGTACGTTCCTGTATACTATACGCAGATCAAGTTTGTTTCCAATTTTAGATATCTCCCCCCGCTCCCCGCAATTCGACAAAAACGTTTTATACCAACAATTTTAATGATATAGCTTTGAAAATTAGCATGTATAATACTTTGGTCACTTTTAATCTACTGTCTATTTTTCAAGTCGATCGGATGATAAACACGGAAGTTATTCAACAAACAAGATTCAGTGCTGCAGAGAGGGGGGAAGAAGCAGCACAGCCACTACATAAAATGCCTCGCTTGCGCTTAGTCGCTTGTGCGTGTGCGTCTTTGTGTATGTATGTGTGTGTGTATGTGTAAGTGTACGAAGATGATATCGGAAATTTTTGACAGTGAGTTTTGCAGTCGGGTATACTCGACTATAGCATTCTTACTTGTTTTTTTCTTGTATTTTTAGAATTTAGTTAATAATACATTATGTAGTATAAACATAGAAAAGGTCACGTCGGAAAATTTTTCGAGGTCAAACTTATTGCCAGAAGTAGCGCAATATTACACGTAAATATGAGATAGTATGAACACACTCTTGAGAAATAAGATGCTAACTAGTCTAAAGTCAAACTCATATATAGCACATCAATATAACAACGCCTTTTCAGCCTTTTAGCTTACCTAGATAAACTTTCTTATCCCAGACACAACTTAACTCACATGTAAACATGTAATGCCAAGTTTTCTCTACAAATTCAAGCGTCACATTCCAAAAATGCTAACAAGTTGCCAACTTGGAACTTATAAGCCAAACTATGCAATGCCAATCAATAAACTTTGGCAAGACGCCGCCGTCGCTGCCGCCATCAGAGGCAACGTCAATAGTGCCCCATAAGAACTAATTGAGCCATTTTGAGCACTGTGATAATCGTTTGTGAGTAACCATTGCGACTCGAACTGGCGTTCGCACTGGCACTCCAACTGGCCAAACCCACACCCATTTGGCCAACTTAAACTGGCAACGCCTTCACAGCCCAAAGAAGCTCACTGATCGCTGCTCAGTCTTTAGTGTTCAGCGTGGAGTGCTGACTGTGTCAACTCGAATGTGCAATAAAATTAAAGTTTTGTTTATGAATGGAATTACACGGCGACCTGCAGACCAGCCAATGGCAAAGGCAACGACAACGACAACGGCAACGGCAATGGCAAAGTCGACATTTAGTAAGAGCGAAACGCAGCTGGAGCTGGGTAGAGAAACCCGGCTCAGATTCGCAGACACTTCATCTAAATGTCAGGCCATATCTAGCGACACTCGCACAACGTTCCAGTCGCTGTTAGCCCTCAATTTCAACACTCGCATTCGCACTCGCCCCAGCAGCGTTGTCCACTTGGCCAACGTCAACGGCGTCGTAGTCGTCGTCGTCGTCGGCGGCGTCTTTGGCGGCTGCTTTGGCCAAATCAATTGAGCCGCCTGCAAACGAGCCAAAACAAATGACTTGAGTCTTGGGGAAGGTAAGGCGAGTGGCCGCGAGGAGCGCTCAAGATCATTAGTATAATTTAAGTAAATTAAACGCAGCGATTAGGCCAGGATGCAAACGGCACCGTCCCATCGTCGTTCGCATCCACAACCAGAACCACATCCTCATCCCCATCTCCATCCCCATTCTCGCTGAAGTTGAAGTTGTCGGCAAAGTCTTGTTGTTTATTTAAATTTATTGTAACATTGGCTACAAACGCTGCGCGTTCGGCGATTTCAATTTGTAAAACAAGCGAGCAAACAAGCTGTTAAAATATAATGATTGGCACCAACGCGTACATTAGAGTATGAGCAGATACTGTTTGTATCTAGGTTAAACTATCCGCATATGCATATCGGACTCTTTACTGGCCATTGGTAAATTTATGTGGCGTTTGCTCATTGTCCAAAATGCTTATGCTCATGCTTATGATTGGTAATGGCCCGATGCATAAACCATTTGGCATTGAAAACTGTGCACTCTATAGCATGACAGTGGATGCGGATACATTGTTCGGCCAGAAGTTTTTACAAGCCAAGCGCGCCAGTTTCCCACACAGACAATGGGGACTCCAAAAACTGTGGCGGCGACAACCACAACGACAACAAAAACAACAACAACAACATCAGCAACAACAACTGGCAACTACCAACGTTTGCCGGCCCGGCTCTTGTCTCTAGCTTCAGCTGAGACTCCACCAGAGGCTGATCACAAAGGCAGCCCAGACAGAATTACAAGCGCAATGGAACAATGAATGCAGTCAGCACCATTTGAACAGTGGTGAAAGTGCCAAAGCAGTCAAATGAATATTCAATAATGGAAAGCGAATAGTCCTCGGATTTGTATGCTCTTTAAAATAATTGTTTAATTAATTAAATATAGAATATCGATATTTCTTTTAATTAAAACTAAGGATCTAAAAGCTTTATCAGATATAGGAACCTAACAAGAGTATTCTTATTTAAGAACTCATTGACTGGACGACTTATGAAAGTAAGTTAAATAATAAACTTAGTTCCTGCCGGTATAAGTATTTACATATATAGAAAAAGACGTCCGCAGTTACTATGGAAATTTATAAGGTATTACAGTAACTGCTCTATTACTTCCTCTGCTTAACCTAAGCTGAGTGTAATTTTGGAACTAAATCCCTCGAGGACTAGATAGAATTCAGTATAAGAAAAATTCAGAAAAATGATAAAAGAGTGATGTTTTTCATTATATTTGGATGCAGCGTAATTGTATAGGCAATATTGCCGAAAATTGTCGCAAACATTCAAAAAACTGTTCAAATATATGGTTTTCTAGTCTAGGAAGGTTGTAAGTCTTATAAGCTTTAATTTTCTTCAAAAAGTTCATTATTTTATTCTGTTTTATTTCATAAGTTTAAATTCACATATTGAAATATAATAATTAGTAAATTATTAGTGTGAGTAAAAATGGTTTTCTTTTATAGTAAATCCTAATCTTAATTGTCTGATCAAAAATTTAAAACTATTAAACTTGTAGCGCAAGAATATGACAAAAAATCAAAATTAAATTAAATTAAAAAAAATATAATAGTTTATTAAAAACATAGGGCAGAAATTCACTATAGATCTTACAATATTTATAAGATTTTTGCCCCGTCAGTTAACTGAGCTGGGCCACTGTGCGTGCCGCGGAGTCTTTGGCAATTGACAAAAGCCAACGTTAACCAGCAACAAAACAAATAAACAGTCAGCACAGAGCTCAGACAAAACAGCAATTCATATTTGCTCTGATTTATATGGCGTCTAGAAGTTTTCCATTTTTATTATCATTATTATGATTATGATACTTTTTTTTCCCAGGCACAAAAGAGCAGCCGAGTGCAGCACAAGCTGTTGTAATCAATCAGCAGGCAACGCGCCAGAAATCTGCTTGCCAGTTTCTTCTTTCTGCTCTGCAAAATTAATGTGCTTTAATTTGCAAGTTTGTGTCCTAAGTCTTTCGTTTGCTGCTGCCACACACAAAGCGCGGGGCGTTTTGTGTCTTGCTGTTGTTGTTGTTGTTGTTCCACAGAAATGTCATTAAAGCATCACACATACACATATAATATATATATACACACAATTTGAGGGTGTGCGAGCTGTGTTCTCTGATCATGGCAATGTCAATTGCTGCATCGCCAAAGATCTGCATTGCTTGATATTCTAATTGCTGAAATTGTTTGTCGGGGACAAGTGTGTGTGATTATATGCGCCATGCCCAATGAATAATCATTGAAATCCGTTCGCTGTTTTGTTGTTGTTGTTTGTTGCTGTGTCGGTTGCTGTTGACAAGAGCAAACACCCGCATGGAGCCGGAGTCTCCAGCCCCAGCCTGGTGGTGGTCCTCATTGTGTCGCACTGATCCAAATCGCTGAGCCAAAGCAAAGCATCAAATTTTTGCAACGCTCGTTTTCAGTTGTTGTTGCTGTTGTTCTTGTTGTTGTTGCTGTTGCTGTTGTCGCTGCTCTTGCTTTTCCATCAGATATGAAAGCTGGAGCGTCGTCGTCGTCGTTGGCGTCGCTCGTCTGCTCCTCGCCCAACGCAGTTTTCGGCTTGATTTTCTTAATTAAATTTTTGCTACGCCGCTGCCAAGGCTATTCCCCAGCTACAGAGCCAAGCTGCTGCTCCTCTTGGCCTGCTTGTTTAACCCGATTGCCTGTTGATGATGCTGCTGCTGCTGCCGCTGCCGCTGCCGCCGCCGCTGCTGCTGCTGCTGCTGCTGATGATGATGATGTGTGCTTTATAAGTCTGCTACAGCGCTCCGACGCAGTCGCAGATTTGACGTTGTTGATAGGGTTTTGGTGCTTGTTGCTCTTGTTGTTGTTGTTAACACACTCCCACATTTTCTTAAATTTTTTTTATATTTTATTTTACTTTTATTTTTATTTATTTAAGGAGTAGCTGGCAAGTATGCTGCTAAGTACTTGAAGCTCTTAGAGCTACTTAAAATGGTTGGTTTCTACAGCAGGAAGTTAAGTATTGCTAAATATTTACGAAAGTGTCTGTTATTTTATGGTATTATTTAATGTGAGAGCAGTTTGTTAAACTCTTCAATAAATAGGCCTAATTAATATTTTTATGTATAATTTCGATTCTGGAATTTTTATCAACAAAACAGCATCCGAAATAGCGCTATATGACCAGCCAATACTTTTCATATCTACCTTTCTATATTCACCCTGAATTGTTGACGTCGAGCCTGTTAAATATTTCATTTACAAATTATACGTCGCTAAGCACAAATTCTATTCCAAAAACATTTAAATTGAAAAAAATACACTCTAATCGTTACTTTTTAGCTAAACTTTAGTTATTTGCATTTGAAATTAATTAATGTAAAGCGCATAAAAATGTTGAAAATGTTACAATTGCTTCAATTTTTCCCAACTTCGTGATATGTTATCTTTTAGCAATTACCGCACTTGCCTCCTAATACATATCAGCGGCCAGCACAAGCCGTAATTTATAAGCCTTCAAAAAGACTTCTCTCATTAACCCATCACCCAGCTTGTCGCCCAAGACTTGACCCCCACTCAACTCGACCCACAGCGCGACCCAAGTCGCTCATTTTGTGCAACGAATACAACAACGATGGCAAGAGCTACAACAACAATATGAAAATGTGCCTGCCAACATCATTTACATCATCATTCACAATAAAATAAAAGTGCACACGCCCACTTAAAGGGCCTCATAAATTGTGTCGAATAATCAGTTTCAACATAATTTATTGTAATTTACGAGTGTCGGCAATATGGCAGAAGCAGAAGAGTAGAGTAGAGTAGAGGCCAACAGATCTGCAGTAACTAACAACATACTATACAGTCCGGCCGCTAGATTCCAGCCTCAACCTGAATCCGTATCCGAATTCACATTGCGCCCACAAGTTGGCCACGAGACCAGCTTGAAGTTTTATTTTTATAGAGCGTTTCGCAGCTAAATGCTACAAATGAAAATCCTAAACGGCACATTGAAAGCATCTTGATAAGAACATTGAAGGCAGCAATGAGCTCAAGCTGGAGCTAGAGTTTGGAGCTTGAAGTTGGCGTGCGAACACCTTGGAAACACAATATTTCAGTGCCTAATAACATTTTTAGCGCTGCTTTCAATATGGTTTCATAGACAGATGAAGAAATCCCTGGAAGATTTCTTAAGCATAATCCCCTGTTAGCTGTGGCTATTGTAATTGAAACTATTGTTTCCTGGAGCTGAAGCTCTGAAATTGCTGCCAAACAGCATTTATATCAATCACTCAATAAAAATACAACGATCAATCAATTTCAACAATCAGCGCACTGCGAGAAAGAGAAATCCGAGATGCAAAGATTGATTTGAGCGACTTTGCCTTGTGGCCTGGTCTGATGTGCATGTGGCTATTGTTGGTACCGGAATCATCCCAATCAGAAGAATTGAAATGTCACTGTAATAAACTTCAAGAGTCAGCGCGATAAAGCGTCGTTCATTTCCACTTGACGTACTGACAGTACACTGTCTTGGCCTATTATCGCCATTGACAATCATTCAAAGCATCATCTCATCCAAGCGACAGTAGCCTTATTAAATACTCTCTCTCTCTCTGTCTCTCTCTGTCTCACCTTGGCCGCCCTTGTCTGTGATTTGGCTAAAGATATGGCCCGAAGCTCGTTATAATATCGAGAAGCCATAATAAAAGGCGGCACAACAAAGTTGCAAAAGTTGCGATTGTGAAATTTCACTTGAAGCGATTGCAAATACTAAGTTGCAAATACTAAGTTGCCAAATATTGAGAAGCGCATAGAACGGCACACAGGAAATTGTGTTGAGAAGCAGAAGGATGGGCGGGCAGCTAAAATGTTAAAATAAACATATGTAATATTTTAAGTATTTTAAAATTATTTCATATATTATGATTTGGGGATTTCTGAAACTTTAGATTTTAAAACTTATTTTGGAGACTGATTGCACTCAAATAGGTCCGATTTGCACTTAGATCATACAAATATTTGTTTACAATAATGAAAAATCATCGTCACTGTGGTAGTGCCGTTTTGTGGCTGCAATTACTCAGCTTGATAGGCGTGTGCATCACTCTGGAGACCAGGTTTGCGAGTTCAAAGTGCTTAGTCTGAGCGCTGATTGCCCAACTGACTCACCAGACGGTCAAAACTTGAACGACTTGTTGACCAGGCCGATGCGCATCTTCCCAACGTAATTTAAACTAAATCGGTGCGCTCGCCAAACTGCGTAGTGCAACGGAGCAGCAGTTGCACCATTGCCCCCAACAAATACACACACTGAAACCTACACACACAGATACACACCACACACAAGTAGAACGAACTGGGGGCTTGTTGTAGTATCTCGAGTGCGCCTTGGCTCTGTCTTTGGTCGCTGTGTCTACTCGTAATAATCAATTATTTCTGTGTAATTTATGGTAATGTTCAGTCATGATGGATTGACTGCTCTAATGTCGCTCTAAATCTTTGTAGCTTGCTGGGGTATGCTGCTTGTAGCGGCATCGCACATGGCCACAGTTCAAAGCAGAGCAGGAACAGGCTGAGGCTCAGGCTCTGGCCCAGCCTGTGGTTCAAACTCCGGCTGAGGCTCAGGCAGGTGCAATTGCTCAGTGCAGAGATACAGCCACAGTTCTCCCACTAAAAGCGAGACGAGTCTGCCAACCAGTCAGCTCCATTCAACAATGGAATAAATATTTTGAATATTTTTGCAAAAATATATTACATAAGGTGGTCTCTATATCACACAAGAATATTATGATGGCGTCTTATTACGTTTTGTATTTACGTGATAATAAGATAACTCATTGTATTTTTTCCAGCCGAAGGCCCCGGCAACCATTGCTAGTGTGTATCAGCTCGTATTGTTATATCATTTTAAGTATATGATTAGTTTTTAAATAAATAAATAAATGAATTCTCCTTTTTCTTCAACTAAATTGTAATACAAATACAAAGTAATTTATTCTATTTTGTATAATTAGATAATTAAAAAAGTTATATTTTTTAGCAATTTATATTGTAAATATAAAAATATTTCTTAGAAAGGTTTTTAGTAAAACTTTTCACAATAAAGATATATTTAATAGAATAGTTTTTGTTGTGTATTTACCTTTAAATATTATGGTATACAATATTCTACTTAAATATAAATAGAATACTATTTAAACAATTAATTCCATTATTACCTTAAAATTCATCTTTAATTTCTTAACTTATTTGAAAACTTATTTTTTGTCAAAACATCTACATTTTACACAAGATTATGTATAATGTTTCCACTGTGCGCTTGCTTCTTTACTTCCGTCACTGTGCGATCCGAATCGTTGCGCCTCCACTCCGCCTCCGTTGTCATCCTCGTCTCGGTTCAGTTGGGATCGGCGGTAATATGTAGCATATGTTTTCGTAAGTTTTTCTTGTATTTTGTTTAATGGCAGCTTAGATTACAAGAGCTGCGCGAGTGGGGAGAGGGAGGGCTGCGCGACTCTTGGCCACATTTTCGCATGTTGCGGTGGCTTCCAATGGGGTTGGCCGGTTGGGTCTCAGTCCCAGTCTCAGTCTCAGTCTGCTGCCTGCTGCCAGCGCCGCTGCCTGCGCCTGCGCCATGTAACTGATGTTTAAAATTGCTGTGTGATTTTCGTGGCGAAATTAATGTTAAATAAGCTTTTAGTTTATGTCCCGCCACAACGTTGATCAATTTCTCAGTCACCCGGTCTGGCCCATCTTCTGGCTGGCCGCTCTGCATTCTAATCGCAATTGCCTGGCTGCCTGCCTGCTTCCCTGCCCGCACCGTTGACTTCTCCCCCTGCATCTCTTCCTCACTGGCAGTCTTTGTGCAGCATCCGCGTGTGATGATGCTGCAGGTTTTTTTTGTTGTTGTGGCGCGTCGTCTTGTTTATGTGTAAATTATGCTTGTACACATTTTATTTACAATTGTGTATAAATTATAGACGAATTATTATGTTTTTCTTACCCGTGCACCTCTCCTGTCCGGCTTACATATTAATATAGCGCCAATGCTGGCTCTGACTCGGCATTTTCTCTGCAGTTTGGGGCTCCCATTTGAAATTCAATCGCTTGAAGTTATTGTAACCATGTTTTGTAGTACCAGTGAACCGCATAGCGATTTACTATCAAATTGCTGGGAGTATTGTTTATATAAGATTACACCCTAAAAAAACCATAGTCTTTATGGGCTGTTTAAGTATCATCTTAACTTATCTTGACTTCGTATAAAAAGTAAAACAAACCGATTAGATTTTATGTCGGGTAGAATTCAATGTTTGGACTCCCCATCGTTGGTTTTAGGCTAGTTATTCATAGCATCTTGCTCTTAGTGAGGGCGGAGCGGAATATATTGTTCATAGAGTTTTTATAGCCTTGGAATATGAGTGCATTAGTTCCAAGGCAAGTCCAATGCTGCCGCTTAGTTCGGGCCCATTGAAAGCTAAGCAATTGCTGTGAACTGCATAAAAAGGATTTGGCATGCAGTGGCAAAGCTAGCCAGAGATTTACCTTGACTCCAGGGCTCATCTGGCTTGACAAACGGGGGGAGTGGAGGTTGGGTGCTTAGGCGGATAGGAAGTGCAGCTAACAGCAACAGTTGAGGCTGGCAGCCTGGGAAACATCCTGCGCTGGATTTTGGCTTGTTTTGTTGCTTGCTTTGGTGTTATGCAAATGCCATGGAACAGGAACATCACCACACCACCCTGTGTGCAGCACAATGGCTACCGTGTGCGCGTGCAATGACAACAACAACAACAGCAGCAGAGGCAACAACAAACAAACAGTCAAGCAACAACAAGAGGAACACGTACAAAACAGCAGCTGTTTAACATTTATTTGCCTATTTATTAATTTCATGTAACATTTTTTCCTAGGAAATGGCCACAATGCAACGAAATCAAAGCCAAGGAACAAGCGCAACGCATTCTCTTGACGCCAGGCAGTCGCAGTTGCCATTGCCATCGGTCAGACCCTGGCCAAAATGTCCAGCCGCGCCAACTGTTGCTGCTGTTGCACAAACAATAAGGCACAGGGGCAACAGCAGCAGCAGCAGTCGCGGCAGCAGCCTTAGGCCTTGGTGCCTTTGCCATACTTCTCCCACTATTTGACTGCGGTGAGCTGCCATCGTCCGTGGTTGCCACAAAAAGTGTCGTGACCCCGGCCGGGCCGCGCCAGCCATTGCATATGGTTAGCTGACTCTGGGTTGGCTCTTTGGGGGCAACGGGCGGAATGTCTGGGGCGGGAGTCTGGACTGTGACTGGGGCTGCAACTCCGACTGAAGCAGCTCAAAAATTACATGTTGTTCCTGTTGAAATGTTTTGTGTTTTGTGTGTGCAGCATTTCCATTGTCGTCGACGTTTATTTCTAAAATTTTATTTTTATTTTTTTTAAATACCCTAGCAGTGCCATAAAAACGTTGTTATTCAATTTTAAATGTATTTGTACTTAAAGTGGAAACATTTTCAATAATATTTTAATATATACTAAGGCTAAGGACTAAGGCTTTTATGAAACTTGTTTTCTTTCTCAGGAAATAATTCTGTATACATTTAATAATTTCATAAAGTAATTTTCATCATCGACTTAAATTAAATGTTTTATTTTTTTAATAATATGGGAATTGGAAAATTACTATTCGTTGGGCCATTGAAGTACCATATTAAAACTATTTGAAAGTTAATTTATTGCTCCCATTGTACAAGGATTGACGAAAGAATACGTAAGCATAAAATTAAGCATTTTTGTTTTAAGCGAAAAGGAAGCTATTTTCTTTTAATTTTAAAATATGAAATACCTATTGATTACTTGAATTAGCATCTAAAAATTTCAACTGTTGCCATAATTTATACAGGGTATACCCTCTTCGATTCAGTGAGAATGCTTTTGGTTTTATTGTTTTTTGTAGGCTATGGCTAATAACACACACATTGAGGTCTGAGGCAAATATGTAACAATCCTCGTGCTCCTTGCGGTCAAAGGAGTCGCGTTGCCGCTTACATAAGGCCTGTGGCTAGGACAAAGGAAATGCAAAAATGTCAAAAATCGCACAACTCAAAACCCATTGCGAACTCGATTGTGAATTCGAATGTGAATGCGAGTACGAGTTCGTACTCGAGCTCGAATACGAATACGGCTACGACTACGAGTACGAGTACGATTGCGAGTACTCGTACTCACACACAAAACGATTCTGGCACCCATGAGCAGGAGCATCATCAGTCGGAGCATCAGTTGGCTGCCTCTGCCTGGGCGGGTGGTGGCTCGTCGCTGATCGTGGCACATTTGCATACAATGAGGCCAGAACTGAGACCCAATCCAGCTAACCAGCCATCCAGCCAGCCAGCCAGCCAACCAGCTAACACACACTCGCCTGGCGCAGCATGTTATCTCTGGCTGTGACCTACACCAATATTTCTGAGAATGCTGCTGTGGCCCGTCGTCGCCTGTAAGTGTGTCGTCGTCGTCGTCGTCGTCGTCCAGTCCAAGTCCAAGTCTATAGCCAGTCAGTATCTCAGACGGCCAACGACGAGGAGTCATTCAATCGCGCCAGCTGCGGCGTCTACGTCGCCAGCGTTACGTTCCGTTTCGTTTCGTTTGGGCTTGGGTTTGTTTTGTTTGCTCTGCTGCCCATTCTACTTACAATATTTGTGGGATATCACCACAGATCTCTGCAACTGCATTCGCAGCAGCCGAAATCCCATACAAAAAAGCAGCAAGTAACAGGACTGCTCCCGCCTGTTGTATTCTCTGTAATCTGTGGACAGGGTAAAAATATTTATTATATCATCTCTCGAGAAGAGAATCAGTGCCCAAATCAAAGTTGGTGACTCTACTTTTAGATTTTCGGTTCAAGGTGATCAGAAATAGTGCTCATATTAAGTTTTCTGACTCTAGCTTGAAATTTTGGATAAAGATCTTATAACTTAAGTCTTGTACTAACTAAAGTTCATATGTATGCTAAATTTGGTTGCTGCAGTTATACAAGTGCCGGAATTGCGTTTGACATTGCACAATATACTCGTTGTCCCTCTGCAAACAGAGTATCATAAAGGAGCCTCAATGCATGGGTAGCAACTGCTGTGTGTGAAATTCGACTGTCTGGCGTCTGTTCTGCGTCAGCATCTCCAACGTCGTCACCATGAAGTGGTACGAGTAGTTTGAAATGGAAAATGTCTATGACTGGCCCCGGCTTGGCGCTACGAGTAGTGTATGGTCTGTTGGGGTTTGGGGAGTGGCACTGGTATAAGTTTGGGGTTTGGGCGAAAGCGTTTAGCGTTTGGCGGACTTCGAGATGCGGTTTCAGTGGCTGGTTCAGAGTGCAATGCATTAATGGAAACTTAAAATCATGACATTTACCATAATGTGTTTTTGGTTAAGTCTCTCAGACTGATCATAAATTTAGAGTCGCCTTGGGAGCACATAAACGGTAGACAATGAGAAATATTTGTACATGTGATTTGACAACTCAAAGAACTTTGAGCATATCAGTTACTTAGTTGTGATTATCACGATCATTTAAATGTACTTGCTCATAAATAAATTATATTTACCAATAAAGGCAAATTTTGGTATTGAATGGGAAATTTATCTCTGCTGCTGTTCATATTAGTTATAGTATATTATTCGATTGTGATAAATAACATTCGCTAGTAGCTTAGGAAAACCTCAAATGTTCTGCAAATTATAGAAGAAAACTTAAAGGTTTTTAGAGCTTTAAAAAGGTGAAACATTTACTCACCTGTTAATCACTTATAATAAAAATCAATTATTCGTTTGCTTTCATATTTTAACGCAAAATACTTTTGTTTGTTTATTGTATAAGCAAAAGCAAAAGGCATAATGGTAATAAATATTGTTTATAAATAACTTTTCATAAATAAAATAATTAACCTAATTCGTCTAATAGAATATGATCCTACAAAATGACATATTTCAATACATACAATAAACAAATACAAACAAGTAAGAATGCTATAGTCGAGTATACCCGACTACGAAACTCCCTGTACCCAGGTCAAGAATCCGATCGCATCTTCGTTAACTTACACATACATACACAGATACGCACACGCACGAGCCACAGCGCAAGCAGCATTTAAGTTGTGATGGCTTCTTCTCCTGCTGCATACTGAATCTTCTTTCGTGAATAACTTAGGTGTTTATTATCCGATCGACTTGAAATTTGGACAGTAGATTAAGAGGACTAAAGTATTGGACATGCAAATCTTAAAGCTATATCTTGAAAATTGTAACTGTAAAACGGTTTTTATCGAATAGCGGGGACCAGGATATCTCAAATCTAACAATAAACTTGACCTGCTCCCGCTATACACGAACCTACATTCCAAATTTGGTGTCTCTAGCTCTTATAGTTGCTGAGATCCTTGCGTTCATACATACGGACAGACAGACGGACAGACGGACAGACGGACAGACGGACAGACAGACGGACATGGCCAAATCGAAATCTCTTTTGATACTGATCAAGAATATATATACTTTATAGGGTCGAGATGCTCCTTCTGCCTGTTACATACTTTTGCACAAATCCAATACCCCTTTTTTACCCATTTTATGGGTACAGGGAGTAAATAGCGTACAAAAAATACTCATAAAAACGTCATAAAAACGCCACTTAAAAATGTTTACAACTAATAGAGCTCTTCTGCTTTTCCAGGTGCTTATCATTAACTAATTTTCAGGCTATATATGAGTGTTCATATATGCGGCTATTATATTTTAATGGTTACGCTTTAAACAAAATTGCACAGATAAAAGTAATATGAACATTTTTTACTCAAATTAGTTTGTCGATAGCTGGAGCTGGCCAGTAAATAATGCTTATAACCATATCAATACTATGAATATTGCTAATTTTATTATTATTGTTATTGTCTTGTGTGTGTGTGTGTGTGTCTTTTTTGTTGTTAAGAGTTAGATAAAAATAATTTAAATGCTAAGATGACAAGTGGCAATTAATTTAAGTGTGATTATCACCTGCCCGTTGCACGCCGAGTCGCGCTGGGAATTTCCGAGCTTTGCATAATGCGCAGGTCACTAATTTTTTGGATCTGAAATGAGTTGATTAAAAACAGACAAAATAGAATTAGATAGAGTCAGCATAAGCGTGTCATCTGCATGATTAACGCCAGCACAAATCCAAAATTCCTCAGTCAAAATAAATAAGACCGTGTGTCTAGTATATCCGACTACGAGGCACTCTGTCACTAAGTTTGAAATTCTCAAAAACACACATTTTCGTACACGCAACAGTTCAGCGGCAGTGCAAGCAAACAGAGCATTTCAATTGACAGCTGCGTTGTTGCTTCCTTCTGCTCGGCAGTACGAAAATAGTATCCTGAATAACTTCTACGTTTAATATCCGATCGGTTTCAAATTTTCACAGTAGATCAAGAATTAACTAAGAATCATGCGTGTCAAAATAGTTTGTAGGGCAGGAATATTCAAAATTTAAAATAAATTAAAAACAATAAATAAAATTAATAATAAATATAATAATTTAAAAAAAAAACATGATCTGAAAATAGCATGGGTTCGGATCGGTCAGAGGGAAGCATTGCCTTTTGCATAGTTTCAATACCCCCTTTTACCCATTTTATGTCTACAGGGTGTACAAATATTAAACATTTTTGTATTTGGGTTGTGTTTCTGTTTTTGATAGCTGCTTTGTTTTCAAGCTAAATTAATTAGCATCTGTGCGCCAATTGGACGCTGACTGAAACGTGTCAATCAAAATGTACTAACCTCTATCCTCGACCGGTTCCGTCGCATCAGCACGGCCCGTGCCCACCATCGATTCGGCGGCAAGTTCCACACGCGCCACGTGAACACCATGAAGCGTTAGCTGTGCATGCTGGAATGCTGCGGATGCTGGGGAAGCTGCTGTGTGTGCTGCTGGTGGTGCTGCTGGTGGTGCTGATGTTGCTGCTGTGCCGCTGCCAGATGCTGCGACAGATGCTGGTGATGATCTCCGGTCGTGGGCGGCCACTGCTGATAGGCTACCGGCACCAGCGGATCTGACATCCATTCAAAGCTGAACGCGGGACCTATTGTCTGTGCGCTGACACCGCCATGATGGGGTGTGGCACTGGTGGGCGTGGGCGGGGTAGTGGTAATGCAGGGGCTCAGCTCGTGCGAGGAGCCAAAGCTATCCAGCGATGCCTTCTGCGCGGACTCTGACCATGGCGGACTGGGATTCCACTGTTCAATAAAATCCGCCGGATCCGGCGGCAGAGCCTTATTAAGCAAACGCGGACGTGTTGGCACAATGGTGGCATAAATAACCGAGGTGGATGCATCGCTGCTGCTGGCTGCCGCACCTGCCACAGCTGTCGCATAAGCGGCACCCGGATGCAGTGCATAACAGTCCGGCTCCGGGGTTATGGCCGCCGCTGGTGAACGCTCCGCGTGCAAATAAAGCGGCTCCAGTTTGTTGCGCGCTCGTTTTTTGGGCGGCGGTGATGTGGCCGACTGCGTGGACTTTTGACTGCCGCCCGCGCCGCCATTCACTTGACTATAGTCCACAGGCTCTAGACCGCCACTGACGCCGCCCACTGGGCCTGGCTGAAAGCCATACAGTTGCTGATCCTCCTTAAGCTCGAGTGCGCCCTCTGCATGATAGACACCCCCATAGGCGGCGCCCATATGCGGATGATGGTGATGGTAGGATGCTGCTGCAGTTGTGTGATGGTGGTGATGATGCGCATGATGGCTGCCAAATACGCTGGACATGCCTGCACTGCCACCGGACATGCCCAGGCCAACGCTGCCGGCACCGCCTCCGTGCGGCTGCTGATGCGTACTGTAGTAGCCGGTGGTGCTGCTGCCCGGTGGTACTCGTATTGCGCTGTCCAGTGGCATGCCAAATTGTATCTTGGACTGCACCGTATAGTAGTGATAGAGCCAGGAGTTGGCCAGCATTATGGAAGCCTCGCGATCGCTAAGAAGGTGTGCCCGTTAGCTAAAGGTTGCCAATAGGTCTGGGTCGTTACTTACTTCAGCACCTGGTTGGTGCACACGATGACGGGCTGCTGTGTTGAATCGGGACTATCCCGCACCTGGAGCACCACGTGTACCCAGGTGTAATCTCCATTAGAGCGCTGCATGCGCACGAGCAGGATGCAACTGCGGTCCTGTTCCGATTGCGTAACTGTAAGGACAGGATACATGTTAAATAACGCAAAATTGCCTGGTCTAAAATTGAAAGCAATACTTAGTATAATTCTAAAGCTATTCTCCAGAGTTTTAAGTGTAACATTCATGTATTGTAAACGGTGTTAATATGAGCAAAGAATTAAAATATGTAAGCTGATCTAAGATAATTTAGAATCTATATAATTTCTGTGTCTTTGTCCTACTTTTATCTTCCGGAAATTTCCACACCTTTTGCTTTCTTTATTAACAAATTCAATTGCCTTCTTCTGTTATTTCAATTCCCTTCCATTTCGAGATTCCAGCGGCAGTCCACTTCAACTAATTTTACCTAATTCCTTTATTTATTCTGCCATTCATTTATTTATCCGTTTCCCATGCTCTCGTCAAAGTTCACGGAAGTTGTCGTGAAGTTAAATATTGAGGTCAAACTAATTTGCGTATCGTTTTCTCATCTTCCTGACTATGAAATTGAAAATTACTTAGATGGCAAAACCTTATCAATGAAGGGCTCGTCAAAAAACTGGATAGGCAATACAATACATATAATTCTGTTTTCAAACATTGTTCGGAGTACAAAAAGCAGATTATTCTTACAAATATTTATAATATAATTGAGCTGTATAATTACTTTTAAAATGTAAATCAAGTTAGATCAGTATTTAAAGTGGAGGTCTAGCTGTTTTTTTCTTTTAACTTTTTATATTTTCCAATTTTATCCAATTACCCTTAAATATGTTAATAGATAATCTGGTATTTTCCCAAGAGTTGTTTGATTTTAATAAGACATAGTTTTCTTGAGAGACTTGTGTAACTTAATTAATATCTCCAAACGGTTTTCTCCATTGTTTTGGATGCAGAAATTAAGTTCTTAATGATAAGTAGCTTGTGTGTTATTTTTGTCACTGATCTACTTACTTAGTCTGTGTTTGCTTTGTGCCTCGCGGAGATTCTCGCTGTGAATCAGATTGTACCAGGATGTCCCCTGCAACGAGGCCTTTTCATAGCCCAAATGGAACTCGCCACTGTAAATAAAAATTACAGGTAACATGTAGAATGAATCAATTTATTTCATAATTTAACTTTTGATATATTGTGGTATAAATAACAACAACAATATATATATTTTCTTTGGTTCATTCAGTAAAAAAACTAATTGCAGACTAAATTTCGCAGCTTATGCGATTTCGAATGAAAATCAAACATCAAATAACTGTACTGTTCAGGAAAGACAAATCAGTTAGCGCTTAGCAAGGCAGCGAAAATCAGTCAGCGATTAGTTCTGCTGAACGGGGCCAATGATGCTTTGTGTGGCACTTACTTTTTGTCGATATGCGCAATTTTCATATCCATGGAGTGTATGGTGGTGAAGACATTGGTGGCGCCCTGAACCACACACTCGCGCGTCTCGGGCATGGCGATGGGTGTGCAGGTGGCTAGAAAGACGGGCTCGTTGCGACTGCAGAGCGGCAGGAATGACAAATAGTGACCCTGTACCAGTACGACCTGTAAAACAGACAGAGAGCGACTTTAGTTTAGACTGGGCTTGATATTTTTTGTTGCTTTGGGCCGCCACTGTACTGGCGGCGGCTCCCACGAAAATTGGCGCGCACGTTGTCGCCGCTAGTTGTGGCCATTTTTGGGCTGGCATGCTCCGGCTCATAGACATTTTACTCTGATTCCATAATTTAAAAAAGGCAATCACTGAAATGTTTGCCAGCATACGCAAGCCGAGCGCGGACTCGAAGACAGACCAAAAATCGCAGCCTCCACACACCAGGCAGTCTCAATGGAAGTCTCTGTCTCAGTTGGAGTCTCAGTCTCAGTCTCAGTTTGAGTCTCAGCCATTGTCTCCCAATTAAAACGTGCCTGCATTTAGTTTTCCATTGCAATTGCATTTCGTAGCTTATGGCCGCTTCTTCTGCTTAAATGCAAATGCAGCTCGATTCCGATTCCGATTCCGAACCCGATCCCAACCCATCGATGACGCAGACACTGTTGTTGTTGTTGTCGCTGGTTTTTGTTTTTTTGGTAAATGAGACGACCTTAGACTGGGGAGCAGGCGCCACTGCCGGCGCTGTCGCCATCGTCTCCTGTTTTTGTTATTGCTGGGGCATTTTATACCCTATACCCATTAAATATAGGTGAAACGGTTATGCTAAAATAGGGAAAATGTATGTAACCAGCCAAAAGAGGCATCTCTGAGTCTATAAAGTTTATCCTATGGGTTCTTGATCAGCATTAACAAACTGGATCGATCGAGCCATTTCGTTTGTTATTGGCGAAATTAGATAGAATTATAGCTAGATATAGCTTTTTATTTTTGAACACACAAACAAGTTTTAAAACGATCGTATTCGCAATAGTGAAGTCAAGAATATATTAAAAGAAGTGTGAGTTAGAGCTAAATTGCTTGAAGAACAAGCAGTTTAACTATGAGAATGATTTAGGATACCTCATACTAAGGTAAAGGTATCTCCTAGTCGAGCACTTTCAATCAGATAATTTTTACTGGTTTTTTTTTGGGCTTATGTCTATGCTCTTTGCTGGGTACTAGCTCTGAACTATGCTGACCTCATTCATAATTATTTATTGGTCCATTTTTATTGTATATTAACGAGTGCCGGGTGAATGTGCCGCATTTTGGCTTGCGCCTTGGGTTATCGCTGCCAGTTCATGTGGGTCCAAGTCCCTGGAAGCTTGGCATAGGTTTCTTGTGTTCCTGGTAAATGTTAAGCTATATGCATTAAGTCATAGGTTCCGATCTGTTGTTTAATGCCTACTTAAAAGGTTATGCTTGTGTTTTCTAAACACCAATCGGTAATATAATACTTTGTTATAAAAATTACATATAAGATACAATATAGAACTGTAATTGATCATTATTTGTAGCTCAGAAATATGCATTTTAAAATCTGATCAGATTTGTCACATAAAGGACACGAATATCTTTGAAGTAAGGAATATGAAATGGATTTTTATAAATAATAAGTCATAATAAGTTCGATAATATTTCAACAATTTGAGATTATTTTCATCGCTCTAACAAGCTGTATTTTCCACAAAGATTAGGCTCAACAATATGAGATTATTTTCATCTTGCTCAACTAGCTGTATTTTTCGTGTGGTGTATATTACTATGCAGTTCTGCAAGCTTAAGTGCCACAGTCAGCTAGTGTCATTGGGAATTAAAACATCGTAGTTATCTTCACTTAAATCTAACATCCTAAGGCTTACACCATAAGAATGTATGTGGGTACTTGTGGTGCCATAAGTTGTAGCACAATATCGCTGAGAAAATATAAACCAAGTGGCAACACTTCCTGCACCTCATTAAAGTGCCAAGTTTCAACTTAATTAAAAACGTTTGCACAACTGTCAACGCCTCGGTTTATCTCCATAACTCTCAGCGCACATCTGCGCACTCCAAGCACAAGAAAAGAAGAAAACAAAGCTGAAAATAAGATATGCTCGCATATGCATAAAAGACCAGCGACCGCCCACAAGATTGTGACAGCACTCCACACGGTAGCAGGCACATCATTTCAACGCGTCTTCGTCTCTGCCACAACACGTTGACAGATTTGGTGTTGTCTGGTGGAACCTGCCTGCTGCGAGTACTTGGCAGTACCTGGTTAGCTGGCTGACTACTTGACTGGCTGACAACTTCATATTGTGCTCGCATTCATTTATATTGTTGGTGGGCATGCGGCTTTTTGTCTTCTTTTCACATCATCATCATCATCATCATCATCATGATAATGATGACGATCAGCAGAGGCGGCCAATCAGAGCAGTCAACAGCAACGTAGCACCCACCCGTTCCACATCAACTGTCATCGTTTGTCAGCTTATAGTAAAGCGTCTGTCTGGCAGCCTGTCCGAGTGTCTGGCTAGCTGGCTGGCAAGATGTATGACCAGCCAGCCAGTCAGGCCAGCCGGTTGGCAGACGACGCATGTGCCCGGCTCATGCATAATTCATTGCGTGGCTGTGACTGTGAGACTGAGGCTGCGGCTGCGGCTGAGACTGAGACTGCAGGCTCGCTGGGTATCCAAGTGTTACACGCAACACGCTCCCAGGTGATTCATTCATCAATTTCTGTCAGAGACTACACGCGCTTACTCATACACAAAGCACAGCGCACAGTGTTGCACTGTGGCACTCACCTTCTGATCACCGAAACGCATTTGCCGTCGCGCATTGCGGCTAACATTCATGCGACACAGAAACATGCGATGCTCCCCCTCCAAACTTGAGGCGCCGCCGGCTCCATTGCTGTTTGCCGTATCGCCAACGCCAACGCCGACGCTGCTGCTGCTGCTGCCACCTGGCTGCGGTGGCACGTTCCGATTTAGCTCGGCCTGTATGGTTGCGTGATCCTGTTTGTCAATGATATCGTAAACGGAGTCCCCATGTATAAGTAAATCCTCCTGCAAGCATAATGAGAGAGGGAGAGAGAGAAAGAGAAGAAAGGAAAGAACATATGCCATGTCATTTATTATAAGGTCACATTTTAAGGATTATTTATAAATTCCGTACTCTTTTGTCAAATTATATTTTTTCTTATAAATATAATTCATATAACTAATAATCAACGCTATCAATGAGCAATGAACTTTGAATGAGCAAGTGATTAGACACATTCAGCAGAACTGATCGCTGACTGATGTCCGCTGCTCAATGCCTGTTGACAACTTTGAAACAATAAATGTATTAATTACAATATTTTATAATATCGCACAAAAGGAATTCAAGACTTTCATTTAAATTACAGGCTATTAAAAATATCTATCAGCTTGACAATTGTAATTTGTTAATGATGTGTCAGTTACAGCAGTGATACTTTCGCACGGTCATCAGCTTCTCGGCTAATGTCATGTGCTTTTATTATTGTTGACAATTATGGCCAACACCGAGCGACCAAATGGACCAAGCGATCGGCCAATTTACAATGCCATGTTGTTGCATTTGTAATTTATTTATGGCCGCTGTCGCTACATGACACATGACAATGGCAACTTGTTATGGCAATATGCAAAAATCGAATTGGAATTATGATGCCCAAAGAACAACAGTACAACAGCAACAACATGCAGCGGGCAGCGGCGACTGCAACAACAAGCACTATTGACATTTTTGGCAGTTTGTTAATTAACTTTGCTTGTTGTTGTTGCTGCTGCTGCTGCTGCCGTTTTGGCCGTTAACTAACTTTGAGCTTGGCTTGCTGCCTGCCACAAATTAAAAGGTTGGGCAATCCACTTTTGGGCCTGTTCATGTGCACAGTTATTGTGCCGTAATTATGCCAACACATGGCATACGGAAAATTTATGAACTCGCTTGACCATTTAGCTGCTATTGTTGTGGGTGTCCCCTGATAAGGCCTGGCCCAAAGGCCAAAGGCTGTCAAGTGTCTTGGTTGCCAATTGGAGCTGCTAGCAGCTCTGTGTGTGGGGCCAACAGCTCTTGTGCTACACTCGCCTCTGACAGGCCTTAAAACTGCAGCCACAATGTTGCTCTCCAAGTCTTGAAGTCTCCTCGATATGAAAGTAAGTTTAGATTCAGGCAACTGACGTTGGATACGTAACAAGTTGCCGGAAATCCCCCATTCATAATTTGCAATTGGTAACATGATCTTGGCTCCTTACCCTATCAACTCAAGCGAACATTGACGTTTAATAGCTTGTGAAGTATATACACATAAAATTATTAAATTTATTTAACTAAGGCCACAACTGGTCATCAAAAGGTATCTTCATTTCGGATGTTATGATGTATAAATTTGCTGCAAGTACATGGTTTGAAATACAATGCTTAGTTGAGTGTTTCTGTCCATCAAAGTTTAGTGCAATTCTCAACTAAAGATCGTGAAATTAAAATGCCTTATAAATATATATGGTCCTGAGACTGTCAATAAGAGAATGGGCAGCCTCTGTAAGAAGTTGAAAATTTTCTAAAATCAAAAGAATAGAAGAGAATCGGACATGACCTTGGGGAATATAGTTATACTTAAGTGGCGTGTACCCCAGCAGTTATCCATAAATTTTACGAGAATTTCGAATATACATATATAATGGAGTGAAGGATTGGAAAAGAATACAAATTTAAAGAGGGTTAGTAGATCTATCAATGAATGGTGGTACCCAGGCGGACAGGAGATTTTATATTAGAAGAGAGCAGCAATGCCAATTAGTCCAATATCTCCTTAAATAGTGGAACTTGAAAGTTGCTTGAAGAAAATAAATATGTACCATGGGAAATGTACTTTGTCAATTTTTTACTTGTGAAAGCGCAAACAATATTTAAATTATAGAAAAATTCATGGGTATAATAAATTCGTTGAGTAAAAGAACTATAAGTTCTCTGAACTTATGAATTTACTATTTATGTGAAAAAAATATGTACAATATCGAGGTATCTCGTAATCTAACTTTCTTTTTATTCAGACGTTTTAATTTTTCGTATAAGTTAAAGAAATTGTTAGAGAATCCACAGAAATATTATACTTATATGTATGTATCTACTGTTAATGTTAGTTTGGATTTTCTTAAGTCTTGTCTATTTGTAAAGCGATCCCACATTAAAAATTCAAAATTGTATGTGTAACCCTGCTCTCTAATTCTCATGAGTACAACTTGGACAGGCAAGAATATGATTTATCGGCAAAATACTTCGATTTCTCATAAGTTTTTGACAGTTGCTGCTGCAGTTGCAGTCAGAATGCTCATACGCCCCCCTCGCCGGTTGAAGCTGGCGAGTTGCAGTAACCGGCGAGGCACATCAACATTCAACAATCTCTCGGCTCATATGAGTCTCAGCTTGTAACAGTACCTTTGTCAATGTCTGGCTGTTTGTTTTAGATGAATAAGTAACTGCACTCGCACTCGTATACGTATTCGCATTCGCATTCGTATTCGTATTCGTATTCGTTATGTAGAACGGAGATATGTCACATGTGCTGCATTTATATGCAGCTCAGGCATACTATATTTATTTAGCTTTAGTACTTCAAATGCAAAGTGAAAGGCCACGATGTATAACCTTGCTATTTAAGCAGCGTAAACGTGCGATAAACAAAACTTGAAACAGCCGCAGCAGCAGCAACATCAACTAAAGCGGCAACAGCAACAGCAGCAGCAGCAGCAGCAACTACAAAGTTGAGCTGTTTGCAACAGTTTTAAGGAACTTTTGTGTAGTACAAGCAGCAGATTTATGTAAGCTCAATGAATCGAGTTGCTGTGGCAGTCAGTTGTTGCTGACTTGTCAACGGGAGCAGCAGCAACCAACACAAAAACTGCAACTGCAACAGCAACTGTTGTTGTTACTGCTGTTGCTGGGTCGCCGTCGATGTTGTTGTCGTCGTCGTTGCCTGTTGTCGCTTGTCAGAGATTTGTATCAACGGCTGTAACAATTTCAGCCAAAACTTTCGTAAACTTCGCTTTTCTAATTATTCGGGCAAATCGTTTTGGGCAAAAACAAACCCAATCGCAAAAGAAAAAATAATACAAAAATGCAACTTACCATGGAATGTCCCAGGTACTCGGCAGCATTATCCGATATATAGAGCAATTTGCCATTTTGTGTGAGCATCATCAAAAAGCCAGAGAGTGCCTGCAAGACAAATGAATATGATTTGTAATGGATGGGCATAAAGGGTGCTTCTATGCGAGTTTATACTTAAGCATAAGCATCGTTTTAAAGAAATAAAGAATTTATTGCAAAACTTTTTAAATATATTATTGTTTGTTTTCTAATGAGCTTTTTTGGATGATTATTTTAACTCATAATTCTAGTTTCATTTTGAAGGCAGACCTATCATTTAATAGAAATAAATTAACGAACGAATAATCTAACAAAAACCATATGAAATTACTGAAGATTGAAAGATTTAAAAGAATCAGATGATTCTTCAGGACGCTCATCCAGGAAACTATTTTAATAATTTAAAGTAAAATCCTCATTTAGAATAGAGCATAAGTGAAAGGAAATGTTCTCTCAGCTAATTGAAATAAAGAATTACTATCCCAGCTAAACTGCCACAAGATAAACATTTAATTGTCAATTCGACTTGGTAAGAACAATCTAAGAACATTAAATTGCTCTTGAGGATCAATAGGAACGTTTATCTGTTGATAGTTGATCAAGAAACCAAATTAAAGCACTTGTGAAAGAAACACCCTCTATTAAGTTGGCTAACAACTGTGTTGAAAATGCAAATTCATTTTCGCGTCTGCGCACTAATAAATTGTTAGCCCAAAGAAGTAGCCGGGTTTGACAACGAAAACTGACTAAAAATTGACTTTTGCTGTGACTCCAGATATATACATAGTATATATATATATATGTATATGTACTTAATTCAGTCACGAGTGCGCACAGGTATGTAGATCAATCTGCCGACCATCGCAGAGTCGCAAGAGCCAGTGGCAGGCAGCTTGACTGACTACTGACTACTGACTACTGTCTGCTCTTTACTGTTGTAGTTGTTGGCTAAGAGCAGCATTTATTGTTTTTCCTTTTCAGTTGATTTTTTTTGGCGCAGCAAGTGGCGGTGGCTAAATGATTTCTGACTTATGATATGCCACAGTTGTGCCATTAATAGAGTTGTTTTCCCTGGAACTTTCGGCTCACTAGTTGAGTTGTCAACGCGCCTGACTTAAATTGAGTTGTTTTCAACTGCCAAAGCGGGCACAAGAAATTGGTAATTGACTTGGCAACGCACCATTCGCTGGATTTTCAAAAATTAGATAACCAATGCGATTACTTTACATTTCTCTAGTTAAATTAACTAGTTAGGTTTAAAGTGCAGTTTTCTACTAAGTCGCTATCGAGCCAATTACAAATCGAGTTGTTTTCAAATAGCCAAACCCTTCTGAGATGATTTGTATGTATATCTATGAGTATTCAAATTAGAATGAAATGCTATGTATTATTCTGGTTGCCATGGATACTCGATTGATGTGCTTTGTTAGCTTTTGAAACATAATCTAAATGAAACCAAGGTTGGAAAACGCCGTTGTTTTCGCTAGTAATATTTGAAAATATCGATGTTGTTGACAAGTAGTCTCATTTAGGTAAATAAAGTATATAAATATAAAAAAAGAACAGTAGATTTGAAAATTTGTTTACGAGACAAATAAATTTGTTTCTTAGTACACTGCACAGAAAAAGAAAACAAGAAATTGTAACACTCAAAAATAAAAAAATTCTAGATATTGATAGATAGGAACAACAGTTTCCACTTTAAATAGTGACACATGAAAACAATTTTTCGAATAAAATGAATGACACTTTCGATATTGAACAATATCAACAATACATAATAATGAAGAGAATTTTAAGCTATCGATGACATCGATGGTGCCATCTGTGTTTTCCCATCTCTAGTAAATAAATAAATTGCATAACCAAAAAAATTATTTTTCCTGCTAGAATACTCCCATATTTCAATGTTTTGTTTATTTCAAGTATATTCGATGACTTTTTCTCTAGAATATTGTAAATCAATTCTTTGGTTAGATTAAATATTTAATAAAAGTATAATTTGTAGTTAAAAATATTCAATAAAAATTTTGATATATATTTATTGTATAATTTTTCAAACTTTTCTCTACTATGATTGCGAATAGAAAATAATTTATTTTCTATTGGTCGCATTTATTTATTTTGTGCTTACCTTAGAAAAGCCAATATTTGGTGTTGCTGTCTGGTGATGTTGATGCAGCGCATTGTGGCGCTTAAAAACTGCAACAGAAATAAGAAATTAGTAAACCAATTAATGTAGTTTGAATTATCGACCTTTAACATCTATTCACAGCCGCGCCCAAAAACATCCGTAATTAAACATCCGCCTTAAGTTAGGGGTAAATTTGTTTGACTGTTTGAGTTTTTCCCATGCCTCTGACTATAATTTGTATGCATAAAATTTATCGATGCTAATTAAAAAAGTATCTGTTAATAATACACTTGGTCTCTGACGGCAATTGTTAGATGCAATTGATTGCAAATTCATTGATTATATTCTACATACAATAAGCGGCGATCTTGCCATACAAAAACAAGTGAATCACAAAAAGAAAATGTGTCATTGTCACTGAGACGACTGCAACAGCAGCAGCAGCAGCAACAGCACCGGCAGCAACTGCAACACCAACAACAGAAACAAAAACAACAACAAGAAATTCATCGGTGATCACTGAGTGCAATTGCAGTTAACAGTTTGCAGCTGCGCCGCAGCCAGCATCAAGATCAATTATTTTTAAAACACTACGAGATACTCCCGCACCTGGCAAAGGCAACAGAGACAGTCACAGCAACAACTGCAACAACGTCAGCAAACATCAGCAACAACAACAATCGCTGCGGCAGCAACCGCAACTGGTAATTTCATTGAACTTGAACGGAAAGGCCATGAATGCAGTCAGATTTTTGCAGTGTTTTAATATTACAACGATACCAAGAAATCCGTTTGCTCAAACAGTTCGAATCGATGGTAGGTTAAGGCTGACAGAAAAGGGGTGTGGCCGCATGCCAAAAGTTTTCAGTCATGCCTGGAAACCTATTTTGGCAGCAGCTGTTCAATATCTTAACGTATTTGGTGCATTTCCCAAAAAAAGCCCTTCCCAACTTTAACGCTAGGATAGAAAATATCTATCTCGTTTCTGTGAATCTAATTAAATTTTTAAACAGGGGGCTCACTCAACGGAACTAATCGCTGACTGATTTCCTGCTGCTTTGCTAACCGCTGACTGATTCGTCCTTTCTGAACGATTCATCAATAAGCACACTTTTGAAGTAGCTTTGCTTGCTGATAACTACTATATCTACTAGTGGTTTCAAGTCCGCTGATTTGATGATTCATTTCAATAAAATAAAATTAGAAGTTCCAATAGTGCAAAGCAGCGGAAATCAGTTAGCAATTACTTTTGCTGATTGAGCTTCTTGAATTATTAATAATAGTTTAACTGATTTTATTTCAAAAGGTTTTACTAGAACGTAAAGACTTTTAAAATCTTTACGTTCTAGTAAAACTTTTAAAATCTTTACGTTCTAGTAAAACCTTTGTGTTCTATTTCAGAATAATTGACTAGGATGTACCCTGTACCAAGCTCAATATTCAACTTCAGCTGTAGTTAATTTCCAATACAAATTAAATATTTAATTTTTATGAATATAGTTTCTCTTTAAGGTTTGAAATGAAAGTACATTCGATTTAAATCAAATGTATTTATTATAGAAGTTTTGTATCTTATTAAACTGTAATGTTACGAGAGGAATCTTTCAAAATTTTAAACAAACATTGTCGATAGAAAATTTATGAAAGTACACATATTAATTATAGTTACTGAGACTATCAGCTTCATTCAAGAAGACGAACAAAGAGATCCCTCTTAGGCTTTTTATAAATACAGAACAAATCACGTTGCAATTTAGCTTCTAGAAAAAGGTACATGCTATTTGTATCTTAACCAGTTAACGCAACTTTCACAGTTTTCTTCATAGTGTTGGAGTATATGATAATGTGGTTAACAAGTATCTCTTAAATGGAATTCAAGCCGTCGGCTAATCTAAGCAAAACTACGTGCATTAATAATTGTTTGTGAAAACTCAATTTGGTTTATAAATATTTCATTAATCGTATATCTCAACGCGCCGCCCCAGCCGCAGCTACAGTCCTATCCAAATCGATAGACACACCCACAGCGACCCACACCCACACCCACAAATAGCATAATGCCATGAACTTGAAGATAAGCCGCGTGTGTTCAGAGGCTCCAGACTCGATAGCGTGCCAATATTAACACAATTTGTGATTATAAATGCTTTTAAACGGTGCAATGACAATGAACAATAACAACAACAATGAAGGCACACTCAAGCACACACACACACACCCAAAAAGCGGCAGAGCAAACGACAAGCTAACAAACGCCGACAATTTCTCACACTTAGTGCTCCAAAAAAAAAAACAACAGAAAAAAAAACACAAAAAATTGAAGGCATAGAAGGAGGAAAAAAAACAGTACTTAAGTTTAATTTTTTGCAATTTGTAGAACACATAAATCGCACATTTTGATTTATCGCAATATTTATAGCAATGCCAGGCAGACGTTGTTGTTACCATTGCAATTGTGAAATTGCCTCGGCTGTGGGGACCGCTGTTGGAGCTGGCTGCCAGAGCTGGGCCCGAGTTCACATGGCTGGCAAAGATGCCAGCCAAGTTAAGAGCCAGGCCTCATAGGCAAGTACTTATGTAGATGTGTGTGTAATTCATTCGCTCTGTGTATGTGTGTGTGTTATCTATGGGTCTCTATATACCGCACAACGCTAATTTGAAAAACAATTTTCGTAATTATCCACAAAACAAAAATAAAGAGCGCGAGCAATGCCTGAGTTGATCTCGTTCAGTTGCGCCTGCCCATTGACCTGTGCGCATGCGCATTAAAGGAGGATGAACTGAAACCAAGCGGGAGAGATCGGAACTGGCTCCGCATGGGCACAGGCACAGGCTCAGGCACTGGCAATTTGCAGCCTGGGTGCGTGCCTAGACGCTTAGGCAATTACTTGGCCGAAAACAATTTCAGTGAGACGGAGACATAGACATATGAATGATGTGGTATCCACTCGACTACTCGGCCCAAGCGCCTAGCGGTTGTTTTGGCTAAACGAATGCCATGGCGAATGTCTTTTTATTTTTTTGGCGGTGTGGGGTCCCTACCAAGCTCAGGCTCTAGCTCCAACTCCAACTCCATGACTCATGCATATTCAATCAACGTGCAGCCAATTATCAACATGCATATGCATCAAGTTGCAAGCTGCAAGTTGCAAGTCCACCCGCTCACTGCCTATCCCCACCAGCAGCACTTACCTTGTTGAAAGTAGTTGGCTTTGCGCACATAGACACAGACCAGGGCCATCAGCTGCAGCTGCGACAGTCGCTGCCGCGTCGATTGTGGCAACGGCAGCAAGTCCCGCAGATTGGCTATCTCCGCATTTATAAGATCGCGTCGCATTTTCGAGGCGCCCTTTGTCGATTTGTTCGCATCGAATCTGCAAAGGCAATAATCAAAAGATAGATATAAAAACAATTAGAATATATCTATGTGTATATGGGCACGTTCACAGCTACAGCTTAATAATGCACAGTGCCGACCGACACTGGCCACAGGCGCATATGTTTTCACAGCCTCCAACTCGTAACTTGTGTGCGCTTAACCCGTTACGTACCACTGTCCCACAAAAGATAATTTCAATTTTTCAGCAAACATCATTATGTTACGTTATTGTTAAGAAATGGCGCCCTAGACGATCTATTGAACCATTTCTCAGTCTAAACCTTAAGCAATTCAGGAATTTCATTGGGTTGGAGGTTGGGAGGAAATGCTTCCCAAAGAGGATACTTTCACTTTCAATCCTCAAAGTTATAGAATTGCCAGCTAACTGCACTACTAAAAGTTAGTTCCTAATTTTTGACATAAAACACACGTTTTAATACTATTTTAATCCCTAAACCAACTAGTCCTTCATACGGTATAAAGCTGAATATCTATTACTATGTATTCTTATAATGTAGTATTCCCCCATTCATTTTGTTCAGTTTGAATTTTTATTTTGTACAATATTATTTTTGTTGCCATAAACTAAAAATCATTGTCAACCCAACATTTTATAAACTAACATGATTAATAACTTTATTTCAAGTTTTAGTTCGATTTTTTAAATTCAATTAATGACAATTTAATGTCTATTACTGTAAAAATTTGATGGCTCTTGGCTCTTTCAGATTTCTATTAATTCTGAATATTTGTTCATCTTTCGTTTTATAGGATTTATATACAATTTGCTTTCCGTCTATAGTTTTAAATTAAAACGGAACTAAGGCTCTTAAAATTTGTCTGGACAAAGAAAAGAATACCAAGGAATACAAAAAACTGCTAGTATAGGTTAAAAATATGAAATGTATGAGTTTCTATGCTGCCACCAAATTAGGAAGTGCTTATGAAGTTGTTAGCCAGTCTCAAAATGTTGGGTTGCCAGTGGGTTAAGATGGCCGCACATACCAAAAGCGCATGCGAGATGCATAAATAACTCATCGCGCATTTAAAAATCATACAACAAGCAGCTAGTTGTAGTTGTTCTTGTTGTTGTTCTTGCTGTTGTTGCACCGCTGGTCGATGTGGGGCACACTTGCCACATGCCTTGTGCGGAAAATTGTGCAAGTAGGTTGGTCAGTTTGGCTGGTGGGTTGTCTGGTTGTCGGGTTGTCTGGTTGTTCGTTGGGTTGTTCAGTTGCTTGGCCAAGAGGCTGAGCGGCGAGGGGCGAGCGGCGCAAGCGTTTAGCGATCTGTCCGTGTGTACTTTTGTGAGCATATTATTTACAAGGTTGAATTCATAAATCATAAATTTGTCTTTTTATGCAGCGGCCGCGTCGGCGGCGGCGGCGCACGCGGCGTATAAGTATTTTTTTTTATATTTATGCTGACGTTGTTGCCATTGTTGGCTGGGGATTTTGCAAGCGCTTGATAAATATTGGTAATATTGTTGTAATAACAGCAAGTGCCCGCGCCTTTCTGGCTTTCTCAGTCTTGGACTGCCATTTTGCCGCTGTTATTGCCTCTAAATGGCCATGTTAACATTTAAAACAATCACACACATGTATCTCTCAGATACTCAGTGGCCCGTTCGCATGTGTGTGCGCGTTGCATGCAACAAAATGTTGCCGCATGCAATGCAAACGAGCGCCACGGCCACGGACCGTCTGTTTTTCTTGGCCTGCATCCGATCGCCTTTTGCCAGGCGGCGGCATTTTCCAACTGCCCATAATAGAACAGATTTGAGCCGAATTGAGTGGTTGGCTCAAGGGGGGCCTCACACACACATACACACACACACACACACACACATGCACAATCACAATTAAGTCAAGGTGATTTGTACAATTAAAACGAATATTGATTTAAATGCTGCGATAGTCGCTTGCGTTCATAACACATGGATTGGATTGGATTGGATTGCTTTGGACTGGCATTGGCACTGGGCCTGGGACTTGGACTTGGACTGGGACTGGGCAGTGAGTGGGCGTGGTCATTGAAAGTTGGTGAAGGGTCACACCGGTTGATTGGTTGACTGATTTTGTCTACAGTATGCACTTGAAGTTGGGTCAACTTAGTTAAATTGGAATATTTAATTGTTTAAATAAATTTGAAAACTATTAAATATGTCCTTTAAAATTTAACGAGCTTTTTAAATCTACAAGCTTACCCTCGTTGGATTATTGAATTAAATTAGAATTATTTGCAAACTTTTATAAATAGTGAAGTAAAAAGTTATTCAAAGTGTGCTATATTAAAATTGAAATAAATCTATTGATTCGGCGATCGAAACAAACCCTGGATTCGAGGATAACTAAAAACCAGGTTCACGAACCGAACACAGAGATAAGAAATTGGTTCAAACAGGAAACTGAACCGCTGCCAAAATCTGCTTTGGTTTGGTGCCTCTACTAGAAAATGGAATTAATTAATATAATTAATATATTTATATATATTTCTCATTTAAACCAATAATTTTGTGCATATGTCACCTGAATGTTTTTGTTTATTAAATTATACGTAAATAATGTGTCTATAAATTAATATGCATGAGCATGAAATTGAATTAAATTCTCTATACTTAAAATCAATATCAGTTGTCTATATCTACAGCTCTGTATGGCTTTGTAGGCGACTCATCCTCCCACACTTGGTACCAATCGCAATCGCATGCCAAGGCAAGTTGAGCATTTCCCAATTAGCTGAATAAAATGCCAGGCAGTTAGCCATTGTGGCCAACTGGTAACCTCTTCTCTGCCTATTTGTGGCATAATTAATAAGTTTTTTAAATATTTATCATAAACAAGATGCCTGGTCAGGCGATAATATGATAATGTCCATCCTTCGTAATGCACGCCAAAATGTTCAAAACGTGTTAATGGCTATAAGAAACAGCCAGCAGCGGCCAGAAGATCATATGGTCTACGATTTATATGGCTCCCACAAGACTCCCGCGCATCTTTGGCTTGTAATCTACATCAAAATTTATCTGAGCAGGCTGAGGATGAGGTGGAGTGAGCGAGACATGTCATGTCATTTCTTAATATATCTATCGGTACCTTGAAATCTGCACTCAAGCGGTACTAAGTAGCACCAAGTGGCTGCTGTGGTTGTTGTGGTCGTTGTTGCTACTGCTGCTGTAGCAACTACTTACTGTACAAGTTGTTGTTGCTAATTAAAAGCATAAACACGATTCTTAGCGAGGCGTCAGCAGAGAGCCAGCAGCCACAACCTGTGCCAAGTTGGAGGCGGCGTAGGAGCAACCTCAGATTCAGAGTCGCCCTCTCTCATAGCCAGAGGCACTGGCACTGGTACTGCACTGCCACTGCCACAACCACTGCCACATGTTTAATCTCAGTGTGGCAGTCAAGATCTTAATCAAGCTACTTGGCCTGCAGTTTGTTTTACGCTTCACCAGAGATATCCAACAAAGTTTACGTGCTCCACTGAAATTAGGCGCAAATCTTGTTGTTGTCATCATCACTGGGAAGTTCAACTCAACTGGCAGATAACACTAGGCAACAAAATTAAACATTTTTCGGAAACGAGAACAGAACAGTTCTACTTAAATATAAGTAGTTTTCCTAAGTACGAAAATCAGTATAACAAATTGCGGAAGGCTTACATTTTTCTTGTCATCAGAATTATAAACTTCAAGTACAAAATAAGATTTAAAATATTATTACACATATTTAAATGTTTACTACAAGAAAATCAAGGTTTTTGTAATTTTGTTCGGTTGGAAATTCTTAATTCAAGATTGTTTCTAGTATCCCGAAATATTTACACCCTGTTTTAAGTCTGAGTAGGCTTAAAAAGTGCCTAAATTTAGGGAAATAAGGTGTTGGAGTTAAGAAGTCGGTATAAAAGTAAAAAATCTATATTGTTTTCCAATATACTTCGATTGCTCATACGCAATCGACTTCAGGGTGGTATTTTACACGTCCTTAATGCTTATTACTGATATTTAACCAAATCGCAGCATGAGAGAAACATGTAAAGACAAAACACTTTCCTTAAATCATAAAAATTAAATAAAATCTTAGGCCCTAATGCATTCAAATAGTACTTCAAAAGCTGGCTTGAAATTGTTGTAACCCAGTGTAATAAGAAAACGCACAACGCCCACAAAATGAGAGTTAAACTTACGCCGAGATACTTATGCTGGCCCATGCCTATGGGCCCACTAATTAGCACATAAAGCTTAAACATAATGCCAAACTATTAAGTATAAATGCATTTTAAATGCGCGTCTATGGGCCGCTTTTTTATGGCGTCCCTCAGCGCCATCGTAAAAATCTGCAGCAAATAAATCACAGGCGCCCGGGGATACCAGCTGTGTGCATGTGTAAATGTATCTGTATCTCATCTGCTTGGTCAGCAACAGACGTAGGTATCAATCTAAGCCAAGTTTTAATATGCACGGGGCGTCAGTCAGGCAAGTCAGCATCAGCTCAGACCAGTCCATTGGATAGCAAGTCAATAGCAATTGCAGGCCAAGAGAAACACGAAATTTGCGCAAATTTTTATTGCACTTTTCCTGGAGCGAATGTTTGCTGCGGTTTCTGAATTGTCTAGCCAACTCCCCCACTTCCTACCTCTCCCTTACACACTGTCTGTCTTTCTGTCTGTGTGTGTGTGTGTGTGTAATTTGGGCGAGTTTATTTGCCATATTCCCACGATATAGTTTGGTCCAGCTCGACGCTGCGGGCAGCTCTAATGATTTTCTGCGCGGAAAATAGTGCAAAACGGCGCATAATGAATGCTGCGTCGTCCACGTCCACATCCACATCCACGTCCGACATTCAAAGCAGACTAACTGACTAAGAGACTGACTGACTGGACGGAGAGAAGTAACCCTATACTATGCTATACCTTTGGATGGACGAACTGCGTTGAACCCACGCCCGACCACCGCCAAGTTGGCGCACAATTAATTGCCAGGCGCCGCACAATGCTTTTCTGGTTCGGCCCCAAAATTTCTTGGAATTCCTGGGAAACACTTGTCAGTCCTTCATTCCACTCTTGGTGTGCCTTATTGTGTGCCCCAAAACGCAACGCGTCTGCGTAAGCCGGTGGCAGTAATCGATACCTTGCTGTGCCAGTGCCGCTCCAGCCTCAGCTCCAACTTCAGCTCCACAGATTAACATCGGCGACGTTTAGCATGCAAAAAACCAGAGAGGAGCACCAAAGAAACAAAAAATAATAATAAAATACGATCCTTGCCACGGTTATGTTGGCCATCTAATAACCATGGGGTGCTGTTGTTGCTCCGGCCTTTAACCAAATTATATGGCCAGCCACAAAGCACAAAAGCTTGAGGTGTATCGCTTAGGTTTAGTACACAAGTATCTGCATAGGTTGGTAGTTCTCTCGGCTTCTGGTTTTGCCAGGATGAGTTTTATGGGCTTGTGATTTCTTTTGAATTGGCTACCTGTCGGGCCTATCGGGTCTTTAACTTTGAAGAACGAAAGTAAAACTTACAGCAGTCGCCCATAAAATACTGATTGCTTATTATATTGTACTCTACGAGTAGACAAATCCCTCAGATGATTCAATGAACATAATGCCTTTTAGTGGTATTCAAATTGATGAACAATTTGCTTTTTTGTAAATTTGTGTTATTTAACCGGGTTTTAATAACAACAATATTATAATTGTTCTGCGTATGATTATTCTTTTAACTATAAGCTAAAATTTAACTTATATTTGAGAAACGCAAAACATGCATTAAATATGGATACTTTTGATTGTTAGTCCAATTTATTGATAGTCCTACAATTAACATTTTTTCGTATTTGTTGCATTTGAATATTTCTGATATCTATAAGATAAGTTAATGTACTATGTAATGGGCATTTCCACCAGCAACAATCATCATAACGACACCCTGTATCGACTTCGGGAACTATATAAACATTATCTCAACAGAAAAGTGAGTTAATGCTACGAGTTCGACTGGAGCTATCCATATAATTAAGTGTACATAAAAAAGCCGCAAAGATAACTGCTTAATGTGCCAGCTACTGTTTTTATTTGATGCATATATTTTACTAAACAGCACCACACACACTACAGCAGCCATGGCGACCATCAATCGCAGAAGAGCCACTACAGAATCATTTTATTATCTAAATACGCAAAAAAAACAAGTAATAGTATTGTTGTCAAGAGTTCTTCACTAGAAAATACCCTGTACCAAGTTTTGGAGTACCCTAATACAAATACGCACTCATAAACTTACATCTAGTCAGAAATATAAGGTTTTTTTTGAAGGAGCCACCAATATGCCTGAATAATAATTGCCCGTCCAAAACAAATTTAAATAAATAGATGGGACTATCGATTGGAGTCGCTATCAATTGTTTTGTTTAGACTAAAAATAAACACTTTCCTACATGCGGAATTTTCGAAATAAATGCTCTAAGAATTGCTTACGAATTTCGACGCTACTTTCAATAGAATCGATATCGATACTATTGACTTGCCTGCATTGTCAAAAGCTTTCCTCAGCTTCCCCCTATTGAAAGATTTTGTTGTATTGATCCAAATGAACAAGGATATGAAGTGAAGCTATATTTAAGAGCAGAAAGAAGTTATCAAAAATTTAAAAAAAAGCTTGGTATAGAAGAACCTACAGACTTCATTTGGTATCTTTATCTCAAGAAATCTATACGACGAACATGGCTAGAACAACTTGTCTGTCGAAGATAATAACTTCTTCTGCCTATTACATACATTTGCCGAACTTTATTATTCCGTTATTACCAATTTTATTGGTACGAGGTATAAAAAAAGAAAAAGAAAGAAATCAATTGATGCTGCTGCTGATGCTGTTGCTCTCATTGTGCTCTTCGGTGTGTTTATGTCCGATTGGTATCTTAGCCACAATTTAATGATGGACTGCCAAAAGCACACTTCGACGTCATCATCGACAACGTCGCCGTCGCCGTCGCCGTCGCTGCCGCCGCCGCCGCCGACGCCGCCGCATAATTTTTCATATTTTTATGATTTGTTGCTACCGGGTACTAAACCCGTTTGCAGAGCGCTAACCATGGAGCTGCTACCGTTGGCTGCATTTGCTTTCGATTATCTTAATTTGCGTGCGAAACTGACTTTTTTGTGCCGGAGCCGAGAAGCCGAAGCCGATGCTGAGTGGAGTTCAGGCTGAAGCTGAGTCTGGGGCTGAGGCGTAAGCCAAACCCCAAATTGTGTGTGTACGGAAATTTTCCCATGACTTGGGTTCTGGCTTCGGCTGTGGCCTGTATATTTTGCCCGGCGGTGGCTTGGCCAGAAATTACCCAACTTAGCCAGAGCTGAGGCTCAAACTCAGTCCCAGACTGCTGCACGGACTCTGCCAGTCTCTGGATTGATGGTTTGTTGTGGCTGCTGCACTTTACCGGCAGCGGCAGCGGCAGGCAATTAGCACAAGGATGCCGCAGCTAAATAATTTGACGCGCCTCGAGGCAAGTGTTTGGTTTGAGCACCCCACACCCCCCATTCCGGCTCCAGCCTGGGGTGGGAGCACATGGCGCACTTACATATTTGCTCTGCATTTCATTTCGAGCATCAGCATTTTTTGAGGAAAACTGCTCAGTCATAGGAGGCGCATCAATTAGCTTGGACGCACGTCATCAAATATTGGCCCAAACAATTAGATATGCTGGCCAGCCAGATACAATATACAGATATTCAGATATCTGGTGCAACTGCAACTGTTGAAATGGAGCTACACATTGGTATTTGTTATAGCGGGGTAAAAAATAGCCTGCGTTCCGATACCCATTCGAAATGTGTTAATGAAATTAGCAGCATAAAATATCTGCTTGCAATGTTACAGATACAGATACAGATACAAATGTATCTGCGCATGCTAATTGACAAAATTAACACCAATGGCCGCACAATACGCAACGGTTTCAGTTAGTTTCACTCAGGAAGCTCCAATGCACTTGGCCACCTCTCTGGCCAGGTTATGGAGATTTGAGTTTGCCCTTTCCTTGGCTTTGGGATTCCTTTTCGAAGCAGTTCGCTGTCTGTTTGCTGCGCTCTGTTGTTGACTGTGGCATGTGTTAAAAATTTCTTGGTTTTAATTAGTGTTATTTATTATTTAGAGCATATTGATATAGTTTTCGTTGTTTAACGGTTGTTTGTTTCGGTTTTCTTGGCACTGGCTATTGGCTGTTGGCATTTGTTGTTTGCTTGCCGCTAAGCGTAGAATATATTTATAGAAATCCATCAGATTTTTACCACATCTTTACACGTTATGACTCTGCTTTTATTTGTGCTCCGCGTGCGAAACAGTCGCGCGTCGTTTGAACACACAATGAACTCTTTCCAGAGAAAATTTTAAGAAAAATATTGATGGACTTCGTTATGGGAATTCCAAATATTTCACCTGCTAAGTGGATGCGTTGAATGAAAGCTGGCCCTCCAATAGGAACATAGGTATACGAACATGAATGAAGGGGCTCGAACCCTTCTTGCAATGTAAGATAAACAAATCAAGTAGTAACGTTGCGGTCAGAAGCTTATGACTGCTATATGCTCTTTTCCCAGTCTCTTTCCTTAATTGCGGGGGTGGGCATGGGCGTGGCAAAAATATTGTTGGTACCATTATTAAAGGAGGTGATCAGTAGTGACTATACCAAATTTAGTGACTCTAACTTTGAAATTGTGGGAGATGTATCATTTTAGTCGTTTAAATAAGCGTGACTTAAATTCTTATAACAGTTCGGTAACAAATTTGTTTGCAAGCTTTAATAATGTCGAAAATGTAGAATTTAAGTGATCGGGCATTGCACAAACCCGAAATACTAATTTTTCCATTGGCAACAGATTAAGAATAATTTACATTTTAGAGTGTAAGGATTCAAATTTAGGATATATGTGTAAAATTCATTTAGCGAATATTTATTTGTGTCTGTACACATGAGTCATGGCTTCTACGTTTAAATATTGTAAGTGATAATACTTTTAAATACTGAAATAATTAAGTTTATTTAATTGTTTTCTTTAAAATTCTCTTGTATGTTAAGGGCATACATCTATTTATTTTATGGAGAATATATAAAGAAGTTGGTTTAGCAATTGTTGGAAAGACTTAACTATAATTTCTTTGCTTTTAAATATCAGTACAAAAGCGGTCAAAATATTTTAAAACGTTTTGGGGAGAGACTGGAGCTCAAACTCGTATGGCTTAAGGGGAAATTTTTTCAAACCGTGTTCCATGGTTTATCGGAATTCAGAACAGCTAAAAATTTCGATTCCGAATGATTTGATCAGAATCGGAAATGGCAACAGGCCGGAAAATGGGTTTATTTATTATTTATTACATGTCCCTACAGAATATGGGTTAGGACTACTCGTATAATTAAAATATATTAAATGTATACTACTTGGATTGATAGACCCACATATCTTGGCGCCTGATACGTTACGTTCTTGTTGTTTAGTTAAATTAGAGATTGACTGATGACAAAATGCTCTAATTTTAAATGATTTTACCAATGGCTTTCGTTAACCAATTGTTCGCCTAGCAAGCAAGCCCACAACAACAACAACAACAACAACAAGCAAACACCCACCAGTATCACCCACGCAAAAGACAATGGACGTCAAGAGGAGCCCCAGAGGAGTTACTTCTGGCTGTGAGAGGCTGCCACAAAGGTCAGGCAAGTGGGGCAACGGATTGGAGGTAGGAGAAGGAGCCATCAACAGCATCACACGTGAGTTTTACACATTTCAGAAGCAATGGCCCCAGAAGTCGATGCGCCATCGTCCCTGGGGTTATCCTCATCCTGGTGGACGGCGCGACGACGCGTCGTCTTGGTCCGATTGCCAACGTGGTAATGTCAATCGCACTGTGCGGGTTTAACTTATGGCAAAACATTTGAAGCACTAATTAATTGGAGCTAAATAAAATGGCACAGCAGCCGTGAAGGAGTCGAGCGAGTGAAATTCGCTGGTGTTGTTGCTGTTTTTTGTGTGTGTGTGCTTTGTTTTTTGTGGTGAATTTTTGCGAGAATCGCAGAACGTTGTTGGCGCTGTTGCTGATGCTGGGTACGCATGGGTCTGCCATGTGGAGTCGGATACGGAGACTGCTGGGACTGAGAAGATTACGAGTGCCAGATAAATGTGAACTACAAGTTGCCAATACAAGAGGCCATTAAAACCGGCAGCAGTGGCCACAAAAATAAAAATAAAATCCCAGCCAAAGAAATTGAAAGCAGCGCGAGAAGAAAAGCAACGTTATGCAGTTTCTAGAACACTTGCATACACACACACACACATGTCACACACACACCCTATGCACACACACACACACTCGTTTTTTCAAATCGTATTGACAAATATCGAAGCGTGCGAAACAAATTGAAATTAAAAGTTTGCATGTTGTGCATTTTTGATGCGTTGCTGCCGCTGATTTGTAGGGCCTGAAAGCTAACGAGATGTTGCACGATAAACTCGAAATTGGATCTGTTTGGCTCTATAGGGTCTGTTGCATCAAATTGGCGCTAAGCCTTACCTTGTAAACATGCCGGCTGCCTGTTGCTGCTGCTGCTGTTGTTGCTGTTGCTGCTGGCTGTTGGCCTGTTGCTGCTGCTGCTGCTGTGCGGCCTGTTGTTGCTGCTGCTGCTGTTGCTGCTGTTGCAAGTGTTGCTGCTGTGACAATGTGGCCGTTTCATGTTGTTGAAAGCTATGATGCGTGTGCATATGTTGCTGCATGTGATGTTGCTGGTGTTGCAAGTGTTGCTGCTGCTGCTGCTGTTGTTGCTGGTGTTGCAGCTGCAGCGCGTGATGATGTTGCTGCTGCTGTTGCTGCAGGGCGAGCGCATGCGTGGGCGTGGCCAAATGCGTGACTGCCACCGCTGCCGCCGCCGCTGCCGCCGCTGCTGCTGCTGCTGCTGCGGTTGCTGACAGAGCTGAGCTGGGCTTCTCCAGGCCACGTTTATCCGCATACATTTCGTGGCTGGCACGTTTGCAAATATTTGTGCAGATACTAAAATTGGAGAGTGACATCGACAGTTTTCGGATTTAATAAACTTGTTTAATATTTGGCTAAATTCTTAGGCCAATAATAATAACAATCATAATATCAATCAATATGGGAGTCTTAATGAAAGTCTGCAGACTTTTTTTGCTTTGCTAATGAAATGAAACAACAATTGTTGGTTAGTGTGGCCAGACAAATACACACACACACACGCACATATGGTTACACTGAAATTGGTTCAGTTTTGTTGGCATTGTTCGAATTGTGGCACAACAATAAGCATTTTTTGAGGGCGAGCCATCTAAAGAATTGATTTGCATTGTTGTTGCCCGGTCAACAATTGAGCCGTTGAAATCGCTCAGTGGCATTGGGGGATTGAAGATATATGAGCACTATCCTAGCTCTTATATCATGTGCGGCATTACGATGAGTTGGCAGTTTTGCTGCTCCTATGCTGGATTGCATAAGGAAAATGATTTATGGCCTGAGATTCGACATGGTGTTGGATAAGTTGACGCCGAGACTTATGGAATGCGCTACTAAATACCTAAAGGGCTTTCCTCAGTCTATAATAGATCATATTGCATAATATTGATATTGCACATGTGAATGCCTGATATATATGTATGCGAATAAAAATTCTGTTTTAGGCCCTAATGGTTTGTCTTTAGTCAAAAGTAGTTCATATTCCAAATTAATAATTTATTTTCCATTTGTAGCTGTCGGAAATACACTTATGTGCATACAAATGCTCGCTTAGACCCTGATTTAAATTCAATTAAGATCTCTAGACGAGTTATGCTAAAATTTGAAGAGCCTAGACAAAAGTAGGCATGAATTTCAAGCAATATTTTCGCTCAAGTTGAATGACGCATTTAAATTTAAATAATGTTTTGTGACTAAGAATTAATGGAAAATTTGTCATATATATGCGTACGAGATTACAAATTGTTATTTATGCAGAGTATGCTATAAAGCAGCTTAATGTGCACTATTAACAACATTAGAAGTGCCAAATAAATATTGTCTGTGAACTCAGCGGAAGGCTTAACGAACTTTCAAGTCCCCAAATACTCAATCATTATTAAATTAATTGAAGTGCTATTTGTTATTATCTGTTTACTATATTCATTATAAGACCTTAATTTAGTTTATGCAAAATGATTAAGTTATTGTGTTTTAAAACAATTTTTATTGATAGTTGTTTAAATTTAGAAATGAAAATGTTGTGTAATAACTTATGCGACTATTGGATTCTATTAACATATTTAGAGAAAACTACTAGAAACGCTAAATTTCATTCATTCTTCTACTATTTAAAACTATTTTTTGTGCACTTATGCCAAATAAAATATATTTATACTCTCAACTTTACAGAATGTTGCGTTTCATATCACTTCCGTATCTCCATTAACTTCATCACTAAACTCCATTAATACTGTAGTTAAACTTAAGGACAAGATTTGGGAAAATAAAAGCTTGAAAAATTAAGTTCGAGTATTTTAAAAAAAAACATAAATGATTTTGTTTTATTCGCCAGGCACAAGAAAACATAGTGATTGGAACTTGATCTGTCAAGCTAATTATAAAATGAAGATAAATGTCTGCTGACTTTAAAGGTAAATTAATTGAATTGTCACAATTTATGTAGATTGAATTAACTTATAAGATTTATATGTATACAGTCTTTGGCATAAAAAGGCCATAAAATATATTTAGTATTAAAAAGTCAAATTTCTACATATTACTGTATTTATTGTCTTTCTTCAATAAAATTTCAATATTTTTTAACCACACACATGCTCAACTATCACTTTCCATAAGATTTGAACAATTTTGGATGGCACTCTAGCTGGCGCCAAGAAAGATCTCGATGTACTGCATAGGATTCTTTAAAATGCAACAATTGAAATTAGTTTTGTAAATGAATTTGAATTTTGTACTTCAATATTCACTACCGGCTGCGGCCATCTTCTGTTTGGGGCCCGGCTTTAACAGTCCGTCTCACCGTCTATGGCTTTAACTGGTTGGCTTGGCTTAGTTGCAACTCATTGTCAAGTGAACTTATCAGGGTAAAAAAATTTGTTCGAGTTGACGTTTGGAGTGCCATCGAGTCGGTGCTTGATTTGTTTGGAGTTGTTTGAATAGGGACCACCAAAAAGTCATTGAATGAAATGAAGAACGCCGAGATACATTTGTCTGTGTGTGTTGATTTTTGATTTTATTGTGGCTACATTTGCTCTGTGATTGTGCGCAACTGTTGGCTGGCTTTTTAAGTATTTTGTTATTTGATTTCTATCAAAGTTAATAATGAAATTGGTAAATCGCGTTTTTGGAGTGTGTGCGTGTACTTGTTTGTGTGTGTGTGCGTACGGGTGCGGGTGCGAGTGCGAGTGTAAGCTTTAACTGGGGCCTTGGGGTCTTACCTTTTCTCGAAAGATTTAATTTGCGATATCCATTGGGCACAGCAGGTACAGCAGAGTACACAGCGTATATAGTAATATAATAATGTATTTGCTTAATGCTTTTGCATAAATTATAATTTATTATATGAATTTTTGATTTTGTTTTGTTTTGCACAATGTTTGGCACTTTATGGCAATGCCAAAGCGAACTTGTTGCTATATTCAACAATTTATATTTCAATTACAATTGAAATATTTTGCATAAAGATCTCAACTCTCAAATGGTTTGTTTTGCACAATAAAATATTATTTTATATTATTTTGAACATTGCATATTCATGGGCTCTCACAACACACTTTGATTATATCTGTAGCTCGACATGATTTATGGGTTTCTTAGCGATGAACCTTACAAATATATTTGCAAATCTAATGACGCATATCGCACATAATAGCAGCGCCTCACTTAATTAACTTTAGCACTTATGCATGTTGGGGTGAACTGGAGAACAGAACCAACCACAAGTCGAGCTCCCGACAACCCGATTCCGATTCCGATTCCGATTTCAATTTCGATACCGAGAACGATTTCGATGACAATGACGATGACGATAACTGTGCACTTCCGACGGCTTTAACTCGTCGTTGTTGTGCCTTACTGGCTATGGAAATCCGTTCAGCTCGCTTCACAAATCGCTCTGTGTAGCCAACCGTGTAGAATGCGCGCGTGCACCTTTCTGTGCGGATCACCGAAGCGACACAGAAGCAACAAACTTGATTTCGAAACAGGTAAGGTAGCTTTCGTTCAGTTTCAGCTCAGGAGCTCCCACACAAGCAGAAGTCGAGCTGTTTCTGTGTGTATTGGTGTGGCCTACCCAATGCGGTTAGCGATCGAGCACTGAGAGAAATTTTGGTAACTCAGGAAGGATGTAGTGAGACAATAAGTTGGGTAAATAAAAAAGATTAAATAGGATTATTAATTTGATTTGTAAATGTTGAAGAAATGCACTTTAGTATATATATTTATAAGAAAATACCAGATGGTCAGATATGCTTTCTCAAGTATATTTTCGTACTTCCTTGACTTGCTTAAATTGCATTTGGGATGGGAACATTTGACTGGAGTTCGTGTCCGAAACTTATGTGTCAGGGATCAACAGCCTATCACCAGGCTTTTACCTGACAACTCTGGCGCTAAGAGTCCACAGTGGTCTTAAAGATCAATTTAAAGAACTTATCTACTTAAAAAGAGTTAAGGTAACTATACATATTATATACATAGTGTAAGTATAAGGTAGAGTAAATAATAATAAAACCAAATGGTGTTTGTTTAACATACAGAAAGAGTAAATATATCAAGTTCTTCATACAACCGAGTGTTCACTCTGTCGAGGTCTTTATATAATTCATAGAAATGTTTGGGTATAGCTGCAAATAGCCTCAACTATTTTTCTTTCGATTAACATTCGCTCATTTCGCATTTATAAGCCAACTTTTTCTGACAGTGTAATCGCTTGATCTTGCCCAGGTACTCAGTAACACATACACAGCCAACTGACCAATACAAAGAGCCAAGCGACTCACTTGTTGCCGCCCCTTTAACCACATGCACACACTCGCACACATAGGAGATATGTTGTGTGTGTGTTGTTGCCGGCTCTCGTAACTCATTAGCTGCTAATCTATTCAAATTAGCCATTAATCAATTAAGTTTGCATTTGTTAAGCCGATGACTACTGTAGGCCAAAAATATCCACATTGAGCATACAGCCAAGCGAATTTAACGATTCAACAGGCGATTAGTTATGCACAAGTATGCATAATTTTGCGCTACTATTCATAACATGCTAACCAATACTCGAAGTTCAGCTTTACGATGAGTTGGCAACTCTGCCGAGGCCCACAGCTTACCTGTGTGTGTGTGTGAAAGTCTGTACGCTTGTGTGTGTTGCCTTAACGCGGCTCGCTGATTGGTCAGCATTCGCTAAGCTCCGTTGGAAAAACTATTTACAATTTTGTTGTTTTGCTTTTGCTTTGATTTCGCCTTTCGCTATAAAAGGCAGCGAATTTGTGTGTGAGCCAATGAGGCAACGAATTCGCTTCGTGTGCGTGTGCGTGCGTGTGTATGAGTGTGTGTGAGTTATTATTCCATTTAGCTAGATTTAATCGCTTCTAATTAACCAATTAAAATGGCGCCGGTTAGTGCAAACAGTTATTAACAGTACTGTATGTTTAATATTCTTATAAAAAAAGCTTACGTATGAATAATTAAATGTAAATTTATTTATATATAGCTTAATCATAAAGCTAAAAACTATGATAAGGTAAATCTATAGTATGACCGGTAATATTTTAGTAGGTACTTATTACATATAAGAAGTATTAATACTAAGTATTTAAAATTGTTTTGTGTAGGGTAATTAATTATAACTAGTTATTCAATTTGTTCGATTTCTTAGAGTGTGAATTATTTGAAGCAATACTTGATACATTCATTTAAATTGCACTCTGATTAGTCCAATAATACTTACTAACCAATAAATACGAAATTTATATTTTTGTGGAGCGCGGAATTTAACTAGTTTAATACACATTACAAAAAAAATAATAAGCTGTGAATTTACACACATTGAATACTGAACTAAGTCGATTCAATTAAAGCTATTTTCTGCAGTTTCTTATTATGACGAATATTATGACGAATGATTCCAGATATAGCCAAAACATTGAGTCTATCTGTAAATAAAAACATTAACAATTTGTTGAATACTCTTGTATAATATAACCGATAGTATTAATTAGTAGTTAAATAAAACAGAACAGGTAATTGAAATGTTCGTGTTTGTTAAATTTCTCGATAAACAAATGTAACACTTAAAGCTTAAGATGCAAATGTAATTAACGATAAATGTAATTAAACGCTGCTTGGGGAAAGATATTTCAAAGAACAATAATAATAGTAATTGGATATTATAAAAATAATAATTTAACAGGAAATTGAAATTGTAATTGGATATTATATAAAATAATAAATTAGCAAGAAATTGAACACGATTGCATTAATTTATGTCTCAAATTTGCAAATTAACTTGCTTATTGTAAATATTTTTTATTTTCCTATAACCAACCTTATAAGGTTGATCTGTTAGTAAATTGAATGTTTTAATTGAAGAATCTTTCACGTAATAAACTATTAGAAGAAATATGAATAGAACAAAGATAATTCTAAAATAATTAATGAATGTAGAAACTTATTTATTTGGGCCATTAGTTGAATTAGTGGACTGGCACAAATAATGTCTGCATAATTTATTGGTCTGACCCATTGGTGCGGGCACGACATCAATTGTACATAATGATCATTCTAAGAAACTTAAAACCACAGTCAATGACTCGAAAACAGGACTCGTGTCTTTTTTTTTGATGGCTTAGAATTTCAGCTATCAGTCAGTTTTATGGTTAATGTTTTGAGTTCATGAAATGCTCGACAGAAATTAGCATATTTCGAATGGAACATAAACAGATCGTGCCTTGGGGCTTGACGCTATATGCAATGCATATTCAATTAGCCAAATCAAAGAATCGAACGCCTTTAGGTGTAAGACAGCAAGAGGTAATTGATTGAATACAAATGAAACCTTTAATTGGCTACATTTTGTCAACTCAAGGAGTAAACTTTAAACAAATTCAGAATAGGAAACTTTTTCAATTCCCAATTGTGGTCTAGAAAGTCAGCTTAGTTTTGAGAGCACTTCTATAGCTTCCTTATAAAGAAATATGTTAAAATAAATATTAAAACTGTAGCAGGAAAATGCGTTTTCAAACTTCCAAAAGGGAATGTATCTGACTCCATAACGCTATTCTATATACAAAACTTTTTTATATTTATTTGAATGAATTGTTATCATTGCTAACTGGCAACATAAGTCGCTGTTATTGATTGCACAGTGAATACAAATACATATATTTATAGATTAAAGGTTTGGCTGGAATTTGAACCCGCAGCTAGCACTCTATCACCTATGATATACCTTGACACATGTACAAGTCCTGGATAGAAAGTCAAATACCTTTTTCGCATTTAGCAGAAGCAATCGCTGACTAATTTTCGCAGCTTTTGTCTATTGTCACATCAAATTTGAAAGTTCACTCAAATCTAAGCTGACCAATAAGCACGCAAGTCGGAGGACTGGAATCAGCTGTATATATTATATTTAAAACAAAACGGCTTCAAAAGTGTGATTTTTAATAAACCTTTCAGGCAAACCAGTCGGCGGCTAGAAAAACAGCGGAACTTAGTGAGCGATTAGTTCTGTTGAATGAGTCCATGTTAATTATTCAGATTATACCTTTCCAGCTTGAACTTTCGGTCGACAGCTCAATGAAAATTAAATAAACAAATTAAGGTAAAATTGTAAGCCTGCGATGAGCTCGGAAAATATCTAACTTTACAGACTACATGTAAGATATTAACGTCATTGCTCAACAGTCGAACGAGTTCAGAAGGGAAGGAAACTAGAAGTCTGGAGAATCTTTAGAATATGCTCAGTGAAATAGCTGAAGCCACAAAAACTCATTGGTAGGTTAAACGGACAATCTTGGCTAGCTAGTTTTTGGGCATTTCTAAACATCAATGATGAGTCATTTAGCCAAACAAATCACATACAAATTTATCGGTCACCCTTTGAACTCGGCGCGTGGCAAGGCGAGTCACCAAAAGCCACTGGAAACATGGCTACGTGATGAGTCAAGCACGTCTACTTAGCTATCAGTTGGTGGCATGCATATTAACTAGGACTAAGTGTGGCTAAGCTCGGATTGAGCCCACATTGACGCCGTCTGCAGTCGCGGAACTATTTTAGATCAGTCATGGAGCGGAAGTCAGGCAGCACGCGCCGCTTGCTGGCCTGGTTAGGGCTTTGATGGCACCGAAGACTGGCCAGCAGTTACGCTGGCCATGTTTGCGCATAATTGTTGGGCCTGCGGGCGGCAAGGCTGCATCATAAAACTGGGAAGATATCGACGCCTCTCTTACACACATTCCAATGCTCCAGTTGGCACCATATTGGCCAAGAGCAATCCCACGCCTATAAAAACCGCCGCACGAGTCAAATGTCGTATTTCATTAGCTGATGTTAACGTTGGCTCAGCGGTGGGCCACAGATCCTAACACTCAATAGCAATAGAATTGTAAACTTGCCGGTTCAATGCGCCTACAAAAACCAAAAAACCCGAATTGAATTACATGAAAATGCGCATTGCGTTGCGGAAATCGTACAAACTGGTCATGAAAAATGCATCACCCGGCACTCGAACAGCCAGGCCAGACAGACAGACGGTCAGACAGCCAGACCATAAAAGTTGGGCCAGACAATGACGACAGCCTCTTGGTTTAGGGTCTGTGTCTGGATCTGGCTCTGACTCTGACTCTGGTTCTGGTTCTGTTCCTGGCCGGGTGATGAAAATGTACGACTTTTCGCTTGCGGCGCTAAGTGAGCACACAAAAATTGTTTATATATTAATCCCACTGCAGGGGTATGCTAACTATGTTAGTAGACATGTAACGCGGTTAAACAGATCCATTTCGGACCCGGTTCATTTTGTTTACGTTCACTTAAGCTTGTGATCGAACTTGTTTTTGATTCTATTATTCACGATAGCTGAATCTACCCGGAAATGGTTGCAGTTCACCTTAACTATAAATGTTTGCAATGAATTGCAGTGGTGCAAATCTAGAAATGCTTTGTCTCAACATTCTCTTAACGGCAATTGTTATGTATTAAGTAGTCTGACCACTTTTAAACAAAATTTTATATTCAGTTAATGATGAGCGAACGAAACGCAAATCTCCTTAAACGCAGAAATGCCTTCATGAAAGTAAAACACAGAAAGTGCTTTCAATTATAAACATTTTTCTTATATCTTATTGTATCCATTAGAGGGTATTATTGTCTTGTAACACTTCATAATCGATGTACATAGCTTTTTTTAAATCATGACATCGAGTTGACATAGTATTGCCATAGCTGTCTGTTTCTATCCGAATTTATCCCTCAGTTTTGAACGAATGTTTGTAGTGCTTCGGCTTACACAAATATCCAACAGTTATATGCAAATATACTAGGTTCTTACTAATTTCACTTTTTTAATGCAACAAATTTTAAAGTTTACTATAATCGATTTGTCAACCAAGTATGTATTTATAAATAAATCAATTTATGAACAAGAAAAGAATGTAGATATAAGTTATTATAATAGGGTTCATAAGGGTATTCCAGTTTCAGTAAGTTTGAGCCTCTTAACTCTCCTATTTAGTTACAGTTTCAGAGACACGCACTGAGATAGTAGAGAGAGAGAGAGACAGAGAGAGTGTGGGAGAAAGAGAGCGACAGAGAGCGGCTTGTTGTTGAGTGGTGACTGTCTGATCTGTGGTCCGGAGGCCCCCGGGGGCGACCAAACTTGACCAAGTCAATTCGATGCAAACGGAGGACGACCAGCCGTCTAGGTGGTGCTGGCTGGTGGTGGCGGCGTAGGCCTAGGCCCAAGCTGGACTCGCCGAAATCAATCGATTCGACATTATTATTAATTTTTCATAACTTCTGCTGGCGGCCGGCGGCTGGCGGGTCCAGTGTGCAATATGGCGCCCTAAAACCCGGCTCCATGCCATGTGAAACTAATCTATTTGTGCGGGCAAAAAAAGGGCCGCCTTCAGTTTAGCTCAGTTTAGTTCAGTCCAGTTCAGTTCAGTTCGTCCACATCATCGTTGTTGGGCTCTTCATCGACTGCGGGCCAGGTAGTTTCTTTGAGCGTGTTATCTGCTATCGCTGCGCTTTGATCTTTTACCGCTTCTGCTTTGCATAATAAATTCGCTATCGATGAAAACTAACTTGCAACTTGGTCGGTCTTGGCCCAGGTCTAGGGGTCTTAGGGAATTGGGATTTCCCGGCAATTTGTTTGGCAGCGCTTTGCCAGCGCCTTTGGCCATTGGCTGTTTAATTCGATTGCCTGCGCGATTTTTGCTTCGGCTTAACCATTTTATTACAATAGCATAATTTTTTACTATGCTTAATGAGTTCTGCTTTGATTAGTTTTTCAGATTTTTTTCATCTTGTTGTTGCTGTTGTTGTTGTTGTTGTTGTTGGCGTTATTATTGTCGGCATCAGCTGCAGCTTATAGCTTCAGTTTTTGCCTTCGGCATTATTTGTTGTTTGTTGGGTGTCGTTGGCAAAGGCTCAATTTGTTGAGGTGGAGTCCGAGGTTGAACTGGAACGGGGCTTCAAGTAGTTAGCATTTGCTTATTGAAATGTTGCAAATTGATGTTTCTCTCTGCCGCTTAGCCAACACAATTAACTTACCAAAATATTCGAACATTCCTCTTGGCGTCATATGATAAATTATTATTTAGCAACTTAAGGCTCGTTTAAGATCGTTCTTGGCAACTATATAGGGGTATTATATAATTCGATTGGGTGCATTCTTAACCTTCTATAAGTATGTATACTAGCAGCTCGAACTCGAACTCTATTCGAGTATACCTAAATTTACATAAATGCATATTTGGGTTATATCTAATTTTGTAAAAATACATGTGAAACTATTTGTGTTTTAACTTGGGTTAATTTCAATAAGTGTTAACAATGCAATCTCTTGCTATCTGTCTTCTTCTCTCTCCTACTCTTTCGCTCTCTCTAAATTCAGAATTTTGAATATACGTTAACAGAGCTTACGCTGCTTAACACTGCTTAACAGTGTAACCTGCAATGCACTGCTTGATACAACTGCTTCTGTAAACTGCTCATGCTGACAGCTTTTGTATGTCAGCAAAAAGACTGTAATGAAAAAACTGCAGCCACTCTAAGGCTAATTGCTATGAGATCTGCCTTTAACGACAGTTAGGTTTAAAAAAATAAATCACATAAGATTAAAAAACATGATCTAAATTTAACCCACTAAGTATTAACCGGTATTAACCGCAATTAGATAAAAATGTTTTACTGCAACAATTTTAAAAGATTCATTTAAAGCACTTTACTATTTTTATTTATATAGCTTATTTGGGAAAAACATCAAAGTATCGTAATATTGTTAAATTTTACAATGCGAGTTTCTCTGGTGCCTGAAAAAAGTTTATTTCTAGCAGTAGGAATTATCGATATTATTTATATAAGAATTAAACCCAACCCCCTTAAATATTTAAGAATTAATTAAAATCTTTTAATCAATTTGATAAAGCTGTCCAAATAGCAAGATAGCAAAAAGCAAATTTAAATACAAATAAATATTTTTATATGTGTACAAGAAAGTTAAAAACTCAAAGTGTTGAAACTTGATTGATTGTGGATAAAAAGATATCATACTACAAGGTTTCAACGATATTTTAAAAGCGGTTAAGTGTTTTGTAAAATATTATGTCCCGGTATTTCCATGCGGATTGTCTCTTTCGACAAATATTTTTAATCTACAATAAATTAAATTTATCTCCCAATAAGTAAACTTTTACAATGGTAACCGAGCAAATCAGAGTCGGGACTTGTATTCTTGTATTTCTTTCTATGATAAGCAAAGTTCAGGTTATCAGTAGACCGTATATCAAATTTGTTGACTCTAACAGTAAAAGGGGAGATAAATATATGAATTTTGCCAAATTTCGGGGCAGGTCTGGGCGTGGCAAAAGTCTTAACAACTTATGCTCTGGCTACAATAGCTCCGAAAAAATGCAACGGACGGAGAATGCCCCAAGCCAAAATATTACTTTGTACCATTTTGGAACCGCGTATGGAGGAAATACTCGCACAGCGACTACGAAATCTCATTAGTTTTATTTTGTTTGAGGTGCTGTTAAATCCTCACTATCAGCGAGCTTGTGCCTGATACGTTGTTTTTTTTTGTGTGGTGTGGGGGGAATGCGTATACAAAAGCCACAATCTATATTTGTATGAGATATGAGACCAATATTTCGGCGCGTGGCTATCTTTCGGATTCTCCACTCAGGTGTTTTATTTTTGGGCACTCTGAAGAGGCCTTGACATTGCGCGTGTACGAGTCTCTGAGTATGAGTGGCTGCAGTGCCAAGAAATAATTACCGCAAAAATACAATACACAACAAATAACTTCGGCACATGCAGGAAAAACCGGTACCCAAGTTCAAGCGGTCGACATAATTTTATTACTTTATTGATATTGTATTATAATATACATGCGCGAGTCGCTGACATGTCTAAAAATATCGCCGGACATCTATTGATAACCGAATGTCGCCAGCTGACATTATTTTGGCACGAACCTACAGTAAAAGTGTCATGGGCACGCTAACTTAAATGAGTCCATTCGAATTATGAACAGCTTTGCTACATTCGTGGTCAAGTACAATAGGTGGAAAATATAAATGCTTTTCAAAGGGATCGGATCTTATGGAATATAATGTTTACAATCAAAATTATATAGAAGAATTAAATCAAAATTTAGTTTCGTATTTCTAGAAATATTACCTATTTATTTTCAATATTATTGATACTTTATTGGCTTTTACCCTTATATACACGTATACATTTCCTTGATCAAAACGCCGTCTGTGCGTCTGTTCCATGCAAACAAGCAAGTCAATTGTAAACTTGACTCTGCGCCGTTGTTCTCTATTTTTTTTTTAATGTTTATGTCGGAGCCTGGCGGATCCAATTACTATAGCGTATAGATACGATAGGCTTAAAATTGAGTTATTGAAAGAAATCCCAAATTGTTTTAAATCTGACTACTATAGTAAATTGTAGCTAATAAAAAAACAATCTATTGAATAATGCGTTGTATGAAATAAGGTATATGCTAATTTTATAGACAAGCAAGTATTCAAAATTTATTTTTCTCTACCCTCGCAATTCGGCAAAAGCCTATATCTCCCACATTTATGTAACTGGAGTACCTATATATACATACATATATACTATATGTAATAATGTTCTCCCATTTGGGCGATGGAAAATAGTTAAGATCAGGTTAGTTTATCGTATAACTATCATAGGAGCGATTCAATAAGCGTTTCTGTAAGAGTATATATTTGTTCATTCTTATTCCGTTTGTTTTAGACCACAAGCATTGGCCACATGCGTGAAATGGGCGGTCAAGGGGCTGGCGCGTGTTTGATTTGCTTGCAAAAAATGTTGCCGCTGGTTGATTACGCTTTTTTTATAGTCATCGTTGCTGTTATGCTTATAACACGTTCGCATTGACGCAAATGAGCGACGGCAAACGGCCACGCCCACATAAATTGCCCCCGATCTCCCTTGGGTTCCCCTTTGCACTTTGTGCTGTCTACACTTTGTGGTACAGTGGCAGTGCTAGTTAATTTTCCCTTTTGGTGGCGCGCAAAACGTTTACAGTGAATCTGACGCCATTTTTGGAAGTGAAATGGGCCGCTAGCTCTCCCTTGGCCTGCTCACAACTGCTCAATTTGCAACTGCTCCATTTGCCAGTGCTGCCTTCATTTTGCCTGTATCTTTTGTTTTCTGTTCGACTGGCTCACACGTGTTGGCAATTGAAACTGAAAAGTGCCTGCCGCCAAGAAAAAACACCCACGAGCCCATTAAAATCACACATAGACATCAGGGGAGGGAGGCAGAGGGTGTAGAATCAGACGAGAACCAGAAAGAGAAGAAACAGAGCGAGAGAAAGAGTCATGGTTTTTTGGTGTGGGAGGGGGAGGTAGTACGACAGCTGATGACTGTCGACTCGTGTGTTATGCTAATTTCTATTTTATTGTTTTCGCTACGCTTTTTGCATTGTGTGCTTTGCTTTTTTTGTTTCTTAAGTTTGCAATGCCTGGCGGGGGACAAAGCATTGCAAACCGGAAATCAGACTCGCTGTTGTGTTTACCGTTAGTTGGCATCCCTCACCTGCCCCCTGAATACCCGTGGCATAGGGCATTGAATTACCTTTTCATTAGCACGCGCAACGCACATCAACCGAGAGAATCTAACAAAATATTCACACCCACAAACAGACTAGCAAAAGCCGCATATTCACACACACACACACACATATTATACACACAAACAAAACAAAGGAAAAAAGCAATCGGCCGTAACAAAATTTCCGACACGTGCGACAAAATTGACTAAGAGAGCAGGAGAGCAGAGAGGCAACAAGAGAGAGGTAGACGGGAATTAGGGTCAAGCAAGAAGCTTACACGTTGTGTTGAGTTCATATACAAATGTTGCGTCAACATTTGTTGCTGGCAACATTTTCAATTTTGTCAGCCGGCAAAAATAAGTGGGCGTTTTAAATGAAATGTATGTCAACAATTTGCCAAGATTAGATTTGCCGTTAAAAATAGTTGCACATTTGTTTATTCACATCATTCGCCACACGCAAGAATATTTCTGGTCTAAGAAAATTATGAAAAGCTGTTGCATTGTGGACAGGAAGTTGAGACCACAAGCTTACAACTTTTAAAAAGATTGTGATCCCGAGCACATGATAATTGTTTATTATGTAAATACATGCATGTGTGTGATGATTTTGAAAATGCAATTTTCATCCGATTTGTATGCCAATTTATTTATTGAATTGAATCTGACTATCACATTCAAAAATAAAAAAATTAATATAAACCTGTTTAATATTGTTAGGTACAACATTTTTTATTTTAATTTAATTTTTTTTAATTCATTATCTTTGAGTATCGTCGGTATGATTAAAAATAATTCCCTGCCAAATAAACTGATGTATTGGCGATAAAAAGCAATAATGGAAAATTACTTGCAATGAACAATACAATCGGGTTTCTGGAACCAAAGATATTTTCATTTAGAAAACTAAACAAAATTTTCATTACTAGAAATATGAAAATTCTGCATTATCTTACATAAGAAAAAACCAAACAAATGCCCACAGAATCGGTAATGCTATTGAATTTAATATGTTTATACAAGTAGACGCATTGCTTCCGTAGTAAAGAATAAAAATAGTAAGATAAGAATTAAGAGTAACATAAAAAAAAAGAAATTTAGAGTAACTATGCACGTTGGAATTAAGATTTATTTAATTTTATGCTCTGCACGCTTGTCATTTATTGAAAAACACTTTTTCAGTTCCATCGAAAACACTTTTGACAATTGTGTTGGGTGTGCTTTGACTGCTGCTGAAGACGGCCATTTAAACGGCGCGCAGCGGCAGCATGGCTTCATTCCGCTTTGGGCTGTCGTTCCATGCGCCTCGTTAGCGAGTCTGTTCAGTTTTAAAGATTAAAGCTCCAAACACCAAGCATTTACGTACTTCGTGTATGTGTGAGCTGGCGAGAGTGTGTGTGTGAGTGCTCGTGTCTAACGCGTAACGAAAGCGAAAGTTTTGTTTGCGCGCGTGTTGCCAACAGCAGCGTCGTTGGCGTCGTCTGTCTCCTAGATTGCACACACATCGCAGTCACTGCCACAGTCGCAGTCGCAGTCGTCATCATATTCGCCATTATTGTTGCTGTTGTAGGATAGATTAACAACGTGTGAAAACAACAAAAATGCTCATTAGTTTCAATGAGCGTGCAATAAATTAAATAAATCGAGTTTATGCTGCTATATTAAGTCGCGCTCTCTCTCTCTCGTTCTATCAGTGAGTGGGTGTGGGTGTGCGTGTGTGTGAGAGAGTGTAAGTGGCAGTCTCTGTCCAGCATCAAATAAGCAAACAGCTGTTAAGCAAATACAACGGTAATCGCCATCATTCCTGCAACATTTACTGCTAAACGCTATCAAACAAACAACGGGTAAGTTTCGCATTCACATAAATTGGCCCATAAATCTTCTAGCATTAGCCCCCAATACCCCAAAACAGACAAAAAGAAAAAAGAGGCTCATGAGCCACACGTGTCGCCTGTTAAAATTGCATGTCACAAGCAACGTTCAATTTGCAGAGAGCTTTTAACTTGCTCCATCTCTTTCTGTTTCTAGCGGTTTGCTATTACCTTTAATGTGTGTGTGTTTGTGTGTGTGTATGTGTGGGCGAGCATGCATTAAAGCACTTTTGTGACAGTGACGCGCACTCTCGCCGCGCTGCCCTCACCCCCTGCGTTTATGCTGGCTGCCTTGCAGCATAGCGCCTAATCAACGTTTTTGCATCACCTTCTCAAGGACGAATGCCCCATCAGCGTGACCGTATGTGTGTGTGTGTGTGTGTATGCGCGTGTGACTGCTGGCGCATTGTCATTGCCCTTTGCTCTTGCCTTTTGCTCATTGCATACAGCGAAATGCATCTGAACAACTGGCACACGTGGCGTATGTGCAATATCGATTCCTCACAGCAGCATAAACTTGTAAAGTCTCCGACCCTATTAAGTATATATATTCTTGATCAGTATCAAAAGAGATTTCGATTTGGCCATGTCCGTCTGTCTGTCCGTTTGTCTGTATGAACGCGTCGATCTCAGCAACTACAAGAGCTAGAGACACCAAATTTGAAATGTAGGTTCCTGTATACATATACATACATACGTATGTATGTACATATATTATTATTTAGATATTTAATTAATCGCTACAAAAACAAGAAAACATTTCGAAGACCAAACTATAGAAGGACTCTAAACATTTTTCGAGTTCGGCTGTGTTTAAACCAAGTACATCTAAATGAAAAAAATAAGAGCTTAGATTTTGTTTTTATCTTTTTGTACTGTTGTCCAAATGGACACCTGCTTCTAGCTTGATTTTTGTATCTTACAAAAATTGTTTTTGTACACACATTCAACTAGTGTAAGACTTATTTATTTGCGCAATGCCCAAAACTAAGCGTGTGTTAATGGCCCGTTAACATTTCCGTTCCTGTTCTCCGTTTCAAGCTCTCAAAGGGAATTGCCGCTCGTAAAGCTAAGCGTGTGAAGCGTTTTAAGTACGCTCGTATATAACAAACCTTCAGCTTGCCCCAAAATCTAAACAAAACAAGAAAAACAATAACAAATGCGAATGCGAATTGAAAATCGTCAGCGATGTTTATACATATATTTTTTGCATTGGTTCAGCAGAAAAATGAATCAAGCTGTGACTGTGACAACATATTCAACTCGCATTGTGGCAGCTGTTTGTTTACTTCTTATATGAATCAATGTCTTTGTTTGGCTTCGACTTTGATTCTGACATGTGCTGCAATTGTGGGCATTTATGGGTTATTTGATCAATTGAATGCTAATAAAAATAAATTAAACAGATATTATCACACACAAAAGCTTGTATTATAAAATGTTATTACAGTACCTATAAATGTGTTTGTTCATGTAATCAAATAATAAATCAAAATTATTTGATTACATGACAAATGAATAAGGTTACACAATAATTGGTTTTAAAGACGTACGAAATTGTACTTATCTTCAAGCTCTATTCTTACCGAACTAGCTTCAATTCGGTTAAAAATTAAAAATGCGCAAACTAAAAAAAAGTCAAGGGAAGAATTAATAATGGAACTTCTTTTTCTAATTAATGGTTTTGCAAATGTCAACATGAATATATGATAAGAATATCTTATGGCAGCGTTTCCCAATCTTTTTGGCCGCGACCCACCTAATGAAAAGATACGAAATCGAAGCTGCCCTTATGCCATTTTTTTTACGGGGTTGCCCATCTTTGCTCTATGTATCTAATGTAAGAATATACTATTTAAAATTTATTTTCCTTTTTTTTACAATTTTTTTTCGCGGCCCAGCAAACTTTTTCTACGGCTCGGTACCGGGTCGAGACCCACACTTTGAGAAAGGCTGTGTTATGATATAATGATATACAGAAGAGAAGGTCCGAAAGGTAAGGTCCTGAAAAGATCAAAAGTCAGAAAATTTCGAGTGAAAGATGATCTATTCGGTCCTTTGATTTCATAAAATATTTTTAAATTTATTGTAAAGACCCCAACACGTTTTACGCTTAACTTTTTATTAAATAACTGAATGCCAATTGAAACTACTGTGAAATTGAAAAAAATTTATTTAGAGCTGTAACTTGATTGAACAATATGATTATAAACGTAACGTTCACAGATTGCTCGAATTCAGATTCCTTCTTACACATCGCTGACTATTCTATTCAATGAACTGGATGCGTATACGTAATATTTATTAATGCAAGACTTTTAAGTTAAATTTGCAGCAAATTCAGCAACCGGAAGTACTCAAAATATTTGTGCTATCTTATAAAGGTGCAAACTAAACGCGTGTTTCTTCGAAATCTAAACAGACCCATACATGACACCCCATGACGTCCATAATAATAGCTTTATAATTTAGGCTCAAACGCGTTGCGCATTAAAACTTCAACATTAACCAAAAGTTTATAAAATGCCTCGTATCAATATAAACAAACAGTAGCAAAAGCAAAAGCAACAACAACAACAACAAGTACAAACAACAGAAAAACGACCGACGCTCTACTCCAAATTGTATAGACAAAGGGGGGCGGTGCGCTGCCAGTTCGACTACCCCAGCGGCAACACGTGCGTCGTTAATTCAATAAAAACAACGAGAGCAAATCACGCACACAGACAAACACACACAGACGTTTATAGAGACAGCAGCATAAAAATTCATTAACACCATGTGAGCGCATTTCTATATGTGTATGTGTGTCTGACTTTGAATTTGTGCGCTCACCCAGCGGAATTATTTTGATAAAAAAAACCTACCCTCACCTTATTTTTGCTGTTCCTTTGGAACGTTGTTTTTCAGATCTATTTTTTAAGCGCTTTACGCTCGAAATAAGTTTAGAATTTCATGTTTTATAGCAGCGTTTCTCAAACTTATTTGAGTCACCTAATGAAAAAATACCGAAGTACTATCTATTTTACGAAATGGAAGCTGCCCTTATGCCATTCTTTTCAACTGCGAAACCCATCTTCTAATATTGTACTCTTTGGTTTATGTGATGTAAAAATATGCTTTTTAAATTTGTTTTTCCTTTTTTAAGATTTGGAAAACGCTGTTCTATAGTATGCAAAGGCCATATAAAGAAAAGGGACGCTTTCATTCCATTGACCTAGATAATGGCGATCAAGCTAAAATTATCGACAGTTTCTCAGCTTGAAATACGTTTTAAATATATTTTGGGAAATAATAAGCTTAATCAATATGAATGATCGCAGCATGTGCGTTTATTTTTAACGGGCTCTATAAATTCTTTTGGATCGAATGTACGAAACGCATGATAATCGTAGCGAACATTTCACGCTTCAGTGCTACTGATAAAATAATGCATGTTCTGTTCTATTTTTAGCTTTTGCTGTCGCTTAACTCACACTTTTCTAAAGTTTTTTGTTATTTTAAATACAAAATTTATGCGATTTTGTTGAAAACTTTGGAATCACAAAGTTCATGTCTGTGTCACTCTGGCCAAATATTTCCGACTGTGATTTTTTGTATTTTTTACTCGACGTCTTTCTCCCGTCCGCACACACGCCAGCTCATAGCGTGTCTGGTTTTGCACAGCTCGTGGCAATGAAATTATCGCCATTTTGCTGTCGACGTCGCTGTCACAGTCGACGTCGCTGTCGACAGCGGCCGCGACTCTGACTGCGTTCGAATGACAAAGTATTTTTAATTTATGCACACAACTACAACAAATTAATTCGTTTTTCGTTTTAGCTTTTGGGTTTATTTTTTACCGGCCTGGCTCACACACGTGTACGCAATCAATTTGTCTGTGTTTTAAGTTTATGTGTGTATGTGTGTGTGTGTGTGTGTGATTATATCAAAATAGTATAACAAACGGCTACTGAAAAAGCCCATAAATGTTAAATACACGCGTTTGTAGTCTGACAAACGGAAGCAGAAACAATACAAAATTGGCTAATTTTCTGACACAATTAACTTTTGGATTGCTTTTTTTTTTGATTTTAATGGATGCTCTTAAATTCCACTAATGTATGTAGATGGAAAATGAGTCATTAGTTATATTACCTAAGGAGTTGGATATTTATTTTCCTAAAAAAACGCGTAATATGAGAAAAGTATGAGGATTAGTTTATTAATTATGTATATTATGAATTATTTCAAAAGTTAATTTAATTGATTAATCTTATAGAATCTAACCATATTTTTATATTGCATTTTCCTACGTATTTTATTCAGAAAATGCTGCATGTCTCAAATTGAATAATTCCAATTTTTTCCATTCTGTGCTTTCCTACAAAGCGAATACATTTTTCAAAGCTCTTAAATTTGTTCTCAAAATAACTAACACGCTCGAGAAAATTGCTCGTAAGACCCGATTTCCTGGCGCCGTATGACTTATAATTAATATTTTGTCACGCTTTTATTTACGGAGCAATATTTTGATTACATTCTTAATGATTCTTATTAACTTTTGAGAGTATTTTGTGCTAAATAAGAGATTAGCTCCCAGTTACTCTATATATCAGAGCCCAAATTGTATGCATATACATATGTACGTACATATTAAAATATCCGGCATTTATATTAACCACAGTATTACTGATAACAAGTCCCCAAAAAACACAATAATAATAAAAGGGAAATTTATATTTGGCGAGCCAGAAATACAAACAAAGTTTATCCTATCCAAAGCTTATCAATATTTGGAAGATCAATCAATATACACATTGATCTGAACTTTATTTAATTTATTTTTCAATTGCTGACTTTGGCGACAATTGTGTTACACTTTTCGTGACAAAGTTATAATTCCCTCAGCAAGGCTATAACAAACACTAGAGCTAATTGCTGACCCAATAATGCGAGTCACACGCCGTCGGGTGTAACTGTAAATTTGCCACACGCGCGGCAAACAACGCTAATGTATGAGTGTGTTTGTGTATGTGTGTGAGTATGTGAGTAATAGTTGCTGGGGCAACAAGTTCACAGTACCTTCCAACCTGACTTTATTCACTCCTTCCGCCTCTCCCGGGGCCCTCTTGGAACATACTCGCACATACTCAGCCTGTGGGGCTGCGATGACCGACGTTCATAAGATGTCACACGTGCGTAAGTTTTGACTTGATAATAGGCGGGGGATAGCCTTTGAGTATCAACTATACCCTGCAATTGTGGTAAAAGGTATTTAAGCTCAGCATTCGGCATGGTAGAGTTGAAAGTCTGGAAATTGGCAGCAATTTTGATGGGTTATCGTTATCGACATATAAATTAATAATAATATTTAAATTAATTTCGCAAACTTAATTTTACATTTAAGCAAAACAATAATTTATATTCAAAATAATACAAATATTAGGCTCATTCAGCAGAACTAACTAACTGAACGATTTATTAAAAAGTAAATGTAAGCTTAGCTTGCTTTCTTGATAAATAAGTGACAGTATTTTTATACCCTAGCAGGGTATTATAATTATGTTTCGAAATGTGTAATGGACCGAAGGAGACATTTGCGACCCTCCAAAGTATATATATTCTGAATCAGCATGAATAGCCGAGTCGATATAGCCATGTCCGTCTGTCCGTCGGTTTCTATGCGAACTTGTCTCTCAGTATTAAAGCTATCGTAATGAAACTTGGCACAGACCCTTCTTTTTGCTGCAGGCAGTACATATGTCAGAACCGGCCGGATAGGAATGATCGATCGACAAATATGTTTTTGTATGAAAAACTTTTTTGTTTATTAATGTATCCTTACCAAACTCTTCTAAGCCGAGTCTCTAGATGGTTTATGCAATCTGACCAAATTTGGTCAAAATCGGACCACTTTATCACTATATCAAACTTTTTGTTTATACAAATATTTCAACCAAACTATGTGAGAGTTTTATAATACTTCAAATAGTTTCCTATATTTTGATCAAAATCGGAACACATGGCTTCTGTAGGAGCAATCAGACAAAAATTAAGTTTTGCATAAAAAACATTGCTGCTAGGGTATATAGCTTCGGCACCCGAAGATATCAGCTCTTTCTTGTTATGATTGATTGTGAATTCAGATTAAGTTTCAAAGTTTGAGGTCACAATAGTCAAAAGGCAGCGGAAATCAGTCAGCGATTAGTTCCGCTGAATAAGCCCATTGATTGTTAACTATATTTAAAAAAAAGGTTTTTAGCTGATTTCTTCTGACAGGCTTAAGACCAGTCCTATTTAGGGCATTTTATAGTTTAGCGTAGCCAGTCGCAGTCGTTGTTGTTTTAGCTCATTTTATGGTTACATTAGCGAACTTATTTTTTTTGTTGCTGTTACACGCAGCAAAGTGAAGGAAAACAGAAATTAAACAGACAAAGTCCCAGCCACAGCACCGCCCCGCCCCGCCCCGAATTTTGTGATGATAATGATTATGATGATGATGGGCAAACAATAATAAAAGCAGACACACGCGCTGCTCACGGTTGCCTTTTGTTTCTATTGCGGGGTGAGGTTGTTGCCTGTGCTTCGCTTTTGATGTGGCTGCCACAGCTCTCATGGTGCCACTCGAAGCCTGATCTGGCCCGGCTGTAACTGAAGCCAGTGCCATGTGACTAGCCTATTTAAACAACCCAATGCCCGTTGTGAATGTGAGTGTTACGTATGTATGATTGGCTGACTTATCAAGCCACGCGCAAGTCAGCTACCCTGCTGCTTTAAATAATACAAATGTTGATGAGATTTTTGCATTTGATATTTATAAATAGTTTTATCAGCTGCTCAGCCAAGCCTCTAACAATTTCACCGACCGCGAATAAATAAATAAATATCAACATTTTGCTGCTTTTTGTTTTGACTGGAGGCATGTGTCGCATTTTCAATGAACTTGGCAACGTTTTACAACTGTTTTATGGAAAGATTGAACAATTTCAGTTCTGTGTTATAAATTTTTATCTATTCTTGGAATAGATAACTGCCATGATTCCAGGTATACGTTCATTTATTATCTTCTATTTTGTGCCCTCAAGCAACTTTTCTATTGCGCAGGCAAAGTAGAAATGGTCTTTATGTGGGACATATGTATGTACATGACTTGTCAAATTGACTTATCAATTAATATTTCGAACTTCACTCAATGTCCATGTGCGAAATCTGATTTACATTTGAAGTGAAACTAACTGACTTATCTATTTTGTGTTTCAGGTTCAAATTATCAGTTAGATTTTTTTAAATTGTTTTATTGCTTCTAATTCAAATTGAATGCCTTATAAGTTATAACATATGTACATAAAATAATAAAAATGGAAATTGTTAATATCTTAAGTGAGTAACGTCCAGATGACCTAGCCACTTTGACTGATCATCTTTTATATTAAAATACTTTTGGTATAAGTGCAGTACAAGTACAGCCATTTATTTTCGTTGCTACTCAATTTTTGTTATATTTTTAAACCAAAATATCATTAATTGCTTTCTATTTATATGCTCGAATGATCAGTATTTAAAAACAAGTTATTTTGTGCCGTTACCAATTTCAAATTGACCTGTTTCTTTTTTTTTTTTTTGTATAAAGCTGAAATTGAGCAACGGGTGCGGTCGACAGATTTATTATTTATATCTCGCTTACGAGAGTAATTTTATTTCTAGTCATTTTTGCTGTTGGTATTGTCAGTCATTGTTTGATTTTTCTTACTGATGACTTTTTTGTTATACAGAGCAATGAGCTTGTGGGTGCGCCTCAGGCGGAAGTAATGCGACATCAAGTATACGCCCCGATGCACAGCAAGCGGTACACGTGCCAGACAAGCTTGTATTATTTGTGTATAAAAATATACACGTATAATATATGCGAAACTAATTAATTACGTTAAATGTTTCGCATTTTATTATGTGCCAATTAAACGAGCAAACTAAAATACTCGTGCGTACGATATTCACATTTTCATTTCTATGCAAATTCCCATACAATGTGATTAGCGTAATACATGAATACATTACATGCGTTCATGCATCAAGCTCAAATATTAAGGCAACTACCAATTAGCTATCCAAACAGAATGCTAAACAAGAAATAAAAACCTCCATATACATACATAAATAAATCATTCTGTATAGGAGCTGAATGTGAATGCTCCACTTAAATGTCGAGGAATTCGACTGTGAACCACCCGTTGAGTATGTATATGGATGAAATATAGGCTTTTGAGCCGATCTATAGACCTTCATCACCTTATATCGTGTATCACATTTGAATTTTGTAGATTTCGACAAGTTGTTTAGCTTACCGTTTAACAATGCCATTTTTATTGCACTTTTAAACATAGAACTGTTTTGCTAATGATTGTTTATTGTCTTGCTATTTAATTGTTCTATTGTTTTGCAAATCGTATAACAGAAAGAGTCTTTGTTTCAGCTGAATTTATTGCGTATTTCTATTTTTGTCATATTTTTTTCTACCAATTATAATTGTGTGTAATTACTGAGGTTATGCGTCTTAGCGAAATTTGTACAAGTTCGTAGCTTGGCTTCTAAACAATAAGCAGCTTAAGGCTTAAATTGAAAACATCGACAATCCAATGGGCGGTCTTAGATATTTAGCTCTTATAGCAGCTCTTTAGAGGCCACTACTAAGATATAATAAATAGTATACTCTTTAATGGTTGCTTGAAAAACAAATGTGACTGCGAGTTAAGTTAAGGTGAGGGACACGTGTAGTTAATGGACGAGAATGAGAGATTCCGGAAATATATATAGTTGAAGCGTGGGGCAATAATATGTAGATCATGGTGAGGTAACCTTATACAGATAATTACGTGATCATCCCTACTTACATGGCAGATTCATGCTGTATGTGAATGTATGTTTATTTTAATGCCTGAGCGCACTTTTTGGCCAAGTTTGACGTGCTCGTTGCCAAGTAAATACGACCCAGTCCTAATTAATAGCTTTCCGACTTGTTTTCCTCCTTAACGAGCTGCTGTCTGTGGAATCTTTCGTTTTGTTGTTGTTGCTGTTTGGCTTGGATTCACTTTGCGCGTGGCTGGCTTTTGTTTGCCAATGGCAAAGCAATCGGGTCATCGTTAGGGACACGTGTGGCTCGTTTAATGCTTCGCTTTTTATTTGCTTTGCTTGTCGCCATCATAAATTTTTATCGCCTAGCCTGGCAATTCAATTGGCAATACTGCATACTTTCCAAAAACCCACAACACTCTCCATTCATTCTGTATTGATAAGTATGTCCATACATACATACATATGTATGTATGTAAGTACTTATATACAAATTTCGGTCTCTATTTCAGCGGGATGGTCATGTTTATCTTTTGACGTCATGCCCTTTAGGCCGATTTTAGCATATTCTTTTCTGTCAGTTGCTGCACATTGTTTGACAAGTTTTTTAGCTCTGAATGTATTCGAAGTACAATTACAACGCATATTTCTTGTGTAAATATTTAGCTTGGAATTTATATTTTCCCTAATTGAGCTCTTATACTAAGTATTTTCTCGTTAACTGCCACGCGCATGTATTGAGTTAACAAGAAAATTAACACTTTATTATTGTTGTCGAAGTCAATTTTAGTTAGCAACAAACAGTTCAAGATTTCGGCAGAAATAAATAATATTCCACTAATCTGCATGGAATCACGACCTTAATAAATTTAACATGAAATACAAATTTGAATTCTGATTACTTTTGGTAATGTCCAAATTTAGAATACTACAAAATTTAATTTTTATAAGATTATTAAGAATATACATATAAATAAGCTGATAAGCTATTTAAAGAAAATATTAAAAAAAATTATAACTTTTTAAAACAATTGCTGCAAAATTAAAAATCGTCGGATTAATCGATTATTCTCATTTTTCTTCGATCAATTGCGATTAATAATCGCTGGGCTTAAATTAGTCATATGATTCAGTAAATATATGGATCTATATTGTTAAAATTTTGCCTTTTCTACCTCCAGTAAAACGAATATTAAAAATACCAAAAATAAACTTATCTATCATAAACATCGTGTGACTATAAAACAAACACAATGCCAAATCCCAAATAAACAGCACCAACCATAACTTGTACAAGAAAATATGCCATGGAAAGTTTTTGTTATTTATTTTTATAATTTTTACCTAAATTGCTGAGCACGCCGTCGGCGGAGGCGCTTGCAAATGGCATATTGTTGTTGTTGCTTGCTGTCTGTGATACTCGACACGTGTAGAGGTGTTAGATGAAACCGAGGAGACAATGCGAGACATGAATGGGGCACTGGATAAAGCGGCGGGGCGGCATGTGCATATGACGCATATGCCATTGTAGGTCAGCCAGCTAATGAAGCCAGACCTATAAATGAGACGCAGTTGTCATCGACTGCTCAATGCAATATGCATTAACTTAACAATAAAATTGTACATAAGCGTAAGTTAAGTGCAAACTAATGTGCTTGGATTGAAAAGCCACTAATCAACACATATTTATATGCAGCTTGAAGAAAATACTTCTAACGAAGGATGAAGATTCACACAATTTAATAAATACGTGTAATGTTTTCCAATATTATATGAAAATATTATTTTGCGTTCAAACGGGGCTGCAATAAATTTGAGGAATGTTTTTTTCTAAGTTTTATCATCGATTAAAATGTTACGTTTGTATCAATGTAAACGTTTTAAAGCATTCAGTACCTAAAATTATCCAACACTGGTCAAAAATGATATGAAAGTCAGCCACGAAATAGAAACGGAGCTATCTCGAAAAATGTCGTGATCCATCGCTGACGTCAGAAGATTGTTCGTGGTTACTTATACTTGATGACGTCAATAGCACGTTAAGATCAGATAGAGTGGACAAATAAGAAATATTTGTTATCTTATAAATTGTAGCCCACATTAATTAATTGTATAAATTTGTAATTATGTTTTTTACCTAAACATCCTCAACGTTTAAGCTAACGATTGACAAGTTAACATGCATATGCATATAAAATTGAAAGGCTAATGGGATTCGGGAATTGCCGGTGACATTCCAACAAATTAAGCCCAAGTGCAATATAAAACGTTTTTCATGACTTACGTGCTCTCAAAACATAAACAAGAAAGGCAGACAACTCGGCTACTTAATATTTGTGTGTGTGTTTCTGTGTGTGTAATGGTGCAGAAGTCATATCATATGCATGACAATATGTTGTTGCTTTTGTTTTTGTTGTTGCTGCCACTGTTGTGGTTTCTGGCAGAAAGCCCCGCAGCGTAACATGTACGCCAAATAAACTTCAAAATGACAACGCCTTCGAAAGCAACTGCAGGCGCGAGAGTTTTTACTCCTGTACCCATAAAATGGGTAAAAAGGGGGTATTACATCTGTGCAAATGTATGTAACAGACAGAAGGAGACATCTCCGACCCTATAAAGTATATATATTCTTGATCAGTATCAAAAGAGATTTCGATTTGGCCATGTCCGTCTGTCTGTCCGTCTGTCCGTCTGTCCGTCTGTCCGTCTGTCCGTATGAACGCGTCGATCTCAGCAACTACAAGAGCTAGAGACACCAAATTTGAAATGTAGGTTCCTGTATAGCATACGCAGATCAAGTTTGTTTCATATTTCAGATATCTCCCCCGTTCTCCCGCAAATCGATTAAAACCGTTTTACAGGAACAATTTTCAAGATATAGCTTTAAGATTTAGCATGTACAATGCTTTAGTCTCTCTTAATCTACTGTCCAAATTTCAAGTCGATCGGATAATAAACACGGAAGTTATTCACGAAAGAAGATTCAGTGATGCAGCGAGAGGGGGAAGACGAAGCACAGCCACCAATTAAAATGCCTCGCTTGCGCTGTCGTTTTTGCCGCCTATGTGCGTGCGTCTTTGTGTATGTGTGTGTGTATGTGTAAGTGGACTTAGATGTGATTGAATGTTTTAGACCTGGGTACAGGGAGTTTCGTAGTCGGGTATACTCGACTAGAGCATTCTTACTTGTTTGAACTGTTGTTATACCCTGTACAAAAAGAAATATGGGTAGGGAGCTTATAACAAAGACAGCTCTGACACTGTTAACTTGAACAGACAATGATAGATAGGTTTTTGAACTGTTGTTATACCCTGTACGAAAAGAAATGTAATAAAGACAGCCCTGACCCTGTTAGCTTGATCAGACAATGATAGAAACATCGAATTTGTTAAACACTTTCTTGGGTTTTTACTCCATGTACCCATAAAATGGGTAAAAAGGGGGTACTAAATCTGTGCAAATGTAGTATGTAACAGGCAGAGGGAGACATCTCCGACCCTATAAAGTGTATATATTCTTGATCAGTATCAAAAGAGATTTTGATTTGGCCATGTCCGCCTGTCTGTCCGTCTGTCTGTCCGTCTGTCCGTCCGTCCGTCTGTCCGTCCGTATGTATGAACGCAACGATCTCAGCAACTATAAGAGCTAGAGACACCAAATTTGGAATGTAGGTTCGTGTATAGCGGAGCAGGTCAAGTTTATTTTAGATTTGAGATATCTCCCCCGTTCCCCCGCTATTCGATAAAAACTGTTTAACAGTAACAATTTTCAAGATATGGATTTGGGATTTGGCATGTACAATACATTAGCCACTCTTAATCTACTGTTAAAATTTCAAGTCGATCGGATAACAAACACGGAAGTTATTCAACAAACAAGATTCAGTGCTGGAGCGCGGGGGGACGAAGCAGCACAGCCACCACTTAAAGTGCCTCGCTTGCGCTGCGCTTGAGCTGTCGCTCGTGTGTGTGCGTCTTTTGTGTATGTGTGTGTTTATGTGTAAGTGTACGTAGATGTGATCGGAAATTTTTGACCTGGGTACAGGGAGTTTTGTAGTCGGGTATACTCGACTAAAGCATTCTTACTTGTTTTTTCAGAGTTCGCAGATTAAGTTTATTTAAAATGGCTTATAGTTCTTCGATGTTTTTCTTGAATATAATTTAAATTTATTTTTATCAAGCACAAGTGCCAATTAGCTTTTGAAATCGATTAATAACTGTCATCGAATCGGAATAAAACCAATTTGAAATTGATTCAATCCCATTTAGATTTCAGAAGACCGACACAAATACGAGTCGGAAAACTATTGAGAGTGGTACAAATCAGAGAGAAGTACCAGAGCTGTTTTCAGGGTAGTGCAAATGAGAGACAAGTTCCAGAGCTGTTTTCGCTGTGTCTGGGTATTTTAGAGATGAGCACAGGGTAGCTTCTAGTCGAGCACTCTCGACTGGACACTCTCACTTGGGTTTTTTTGTGCACCACGTTGACAATAACACTGTACTCGTATATGGCTGGGTGAAACTTCTGTCTGTCTGTCGCCTTTGTTTGTGGCTGCTGGGGCTTTGCAAAGGAAATTGCCCTGAAACGCCCCAACAATTACAGCCATCCTCAGTTTGAATGAAAAGCCAATGAGCTGCTCTCGCCTGTCTTTGTTTTCGTTTTTGTGAACCCAAATCCAAGTTCAGCTTTGTCTAGCTCGACAGCTGGCGTGCCGTGTCCAACAATAATTTGGCTAATTTATGCACACGCAGTGGCAGTTCTCATTATTGCCGTTGATTGACATGACCTCCAGCTCCAGCAGCTACAGGTGACGGCTAAGTGTGTTTCTAATTGTTTTGAGAACACTTGACTCATGTACCACACAAATACATATGCACATAGTATGTATGTGTAGATGTCTAAAATACATATGTGCATAACTGATATCTCAAATGAGTCAAGCCTTTTTTTGTATTTGTCGGCACGTGTTGTTCATTTTCTGTGTACCTCGAGGCAAGCCGGAATCATCAGGCCACTTTTGGGAGAACCACGCAAGGGGGTTTTATATTATAGAACTTTTTTATATTTATGTTTCATAAGGCAAAACCGCGACTGTTGACTATGAGATGAGATAGGTTGCGGTTATCGCTATTCTTTGGTAGTTAAATATAAATAATCTACATGAATCGAGTTTGAATAATGCGACATTAATAGTATTTAACTATATAAATGCCTCAGCTCAATTATGAGTACTTTCCGAGATACACTTTGAACCCTTTTCAGCCACAATATTAACGGCTTGAAGGGTTGAACTTTATTCTTTGATAATTTAACGACACAAAATAAAATTTTATAATGATCCCTTTAGTTACCGAAGCTCAGCTAGAAAAGCTGGGTGTGTTTGGATTGAAACTAAATTTATAAATGGAGTGTTAGTGTATTCAAGCCTCTGTTACAGCCGCTGACTATATTTCACATTGGCGTAACATTTGGTTACGGCCTGTGCGAGTGTGATTCAGTTCAGCTCAAAATCACTCCCACCTTCCCTGGCACACCCGCCCTGCTCTTGTCCACTGTTTTCGGCGCGTGTACGTCAAATATGCCACTTGGGGCATTCGTTGAGCTAGGCAGAGGTTACGCTTCTCGGTTTTTGTTACGTTTAATGTCGGGATATAGGCTAAGATGATGGCTTAGCCGAGGACCGAGGACCCAGAGGCTAGAGCAGTATTTTGTATTTTGCCGGATGTTGAACGACAGCAAGCATATAAATAATAAAATGTAATTTCAGCAATGCATATTGGCACATCGGCAACAATTCTGCTGGCATCGCAAAATCCGCTTAGTTGACACGCCCAAGCCGCCTTCAACGTATTTAAAATGAAAATGCCTCTTAGCGGCCGCATCGCGACACCGCACAATTTCCAAATGTAATTACACTCAAGAGATACACGTGCCGTCAATAACATCTTTGTCGTTGCTGTTGTTGTTGCTTTTGGGGCTTTTTCAATTTGAATTTGAATTTGACTGCCTGGCAGGCTGCCTGGGGCTCATCTGGCTGACAGCAGCAGCGGAAACAAGCCCAACAACTACAACAGCAACAACAGCAACAGGAACGACCCAGTCGAGCACTTGAGCAATTTGCATTCGCGCCAAAATGGAGAAAGCTGTTTTATTCGGATCGCGAAAGACCTAATACCCTCGAAAAACAAATTAGTTATTTGCAATAAAATAAGCATAATAGAGTTAGCTTTGATACAACTTAATTCAAGTCTTCAAATAATGCAAATCTTTATTTAAAAATTGCCGGTCAGACCTGCCACGAAGAAATTCCCTTCGGTACAATCACTGCGTGCCAGAAATTGCATGGACAGCACTCATTTCAAATCTCGCTGCAAATACGGCAAAATATTAAACGCTCATATCAAATCTTTCTTGGTTTTGTGTGACGTACAAAAACGTTTTTAATTCAGTGCAAGTTACATGCTAGATTAGATGATTTTTGCACGGTGCAAGATGAAACATGCAAGAAAGATCGTGCTAGAATTGTATCGTTTACAGACTGCTTAGTAAAAAATTAATACCCTATGTAAGTGCTTGACATTTTTCGTGACAAGCTTTTAAAACCCCTTCAAAAGAGTATATGTTTTTATACTCGTTTTAACAAAATTTTTTTTGAAAGAGTGTATATTGGGTTTGTGGTATGTCCGTCTGTCCGTATAAGCAAAATTTTTTTGCACACACTTGAAGCTAGACCAACATGTTGGTGTATACCCTCAGTTTATAAAGTGTCAAGATCGACAAACAATTTTTGATCACCCATCAACTATCCCGCAAATGAAGAAACACCAACAGGTAGATTCACCAAATTTGAAATACAGACTCCTGTGTTTTCTCACTTTCCCACCCCAAAAAAATCCAAGTTATACCGGACTTGAGAACGAGTATTCTGCTGTCGGGTATGTCCGACTGCAACGTTCTTACTTGTTTTTTTGTTGGGATTTTCCATATAAAACTTACTGCGACGATTGCTGCTTTTAGTTTTGTTTAGCTATTGCGAAATTGGCCCGAAAGCAACTCGCGCTAATATAAACACAGTCTTGGCCATGGTGTAAGCTCAGATTTGGGGCATGGTTAATGAGCTTCAGCTGCGCTGGGACAACCAGATAATTGGCTGCTTTTGTTGATGTTGCTGTTTTCAGCATCAAATGACAGCTCAGTGGGTTCCGCCTCAACTTTGGAAATTCAGGGCACCGTTGCTCAATGGTGACGGGTATTTTGATGAATGACTATTGCGAGAGATTAGAAGGTAAATAAATAACATAATATAATAATGCTCAAGAGTGTTATTTGCTTGTACGAAGATAATGCGGAGTCAATTTATAGTCAGCGGCTTCGTATTTTAGGCCTTGTGACTTATATCTAAGCAATTACCCTGAAATCTATTCAGTTCTGGTGAAAACTTGATTTCAATTTCTGCCAAATGCAGCCAAAAATCAGAAATACATTTTGTGTTCTACATATTTATTACACGAGGAGCGTGGCATAGGACAGGAAAACAAGAGAACTAAACAATTCTCGTATTTGTGTTCTACATATTCAATATAGTATATAAGTCATCTTTAAATCAAAATTGAATTGAATTTATTACCCCTATTGATGATCAAATCACTGAACATTCACAAAGCACTCGTGCAAATAATTGATTAAGTAAGTTGACTGAACCCGCAGCAATACTTATTATGAACTTTATATTTGTGCTGTTTGTGTTTATGACATTTAAGCATAATGTCAATCAATCAACTATTCAATTTGATGGCCAATTAATTTTGCATTTCATTTTTTACTTTGTTGCTTGCAGTTTCAATGGCGCCAACCGTCTGCTCTAAGAAGCATGTGCTCATGGGGGGCATGAAGGAATGGCGACGACGACGCAGCATGGGCGTGGCCCATACAACCGCCTCCACATCGTCAGAAGCATCAGCTGGAGCCACACAAAACAGCTATGGTGAGTTAAGTCCATAACTGTCCCACATGGCGTATACGTCACATGAACCTGATTTCTTGTTGCTTTTATTTTGAAACCAATAGGATGGCGTTTTATATTTGTTGTAGTTGTTGTTGCTGTAACTCAGCTTACTGGCACATGCTTAATTAATTTATGTAAACGTGGTCAAGCGACGCTGTAAGCCGTCTCCGCTGTTAGCTTCTCGCAAGTACTCGTTCCCTTGCACGTGGCGTGGTATTGTGTACTCTTCATGTTGGCCCATGTTGCTTGCTGCATGTTACCGCATGTAGCTGCTGTTACCGTTGTTCTTGTTTGGCTTAGCGCGCGAGTCTGTTATGGAAACAATTTGCGTCAGCAATGCGAAGTCTGAACCCCCATTGATGCGTCATGCTTTACTTGACAGCATGCAACGCCAACGTACAAATTTCATGTAACTCAATTATATAAGAATCCTAAGGCCGCATGACAGACAGTATATAAATCATGATAGGGCTTGACGTTACCAAACTGCTTATAAAACTGGATTGGGATTATGTTAACAAGTAAGAATGTTCCCGACGGATGTTTTCGACAGCAGAAAACTCACTTTTCCCTGTGTTATATATGTTTGCGGGGGTGGGATAATGTTTTTTTTGTCAAAGCTGTCATGGGAGTCAACGGTTGTCCGCATGCTACATTTGGTGACTCCACGTGTACAGGAGTGTGATAGTATACATTTTGCACGTTTTCGGTGGAGGGAGTGGGATTGGGTCGGCAAAAGTTATTTTAGGCAAATTTGTCAAATATGTAACCAGTGCGTCAAATTTTCTGACTCTAGCTAAAGAAATGTGTATTATACAGGATCTTTGCCAAATTGCGAGGGGAGGGTGGGGTTAGTGGGTAGGTCTCGACTTCTTATAAACTGAGGGTGTATGCCCACATATGTTGTGGGTCTCATGTTTGGTTGCTTTAGCTTTAAGAGTGTCCAAAAATTGCGTTTAAACGGACAGACGAACAGTGCTGTACTTAGTCCAATATACGCCTTTAGAGACAGAGCATAGCAATAAATAGTCAAATAGGTTTTGTCTAAAATGAAACACATTATAATAAATGAAGTTGTTTTCTGAAAGTTCGTCCGTTAGTTAGTTAAATAATATTTAATTTAACCAGAGTGAAAGTAGAACTATAATATCGCGCTTTAATCGGAAATTGAATTTCCTAATACGACTGAAGTGTAAATTGCATACAAAAAAGTTAGTAATTATTTATTAAATTCGCTAACTTATAATGGTAAATTACAAACTAACATTAGTTTAAGACACACTAGCGAAAGTTAGTAACTAAGTAGTTCTGATCAGTTTGATTTCATTGGAGAAATAATTAAAAAATGTTGATTAACTTTCTGTCAATTTAAAGTTTGATAAATTCGTAAATATTTTAGGTTTACAAGCCAGTCGTACTTATATTTGATATAAGTATAACCTTGTATAGTTACATTGTTCATTAAAAGAAAATCCATCGTTCATTCGACGGCTGGTTACAATTTCATCATCACTCATCTTAACATGACACTAATTGATCACAAGTTCTTGCAGTGCTCGAATTCTAGGAAAATAAAATGTGCTAAAAGGCAACAAAAACACTGTAAATAACTGAAAAGGCCTCCGCTTGAATAAGCTGAACAGAATAAATCATAAATATTGTATACGCATTACATTTTCACACTAAATATTTGGTACACACACGCATACATACATACATACATACATATGTGTACGTGTGTCGTAACCTTTATTTTGTTGGCATTTGGTGTGGCACGTTTTTGCTGCCACTTTGCAACTGTTGTTGCCAGTGCAATGGGTGTGCTACTTTTGCTGGCTTATTTACAGATTTCCCACATTTGTTCAGTTGCTTTCAGCTTTTGCCGACTTGGCTTTTTATAGCACTGTCTGTGGCTGTTGTTGCTGTTGTTGTCGCTACGTTTATTGGTGCCATATTCAGGCCAGTTCATTCAAAGTAATTCTTTATTTATATTTTTTTGCTGTTGTTTTTGCCAGCAACACGTTAAAATGTGAATGCTAAATAGGTGTGACGAAGCCACGTGCAGGCGTCTACGATTCTCTAGTTCCCCGCTGCCCGTTGCCGTTTTCCCCGTAATGCAATGGCTACGTAACGGCACGGGTCTTGCACATTGGGTCGCATGTGCACAAATTGCTTGCAAAATTGTATGAACAAATATATTTTTATTATTTATTTATATATAAAATGTTGTGTTATAATATTTAAAATTATCTACAACTGTCGCGATAGATATCTAGAAAAATATATTATTTTATCGGTTTCGAGCATATAAATGTAAAAATATAAATTATAAATTTTAGTTTGCTATATAGAAATATAGCTTGTTGTTAAAAATAAATCTCAAATCTATAATATATGTACAACATTTTGACTCGATGTATTTGTATTCCTTTTAGTTTTGTTCACAGTTTTAAATGTTCTAGCGTCAGTGTGCCTAGGTTCACCTCTTGGCCTCCAGGCCTTTGTATATGTATATCTATGGGGCAATAAACTGCATCGTTAGCAAGCAATTTTAGCTGACTTTGTTGGCAATGCTAATGCGATGGCTTCAAGAAATTTGCTTTAATTAAGTTTAGGTAGTAACTAGTTGTTGTGCGAACGGTGGGGCAAGTGTGGGGCCCAACTGGCGTCGCTTACCATGTCACAGCGTTATGCTTCAGTCCCCAAAACTCAGACTCCGACCACAACCCCAACCCCAACCGCAACCCCGACCACAGACCGCCAGACATAAACGACGCACACGGCAAGGCAATGTGCTAAAAATGAGCACAACAACAACTAAATAGATAAACGTTCATTGAGCGTTGCGCAGTCGAGTGCAACTGCCTCGTGGGGGTGTTCGCCCCTTGCATAAGTCGATGACGTAGGGAGGCCGCACATGGCGCAGCAGGAAGTAAATAAAAGCGTGCAGCTCTGGGCCTGAGAATGTCACATCGTCAGAAATGTGAAGGTAACAACAGCAACAACAACAACTACAGCAACAACAGCTACAGCAAAACAAAAATGAACATTTCCGCATTAAATGAACGACTCTTACGTTTATCGCATCGATTTGCACATGTTTGAAACACGCATTCCTAATTGCAACGTGTGTTCTTAATACAACATTTTATGCAACAGCGCCAACCACGGGGCGTACTTTTAAATAGAAATTGGAGTTGAATTCTCCTAATTACGCGGCAGACAAGGCTGATTGGTATCTGTGGACAATATTATTGTTAGGAATGTTAATGAAATTAAGCAAGTAGTACTCTCCAGCTTACTTAGCTAACCCTCGACTAGATGATAGATGTAGGACTGGCAGACGGACAATATTTTTAATGGAGTCACAATTTAGGAGTTTATCCCACATCTTTCTCCTGCCAGGTTTATTGAATAAGAGGAAACTTTTAACTCCAATATATAATGATGATTCCAAAAAGTAATTCTTTTAACTAAGAATAAATAATAGTCAATGGCTCACTTCAAACGGTGTTTTAATATATTAGAAAACTCTTAACCGTAATATACAGTCATTATCCTAAACAAAGAGTTTAATTGCCAAAAGAATCAGTTTTTTAAATGAGCCTTTTTTCATTATGATTGGAATATTTTTGTATAAGAATATGTTTATGTAAACTATTGCAATGTAACAAAAAGTTTTGAGCACTCTTAAGCTGTTCATGTAACCGAGTGTTTACTCATTCCCGTGTGCACGTGTATGAATAAAAACTTTATATTATTAAATTACTGGGCTACGAATAAATTGATGACCAATTATTTGCTGAACTATTTTCACTTTGAATGCAGTACTTGGCAACTTATATAATATCGGACCCAATGCGTCACCCATGCCTGCTGATTCCCGCCCATCTCCCCCAAAACAAGCCTTTGGGCCAATGCCCGCTCTCACGTTTCACTGCACTGGTGCAAATCACAAATTTGCTTTAAATGCACAATACAAACAAAGTGTTGAAAGCGGCCAGAGTTTTGCTCGGATTCCGGCATTGGCAACGGCGGATTCCTGGATCCGAATGTGCGCTGCCATGTGCTCCAAGCTGGCAGGCAGGTGACTGCAACGCGTCGACGTCGCAGCGCTGCCACCTGACCCTGACCATAGACACAGTCGCGGAAATGCTAATTGGAAAATGATTGCCGTGCCGGCATCGATGCCAGTTTTTGCTCTGTGTACCCTATACCTGTAAGATCGTAGGGGTGTAATACGCTTAATTTTGCAAAATTTCTTATTCAGCAGAACTAATCCAATTTTCCAATTTTGAAACCTAACTCAAAATTTAGTTATTGCGCTGACTAAAAAGTGTACTTAATACTTAATCGTTCAGAAGCGACCAAACAGTCAGCGATTAGTTCTGCTGATAAACTTAAAGTATTGATACATGTATGTACTATATTTATTCTTGATCTGCATCAACAGCTGAGCTGATCTAGCCATGTTTGCTTGTCTGATTGATCAGACAATTGAGAATAACAAATAGCGAATGTCAAGAATCTTTTAATTTTTAGTAACTCCTTCCCGCTATCACCCTAATTAATGTAATGAATTACAATCGCATTTTAAAGATTAACTTTTCTTTGTTTCCGATTACTTAAGACCTGAACTTCGACCTAAATGCAGGGTATCTCCTAGCAAGCACTCTCAACTATTCTATTCTATCGTGTTTCTGGCTTGATGTGGTGGGTGGTCTTTGCAGTATGTGTGGTGATAAGTGTGCGCCACCCACAGCTTGAACAGCAAAAGTCGGTAACTAAGCGCCTTCGCCTTGTGCATGTGCTCTCATACGAGTTTTGCAAATTGATGCGAAGCGCGTCGCAATCGCTGGTGTCGTTGTCGTTGCTGGCCCCGGCTGTGGTCACGTTTTGCGACACACGCGATGAATAGACGGGCACACACACATGCACACCCCAGGGCACATATGTATACTCGTTGTCGGCTAGGAAGACAGACACAGACAGAACCAGGGTCGCATGGTCATACTTAGATAGGCGCCAATGAGATCCGTTGACTGATTATCAAAAGCCGAATCATGCGGAAACAGTGAGCATGGCGGAAAGTGTCTTAAATGTTTTGATAACAGTAATCGAGCATGATAAATTACTAGACACAAATTTGTATGGAAATGAAAATGAGATCACAGGCACAGTACAGTCAAAAGAATTTTACTGCCTTGACATTATCACGTCTACCTATTGAGAACTGCTGATATTTGTATGGTACTTATAGAAAAGCGTTAGTAGTTTTATTGCCACAATGTTTTGAAAAAATTATTTAAATTATTTGCATCACCAAGAATAAAGTTGTTCATCTATTCAGAGAGGCAAAGAATTGACGGTATGTTGCGCAAAATCTATACCGATCACCTTTTTTGTACATTCCATTACATCCCGAAGAACAACGAACGGGTGATACCCATTAGCTTAGCCATTAAGGGTCTGCAAATGGAATACAGTATTGCTTAGAAATTTCTTCAAAAACTTTCATACTTTCCGTATCAAAATCGACTCAAACCCTTTGCATTGCCTTTGCTTGGTATCCATTTAATCTATATGATTTGATCAACAGTTTTCTTAAGCCAGTTCTCAATTGATTTTGTTTCATTCATTATCTTGCACATATCTATGAAAAAACGGTGAACTTATCTTACAAAGCCGATCTTTATATTGTGAAATTTATTATTAATTAAAAAGATTTGATTCGTGCTTATAAATTCCACAATTTTGTATCGATATTTTTCCACTGTGTCAGCCATGTGATTGTTTTTGTGCACATTGAATTGCTTGACCTTTGACTAAAAAATATATATTTTTTTCGGTTTCTTTGCAGTTGCCAAAGGTTCGATGAACTCAGCGGGACGTCGGAAACGCCGTCGCCTCATCAGGTTGCCATCCAGAGTGCCGCAAATCCTAAAGGGCGTTGTATCGACAACGTCACCAGCTGCATATGCCCAAATGGTTGCCGAAGCAAACAATGCGGAGCAGATAGATCGGATGCAGTTCGAAGAGTTGGCCAATAGCGATTACAATGCCACTAGCGTACAGATATTGCGCACACATTCCAAGAGCAACAACATTAAAACAGTATTACAACCCACAACCGGCCACAACAAAAGCAGCAACCGCAAGAACAAGACAACAGCCAAACTCTGTGATCAAGTCTCGGACGTAGAGGATGAGCAGGAGCAGGACGAAGAGGAGGAGCAGGATCGGGGCGATGGGGACAGCGGCTATGAGTTTGCGATGGAGCCAATTAAACAGCCACATATCCAGCATTTAGCGCTGCAACAATACCACACCCATAACGAGGGCCTACTCTCTATTGCCCTCAAGACAATCCACCTCGTGCAGCGCAACAAGCTGCTGCAGCGACGCTTGGCCCAGTTGCAGCTGGAGACGTCCCAGTTCATTGCCTCGGTACTGGCCAATCCGGAGAATCGCCACTTTCACCACAACGTGTTGCTGCGCCACTAGGCGGCTAACAATAATAAAAACTGCTGCATACTTTTTGGCGCCAGCAAATAAAATGCTGTTTCCGGTGTGTCACAATTCAAAACCAGAATAAGACGTCACGGCGTGCCAAACACGGGAGAAATTAGAAAGAAGAAGAATGTAATTGAAAGATGTTTGCCAAAATTTTGGTTTTTGTCAAAATTTTTCATTTTTGCTTCGCATTTTGCTTACGCTGTTTTGGCGTCTTTGCGGCGCATGAAGTTAGTTGCTGTGTTGTTGCACATTTGTTGCATACAACACAGCAGTCTAATTTGTATTAGCATGGAACACGGGTCCACTCATTTTCAAAATTTTTTAATGGAAAAAACATTAAAACATGCTCCAGTCGAGTATATCCGACTACGAGACACACTGTGCATAGGTCTGAAATTCCTAAATTCATCTTACTCACGTACACATAAATTATGTAGTTATCTTAATTTGATCTAGAAATTTTGTCTTGCGGAAAATGATTATCACTTCTTATTAATATTAAAATATGCATACACAATTAAATTATGTCATACCAAAACATAGTTATCATCTGCAACAAAATATGTCTTGTAAGTTAAATTGCCTACAAATAAAGCGTACATTTATTATGATTATGAATTACGATTATGAATGTGAGGTGATAGTTTGTGACATACCGGATTGAGTTTCGAGCAATTCGTACTGATTACATTTATAAACAAAATGTAAGTTTAACATGTTCATTATACAACATTATGCAACAAAATAATACATAAACATATACATGGAAAACTATTTATAAAATCCAAAAGTAAAAAAATATACGTTTAGTTAGTGACTAAGAAAGCTTATGTTAACATTTTTACATTTAACAAATAATTTATAAAAATATTTCAAATTGTCTTTGTAATACTTAGAGTGTTAGCTCTTACAACAATCTGGCATAATCATTTTAAAACTACGACGCTTCTGGCTTTATACGGAAAATAGTTCAATTAAGTTAACGTTTATTAAAGTGCTAAGCAATTTGTTCATTAAACTAAGCCTAGCAAACAACTATACGTAATTAACTGATCATTAGAATCATAATCAATAATCTACTATTGTATATCATAGAATCTGAGCAAAACCAAATCAGCATACGAAATTATTCGAATTCTGAAAATAAAATTCATATGTATACATGTATTTTTAAAATGATAAGGTTTAATTATCATTTTCTACTTACCTAATAAATGTTAAAATTATTATTTAATATCATATAATAAACAGTCTTGAATAATCATGATATAAATGAAAAATTAAACCTAAAATCTTTTCTTTCTCACATTGCTTTTGGCCAATTCTCGAAGAAGCAACAACAATAGAAGTATGTACGTATATACATATATACAAAAAACCATGGTAAGACTCACACTTATTGGTCGTGTCAATAACACCAATCAAAGCGTTCAAAGACCGTCTCAAACTTGACATTTAGCCTGTCAACTCAATCATGAAAATTTTGATTGCTGGGGCGTTCCAAGAAACAGTAGCCAATGAATGCATGAATACAATTAATACATACAGTTTAAGAAGTGATCTCAGTGCCAATAATAAGAAGAAATGCAAGCGACAGATGATATGTTCATAGAGTGATGCCGACATTTTCAGGTATATGTATAACGTTTGTTTCATATTAAGACCAATTTTTATACCCTAGCAGGATATTATAATTTTGTCTCGAAATGTGTAATGGACTGAAGGAGACATTTCCGACCCAACAAAGTATATATATTCTGAATCAGCATGAATAGCCGAGAATGAAAAACTTTTTTGTTTATTAAGGTATCCTTACCCTTTCCTAGCCGAGTATCTCAAGAGTTTATACAATTTGGCCAAATTTGGTCAAAATCAGACCACTATCACTATCAAACTTTATGTTTATACAAATATTTCATCCAAACTAAGTGAGAGTTTAATTATACTTCAAATAGTTTCCTCTAATTTGATCAAAATCGGAACATATGGTTCCTATAGGATCAATCAGACAAAAATTAATTTTGCTATAAAAAACATTCCTGCTAGGGTATATAGCTTCGGCACCCGAAGATAGCCGTTCTTTCTTGTTATAACTGTTGTCATATTGTATGAAGGCATAATGTTTTGTAGAGGTCTTTTTTGGAATGACCCTAACAATTTTTGATTGGTTTGCCTCATGCAGACTCACATGTCTCGCAACTTATTGCTCTTCAAATTCAAATTACACTTCAATTGTTTCAAGTTCATTCAATTCAGCCGCTCCCCCGCGAGACGTCTGCTCATGACCAAGGGCCTTTTGAGTACCCATTCAGCGGCTTTCGACTCTTTGATTATGGCTGTGAATCTTTACCACATCATTTATATCTGGTCCCTTGTGTATTTTTGGCTACACACTCAATGTTCAGTTTCTGGCCTCAGTCAGCAATTCTCAGAGTTGTAATCATATATAGCCATATACAATTTTACAAAACGGATTGCCGATTGGCTTGTTTTCTTTTTTGTTGGTTTTCATATCTTGGGTGTCATTGCAGCTGTTGTTGTTATTAGTTTTAACATCATTTTTGAGCTTTGCTATTGGCTGTTGTGGCTTTTTATGCTCACTGCTCACGTCTTAATTTATTAACGGCATTTTGTGTTAGACACGTGATTTACGAGCATCAGACAAATTATACTGACCAGTCTCAGGCCAAGACCCAGGCCACTTGACACTGAGAGGGCGTAAATGTCGGACAATTCAGAGAAATGTTGCCATGTCTTGGAATTGATTTATTTCCATGCTCATACAGTTTGCGCTTCGTAATTTACTTCATATTTGTGTTAGCTATTTTTATGAAGTCAGGTAGCGTGCGAATGTTGATTGGCGACCAAGTGTTAAATTGTTAACTTCAAGACACTTGGCGATCTTTTTCGCCGGCCTTGGCAAGGTCGTTATCTAGGTGCTTGTTTGGATGTCCGATTACTCGAAAAATACAGCAATTAGTGGATACTTATTTTTATACCCTGAGCACAAAATGGGTATGAGGGAGTCATAAAACTCTGCTTTTGTATAGAACAGGCACGATGAGGCGGTTGCGACCCCATAAAGTATATTATATTAAATCTTAATTAGTTTCAATGGCCCCGACGATTGCTCGCAGCGTTTTTGGAAGTACAATGATGTTTATTGGAGATTTTAGAGCTGGGCTTAGGGTATCTTGTGGTCGAGATGTCTTTCCCAGAGCATTGTTACTTATTGTGGCATGTTTTTATTAACTGACGTTAGCTATAAATAACTTGTACAATCGCTAAATCAACAACATTCACCGGCAATCCTATTTCAATGGCAAGTATGACATGGAAAATTTGTAATAAGTACGAAACATAATTTACTTGAAAAGTGTCTTCAGATATGCAATTATATGGGCACACCCGCAATTTATGTATAAATAGTTATTGTAAATTATAAAAAAGGCACCTAGAAACAAGTTGTCGAATTCTATTCTATCCTACTAGGTCTTTGCATTATATATTAATTTGTATTCACACTGTGCATAGTAAGCTCTGAAATATGTTAAATATACAATAAATTTAAAATATATATATTTTATTTTATGTATAAACTAATTATAGAGTTAAAACTATTTTAAATGTTAAGTGAGTACCAGTAAAGACTGCCAGGGCCTTCAGCTATTCTACAATTTTAGCTGTGGCATTTAATATCCACAATTTTGTTTTTAGTTTTAAAACTTTGCCAAAAACATTTTCCATTTTATTATGCATACAAAGTATTAAGAATAAACGATAACTTTACGATGTATATTAAAACTCCCTGTATGGGTAAAAGGAGTATTAGGTCTGTACAAGTGTGTTTAAAAAGTGGAAGGAGACTTATAACAGCCGAGTCGATTTGGTCCTGTCTGTCTGGCCATCTGTTTGTCCGTATGAGTGCTCACAAGGATCTCGAAAACTATTATATAGTTAGAGACATCAAATTTGGAATGTTGGTTTGGATACACTGCAAGTCTTTTTCAAATTTTGAATATTTCCCCTCCGCACAGCCGAAAATCGACAAAAAAGATTTATGAGGACAATTTATAGATATAGCTTTGATTTTAAACATGTATAATAATTGGTTCACTCTTGATCTGTTGTGCAAATTTCAAGCCGGATAATAAACATATAAGTTATTTAAGAAACTTGTCTCGGGAGTCTCGTAGTCGGGTATACTCGACTAGAGCATTCATACTTGTTTGTATATACCTATATATTTGATTAATTATGACAAGGTCTTTAATTCTTTGCATTCCTATCCCTACAAAAATTGTTTCTTATTCACTATTTGGCTTGCCAATTACGCATAATTCTAAACTGAAATATATCTAAGTGATGTCTTTGTAAGCTAGTAGCTGAATCAGTTTATTTCTTGGCCATACAAGAAATAAAAATTTTTAAGTTTTATTATATTTTAAGGGAAACAATTTTGTAATATTAATATACAGTTGTTAATTTTTTCTATTAATAGGTCGCATACCAGAAATGCTTAGTCATTTAACGCTATGGGCAAATTGTCAAGTATACTATCACTTTTTGACACATTATCTGAAATCAGACATTCGTTTTTATTATGGTTTAGCGCCTAAAGTTTAATTAGCAGCGTTTTGTTTCAGCTTTTGAGGCATTATCAATTAGGACTATGAAGTGCTATGAGCTGACCACCTGAGAGTGTGTGCACTTCATTTTAAAATCAAACAGCAGCCAAATTGACAGTTGCTAAGTCATGCAAAATGAATATGCATAAAATGTGTGCAAATATCAACCTATGGATGTTTAAACAAAGGCGTGCGAGCCAGCTAAAATGCATTCAAAGCAATTTGTTTGCATTATGGCTATAAAAGCTATAGAAAAAGAAAACTAAAACTAAAATGTTGCTGTCGCCGGTACTGAAGGTCATCTGCGAATCACGAATGCCCCAATAATTGATTATGAAAGTAGCTGCAAAAATTTGAAATCAGTCGAACTGAAACTGAAGACCTAAACTCATAGATACATAGATTTCTTATATCTTTTATTTTGTTATTTGCCCATTAATGAATAGGACTTAAATGTTGTGCGTATGCAAATTTGGATGAGCGAGCTCTTGTTTTGTAATCGTTGTAACGTTAAGTAATCAAGTATGGGAGCGCATAGATACACGATACACAGATAGACTCGTATTTAACAGATTATTCGCAGCATCGCTTGACATTGAACTTCAGCAGTCAACAACATGGTTAAATAATTGTTCAGTACAGCGCGGAAGCACTTTGCTTGAACAGAAGATCATAGTTTTATTTATTCGCATGTGTTTGCTAATAAGACAACACGATATTTTCTGATTAACGCATGCTTGACTTCGATAGGATTAGGAGCCTAAAGTGATGCTCAATAAATTTCAGCCAAAATATGCAACAATTTGCGGCTGTGACTAATACGAAATACACAACACGAAATGCCTGTTAGAAACGGGCCAAAACAAAGAAAGATGCCAAATACCCAAGCTACTAGCTTGTGTCAAAATGTAAATAACCTGCCATCAAATTTGCAAGTTCAGATGATGAACTTGAAAACACGCGCCACAGACTGCACAACTGTATCGTGTTGCTGTTTGCAGTATTAATGGGACTACTTGTTGACCGACTACTGTCCGGGACTGCTGGCTGCGTGCTGGCCACAACGTAGCACCCATCTGGCCGACTTTGCCGGCAGCTACCTGTCTTGATTCGTCCGGCAAACGAGTAGGCTTCGTCGCTGCATGCGGCGGACGCGGCGATTCATTTGAGCCGTGGACAGCAACGGACGCGCATGCGCAGTAGCTGTCGAGTTCATCAATAGCCCGAACTGTTTACTCTGTATATACTCTAGTTGTAGAGTTTCGTTCGACTGAGATACTCTATATCGCAGCGATTAAGGAACAGCAGCACAACCATTGCGTAAGTGCATTCTAAATGCAGGCAACAGCGAGAAACGTGTTTAGAATTTCACAACTCACTGAGCCAGTAAACTATATTTGGCGCTTTTGAGCCGGATCCGAGTGTATGTGATTTTGGCGCGTGTTGAGTAAACTGTAATTAATTCGTTGTGATATGTGATAAATACTTAATGTGTTACGTATCTAGCAAATTTGTTTCTTAAGAATTGTGCATACCAATCAGCATTTTTTGATTATCTAAAAAGTGATCAAGGTTTAATTCTCACGGCTGTGCTACGTATATGTTTTATGGCCCATAAAATGTGTGTAATCAAAATAATTAAATAACAATTTATGAAGTGTATAAACTTATTTGTCTTAAAAGTGTGTGTAGTTTTTGACAGTGATCTGCGTTTATATTGTCAAAGCTTTTAATCATGATAGGAATCTTAATTAATTTTCTAGTTAAAATCAATTACATAAATTAATTCAATTAATCAAAGTGAATTTATCAAGATCTTAGACGAGCTGTTAGATAATTTAGAATATACTTAGTTCAAGCAATATAAAAGGTTTAAATTTTATTTAATTTTTTCCAACGTATTTCAACGAACAAAGCAGTTATCAAATTTTCAAATTATGTCATTATATTTTTTGCAATATCAGATAATATTTTTCCAACTACTTAACTCAACGTGTATCTATCCAATCTATGACAACTGACAGCCCTTTACTCATTCGTCTTGGGAGTTGCAACTTGTAAACTCTGCTAATTGGACACAGTTAATAAACTTAATGTTTGGGGCATAAACTCAATTAAGGCAAGAGCCAAACGTGCGCTGCTATCGCTGATTGATAAATGAGTGTTATAATAATGATTATTTTGAAAAACATTTCTTATTTAACATGCTACCACATCCAAACTGAGCTTAACCTTGTTACCAATTGCAGTGCATTGTTGTAGACCAGATGAGAATAACTTTAATGAGCCCAGCGCCCTTTGTTTGTTCATAACCCTTGAATCAGTTGACGTAGGTCAGTTCTGTACGGGAGACCCTTAACCGGTTATTAATGGGCTTGCTTGTGCTTAAAGCCAGCACAGTGAATTGTAGATACAAAAGAAGTCGATCTTCCCAGACAATAACTACTATGCTTACGATTGTGTGTGTGTCGAAAGTACTCATATTGAAGGCTGTGCACGTAGAACAAATTGAGCCAAAACAAGAGCAGATGTATCTGTATCTGTATCTGTATCTGTATCGGTATCCGTGCCTGTGGATTGAACTTGTGTCTGCAACTTGAAAACCAGTTGAATGGTAGTACGCTGGTATGTGGCCGGCTTTCAGCCGCGTATTGGGGTTAATTGAAACACATATTTGCCTTCTATTTATTTTGTGCAATTTTTGCCTTTAATTTATAACTTTTGTTTACAAAAAAAACCCAAAATATTATCCATTTAATTTGCATATAAAGTAATTTTTTTGAATTCCCAGCGCGCCCACTACTTTGAGTAATTTAATTTAGTTGGCAATTTAATAAAAGGGTATAGTAACTTTATCATAATGTTTGCTACACAGCAAGTTAAATAAATTATAGTATTTTCTCTTTATTTGGTTTTATTTTAAGATCATTTATCTTTCAGTTAAATGTAGTAAGATTTAAATATAGCTCGAATCGCATGTATTAAAACTTCATTTAACAAATTCATATGTAAATGGTGTTATATTAGTTAAATATTTGTATATAGTCCAAGTACTTCTTCTCTAATTATCATATATGGTAGATACGAATGATTTTGGCATCGTTTTTTTAGATTTCTTGTTAATTCCATCTCAACTTGTTAGGGCATTAAACAGTCGTTGCACTTTAAACTGGATCTTTTTATTGTTTTTATTCATTTTGTTTATATTTTTCTTGGTATTGCCTGGGTTTGTGGGTCTCCTATGGACATCCGCGTGCTATTTATGGGTCAACGTCAATGGGCAAATATTTTTGCTTGGTTCGCGCTCGAATTATTTTGTGAATTTCGCTTTGGTTACTTCTTCAGTTTTTCTGTTTTGATCGCGAACCGGTTCGAATCTTTTGTCTGACATATGTTTGTTTTCTTGCTCTTTATGTTTTGTTTTTGTTTTCGTTTTTCGCAAATACATTATTTTTATTGGCAGATTTTAAGGTATCGATGTAAGCCGCAACTTGTTGAACTTGAACTAAAAATAAAACTACATAATCACCTGGGGGGGACAACCTGATATCAGAGAATCGCAATATTTGCTGGGGCGTGAAATGCGTTTTGGTCAGAACCAAATGCATAAAAGTGAAATCGAAGGTTGCCGCAATTAGCAACTACCCGCTAATATATTCGAGTATCTAGAACTTTATACTAATCAGCATTGGCATACTTTGCATTTGTTATTCTTTCGACAGATATCGTAACTTTTGAAAATGCGGTTATCGTACTTCCTAATACTCTGCCTGGGCTTTGAGTGCAGCCGTTGCCAACTGCTGGTCGATCTGGCACGGGATTTTGAGACGTCGCTGCTAAACACACGCATACCGGACACCACGTCCTTTCTGCCGGAGTATGACTTCATCATTGTGGGTGCCGGCTCGGCAGGCTGTGTGCTGGCCAATCGGCTGAGCGAGATTAGCACGGCGCGTGTGCTGCTCCTGGAGGCTGGCGACCAGGAGACATTCATCAGCGATGTGCCCCTAACGGCGGCTCTCACGCAAACCACACGTTACAATTGGGGCTATAAGTCGGACCCCACGCCCAATGCCTGCCAGGGCCTGCGAAACGGTGTCTGCAACTGGCCCAAGGGACGCGGCATCGGCGGCACCAGTCTGATCAACTTTATGCTATATACGCGCGGTCATCGGAGGGACTACGATGGCTGGGCGGAGGCCAACAACACGGGCTGGTCGTATAAGGAGGTGCTGCCGTATTTCAAGAAATCCGAGCGCATTGGCATCCCCGACCTATACAAGTCGCCGTATCATGGACGCAATGGGCCGTTGGATGTGCAGTACACGGACTATAAGTCGCGCCAGTTGAAGGCGTTCCTCAATTCGGGCCGCGAGTTGGGCTACGACATAACCGATATCAATGGCGAGCAGATGATGGGCTTTGCCAGATCCCAGGCCACCATTCGCCAGGGCAGGCGTTGCAGCACCAGCAAGGCCTTTATACAGCCCGTGCTGCAACGCCGCAATCTGCATATATCCATGAAGAGCTGGGTCACCAAGCTGGTCATTGATCCCAGCACCAAGGTCGCTGTGGGCGTGGAGTTTACCAAGCAGCGCCGCCGTTTTGTGGTGCGTGCCAGTAAGGAGGTCATTCTGTCCGCCGGCGCCATAGCCAGTCCACAGCTGTTGATGCTGTCCGGAGTGGGGCCCCGAGCGCACCTCCAGGAGCACAACATACCGGTGCTGCAGGATCTGGCAGTTGGCTACAATCTGCAGGACCACATAACTTTTAATGGCCTGGTATTCATGGTCAACGATTCGACGGTGAATGATGCGCGCTTGCTCAATCCCACGGACATCTTTCGCTATATATTTGCCGGCCAGGGGCCATATACCATTCCAGGAGGCGCCGAGGCACTTGCCTTTGTTCGCACCCCCAGCTCCAGCTATGGTGAGCAAGTTGTCACTATTAGAAACTATCTATCTAAACTACTCTTGTGCTAATCTTCTGCAGCTGAGGACTATGCGGATATGGAGCTTGTGTTGGGCGCTGGTTCCCTCAGCGGCGATCGCTTTGGCACACTGCGTGATTTGCTGGGCATTACGGAGGAGTTTTACGAGAAAATGTTTGCAGATGTGCAGGACAAGGAGACCTTTGGCCTGGTGCCTGTGCTGCTTAGACCCAAGAGTACTGGACGCATCTCGTTGCGTAGTCGCAATCCCTTCCACTGGCCACGCATGGAGCCCAACTATATGCAGCATCCGGACGACGTGCGTGCCATGATCGAAGGCATTGAAATGGTAACGTTATACGTTATTGCAAAATGTCCACAACTGTTGCTAACATTTGCCATCTTACAGATACTGCAGCTGGCGCGCACCAAGTCCATGCAGAAGATGGGTACGCGCTTTCATGCTCGTCCCTTTCCGGGCTGTGGCCATCTGATCTTTGCCAGCCACGACTACTGGCGCTGTTGCCTGCGGCTCTACGGTTCCAGCTTGCAGCATCAGTCGGGCACCTGCAAGATGGGCCCCTCCACGGACGCAACGGCTGTGGTCGATCCCCAACTCAGAGTCCATGGCATTCACCGGCTGCGTGTAGCCGATGCATCCATTATGCCACATGTGCCGGCTGGCCACACAAATGCAGTTGTGATCATGATTGCCGAGAAAGCGGCGGATATGATCAAGAACGCGTGGCGCATGAGGATAAATCCACTGGCCACGTAGGTGTGGCTGGCATTCGATTAGTTTTTTTTGGTATTTATTGAATAGCGAGTCATTAGCATAATCGGTTCAAAGTTGTCACATGTGATAGGTAAATAGGTTATCCAATAATCTGCTAAGGGATTCTTCAGTCAGTCAATTCAGATGGCCAAATATTTGCTTGTTGTGAAAGTCAAATGTTGATATATCACATTAATTATTGAACTATTACATATAGTTATACATATAATCATGACCCAAAAAGTATTTTACCTATTTATATATTCATTCAAAATTGTTTGTTTTGTAATTGTTACAATACATAAAAACATTTTAATTTGTTAACGAATATAAGTATATAAATGATTTATCTAGCGTTACTTTAGTTTAATAAATAAACATACCCAAAATGCTTTTGAAATCCTTAATAAATTCTCGTTATTATTTTTGGAACTTTGAACGATTCAAATCTGCCATTTGCCCGCCAACTAGTGAAAGCAACCCTGCGCTACAGCTGAATATATTTATCCCGCTCTTGAATGGCAAGCATGCGCAGAATTGCCCTTTTTGGTTCATCCGTGAACTGGTTCATTAATTCGTAGCAGCCGGCTTTAAGTTGTGTGCTCTGTATAGTTTGCATTACACACAAGAGATGGCGCTTTAACCAATAGAGGGCGCCACATGCATCTAAGTGACAGTTAGGTTTCAAAAAAGAATCTCACAAAAAAAGCATGATTTAAATTTAACTCCCAAGAGTAAAAACACTAGAAAATCAAAAAGCAGCAAGAGCAATCTATAATTTTAGTTTATTTCAAATATAAAATAATATGCATCCCTTCAGTTCGTTAAAAAAGTTTTACAGCAACAATTTAAAAAAGAGTCATGAAAACCACAACCAAATATCCTCTGATAAAGTAATTTGTTTTTTTTTAGAAATATTGTAGCTGGGCAACCATATTTTGTAGGTACTTTCATATACACCCCTGTACGCCACGCCCTGTATCTCCGACATATATAAGGCTGGAGTCATCAAATTTAATATCAGGACTACTTATGAGGTCCTTAAAATATGAGACCAAACATGCTGTTGCCATCCTCACTCCCAGCTCTGTAAATAAGTAAAATGAATAAATATACTGGGAACAGACTGTAAAACAGTCGGGAGACCACGGCTGCAACGTTGCTGCAATGTTAGTAAATAATTTAACTGAAATATTTAACGTAAGCAAGTGCCTTTAGAAGGCAACAATAGACTGTGAAATAAAATGAATTATTTTTAAACCAGCCAAGTGTTAAATTTGTTTTGGTTTTTCAGCTCGTCCCTTTGCGCAGACTCCAGAAATGTCAAGCGCTGCTGGCGTCGCGTCGCAACCTCTGCCAACGTGGCCACTGACAATAACTTTACCGTTAGCCGCGTTGCCTTCAGTTTTTTGGCGGCTTTCATGTGCGGTGCAACGTTATGCAGCAACGTAAGTGGGAACTCTCATCGTGTCGTAAACTTTACGTTAAGTCTAACAAAATCAAAATAATATAATCGCAACGAATTTAAACTACGAATATTATAGCTAAAAGTAATCGAAATTGAAGTAAGTCTCGGGTTAGTGAAGGTGAATAAAACCATAAATGAATAAATTAAACATAACTTCATACACAGAAGGGTAAAAGCCTTGCGTGTGAAACCAAATAGAGCAACGCATAAAACGTTATAACTTTTGCTTCCACTGGGAGCCCTAACAAAGTAAAAGTAAAAGTAATTTGGTTGTAGTTAGTGTTCTTACTGTTATTGTTACTAGTTTGAGTGAAATTAACTATTTTTATGAGCGCACACACAGTCTACATATGCAGACGCCCTTGCGTGCTTTGTTGAGGATTTTTATTTAAGCCATTTGACTGGTATTATAATTAATGCTCAGGATATGGCCGGCCCAAGGCCTCGTCTGGCAGCAGTCACACACACAGAGGGTTTTTAACCCGGACTAACGTATGCATGTATAAATTTAACCTAGTTTGCCAGTTTGCCACGTGGCGTATGAGCAATATTTTAATTAAGTGTTGAAAAAACTTGGTTAGCAACTGCCGCCGACTATTATGTTCAACTCAAAAACTCAAGTATTTGCACCTTTAGCATGTAATGCTTCAGAGATTTATCATCGTATCGTATCTAAGCGGCAACAAGCTCTTCTTACGCACCAGAAAGCGATGTCAAAAGGCCAAGATTAAAGCGGTGCACATCAGTTAAATGATTTAATCGCCCTAAGCGACACACATGTGAGTATTTGTATCCGAGTGTAGTTGTCTATAAATCTAAAAAGGATCGCCTTAGGAGCCCTTGTCAATGTAAGAAAATATGTTCAATTTTAATTGAGAAGTTGGTTTATTATTGGTTATTGGCTAGGGGAACGAACATTTGAGTGTTGGCTTTGATTGACTATTTATATCAATTTAATTGCATCAGCTCAGTACCTTAGAGTCCAATGTGGGTATCATGTCAATGTGATCAAATGGTGAAACAATTGTGGGTTAAAGTAAGTTTATTATTGGCATATAATTAATAAATAAATTATCACTTAGAAATCTTATCTTGGCAATGTCCTGCCTACAAATCAACTCAGTTGCAATCAGTTGGCTTTCAAATGAATATGCTAATATCGAGTATGTAAGGAGGCTCTATTCTTGCCTATTTGATAAGCTCTTAGCCTGTCGACCTGTTTGCTCTTTCTATCTGTCCTTCGAGCAGCCACGTCCCTTTAGCATATTTAATTATCTGCCAATTCATCAGCGAGTTTTGTGTGTGCTTTGTCTTTAATTTGCAGCTCCCTGAGCTGAAATAATGGTTTCCACATAAAGGCAGCGGGACAACAAAAACGCACAGTTGCGATAATAATAAAAGAGTAATAAACAATAAAAAAGAGAACGCAACAACAGCCTGAAAAGCACGAAACATTACCAAGTGAGGCAGTCGCATAAATGGAATGACAAAGAAGCAGACACAGTTGTTGCCTTCCGCATACACCTACACACTTACACATGTGCAAGGTGTACTACACACGCCAGCACACACACAAAGACAGGGGTAGCCAGGGGCCTGCCCGCAGAGTGGCGCCCCAAAAAAGGCCAAGGCAAACGAGGCGGTCACAAATGTCATGTGCTCGCATTGCAACTGGACTCAGCAGTGACTGAGTTTTGAAGCACGCCACATTACGTATTTGCCGCACATTATGCTAACTCCGTGACTCCTATGGCGTATACGTAATGTTGCCACAAGCACAACCAGCAGTCACGTAGCAAGCAAATTCTGTCTTGCTGTTTGACTGTGTGCGCGGGATTCGCGTGTGTGTGTGTGTGTGCCGCTTATCAACCATCATAATAATTGTTGGAGGCAATTCCCGGCCACTAAACTCACGGTATTCGAATGCACAATCGCATACGAGTACGAACGTATCCTCCAACACGCAGCCATTTGAATGGAATGTTGCCCAAGGCGCTTTTGGTGGTCAAAAAAGAACATTTGTGCAGAAAAATGCGGGTTAGTAAAAGTTAAACAGTTTCACAGCCAACAAATTAATTAATTGTTGCTCTATACTTAAAATCAAACCAATAATTCTGTGCTTGAATATTATCGCAGCGGTATCAAAAGTACATTTATTTTAGGTATTTATATATGAATTATTCAAGTATACGTTTCCAATTAAAATTAATTAATTTCATTTGGTTAATAGCAAAAGTGCCATGGATTTTAATCTAAAGTTAGCAGCACTAATATTTAAACTTGTTTAAATCCCAAAATGAGTATGATTTAAAATGCATCAGGATTGCAGTATTGAATAAATCACAGGTTTAATTTTCGTTTTTATTTTTAAATGATTTACATTTTCCGTATTGCATTAATAAATTCAAATTAATGTTATAGTTTGCACAACAAATGGAGGTATAGAATAAAAAAACACAAATTATTTAAGTTTTAGATTGAAATATGGAATGTCATTGGTAACTTTGTATAGATATTTCATAAACATTCTTAGGACATATAATATATTAAATTTACCTCTATAAATCACTAGCAAAGAATGTACATACTTATGTAATATGTAGTCGAGTAAAATATATAATAAGTATTTGTTAGCCATCCTTTTACTGATTTTCCTGCTGTGCAAATTATGATTAACGATAGTAGCTTATGGGCCTAAGTCATAAACTGTAGCTTACATAACGAGACTACAGCTATTAAGAACCTAAGCCATGTGGTAATCAATAATGATTTATGCTTCAACTCTCTCCTTTGTCCATAGTATTAACGCATAGCTTAGCTTTAAAATGAAATTACTTCAGTAAATTGCTAGGCGAGTAGAAAAGTAGAGCAGCCCCACTTCACAGTATACCCGGAGGAGACTCGGCATCCTCCTTAGCAAATGTCGCCATTGTGTTATTTGCTCTTTCTTATGCACGCAATGGTAACGTTTTATGCCAAATCCAATGGCGGCCAACATCCTTTGACAGTTAGTTGTCTGGCCGGCTGGCTCTCTTTGGCTATTTGAACAGTCAACGAGCCCCTGGCAGTCAAACAGTAAAATAATAAAAAAATAGGGCCAACAGAGAATCGCAGCTTGCAAGTGGGCTGGCCCGTAGGCGTGACTAGACTGTAAACTAGGATGTGAGGACCGATCTTATGCATATTAAAAGAAACACAGAAATCCATATACTACTATGCTAAGATCTGGAAAGATGTCAGCGGATGTAAATTTAAAAATAAATACATAATTATGTTTCACTTTACATGGACAATGCACACTTGCATTAGTAGGATGTCATATTTATGATATAATATATATTCTTTTTCTATAAATTTAATAAAATTCAACAGTGGATTGTCTGTTTTGTGAAATGATCAGGGTTTTCTAGATAGTTTTACAGGCACCCCACCCTTTGGTAGCAGGGGTATTCCGTTGACAGTAAACTCAATCTCACGCTTCTGCTGGCGCGTCTCAATGATATAGTTGGTTAATATTTTGGTCACCGCAATCTTCACATTCATCTTGCCCATTCTGGCCGCTGAATTCGATAGAGAGAATGTGAATTAGATGCAATTGGGGCAAGCGTGTTCTTACCAATGCATTGGCGAGGTCCCTCTCCGAAGGGCATAAAGGCTGCAGGCGTATAATTTCTATGCTCATCAGTAAAGCGTTCCGGCTGATAGCTGAGCGGACCCGGAAAGTATTCCTCATCGCGATGTATGCCCATAAGCGATATGATTATTTGTGTGCCCTTCTCAACGACACGATTGCTACCGGGCAGAGGATACTCGTGGTTGCACCTGCGGTTCAGCAGTGGCAGCCCGGGATACTTTCGAGTGGTCTCTGTGAGGGGACTGTCCCATGTAATGATTCTATTTCAAAATGTGGACCCAACTTACCCATGATGCACAGTTCTAGATACTTCATGTCCTGTATGGCATCGTAGGTGAGCTCCCCATTGTGCTTGGCCAGCGTCTGGTTGATGTCTGCCAGCAGCTTTGCCAATACGTCCGGATTCTGCATCAACTCGTACAGCGTAAATGAGGACATTGCTGCAGTCGTTTCATAGCCAGCCACAAAGAAAAGAAACAGCTGTGCAGCAATGTTATCCTTGCTCAGGGACTTCAGGCTCTCTGCTGCTGTTTCCGCCGACCAGATGCCGTCATCGTTGCTGACCTTTCCTGTGTTGCGCAGCTGCAACAGAAGTTGCAGTAAGTCACGTCGAACCACATTGTTCTCCTCCCTGAATGCAATCGTGCAATGGACCAGATCACGCATTGAATCCTGACCGCCCCAGTGCCAGCCCAGACGATTGAAGATCTTCTCCAGGCTATAATAAGATAAGACAATTGTCGATTAATGAAGATTTGGTTTCTTTATAAGATTGTGCTCACCCGGGATATAAGAACGTTGTTGTTCCTCTCAAAATATTCACAGCGGTGGGCTTATTAACAGCTTCACTTATGTGACGGAATTCATTATTTGGATCTAAAAAACTGTCAACATCCAGGCCAAATATTGTGGAAGCAATAATATCGACAGCATAGCTAAAAAGACAGGGGATAGCTGTTAGCAAAGACTGTCCCAATGCATCCTAACTGGAAACATACGATGCCATCAGCTTCTTCATGTCGATTTCTGCAGTGCCGAATTGCGGTATTTGTTTGTCCAAATGGGCCAACATCTTGTCTCCAACAGCTTCTGCGGTGCCAAACATGCCTTTAAGTTTGCCAGATGTGAACGAGGGCGTCAACTTTGTGCGCATTGTCTTCCAGCTGCTGCCCTCCATGCTGAATATATTCGCCGACAAAGGATTATGCTTCTCGTCCATATAAACGCCGCGATCGTGGAAGCTGGCAAAGTCCTTGACCAACATATCGTGTGCCAGCTGTGCATCGCGCACCAACAGAGCCGGTCTTAGTGCCAGGTAGATGCCCAGTACAGGCTCGGTGCTGGCCTTGTATATGTCATAGATGGCCAGGCCAAAGGATCGTTTGTTCCTGCGCACTGAGTCCAGAGCGCCAAAGGGTATGTTGGCAGCGGCATAGGGAAAGCCCTTGCGCTCCCAGAACCCGAAAGTCCACTTTAGATAGATGTATAGCAGTGCGACTGCTGCAAGTAAGAGCTGTATCCAAATCATTTTCATACTGATTAACAAAATGTTGAATCAGCTTTATAGTCGTATACGAAGAGCTTTCGTCTTATCAGGTTAGACCGAAAACAATTCCCACAATTCCCCCAACTGGGCTTTGGCTTCCAGTTGTATTTAATTGACGCTGTTACTGCATATCACTTATCACCTTAAGTCTTCTTTAAGCACTCCCACGCAGCGTATATAGTAATTTCCAAGGAGAGGTATGCAGGTGCAAGGTTCGTTGTACGGAATGGGTAAGCTCAAAGTAAGATTAGGCAATTCATTATTATACTATGTTCCCGAACGGAAAAAGAGTATATTGGGCTTGCGAAATGTTCGTCTGTCCATCTGTCCGTATGAACGTCATTTTTATCCACACCCTTGAAGCTAGAGCAACCAGTCTTGGTACACATGTTGGTGTATACCCTCAATTTATGAAGTTTCGAGAAGTGTCGCGCCGTGTGTACTTTTGTCAAAAATTTGAATTTCTAGCTCTTTTAGTTTAGACTGTGCGATGATTCCCAAATAGTTATTGAGTCAGTGACTTCAAGATCCTTTTTACTCCCTGTACCCATAAAATGGGTAAAAAGGGGGTACTAATTCTATGCAAATGTATGTAACAGGCAGAAGGAGACACCTCCGACCCTATAAAGTATATATATGATCAGCATCAAAAGAGATTTTGATTTGGCCATGTCCGTCTGTCTGTCCGTCTGTCCGTCTGTCCGTCCGTCCGTCTGTCCGTCTGTCCGTCCGTATGTATGAACGCAAGGATCTCAGCAACTATAAGAGCTAGAGACACCAAATTTGGAATGTAGGTTCGTGTATAGCGGGAGCAGGTCAAGTTTATTTTAGATTTGAGATATCTCGCCCCGTTCCCCCGCTATTCGATAAAAACCGTTTAACAGTAACAATTATCGAGATATAGATTTAAGATTTGGCATGTACAATACTTTAGTCACTCTTAATCTACTGTTTAAATTTCAAGTCGATCGGATAACAAACACGGATGTTATTCACCAAACAAGATTCAGTGCTGGAGCGCGGGGGAAGAAGCAGCACATCAACCACTTAAAATGCCTCACTTGCGCTGCGCTCGAGCTGTCGCTCGTGTGTGTGCGTCTTTTGTGTATGTGTGTGTGCATGTGTAAGTGTACGTAGATGCGATCGGAAATTTTTGACCTGGGTACAGGGAGTTTTGTAGTCGGGTATACTCGCATTCTTACTTGTTATATATAGTTGACTGCCAAACGGTATCCATGTCAGTTTGAAATGAGAAACGGGTCAGACAAAGTTCATGGGGCAATGAAAACAAACGATGCAGTAGAATCAACAATTGCAAATGGCAAAATCAAATATGTATAAAGCAAACACCCAGCAGGCCCACCAATAACCATCCTTCCATTCGTGGGGCCAATGGTCCCTCGCTCAGTTCAACAAATAGATTTTCGGTTTGAGTTACTGCGTTTGACAAGACTTTAATACGAGGACTCGTATTGCACGAGGTTGCCATTGTGCTACACCCAAAAATACTACAAATTCGATAGTTTTATTGACTGTCTATTTATAACCGAGGCAATCAAACTCATGCTACTTAATAATTATAATAATGATACGTTTGCCTGATATTGCCTCACTGACCGCAATTGCTAGCATTAAGTATACGCCTTGTAAGCTCAAGCAAGTTGTGTGCTTGTGGGCAATTGAGAATTGTTGAAATGCCCTCTTCGATAACCTCTTGACATTTTGCCAGCTGCAGTTTAATTGAAATAGAAGCTGTTCGCAGGAAAATGCCAAACAAATTTAATTTTTAGCTTTTTGTTCTCAATGCTACATTAAAAGGTTCTTTTAATGATTTTTCCAGCGAAAACGGCATGCTAAGTAACAAGTTGTAATTAAATCGCAAAGTTGGTCACCTGCCCAGCTCAGCTCCCTCTCGAATGCCTTAATTTTCATTCTATTTGCAAATTAGCCACTAAGCAGAATAACAGGCTGCCTGAGTGTCTCATTGAATGACTGGCACAGCTAACGTAAAAGGAAACAGTATTCGGCACCAATGTTGACGGAAACGGAAGTCAGCCATTCCACACCTTTCTCTTTCGCTCTTTTGATTCTCCTATTCCTTGCCCAAATTGAGTTTACCTTTTGTGCATTGTGTTGTTGCTATTACTCGACTTGTTGTATTCCTGTCTGTGGCTCATAAATATCTAAAACGTTGCCGCTGTCTCCGTATCCTAGCGACAACCAACCTGTTTGTCATCCATTGTCATTGTGCGCCTTAACGACTCTCAATGTGCTTGTTACTTGTAGGACCAAAGAACCCCAACCTAGCTATGTATGTGTATGTGGCTGGACCTATTTAATTTTGTGGTCACCTTTTGACCAGATTTCGGCTGAGCTACCTTACCAACACTTATGACAGAGTCTTGCTTTTTCCTCAGTTCAGGACATATCTCTCAGTCACTTAGGAAGTTAACTTAATTAGAGGCTTTCTTCATAAATTGTGTGTTTGCGTCACTCAAAACTGAAAATGTTTACTGCTTTCAATTCAAACAAGACTTGAACATTTTCATTGGAGTATGGCTAATCTGGTTTAAGTAGGAGGTTCCTTGGACTGCGCCGTGGCGCACATTAACAATGAAAAATGACAAAGCCCTCGGAAAACCAAATGTCAGAAAAACAAACCCCTCCAAAAAATATCTTAATGGCAGGCCATTAATTTCTTAATCTGCTTGTAAATGTCCGGGGGAATAGGAGGAACGGGGTGGCAACTGTTGAGATTAAGCAGGGCGCATTTAATTCATTGGGATTCTAATTGTGGGTGCTCATTAGGTTCAGGGTCACCTTTGGGAAGTCCACCCTATGAAGAATCTGCGGTACATTTCTGGGCTAATATAGGTGTGTGAGTGTGTGTAGGCGAACATTATTGTGCGAAATTGCGAGTTGGCAAAAAAATATATATATAGGCAAGTCTTGAGTGCGTCTAGAAAACTTTTAGAAGCTGACAAAGAATTTGCTTTGTCTGTTGCTGCTGAATCCAAATGATTTATTATGATTTGGGCTTTGGCAAGGATAATCTGCACATAAGAAGGATTTGGCTTGAATTCGTTCTGGCTGACCTGTAAACGAAGGCTGTCCCCTGTACGAGTCCCATGATTAAGCACAATGCAAACTCGATATTATCGGCGTAGTCATCACTATCCCCTTCTTTTCCATCTTGAGCAGCTGACAAGGGTTCAAAATGTCAGGGGCGACAAAAAGTCAAGCCAAGGGCAGACAAGCAAATTCGGGCCCAAAGTTTAGACAAAGGTCTCCATCCTCTTTTCCTCTTAGCTGCCACAAAGTCTCAATTTTACTGCTCAGTTTCGAATTTCAATCAAAGTTGCAAAGTTATTTCTTTTTTTCTGACTGGATTTCAATTTGTGTCAAATTAACTTTAAATAAATTAAACTTAAACAAGTAAAATGGGGAAGCTTATGCAACATTAATAAGAACATCCAATGGAAATTCCAATTAACATATTTACTTTGCCTTACTTTCGAAACTTCAGCCAGACACATCAGAAACTTTTACTTATGGTTGAGCACACAATATTCTAATTACTTTCCATCTGCCAAATTGGCAACTGACTTTATTAGTTATTATTATGATAGGAGGTCCTGCAAACTGCGACCTGTTAGATACACGTTGTGTCCCAACTTTGTCAGTTAATTATAATTTAGTTTCAGTTGCGAATTTTCAGCAACCGTTGAAAACTTGTGTGTTTAATAACACTGGCACATGCCCGTAATTTGCTCTGCGGGTTACCCGTTGTTACCAGGGGGACAAATGCAATTCATACGTGGTCTACAAAAGCACATATAGTATTTACACTCACAGACAAATGAATTTGCATATTTGCAACGAAGAGGGTAAAACTGCAAAATGGGGAAAACTGCGAATTGCATTTGCAATTTATATCTTTAATTTGCAGTTAGCAGCCTCTCCAGGGTGTGTGTAATTGTGATTTCCCCACGTACGGTTCAGTGCGTAAATATCGCAGCCACAACATAAAATATGACAAAAAGAGTTAAAAGCACGTGTATTCAAAATAATTTGAGAGTCCCATGTTGAATGTAAAATACATGAATTCCATTTAGCGCTTTTTATCATTTCTCTCTATGAGTATCACCTTGATGGCCAATTATTTGTGTCTTGTTTACTAATTACTAGCCACATGTCGTATATTTATTAGCCATGCTGATTGGGCTTTTAACGGTTTAATGGAGACAGACTCTAAAAAGGATACCCAAAACGGCAGGAGATTTACGAGTATGTCAGAGTCATTTTAGGGACTTAGCTTAGTTGTGTGTATTGGTGAATGCTTGCGTACGAGCTTATTGCCATGCTTACCATTGGTTAAGCACTTAGGCCAATTTTTTTTCAATTATTGTGGCCTCCTGGATTGGGCACCAAAATGACAGATGTCAATTTGAATATGTCACTGTATTAGAAAAAAACTTTTAAAAAAAATTTAGATGGGTCGTAGAATATTTTGCAGGTGTTAATATTTGGTAGGTAACTTTGCTATACAACCGAAAATACCACAAAAATAACTGCAACGCGGCTACTATGTAATTGTGGCTCTACTGAACCACACACTCTCCGATTTGTCAGTGTGACTGTCGGATTGTCTGTCTACTGTGGGCCTGTAGTCGTAAATCAACAATGCGACATGTGGCAACCGCTGCAACCTCAAAACACTCCAATCAGGGGATGTTCACGCCCACGCCCATTGACAACTCATTTTTCAGCATGCTGAGATAAATGCAGCTTAGCAAAGGGCTTTACCATGGTACGCGATGCAAGAGGAGCTATAAGTAAAGGTTTTACACTATCATGTCATGTATTAGTTTGGCTAATAGTATTACTAAGGGCTATTGCTTTTAATGCACTTTTGCAACATTTTCTTAGAGAATATTCAATAAAAGTTTATTGGAATTCTTTAAATACTTTTCTGCGACTAAAACTGCGAAACTTGGCGCTGCTTTCTTCTGTAAGCTGAATTAAAAGTGCATGGAAACCATTTGAAGACTTATGCAGTTCAATGTCCATCTGCACTTAAGGGAGCTTAAGACCTGGTCCAGTGCCATTCAAATGGAACGAGAGAAGAGATAAGAAAGGCTAAGACTACACTCAATAGTTGGGTGAGCCTTGGAGAGGGGAAGAGGGAGGGGCTAAGCAGCTTAAGACATTTGCCTGCTATTTGAACTACTTGTACACAGTATGCAAAGCAGCTCAGCATTTCCTCCTTCTCCAAAGTGCACTCAAAAATGACAGCAGCTGGCTGAGCTAATTAAGAACTTAATGATGTGACAAACTGGCTGCAAATGCAGCATGATGGGGCATTTAATCTTGCCCCATTCACACCAAAGGCTTTGTTTGTGTGTGTGTGTTTTAGTTGTCAGTTGTGCTATGTTCGATGACACTCGACCGCAATTGGCCAACTCAGAGCAACAACCACAAAGCGACCTTCGCCTTCATAGCTGAACTCTTGGTTGGTTTTCCGCTTGATAGCATTTTCTGACTGACCTTTCTACAATCCGCAACCTCTGCATTCCGCTCTGCATTTGGTCCTACACGGTTCACTGGCCAAACGAGGTAGCTCACTTTTTCTTGCCTAAACTACAAAGAGGTAACACAGGAAAATTCATTCTTATGATATCAATATGAAGACTGCTCAGACAGACAAGGAACAACAAAGGTAAACCAAGTAGAAGGTGATTTTCTCCAGTTATTAGGTATCTTTCAGTTCACAATTGGTCTAATTGTGTGGTTATCCTGTTCCAGTTCGTTGACCAGCTAAGTTAGTAGATTTTCTTCACTTTACAGTTGTGTAAACATTAAATATTTAACTGAATAAATATTAAACATGGGTGTAAGAGGAAGGATATGACTAGGGACTAGGTGGGTGGGCAGTTTCAGTATTGGTGAGTTTGAGTGTATATATTTTTATATGCATATCAAGTTAGGTATTATAAATGGCCGTCTTCTACAGCTGCTGAAAACTAACCCCTGGCTAGATGGCGTACCCCTGCAGTTAGTCTATTTAACGGCTGGTGTTATGATTTATCTGCGAGCATATAGGGACAACTCGCAGATCACTATAAATAGCCGAGTTTCTTGTATATCTGAAAGCTCCAGAAGGCATATCATGAAATAGTCCACGCGGGTCAAGCCATAGACTAGTCCACGACGGACAACACGTCAGCCCAATGACATCCCGTTTAAAAATGGGATAGTATTTTACATAGAGGGGGGTCAGTCCATCAGCCAGTATTGGCCCGCGTGGGCTTGTCAGATGGCTAGCCATGGGCTAGTGAGCAGAACTGCAGAGAAAGTTTGAATCAACAACAAAAGCAAGAGAAATTGTCATTTGCAAGTTTCGTAGCAATCTAAATTTTTAATCAATTCTAAGAATAATAAAACAGCAGCAACACATAAAGAATGCCACGCCCACAGCGCCCTACACGTCAAGCGGTCTACTAAATTGCTCTATGTATTCTCCGTACAGAAAGTTTTGCAAGGAAACTTAAAGTTGAGTTTGACTGAATGACAGATTGACAATCAAGGCAGGAGCTGCAGCCATGTGAAGCTCGAATTTCTTAGGTATGCATTTGTGTGGAACCACAAGGGTCACACAAAGGTGAGAATCCTGTCGAGTTGGCCAAGAAGCAGGCGACGCGTCGCCTCTCATTTCCTCAAGGCAGCAAAAGTTGCCACACTAATAAAAATGAAAAGTTTTCGAAGGCAAAGCAGATAAAGGAATACCAAGGATAGCAAAAGGCACACATACACATTAAAAAGGAAGCTTAACAACAAGGCAATTAATTTGATTTAGTCACTCATCAGGGGCTACGAGAGGACTCACGGGGAATTCAAAATGTCGGCATGAAAACTTAAGCTAATTAAAACGCATGTCAAAAATGCTGTTGTATGTGTGTGTGTGGGAAACTTAAAAGTTCGCACACAATTTCAGGAAATTGTTCAAGCATTTAAGAGCGTGTTAAAGACAGAATATGACAATGTGGAAATGTCGTTTATGTTTATTGTTGTGTCTACTTTCATTTGATGCGTTACCCCCTTTACAAGAAAAATATGAAAGCATTATGGGAATCTTTTCCACCGCTTTTCCGCTCCTATCTGTCAAGTTGTGATGGGGCTTCGTGTAAGACGTGTCGAGTGCTGGATTTTCACATCTAATTATGCTAATCGCCTCACGTAAGCCTCTCAGCATAAATGGTGCACTATAAAATTATGGCTATGCCTTTAGAGTTAAGTCGTGCTAATGCAGCTTTAGTTAGTTGTTGTATAAAAAGGGGTAAATTGTAGGCAAAAATTAGGATGCATTAAGTGCAGGATAAAAATTGCGCTTGTATTTGTGAAAGATTAACGAGAAAGCGGTCAAGATTTGCACTGTCTATGAACCGCTAAAGATAATGTTTGAAAAGGTTTTCCAAGGATAGTTTGATGGCTTGGCAGGTCATCAATGAAGATCATACTATAAAGCTATGTACAAGGCGAGCTTAAGCAATATTTATTATTCAGCCAAATACCACGTCTCGGGGAATTCCAGTTAACCAGAGTTTGACCATCGCATAATAATATTGACTGCCTGCAAAATGGAAACCAGATAGAACATCAGAGAGCTTCTTGTATGTGGCACGAAGCAACTGCATGAATTCCAATAATAGAACGTCATTTTGCATTGTTCTGCCGGAGAATGCAGTTGAATGCAGGATGAGAACGTCCTTCCGTCCAGTGCTTGGTATACCGGAATGCAGCCTGCTGTAAGTCACACAGGATAGCAAACATTTTCAATTTATGCTTCGGCTGTAAATTTGAGCCACAGTGTTGCAAACAGCCGATGAAGTGTGAAAGCAGCTGCTGAGCCCAAGATATTGTGGCCCAGGGGATAATATTCGTTAAAATTCTGTGTAATAAATAAGGTAGAAGCTTCCCCATTGCGATTACTGTAAAGTCGTTTGCATTTAATACAATTGACCATCTATGCAAATCACTTCATATATTTTAACAACTCACGTAGAACATCTGCATGCAGCATCAATTATTTCGCACTGTTTGGTGGCAACCTTTAATTAAATTTAAAAAGGCATCGCATACGGTATGGTAATACGATATGTCCGCAGCAATCAACATTTTTTTTCTTTCTTGGTTATACGGTCCACTGCAGCACTCGTTCGCCTCGAGGCGCATTGCGCCAATAATTTCTCATTATTTTTTCAGGAAGCTGATTTACAGCATTCGAAAAAGCAGCAAACAGGCGTGTGGCAAAAGGAAACGAAAGCTGTCAGTTGGCATTATAGTTGGCTGTGATCTACTTTAAAGTTCGGGCTGTGCCTGGCCAGGCTTGCACACCCCTTATTGGCCCAAAGTTGGCCAAGGGACCGTTGGGAATGTCTGTCGCAGTTGCTCATCAAACAAAGTGCATTTTGTCGTTATGCACCAGACTGGCAAAAAACAACCACAACTGGGAAAACTACAGTTCATTATCGCCTTGCAGAGGGTATTATAACTTTGTCACAAAATGTGACACGCATTGAAGGACAACAAAGTATATAGGAGTATATTGTTGATCAGGATCAAAAGCATTGTCGATCTGTCTGTTTATTTTGTTTGAACAAGTCTATATTGATGAAACTTGCCACAGTTGCGGCCTGTTGTAGTGGAATCGGCAGGGCTTAATAATTATATGATAAATCTGTCATAGTCACGATGGGTCCATAATTGAATAGTTGCCTGAAAAACTATTTTGATAGATATCCTGAAAAACTTGAAGCTTCATTATATCATAAGTTGAACCAATTTCTTCGCAATCGGCGCGCCATTTTGCTTGTCAATTTTTAAATTTATTTCATTTTACCATATATAGCATATTCCTTTTCATTTCAACCAGCTGAAAAGCGCAAAACAAATTGTTTTTATTTTTAAAATTCTTTTACTTCCGCAAAGTATGCAACTGTTAAAAGTTGTAAGCCCTGCGCTGAACTTTAAGACCCCATGGAATAGAACAACTTGATGAAAAGCGCCTTCTGCATAGCTCAATACACTTTCCCAAAGGAAACTTATGCCCTTTCTTTTACTTATTTGCTGCATACAAACTTTCTGTATTTGCCAACTACAGAGAGAAAGTTTTTTGCCTTTGTGCAAATATTTTGCACGGAAATTGCATTTGCGGTGCCGTTTGCAACAGTTTTAGCAGCTGCTTGCAACAATTACAAGAACAACGATGATGATGACGATGGCGTGATAATTAAAATTGCGCAAAAAGTAGGAGAAAGTTGTGTAATAGAGTCGGGAATGCAATGCGGCGTGTTAAATGTGGAAAGTACAACGGGGAACTGTGCCAAATTGCAATACATGAATAATGGCAGTGAGGGAAAGGGTGGATGAATGAATGGAACGAAAATGGTAGGTATTTATTTGTGCAAGTTCCGATGGCATGATTAATGATGAAAATAAAGCAGAGATGTATAAGCTATGCAATACTCTCATAAATTCTGTAACAAGAAATTTAGCTTCTTAAGAAAATCCCCTTCAAGATTAAGAAATAATTTGCAAGACCAGTCCATTGGTTCATAATGTGAAATTAGGGGAAGTCCAACCCGTTATGCTATGCAAGTTTCAAAGCTACAGAGCTCTGTCATTTGCATAATACTCAACAATATGAAAACAAATTGCAAGCAGTTAAGACTTCAGTTAAGACATTCAAAACACAAACGACAACAGCAAAGAAACATTTCAGTTTGTTTCAGAGCCAAATGCAAAATTAATTAAGGCGCATTTGGTACGAATAATGAACTCGATAAAGTTTTACCAGCTACATAAAATAAAATATGGAAAATGAAAAAAGAAATGCCATGAAATTATAAAATGCTGAAGGAACGAAAAGTTGTTTCCATGTTACTGAAAGTTTTCCCTAAGAAAGTGAAGCGATCCAAAGTTTTTCAATAAGCTGCAGTGCCAAAAACAAGGCTCAACATGTGTTCCAACCCAGCCAAGATGAAATCGATGGAAAAACTACACAACTGCGAAAATGTTATGAGGCAAGTGAAAGTGAAATTCGGAAAAAGTAGCAAGAGTGCAGACGGAAAATATGGAACCCAAGGCCAGGGAGCATTATAATTTATGATAAGCCAATAAAAATAATTGAAATACATTAAAGGCAGGCAGCCTTCAATGGCAGCCACACATCACACACATCAGCCCATTTAAGGGTACAACGAACCCAAAGAAGTCAACATCGACTCCCCATTTGGAGCCCCTTCATCGATTGCTATGAAGGAGGAAAATCGAACTGGAGGCACGAGAATATTTAAGTAATGGCACTCAATAAAAGGCGAGGCATAAAAAACGACACTGGAATGTCAAAGTTGAGACGCAGGCCTCAAGATATTGTGATTGCGGCTGCTTCCGTGTGAAAGGTATGAAATAAATAAAGAAAACATTGCGCAAACAATGCCAACAGTTGAAATCGGCATTCGGTGGGTTAATAATTTCCAACGAGTTCTGTTTTTGATACTTGCTCTAAGCTAAGATGACAAAAGACATTGAGTTAGGTGCTTGCGACTCGATGAAAGGACATTTCTCATATGAATTACCAGACAGAGGCTTACAGATATACATTACTGTGTGGAAGTAGCAATAAAGTGACAAATTACACACGTAAATCACATTACTTTAATACGTTTGTGACATGTTCATTTCAGCATTTGATATACTTGCCGATTATAGAGTATAGTATTAAAATAAAGAAACAGACATTACCGAAAGATTTTGCTTTAAAAGTAAGTTCGCGAAGTTTCGCCAGCTGAATGACCACAAGTAGCAAAAACTGTGCCATTAAAGTTTGGTTGCCTAGCTAAGGAAACTCAGCTACACTCAACATTTGCATCATCCTCAAAATCTTGTCTTCACTTGCCTTCCGGACATTTGTCTTCCAGGAAGAAGAAAAAAGCCAGCCACCTAAACCTCACTTTCTTGGCCACAAAAAGTTTTACGCGTTAAATTTCACAGCTTCGGTCTAGACTTTTTAAGTTCTTTTGATTATATTGGCGAGTCGAGGATGATATTTTTCGCTTGACAGTACAGCTTTATTTAATTTAACACGCTTTTTAGCTTAATTTAATTTTTAAATAAATATTTTAATAAGCGACTGACAACCTGAATTAATAATGAATTAATATAAATTTGAATTCGCTCTCTGTTTGGTGTTTGTCTGGTACAAAACCAACACAACCGCTGTGTGAGCAATTTGAAGGTATGCTAGTTGGTAAAGTTTTGTTTCGGACCAACCCATGGACTAGTCCACGCTGATCCATAGGTTAGGATTTTACATAGAGGAGGGTCAGTCTATGGGCCAGAACTGGCCCGTGTGCGCTAGTCAAATGACTAGCCACGGGCTAGTCAGCAGAACTGCAGGGTTTTTTATTCTACTGTTATGAATTCAATGCAAATAAGCCTTTTATTCTGTACTGCGTTTCTCCGCTGTTCGCTTAATGTGCTTTTATGGCAAACATATGAACATGGATATTTATATATCACGTATACGCACCGCATGCTGTTGGCGTTGTCTGCGGCTGAAACATAAATCAAAACTCAAATTTTATTACCCTCCCTTTTTATTGCCGACGGAAGGAAATGGAGCAGCAAACTCTCCAGCTGGGCGAACAAATCCCCAGACAAAATCCTTATAGAGGGATGACTAAATTCGCATACTTGAATTGCTTTTAACAGCGCATTTTATTAAGTCAGTTAAATAATGTGATTAGACTGCGTGTCCGGAATCTGCCTGTAGGTATTTTAAAATATTTATGCGAGCGGGGACTATAAATGCCAATTTATGTGGATATAAACAAGACATAAGAATTATTTTAGTTGGGGAATTGTGGACCCCATACCACAATGCACTGGACGAATTCTCTAAACAATTTGCCAGCCAATTAGCAGAAATAGCAGGCAATCCGCCAGTGCAATGAATTAATAGCCAGGTTCGTCTGCTGCTCAGAGGATAACTCCATCAAACATGCATTCGCTAGCACGACTCTGGGGATAAAAAATATATTTGGGTGGAGGCAGGGCAATGTTGATGCAGCTGTTGCTTGTTGTCGCTCTCCTGTCGCCTGTCCCGCGTTAGTAGTTTTCTGCTGCTGGTGTAATTTTAATGTAATTTAAGCGAGCATGTTTTTCCTTAATTTATTAAATACGCATTGCAGCATCCAGCACTTGTGAAAAGACAGCCTGAACCTGGAAAAGTTCATATTAGCCTCATAATTTGGACAAGGACTTGGTCCGTTTGTAATAGCAGGACATTATTCTAATTTGTAACAAAGTTTAACTGAACAATGTGTGGTTTTTAGCTAGCATATTACTTTGTTGAAAGTGACTGAATGTGACGCCACACCATTTGGACTGTAGCGGATAAATTTATGTACGGTTCCTGTTTCTGACAGGCTGAAATCTGTAGAGGAAACAGATATAAGTTTATGTTCTCTGTTGCACTTGAGGCGTTGTTAAGGACACCTCTTCTCCTCACACACAGAATCACATGCATAAGTAAATATCATTACACTCGTATATAATTTACTCGCTTCGCTGGGTTTGCTGGCAATGTTTGCCCTTCCCAGATAACCACACCTTAGAATATCATTCCACCCTGATAATTTGCTAAATGTACCAAGTCTTTTGGCTAATGCATTATTCCATTTAAATAGAAATGCGTCATTGTCGTGTGGTTTCTTGCTTGTACAATAGAATCGCTTAAGGAGATCTAAATTTATACTCGTAGTTTGATTTCTATAAGTTAGGTCCTGGGAAATTAAAGAATGAGAAAGTAGACACTTCAGATATGTTATATGACCGTTTATTTCTTGGCAATTCCAATAATTGCATTTAAAATTTCAACAAACAAGTTCTTAAAATTATTATAAATGGATTGGTCAGTTTTCTAGCTGTAATCTTATGCTCTAAGGCTTGGAACAAAAAGGTTGAAAATCACAGGTATTTCCCCTTGGTTTCGCGGCGTCTTTACCCAAATTCCCATTTGGGGACTGTTGCTGCTAAATAAACATTTACCTGGCGAATTTTTAATTTAGGGACTTTTTTTGTATGTGTGTTCTGAGACCTCATAATGCGCACGCTCACAAAACCCATAAACGCCCACATAACGCCCCTGGGCGAGAAAAACTAAATAAAAACGAAGTAACGTCCAGGGTTAAGGTTGCTTAAACCATTTCAGTGCCTGGTTGACTGTTTACTCTTCGCTCTTACACCCTGTACCCATAAAATGTGTAAGACAGGGTACTAAAACTGTGTAAATGTATGTACAATAAGAAATAAGCGACAGAAAGTGGCATATCCGACCCTATCCCTATCCACAGAATTCTTTAGACACTCTTGATATGTTGCACAAAGTTGATCGGATAATAAATAGAAAAGTCATTCCAGAAACAATTTGTGTACTGCTGAGTAGAGGTGGGCAGCAGTGCAACCGCTCCTTTAAATGCTCTGCTTGCTCTGAACTGCTTGAACTGTGTCTGTACGAAGATGTGTTTTGAAAGTTGAGATCTGGGTACAGGGAGTTTCGTAGTCGGGTAAGGCCAACTAGAGCATTCTTTGAAATTAATTTTCACATGCAGAAGCCGAAGTTTGTGTCCCTGTTGAATCCTTTCATCAGCGAGTAAGGTTTGTTGACATTTTGTGGATTTTGCAGAGTTTTACAACCTCACCTTCCATTTCAAATCGAACTCAGTGACTCACACCGATTAGAGAGTTTTTTTATATATTTGGCTTACTTGTTTGCCTGCTCTGTTTAGTGTTGGAACCAAATTAAGCGTTGATGGTTATTTTGATGCAGTGCCACAACTTGCATTAGAATAACCAGTTTCAGAGGGGGCAGTTGCTCATGAGGATCGTAACGGTGAATTCATTGCCATGTAAATAAACTGAAAGGAAATTTTAATGCTACGGCAATTTGATTTTCTCTGGCGGAGGCACTCAGCTGAACATAAGTCGGGCAGCTTCATAACTTTCTGTTTTCCCCTTAATATCAACCATTTTATTGAGAATAGATGGCACGTTTCACCAGCTACTTTTCGTCCTAACTGAGGAGCTTTGTGACGTTTTAGGTATAAAGTATTTAATAAGTTTTCCATTGACTGTAACACCGTAAAGTGGCAAACTATTGGATTTACTGGTGAAAAAGAAATGCTTTTAAAAAGTATTCATTATTTATTTGTATTTAAAACCAAGTTCTTGAAGGGAATGTTAGTCTTCATACTCTTTAAAATATTTAAGCATAGTTAAGGGTTTTCATATTTAACCAGAAAGAGTGTCCTTAAAGCATATCCTCTTAAAATTGTAGATAATTAACTATACTAAATATTTACATCGCGTTTGTTAACAGAATTCCAAAGCCACCTCCTTACAATCTTGTAATTAACTTAAGGGAAAATATTTAAAATGTAAATGAAAGTAAAGTAAACTAAAAAGCAAACCAGCAAATAAAAGCCTGAAAAATCTTCACCTAAAAGATCAAATAATATACAGAAAGGCAGAACAATTAGAACAGAGACAATCTAATAAAAAGCGCAAAAATAATAAAATAAATATTCAACCCAGAATTCATTAGGTCGCAGCGAAGTCTGCGTTTTACGAGTGTATTTAATTGTGCTTGAAAAATGTGGCAACGCCACAGAAAGTTTCCACTTTTTTTTGTCTTCTAAAGGTAGAATAATGAATTATGATGTGTATAAGTCACGGAGAACGTTTTAAACTGCAAGCGAAATGGCAAGAGAAATGCTGACATAGAGGCGGACAGCCGTCGTACTGCCTTGCCTTGGCATTAGCCAAGATTCAGCAAATCCCCTAAATGCGGTAGCTGGCTGGTAAAACATGAAACAACAACGGAAGCAATTCACACAATGCAAATTTGTGAGTCAAGTTGAGTATTTCCTACAGCTGTTATGCCTTCCCGACTTCATTTCGTCTACAAGCAAAAAATGAAAGAGTGGTTGGAAATTTCTCATCAACCCTTTTCCCGTTACGCATATAAAAAGTCTATTAAGGATGATTTATATGGGACTGATTTTAAGCTTGCCTGGTGTGGTTGATTTTTTCACAGCCGTCTAAAATTTAAGATACGGAATACAAATCATCACAAACTTTAAAGCAAGCCTACATTTGTTTAGCCTAATGCTCATGGAAAATTCTGTATCTTATGATTTACTGAAGGCGTATTATATACATATTACATGTCCGCTAAGTCTACCTCCTCTTTCAAGTGTTCATTATTCCAGCCATTTCATTTTTTATTTTTAATGAACTTCTAAGTGCATTATCCGCCTCCCTATGGGCTTCTCAGGAGCACGTTGTCAATGCAGTTAAGCAGTTTATCAAAATGACTTCACGCTGGACAACTCTATTCGGTCTTATTAATGGCAGCAATTTAAGTTGTCATTATTCCTTGTAGCTTCCAAGAAGTTTACAGTGTAACGCCCAGGGGAAATGAGGTTGTCACCAAGTCAAATCGCTTTATATCCGTTGCGGAGGAAATGACTTTGACATAGACTCACCTTGCTTGTTTCAACTGCTTTGTTTTAGTTTTATTTCATTCCCTTCTGTGCTGCTCGCGACAAGTTTCAATTATAAACACTCTGAAATTGGCGTAGTTCGCTGTTCTTCATGGCCAGGACGTGCGTAGAATTGGCAACAAACGGAAGTGGTTGCAATTAGTTCGCTGTAGAGAGTTAAAAGTGAGGACAGGAGCGGATGTTCGAGAAAGTGACTGTCGAGCTGATGGAAGTTGAAGTCTGCACCAATTAAGATGAACTCCTATTGTGATTGTGGAGTTACATAAAACATGAACATATTGCGAAATTTGTAAGGTATGACAACTAGTATATTTACGTCAAGGAAATCCATGAAACAGATGTAAAAGCGTACCCTTATAAGCTTAGAGCTACTTTACGGATAATGTAGTTTGCCCGCACTATCAAAAACAACCCAAGACATAAAAGTTTATTGAAAAATAACATTTGTCAGTTTATGGGCTCATTAAAAACGTTGGTTGTAGAGGCAATGGTAAGAAAACTTGAACAACAGAAATAAAAACATAAAGAGACCAGAAAAAGGATCAAAGGAAGCCCTCAAACAGCCGGGACAATACACTCATATCCCTAGTTGACTGTAAAAAATTTAAATGTGCTGAAGTGGCAGCTAAAAACAGAAACAAAAAAGTATAAAATACAGAAAGGGGCATAAACAAATAGTATAAAAACTGCAACACAACAAATTGTAAAAAAAGATTGCAAACTTCTGTAATTGAGCACTGCGAGAGAGCTGAGAACAGGAGGTTTATGAAGCAAATGAAAAAAGTCCGGAAAATTGCAAGTCAAATGAACATTTGTTGCAGTTTGTTTGAGTTTCAGTTTTTGACTTCAAACATCCAGAAAAGACAAAAATTGAGCACAGACTCAGAAAAAGCCACATAGAACAGTCATATGTCCGTCCTGAAAAAATTCTTGGGTTGCAGTTTTAACTGTAGATTTTCAGCTTCATCACACATGAGTTTTGGTGTTTGTTCTAGCTTGGCCATATCATTATTCATTTCTGGTTGAGCAAAATTAATGAGCTCGGCAGGGACAGGGGCAGCTGCTTCTATGGTGTGTTTGAAGTGCTCTGGCAGAACGAGCTTGTCCAGTGACTTGACTCTGCAAACTCTGAAACTTGGACAAATGGCACATAATACATAAATGCTTGTAAATTTAGAATAATTTGTGTGAAATTGTGTGGCTATGAATATGTGAGTATGGGAGGTGGCTTTAAATTGAGGATTGAAATTTGCAATCAGAGGGATATGGAAGGACGGTAGCCAACATAGTTAGAAGACATAACAAGCTATCAATGGCAGCTAAACGAATAGAGTGAGAATTACGGTTGTGTATCGTTTGCCCGTCCGGTGCCTTTCACAAAGGGACGGCAATAAGAGACAGAAAGGACACATAATCGTGCAAATGGGTTCAATTGGTTCGCACTTGCCTGCATCGATTACATGAAAATCGATAAATGGCAAAGGAATTGGGTCAGAAATGAGGTAAAAGAATTCCTGCTTGAACGTCGCTTAAGGCAGGCAGACACAAATGCTTTACCTTCAATACTTGTAGTATTTGAGAGTTTCTAATGTATTTTATTGCATTCTTTATTTATTTAATTAAATAAATTTCTAATACGAAATCTAATCCTATTTATGGGCTGCTAGTTACCTGGACCATCGCCTTGTTATTACGAAACACTATCAGTTTCATATAATATTTTCATGGAGTTCTAACCAATTTGTTCGACTAACTAACTTTAATAGCATACGAGTACATGCAATTCAATCAGAATGCCTTTGAAAGTGTTTTCTAGCCAAAGCAATTCAAATTCTGATGGCTATCGCAAAGTTGGCCAATTTGTATGAGATTTCCATTAAAACCTAAAAGCCACGAACGGAAGCCCATAATAGAGTGAAGTGCACGTTGGGTGAAGTGAAAAAGGGATCATTGTGGGATGTCATGGGCTGCATGTGATTGTTGTTCACTGGGTGGTTGTCGTTTGCACGCACAATTAACCGTCTGAAAAATACATCAAACAAGCGATGAGCACAGGAAAAGCGTAAAACTGTAAAAGCCGAGTACACACGCACAGGACACATCCGCGAAATACGAGTGCGTGTACGTAATCCCCGGTGCCCTTTTTCTGGCACTCTTTCAACTGCAGCACTAAGGTGATGTATGTTGGGAAGCGGCAGTCGCTAGATCAAAACTAGTCGAAGCAAAAGTGTATGAACTGTGTTAGAATGTACTCTATGGGATTCAAGCGGCCGGAAGACAATGGGTAAGTGGGTTGGGACGATAGCTCAGTGATGATGAATAGCGACTAAGACGGCATCAGGCACAAAAACCGTCACTTAAATTGAATTTAATATTCATGCGCGTATGGGAACCTTAATGTAATTGATGAAGTGAATACTCTTACTGACTTGAGTATTATACACACATTCAAGAGCCGCTGCGCCATAGGGAGCCACACCAAAACTACACCCACTTTCAACACCTAGTACGCCCCCCATCCTTTTGTGATTGTTGGGAAGAAATGGACAAGGGAAGAAGCTGACGCGAGAATTCGCCTAAAGCACGAGTAGGAGCTGCTTACCGGGACACGCGCTGTTTTCATTCTGGCTCTGCTTCACATCCTTACGTTTCCTTTGCTTGTTGAAATTGCAGATACAATAACAACAAAGTAACTTTCACTTTTTACAATGTTTCTAATAGTTTTTCTAGCGCGAATTTCAAATATCTTGTTGAACTATTGCAACAGCATAAAAAGCATTTTTCATAGAAATAGCTTTGAAGTTGTTTCGTAGTTGGAAAAGTATAATACAAGCATTTTTTTTTATGACATTAATTTAATTAAAACCTAACATCTTAAATAAAAGACATCATCCGCTCGTAAGCAATTATAATTTGAAATGATCAGCATCTCCCAGGTAGGGCATCAATGAATATGCGCTTAAGTAGAATTTCAAATTTAATATATTCCAAATATTTATACTCGTTTTATATTGGAAATTCATTGGGTTTCATTTTGAAGGTTGCAGATTTGGGCACATAATAAATGCCTTCAGAAAGATGAATGCAAAACGATATTTGCATTGATCAATGTTTTTGGAGCGCTAGTTGATTCCTATACAACAGATCATCAATCTGTAAAATTCTGGGAAGGTACACCAACATCTACTGGACTACGCCCGCGTAAAGAAGGGCATTGCCAACTCTCAACATATGTTGAAATGTTTTTAAATTGTTTTAGCTTCCATCTGTGGCAGCCTCAATGTCATGACATATTTCTTTTGCTGTCTCCGACTCTGCACGCGTGTCAATTGCATCATTAATAATGGCATTTGCCATTGGCCATTGAGCCGCCCCAGACACGGTGCAGATGCCTGCCCATACATTAGGACATGTATCCCAGTATATGTCCTGGCCGTTGAGTAATGACTCGCACATACGGGAAGAGGTTTACTGACAATGAACTCCAAGGGAGGCAAGTGACAGAAGAAGCGCCCCTAAGTTACTGAAGTGGGAACGTGATCTACATTGCAAATCAGCTCAGGCAACTCAGCCCACGTCAGCTGCTCACCTTTCGATTAACCCTCTTACCACACTACATATACGTGTCTTTCAATTAAGTGCCATTTAGTAGATTTACTGAGTGTCGGCCGCATTATAAGCACATTCATATACTCAACTTAACAAATTAGCAAGTCTACAGAGCTTACAAAAAGTATTTCCTATAATTTTGCCGCCGACGCATTTCAATTTACAGGTGGCAACAACAAGAAAAAAGATTTATGTGCCACTTCTGGAGCGTACTTTATTCTTTCGTTAATAACAGAGAATTTACGCATTATGTTGCCAGAAACATGGCTTCCCATTACTCCTCTCCACGCCAACCTTTTCGGCATACCCCAATAACAGGCTTGTTCGGAACAGGTATAGGCCATAAATTTGTTGAGGTTTCCTTTGGCTGAGAGCCTTCCATGGTCGGTAAAACCTGTTCAAGTGTATGAGTTTGTTACGTGTGTTATATTACACATCCTAATTACATTTTAATACTTGGCAATTTGGCACTTTTTACACTCTGAACCCTGAAATTGAGTTAGGGGGCACTAAAATGTGCAAACAAATTTAACCGGCAGAAAGCGGCATTTTCAACCCTATAAAGTATATATTCCTGATTATCATCAAACACAACCAACAATTGCGAGGGTTACTTGTACTTAATAACGAGTAATCTATTCAAAAATTGATTTAAATCAGTTGAGCGTACGACTTGTTTACAATTTTGTGCCTTCAATTGCCAGAGGCAAAATCAAATAAGACAACAAGAATGATCGAAGGAACAGCAGACTGTAAAATTAGAAAACTTTTCTCTGCCATACAAATGAAGCGTCTAAATTGTCCTCGCACTACCCCGCCTTGCCCAGGCAACAATTGTCCTTTTAGCAGCCAATAAGCCACGCCCAAAATCATTGTGAGAAAGTGTGCAACAAGGAATTGGTGTTCCACTAGGATGACAGGACAGTCTGCCCCAGACTTTTATTGCGAACCGAGATTGCCGCAACAGCCGGTAAGGAGAACACAATGGGCTCGTAATTGTAACGGAAATAGTTGGACTGGAATCAAGGGATGGGATGGAATGGCAGTTGGCGCCTTTCCAAATGGGCCCCTCAGCTGGCGTATAGTAATAGTTGAAGTTGAAGCTGTAGTTGTAGTTGTTACTGTAATTGAGGTTCAAGCCCAATTTTCATCCCCAGTCTCCATTAACGTCGAACCATTTTAATATTTAAAATATCATTCAGAAAGCGAAGTAGCGCTGCACGGAGTTTTACGACCAGACTGAATAATTCAGCAGGCGACAATAATAATAGTTAGGATATGCCTTGCCGAGTATCAGCAGCCGTTGGCTGAAGTGCTTTGCATGTGAAAATCCCTTGAAAACACACGCTTTAGTCAGGAGAAGTCGAGTCAAAGTGAGCCGCAAAACATACACGACACTCACATGGACTGAGACTGAGCCTTGGCAGGATTTCAATAAAGTCTAGTCGGGACGAGGGGATCGCTGCAAGGCGGCATTAAATATGCAAATTAAAGTGCAGCCAAGTGAGCAGCTATAATCAGACTGAGACGCAGACTCAGCTGAGCAGCTCACGAATGTAAGGTTTAAGACCACCTAAAGTATGCAAACATTTTTATCAAACCAAAACTTTAATTCGTATATTGCGAATGTTGCGGATACGCCACGTGCGCCCAAGGACAACATAATCTAAATGTGTGTGGCTAAGAGTGTGTGTGCGGTAGAAAGTCATGAATATTGTTGGCTGCGGCACGTCGAAATTCAAATTTACTTTGTCGGCATAGTAGTATATGACTTTCGCCAGCTGGTTTGGAAAAGGATAAGTTTACAGAAGACACAAACATTGCCAGTTCCGTTGTTGTCTTTCTGTCTGTTGCTGTATTTGTATTTGTTTTGATGAAATGCAAATTTATAAGCAGAAAACCTGAATGTAGCGTTTGCAACAGAACGGAAAAAAAACGAATACATTATAATAAAAAAGACATGGCAGCTGGGCAAAAGAACAAATGATATGCATGAGCTTTTATATTTGGATGAGGCAAATGTTTGGTTTAAGATTGTGAAGACTTAGGGGTAAAGAAAGAAAATGTATGGCTATAGATTGTAGAGACTTAGGGAGAAGTTTGTTTTCAGATTCTTGAGACAATTGTGTAACATGAGCTGTGAATGATTGAAATCTAGATTGTTTACTTACGTTGTTCAGTCTTAAATATTACCCAAGTATATGGATAACTGTATTTATCAGCCGATAGTCCATGTAGTTAGTTCAAAAAGTCAAATTGTATCTATTACTTAAATACTCAGAATACATCATAGTACATAAGAATTTTTTAAATATAGTAGAAATAAGTAAATTAATAATCAATTTCTCCTTATGGCATGCAATCCCAAACGCAAAATTGTGATCCTTAGCCGTGTAATTTGTCGCATTGTTACACTACTTTAAAATGACACAAAGCAGAAAGGACTTTGCAGCTGAAGCAAGGGGCCAAACAAGGGCGGGTCTGTGACCCCGAGGACAGGAAACGAGCCTGTTACATTGTGTAGCTGCTTATAATATCCCAAGTGTATATAAGTGACGACAATGGGTCTGGCCTAACGACATAATAAAACTGAATTCCCGCCTACTTCTGGGCGTCATGATTTTCAAAAATGTCGTTGCCATCAGGACTACAAGATGGCAATGATAATGAGTTTGACTCCTCAAACTTATCCAAGTATGGAGCACAGCTAAGCTTATTAATTATACTTACGATATATAATCATCAGATTTCCAGCAGGCAGTAAGCCGTAAGCTGTAAGGTATAACAAAAATGGAGCAGTCTTCACTGAATAGAATTGAAAGTCACCTGGCCAACCTGTTGTAACATTTTATCTTCTTTCATTGAGAAAATCCCTTCATTGTTGGCCATTCTGAGTCCAATTGATACCAGACCCTGACTCTGCTATTGACAATTCTCAACAGAATGCGCACCTTCGCACAATGAGCGTACTTAAATGCAATACAATTTGTAATGTGAATGAGAGAAGTAGTATAAGCGAATGCTTTTCATATTCAATCTGACACTGAGCAATGATGACAATTTCTCACCTCTTACCTCTCTCGTAGAACATGGAAATCCAAATGCTGCTACGCTTTGTTGGAAATGTGCTATTCACGAATAAATAAGGAGCCCACATCCTTCATTTCACAGATGTTGACTTCAGCATGAAAATCCATTTCACAGCTTTTTTCTCTACCTGTGCCCTCTCTCTAAGGAAGTCTGACAGGTGTGAAGCTGGCTCTCGAGTGAGGTAGTTTCAATTCTCTTTCCCCTGCTCTCTGATTTTCGGTTTTTCGTCAGCTATTGAAAGGGAATTGTATTTTTCGTTTCAAATTCACATCCATTTTCAAATCTGGTCTTCCGTTTCCTGCTTTCGTGCGGTGGCTCTCAGTGGGTGATGGCAATGGTGGGTTGCTTGGTCGGGAAACTTAAAAGCCATGTTTGTGAATGTTCATGGGGTGGAGAAGTAGGGTCACTGGCAAATTGTTTTGCAGCTTAAATCGGTTGCTATCAATCCTCAAATTGCCGGCTGTTAAAATGATAAACGCTCCGTTGGGCTGATAGACTTCTATTCATTTCACCTGAGAGTCGACGCTTGGGTAATGCAATGCTCTTGTGGTTGTCTAAGGTATTTTGTATCGCAATTCAATTTAATGGTCTTACTGAACTTTGTGCAGATGGAGCTGAAAATTAGACAGATGGTTTCCTAATAAAGTTCTGGCTTAGATTGATTTCATATATTTAAAAATAATTTTAAAAATTTGTTTGCAATTAAATCTCTTGCACTTCTGTGTCAAATTTCACTTATTTATTAAATCATAGAAACAGTAAATAAAATGAATTTCTGATCTATTCGAAAATTCACTGAACACCCCGATTAAAAATAGATCAACCATTAAGCGGTAGTTATCTATATTCTTATTGCTATTTGAAATATTTGCCAACTTGGAGTACCCGCAGCGACTGTTAATCCCCAAGTATGTTAGCTTGCTTCCTGAATTTGGCCAAAAACATAAACAAATGGCATTTGTGAGAAAATAAGTTCAACTACTTTAAGTTGTATCCGTTATTTACTTTAAATTGTATCCTTAAGTCATGCAAAGGCCAAAGGTGGAGTCCAGATTTCACAGTGTCTCACATAGCATGCCACTGGCTGACAGAATGACAAACTGACACTATGACAGTCGCACTTGATACAAACGCTCCATTCTTTCCACACACTCCTGCAGCTCCAGGCCTGAAACGGAGCGAAAGTGGCAGGCCAAAGGACGAGTCCCACTGTCCTTTGGAGTATGCACGGCAACTGTCCCGCCTCGCCTCTATCTTTTTGAACAAACGGCAACATCATCATTACAGAGCAGACTCAGGTACTTGGCATGCATGCAGCATCCTTAGGACCCGCAGCAACAGTAGCTGTGATTGAGGCGCTCCCATTTGCTAATTTGTCGTTCGGCGGAAACGATTGAACCACGAAATGGCGGGGCACATTCCGCAGTTACTGGCAACTAGCAGCCAAATCAGGCTCGTATCACCGCACACCGTTAGGTGGGCTGTTGTTAATGATGATGACAGCAAAAGGTGTTTTTTGCTGTCTGTTGGTGTTGCCATCTACTTGGCCAACTTGACATTTTCAGAGCTCTGCTGATGCCATATCAACGCTGACACATGTCAGTCCCAGTACCTCTTGCCCCACCTCGGTGACGTTGGTGCCGCATGTGGAGATAGAGATAGCCGCAGAAGGCGAGACGTGTTTGTCAGCGTGTCAAGCGGTCGAGTGCACAGCTGGAAGGCAAAAAATATATAATTCTACATGATATGGAATGTGGAATGCCCCTGATACGAATTGAAATATGTTAACAAATTGTCACAGATAGTTCTTGTGCGTGTTTTGTTTCCTTAATTTGGCATTGTCAACGTGAGAGCCATCTACGGATCTCAGCTGGCAGACAATGCTCCGTATGCTGCAAAAGGGATTTATTACTCTAGCTAGTTATGGTACATATACTAAGTCGCAAGGATGTTCCAGTTGGTCATAGTGAATTTTGAGATAGGATAACGATGATTTAACATACCTTTGACGTTCATATATTTCATTGCCACAGTAAAATACGACTTCTACAAAATAAAATACAATGCAGTTTGTTTTTTACTGACTGCATAATAAATGTTTTTAGATTCAATAACTTTTGTTGCAGTTGGCCAGAACATTTCGTTGGTTTCATGTTGAAAATAAATACAAAATGGCAACAAAAATCGAAATTGAAAACGGAAACTGATTGACAGGCTGTAAAACGAATTGAATGTTATGCAAATACAAATCAAAACAAGCAGGAAATCAAGTTAGATCTTTTCAGGAAATCGAAGGCCAAACAGTATTTATTTTAAAAATTTCAGTATTTTGGCTTGAAAAATTTAAATTTGAATTCTTATTGTTGAGACGATGTAAGTAAATATAGATATTAATTTGATCTGATTGATTCAATTTATAGGTGCTAGGGATATTATAATTTCATTTATGGGATCCTTAATATTGATCCCTTAAGGACATATAATATAGTAATATAGAGGTATTTAGACTAAGATCATACATGTATGCCAACTTTTGTAATACACAGCTTGAAGCACAATCTATTCAAAACCAATTAATATTTATACTATGTTCCCGAAGGGAAAACTATTATATTGGGTTTGGGAAATGTCCGTCTGTCCGTATGAGAGCAACCAAACTTGGTACACATGTTGGTGTATATCCTCAATTTATGAAGTGTCAAGATCGACCCATGTATGTATTCAATCTAATTTAGTTTAAACAAATTAAGAATAATAATTTATCCTGTTTCTGTATACCCCAAAAGAAAATAGAGTGTGTGGTGCTTTTTATATTCATATTAGACAAATTTTTCGCTTTGATTTTATCTTTCCCATAACTTTTTTTGCGATCGGATAAAATCGGAGTTTATTTGTATTCCTAATTTCAATCATGTTCAATCTAGAGCCCTGAGCACCGCATAAGTGTTAAATTTGTTTTGATTTATCTGCGCAAACTCCGCAAACGTCAACTGACGGCAGCGCTGCCTCTGTCGCTGCCACTGCCTCTGCCTCTGCGAACGCATACGCGAGCATTTTCCCGTTAACCGCTGCGTGCGAGACTTCAGTTATTGTGCGGCTTTTGTGCGCAACGCAACGCAACGTTATCAATCCGTTGTACGTAACGTAAGAAGCTTGTAACGTAACGTAACAACAACAATAACAAATATCAACTATTCGGCATTATAATAAATGTTTGTGCCATGTGTCAATGGTGTGTAAAAATAGCAAAAATCGAAGTGAGCCAATAAATAAAGAGGCATCGAACTGTGTGTGGGTGTGTGGGCTTGTCAGTGTGTGTGTTGTGATGTGCGTGAGTATACGCAACAGCAATTTTATAAATAATTAGTTGTTGTTGTAGCTAAGTGCAGTTGAATAAATGGAATCAATAGGAAATGCTGGTTTTGGTGTGCCGAAGTTTGAGTACTCTTATTGAATTATTTAAACAATACATATGACATTCCCAATCCTACAAAGTTATAAAATAACACCTACTTCAAAAAGTAATGAAAACAATTCGTCTTGATTCGATTTGACCTAGCAATAGTGTTATTGGTAACAAGTTTCATGTAGTATAGTGTTTTCATTGATAGACCTGACTATCGATAGACAAATAGCTCTTTTGACAGTTTATACTTGATGGGTGTGCAAGAGTATAACAATTGTTTGAGTATTCGTGACAAAAGTATTTGAAATTAAATATTATTTATTTGCTGTTTTGTTGTAGTCAAATTATTTGCATTTTCGTAAGCACATATAATACACACTAGTTTACGCACAAAATGAACCTTGGAGTTCGAGTTTTTGCCTTTTTTATTATTTCGTGACACCCTCGCATTTGAAATTCTTCAATTGCGGGCTGAGTGTCCAGACAGTCGCGCGAACGTTGCACACTAAATTGTTTTAAGCCACAATTAGCGCATGTGGCATCACATGGCGTATGCGCAATTTTTTAATTAAAAGCTGAAATAACTTTGCCGTAAAAGTCTGCAACCCTTAGACCCTCTCATCTGTTTGGTCTATGTGTGTGCTGCAAAATGCAGTAATTCAAAAGTGTATTTAGATGATATAAAACAGTAAAACCGAAATTCGAGCTCACTTTAATCAACAACCACATAACAAGAAATGGAAGCATAAATAATTGAGCGGGCTAAAGCTTAAATATCCACTCAATTGTATAATTAAATACTTATAAACAACAGACAAGTGAGTATTTCAGCATCGTATATTTCATAAAAGTATTGGTTTTATTGCCGTATTTATGGCTCAATTAGTCATTCAGTAAGAATCGAGCTGGTATTTACAATAAATTGTGGAGAACACTGAAAGCTAACCTGGCGAAATAGGAAATTGCCAAAAATAAATCTTAGAATTTATGTATTGGTATTGAATATACAAATTAAGTATAATTTCTGTGTTTGAGTATACTGCAGGCTTTTCTGGATTGTTTTCAAATGGCATAGTCTTCGCACATTTTGAAAAATTAACAACAAAAATAATACTATAGAGATACAATTTATTTCTTTCAAAGTAATTTAAATTTACCAATTCTTCTATTGGCTTAATGTTTTGTAAGCTTTATTAAAGAAATGTGAAACTACGTCTTACCTAAGAAAGCTACCTTCCAAATGGTGTCTCTAGCTCAAATAGTTGCTGTCGTTCATCCGAATGGACAGGACCAGATCGACACTTTATAGGGTCGGGGATGTCTTCTTCTGCGTGGTACCTAAATTTGCACAGTTCAAGTGCTTAATTTTATTTATTTTATGTGTAAAAAGAGAGATATATTTGAAAACCTACGAATATTTGAGGCTGAATTAAAAACAACTGAGCTTGAAATAGTCTTCGAAATGTAGAACACTCCTGCAGTAACATATCTTTTCTTTTTATTTTCCTGGATTCAGGCAAGGTGTTAATTTGTATTCAGAATGTCCTTTAGTGCTCGCCACAAAGGATTCCAATGCTAACATTTCGCACCGACATTGAGTTTACCGCGAGACGACTTAGGACTTCTGACGGGAATATTGTTTTATGAAGAGACCTTTATGTTTTGATTAAACAAAATTCAAATAATATAACTAATCGCAATGCAATTTTAGTACGAATATTGCAGCTCGAAGTAATCAAAATCAAAGTGAATATGGGATAAGTCAAAGGCTAAATAATGAATAATTAAAGAAAATATTAACATAAGCTCATAAGCTAAGGCCTACACGTGACCTCTGCGTGTGATTCTGTTTGTGTGTATGTGTGTGTGTTTGTGTTGAGAGTTGTTGGTATTCGCGTGTGGCATAAATAAAGCAACCCAAAAAATGTTATTACGTTTTCTTGAACTGGGCGCTTAAGCCAAGTAAAAGTAAAAGCAATTTAGTGTGTTTATTTTAGTTTATTCAGTACTGTTATTAGTTTTGTTTTTTGTTTCAGTGAAATGAACCATTTTTACGAACTCACACACAAACACACGCAGTTTACTTATACCGGCGCCTTTGCGTGCTTTGTTGAGGATTTTTATTTAAGCCATTTGCCTGGCATTATAATTGCTGCTCAGGATATTGCCGGCCCCAGGCCTCATCCCGGGGGCAGTCGCACTTTAAAAGGTTCTTAACCCGGAATAGCGTATGCATGTATAAATGTAACCTAGTTTGCCAGTCTGCCAAGTGGCGTATGAGCTATATGCTTATTACATTTTGAAAATCTTGCACTTAACTGCCACAGGACTTGCTTTTATGCTCAACTCATACACTCAAGTATTTGTTGATTTGGTATTAAATGCCGCAGAGTTTTATTATTATTTATCGTCAACAAAAATTCTTTCAAATTCAGGGAGCTCTTAATACGGAGAGAAAGCGAAGTCAAGTGGTTATTAAAGCGTTGCCCATCAATTATATGATTTAATCGCTATAAGCGACAGACAAGTGAGTATTTTTACCCTTGTGTGCTTTACAATTTGTTATCCTACTATAAATCAACGAGGAATTGCCCTTGAGCCATTGCCGTTTAATATTGGCTATAAGAGCTATGAATAATGTGAGCAGCAAATCACTGAAGTTGGGTGTGGGAACGTAACAGCCGGCAATAATTTAAGTATAAATATGGCAGTCAAGTGTGCCATTTGGTAAAATTCAGCTGAATCAATTTAACAGTTTTTCAGTGAAGTAATGTGATGAACACCTTGGCGTCAAACGTAGGCATCATGCCAGTGTGGGCATATGGGTAAAAAGTTAATTATTCATTGACTTTTAAATAAAATGTAATAATTTCGATAATTCAATGGTTAGGGGCACTGTGTGTTTGAATAAATCGACATTTTGTTACTTTAATTTGGTATCTCGCAACTGTTCACTGAAACTTTGGTTGTCATCATTGACATACACTGGCATATAAATGCTTTGTAAAATAATGTTGTTTAAAACAAGAACGCAAGGCGCCAATCGCTTTTGACATTAACAAATCAAAAAGGTAAACTGGAAAAATTTTAATTTCGAATTTACTTGCAAACGTTCCTCTTCTTTCAATTAACTTTTTCTCCGCGAAATTTCATTAATGCAAATATGCCTTGAAGTCATTTCAAACAAGCAGTTGGCATTTAAATCAAACTGCTTATTTCGACTATTTACACAAGCTCCTTTCTGGCCTGTCAGTTAAGCTGTCAGGCTGTCCACCTGGTTGCCTTTTCACCTGTCGTTCAAACAGCCACCTCCATTTGGCATATTTAATTATCTGCCAATTCATCAGCGAGTTTTGTGTGTGCTTTGTCTTTAATTTGCAGCTCCCTGAGCTGAAATAATGGTTTCCACATAAAGGCAGCGGGACAACAAAAACGCACAGTTGCGATAATAATAAAAGAGTAATAAACAATAAAAAAGAGAACGCAACAACAGCCTGAAAGGCACGAAACATTACCAAGTGAGGCAGTCGCATAAATGGAATGACAATGAAGCAGACACAGTTGTTGCCTTCCGCATACACCTACACACTTACACATGTGCAAGGTGTACTACACACGCCAGCACACATACAAAGACAGGGGTAGCCAGGGGCCTGCCCGCAGAGTGGCGCCCCAAAAAAGGCCAAGGCAAACGAGGCGGTCACAAATGTCATGTGCTCGCATTGCAACTGAACTCAGCAGTGGCTGAGTTTTGAAGCACGCCACATTACGTATTTGCCGCACATTATGCTAACCCCATGACTCACATTGCGTATACGTAATGTTGCCAGAAGAATATAACCAGCAGTCACGTAGCAAAGCAAATTCTGCCTTGCTGTTTTAGTGTGTGTGCGTGACTTGACGTGTTTAGTGTGTCAGTGTGTGTCACTTAGCAGCCATCATAATAATTGTTGGGGCAATTCCCTGCCCCAAACTCACGGTATTCGAATGTACAGAAGAGTATGCGTACATACTGGTACATACTCGCCAACACGCAACCATTTGGTCAAAGAGCCACATTTATTGTGGCCAGTTGGAATATTGCCCAAAGCGCTCAGTCCGAGGCATAATTACACTCGCATTTGGTGGTCATAAAAAGAACATTTGTGCTGACGTACTATAACACATTACGCAGAAGAGCAAAAAAAATAATCATGCGGGCTAATGAAAGTTCCACGGTTGTTCGACCAAAAAAAATATACTTTTGCTCTATACCGAAGAAATATAATGTTGTGTTTGTTGTTTGTGTTTTCGCTGCGGTGCTACGCAATGCTTTGAAGAAAGTTTAGTTTTGAATTTTCATACCTTGTGGAGTATTGTGGCTTTGTCATGAAATGACATGTATCGAGTATATATATTTTTGGTAAGCATAAACAGCCAAGTCGAACTCGAATAATAATTTATTCTTAAACATTTTTCTTAGTTGAATATATTGAGTGCATAGCTTAGCTTTAAAATGAAATTATTTGCATGCATTTCAGTAAATTTCTAGGCGAGTTGAAATGTAGAGCAGCCCCACTTTTCTGTATACCCAGAGGATATTCGGTATCCTTTTTGGTAAATGTCGCCATTGTGTTATTTGCTCTTTCCTCTGCAAGCAATGGTAAAGTTGTATGCCATATCCAATGGCGGCCAACATCCTTTGACAGTGAGTTGTCTGGCAGGCTCTCTTTGGCTATTTGAACAGGCAAAGAGCCCTCAACCAAGTAGTAGCCGGTAAAGAATAAAAGTCGAGCCAGCAGAGCATTTCTGTTTAAAAGTGGACTGGCCTGGGGGCTTGACTGGACTGGGATCTCGGATATAAATGGATTTAAAAACGTAGTAAAAGAAAAACCGGCCTTTTTATTATATGCTAAGATCAAACTACTTATTTTACTTCCATGTCAGTAAAAATATCCAGTACTTTGCAGCTATCCATACTGAACGCATTCAGCGCAATTGCCTTTCAGATATATGATGTATGAATACCAAACACGATCCATGTCAGCTTGATATGAGAAACGGGTCCTACATCGCTCATGAGGCAATGAAAACAAACGACGCAGCAGAAACAACATTCGCAAAAGGCAAAATCAAATATGTATAAAGCAAACGCCCAGCAGGCACATCAATAACCATCCTCCCATCCGTATGTGTGGGGCCAATGGTCACTCACTCAGCTTAATAAATATATTTTCGATTTTAGTATCAGTCATTGACACAACTTTAATATTTCGACAGATTTCAATTTTACAGCCAATAATAACATGCGACTGTCAGCGTTGATAACTGTCTGTCTATCACCAAGGCTATATAAAAGCATACTAATATTTATAATCAATATTTATATTGAATATTGTGGCCCATGGGTGTTTGTTGGCTCATTGAATGCAATTGCTTGCATTCATTTGAATGTGGAGTCTGCTTTTGTGGGGGTTTTTACAGTTGGTCTTTGGTGAAGAAGAACTGCTGTCAACATGGGCTAATAAAACACAATGGCTTCAAAAGGCATCTCTTGAGATTTTCCCAGCTGTAATATAATTGAAATGACATGTTACTTCAGGATTTTAGCTTCGCCAGCAGGCATACTTCAGCAGGCAAGTTATAATTAAATCGCAAAGTTTGGGCACCTCGAATCACACAATATTCATTCTATGTGCAAATTTGTCATCAAGTAGACTAAAGGGCTGTCTGACTGTTTCCTTGGATGATTGGCACAGCTAATGTCGCAGGAAATAGCATTCAGCGCCAGTGTTGACGAACGGAAACGGAAGTAAACCATCTCTTTTCCTCTTTTGATTCTTCTATTCCTTGGCCAAACGAAGCTTACCTTTTTTGCATTGTGTTGTTCCTATTACTCGTTTTGTTGTATTTCTGTCTGTGACTCATAAATATATGAAACGTTGGCTCTTTTATCCTGGTTATCATCCATTGTCATTGTCCGCTTTTAACGACTCTCAATGTGATTGCTTGTTGCAGAACAAATGAAGTTCTACCGATGGTGTGTGTGGCAGGACTTACTTAATTTTGCGGCTACTCTTATGAACAGGCAACAGCTAAGCTGAACTGTAAACGTTTATGACAAAGCAAAGTGATCCTCTCATTTCCTGGCAAATCTCACAGCCTGAATTCGATGCATTGTTCAATGCTTTTCAACAAAATCTGATAAGATATCATCATTTTGTAAGAGTACGGCCAGTCTGGGCTACTTAGCAGACTCCATACTCTACCTCATTGCATACATTCAAAAAAACAAAGTGCTTGAAAAAGCAGAAGTCAGCCAAACGAATCCCTTCCAAAGATATCTTTACAACGGCACCCAATCATTGGTAGGCCATTAATTTCCTAATCTGCTTGTAAATTGCCGCGGGAATAAATGGTGAGAGGTGAGGACTGTGAAACTTGTGCCGGGCATCTTTATTTGATGCGGATTCTAATTGTGGGTGCTCATTATTTTACCTGAAGGAAAATGCGGCATATTGTAAGGTTAATTATGAGTAGGCGAAAACGAAAGTTAACGAATATATTGGCAAGTTTTGAGTGCTTACCGGAAACTCACAAAATATTAGTTTTGTTTGCTGTTAAAGATGAATGATTTATTATGATTTTAGTTTTGACAAAAAATAAGTTGAACTTAAGAAGGCTTCAGCTTAAATTCGTTCTGGCTGTCTGTATGCAAAGGTTGTCCTTCGGTCGAATCCCATGATTAAGCGTGGTGCGAGCTCCATGTTATCGGCGAAGTCATCACTACCCTCTCCTTTTCCATATCGAGCAACTGACAAGGGTTCAGAATGGCGACAAAAAAGGCAATCCCAGGGCAGACAAGCCGATTCAAGCCCCAAGTTTAGACAAAGGTTTCTCCTTCCTACTGACCTTTTAACAGCCGCGTGTGTTTTTGTGTCTTTGTGCCTTAATGGCCTGGAAGTAAATGCCATAGACCGTGCATTTTACGGCTCGATTTGAATTTCAATCAAAGTTGCAAAGTTTTTTTTTTCAGATTTTAAAATGTTGCTCACAGTTTTGGACGCGATTTCGCAGCCTGAATTACAATTTGTGTCAAATTATCTTTAAATAAATAAACTTTCCCGCGGAAATGAGCAATTATTGAATTTTCTGTGACTTACTTTTGAAAACTTTTAGCCAGGCGGAGAAACTTTTACCTATTGTCAAACACACCACGTTGTAATTACTTTCTATTAGCCAAAACTGACAGCTGACTTTGTCAGTTATAATTAGGATAGGGGCTTCTGCGTACTATTCGATTTCCATAGTGTACTCCAACTTTGATCAACTTTGCAGTCAACTTTCCACTACATTTCAGTTCACAATTTTCGTAGCATATTTTTAACCGTCCCCTGAACCCGTTATTTGCAGGTTACCCGCTGTCATTGGGGAAAATTGAATTTCACACGTGATCCACACACATACAAACTCACACACGGAAAAATAGATTTGCATAACGGCAACGTTAAGGGCAACTTTTATTGTCCCTGACAATGCAATTTATATCCGCAATTAGCAGTTAGCAGCCACTGTGTGTGTGTATGTGTTTGTGTATGTGTGTGCTTGTGTATGTTTGTGTGTGTGTGTAATTTTTGTAGCTTCAACATGTACAGTTCAGTACGTAAATATCGCAGCAACAGCATATAGTGTGACGGGCAGGAGTAAAAATCTGCTTAATCAGTTAATAAGTTTATCAAAAATATAAAAAGCATTTAATTACCTTTTATTTAAATTGAAAGCAAACAATTAACTACTAAATATGCAAATGGAAATACTGTGTTTATACAACAATTTCATTTCATTTGAATATTGTTATTTTAATGCTATGAAATCATTATTAGTCCATTTATGAAATAGGATTGTGATTGTTGTTTTCCTGAACCAAACTTATAATACGATCCCAAATCCTCATAAATGTAGCATTGTATTATTTCTGTTATTGTACTTTGAAAGCCAAATAACTGTGTCCTGTGTACTACTTACTATCCCCACTACAAATATTAATGGGCTCTGACCTCTGGGCCTAAAACGGAAAACGTTTTATAGAGGCAAACTTCGAAGGATGTTGGAATCTCACGCAAGCAACTCCTTTCTGAAAGTCAGGCGCCCGAACTGGCAGGAGACTTTCGACTATTTAAGGGTCCTTTTAGGGACTTAACGTTATTTGTGTGTATGAAAGTCTGTTTGGAAATGGGCTTATTGCCATGCTTACCATTAGTTAAGCACTTAAGCCAATTTTTTCAATCATTGGACCCCAAAAGGATTCGGTACCATTATTTCCGCATAATACCCAACCACTTTTCCCCCCGAGCGTGAAATGTTTTTAAGGGTATTAAAGTGAATGCAACCAACAGGTAACTACGCCATACAACCACCAAAACCATCAATACCACTGCAACATACTAGATGCGATGCAATTGTGGTTCTCTGAAGCACGCACAGTCCAATTGTCTGTCTCCTGTGGCCTGTGACCATAAATCAATAATGCGACATGTGGGCAATTGTGCAATCCCGTTCTGCAACCTTAAAATATTCCAATTAGGGCTTTGTCACGCCCACGCCCTGCCATGTACAAGTTTGGCAAATTATGGTATTACTATGGGCAATCACAGTACTTTAGCAACATTTTTAGGGAATATTCAATAAAAGTTTATTGAAATTCATTAAATACTTTTCATCGGCCAAAACTGCGACACTTTGCGCTGCTTTGTTCTGTAAGCTGAATTAAAAGTGCATGGAAACCATTTGAAGACTTATGCAGTTCAATGTCCATCTGCACTTAAGGGAGCTTAAGACCTGGTCCAGTGCCATTCAAATGGAACGAGAGAAGAGATAAGAAAGGCTAAGACTACACTCAATAGTTGGGTGAGCCTTGGAGAGGGGAAGAGGGAGGGGCTAAGCAGCTTAAGACATTTGCCTGCTATTTGAACTACTTGTACACAGTATGCAAAGCAGCTCAGCATTTCCTCCTTCTCCAAAGTGCACTCAAAAATGACAGCAGCTGGCTGAGCTAATTAAGAACTTAATGATGTGACAAACTGGCTGCAAATGCAGCATGATGGGGCATTTAATCTTGCCCCATTCACACCAAAGGCTTTGTTTGTGTGTGTGTGTTTTAGTTGTCAGTTGTGCTATGTTCGATGACACTTGACCGCAATTGGCTAACTCAGAGCAACAACCACAAAGCAACCTTCGGCTTCAGAAGTGAGCTCTGAGTGTGTGTGCCGCTTGATAGCATTTTGTGACTGCCCTTTCAACAATATTTTCTCTGCACCCCTCTCTCCCGCTACTGTTCACACGGTTCACCTGGCAAGCGAGGTAGCTCACTTCTTGTACCCTTAACTACAAAGAGGTATCCTACGAAAATTCAATCTCATGTCGGCCATGAGACGACAGCTCAGACAGGCAAGAAAAAAGGTGAAGTTTCCCAATGCTTGGTGTCCTCAGATCACAATTCGACTAATTGTGTGGGGCCGTCCTGTTGCTTCAGTTCGTTGACCAGCTAAATTAATTAATTGGCTTCACTTTACAGTTGTATCGCTGAGAGAAATGGCTGGCACGCGAAGGTATTACTAATGACCCAGCTGCGGTTTTCAACAGTATACACAAAAAAGAAGCAGCTGGAATAGCAATGAGAATGGGAGAGGATTGAGGCTTGGGCTTCTTGCTAATTAATTAAATTATGCTTTGAAATACTTTGTTGTTATTTGGATTTTCTCATTTCTACGTGCAGTTTTAAGAGGTTTTCTTCATTAACTTTAAGTATGTGTACGCAAGAGTAGAGTAGCATGAGGTCCTCATTTATGGCGCTGGCCCAAGGAAATAATTTTAAAGGCAACTATAAGTTTTAAGTTCAGAAAGGATGTTTAAAATTGATATTTAAGTATAATGAAAAGAAACAATTATAAAACGATGGAATATAAGGATTATGAGAGACGGTAGTACAATTTTATATGCTTGAAATCTTTTTGCAAGAGTATATCTAAACTCGGCACCCTGTTCTTTCTTGTTTTTTTGTTGTTAAAATCACACATATCAATTATGCTACGCTTTGACATTGAATTAACTTATTTAAGTAGACTCTCCGTTTCTGAGACAAAGTGCAGAAAAGAACGTCAAAAGCAATTGACGTTTTCAAGTTTCGTAGCAATCTAAATTTTTAATCAATTCCATGAATAACAAAAACGCAATCAGCACATTAAGAATTCCACACCCACAGCCAAGCTAGCAAACTTGTCTATTACATTCCTCTAAAAGAAAATTCTCTGAGCAGAAGGTTGTCAACACAAACTCTATTCGAAATTGCAGCTGCAGCTTCATTACTGAATGACAAATAGAGGCACTAAGACAGGAAGGAGATGGCCATGTGAAGTCCGAGTTGGAAATGTGTGTATGAGTATGGAACCACAAGGGTCACACAAAGGTGAGAATCCTGCCAAGTGGCTCCAGGGGCAGTTGTCGCCACACATTTCCTCAAGGCTATAGTTGCCACACAAATGCAATTGAAAAGTTTTCGAAGGCAAAGTAGATAAAGTGAATACCACGGAGATATTAATCTACACACACACACACACACATTCGAAAGGAGGCTTACCAACAAGGCAATTAATTTGATTTAGTCACCTCACCACGGATCCTCGTATGTTCCCAGGGGGAATACAAAATTGCGACATGAAAACTTAAGCTAATTAAAGCGCTTATCGAATATACCATCGTGTGTGAGGGCGTGGGAAAATTAAAACCTTACACAGAAATTTAGGAAATTATTTTCAAGTATTTAACACCGTGTTAATGGCAAGAACACAACAATTTCGTGACTGAGGCTGAATTTACGACTGTGGCTCTCGAGGAAAATGCGGTGCTGTTGTATCCTTGTTTAAGTTTATCGTTGTCTCTCCTGTGACATGAGTCTCTGCTTTCAAAGAGCAAATATTTGAACATTATGGGAATCTTTCCACCGCTTTTCCGCTCGTATCTGTCAAGTTGTGACGGGGCTTTGTTTTAGGCTTGCGGAGTGCTGAATTTTCACATCCCATTATGTTAATCGCCTCACTTATATCCCACAGCGGAAATCTTGTAATTCAAAATTATAGCAAGCTAATTAAAGTGAGACCGTGATAATACAGCGTAAGTTGTTGTACGGTGTAAGAGGAGAAGAATTTTTGTATAGGTTGCTTATCGCCTATATAATTAAAATAACCATACAATGTGAGCTAAAACAATGTTCGGCTTGCACACAAATATCACTTCTCGGGGAATTCTAGTTAACCAGAGTTTGACAATTGCATAATCAACTAACTGCATTTATAATGAAAAACAAACCTAGACGTGAAAGCTTATTGCGTTAATATCCACGTGGAGTCTGTGGCATGAATAGCTGCATGAATTTAAGACAATAGATTTTTGCATCGTTCTGCTGGGGAATTCAGTGGAATGCACCATGAGAGTATGCTTTACTCCAGTGCCGGTATATTACAATGTAGTCCGATATAAGTTGCACAGCATAGAAAACATTTTCAATTTATAGTTTGGCTGTAAATTTAAGTAACAATATTTCAAAGAGCCGATGAAGTGTAAAAGCGCCTGCTTATCCCAGAATTATATATTAGGTTGCAACAATTAAGCTGCCTCCTGTGCACAGCAATTTAAATGAACTATGCAAATGCCTGGCTATATATTTATTATGCAATTTATTTTTACTAGATTGCCACTACTGTAAGAGAGTCAAGCCTTAACTCAAGTTAACCTGGCCGCGTATACTATAGATACTTTTATATAGCAGTAATACATGTCCGCAACAATCAACACTCTGATACCCTTCTCGGTTTTACGACCCACTGGAGGACTCAAACGTCTCGAGGCGCATTGCGCCAATAATTTCTCATTATTTTTTCAGCAAGCTGATTTACAGCATTCGAAAAAGCAGCCAAAAGGCGTGTGGTAAAAGGAAACGAAAGCTGCCAGTTGCCATTATCCTCGGCTGTGGTCTACTTTAAAGTTCGGGCTGTGCCTGGCGAGGTTTATATCGGTTTACACACCCCTTATTGGGGTGCCAGACATGGCCAAAGTTGTTGGAAATGTCTGTCGCAGTTGCTCATCAAACAAAGTGCATTTTGTCGTTATGCACCAGACAGGCAAACAATAACGACAATTGGGAAAACTTCCACAGTTCATTTTTCACTGTTTATCTTCATTTTGTTTTACTTTTTTCTTTATTTCCCTTTTAATTTTAATTTTTAATTTTAAGCGGCCCACAATATTTTCTCACTTTTTTTCTTATATTCTTATAATGTGCTTCCAACCATTACTTTAAAAACGAGTATGTTCGGTCAGTCTGTCTGTCCGTATGATGGCAATTTTTTAGTATTTTATAAAATCCTCCGCCAATGAAATCTTTAAATCTATATCTATCGCACCTGTTAACAAAAGAGTTAACAAAAAGAAAAAGAAATATAGTATAACAGACTTGAGTGCAACGTTCTTACTTGTTTTTCAAATACTTTTACTTTTCTAGAAGTCCGCAAAGTATGCAATGGGAAAGCCATCTGTTAAGAGTGGAAAGTCGTGCGCTGAAAGTTACGACTCCTTTGAGTAGAGTGTTTGATGAGAAGCGTCTTCTGCATAGCTCAATACTCTTTACCAGTAAAACTTTTGCCCTTTCCTTTACATATTTGCCGCACACTAACATTGAGTATTTGCCCAACCACAGAGAGAAAGTTTTTTGCCTTTGTGCAAATATTTTGCACGGAAATTGCATTTGCGGTGCCGTTTGCAACAGTTTTAGCAGATGCTTGCAATAATTACAAGAACAACGATGATGATGACGATGGCGTGATAATTAAAATTGCGCAAAAAGTAGGAGAAAGTTGTGTAATAGAGTCGGGAATGCAATGCGGCGTGTTAAATATGGAAAGTACAACGGGGAACTGTGCCAAATTGCAATGAATGAATAATGGCAGTGAGGGAAAGGGTGGATGAATGAATGGAACGAAAATGGTAGGTATTTATTTGTGTAAGTTCCGATGGCATGATTAATGATGAAAGAATTCAGAGATGTATAAGCTATGCAATACTCTCATAAATTCTGTAACAAGAAATTTAGCTTCTTAAGAAAATCCCCTTCAATATTAAGAAATAATTTGCAAGACCAGTCCATTGGTTCATAATCTGAAATGAGGGAAGTCCAACCCGTAATACTATGCAAGTTTCAAAGCTCAGTACAGAGCTCTGTCATTTGCATAATACTCAACAATATGAAAACAAATTGCAAGCAGTTAAGACTTCAGTTATGACATTCAAAACACAAACGACAACAGCAAAGAAACATTTCAGTTTGTTTCAGAGCCAAATGCAAAATTAATTAAGGCGCATTTGGTACGAATAATGAACTCGATAAAGTTTTACCAGCTACATAAAATAAAATATGGAAAATGAAAAAAGAAATGCCATGAAATTATAAAATGCTGAAGGAACGAAAAGTTGTTTCCATGTTACTGAAAGTTTTCCCTAAGAAAGTGAAGCGGTCCAAAGTTTTTCAATAAGCTGCAGTGCCAAAAACAAGGCTCAACATGTGTTCCAACCCAGCCAAGATGAAATTGAAGGGCAATATAGGAGAAGTAAGGAAAAACTACACAACTGCGAAAATGTTATGAGGCAAGTGAAAGTGAAATTCGGAAAAAGTAGCAAGAGTGCAGACGGAAAATATGGAAACCAAGGCCAGGGAGCATTATAATTTATGATAAGCCAATAAAAATAATTGAAATACATTAAAGGCAGGCAGCGTTCAATGGCAGCCACACATCACACACATCAGCCCATTTAAGGGTACAACGAACCCAAAGAAGTCAACATCGACTCCCCATTTGGAGCCCCTTCATCGATTGCTATGAAGGAGGAAAATCGAACTGGAGGCACGAGAATATTTAAGTAATGGCACTCAATAAAAGGCGAGGCATAAAAAACGACACTGGAATGTCAAAGTTGAGACGCAGGCCTCAAGATATTGTGATTGCGGCTGCTTCCGTGTGAAAGGTATGAAATAAATAAATAAAACATTGCGCAAACAATGCCAACAGTTGAAACCGGCACTCGGTGGGTTAATAATTTCCAAGAAGGGATATTGACTAAGTGATTGCTGTTTGATGATTCGTTCTGTTTTTGATACTTGCTCTAAGCTAAGATGACAAAAGACATTGAGTTAGGTGCTTGCGACTCGATGAAAGGACATTTCTCATATGAATTACCAGACAGAGGCTTACAGATATACATTACTGTGTGGAAGTAGCAATAAAGTGACAAATTACACACGTAAATCACATTACTTATTTGATATACTTGCCGATTATAGAGTATAGTATTAAAATAAAGAAACAGACATTACCGAAAGATTTTGCTTTAAAAGTAAGTTCGCGAAGTTTCGCCAGCTGAATGACCACAAGTAGCAAAAACTGTGCCATTAAAGTTTGGTTGCCTAGCTAAGGAAACTCAGCTACACTCAACATTTGCATCATCCTCAAAATCTTGTCTTCACTTGCCTTCCGGACATTTGTCTTCCAGGAAGAAGAAAAAAGCCAGCCACCTAAACCTCACTTTCTTGGCCACAAAAGTTTTACATGTTAACTTTCACAGCTTCGGCCTTTTGGATTATATTGGCGAGTCGAAAACGATATTTTTCGCTTGACAGTCCAGCTTTATTTAATTTAACACGCTTTTTAACTTAATTAAATTTTTAAATAAATATTTTAATTTGTGGCTGACAATCTGAATCAATAATGAATTAATATAAATATTAATTCGCTCTCTGTTTGCTGTTTGTTGAGTCTCGTACAAAAGCCACACGAAATCAACCGCTGTGTGATCAATTTGAAGGTAACAAGAAAATATTTGTGCCACATCATCAAGTATGCAACAAATTAATAAATTTCATTAAATTTCAATTTGCTGCTCTTTTGTGGTTTTCAACGGGCGAGTTATTTCCATTATGTCTGCTTTACATAACAGCAGTAAAATGCCAGGGACAACAACAAAAGCGACAACATCACCATATTTTTACTTCATTATTGCGGCAGTCAGGGGAAAAGGAGGAAAAGCGATGGCCAGGCCCAGGAAAATGTGACAACAATAACGATAATCATAATAACTACAATGGCGCTTGGCATCGTTATGAGCCATGTAGGATGGAATAACGGGGCGTATGATTGACAGTTTTCATGAGAGTGTGCTGGCCAGTTCACTTTACTGAGCTTTACTGATACATGCTATATTTGAGTACCCAAGTGATGTGCCTTGCATATGTGACAAAAACCACAATTTTGATGGCTCTCACAATGTGCGGAGTCAGCGATGCAGGTCAACCCACTGACACCTGTCAGAAGCTACTGCTGTTCATCATCCTCATCCCCAGTCTTAGAAATAAAAACAGGACAGTCAGCAACCTGCTGCAATGAGAGTCCGAAATTTTTAGCTGACTTTGCGCCAGAGGAGTATGCGACTTTATTTGCCAGTCAAACAGATGCTCCAAAAACGGACAGAAAAGTGACTGAAGGGAAAGAGAGAAGGATGAGTGGCAAATTGCAGGCGTGCCTTGCTTGGTAAAATGCTTGTGCCCACAACCACAATACAGTGCGGTATTTGCCGAACAGAGTTTGATTAAAAGGCTACGTTTTGTAGACTCCCTTGATATCGCTGAGCTGAAATCGGAAATCGAATGAAGTCACAGGCCGATTGGCACATGTGATGTCAGGAGATGGAACTAGAAAGTAGCATCAGATGGATTTGCAATTCGAGTTCAGTTACTGCACTTAATCGAACAGATTGGCAACAAGGTTGGGCTGCATTCTATTTAAGTTGGACAAGGAAACTGAAAGGTAGCCTGGAATGCTGAACAAATATAAGTATAGTTAATGTAGGATACAAAACAGAAACCTTTTAGAATTTGAAATTCTTTTTTTTAAATCATCAAATGGCTACCTTGATGCAAAAGTTCTCAGCCACAAGCCTAACAACGGCCAAGCCCAAGGAACAGCAATTTGCTGATTAAAAATATAATAAAAGGGCAAAGTTAAATTCTACAAAAAGCAAACTGCGGCTTATTTATTTATTCTACTCTCATAAATTCAATGCAAAATAAGCCTTTTATTTTGTACATCGTTTCTTCACTGTTAGCTTAATGTGTTTTTATGGGAAACATACGAACATGGATTTTTAAATATCACGTATACGCACCGCATGCTGTTGGCGTTGTCTGCGGCTGGAACATAAATCAAAACTCATAAATTTTTATTATTCTCCCTTTTTATTGGCGACAAGAGATGAGATGAGTAACGAACTCTCCAGCTGGGCGAACAAATCCCCAGACAAAATTGAAGGATGAGTAATTTCGCATACTTGAAATGCTTTTAACAGCGCATTTTATTAAGTCTGTTAAATAATGTGATTAGATTGCGTGTCCGGAATGTGCCTGTAGGTATTTTAAATGATTAATGTGAGCGGGGATCGTAAGTGCCTGAAACAAATACCGATTTTTGTGGATATAAGCAAGGGATATGTATTTATTTAGTTACGGAATTGTGGACCCCATAATAAAATACACTGGACGAATTCTCTCAGCAATTCGCCAGCCAATTAGCAGAAATAGCAGACAAGCGGCCAATGCAACGAATTAATAGCCAGGTTCGCTTGCTGCCCAGAGGAAAACTCCATCAAACATGCATTCGTTAGGACGACACTGTGGATGTGCAACACATTTTTGGGGTGGCAGAGGAATGATGAGGCAGCTGCTGCTTGTTGTCGCTTTCCTGTCAGTTTCTACTGATAGTAGTTTTCATTTAAATTGCATTAAATGTACGTCCGGCCTTAATTTATAGAATTCGCATTGCAGCACACACCAAGAGTGAAAGTTCAGCCTGAAGCTGGAAAATTTCGTATTAGCCTCATAATTTGGACAAGGATTTTGTCTGGCAGTAACAGCAGGACATGCTTCCAATGTGTTCCGTTGAGTTTACATATGTACGTTTGTATACTTCGTTAGGAATAGTTCCTTTCAAAGTGACCTCGATCGGACTGCAGTGCTTAAAGTTATGCATGGCTCCTGTTGCTGGCAGGCTGAAATCTGTAGCGGAAACAGACATAAGCTCCTGTCATCTGTTACACTTGACTCGTCTTGGACACCCACCACAAACACGCACACAAACACCTAAATACATAAGTAAATATCATTATATGTAATCCACTAGCCTCGCTCTGTTTGCTGACAATGTTTACCCGGGCCAGATAACCACTCCTCGAGATTCTATTCCCCTTAATAATTTGCTAAATTATATTTACCAAGTCTGTTGCCTTTCTTAATGCAAAGAGAACGCAAAGACAGTCAAATAAGATATGGCAAAGGAGAAAGCGGTTCCAAGAATGTCACCCTCATAAAATGTTCAGCTCCCAAAAAAAGTACATATGGAAAAACAGACTGTCAGGGCTTCATGTTTAGAAACGCTTTTACAATGTTCAAAACTCATTTGAAGTTGATTGGAAAATTTGGCGTGTTGAAAATACTACGAGATTGTTAATTGGTTATTGCAGTAATCGTCAATGAGTTTGACATTCTTTGTGGACTTCACATAAAATAAGATAAAAGTTTGTCTAACTTTGTTTTAATCTAATACTTTATCAAGACCCGAAGTCTGACAATCCATGAAGCCCTGTCATTTGAGGCATTTTTACTTCACCTCTGTATCGTGTTTACTGACATTCAATGTTATTTTCCCATATGCCGACAGCGGCTGTGCGTTTCTTCGTTAAGTAAATATTTAGCTTGAGAATTTTTAATATATGCCTCTGAACTGGGACCATATCACACGCACACCCAGAGAGCCCATAAATGCCCACATAGCGCCACTGGGTAAGAAAAACTAAATAAAAACGAAGCCAAGTCCTGGGTCAAGGTTGTTTAAACAATTTCAATGCCTTGTTGACTGTTTACTCTTCGGTTTTTATTAAATTTCACATGCAGGCGACAAAGTTTGTGTCCCTATTGAATCCTTTCATCAGCCGGAAAGGTCTGTTGACATTTAAGCCATTTACGCAACCCAGGCAGTCAAATGAAAAATTGGCAGCTTCCATTACTTTCCATTCCCCTTAATTGACGTAAATAATCTAAAATAGCAACAATTTTATTGAGAGTTAATGGCACATTTTCAGCAGCTGCTTTGCGTATTAAGTTAGAAACTTTGTGTCCTCTTATAAATATACATAAAATTAACTATGAAATCGAGTTATTTAATTATTTGCAGTAAGATATTTTGTGTTTTCTCATTTATCTATAAATATAAAACAATTTGTCCTGACTTATTGGCAATCATCGCACAGCCCAAACCGTAAGAGCTAGGATGCGGAAATTTTCACAGCAGTGTCCATCTATGTCGAAGGTCCACAATAAGACGGGATTTTGAAAAATTCCACCCACAAGTGTAGAAAATGGCAAAAAACTGTTGTATGAAGCTTTTTTGATATCCGTCCGATTGGCTTCAAACTTATTTTCAAAGCTCTGCACATTAAATAATTTGACACGTGTCTAACCAATTTCCGAAAATCTATCCAACGGTCGGAAATTGGTGTAAAATTTTGAAATTCTACATTTTTATTTTCATACGATTGGCTTCAAACTTATTTTCAAGGTTCTACATAAGAACATAATAATTTGTGTATTTCTTACGATTGACGAAAGTAGTCAAATTCAACATAATGCATTCTAATCTAAATATTTCGCCGGGAAACACTGGGGTTTTACCAGCTAGCCTAAGATATTTGAAGCTGAGATACTATTTAAACGTAGTTGTATTTGTTGTGTATGTATTTAGAGAATGTGACAAGCCTTCAATGTTTCCATCACCAAAATCATTTTTTGGAGAAAACATTAAATATGTAAAAGCTATAATGCGTTGAAAAGCCAAAAGGCACACAAACACCAAAAGATGCAAATTAACACTGAAGAGATACGACAAATAGAAAAAGGAAAGGCCAAACAATTAAAATAGAGGAAAGCTAATACGCAAATTTAAAATTACTAATCATCCAGAAATTCATCAACTTTCTGCCAGGCTTGCATTTTACAAGCGCGTGTAATTGAGTTTGAATACGTTGGCAACGCCTGAATAGGTTGTAATGTTTGTTTTTTCCGCTTTCAGAAAGTGTGTTTTCTAAAAACTAACAATGATTTACATGTGTGTGTTCTTATTTGCCTTGTCCTTGCCTTACCCAGGATGCAAAGGAATCACCTCAACGTGGCTGGTAAACCATGCAAGAACAACTGAAGCGATTCACACAATGTAAATTTGTAAGCCAAGTTGAGCACTTCCTGCAGCTACTTTCCTTGCGGACTTCCTTTCATCTGCAGACCAAAAAGTGTTGAATGTTCAAGTGTGCTCGACCACGAGACATCCAGAAACCAGCTCTGAAATCCCTTAGCACATTCTTGTAGAATCCATTTATAATGGGTATAGAGTATAAAAGTGAGTAGTCGTTTGGTAATTTGTCATAAATCCTTTTCTTGTTCTGCATTTAAAAAAGTTTATAAAAGATGATTTATACTTATGATATTTATTAAATATTTTTATCTTGGCTGCTATGTTTGAACTTATTCACAAGCATCTAATAAATCTCGAGATTTGGAGTACAAATTGTCTTAGGCTCTGCCAACAAGCACAAATTCCTTTTATTTTAATCTTGTAAATGTTTTTACTTATGCGACTTTTTGTTGTCGATTGGACTGTTTAACAAAATGTCCCATTACATCCCTACTAAATCCTTCTGCTCTTTCAGGTCTTCATTTGTCCATCTAATTTTTCATTTTTAATGACCTTGTCTCAAACCCCCGTCTCCCTATCTTCGCACCTTCAGCAACCATAAGTGCCCCTCTCAGAAGCACGAAGTCAATTCCAAGCAGTTTATCAAAATGACTTTAAACTGCACAACTCTGCTTGTAGTCTTATTAATGACGGCAATTTAAGTGCTCATTATTCTTTGTCCCTCCCAAGAAGTTCACAATGTAACGCCAGGAGGAAATGATGTTGTCACCAAGTCAAATCGCTTTATATCCGCTTCGGGGGAAATGACTTGGCCACGGATTCACCTTTCTTTTTTAACTGTTTTGCTTCAGTTTTGATTCATTCCTATTTCACTGCGTACTTCATTCCCTCCTTTATTCTACACTTCTTTTGACTAGTTTCAATTATAAGCACTCTGAAATTGGCTTAGAGCGCTGCGCTTTATGGCCAGGACGTGCGTGGGATTCGCAACAAACGGAAGTGGCTGCAATCAGTTGCTGAGGAGAGTTAAAAGTGTGCACTGAGACGGGATGTACCTGAAATTGACATTCATCTAGTGAATGTTGAAGAGTCTACAAACTTAGTTGAATTTCTGTTGTGAAGCATTAGCAAACAGGGAGTTAATATAAAACATAAACAAATGTTAGGATTGTGTCCCATGAATATTAAAGTTGAGCAACTTAGCTGGCCTGTATCAAATGGACTTCGAAATATATGTTTAAAGGTGTACCTTACAAACTACTCTTTCCCAACTGTAACATAACATAATTAAAATAGTAACTTTATGGCTAATTTAGTTTCCTAACAACTATACCAGCAAAACCTTTGGGTTGGTTGTATACAAGTTTTTTGAAAAATAGCTTGTGGCCTGTTATGGGCCGAATAAAATAGGTGGGCGGTTGTTGTCTTGAAAAATCAAACCAAAGTCAGGTCAAGCGACAAAGACAATCGAAACTTGAACAGAAAAAAATACATTTACGTAGTTATAAATACGTTGTATAGCAAGGGACCCAAGGAGCCCTCAAACAGCCAGGACAACACACTCATATCCCAAGTTGGCCGTAAAAAGTTTAAATTTGCTATGGTGGCAGCCAAAGAAACAAAAAAGAATAAAATACCAATAGGGGCATAAACAAACAATATAAAAACTGCAACATAACAAATTGTAAAAAAGTTGCAAACTTTTGTAATTGGGCAGTGTGAGAAAACTGAGAGCTGGAGCTCCATGCAGCGGAAAAGGAAAAGTCGGAAAAATTGCAAGTCAAAATGAACATTTGTTGCAGTTTGTTTGTGTTTTGGTTTCTGGCTTAAACAACAGCTAGCAGCACCCCGAAGAGTCAACAATTGGGCACAGACCGTCGGAAAGGCACATAATGAAGCCAGATAAATGTCCTGCATAGGCCTTAAGTTATTTTAAATATAGATTTTTAGCTTCGTCACACATGAAATTTGGTGTCCGTTCTCTCCTGGCAATTTTATAATTTATTTCTGGCTGAACAAAGTTAATGAGTTCGTCTGGGAAAGAGGCAGCTGCTTCTGTGGTTTGTTTGAAGTGGTCTGGCAAAATGAGCTTGTCCACTTACTTGACTCTGCAAACTCTGAAAGTAGGACAAATGGCAAATAAATGCTTGTAGATTCAAAATAATTTGTATGACTATATATATGTATATATGTACATATATGTGAGTATGAGAAGTGACATCCCCTCAATTTCAATGCGGAATAAAAAGGAGTCAATGCAAGGGCGAAAGCTAACTTAGTTAGGAGACATTACAAGCTATCAATGGCAGCTAAACGAATAGAGTGAGAATAACAGTTGTGTACCGTTTTCCTTTCCCCAAAGGGACAGGACGGGACTGAAAAGAGCAAGAATACATAAACGGTCAAATGGGTTCAATTGGTTCACACTTGCTTTTATCGATTGGATGAAAATCGATAAATGGCAAAGGAATTGGGTCAGAAATAAGTAACAAGAACTCCATGTACTTCTTTAAGGCAGGAGAAAAGTATATATTATTCTTGTGGTAAATTCAATTGTTATTTAAATTTTAAAGAAGGTGCGTTTACTTATTTTTATTTATTACATAAAGTGCAAGTATTAACTATTTAAAGACTCTTAGCTGCTTGGGTCTTCATCTCGATATTATAAAAGAGTTTTAGTTTTTCAGAATTTCCAGATTTGAGCAAACTATTCGTGTTTTCCCATATACGAGTATTTCATTCAATCAGAGGGGCTTTTAAAAGTCTCTTGAACATATCGCGATTCAAATTTCAAGAGGCAGCGAAACGTTGGCCAATTTGTATGCAATTTCCATGCAAACATGAAAGTCAAAAACCGAAATTGCCTACAATAGAGTGAAGTGCACGTGGGTGAAGTGCCAAAGGGATCAGTGTGGGTTGTCATGGGCTGCATGTGATTGCTATTCACTGGGTGGTTGTCGTTGGCACGCACAATTAAGCGCCTGAAAAACACATCAAACAAAGCGATGAGTGCGGGAAAAGCGTAAAACTCTAGAGCACACACGCACAGGAAAATTCCGCGAAATACGTGTGCGTATACGTAATCTCCGGTGCCCTTCTTCTGTCTGTGAAGGAGCAACATTTTCTCGATCCAAACCAGCTGAAGCAGAAGTGAATGAGCTGTGCTTGGAAGTACTCTGTGGCACTTAGCCGAGCGGGAGATAATATGTGAGTACAGAACCATGGATAGCTACAGGAACTGCATGATGCATAAGCTACATGCATCAACTAGCGAAAACAACATGTTTTTGCCCACACTTGAACAGCATTGAAAAATTGAATTTGATATTCATTCGCGTGTCTTAACACAACTGATGGAGTGCATCACACGCGAATCCTTGTACTGACATGAGTATTATACACACATCCGGGAGTTGCTGCCCCATAGTGGGCGCACCGAAATTAAATTCACTTGCAACAACAAACGCGCCATTTTGCACGCCATCTATTTTTCAGGGCTGGAAATGAGTGGAGTGCTGGGAAGAAAGGGAAGGGGGAAGGAGCCAACTCGAGCATTCGCCTAAAGCGCGAGTAGCAGCTGCTTATCGGCACACATCATGCACACGTTATTTCCGCCCTTTCCCTCCTTTATATCCGTCCCCTCCCAGCAGCCATGGCCATTTACTTGGCCCGCTTTTTCCCGCTGCTTGTTCTTCAGCTTTCCTTGTTGAAATTGCAGATACAACAGCAACAAAGCAACAGGACAACATCCCAGCCTCAGCTCTGACTGTTTGCACTGCTTCTGTTTGTTTTTCCAGTGCAGAGTAAACATTTTTTGTTGGTGAAATATTGTAACTGCTTTGACACCACCGTAATTTACACGAAAAACATGTGAACATGCTCGGAAATGTTGTAAAGTTATTGCAACTTTTCGGTTTGAGCTGCAGTGCTTTTAAATTTAAAGAGTTTTGTAATAAAGTGCTGCCAATAGGCAATAATAGTCCTTGTGATACGAAATGCCTTTCAATTGATTTTCTTAGTTACAGACTAAGTACTTATACCGTAAAAATTCTGCTGTTAGGTCCTTTTGGTGAACTATTGAACTCTGTCTTCATTATATATCACTCTGAACCTTTTGCATGGCAAATAAGTGTGCTTTCGCACACTTTTTCTCTGTAATAAAGAAAGAAACCAGCCCCGCAACTAAATGTCATCCCTTTTCTACTTTCTGATGTAGTGTATTTTATATTCCCTAGCGACTTAACGAACTAACAAACTCAAATACCACTCTGGCAATGGCAGCTGCCTGTTGCCTGTTGCATATATCCGTATAAAGGTCAAATGTCATAAGGTCCACTACGTTCCTGACCTCCATGTGTGCGATTGAATGTAAAGTTGCGGGACCACAAAAAAGTTCAATCAGCTTTAAGAGCTACTTCCTCACATCAGTTTCACAAGTTTATGTTGGTATAATTGGATGCAAATGTACAGATATTTTGTGTTTCTCTCTTGAGTGTGTCTATTAGGTGATTATATAACAGGCTTAGGCAAAGTAAATAACATAGCAAAAAGGGAAAACAGACATAGAGAGCCCCTGTCATTCCCTATTCCCATTCGCATTATTGGGAGAAAGTTTGCGGGTCAAGCCAAGATAAACAAAAACGAAGACAGCGTCGATTAACCGAGGCAACACGTACTAAATTTTTATTGAATTGGTCGCGGGGGAACAAGGCCTTAAGAGAAAGAAAAGCAACAACGCTGCCAGAAACTATAAACAAAGCAAGGAACACAAACAAAATCCACAAAAGGTCAACAGAAACTGTGGCATACCAACAGGCGCAGCACACACAAGCACACACTCACACGTACAGGCACATAGACACTTGACTGCGTGTAAAGACAATGTGGAAGGACCAAAGAAAACGCAGACAAATAAAAGTAACATTTAAGGATAAAAATATTCACCTAACTAAGCGACGCTCTACGATTCTTGAATCCAATATGAATTCAATATTTCTTAAGGAAGCTTCCGTACAAAATCATTTAAATGAATCTCAACCACACACTGAGACTGCTGACGTATCTTTACCACTAGCTCCAGCTCAGTCTGTAGTTTCGTGCAGTGTACTTCAATAACAACTAGAATACACCCTAACAGACCACTGCAAATCTGCATCATTTTGTGGAAATGTTGCTGAATTGTTCTTGCATCCATCTGTGACAGCCTCAATGTAATGCCATAGTGCATTGTGCATGTCAATTGCATCATTACTCCCTGTACCCATAAAATGGGTAAAAAGGGGGTATTTAATCTGTGCAAATGTATGTAACAGGCAGAAGGAGGCATCTCCGACCCTATAAAGTATATATATTCTGGATCAGTATCAGAAGAAAATTCAATTTGGCCATGTCCGTCTGTCTTTTGTCTGGTCGTCGATCTCAGCAACTATAAGAGATAGAGACACCACATTTGGAATGTACGTTCGTCTCTAGCAGGCGCACGTCAAGTTTATTTTGGATCCAAGATAGTTCCCCCACCCCTCACACCACCGCTCTTCGATTAAAATGTTTAACCGCAAAAATTTTAATTTTGATTTTTGATTGATATTTTGCATGTATAATACTTTGGTCACTTGTAATCTTGTGTCTGAATTTAAAGTCGATCGGATTATAAGCACGGAAATTATTCGACAAACAACATTCAGTACTGCAGAGCGGAGGGAAGCAGCAGCGCAGCCACAACTTGAAATGCCCCGCTAGCACTGCTGCTTGTATGCGTGCGTAGTTGTCTATGTGTGTGTATATGTGTAAGTGTATAAGTGAATATGTGTTTGTAAGTTTTAGACCTGGATACAGGGAGTCGCGTAGTCGGGCATACTCGACTAAAGCATTCTTACTTGTTAATAATGGTATTTTGGGCACACACAGTCCAGCTGCCTGCCCATACATTAGAATACGTGCCCAAGTCTGTTTCCTGGCTATTGCACGAACGCCAATAGGCTTGAGACAATGAACTTCAAGGGAACCAAGTTGTAGGAGAAGTAGCTAGAAACGAGAATTATATTTAAGAATTGATTTGAATCAGTAGAGCAACACGACTTGCTAAAAATCTTGCGCCTTTAAATGCCTACGGCAACCACAAATACAACAACAATGATCAAAGCAGCAGCGACTGTAAAATTAGAAACCTTCTCTTTGGCATACAAATGAAGCGTCTAAATTGTCCTTACCCCACTCCGCCTTGCACAGTCAACAATTGTCCGCTTAGCAGCCAATGAGCCGCGCCCAAAATCGCTGTGAGAAAGTGTGCACCAAGGAACTGATGCTCCACTAGGATGACAGGACAGTCTGCCCCAGACTTTTATTGCGAACCGAGATTGCCGCAACAGCCGGTAAGGAGAACACAATGGGCTCGTAATTGTAACGGAAATAGTTGGACTGGAATCAAGAAATGGAATAGAATTTCAGTTGGCGCCTTTCCAAATGGGCTCCTCAGCTGGCGCATGGTAATAGTTGAAGCTGCAGTTGTAGTTGTAACTGTAACTTCAAGCCCAGTTGTCTACCCCAGTCTCTATTAACGTCGAACCATTTTAATATTTAAATTATCATTCAGAAAGCGAAGTAGCGCAGAATTTTATGACCAGACTGAATAATTCAACATACGACAATAATAAGAGTTAGGATATGCGTTGCTCAGTATCAGCAGCGCCGTTGGCTGAAGTGCTTTGCATGTGAAAATCGCTTTAGTCAGGAGAGAGCCGCAAAACAGTCACTACACTAAATGGACTGGTCCTGAGTCTTGATAGGATTTCAATAAGGTCTAGGTCGGGAAGAGGGGATCGCTGCAGGGCGGCATTAAATATGCAAATTAAAGTGCAGCCAAGTGAGCAGCTATATCCGCAATCAGACTCAGACTCAGCTGAGCTGCCCACGAAAGTTAACTCTTTGTAACGCTTAAGACGCTCTAAGGAATGCAAACATTTTTATCAGCTAAAACTTTAATTCGTATATGGCGAATGTAGCGCATACGCCACGTGCGCCTAAGGACAACATAAGCTGAATGTATTTTGCTAAGTGTGTGTGTATGTGTGTGTGTGTATGAGTTTATGTGTGGCAGAAAGTCATAAATATTGCCGGCCGAAATTCAAATTCACTTTGTCGGCAAGGGATAAGCTCACAGGAGAGACCACAACATTTTTTCTTTCCGCCTGTGGCTTGTTGTTTTATTTGTATTTGTTTGAATGAAATGCAAATAGTTTTTTTTATATACATTTTACACCTTCTTCCATTTGGTAACTGATCAATATGGTTCGACTCCGATCCTGAGCTAGTTTATATACATTGTGATGTCTTAGCCGAATGAAATATTAGCTAGTGCTGGGTAATTTTGGTTAAGATAGTTTTTATTACCTGAGATAGATTAGACTCGTAAAAAACAATATTTCTCTTACTTATTTGAGAGGACATCCAGAAAAATTAAAATTAATAACGCCAGGCCGCGTATCTTACTTCAACTACAGGAACATCTCAGTGTATGTCTAACGACAATATGAGACCATATTCTTTTCCCACTTCTGGGTTTCAAGATTCTCATTTTGCGACAGCTGAAACACACTATGCTATCAGAATAGGGAGTGGCCGTTATAATGACTAATTATGATATTGAAACGATACACTTAGTTAAATAGGAAGCAGACCTAAGCGTATTAATTATAGATACATAATCACAAGAATTGAAGCAGACATTCAGTCTTGAAAAAGTTGAACAACAACTGAGCAGTCTTAACTGAAAAGAACTGAAAGTCACCTGGCCAACCTGGTGTTTTTCCTTTTCTTCTTTTCTCTGCGATTTCTTTTCACTGAACTGAAACCAGAAACTTTCCTGACTCTGTCTCTCACGATTTTCAACAGAAGGAAAGTCCTTCTCGCAACGAGCATAAATTCAATACAATCTGCCATGTGAATGTAAAAGTACTTATAAATGAATGGTTTTCATATCCAATCTAACACTGAGCAATGATGTCAATTTCTCACCTCTTAAATCTCTCGCAGAACATGGAAATTCAATTGGTGTTAAAAGTTGTTGGAAAGTGCGACTCACAAATGTAAAAGTCCCTGAGGTTGACTTTAGCATGAAAATGCTTTTCACAGAATTGTCCTCCTCTATTTCCCTTTCTCTAAGGAACTCGGATTGGTGCGTACTTGTCTGTCGATTGAGGTAGTTTTGCCGATTCCCTGCCTCGTGATATCAGAATTCTCGGTTTCTCGTCAGCAGCTAAAAATTAATTGTATTTTTCGTTTCAAATTCACATCCATTTCAAAATCTGGTCATCCAATTCCTGTCTTTCTGGTTGGTGGTGGCTCTCAGATATGCTGGGGAAGCGGGATTCTATCGGTTTGGTGGGGTAATGGAAATCACATGTTTGTGCAAACTCTTATTTATCGTTGCCAAATTGTTTTTCAGCTTAATTCGCCAGATATCAATCCCCAAAATGCTAGCTGTTACAATAATAATATGATAGGTCCGTTCGGTTGGTGAACTTCTATTTAGTCCACCTGAGTGTTGGAGCTTGAGTTATGCAATGCTTTTGTGGTATTTTGAATCGCAATTCAATTTAAAACATTAATTGAACCTCGTATAGCTGGATATCAGACAGATGGTCAACCCATTAACATTCTCCCTTCGGTGGAAATCTAAATGAATTATTTAATTTGAGCTGATTTCTAACCAATACAAGTCTGCTGAATGCGCTTGATGCTAAGATAATGTTGAACGTTAAGTATTTAACTATACAAATTTTAAATATTTTTGTGAACGGCAAGATTGGACTGAGTTTGGGATCCGACCGTGGATCCATATCTCATTAGGGTGGCCCCGCGTTAGGCGTATCTCTGCAGCTGCAATGGGGCATATCCAAGCACTGTATTGATGCTAGCTCGTTTGTTTGCTGGCTTTGGCCAACAACAGCAACTACAGCTAATTGATGCATTTGTCTAACTGCAACTGCAACTGAGTCCACAAATATATACGATGAATGTCATCTTTAAATCTAGAAATGCAAGATCTGCTCAAAGAAAGCACCCGGATCTTAAAGAGTTGCCCATATAGCATGCTACTGACTGACAGAATGAAAAACTGACACTATGAGAGTCGCACAAGATACAAATGCTCCTTTCACTTGGTTTCATGCTGCTGCACACCAAGGCTGACACTGAGCAATGTGCGCAAGTGACGGGCCAACATGACTCGTCCTCTGTCTTTGTTCTTCCGCGTATGCGGATGTACCACCTCAATTCCAACTCCTTGAGCAAACGGCAACATCATCATTATGCAACAGACTCAGACATTTGGCATGCATGCAGCATGCAGGACCAAGACCGCAACAGCCGCTGTGAATAAGGAGCCCCCATTTGCTAATTTTTTTTATAGCAGAAGCGATTGAACCACAAAATGGTGGGGCACATTCCGCAGCAACTGGCAACTAGCGGCCAAATCTGGCTTGTTGTTAGCCGTTAGCTGGGCTGTTGTTAATGAGGTGTTTGCTTCTTTCTGTTGTTGTTGCCATCTAATTGGCCAACGATGACATATGTCACCCCGGGTACACATTGTCTTCTCTGAAGTTGTTGCCATATGTGGAGATAGACAACCGCAATAGGCGACATATGTTCTGGCGGGATTGTGGCTGTTGCTAATAATTAAATTATGAATATCTTTCATCTCTTTGCTTACACACGAAATCAGATGTTCCATATAAAATTATATCAACTCAGGATCCACAGATAATCGTCATATATAATCTCCGTTAATCTAATTATTTCGAATGGTTTATTTTCCTTGTGTACGTTTATTTTACGGTCACGTTATGGTTTTGTTTAAATCATTGCCGTGAGAAATACGGCGCACATAGATTCATTATAACTCGTGTGTACATGGGTAACTATTATAATAAAAAATATTAAGTGAAGCTCGTCAATCATTGTTTTGTCACTGCCATTGTTTTGTTATCAAAAAAGGTCGTTGTTACAACGAGTTTAAGCATAATTTATTCATAGCTAACATTAGGAGCCGCCCCACTACTATACACTTAATCTGGAATGTTAAATGGATGTCCCTGATATGAATTGTAATACGAGTATGTCAACAAATTGTCACAGATAGTTCGTGTGCGTGTTTTGTTGCTTTAATGTGGGAGTGTCTTCGTGGCAGGGATCTAAGTTGACAGACAGTGCACCAAATGGTTGGCAATAGATTTATTACTTTAGGTATTTATTTTAAATGAGCTGAGAGGGTATTCAAGTTAGTCGTACCACCAAAGACTGAATGTATGAATACAATAGCTATGATATAACAACATAGCTTTAATATTCAGTGAATTCAATGCTATTGTTGTAAATTAAAATACCATACATTTGGGTTTTCGCTGACTGGTTCATGTTAAATGATTTTACAACTTTTTGCATAGTTTGTGGGCACAGAAATAATTTATTTATAAAAAATGTTGGTCGACAAATATTGATTATTTCTTTTAGATATTAAAAACGACAGCTGTGGGTCCGATTGCAAATTAAAATTTATGTATTATAATTTATGTATATATAGTATAAGTAAATAGTTGCTTGTTTTGACTTGCAAAAATTAAAAATGTAAAATTTGTAATAATATTTTTTAGTAAATGTGCAAATTGCACTTTTTTCAGATGATTGAAAAATAACTCGTAATATCAGATTCTGTTATTGATAAAAACTTATATATGTATAATTAATAGACTCTTACTCTGGTAAAAGGTTACAAATATTTGAAAGTTATGAGTTTAGATTAACAGGTTGCGAGAATGTGAAAGTAGAAGTATTCATAACTTAAATGATTTTAAACTATTTTTTAAGCTGATTTCCCAATTCAATGATTTTTATATCGATCTTTGTTTATTTTTATTATTTCAGTGAGGGCCAATCTAGAGCCCTGGGCACCGCATAAGTGTTAAATTTGTTTTGATTTAACTGCGCAAACTCCGCAAACCTCAAGTGAGGGCAGCGCTGCCGCTGTCGCTGTCGCTGCCTCTGCTGACGCAGACGCGAGCATTTTGCCGTTAACCGCTGCGTGCGAGACTTCAGTTATTGTGCGGCTTTTGTGCACAACGCAACGCAACGGAACGGGACGCAGAGCAACGCTGTCAATCGGTTTTACGTAAGGATGCACGCGTGTAACGTAGTCTGTGGAACAACAATAGCAAATTTCAACTATTCGGGACTATAATGAATGTTTGCCATGTGTCAATGGCGTGTAAAAATAGCAAAAATCGAAGTGAGCCAATAAATAAAGAGGCGTCGAACTGTGTGTGTGTGTTAGTGTGTGTGTTGTGATGTGCGTATGGTTTATGGAAGAGCAACAACAATTTTTTAAATAATTACTTTTTGTAGTTGAGTGCAGTATTATCAGCAGAACCAACGAGAAAAGCTGCTTTTGGTATGCCGATAATTAAATACCCTTGCAATCTTAAGAGTATTGTAAGACACTTCCTTTGGCAGCTAATGTTACGTTAGGATAGTACTTTTATACAGCAGGTCAAATATAAACACTCTACTTCATAGATATTTGATACGTTAAACATTTCGTGACGGAATCACAATTTCCTCAGCAAGGGTATACAAATTTAAATTGTATTGTAGCTCACCATGTTCTTTGGTGACAAAAGTAAATGGAATTTTATATTAACTATTCCTGCGTTTCTTTTTCTTTGACATGAGAAATTAACTATTTGAATACACACAAACAAAATAACTTTGCATGCCTCTTGATTCCTTGCCCTTTTTATTTTTTCGTGATTCCCTTGTGTTTGGAATCCTGTAATTGCTGTCCAGCAGTCGGGACAGCCGCGTGACGTTTGCACATTAAAAGGTTTTAAATTCACAGTTATGCGCATATAAATTTAACCCACTTTGCTGTGCAGTATGGGCGTATGAGCAATTTTTTTTTTTTTAATTAAATGCTAAAATAATTCAACCGTCAAAAGCTGCAACAGTCAGACCCGTTTCTGCAAACGTAATTATGCTGTTCGAAATAATATTTAAATTTCTGTGTTGTAAATAAATCAATGTACTTCTTAAAGTGAAACCTAAATTCGAGCATTATTTCATCATCAATAAAAATCAAAAAGGGAAACATAAACAAAAGAGCTCTTAAGGAATAAAATACGATCATCAATTATACGATTTAATCTTTATAAACATCTGACAAGTGAGTATTTCAGCTTCGTATATTTTACAATTGTATTAGTCTTATTCCCGAACTTGTGGCTCTATTAGTCATTCTGTAAACAGCAGGCATATAAGTATATTTGAAATGAATTTACTCCACAAGAATTAAATTGAGTGCTAAATATATTCACAATCTTGCAACTGAAGCCATTGGGCGATTGAATTTAATAGGAACTGAACTGTTTTGAATTCGCATATTTACATTTAGATTTGGCCTTTGAAGAAAACTTATGATTCTTGACTTCTCTCATAATTTCAATATTCTTTTAATAGTTTTGCTTGGCAATATTTTATTTTTGTGTATGAAGCATCTAAATAAGTATTTTGCATTAAAGTACACATACACATATCTACATGGTGTTAAAATAAGTTCATGTTTGTATTTCAGGTATAACTTAATTTTGACAAGCAACGTGAAATTGTTATTATAAGTTTGTACGATCATAAATTTATCATTTTGAACAGAATATAAATATATGCAAATTAGCCTGTCAATATTGCCTTAAATATGGTTATGATGTAATCATAATATTGCAGTGTTTATCGTTTGAAATACACACATGCATTTCAATGAAAGGACATAAATTGAGTGGATGTGATTATGCGTGAATCTGTAGTTGGTATCATAGAAATCAATCAACATTTGCAGCTGGTGCAAATTTGAACTAAAAGCATTTCAATTTGCAAGCAATTGCCATATGAATCAATATGCAAATCTCACTGTGTACACAAGTCCCAGGCTGTCCTCTTTCTCCCTCCGCATCAGTGGGGCTGTCATCCTGCCAATACAAGTATGTCCGCCTGTCATTCAATCTTAAAGCCATCCACCCACATGGCGAACGTTGCGTTCAGCCATCAGTTGGCATTTTGGCATATTTAATTATCTGCCAATGCATTAGCGCGTTGTGTTTATATGCGCTGTTTGCCTTGGCTACGTCGAAACAAAGCACAACAAATTCTCACACAGCTGTAATAATAATAAAAGCATAATAAACAATAAAAACGCAACAGCAGGCTGAAAGGCTGCAGGAAAATTGCCATATGAGGCACTCGCATTCGGAATGACAATGAACTCAAGTTGTTTTACACACACAGCAATGCACAGGCATGGGCGGCCTGAGGCTTCGACCATGCCCACAAAGTGTACCTCCAATTGGACCAGAAAGGTAGTAAGTCCAAGAGCTCGTGTGCAGTGGGCCTCAACGGCAAATACCAAGTTCAGTTTAAAGTAGGCCGCATTACATTAAGCCTAAACAACGCACATTACGTATACGCAACGCGTGCAGCAGCATATATGTAGCTGGCAGTCACGTTTCTGCCTCGCTGTTTCAGTGTTAGTGCGTGACTTGCTAAGTGTGTGTGTGTGAGTGTGTCCGTGTGTGCTTTGAGTGTGTGTGATGCCTATCTGCCCCCATAATAATTGTTGAGGCAATTCTGTGGCACTTAAATCGCGCGTTGTCCATTTGCGGTCACTCTGCCAAGGGTCAGCTGTGGAATGCTCGTTTTTGCCCATGTTCAGCATAATAGTGCACACATTTGGATGTCATAAAAACGACATTTTGTCGAATGAACATAATAATGTACTGAAAATACAATTTATTAGTCATATCTAAACAGTTGTAGATTGGCTAGTAGAGAGTAAATTTTTTTGTTTAATGTGTAGGTCTTGTGTTTATATTTTGTTTGTTTACATTGATTTTCCTGAGTTGCTTTAATATGTGTGCTGTCAATATTTTGTAAATTCGAAAAGATTATTTACCGATTACAACAAGATCTATTTATTTCATGTGCAAATTTGTATATATAGTATTAATTCCTTGCAGATGTTGTTGCTGCAGGTTAAAATTGCATTACAAATATTGAATACCAGTTATAGGTTAAACTATTTTTAATACGCACGAAACTGCGATAAAACCAAGAATGTCATTGCACCTACAGTAATAAATCTCTTCTACACTAAATGGTTCCTTGTCTGTCGACTGAGATCCCTCACATGAAGACATACCTATATTAGGGCAAGAAAACACACACACGAACTATCTGTGACAATTTGTTAGCATATTTCAATCCATATCAGGGGTATTCCACATTACATATTATATGGCATTATATATTGTATTTTGCACCCCAGCTGTGCACTCGACCGCTTGACACGCTGACAAACACGTGTCGCCTCCTGCGGCTGTCTATCTCCACATGTGGCGACAGCTTCTCGGAGAGGGGACAAGAGGTACTCGGCGTGACATATGCCAGCGTTGATATGGCAACAGAAGCGCGCTGAAAATGTCAAGTTGGCCAAGTAGATGGCAACAACAGCAGAAAAAAGCAAACACCCTTTGCTGTCATCATCATTAACAGCAACCCAGCTAACGGTGTGCCGTGCAACGAGGCTGATTTGGCTGCTAGTTGCCAGTTGCTGCGGAATGTGCCCCACCATTATGTGGTTCAATCGCTTCCGCTATAAAAAAAATTAGCAAATGGGGGCTCCTTACTCACAGCTGCTGTTGCGGGCTCTAAGGATGCTGCATGCATGCCAAATGTCGGAGTCTGCTGCGTAATGATGATGTTGTCGCTTGCTCAAGGAGATGGAGGCGAGATGTCACATTCGCATTGCATACCGCAGAGGACATAGGACAAAGGCGGAAGACAGGAGACAGAGGACGAGTCATGTTGGCCCGTCACTGGCGCACATTGCTCAGTGTCAGGTTTGTGATGAAGCTGCAGGGGCAGGTGGAGTGAAATGAGCGTTTGTATCTTGTGCGACTGTCATAGTGTCAGTTTGTCATTCTGTCAGTCATTGGCATGCTATGTGGGATACTCTTTGAAATCTGGGCCCTGCCTTTGTGCTGCTTTTGCATTTTTTACTTTGTGTTATTATTTAAGGACAAAATTTAAAGCACATATATTTCTTTGTACTACGTATGAGCCTGATATGAACTCAGCTTCAGTTGCAGCCACAGAAACGCACTTACCAATTAGCCATTAGTTGCTGTTGTTGGCCAAGCTTAGCAAACAAGCAAACAAACAAGTTAGCATATATATAAACAGCCCGCAGCAATTGATGACAAACATTTACATGACTGACAGTTTGACTCTCACTTTGTTGCTGCTGGAATGGCAAATTGGCAAACACTAGAGCAAAGTGAGGGATCCATTTTCACACAGGGTCAACAGGACGAAGAATTAATTTGCTGGCGCAAATACAAAGTCACATCTGAAGAATGATGTTGAAATATTTGTTGAAACATGGCTGAGTAAGCACAGCAAATTATTTTTGTACACCTGAATGATTTTTTGTGTACTCAAATATACTCAGTTCAGTTTATTTTTCGATACGCTAATATAAACTAATCAAAACTTGTGTACACATTTGATGTTATTTTCGCTTGAAGCGCATTCAGGTGCTCCGAATTCGCCAGAGATCAACAAAAAAGATGCAGCAGCCCAAATAAAATTTGTTAACACATTTCCCGATCTTCGTGCGCGCAGTTTATACTTTTGACTAGCGCAGAAATGTTTACATTCAATTCTATTTACTTATTGTATTTTTCAGCTATTTATAGTTCGGCTGAAGCAATGAACATAAATATATGCAATAGATGTTCAAGAAATATTTAGAAGTCTTTCCTAATTCAAATCAATATCAAAGCATCTTCCCTTAGTTCAAAATACCACCTTTGATTTTAAATTCGTCACAGATCTCAGTGCCCCAGCCTACGATTCAATTAAGAGACCAACTTTTAAATTTTCAGCTTTATCTTCACTGAGTAAACAAAATCATTAAATGCGATTGCCAACCAAAATACCTTCGACATCCACAAAATAATTGAAACGAATACTCAGGTGCCTTGCACTGAGAAGTTTATCAGCTCAACGAAGCGCTTATCATTTAAACAGCCGGCAATTTGGGTATTTATATCGAGCGATTTATCCCACAATTTGCTTGTTGCCTTGCCATCACTCTTCTCCCATTGAATAAAAATACACAGACATGTTTTATTTTACTGTCCCACTCAGCAGTTAAGGCCCAACACCCTCAGAGAGCCACCACAAAGACAGGAAACCGAAGAACAGATTTGGAAATTTATGTGAATTTTAAACGTAAAGTGCAATTAATTTTCAGTTGTTGACGAAGAACCGAGTAATCTGAGAGCAATGGGGAAGATAAGCTCCTTGAGTGGCAGATACGCACCTGTCAGATTTCCTCAAAGGAAGGAACACAGATGAGGAACAAGCTGTGAAAAGGATTTTCATGCTAAAGCCAACCTCACGGAAAAGAACCATACGGGTTTCTTTTATACTCGTATATCGCACTTTCCAACAAGCGTCTCAGTCGCAATTGGATTTCCATGTTCTGCGAGAGACTTCAGAGGTGAGAAATTGACATCATTGCTCAGTGTCAGATTGAATATGAATAGCATTCGCTTATACTTATCGTATTCACATAACAGATTGTATTGCATTTATTGTGCGAAGGACTTTTATTCTGTTGAAAGTTATGAATGGCAGAGTCGGGAGGGTTTCTGGTTTCAATTGGACTTAGAATGGCTAACAATAAATGGATTTTGCGATGGAAAATCAAGGTAAACGGGTTCAATGAGTTGGCCATGTGATTTTCAGTTCTATTCAGGGATTCAGTGTAATGCCTGGTGATTATAATAGCCGTAGTATATTTAATTCGATAGACTCTGCTTTATCTTTAGATAATTTTGAGCAAGCAAACTCATTTTCTATCCCATATAGTGTGAGCAACTCTCAAAGAAAAAGATGATGACATTTTTATCTGTCAAATATTTAAAATCATGTCACCAAGGAGTGGGCTAAGTTATTAGTTAGTAAGTGTTAAAATTTAGGGTTTGTATTCGGTGCTTAACAAAAACTTTTTACTGAACTGATGCTAAGCAGCCATATCCTACCTACCGACGTAGAAGTCTTTGTAGAACCCAAACCAAAACCTTTGCACGTCAGACATAATATATTTGAAAACGAAAACTCATGCATATCATTTGTTCTTTTGCACGGCTGCTATGTCGTATTCATTATTATGTATTCGTTTTTTCTGCAACTCAATTCAAGTTTTATGCTTATAAATTTGCATTTCATCAAAACAAATACAAATACAACAATAAGCAACAGCTGGACGGGAAATGTTTGTGCTTGCTCTTTTCAGCTTATCCTTTTCCAGGCAGCTTGCGAAAGTCATATACCACGAATGATTTCTATGGCGACAAGGAAAATTTGAATTTTGACATTCCGCAGTCGGCAATATTTATATCTTCACACACACAGTTAGCATAACATATTTCGTTTGTGACCCTGGGCGCACGTGGCGAATGCGCAACATTCGCCATATACGAATTAAAGTTTTGGTTTGATACATTTCTTTGCATACTTTAGAGCGTCTTAAGCGTTACAAAGAGTTAACTTTCGTGGGTTGCTTAGCTGAGTCTGAGCTTGAGTTCGATTGTGGGTATTGATGCTCACGTGGAAGCACTTTAATTTGCATATTTAATGCCGCCTTGCAGCGTTTCACTCTTCCCGACCTAGACCTTATTGAAAGGCTCAGGACCAGTTCATGGAAGTGTCGTGAATGTTATGCGGCTCGCTTCGACTTCGACCAGGCTAAAGCGTGTGTTTTCAAGGGATTTTCACATGCAAAGCACTTGAGGTCTTGCCTGACGGTTGCTGGTATATCCTAAATATAATTATTGTCAGCTGCTAAATTATTCAGTCTGATGGTAAGAGTTTGCGCTATTTCACGTTCTGAATGATAGCTTAAATATTAAAATGGTTCGCCGTTAATGAAGACTGGGGATGAAAACCGGTCTTAAACCTCAGTTACAGTAACAACTAAAACTTCAACTATTACCCTGCCCCATTGGAAAGGCGCCAACTACCATTTCATCCCATTTTTTGGTTCCAATCCAACTATTTCCGTTACAATTACGAGCCCATTGTGTTCTCCTTACCGACTGTTGCGGCAATCTCAGTTCGCAATAAAAGTCTGGGGCAGACTGTCCTGTCATCGTAGTGGAGCATCAGTTCTTTGGTGCACACTTTCTAATAATGATTTTGGGCGCGGCTTATTGGCTGCTAAGAGGACAATTGTTGCCTGGGTAGGATTGAGTGGCCAAGGGCGATTTAGACGCTTCATTTGTATGCCAAAGAGAAGGTTTCTAATTTTACGGTCTGCTGCTGGTTGTTGTTATTGTATTTGTTTTGCATCTGGCAGTTGCAGTCGAATGACCAAATATCATCTATCGAAAGATGACAAGCTTGAACATGTTGGATTTCAAGGAGTTCATGGAAAACATGACTCAATCAGCTTATCAATTATTATTTATTCATAAATGATGTAAAAATGTTTGTTATCGTCCCAGCAATTTTACGTTAAGAACCACATATTTTCTTAAATACACTGTGATTATTAATAATCTGCTTGAAATGTTTAATATCCTGCAAGTTTGATACGTATAACTTGAGTATAGTCATTCAGTCTCCTACTTAAAACCATCTGGAGAGACAACTCATCAGCAGGCAAAGCAAATGGCCAAGTGCTGTGGCATTAAAATGTAATTAGGATGTGTAACACACAACACACACACTCGCAGAGTTTCTACCAGCTATGGGAGTCGCTTTACCGAAACAAACATCAACGAATTTATAGGAGTTTCCTGCCCCAAACAGGTCCCGTTATTAGAGAAAGCAGAGGAGTATGGAAAAGGGGGACATGTGTCTGGCAACATAATGCGTAAATTTTCTGTAATTATAGAAAAATATATTGCTCGAGAGGCGGTTCATAAATCTTTTCTCTCTTCTTGTTGTGCCTGTGAATTGAAAAGCGTCAGTAGCACACTTTTGGGAAATACTTTTAGCAGCCACTGTAGACTTGCTTATTAGTTAAATTGAGTGTATGAAATTGCTTATAGCGCGACCGAGTGCCACCATATCAATTAATTTGCAAGTAATTGATAAAATTACGTATACGCAGCATGGAACGCGGGAAATCGCAAGGTGAACATTTTACCTTAGCTGAAGCTAGACCTTCAGTTGGCTGAGCTGATTTGCAATGTAGATCACGTTCCCACTTCAACAACTCAGGGGAGGGGGTATGCCACAACCAAAGCTGCTCCATTCGGGCAGCTTCTTCCCCCATGCGCTTCACTAGGAGTTCATTGTCTGTAAGCCTCTTGGCGAATGTGCGAGCCATTACTCAACGGCCAGGACACAGGCTGGAGCACGTATACTAATGTATGGGCAGGCAGCTGGACTGTGTCTGGAGTGGCATAATGGCCAAATGCCATTATTAATGATGCAATTGACATGCACAATGCGGAGTCGGAGGCCGCTCAAGAAATATGGCATTACATTGAGGCTGTCACAGATGGATGCAAGAACAATTCAGCAACATTTCCACAAAATGTTGCAGATTTGCAGTGCTCTGTTGGGGTGTATTCTAGTTGTTATTAAAGTACACTGCACGAAACTACAGACTGAGCTGGAGCTAGTGGTAAAGATACGACAGCAGTCTCAGTGTGTGGTTGAGATTAATTTAAATGATTTTGGATGGGAGTTTTCTTAAGAAATATTGAATTCATATTAGACTCAAGCATTGTAGAGCGTAGCTTAGTTAGTTGAATATTTTTAACCTTTAATGTTACTTTTATTTGTCTGCGTTTTCTTTGGTCTTTCCACATTGTGTTTACACGCAGTCAAGTGTCTGTGTGTTTGTCTGTATGTGGAAGTGTGTCTGTCGGTATGCGTAAGTGTGTGTGTGTGTGCTGAGCCTGTTGGCATGCTACAGTTTCTGTGGAACCTTTGTTTGACTTTGTGTTGTTTGCTTTGTTTGTAGTTTCTGGCATCGTTGTTGCTTTTCGTTCTATTCTTTCTTTCTTAGGCGTTGTTCCCCCGCGTCCAATTCAATCAAATCTTAGTACGTGTTGCTTGGTTTAACCGACTTTGTTTACTTGAACCAAAAACATCCTTCACACGTTTACTTGGGCCAGGGACATGGCTGCATTTCTCAATTTCTCTTATGTTTTATACATACATACTTGCTTATGTGTACTATCACTTGTATGGGACACTCAAACATCGCTTATAAAATAAAATCTGATATAAAGCCACACTAAATAGCCTTAACAAGTGAGCAAACAAAGGTCGAATGTATTGCAGCTTAGTCGACAACACTCACGTGTAAGTCAGGAACGTAATTATCTTTATGGCATAGGGACTTTCTGCATATTCATGCAACAGACAGAACGAAGTTTCAACTTGTATCTGTGTTTGTTAGCTCGTTAGGCCACAAGGGATGCAGAGGACACTTCACCAGAGAATAGATAAAAGTTGACATTTACAAGCAGGTTAGAGAGAACTGAAACAAATGCAAACAGCGAAGGAAAACTAATTTTTTGTGCAATATGTTCAGGGAGAAAAGTTTTATAGGTCACTAAAATCGAACCAATCACCTTTAATTTAAAGTACTAGTAGGAAATCCATTTATTAAACAAAAATATCAATTGAAAAGAGTGTCGATTTGTAATGACTATTACACTAGAGTTTTGAAGAGGTTTACTCCTCAACTTACTCTTTTAATCTAAAGTCCTTGCAGGTCAAATCTAACAGCTGCACTTTGGCAACATTTTCACATTCTTTGCTTCTCAATTGCCTGGTGTCAAGGCAGTTACAATATTTCTCCAACTAAGAATGTTAACTTTACACTAGAAAAACAAACAGAGTCTTTGTAAACAGTCAGAGCTGAGGCTGGGAATGTTGCTCTGTTGCTTTGTTGCTGTTGTATCTGCTATTTCAACAAGCAAAGTTGAAGAGCAAACAGAGGGAAAAAGTGGGCCATACAAATGGCGGACTCTACTTTTAGGGCAAGGAGGGATTCAAAGGAGGAAAAGAACGGATAAAACGCGTGCATGATGTGTCGATAAGCATTTAACAAATTCTCTCCCACCGGAGGGTAACATATTAATGGCGTGTTTCGTTGTGGCAAGTGTTTCTAATTCTGATATGCCCCTCTTCATCGAGGGCGACTCTCGGATGTTTGTATAATACTCATATACTGCATGTCAGTACGATGATTCGCGTGTGTTGCACTTCATCAATTGTGTTAGGACTCTCACACGCGAATGAATATAAAATGTAATATAGGTAGTTAAAGTGCCGGCTTTTGTGACTATAGTCTTCCGGTCGCTTGAATGCCATAGAGTACATTCTAGTACAGCTGCATACACTTTTGCTTCAACTAGTTTTGATCTAGCGACTGCCGCTTCCCAATATGCGTCACATTAGTGCTGCAGTTGAAAGGGTGGCAGAAAAGGGCACCGGGGATTACGTACACGCACTCGTATTTCGCGGATGTGTCCTGTGCGTGTCTGCTCGTCTATTGCAGCTTTACGCTTTTCCCGTGCTCACCGCTTTGTTTGATGTGTTTTTCAGGCGCTTAATTGTGCGTGCCAACGACAACAAAGAACCTTCGACTTACCCACTGAATAGCAATCACAGCCCGTAGCCGTACTACAACCCCCACTGATCCCATTGGCAGCTCACTGACGCGTCGGCGTGCACATCACTCCATTGTAGGCAATTTCAGTTTTCGGCTTTTAGGTTTCCATGGAAATTGCATTGAAATTGGCCAACGTTCCGCTGCCTCTCCAACCGTAATTGTGGAGGCTTTAAGTGAGTTGTGAAAACTTCTCTGATTGAATTGCATTTATAGGGATACTGGAACTGATTCCTTATATCTGTGCATTTGATGAACAAAATAGTTAAAACTGAAAATTCTCAGTTGGCAGTGATTGCAATTTGCCTCTTTAAATAATGTTCGCTTACTCACATTACCTTTTTGCTGAGTAGAGAAAGAACTGTATACATATGTATTAAAAGCGCCTCGACCTCACATAATTTAAAACAAATTCATTAAAATGCAGAAGCATTTAAGAGCTATTTCTCCTAGTCTCGGAGTTTGCAGAGTCAAGTAACTGGATAATACCTAACAAGTTCATTTTGTCTGACCACTTCAAACAAACCACAGAAGCAGCTGCCTCTTTCCCAGACGAGCTCATTAACTTTGTTCCGCCAGAAATAAATAATAAAATGGCCAGGCGAGAATGAACACGAAATTTCATGTGTGACGAAGCTAAAAATCTATATTTAAAATAACTTAAGGCCGAAACAGAACATTTATCTGGCTTCATTATGTGCCTCTTCGTCGGTCTGTACCCAATTGTTGACTTTTCTGGGTGCTGCTAGCCAAAAACCAAAACACAAACAAGCTGCAACAAATGTTCATTTTGACTTGCAATTTTCCAGACTTTTTCTTTTCCGCTGCATGGAGCTCCAGTACTCAGTTTTCTCGCACAACCCAATTACAAAAGTTTGCAGCTTTTTTACAATTTGTTATGTTGCAGTTTTTATATTGTTTGTTTATGCCCCTTGCTGTGTTTCATAGTTTTTTTGTTTCTGTCTTTAACTGCCACCATAGCGAATTTAAACTTTTTACGATCAACTAGGGATGTAAGTGTGTTGTCCTGCCTGTTTGAGGGTTTTTTTCTTTCCTTTTGCGGTCTGTATGTTTCTTTTCATGTGTTCTTTTATATTGAAGTTTCGATTGCTGTTTGCCGCTTTACCTGACCTCGGTTTGTGTTTTCTAGATGGCCTCCGCCCAACTTTCTTAATGGGTCCATAAACTAACCCAAGTTATTTCACAATAAACTTTAATGCCCTTGGGTTGGTTTTTGGTTAGGAAACCTTAATTAGCCATAAAGTTACAATTTTAATTATTTGATTGGTTCTTTTATATGTCATTTAGAAAACACGACCAGTAATCTGCGGAATTCATGTTGTTCGTTAGATAAAAGTCTTTAAAATGTAGGGAAATCGATTTGCTTGACTTCAGTATTTGAAAGAGGTTGTTCATATTTTACACAGACTCTATGTTTTCTTATAAATCACATCAGGAATACAGGTTGATTGGTGCACACCTCAACTTCTACTCATTCGACAGTCAATTTCTCGAACATCCTCCATCTATCATCACTCTTAACTCTCTACAGCCAACTGATTGCAGCCATTTCCGCTTGTTTCCAATCCCACGCACGTTCTGGCCATAAAGTGTAGCACACTAAGCCAATTTCAGAGGGTGTATAATTGAAACTTGCTAAAAGCAGCGTAGAATAAAGTTGGAAGCAAGAAAAGGGAGAAGAAACAAACCTGAAGCAAAACAGTTGAAACTGGGAGGTGAATCGGTGTGCAAGTTATTTCCCCCGAAGCGGATATAAAGCGATTTGACTTGGTGACAACATAATTTCCTCAGGGTGGTACAGTGGGAACTGCTAGGAAGGGACAGAGAATAATGAGCACTTAAATTGCCGTCATTAATAAAACTACAAACTGAGTTGTACACCTAAAAGTCATTTTGATAAACTGCTAGAAATTGGCTACGTGCTACTGAGAGGCGCAGGGAGAGGCGGATAAAAGACTTACAACTTGAAGTGGATTTAGGTGAGAACAGAAAGAGACGAGGTTTTTTGGAATGAGCTCATTTAAAATGAAAAATTAGCTGCACAATTTGAAACCTCAAATAGGGTATGGTGTCCAATGTCGTAAAGGGAGGAAGCAATATGTAAAACAGACCAAACGACTTTACAAATTCGTGAAAATAAAAATAATTACCATGGGATTGGCTATGAGACTTGGATTAAGCCAATTTGAGCTTGATAGAAAAGTTTGTTATGATTTGTATTCCACTTGTTATAATTTATAAGATGCCTGCGGAAAAGTTCATTTCGAACAGCCAAGGTAAAAGTATGTTCCACATAAATCATCTTTAATAGACTTGGTTTATATGCAAAACGGGAAAAGGGCTGATGAAAAATTACCAACCGCCGTCCCATATTTTGTGTGCAGAAAGGAAGTCGTCAAGGAATAGCAGCTGCAGGAAATGCTCAACTTGACTAACAAATTTGCATTGTGTGAATTGCTTCCGTTGTATTTCATGCCATGTTGAAGGAAAGTGCTAAGTGCCAAGGAAAATAAAAAATACATACATACGTACCCCAGTACGAGAGCTGTCTGCATCAAAGACAGCATTTCTATTGTAATTTCCTTGCACTTTTAAACATACTCTGCGACTTACAAATTAAATTTTAAAAGGGATTTAAGTATTTAAAAGGAGACTGCCTATTGTCCCGTTTACATCCGAAAGCGCACACCCTAATGTAAATTAAGGATGTTTACTATATATACTTATTATTTAATGGTAATATCAGAGTGTGTACCAAATGTTCCTAACAGACTTCTTTGATCTGGCAGAAGCCAACTCACCTTCTTTCTATCCCTCTGACTTCTCCTTCTCTATTCCTCTCACCAAAAGGAACACAAAGTTCAGCTACGGTTGGCAGGACGACCTCTCCAGGGTGGCCAACCATTTGCACAGCAACTCGTTGTTCTAACTTTCTGTGCACATTACAGTGGCAACCTCCTGAGGCGTTGCCACCTTATTCAAGTATAATTAGATACACTCGTAAAACGCAGCCTTTGCTGGAAGTTAATGAATTTTGGGCTAAGCAATTATTTAAATTTCTGTGCTTTTTATTAGCTTTCCGCTGTTTTAATTGTTTTGCCTTTCTTTGTTTTATTTGGCTGATCTTTTTGGTGTTAATTTCCATCTTTTGGTGTTTGTTTACCCTTTGGCCTCTCAACGCATTTTACCTTTGTTTCCATATTTCCATATTAATTGGTGCGTCTAGAATATATTTTGGCTGCTGGGGACTTCGGCTGCAGGTGTAGTATTCTATGAGTAAACGTGGAGAAGATTGTATATTTAACAATAATATATCATCCTAAGTATTCCAGTAGTAATGAATAAATTCTTTTTTTGTAGTAAAACGCTTTCGGATAGAGTAAGATAAATCTTTTTGTAGTAAATATACTCATAGCATGTTCAAAATATATGATTGTTCTATTTTCCATGCTGAAATTCTTAGAGTTCTATCGCTTCAAAAACTGCAAAGTTTTGTCGTTTTCCAAGTAGCTCCAGTCAACAATAGCCAACTAATTATTTACTTTGTTTATGAGAGGCCACGAAGTTCCTCACTTAATACGAAAAGCAGCTGGCGAAACTGTGCCATTAATTCTCAATTAAATTGTAGCTATTCCGGTTTATTTACGGCAACTGAGGGGAATGGAAAGTAATGGAAGCTGCCCGAATTCTGTTCAGTTGAGTGCCTCTACCAGAGCAAATTTCATCTCAGCGGAAATAAAATTTTCCTTTCAGTTTGTTTACATGGCAATGAATTCACCTTGACGAACCTGATGGTCGGAGTCCACTCCCCCTGGTGTGGGCTGTGGGGTATTCGAATGCAAATTGCGGCACAGCATCAACATAATCATTAACTCTTAATCTGATTCCAACAATGCAGAGCAGGCAAACATTAAGGCCAGAAAGAACACCTTTAAGCTGACCCAGGCACTTTAATTTTATTTATACAATACTTCAAATGATGGACTGGCACACTGCAAAACATTTGTATGCTTATAGCTCAAATGTCAACACACCTTTATTGTTGATAAAAGAATTTAATGGGGACACAAACTTTTGCGGGTGCATGTGAAAATTAATTAAAAAGCGGATGGATTAAACCAGTAAACCAGGCACAAAAACAAACAGGTTAAGAAACCTGAACTGTGAAATTGTCATATCTTTTTATACCATTTACCCAACAAAAGCAGCTAAAATTTGTATAACAAAGTATTGCAACTTTATACATGTAACAGCATAAGGAAGCATCTCTTAGGCAATACATTCATATATTCCTGATCAGCACCAACAGCTGATTCCAGCTGATATAGACAAGTCCTTCTGTTTGACTGTCCGATTAAATCGGATTAAAACAATCTTCAAGATTATAAATGGTAGAGGCATAAGATTTGGTGTATCGGTTCTTTTTTACCATGCGCAGATTTAATTTGATTTACATATTGAATTTATTCATGTAGTATGTGAGTAGCAGGGTATCTTCTAGTCTATCACTCTCCATAAAAACCTTCTTACTTGTTACTCCCTGTACCCATAAAATGGGTAAAAAGGGGGTATTGGATTTGTGCAAAAGTATGTAACAGGCAGAAGGAGACATCTCCGACCCTATAAAGTATATATATTCTTGATCAGTATCAAAAGAGATTTCGATTTGGCCATGTCCGTCTGTCTGTCCGTCTGTCCGTCTGTCCGTCTGTCCGTCTGTCCGGATGAACGCGTCGATCTCAGCAACTATAATAGCTAGAGACACCAAATTTGGAATGTAGCTTCCTGTATACCATACGCAGATCAAGTTTGTTTCCGATCTTAGATATCTTCCCCCGTTCCCCCGCAATTCGATAAAAACGTTTTACAGCCACACTTTTAAAGATATAGCTTTAGAATTCGACATGTATATTACTTAAGTCACTCTTAATCTTCTGTCCAAATTTCAAATCAATCGGATAATAAACAAGGAAGTTATTCAACAAACAAGATTCAGTACTGCAGGCTTGGCAAGCAGCAACATGAAGGCTTCAGCATATGTATGTACATATGGGCGAGCGAGCGCGAAGCGCGTGCATTTTCTATTAAGTACTTAAGGCTTAACCATGTGTGCGAGCGAGCGCGAAAGTGCAGCGGGTCTTGTACTCGTGACGTCACGACATACCAAAACACACGGCATCAGCTGATGCACATGTCGCTTTTAAGCAACACAAGCCCATATGGTTTCATAATTGCTTATCGGTACGCAAACCATACGATAAATTTTAAGCACCTGATCTGCTTGACATTTTTACTCCCTGTACCCATAAAATGGGTAAAAAGGGGGTATTGGATTTGTGCAAAAGTATGTAACAGGCAGAAGGAGACATCTCCGACCCTATAAAGTATATATATTCTTGATCAGATATCAAGAGATTTCGATTTGGCCATGTCCGTCTGTCTGTCCGTCTGTCCGTCTGTCCGTCTGTCCGGATGAACGCGTCGATCTCAGCAACTATAATAGCTAGAGACACCAAATTTGGAATGTAGCTTCCTGTATACCATACGCAGATCAAGTTTGTTTCCGATCTTAGATATCTTCCCCCGTTCCCCCGCAATTCGATAAAAACGTTTTACAGCCACACTTTTAAAGATATAGCTTTAGAATTCGACATGTATATTACTTAAGTCACTCTTAATCTTCTGTCCAAATTTCAAATCAATCGGATAATAAACAAGGAAGTTATTCAACAAACAAGATTCAGTACTGCAGGCTTGGCAAGCAGCAACATGAAGGCTTCAGCATATGTATGTACATATGGGCGAGCGAGCGCGAAGCGCGTGCATTTTCTATTAAGTACTTAAGGCTTAACCATGTGTGCGAGCGAGCGCGAAAGTGCAGCGGGTCTTGTACTCGTGACGTCACGACATACCAAAACACACGGCATCAGCTGATGCACATGTCGCTTTTAAGCAACACAAGCCCATATGGTTTCATAATTGCTTATCGGTACGCAAACCATACGATAAATTTTAAGCACCTGATCTGCTTGACATTTTTCTTTGTGAGACATGCGCCATCTGCATGACTTTATTTTCTCTGCTCTGCATAGTGCAGACTATGCATCAAAATTCAAAAATTGACTGTTGGCGCGCAGCCAATTGGCCTCTTCGATAAAATATCGATAAGTATCAGCTCTTCGATCAGTCTCGCTCATCTCTGCATTGTGCTGCTAGTATTTCTTTCACTCTACCGTCGTTCGTCATCGTCATCGTTCGTCATCGAGTTCCGATTTTGATAAATTTGCGATTGAATGTTTTAGACCTGGGTACAGGGAGTTACGTAGTCGGGTATACTCGACTATAACATTCTTACTTGTTCTTTGTGAGACATGCGCCATCTGCATGACTTTATTTTCTCTGCTCTGCATAGTGCAGACTATGCATCAAAATTCAAAAATTGACTGTTGGCGCGCAGCCAATTGGCCTCTTCGATAAAATATCGATAAGTATCAGCTCTTCGATCAGTCTCGCTCATCTCTGCATTGTGCTGCTAGTATTTCTTTCACTCTACCGTCGTTCGTCATCGTCATCGTTCGTCATCGAGTTCCGATTTTGATAAATTTGCGATTGAATGTTTTAGACCTGGGTACAGGGAGTTACGTAGTCGGGTATACTCGACTATAACATTCTTACTTGTTTTTATTTAGTTTTTTTCAACAAGGAGTGGGCGTTCCTGGGTTTTGTGAGTGTGCGTGTGATGTGGTCTCAGCACACACACACAAAAATCCTAAATTAAAAATTTTCAAGGTAAATATTTATTTAGCTGGTAAACAAGCATCCGCAGCAGTGCCCAAATGGGAAAAGTAAATTAAATTTCAGTAAAGACAACACGAAAACAAAGTAAAATGCCGGAAACGTGACAACTGCTTGGATTCGCAGGCTGCCCGTTCCAATTTTTGATGAAGCGTAAACACAAGACTGACCACAAATTCTAGCATTATTTGTCAAATTTGATGATTTTTCGAGGGCTTCAACTGAATGCTAAGAACCCGCAATTTTAGAACAAGCTAACACAAAATATCTCTGATGACCTATTAAGAGTAACCCTAATGAAATTTATTCGAATAATATAGTAGTATAGTATAGTATAGTAGTATTATAAAACTCGCAATTGCTGAGGTGTGTTGAACTATCTATAGAAACCAAAAACATTTTCACACAACGCCTCCATAATTGTGTTACACAGCTGGGCAGAAAATATTATTACCCCCTTTATTTAACAAACACAAATCACAAAACAGTACATTTTTCTATTAAATACAAATTATGGCAGCTTATGAGAGGGTGACACAGTTTTCATTTTTTTGTAACGTTTTTTCCTTTTCCATATCTTGTTTGACTTTCTTTGCTTTCTCTTTGCAGGCACCGCTGGGATAATGCATTAGGCAAGCAAGGCAACAGACTTGGTAAATATAATTTAGCAAATTATTAAGGGGAATAGAATCTCGAGGAGTGGTTATCTGGCCAGGGTAAACATTGCCAGCAAACAGAGCGAAGCAAGTAAATTATCGTTTATATGTGTATGAGGGTGTGGTTGTGTGTGGGTAGAGTGGTAGAGGGAGGGAGGGAAGGAGGGGGAGATCTAGAAACACGAGTCAAGTGTAGCAGATGACAGCGGCTTATGTCTGTTTCCTCTACAGATTTCAGCCTGTCAGCAGCAGGAGCCATGCATAGCCTTAACCGATGCACTCCCAATGAGGGCATTTTGAAAGGATCCATTACCATCTAAGTATACATACGAGCCACACATTGTTCAATTTAACTTTGCTACAAATTGGAAGCAGCAGGACATGCTGTTATAGTTAGACAAAACCATTGCCAAATTATAAGGCAAATTCGAAATTTTGCAGCTGCAGGCTGCCCTTTCACTCTTTGTTTTGCAATACGTATTCAATAAATTAAGGTCGAGCATTTTCATTTAAATTGCATTAAATTTACACCAGAAAACTGCCAACGGGCGACAGGGAAAGCCACAACATGCAACAGAGGCCGCAACATTCCGCTTCCTCCGACCAAAAGTGTTGCATATCCGCAGGGGTCATCCTGGCGAATGCATGTTTGATGGAGTTTTCCTCTGGGCAGCAGGCGAACTTGGCTATCAATTAATTGCATTGGCCGCTTGGTTGCTGTTGCTGCTAATTGGCCGGCAAATTGCTGAGAGAATTCGTCTATTGTATTGTATTATGGGGACCACAATTCCCCAACTAAAATAAATCTTTTCATTGTTTATATCCACCTAAATTGGTATTTGTTTCAGGCATTTATGATCCCCGCTCACAATAATAATTTAAAATACCTACAGGCACATTTCGGACACGCAGCCTAATCACATTATTTAACTTTGTTAAAAGCATTTCAAGTATGCGCATTTAGTCATCCCTCTATGAGGTTTTTGTCTGGGGATTTGTTCGCCCAGCTGGAGAGTTCGTTAGTCTCTCATCTCTCGTCAACAATAAAAAGCGAGGATAATAAAATTCATGCGTTTTGATTTATGTTCCAGCCTCAGACAACGCCATCAGCATGCGGTGCGTATACGTGATATATCAAAATCCAATTTCGTATGTTTGCCATAAAAGCGCAAAAACGAAGTACAAAATAAAAGGCTTATTTTGCATTGAATTTATGAGAGCAGAATAAATAAATTAGCCACAGTTTCCCTTTGGTAAAATATAATTTTGCCTTTTTATTATATTTTTAATCAGCAAATTGCTGTTCCTTGGGCTTGGCCGTTGTTAGGCTTGTGGATGAGAGCTTTTGAATCAGCGTATCAACTGTTTTGTTTGCTTTGAAAAAAAAAGAATTCTGAAAGGTTTCTGTTTGGTATCCTAAATTAAAGATACTTACAATATTGGCTTAGCATTCCAGACTACCTTTCAGTTTCCTTGTCCAACTTAAATAGAATGCAACCCAACCTTATTGCCAATCTGTTCGATTAAGTGCAGTAACTGAACTCGAATTGCAAATCCATCTGATGCTACTTTCTAGTCCCATCTCCTGGCATCACATGTGCCAATCTGCCTGTGACTTCATTCGCTTTCCGATTTCAGCTCAACGGATCCGGGCAAGTCTCCAAAATGTCGACGTAGCCTTTTAATCAAACCCTGCTCGGCTCCAAGCACCGCACTTTGTTGTGGTTGTGGGCAAGCCATTTTTCCAAGCAAGGCATGCTTGCAATTTGTCACTCATCTTTCTCTCTTCCCCGTAATTCTCCTCCTGTATATTTTTGGAGCTTCTGTTTGACTGGCAAATAAAGTCGAATACTCTCTTTGTTTCTCGTACGATGACCACAAGATACGCTCTAAAGCGCACAGTCAGCTCAAAGTTTTGGACTCATTGCAGCTACTCATTCGGTTGGTTGTTGACTGCCATGTCCCTCTATTGCTAACTCTGGGGGTCAGGAGAGACAGCAGCAGCAGATTTTGACAGGTGTCAGTTGCTTGAACTGCAGTGCTGACTCCGCACATTGCGAGAGCCGTCAAAATTGTGGTTTTGTCACAGATGCAAAGCACATTACATATATACTACTTTGTATGTATGTAGTAAGTCCACTCGCATGTGACCATGTGTCAATCATACGACCCGTAGAAGGGTATACTACATGCCTTGTAACGATGCCAAACGCCATTGTTGTTGTTATTATGATTATCGTTATTGTTGTCACATTTTCCTGGGCCTGGCCATCGCTGTTCTTCCATTTTCCCTGACTGCCGCAATAATGATGTAAAAATATGGTGATGTTGTCGCTTTTGTTGTTGTCCCTGGCATTTTACTGCTGTTATGTAAAGCAGACACAAAGGAAATAACTCGTCCGTTGAAAACCACAAAAGAGCAGCAAATTGAAATTTAATGAAATTTATTAATTTGTGGCACAAATATTATGTTGTTACCTTCAAATTGATCACAGCGGTTGATTTTGTGTGGCTTTTGTACGAGAAAACAGAGTGCGAATTAATATTTATATTAATACAATATTTGTTCAAGTTGTCAATCCCATATTAAAATATTCACAAATGAAATTAAGTTAAAAAGCGTGTAAAATTAAATGAAGCTGTGCTGTCAAATGAGAAACATCATCCTCGACTCGCCAATGAACTTAAAAAGTCCAGGCTGAAGCTGTGAAATTTAACGCGTAAAACTTTTTGTGGCCAAGAAAGTGAGGTTTAGGTGGTTGGGTTGTTTCTTCTTCGTGCAAGATAAATGTCCGGAAAGTAAGTGAAGACAAGATTCTAAGTGAGATGATAAACTTGAGTGTAGCTGAGTTTCCTTAGCTAGGCAACCAAACTTTAATGGCACAGTTTTTGCTACTTGTGGTCATTCAGCTGGCGAAACTTCGCGAACTTACTTTTAAAGCAAAATCTTTCGGTAATGTCTGTTTCTTTATTTTAATACTATACTCTATAATCGGCAAGTATATCAAATAAGTAATGTGATTTACGTGTGTAATTTGTCACTTTATTGCTACTTCCACACAGTTATGTATATCTGTAAGCCTCTGTCTGGTAATTCATATGAGAAATGTCCTTTCATCGAGTCGCAAGCACCTAACTCAATGTCTTTTGTCATCTTAGCTTAGAGCAAGTATCAAAAACAGAACGAATCATCAAGCAGCAATCACTTAGTCAATATCCCTTCTTGGAAATTATTAACCCACCGAGTGCCGGTTTCAACTGTTGGCATTGTTTGCGCAATGTTTTATTTATTTATTTCATACCTTTCACACGGAAGCAGCCGCAATCACAATATCTTGAGGCCTGCGTCTCAACTTTGACATTCCAGTGTCGTTTTTTATGCCTCGCCTTTTATTGAGTGCCATTACTTAAATATTCTCGTGCCTCCAGTTCGATTTTCCTCCTTCATAGCAATCGATGAAGGGGCTCCAAATGGGGAGTCGATGTTGACTTCTTTGGGTTCGTTGTACCCTTAAATGGGCTGATGTGTGTGATGTGTGGCTGCCATTGAAGGCTGCCTGCCTTTAATGTATTTCAATTATTTTTATTGGCTTATCATAAATTATAATGCTCCCTGGCCTTGGGTCCCATATTTTCCGTCTGCACTACTTTTTCCGAATTTCACTTTCACTTGCCTCATAACATTTTCGCAGTTGTGTAGTTTTTCCATCGATTTCATCTTGGCTGGGTTGGAACACATGTTGAGCCTTGTTTTTGGCACTGCAGCTTATTGAAAAACTTTGGATCGCTTCACTTTCTTAGGGAAAACTTTCAGTAACATGGAAACAACTTTTCGTTCCTTCAGCATTTTATAATTTCATGGCATTTCTTTTTTCATTTTCCATATTTTATTTGTATGTAGCTGGTAAAACTTTATCGAGTTCATTATTCGTACCAAATGCGCCTTAATTAATTTTGCATTTGGCTCTGAAACAAACTGAAATGTTTCTTTGCTGTTGTCGTTTGTGTTTTGAATGTCTTAACTGAAGTCTTAACTGCTTGCAATTTGTTTTCATATTGTTCATATTGTTGAGTATTATGCAAATGACAGAGCTCTGTACTGAGCTTTGAAACTTGCATAGCATAACGGGTTGGACTTCCCTAATTTCACATTATGAACCAATGGACTGGTCTTGCAAATTATTTCTTAATATTCTTTTCTTCTTGTTACAGAATTTATGAGAGTATTGCATAGCTTATACATCTCTGCTTTATTTTCATCATTAATCATGCCATCGGAACTTGCACAAATAAATACCTACCATTTTCGTTCCATTCATTCATCCACCCTTTCCCTCACTGCCATTATTCATTCATTGCAATTTGGCACAGTTCCCCGTTCTACTTTCCACATTTAACACGCCGCATTGCATTCCCGACTCTATTACACAACTTTCTCCTACTTTTTGCGCAATTTTAATTATCACGCCATCGTCATCATCATCGTTGTTCTTGTAATTGTTGCAAGCAGCTGCTAAAACTGTTGCAAACGGCACCGCAAATGCAATTTCCGTGCAAAATATTTGCACAAAGGCAAAAAACTTTCTCTCTGTAGTTGGGCAAATACTTAAAGTTTATGTGCAGCAAATAAGTAAAAGAAAAGTCAAAACTTTCCAGTGGTAAAGAATATTGAACTATGCAGATGACGCTTTCTACTCAACGAAGTCTTAAAGTTCAGTTGCGGGCTCACAACTCTTGAAAGCTGCTTTTCCCCCTGCATACTTTGAGGCGCTTGGCGTAAGGAAAAGTATTTGGGAAATAAAAAAAATGGTTGTACGCCTTTTTGCTGGTTGAAATTAAAAGAAATATGCCGTGGGAAAAACAAAAATGTAGCATGGTAAAATACAATTTAGCTAAGGAAAAAATTAGCTATTTTAGCTTTTGGCTGTTGTGTGCCTGTCTGGTGCATTACGTCAAAATGCACTTTGTTTGATGAGCAACTGCACTGAAATTTCCACAGCCCGAACTTTAAGGTAGACCACAGCAAAGTATAATGCCAGCTGACAGCGTTCGTTTCCTTTTACCACACGCCTTTTGGCTGCTTTTTCGAATGCTGTAAATCAGCTTCTGAAAAAATAATGAGAAATTATTGGCGCAATGCGCCTCGAGGCGTTCGAGTCCTCCAGTGGGTCGTAAAACCGAGAAGGGTATCAGAGTGTTGATTGTTGCGGACATGTATTACTGCTATATAAAAGTATCTATAGTATACGCGGCCAGGTTAACTTGAGTTAAGGCTTGACTCTCTTACAGTAGTGGCAATCTAGTAAAAATAAATTGCATAATAAATATATAGCCAGGCATTTGCATAGTTCATTTAAATTGCTGTGCACAGGAGGCAGCTTAGTTGTTCCAACCTAATATATAATTCCGGGATAAGCAGGCGCTTTTACACTTCATCGGCTCTTTGAAATATTGTTACTTAAATTTACAGCCAAACTATAAATTGAAAATGTTTTCTATGCTGTGCAACTTATATCGGACTACATTGTAATATACCGGCACTGGAGTAAAGCATACTCTCATGGTGCATTCCACTGAATTCCCCAGCAGAACGATGCAAAAATCTATTGTCTTAAATTCATGCAGCTTATTCATGCCACAAACTCCACGTGGATATTAACGCAATAAGCTTTCACGTCGTTGTTTGCTTTTAATTATACACGCAGTTTAAATGATTATGCAATTTTTAAACTCAAAATAGAATACCCCACGACGCTATATTTGTGTGCAAACCGAACATTGTTTTAGCTCACCTTGTACATAGTTATTACAAAAATTCTCTTAATCATTCACCTCTTTCCCCGTACAACGATTAACGGTCTCACTTTAATTAGCTTGCTATAATTTTGAATTACAACATCTTCGCAGTGGGGTATACGTGGGGCGATTAACATAATGGGATGTGAAAATCCAACACTCCACAAGCCTAAAACAAAGCCCCGTCTCAACTTGACAGATACGAGCGGAAAAGCGGTGGAAAGATTCACATAATGTTCAAATATTTACTTTGTGAAAGGAGAGACGACATGCGACAGGAGAGACAACGATAAACTTAAACAAGGATACGCCCAGAGACACAACCACACCGCATTGTCATCCAGAACCACAGCCGCAAGTTCAGCCTCAGTCTCGAAATATATTTTTCTGTGCCTTTAACACGGCCTTAAATACTTGAAAATAATTTCCTGAATTTCTGTGTGGGGTTTTAATATTCCCACGCACACACACACAACGGTATTTTTGATAAGCGCTTTAATTAGCTTAAGTTTCATGTCGCCATTTTATATTCCCTTGAGTCCTCTCGTAGTCCCCGATGAGGTGACTACATCAAAATAATTGCCTTGTTGGTAAGTCTCCTTTTAAATGTGTATGTGTGCAGGACTGTGTAGAACAGGGAGAATTATTTGACCAGTATTTATAATTAACTTAAGCACAAAGTTGAATCTGGACCTTTAAAAATAAGCCGAGGGGCATATGCCATTAGTTATGCACACTTTAACATTGTTTATGTGTCGCTAAACATAAAATATACATGAATTGTGGCATCGAGCTGGCTAGACATTAACAATTAAACGTCGCCAAAACCAAAATCCATTAGTATTATGCTCACAAAAGTAGCTCTTGTACGATCGTACTGGTAGGTAAATACGAGTTGAATATCACATAGCAGGAAAGAATTTTAAGAAAAAGATATTACCCGGTTAATGTCGAGTTTTACCAGCTAATAAATGTATGATAATTTCTTTACACAATATATTTCTGTATGTGTATAATTAAATACATACATCTTCAGTAAAATATTTTGGGTTTTATGACAATGTTACACAAATATTGTAATTTTTTTACTATAGATCAACCATTTTAAACTCCGAACCGTTAATTAGCAAGTCTTAAAAAATAGCTTTAGTGATAAGGGAAAACGTATCTTTGTAATTAGCTAATCTGTGTTCGATATTGCGTTTAATTTGTGTAGCATCGGTACATTAATTCATGATTTCAGTTTAGACTCCTCTACTTATATCCTTGGTATTCACTTTAACTGCTTGGCCTTCGAAAACATTTCATTTTTATTTGCGAGCCAACTTTTGCTGTCTTGAGAGAAGGGACACCTGCCCCCGGGGCCAATCGGCTCAGTTTCTCGGTTTCTCACCTTTGTGTGACCCTTGTGGTTCCACACACATGCATACATAAGCAACTCGAAGTTCACATGCCTGCAGATCCTGCCTCAGTGCCTCAATGTGTCATTCAGTCAAACTCAACTTTAAATTGAGTTTCTTTGGAGACTTTTCTACACAGAGAATATATAGAGGAATGTGATAGACAACTTTGCTTCTGAAATCGCTGCGGGCTTGGAATTCTTAATGTGCTGATTGCTGTTTTGTTATTCATGGAATTGATTAAAAATTTAGATTGGTACGAAACTTGCAAATGTCAATTGCTCTTTGTGTTGTTGTTCCTTAAAATTACGTTAGACGCGCTTTGTCACATAGATCAGAATAGGTAGAGAATAGTCTGCTCTAGTCTACCTTACACAAAGTCTATGAAAGAGGCTTTAATACTGGAACATTCATACAAGAATTAATTCAAGCATACTGTAATTAATTAAAGAGAAGCCGTAACCCCGCCCCATTCTCATTCTTATTCTCAGTCGCTTTCACTTTGTATATTTTGTCAATTAATTGAAAACCGCAGCTGAGGTCATTTAAATCAAGCCCGGAGTAGGGTAGTTCATTTGTAACTCCTCATTTCCACTCTCTCTGAAGGTAAACAACGCTATAAAACTGTAAAGTGAAACCAATTCATTAATTTAGCTGGTCAACGAACTGGATCAACAGGATATCCACACAATTAAACGAATTGTGAGCTGAAAGATACCCAATAATTAGAGAAAATCACCTTCTACTTGGGTGACCTTTGTTGGTTCTATTTGAACTGTCGTTTCATTAATATCATGAGAATGAATTTTCCTAAGATACCTCTTTGTAGTTCAGGCAAAAAAGTGGCCAGTGAACTCTGTGAATAGCAGAGGCAGAGAGGAATCCAGAGGAAGAATATTATAGAGGAGGCAATCGCCGAGTGCCATCAAGTGGCAGGTGCTCAGAGTTCAGATATCAGGCAGAGGGTCGTTTGTGGTTGTTGCTCTGAGTTGGCCAATTGCGGTCAAGTGTCATCTAGCAGAGCACAACGGACAACTGAAACACACACAAAGCTGTTGGTGTCAATGAAGCAAGATTAGCTGCCACATCGAGCGGCATTTGCAGCCAGTTTGCCACATCATTAAGTTCTTAATTAGCTCAGCCAGCAGCTGCCATTTATGAGTGCACCGTGATGAAGGAGGTCGGGTGAAAATGCTGAGCTGCTTTGCATACTGTGTAGAACTAGTTCAAGGAGCAGGCAAATGTCCTAAGTTGCTCTCCTCCTCTATCTTCCCCTCTTCCAAGCAACGATTGAGTGTAGTCTTAGCCTTTTTTTATCTCTTGTCTCATTCCTTTTGAGAGGCACTAGAATAGGTCTTAAGCCTCCTTTAGTGCAAATGGATATTGACCTGCTTTTAAGCCATGAAATAGCCAAGGTACACCGCATGTTAAATCCTGCTCAAACATGAAAATACCGCAAATTGAAAAAAATTTGAGTAATATCAATAAAATTTTATTCAATGGTGACTATGAGCTGTAGTTATCGATTTAAAAAACATAATTGAACTGCGTATGGTATACGTACCTACCTACCTACCAGATTTATATGCAGACGCTACTGCCAGCTACATATATTTATTTGCCCTTTTTGGCCTATTTGAATGGGATCCGGGCTTAAATATACCCAAGAATTTTTCATACTTTTCGAACCAATTGCCAAATTCTGATTATGTAGAGCCCACACATTTACTGGCTTTCCAACTTCCCTTTAATCGCATTCTATGGATGAGCCCACATCATTTTCTCAGCTACATTATCCACAGCAATTAGCGGAGCATGCAACTAAATTTGATTATCTCAGTGGTCGTGGGATGACCATCCCGTAATTGGAATGTTTTGAGGTTCCAGCGCGGCATTGCCAGCTACCCACATGTCGCATTGTTGATTTATGGTCACAGGCCCACAGGAGACAGACAGGCAATTGGATGGGCTGACTGACAAATAGGAGAGTGTGCGCTTCAGGAGAACCACAATTGCATCGCATCTATATTGTTTTGGTAGTTTTGGTTTTGGCCGTTACTTCCTGGCTGCATTCAATTTAACACCCGCAGAAATATTTCACGCTCTGTAGGGAACTGTGTTTGGGGATTATGCTGATTTAATGGCCTCGAATTGCACAGGGTCATATTCAAATTGGCATCTGGCATTTTGGGATCCAATTTAAGAGGCCACAATGATTGAAAAAATTGGCTTAAATGCTTAACTAATGGTAAGCATGGCAATAAGCCCATACACAAACATCCTGCCATGCACACAACTCAGTTACGTCCTTAAAAGGACCCTGACATACTAGTAAATCTCCTGCCATTTTGGGTGGCCAATTCGCAGAAAGGACTCGCTTGCGTGAGCTTTTAACATGTTTGGAGTGTGCCTCCATTAAACGTTTTCCGTTAAAAGCCCAAAGAGCATGTCCCATAAATATTCGTAGTGGGGATAGTAAGTAGTGAACAGGACACAGTTAATTGACTCTCAAAGTTAAGCAGAAAAGCCGAAATATTAAATTATAGACTTCACTGGAAATTGGATTCATTTAGTTCGTGTTTGAGTATGGATTCATTCGACACAGGAGTTGAATGTACTATAACTCATCTGATCTCGTGAAAACAACAAACATAATCGCATTACAATTAATTATGCTAAATTGCACAAAATTGATTTCAAAACAAAAAAGCCGAAATATTCAAATGAAATGAAATTGTTGACTAAACAAATTCTTTCCATTTGCACATTTAGTAGTTTATTGTTTGTTTATAGTCAAGCGGTCCTTAAATGTTTAACAAAAATATCTAATTAAATGACAATGCGGCTTTTGAGCCATGAATATCACACTTCATGCTGTTTCTGTAAAATCACAACATACACACACACACTAACTGCAAATCTATATATAAATATAAATTGTAAATGCAATTCGTAGAGTTTTCCCATTTTCCAACGATAACAAAAGTTGCCCTTAACGTTGCAGTTATGTAAATTAATTTGTCTGTGTATTTTTCCCTTTATGACAAAGTGTAAACTGCACAGCATATACAGGATATATGAAAAACAGCAAATTGCCAATTGAAATTTAATGAAAATTAACTTATAAAGTTTAATAGTTTACAGTACGCAGGACCTTCTATCATAATAATAACTAACAAACGCAGCTGCCAATTTTGGCTGATAGTAAGTAATTACAACTTTGTGTGTTCAACTATAAGAAAAAGTTTCTTTGTCTGGCTAAAAGTTTTCGAAAGTAAGACAAAGTAAATTTAATAATTGCCCATTGCCACGAGAAGTTTTCATTATTATTGTGTAAGCTGCACTTTTTGCTTGTTTAAGTTTAATTTATGGCGTTCTTAAATGTAGGCGACAAAAAGACTTTGCAACTTTGATTGAAATTCGAAACTGAGCAATAAAGTGGACGCTCTGTGGCATTTACTTCCAGACCATCACGGCACAAAGAAGCAAGAACTCAGAGGAAGAAGACCTTTGTCTAAACTTTGGGCCCGGATTTGCTTGTCTGCCCTGCCCTTGAATTGGCTTTTTTGTCGCCTCTAACATTGTGAACCCTTGTCAGCTGTTCGAGGTGGAAAAGGCGGGGGTAGTGACCAAGCCAATAATATCGAGTTTGTATTGTGCTTAATCATGAGATTCGAACAGAGGACAGCCTTTGCATACAGGCCAGCCAGAACGAATTTAAGCCCGAAGCCTTCTTATGTGCAGCTTATGCTTGTCAAAGCTGAAATCATTATAAATCATTCGGCTTCAATAGCAGCGGACAAAATACGTTTTCTGTGACCTTCTAAGAGTCTCCAAGAAGTACTCAAAACTTGTCAGTATATTCTTTAGCTGTCGTTTTCTCCAAATTCTTTGGCCTCCGCACTCATACCAATTAACCTAACAATATGCCACATTTTCCTGCAGGTAAAAGCTGAAACCGAAGATAATGAGCACCCACAATTAGAATCCGCATGAAATAAGTGTGCCCGGCACAAGTTTCACAGTCCTCACCCCTCTGCCTTTATTCCCGCGGCCATTTACAAGCAGATTAAGAAATTAATGGCCTGCAATTGAGGAGGTGGCATTATACGGATAATTCTGTGAGGGATTCATGGGCTGACATTAAGTTTCAAGCGCTTTGTCATTTAAATGTACGCCTCGGGGCAGACCAAGGCGCCTGATAAGGAGATCCGATTAACCATACCCTTACAAAATGTTGAAATCTCATAAGAATTGCCTGGGAAGCATTAAACAAAGCATCTAATTGAGTTGACTTTCTATGTGGCTGGGAGATTTACCGGGAAATGAGACGAACATTTTGCTTTGTCATAAACGTTGACAGAGCAGCTTAGCCGTTGCCTGGACAATAAAGTAGCCACAAAATTAAATAAGTCCTGCCGCAGACACAATTACAAGCACACACTCAGGTAGAGCTTCGTTGGCTCTGCCAGAAACAACCACATTGAGAGTCGTTAAAGGAGGACAGTGACAATGGAAGACAGCCAGGATACGGGAGACAGTGACAACGTTTTGTATACAATATTTATGAGCAACAGACAGGAATACAACACAATGCAAAAAGCAACAACACAGCGTACAAAAGTAATCTTCATTTGGCCGAGGAATATAAGAATCAATAGAAGGCAAGGGAAAGGTGTGGGTTGGCTGACTTCCGTTTCTGTTTGTCAACACTGGCGCCGAATACTGTTTCCTGTGGTGTGTGCTGTCCCAGTCAGCCGGGACGGCAGTCTGTCAGCCCGTTAGTCTGCTTGGTGGCTAATTTGCACATTGAAATTGAGGTATTCGAGGGGAAGCTCGAAGCTGAACTGAGCCGTCGACCAACTTTGCGATTTAATTACAACTTGTTCAAATACCTGCTGGCGAAGGTAAAATCATTAAGAGAACAATTCAGCTCAGCAATGAGAATTATTAGCATGAAAATGGAATTAGTTCGCCGTTTCCTTGAGCACAGCTTTTATTTAACTCATACTATTACAGCTGGTAAAATGTTAATAGATTCACAGACATACATACATATAGGTATATAGTAGTGTATACATTATTCAGTTCATTCTGCTTAAATTGCCCTTTTTGAGTGCATTTACTTGTTCAGCATAAGCCAACTGTAAGAAACACCCACTCAACCATACAGTTTGTCTGAGCGTACAGGGTATATAATTAATGTAAGCAATTGCGGTCAAAGTGCCAAAATATTATGTATACGTCCCATAAGCCACAAAGCTTGTCATGTTTTCAATTGCTCAAATTGAATAATGATTGTAAATATTAATATACCAGTCGTATTCACCTTAAAACTGAAATCTGTTGAAATATCAAAGTTGTAGCAATCGTAAATGCTGATTTTTGAATGTTGAGCGAGTGAGCATCATAAAAAAGATGGGGGTATAGTCATCGAGGGGCCTGCAGGACATTTGCCTTATACATATTTGGTTTTGCCTTTTGTAAATGCTGTTGCTACGTATGTTTTCATAAGGAATGTTGTCACACTGAAATGGATCTCGTACTGTGTACTCGTATCATATATCATATGTATGAGGGGCGATGCAATTTGATTGGCAACTACAATGAGTAAAATATGACTTTTTGTTGTATTTATATCGAAAACTCTTTCCTTTCCATTTTAATCTACAAGCAATTTTCACATAAATTATGTACTTAAAGCTTAACTACATCTGGAGGCATGTTTCTGCTCGTAAGTCAAAATCATTTGTCATAATTTGCAATGTCAAAGAAAGAGAAAAAGCGAAATACTCAAACAAATCACCTTGGGCCATTAAGCTGGCAATAACAACAACAACAAACATTAACAACAACAACTATAAAAAATATGGTGCGCATTCGACACGAAAATCGACTGAAAAGCAATTATTTACACTCCTGCAATAAAAATATGCCGCACTCACCGCCCGCCAGCAAGGACTCCCTATTGAGAATGGAGTTCACGCAAAAAAGCTGAAGCAAAAATTGTGTCAAAAATTGGCGCTGTGAAATTTATTACCTTTCCTTTTGGCTGGATGCGAGTCTTCTTCGCTGGAATGGCAATTCGCCTGCCCCAACGAACTTTTTATGGCCCCCGCCTGAGGGTCGCTATGAAAATGGGAGGAGAACTTTTGATTTTTACGAGCTTGACGCTTTCAAGCGTTGAATCGACAAATCCAAATCTGAATTGGATTTTTCCATGAATAGACCAGGGATTTGTACAAAAGCCAATTATGAAAATGAATAACTCAAGTGCATATGCCAAGGTCTCGATTTGGCAATTTTAATTTGTTAGCCATCGACATAAGCCGCATAATCAATCGGTTGTCATTTCTAATATGTATTTCTAACTTGCTTGCAGGCCAAAAATGCTGCAACGCCCAAATTGGCAGTGGGCCACATAACGTTGCCCCCAACCAGCATCCTGTGAGTCGTGTGCCCAGAATGGCGGCACCCACGTCAATGGAAATCATCAGCTGCCTGGCGCTGCTGCTCGGCGTGCTCATCAGTAGCGGTAAGCCGACGACTTGCTCTTAGATGATGCTCTAAACCAGAGTAACCAATATCTGTTATGTATTCCCTTTGTCAGGCTACTGCATAGACTGTTTCAAGTGCGTTTCGTATAACGGCGCCAACAAGGCGTGCGATGATCCATTTCACAACAATTATTCAACCGCCATACTTGAGTCACCCTGCATGGGGGGTCGCAAGGGTCGAGATGGCCTCTTCCCGGCAACGGCTTGCATTAAAATCGCTGGCTATTATGGTGAGTGATGAAAGCAAGGATTATCTATCTTATTAAACTTCACTTTTCCACAGATGACACCGGCGAGACGATAACAGTGCGAGGCTGCGCCCTGGACAGTGGCACCCTCACAACAGACACAGAGATTATAAGAATGTCGCATTGTGGTAAATTCTACTATGATAACAGGTTCGTGACTTACCGAAATGTGTTTAATTTTATGGCATATGCGCATTTTTATGACTCTTTTAATAAGGTAATAAAATGCGCCGACTTTATGGGTATGCAGGATAGGTATTAAAGTCTATTTTTTTTTTTAACGTAATTCGCCATTGATTTGGATAAAATGAATTTAAACGATAATGTAAATTAAGTTGATGCTCTAAATTTGCTTGAAGGGTTTGTTAAAGCTACTTGTGCACCCTTGTTTTCCAGAAGGAGAAAATGTAAATGCCGAATAACAGCTCGCCATTTACTCACAGCTAACAGAAAATGCAAATGTGAGTTAGTTTGATCAGTTGCTTAGCATAATGTATGTTAGTACATTTACATACTATAAAGAAAATGTTAATTAGAGCACGCCATTTATTAGAAACTCATAAATGCAACCAAATGCAAATTACTTCCACATAGTTGCTCAACTTACTCTAATAAAAACTTTGCACTCGAATGTATCCGACTGCACTATACTCTATTCCCAGTCTACTTTCGTTAGCTGATATGTGCGTCTAGATGTAGGATAATGTGTCAATAGAGATTTTAGTCGATTGCGGGCGAACACGTGCTCTTGCTTCAAGGGTCTCAAAGAAATGCATTTATACTGACGGACAGAAGGACATTGACCAAGCCCAATATACTCTTATTTCAAAAATGTTTAATGACAGCGCGCCATTTCTTTTACTGTTTCGCCCTATGAGCAAATGCAGTAATGAATTATATTAATGATGAATGACATGTTTTACCGGTATTATAGCGTAATTTAAATGCATTCCATTTCACTAACGTATATTAAACAGCGTACAAGCTACCTTTGTGACAACCTGACTTTAATATATTCCCATTGTGGCAGCCATAACTTAACATTATCTGTGCTCCTGCTCAAGCTTTCCCTCTATCTCCTTCTTTTAGATACGTACACGGCTGCCTTCAGAGCTGCAGTGATGCGGATGCCTGCAATGGCAGCCACCCCAAGGACCTGGAGTCCTTATTACTTAGCTTGGCGTTGCTGCTGCTGGCGGCTGCAAGGTAGCAGTGACAGCAACAACAACAACAACAACAGCAATAACAACAACGGCAGAAGGAATTTAGCTAAAGTGAACGTGGCAGAGCATTTAATATAATTCAGCTGCGCGAATATTTTTACACAACTCATACGCTGTTCCCTCTCTGAATCACCAACTATTGTGTCTCTCTCCCCTCTCTCAGTGTCTACAATTGCACCTTACAGTATTGCACAAAAGGATTACACAGGATAACGCGGCAGAACGAAGCAAAACTATTTATATGGAATTCATCAAGCAATTATGTGATTTATAAATGAATATTTAACAACTATTTAACAATAATTGATGAATAAAATTACCCCTAAATTAAAAATCCCTAATTAACATTAAAACGCTAAGCGCAACTAGGCAAATATCAAATCAAAAAAAGAATCAAAGCGAGACAAAATGAGAATTCTAATTCAATTGCAATTATTTTTAGCTAATAAGTATTTAAATTTACTTACGACTCGCCTGTGTATTGTTCGACTATTGTACATAGATTTATTTATTTGTTAGAGAACGCTGAATTTTAGGCAAATTAATAAGCAATTATGTATTGTATAAATAAATTAGAGGCCATATAGATAGAGTTAACAAATGTAGAAAACTGCGAAACAAGCTATATATTGTACAACTTATTAGGCAAATGAGACATCCAATTGATCAGATGCTACTTTAATTAATTTATATACCATACCTATATACATATATGTTTAATTATTTACTTGAGTGTATTTACATACATACATATGAGTACATGTTTACTTTTTATGAGCTTCCGATTATGCCTATTATTTGATCAAAGAAATGCCTTATTAAAAAGTTTCCATTTATTTCACATTTCTAATTTCGATTTCACTTTCTTTTGAAGTTAATATATAGCACTTTCCACTGCCAAGCACACCTTAAATCATGTTATAGAGATAAACCCCTTAGATGTGGTCTTAATCGGGACAAAGGTATTTTTTGGCTTGAATCATCCGGTGATTGTTGGCCGACTTATCGCGCCGGGGTCTACAAAAACTAGACAGATAAGCTTTTATCAATGGTGTTAGAAACTGGTATAGCCAAGTTGGCCTCTTACCGTACCATACTCAGAATAGTACATTCTTGACAGTGAAACACAATGGATGGTAAGCAGAGGGAGTCTCTTTTGAATCCAGTGTCCAACTAAAAGTCCGACCGATCCTTTGCAGCACACAGTTGGTTACACTACAGTAACGGCGCGTTGCCCCAAGACGCTGTACCCGCTGGTCATGACTCCGATGGCGACACCATATTTGTTGGGCGCGCCTTCTACAACAATGATTTGCTGCCGGCAAAGATAATACCCAACAAGGGTAAGGCTTACGTGGCCTATGCAAACCAAGAGGTGGAGCTGGAAAACTACGAAGTTCTGAGTGGTCACAACTACGAGTGGTTGCACGGTGCCAATGGTGAGGTGCCACCTGGTGCCGTCAGAGTGGGTCGCAATGTTGATGGCGAGGATTTGTATGCGGGACGCGGCTATCACGCCGGCAGTCTGACCGTTGGCAAGGTGCATCCCTCGCACGGTTGTCTGTATATACCCTACGATTCCGATGAAGTCAAGATTTTCGAATACGAGGTTCTGTCACGTCGCATGGAAATGCGCTAAACGCTTGTTAACACAAGTTTTCAAATAACTAGCATGACTTTGTACAATAAAATGAATTTTTTTAAAGAAATTATAGAAATTGCTATCGCCTTATCTTTAGTTTCGGTCGTCATAAAGATAAATCAGCTTATCTCAATTCCGTTTAAATTACCTACGGTTCAACCTATTTATAAGCCTTGCATCGGTAGCTTTATGATCGGCGTTACCTGTTTCGCAGTTATTTTTATTAGTTGACTCAGCCTGGCCCGTTACGCAGGAATTTAATACAAGAAGAAGTTCTAAGTTAACAGATAAAAATTGAAGGAGTAGCTATTTACAATTAAGTTTTCAACTTGCAAAATTAAATTAAGCCTAAACCTTAACTTTTAAAGTCGAACTACTCTATACATACTCATATGTATATGAAAATGAAAAACCAATAGGACCAAGCTAAATCTACGTGCAAAGCTTAAATGAACAACAATAGCATTTTATAAATGAAAATGGTTAATAATAGCCATACAAATATAATTACAATTTATATCTGTTTTTGTTCATGGTTAAATATTTTTTTATACAAAGCGAGCTTGCAATGGTTTCCGCATCACACAAAAATGAACAATGTAAAAATAAAGAATGTTTGCACACGTTTTTTGATAAGAATACAAAATTTTGCTGAAATCGCATGCTTGCAATGCAGTTAATATATTTAATCGAAAGCAAAACGTTTAAGCATACTAAAGCACCTGATTGGCTAGCAACCGATAATATTAAAAGATTCGTCGACACACTTCACATATACAAAAGAAAATACATACAATGAACGACCAAGCAAAGTGTATCAACATTGAAAGTTTCATGGCAAACAGTTGCTAAACATTTTTGAATGCAAATGTACTTAGCACCTAAGAAGTTTATATATATATTTAAGCCCAAACAAAACTAGATAACGAAGCTACTAAAACTAATCAAATTGAATTAAAATTGTTTCTTTTGCATTTAAATGCGTGCGTACAACTTTTTCTAGCGCTAATTAAGAGATAAAACACAAACACTCGAGAACTATAAGCATTTCTGAATAAAAACTGCATACATATATTGAAAACTCAATATGATTTCTTAGTTTAACTAGTGCTATATATATTTACAATCTGCGAGAGTCAGGGATGGCAGGTTTTTAATCTAAAAGAGTCTTTACATAGGCGGCATCCTCCTCGACAAACTTTTCAGCATGTTCTGCGGACACTTCGACAGTTTTGTAGTTGTCCAGCCCAATTTCATCCTCCTTTCTGTAACAGTCCACTATTTAGATGCGACTTTTGGATATAATTTGGATGCAACTTACTTGATGAGAATATCCACAACGTTCTCACAGGCCAGCAAGCAATCACTGTCCCGACCCACTTTGGCCTCCCATTTGTGGTACTCGCGCAGAATTTCATAGATTCCTTTGGCACGCAACACTTCGCGACTGCGACGCGTGGCGGACAGCTGTAGTAGGCACTCCAGCAGCATTTTGCGTAGGTCCGGGTCCGTTTCACGTGTCTTGTTCTCAGGCAGGTACTGCAAATGTTGATTGGCACATGCAACATCTATTTGACTGACTTTTGTTGAGCTACTCACCTGCAACTCAATAGGCAGCTTTTCGTTGTCCTCATCGCTAAACTCTTCGGGTCCACACAGCGGTTGCAGAATAGCAACTAATATGTCATCCTGTTCATTTAATATTATATCATGGTACACTGCATCAAAGCATATGTTCTTAATGATGCCAATGGTACCGCCCCGTCGCACCACGCTATTCTCATACGACACAAAGGGCAGCAGTTTCTCCAGCAATCCATACTTTGCCTGACAGCATAATTCGCGTCCGCGCGGCACTTGCGTTAGATTGCAGAAAATGGGCGCCAGGTAGTGCAGCTTGGCCTTTTTTGTATTGTAGTCCAACTTGGCAAAGGCTTTGGCTAGTTGTGGCAGCGTCGGCTCCAATGTGTCAAGAATAGCATGCACCAGCGACTCGACGCGTGTTAGGTTGCTCAGCACCATGCTCCAGGCATCGGCCAGCTCCGCCTGTTCGTCGCTTATCTGCTTGGCGGCCACATCCACAATGACAAAGCTCTGCAAAGGCCAATAGTTAGTGTCAGTTTTGACTTTGTGTGTATTTCAGCTTACAGGCTGCACTCCTTTCGCCAGCTCGTAAACCTTGATGGCACCAGCTTCTTCCGCCGTCAGGTTTATCAGACATAGTACTGCATCCTTGGCCACTGTAGCGTTGGAATCGTAAGTCAGCCCAAAGATGGCCATTAGCATTTCATCCAGTGATAGTATTGCATCCTTGCCCTCTGCGCTTCCGGTTAGACCTATTAAAAACGAAGTACAAGAGCTTTTTATACATAAATCTGGTAGCTGAGCACGTGTTGCGCTAGCCGCATTGTTTACGTTGCTTCATGTTTTGTTTGCTAGCTTTACTGACTTAAAACGTGTGTCAGCGCTACCGCTTTAAGGTCCAGTCGCTGGTTAGGCTGCATAAATTGTACTAGCTCTCGTACATTGTCCATTGTATCTGTTTAGTTTATTCAAAATTGTGTTATTAACAATTTGCACTTTAAATTATTGCCCAGTGTGACCACTAGTTTCAAACAGGAAAATAACTTAACAGAAAAACAGCCTGTTAACCGGTGGAGTTTGCTGTTAAGTTTTGGAGGTAATGTTAACAAAAGTTTATTCTGTAAAAGAAATGTTTTAAAAAGTTATGTTTATTTTTCCCGCAAACTTTCAATTCTTGTTTTTATTTTAAAATTTTAATTAAAATTAAGCAAATGGCAACAAGTTAATATTAACAGGGAGTGTCACACTTCACGGTTCCGAAAAGCTGCTCTCTGCAGCATCGCTCATATTCTCGAAATACTTGGCTTTGCTTCGCTTGATGACTTCCTTAAGAGCCCTACGTTTTTCCTTAAAGCACTTCAAATTCTGATCAAAGGCGGGCGAACCTCTTGACCTTTGATACCTGTGCCTTGCTGCGAGACACTCTTTGCGCACCTCAGCAACCTCCTCGTTCCACCAGCCTGGATTGTCGTCTTTTGCATCCGTTACCTTCCCTCGGTTTTAAAGCGTCGTACTCACATAGCCTCTGATACCGCGTCAACAGAGCTATTTGAGTCGCCGCTTACACTGAGCTCTTGCGCCATGGAGATCTTCGTGTTTAAGTCCACGGTGCCCATCATGTCACCAACGAAATGCTTCTGGTTCCGTTAAAACTCTATTTTTTTTTGATGTGATAAAAAAGTAGTCTTTTACCGAGGAAGATCAGAAATAAAACATGTTTCATGCATTTGAATTCGCCCCTCTGTTAGCGGGTGGAGCTCACTGTTAAGTGGAGGAATTTATGTTAACTTGGAAAAGAAGAAGCATCTAATTTGGCATTCAACTGTTAACGTTAGAACTCAATCAACCAATAGCTCATTGCTACGCATTCTCATAGCTTCCAGCCTCTTACACGCAACAATAGTAACGTTAATTTAAAATTTGCGAGAGACATTTTTTTAAGGATACTATTTGTAGTTGGAGATGTTTCTAAATCCAAATACATGTAATCGAAAAATTTTATGAAAATAATGTTTCCTATTTATTTGAGAAGCATTGTTATATATAGCCATATCCAAAACAACTGTAAAACCATTAATATCCTTTACCATAGACTTACTCCTTCAAGAACAAACACTTGCCTGATAGAAAATGAAATTTCGCTGGAGCATTAAACGTAAGGCCTGAACTATTTAGAAAAGAAAAACAACTTTGGTAATGTGATTCGAAGAAATGCTCGCTTGGCTTGAATTGAATTTAAACTTTTGCGATTTACTTGCATAAAACCTGCGACGTACAAACCGAAGACCTCACAGTTGCGAAAGGATCAACAATTGCAATTGAGAAAGGATTCCGAAAAAGAGTTTCGCTCGCCATTGGATTCGTTGAATGAATCCCCGAAGCGGCTTTATGCGCAAAACTTTTGCTTGTTATTTTTAATGGGCGGCAATAATCGTTAAATGTGTCGACTGTGTCCTCGCCGGCAACGTCGGTGATGCTGCTGCCAGTGCCAACGTCCCAGTTTCTATTTGGATTCCAACTCCGCTGCAGTGGCAACGACAACTCAGCAGAATTCCCCATACCCAAAGCCCAGCAGCGTTGGGGGGCGTGTGAGCTGGCAAGTCGACTGAAAATTTCATTTCGTTTTGGAAGAGGTCCGCACCGCAGTCGGGAATGGGAAGACCGAAAACTTTTTAGACTTTTTGTCGACTTTTCGCATTTTAAGTTGCGGCCAAGTGGCAACTGCTGGCTCAGCAGCCAAATAGAGACAGGCCAGGCCTCAGCCGCAGCCTCAGCCTCAGCTCAAAGTGAGCCTTGGTCGGGCGCATTGCAAAGCTCCAAATGTTAATTTCATAACCCGATTCGTGCCCGACTAACTGTTGTTTCATTTATTTGCGTTTTATGTAAATTTCATACGCCCACATGCAAACCTCATTTGGGCGTGGCGCCTGCCAAACTGAGGATAGGAGAAAAGAGTTGGGTCGCTAGCTGAATGCGAATCTACCTGTTTGCTTTGCAGTGCCCAATGGGCCGTGCCGTTGCTGTTTTTATAAATATTTAAGAATTCTAATCAAGATCCAGTCTCTACGAGGACACTAGGTAACAAAACCTGCCCACCCCCAGGAACCCCTTTCAAATGGCGAAAATGTCGTGTTGATTCTTTTTTGGTGGCGTTTTAATGTCCTGCCAAATGTGCAATTTAAAAACGAATTAAAACCCCGAATGCTCCATAGCTGAAATCACTTTCCAGGTATTCTTTTGAAATAGATAGCACAGCTTTCAAATTCAAGTCTTTTAAACTGATTTGACTTGAATCACTAAAACTTTTAAAAATAGCTGAAACACCTTTGGCCATTCAAAACCAGCTGACTGAATACTGCTGAAGATATAGAAAAATCGAAAATAACAGTCATACCCTTATTTATCATAATAAGAACTAAGAAATAAATAAAATAGTATATCAGATCATATTGGAACCCAAATGAAAAATAAGCTGAGGGACTTAAGCTTACCTATGTATATATAATAAGCCCCTAAAAAATGTATGATATAGAATTAAACAAGGTTATGGCTTTAAGATATAATAACTTAATATGCAAATCTTTACCAACTACTCAGAGGAACACCATTACAAAAGTTTAAGGACAAATTGAATTTTAATGTACTTTTTTCAATAGGGATAGTCTTTAATTAACTTTACTAATATCTGAATGTAATCTTTATCATTTGTTAATTGTGCAAAATATATAAAACAAAGCATCCTAGGTTGATCTATTTTAATGTATTTCTAAGAGAAATTCGATCGTATCACAATCCTATGAATACCCAATTTGACTCACGTGTGGTCGGTCGCTCAATTAAGATAAAACCAAAAACAAAAAACCGCAAATTAAAAGAAACACAGACAAAAAAAAATGGATTCATGAAGAAAACGCCATTAAAAGGAACGTTGATTGGATTTATGAACCCAAAGACTTCAGCGCGGTGGGGAGGGTACAGACGCAGACAGCGGAGACAAAGAAACCCGTTTTGGGCCACTCCTCCGCCTTTCTTGCCTTTGTTGCTGGCTTAATGCCGTTCGCTGGTTGGGCCTGTATCGTCATGGACCAATACCAATGTAGAATTCGGCCATAACTTTAATTTGTCGTCGGCAGTTGCGGCATACTCAGAGGCCAAGAAGGTCGTAATTAACTGGTAACATGCCAACCAATCCGCAGCGTAATTAATTTCCAACATTGCAACTTGTCAGCATTGCTGTTGTTGTTGTTGTTTGAGCTCATTAGTGCGCACTGAACAGGTAACACAGGTACTGCCGAGGCTGCTTGATGACGGCGGCTATGAAGTTGACACTCGAATTAATTACCAACAGAGCAGACAATTTCTACGTACGTGTATACATAATACGCAGTATTATTACTGCATTTCATATCTTTATTATGCATTCAAACCAAACAGTACCTACTTAGGTTAGCCTGGTCATGGCGTGCTATAGAAGGATAACCCAATGCAGGACCCTGGTGTGTTAAATTGCACTAGGACTGATTGAAAAGATCTATTAATTATTGACTGCACACACTTATTAATAAGATTTAAAGGCTTTAAAGATCAGCGATATCTTGAAAGTGTCATTGTCCATGTCTGGCTTCTGTAGATGAGTCTAAAGACACTAATCAATATAATCTAAAATTATGATATCAATGTTTTGCAGGAATCTTATTAATGTCTACAAAGTTATCGAAAACATTACTTTTAATTTTGAAGACGTTTCACAATTCTCCAGTCAAATGAGTCGCTTTTTGAGAATAGTCAAGGATTGATTGCTTATTATATGATCATTTGTACATATGTATTGTGTTTCTTAAATGTTATGTCGAACATGCGTTTACAATTTGCAGATATAATATGTGAGAAGAGCTGCAATAATATGTGAAAAGTCTTTAATAATTTGGCATGTTTTGCGAATATTAAACATCTAAATGACAATTCCCAAGACAAAGCGTGCGTCTTAACGATCCCAAATGGCAATCGCAAACACATTTCCACTGCTGATACGCCGGATATGAATACGGTTGTAAAGGTCGAACGTAAGAAACACGACACGAAAGCCAATTGAATGGCAAAATACAGGAAAGGAGTGTTTGCCATCTCTTCTCTGAGTCATTCATATTTATGCATTGTAAGGACGTTGGATGTTCGCACATCCTGCCATGCTACACATGTACGTGTTAATATCCTGCCAGGCACAGAGCTTTGTGCGATGTCGTTGTAAAAATAAAATACAGCTGCAGTTGTTGTATCTGAACGGGTATTGAAACAAGGAGCAGCAACGTGCATCCAACTCCAAATTGCCCTTGGGGCTGGGTAGGTGGTGCGTATACATTAAAACTTTATAATCACCAAACATGAACGATACGTGTTCCGATTGCAAAGTGTGTTATATAAATACACGCACATAAGACAGCCATTTATCGTGCATTAACTTTCAAAAATGGGCCATAATATGAGTATACTCGTATGCAGCATATGTGAATCTATACAGTTTGTGGTTTATCGTACAACATGCAGTAAAGTTTTGTAAATTTCATTAATGTTTATAATAATTATACTAGCAAAAATAATACTTTATTAAAACTAACTTGTTAATGAAACACATTTTTAACAAATTATGCATGTTAAGTATTCTACGCCATTTTATAATATGGCTTAATATTGTTGTTTCAAATTCAAATTCATTCATAACTAATATTTTGCATTGCATATATGCAAATAATTAAATTTTATACTTTTTATTATTTATGTAATAGATATCGCAGCATTTATCCTAGTACATATTAAAATTCATAAATAATGCATTGGTTTTACATTTTTTCGGATCTTCTAAGTTTAACAGAACAGATTCAGAAGATAATTTTGAAAACTAGATAACTTCCACACAATTATTAATATTAATACTACAATAAGAGGCTTTAAATGTTTGAATAATTAAGATTCATAATATTGATTCCTTTAAAAGTGCAATGATCACGTATCATCAAATCATAAATATCATATCCAAAATAGAACAAAGTTGTGAAAATTATTATTTTATTATAATAAAATTATTACATCGAAAGAAAGTAGAAAGAAAGTAATCCAAGGAATATTGAAAAATCTTTCTAAAGCTTTAAATTATATTATAATTAAGGGCGGATCCCTTTTTGCCAATGAATAAAAATATAATACGTAGGCTTGTATAACTTTTTGAACATATTCTTAGGCAACCCTAAAAAAATGATTTAGCCTCACATACCATATATACTATATGATTTTTGATTTAATCCGAGAATATGTGCTGTTTTTTCCTCTATAAATTTCCATATGAATATTTTTCAGTTACTCCTTCATTTTATTTGTACTCTGTAACGACCCTCAGCATCATAATTTCAATTTCCACATGAATATGGCAGCCTTTTTTTTTCAAATGAATGCAATTTTAAATTTTCCTTTCCATAATTATATTTATGCAAATGCGCAGTGCACACATATGCATGAGTCGGGGCACACAGTAGAATTGAGTTGGCATGAATATGCATACATATGTATATACATATATATACATATGTGTGTGTGTGTGTGTGTACATATGTATGCGTGCCTGGCTGCTTCTGGGTAGAATATAATTTTCGTTTTTAATATTCTCTCGCATGCCCGGAGTTTGTACATTAAATTTATTTATTGGCGCAAATATTGGATCGGATGGCGTTGGCTCGTCTCTTATGCCATTTGCATTATGTGCTCCGACGTTGTCCACTGAAATACATAAGAACGAGTATACGAGTACATGCACATGGATGTGGCATGTGGCATGTGGGATGTGGGATCTATAGGATCTGTGAGTGCATACCAAGTGACAACTTGTGTCTGCGTATTAAACGGCGGGGCTCCGCTGAACTTATAAATATGACAACTGAAAGAGTTCCGAATGCCGTCTTGTACACCAGATGTTTCTCCCAGTCCAAACTCGGTCTGAATATGGAGAAATCGGAAGATTCGTGGCTCCAAACTCAAGCTCAATCCTCTACACTCGGCTCCGGTTGTTGGGTGTTGGGTGTTGGGTGGCGCCTGTTGTTTGCTCAAATGGAATTTCCAAAGTCGTTTAGCTCCTTATTTTTCTCGTTTCGCTTTTCTTAAATGCCATTTTTTTCCATTTCGTGCGTCCGCATTGAGACAGCTGCCGGTGCCGTTGCCGTTGCCGTTGCCGTTGCCGTTCCCGGTGCTGGTGCCGGAAGCTGCTGCCGCTGCTCCTGCCATTCCGGGGGTGGCTGTGCGGAATTCCTGAGTGGAATAACAGGGAGAGCGAGAGCCACAACGATGGCGAGAGCAACATGGCTGCATGCTATATAACCCACCCCTAACCCCTGTGCCGTGGCCGCTGCCATTTGTTTGCTTTTCCGCATTTCTTTGGCTGCTCCTTGGGCTGCCAACTGTTTCTTCTTCATCAGCAGAAGCAGCAGCAATAGCGTCTTAGGGTCTGCCTCTGCCCCGAAATGCCATTCGAATAGTTTGCTTAGGTTCATTTTTCCCTTACCAGCGCGTAGAAGGCCTTGGCCAAGACTGGGAATGGGGCAGGGGCTGGGGCAGAGCAGGGGCTGGCCCAGGGACTGGAGCAGGAGCTGGAGCTGGGCCAGCGGTGGATGAGGGTGGCCACGGCCATTGTTGCCAGAGTGTGCGCTCGTAAAGAAGATTTATTGGGAAGACGCGCGCGTTTCTTGGTCTTGGGGGGCGCACGTAGCAAGTAGCATGCCGCAGCAGATTCCATTTGGCCGGGCTGCGTCCCAAGGAAGGAAATTGGGTTTGCTTTTCCATTTCCCGTGCCGCCACTTGGCCTCAGACTTGGCAGGCTACAGCTTACTAAATTGCTTTTGTATAGGTTGGTGGGGTGGGGGGGCTCAAGAAAAATTACTTCGCTCACACCAACATATACAAAAACAAAGATTCTATCTGTGTGTGGGTGTGTGTGGGTAGATAGAAGTATTCCTATATCACATTTCTCACATCTGAGACTAATGCGATTGTATTTTTTGAGAGTTTTTCTAATTTGCATTTAATTTTTTGCAGCTGTTACTTTCTGCCGGCTGCTCCTGCCTAATTTTGCCGTCTTTAAGTCGTTAAAAATTCTGAAAACGTTTCGCTTAAGTTTAATGACGCCTCACATTGAAAGATAAACATTTGAATGGTCGGATTAAGTACACCCAAGTACTTTGTATGCAACAGGATGCCGCTAGGTGGTGTTCCTGTGCCGTGGGCGAAATTCTGTATTCCGTTTGGTCGACTAATAGCACTAGGTAACTACATTTTCCAGACCAATGGGCCATTTTCCCTTGTAAGGCAAGCCCTACATAGTAAATAAATTAAAATAAAATAAAATATAGAAGTCAAAGCCAACTTCGAGGTCAATGATTGAATACCCTCGCCAGATAATAATAAAAATGCTCCCCCAACAACTAGCTAAACAAAAAAAATAAAGCTCACTTCTCTCCCGACAATTATATATATATATTCTAAATATTATTAGGCAAACATGAATATTACTTTATTTCTTTTACGCCTTTAATATTGCACTACTATTGATCATTTATACACCATTCGTATTTGGTATTGGTTATTTGAATAATCTCTGTGCATCATTTTTTCAAAATCTAAATCGGTTAGATACATCGCCCATATAACGTGTTAAAAAAGAATTTAAAAAAGGAAAAAAATAAAAACAAATAATTTGACATTTATTATATCTAGAATTTTATCGATTGCATAGACCACTTGCGAAACTAGTATCTTCTAAATCAGAAAGTCTTAAGAGATTAAGTTTCAGGTAGATCAAGTATGTTATAAATTTGGATTCTCCCGAATCCCGAATTTGATTTACAACCACAATATTAAGATATACGGCTTGTTCTGGATTTTAATTTCGAAAAAGTTTTCTAAAGTTTAATTTATTTTAAAAGTTTAATTCTTTCTTTTGCATAATGATCTTCAATCCGCAAAATTTTTCCGAATGAGGAAACCGAAACAACAACAATAATAGCCTTGTTTTTTGATACACATGCTTTTGCATGCTCTTTATCTATCTTAGAACCTATTTTTTAATAAGCTGCAAGCTCTTTTAATCTAATGACTTCTTTGGATTCTACCAGAGATTATGCCTTAAATTTTCGAGCAGTTTTTAAAAATGTTAGTTCAAAGATGTTAGTGCACTACACTCTCTAAAAAATACTGCTTCAAGGACAGTCTTTTGTGTACAACTTTCAGGGGATTTTCTGCAGGTCTCAAAAATAAATCAGAGCAGTAAAATCGCGACCAAGGTTAATTGCCAGAGCATTAAAAAACAAAATGCAACTCAAAGTTATTCATAATTCACGGTTATTAGCTTCAGCTGCGTACTTTGCACATCGAATCGTCAGAAAAACCAAACAGGTAAAAGATGAATAGAAATGACCTTCCCACAGGCCACAGTTCGAATTCGAGCTATCTTTCCTGTACCATTTGCTGAACGTAAAAAAGATGCAAAAAAGAAGAAAAGAAAAACGAAAACTAAATATTAAAACATGCGCGAGCACATTCTTGAAATTTCCCACAAGACCAATATAAGAAAATCGAATCCAAGTCACGAACTGCGAGCGCCAGGACTCCAAACACCAAACACGGGTCCTGGCTCCAGTTGCTCGCCCTGCGCATATCGTTTCGGGTTTTGCGCAGTCTCAGCCTCGTTCTTAATCCATATATCCTCCGGAGCGAGTGCCAACTGTTGGGGGGTGGCGTTCAGGGTCCTGCGGCGGCGCCGGTACAACGCCCATTACAATAAACAACGAGGCGGCGGCTCCATCGCGTATCGCGTTCGTATCTTCGGATGTCCTTTTGCCATCATTGGTGGAGAAAAAGTCAAACGTTTTTCTTTTTTCTGCGCTCTACTCGCCGCCTTATCCCTTTGGGATTTTTGCGCCATTAACGTGAATTGCTTTTTGGGGAAATTATGTGTACCCCGCACACAGAAGCTTTAATGTTTTGTAAATTCACATAAGGAAACCATTATCACCTGAAATATGAAAGCAATTTTCGTGCATCCTTTCGACTTGCGAGTTGTTGTTTTTTCGCCAGTTTGTCCCTTGGCTCGCTTATCTTCATGCCTCGCTGTCCCGGCTGCATATTCGTTGGGATTGGTAAATGTATTGGGTGACCTGACAGAATCCGAAAGATTGCACCCGCGTTTCAAAAATAATCGATACAAGAATCAACATTCCAGCAATAAAGAGATGTACTGAGAAGATACGTTTGAAATGTGTGTGTAAGAACCAAAAATAACAGAATGCTCTTAATTATAATAAAATTAGGATGCAACAAGAATGGGCTATGAAAAGCATGGTTTTAATATTTCTAATATTAAGTTGCAGATATTCTGAGAGATACTCAACATTTTACATAAGTCTGATCGGCGTTTCTAGCTCATATACATAGTTTCTGAAATAGTCGTTATAGTACAGGTAGACAAGCAACTATTTAGTATGTCATAGCTATAATAATTGGCTGTTAATGTTTGAATATATACATAATATGTCACAGAGATTTACTTATGTGAAGCTTAAATGCTCTGAACCAGAGTCGAGGCTCGACTACAATATAGCTAATCCAAGATCTGGAGACTCTATAATACGAATACTGTTCATATTATCATATGTAATATGTATGTTAGTATGTTAGTGACTATGATAGCCATGTATTCATAATTATATGTACATATAATAGCTTCACGGCAATTCAAAATTAGTACAGCTCATTAGGTCAGTAAAAATGCTCTTATAAAATGATCTTTCTAAGAATCAAAATGTTTTGATCTCATCTGTGTACGCAGTTTAGTTTGCAAGGCCATTCATCAAATTATTAAGCTGAAACATATTTTTTGGCATACATTGGGACCTAATCACTGAATAGCAGACCCCGCAACAGAAGGCTAAAGCGCATCTCCCCAAGGGACCTCCCCTGTAGGAGAATAAGGTGCCGAACACAACCACCACTTAAAAAAAGGACCTAATCATGATATTTCTTTATCAGACTAAGCGTGATGTTGAATAGTGTTTACCTTACTGTATTACGATCACTCTGCGATTAACTATAATTCCATTAATACTTTGATAACATTATGGGTTTATTTTAGAGAGCTAAGCTGACCTCAAATGCTGCTCGGTAAACACCGACGGCGCATTGATGCCAATTTTCGAAAGCAACAACTTGAAATGCAGTTTCAGCTGCTGTCTGGGGTGCTTCTTGGCCAACAAAGGGGGAGGGAGGATGGGCAATAGCAATTGCTGGCAACATCGTGGTATCGTGTCGTTGGCGCTATTTCGGTGGCCATAACCATTCTCGTAATACTTCGGGCATCGCCGACTAAACGATAATCGCGCGTAAATGCCCCACTAAAATCAATACGACGACTGCGACGACAATAGCGACGAGGACGAGGTCCTGGCATGCGACAGCGAGTGGAGTTCAGTTTCACCTTCGTTGAGCGTCTTTCCATGTTGCCATCCTTTTCGCCAGGAGCAGCCAAGGCGAACGTGGGCGGTTATGCACATGCGCTTCCAAGTGCCACTTCCTTCGAGCACTTATTTCGGAGGCCAACTTGGCATTTTCCTTGAGCTGATTTTTGTTTGCCTTTCGCCTTGCTGGCATTGGCCATGGCCAACGAAATGGCAGAGCAGACCAATGCAAAATGAAGTTGACTCATACAAATTGAGTAGATTTGAACTTTATCAGCAATGGATTTATACAAATATACTTATACGAATCATTGTCCTGTGAAGTCAATCTGCAGTCACTTATGTATATATTTTGGATAAATTATAGTATGTGCATACATAGCAAGGAAACATCATTCATTTATAGGTTATTTATTTTCCTCTTCAGCTGTTTTATAAATACAAATTATTTCTTTAGAGTTTAGTTACAGTTCATAGTTCCTTAATCTTCTATTAATAGGACAAATTTCCTAACTCCAGAGCAGGGTTCGCTGCTTACAATCTCTAATTCATTAGGATGTTTTTTATGCACTTCTTTTTTGAAGGAAACTCTGACCAAACTTAGCTCAACTTTTATAAATTGGTTAAATCTTTTGAATTTGTAGTGTTTATAACTCAAGTGTAAGCTGAATATAAAATAGATAATAATTATATTTATATCCAAATATCATTGCATCATTTATTTTACATTAAAGTGAATTCAAAAGTATTACCAATAGTCCTCCTACTCTTGAAAATGTGGTTGGCCTTCGGGAAACCACTTCTATCTAAAAAACAACAATGCCTTTGTGTTCAAATAAGAATTGAATGCTTGTAATAGTTTTAAAAGCTCTTTTATTTCAAAGGCTGTAAATACCATTTTATAATATAGCAAACTTAAAATTGTATTTAAATGTAATTAATTAATGTTAAATGATTTGAAACAGGATTATTCGATGCCTGATGCACACAGCATTCTCAGCGTAGTTAAAAGTTATGTCATAATAAAAATATATTGGTAATGTGGCACATTTATGAATTTATGGCTTTATGCAAGTCTGAAAGTTGTATTCACCGCAAAATCAACGGAAGCAACAACACCGCACTAGACGTTTAACCAAATGAACAACGAGCAACGACAAAGACACAATTCTCATAAATATTAATTTGCATTTTGTCAATTGATTTAGTTGCACATTAAGTCCAATTAATGGCGACTTCGTCTCTGTGGCTCATTGAGATAAATGTATGAAGGATGGAAAGCTGGCCGAGCGACCCACGCAGAATCAAAGAAAGAGGCGAGCTTCAACTGCATCGACAGTGTATTTCCCAGATACAATTAATTGAAGGTTTGCTTCTGTTCACCTGACGCTGCAACGTGCAATGCTCTACGATTAAGTTGGAGCTATTGCGAGTACCTCGCTCAGCTGGCCGCTCTGCTGCCGCTTCCCACGAACGCTGCTGTGGCATGCAAATCGGTCCAGGGCCAAACAGTTGACAGTTTGTGGCCGCAGCTGAGCGACAAATATACGAGTAACCATAAAAATAGTTTATGGCTTTTAATTACGGGCGCAGCGTGAGCCCGCCGAGTGAGTCGTCTGTGCGCTGCGATTGCTTCTGAGCAGCAGCCAGCGGACTGCGGACTGCGGACTGCGGACTGCGGACTGCGGACTGCGGAGCGTGGACCGCGGAACGTGGACCGCGGAACGTGGACCACGGGCAATGGCCAATGGCTGAGCGGGGCAGGAGTAAATGTTGGAGTTGCCTGTAGGATCCGAGCCCTGGCAGCAGTTGGCCTGAAGCGTAGCTGCGGCTTTTGTTTCTGGCTGGTTGTTTATTGGTTTTTTAAGCCACCATTTTTGTGACAGCGCCGTCTTTGTAATTTCTTTGAATTATATCTCAATTCATTCCCGGCAATAAATTTGATAAATTTCTCATTTTGTTTACCTGCCCGCTGGGTTCCCCGAATGGTTCGACTCGATCGCCATGTTGCCGGGAACCATAAATTAATGGACGACATCCCATATGCGCTGCAACCCAGGACTGGGCTAGGGGAACGGGCAGGGGCAGGGGCAGGGGCAGGGCCAGGGCCAGGGGCTGGAGCAGCGGCTGGGGCTGATTAAAATGTTCGGGTCGAGTTCCTTGATCGTTAATTACGAATGCCGCTCGATCGCTGGCGATGCAAATGATAAAAGAAACTCAATTTAAAAGTATAATTCGAGTGACTGAAATGGAAAATTAATTATTTGTATATGAATATGCAGTGACAGAAAGACATAACTAAATATTCACGAAATTAATTTGTAATGCGTTCGCTAATTGAAATGCAATTAAAACAGGCACTTGAAATGTGAAATATTATTTTAAAAAATTAGCATGACTTTACTTAATATGTACGAGTGTGTTTAATAATATACCTTTAATAGTATTTAAATTGTTTGCTTCTGATAAAAACATATAGTACATCTCTACAGACACCTACGTGTTCTTAGATGTGTTTCCCAAAATTGAGTATGGAGGGAGTATGGTTTTCGTCAGTCTGTCTGTCCGTCCATATGAATGCCATTTTTTTCTACACTCTTGAAGCTAGAACAACAACATTTTGTACATAAAAAGTCTAATAAAGTGTTAACACTTTCTTAAAATTTATTTTAAATATAAACATACTATAATACCATCTTTTTAATTTGTTATTACTATCATTAGTTAATTTGCGTAATGCCACAAATAATCACCTTTAAGAAATGAAAAGGTTGCTTATAAATGAAAATATTATTTAGATTATTATTATTAAATGATATTGCATTATTTGAAAGTGGAATTAAGAATTCATTGTAATGGCAGGCTATTAAATGATGTCAAATTATGCAAACATTCTGTCAAATACAAGGGAAGTTAGAAACTGTATTATATATTTTAAGCCTTTCTATGATTATTCTAAGCAAGCCATAATCTTTAAGCTTAGAAAAGTTTTTTTTGGAAATTTGCTTACTTATTTTTAAAATTTTAAGTGTTTTTAGTACTCTGATTATTAACAAATTAAATTGTTATCTTATTATGGCATTGATTTTGGCACGACAAGGACAATCTTATTTGCTGATTCCATACCACATCTGTCAGAAGACATAATGCCAGCTATACACCAGTATCTTGCGGGTGTAATAAGCAATCTGCCCGTATTCTGCTTTGGGACCGCCGTCGGATGGTCGAATCCGGCTGAGCAATTCGTACTGCAAAAGGGGCAACATAGCTACAGTTTCACTACAACGCAGGATGAGTGGGACTGGATCTCTTCACTGCTTCCTTTGGGGGCGGCCACCTGGTGCCTGCCCATGGGCGCACTGATGCACTATCATGGCAGCAAAACCCTCATGCTCTTCCAGGTGCTGCCCTACGTCCTGGCCTGCACCCTAATGATCTACGCCAATAGCATTTACATGGTTTTCATGGCTCGCTATCTGTTGGGCATGTGCGGTGCCGCCCTCTGCGTGGCAGTCCCAATCTATAACGTGGAAATCAGCCAGCTCAAACGGCGTGGAGCCTTTGGCAGCATGTTCTATGGCGCCATGCTGTACGGCATAATCAGCACAAACATTCTGTGCGAGTATTTTGGTCTGCATATCGTAAACGTGATCAATCTGGTGCAGGCGGTTCTCTGTCTGGCGATCAAGATAATACCCGAGTCGCCCAGCTACTATGCCTTTCATGGCAGAATGGATGAGCCAAAAGTCTCTTTGCGCTGGCTGCGCGGTACTGCTTTTAATTTTGATGAGGAGCTGAAGAATCTGATAAAGACGGCAACTAAAAGTGAGTTAAACCTAAGCCAAGGCTGGTGGAATACGATAAAGCTCACAAGGACTAAGCGCAGTGTCACGCGGGCAACCATGCTGCTGGTGCTCCTTCAAACTTCCGGCGGTGTTCTCCTGGCTGGCTACTTGCATAGAATGCTTTCGAACGTGTATCCAGAGAAGTACAGAAAATGCTTGATGGTGCTGTTATTGTGCATGTTTTTTGGCTACTTGATGTGCTGGCTGCTGGTCGACCGTGTTGGTCGACGTCCGCTTTTAATGTTATCCGCAGTGTTGGTGGCTCTTTCTGCGATACAACTGACTTTTTGGTTCAAGTGGATGGAGCATAATTTGTGGGAATGGCCACCCATGCTGGCCTTGTGTATATGCGCTTTTGGCTTCTCAATCGGCCTGGGTCCTGTGCCCTGGTTTCTCAACGTCGAGCTTATAGTGGAGCCCTGTCGGCCATATGGCTGTGCCTTTGCTGCTTTTTTCAGTTGGCTGGTAGCATTCGGGATCTTCAGATGGTTCGATTTGGCATTTGGTCACTATAGAATTTTCTATTTTCTGATGGTTTCGTCTATGGTGGCGTTCATCTTTGTCGTTGTGTTTCTACCCGAGACCAAGGGACTGACTACAGAGGAAATCCAATTGAAATTAGCTCCGTATCCAAGTCCACAAGGTAGCATTGATTCATTCTAAGTACATACTAATATGTACAACAATTTTCTACTACAATTAAACATAATTTTCAGTCATACAATAATCTTTATTTTTGATTTTGATTGTTATACTATGTTCCCGAAGGGAAAATAGTATATTGGGTTTGCGAAATGTCCGTCTGTCCGTCTGTCCGTATGAACGCAATTTTTTTGCATTTATCTTTGAGCTAGAGCAACCAAACTTGGTACACCTGTTGGTGTAAACCGTCAATTTATGAAGTGTCGAGGATTATATAGATTATATAGGACTGGGAACATAGTATTCTGCAGTCGGGTGCGTCCGACTGCAACGTTCTTGCTTGTTTTTATTAGCCATAGTCAATGATCCATAATACAAGTATTTATAGATATATATTTATGAGGCAGAATTTCTGTACGAGTCCCTTTTTATTTTCTATATATTGACTGATGCGAATTATTGTATATGGTTTCTAAGCAATAGAAACGAATGTTATGTAATTTAAACTTTATTATTTTCAGATATATAAGAAATAAATAAATAAAAGGAAAACTTTATCAGTAAATTATTTTTTCCAGAATAAACATATAATGAATGAAATAATCCGCATGGAAATTGTTTCAGTTTTGGAAATATAGAACCATTAAATGTGAAATTTTGACGTGATTTTTTGAATAAATATAAGAAGATAGATACAAATAATTTCGTCCTTTTATTTAATTAAGCTTAGAATAAATAAAGAAATGGCAGCAAAAAAATTTGTTGTCAACAATAGTTGATTCTAGTGGGATCTAGACAGGTGACCTTTAAGGCGCAAGAAGCATAGACGACTTTGCAGTAGAGTTAACTGCGTACTTATTGTTGTTTGATTGTTATGATTGTTTAGCCAAGTTACCAAGCCCAAAAATGTGTACTATGAACGCATCAGCAAGAAACTGGCTTCTACATATATATAGTATATTTGTGGGTCCAAAGTTTCACGTTCAACATCCAGGGTCACATGTATTTGTATCTGCGAGTGCACATATGTATCTGTATCTGTCTGTCTGCGTGAACTTCTGGCAAGTGCAAATATTTATGCGTATTTGATAGCACTAATGGGCCATTAAATGCGTACGCAAATACACATACATATTGAGTATGTGTGTGTGCGTGTGTGTGTGCGTGTGTGTGTGTGTGTGTGTGTATGTGCCTAAACGAGCTTGTGTGGGTGGCAAGGATGAAAATGTACCTAAGCGAATCTAAATGGCATCAGGGGCACCGAACATGCAAAATCATGTACTCGTAAATCTCTTTAATACCAACGGCCTCCGGCCAGAGAACAGTACACACTGAGACACCGAACGGTCGCTGGTGTCGGGTGGGTGTGGGAGCCCAATCCCGGTCCCGGGTCCGACTACGACCCTCCCACACGCAATCACATGGTAGATGCTTGTTTACCCCCGGGCGAAAGAAGAGCTCCGGTATGTGGTTGGGTTGCTTGTGTAATGAAACTGGATACGTATGCGTATGCGGATGCTGGAGGGCGAAGGGGCCGGGGGAGCGGATATGGTTGTGTGTGTGTGTGTGTGTAAGGTGCTTTCGAATACGTATTACGTAACTAACGAAAATTAACGTTAATAGCCCTGAGTATCAAAATAATGGCAGCAGCTCCACCGGCAGCTGCCTGTTGGTTGCCCTCTCAGCTCGGCCGTGTTTCGGATTGGATGGGTCGACATTAGAGCAGGAGCAGGAGCTGGAGCTGGAACAGGAACAGTGGTGGGGCCTGTCAGCCATATAAATTGCACAAACTCATTCCGGACTTAGGCAAAACGTGAAAATATTGTTACGACCTCTTCTGCTGCTTCTCTTACTGTCCCCCCCACTGCCAAGTTTGCTGCAGCCCATTGAAATAAATTTGATTTTAGTCGCAAAATTACGATACTCGTGCACATAATTGAGAAAAGTGAAGCAGCGATTTTTAATGATGTTGTGATGGCAAACAGGATGCTCAAGGATCCCTTTTCGTGGGCCGAACTGAGCGGTTAGGAATTCGTTGCAATAACATTGCTTATGGGAAGAGCGCTTGGAAAAAAACGAATGATACTATTTAAGAATGCTGATCACATGTTATTCAGCATCAGCATCATATTTAAGATGTAATATATATTTGATGCAGTTAAATAGAACAAATAAGAGTATTTTGATCGAGTACGAGATGAATATTCCAAGTTGTCAACACTGTGTTTGAGCAATGGGCGTGGCCAACCCTTTGTATACCCTCGCAGAGGGAAATGTAATATTTTTTTATGATTTAGTATAATATTGATCGATTAATTTCCGGTCCCAAAAGTAATCAAATTCTTGATCACCATCAAGAGTCGAGTTGATAGTCAAGATTGGTCCTTTATATCGTCAATGGGACGAACAATGCAACACGGTTACACTTGTATATCTCAGGGTATTATTATAATTTGATCACGATTGAGACGGTTCCGACTCTACAAAGTACTATATGTATATTTTCTTGATCAGCATCACAACCCGAGTCGATCTAGCAATGTCCAACTGTCTATTTCCATACAAAATAGGCTCTGCTTTAAAGCTTTATTTATGAAACTTGGCACAGATCTTTTAAGATCATTATCACATATATGTAGCTCTTATAAGAACAAAAAGTTGACAGTTAAATTGTTCTATTGCTGCAAGGATATATATTTTCTGCACGGTGAAGACAGATAGTATTCTTTCTTGTTTCTATCAATTTGGGTTCTCTCTTTGTTGTCAGTATAATTAAGAATTGATTACATTTGAATAAGTATATAACAGAACTTTAATTTTATGTATGCTTTCAGCTTTAAACTGTGTTCAATTGAGTCAGGGAATTACATATTTGTAGTGTAATTTCTTTTTCAACAAAATTGAAATTTCAATTTGAAATCCGAATGTTGAACGGCCCTGCAGGACCACCCCTGCAGGACTCAATACAATATTTTGCGCACTTTGTGTGCGTGTGTCGTTAATTTTTATTGGACAGCTTTTGAGATCCTCCTCGCATTGAAATCGAATGAAATTCAGTTCGTTGTTTGCTTGTTGCTGTGGCTGATATGGTCTCCCGGGATGGGCGGGGAGTTGGTAATGGAACTTAACTGGGTATGGAGGCGGGATGCGATATGCGTTCGTACTCTTGTTCGTGTTCGACGAGGACCAAAACGCAATAAGCAGTTAAAAAATACTCGTAATTGCAACGGGAGCCATGCCACTCGAAACTCCCATGGTTCATGCCCCATATGAGTTGTTATTGCTGTTGCTGATGTGGAACGTGCGCAGTGGCATCGACAATGGACAACAAGGACGATACTCCATGGAATCGTTTCTGAGAAAATTCATGCATGTAAAGATGAAATTGCTTCGCGAGCTGCCTGCTAAGGATTTCTATGCATATTATTGGCCAATACAACAAGTATTTTAACGAACCATTCAGCAAAGCTTTAAGACTTAAAGACTTATGTAAATGATTTCCTTTTTCGCACTAAGGTTTAAGCTAGCACAGAAAGAAAATACTTGAACATTGTATTTATGTAAGAGTGTGTAGACAAATTATTATTATGGTTCGCTTAATGGCATTTTCTAAAATACATTGCTGTAATTTGCGAAAGAAAAATGTATGGAGTCAGAGCAACGAGTGCGCGTCCTACACAGCTTTCATTCACAATCTTATTTCTTGCCGTGTTCCTTAAGTTTCTGGGAGCTTTAGCTCTCTTACAGCATTCACAGTCATCATTTTGCCATACAACTTGCTAAAATGAATCCTAGTTTTCCTTGGATTGACCGGTTATTTAGAACTCTTAGGTTTTTAAGGACTTTCTAGAGTAGACTTTTGAAACTATGGTTAGAAAAATAGGAAGCTTTAAGCAAATCGAGATACTACTAAGAAACTGATAGCTCTTATTCCTATATTTTCCATTTAGAATTGAATTATTTTTTATATATAATAAAAGAAATTTTATAATACAAAAACAAAATTAAGAAAATGTAATTTTTTGAAGTTGTATATTGTCAAAGATATTTTCTATATAGTATACTAAAAGCAAACTTGAGTGCATCCAAGTTTCGGACATTTCCGTTTGTCTTACTCCTCGCTGCTTTCCTTTGCTTGTGTGTGAGTTTCTTTTTGGTCCGTTCGTTATTGCCATAATATTGTTTGGCCGTGTGCGGACCTTAACGTAGTTCTTTTTGTTGCTGCTGCCCTTGTTGTTGTAGTTATAATGGGCTAGTGGCCGTGGTAATTCTGGGCCCTGCTTGCCCTGCGCGGGCAGTGGCAAAATGTTGCCCAAATGGGTTCATATTTTGACGTTTAATGTAGCGAAAATGAAGCAAGGATTTATGAAATGCGCACGTTGCCCTCGCGGCCCGCCGGCTAATATCAAAATGGAAGCGAATGCCGAAGGACGAACAAAGTGCAAATCAAAAATCAATTGCATTATTAGAAGCCATTCGAAATCACAGGGGCGTACAAATAAAGTCGATCAGTTCAATTGAATTCCTGGCGGATTGTCTAGACATTTGGGCAGTACACTTTTGCATTGTCTGCGGCAATTAGGTCTTCAATGCTCTCTGTCGAAGATGCGAAACTTTATTCAGTTCTTCATATTTCCCCTTGAACTTGTCAGGTGGCACCGGTGGCCTTGATGGGCCATAGAGTATGATGAAAATGCCATTGGAAGCCGGCTTAAATATGTCTAATCGACTGTTTTGGGCACTTGGCGGCAGCAGTTACCAGTGTTCGAGTATTCCCAGCCGGCACTCCTGGGACTCCCTGCCGTCCGCCAGGGATCAAGCAAATTGCGAAAACTATGTGCAAGATGGGCTGTTATTGCAGCAAAAACGCTTGTAATGATGACTCTAAGTGCCGTTTCCTTGAGTGTATTACCTATAAAAAATGTATACAAAGATGCTGCCAAATTACCCGGACACAAACTGAGACAACCGTGTACATCCCACCACCAAACGCCTCAGTTCCCCCCCAACCAAATAGATACAACAACGGGGGCACTGCCAACCGTGCAATGGCAGCCACCTCATCAACTTTCACCTCTGCCCCCAGCCCGGCCGGCTGCGATAAGGAAACTGAAGGCAGTCGGTCCTTGCGTCTTTGCCTGGCGATAAAATGCAACATTAAATTGCTGATTTTGTTTGTTTTTTTTTGTTGTGCCCGAGCCCCGGGTCGCAACTGGAGACCTTCAAGTGGCAGCAGTTCATTAGGGTGGCACTTCGGTTGGGTGGCGGTGGGCAGTGCATGCGAAAAGGTTTTTAGCCGGGGACAATCAGCACCGTTGACTGTGTACTGGGATTCAGCTTTGATTGTGAGCTCCCGAATAACAAAACAAATTATTTTTGTAATTAGCAATCTCTCAGATAGAGCCGCAATCGGCAAAAAGGTGTAAAGGTAAAGGTTTGTTAGAAAATTAAAGTCAAAGTCGTAACTTAAGTTTGTTAATCCTTGCACAGAGTATTATAATATTGTCACGAAGTGTGTAATGCATTGAATGAGACGTTTCCAACCGCATAATGTAAGGATGTTCATGATCTGCATCAACAGTCGAGTGGACAATCAAGGTTCGACCTCTACATCGTATAATGCCCATAGGAACAATGAGATGTATAATAAACTTTTTGTTCTCTAATAAGTTAACTTAGTTGTAATGGTATCCATTTTATTCGCCTACTTTTTAAAGAATTGCAGATGGTATTAAATTTTGGCACGAAATGTCCGTCTAACTGTGTGCAAACTGATCCCTCAGTTTTAGCTATCTTTATGAGGTACAACCGGCCGTCATTTCAATGGTTGTACGAAAATCATCAGTGTTATTCTTCCTTGTTATTATTATAATGTACATTTTCTTAATTACTAGCGAGGAGGAAAAATGAATCCTATTACGTTCAAAAGTCAATCCTTACCTTCCATTTAATCAAGTTGCAATATATGTGAATGGGATTCATTCATTCATATTAAGGGCATCGCTTTTCTTCTCCTGCAGCTAAGTATTTCCAACCAACTTAATTACGTTTTCTCTTAACTCTTCGTTTATTACTAAGTAAAGGAGTATCAATTCTTATTAGAAAATGGAAAATTAGAAGAAAAAAAAACTGCAATTTGCGACGTAAACGATTTCTACCTCGTCTCGCATCCCGCTGGGCCATCCCTTGGTGCTCGTAGTTTATGTTTACGTAGAAATTAAAATAAACGCCAGAATGAGATTTATGCAATGTTTGTACTAAGCCGCTGTCCACGCGAGCACCATCGCCATCAAAGAGCGACCCAAGGACAACAGCGAGAGCAACAGGGAACCACCCAAACCCACCACCGAGCTGACTCTGCCGGGCGGCCATCAGAACTCTCTGGCAACAACGCATTTGGGGTGATATCCACAATGGTCGGACCGGGGACTGCGTCAACCGCCCGCTTTGTGTTTGCTCACACGCGCCAGCAACTCTGCCGGGTGGATGTTCCGGGTGTTTTTGGTGGTTCGTTGGCTCGGTGGCTCGATGGTTGCTGCCGCTGCTACCGGATTTAAATTCTAATCTAACAGTCACCGAGTAGAGAGTCGCTCCGGCTGCGCACTTATCCGGCATGGCGGTAATAGCTTTATCTGCCGACAGAATTATGGCCAGCCGCTTGATTCATGATCCAACATTGCGGACGTTGTTGCGCCGTTGTTGGTGCTCGTTCCAGTTGCCCTTTCCGTGCCCCTTTCACGCGTAGCTTTTGGGGTTGGCCACCCCCACAAGGGCAGGAAGCGTTGCTGCTGCCATTGTGAAGCTTAGTCGTGAATTTGAATGGATGCATTGGCTATCATTCCACAGTAGGTGGATACTGTACAGTGAGCGACAGCACAATAACGTCAGTTCGGCTTGTATCTTAAAAACAATAAAAATTTAATAATAATTAATAATATCTTTAAAATATAAGCTTATAAGCGGTAAATCAAAAATGACCAAATGTATAATTTACTTTATCAAATAAATTATTATAAAAAAAAATTATTAATTTAATCTTATTAAATGTTGTTAATCAAATTCTAATATAGTTTAGGTGAATTCTCAATCCGAATACTATTCTTATGAGAAATGGTTTTATTTTAAATTGTTCTTAAAAACACATAAGTCCGAAAGTTAACTGTGAAAAATTAATAGGATTATATATAGATTCCTATAATTATAAATGAATAAATGAATAAAGAAATAAATATAAATAAATATATGGATGTTGATAGAAAAAAATCTTAATAGATAATGTTATAGAGATACAAATATTATTAGAGATAGATACAGATAGAGGCTAATAATGGTATAGATATGAGTTAAGATTTTAATATGATATGAAATCCAATAAAAACCTTTAAGTGTACATATATTTATGTACTTGTCTGTGCTGTCCATAGAAATGTTCTGATCGACTATGAAGCTTGATGGGCAGACAGGAAAGGCGCTGGAGGAGGCCACGTTGCAATTTTTGCTATCTGCACGCGCAACAGAGGAAATCCTGTTTGCCACGAAGGACCCCGGCTCCACAAAGGCTGCATGGACACACAATACATAGCCACACAAAGTGACTCTCGATACGAGCTAGGCACATGGAAAATCGATATTCTCAGCAATATGGCGAGGCAGAAGCAGAAGACAGGGATTGGATCTGGGTTTGGGCTTGGATTTTTTTCTTTTTGGTCGGGGGTGGATCTGGGGTTGTTTGTTTAATTTTCCGCAGTGCAAGTGATGAAAATCTATTGAATGTGTGGCCATGCTGGAGTTTCCGTCTGTTCGGTTGCGCACTGTGAAAATATTTACTCAGTGCAGTGGCTCAGCGGCCAGCGCGGAGTGAAGCGGATGTTGGCTCAAGACCCAAGGCGATGACGACGATGATGATGATGATCATGATGATTATGACGTTGATGAGCAGAGAACGGTAGCTATGGCTGCCAATCCTGCGCGGTGAGATTTCAATGGAACGCTGTAAGCGGGGAGACAGCAACGGGAACAGGGAACGGGGAACGGGGAAACACACAGGCCGTGAATGATACGCACTCGTTTAAATTGCCATTTAATGTCAATACAATGACAGTTATTTTAATTGTGTTTGGGTGCTGAGACAATTTATGTTATGGCTGTAATTGTTATGGCGAGTTCATGCTATTAATACTGCTCATAAGATTTAAACAGAACTGAAGAGGGTGTAAATCTTTTTAAGGAAGGTCTTTTAAAAATATGGATAACTCAAAACTGTAAATAGAAGTAAAGAAAAAGTTCTAAAACTAGAAACTTTTTTTGTGTTTCTCTTCATATTATTATAGTAAGCACTCAAAAAGGCATCAGCAGTTTTTTTTAACCACTAATATCACTTCAATCCCTCAAGCCTTATGAATATTTTTAAAATATAGCCCACAGCATAGTATAATCAGCAATTATCATATTCAGTGTCGAGTTATTGATGGGAACCCTTTGCTGCTTTAAAGTATTTATAACAAATGAAGAAATCTGAAGCGGTGTAGATTGTGAACTTCATTGGGCCCAAGAAGCCACCTCAACAGTAACAGCTACGCTCCTGTCGCCGTAGTCAAAAACCAGTTTTAAGCCAGCAATAGAGATGGCCAGGAACAAGCAGGTAAATTTATTTTTGGTCTCCCAAGCTCCAATTGCGTTCCACAGGGGTACCATTAACATCCACATCCACAAGTGGAGGCGCGCATTTTAAAGTCAGGGGAGAGCGGGTGGGGGGAGCCACTGCTACATGGTTGCCGCCTAGTGCACTCACATGCCGCTAGATGGCGCGCGGGTCAATTTAGTGGAATTAATGGAATTGGAATTCATGGCGCGGAAATTGAATTTATGCGCCTCGCTGAGCCCGCCGCTGTGCCGCCAAGCCCGCCGGGCAATCGGATTTTAATGCGCCATTGAACGCTTCGAAATGGCTGCGATTTTCAACATTGGCATTGGCAAATGCAACGGCCCCTCACTTCCCCTGATATCGAGACATCGGCTTTGTCATTGTAGACTCCCGACATGACCAAAAACTTTGTCTAGTATTGAGGCTAACTGTACTATGGCTAATGTCACAAATAACGAAAGGGGCGCACTGTGGAAATGGAAGTACGAGTAATTAAAAACACGTTTGTCCTCTTGGACGGCGCTTCGTCCTGGCCCAGGCAAGAATACAGGAGCGCGGCCATTAGACAGCAACAAAAGTTGCTCGCATTTCTCGCATGCCTTTGCCCGTTGCCGCTGCATGGGAAAAGTTGAAAATAAACTTTTGCGGCATGACAACGACAACGACAACGACAACGACAACAATGCCAACAACGGCAACAACACATTCCCATAACTCCGTGATGTCAACTCTCGTGTTTGGTTTCACATTCGCCTTCTGCTTGGGCCACCTCCTCGCTGTTTTGGTTTGTGCCCCGCTCCTAAGTATTGTTAACCTTTCCCGCTTGCCAGTTGCCAGTTGCCGGTTGATTAACGCCAGAAGGACACGAAAGGTTTTCGTTTTCGGCACTTTTTCTGCCCGAATCAGTTAGTCATAAGAAAGCCTTTGAAATATGCGAAAAGTAAGCGACAATGAAAACATGCAGGATCGATATCTTGGGATTGGGTTTCGAAATGAAGAGCAAACCTGGTTTGCAAAAGAATAATTATTTTAATATAAACAATAATTTTGGTTTTAAAAAATTCAACTGTTTCAGGCATTTTTTACATAGTATATCTTATTTTGAGAATATGCCTTCAAAATTAATTATTATGTATGGAAAGTTAATTTTGTTCCTAAATTTAATTAATTTTAGATTTTGCTCATCTTTTAAAAACTTAATTTCAAGAATTCAGTGACATCTCTGAAAACTTACAATTTTTTTAAGTGCTAAATTTAAAAGATATCTCATGAACTCAGAATATAAGAATTCTGAATAGTTTCATTAAGTTGTGCTGGCACTTCGTTAAGTCCAATGGGAAATACAATTTTTCACTCGAAAGCTGAACTAACGCCAAGAACTTGGCGAAGAAAATGTTTTTGGCAAAGTGCGGAATTGTACTGTCATGGGCAGGACTCAAACTAACCTCTTGGAGGGTCGCCAAATTGTGCAAAGTTGCGAACTTTGTGGGAATTAATTTGTTCAACTTTTGCTGATATATGTATGGAATTGAGCGGGAAGGGTGTGTGCGTAGTTGTATGACCGCTAAGACCGCAATAAACCCACATGAGCCCTGGAAAATGATGCCGAGTGCCGGCCAGAGAAACCAATCTCACAAATCACATCGATAAAGCGCCAAAGGCATGCAACCCTTTTCGCCGGCTCATCGAGTTGAAAAAGGGGCACATACATAGTACTTGTATATGGCCGCTATAAGCCCATCTTAATTACACTTTACAGGGTAACCCTTGGGCCGGTGCCTTGCTGGGCAGCCCACCCACAACGGTCGACCCGAGGACGAGGACGAGGCCGAGGACATGCGACACAATTAAGCATTCATGGGCGGGCTCATGGTTGAGCTTAAATTTTGACATTTTGCTGTTTGTTTTGGGTCGCAAGGATATGTACATACGTAGATATGGTTGCTCGATTTGGTCCATAATCAGACACACGTCCTGTGCCTTTTTGTTGATCCTGGCGACCATTTTATAATGTGTATATAGCAGCTTAGTGCACCCCAGAGACTCATTGCCGCCGGCACTAAACAATTTTATCATTTTTAATCATCAAAGTGGATTTCAGGGGTAGCCTCCTCTCTTCTCTCTTCTGCCAGTCCCAGTTCCTGATGACACACACTCGGATTAAAAACTCATATTAAGTTATTATCGGGCGACAAATATTAGAACGGGAGTTGGAGTTGAACAATTCATGGCTTGCTGGCAAATGCTCTGAACCCTGACTCCGCTCACATTTTGGCTCGGTCTCTTTAAAGCCATTGTCGCTGCCAAATAAAAATTCATTCGCCGAGTGCCACAACAGAGCGAAAATATCTCAGCGTACTCGTATGTATAAAACATTGGCTGCCAGGAACGGGGCACGACTTGAACAAAGGATTGCTGCCAAATTGGTCTTGGCCAGCCAGCTGGAGCGGGAGCAGGAACGGGTACGGGGCAGTGCTCATGGTTAATGCATGATTTAATGTAATTTGGATGCTTGCACGCATTCTACAGTCGCCATAGCCATCGTTGTCGTTGTTGGCCAGGCCAGCCAATTTGGCAGCGCATCAACACGCCATTTGGGAACCAGAGCCGGAGCTGGATGTGGAGCTGGAGATGGAGCTAGTACTTGGCGCAGGTGCGGCGTGGTGGGGCGCGTTGTGGCACGGCCTGGCAGAGCGACTGCCTCAGCTGGGGCATTGCGCAAATTTCCATTAATGGTCACATCCTTGGTGGCAAATTGGAATCAGTTTCAGCGGCACATAACTCTGCCCCGACGGCTACTTAACTGCCGTTTATAGCCTTTGGCTGCATGAGTGGAGATGCCGCCATCCACGTCGATTGTTCGTGCCCCTTGCTGCTTCCTGTGCTGCAACACCTCACAGGGCATTGAAGGGCCATTGTCTTGGCCATGTCGGGGATAAGCTAATTTGATAAGCTATTGCCTAAGTCTGAAAACTAAGTATGCAGTACTCTTGAGCAATGTTCTTTAAATTCTTTACTTTTACCGGTTCTAGGGCATTTTATTCTCACAGCTATAAACGTAAGTAAAAGACAATGGGCTGACTTTTTTCCGCTGGTTTTATACCCGCTGACTGATTTGCCATTACTAAACGATGTATTAATAAGCAATGATTAAATTTAAGAATCTAGTTGCCATAGGAATGATCGGTCAAAAACTATGTTTTGGTATGAAAAACTTTTTTGAAGATATCCCAAACTGAGTCCTTGGAAAGTTTATACAATCTGACCAAATTTGGTCAAAATCGGACTACTATATCACATAGCTGCCATAGGATCGGGGGAAAAATGAGTTTTTGTATTACATCTATAAACTAAGTGGGAGTTTTATTATACTTCATATAGTTCCCTATCAGACGCAAATTTAGTTTTGTATAAAAAAACTTTGCTGCTAGGGTATATAGTATATAGCACGCCAAGATAGCCGTTCTTTTTTGTTTTTTTTTTTATTTCGGGCCATTTAATTTAATTATTAAATTTATTGAAGTTTAAATTGCATTAAACAATGGAATTCGTTTGAAATTACATTTATTCAGTAATTTCGTCTTGCATTCCATTTGCTATTTTCCATTTCCATTGCCCTGAAAAGTCCTTGCTCCCTCTCTAGAACAAGTCATGTTCATTTAATTGTCCATTTTCAAGCTCAAGTTCCACGTGCCGAGCAAAGTAAAAGTTTTAGGTGCAAATGTCGTAATTGCAACACGTTCAACGTGGCCCGTTAGGTCCATTAGGTGTACAAACTACAAGGAGTACGAGTGGATATACAGATACTATCCGTATCTGCAGCCTGTTGTGACTCACAATTTTAGAATTAAAACCCGAAATGCATAAATTGCCGTAAACCGCAAGAAACTTTGGCCGTGCCTCGACTTCAGCCTGGCCCGACCGGGGCTGACAGGGCTGCCTTTTTAGCCTGGTTGGCCTGGTTGGCCTGAAGCGGAGCGATGGCTCCTCCGGCGCACAGACAACAGATGGAGACGCTGTCGAAGACGCAGGCACAAAAAGTTGCTTAATTTAATGTTATTTGCGTTTTAGCATATAAAGAATTTTGTGTCTTAATCTTTTGACTTTGCGGCGAGCTCGGGAGCGTTCTCTTCTGACGCTTTGAATATGCTAGTACTATTTATGCCTCAGACGTGAGCCGTTTGCCGAGAGAATCGAGAATCGGGAATCAGGAGGCGAGCATCGGAGTGCTAGCCAGGGACTGCCGTGACTGGCTGCACTTTGGAGATCTCCGCACTGAGAAGCTGTGTTTGTGCATCACAAAAAGGGATGCAAATTTATTTCTTCATTTGCATATTTTAAGGAGCTCAATCGATATATATTTTCGCCATCTTGGCCGCCTTGCTTGCCAATATTCATGGGCCCCGCACGAGGCTCCTTTGTGGACTCAAGTCAGCTTGAACCGAATCCCCAACCCAGCCCAATCTCTCACCCGAACCCTTCCTTCTGCCTGCTTGATGAAACTTTATGAACTTTGGCTTTGCTGCTGCGGAGTGTACTATAAATTTTGGGACGTTCGCCTGATTGCCATTCGCGTTGTTGTTATTGTTGTTGTTGTTGTTGTTGGCCTCGTCGTGCATGTAAATTGTATCTGTATCTTTTCAATTGTGCGCAATCAGCGAAATTGTAACGCAGCTCGTTTTTCACCAGCTCCAATGTCGCCTCCGAGTGTCCAGCCTCCCGCTCCAGCTGATCCAGGCAGATCCAACTGCCCTGACGCATTATGGCCGTAAATTTCTCGGCATTCCCCGTAAGATCGAAAATGTTTTAATTAAATTTACGAAAAAGGCTATCGTTGACATTTATTCTTTTGTGCAAATGCATGTGGGAGTTTTCTTTATAATACCTTTGTAATAATCATTCAGTTAATTAGTGAATGAAAATGTCTATCACAAATAATACTTATACGATCGTAATAATATATTTATTACGTTTATTGACAACTGTACTGTACATAAATAAAACTTTACAAATTGGAAAAATATTCTTAATACTTTCCCACTACATATTCAATATTCTTAAAGTGGAATATCTCAAAAGATTTAGTCGTCTACCGATTTTACCAATTGAGTTTTAGGAGATATTCCACTTTTAAGCGTATAATTGTTTTAATTTTTTTACTGTAAGCATAAGTTTCCATAACTCTAAATATTGTAGAATTAAAATTAAATATTGTCTATGCTATTAAATGTTATTTAAATACAGCAAAAAATATAAATGGGTGCAATCAGTTGGTTATCTAAATCAGAGAAGAACCATAAATGGATGACTCAGAATGACATTTTAATAATTGCGTATTCCAAATATACAAAATCCGGCATAAAATTATGCGTGAACCCCCTGAGAGCATTACTTGGACCTGGGCACATGCGCTGCGGCCTCGACCAACCATAAATCGCATTAAAATGCGGGGCATATCCTTATTGATTTATAATTCGAGTTGGAATCGACTCGGCGATACTCACTAATAACTCATTTAAGGCGAACGCCGTGCGAGGAATCGAAAGCGATTATGCAAATGGCCAACGGAGGGGCAGGCCGGAGGGAGTGCGCATAGAAGAAAACGCGTCACGTGGCCCATAAATATCTGCGAATGCTTCTAATAATAGCCCAGTCGAGGACTGTATCTTGGGACACTAATGAAGCGTCCACGATTGAGGAACCATTCGGCTTGCCATTTGCATGGCCGCCGTCAGCTGCCACGGCCAGGAGTCGCGTTGAGGGCTGTTGGGTTGCGTTTTTAAATTTTAATCTGGCGAAATTTATTTCACACTCGTTGCATGCACGCGAACTCCCCCAGCCCCGCTCGCCCACGCCACCCCTCGCATGTGCAATTGTGTCAACGGCTTCCGGGCGTATTTATGAGCTTCGGACCTGGACATTTGAGCCATGTTGATGTTGGCCATGTTGGTGTGGCAAATTGAAACTCGGCTTTAATTTCAGTGCGATTCTCATTTTGCACAGCAGCGCCGCATCGTAAATAATGCAATTACTCATCCGCGTTGCAATCTACTGATAAAAATATTTAATTGGCTTTTTACATTTTTTGCCGCCGCTGAACTGAAAAATCGAATAGCATTTTGCCACCGCGCATAAATCCTTGCATTTTTTCACTTGCCGATGCAGAACCTGATAAATAATTTAATCGAAATTTTTCCATTACACAGCAAAGCAGAAAAAAGTAAAAATCACGCACTTCATTTAATTTTAATTTATAATGACGCCGCCGCTGCTGCCTCTGCCGCCGCTAGCTGCCTGTCCAGCCCCGGCCATGTTTTATATCTAGGAAGGCTTCGGGCCATTTTGCAGTTCGGCTCTAGCCGTGGACTGTGTTTGGTAAGAGGCTCTCGCCCGCCCATTGACAGCGATCTCATCTTACAGCGTTGCATGTTGCAGTTATTTTTATAACTAAATTATATACGCCAGTCTTGCTGCCCACGAGCTTGACTCAGCTCAGCTCAGCTCAGTTCTGTTTAGCAGTCTCGGTCTCAGTCTCAGTTGTAACCTCGGTATTGGCCTGGCCCATGGGCCAACCAGTGCCGGCTCAGGCGTCTGTTTCCTGCTCGATTTATGGCGCACAAGGAGCGCGAAACCATAAACAGCTTTTATGGCGTTCTACTGGATTATTGCCAGCTAGGCCCAGCCTCAGCCTCAGCCTCAGTCTCAGCCCCCACCCTGCCAGCGATCCTTTTGATTTAATCAATTCGATAAATTTGTGGCCCACGTGCAATTGTTTTCCTTGTTTCTGAGCACCTCGCATTGAGTTTCAATTAAGTATCGAGGTTGTTGTAGCTGAAACGCTTTTCTATGTACCCCAAATGATTCGAGGAATGGGAAAGTTAAATAAATTAAAATACATTTTTTAAATATAATTTAACTAATAACTAACTGAAGTGAACTGCAAACCAATCGACGCTACTATCGTCTGTATCGATGGTTTATTATTTTCCGCCCTATCGCTAGTTTCTCACTATCACAATAGTATTCATATTTCCATACACATCGCTATTTACTTAAAATTCCAATAGGAAAACCAAATGTTTATTATAATTTATTTCAATTTATTGTTTTAATTACAATATGTTTAAACCGCGAGCCTTGGTTGCTCTGGCTAAAATCTTTGTAACCTGACATTAATTCTAGTTTACGATCTACCAAAATATAAACAAAACATAAACCAAAAAAATTTTAGTATAAAAAAGCAGCTTTAAAAGCACTTGAAAGCTTTATTCAGGATTGAATGTAAGCTGAAAGCTCGATCATTTAATACTACTCTGCTCTCGCTCTAACTTTACCGTTTGGAAAGCTCGTTAGCTTTATGTTTGTTTTAGTTTATTTTGCGAATCAGTGATTTTAGTGTCCAACACGCCCCTGAATAAATACGAGTAATATTTTGTTTATCTTCTAGTTAGGCCAGTGCAAGTAATTCCTTATGAAACCGAAATGCATTTATTGGCATTTGTATAACGAGAAAAATGTACTCATGCTCGTAAACTATGCTATATGTACCATAATCCGTTTGGTGGTCTCACTTCCGAGGAAAACTCTGAGGCACAGTTGTTGTTACATTTGCTGTAACTGGTTGTGGCAATGTTATGTCGTGTTGTTGTCCTGTCCTGTTACAGTCCCTGTGCCCCCTTAGGTTTATTCATGACGCATAAATCTGGTCGGCAACACTTTATGCGAATACACAAACAACACGCCACCACTCGCCATGTACTCCTCGTAAATTTCGCAAGAGTAACTTTTTTACGAAATTAAATCTTGTTACAGCAACAACAGAGACTCTATATGTATACCATACCTACATACATATATGCTTATATATATATATATATATATATATATATATATATTTATGTGCTGGTGTTGGTTACTACGCAAGTCGCCGCGCGGTCGTCTTAGGCCAACTTTTTGGAGCCAAAACTGAAATCTGGTCAAGCACTGAGTGGTGCCATTGAGGCGAGGGCAAAAGCGAAGGCGGGTGGTGGTGTGCCTGTTGTTGTTTGGTGGGTGTGGTGTGGTGGCCTGGGCATACGCGTGTTTATTGCGCTGCTGCCTGCCAGAGGCGCAGATTTACCATTCGAGCAGCCGTGCCACATAAATTGGCAACAGCGGCCATGCCCGGAAGGAGCCAGGAGGAATGGGTGGGCGGACGCAGCTTGCGTATGAAATACGAGGCTGCTCTAGGATGTAGGATCTATACGAGTATTCGCAGCATTCAAATTGAAGAAACAACATTGTCAGCCATTCGTTTTCACTGACGTTGCATGCGGCATGCGGCGTGCGGCATGTGGCATGTGGCATGTTGCAAGGGCCAAAACAAGAGCATAACGATGCGGTCAGCTAATTGTTAATGCACTCGCCATTATGGCCACACAGCAGCAACAACTCGTAAATGTAAAATGCATTTTAATTAACCCTCATATATTTCACTTAAAACATTTCAATGCAAATTGCCCCCACTTTCCCTGTGGGGTAGGTGCTCTGTGGGTGGGGCTGGCATGAACGGGCGGGTAGCGGGGAGTCTGCTGCCCGACTGCGGGTCCAGCCCCAGTGCCATGGGCTCTGCCGGCCACATTAAATGTAATTATTGGCACAAATTGCGTGTTTAGGATTAATTATGTTATGGATAGGCTAATAACGCGCTTCAAAGTGCAAAAAACCACATTTCAAATTATGTGCCGCTTTAAATGCACGTTGATTGGTGGATTTCCCATTATAGCAACTAACCACACGTTCAAATAGAGTCCGATGTCTGCGTGAGCTGCATTTAATAAACTCGTGCCTTAAATACACAACAAATTTGAACAGTTCAGCTCGTTTTATATGGCTAAATACATGCAGAATGATCTGAGTGTGGGATTATATGCAGTGGGGGAGATCAAGACATTTTTAAATACACAACACATGTGGTTTTGATATTCCGAGTTAAAGAGACAGATCCAGATTATCTAACTCAAATTCAATGTTTTTTATGCACGATTCACATTTAACATTAGAGATTGAAGATATCGCCAATAGACCAATTTGTTAATAAGTCTATTTCTAATAGATGTTAGTAAGTTATGTAATAACAGTTATTAAAGATATAATTTATAATTTTAGTAAATTATAAAAGGATATTTTTTATTACATGGTATTTATTATATGAAAGATATGACTTATAGGTATCTACCAGTCAGGCTTAAATTAAGATTAAATGCATTTCTTTAAATTAAATATTTAAAAAATTAATATACAGCTTACGTGCAATTGAATACAACTCGAAAACACATTTCCGTAAAGCCTCTATTTTATTTTATTTTTCTCCAAGTGTCCGATCACATAAAACCAATTAGTATTTACGCTTTTATGTTCCTGTATTCGTTCATTGTCATTGAACATGAAGCCCGACACTAGATATTGAATGTTGACCAGAAACAGAGGCTGGCAGATACAATCTGGTGACTATAAAATACACAGGTTAGAGGTCAAGTGACTGCAGCAGAGTTTGAATTTGTCAGGGACTTGCAACAACTGCAACACACGAGGACGATGGCGACTGCCACAGCTGACGCCATCAGAGGACGCTCCATTCGAGCCAGATTCGAATATGCACCTAATAAATTGGGTCTAGTGACCATAACAAAGTCTTTTGGGGACTGGAAGCAACTGAGTGAGGCTAATGATATAGTGATATGATATAATGATATATTGAGTACATCTGGACTGCCTGGGCAATTATCATTATTCAAGAGCTAGCCTTTAACATACTTACATAACTCTAATTCAGAAAGGCAGGTTGCATCACTTTACACAACTAAAAAGCCGAGCCAAAAAATAAATCATAATTATTATCATTGCCTTGTGAGGTTTATGATACAGGGGGCAGCCTTGAGCTAACCTTGGCAGGCTATGAGCATTATTCATGGGCTTGACTTTCACATTTCTCTAATTTCAAATGACAGGTTGCATAATTTTCCACACCTAAAAAGATGAGCCCAGAAAATAAATCATAATTATGGCCTGGGGCGAACAAAAAACCAAGCCAAGGTTAACCATAAGGTTTGGGCAGGTTCTCAATGCATTTGCAGCTCATTAAAAACGCACAAGTGCGGCCCAGTGAGTGCGACAAAAAGATTCATCAATATCTGGGCAAATCTCTTATATAATATCTGTATATCTGTCTCACTCTCGCAAAGGTGAGCCTTGCACCTTTTTAATGGCCGCCGGTGTTGATGAGTTGACCTTGGTGCGAATTTTAGCGGAAATTTTGAGCAGACGTTTTTTTACGATCTTTTTATGGCGTTTGCCAAAAAATAAAAATAAAAAATATATTCCCGCCGCGTTTCACGGCGCGTAGCAAACAGTTTTGGATTTGGTTTTTTAGCTGCAACCTCTGGAAATTTATGATTTATGATGATGTCCGTGACCCTTTAGCAAACAGGCAAAGATCGCCATCAGGCATCAGGGTTCGGTGTAGGGATCGGCGACTGCTGTTTTGTAAACACTCAGTATGAATCCCAGTATCCGGCTGCTTGGACGTGGCGGATTAACTAAGAAACACGCGGCGGCAAACAACATCTTACAGAGAAACCAAAATGAGTTAAAAATTAAGAAAATATGAGAAATGTTGTAACCAACACATGTTAAGGAGCTCCTAGGAAAGAGTGGTGAAAAGTGTCTCTGATGTGCATATGTGAATGATGTGTTCTACATTCTTACTCCCAAAACTGTATTAAAATAATGCGGTAACCTTTTTTTATTGTGTGCCCATAATTCAAGGAGTCACAGTCACAACAATTGGAATACTAAATACAAGGAGCGGGTATGTTCATTAAAGTTTATTTTAAAATATAAAATAAATGTATACGGGCTATTTAGATCGAGTTGACGAAGATATTTACGACCCAATAAAAACAACAACATAAATACCCGACTACAAAACTCCCTGTACCCAGGTGAAAAGTTTCCAATCGCATCTTCGTACACTTACACATACACACACACATACGCACACGCACAAGCCATATGGCTATATAGCGCAATCCAGGCATTTTAAGTTGTGGCTGTGCTTCTTCTTCCCCCGCGCTGAAACACTGAATCTTCTTTCGTGAACTTCCGTGTTTATTATCCGATCGACTTGAAATTTGAACAGTAGATTAAAAGTGACCAAAGTATCATACATACCAAATCCCAAAGCTATAAAAAGATGGTAAAATGGTTTTTATCGCATAGCTGGAAAATTAGGGAAGTATCTCAAATCTAAAATAAACTTCCAAATTCCAAATTTGGTGTCTCTAGCTCTTATAGTTGCTGAGATGCTTGCGTTCATACATACGGACGGACAGACGGACATACAGACGGACATGGCTAATCGAATTCTCTTTTGATACTGATCAAGAATATATATACTTTATAGGGTCGGAGATGTCTCCTTCCGCCTGTTATTTACATTTGCACAGATTTAGTACCCCTTTTTACCCATTTTATGGGTACAGGGAGTAAAAATATACCAAGTATATTCCAAGAATATTTACTTGTTCGACTCTTTTAATACAAAGATAAATCTCTGTTTTTAAATTAAGAGGATAAATCTTGCTTCTGTTACATGGCAAGAGAAGAAATCTTAGAAATCTTACTAAAAATCCGAGTATAATATTATTCGTATCTGATCGTGCAATATTTGGCATTGCCACGACTTTTTAAATTAAATTCTGCAATCTAATTTTATTTAAAAAGTTTTTTGAATTGTTTAAAAGAATTGCAGAAATTTCTGCACAAAGAAATCAGAAAAGGAGCTGATACAACAAAATGAGATCCTGAAATAAATCACAGAGGTAGCAGATTCATCTGATGAGCGACTCGCAACATTTCTTATTCTCATGCCTTTCAGAGGTTGTGTTTTGAGTAATTCCGCGGAATACGCAACGGAGCAGCCATGAATTCCTTCAGGCTTCAGCCTCTTCTGCTTCCCCAGCAAGGGCCAAAGAAATCTGAAAAGAAAAGAGGAACAGAAACTAAAGAAAATCTTAAGAGAGCAATAAACAACATGGTTGACAATCTTAAATCTTGCAACTCGCAGGGCACCGCAACAGATACAGATACGAATGCGAATGAATGTCGCAGCCATTATGGAACGTTCTTGTTGTTGTTGTTGTTTCTGTTGCTTTAGACATTTCTTTTGAGTAGCTCGCTCTGTTGTCGTGTTGCGACCAACACAATCACAATTCCAACAAACCCAATGTCTGCTGCGGTCATTGCTATGCTGGAATGCAGCAGCAACAATAACAACAACAACAACAACAAGAGCAACATCGAATTCGAGCCAGGCCAGGTTTAAAGGCTTGGCCTGGCCACATCCAGGCCGAGACCCAGACCCATGGCCCATGTCTCTTAGGTAGAAATAAGGCCGCACCTACCCGCGCTCCCTTGCCTGCTCCAAAATTGTATTCTCTTGGGTCTGGGTCTGGGTCTGGGCCCGGGTCTTGGCCTGGCCAGCTTGGCGTTGCTTTTCTTGTTGTTTTGTCTCCTTTATGGCTTCTTTTCATACCCTTTATCTTTATCTGTGATTGCAGCCAGATTTTTCTTGCCGTCGTCGCACAGTGGGCCCAATTGATTGTTTTGTGGCCAGCCAGAATTCCTGCGTAATTTAAAAGACGCAAGAAAGGAGTTTCGCAAATCAAAGTTCAATATTATTACAATTTTTATTTAAAGTACTTAATAAATTAATTAATATTATGTTTGAAAGTTTACATACAACATTAGGTTTTAAATATTTGAATTTAGGCTTTTATTAATTTCAACTTAGCTATATTTGGCATATAATGCATTAAAGACAATTTCAAAAAGCTGGATTATTTAAAAATATGAATATTAAATACATACATATATGCAATCGAACTGCTCTATAGCGAATATTTCTTCTACATTTTTGTTAAATTTTACATATATTTATTAAGCTTCATTAAAAGTTTTCTCCATAGCGAAGTTTCGAATCGAATTCGATATAGAAAATTTCAATTTCAATTTCGTATACCTTAAATTTTTGTAACACATTTCCATCAGAGGCCCCACAGTGCGGCAGTTGCCTTTATGGGGTCAAATTTTCTTGCTTTTCAGGTAAGGCAAAGAAATGAATTTTCTCCGTTGCTTAATTTCGATGCGGATATCGTGTGGCAGCGTCTTGGCCATGGCTGATAAGCGGCACGCACGCTTGAGTTATGGCTGCCAAGTCATTAAGTTAGCCAACCCGTTAAGAGGATCATAATTGGAAGATAGTTCAAAGCAACTCTTCCTACTGAAAAGCTGTTTAACGACATTTTAAACACTTGTACTTTGGGGCATTCCTGCAGCATTAAGATTCAATAAACACCAATGATATAAAACACACACAATCACGCACACCCACACACCCACAAAACACAGCAACCAGTGATGCCGACAGACACAAAAGCATTTGGCATTTGATGTTTATTTAATTTGCCGCAATTCATAACAATTTCGTTTACGACATTTTTACTACTCGGAACAGCCGTAAACATAATGCGGCTGTCGATTTGTTTGATGCCACAAGTCACGAGCCACGAGCCACGAGCGGCATCCCCAACTCCAATCCCGTCTGGCCTTATGAGCCACCTTGAAATACACGACCCCTGCTCCAGCTTGGCTCCTTGCCCGTGCAATGCATTGGTCTGGGCCAGTGGCAATTAAACGCCAAGTGCAGTCGTCCACCCCTCGTCAGCACACCGCACCCCGCACCCCGCTGCCCGGCGATTTATGTGCGTTTTATAGATCGTAAAAGCAACACTAACACACAACAAGGCCGTTGATTTTATGATGTGTTGAATAGCAACAGGGCCAGGACGACTGCCAGGCACTTGTCATCATCCTCACCTCAGCCTCAGAGCCTCAGAGCCTCAGAGCTGGAGACGGCTGCGGTGTCTCTTTGGACCGCGTCTCTGATTGGACTCAAGTGCAAGCGCCATCGTAAAACTCCGGGTAATGTCTGAAAAAGCCGTAAGCCGACTATAAACAAAAGTGTTGTGTATTAGAAAAATGTTTGTGTTTCTTTGTTCAGTGTCGTCAGATTGTGAGCTCTTTGATTTGATAGGGATAATTATGTGTTATGCTATAAAAGTAACATCAAATCCCCAAACATCCAGACAGCTCTATGATTGAGTGATTGAATTTATCTTTGATTTATGGGTGTGATAAAAATTTCATATTGAAGACATTGAGACAAAATTAGTATTCTTGACACAAACACAATAATAGCTAATTTATTAAAATAAATTCTTATAAATATCAAATAAATAAGGTAATAAATAAAATACAAGTTTTGTAATTATAATATCTATTCAGTACTACAAGACTAAGATTCTAAATTATTAATTTTTAATTTGTATTATTCTTTACATAAAAATCGTAAGAAAAGAAATAATTATTGTGATAACTTTGCATCTCTTATTTATTCTTTGTCACACATGCATATTTATATGACACTCGTTCTCTTACTTACTTTAATCTGTCTAGTCGTAAATGATTTTCAAAAATGTATCTTATATTTTAAGATTTCAAATCATTGGAGCACATTTTCATTCCAGAGTATCTCGAGTGCATTTGCGGCTAATAATTAAGTGAAACGCAGAAACAACAGAGCAAATACAGACATAGTATCTATAGCCATATCCATATCTATATCGTGTACGGGCTCCATTATTAAGGCAGCCGAAGACGTGTTGATAAGCAGTGCCAGTGCCACTGCCAGTCGCAGTTCCCCAGTCCCCCAGTTCCATTTACAGAGGCAGACCCATAACCAGATCCAATACGGACCCACGTAAGAGACACGGCTGACAGAGAACAATTGAACTAATGACGTGACTATGGACAGTCGTCGTCGGTCAGTTGTTCATTCGTTCATTCATTTGGTCATTCAACAGACTGGCCAAGTTCCAGTGCCAGTTCCACTCCCGGCTATGGCTGTGCCTCATTGTTATCATTTGGCAGGGCAGCGCGGTGGCGAGACTTATGCCTTGAAAGTGTTGTTAAATTACGCCAAATTGCTTAATTCCAATAATGAAACGGACCGACCAGCGCCTGGCTGGGCCACTCAATGAAATTATAAATTTTCGGTCAAGTTGGAGCCTAAATGATATGCAAAGCGCATGAAAATGAAGCCTCATCCGCGAATTCAATTTTATTTCTGTTTCGGTTTCGGTTTCGGTTTCTGTTTCTGTGGATTGTTCAGGCGGCGATCGCACCTCATTGCAAACGCCTCGAACGCCTCGGCAAGACAATTCCCGGAGCGGGTTCCAGCTCCGATTCTTGGCCAGACGGCAGCGCGACGAGGGACGTTTAATGGGGCTATCCAATTGGTCGTTAATGTTGCTTTTTATTTGGTTTTTATTGTGTCTGTTGTTTTGTTTTTTGTTGCTCTTGTGTAGACTTACTCAATTTTATTATTGTTTATTTATGCGATTTTAAATAATGAGCCGCAATTCCAAAAGATAAGACGCGGCCTGTGAACTTTTTTGCCGCACGTTGATTTACTGCCAAATTATTTATTGCCGGGACGCGGGTTGGGCCGGACTTTCAGTTTGGATTGTTTCAACTACTTTGGTAATATTTTATTGATCATTCATTGTTTGTTTTGTTTTCTTCTTCTCCGCTTGTGTATTTAAGCACTATGAGCTTTTTGTTAGTTTCTGTGGCAGATAAAAACAAACAAGTCCAAAATCTTTCTGAAGTTTTTGTTTATTTATTGCCGCCGTTATCGTGGGCGTATGCGTAATATTTCATCAATTTCTATTTGTGCCACAAAGTTTCATGAACTTCGTGGGTGGCTTGAGTTGGCTTGGAATATCAATAGAGTCTATAGAGTCTAACAGTTTACGAAGCCGTTTTTCATAAGATAAGACTGTGACTTTGCAGAGATTAAATTTGGACAATCGTGGAATAAGTCTGGAATAAAACCAATTAAATTACTTTCGGTTGAATTAATTAAAGTTAGTCTTATTTGAACTCTCGAGAATCGCTGCATTTGTTCTGAGTTAGCTTAAATATTTTTAAATATATGTATATAGTTTGTCACAAATTTGAATGCTAAGTAATAATGACAATGAAACGTTAAGGAAATGCCGCAATAACTTAAGGGATGTAAAAGAAAACTGCAATCGAGAGTCAGGGATAGTGAAAAGCAAGGCTAATGATCTATGAATATTATAAACAATTATTTATACAAAAATTTCCCTCTCAAAGGAGTTTTTGTCACAAAATGTATAACGTATTGAAGGAGGTGGCTGCGGCGCCAGAAGTCGAATGGACTTAGCGATGTATCTATACAAACTAGTCTCAGTTTTCAATGGGAACAATTGGGTTGTTATATGTAAATATCAAAGTGTTTCCCAGAAAAACCACCAATTGTGCCTTTTATGTGTAGAGTCAAATCAGAACACTATATCTTACACTGCAATCGGTCAAAAATTGAGTTTTTGCATGAAAATCTTTAATGGATGGCATATATCCTCGGTTCGCCGAAGATAGATATTCTATATTGCTTATATCGAATAGCTATAATTCTTTTAATGTACTTTGAATTAGCAGGAAGTTTTTTACTGTCCATTTGATCAACCACTTTCAAAGCTAAGTGCCAAGTCAGCGGCTCACGTCCTCGTTGATGTTCAGTCCTCTGGATTGTGGGGAATACTTCTGTAGGCATTGCTGGGTTAGCGCGAGGCGTTGGCCACGAAGGCGTTCAATGTACGTCGGCTACAACATCCACAACAACAGCAACAACAGCAAAAACAACGTCCACGGCAATTGCGAGCTGGTCTTGTGACGTTTGTTGCCACTTTATCATGGTCGCGTATCATAATTTAGGCGAAACGCATGCAAACAGACAGACGGACGGACAGACGGGCAGACTGATGGACATACAACGCGTTACTTACACCCACACTCGCTGGGTTGTTGTCACGCTAACAACAACAACAACAATGACAACTGCAATGAATAAAATTCGTTGACATTTGTTGCGCTGACTAAGCAGCCTGGCCTGAACGGGCAAGGGCAGCGGGACGATTGGGGGGCTGAACGTGTGCAATCGGGGCCATGCTTAGATGCAGATGCTCAAGCAGATAATGGACAAAGCGTCTGGCCACGCCCTCCACAGCTCCCCCCTTGCAGCAGTCATTGACTTCCTGCGACATGTTGTTGTGCTAAAAACTCGTATTAAGTATTTAATGATTTTGTTTTCATTATGCGGCCCAAAAATGTCGACAGTTTACTGGCCATTGATTAAATGGCCAGCCACTGCCCCGTGTCCTCCGCTGGGGCCAACTGGCCAACAGCTTTTGGCCAAAACACTGAAATTAGTTGGCATTTTAACACGAACACCTGATGCAAACTTCGGGTCCTGGTGCTGGCTTCCTGCAGTCTCCGGTGAAATGGGCTGGCACTAGTATCTCTTTAGTCAAATGGATTATATTATCGACTACAGGAGATGTGGGGGGGCGAGGGCATGGGCAAGAGCAGGTCGTGTACGTGGCCAGTCATTATCGATGGTGCATGCCACATCAGCAGCAGAGCCAGCAACAGCAGCAACAACAATGGGTTATTGAACGATAATTCCATTTAAGCAAATGTTCGCGCTGAGCACCAGAATGGTCCAAATTATAGCCTGCATACCCTGTTCCCTTTACGCCGCCCCCTGCCAGTTGTCTGCGGCCACATATAAATTAAAAAATGTAAAAGTTTCCTCAAAATCAACTCGATTGCAACTCTTTTTGCTGAAATGCGCGTAATAACAGACGCAACGAGAGAAGAACAGTACATATACATACAGAGAATACCCGTATCCCATTCCCACTTCCCATCCCCTGCTACATGCCCCTGCCCCTGCTCCTTTCCATCTCATGTGTGCGTTTGTCGCTGGGGAGCACAGCGTCCAATCCGACGAGAAGATGCATTTTCACTTAAACGTTTTACTCGTCGAATAATGGCTTTAATGACTTTAATGGCGTTCGGATAATTTGGCCGACGGGCAGCTGACCCGTCCCGTGCGGCCCCACCCCTCCCCCCTCTTCAGTCTTTTGCCTTAATTGACGAAAGTTGCGAGCCGCCGCTCCTGATGCAGTTCGTCCCCCTATGGCTGAAGAAATACCTGTAATTTGTTGTTGTTGCGCTTCATTTAAATTTTAAAATGCAGTTGATTGGCTCAGATACGTTGGGCTACTATCTAGAATAAGTATTCTGTATCATGAATATCTATAGGAGATCAATCACTAAATATTATTCATCATTGACCAACAGTAAAATATTACAGATAGCGTTTTAAGAATTTATCGCAGAAGAATATCAATTGTAGCGATCAGGGCTAAAGATTAATTACGCAATAATTAAAAGACCAAAATACTGGTATCATAACTCATAAGGACAATGCTGGCGGAGTAAAAAGATTAACAAAGCGTTTAAGCTGTTTAAAGATGCGCCCCTTATAAGCCTTCAGGATTTGTAATAAGTTCGTGGTCTAAATAATATATTTATGCAATAAAACTTAAACGAATTTCTTGAAAGAGACTAATTTTTTTAATCCTGTAAAAAATAAGGTAAATTTAAATAGTTTTGGATATTACAGATTAAATTTTGATTTGTATTTGATTCTTTTTATGTAGCAGTAGATTGGCTTTGCTTAAACTATGGCCAACTCAAAAGAAATAGCACTGGCTGCTTTGGCTGTATACATACATACATATGTCTTAAAGCTAGGTGGTATAATAAAGTTACAAATAATATGTTACAAATCTAGCATTAGTTTTGACTTAGAAATTGAGAACATAGGATGATTAATTCCTATTTCAAAGTACGCAACTGATTGATAAGCCAACATTTATATTTCACAAGCTAAGAATATTAGTTTTAATGAATGAACGTATCATTAATTTAGTAAGCAATCCAAAATCATATAAATAAGAGCGCTCTTAATTTACCTATATACTAGGAGTATAACTCTTAAGATATCCTGTACAATTGTCGTGAACAGATGTATTTCAAATGTATAGCATTAATTCATTCTTGAAAACTTGGCTGCTCAGAATTGTGTGCAAGTATTAGTCATCTGAAATACCTATCGTCATCTAGGGAGGTAATTCACACAATGAAATAACCTTGAAAAGTCGCAAGTGTTGAACGTTAAGAAAAAAGCAAAAACAAAAACAATTCAAAAACCAAAAAACAGGTATGACATGTACCAAAAACAGAGCCCGAATAAGAGATATGAAAAAAAAAATAGAAAAAACATCGAGACAAGGTGACACAAATCAAAAGGTGCAACATAAAAAATGGCATTGGGAAAACAGATAATTAGTGTGGAAAGTGGAAGAGGAAAGTGCCAAATGACGATGGCAATGGCGGCCGACGAGTGGAATGACATGAAACGACAACGGGATGCAAGTCTGGGGAGGTAGAGCGGGTATTTGTTGAGTGACAAGTCGCACATTTTCAAAAGAAATTACAAAAAAGAAAACACTGGAAAATAAACATAAATTCAGGGAGACAGAACCAATAGACCAACAGACAATTTCGGAAAGTGTAGAGGAAACTGTTGAACAGCTGCCAGAGGCAAGGGGAGCGGTCTTCATGCTGATGGACATGTGTTCTGGGCTCTCGGCTCTCGGCTCTCGACTCTCGGCTCTGACTCTGGCTATGACTCTGGGGCGGGACTGATGCCAATGCATTTCCAAATTAGTCAGAAGCGACTCGCAGAGAACTCAATTAAAAAGAAATTGATCGAGTTATCAGCAGCACACAGCGGACAAATACTTAAAAACGCATTTATTAAGAATTATTTTTGTTAATTGTTTACAAAAAACATTCCCAGCGTACGTTGCAGAATTTATAAGGCAGACCACCGAAAATGCGACTTTTTCATTAAAATTCCAGAGGCATCGAGCCGAACAAAATATAAAAAAAACACAACAAAAAAATGCTTTTATTATTTTAATTACCAATTTCGGGCGGACTGACAAACTCAGCTGGCACTTTGGCCAGTCGATATTAATTTCATAAAAATAACTTTGCTGTTTGTTTTTGTTCATTAATGTCCCTTACAGAAAACGTGTCTTTTGTTTCTCGCACAGCTGCGCCCCAAACGGGCTAAAATCAGCGGCTGCGAGGGAACTGGGGAAGTAACTGGGGACTGCGAGCTGCCAGCGGAATGTTTTCTTTATAAAAACTCCCAGCTGGAGCGCGACAGACATGCCAAACATTCATAGATAGATGCGCATTTGTGGCCCGTTCGATAAACATTTATTGGGCAATCCAATCACGGAATTCACGTTCGCAGTCGTGACAGTTTCGTTAAAATGCTTTTTGTTTAATTTTCTTTCCATTTTTTGGTTTTTGTTTTCCGTTTGGCTTCGACTGAAAACGATGTTTTGTGAATGAAAAACCAATAAATAAACAAATATGTGCCTGGGATGCCTAAAACGGAGCAAAAATATTGTCTTTGCTGTAATGTATTTTGAAAATTACTAAGATTAGATTAGATTTGTCTGAAGAACTCAATGCGAAATATTTGTAATAAAAAATTAATTTAATTAAAACCTACATAAGTGTGTTCAAGTAGTATTTTTATCTGCCACTTATATTTGTATGGGGACTGTTTTAAAAGTACTTCAGACTACTTCACATTAACATTAAACAAAGAAGCAATTGTGTAACCTTCTGACTTTAGCTACACGTGTTTCTTAATTGTTGGATTGTCATTTTAATAATAAGATCATACTCTTTTTTACTTCTAACTATTATAATAGAAATACCGATTTTTCAAAAATAGCTACACAGTTCAAATTTGAAGATACAGAATCAATAGTTAACAGCAAAGAATTTTAAAAAATTGCTTCGTTCAATTCACAAACATAATAATTTGTTAATCATGCTCTTGTGTAATATGCAATAAAGACAATCTAAGACAGGATAAACTATGTAATATAAATAAATTTTAATTCGTAATAATTTTTTTTTGGTAGAATGTATTTATTTTGTTCATTAAATTCGTATATTCATATTAATTTATTATTAAATATGTTGGCTCTGTCTATATAAACAACATTTTATGCGGTAATATATATGATTAAAATTAGAAAAAAATAATGACTTTATCTCGTTTATAAATCTTTCAAATCTAAGAGACTTAAGATTCCAATTCTATATTTATATTATAAGATTTTACTTCAGAAATACGGCTTAACAGTTATATCTAAATTGTGCTAATCTAGCCCTCTTAACGCACACATATTATCCGTCCGTTCAGTATAATACCTCCCCAAAACAAAACAGTATTTTTTACGATCCATCAACAGGGAGGCTGACAGCCATCAAAAGACGCAGACAAATTGTCATTTGATTCAATGAGGTCAACAGAGTACACAGAAGAAAATAACAGAACATGCTGCTCCTTGCTGGGGCAAGTCGGTGATTAGACGCATCATTTTGGGGCAATTTGTCACCACAGAACGAGCGACGGCAGGCAAATGGCCACTAAAAATCATTTAAAGCGAAATAAAAATATTTTTTATAGCATTTTTATAGTTGTTGCAACAATCTAATAACAATCCAAATAATTATCCAAACAAACAATTTCACCGACGCCAAAGCGACGGCAACGGCAACGCTCAGAGCCCAGTTACAGTTACAGTTGCTGCTGTTGCTCCGACGGACGCCGAAAATGAGCCATAAAACGGACATAAAACCCCAGTGCGAAGCGCTACTGCCACGCTAGGCCACGCCTCCGCTGCGACAGCGCTGCCGACGACGACGCGCATACGGAAGCCATAACGGCCATAACGATAACTCAAAGCAAATGGCGTGCGCAAGTGGGACAGATAGAGCGACAGTCGGAGAGCGAGTGGGAGAGAGAGGGAGCGAGTATGTACGCTTGCAAGAGAGCCAAACTGCGCACGTTAATGGCTGCGCATTAAGCACTCACTGGTTTGTCAGTGTTGTTGCTGCGGCTCCGCTGCTGTTGATGCTCTGCTGCTGTTGCTCTCTCGCAAGCACGACTCGCTCAGACTGAACCTGTGCCGGGGCCACGTGTCTCTCGCATTAAAACAAGTAAATCGCCAGTTGAGCATAATCGATACGCAGCTCGTTCTGATTTCATTCGTGAGAATTGCTTTTCTCACGCTCTTCGACTTTGGCAGCGCGCCGACGTCGCGTCGCTGGCGAAGTGGCTGTTGTTGTAGCCATAACTGTCGTCGTTTATAGCCGTTTTAAGTGCGACTGAGATGGCCTCATAATCGTTTGCTGAATGTTGCTCAATTGTTTGCCGTTACCGACGCTCTTTTTTGAGTTTGCTTAATTCCCCCCGCTGCGCAGCCCAAGTGCCCCTGGCATTTGCATGTTTGTTTGCCAACGCTGCCTAATGATGTTTGCGCGCATTAATTAGTATAGATTTAATTAGTGTGTTGTCCAGTGCTTGCCAAAGTTTCACTCCAGTCCTGCTCTCATCTCTCACTCCCACTCACACTCGTTGGCGCGCTTATCTCTCGCTCTCTTGGCGCTTTTTTTCGGGGGCGCTTTTTGCTGCTGCTCCAGCAACAACAACAAAAGCTCTCTCGCGCGCATCTGCCGACTTTGCACGGCTGCCAGAATGGGACATAAAATGTGCCAGGCAGTTAAAATGTAGATTTAAGTAAGTGGAAACGAGATCGTTACGTTGGCGCATAAAAATAAAAATCATTGTTGTTGTGCACTGATTGAAATAAGCAGCAGCCAAGAAAATCGCACCAGTTTTCCCGCCCCGCCACCCTACCGCCAGCCGCGTCTTTGCCGGCGTTCATTCGTGCCTTTTCACTCCGTTTTTTCTTTGAGTGGAAATGTGCGCGTGCTGAGTTCATTTCCTTTTTGGGGGGGACGAACATGTTGCGAGCGTTGTTCCCCCCATTTTGAGTTTTTGGAGGGAGACCCCTCTCTCTCTCTTTCTCTCTCTCACTCTCTCTCTCTTTCTCTCACTCAAGATCAATCAGCGCTCTAGGCCCACAATGGAGCCGCGGCACCTTAATAACACCTTAAACTTGTTTATTTCCAATATAGGGGGCTTTATGGAAGTTTCTTTATCAGCACTACGCTTGTGTTTCTCCCCCTTCCTCCTCCCCCTACCCCCGCCCCCGTTCTCAACTTTACTATTCATTAATTCTCGCTGCTCTTTTTTCGTGTTACTTTTAAAGATTCTTTTCATTTTCATTTTCATTTTATGGTTTTTATGCGGGGCCTTTATGACTTTTATGGGGTTTAGTGCGTGCCAAAAACGACAAAAAAGAAAAAACAACAACTTTTAATTGAATAATGCCCCAGCGGCCGCCGGCGTCGGCTTTTTGGTTTGTTATTGTAATTGTTGTTGTTGTTGTTGTTGTTATTGTTGTTATTGGCTGTTGTCTGGGGCGTTTGCGTCGACGCCCGCAATGGTAATTAGCCAGATAAACATTTAATTGGCAAATTCAAAATTGGAAACTTCCCTTAAATCCCATATGCATTTTAATTGGGTCAAGGAACTTAAGAAACGAACGCAACCAGCGCATCTTGAGCCATTTTTAGTAGAGGCTCAGTAACTTGATGAAAAGGGGTGGAGTAGCAGGAAGAAAAGGCCCAGGTCGTTAAGAAAATGTAATATATTTTCGCTGTTCTTAAATGTCTGTGGGGACGCATTAAAAACTAGAATGAGAGTATTTAAGTATATTGTATTTTTAAATATACTATGCCAGAAATGGAAATAGCTTTATTGAGGATATAAGAACTTCAACAGTTCATATAATAGTTTCAGCAGTGGTCGAAGCAGTCGACCAAATTCTACGTACAATAAAACCCACTTAATTGTTTCTTATTTATTTAAAAAAACAATTAAAGTTTTTTCTTTAATCTAGTAGGCATGTCTGTGTATTTTCTGTATTATGTCACCTTTACCACGCTATAACGGCAATATATCCAACCAATTAAAATTTTTAATAAAAGATGCACAGAGATTATTCAAATACTTTACGAATGGTATATGAAGTATAAAAACTGGTGCAATATTAAAGTCTTAAAAGTGACCATAAGATTTATGGATTATAGTGCACTAGAGTTGATTTAAAAGTATGAAATGAGCTTACCTAAAACTTGATGGACTTTCAAAGCTACTTTAAGGACTAATCAAATGTATTATGACAAAATTATAACTTTTCATTGGGAGTGCTCTGTTTTGGAGAAATAAATTAAGAGGATCTCTTAACAAACATCATTTCTCTTGGTAGCTGATGTATTCAGGAAACTCCGAAACTTAAACGTGTCTTAAATATACGTGGCTGTTTAATGTTGAAGGGTCCATTGAAAGTGTCGTAACTTTAGTCAGCGCAAGCTTTATGGTCCCAATAATTGGCTGTAGTTAAATGCAGGAAAAGGTAAATTAATAAATTGTATAAAAGGTAGAAACTTAATAATATAAATAATCAGCAAGTGCAACTTGTCGCACCGCGCACTTGCCTCCTGCTGCACCGCATAATTGCCAGCCCGGACGCGAACGGGTCGCATTAATTGAAGTTTTTAATATGCTTGCCCCCAATCTGGACACCGCACTCCGCTCTCCGCACTCCGGACGGTGGCAACTGCTCGCAGGGTCGGCAGACCATGGGGTGGACGGGAAGTGAGTGTAAACACGACATGAAATGTGGCCATTGCCAGCTACTTACACGGCTGCAACAGGAATTTGCGTGTGCAGCACATGCAGCTATCAATATGCCGCATGCAACATGCCACATGCCCGCTCGGGCAGCCGGACTTGGCTCTAGGACCCCCTGGCCAGCCAATGGCCAACTCCTTTGGCATGCCGCGCGTGTAAGGCTGCCAAAGGATGCAGTTTATGACAGGCACAGGCTCATGTAATTGCACGCAATGCCGTTGTCGTTGCCGTTGCAACACTCGCAGCCAGCGAGGAGTCGCCGACCTGAACGGGTCACAGGAGTTTCAATTTTTAAAAATTATGAAAACAGCAGAACGCAGAAAATGAAAAACAAAAAGCATAAAGAGAAAGAGCAAGAGCAAGAAAAAACAAACAAAGCACTCCGGACACGTCCTTGTTCTCGTCCTGGCCGCATGTGGCGTCTGCTTGCCTGCAGCGAGAGTCCATTTGCCACACCAAGTGCCACACGGATCGGTTACGTGGAATGTCCTTTTAATGGACTTTACACACTCCAACTGCGCCAGGACGCAGCGCGTCGCATCCTTTTACAAACCTTTTAGGTTGCACTCGTGTTCCGCGCCGTTTGATTGCCGTGAATTGCTGCCGCATGATTTTCATCCTTTTCCGCCGGCTCTTTGCTCCTTTTGTTGCCCTCGTCACAGGCACGTCATAATTTTCCCTGAGTGTCTGTCTATCCGTGTCCTGCCAGGCAATTACGGCACATTGTGAGAGCCAGGACCAGTTGCCCAGCAGCTGACCAGTTGCCCAGTTGACCAGCTGACAGATTCTTTGCGGTCATTAGCTGAATATGAAATGGAGAATTTTTGAAATGGATTGAATTAAGAAAATTGAGGGAACGACTAAGAGAATCTGTTAGCTTGCTTAAAATAACTGATTCTCTTAGTTATTAGTTTATTTAATACTTATAATTACTACAATTGATTATTATTATTATTATTATGGTTATATTCAATTGGTTGTTTTGTAACGTTGGAAACCCGTAGATAAGTCAAAGTTCTTATTGTTTTTAACTACTGACTGACGTACTTGTATCATTCTCTTATAATTTTTTTTATCACCCACCTTTGCTTATAAAATATAATTATCAAAGTTTATTTTTCTATCCAGATCTGTTCTTAGGCAATTTTGTATGAGAAGATCGGATAATATAAACGACAACTATTCACATAGAACATACTATATTTAAATTCGTTTAATTTGGATACTAACTAGCCATTTAACTGATTACTGTTGACGGATAAAATATCTTAACATTCTTGGTATTATCAGCAGGAAAGCCAGTCGAAAAGGACTTCTCGGTGCTAAGGACTAGCTCCTATGAACTCTCAGCTAAATAAAATATATTGCACTTACGTAAGAAATTTGGTTGATAGAGGACATTTAGAATCAAATTCAGATAACACATGCTTTCCCTCAAAATAATCAAATGCAAGGAAATTATAAATTAACTCAGCTGCTGCACTAAGTTCATATCAATTAATTCTTTAATTCGTCTTCGTAAGAAGTTTAATAATCGCCCAAAGCATTTTCTGTTTAAGCTAACTTCAAGACAACAAGTAATCCGGAAAATTGCTCTTATTCTATTCAAAAGGCACTTCAGCTATATACGAGTATGACCCCTGTCAGCTGATCAAGTTGACATCTCGTATAGTGGTGAGGATTAGTCGAGTGGCCACCGCCATGCCAAGTGTCCAATGCGGACTGTTAATGGGGCCACAGATGGGGCAATGGCGTTGGCAGTGTAAAAAGTGACGCTGAATTTATTACTGGGGCGTTATTTATGCGCTTATAGCGTTGCCAGTTGTTGGCCTTAGCACGTTGTCAAGTGTTTATCGTGGCCCGGACAACAGACGACGAATGGCGGACTCGGGACCTGGGCCCAGACCCGCGTCGAGTTCCAAGCGAGTATCAGCCAGAGAACTCAAATGAAACGAAATGAAATACCGAAAAAGCTTAAAATTAAATTTATGACTGCATCTAAATCATGCGACGAAAAAAAAAACACAGATGAAACAACAACTAACGCATGTAGTACGAGTATCTGTATCTGTATCTGTATCTGTATCTGTATCTGTATCTGAATCTTGTAGGAGTGTAGGGGAGTGCGTGTATCGCTTGAATGAGCCTGTCACATGATTTAGGTGCCATGCCAGAGTCAAAATTTAAATAATAAATATTTCATAGTTACAACAATGGCGCACGAGAAACGAAAAGCGAGAAAATCGAAAGGCCAAATGCGTAAAATATTCAAAACGGGCACACACAAAAATGGTGCGACTAAATCAAAATGTTGTCGAAATAAAACGTTTGAAAATTGAATTTCGGGTTTGTTTTTTTGTGTTCATCTGCAGCAGCAGCCAAATTGAAAACATTTGTAACGGAAATGAAAACCATTTTTTTCCCCCTTCGTGCCCTTGCTTCGTACGTCAGCCAGACCCCAAAAACTCGACTCAATGTTGGGGTCTGAATTTAAATTAAGAAATTTATCTTTTGAATGCGTCGCTTTACCATTTTGTGTTCGCTTTGTTGCTGCCTTTGTTTTGTAAGTCGCCTTTGTGTTTAACCAAAATGAAATAAGAAAAATCTCTCACCTTCTGGCAAATAAAAATTGAAATACGTTTGATTATTTTTTGTTTGTCAGCGCACGGCAAGCTGATGATTTAAGCAAAAAGATTTCTAAGATTTTTCGACAATTTTGGCAGAATAAAATTTAAATTTATTCTCTGTTTATTTAGCAGCCATTTGGCATGCGCTAAACGAGTCGCTTCAAGTTGCTTTATTTAATTTAAAAAGTTGTTTTGGACTTCGATTTTTGCACCTTTTTATCGGTTAAAATCGAATGTATTCGGAGGATTTGCCTGGTCCACCACAATTTATTGGAGACTCTTAGCCAGTGCTGAAGTAAAGATACATAAATTAGAGGCCATTCAATTGGCCACAGAAATTTGCATCGGAAAGTTCGCATCTTTAGGATAATTGCCTTAAATTAGTTGATATTTAGAAGTCAGTTAAATAAATCTTTTCAGCAAATAATGTCATTAGTCACTGGCTTCGCGGTTTGGCTCTGCAATATTTTCACAGTTTTTATGGCTTTCGAATTGGTTTTATTTTCGTTTGATGCAAAATTTGTCAATAAAATGTTTAAATTATGTGATAATGGCAAATAAGTTAGTTGACACAAATAACTTCCAATTGCCCATAACAATTTGGAAACACGCATTTAGCATTTATCGAAATCTATTTCTCAAGATATTGAATTCATTTGAATGATTTTTAATTAGTTACCTGGTGCTCACCGCGATTCACCATCTGAATAAATAATTCGTGTTTATTGTGTGAATTGCCGCGTGAGAAGATTAACCAGAAGAGACCTTAAGCTAATAAATATGCGAATATCAAATATAACACAAGTATGCACTCGTAAAATCCGTGTAACCTTCGTAGATTTGTAGAGCGCAGTTCAGCTCTTAAAAACCATATAGAATTTGATATAACTTTTAATTGGAAGCCCATTATTATAGATGATTTAGCAGAGGAGTATGGAACTTATAAGCTAGTATTTAATTATAATTATATACGTACATAAATATGAGGGTACTTATTACTCATTAACTATTTCATGAGGGTGCATCCATTAGCTATGTTTATGAGAGTATTCGGGAATATTGCTGGTTTCATAAAAATTAAAAATTAATTATTTATTATATCAGGCTTACAGCTATTCAGTTTTAGTCTTGTTGCTTAGGTTATGAATGAAAAAATGTAGGAATTGGGGAAATAGGATTAATGTTGATTTCATACTTAAAAGGTCAATGAAAGTTACGGGAGAATTCCTTTAGTTTTTATGGTAGTACCTTTCTGTATGAAGACTAAGCAATGAACTTATATTCTTTAAGAAATCTAGGGAAATCTTCCGTATTTATTGTTGTAACTAGACCTGATCTTAAAATATAAACTGAGAAGAGATTATTTGTATTTTACCAACCATGGAGTATCTGGAACACAAAAATTCAGAAACGCAAGAATCTGTAATATATTATCAAATTTGTGACTATATTAAAATCGTATATGTCTATGTATTTAAGAGTCTACATGTATGGGTAGCTCTAGAAATTTTCATTCACCCTTAATATGCATTTGTTATTAATGAAGTCTAAAGATTTATTTGAATATTTATATTTACATAATTTCTCAAAAGATGAGTTAGTTGAGTGTGTGTGTCAAATGACAAAATAAAACTTTAAGCACTAATATTTAACGCTTTTCTCTCTTTTTTCAATTACAGGATGCCCATTTAAACATAACTAACAGATGCAGTTGGATTTCCACCCTGGACATTGTTGACCAGTGAAAAGAACTTACAACATATGAGCATTAAAAATTCTAAACGCGTTTAGGTGAGTGTTGTGTCGTCCACATATGAATAAATGTGAGTGTATCTCCTTATTTACGAGTCCTTCTGTGTGAGTGTGGCTGTGTGCGTGTTTATAATGAAACAGAGCTCTGTGGAGTGCGTTGATGGTATGTGGAACTGGCACAGCTTGGATGTATGTCAGTGTGCCTGTGGGGTAACTACACGAAGGATATTTGGGACAGTCGACCAAAGGAGCGGGTAGAACGAACGTGCCTTCCAATTTGTGCCATGTGTGCCATGTTGCCCTTTCGGTGAGCCCAAAATGAAAGCCCAAAACATGAAAAAAAGAAAAGAAAAAACCAAAAAACCAGATACAGATACAAATGTAGGTGAAGTGCGGACTCAGACGAAGCCCGCTGGCCGCTGGCCGCTGGGCGTTGACCGGGCCCGAGCCGAGGCCCAAACGAATCTCGAGTCCAAAGCAGGCGGCATAAAATACTCAAAGACTCATTTGCATATTCTGGTAATAGTAACAGTAACAGGGAAAGTGCTGCAGCCCACAGAAAAGCGACATTTTTGTTTGAGTTTTAATTCAATTTCTGAGTCTGTAGCCGAGCCATTTGTTGGTTTCTTCTAATTAACAAAAGAATTTCGTGCGGTGCGCTTACATTTGTTATTTACAGCTGCCATTGCCCCACCTTTTGACCTATCGCCTATCAGAGGGGCTCTATTGGCGGATGAGTTACACACTCGCCTCGATAGCGATCTAATTAAATGATTTATGAGCTCTGCATAATTTTAAACTATTTTGGCCTCGGATAAGCGAGCAGCCATGCCGCATAATCCCCGCCAGGCGCACTGCAACATCAGGCCCGAACCCTTGCCAAGTAACCCACATAGACCCGCCAGGATATGCCCGGAGCAGGAGGCAGTAGCATAGATATGCTGTTGGTGCAGTTCTGGCAATTTACGAGCTCGCATTTTGCATAGTTTCAAATGGCTGTTATACTCGTGGTACAACACAAATTCAAACCCAAACACACACAATTCATTTCACTCGGCTCAACTAACCAAATCCAAAGCGTCGCACTACGGCATACAAATCTGCCGTTTTGCATTTGGCGGCCATATATCATTCCGGAGCGGGTCAACATTGGCCCCAAAATATCAAAAGAGCCAGCCCAAGGTACGATGGGATTGTAAGATCCTAAAAGGATGACGCTTGGTAGATCAGTTAAGTTAAATTATAAATCTTCCATTCATCCATGTCTTGCATATTTAAACAGAAAATTAGATAGTCTAAATTTCCAAAGTGTTTTTAGATTGATTTCTGAGCCACATATTTTGTATACTACCGAAATGCCTCCTAAATCTAATGTTTTGTGTGTTTTGTGATTAAAGTACGATGAATATATTGATATTTTTGGGTTTCAGACTAATGGAGTATTGCCAAACTTCAAAGAATCAGAGCTAGATCTGTTACAAATTATTTAATAAAATTTGTCATGCTTTACATATATATATTTTATAGTTTCTCCGGTTTCTATAGGGTAAGGAGGTATATAAATAAATAAATATATTTATTTTTTAATGAATTATATCAAGCTTTTGTAAAGTTAGATAACACCATAATTATAATTCTGATTTGACAGTTTAACTCTAATTAAAGTAAGTTAAACTGTTTAAAAAACACAGGATAAATACAAGGATACTGAGTCATCTAAACCTATTTTTTTGCTGACAACAAAGATAAAACGGTTCTCATTAATTTAATTGTCAAATGTTACCTTTTTATATCTTTTGTACAATAAACTTTTAAAGGATTTCCTAAATTTGTAACCTTTTCTTCTCTATACATTAGTACTCATCAAAACTACTGATATTATTTCACAAATGAAATGATTTAAATAGCTGATTTAGCTGTATTTCTCCATGGTATGCATTCCAGAGGCCTGGAACGGGTTCGGTTCGGTCCTGGGCCTGGCCAGCCGTTAAATGAGTGGCTCCACCGAACCGCCCTGGCCAACTGCCGGTTTCAGTTTGCCGTTGAATGGCACCACAATTTATGCACATTTTATTGACCAACACTGAGAAAAACACTGTTGAGTTGTTGTTACTGTTGTTGTTGGCACAACAACATGTCCGAAAGTGTTTTATGGTCGTTGTGGGTGCTCAAGTGGCCATTTTGGGTCGGGGGACTTGCATATGCACTCGCCGGTCTTGTCCGACAAGCACTTGGCAGACAAAATGTGTAGAGCCCTGAATACAGATGAGCTGTGCCTGGCTTAGTCCAAGAACTAACTAAACAAGGCTATTTGCGGCTTAAAGGCCGTTGATTTATGTTGCAACGCTTTAAGCTAGTCGCAATGAGAGCCGCTTCGTGTCGTGTCAATGACCTGGGCCAATCATCAGCGAACCACACACAAAAATGCGGTTCAAAGTCAAAAACTCAATTAGCTACTGACTGGCGACACGACCGGAACATGAGGGACTTGCCAGGGCTTGGAGAGCTCGGAACTCTCGCTCGTCTAAAAATACACCCGTACACTGAAAAGCGCAATGGAGTCGACGGGCGGGCTGAAGTGGAAACTCGTTAAAAGTCAATAACAGACGCCATTAAATGCGCATGAAAATGAAATGAGAACCGCTTGATGAGGCGGGCTGTGGACTACATTCAGATTGGAGGGAGCCGTGGGGGCGGTCTCAAAGGCAGTGAAAGCCACGCGACCACCACTTGAGCCGCTTCAGTCCGACGTCGATATCAATTTTGTGGAGTAATTTGAACTGACCTCAGAGCAGCCAGACAAGTTCAATGGCATTTGGGCATAATAAAAATGAAAGATAGATAAATGGATTTCTTTTTATGAAATACTTGCGAGTTAAGAACAGATTTCTTATGAATTACAACGTTTCTTACATAATTATCAGTATTAACTGAATACATCTAATACGACAAACTTGCAGATAAAAGATCGTCTTACTCCTAAAAATAATATATACAAGCCATTTAATATAATTTTCCAAATTTGTTCTTTTTTATCCTATCATTAAAGAATTAATGCCAAGATTTCATATTTCAAAGCAGACTTAAAATGTTTGAATCAAAGCAACTTTTTAAAACACATGCTAGTTGTATTGTTTGGAATTTGTTTTATTCAGTCTAGCCACAGAGATCACATTGAAAACAACACAAATCCCTTTTCGAGACTTTTGAAGCTTTTCAAAACGACATATATTTTGAACTAAAATTTGTTGAACAATCCAAATCACAATGAATCGTATGCTGGAGGATGTAATACACAAGCATGCCGCCAACACGGAACGCATTACGTCGGAGAATACTCTGGGTTACGTGGTCTCCGATAACATGAATGGGAACGTGGCTGCAACTTCCTTCGATAATACCAGTGCCCAGGGGATTGCGAAGCACATGAATGGAGTTCTTGTTGGTATCGTACAGAGTGCTATCCGAGATCTGGATCCGACCAATAAGCTGTGCTACTTGCGTGTGCAGACGCGCAAGTTTGAATACCTCGTTGCACCGGAGGAGCTCTTTACCATAACCGTATTGCAGTAATATAAGCTAAGGACTATTGATGTTTTGCGTTAGATATACTATTATCATAGCGAAGATTATGCATAAAAAAATTTGGGACGGCCTTAAGTGTGGGGCGCTTAATAAATCCAATTTAAAATCACAAATATGGTTATTTGTTTAGTTTATTATTTGTTGGTTTCAGTTCGAGACTTTATTGAACTTGAACCCCTTCGTTGGTAAGTCAAAGAAATTCGGTAAGTCGAATCGGGGAAGAATGTGTTGAATCAACAATACGAATACGATAAATGGCAGACCGAAAATCCTTTATAATACCCAAGTGACATTGCGTATATTTATGGCATGGCTTCATTGGGCAGCGGGCAGGAAATTTATCCATGAGAATGCGGCATTCTAATGCGATAATTCAAAAGATTTACTTCTGTCAACATGACCATTTTGTTGCAGACAAGACCCGGGGTGGAAATGGCCTTTGACCTTTTTGCTATTTCCATCTTGCCTGCCGCAATGGATGCTGCCTGCTATTTTAATTTAAAATGGCAGAACTCGTAACTCATTTTAACGGCGCACCCTCCAGAGTGTGTCTCTCTGTGTGTGTGTGTATGCGTGTGTGTGTGCGTGAACTTGTCCTATTTTTACAGGCCTAGGCCCTTGCAGGGGTTGCTCACTCGTTACAATAACTTATCTGCCCTTTTTTTTACCCCTGGCCCCGGCAACGGCTTCGGCATTGCCATAATCACCACGAAGACGCTCCTGGGGTGCGTTTTGTAGCTATCCATTCTCATTCTCAGGATATTTCCCATTCCTAATGCTATCTGAAAGAAGTTCTCCATTGTCTTGCGCCGTTTTGTGGTACATACTCGTATATAGAGATAAATAAAAATTTGTACAAAAATTTTATTCAGCTAACGGCGAAATTCCTTGAATATAACTGGGCTTTCGTCTCGGTATCTCTATTGTGAACGCTGCCCCGATGGCAAGGTCGGGTTCATCCTTCTCTGTCTAGAAGTGCGCACTCCATTCTATTCAGCGTGAAATTAAATTAATCCATGGACCATTGCTGACGACTTCATTTCGAGAACTCGTCTCTGGCTACCCCCAAAAACGTTTGTGAGAGAATTCATAACTCATTTCAGAAATTAGAAACACTTTGAATTATATTCAAATAAAACGTTTTGTTTGCTTGGTCTGAAATGCAAGCTGAAATGATAATTATTGGTTCAAACACACATAGCTCTAAATTTACCCCAACTCCGTCCCCCCGGGGCGTGTCCATTCAGTTTTCAGCAGAGTGCGAGTTGCTCTATGAATTTAATTAAGTTGTGCGACAAACCCAAATTGCCACTGCAACACGGAGTAATAACAACAAAACACGATACATATAAGTACTTTTAATGTACCTATATAGATGGTATGTGTGTAAGTATGTATGTATATCAGTCGGGCTCGCCAGATCCAAGCGATGGGCCCATCTGCTATTGAAATACTGTAAGAATTATTTATTTGCAGCTTATCAGCATCCTTTTCCCTACTCAAAATGTTTATTTACCAGATAATATAATTTATTTTGAATTTAACATTGAAGAAGATTTGATAATTTCGATAAGTTTGACAAATATATTAATTAATACCTTAGGTGCTTAACAATTGATAATATATCAGTTTAATTCGAAGTTGGGCATTTTTTATTAATAGAAGTATTATGTCACTTCTATTGTTACCCGTCAAATAATAGTTAAACATTTTTTAATGGGATCGATTCTTTTTTAGGGTTTATAGAATGAAACTAAAGTACTAAACGAAAGGTTTTCTAACACGAGCAAGCAATTGATTTTAGCTATAACTAAAAAAGAAGCCTACTAAATTAGGTGAAATTCAAAAATTAATCTAGTAAGTCCCATATAATTTTGTTGCTTTGATCTAAATAAAGCTCCATAGTGGAGCACAACACATGGCAGCTGCATTCACCAGTCTGTAAGAAATCAATTTAGTTAATTCAAACGTTGAAAAGCTATAGAAATGCGATTTAAGTGAGTGCCACAAGAAGCAACTGCTAAATATAGGAAAACACACACAATGGGAACGACAGAGACGAGTGTGGAGAGTGAGACGGAGCTAAATGAGCAGCAGAAATCCTCTCGCTCAAGTGCGCAGGCCAAGCCCATTTTGCCTGGCGCTGGCTCAGCCCCTACCCCTACACTGGGCGAAATAAACGTGACATATGTTGTTTAAGTTCAAGAGTTTAATTAACAGAGTTAAAAAGTTAAAAAATATATATATTTGTTTAAAACCTATGAATGATCTATCAATATTATCAATATAAAGACAGTTTATATATTCTTAAATAAACAGGTTAGGGCATCATTAGTGCTTCGTTTAACAGCAAAGGCCGAAAAAAATTAGGCTTTAATTTTTCCTTTCTATAAATTTCCGAATTTCTTGCCAACATTTTTTATTTTCATTCACAATATATTATTTAACATATTTTTTTTCAAATCAAACTAATTTGTACACGCATATTTTCACAGTGTACCCCTACCAGAACCCGTTTTGATGAAATGTTGTTGAATTTTTTCCAACTTGTTCAACCACCAAACATTTTCAGTTGAGACTCGCAGCGGCGCAGACGTCGAACACGGCCAGCGGTGGAGGCCTTATAGACATTTTGTTACCTAACGGACGGACAAGCAGACGGACAATGGATGTGGATCAGAGGAAGCACTTAAAAATAATCGAAATACAAGCCATAAAATAAATAAAAAAAGAAAAGAATTTAAAAAGTACAATTTATAAACAAATAAAACAGATAACAAATTAAACTTATAAATATTATATTAGTTGAACAGTGAATGAAGGAGGTCGGCCTTGCAGACATTTATTACTCCCAACGACGAACAAAGCTGAACAGTAAAATAAATCAAATAAATTATACAATTTATGATAATACAATAAAATTATAATACACAATCAATTAAAAAAAAATCAATATGAAAAAAAATTATAATCAAAATCGGTAACTCGTGCTTCTTCTTCCCGTCGTCATTTGTATTTCAGCAGTTGCAGCTGTCACACGTAGATGGCAGCAGTGTGTTGCACGCGCCATCTATTGGCCATTATGCGCTCTGTCAATGGCGGTTTTAAAATCACTGCTTGTGCAGTTTGAGAGCCATTGTTACTCCTTTAGAGTTGCTCTGTAAACTGGCTGTTAAGTTAATGACAGTTAGGTTTAAAAAAAAGAGAATTACATAGGTTGTTAAAAAAACATTATCTTAATTCAATCCACTAGAATAAAAGAAATCAGCAATTTCAATCTGTAATTTAAGTTTATTCCATATATTAAATAATCCACCTTCACAATTCGATAAGAGCTTTAATCAGAACGACGTTCTTAGTCCATAACCGTATTTTCGTACCTCTGTCTGGCTGGTCTATGTAAGCTAATCTCTTAGTCTTAAGGCTGAATTAAAATTGGCTCAGATTCTTATTTTTATTTGGCTGCAGTAGATTATATCATATAGCTGACGAATTAATTGGTAAAAAATGTGTATATTATAATATCTAAAGATATCTCTTGCTCAATACCGAATTACTATATGATATAGTTGTCCCAATAACAAATTTTGAATAGATTTGCAGTGGAATTTATTTAATTTCCATCATAATTTCGTAGAACAATATATCTATTCTTGCTTGTTAAATGTTCAAATATACATAGACCTGACTGAAATCTACAAAATTACATGAATATCAGGTATTGAATATATATACATACAAAAGTAATTTTTACTTACTTTTATTACTGGTCTCTGGTCCTATATACATAGATATGCATGTATAAATTTAAATAAATATGGATTTATATTTCGGGGATTGTGCAAAATTATTTAATTCAATTTCACATTTTTACTCCCTGTACCCATAAAATGGGTAAAAAGGGGGTATTACATCTGTGCAAATGTATGTAACAGGCAGAAGGAGACATCTCCGACCCTATAAAGTATATATATTCTTGATCAGTATCAAAAGAGATTTCGATTTGGCCATGTCCGTCTGTCTGTCCGTCTGTCCGTCTGTCCGTCTGTATGAACGCGTCGATCTCAGCAACTACAAGAGCTAGAGACACCAAATTTGAAATGTAGGTACCTGTATAGCATACGCAGATCAAGTTTGTTTCCAATTTCAGATATCTCCCCCGTTCCCCCGCAATTCAATAAAACCGTTTTACAGGAACAATTGTAAAGATATAGCTTTTAGATTTGGCATGTACAATACTTTAGTCTCTCTTAATCTACTGTCCAAATTTTAAGTCGATCGGATAATAAACACGGAAGTTATTCACGAAAGAAGATTCAGTAATGCAGCGAGAGGGGAAGAAGAAGCACAGCCACCAATTAAAATGCCTCGCTTGCGCTGTCGCTTTTGCCGCCTGTGTGCGTGCATCTTTGTGTATGTGTGTGTGTATGTGTAAGTGGACGTAGATGTGATTGAATGTCTTAGACCTGGGTACAGGGAGTTTCGTAGTCGGGTATACTCGACTATAGCATTCTTACTTGTTTTTAATATTATTAGAAAACATTTTGGATAGTAACTGTTCGAGTTTTAATTTATTAAGGCAGAAAAATAAAGAACGCATAGCTAAAATTAATAAAGTTTTCTTAATATCAATTTTCCTTAAAACTATCTATGTTTTTATATGTACGAGTATATCAATTGTTGAGCAATTTCGATCCATTCCATATGCGATTCAGTACGAGCAAGCCAATTTGATTTGATTATCAGAGTGCTGTTAAAATCAAGCAGCGTTAATCCAATATCTTGTTAAGGGGAGAGACAGTCCAGCACATTGGCAATCAGAGATTTCAATTCAATTTCGTCCGCTTGTCACAATATTGGCAATAGGACATAAAACTGAAGAGCGGGTGATGCAACGCCAACCATTTCATTCAAAATCGGAGCAATCAAAGCATCAAGATGTCAGTAAACGCGGTTAAGACAACAAGATTGCATCGAGCATCGTTAGGACCATGGACTCCATTGAGGCACTATTATGGCCCCGGGTGCGAGGGCAGTTGCTGGGGAAAACATGAAAATCATCTTTCAATGCGCGCTGCGCTTGCAGTTGCTTTTGATGGGGCCCAATCGAAACCAGGTGAAGTGGGCGATGGAGGGCCACAAAAGCTGGATACTGGCTGCTTGATGCTGGATGCTGGATGCTGGATGCACATGTGATGCAGGCAGCCAACAAGTGCAAGCCGTGTACTTTAACTGAAACTGAGACTGAGACTGAGACTGGGTCTGGGACTCGGAATGAGAGCTCGCCAACCATTTGCGCTTCACTTGGAATATACTTGCATTTCAGCTTTTTATTTTGCTGCTGGCGCTGTCCACAAAATGCGCTGCACGCGACGTCGCTGCACAAGGAGCACGACATGGCGGAGCAGTTGGTTGGGCCAAAACCAAGCCAGAAAACCAGTTAAGTTTCTGGACAATGTGCCACCCTCTCACCCCACCATCTTTGCAGTGGCAACATGGCAAAAATTAATGCCACATGCATATATGTACATATAAATATACAGTATTCAAGTATCCTATATATCTATGTAGCTATAAATTATATGACATATATATACATTAATATGTTATTAATTTCCTACAATTTCTTGTTTGTTGAATCTCTGCTAAGTTAAATCGATAAGGTTATTAGATCCTAAACATTCCTGTGTGTTTTGTAAATTTATTTCTTTCGGTTATGCTAACTTGTATATTTTAAATTGATGTGAATATGCTGTATATATACATTTATAATGCTGTTTTTCGCGTTTTGTTGGGCAACAGCATCGTATTTCCAAGATTTTTGTTTAAATATTTTCAATTATGCTTATTATATAGTGTGTGAGAGGTAAAAGGCTTTGGTATTGTCTTCTTTCCATTGCACAGATGAGTTTATGCTAACAGTGATCTTGTATTTAGCAGCCAACAAAAATAACTGACTAAATTGCAATAAATTTTATTATTAAATATCTAACTTGCTTCAGATTCTTACAATAAGATAAATGTAAAGCAGTTTAATATACAAGATATTCGAAATTTAATAGCTCTCTTACTTATTGTAAGTTAGACTCTGACTTAGAATAAACTAACATGTAAACCTAATAAAAAGATTGAAAATACACTCCAGACGTCTTATGTTTTTAACTAAAACTATTTTCTTAAGCATTTGTTTATCAGATTGTTAACATTGCCAAGGCTTCATTTTGGCCAACACCCACGCCGACCGACAGCAAAACTATCTAAGCTGCATCGATTCAGATACAGATACAGATACAGATACAGTTCCCCTCTATTTGAACCGAGTGCTGTCTCTGTCATTCTATCCCTCTCTTATCAAGTATTTTGTCTCTGTTCCGTGTCTCAGTTCGTTTCGGTTTGGTTCCGTAAATTACACTTTTGATTTTTAGTGGCCGTAAAATAATCGTAAATGTCGTGGTTATTGCGACCGAAAGTGCCCATTTTGAGTGCTGCTGCTGTTGCTTCTCAGCTGGCATTAACTGATATTCTCGTTTCGCTCAGTGCAGTGCCGACTGAGACTGGGACTGGGACGTGCTGCCACTGCACAAACAGCCCACTGAACCCCCCGCTCAGCAAGTCACCAAGCTGCAAGCTGCAAGCTCCAAGCTGGGCTGCACTTGTTGTTTTTAATAAGTTTCTGGTTGTTGTTTTATTTTTTATATATTTATTATTTTTTGTTTTTTTTTGCCTTTCTTCTAGCTGTGCTGGGCTCCTTTGATGTTTCGATTAAGTTCGGAGTTCGCGTTGTCGAACTGGTTGGTTGGGTCTGCCTCCTGACAGACCTCACCCCCCCACCACCCGCCGCACCCATTTGGCTTAAGTTTATGGCCATTTCGTTTCCACTGTCTTTGGAGCAGTTGCCGCACTCGAATTGCCGTTCTGTTGTTGTTGCCATTCTGGCTGCTCGTTGAGTTGATTTTCTTAAGCATTTCACCCATTTACCTTTATACTTACTTTGGCTTGTGCAACACATTTTCTCACATTGCCCTCTCGCTCTCTCTCTCTCGCTCTTTCTCTCCTTTTCTCTTAACTGATTCCAATGCTCATTCTGACGCAACTGGTTGCCAATCGCCCCGTTGCCCGTTGCAAGTTGCCAAGTTGCCAAGTTGTCCGTTGCGGTTGCCCGTTCGCGTACTCACAAATTTCGAATTTGATTTTATTGTTATGATTTCAATTGTATTCGCAATGTAAACACTAGAGATTTCCCGCATGGAGAACATGTTGATTTCTCTGCTTAATAATTATACGGAAGTTTTTAGTACTTGCGTCTGAATTAACCCAAAATTGTTGAAAGAAATCAATTGCTTCAGTTGTGCTTGAAACACAGCTTGAGTATATTATGAACCACTGATCTAGACAAGGATCATTACACGTAGTCCCAATAATTAACTATAGTTACCAAAGCTTGCAGTGAAATTGAGCTTGAAACTATTCATAAAATACTCCAATGTGCGACCATATGTACTGTATCTCAATTTTAGTTTAACCCAACAAGTAGGTAGCATTTTTAAATTGACATCTGAAGATCCAGATCAGAGTGAGAATAATACTAAAAACAAATTAAAATTTATACTAATGTTGGTACTAAAGATAAACTTTAAACTAATTTTAATCAGGTCTTATCCTATTTCCAATTCTGAACAATCCGATCATTCAGAATCGAAAATGTTTGCTAGTCTGAATTTTAGAAACCCGATTCAATAATCGTTTTTAATATTATAATATATAGCATGACCAGTTTTTTTAAGCAAGATTATTATACTTTTGCTTTTGATAAAGATAGCTCTGTAGTTTTTGTCGATCCCGCGATTCGTCGACTCGTCGACTCGTTGACTAATTACCTTTAGAATTGCCCAACAATGGTCAAATTTCATTGTTCTCAAAAGTCACATCAGAACGCCCAATAACACGAAAACTATAATTGTTATAAACACAGTCTCTTAAAGATGATCATAATGCCAGGTTGGGCTGCTAAACGTTTTAAGGCCAGGCCCTCTCAGTGCTCTGAAGGTCGCGTTCCCAAAAAAAACCTATAATAAAAGTCAACGGAACGATCGGCGTTAAAGTGTCCCGACTTGAAACCAAACCAATTCATAAATCATAAAAATGTGTCATAAAAAAATAAAACAAAATGGAAAGAAGCACATCTACAATTCTGGATATACTCGTATGTAGTATGAAGCCTGCCTTTCAACATGTCCTCGAACTTATGAGCATAAAAAATGCTCAAGGCGAAAGACTTTTTAGCTGTGTTTTGACTCCTGGCAGAGGCTTGTTATCTGGCTGTCTATCTCTGGAATAAAGGACACACACATACAGCTAGAAGGGCATCATTGTGCTCAGTGCCCATTCGATTATTGCCGGCGTAGTAATAAATCATAAAAATATGTTTCAGTTGCCCAGAATGCGACGGTTTCATGCCGATCGCCTCTGTGTTCTGTCTCGTTACACGGTGGAATTGTAAATGCCTGTAAAATTGCCGAATTGCCTTTTACCACTAGCTGGTGGTGTTCCTGTAGGTAATACTGTGATAGGATTTGGGACGGAGACTGACACTGGAACTGGGCTTAGGATTGGGATTGGGACTGTCACGGGGCTGCTCCTGCTGCTGCTGCTGTGGTGATCGCGCCCTCGAGCATCTGATAACAAAACCACTGGCAATATGCCAAACAAAGGGCCAACAACTTTCTCTTTTGCGTCAAATGATTTGGGCCGCATTCATGTCCTCATTCCCTGACGGTTTTGCATTGCCAAATATGAACAATTTTGATTTATTTTCCAAAAATAAAAACTAACATTTGTGTGGTTGTCGGCAGAAGGCGCCTGAATTTGTTTGTGACTGTATATTTGAGTGTGTAAAACTGTTAATAGAAGAACATTGCATAGCAGAAATTACCAATGAAATAAATAAAATAAATATATATTCACTTCTGAGTAATTCACATTTAAATATGGTTTAAATAAAGGCAAGAAATTCTACATATTCATAGAGAAAATGAAGATGCGTACTAAAGATTATACAATTATGTTGCATTTAAATTCTAATCAAGTATAACAAATGCTAAAACATGTTATTTAAATAGTTTTATGACATTTTCAATAAATATTCCAATCTGAACTCTCAGATATTTAAACAGCTTGACTTCAGCTCTGCATTAATTAAAATTTTCAAGCTGCACATCTAAATTAAAATATATTATTCAGTGTGGCTTGGAGACAAATGCACAACACATTTGCTGTTCTCATTGGGAAGGCAATGACTTCATTTCCAAGTACATACATACAGATGTATCTATATGGTATATTTGTCTGGCCTGTACTTGTGCCGGAGCCTCCTACTCTTTCTCCATTTGCAAGCCGACATGATATACTACAAGCAGATGATTTAATGAAACCGCATAGTGTGCTGGCACTTAAGACGCAGCCTCCTCGAATCGGAGTCTTGAGACGGAACCCAGCGCAGGCGTTGCACATATGTTTCAATTCAAGCATCAGATCTCGAGGAACTGTCTCAGAACTCTGGCATCCATCTTGAAAACTGAGCCCTGAGAAGCGCAAGGCAACTGTTGAGATATTTGAGAAATTTATTTGAGAGATTATGCTCATACAGTTAATAATTTCAAAGTATTTACAACTATGAATTTATAAAATGAATGTCTAATCGAGATTAGCAAATTTATAGTCTGTCACTTGCATTGATTTGTAATGTGTTTTACTCTTTTTATTACAGATTAAAGACGCTGTTCCCAGGCTGTAAATCAGAGGGCCAACGAGCTGTGGCATTGTACGCATAGCTCAACAAGATGCTGGCCAAAATCCGTAGTCAAAACAAATCGTTAAAATGCCATAAAAAGTCCATATGCAGTCTACATGAATGGCAGAAGGAGAGGCAAATGCATTCGAATAAAATTTTACCACCGTTTCCTCAAACATCATCAACATCAAACTAACGGCGGCAACATCCGAGCCACCTCATAAAAGTAACGATGTCTATGAAAAAGTATCTGATGGATACAAGCAGCCTCCGCTGTGCGTTTCAGGGGTATCACAATAATTATGGCATACGTCACGGAACTTGGGTTTTATGTCTTTTATATTGATTGTCATCATGTCACACTAACAGATCGTAAAAAAGTCGTAAACTCCATGGCCGGGGCCATCTCACCAATCGCACTCGCTCACTTGAGTGCAAAAGCAAATGAACGCACGCCCCGAGGTTGCACTCAAAGGACAGGATCAGGCTCAGGCTTAGGCTCAGCCTGTCAGCTAGTGTCAGGACACTCAAATCCAACACACAGGATGCTGAGGGATCGTTGCCGCTTTGAGTGAACAACGGCGAGTGGATTTAGCGCTGCTCAAGTGGCGTCAAGTCGTAAAAAGGCCATAAAATTTGGGCTGCGTTGGTATTAACCGCAATTTGTTTATATAGTTGTTAAAATGCCATTCTGGCTTGTTCTATTCTGCTTGGCATTTAATTGTCGGCTGCCGGCTTTTCTTTTTACGAGCACACAAAGTGGGCAAACCTAATAAAATTCATTTTTACGACAATTTAAATGGTTTCATTCTGAGAGATTGCTGGGAGTAAGAAAACGGGTGACAAGCACACAACAGGTTGCTCCTGATGATTAGGCATTATAATTTGGTGATATATATGTATATATGTGCTCTACAAATAGGTGACAAGCCAATTACAAACATATTCGAAATCGTAAACTTATCCATCATTTAGCAACTATTTGGCTTTCAGATCTACTAAAGGAATAACATCTAAATATCCTATATTGATAATCCAATTCACTTTGTTCAGCTCTATCATTTAAATGACTTAATTAGAAAGTTTTCAAGTGCTTGCAACCTCAGAGGGAAACTGCTGAGGCGCGCACCAACCCTTTTGGGCCGCACCATCCCCTTTTCTTCGTCAGGGGCGGGCTGGTTGCAGTCATCATCGCCGCCTTGGCGTGTTTGTGTGCAAAGCAGTCATAAAAATTACAATAAACAATCATCATCGCGATCCGTTTACACCCACTTTGCACGTTTTCGCAAGCAGCGGCGGCCATGGAAAGTGAAAAAGGATTTGAGTTGTGCCACTTCCCAACGCCATGTAATGTTAGGCGGTAGGCGGTAGGCGGTTACGGCTAACCAGCTGGCTAACAAGTAGGCAAAAACCGTGAGCTACTGCAGTCAACCAAAATGCTCAATTAGTCGGAATAAAGGACTCACTGCCATTTGCCTGAATTTGATGAGCAGGCGCCCGAGCAGGGACTGAGAACTGTAACTCACCCAGGCAAATGCAAATGCTGTCAATTGTTTGATGAATGAAGGCAGCACAAAGTCAAGGGTTCATTGGTCAGGATTATGTAGGTAAGTATAAGTGAAACGAATGTCTTCATTGCGCTACCGTCTTGTCCGGCCGCACCTCAGCCTCAGCCTCAGCCTCTCCCTTTCCCTATCCAGCCAGCGGCGGCTCTTTGTCTGCCCATTACCATTTTGCATAAGGAGGCGGCTTGTTTTACTTCACCTTTCGGCTTGGTGTTGGATTGGACTGCAATTGATTCTTGACCTCGTAATGAGCCGTTTGCGGCTGCGCCGGCATAGCTGAGCCGCTTTGTGGTTTTGTGGAATTAAGTCATCATCTCGGCGGACTTATGAATAGAAGTAAGCGGGAAAACATCTTTGCACTTATTGTATCAGCATCAAAGGTGAGCTGGCTAAATTGTATTTGCATTTTAAGCCACATCGAATTGAGTTCAGCCATCACAGAACTGAAATTGCAGAGCAGTGGGAGACAAACTTTATTAGCATTATGTGGTTTTCATTCGATCAAATCTCAGACACAAAAAACATTTCTGAAATTAGACCAATGGTAGCTAAGATCCAAAATATCTTTATGCAGCTCTGCATTAAGATCATGAAATACTTCTTGTTATTTTCTTTGTTAAATTTCTGTTTATAGGAATGAAGTGTAGAGTGGTTGCTTGATGTGCTTGCCTTCCTCCTATATACAAAAATTTAAGGAAGAATCTTCCTAAGGGAGCTTCATTGTATAAATTCAGTCTTATAGTAATCTCATTCAATACCTTTACCAAGTTTCATCAGTATAAAAGGCTGAAAGAGTTGTTTTTATAAGGATGGACAGGCCAAAAAAACAAAGACCCCTGATCAAGACTTCCTTCAAAGGAGTGAGTATAGGAATAAACAAATTTGTTTTGCTTTTTTAACTTTTACTTAATACTATTATTAGTTACAAAAGAAAATAATTTGTAATTTAGAGTTTTCCCAGCTGCTAGCAGCAATGAAATGAATAAAGGTTAAAAGGGACTAAACATTTCATTTAAAGTTGTAAAGTATGTAAACGGAATGAATGGTTAACCGTCTAAAGTATAGTTTTGCTTGTGATTCCTTGAATTTCAATTACTTAGCAGCTGTAATTAATGGTTGTGCCCACTTAAAAACTAAACGTCTTAATGTTGTTTGGCGTATTCGTTATTTGAATTAATTCGCCATGGTTAATCAGGCATTGGCTTTGATAGTCATCTATCAATCCAACTGGCAATCATCTAGTAAGTGCAACAACTGAGTTGAGTGGCAATGCCAACGGCTGCCACAAGCCTAACACACACCAATTAGTTGCTTTGGATTGACGATTGGTTCTGGGTACGGGTAGTGGGTACGGGTACCGGTACTGGTTTTGGTTCTGGTTCTGGTTTGTTTTATGGCCAAGACGATGATGGAGTCAGGTTTGGGCCTCAGTTTACCTCAGTTGAGAGCATAAATTAAGGCAACGTTTTATGAAATGGCGCTGGGGGCGTTTATGATGCATTTTTAATTGACGTTCATTTGAAGAAACACAAAGAACGCTTCAATTCAATTATGCGCCGCTTGCTGGCTTGAAGCCCCACTCCACCGCACCCCTGGCCCAGCCTACCAACTAATAGGCTGCAGCTCCGGCTGCGGGCCATAAAAGGCGCTCGCAACGGTTTTTGGGCCAAATTGCCACTTTGTGTGCAAATTTGAATTGTGGAAATGCTGGGCATATAAAATGAAAATAGCGCTGAACAATTGTTGAATCCATCCAAGCCCCAGTTCGAGTTTCGTAGCTGCAGTCGTCGTATCTGCCGCATGCAATCTCGGAAATATTTTAAACGACGCAGCTCGTCAAGAAATCAGCGAGCTGCTGGCAATATGGGGAAAACTGGGGGCAAGCAGCGCGTGGCACTTACCTGTAGGCAACAGATCTGGGCCTGGGGGCTGCCGCAATCCTGGCTGCTTCTGCACCGCCCCGTTTTCGCCCACGCCCACGCTGATTCATGCAGGTTGGCAATTACTGCGGCCCAATGTTGCAGCGTTGCACCATTGCAACGTTGGTGGCAACGGGCTCCTAACTCTGGGTAACTCCTAACGAATGCACGCCCAATTGTTGCACATCCATTGACAGTCGATCGCTCAGCAGTCGGTGGCACGTCAACTTATTCATTAATTCATCAAAATGAACGTTTGCCCCCTTCTCGCACCTCCCACCACCCACCACCCACCTTCTACCGTGCCCCTCTTGCGATTTATTTGCAATGCAGAGTCGCATTTGCCGTTGAATCGTTGATAGTCTTAATTGGCTTCGTTTCTTCGTTTCGATTGCATAAAATAATCGTTAGAAAACGTGTTTTGCTTAATTGGAAAATTTGTATGTCTTGTCCGTCTACGACCACGTCTCCGTCCTGGTCTTGGTCTTAAACATGGACTTGGACTTGATGTGCGTGCTGGCCCCCCAGTTTATTGATTTTCCACAGTTTAATGAAGAAAAATGCTTCGCGAGCTGTAACATTAAGCTAACAGCACCTTTAGAATGCCAAATTTATATCTTAATAGTTTCTCCAACTAATAGTTGTGAGTAGCTTTAAAAAAAACTACGCACATCATAAGTCATTCAAGTAATAACTATCTATTTTTAGATGTTCGTAATACTCATATGATAAATAAAATAAATTGAAAATAAGATTAGCAAAAAAATAAGTAATATTCTTTCATTTTATCATCTATTTCTTTATTTATTCAATGATTTATTTATAAACTAATCATATCATAATGTTATATTAAAAATAGAAAATAAAAATTTATCCTGTCTCTAGGATAGCCCATACAAAAATAGTATTTCCAAAATTTTCCCAATCTCTAGGTATTTTTTTTCCAGTTTGATTTTTTTAAACTCATAACTCTTATTTGCGATTCCTGCTTCAAACTATATGATAAGTGTATAGCAGCAATGGCTGCCAGGGCTTTCAGTTGGATCTCTCTTATTATGCTTGGATAATGCTTCACCCACTTTAAAGCAAAGAACTTCCATAATTTTTTTGGAGTATATGGTTTTGACAGGAACATAAGAAGAACTTAATAGAAACTGTGATATTGAATAAAAATGCCAAAATGTAGATCCCATAATTACTTCTAGTATCTTTTGCCTTACGTTGAGTTATGACTATTGAGCTGAAATTTAAGTAGTGAGGCTGGACCAAGGGATAATACAAAGAAGACTTGGATCGTAACGTTTGTAAATATGGAGAACGACGATTTAAATAGAAAAATGCACCCTGTGGATATCTGAAAATGCAGATCAGTCTGGTAACATTAAAATATAATAGAAAGAAAAGAGTATGAAGTCTGAAAATATTACTTATTGAATAACAATATAGATTTTGTGATCTTTGCTTGATGATTCTGAGACTGCATAGGATTAACTCATTTTCCATGAAGGACATGCAGGAGTGATAGGGAAATATAACAACAAACAAGATAAATAAAGACCGAGGCATGCCAACTGAAGATTAACTGAATTATATAATAACCATATGCTTAATATTAAAGCTGCTATTAAAGCTGAAATAAAAATTAATTGAAATTGCATTTTAAAATAAAATTTCGCTTTTAGTACAATCCATTTGATTCGTTCTACAAAATCCTACTTAGTCGCGCATTCAACTTAAAGTCTACAAATATTTGCGTACTCACCTTTGCCACCTCTGCCCCTGCCCCTGCCCCTGCCACAACTGTGGGCGTTGTGGTTTGCGGCGTGGCACATACGCACACAAATCGGCGTTAAGTTGAAATCCGCAAATATTTATAATTCCGTATTAAATTCATAATGTAGAATGTTTAATGCATAAATACATAATAAAATTTTACGACTTTTACCTTATCTTGTCACACAAAAACAATAATAAACTTTCGTTTCAAAATGAAACAGGAAATTTCTGCGCCTGCCTTTTGTTGGCCGCTGCATTTTACGAGTATTTTATTGTGCTGCCTGCAACGTGGCACGTTGCAAGCGTTGTGGCGCTGGCCACTGGCCACTGGCCAGCAGCAGGCAACGCACGTGCAAATGCAGGCGCCTCATGCGGCTCTGCCAACGCCACCACCTCCAATCCGGCGACGTGGATGTGGCGTCCAATTCCTGCGCCAATCGAGCGCCAAACAATTTGTCATTTTTTGCCCGTCCAGCGAAGGGTATGGGTACGGGTAGGGGTATGGGTGCGGAGTACAGCGATGATCAATGCTTTGAATTATGATGAGGATTTATGCTTGACACTGTCGCAGTGTGGCAGATAGCGTCGGACAGGCGGACAAATGGATGGATGGACAAACATTTACAGCACCAGCTATGGAGCTGGCATTGGCGCTAGTTTTATGGCCCTCACTTCCCTTGGACCATGTCAATCGAAGCCAGTTGGAGACGGGCAGGAGGAGGTCCGTCTCCGCTCAGATCCGACTGCCCGCTGCTCTATGATTTATTAAGTGTTAATAAAGAACTTAAATCCGTTGGATTGCATTTCGCATTTCGCATTCTCCATTTCCATTTGCATTCTCTTCTGCTCTGTTGTTTTCTGTGCTCGTTTTGCACTCGACGACCCGGATTGGGTGGGGGCGGTGCTGTGGTCAGGAGCTCGCTCAGGATTTCCTTATCAATGCATTCCATATTCGCGGCGCACTGATTTCATTTTTGCGCCCAGCAATTTCGCAATAAAATTTCGCCAGCCTGCAAATTAAAATTGCAATGTAATTGGTTAATCCAAGCGTACATTATGCTCCTGTTTCCAGGACATGCGAAACTGAAGAGGAAGTGCACACAAGTTGGCTTTTTGGGGTTGATTTCATTATTTTTATTTTAAGAAATTGAGATTTTATAGTTGGCATTGCTTGAATTGCATTATATTCGACTTTAACGCGTGTAACTCAAGATATATATAATAAAGATCAAATGATTCCTTTTATTTTGGTTGCGGACTGTCAAAACCACACTCGTAATAAAATCTTTGCACACTATGTAGTTTAATTTAATTAAGTGATTTGCAAGAGTATAATATACTGTAATTTTAAATATTTACTTACTTTAAGAAAGAAATAATAGTTTTATTATAATATTCTCATTCAAGATGGTAACAAAGGGGGTTTTTTTGCACATTTGCGATTTGTAGTATGGCTATCTTCCGATACCAATTTGCATACAAAGCTACCTCATTTGCATGCGCCCCACCCCCCTGCCGCGACTGTCAACGGTAGCCGAGTATGAAATTTACGAGTGCTACCAGTCAGATTATGCATTGTATCTAAGAGAGGGAGAGAGTGCACAAGAGGGGGAGCCTCAGATGGGAATTGCGTCCATAATAAAAACATCCAAAGGTGCTCGATTTGACTGACCAACTTCAGATGCAACTGGGCGCCACACCTGATGATGGATGGCACTTTAATTCACGAGCTCATTTCGCTTTCAAAGTACATAGCTCTCGGGGCAATTAGGCAGCTAATTTAATTACCACTCCCACCCACTGTTTAATTGGCCATAATCGGTCAAAACGAGCGACGGCGCTGATTGCCAGGCATTCGATACATCGAAACGCCCATTTGGAAGTACTCATAGACTTGGGCGCACTTGTCTCGGCAACTGTATTTGTAGCTGTATGTAAATGTATCTGCGACTGTGTGCGTAGACTGGGTGGGGTTCATGTGCTGTGCCCGCCACTTACGCAGCTAATAAAGCAGCAATTTGGCAGCTGACGCCGCTGCCAACGCAAACAAACATCAAAAGGCTGCAGCACCGAGCCTCGCCGCCCCCGGTATCCATCCACCCCGAGATCAAACGCCAAATGTGCGTAGGTTTATTTACAAAAAACGAGCTAAAAAACAAAATAGAGAAACAAAAAAGATTGTTGCAAGTACACTCGATCGCTGGATCGCTTGCCCTTGTTTATGTGTGTGTCTGTCTATAAAGATATTTGGAATTTTGGATGCTGCTGGCGCTTCAGTGGCCCATTCGGCACCTGTTGGATGTTTTGAAGGGCGCTGTTATCGCCGCTGCTCTGATTTATTCCAACAATCGTTCACATTTTCAAAGTCAATACTTTTACCGTTGGTATTGGCTTTGAAGCAGCCGCCGCTCCGCCCCGCCGACACTTTTATGGGCCGACAAATGAGCGAATTTGATGCATTGCCGTTTAAATGGGCTCCAATCTCACCTCAAGTGTAATTGTGCTTGCCCCATTTCGAACGTAATCACTAGACAGCCATTTAAGCTGATTAAGTTGTGTTTAGCTGGGATTGGGAAGCCAATAAACCGAAACTAAGGACCGGTTTCTGACAGCACTTTAATTCTCAATATAATTGGATTAAAAACTTAATGAACCATTCAATAGGCCTGAATAAATGTTTTTTCGATAATAATGTTCAGTAAATAATTTTTAAAATATATTAAATTAATTATAATTGCAATGAATTTTACAAGGCTGCAATTTCTTTGTTTTTTATTGTCATTACAAGTTTGTCTTTTGTTGAGTTTCGAAATTACTTATACACTTAAAAGTCAAAATGATTTGAAAATAATGATATTTAGGTAATATCAAATTAATCAGCACTTATCAAATTGATCTTGATCTATTTTTTTTCCTGTGTAGGATAGTTTGCAGCTTAGCTTTATTTATTGGGAATATAAATTTATTTATTATTTTTTCATAAATTCACTTGATCTATTTTTGCATTTGATGAAGTTAGAAAACAATTTCCACCCGATACGACATTGCACATTGTGAAGGCAACTGGCGCCCGAGCAGGGACCCACAGCAGCAATCATCGATGTAGAAAGCATCCTGAGCTCACACAGGGAGCAAGCGGCATTCGCCTCCCGACAACAGTTACAATAACAACAACGACAAGTGGCAAGCAGCAAACAGCAAGCAGCAACGGCATCAGCGTTTGCACCATAACGAACCAAGTTTGAATATACTCGTAAGATTCGTGAGTATATTAGGTAGCAAAATTTTTACGAGCTCATTATGGCTCATTTCGGCGATTGTTGTGATCCTTTTATGCGCCTTCGAATGGCTTCAAATGGTTATGAGGCTATTTCTGTCTGTCCTGGCATCCCGGCGTCCTGCGTACTGCGTCCTGCGCTCTGCGTCCTGCTCGACCGCGTTTCGCCCTCGTCCTGCCGCTGCTCCGACTCACGATATTTAGTTTGCAGTTGCGACTGCGATTTTTACTTTTGCTGTTCTTTACGTTCCGTTTGCTCTGCTCTGCTTTGCTTTGCTTGTACTTTTTGCTCGGCTTTCCGCTCATGTTACTTGGCAGTTTGTTTGGTCCTCGCATATTTGGCAAAAATGTCGCCGTCTGTCTGTGTCCTGGGTGTGTGTGTGTGTGTTTGTATCTGTAGCTGTGTGTGGACATCCGTGCGCTGTGTGCAAGTTTTTGTATCTTTCGCATGTTGTTGATTTTAGAGACTTGGCAACGAATGCGAGCGTCGACTGTGACTGAGGCTGGCGCTGAGACTGAGACTGAGACTGAGGCGTCTGCCGGCTGTGGCAGGGGGCGTGGAGAGTTGCGGTGCGGGGGAGCTGGATAAAAGTAAATTTCTTCTCATAATAAGTTTATTTTGCAAACACTTGTGGCAAGCAACTTTGTTTGTTCGTCGTCGGTTTTGGCTCCTAATCTACGAGCCGTTTGTGCGAATGTGCAAACTTTGACAAATATTTGCACAAGTTTCGTGAATGGGGCTGCAAACTGCGTACTGAGAGCTGCGAACTGAGATCTCATTGCATTATGCATATGAATTTATTAGCATCAATTTGGAGTCGCATTTGCGTTCACATTAATAACAAATTTCAAATACTATAATACATAAATGAATGACATGTTGAATACTAAGCAGAAGGTTGTCAATATTGACGTCAAGAAACCGAGTGCATTCAAATTAATGTTAAAGGTTGTTACCATATTTGTAACCGTCATTGACTATAACTTTTGTAAATGTGCCATACATTGCAATTAAATAACTTATTAAAATGTTGCTAGTCAAAATAATTTGCTTTGTTTCCGCTGCACTTTTATTTCATTTTTGAGAACTAAAATGTTTTATAAATAAATCAATTAAGGCGAACTTTGAACAATAAATCTTCATGGCACCTACTCAATCTGAAATTTAATTCCAAATTAAAACCCATAAGAATATTCAAATTCAACATATTTGCGGTGATCAACTGCGGGATGTTAGGGGGGATTTTAATTATTATCGTTTTTATCGATTGCTTGACACCTGAAATTAAAAATCCTTAGAGATTGTCTCAAGTTTCTGAAAAAAGGAACAACTTGATGTTAATTATTATGGCAAAAAAGAAAACAAAATATTCCACTAATAACTACTTTGATTCTTCAATTGTTGGTATTTTTGAACAATTAAATCTAATGATATATTGAACCCAATTTATATAATATCCATAGTTATAAGTGGACCCGTAGACGATGAAAAAACAAGGATAAAATGAATATAAATACAGCCAAAGGGCGCAAATTTCGGTTTAAGTGAGGATTAAAATATTTAAATGAATGAAAATAATATAATGAATTTAATCAATAAAAACGGCCTCTAACTTAGGATTGGAAGCGTCTTATATGTCTTACATATTCAATATAATTCTATATACATAACAACTTTTGACATTTGAGTGTATTTTGTGTTTAATTTATAGCTCAAGTACCGGACAGTCAAATAATTCTAAATTAATGAATCCGACTTAAGCAAGAAATTCAAAATATTTTTACGACATTTAAAATGGTAAGAGCAACCAGTTATTTGAAACCGCTAAAATTAAGGCTAATTTGTCGGTATTTTTGTAAATAGCATTAAAATTTGTATACGCTTAATAGCAATCAATTTTATCTTTATCATTGCTTCAGTATATTTATATTTAAGAAAACAATTCCGCAGTACTTTTAAGTTTCGAATAGGGCTGTTTAGCAATATTCTTAAATCGGTTTTAGGATCGAAAGTGTTGTGGAAATCGAAATATTTTAAATATTTAATTTACATATTAAATATAAATCGAATTCTTTTATTATTTAACAAAATAAATAATGTGATATCAAATGTTTCATAAATATGGAAATATCAAGGTAAAATTTGTATTTAAAGGTGTGAGATAGTTAAATATACCAAATAAAATCTCCAATAACACCTTTAATTAATTAATGTTATAAATTTAAATATTATTACGTATTTAAGCGTATTTTGAGCGAAAAAAGTTCATCTAAGAAAATTAAAATAAATGGTATATTTTTACTAATATTTTATAATATAGAGAATTTATTTATTATATTTATTAGAAAAAATATAATTTAAATAAGCATAAAATGAATAACTTTTCCAAGCTAAATTTGCAATGCATATTTCCGCACAAAATGCAGCGGACAATGTTGATGAATACGAAGTATCTGTATCTGCAACAGAATGCCAAATTTGTATCTGCAGCGCGTTGCGTGCAACTGTCGACGGCTAACTGGCGACTGGCGAGCGTCGAATTGAGTGCAAGGCACGCGAAAATCGTTTGAGTGGAACTGGCGCTGCCTGGCTGGCCTATAAGAAAAATCAGCCCTCCTCCATGATGAATTTCCACGAGCGGAGCAAGTTTTCCACACGCGCGCAAATGATGAATTTTCAACTCGCAGCGAACGCTCAAACATGTTCGAGTGAACGCGCTCGAACGCGGAGAATGAACGCACACGGCAAGCGAATGATTCACTGGCGAGAGAGAGAGAGTGAGTGAGAGCGCCCTGGGTTTTGGTTTGAGTAGCTCTTATCACTTGCTGAGCGAGCGCGTTTGCGACTGTGGCTCATTCTGTTTCAGTTTCGCTCATTCATTTTGTGGTATCGCCTCTCTGTTTTGGCTGCTTCTTCTTCTGCCTGGTGCTGCCGCTGCCGCTGCTGCTGCTGCTGCGTATCGGGGGAGCTCTACAGGCAAACGTTGCCGTTGCCGTCGCTGTCGCCGTCGCCGTCGCTGCCTTTGTGGCCCGTTGCCATTCAGTTGAGTTTAGTTGAGTCTCAGTCAAAACACAACCAACTGCGATTTGGTGGCACATTCGTTCGATGGCAACGGTTTGGATAACAGGCGCGCGCTTTGTTTTATTATCCCACATTATCAGCGGCATTATTGTTATTGGCATTGTACGCTCAATTTGAATGCTGAATGGCCCTCGCGCTCAGTACTCGCATTTTAGTATTCGCATTCGTAGTATCTGTGCTGGCCAGTGAATAGTATCTGTATCTGTATCTGAATCTGGATCTGAATTTGTATCTGCAGCTGAAGCTGAAGCTGAAGCCTCAGTAGTACGTGAAGCGCGCGCTCGTCGCCGTCGTCGGTCGTTTCGGTCAGCGCTAATAACAATAATAATTATAATAACAATAACAACAACCGTATACATAATACATAATAATAATAGTTTGTAATAACAATAATGATAACGCTATGAATGTTGAACGAGGCATTGAATTCGAAATGATTCAATAGGCGCCACTAAAAATACTTCGAATCAATATTTACTCATTAACACAGTGTCAAGTGAATAAAATACGAGTGCAATTGGAAACAACTAACGAAACCAAAATAAAGTATACGCTAATGAAACATTAATTCAACACAATAATTAATAAATATTTTATAGAATTTTATAACTGCAGCGAGCCGGCGAAAGTGCAATACAAAATTAAAAACACAAATCAAAAATTACAAAAATTATAAAAATATTTAAAAAATTAATTACAATAAAAACAGAGTGTACCCAATATTTCAATAATTAAATATAATTGATATATTGAAATATATTTACAATTAACAACTGTCAAATATTTTAAAAACTATTCAAAGATTGCTCAGGCAATGCAAAGTGCAACTGTGCACAACTGAGAGCTGAATTATCGCAGACGTTTGTTGCCGCGTGCAGTTACTTTTAGTAGCTGCTGTAGCTGCAACCAGCCGCCAAAATTCTCACCGCCAGCAGCAGCCACAACATGAACTCCTACTTTGAACAGGCCTCCGGCTTCTACGGCCATCCGCACCAGGCGACGGGCATGGCCATGGGCACGGGCGGACATCATGATCAGACGACAGCCAGCGCCGCGGCGGCTGCCTACAGAGGCTTCCCCCTGTCGCTGGGCATGTCCCCCTACGCCAACCACCATCTGCAGCGCACCACACAGGACTCGCCGTACGATGCGAGCATCACGGCTGCCTGCAACAAGATCTATGGCGATGCAGGCAGCGCCTACAAGCAGGATTGCCTCAACATCAAAGCCGATGCCGTCAACGGCTACAAGGACATTTGGAACACGGGCGGCGCCAATGGCGGGGGCGGTGGTGGCGGCGGCGGTGCTGCCACCGCTGGCAACACCTCAAACGGCTCCAATGCGCCCAACGCTGCCAATGGACAGAATAATGCGGGCGGCGGTGGCATGCCCGTCCGCCCATCCGCCTGCACGCCCGACTCCCGCGTCGGCGGCTACTTGGACACATCGGGCGGCAGTCCTGTCAGCCATCGCGGCGGCGGCAGCGCCGGTGCCGGCAATGGCAGCGCCGGCGGCGTGCCACAGAATACAGCCAGCGGCGTTGGCGGCGGCGTCGGTGTCAACGCGGCCTCTGCCTGGAATGCCAACTGCACCATCTCGGGCGCTGCGGCGGCCCAAACGGCAGCTGCCAGCAGCTTACACCAGGCCAGCAATCACACATTTTACCCCTGGATGGCAATCGCAGGTGAGTCCACAGCAGATCCAATCAAAAGTGAGTGTCCGCCGCAGTGTCAACTCCCTAGTATAGTATCATCTATCCTAAGTTTCGGTTCAGTTTCAATTTTATGTTTATTAGCCAAGTTAAGTGCTTTGTTCCCGTTGTTGTTGCTGTTGTTCTTACTGCTGCCGTCATTGTCTGTTCCTCTTCTGTTTTCTTAGTTGTTTCTTTGGCCAGGTGATGATCCATGTGACACCCACTTGCCAAGTGAATCAAGCCGAACAATAATAACAACTTTTGTGAATCATACTCATAAATTGGTGACAAGCCATAAATTCGAGTATATGGCCCATTATAGAAGACATTTTTAATACAAAAGTCTGTCCAAGTTTGCAAATATTTACATGATTTACATTAAAATGTCTTGCATAAAAGGGCTCTTTTATTTATTTATATCTCATCACAAAATATAATATTTGTTTTAAAAATATCAATTAAAATGCTCACGTAATTGAAAAAAATTCTGTTTAATTATTAAATACTTAATTCCTTACAATAATAAGAAAGTTTATAATAATAAAAGGCAATTTCAATATTTTAACAATTACTTAACGCATTTTAAATAAGATATTGTTGCTTATTTATTCACTACTAATTTTATTATTCAAGTATTAAATATTTTAAAATATATGGAGCATTTTCTAATTTAAAAAAAGAATTCTTCAAAAATGCAACTAATTGATATATGAAATTATTAGTTGGATATTGTTTTGATATACAAATAATTATGGCTTAAAATATTTATTTAGTAAATAAATAGATTTTCAACTCATTATATACCTTTATTTCTACTCGTATATATATATTTGCTGTAAATAAAATTCAATACATTTTTACACAGAAATATTTATTAAATTCATTCAATATTCATATATGTGATTATTTAAAATGCGAGAAAAACTGAAGGGAAAATTTTAAATAGAAAATACACATCTGAAATATTTTACACAAAGTCTCAAGCAGATTGCAATAATTTAGAATACAGACAGGTTGGAAGTTCATTGCATAATTATAAATTCATTTTAATTTGTTTTCTTTGTTTCTTTCTTCCAACACATAATTAATTTTTCAACATTCCTATTCAAGTGCATTAGTTTTTATATTTTTCTGAACTTTATAAATAACATGTAAATTATCATAAGTACTTGTGCGTATTTTTTTTTTTTTTTTTTTTTGATGTATTTATTTATAATAGTAATCAGCCTTATTAAAGCTATAAATCCATTATTGCTGCTAATGATTAGGCGATATGTAGTTTTAAACATAGGAATGTGGAAAATAATAATAATTATACGAATTCGCAAAACATATGGTAGTTTAGAAAGAACAAATTAAAATTTAAATGAGTATTATAATAATCTTTCCCGAAGGTCGACTGGATGAAAACGTTTAAGTCGTCGGATGTTGTCTGGGCTCAGTAGGGCCCTGGCTGTATTGTTTGGGTGCGACAGTAGTCTATCGGATGCATACCGACTACTGTGCCTATTCAGCTGATCGCCAATCAATGTGACGTGGAGGTCGTTCTCCAAATTTCTGGTCCGAACATAATACGGGGCATCTGTAATTCTTCGAAGTGTCGTGGCCTGAAGAATGCGAAATTTGTTGAGGTGTGATTTAGCGGCAGAGCCCCATATTTGCATCGCATATGTCCAAGTGGGGACCACAATTGTTTTGTAAATTAAGACTTTATTAGCCAAGCTTAGCTTGCTCTTTGGCCGGAGTAGCCAGTTAAGCTTGGCCAGTTTAATGTTGGATTTCTTTTTCACTTCTTCTGTATGTTTGGCCCAAAGAAGTTTCCTATCCAAATGGACGCCTAAATAACAATGAGAGTTCTTCTGGGGGATGAGCTCTCTATTCCAGAATACACCTGGACAGTCTCCATGTCTGAGCGTAAACATTATGTTTGCCGACTTTTCGTGATTTATTGTAATATTCCAAGAACTCGCCCAGGATTCTACCGTTTGTAGAAATTCTTGCAGGTTATCTGTGGCTGTATAGTTGCAATCCGAAGTAGATAAGATGGCGGTGTCATCGGCATAAGTAGCGACTAAGATGTCGCCAAAGCTGTCTGTTGCTGGAGACGGCATATCTGATGTAAATATGGTGTAGAGCACCGGGGCAAGGACGCTTCCTTGGGGAACGCCTGCTCTCATTGATTTAATGCTGGAGCACTCATCTTCGACTTTGACAAAAAATGACCTGTCTGATATGAATGACTTCGCTACCATGAATAAAGGCGCTGGCAGAATAGACTTTAATTTATATAGCAAGCCTTCATGCCAAACTTTATCGAAGGCTTGTTTTATGTCAAGGAACACCGAAGCGCAGTATTTCTTATTCTCCAAGGCGCTGAGAATATGGTTTGATACTCTATGTACCTGTTCCGGAGTACCGTGTTGTTTTCGAAAGCCGAATTGGTGGGCCGGAAGCGCTGCTTTTACTGAGTCCAAATGTAGCATTCTGCCAAGGAAGATGCGCTCAAAAATTTTACCCAGATTGGAGAGCAGGGGCTGATTGGGCGATGTGAGTCTATCAGCGTCTCATCCTTATGTGGTTTTGGAATCATTTTAATGGATGCGCATTTCCACTGTGTCGGAAAATGGCCCAGTCGCAGAATAGAATTAAAAATTGTAGTGATTAACACTATTGCTTTTTTCGGAAGTGCCTTGATGGTGTGGTTATCAATATTGTCATATCCAGGTGACTTTTTCAGTTTTAGTCTCTTTATTTCAATGTTCACTTCTGATACTGTGATGGGCCTTGTGGGCAGAGACATCTGGTAGGGTACATCCAGCTGATTTAAAATTCTAGCTTCATGAGCAGGATCTGCCAGGTTGGTGGGAGTAAAACGTCTCTCCAAATGTTCTGCAAAGGCATTTGCTTTATCTAGTGGTGATCTGCACCAAACCCCTGCTTCCGATCTAAGGGGCGTCTTTCCTATCGGACGTCTTTTAATATTTTTGGTGAGTTGCCATAGGCAAAACTCCTGATCACCATTTGGATCTGCATTTGCCAATCTGTCATTGAAGTTACTCACTTCGTCTAGCCAGCAGGTGCATCTTCAGGTCATAGGCCGCTTTAACCATGATGCGTTTGGTCACAATGCTTCTGGACTGCATATATTCTCTGCGTGCTCGTCTTTTTTGTCTGAGTAGTTGCGCAGCAACGGGATCTAAGGACGAGGTAGATGGTGGGCGTCGGTAGACTGGTATCATAGGGGTCGCAAATGATGCAGCACGGTGAATATTTTTGTTGAGAATTTCAACGACATCATCAATGTCGTCTGCGCTGGAGATTTCAACGTTTAGATTCAACAACTTGTGCGTATAAAATATGTTATTCTAAATATTTGAATTATTTTAAAAGGCATTTTGCAATTTATTTAATTTTGTTATATCATTTTAATAGTCCGTCTTACACAGTATTTTGCCTATTAAATTGAAGCCTGTGCGCAAACTTAGCTCGAAGTTTGCCCCACAGACTCATAAACAAAAGCAACCACTCAAACTGGGCACAACCACCCAATTTGCTCGTAGCTGCAAACCACTTGCAGCTGGCAGTTGCACCTTCTTTGGTCTGCTGCCACACGCCTTGCAGCACTCGCGCTGCGCTAGCTGCCTCATAATTTTCAACACTTTGTTTACTAATTTTTGTCACCTTTGGTTTTAATGATGCTCAGCGACGTCGTTGGCCTCATCCACAATGTTGTCAGTAATTGTTGCAACGTCGACGTCGGCGGCAAAGTGGCAACAAAAGTGAGCTGCAATTTGTGCAACAAGAGTTGCCGCCGCGGCAGCCAACTGGCAACGCAGTAAATTATGGCCAGGCGGCCAAAAGAGCGGCAGCAAAAATAGCAAAGCAGCCTTTGGCTGTAGCAGCGTGAAGGAATCCTTTCCAGGACACACACTGCGCGCGTCGGGCGGTTGAGCAGAAGTCGCGCTTATTACAGTTAACAACGCCATTATGTAATTATGAACTGAACTTGGCAGCCCTTTCAAGCAGTGCCGGCCACCAGCCGCGTTCACTCCCTAGTTACAGTAGCCAGTCCAAATTCCATCACCTGGCGACGCCTGATGACGCCTACAATCCTACGCCCTTATCAGCGGCGGCTCTGGCTCAGACTGTCGCTGATAAGCAGCGGCGCAGTCATAACAGCTCCAACAGCTCCAACAGTAATATGCTAAATTGCATTTCGGGGTCGATTCCCAGTAAACTCAATTCAAGACCCCCAAAAACTGACCAAATGAAATTTATGACTGCTTTCATGTAGGTGGTCAGCGGGCAAACATAAATTTCATTTCGCATTTTGAGCGCGTTAAGTTTGTAACATTTATGAGCCACTTTTGGCCGCAGGGCGAAACAAAATGTACGAAAAATGTTGGGTGAGAAATGGGTTCGTTGGCCAACTGCGAAAATCAATCAAAATTTCACTTGGGCTATCGATAATTACAAACTTGGCACCCAGAGCTTAAAAAGGGAAGCAGCTGGTTAAAAAACAATTAAAGTTGAACTAAATAAGAGCACCAGGGACTCGCGGGCTACAGGTTTTGCGCAACTGGTTCGCTCCCAGTTCAAGACCGGGCGAGACCCGGCCCTACGTGTGGTTCGATCCCAATCAATCGATTCTGATACAACACAGAGATGATCGTAATGAAATTTATGCGCTCAGTGGCAGCGTGAAATGCCGATGATGTATTGCTGGGTCCATTCTGCTGAAATCCCTATACAGAGTGTAGCCATCAAACACTCCTTACATAATACCTGCTTAACACTCAAAGTCTGGCTGTTATGCTACTCCAACTGAGGGTAGGTATAACAGCAAAAGTCAAATGGGTCTTTAGGAATTCTATTACACCTTTACTTACCTGAATTTCTTTGTGAGAATTTCTGTAATTTTTCCATATATTATTCCAATAAGAATACGATATGAAGTTTTATTTCACCTTACAGTCGCTAGAGCTAAGGTGAGTTTGTGTGTGGTGTATAGGATACACATCAGCTATGTTTGATAAAATATAAAGATAAATTATATCAGCAATACCAGCTGAATTAAATACCAGTTTTATTTTCAATGATGCACACAGAAATTGAGGTTTAACTGACTTAATCGTATAACTTATGTTTTATACTTAAACAAATTAGAAACTCAGTATAAAGATAAGAAAACATATTGGTGCGAGATCGCACTGCTTTTATAATTAACAAATATTCGGGAACTAATTTTAAACTAAAATTAAAATCAATTAAATTAAATATATAAAAATTTGCAGGAAATTGTTGATTATTTAAAAAAAAACATCCCAATTATAAAATATATACTTAAATTATAAAACCTAAACTGAAATGTCCTCATTTAACTCCAAATAACATTTTTTAAAACAGCCATTAAATTCAATTACCAATATTCTTATCGATCTTCATATTTGATCAAATCATTTATGCGAATATTTGAACAGCGCACAAATCTCAATTGAAATCAGTATCTGTGCGCACTTTTGATTTATTTTTCGCTCGAAACAATCTGTAATGTGAATATAATTCAATATTGAGTGTTTGGCTCTGAGCCACTGATTCCATCGCACAAATATTCGCACAACGGAGTGCAAAATCAAGCCATAAATAAATCGGCGCACACTTCCAGCGATCATCGATCATTTGCAGCGAGGCCTCCACAAACACAAACACAAACACAAACACAAACAAAATATAAAATAAATAAAGAAAAATAAAGAAAATAATGAAAAATTCCGTTTTTATCGTATCTAAACATGGTTTAAGATTTGAGAACCTACTTCAGTTTTGTTGCCTCTTGGGTGTTTTTTGTGTGTTGGCGACTTTTGCAGTTGTTGTTGTTGTTGTTGCTTTGTTGTTGTTTGTGTTATGTGTGAACACGTTGAACGAGGGGCCATTAAATCATTGTCCTGAAGGCTTTTAAGTCATTATCGATAAATTTCAACATAAATTCGTAAGTTTGCTTTATTTGCCTGGGCCCCACACACAAACACACACACACGCACACACACTCATACACACAGGTTGTGTGCCTGTGTCTGACATGGTATTTTTGGAGCTTAATTTGTTTGGCTAATTTCGTTGGTTATTTCAGCGCCTACGCCAATGAGATCGATATCGGGCCCAGGGACGCAGCATGTACATGTTTTGTTTCTAATTTTTTTTATTGCAAAATGACCTTGAGAATGGGCTGGCTTAGGCTGCAATTGACACGTCCCAGGCAATCATAATTCATATTTTTAGGCAGCTCCCTCGCTGCGCCTGCAAATGGGCGCAATTATCAGTGCGCATTGTCCCTGTGCCCAGGTAGATGACCATCGACCCAGCAACCTATCGACCTTTGTATCTGTATCTCAGACTCGAGGCTCTCTCAATTAGTTGCAGTGCAACGCAATTGTGGTTCACACGTACAAAGGCCAGCGGCACGTCGAGTTCCGAGTTCCGATTCTGAATCTGTTTCTGTTTCTATTTCTGGCCCTGCTGTCAAGGTTAATGCTCTTGGCCATATTTTCGGGAACATTGCATAACCATTACTCATAATTCACATAGCTATGCAGTTCAAATGCCAATGCACTACAACATTTGGCATGTCATGCAACAGTAACAACAGCACTTGCAACTGCAACTGCAACTGCAACATGCAATTAAAAGGCCACAAGTGGCGCGCACACGACACCCCCAACCAGAACCAGAACCAGAACCCCAACCCTAACACCCCACCCCTACCCCCACTGATGTGGATGTTCGTGATTATGTAAACAGAAAACAGGAAAACATTTTCAACGCGCACTTTTAATCATATTTTCAACAAAAGGGAGAAGAAATGCATAAATGCAAAAATGCAAAAATTCAAAAATTCAAAATCAAAAGCAAATCAAATCCATTTGAAATTGGTTAACAATTTGCAGCGGATGCGGTGTTGGCTCCGCTGACCAGCTGATGGCTCTCAATGGACCCGATTCGCATTCGGGGATTGGTTTATGTGCTGGGGCAGCTTCTTGCATTTTTTAATGTATTTTTAAATAAGGAATTTAATAAGCACCTTGGCGGCCGTCGGACAACGACTTGTACGCAGACATCGACTTCGACGACGACGACGACGACGACGACAACGCAAAGTGGCCCAGACACATGGCCCCAAAATACAAAATAAAGAATATGAAAATAAGGACTGCAGGGCGAGAAGCAATTTTTGGTTTTACCCCAGTCCACACAGTGGGGCAAAGTTATAAGCATGTGATTAAAAGAGTGCACAAAAGTTAAGGGAATAAATGATAAATTGAATAAATGATTCTCAAACAATAGATATGAATTTTAAAATTTAAATTTCAGACTTCATTAGTTTTTCAATTTCTTGAAATAATTCTAAAAGTGGTTTTTCAATTTATTGAAATAATTCCAGAATTTATTCCAACCTAGACAACTTTTATCATGATCTTATATTAAAATAATCACATTCTCACAACTTGCCCTTCAACTATTAATAATATAATAAAAGGGAGTATAACTAGACGAGACGATAATATAATAAAAGGGAGTATGACTAGACGAGGAATCGTTTTGATACTATTCGAAATTATAATAATATTCATGGAAAACGCATATTCTAAGACTAAAGATAGTTAAAAATGTACTACGAAATCAACTGAATGGAAGTCATGGAAGATTTCGTGAAATTTTTCAAATCAATATACAATATTTTTTTATATTTTAAAGTTCTTGTATATATTCTATATATATATATATTTTTAATATGGCGATTTAATAAAAGAGCGTTTCATTATAATATAATTTAAAAACACAAGCTGGACTGGCTTTGACGGTGAAAAATATCAAAATGTTAGAATTGTCCGATTTAACCACCTTATTATCTGAAGCTGTCAGCTTGGGATCCATCATCAGCCATCATCATATGCCTGACTGGAGTTGGCTGATACAGCACATACTAAGAAGTAAACTTACTTATTCGGTTCATTTATTATTGTGTTAAAAAATAATTCATGGCAGAATAATTGAATTCATATTAAATATTTTATGTATAAAAATATTTAACTACAGAGAAAAACTAATTACAATTTAAAAAAAAAAACATTTTTCTTAATATAACTTACAATTTAATAAAATTAATACATAGAGTTGAGGGTTTTCTTTTGATTTGTTTCGTAACCAAAAAATAGCTCAGTTTCGCAATTCCAATCGCAGAATTAACAGATTAGTAAAATAATAATAAAGCAACATTTTATTAAAGATGTGTATTTTTTCATAGTATATATCTTATCAATATCCAACATTTTTGATCATTTTTTGAAGAATATACTTAGTATTTATACCATTGTTTGTTGGCTGTTCTTGGCAGTTGCAAAATCATGTTTTAAGGTGTTTTTGATACCTAATAAAAACAACAACACGGCCCGGCAACCAACACACACACACACACACACATATACACACACACATGCACATACGCTGCAATGCAACGAAAACGCGCCATGCCAAAGGGTCAACTGAAGATGGGGAAGTAAGTAGGGTAGGGGCGGTAGGTGCACGGCTTTAGGGGCAGCGAGCGCCGCAGTGGCCAAAATAAAAAAATACTCTTTTGGGCCCCGGTCGCATCATACGTCATAGCCACAACGCTGACTGCGACGCCGTTCGGCGTGTTTATTATAAAACAACAAATCATTCATTATAACCACTTGTGTGTACAGATACAGATACAAATACAGATACAGATACTCACTCGTACATGTACGGGCCAGTATGTATATCATATATAAATATATGAGAAAGTGGCGTAAACATGAAAAGAAACACAAGTTTCAACGCTCTGAAGTTTTGGATAAGGCCATCTATGTGCTGTATCTGAATATGAGTATCTGGCTATCTGAGTATCCGAGTATCTGAGCCTCTGTGTGTGTGCTGTCGCTTAATATGCATATTTGCGTATTATTTTGATTTTAATAATGATTTATTTATTATTAATAATTCATTGGTGGTGGGCCCTCGCCAAGATCGGATTGGATTTGTGCCTGGTAGACGCTGATTGCGATCTGATCTCAGCACAGCCACCAGCAGCCAACCAAGTGCAAAAGCTACGCACAAACTCGATCTCGATCTGTAGATCTTCGACCAGGTTGCTATTTGAATACAGGTATCGGATCAGTTCGGATCAGTTCGACTCCATGAATGGGCATAATCCCAGCTGGGCGATCGCTGGCTGCGTTGGTAACACAAGTTACGTTAGGTTGGTAGGAAACGCATATTATAATGAGCTTCAATTAAGATAGAAATCTTGAAAACAAAAGAGACAAAGATTTATAGGTTCACAATTATCCAGTGACTACCTTGAGGCACTAGACCATAGACCAAACTCTTGGACTCAGTACCAGTAAACTAGTTAGCACACAATTCACACGCACAAAAACCTATTTTGAGAACGCTTGAGCAAGTTTCTGGGGATACTCTACATACTTGTGTTTAAAGGGTTGCAGATCAAATAAGATTATATTTTGTGAGCGAAAATACGAACAGCCAGCCAAGTGAATCATCTATGGCTTATGGCATAAATGAAATGCATATTTAATTTAATTTTAAAAAATTTGCCCTTAAACCCGTTTTTGCTGGTGTGTCGAAAAATATGTTTCGGAGCGGTTCGATTCGATAACGGCTCGCAGAGTTTATTTAAATACATTCAATAAAGAAAAATATTTTACATTTTTTATAATTTTCCTAACGAAAATGTATATTTTGAAATTATCGGAAGTTGTTTATTGCTGAAACTGCTTAGGTTTGTTTGAATATATTCGGTTGAAAAATGTTTGGTAATATATTTTTCTGAATATAATCTTACATTTGAATATGTGAAGTATATTGTTATTTTCAAAGAAACGAGTTTTATTAGAAAGATATTAATCCGGAACGTTTCGATTCCGAAATTTTTGCTAATTCCGCTCGAATGCATTCGATTGAAAAATATGTTTTAAATTTTCCTGTTCTTAAATATCTTTAATGTTTTAATATTAATTTTGGCTATAATTGATTTGTACCTTAACTTTCTTAATTATTGTGTACTATTCGACTATATCATAACTGGGTTAGAGTATTCCACTTTCGATCAGTAAACGCGTTACGTTTCTTGGACAGTAGCCTCCCTGTTTGTCTCCAAGTCTCCATCTGTGATTTACGAGTGCTCGATGCAAAACTGGGTAACTGTTATACCAGTTTAAATATTTGAGAAAGCGAAACGATGTGTTGTATGGGGTCGCTGGGTGCTAGCATGAGTTATAGACTAACTATTTTGATTTACAGCCGTGCATTGAACTCATCGCTGGGCCTTAAGATTCACCGCTGGCGCCTCTTGTTCCAGTTTGCAACTCCGGCTCTGATTCCTAGTCCTGTCCTGACCACTGGCTCCTCCGCCTGCGCCTTTTGCACATTAATGTCAATTTAATGTTTCCTTAATGACTTCTTTCGTTGCAACTTGTTTGCCTGTAGTTGTTGCTGTTCTTCTTATCAGTTGCTGGTCAAACTTGTCGCCTGGCTGGAGAAGTATTTATGCTAAATAGCTAACGAGTTTTCCCCTTGAAAGTGAAGAGCACGACCAAATAGTTGCATTATTCGTTTCGTTTTTCGTTCGTTTTTAAAGTCGCCGAGCTACCGCCTTGGTATGACATGGTATACCCTATACTTGTGTAGTGTATACTAGAGTCTGACATGTGCTCGACTCGTCGTCTATTTATTTGGGTCGGCAATTAAGATTTATATCAGCGCCTTTGATGGGGCAATAAAAACCGAAAGACGCCGACGTCGTCGCAGGCTGCATCCAAAATGCAAACACATGAAGCAAATCAGTGGCCTTCTCTCCCTGTCTTACCAACTTAGCCATCTCTCTCTCTCCCTCTGTCTCTCTCTCAGTGTAGCTCATTTATGCGGCTGGGGATTTGTCAAGAGCGTGCGCCGCTTTAAAGAGTCATAAAAATCATCCGAAAGGTGTAAGAACCCAGACACCCACTGAACGGGGTGTGGGAACCGTCTAGAAAGCTGGGAGGAAGAGTACTGAAGCTTGTGCTGCACTTGACGAACTGGTTAACAGCTCGAGCCGTTAGCGAACCACAAACTAAATGTTTAATTTTTTTATGTAAACACTTTCATTTTTCCCCCCATCTCGGCCCCTGGGCCAGCTGACTGTCTGCCGACGTCCCGGCGACCCGCCAACCATTTGTTTGAATTTGTCTAAAGTGGCTGCCGTTTTTTCCTCGCCCTCTCTTGCTATTTGTACAATTTTCATAATTTTCATTGCTGCTGCTGCTGCTGCAAAAAAAATAAATAAAAAACGTTTGTCAAATTTTCCGTTTACTTTTAGTTGGCGCCCCTCCCCTGGCCACAGCTCTCTGCATAGTTGTGTTTCCTTTTCGTTTTAATTTAATATTTTCTTTGTTGTTTCTTTTTGGGCGCTGTGTCTGGTGTCTGCATCTGGAACTGGCTGGGTGTCCGTCTGGATCTGGGTGATTCTCTATCTCTCCCTCTCTCTCTCTCTCTCTCTCTCTCTCTCTCTGTTTCTCTCTATCGCTCTCTGTGTGCTCTTCAGCTGGGAAATTACGTTTACTCAGGCGCCAGGCGCGCATATTTAAATACACACGTGTTTTATCGCTGCCATTAAATCATATTTTTATACTTTACCTTTTTGCTGTACCACCTTCAGCGACTCCACCCAGGCCCCCTCCCCGCCAGCCTGGCATTTTGATTGTTTACATTTTGCACTTTCACGGCGTAAACAAACAAACGGCGCTAAATATTGTAAAAAAAAAGAAAAAAGAAATCGGAGACAGCGCAGAACTCATCCAGCCCAGTGGAACAGAGTATGGGGCCTGGGATTGGGTGAATATGAAGACCCTTGTAGTGCCAGACGAAATATCAAGTGGAATATGGCAGACACTAGGTATTATCTTGAGCAGTCATCCATATGCTATGGATAGAAGCTACTAGAAGATCCAAACTGGATTTTTGGCGTTTGTAGATTCAATCCGGAACAATATATTATAATCGATATCGCTTGTATAAAAATATCGATCGTCTGGGTGGATAGCTTGGCTGATAAGTTTCGGTTAAAATTTCGGGTTGGGATATTAAGATGTTTTAGTAATGAGAAACTTAAAACAATTGTTCTCATCTAGATCATCATCTGATGAATCATTGCTTTTTTATATCGATTTCACTGCTGATTTTGATATCTAGCCATAATTTGAAACACAAAGCGTCATGAAATTGTAAACCCAAATTGATACACAAAAATTAAAAAGTAAATAAAGAAAACTGCACAAAATAAATAAAATTAAAATAATAAAATAGATTTGTATATTTGTGATTTTGCCAGACGATCCCAGAGATAAGTTTGTTTTGAAGTCGCAATCGAATATGAGTCAACAAGTTGAAATACTCGTACTTCTATGATCAATAGCATAGGGTAAAGATCAAAGAACTTGTCTTTAATCAGCTACTGTTCGAAGTGTACTTAACTTGCTCCCTATCTACCTCTTGCCCCTCTCTCTCTCATGTTCTCTCTGGCTATTTGCAGCATGACAACAACAGCAACAACAACAACAACAAAGCTTAGTTTCAATTTACCCAAGTGCCTCACCACGTGCGGCTGCTTAACCTTAATACCACATTCAACCCTTCCCCGTCTTCCCTATTGGTTATTGCCTCGTCTGGTGATGGCCATGTGCAGATGTGGAGAGTTAACAATTTTTTAGCATTTTTTAAACGTTTCTCTTCTCTGGTCTTCTGCATTTTCAGGTAAGATAAGATCTGATTTAACACAATACGGCGGCATATCAACAGACATGGGTAAGAAAATTTCCACATTTTATTTTTTTATATTTTTCATTAGTCTTTTACACGTTGGCTAACTCTCGAAACGAGCTGTTTAAGATCTAGGCTAGAGTATCGTAGTATCTTTGCCTACTAATACTAGTTAGAAATTAGTGCCGGTGTTGGTTCCCCTTTCTAGCATACATTCTGGCGTTGCCAAAGCAAAAATCGAGGCGTCAAACTGGCAAATACAAGTTAAAAGCCCGCCCCCTACACAAATTTATGTTGCAAGTTGCAAGTTGCAACTTGTGGGCGTAAAATGGCAACTCAAATGCGCCAGCCCCAGCGTGTGCAAATGATTGATTACCGCGGCTCCATTGGCCTGCCACCTGATTAGACCAAATGCAGCTTGCAGCACGCAACGTCATCGCAATTAATGTTAACATTAAGCAGAGCCAAGTGGCCAACAGCAGCAGCAGCCGCACGCAGCAAGTTAATGTTGCAGCCACCTCGCTGCCTATGGAGACGGCGGCTTCTGTGGCTCAGAGCCACTGGAGGCGTTGCGTTTAATTTCCAGCCTGTTGCTTTTAGACCTCGGCGATCCGAGGTTATCAATCAGCGTGTCGTCGTCTCAGAGCAGCTACTTCTTAAAATCCAATTATACGCACAGATTGCCGGACTGACAGACTGAATAAGTGAGAGCATCATAGTCAGAGGTAGTCGTCTAGAAGATACCCTGCTCCCACGAAAACGCCAGGATGGGGATTGAATTTTCTATTCCGATCATATCTCTAATATGTACTTACTACACACTGGATTTAAGCAGGGACTCATTATGATCTGATCGTCATGAAACTGTCAGGATACCGACTTGACATGTAAAAAGTAAAATAGCTATGTTCCCATTTCCGCCTAAAACATTCAAAATGGAAAAGCTTAGCTCTAAAGCAAAATATAGAAAACAGTTCTGATAGTTACACTTTTTCAGCTACAGAATTTGTATAGTACCTGGTTATATAGAATATTCGTATTTCCAAGCTCTTCTGGTCGCTGAGATTGACTTGCACAAACCCATTTGATAGGCCCAGGGTATACAAAATGCGAAACTGAGAGACTGCCAGACTGATCAATGCTTGTTGCGGGGCACTCAAATTACATGAATCGCTGCCACAAAAGCTGATACTGAGGCGCAACATTATCGTGGCCGCCACCCAGACTTCGATTTTTGCCCCCGTCCCCGGCTTCGACTGTGCCTTGGCTTATTATTTACTATATTCAATTGATTATCTCGTGCAAATCGGTAGCTAAATATTGGCAAAGGCGCAACAAGTGGGCAGCCGCTGAGCGTGAGCGTTTCTAGAGCGTTCTGTAGAACTGCGGATCTGTAGATCCCTGGCCGAGTCCTCCTCAAAGCGGTGGGCAGCACTTTTGGCACTTGGCAATTAAGTGCCCCTAGATAAGATGAGAGATTTAGATTAGGCCTGGCAAGTAGGTGCCACCGTGGAGAGCTACTACTTAGTAGAAGACCTAGTGAGTTGGTTGCTTGGATCGATCAGTTGATCTTAATAATACGAGTAGGATAAAAACAGTTGATAATCCTAAATTATATTTCTTGGTAATTTTTGGAGTAAATAGCGCTGTATAAGGAACTGTTAAACTATCGCCATAGTAAGGAAACAATTGATAGTGGCATAACGAAAAGGAATCGAAAATATCGATATTGGGCATAATTATTACTTATTAGATTGTTTTGCTACGAATAAAATCTGTGCATATATTTAAAAAAAAAACTATAGTTAATCCTTAAATTGACTAGCAATTAGTAGACACATTTAGTTTCCCTATTGCGAATGGTATTTAAGTCATTTACTAATACTGACTTTGACTACCTTTTAACAGATAAATACAGCCTATAATAACAATTATTCGACGTTTCGTGCAAAACACGTTAAATCTCATAATTTCCCTGTCATTTCTCACTCAGTTCAACAAACAACAAGAGGCCCAACAGAGCTCCCTCCACCATCAGCTGTCACCCAACAGTGAGCCAAACTGGGGGGCCATTTCCTTTCCAGGAGTAGGTGGGTGTAGGGGCGGAACCCATTCGCATTGCTGCTGACATTGAACATGACATTTTCCCCCAAAGAGATAATTAAATTGCGGCCTTAATAGAATTAAATGCCGTGTATGCATTTCAAAATCGGAAAACGTGCCAAATGCCAATGGCCGTACCCAGTCCCCAGTCCCCTGTCCCTGTTCCCTGTCCCCAGTTGCACTCCCTAACTATTCCGATCCCGACGCGGTTCGCCCGGTTGGTCAAAAACAAAAAATAATGTCAATTTGGACAAGTTTTGATAATTGCAGGCGCGGCCTGAGGTCCAGAGCCGCGTACGGGATTGTGCTGGCTGCTACTGTGCTGCATGTTGCACGTACCACGTATGCCCGGCTGTGGTGTGCGTGTGTGCTGCTCCATGTTGCATGTTGCAGTTAATAATTATTGAAATGTGCGGCCGCCAGGAATTGTGCTCGTGCTCCTTGTGCTTCCTGCGCGGCTTCCGTCAGCGTCAGCGGCAGCTCCCAACAATGTTGCATGCTTCGTTACCTTTAAGCTCTGCTGCTGCCAGTGCTGCCACTGCCGCTGCCACTGCTGTTGTTATTATGGCTGTTGCTGTAGCTGCCGCAAAGCTAAGCAAAAGACTAACAATGCTTGCATTTTCCCACCTTTTTCACATAACTTTTCAGTTGTTGTTTTCGCATTCGTTTTGCGGCTTCAGTTCGTCTTCGCCTGTCGTTGCCACTGGCAGGGTAAACAAGTCGGCCACTTGGCCACCAACTCGTTACCCAAGTGTTGCCACCCCGCAACGCCCCGCCAACTCCTACCACTTATATCCATCCCTCCGCAGCACACACATGTCGTTGTCGAACTTGTTACCACTTTGAAAGCCCGGCCCGGCCTCCGTTCGGACTGGCCCCTGTAATAAATTCATATTCAAATTGTTAATTGAATATTATTTGTTAAATTTGCAAGCATTAAATGTAAATGTCGGCTGGCTGGGCAAATGTGGCGGGGGCGTGACCGCAGGCAGTGCAAAAATTCCTGCTTTTTTTGTTGTACTTATAAACTGGTCGTTTTCTGTTTACTTTTTCAGTTAATTGAATTTATGCGATTTTAACACATACTTATGTGGTCTATGGGAACATTTAAAATTGATAGCATTACATATTCTGTGCGTCTTTAATTCTGTGCCCCAAAAAATTGGTCACTGTACCAACGACCTCCATAAAAATCATTCCCAGGCGACAATAAAAAAGAAATGCATCGATGAACAGCGAGTGTACAACGAGTACTTGTAACTGCAACTGTAATTGTGACTGCTGCTGTTGTCCTGTGCGAGTGTTGTCCTTGCTGGGCGCTACGTGGCTGTTGTTGTGTAATTTCCATAATTCATATTCATAGACATTACAAGCGTCCAGACAAACAAACAAACCACCCAGCTCGACGCGACGCTACCTGCACCTGCAATACGGACAAATGTCCGTCCTAACGGTCGCCCAAAAAAAAGTGAAATGAAAAACGGGAAAAAGGAAAAGAATCTGCAAAGTGTAAATGCGGGCAAAGTGCAAAAATTTCACATATGCTTCTGGGCGAGGCAGCCAGAGGAAGCAAAAAGTTGGAGTGTACCTCACATAAAGCGTTTCACTCAGACCAAAAATTCGACGAGAGGGATAGGTGCAGAGAGAGCTGGAGCGGAGACAGTCGCGGCACGCTTATACATAAATTATACAATGCCGTCCTCAACAAGTCTGTGTAGAACTGAAAGACTTTACCATTAATTTGATTGAGCTTTGAATTACGAGCAATTTATGCCCAGAGACAGAGACAGAGACACAGCAAAATCAACATTCCCATCAACATCATCATCATAATCATCAGACAGATACGAACTGAGCTAAAGTATCTCAAAGATACACGCACAAACATTCGCATGTACGCTCAACGTGCCACATTTGATTTTACACACTTCGAAATTATTAACTGGGGAGCATTTTGTAGTTCGGCAAAGGATAAGTGCTGTCCTGGACCTGTAACTGAAACTGAAACACAAAACACTTCATAAAATGGCACACGGCACTTTCGCTTTTACCGTTGGCATCTGCAGCACGTGGACGGATACATAGATATACATATAGGGCTAGAAGGACATCATAGGGGGGTAAAAGGATGCCAGTGGCATATGTCGCATGTGAGGCAAATGGCAGACGACTGGATCCAGCTGGAGCTGGACAGCGGCCTTCAATTAATGAATAAGTAATTTCGGCTTCATTGCTGTAATGAACACTTGGAACATCATTTTATGGGTGGATGGGTACAAGATATCTGGTAATGTTGCAGGTGGTTCGGGGTGACAGTTACCGGGGAGAAGCTAATGGGAAAGAAAGAAAGTTTCTGGGACAGTTGATTTGATGGAATACCTAATTTGATCTAAGTGCAATACAAACTTATTTTGAAGCGTTTAATTTACCTAACATATCACAACATCATAGAACAAGTAGAATTTTACACAGAAATCAGAAAGTATACATTAGTTTCTGATGTGGTACAGCTAAGTTTAAAAGCAATACAGGATATTCCTCCGATTATACTAATGGTAGAAGTTATGTGATTTCACTCAGCCAATTCCACTAGAATTGATTTCAAAATGTGATAACTTTCATATTGAAAAGAGACAATAAATAATAAGCTTTATAAATGGAATATAGAAGTATCGCTATCTCTTACTGGAAACACTATAATAATACTGATTTGCTCTTGCCCCAAATCAAAATATCTTCAACAATTAAGGCTGAAAGCTGAAATAATAATTCAATTGGGAGCTGGTGTAAATTCAAATTGCCTTTTATTGCACGCTTCACCTCTATAGGGAACTCGACGCATCCATTCAAAATATTAATACTTTTAAATCATTGATAATTTTGTAATGGCAGCTCCATTTGGTCGCTTTAACCACAGTCCACGTTTATTTACTTAGCTACATTGGCTTCATTTGTTTACGGCTGCTAATTAAAGGTTGCACTTGTAGTGCTTGGAATTACCCGAGTATCTACGGGGACACACCTCCATTTACACTCGCAGACGATTGTAAATGTTATGGAACCCGCGGCCATTTGTTTTGTATCACTGCAACTGGCAATTGTGACATTAGACCCGTAATATTTGGCCTTACTTTGCAATTACGAACGGTAATCCATAGAGAGTCCCACGGAGAATTATTGCCTAGATGAACTCACGACTTCGATAAGAAATCAGCGTTGAAATCACTTGCAGTTCGCCCAGCGCAGCTTGAGATATTTTTGTATCTTTTGAATTTTTTGCGACGGTCCCTGCTCTGGCGACGCTGTAGGTATGCAATTAGTCAATTAATTTGAAAATTTATTAACCGCCAAAAAGCAATTTGCTCCACCTCAAAATATTTACACACACAAATACACACAAACAAGATCGCGAAATGCCGGCGGTAAACTGAAACTAAAACCGAAACTGAAACTGGGCTCCGCTTGATAACGATTGCGATAGCTCATACAGTATTTAGATACGAGGAGATCAGTTCACGTTCTCGTTCGACGGTCAGATGGCAAATGAAGAAATTCTTGCAAAGTTTGCGATTGTAAACTTTCGGTTTCTGTGAATTCGCTTTGAAAAATTACTTATGATTTGAAGGGAAGAAAACTGGCTCGAGAGCTGGAGCAGACAAAAGGAGTTAAAGTTGAACGCGGTGCAGATAATTTATGGGTTCAGGGCTTCAGGTTCGGCGTCGGTTCGGCCCCTTGGCAGCGGAAGTGCGTGCGGTTGGTTTTGGTTAGGTATGAGTATCTGTATCTTGCAGATACGAATCGCAGCTACTCGGCTTACACTGCTGGCCTATTTTCTAGGTCATTTTGCAAAACAAAACAACAAAAAGTAAATAAATAAATGACTTTTGTGCATGTCGCGAGCTGGGAAACGTCAGCTTGGCCCTTGTCCATAAATTTTCAGCTCAAAATCAAAATGTTTTCAAATTTCAAATGCTTCACCGCCACGTGCTCTCTCTTTCTTTTGCTCTCGCTCTCTTCCCATATATCTGCGTGATTATGATTAATAACGAGAGAACTGAAACCTGCTTTTTCTGCGTCTCTGGGGCGGCCATCATGGCGATCAGCTGATCGCCGGAGAGCCGTCGCCGTCGCCCGCAACACACACACGTCATGTCACCGCCATGTCCGCCAGCCAAGTGTGCCACTCATCCGTCAAATCGGGCCTGTAGTTATACCTGTGTAGCTGTAACTGTTGAACTGTATCTGTATCTGTTGCTGTGGCTGTTTATCTGTATCTGCGTGAGCCCATTTTGAATTGCCCGCATTTGAACAGGTACAGAAACAGAAATAGAATGAATACTATACACAGGTCTGACCCGGCTTGCTCAGAGCACAGGTATGCTCTGCCGCTCTCAGTGGCTGCCTCTCTCGCTCTCTTTCTCTCTCTCCCTCTCTTTTACTCGTTTGCTCTCCTTCTCTCCGTGGGCGAGGTGATTGATCATCTTTTTGCTCAGCCATAGCCGGTTTCTTCAAATTTATGTGCGCTCAGCGTTTCGACTGAATGAATCTCACCTTTTATTCGAATTGGATTGTTTTTTATTGCTGGCCAGTTGGATTCTCGTTGATCGTAAACGATATTCAGAACGCCAGCTCGTTGCGGCTTCTGCTTGGAGTTGCGTTTGATGTTAGAACTGAATTGGATGGAAGGTAGCAGACAGGTAAAAGTGTTATACAAGGCACATCACGCCTGCAGAATAAATAGGTTTACTCTTCTCAAATTTGAAATTTAAGATTATCCAATTAGTTAGAGCTATGTCAAGCAGCTTTTTTGTATAGTAAATATAATAGAAAATCCTTGATCAAATAATATTTTTTTTAATAATTTAGAGGATTTTACTACAATTTTCATATAATGGGCTATCAATTTAATGTATTACAATTTTAATAATTTTAAATAATAATAAATAGGCTAACAAAATGTATTTTCTTATATTAAGTTTAAAATCTCGATAACATTAAACTTAAGCCAAATTTAAAAAATTCGGAAAAAATTTGTCATAGCTCTTTGATTTTGATTTGAATTTGCCGGAAAGATCATTAAGGGAGAGATAGTAAAATTAACTGCAGTTATAGCAAGCTATTATTAAGGTTAATAAGGTTTAAGTAATTATTATCCTCAATTCAATTTATTGGTGCACCCATAAAACTGATAAAAAGGAATATTAAAACCAAGCAAATATTTTAATAGATAGAAAAATGTATCTTCGAACCCGGAAGGGGTACATATGTTCTTGATTAGGACCAACAGCCGAGACTATCTAGCGATATGCCTCTGTCTGCATTCTTAGATGTTTTAAGGTGTTTGTTTACATACAATCCGTAGATCTTCAGGCCCAATCTCACCCCTATGAGTTCTCCCTCCACCCAGCTAGGTTCAACTCTTGCTAGCAACTACCGAAACCACATTCCAAAACGTTTTTTCAACAGTTCAACAGAATTTCGAAGAGCGACCTACCACAGCTAATCGAAATGGCTTCCAATCTCAATTGATGATCTATTAACGAGCGGACCCATAAAAATTATGCAACTTTCCACGGCAACTACAAAATGGTGCCCACATGGGCAACATCAATAGCTGCAACTACAACTACAACTACAACTACAACGACAACCAACAACAACAACAACAACAGCTGACATGCAATGCCATTTCCTTTGTCACCAGGGCCGAGAGGCAATAAATCTTGAGCATATTAACATGGACGTGCGATGAAAGTGCCAGCCAAATATGTCATTGTCAGTATTTGGCTCTGACTTGGGTATGGATGGGTTTGGGTTTGGGATTGGGATTGGGAATGGGACTGGGATTGGAATTGGTATTGAGATCGGGGCATGTCCAATGGCCGCCTCTGCGGCTACCAAATGCGAGTGTATTGACACCTGAGCCCCGACCAAACCCAAACAGAACCAAACTGAAGTCGAAGCCGCAGCCGCAGCCTCTGGCGCCAATTGCTGTTGCTATTGTTGCTGCCAATGAAGTGAAAGAAAAAGAAAGTGTCAGCCCTGTCTCTGGAGGGGCTCTGGCCCGGAGCATCATCGGTGAAACAGGTAACAAAGTGCGACTAGAGCCACATGGTTAGAACGCTTCCAACCCCGAATACCGCGCCGACTCCCGACTCCCGACTCCTGACTTTCCAATGAAATCGGACAGACATAAATCACTGATTGGATGACTGACTAGGTGTGCGTGTGTGTGTGTGTGTACTGATAACTGACAGAGTCAAGCATTTTCGAGCTGCTGTTGCTGCTGCTTATCGTGCATTTGAATTGGTAGACAACGCATTTTTATTTATATAAAAAATTCTCTCTACGTCACAAAACATGACAACATTTTGGGCGTGAACGCATACACACACAGGCAGAGGCACAGGCACAGGCACACGCACAACATACACACACTTAGCTGCACACAGCAACAGCAACAAACATGGCTCAAAAGGCAGCAGCATCGTCGTCCGTCGTGACAGTGCACATAAATCTCTGTAACATGACACTTTTGGCAATGGAAATAAAATATGGCATACGGCGCACCAAAATGTCGCACCAAAAACTGCAGCAACAACAGCTACAACAGCAACAACCAAGTAGCAGCAACAGCATTTCTACTTTTTTTGGCACTTGGCTACACTTTTTGGCCCACTGCGGCCCACTGTGCCATTTGAGAAGCGACTCATGCCGCATTCAGCTAATTACAAATGAAATTACAATGGTCAAGTCGCAGTGGCAGTCAGCTCTAAGCCCCAATGACACTAGCTGAAACTAATAAGAAAACCATGTTAGTAAGAACTGAGTGCAAAAGCTAAAGACGATCCTTAAAATGGAAATATTAGAAACTTAGATTTAGCTTGAGTTCAGGCTTAGAATCTATAAATATTAGTAACTTAGATAGAGTGATTAAGCTTGAGTTGAGGCCTAATTACTTATAGCTGGCTTCGAAGGCATCCGCTTAAATGTACGGACAGTTTGATCAAAGTTAACTAAATGTTCTGAAAATGGCTGCTCAGAAAAAAAAAAACCATTTCACAAATATCAATGTCTCCAAATGATTACTGAAGGGTTGACATCAAGAGCTAAATACTTACTATGAAATAGAAAAACGTATATTGAAAATAATTTGAATATAAAAATCCAAAGACTTTGAATACTCATCTACTTATTTCCCAATCCCTTCAATCCTTTTACCACGAATGTGTATTAACTGCGTGGAAAGCAGATTAAAGCTTCTAACTAAATTATGTTACCTTCAAGCTTAACCTACTAAGCGAAATGCTGGCAGTCATGGCTAAGTTAACTTATTGTTTTAACTTTTAGTTACCATTATATAAAAAAATACCAAGTGAAATTCTGCTTCCAGTTCTATTAAATTACATATATTATAATGTGTTATGCTGGCCATGCCGCATTAACATTTCAGTGGCAAGCTTAGGCCAGTGTCATTGGAGCATTTGCAACCTCTGCCTCTGATGGCGACGCTGTCACTTGCCGCTGTCATTTTCATTTCGTTTTCATGTGTCACTTGGCGCGCCTGCGCACGCCTGCCCAGAGTCCAGTGCCGAGTGCCGGTTGCCGGGTGCCGGGTGCCGAGTGCCCAGCTCCAGCTACAGATCCTTCTCCGTCTCCGTCTCCCTGTAATAAAGCAAAACGGCTGCGCATGCGCGCAAGTCACTCAGCAACAACACCAACACCAACAACGACAACGACAACAGCAACAATAAGAAGCGACTAAAGCCGCTGCCTCTGTCAGATTTTGTGAGTGTCACTTGGCTGCTTTGTTGACTGGAACTCGGACTGAGAATCGGACTCGTACTCGGACTGGGATTGGGACTCGGGACTTGGGGACTTGGGTGTTATCTGTCCCGTCGACCGTCTTCAGTTTCTTTTGGCCATCTCCCAGTTGGCTGCATTCCTCGCACAACACGCAAAATCTGCGCGCCTGCGTATAAAACTGTTAACTAACTCAATTTTGTAGCTGTCAGTTGGTTCCTGTTCATATTCCCCCCGATGCCCCACGCCCCATCCAGCACGCTCTCTGCTGTTTACAGATGTTGCCTGGATGCTTGGTTTGGGCTTCAGAGTTCAGCATGGGTTAATGAGTTGTTGTTGTCGCTGTTGTTGTTGCTGTTGCTGTTGTTGTTGCTGTTGTTGTTACTGTTGCTGTTGCTGTTACTGTTGCTGGCGTGCCGCTTACACATGTCACAACAAATTGCTAACCGTTGAGCGTCCCGAACCCATAAACAAATCACTTGACCTTCGCATTGAAAACATTTGCGTAAAACGTTAAGAAAACTCGGCCAGTTCGGTATAGAAGTAAGCGAAAAGGTGGAAGACAAAGGACAGTGGAACGCCAGAAATAGACAACAATTTTAGGATTCATTGATCATCTATGGGAAAATGTTTAATACTTAAAAATAAGGAAATTATTACACTTTTTAACAGACTTTTAAAATGTTACTTGTTTAAGTAATTGAAAATTTAGACCAACAGAAAGGTTATCATATATATAATAATCTAAGTGTGCTGAAATATTTGATTCAAAAAAAATATTTAATATTCATAAATACATTTTCACAGAAATAGTTTAAGATTCTATTTTGCAAGGAATTAAAAAATAGCTACTCATTTTTATCAACAAATTTAATAAACAAAAGTATTAAAAAGTTGAGAAATAGAATATATATTTGTACTATTGAAAGGTTTTTTTTTTCGTTTTTGCTATATTTATTTAATTTTTTTCCAATATTAAACATATAATAAAAAAAAAAAATCTACAGATTCTTCATTTAAATAACTAATACTTATATAAAATTTATAAAATATAAAAGCTTTTATGAAGGTTATATTTTTTCTGAAATGTTCACATTATAGGTATTCCTCAATTTAATTTAAATTATAAAATAAATTTAAATAATTTTGGGTTGTTAGAAAAGGTTACTTATAAAAAAAGAATCCCCTTTAGGCATTCCATAGCTTTTGCACTCACTCCCATTGTGTGCAACTTGCGCCTGCCCTACCTCCCCACCTCCCTGGCCCGTAGACAGTTGCTTGTGGCACGTTGCACGGACTCACGGATGCACGCGCATGTCTGTCACACAAATGTCACTTAAAGTTGCAAAACTCGAAGCACGCATTGCAATTTCATAACTTTATTAAGCATGTGCGAGGCGTGGCTCAACAGGGGGAGGATCGGGGGCGGAAGCGGGAGCGGGAGCGTTGACGACTGTGAGCTCAACCTGACAACTAAGGCAATGAGAATACTTAAAACGATTGCCCGTTTGCAATTCTTGGCACGTTTTGGTATCTAAACGCCAGCAAGAGGTAGTCTTAGCCATGGCTAGTAGGGGCTTGGAGATGGGAGATGGGAGACGGGAGCAGGCAAGACCCGAGCTAGTCTAAGTAGGCGCTAGTGGCAGAAATGTGGCCAAGAGGAAGCCCAATGATATATGCCGTATATATATATAGTTGACAATTCAATCATTTAATGCCCTGGCCCACATAAGGCCATCAACTTCGGGCCCAGAAATTGCTGACTCTGACTGCAACTGCAATTGGAACTGCTTTTGGATATTGTGGCCCATTGTTGCCATGGGTTTTGTGCCATTCCTTGGCTTTCCTTAACTTAATGTTGTTGTCTTTTTGTTTTTTGTACTTTCGTTTGTTTGTGTCACTTGGCAATGACAACAACAGCAACAGCAACAATGACAACGCCAACAATTGCAGCGACAGCAGCAACAAAACCAACAACATTAGTTGTAACATGGGGAGCGCACCGAACCACGCGGTAATACTACAATGAAAGCGTTTCGCACAAACAGAAACATACACACACACACACACACACACACACACACACAGAGTGTGTGTAATGTGTGTACAAACAAAACTTGTGGCAATAAATTTGAAACGGATCACATAAATCACATTCAAGTGAAGCTTAACACACGCGCCCAACTAGAAGAGACACAAATACAAGCGCAACATAAATACACATGCACGCACACACACACACACACTTATATCTAAAATATATATGTATGTATATAGTATATATCTGTGTGCGTGTACAATATTCTACATATTTGCAAGCTTGCCATAGAAAGCATTTATTTTAAGGGCTTAAATAGTTCTTGTGCTTTTTTCTTTTGGACTGCTTGTCACATTCAGATATTTTGGGGATTTGGTAGGGAATAAAGATACCTGAGTCTAAAAGTATACTATAGATCGCTAAAGGTTGCTTGATAATATTTAGGTCTGGCTGGGTGATACAACAGGAAGAAAAAATATTTTTTAAAAATGAGAAAAAAAATCAACAAAAATACAGAACTTTATAACTGATATTGTGTACAAGTGTTGAAAAAATATGGTACTAAAATATTATACTAAGGTTTATTATAGTAAGAACCTTGTTATTCAGTTAAACAAGTAAACAAAAAAAAGCAAAAATAACATCACTAAAAAGTCACATTATAGCATTTAGCAGAGATAACAAATGTATCAAAAATCATTTATCAAAACTCCTTAAGTAAAATGTTCTCCTGAATGCATTCACTAATTTAGTAATCCTTATATGGTTTAACCACTTCCGAAAACATTGAGGGTGTTCTTAAATCTTATTTTATTAATTATTATAAGATTGTAAATGTGTATTCAACTCCCTGCCTCAATTTAGTATTTTGTGTATTACAATTATTATCAGGCTAAGAGAGGTAATACTTTTGTAAGGTTACATGTATTATAATAAGTTTAGTTACACTATTCAGTCATTCGACCTATTTAAATCGCATAGCCCTTAACAATTAAGTAACAGTCCTTCACATCCCAAAAGTTACCTCCGCCAGACTCACTCTTAATTTGTTGGCCAAGTAAAAGTTGAACGCGTTGCGAGCCAAATTAACTAAACGGTTAAAGCAACAACTGCAAATTGGCAACAAATTCACAGATCATAAAGTTGCAGTTGCAACAAGGCAACGAAGAACAACAACAACAACTGCAGGAGAAATGGGAACGGGAAGAAGCATCATTTCATTTGAAGAACTTTGGCATTTGAACTTGACATTTAGCACACGGTTCGGGGACTTCTTTGAAAACAATTGCAGGGCACACTCACATACACACACACACACACACACCAAATACACACACGCATGCACAGTCACACCCAATGCACTTTTGGCATTCCTCGACTGTCTGCCATGGAATGCCAGGACACACACCAAACAGCAACAACAACAATCACATGGCCAAAGGATTCCAACTAGAACGAAACAGTTGCTAGACGCTGTAAGCGAGAGCGAGAGCGAGAGAGGGCATTTACGCTTGCAACCCTCTGCAACAGCTGCTGGGGTGAGTGTTGACCCGCACACACACACGCACACCCATGCACACACACACAGTGCCCAGACTGCCGGCCATTGCAGCACCTGTCGGCCATGCGACATTGTCGCTTCTCTGTATGTGTGTGTGTGTGTATGTGCGTGTGTGTGAGTGTGTGTGTGTTGCCCGTCCGGATTTAGCACCATTAACAATATGGTTCGGTTGGTTCGCTCCGCTGCGGTTCGGCACGCTCGCCTTATTGAGGAAATGAGGCACAAATGTCATGTCCATTTGCAACCCCCCTACGGCAGACGGTGGGTTAATGCAGCGCCATTGATTTGCTTATAAATTAACCCATTGACAAATGAAAATATTGTCTGTTAATTGATCAATGTGTATGCACAGAGAGTGCACAGAGTTGTTGTTGCCCTTTTGGGGTGTGCTGACTGTGTTTGTGTGTGTGTGTATACTGCAGCTAAAATTTAATTAGATGCAATATTTGTATTTGTATGCGCCAAATGCGTTTTGGTCATTGTGCACCACTGCAGTGGGGGGGTCAGTGGGTGGCAGAGGGTGTGGCTACACCCTTGCTGCAATGCTTGTGAAGCATTTATACACAAACACACACACAAGATCGTATTTCATGTCGTATGTGCACAATTTATGGTTATTGAAATACAATTGCAAAATTAACTGTCAAAGTGTGCGACCCGTCGTCAATTTAGTTCAGCGACATATGTGCCACTATCTACGATGGTGTATCTGTGTGTGTGTGTGTGTGTGTGGGTCTATACATTAGTAGTAGCACATGTGCTCTTAATTAGTTGACCTGAGCATTGTCTTTAAACAATATTCTCTAAAACGTCTGCTTCAACAGAATATTTCACTTTATTCAGGTCTCCACATGAAAGCCGCATTGACCAAGAGTCGAAGCCGACAACCCCCCACCTCAGCCCCTAAAATGCTAACCCCTAGCCTTTATTTACACCGCTAAACGAGCTTTGCATATTTACTGTACTCGCAACAGACATTTTACGATATATTGAGAATTATTTGCAATATATTTGGCGAAAGCGGGGGGTGCAACAGCAGCAGCAGCAGCAACAAGGACGACAAATGTTTCACCGACAACAGCAGTAGCAACAACAACAACAACAACAACAACAGCAACAACAAGTGCAGCTCAGTGCAAATGCAGGCAGAAAGCTTCTAATTCCGGCACTGAAACCATAAGTCTTTGTCGCATTGTGCACACACACTCGCATATATGTGTGTATATGCACTGTGTCTTTGTATGGACAAGGTAACCCAGTAGGAAATTGGGCACGTGCACTTTACAGTGAAATGTCAGCTGAAACTGATACAACAAGTGCGTGATTTCTCAGGTGGTCAGAAGGCTAAATGACAGCCACAGCTGAAAAGGTGCTATAGAAAATATGATTATTGGCAGTACTTACTTTTGAGACTTATTTACTATATATTGCTAAATGAAAGCACTAATCAACCCAATGTAATTTATCCCAATTTTATGCTTCTCATGCAAATTTCCTGCTGGGTTCTCAGCATATCCCTCCACTGCAGCCATTATCTGAGTATTCGAACTGTAGCAGCCGCTTAATAATTTAAGTTCGATACACAAGTTTTGCATACACATAAATTCTGAAACTTATTTTTCTGTTTTCGAAAGATTTTGTTTAATTTACGTAAATTTGCATAAGATACAATTGCGAGTCTGGCCTGCACTCTGCACTGCGCTGCAGTCTCTAAATTTCTGCGAAAATTGAGCCAAAGTTCAGTAGCAAAAAAGAAAACAAAAAATAATAAAAAAAGTAGACTTTATAGCCTTTGGCCTGGGCTGTTGGTTGGCTGTGCGAAATTTGAATTCAGCTCAAATTGAAAGTTAGCAAAAGGCACCAATACCAACAAGCCTTCCCCAACCCCGCTCCATTCACTACTGGATATTTATGCCTTTTCGAATGCAGCTCAGCTTTAATTTAAATGGATTTCTCTGCCGGCTTCCATGGGCAGACATATGGCAGCAATCGCAATTTCCATTGGAGTGCCCACCCAGAGTGAGGAAGAGGTGGCAGTGGGAGGTGTGCGGATACACATGACTCCCGATTGTCGACTGCCGACTGGCGACTCCTGCAACTGCTGAGGATTGATTGTGCTTGTTGATATTTTGTCAAATAACGCAAATAAATACACAATTACACACTCAAGTGAGTTCGAGGGAGGGCGACAACGAGTTGAATTTGTGGGGTTAAATGGGCAGGTCCCCGAGCTTCTCCCAACCCAAGCCCCCACCTCTACCCCCTGACCCTGGTGCATGCTGGCTGGGCGCGCCGCCTGGCAGCACTCTCTCTCTCTGTTATCCTTGTTTAAAGGATTTTCATTTGTTTAAATGTGTTTTATCGAAAATGGCCAAATGGTCGCTGGCAGACGTGAAATTTATTCTAGCCGCACAGTGGAACAATTACCATAAAAATTATCAAATTTTGGTAGATTTTAGAAAATTGTTTTCTAATCTAAAAATCAATAGTATCCAAAATGGCACCGTTCTATTTTTATTAAAATTTACATAATTGAACATATCGATACACTTTAAGGAATTGTGGGTCATTATCTGATAGTTTTTATAAAAGTAAAATAATAAACAATTATTAAGAATTATTTTGAATGACTTTCGTACATTACAATTTTTCACAATAAATTCTCAAAATAAATAAATAAATATTTATATTAAATTTAAATTCTTGTATTTCGTTAAAAAAATTTCCAATTAAATGGATGCATATAATAGTCTTCTTTAGTAAGAAACCTTCAAATAATTATTTCTAACTCAGTTTTAGCAAGCCTTTTACCCACTGTGCGGCGACATTTGACTTTGTCATTGTTGCTACTGTTGTTGTTTTTTCGCCACACGCCCGTAAATTCCAATGTAAAATGTTGCATTTATCTTGTAAAAATAATAAATCCAGCAAAGGGACTTTACTCTCACGCTTGGCAGCACAGAGCAAGTCATGGCCGGGGGAACGTCGAATGGGTGGAGGGGGCTATTGTTAGCTAATGGCCCAATGGCAAAGATACGTAAATTTAGCTAATTTTATGAACAGTCAAAGAGACAGGCGAATTTCAAGCATTTAACCCTTGACTAGGGGATGCGGCTTAGTCTGGAGCCGGGGCTGGAGCGGTCGGATGGCGGGGAGGGAGGCTTGGTGTGTAACAAAAAATTACACACACCATGCCATTAATTTAATTTATTTATTGGTTGCTGTTTCATTGGCGCAAATCCCGAATGCTGTGCGATAAATTTAGTCAAATGTGAAAATTGTGTGTGCATTTTGGCGCATGCAGTTTATACACAATCACCCACGCATACATACATACACACACACACACACACACTCACATCGTATGTCAAACGAGGATTTTCATAATAAAATATTGCCTGGTATGCGGCTCGAATATGGAAATGCAGTTAAACCAAACAAAGTCGCAAAAGAGCTTGCAATTTATTTTAAAATAAAAGTATCTAGTGTGACAAATAGTGTGAGATATGTTTTTGCGCACTGCAGCCAACAGCCTCAGCCTCCAGTTCCCACTGAGGCCCCGTCCCCGTCCCCGTCCCCGTTCCTGGCACTCAAATGCGACATGTGACGCGGTGCCGGTGATTTATTTGCATACAAAAGCGCAGACGTGCATAAAAATATAAATAAATAACAAACAAAAACAACAATATCCGTAACGCCCATTTTTGACGCCAGCTTCGATGACGTTGGGGAACTGGACGGGGTTGGAACCGATAGGGGGTTCGGGGCGCAGGATGGGACTCAATAAAAAATACATTTTAAATCAAAAATCAAACTGCATTTCCTTATATACAGAGAGCGAGGAACGTTTTTATGGAATGAGTGACAGTTCTTATTCAGATTTTTACATCAGGCTTACAATTTTAATATTAAAAGTAGGTATATCAATTTTATACAAACAATTTTGTAATCTACCATATAAATAGTAAAGTTCAGGAAAATAATTAGAGCAATGGACTTTAAAAGTCCCATTCCAAGTTGTATCTTATTTAGTGGAGGTATTCATAAGTATAAAGACTAATTGACGTTATTGTTTGCTGCTCCCGCTCTCGTTTGACTTTAAATTATTCAGAAAAAACCATTTTTCCTCTGAAACTGCTTCAATCTATATAATATATCTCGCACACCTTTATAGATAGAGTCACCAAATTTGATATAAAGGTTACTGTTGATGATTTTGAGGTATTTAATCAACAAAAAACTTGACAGTTTTTCAACTTTGTCGCAAATGCATCAAATACTAAATCTGCCAGTCCTTTACAGCTAGAGTCACTAAATTTAGTATGAGTACTACCGACGATCTTCTTAAAAGATTTCACCAAAAATGCTTTTGCCACGATAAGTTCGGCCCCTGGAAATTAAGATAATTCAGATCGTAGTCTAGAACTTACTTGTTAAAGATTTACGTACAGCTGTAAATAGTATTTCAATATTCTTTTATTCTTCTCATTTCTTGGTATTTTTGATCTTAAGCAAGAGAATTTTTTGCTTTATTAGGCTCCCAAAAAATCAGTAATTTTTTGAATTTATAGAAGGCTTATATAAGTAGGAATTATTCCAAAATCTAGTTCCTAACACACTTCCAACTAATCTCAGAGCTGTCTACAAATAATGCCAAATATGAATATCTTTTAGTTTGCCATGGCTGCTAAATTGCTGCCCATCTACTTGAATCGCCTACGCAGCGCCCTAAGAAGGATATTTATTAAGTATTCGTGTTATCCCCCACCTCTTCGCCCCCGTCGCAATTCATCATTTGGCGCCATTTTGCGTAGCGTCAAGTTGCATTTAGTTGTTATTTATGCAAATTTTGCATGTTTCAACTTTTCGCCAAGTGCGTCGAGTCGTTTTCGATTATTTAAAACTTTAGGCGAAATTTAGTAGAACGGTAAAGAGGGGCGGGGAGTCCTTTTAATGCGCGCACCTGACGCGCTACAATGTCTTACTGCCAGGTCCTTGGCACATGACGGTGACTAGCACCCGGATTAGGGCTGAGACTGTACTACGGCGTCCTGTGTGCATAATTTTGTGCGCTGCTGTTAGGACAAATAAATTGTAGACGGCTAAAGTTATTAGATTAGCATTAGGGACGAGGCGGAGAAGTCGTTCTTGCTTTTGGGGGTTCGCTAAGCTTAGAATTATGATTTAGCTGGGTTATTTACATGCTTATAGAGGAAATAGAGAGCACCGCCAACTTGAGCGAATTTATGAAAAAGTTGCCGCATTTTGGGAGTCATGTGCTTTTTATAGTGCCCCAGGACGAAGACGACGGCCGCCACAAAAGTGCGAAAATAAATGGCCAAACATGTGCAAATTTAAATTGTTTAACTTTGACACGGCCAACTGTTCTTGTTTAGAAAGTGTTGAAAGAATGTTTTGAGAAAACGAGGAAGGCCCTCAAATAAGGAAAATTTTCTAATTCAGGTTTTTGTTTTTTTGCTTCGTCAGAAATAAATGGTGATGATGATATTAAAAAAAAAATACAATTATAAGACATTTTCAATTAATTATATACCTTTGATTTTCGAACTTTTGAATATTGGACTTGAAATTACTAATTAGCCTTGAAATCTAATTTTAAATTGATTGGGGATGAAATTGTATAAAAATGTATAATATTCATAAAATTTGACACGGACTGTTTGTTGAGAAAGTGTTGAAAGACCATTTTGTTTATAATTTTTCATTTCTTCAAACGAAACGTGGAAATTTTCATATAATCATGAATAAATATATATATAAATAACTTTTAAAAACATTGTATTTGTGGCATTTATACATTTTGTTTTCCTGTCCATTCATTATTTATTGCATTATAAAAAATATTATTTTCTAAATTCAAAATAAGTTTCTTAATCTTTACAAAAAATTAAAAAATTAGATATATTTATTTTTTATTTTTAATCTATAATAACTATTATTTATTCTTTCTTATTTATAGCGCCTTATGCTAATAAAAAATAACACTTCTAAGTTCTTAATCTGTACATTTCTTTTTAATATTTTAGTTCATTAACATTCACTTATCTTTGAGGCAAATCGCAATGTTAGACGCTCCCAACTAAATCATATTTTTCTCTATTGCATTTCAGGTAAGAGATACTCAGAATCTCTTGCGGGATCACTTCTACCAGACTGGCTAGGTAAGTGCAATTTTCTTTATATTTTTTCGTATACTTTAGCTTATAGTTTACGAATATATTTTCTTTTGATTTTTGTCAATCATTTTTATATTTTTACAACTTTATTTTTTACATTTGTTAAGCTTTTATTTTGGTTTAAAGTTTCTTATTAGTTGCACTCCAACTTCGGCGCTCAGAACTATTTGAATTTTGATTTCGAGATTGTCCAAATCCAAATCCCATTCGCAACGATCTTATGACAGCTATCCCAACAACAAATCAATATGAAAGAGCATAAAAGCTCAAATCCCAGCCCCATCATGTGATCCACAAATTTTGAACCTACCAAAAAGCTTCTTAGTCTTTTATGTTATTTTGTGTTTTGTTGTTCTTGTTCTTGTTGTTGCGCATATTGCATCCTCTTGATTTAGTGTGTCCAGTGTGTCAGTCAAAGGAGTCCCCACAGAGGTAAAGCCAAAACTCAAATACCAATAAATCGTAAATGTTGTGTGCATTCGACCATTTTCAAGTATATTTCCATATATCTAAATGTACATATATATATAAAGGTGTATGTATATAATGTATATATACTCGTACATACAAACTTTAGCATGTGCATGCCCCAAGAGAAAGGAAATTTACTGCAAGGTGTTGCAATATGAATTTAACCATATAATATGTGAAATTATCAGCTCATAAAACTTGCCAAATAATTGGCAATTATTCAGTTTGTCAACTCGCATACACACACAGTCACAAACACACACACAATTACACACACTCGTACATACATATCTACAGAGGATTGCTCAAAGGTTTTCTTTGCTGCACAATTAAAGCCGCCTCCCCCAAACCAGGCGAATTTTCTCGATTTGTTGTTGGTTCTTTTGTGGCACTTGGAAAAGTATCATTTGGCACGCAAAGAAAACGAGTGAGAAAATTGGAGAGTCGAGCCACAATTTACAAAGCGTATCATTTTGTTAGCAATTTTTCAGCATGCTGCACTTTACAGGAATCGCTTTAAGGCACGCAGCTCCTCCACCACCTGCTCCTGCCTCCCCCCCACCCAACACTTAAATCGCATGTAATTACTTATGTACATAGAGCACTCATACATATGTAACTGGCCAGAACCCAATTAAACACACTTTGCCTTGATAACAACTCTCGGGTGCTTGAATCTGAAACAAAACACACGCAATTTCAATTGTTAATTGTTAATTGTTAACTATTGTTATACCCTGTATTGATAAAGTGTGCAATAAATATAATAAATATACTTAATTAATCTCCGAGAAATCAAAGTCAACATCCTTTTGTCCATGCGCGCACATCAAGTTGTTATTAATTTCTCATCTTTATGGTTAAAACTTTTATATAATTTTGCATGTCTGCAATATATCATAAAAATTTTATAATGATCGGATAATAGACGTATTTGATATGTGACTACGAATAGGTGTTAGGATCGGAACAAGGCACAAGGATACTATTGAGAATTTTGATTTCTTGTGGCGTTTTTATTAACTTAGTCATGTATTTATATCAGCAACTTTTGATGGTCTTAGGAGAGATTTGAAGTTCTTAACTATGACCATAAAATTATATCGATTGGTGGTGTTCTGCCGCCGCAAGTACAGGGTATTTTCCAGTCATACAGCCTCGACTAGAGCATTCGTACTTGTTAATTGTTGTTAATTTCTGTTTTTAGTTATGTTAACCAGCCACTTCAGAGTGTCTGTCAGTGTCAGGGCCATTTTGGGGATTGGACGGGACGCCCCATGCCCTCCCCCCGAATATGCAACCTTTGCAGTTTTTCGCTCGTCTATACTCGCATGTAGTTTGTTTATTGGCAATTTATACAAACGCATAAATTACCAACAAACACACTCGCATGAGTGTGTGTGAGTGTGTGTATGAGCCGCAGGCCAAGAAAAACATAAACAAACTTTGCCTCACTAAATGCCACTTGCCAATCGTAATCAATTCTCATGTGTGTGTCTATAAAAAAGGGACCCAAACAGACTCAAGGACTGTCGCAGACAGAGACAGTCACATCCAACTCAAGTCAGCATCCGTATCCGCATTTGTATCTGTATCTGCACCCCAAGACCGACCGGGCAAACGCATAAATATTTATCTGAATTGTTGAAATCTTCAACTGCAGAAACGTAAAATCCATTAGAAAATTAATAAAGAAGAGCCAAAACAGCCGATAGAAATATACGAGTACTTACTTATAGTATAAATGCGGTTTACTCACCCCATAGAACTTGTCATACAGAACGAAATTAAAAGATTGAAAATGGAATTGAATTTTGATAGAGGGGGCATAAAGCCGACGCTAATAGAATGAAATTAACTTGATTAAAATGACTGTTTGTCTGGATAATGTTTCGATTGTATATATCAATTGATGTGGGATTCCAAGTCTTGAAGGGATAAATATTAGATAAAGTGAGGCATTTTGTTATTTATCTGGAAATTGTAAATACAAACACTTTTTCTGCATGATGTTAATAATTTAAACAATAACAAGAAAACTGTGTAAATAACAATGTGTTTTTATCAATAATAATAATAATTTATCAATAAAATATATATCATAAATGTCTTAAATAATTAATAATAACCTTTTACACAACAATTCTTTTCTATAATACAATTTTTCTGAACATATGTATATACAAAATTCCGATTCTTAAAACGAAGAAGTAGATTATACTATAATACAAATTAGATATTGCCATTCCAAGTTTTAATTATAGTATTTAGTCGACTCGGGGTCAATTAATTGACTTGAAACGCAAATTTTTAATATTATATGAATGTTTTAGCTATAACAGTCTATATAAACAAACAACTTATAATATAATAGGCTTGCAATGCCAATAATTATTACATTAGCTAATGTTTGTTGTTTACAAGCTAATAAATCTCTTGAATATTTGAATCTCGAACAGCTCTTATATAATCAGCTCCCATTTCTATTTATATTGTTCCACAAAACTCCACACTCTGATCGATACTTTTAATAGTATCACGTGATCGAATTCGTAGTCTCGTGGCCATATGTTCGCACACACTTGGGTGTGGGTCTGGGTCTGGGAATGGGACTGGGACTCGTTTTCTCGATTGTTATAACAAAGCGGCTATTTATAAAGACTGAAACGAAAGAACTGCGTGAAGCAAATGTCTCGCATCGACGGCTCCGTCGGCGGGGCGGGGAGTGGGGAGTGGGGAGAACGGCAAATGGCACGCAATTCACAATAAGAGCATAATAATGTGCAATAAACTATCTAAATTTGTTGAATTGTTGATAAACTTTGGCGCCACTTTGCGGGAAAAACATGAAACGAAGCAATTGGAGAACCGCTCTTCCCCAACCCCTTCACCGCACCCTGGCCACATCTTTGATGTGGGAATTTCATGAGCGTGTGGCACATCGGCCCAAGTTTTGTTTTTCTAATTTTGAAGCATTTTTTTAAAGAATATTTAGCTTAATATTTTTACTTGGCAATTCCTTTTAGATTGTGGCACTGAAGTTCCATTAGGGAAATGCACTCTAAAACAATTTCGAAACATTTCCGGTATTTTGTACAGCTTACCTGTTTTTACGACAACTATTCTGAAATTATCAGTTTGCCTGACATTTGACATTTGCAGGTGAAACAGAAACTTGCTGCAAGTCGAGTAGCTCAAATTAACTGCAATTGCGTTTCCTTGTGTGTGCGTGTGTGTGTGTATCTGTGTGCCACTCTGCACTGCCCTGTATCTCTATCTCACACATGTCGCAGTCCGTGTCCACTTAATTGCCCCTCGGAGAAGCTTTGCAAATTAGTTAATTGGCGGCCAGTTTATTGTGGACGCAGTAAGTGGCAACTACTTCCCTGAAAGACAATCTAGCTTAAGTTCAGATATACACATATGTAAAACTGTATATACGAACTTACATATGTATTTAATTGTGCCCCCACTTTGATAGTTGATACCACCGATAATTCTAAATGAAAATTAAATATTTTGTGGAGTTTTTCGAATTTGTAAAGTTCAAAGGATAAACGCCTTAGACAATATTTAAGGAGACATAAATATGCATTTCATAATGGACACAGAGAGCGATACTATCGATAGTTCCATAAATATTCTTAACGATAGTTTTATCGATAGTGTCATCGATATTTTGCAGCACTAGATTGCAAGTATTTGAGAGCATGTACTGTCGATAAGAAGATCCGCAGGGAATAGCGCCTATATTAATTCTGTACGCTTTTATCTAGTGTTGCAAACCGTAAAGTTCTTATGAAAAATCGATGATTATCAAGTCATGAATTATGACTGTTGACATGCATGAATTCTGCTTTTAAACAATTTTAGTGATTATTTATTTAAGATACAAATTTGTGGTTAACTTTTGCATAAATTCCACAATGATTTCTCTCCGTGTAGCGCTATTTATATCTACACAACATTTCGGGAGTATAGCTGAACGAGTATTTACAGTAAGTGCGCTTATAAATTTGCATATATAATTTATTTTTTTAATATATTTTTAGACAGCAATTCCTATTTAATATATCATACTTTGTATGACATACACAATTAATTTAAAATACTCGTATTACGAGTTTGTTCTTTACCGTTTAAGAAAAAGTTAAAATGGATTATTTAGAAATAAATAGAAATGTTTCATGAAAGTATTAGGGGCATTTGAAGCTTTCTACTACCCTTTCATTTCCCTCCAAAGGTAGTTCTCTTAACGAATCCATAGAACATTCAAAATTCGTATAGATACCTAACGATAGGTAATTAAATCGTTCTATATGTATTCCTAATTTGTATTTATTGAGCTTGTTATTGAACTTTGCAGTTTGATTAACGGCGCTGAAATCAAATAACTGTTTGCATAAACAAGCAACCATTTAGCATTAACAAAAGATCATATGCATATGCAAAACAACACACAATTTAAACAAACTTAGCTCTATGGCAAAACAATTTAAATAATAAAATAAAAAACAGTGTCTACCTGTGCATTCACAGCTTTGAAGAAGCCGCAGTTAACTGCGTCCTTTTATTGATTTTCGTACGCCATTAAATTTTGCACAGTTACCCATATTTTCCGCCATTTGCCAGGGCGAGGACTTACCCCCAATTCGGCAGCCCGCCCGTACCCCCATCTCCACCACCATCCCCAACCCCTATCCATCTCCATGCCGTAGGGCAATGTGGCAGATATTTTTCTTTTGCCAGCTCAGCAGATGAATGCGTGTAATTTTCGGTTTGATTTATGCGCGCTGACCCCCGCTCCGGGCCATATCCGCATCCACCCGCAGCCGCACACATGGCTAACAACTGCCCCTCCCCTACCACCTTCATTGCCCGTGCCCCCTTTAGAAATTGCGCCAAGGTTGGCAACCTCAGATTTGTTACGGGAGCTGCTGGCGCTTCTGTGTGTGTGTGAGTGTATCCTGGCTAGGCCGATCCTGCTCCTGGCTGCTGGTCGTCCTTTTATCGCCCAAAATGCTAAACGCAGGCAATACATTCCAGCCAGCCTTTGGCTTTCTCAGGGCGGGCTTTATTACATTAGGCGTTCGTAAAAAAAAATTGTGCCACTTTCTCAAAACACGCACAACAATACACCCACACACCACTTCGAGTGTATCTGTGTGTGTGTGTGCGTGTGTGTATGTGTGTATGTGTGTATGTGTGTGTGTATCTGTGTACGCACGACATCGTGGAAATCAACCTGCTGCGGCAAACTGCCGAAAAAAAGGGCAGGCCAAGCAGAAAAACAAGGCCTCAGGATGGGCAGGAGCACGCGGATGTGGCAAGGAAGAGGCAAGAGGGGGTGACCAGGACACAAATGTGTTGTGCTTTGTTAGTGGGTCGTGCGAGTCCTCGCTGCCGCATTTGCTTACATAATCAGTCATGTTATTCTTGTTTCGCATATCCTTTGGCAAGCACACACAAATACATACATAAGGAGGGCATATAAAAATTATTTATTTATGTCGCTAGCTTTACTCTGATATCTTTTTTATATTTTGATAGCGTGTGGACTCTGTGAAAGGGTGTGTATGCGTATGTGTGTGTGTGTACGCCTAGCTTAAAACTCGGTCAACAAATGACAGAATAATGATTTAGTAGTAAGTAAATATACACATATTATAACACGTGGATATTTACTGCCTAACTGTATTTATGAAGTTTGGAAACTCTAAAACTAACATTAACCAAAAGAAACTATTGTAAAAGATCTAAGGTGAAAGTAAAATCAGCAGATCGCTTTAAAACTATTGTTTTTGATTATAATTTAGTTAAATTTAAGTAATTCCAGTTGGTTACCTTATTCGAATGTTATATTGAAGCCTTAAGATGAATGTCGATATACCTTCGACTACAGACTATTGAAATATCGTTTTTTTGAGACATAATATTGTTTCAGAAATAAATAATAATAAATATCTATATCTATAATAGATTTCCTGCACCACCCGATAAAATATAAAATTCACTATCATTGCAACAGAAATGAAGAATGACTGAAATATTGGTACTTATCAATTTTCTATGGAATAATTTGTATGTATCACCGGAAATATCATGAATCATCTCAACTGAACTTAAGGGCAAATAATCTGTTATATTCATACTCAACCATACATATTTACCCATGCGGACATTATCAGTTCTATTCCTTCTAGATAATATAAATGCACCATTTTAATGTTGCTTATGAGGGGTATGAACATACCTGAACTAATTGGCTTATTCATCGATAGCGGATAAAAAAGATAATCTATACCATAGCTAGTAACTTCGATTGCTCTGCATACCATCACAAATTTCATAACTTTTCATTCCCCGACTGAATTAGAAGTTGACAAATCCACTCACCAAGTCCGATTTCCACTTTGTCTCCTAAACTACCCTCAGCTCTATCTCTTTCTCTCGCTGTCAGTCTATCTCTGTCGTATTCAGTTACGATTTTTCTTCGTTTCTGGTCGACAACATTTTGTAGCTTTCCGCACCGAATTCCGAATTCCTTTGGCCATTGATAAATGGCTTTTTGCGCACTGTTTGTTGTTATACTCCTTCTTCATCTTCTTCTGCGCCTCCTTCGTCTTCTTTTTGTTTGCTTTGCGCTTTTCGCACACCGTTTTAGCCGTTTGTCCTTTCGGTAAAAACCGAAGCGAAGTTTTGTTTGTTTCTGTCTCTGTTTCCACTTGCATTGCTTTGGTTCTCTTTCTGTTTTTTTATATATTCCTTTTTTTCTGCTTGCTCAACGGAATCTGGGCTATTTATTCACCCAATTTCTTTTTTATTTTTCCTTTTTGCTCACCACATTTATCATTGTTGCCTTCAGCTGCACACACATTCACGCACACACCCCCACGCACACAGTCAAACAGACAACAGTTACACCCACCAAGTTGTACACTGGCAGAAATTAATCAGCTAACGATGTTAGGAAACGTCACCAACTTTGTTTTTGCTAATTTCCTTGACCACTCCAAATGTTTTCCATAACGTATATTTCTTATTGTTCCTTTTAATAATTGGAAATCATATTTTGTTGTTCTTGCTTTGTTTTTATGTAATTCCAGCGAATAAGTAGGTGCGTCAAATAATTATGTTTGCCGTCTGTTATATTTTGTTGTGCGTATTTGGCGTAGATTGGAGCCGCATGCCGGCTCACTGAATTCCCTACGGACTAGGGGCACATATCGCTGGTTGGGGAAAAAAACGTTTCTGGAATAAATCAACAGCCTTATCAGTGCTGAAATTGAAATGTGACAGACGTTGACATTGAAGAGGTCAAGATTTCGAACTAAACTATTAATAAACATTACTTTTGATAATATTTACATGGAACGTATTTAGTTAACACTTCAGGAATTGCAAAACCCTAACTAAATATCACTTTCGACTCTACTTCGACTGCAGAAATGTATTAAATATATATATTATGTATTTATCAATAAAACTACTACAGAATGTATACAAATTTCATTATTTTTAGGAAAGATCAAAATATTTTTATTGAATTATGATATTATAGATATAGGATGTAAGCTCCGAAAGATAAAAAAATAGGAAATAGCTTAGGAGTATTAAATTAAAATGGTTTAATGTTTGTTTTTTTGTTAGATTCCAAATAAAATATGTAAATTTTTGGATTATTACGCTAAAATGACGCCATATTTTTGTATTTTTAGGTTAGTTTAAATTATTTTAGTGAAAATAGTATAATTTGTTAAAATAAATAGAAAACTGATTGCCCCACTTGACGATTAATCTGGTAATAGTTTTAAAGTATTACGCTGTAATGATTTACGTAATATTCAGCCTTTTACAGCGATCGCCTACCTATGGCCATATTATCCATATGGAATACCCATCCAGTTACGTTATTTTTTGCTCATTTTGAATGCTCCACGTTTTGCACTCGTATGTTTCACCTGGGCGAACTCATAAACTTTTCAGCGCCGGCGCGAGTTGTGTGCGGTGTTCAAAAGTGCGCCCCGCTTTGCGAACTGCTCCACGCATGTGGAGTGCCCCGCCACGCCACGGTCCGCCCCTGGGCTCGCACATTTTGCATCCTCCACACACGCTTTTCGTCGATGACGCTTTGTGCGTGTTGGGTAGCCAAAAATAACTTAAAGGCTTGGCCGTCTACAACAACATCATGGAGAAGAGTTAGACGCAGCGGAGAACGATAAACGAGTCAAAGCCGCAGCACGCACTGCCATCTGTTGGCCATTAGCGGCAACTAGGAAGGGCACACAAGCAAAGCTTTAAATTGAGCGTAAGCTTTGCGGTTCACTTCTGCGGGATCATTGAGGCTGGAGATGTAGCGATGCCGTTATCGATAGTATCGATGTTCTTTTAAATTCGATATTTCGATAATTTAGCATATTTTATTTTTATTTATTTTTAAATTTTAAATTTCTTCTATTTTTTTAACATACTATGGCGGTATTATCGATGATCTGGGCACTCAATATTGAGTAGAAGCCACTATCGATATTTTTCAGCTCTAATTGAAACTGAGTTGATAGTTTGGATCTCCATTTCGTATTGGAACACAACAACAACATCCTCACACACACACACGCACACACACAGGAAGGCAATCGAAGTGTGTTTAATTAAAATGCAATGCATGCGCCCACGCAGGGTGGAAAAACATTCGTTTTGATGAGGTGTTGACTGTAATTTAAATGACAACGTTAAAAAACAAAAATAAAATAAAATAAAAAAGAATCTGAATTCAAAATGCAGCCGCATCTAAATGGCAAGATTATATAATTGTGTGTGGCATGCAAGCTCCGACGGCATCTAAGAGGACCGCGGCCCATTCAATTCTCAGTGGAATTGACCCATATAACAATCAAATGCTCTGCTGCCGTTCCAGCGTCGTCTGCTGCTGCTGCGGCGGCGGCGGCGGCGACGGCTGCTGCGGCTGATGATGATGAACGGAGCCAATAAATGAGTGTTTTATGGGCCCGGCGGCTTATGCAAAAAGCGCTCAAGCTCAAGGCGAGCGCGCGCTCTCTGCGGCGCTTGGGCTCTGCCAGCTGCAGCGTCTGAGCTCTTTCATAAATAAATCGATGAGCGCTCGAGCCGCGTCGCGGCGCGCCGTGAGTTGCAATATTTTATTGATTTTGAGCGCGTTGTTGTTAAATTCGGCTTGTTTATGCGCTCATTAAGTGTCAAGTGTAGTTGGTCTAGTAGTTAGTGGCTCAAAGCATCAATAAAAGCAGTTGAGTGTTTAATAAAACATTTAAAAGACTCGCTTCGAGCCGAGACGCCACCACTCTCGCTCACTCTCTTGCCTCTTTTACTCGGTGTGGAATTTATGGCGGCGCATAAGAAAGCGCGGCAAGTGCGATAAATTTTGCAGCCCTGCGGCCATAAAACATGCGACTTGCAGTTGAGTCACATTTGTTGCTGTTTATTTTGTGGAACATGCGCAAAAGCAATGCCGCAAAACCAAGAGGAAGAAGCAGCAGCAGCACCGGCAGAAGAAGATGAAGTAGCGTAAAACGTCGCGTGTTGCAAATTAAATTTATTTATTGTATATAAAAATGTGTTTAAAATGCGAGCAACAGTGCTTTGTGTTGTTGTTGTTGATATTGTGTTGGGTTAACATTCGCACATAAATTTCCAGTGCAAAGACGTGCTTAATCCGTTTTATGCGCATTTGTCGCCCGTTCAAAACAAACCAAATTATTTATGTGCACAAAAATTGAGCGATTGTCGCTCGTAAATCGCGCCACACTGTGAGAAAATGTTCAAGCCCGTAAATAACCAATAGGTTTCATATTGTTAATTAATAAACAAGCTAACAACTAACGTTAAGTACGTGCGAAGAGAGCCCCAACGTTTTGTCACTCATTTTGAGTCACTGAGCAATGGAATTTCAGTCAACAATATTTCCCCTTCACACACACACACACACAAGCACACACGCACACAGGCACACACAAGCGCAATGTCTGCCTGATTTATTTGCCATAAGTCAAAGCAGGCGCGCGCACATGCTTGCCGCCTATGGCGCGACGCGTGTGCGAGAGCGAGCGAGTGAGCGTTAGCGAGCATGAAGAAAAGGCTGGGTTATTTGTCTTGCGGCAACGCTATTATTCATTTGGGCTCTTGTCTTGCGCTCGCTCGCTCTTTCACTCACTCATTCATGTTCATGCTCTCTGCAAGTGCTGCCCTACGCGCGCGTGTGTGTGTATCTGTGTGAGTATCTCTGTGGCTCGTCCCTGCGCGCGTGTTTGTGTGTGCTCTCTCTGGCTGATTTTAATGGCCGAAGTGAAGTGTTTATCGTTGGCACACAATATTCGCAAGTGGCATTTCTTATGCCGTCGGCCAAGCCCGCCCCCTTTTTCACTCAAAAACACACACACACACACACACACACACATATACAGTGTCGCATTCTTGTGCTCTCTTTGTTTTTGTTGCACTGTTTTCCTGTTGCTGCTGTCTGTCTCTTGTTCTTCTTGTTGTTGCTGCTGCACTTTTCCTCTTGGCTTTTCTTGGCAGCAGTTGAAAAACCGCGCCACAATTGGCAAAGCGTCGTTGGGTTTTCTTCTTGTCCCTCGTCTTCATCTTCATCTTCATCCCCACCCCTAGCCCACACTTTGCACAAAACTTGGCAAAAAGAGTTGTTTTAAAAATTGTTTATGACCACAAAACGCTGGCGCTGTTCATTTTCCAGCCAACCAAGAAAGCTAAGGCTCAGGGAGGGGCAGGGCAAATGTTGCGCCGTCTTCGCCTGCAACATTCCACTGATTAATAGTTTTATTTATTTTTAGCGCTCATCTTTCAACTCGCTTCTCTCGTTCTTCTTCTTGTCTCTTTTTCCCGCCGTCTCTTTGTCAATTTATGAGTCTTTATTAAAATGTTATACGACTTTGTTGTGTGTTTTTCCCCTCGTTCTTATTTCGTTTTTCTTTCTTTATTCGTTTTTATCAGCTCGGCGTTTTTTTTATCAAATTTTTCTGTCACTTTTGCCTGATTTATTGTATAAACTTTCTTAAGTCTCCAATGAAGTGGATCAGCATTGAGGAATTGTATAGATAGCGTGGAACAGAGCCCAACTGACGGGTAGATACCCCAAGGGTGGAGTGGCTAATACACGATATTTCAACCAGAGATTAGAAACGGTTTTCATCTTGTCCAATTAAAAGTAACTCTGTTAACAGATCCCATGTATTCCAAGTTCTTATGGAACCTCGTGATTACAAATTTGAAGGTACATTTTAAGTGTTTTGTTATATAATATAAGCCGTCAAATGTTTTCTCAACCAATTCACCATCTTCCAAAAAAAACCTTAAAAGACATTATATTTGATCAAATTTAATAAATATTACTGTGGATGCATTATAATATATATTTTATTAAAACAAAATGTGATTCCAATTTGAGATTTGAAGAAACATTGTATATTTTTCCCTTTAAGAATAAGATTGTAATCAAGTTTCATGTTTTCTTAAATACTTTTAAGGGTATCAATAATTCGATTCTTCTACCGATAGCACTTATGTTTTCATCTCTATCTTCTGTATACTATGTATTCTATATATAAAGTATGCAGTCGTTTGTTCAGTTTGAATTTAATTGGGTTTCTGTTCCGTTGTTGAATGTTGACAACACTCTCTGCTTATGTTGAGTACGCGTTGCTTTCAGCGCCGAATTTATCTGAAACACGACTGGGAATCTGAATCAGAATCAGAACCTGAACTTTGCTGACCCCCGAAGTGCAACATGTGAACGTAGCTAGCTCTTCTTGTTGTTGTAGCTGTTGTTGTTGTTGCTGTTGGTCACATCGTGTCCGTGTCCTCGAGTCGATCGAATCATGACAAGAATTTCGTGCCGAAAACGCCAAACGAATGAGAAATGTTTTTCATGCCGCGTTATTTGTGTGCATTTCGGCGGGAAATCGTCGTAAATTGCAGGCGGCACGAACTGCAAACAGACGGGGACAAACGAAACAACATTAGAGTAATCCTTGAGCCAAGTTCTTTCCTGGTTTTTGGTTTTTTACGCCCTATGCTTTTTAGCAAAGCAAAACTGAGAAAAAAACACATGAGCAACACATCATTTTTATGATTGATAATTAACTTTTTAACGTCGAAACAGTCAAGGTCTGTGCTCCTTGAAGGCCAGTCCTTGAACTGAAATGTATGTGTGTATATTGTTGTATTTTTTAGGATCTGCAATGCCATAAAAAGTGCAATTCCAAGTGCCATAAACAAAACGCGCGCCTCGCAACGGAGGCAGCTCTGCTAATTTGCGCTTCCGTTGAAAATCCTCGCTGGCAGGATGCTGTCAGACAGGACACACACAGAGATAGCGAGGGCAAGAGGGAGAGGGAGAGATCCGTATTGCCGTTGTTGTTGTAGTTCAGTTTTGGCATTGCCATTTAGGTAGATAGGCCGCGAATATCCCTTGCATTTGTCAGTTTTTTTATGAAGTGTCCTGCAACTGCCAACTGCCAGGAGCTGAAATAAAAAAGGACAACAGGCAGCAGGTAAATGCCGCTAAATGGCAATCATGGTCAACAGCATTTAAGGAAAAAGCAGCGAATATTAGATGGTATAGGAATTAAAAATATCATTTAAAGAAAGCTGACAATTTTAGAGAATTATGTTAATTCGAATGAATTAAAGAGGAATGGTAAATATACCAAATAATGTGCATGACTTTTCTGATTTCTGGTTCCAACCAAAGCATTCTGAATTGAAATTCTTCATTTTTCTGAAATCCAAAGTAGCGACTGTAGATATAGTTCCGTTTCTAATGATGAGCCTTTGAGCTTAACAAATTTACTTTTTAACTCCTCGGGATTTTTTGACAGTACAATTTTTACAATCGATTGACTTTTTTAGTTTAATAAAATAAAATATTTTTAAGATGTATTTATCTAAAAAGCTTGAGAAAGTTGCAGAGTTTTAAATTATAAGAAATGTTTTAAATCATTTTTTTGAAATATATTAATTATTGTTTTCAAATTGTTCAACAGCTTAATACTTTGTTGCAACGCCAGAGGCACAGACATTAAGAACTATCAGGAATGCATAATAATAAGCTGATAAATATATTATGAATTCGTTGAATATGAAAATTAACTTATTAATGCATGTCTTGCAGCGATTTCAGACTCAAATTAGTTCTTATTGTGATCTGAGAGGAAAGAGATTTACAGTTTCACCGAAGATACCTTTTAATATATTCTATAAGGCATTTTATCAAGCACTTCTATTAATTAATATTTAATGGAAATGCTTAGAATTGAGCTTACTATCTGCATTAATGCTAACCTTTAGCTTTATTCAAGAACTCAGCTAACAACAGAACTTGACAGTTTTCGCAAATGAACTGAGGCGCAATTCGAGTAAAGGCGCTTATCAGATTTCTAATTAATTTAATTTTGCGCCGAGTCGGCAGTAACGTCAGGGGGCGGCGACAGTGTGATGGGGCGGTAGGGTGGAGGTGGCGGGGCTGGGCAGGTGGTGGACGGACGGGCGACTTCCTGACTCTTGTCAAAGTCTGCTGATTAAATCAGTCATAGAAATGTCGAGAGCCAGCACAAAAAAAGAAAAACCTTTCGACCAAATCAAATATTTGCCTGTGCCTGTGCCTGTGCCTGTGCCTGGGCAGGACGGCCAAAGTTGTAGTGTGCACAGGGGTAGTGCGGGGCGGAAGGTGGGGACAGTTCAGACCAGCATTTAACCGTTAGTTTTGTGGTCTTATTATGCAAAAAGTCGCAGTCAGAGTCGGACCACCATCAGGCCCAAGCAGCCAAGCAAAGAGCCACGACACAAAAACCAAACACGAAACAGTTAAAAAGTCCAAGCCAAAACGGGCTAGGGGGCTAGGGAGTAGTGGGGTGGCTGTACAATAGAGGGGTGCAGAGACGTATGTACAAGGCAAAAAGTCATCGTCATCGGCAATTCAAACATATGCAGACCTCCGCTCTGCGTCTGGCTCTGCCGCCGCCTCAGTTAACGTCGCTGCCTGCTTAGTTAGCCTCATTTAGAAAACGTTTGTTATGCAATGCCAACATTTGTATTCGAAAATGTTTTTTATTCAGTTGTTGACTTTTTTTCTTCTCGTTGCCTTTTGTATTGTAACTTTTTCGTCGGCCCGGCGCGGCCTAAATGGCTGACGCGGCTCTGAGCCTCTTACCAAGGCCCTGGGACTGGGACTGGGAATGGGATTGGGCCTGGAACTGCGACTGCGACTGCGACTGCGACTTCGACTGGTTGCCCCGTGTGTGCCTGAGAACGTGGACATGGCTTTGTGCCGACTTCAGCTGTTTTTCCAACGTCGAGTTTGAATTTTAAATGCAATCATTTCCTTTGCCGCAGTTGGCTGCCTCTGCCGCTGCCTGTCGCCGTATGGCTAAGGACACTTCGTGATTTTGGCTATGATTGTCTGCGAAATGTTTGGCTTTCGCCTGCCTAACTGGTTGCCTAACTAACGAGCCAAAAATTGTTTAAATATGCGCGAGATATAAAACATTTCGTGAGGTACGAGTGCGCCCAGCGCAATGTTCAATTCAAATCAAATACAAGATCGCCAAATGGCCAAAACACAACGGGACACCTACTCCAAGATGGCCGAGAGGCCATCTACTATATTGTGTCTCCTCAGCAGCTTCAAACTGATTTCGATCGTTGCACGCCCGCAGAATTTCCACAAAACCCAACAAAATAAAATGAAATAAAATCTCATTTGATTTATGTTGAGCGGCTTTTTTGGCGCAATTTATAAAGATGTCGACTGCAAGTTTGCTTACATTTATATAAACATATTTTTAGGGTATAAATCTGAGGGTTTCACGTTTTACCTGAGCGGCCAGCAACCCAATAAGATACCAAAAAACAAACAAAAGCAACAAATTCGGCTTGTGGTGTTGTTGTTGCTGAGGACGTACTGTCAACCCAATTCAAATTGTGTACAAAATCGTGAGGCGCATAATTAAAATTTATATGTTTAATTCATGACAGGGGGGAGTTCAAAAACAAGCGGCAATTGAGTTGTATATTAAATATTTGAACGGCCGGTCACTTCAAATTGCTTAAGGATTGGATTTTGAAACAAGTTAATGTCAGTCGAGCGGCGATTCAATATTGATAAATAAATTTCGTGAGCAAATTTAATGCGTGTACTCGCACTTAATCAAATCAGAAATAATGGCCAAATAACGTATCTTAATTCAATAATTAATTATGCAATTAAGAATTAAAATATAACCTGCTCCTGTGTGATTATTTAGTTCCTTAACATATAAAATTCTACTTAGTGAAAATCATGTTTTTGTGCTGTCATGAAAGCGACTTTCTATGGGATTCTTTCCAGTTATTTATTGAAAAATAGTTCCAATCAGCTTGGTGATTAATAAAAAGACAATTAGGCAAATATTCCTACTATTTGTAATTAAATTCTAGCACGATAAGAATATGATTTCTTTTCTTATTGCGAACATCGCACCGATATCCTTTTCCAACTCTAATATCTTGAGAAGCAAAAAAAAATCCCTTAAAACAACTATATCAAACATAATTTATCTAATCAAATGGTTTTCTTGAGTTAAAACTAAACCTTCCTATATTCAATTAACTAAAACTGAAAATGGTTAAAGTCACTTTTCGGAGAGTTTAAAAAACCCTTTAAAACGAGCCAATTATCAAATATTTTGAATTGATTTTTGTATTCAACGAGCGTTTTTTAATCTTACGAAAAAACGGGAAGTTATTTTATATTAAATTTTTGTAAACTTATTATAAAGATTGTTTTAAGTCTTGATACTTCCAAAATCATACTATATCCAGAAATATTTTAGCTTCAATGCTGAAATTTGCTATATAGTCTACTAAAGTGCTGTTAGATTCATTGATGTATAAGAAAAGGCTTAAATCGCTTAAGCCCTCATTAATATGAGTTTAATATTTTGGCAATATGGTTTTACCTTTTACTATGACTTATTTGGAGACTGTAGGGACTTGGAGAAATATTATGGGAACTAGCCACTGTCTAAAAACATGTTAAGAGATCGTAGCGATCTTCTTAATGCAAAGGATTCGACTCTCGTAGTATCCAAGGTCTAGTTGCGCTGTCTCCTGCTGCCTGTCGTAGACATTGGCCAATACGAGCATAGCCTCATTTTAGTGAGTTAATGAGGGCATACAATTGGCGCCAGTTAGTCAGTTGGGCCAAGTCATGACTTGGGAAGTGGCCAGGGCCAATCGGCCAGGCCAAGACGGCGAAGGCGCTGCCATTTTTGGTGCGATGCGAAAACTTTACAATGGCAATTAAAAGTAATTACCAGAGCCATTAACGCAGCAGCAAAAAACCGCTGAGTAAAACTAAAAACTAAAAAACAAAATGCATGCGGCCTCGAAACGCGATACCAAAAACGGACAAAGGCGGCTTAAAGGAAAAACGGCAACTAAAATGCAAGAAAAGAAAAACACAAGCAAAAAAAGAAAAAAATTCACGTAATTTATTTGTCATCAATTGGCTGGCAATAAATCAGACAATCACAAAAATGCTGTCAACATTAAGACATGTGAATACGAATACATTTGCAACAGTAAGAGTAAGAGCGCGCAGCAGCGCAGCAGCAGCAGCAGCAGCAGCAGCAGCAGCAACAGTCGCAGCCACAGCAGCAACAGTTGCTGCTGTCGTTGCAGTCGGCGAGACAACAACGTCGAAGTATTTCAAGATTTATGGGCGTGTAACCTGTTTCTTTAATTGCACATTTGCAGCCCCCAAACGACAACGACAACAACAACAACAACAGCAACGACAGCAACACCAACAACAACAGCAGCAACAAAAACGTGCAAAATGAATTAAATAAAAATGCACACAAAACAAACGAAACGATTTGAAAATGAACTGAAAACAGTAGCAAAAACACTCACAAAAAGTTGTTGCTGCTGTTGTTGCTGCTGCTGCTGCAGTTGCTGCTGTTGTCGCCGCTTGGCTGCACTGCATCAAATTTGGTAGCAGAAAGGCTTCCATTTGTATTTCTTGCTGCTGTTGCTGCTCGCTTTCAGCTTGCCACATTCGTCAGCGCGCTCAGCATGCCGCTCAATTGTCGCCATTTTGGGCTTTGGTTGCAGCCTCGGCGGCATGCAACATCATTAGTTAGTCGGTGCCATATATGTGAGAGTCTGCAGTCAATCATTAAATTCAATTGCCCGTTTTCCTTGGCTGTTTCTGGCTTGATTAAAGCAGTGCAATTAGCCAAAAGCTACTCAATTAAAATATTACCTAATGCGGAAATTGAAACTTCATTGAAAATTGGAATCAAACTAGAACTCATAATTCATTAAAAATAAGACTTTAATGTATTTCAAATTTATTTATTCTTTAATAAAGAAGAATGCCAAAATTTTGATTCAAATCTTAATTAGTGGAAGTATAACCCCGAAAAAACAATTCGTATGGAAATCGATGCGGTTTTGACTATGTTATGTTATAAAGAGCATTAGCTATGAATCTGAAAAATTAATAAGTTAAAATATGTTGAATTTTGAGCATGAATAATGACCAAAAAAGGAACTACCTCCGACTAAGTTTCAGCAAGCCGCTTTATACTAGTTTTGTTGTTGCAAATGACATTTTAAGATTTTAATTTTACAATTATGTGTTTTTTCTCGAAAATATTTAAGGAGGAGTACACTCTCTAAAAGATTTTAATACGCAGCTTTCAGTTTACAATATGAATAAAAATAAGCAAAATTTCAGAGAACTCTATGAAGTTAAACTTTGACTTGTTAAACAAAAGATTCACGTGACTAAGTTTCTTGAAAAATATTTGCAAAGTTCACTAAATAACAAAACATACTATTCTAGAATATTCTATGCATATTGCAAGTATGTATGCTAAGTAACATAAGTTGCAACATATTTATTGATGAAATTAATAATGAGAATTCTTAAAATGAACACAGAAAATATAAGGTTTGCAACTGCACAGAAGAATGAACTTATTTTTATTTATGGAAACTAGGTTTAATATGTAAGAGGCACAACTGCAGCTAATTGCATAATTTTGTATTAAAAAGAAATCACTTGAAAACAGCAATCAAAGGCGATGCCAAAAATACGCATCACAAATAAATGCAAACAAAACTCACTGTGAACTTCACATTTGGGGCAAGTTGCAAGTGGCAGGCAGCAGGCAGCAGGCAGGCAGCAACCAAAACATCCAATAACAATTTCAGTTGCATGTTCTTGTCGAATTAAAATTTGCAACGTGGCACGTTTGCAGTTTGCCGCCAAAGTTTTGGCGCTGATCCTGCCACAAGCACAGGCCGCAGGCACACAGAATCTACCAGCGCTCCATCCCTCCGCAATCCCATTCCCCCCTCATTTTGCCAAGGCTTCAGCCTCAGTATCCAACTCCTATCCCCGCTTAGTTATTCATGTACATTTGTATCCTGCGCATAAAATGCGGCTGCGGCTGCTGTGCGGAAAGGCAGCAGACAAATAGTAATGAAACTCTTCTCGCCAGCCAGGATACTACTTCTTCAGTTCTGTTCTGGCTCCATTGTGTGGCTGCCACGTCGGGGCAGTGGCTGAGACAGGGGCAGGGACAAGGCAAGCAGCGTGGCAGCTACATTTCGACATAATGTAAACTAATTAAAATTCAAAAGCCATAAACAGATTTTGCCAATAAAACTTTGCTAGCTGAATATTTTTTGCACACACACACAGAGATACACAGAGATAGAGTGGAAAAGTGGTGCAGGGCAGGGGCAGGGGGTAAAGCATCCATAGTCAAGGGAAAACAAAGAAAACTTCAGACATATACTACAAGTGCGGCATTTTTGGAATCAAGTTTTTTGGTGTTCCTCGGAGCGAGCATCTCAAGTTAAAGACGTCTCTTAAAGCGATTTCTATTCTATCTTGTTGCTGTTATTGTGCATTGTTAGATGCAGCTATAGAAACAGATAGATGTACATACATATAGTTAAGATATGTATGTGCTCTCGAGTCGAGTCGAGTGCAGGAAGTGAAACGTAGGAAGTGTGGCCAACAACATTTTATACTCGAGCGCATAATATTCATATGCAGGCCATAAAAAACTTTGGCAGCTCAACGAGAGATCTTCTTCTTCAACTTCTGCCCCCTCAACACCCACAGCCCCCCGTGTCGCAAGAGATTGTACAATGGGAAAAACGGTGAGTGCAAAAATCACATCATTTATCTGGAGATATATTATATAATGTGTTCTTAAATACATTTAAAAGGCATCTTTTTCTTATTGTTATCCAAAATGCAATATTAATTTTGGTGAAGATAAGCTCCCATAGGACGCCTAGAACCCTTTGTTATTTCTTAAATATCAAAATATAAGATGGAATAGCTTAGAATGGTTGCAAACAGACATACTTACATTAAAGATATATATTGTTTGAATATATTATATATTCTCTTAAGAAAGTTCAATATAAAATAGTTTCATTTTCAAGATATACAAATAACATAAAATAAATGTTCTTTTAACATAAATTAGCATAATTAATGGGACACACTACAAGTATATTTGGAAATTTATTGTGTGATAATTAGATCTGTGAATACTCTAAGGAATACTAAAATACTTAGTCAAGGGTAGAGCCACATTTAAAAATAGAAACCATTTGATTTTAGAACAAATTATTCAATAAGTTGTAAGCAAAATAAAATACAACTTTTAAATTCTTAATAATCATATTTTTAATTATTTTGTAACATTTTTTAGATAGATACTAGACATGATAAATGTACACTAAAGTCGATAATATTGCGACATTATTTATTATTTATTTTTATTCAAAAAGAAATTGATCTTACTTTCTGTATTAATAAGATAGAAGCAGTCGGATAAAGTTTAGCCAGTGTTATTACCAGATTCTGTGACAATATCTTTGTTGATCTCAAATGTTAAATATTTTAAGTTGTTGTATGCTAAAATCCATACCATTGTGCGGCATTGCAACACTCGATTCCTGGACAGACATTTGTGCAATATACGAGTCGGTTCGGTTTCGAGTTGGGTCTGAGTCGGAGTCGGAGTTGGAGTCGGAGTTTGAGTCCGGGTCTGAGTTGTGTGGAGATTGCGAGTGTTTGGGTGTGGGCTTGTGTTTGCTGCTGAACAATTGAAGTTCGTCGGGGCAAATATAAAAAATGAGCGCCACAGAGCGAGAGAGAGAGAGAGAGAGGGAGAGAGAGAGTCTCAACTTGTTGTTGCTGGTGCAACGCCTCCATTTGCTGGCAAAGTTGCAGCTAGCGGCTTGGGGGCTGGTGCTGAGGCAGGGGCAGGGGCAGCGTCAGGGGCAACGGCAGTGGCAGCTTAACTTAACTTTGCTTTTACTGCGATAAAATGAAAATTGCACACGCGCCATAAATAAGGATTCTCACAAGGATAATTTATAAAACTTTGCTCACAACGTTTTACTTATGAGCAGCAGGCGACGCCAGACACACACACACACACACACTGGCACACGTACACAGCACTCTCCCCAACACTCCCTTTACTGCTGGGTCTACCTGCCTTGGGGGGTAACTGATGCACTTCAGTCTATCTCCCTCCCCTGTGTACCCCTGGCAGAGTTAAGTTTGTAAATTCCGCAAGTGTTGAGACTATGACGTATGCACAACTCATAGAGCGCACCCCCCAACCCCACTGCAGCCGGAAGCCTATCTAACGACCTGCCCCTGTTGGACCCAAGCGGTCAACTGGTCAACTGGGCAACAAAATGGCCAACCGATGGCCCCACAACAGTCCAAATTGTAATCGATGTGCGAAATAAACAAAAGCGGACATAATTATCGAGTTATCGCGCGGCGCCTTGCTGCGGGTGTGGCATGCCCCCAGCTTCGGGCCCACTTCCACTTCCACTCCCACTCCCCAATCGAGAGGCAGCTCCCTCAAAATGTATGACCCTGGCGGGCCGTGCTGTGTGCGCTAAGCCCGCACCGAAAATTTCGCAATGGCCAACGCATCGATATTTATGATGTCATGGATTTTATTGTTGCCTGCTGCAAAATATTCATATGCGTTGCAGAACCGGCTACGGCAACGGCAACGGCAATGGCAACAGCTACGACTCCGGGTCGGAGTCCGGCACGGAAACAGTAAAACGACCATCAGCCGAACAGGATGTACATTTTGCAGCAAAACGAGACGCACAAGGATGTGAGCAGGCGACACTGAGCGGGGGCTGAGGCTGGGGAGAGTTTGCCAGAATGAATGTCGTCGGGTGGCTTGTTATTGACGCTGGCGATAAGGAGGTGGTGTCTGAACTGAACCGGACAGGACGAGCGAGATGATGCTATGGCGATAGTCCAGTTTTCCATTCGAAGTCAAATTTGAGCAGCGGCGGCGGCAGCAGCGGTGGCTGCCACAGATGCTCTAGGTCACAGTGCAATAAAATGTTGCCAATATTATTTCGCTGTTGTTGTGTTCTATTGCTTGCTTTTTTCGCTCTGTTACATCTCTCGCTCTCTGCGCTGCCTGCTGCCTGCCTATTGCCAACTTTGATGCGAACTGGGCCCGCAGAACAGAGGCCACAGCCACAGTCAGAGCCAGAGCCAGGGCCGAGAGCTCTGAGCCCAGATCGAGGCCCAGCATCAGTTAAGAGCTGTGCACGGAAGTTGCACATATGCCTCGGACAGAACGAGGGACCGTTGGACCAATGGAACGAGGGTCGCGGATTGTTATGCGGGCTTTGGGGTCGATTGGGGTGTCGAGCTTGCTGCTGCTGCTGCTGCTGCGCCGACACTTGAGTTATGCGCATAGATTGAAAATTGTCGATAACCGAAAAAAGAATCGCACGAACTGCTGCAACAAACAACAAACAGATACAACAACAAACAACAACAAAAACTCGCAGCAGTTTGCAATTGTTGGTGGAATTGTGGGGGAAGTGGGAGGGGGCGAACAAGGCAGAGGGTTTGCTTTTTTGGGGCGTGTCCACACGAAGTTCGAGCGCGTGATACAACACGCCATTATAAAGTTATTAAAAGACAACACACAAAAAACAACAACGACAACAACAACAACAACGACAACAGCAGCATAAAAGCCCAACACGTTAGTCGAGCAGCCGGAACAGGTTGAAGAGCATTGGAAAGGGGGAGCGGAGCAGTCAGCGCATAGGAAATTGTGGCCTGAAGATACTGGTCTGGATTATGGGATGAAGAGGTGGACAATTCTGCAGGCGATTCATACTCATTTAAGACTGTTTAGCTAATGTAAACAGATATAGAGAGTTCCAACAAGCAGATACTAAGAGACTGGATCAGATCACCAGCATTAATCGGTAAATTATCAAACAATTTCAATAAATATAGGGTTTAATAGGTTAGAGTCATTAAAATAGATCACCGCTTATATAAACAAACTAATCTGCAATTATCAAAAAATTAAAATCATTATAATCAGAAATAGAGCAGAATTAAGTGTAGCGATCAAAATATTTTAAAATGCTTCTTGAACGTCTAAAAATAAGGAATCAGCATACAATTTATTCTGTTGTCCTATTCAGCTCTTTGCAAAGGAAGGCTATAATTTCTAGAAAGACCCTTTCTAATTTACATAAATCCGAAAAGGATTGCGGATCTAATCCTTGCATCCAAATGGACTCTCCTACGGAACTCTTTACTTATGAATATAGCGAAGACACAAGACAGAAACCCGACAGCCGTTCTAACCTATTTAAAATAGATATATGTCCTAAGTTTTTTTCCGGGCTAATGATATGTAGAGTTATCTTAAAATACAAAAATGTTGTTAATAGATCAGTGGGTTATCATCGATATGAATATCTGCTGCGAGTACTCAAATGTATACTCTCGATTCTCTCGACTATTAAATTTATGAATTCTGCTTTGTGCGACTTTCGTAAACGTTCACAGGCAGCTTTGCTCTGCTTTTAAATCCGAATTATAAATATAAGTTTCAATATTATTTATTTTATTATTATACGTTTTTCAACCAAAGATAAACTTCAACTCGAATAATTTTCTAGCGCAGTCCATTCAAAATATTTTCCCTGTTCGCTTCCATTTAACAACAAATATTTAAACCGTCTGGTGACAGTCGAAATTCGCGACAAACAAAAAGAATTTGCAACAATGCCAAATTGTTTATGAGATTAAGCTCATAAACTGCGAAAATGCATTTTAATTGAAGTGCAGCTTTGGGACTTAATAATATTTTTTGTGTGTGCCAGAACGCGATTCGGAGCCCAAAGAGCCATAGCTGCAATTGTTGTTGTTGTTGTTGTTGTTGTTTCAGGCTGTTGCTGATAGTAAATTGTCAATATCGATGTATGAAAACTGTGAAATGTAGGCAAAATGAACAGCAAAGTGCCCTTTATCCCGGATCCCGGACAATGGCGTTGATTGTTTGAACTTGGCTGCAATTTTTTCTTCTCCTTTTTTTAAATTTAATTTTTGCTCGTTTTTGTGAAGCTGCCAATAAATTGGCAATAAGCATAAATCGTCAAGATTTATGACATGCATGCATATAAAATAAATTAGTTTCTCTTTATAAAAATGTAATAAAAACATGGAAAATAATGACTGTAATTAACAGCGTTGATAGCCAATGATGTGCAGTCATGTAGAGCAATAGACAAAGTTCAGATTGAAATATTAGCAAGTAGGAAATGCAAATGCTGATCAAGACTTCATAATGTTCTGCTGATTAAAGTGAACTCTGAACTGAGCGCTCAGTAGCACCTCATGAGAGTGTCGTTCAGCTGAAACATTTGTCAGCATTTGATTTATAATCATGGCTTGTGGTCTGTGCTGTACTACCGTGTGTGTTTTATGACATCTGCATTTCCATCTCTATCGGATGTGGCACTCAAGATGCAGCGGAAGTGTTGCCCCGACATCGCACTAATTGCCAGTCATCCTTGCCTCGCCCGGCCTCATAAATACGCCATGTTTGCATACATTTTAAATGAGAAATTGTCTGTGCCGAAATACAGCAAAGCACGCCATTTAATTTGTATGAATCCATCAGCGCCTTTGTCTTGGCTAACACCAAAAAAAACAAATCGGAAAAAACTAAAACCAGACAGCGACGCGGAGACTCCCAATCTGAAAATCGCCAGCCCTCTCATATGCAGTGTCTCATCCTGTTGGCAGTTTTCATGGCTTTGTTCAGAATTACCATCAAGTTGACAGTTCTATGGCGCGTTGACAGTTCTCTCACACACACACACACATTCACATACAGACATATGCAAATGTCGCCAACTCGCTGAACTCATTCTTGTGGAAAATGTGTCGTGTGAAGAGCCCGCAGAACGGAAGGAAGGAACTGGGCGAACGAAGGCAAACCAAACCAAACCAAACCATACCAAACAAACTGAACTGAAATGAAATGAGGAATGTGCCTGGGAAGTCGCTGCTATCACAAAAAAGTGCAAAATGAAACGTATTCAAATGTCTGTGGCGGAAAAAACTCTTCGCACACACTGGCCAGAAACTTGAAAATGCAAATAAATGTAAGTTGGCCATTTTCATTTTTATTTCCTTTCAGCTCCTTTTTTTCGCAGTTGTTGTCACGTCACGAATTCGTCACCGACCAGCACGTGAAGTGACCCCGCCTCTTCCCCCCATTTGCTGGCCTTCTACTTGGCTGCAGTTGTCTCTCCTGCCATTCAAAACTATTTTGGTCGTTGGCATTTAAAGTGTCACATTTATATGGCATTTTTATGCGGTCCTAAGAGAACGACTACCCACAACACCAACCCCAATCCCAATCCCAATCCCAATCCCAACCACAACCCGCCAGCCGCAGCCCGCCAACAACAAAACATACACCATTCCCCCTTTCGCGTATGTGTGAATTTTCCTGTGCCTGGGCTGGAATTTTAAAACGAGTCATCTCCACACACAATGGCCACGTATAAAAGTCACTCACGTGTTAAAATACAACGACACTTGAATGGGTTTGAGTACTACTCATTGTCGGATCAGATGAGTGCAGCTGACAGTTGTGGTGATTAGACTGGAGCCCTGGGATGGACATGCAACCAATGGCAACATGATTACAGAGCGACTCTCCTTTGTCTATAGAAACACTTAGAAAGAATAGATTGAAGATAAGATTCCCATTCTTAAAGTATCTAAAAGACAAGCTCTGATATGATGATGAATTTACTAGAAATTATTTAGATCTTAATTAAATCAATGGCCCTGATTTAATTAAGAATTTTTGGCTGACATTGTCATTTTATGATATTCTTTCAAAACAATGTTAATGAATTCACATTTGTTAAGCCTTATTGCAATAATTCCAGCGTTTCTCAAAATATTTTCAATTTTTCTTATAATTAAATTATTTTGTATAATAATGATTATGAGTTTCTCTAAGGCTTTGGCTTATTTGATTATTTTATTACTAGAAGCAGAGCTCAGTTTTACTATAGAGTTCAGTTTTACTCTAGAGAATATTATAAATATACTTGTGCAGTAATTTTGTTATTTCCTTTAAAATACAAAATCCAAAATCTTAAGAGATCATTCTAAAAAGTTGAATGTCTGACATCTTTAGCTAACCTCCAGAGATTAAACACATCCTGTGAACCTCCCGATTGGGATAATGGGATAATTGTCAGGCTATTGCAGGCATTGCTACTCCAATTACAAGCATTGGCTTGTTACACATGTGATTCCAAAAAATAAATGAGAACATCTTTGGTCCTTGTCGTTCCTGCGCACAAACATGGCGACCGTTTCCATATTTCTCAAGTGCCGCGAGGCGAAACGCACAAATGTCGCTATTTTGGGTCTTCAACCACTTCAACTTTGGAGTTCGAGCTCCTAACTCCGGTGAACTGCAGCAAATGTCTCACTAACTAGCGCATATGTGCACATTTCATAGATACACACACACACACACTCACGTAGATATTCTAAGTACCCTTGCGCCAGCTACAACATGTTCCAATCATAAATCATAATTCAATATGGAGTACAACTCTCCTCCCCCGAAAAGAGAGGGAGGGAGAGCTGAACATGGTATACAGGGATTGAATGGGACAGCAGGCGTTATCCGTGGCTAAGTTTGTTGTACAATGAAATATGCATTAAAATTGCCTACCAATTGGCAGGCCGTAAAGTAGAACCCGATCACGGGCAATGGGAAGCGGGAAAACGAATCCATGTCGAATTACCAAGCACATTTTGTGGACTTTTCGTGGAAATTCGATGCTGCTTGGGACTGCCAACGGAGTACTCCAAGTGGAGTACGGGCATATAGCTACACATTCATATACTCATATACATACATATACATACATATACTTATGTATTTATAATTTGATTTTTGAATGTCTAAGCGGCCATTGGCGCCACGGTTCGTCGCCTGGGATCGGGCTCTGGGCCTGGGTAGCGTTGCCAGCGTGTCATGTCGTTCATTAACTAGACTTAGTTGAGTGCTAATTGCATAAATCACATGAGGATTTCAGTCGTCTGGCCAACTCCCACCCCTCCAACAGTACTCACAATTTTCTATGTACATTTGCTATGTTCATACTTGCATGTAGTACACGGGGGGCTAGCTGGGGGCTAGCTGGGTTTTGCTCTGATAGTTTTCGCTTGACTTTGGCAAGCATTTACGGTTTGTGTGGTGCTCTAAGCGATTAAGAGCAAAGTTCCTAAGTCCACTGGCCGCAAACAAAGATGCGTCAGACATGTGGCACTAAAGTATCTTGTGGATGCATGCATGTATCTTTGGCAGTGTCCGAGTAACCGCAATATCAACACCTGTATCTTGAACAACATAAGTTCGCAATGAGCCTTTACTTGGCATGTGAGTGAGCCAAAAAGTGTGAGATTAGAATTTGGATTAATGCAACCAAGTTACGTGGTTAAATTTATGTTGTATACTCTGTCTGCCACCGTGGCGGCGGCACAGATAAAGAACTTAGCAATAGTTCGATGACATCGCTACAAAACAACATGAGACAAGTACAGCAACAACAGCAACAACTAACTACTAACGACAACATCATCAAGCTGCGTCTGGGTACCAGTTCGTGGGCCTGAGAAACTTGCCACCGCCACCGCTAAAGTGCCACAAAAGACCCGCATCCGCAGGCCAGGAAACAACGACAAAATCCATTCGAGGGGACAAGCAGCAGAAATGCTTGTTTAAGATTTAAAAGTAAAAATAGCTCCTTATTCATCTTCGATACACGAAGGCAGCTGAGGATGCGGATGCACCTCGATAGCCTGCCTCGTCGTCTGTCCTTCGGTCTGTCTGTCTGCCCTGCTGCCTGGCTGCCTGGTTGGCTGTGTGCATTGGGACCCTAGTCTATGGCTGCCTCAAAACGTGCAACATGGCAGCAGCTCCAAGTCGCATGTTGTGCCGCATGTTGCTTTATTTGCATATGTGCGCGGGAGGTGCTTGGCGGGGCGGAGAGACGGCGCCTGGTTGCCGCCAGCATAAAACGCAATCCTCTTGAGAGACCAAGAGGCAGCGGGGAGCTGAGACCTGGGTAATAGGCGAATACACAGCAAAATGCAAATCAAAATGCGCCCAAAAAATGTTGCCAAATCCAAAACATTTTCGGCGCGTCTAAGCGTTTTCCTAGCGTTTTCCTAGCGATTTCTAAGCAACTTTTGCAGCACGGTGACTAACTAATAGATGTTGTTAGAGGCGCTATAAAGAACTTGTTTTAGAAATAGATTATAAATGTCGAAGACTTACAAATAAAAATGTTAGTCATAGCATATATACATATATTCTCGTTATAAAGGAAATGTGAACATAAAAATATCAATTAAATTAAATAACACTCCATAACATCTGTAAATGTATGTGAGAGGATGAAAAACTTCGCAAAAATTAAATAATCCAAAATAATAAGTAATATAACTATTCACATATTTAAATTCCAGTCATTCTTTGAAAATGCATTTAAAATCAATATTTTATTATCCAAATGTCATTTTTCATATACTATTTTATAGTTGAGTTATTGTTTTTAATTCCAATCCGTGTGCTTTATTTTAAATCAACTCAAAAAACACAATATATCCAAGATTTTAGTTCGCATTCTTCAAAAACTTCAGTTTTTGTAACTAATGAGTTCTTAGAGTTCTTTGAGGATTGGATTGATAATCCTCTTGCTTTCTATATATTATACATAAAGGGTATCTTGTAGTCGCGCTCTTTGGAGTATTTCTATTGATTTTCGTGTACTCTTTTCGAGGTTTCTTTCTACATTATTTAGCTATGTATTGTGTTCTTCATGTGTTGCCTCAATCGTCTCTTGGCCGTTGTCTTTTGCCCTCTTTTATCTTCTGACTCGCCGAACTCTGGCGAAAGATTCGCTTTTGAGATATGCCCACAATAAAACACACAAATAAAACTGGCAAACCTGCAGCAACTGCGACTCACCTTTGCAGGCACTGCTACCCTCTGTTGCCCCTTCAGCCCGCCAAGGGGGTCGTCTCAGCTACTCGGCCGCGTTTTCTTCAGCGCTGGCAAAGCTGGCGGCAAACCTTTTGTTTATTTTATTATCGCTGGCTATTTGGCTGTTGCTGGCTGCTCCTGCGGCTCCTGCAACTCCTTTTGTATATGGAGTGTGGCGAAAACGCTTAAAGCGAAATTTATTTAGTCGGCCCACAGACAAAAACAAAACGCAGCGGCTGCGAGTTCAACGGAGATTCGCAATGCGACAAAAATGCGACTAAAAATAAAGTAAATAGTCAAAAAATGCGACGCAAAAAAATAAATACGAAAAAAGAACAAAACTAAAAATAAATAGACGCATTGGTCGAAACGGTGGCTAAAATTAATTTTAATTTATATATTGCGGGCCAAAATTTTAATTCAAAAATTGTGCGCGAAAAATGCGGCTTAAAATAGCCGCCGAATCAGCTGCCAAATCCAATTTTATGATGGTGCGCCCGACATTTGCATAAATGTGTGTGTGTGTGTGTGTGTGTGTGTGTGTGTGTGTGTGTGTGCGAACAGGTCAGCATATGCTGTGTGTGTGTGCGAGCGTGCAACAGAGACAACCACAGCGCAGCATGTGGCAGCCTTGTTGTTGATGTTGCTGCTGTTTGAGTTAGGGTTAGGGTACGGTCAGGGGGGCTGCAGATGCCACTGCGTTGCATGTTGGCCGTGTTTTGCAGCTCTCGCATGCAACGGCAAACAGCACGCGAAGACAGATTAGAAATCCGCCTGCAATTCCGCGAGGCGGCCCACTGCGATTTCTAGAACTGAGCCCAGGGCTAGGACAGCCAACAGCGAGTGTAGCTGGTACACCAACTGGGTGTAGGACTGCGATTGGGATTGGTACTGGGATTGTGATTGGGATTGGGACTGGGATTGGCTGTTATCATTCCAAACACAGCGGGACACAGTGCAGCGGCTTATTGGAAATCAAAACTACAATTGAATGTTGGGGGCGAGTGGGTGGATATTAAATATACCGCACTCAGATGAAACTCTGCAGATCTGTTGAGTTCCCTTTGAAACTTAATTCAATTTAAATTTTACTTGTTTGGGCAAAGGGAATATACTTATTATTATTATTATATTTACTCATACTTATTATATACTTTCTTATACACTCAGTTAGAGCCCTGTGCAACTGCAGATCTCTTAATTTTCACATGAAATTTACTTCAGCATTCGATCATTTTTCCATGTGCTCCAGGCATTAAATCTCAATGGAGGACACATTTAAAGCATTTTTATTAGAATTCTAAGAAATTCTAGAAAAATGTCAGTGAATTTTAAAAGCTTCTTATATTTATCATCTCAGGATAGATTGTACTTTTTTTAAGGCTTCCATTAATTGGCTCCATGTCTGTTTAAAGTAAAACGATAATGTTGTTTTATTCTTCTCAAGCTTTCAGCTTAATGAGAGATTAATATAATTTAATTATTCTATTTAATCTCGTTTAAAGCTTTCAAGTGCTTTCGACGCTCTTTCATTTTGGATCGTGTATTGTTGTAGCATTTATTAAAAATAAAGAAAAATGGCTAGAAAACAGGCTGTCTAAGGTAGGCGAGTGATTTCAGACTTTTGAAAATTGCATAAAAAGTTCTACCTTGACTTGTGAATTATCTGCGCGGGCCACAATGAAAGGAAACTCCAACAGCAACGGCAACAATGAAATCATTTTCTTCAAGGAGTGCCCAGCAATTGTCCCTGTTCTTTCAAATTTCCCTCTCCCTTTCTCTCACTGCTGCACAAGTTTAGCCTGAGCGCGAGGAAATTTGCATATGCTGGCTGTCGTCGGCACCGTGGGCTATGTGGGGGTATGTAGGGGGCTACAGCAACAAACTACAGAAACTTCTTAACAATATTTTTCTTTGTTTTGCTCCACTTGTCTTGTTGCTTGTATTGTTGTTCTTTTTCTGTTTGGCTTGCAACTGTCGTCATTTCCATTTGCAACTAAAAAGTAAATAGAAATACGAGCCGAGAGTTGAGCCATGGCCGTGGAGAGCGGGGTCCGCAGCTCCTCAGTTCCAATCGCAGTCCCAAACCCAAGTCCGTACCCATACCCAGTCCTATTTCTTTAATTTTCTAAACGATTTTCAATTTATGTGCCGCTGCTTTGGCTCTCAGTGCAGCCAAGATCTTCAATTATACTCGAGTTTAGCTGGGAGCCCAGGTAAAAAGAAGGAAGAAGGCTTCAGCTGCGTCTGCGTCTGCGTCCCTGGGGCATTGCTTGTTAGCCGCGTTGGCCCGTTCCGAGGCTGCGAAATTGCAATAATGTTAATTTTTTGCAACTATTTGCCATACCAGTGCCTCGTTCTTATTCACATCCTCATGCCCGTGCCCGTGCCCGTGCCCGTGCTCGTCATCGACCTCATCATCGTCATTGTTGTTGTTGCAGCGGCATTCGCCCAAAAGGGTTTAATTTCATTTCATTCCATTGCCCCAAGTACGTGTAAGTGTGTGTTTATGCTTGGCAGCTGAGTGCAAGCGGGGAGCGCGACGAGGTGGAAGGTGCAGATGGAGCTGCCGTTGTCGTTGCCTGTGTTATCTGCAAAACTCCATTAGAAAGGCAGCGCGGCGGCACGCAGGAAGCAAATGGCAATGGCGCGCTCCAGCTACCAGCTACAGTTCCAAGCTCCCAGTTCCAGCTCCAACTCCAGCTCCAACTCCTGCTCATCCAAGCTAACGAACAGAAAGAGAGAGAGAGAGAGCGAGTGAGAGAGACGCACACACAGAGCACAAAAGGCGCAAAAAACGACGACGCTTAACGACTTTAAAGAAAAATTAAAAACATCCCAAAAGGAATACATCTTCGCCCAGCCGCATACATCGACATGGCGACTGGAACCTGGAGTCTGGAACCTCGAACCTGGCAGCCGGGGGAAACTTGAACCTGAGACTTGGTCTCTGTCCGCGGCTGCGACTGCGACGGCGGCTGCGGCTGCGGCAGCCGTTGCATGTTTGCCCATCCGTCCGTCCTTTGCGTCCGTCCGCTCAACATTGTTAGTGGCTCTCGAATTTATTTTAACGAACTAGTTTGGTCACTTCATACAACATCTTTTTTTTGCAGATTTTTTTCTGACTTTTTCACTGAGCTCTTGCGCTGTGCTCGGCTGCATTTGCTGCGGGTTATAAAATATATTCGCCTTATATAAATAAATAAATTGGTAAATGGCGTTTCATTTGGAGCTGGATCTCATGTGTTCTTGTCTTTCCTCCTCATCCTCATCTTCATTCTCGTCCGCGTCCGCATCCGCGTCGTTGTCGTCTCTGATGTTGATGCGATGATAAATGCGACAAAAACCTGTCGCAGTTTGCCGACTAGCAGCAAATTGAATTTATTTGCTCGCGAATGTCGCCAGGCAATGGCCATAAGATGGAGGCCTGAAGAAAAAAACAAAACAGATACAGAACCAGTTGGCTTTTAATGGCTTACAGCGGTTTGTCTGATTGCCAGCTATGCGGAGTATTTTGGCCAAGCTGCAGAAATGCAGACCACTCGATTTGCAATGAAAGATCGAAGAATCGCCTGATGAAACCCAACTGCTTAAGCAAACAATGTTGCAGATTCTTCTTTTGAAGCAGCAGAATTAGATATATCAGTTTTGCCAAAGAGTGGTGTTGTCAAACAGTCGATAGTATCGTTGGAGACCTATCCATTCCAGCCTTCGTTTTCAAAAACTTACATCTTAGGTAATTACCTTCCAAATTATAGTTGGTCGCCTTTTAAGCATACTTTCGTCACATTTATAAGCTTGTGTATCTATTTAATTGTGCATTAGCTATCTCCATCCTACTGACGTCGTTATCCCCCACAATAGTCGCTTAATAAACCATTTAGCCGAAGGAAAGCAAATTTACTCATCGTATTATGTTGAATGTATAGAGGGAATATTGCAGAACGCACCCAAGACATGAGATAAATGAAACGGAACCACTTTTCGCAGCTGGCGCGCGCTTTTTATTTTATTTTGCTCTGGTTTTCGTTTATTTTTTTATATGGTGGCGCATTATGAGCAACAACAGCAACATCAAGGGGCAGCAACAACAAAAGAAAAGAAATCGCACACCAAAATGCTTAACGAGCACGAAGCACTTGCAAAAATGTTGCAAGCAAAGCGAACAGCGAAGAATTATTTACTTCAAATTCCGAGTGCAACATAGAATTCGTGCAGCGGCAACATGTTACCCGAAAAGCGCAGCAGCATCAACAGCAGCAACAACAACAGCCGGGACTCTGATGCATATAGGAAAAGAGCTAAAACGCCGATAAAAGCAACGATGGCAGTTCAGCTTCGTTTGCTGCCCAGGCGGCCATGTTGCTGATTGCCATTGCTGCAGCGGCAACAGCAACATCAGCAGCAACAGCAACAGCAACAGCGACAACAGCAACAGCAACGGCAACGGCAACGGCAACTCATTGCGAATGCAACAACTGCGCGCCTTTCTCAAGACTTGGACAACGTTTGGGGCAGCATCATTACTTCCATTCAAGCTGTTTGGCTTGGCGTGTACATAAAAAAAACTGCACGCTGGAGTTGCTGCTGCTGCTGCTGCTGCTGTTGTTGTTGCCACAACCATTTTGGACAAAAGCAACTGGGCATTGGTTGCATGTGGCTGCTGTTGCTGCTGTTGCAGCTTCCAAAGAGCCACTGCCAAATAAAGCAAACGCATTGCAAATTCCTCGTCGACATCGCTCGCTCTTGTTGCCGTTGTTGACTTTTTGCAGCGTATTTTTAATGATTTAAAATTCCATTTTAAGAATTTTATACTTAATGATGTGTTTTGCGTTGTATAGCATCGTTTGCTCCCTGCACCCTGTGCCCTGTCCCCTGTCCCCCGTCCCCTCTCTCTTGCCACCGTCCAGTGTCCTGTGCCGTCCTGCCAATGGCGACTTGCGACGTCGTCTTTGCTTTTGATCTAAACGCTGCGTGCTTTTCGTAAATTGCTTTTCGTTGTCGTCCCTGGACGGAGCCGGGCTTGGGTCGACTGGACAGTTACCTTTTGTGGAAGCCGCATGAAATGTGTGCGACTTGTTTTTATTTTCTTTTTCCCTTGTTTTTGTTTTTTTTTTTGAATGTCGGCGATTTTAGCACAAATTAAAACGGCCCAAGTGCATTGCAATTGCCGTCGACGGGGCATGAAATCGCTGCAACCAAAATATTTGCCACACACAAGTAGCACACGAGATTTATGATCGGTCCTGCAACCGGCTGTAAATCAACGCAAAATGCCCGGCGACTAGCCGACTGAAAATTGCAACAGTTTCTAAATTTCATTTCCCATTGACGCATGCAAATTTCACGCCCGCCACCCGCGGCGACACCCTCCCTAAAGAATAGAAAAAAGGTAGGCAAAAATACCTGCGCCGTGCAAAATTCTGAAATTCCCGCCAAGTGCGTGCAGAAATATGAATTTTCATAATTTTTGCACCGTTTGCGGTTTCCGCCCGAAATTGTCGCAATGTTTTGTCTATGACCTGTCATAAAACAGCTGCAGTGCATTTTTGTTGTTGTTCATCGTTTTTTTTTTCTGTTGATACAGTTTCACAACAATTGCCGGGCAGGTCGACAAAACAGTTAGGAGCGTTTTTTGTTAAGCCAGTTGACTTTTTTCTGTGGCTCTCGTGCTGTTTAGAAAGTGCGTTACATGCCCGAAATTGAAACCCAGCGATGAGCAGCCTCTGATTTATGGCCCAGCAGCAATTTGGCCATTTAGAAAGTTGGTAACACCATTTAGTGAGAAACCGATGTCAAGAGCTGCTCTCAGTTGGGAAAACGTTGCAAGTGCCGCTGCACGAAGCCCAAACACGGTCCAAAAATAAAATATATTGAACAATATACACAAATAAAATAGCTTTAAAGTAAAAAATGTTTACTTTAAAAATTGTTATAATTACAAAACATACTTCAGAAAATATAGATAACTTCAAGTTGTCTTAAAAATAAAATTGCTTAGTAAATTTACAATGGCTTAAAATCGTTTTTGAAGATCTTAAATAAAGAATAATACACAAGAAACAAAATTAATAATAAGCCATAAAATGTTACTTTAAAAGACATGAGGATAAAAGTAATTTTTCAGAACATAAAATAATAATAATATTTAAGTCTTGTTGGAGTTAATGAGAATGTGTTTGAAAAATGTATGATAATTAAAGAGTTTTTCAAAGGAGATTAAATTCAATAGACTGTGTGCACTTAAAGAATGGTATTATATTGTATTATATAATTTCGCATATAGTATAAAGTGTTGCTTATGTTGAATCTGTAAGAAAAAGACAATTCTGGTATTGAATATATTTTTGAAATAATTTCATTAAGATGTCTGGGAATACCATATTTCCATAAATTCAGAGGAGTTCATTTAAACAGCTGCCATAAGTCTGCGGCTTTCTTAATTCAGATCTGTTTCAGTATCTGTGTCAACTTTGCTCCGCTGTCATCTTGTCTGACCTTTCTGGTAATTGCAAAAAGCTCTGAAGTTCAGTTCATGTCGCCTGTTGGCGCTGGCATAAAAATTCAATTATCACTTAATAACAGCAGCAAATGAAAATTGCGTGTGGCGCGTTGCAGTTGCAGTTGCAGTTACGCATTGTTATTGCTGATGTGGCAGTTGTTGCCGCTGTTGCAGTGGCATAACCAGCATGTAAATGGCCAGTGGACCCGTGGACAGCGACAGCAACCTGCAACAATCAGCGAGAGAACATTTGCACTTTGCGTTATTAACAAAAGGTCGTTAAAGCATTTTAAGTTACTTTATGCGACGCATTTTAATTATTTCATTTTACTCAATTACGGTGCAAAATTATGAAGCACAGAATACGGCACAGGAGATTAAAATTCAGATTTTAAAATGCGGAGGCTCATTATTTTTATTGGCTACAATATCAAAACTTTATTACAATAATAACAGTGCATGTTTTAGCTGATTACGTTTAAGTCTTACACATAAACTCTAAATGTTTAATCCACATATAAATGAAATATTTGTACATATTAAATGCTTATGTTATAATTCGCTCCAATCGCATAATACCAATTATTATTTCTTTTACTTGCTTTCAGGTAAGTGTCGTTTTATCAACAACCTCTCCCGTTACCTCCCCTAAACATTGACAAAGTAAGAGAAAGCCGCTTAAAGTGAGTAAATAAATATAAAACTTTTTAAAAGCAACCACCAGCAATACATGAAAACCCAAATGATCCACACAACACTCAAACTCGGCGCAAAGAAAAAACCATTTTCCAGATTAGCTGCAAATGTGAAACAAAAATTGGAAAATTACTCATGCGTGTGTTTCGGCCTGAATCCCAGTCCCAGTCCCAGTCCCAGTCCCAATCCCGGTCTCCGCCCCGCCCCAGCCCAGTCTTAGTTCCTGGTTCCAATATGGGCACACATGCGGGGATTAGTTTTCGTAGTCCACAAAAAAAGAAGAAAAAAAAATAGAAAATGTTGCCTGCCTCCACAAAAGTGGGTGGGGCTCGGAGACTGCAAACTCAACGCCCTCATTTAAATTTATTTGCGCAAATTTACTTTCCCATAGCATAAAATCAAATCCAATCAATAAGCATCTTAAATAAATTCATGGCGCCCTCACACCCACACACACACACACACACACTCACACACATACACCCAGCCACACACACCCTTGCACATCCATCCGTGGCCCCCTTGCCCGACTCTAGAGCCACTCAGCTACCTCATTTTTTGTAATGCTAAATAAATTTATTTGCTAATGTAGTTTTTTTCTATCTGCCGCCGCTGCTTGCCACATGTCGAAGAAGTGCAGCAGAGTGGCCCGGAAAAAAAGAAACAGCTCCGAAACGGAAGGAGAAATAACGAAACTTGGTACTTGTTAGTTTTATCTGCATATCATTGAGATAAATTTGGTGCCGATCAAATGCCATGTCTGCTATCTGAAGGTCTGACTGTCTGCCAATGTTGCCACTTGGGCGTGGAAAAGAAATGCGATGGGACGGGGGACGAAGGGCGGCAGGCGTCGCTCGGCTGCCGTGTGGCAGCAAAAAGTCTGCAGAAAAGCCGCTGATTTGCATACGAAAGTAATTTGATGTCTTGCGAGCAACACACACACACTCACACATACAGTTACTCACAAAAGTAAGCCGCCGCTACGACACGTCACGAGTTACATTTTCCGAGTAACTGATAAGAAGTCGACTAACGCACGACGAAGAGGCGGGAAAGGTTTTAGCATGGTTTTCCAATTAATCAGTCGAAGCAGGGAATTGGGCTTAGATATTGGAAATACTGAGATTCTGTTCTATGCGAGTGGGCAGAATAAAATGTGTAATAATATAATAAGTTGTCAGTAGAATGTTTAAGGATACAACACAAAGAAGAATTGAAAAATGAATAGCTACAGGGAGAAGAATTGCGGGAGAGTATGCATAAGTCATAAAGTTAGCATCAGATATTGGTTTTGAGTAGAAAGTAGAAGAGTAGACAGATTAGCTATTTGATCAAAAATTATAACGAACTAATCGGTGATATAGTATAATATTTCGTTTGTTTACTGCGTTCGTTGTGTTCCTTTAGTTTGTTACAGCCTTCTTATCTTTTGCTTTGTTCGACTTATTTATTGGCTATAATATAAATAACAATAATCGGATGCCAATGAACTAATCAATCTTTAATAGGAATAGTATATGTAGTGATCTATAGTCAGGTTCAAATGAATCACACGATAATGCCACTCAATTGGGCAAACCGAACAAGATTAACAATAATCAAGGGTATATTTGGTTCGTTCGGCTTAGTGAATAGTTCGTTCGATCTTATGAATAAACTCGTGCTTTAAGAAGATCTGTAGTATATCTGAGTTTTCATACCAGCAGCGTGTCCTTAGTTTCATAATAGTTTTACTTTGGCAATCATTTTTCAATATGATTCGAAGAATTTTCAATTAACCGACTGTCAGCTTACCACCCTTATAGACATCATTGGGGCTTTTCGGGGCGGTTTTGAGGCCATGACACTCGCGACCGATGCAAAATGGCCGTCAGGCTGCCAAATGTACGAGGCAAATTGAAAATTTTCCAAAATTTCCACAACGTTGTTGATGTGCCTGGGAGGAAGGGAGTCCTGTGTCAGTTCATCCACATAGTTTAATAGTTGTTTGGTCAGTGCATATGTAGATTTTCAGCTGACCTGACAATTTGCAGCACTTCCCCAAATAGGGCAGGGGCGTGGAACGTGGGACGTGGGACGTAGGACGTGGCAATTTATGGTGCTACGAAATTCCTGGTACTTAATTGTCTGCGTATAATGAATGAATAAATGCGTTATCCTGGCCAGTCCCACCACAAAGGCGAGCATATTTATCAAGGGGCGCTGCTGCTGGAACTGCACGCTAGGTGGCGCTTGAGTGGCGCCATTAACTGGCGATTATTATTAGTTTTTTATTGTTGATACTCAAATTTTAATTGAATTTTAATGGAATTCATGGGGCGTGCATTATGATCCAAGCTATTTTTTTCAACATTTTCGATCTCATTTGGAGTTAATCAAAGGCAGCCTGATTATTTTCGCTAAATTAAATTTTAATCATAATTTTAATGGCTCGGCGCGTTTATTGCCATTTTGCGGCAACTGTGCGCACACACACATACATAGTATTTATTCATACAGATGTACGTATTTACATACATACACATGCAACACTTTGCCAGCCGTTTAATTAGTTTACACTGTGCTACAATATTTTTTGGCATTCGTTGTTTTTTCTGGTTTTGTTTTGCCCCACCTCCCCGTGCTCCATGCCGACAAACGTTTTATTTCGTTATCTTTTTGCCGCAGGCAGCTGCAAATGCCACGCAAATTAAACATGCTACCTTTTTTTGCAGCTTGCCTCTCCCTGCTCCTGCTGCCTGCTGGCCTACTGATTTTTTTACCTTTGTCCCTTGACAAAGTGCGCAACTCTCTCGCATTTCTCTTACATTTTGGCCCTGGCACGCCCTTTGGAATGGTCGTTGGTCTTTGGTCTTTTGGCCATTTGCTTGTTGGCCATCCGGTTATTAAACACCCACTTATTAGCTGCTTTTATTTACATATTCATGCGGCACACTCCCAGCTTAATTGGCAGCCTTGCGACTCTCTGCCGGCCCGTGTGCCATTTTGGTTACTTATGTATGTGGCCAACGTAAATTTCGACTGCCGCTTCTTGCAACCTGCACGACAACAACAACCGGCAACAACAAAAGTCAGCCAGTTTTGCTAATCGCATCATAAATATTCAGCGTGGTTTGCTTTGGTTTTGATTCAACTTTTCACACCCTCGGGCAATTCGGGCGTTTAACATATTTTATGACAGCGCCGTAGCTGGCAAGGCCTATGTGGCATCTAAAAAAGTGTTGCATACTTGCCGGCGCACGCATAAGGAGGCAAAAAGGATTGGGCTTGGGTTCCGGCTCCGGCTCCGGCTCTGGCTTCGGCACGGCCTCGGCAATTGGATATGGGCTGTGAATATGGGAACCCAGCAACGCACTGGCATAAATAATTTCACAGCAGCAGCCTGTAAATTATATTCGAGAAAAGTTTGTTGAACTTGTTCTCATTTAATATATGGTATATCAGTGCGTGTATATATGTGTGTGTGTGTGTGTGTATCTCCGGGGCCTTTCACTGCGGCTGCTGCTCGAAAATTAATTGCTTAATTAGTTACGGGCAAACACTTTGAAATATGGCCGCGACGGTCGACTTTGCTGCAGCTCAGTTTTTCGGCTCAGTTCTCGACTTTCAACTGGTCATAATTGCTCTATTAAATGGGTTTACTTTTTACATTTTTTGCTTTTTACTCCCTGTACCCATAAAATGGGTAAAAAGGGGGTACTAAATCTGTGCAAATGTATGTAACAGGCAGAAGGAGACATCTCCGACCATATAAAGTATATATATTCTTGATCAGTATCAAAAGAGATTTTGATTTGGCCATGTCCGTCTGTCTGTCCGCCTGTCCGTCTGTCCGTCTGTCTGTCCGTATGTATGAACGCAAGGATCTCAGCAACTATAAGAGCTAGAGACACCAAATTTGGAATGTAGGTTCCTGTATACCATACGCAGATCAAGTTTGTTTCATATTTTAGATATCTCCCCCGTTCCCCCGCAAATCGATTAAAACCGTTTTACAGTAACAATTTTCAAGATACAGCTTCAAGATTTGACATGTACAATACTTTAGTCTCTCTTAATCTACTGTCCAAATGTCGATCGGATAATAAACACGGAAGTTATTCACGATAGAAGATTCAGTAATGCAGCGAGAGGGGGAAGAAGAAGCACAGCCACTTTTGCCGCCTGTGTGCGTGCGTCTTTGTGTATGTGTGTGTGTATGGGTAAGTGGACTTAGATGTGATTGGATGTTTTAGACCTGGGTACAGGGAGTTTCGTAGTCGGGTATACTCGACTATAGCATTCTTACTTGTTTTATGTATATATGTTGTGGATGCGACTGCAAATGGGGCTGTAACCGCTTGTGCTAATGGCCAGTCAGCTGGCCAGGACGAGGGTCCATTGAGTTATTCGAATTTGGGCCTTGCCATTAGGCATGCAATATTTCTATATAGTTGCTTGCACATACTCACAGATACACAGCTACAGATACAGCTATAGCGACAGATACAGATACTTATTGCCATTGCAACAAAAACATGTTTTATGTCGTCCTTAATGACCCCCGAGTCGAGTCGAGTCGTGTCGCGTCCTCCACTTCGTCGGCGTCGTCGCACTTAATCGCTTTGAATTGCAAAAGCAAATAATGTGCAAAAAAGCATAAGGATAAAGGATAAACCATAGCGTCGCCAGCAACATCATGCTTGTGTGTGTGTGCGCTTTGGTCCTGGCGGGTCCTTGGTGCCTTATGGCATCTTTGTCGGCTCGCCACGGCTGCCGCTCCCACACCCCAATCGCGTCCTTCCTTCGCTCTCGCTCTCTTTCTCTCTCTCTGGCGGCCACTGCAGAATGACGCCATTATTTTGACAAATTTTTTGGCAATGCTTTTTGTTGTTGTTTTTGTTGTTGCTGCCGCTTGGCTTTTAGCTCGACTGCTGTCAGCTTTTGTTGGTTTTTAAATTGCATGCAATAATTCAATTTTATATTTCCGCATAAAAAAAAGAAGAAAATCTTTATCATTTTTATTGGCGCAAGATTCTTTCGAAAAGTTTTTGCAGAGGGTGCAGCCGAGATTTCTGTATTATTTTTGGCACAGATCAACATGGCCGCGATTTTAAATAAAGTGCAATATGTCATAAATCTGATAGCATTCAATGCTCGCTTCAAAGTCAGTAATAACTAGCCTCCAAATAAATAATCCTTAACTAGCTTTTCGGATGTGCATTATACACTACTCAAATGCAGTCATAGATACACATATATGGACATTAGAGTATACTACAGTGAACACCCAGTTAAATAAACAACTTTGTAGAATGAACAGAGCTTTACTTTAAGATATGTTACATAACAGTATTTTCTACATAGATATATACTGAGACTCTTTGAAAAAGACTATTTTTCATTGACAACACTTTCGGTTTAGTAAATTCCCTACGACTAAGCTCACTTTATCGAGCGTGCACTGTATTTACAAACATACTCTCTCGCCATTATTCTCCTGAGAGCGTAGTTTTGTAGTATTCTTCTGTGTGCGATGTCCTTAAACGTTTACTTACAATGCACATTGCTATAAAAACGGATTGGCATTAAAACAATTTGGAAACTGTTTCGATTATATTTTACAACAGTAATCTTACTACATCTGAATCTCTATATGAATCTATATAGATACAGTTGATAATATTGAATATAATATCAAATATTTAAATTGTCATTTGCGATATAACAATATCTGGAATATTAAAACAAGTAATGGTGTGTCAAATGGTACCTTATCACAGACCTGCTCACTGAATTGTAGCATCCAATGGCTTTCCAAATTTTGGTTTTTATTCAAACTTGTTATGGCTATAATCAGCTTTTTAATTTCGACACCTCATCACCCTATCGCACAGCATATGCTGTCGGGAAATTTATGCAAATTACTTAATAAAATGTTGACAACAACAAACTGCATGAGCTAAATACAATTTCAATAGCCCAATATAAACATTTCCCCCAACACTCGCCTGCTGTTGGCATCTCACTCTGACCAGTTCGGTCAGCCCTGTAAGGGGCGTTTTTTGTTGGCCATTTATGGTCTTTTAAGGGCGGTAAACCCCGGCCAGCACCACCCCTTTGGCGTGTACTTCAGCCCCCGTTGCGTTGGTGGTTAAATCACTTGTATGACACAGTTTTGAGCAGGAAAATAAAATGATGAACCTGTCCCGAGGGGGGTTGAGGTGTTTCCATTTACACTCGCCCGCCGATTCGACCTTTTCTCGTGTGACAGTTGCACATAAATTTCGCATTAACCTGACACGTGAGAAGTGCAAAGGCAGCACGACATAAATAAAAATGCAGCTACTCTATTTGCAACCCTCGCATTTGAGACGCTCACGTGCCACGAGAGGCATCAACTGCTCCTTCGCCTTCGGTCTCGCCTCGCCTCCCCCACCCTTCAGCTGTGGCTGCTCTTCTGGCTTCCGAGCCGATTTCAGCCAAAAGATAAATAATAAAGCGCTTCCCAGACACAGTCATATTTGCGGTTGCTGGCCCCCGCTCCCTGCGTGTGGCCGCCCCCCCTTTGTGGCCGCCTGACTTCTTCGCTTTTTCGCAATAAAATCGTAATAAAACACATTGGGCACGTAATTTCGTTTGTCTGTGGGATTTTATTGCCATTTTTTCGAGCAATTTTAAATTGTTATAAATGTGACGGCACACAGAAGCCGTGTGTTTACTTCCAGCTCCAGTCTCCCCCACTTCCCACCTCCCACTCCCCAGCATACCACCTTATTTTTGGGCCCTCGTTTTGCGTACTTATGTATTTATGATGTGGAAAATATCTTGAAAACTGCAGCCAGGCAAAATCGATGAGGTTTATGATGGGGGAAACTGAAAAATGTCCTTCAGCATTTATCATTAGGCCTTCTGCTTTCTATCTCGCTCGATCCTGGTCCAGCCAAATGAACAGCCGCACACGCCTCCAGCTGCCCCGCAGGACACCCGAGCAGGCGAGCGGCAAAACTTTCACTGCCAACACCGCACAGACGACAATTAAGCAACAAAACTTTGATAAATTGCTTCCTTGCTGGCATTTTATGAGTTCTGCAGACCCAACACAGGCCCCCAGCACCCCCACACTCCCCCAACTCTCTCCAGCCACGGGGCAATTCGAGAGCTGAGAGCTTCTTTACACTAATTAAGGGGCTCATGGTTTCCTGCAAATATTTGTTATCTGCTTTTGGAGCTGTGGCAGCCAGCAGCCAGCAGACCAAAATCCAATGGCAAACAAGCAACAACAACAGCAGCAGGAAGGGGAAGGGAAGGAAGAGGGACATCAACAATGGGCAGCCATGTGGCGCCACAGGACGATGTTTGCTTCATTGGGCAAGTTCGTTATAAAGTTCAAATAGTTGAAATAATTTCCATTTGTTATCGTGCACTCCTCGAACCCGATGGCAAAACCATTTCGAAAAATATTTTTGATTCGATTTTATAGATCCTTCAATTTATAACAATAATTTAATGCTTTAAACCATCAAGGAAGTCAAGGAAACTTAAATACAACTAACAATGTGTTGACGTTAATGAGTAAACTTTAATTAAATAATCAAAAGAAAGTAACTATATCATGAATAATTTAAACTAAATCTTAATATAAATATTAGGGGAAAGGATAAAATATTATAAGCGTGATAGGTTTTTGAAAACCTTGTTAAAACTACTTTAACAAAATATTCAATCTGAAAAATCATACACAATTTTCAAGCTTAAATTTCATTTATATGCGTGAATTGCTAATTTTATGAACGTATAGTTGTATTCTAGTTTAAAATATTATTTATCTATCCGATTCAAACTAAATTAGGCTCTACTACAGGGTATCCTAAAGTCATTCTTTTAAGAACTAACCACAGTGGTTTGGCAAACAACTTTTTAGTTTTTCTGACTGCCCTTCACTATCTCCAAAAAGCGGGCTTAAAGCAATCCATCATTTATAATGAATAGTTAGTAGAGTTAGCCATATTGTCTATATTGATTAAATGCACTTCAGGGAAAATAAATTGCTGGTTCAAAACAGGGGTGGAATGGCAGGGAGGGGGTGGGGAGAAGGCGGCCATTGTTATGGTTATGGATAAAACGCAATCTTCAGCAAATTATAGCAATTTTTATGCTTATAGAAAAGCGCATTGCATTCAAGTCGCAATTTGCTCCACTCGCTAACCCTAAAGGGTAAAGACGCAATTACTTTTATTATTCAACCGGACCGCACCGGACTGGACCGTGTACTGTGGACTGTGGACTGTAGACTGGGACTGGTACGGGGACTGTCCCGGAGTGGAGTCCGAGCTTCACCTTCACATTCACCCCGAAGCCAGCAGCGCTGTGGAGTGCAGCGCAGGTCAATTCCTTTAAGCCCCGACTGATTGATGACTGTCTAGGCAATTTAATATCCACGAGAATATGATATCATGGCGTTTTCGTAAAGTATAGCCTGATATTATTATAATGCAAAATGTATTATTACAACTAAATGGGCAGCCAGGAATTTCAGCAACTTTTCCGTGGGCGTTGCAGCTGTATACTTGTCTCTGGCAGCCGCCTCCCTCGGTACCACCATACCATCGTACCACCGCTTGGCCATAAATCGCAATGAGTCAACGACTGCAGAAACTGTCCACAGTTCTTAACTCATTTTGGGCTGAGCAAGCGATGAACGCACAACGCGCGACGTTTATTGGTTCCGTCTGGCCATTTATTTCACTCCTATGATCCGCTGGCGGAAGCCATTAAAGCCACCACCAACATACGGCCAGGCTGTAGCACAGTAGGCGACCATTCGGAACCGGCTGCTGCTGCTGTTGAGGCTCTACCTGCCTTGAGTCGGGTTTTTAAGATAACCCAGAAACCGGTTTGCGGCGAGCTGCTGCCATGGCAACCATAAACATGGCCAAGAGCAGCAGCAGCGACAGCGGCAATGGGCACTGGGCAATACATCAGCAGAGCTCATCCAGTTGCAGAAGGAGCCGCTGCCCATTTGGCGACCCATTAGACAATCGCGCACATTTCATCAGGCGGCCACTTTGCACGTGGCAGCCTCACGTATTAGCCAAGTTGGCCTCAGCGACTCAGCGACTAGGCGACTCAGCGACTGAGCGCCTCAGCCTTCAGCTTGAGTCCAGGTTAATCATATGCATAAGTGCCAAAAGCCGGCTGATGTACGAGCCACGTTCATAGCGGGAGCCGGCAGAACCGGTGCCGCTTTACCAACTCTTCGCCAGTGTTTTGGCCATAATCTTCGTGTGTGGTCCCGGCCTAGCCCAGTCCGGCGATCGCAGCACCCAGCACAGTCATTAGTTTAATTGCGCTGTTTATGAAGCGCAATTTCATTGACTGCTGGCCAACAAGTGTTTGCAGCTGGTTCCGCTGGCTCCCCAGCCCCCTGATTATCGTTTAAGCATATTTGCTGTTGTTATTGTTTACATTTTGCATGCAACGCGCTCATTTAGCCACGTTATGTTGTATGTTGTATGTTGTTAGTTTTAAATTTAATTTAATTTTACATCAGTTAATAGAAAACTGCATTTATGCCGCCTGAAACTTGTATGTGTATAATCTGTGGCAATGTTCAATGTTCATGTAATTTACGCTGAGGAACAACAATTAAATTTATGCAATAAATTTGAGTTTCAGATATATGAAAAAGTATCACAGAATTACAAAATAAAAGCGTTAAGTGCATTATTAAATGCAACTTTTCACAATGCCAACTACTTTCCAAATTTCGATTTTCGATGCATTTATTTTTGCACGATTTGTTGTTTTTATATACGAGTATGTATTCATAACTTTAAGACGCTCGAAATCTTTCAAATTAAGCGGCTACTTCATTTTAAACAAAACTCTCGATAGTTAAAATTAAAATGCAATTATATTCAAAGTATTTTCTGAATTCAGAACAGCTAACAATTCGATTCCGAAAGATTTTGTTAGAAGCGGAAATGGAAACAGGCCTATGTAACTATTTTTATAGAGTGTTGAAATTCATGCTCTAAGCTTTATAATTTTAAAATATTATTTATATTTACTCACGTTTTTTCCTTCATTTTTAAGCTCAAAATTCCCATTTAAAGTAACTCATAATAATTGTTGTAAATTAATTACTGGTTTTAAGTCACATAATCGTTGCACGGTCTTAACATATTTTACAGCACTTTTAGCCATATCTTAATGGAAATCAGCAGCAAATTACTGGCGCTGTTAACAATCAATTTTTATATGGAGTAAGTTGGTCTCCAACTTTATAGTTCCGGCTCTTATCGCGCCAAAAACCATTGCATTCTATTACCAGCTCCTGTTAAATATAAAAACCACAATAACAACAAGAAACACAACAACAAGAACGGCAAAGAGCAAAGCCAAATTGGTTAGAAGGCAAAAAGCAGCAAAACATTTAAAAGTAAATAATTTTGAAACATACTTAAAATCAATTTACTTAATAACTGGGCAATTTGAGAGCGCGTTGAGGCCGCTCATTTAATGCGGCTACTTTTGAATATGCCGACGCACTCGTGTGTCAGTGTGTGTGTGTGTGTGTTGTGTGTGTGAGCTTATGAATAAACTAAACATGTTGCATGCCAAGAGTCGAGCCTCTGCCTCGTCTGAGCCGGCTCAATTCATTTTGGCATGCGAATAATAATTTCCAGCCAAAGCAGAACAATGGCCGCAGCAACAACACTTGTAAAAAAAGGGGAGAAAAATTTAATAATAGTTGTTCCAACACATACGAGAGCACTAACCAAGCAGGCCTAGCCGGCGGGTAATCGTTTTACTCACCCGGCGAACGTTCAACGGGCAATTTGAAAAGCGCGCAACAGCAACAGGAACAACAACAACAGCAACAGGAACAACAACAACAGCAACAGCAACAGCAACAACTGGCCAAAACAAATCAACGGCAACAGCAACAGCAACCTGCTGACCAGTCACAGTCATTGTCCAGAGAGGTTCCCAACTCTGGCTCTGGAACATGTCCCTGTCCATGTCCCCCTGCTACCTCGCCCTGCTGCCCAGTTGCTAGTTTGCGTGCGGCAGATGCAGCTACGGGCAACGGGGGGTATAGAGGGGTATGGGCCTAAATTGTTTGACTGCAATCAACTTGGAGCTGGCCTTTCGATGCGCCGCATTATTCGCAGTTGCTCAAATTTGCAAATTCATAATAAATAGAAGCTTGGCTTGAGTTTATAAATTGAATTAAATATGCACTTGAATTATTTGCAATTGCAATCTGCACTCTGTACTACCATATCCCATTCTCCATTTCCCATTCTCCATTCTGGAACTCTTAATCTCCGTTTGCGCCGTCTTCGTCTTATTTATGCGCGTAATCTGCAAATTTATTTGCACGCTCGTTTTCCGTGCCCATCTTAACACATACTCAGCAGCTATGAGTTATGGCCGCAATTTTGCAGGGCGCTGCCTATCCGCCCTGCCCCCACGCCCCATGCCCCACGCCCCATACGTGCCCCTTGGCCAGAGCCCCCTGCAGCTGTGTCGGCAAGTGGCGCATCTGCATCGCATCTTGGCCTGCCCGCTGTGCAGGATGCAAGTGCCCCAAAAGCTCTTCACAATGTTGCAGCAATCGAAATGGCTCAGGCAAGCAGCTAAGGGCAAGTGGAAATAGAAGGTATCAAAGCTTGTGGCTATACTAGAAAATATAATAATATAATGTACCTAAGGAAAGGCAACTATTCGAGATTTAAGTAATCATTAAAATATCCAAAGATGACAGCTTAGTATAGCTTTATTTCTTATACGAGTAATACCTACAAGATATACTACTCAACAGCGCATAATTTATTCCTTTGTTATTCTAAATTCTATACCAAATGTTAATGATTCGATTTGTAGTTTCAGAATCTTAGGAGTCTTATCTTCCTTAAGAAATACAAAATGATATTGATTTAGCTTTAATTAATTCTGTTTTTGCTTTTAATATTTAAAACAAGTGTTGCATATTCTAAATCTACGAAAACACTGAACAGGCGACTAATGAACAACCCGTAGAAGTGAATAAATTTTTGATTACTTCAAGATATTTAGCATACAGAATATTTTTTACATCAAAGTATTTCAAGCAAAACTAACCAAAATTCGATTAAAAACTTGACATTTATTGATTTTGGTTAGTTCCCATTCTCAGCCGCATAAAATCATTATATAAACAAGTAGAAATTCAGCTATCTAGTTATTATTATGATGAGCAGGATTGTGTACTTCAGAGTATTCCTTCAGAGCGGAAAATTCCGGATTCTAAATGGGGTTAAAGTTAAGGGTTATATCTTTCATATAAAGGACATGGAAGCCCAGAAGTAACTGGACCTTGGAGTATTCATATAACTTCTTAATTGACTATTTACAAAAATAACTTATGAGTAAATTTAACTGAACTGGATCTTCCTGGAGTCTATTCATAGCCTGTAAATTATATTAGCAACTGATTTGTCAGTCCATTTTGTTTCCAGCCAGGATTTGTTGTTGTCGCTTGTTAGTGTGTGTGTGTGTTTTGTCTGTATGGGTTGGTTTGTTAGTTGGTTTTTGCTGGCCAAGCAGAGCAGCTTTGGGCAGAGTTTGTTTTGTGGCTATTTTATTGCATATATACAGACATATTCTATAATACACAAACACCAGCATAAATATCAAATATATATATGTAGATATCTTTGTTGTTGTTGCTGCTGTTGTTGCTGTTGCCTGGCTGCAGAATTTGTGTGCCGAGAGATAAAAGTGCCAGAGCAACTTGTCATAATAAATTAAAGCGAGCGCTGCGTCGCCTTTTTGCCATTTTATTTATGTGCTTTTCATAAAACACAATAGCTTTTGTTTAATAACAGTGAAATTTATTTTTTAAATATACACCAACAACAACAACAACAACAACAAGAACAACAATTATTTTCGCCTTAATGAAGCGCCAGCAGTCAAATTTCATGCACTTCGATTTTTTTTTGGCTTTTGCTTTTGTAATTCTTTTTTTTTTTTGCCATATTTTTGCAATTATAAATTTGCATAAATTTATTTTCATTTTAATAATCTGTTAACAATGCAATTTAGACTGCAATATTCAGGCCCGCTCGATGGCATGTGGATTGGCAATGATCGAGGCGAAATCGAAAACTATGGAAACCAGGTCCAATAATGTTTATCAGTGCCGGACACTCACACACACACAGACACACATACACACTCATACATACACAGCAATGCAAATAAAGTGCAACAGTGTTTAGAGTGTCCATTGGCAGTCAATGGCTAGCTCGTGTTGAGGGAACGGGGGTTTCAAAACAATGTGCAGCATTCAAATGATTAAAACAGCTCCAAAATGCTGCAGCCACAGCCCAAGCATAGCTCAACTCACACACACACACTCAAACACACACACACACACACACACACACACAACAAAAGTACCAACAACAACAACTGACCAACGACTGTGTGCGCCACGTTAATCTTTGAAAATCCGAGTGCTGTATGCGGTATTATGCGAAAATTTATCTGATTTAACACCTAATATACAATAACTTAATATGCAGTGTGTTCCAAACGCTTGCACGAGCCTGCAGTCATCCAGCAGCCGACCAGACCAGAGAGAGTACCATAGTCCCACTCCCAATTCTATTCCCACTCCCAGCCCAGCCCCAATCTCTAGCCCCAACGTCCCCTTGCAACAACACTCATGGACGGCAGGCAGTCAGGCCAGGCCAGGGCTGAGCTAGGCCAGGCCAACAGGCGGCGCACAGTGGGACGCATAGATAAAATTATCTAGTCAAAGACGTAATAGTTCCTTTATCATGATATTTCATTCACATGTATGTATAGACAAAAAATGTATATTAAGTAACTGATATATAGCATGGCTTCAAGCCGTCTATTATGAGATAAATTTACATAAAACATTTACCAAGAGAAAATTATGTATTGTCTAAAACATGTAAACAAGGTTAATGTTGATGTAAAATTTTATAATTTTAGAATCATATCATGGGAATAAAGGGCTTTTTTTGTTAATTTACTAATTGTACTGGTGTTTGTGTAATAGTGAACTGAAGCAACAAGAACAGTTGGCTTGTAAAATGGTATTTAAAGAAAAGTTATTAGATTGATCGGGATATTTCTATATTACTATTTAACTAAGGTAAAATATTAGAAAATTTAGAAATTTATTACAGTTTTTGAATTTTCTTTCTGTTGGCAATTTATTTACATTGTAAACAATATTTTGCCCCACTGTTATGTGGCGTCATTTTTGGCGCTGGCAACAACAACATCAAACTGCAATGCTCAGCGCATATTGTGCGCCCAAAAAGCTTCAGCAACTGCGACTGGACTTTCATACCCTCCTCTCGCCTCTTCCACCCCACTCTGCCTCTAACACACACACACACATGTGCACACACATTTAGGCACGTTTACGATGCTCGTGTCCATGTGGCAGAGTCCCTCCTCGGCCGAGTGCTGCGTTCGAATGCTGCGCCTGGTATGCGGCGTTTGGAAAATGTGAATATGAACTGCATAAATCTTCCAGAGGCAACGGCGGCAGTCTTTGCCAATGCGCCAGCCCCACGTACCCCCGTTGGCTTTACGGCTTTTCGGCTTCGGACTCGCAGTGGGCTAAAGGAGTAAAAAGAGATGGCAAAAATGGCTAGCCAGTCCTAGTCCGGCCGGTGTAGATATATGGCCATAGGTACTCGTAGTTGCAGCCCAAATGCGAATAGAATGTGGCGGCATCAAAGTTCAGCTCACTTACTCACCCGGCGTTGATGGCCGTACCAAGAGCAGCAGCGGGTAGCGGGTAGCGGGTAGCGGGTAGCGGGCAGCGGGAGAAGGTAGCGGGAGAGGGTAGCGGGTAGTGCACTTTGCGCCCGCCGCTTAGTTCACTGCAGTTTTATGCGTCAATGGGCGGTGCCCTGTCTCTGTTCCTGGCCGGGTCTAGTCTTTTTTCGGCCTAACACCCATAACTTTGGAATTATTATGCATTCATATCGCCATTTTAATCACACACATGTAACTGAGGATGCGTGCAACGATGTGGGATTACGGGAATTGGTATAGACTGAGAGAAAGAAATGAGAGGAGGCACAATAGATAGGTGCAACAGTTGCTCATAAGGAAGCACAATGAGCTTATAATATGGAAAGAGCAAGGTTTTAACTTGATTGTAGAGGTGTCAAATCTTGGAAAGTAATTCAGTTACAGCTCTGAAATTTGGTATGTAATCTAAGGGAATATTATTAAATACATTTTCAATTTAAAACTATTACAGAACTCACTCTAACTGTCTTGAAAATGTATATAAAATTTATTATTTTCCTAACATTTTAATTATATTGTAATAATTACCATTCTTGGACTGCTTTCTATGATTGTTTCCATATGAAAGCCCAACATTAATTAATTACGAGTAATACGGTGTAGCTTATGCCTCTGGAATTGAATTAAGCTGATTCTCAACTTGATACATTGCAGATGGTACTCTCTTCCCACAACCCGAACAAAATGTCACAAAATCTATATAATTTGTTGCGAAACAAATTCCAACTGTGCTGAAGAGTACCGCAGTATATATATATGTACTTTAAGCAACACTTTGAGGCCCCCCAATGATTTATTACCCAATTTTACTGCCATGTTTTCTTAATTTCGCATTCGACATTTCCCCTGCACAGCCTCGACTGAGGCGCCTCCTTTGCCGTGGCAGCCATGCGTACCAAGACACAACTAGTACACACACACACCCCCCGCCCCTGTGTTGGGCTGCCCAACCCCTAGGAAAAAGGAAAGCGTGTACCGTTAGCTGGCGGGTTGTAACTCAACAAAATAAAATAAAACACGCACCAAAGCACATTCATCCCTCGAGAAATATCGCTTATTTGGTCGGTAATAATTCTTGTGCTGTGCCAGGCCAAAAATCCACCACCCCTAACCGCCCGGCCCGGCACACCCACTCTCGCTCTCTCTCACGTCTTGACAAAACAACGAGCAGGCGGTCCAAAAACAAAAGCAACAACAATGAAGGCATTGCCAGCAGCATCTTCTGCTCCTCCTGCTCCTTCTGCCCTGCGCCGCATCTGCCACGTGCGTGAGCTGCCGGCAGAGGCGTGGAACTGTAGTCGAAGCCCATGAATGCCGCAAGGAGAAAGTTTTGCGAGCGGCGAACTCAACTCAAGCCAGAGCCAGAGCCAGGGCCATGGCCAGGGCCAGGTCCAAAAACCAAGACGTTGGCCAAAAGGTGAAGCTGGCACTGGCTGAGAATAGGAGCGGCCCAGGCTCGCATTTTTCGCTCGTAGACACTTTTTACGAAATATTTCATCGAAATGTGTCCCTGGTGTAACATTTAATATTAAAGGTGGGCGGTGGGCGGTGGGCTGTGGGCGGCGGCAGCGACTACTTATAAATTAGCTTTACTTTTAAGACATTTTGTTGCGAATAAAGCAGCGCCTGGAGAAAGTTTACAAAATGAACCAGAAGCAGCAGCCAAAGAAAAGCCAGTGCGACAAGTGCACAGCAAAAGAAAGGAACTGCAAAGGAAAAAGAAAACTCAAGGAAAATAAAAGAAAAGCAAAGGCCGCCCAATGAAGCGTTCGCCGTACCGCTAAAAACTTGAACCAATAAATCACAAGTTAATTACAGGCGCGTATTAACTCAGTGCCCGCTGCATTGAGAGGGCACAATGCCCGCCCCTCCAGGCCGCAGCCCCTGGGCCAGCACCCTTGGTGCCACATGGCCCCGCCCCCGCACTGGGCACCATGAGCAGAGCAAACAAGCAACAAATTTCATAATTATATTTTATGCGATTTATTATTTGTTCCTCGTTGTCTCATGTCTGTTTGCCCGGAGATAATGCCCAAGCTGCGTCTTGTGAGCCACTTATCTTATAGCGAGTTTCCCGCTTCCCCTGCCCTCCAACTCACATCTTTCTTACTTGCACTTTACCCCATTGTCGTCATGTGTTGGGCCAATTTAATTGCTCAACTTTTTGGGGGCGACAAATGCGGGCATTTTTAATATGGCGACCACCGCCTGACGGTCCCTGCTCGGGCGCCACGGCGGTCCCTGCTCGGGCGCAATGCAGAACGACGCGTCGTTGTCTCGATTTATGTTTGGCAAATTTAATTGCGCGCCTCGATAAGAAGAAATCATATTAATTATGATTATTAATTTTATTGGTTTCATCTGCTACTGATGTAAATGTTCTCGTTGCTGTTGTTGTTGTAGTAGATGGTAGAAGATAAAAGCAATATATGATATAAATTGGTATAGATGGTCTATGGGAATTGTGGCATCAGTTAAGATTGTCAGAGTGAAAGACTTAGCTTCTGGGGAAGCATGTTCTCAACGGAAGATATGGATCTATTATATATCTTCATGAATATATTCCCCCATCATATAAGAATTTGGCTTGATCGAAATTTAAGGTCTAAAAGTGATTTCATTAAATCTTTCAGACTTCAGTACACGAAGCATTCATCATAATAAAAATAAGAGCTCTTCTTGTGGTCAAGTCGTATTCGTGCCTGTATTTATATTTTTACATTATTCCGAGTATTTTACACTCTGTCTGGTCTTTCTCATAATCCATGCAATTATGAGAATATTTCTCTTGAGGCATTATCTACTCACTAAAAATTGTCATTATTATGTTTATTCAAATAAGCTCTTAATACACCCCAAATTTAGGGGTTCTACTTGCGACCAAAGTTTCTTTTTTTAAACGAGTATACAAGTTGAGGTATTCGCAGCTGCTCAAACTCAAACCTTAGTAATTTTCACTTTATAAATGGTATACGAAGAATAGAAAAGTTTACATTGCCCTCTTAAGATTGCGTGTGGCATTTCTTGCATGTTTGTGTAAACAATTTCTTGTTGTTGCTGTTGTTTTATCTGAAGTTTTTTGTTTTTGCCAAGTAATTTACATATTTCCAAGCATTGCCTGGCCATTCGTCTAAGCGCCCCCGCCATTTATTCATTAATTCCAAGTCGTCCGACATAAATTAGTTAACTTGGACTCGGAATCGGACTCGGCCTCGGCCTCGGCTGCAAAGAATTTTAATGTAGCGAGGCCTGAGGGGTCGCTCAGTACGAGTATTCCCCACGGGGAGGGAGAGAGCATCCAAGGCGAGGTCGGGCTGTTTTGGGCACCCAACGGGACCAAAACCTCGGGTGGGTGGCAGGGGCACGGGCAGACACAGAGGCAGATACTAACATAAGCTGCGGTTTCTTTTGCCAGCAAGTGAAGTGCATGTTGAAAAAGGCAAGCACAACAATCGAAACTCCGGCCGGGCAGGCGGTGCTGCCAACTCAAGTAGAAAAATACTCGTACAATGCAATAATACAACAAAAAGGCAAAAAGCTGAAGAAAAAACCTGAAAAAACATTGTAAAATGAAACGACGGGCGTGAGCATGAAAAGCGAGCGAGTGCCGGTCCGTTGGCTGGTTGGTTGCTTGTTTGGATGGTTGGGTTGTCTGGGCCCGGTTAGGTTGTTGGTTGGTTTGTTGCAAAGTTTTCCTCGACTTTTTGTTTTGTTCGCAACAATCTTGGAACATTTTTGGCGCTGTCTTTTTGTTGTGCCCCGCTGCCAGAGAGAGAGAATGTGGGCCGCGGGCGGAAACACCCAATACAAGTCACATCTGGATTTATGTCATGCCTTTAATTGGCTGCTGTGCCGATGCCGATGCCCATGCCCATGCCCATGCCCATGCCCATGCCCATGCCCCTGACGCTGGTCCCCCCGTCCTTAGCTCTCAGTTCCAATCCCAGACTCAGCCCAGCCCAGCCCAGGCCAGGCCAGCAATTCTGCCGTCATCCATTAGCTGCGAAATCGAGTTTGAGGGGGCGGCGGGTGCGGGCTGAGTCTAAAAAACACAGTCTGCTCCAGGGCTGCCTTTGCAACAGCAGCAATTAAAACCCAATTTTTCTGGCCGCCATCTTCGGGATTTTCAGGCACAATTAAAAACGAATTTCGCGCGGCTTCATTAGCCAACGAAATGGCGGCGACCAGGCCAAATGCGAATTTAAATATTCATATGGCAACTGCAGGCTTACGAATATAGCAAATGGCCGGATCTAATGATATACTAGTGGCTATATAAGTAACGGAATATCGGAGTGCCAGCTGTTGCCGTCTGTTGTGCGATTTCAAATTAAATTCAATAAATTCTTTTTGCATATGCGAATAAAAGAACAGCTCGGCGAAATGTCAACACTTGCAAGGGTTGACAGGGGGGTAGGGGAGTTAAGTCAGCGGCGGGGGCAGCTCTGAGTTCCACTTGAAAGTAAATGTTGAGGCCGTTCCCCGCCCAGTCTGTGGCCCCTTGGAATTTATGCGCTCCAGCGACAACATATGGTCACGTAAATTCATGCGACAATATACGATATGATGTCACACACACACACATGGAGTCGTGACACACACACATGTGTGTGTGCGTGTGCTTTATTTTTTATGCAAAACGCTGTAGGGATTTTTTAATATGTGAAAAGAGTCTTGAAACTGAACTATGCACTGGAAACTGTCGCAACTTGTGGGCCGCCTCAAACTCAGACTTTGATTTATGAGTGACAGCCGCCATTCGCTTTACTTAATAAGCGTGGCAGTCGTTGAACAATAATTTCAAACAGCAGTGAAGCTATTCAAGAACTCTTTCTAACTAAACAGAGTGCTGAAATTCAATACTCAAATATCTCAGCTTGTAGACGGAATATTTTGTGTACTCTTATAACAATTTATAACTCAAAAGATGAAGGTTCAACCTGAGATTAAAACGTGTTCAGCTTGTTTATATAGCTTAATTGACCATGTTCTTTTTTCAAGAGTATAGTCAGTGTCATCCGATTTAATTTGGATATTTTTAAAATCGTCATTCTTAATTCTTTATTAATATAGATTGACATCGCTTAGAGTATAGGAGTACATTATATTGTATACTTATAGTACCTATTAATATGCTTAATTATAGGCCCAAGCTTCTATAATTTTATCATAATTTTAAATATTTAAATAATATATAATATCTTTAATCAGTTACATTTTTTTAAATTTCTGTAATTACTTTTTAGAGATTTCTAGGGCTACGCTTGGAATATACAAAACCTGAAACAGCCCTGATTGGCATGTGGTATTTAAGTATCCACATATCAAATTTGCTGACTCTAGCTTTTACAATCTCTGAGATCTATCTGATCAATATTGTGGTTTTATATTTTAAATTTTGGGCAGCAGAGATGGTCAAAAAATGTCCAGCATTGTTTTTGTAGTTGCCAGACTTTTGGCTACCCCTGCTGACCCCTTTCCGGGGCAGCTATTGGCTAAAACTTATTGCTGCCCCAGCAGCGTTTGGCAGAGTGTGAAATTGGCAAGCAGCAAAATAAAGAAACTTTGCCTTGAAGCCAGCTAGCCAGATAGAAAGGCAGTCAGGCAGTCAGGGGGCCGGCGGAGAGGCAGCCAGTTCATAATTTCAAGCAAGATTTTACAAAATATTAGTTAAACAAAACATAAACCAAAACGTTGCAGACGTTTCTGCATACGAACGTGAGCTAAATCACCTAAAAGCATGCAACATAATTCAGCAGGCGGCACTGGCAGCTTCTTGCCACAATGTTGCACACACACACACACACACACACGACAAGGAGGAGAGACTGAGACGGAGACGGAGACGAAGACGTGGACTGGCGACAGAGCAACTCCAAGAAGCGACGAAGCTTAACGTTTCCGTTTCCGTTATGCTCAAGCAGCATACGAACACCCACACCCGCTCCCCGCCCACTTTTAATGGCACTGCTTGGCGGTGGCTTGGGGCGGGGATGGGGTGGGAGGCGCCTTTTTGGAGTACGTTTTGTTTTGCATGTGCATGAGCTAAGTGAATCTCTAGACTGGGACTGGGACAGGGACTAGGACTGGAACTGGGCAAGACAACAAGGTTGACATTAGCGCGCTCAGCGCACAACGAAACCCAATTAGAAGCGAGATATACGACACCAAAGTGAGGCGATGAAACAACATGAAAATGGAGCCCCCAAGTTGGCTCAAGGATGCTGCCAGGACACTATGCCTGTGCCGTGTGTGCGGAGAGGCCAACAATGAAGCGTGTAATTACAAGCGTAAACGGCGCCCAAAGACGCAATGGTGGGGGCTGGTTGGTGGGTCCTTGCTCCGTGCTCCGTGCTCAGGACGAACATTTCACATACTCGCGCGCGAAAAAGACGACAACCATTTTTTGAAAAGGGTTGCGCCTGAGTTATGTATCTGTGTGCCTGGGTTGGGTGTTGGATGGTGGGTGGTGGCTGGTGGTTGGGATGGCAGCTCACTGAAGGTGGTGCACACGAGTGAACGCGTCGCAGCGCATAATTACTTTACAAGTTCATTATAAACCATCATAAATCTATAAAAGAGCACGTGGCAGGGGCTGGGGAATGGAGCTCGGTTATCTGTCTCGCTTTTGAATGAAATTTTGAACTTCGCCACTTTCTTTTGCCCCATTGTCGGGGCCGTAAATTGCGAGCACATCTGAGGGTTGGGCAGGAAAAACAATAGCGAGTAATTCACTTGCGAAAATGTTATTGATTACGAAACACGAAACACGATGACAAAAGTGCGAACCCAGCAACAACTGCGTCACAGAAGCCAAAATAACCAGCCAACTGCATCCAGGCTGTCGCACAGTGGAGTACAATGGGACAGGCAGCCAAAATTGTTGACAAATAGGCAGATTTTGAAAATTCTTTGATAGGATGTAATAGGATGGAATTTTTAGTATCAATTAACAAAATTTATTTTATTTATTTTATTTTATTTTAAATCACCCTAAAATAAATTACTTTAAATATTTGCATTCATAGCGGATATTTTATTTCTTACCCACTGTGCGGCTGGCCCTCTGGACTGTGCTGTTTTTGTTGATTTTGCGCAAAAGCAATTTGCGCATAAATCTTCCAAACGACAAACTCGCCTGCACACACACACACATATACACATATACACACACTCGCATAGGAGTCAATGTGGACTGCAACTTTCGAAAATGGACGAGACAGGAATAGGAATAGAAATTGAAATAGTGTGGGGTATGGGAATATGAACGCCGACTGCAGTCTAGGAAATTAACTGCTAGTTTCACACGTTCTAACAGCCAGAAAATAGAAGGGCAAAAAGCAGCAGGCTGAGCAGGAGGCGAGGAAGTCGCGCAAACCGACAATATAAAAAAAAAGAAAGAAGAAAAACCCAAAAGAAATGTTGCAGTAAACTTTCACTTTTGCCCACAGCAACAGCAGAAACAATGGAAATGGCAGCAAAAAATTGTTTGGCTTTTGCCAGGAAGCAGCTGCTGTGACCCCCAAGCCCACGTTAGCCCCCCTTTTCAGTCGCCACCTCTGTCTGTTTCGTTGTGGGTCTCCCACACAGTTGGACCATAAGTTTGTCGTTTAGTTTTTGGGTGGCAAATAAAAATAAAACTTCAAGTGCCAATTATGTGTGAAATTCCGACACTTTTGGCTTGTTTACTTTTATGCGCCCTTAATGAAGTTGCAGTTGCCACAAGCACACACAAACACACACTTACACATACCCAGAGCGTAATGTGAGCAAAGGTGTTGTAATTCTAAGAGATATTTTAGCTAATTATTGAACGGCCTTTGAGTAATTCGACGCTTGCAGAACTCTTGGCATTTTTGGGTCTGATAAGCAAATGTGGCTATATACAACGGCGCCTGTGAAAAATTGGCAGCCGGCTGGCAGCAGCATTGGAAAAGCAATTAAAAACGCATTCGATGCGATACCCAGGACCCATAAAGGACGCGGCAAAAAACTGCGAAAGCAGCAGCAGCATCAGCAGCAACAGCAGCAGCCAGTTAAACGAGTGGGCGTGTCAAATCAGAGGGGCGCTCTCAAATGCAATTAAAAGATACAGATACCGCATGTATCTCAAAGATTGCGTGCGTGCACCCTCAGTTTCAGTCCCACAACCAGTTCCCCTGCCCGTGCCCGTCCCCCGTTCATAAATAATCGCATCTGCCGCTTATCAGTGCTGGCAGCCATTTTGTTGCCCATTCGTAATTTATGTTTGACACTTGCGACTTGGCGCTGATGATTTTTATTGGGGCAACATTTGGAGAGCCTGCGGAAATGTTGCACATTTCCGTTTCTAGTTTCTAGCTGCCACATAACTCGTCGCCGATAATCATCAAGAGCTATCGATGACGTCAGTCCCCTTGTCCAGCAAATTATATTGTTGAATTTGTGCGTTTTTAGTTTTTGTCTAATGAACTCTGAAATTGAAAATATATCGCACAAAACTGGCCAGTGGACAACGTCATCATCGGCATCATCATCATAAGCAGCGTCTGCTTCAGGCTCCTTCCGCTTGCCCCCTCGACCCATCCCCTGCAGCTGCTGCTGCTGATGCTGATGCTGCCCCACGATATGGAACAGCTTGACATCGTGCCACTTATTTATTTATTTATAATGTCGGACATCGAGTTTGGTCTGGGATTTGGCATTTGCCGCTGGCTACAGTGAATAACTTCATTTGATAGTCGCATCTTTTTACTCCCTGTACCCATAAAATGGGTAAAAAGGGGGTATTGGATTTGTGCAAAAGTATGTAACAGGCAGAAGGAGACATCTCCGACCCTATAAAGTATATATATTCTTGATCAGTATCAAAAGAGATTTCGATTTGGCCATGTCCGTCTGTCTGTCCGTCTGTCCGTCTGTCCGTCTGTCTGTCCGTATGTATGAACGCAAGGATCTCAGCAACTATAAGAGCTAGAGACACCAAATTTGGAATGTAGGTTCGTGTATAGCGGGAGCAGGTCAAGTTTATTTTAGATTTGAGATATCTCCCCCGTTCCCCCGCTATTCGATAAAAACCGTTTTACAGTTACAATTTTCAAGATATAGCTTTAAGATTTGGCATGTCCAATACTTTAGTCCCTCTTAAGCTACTGTCCAAATTTCAAGTCGATCGGATAATAAACACCTAAGTTATTCACGAAAGAAGCAAGGGAAGAAGAAGCACAGTCACAACTTAAAATGCCTGGCTTGCGCTGTGGCTCGTGCGTGTGCGTATCTGTGTATGTATGTGTAAGTTAACGAAGATGCGATCGGAAATTCTTGACCTGGGTACAGGGAGTTTCGTAGTCGGGTATACTCGACTATAGCATTCTTACTTGTTCTCAAATGCTTTTGCTTGTGCTTCGCATTTGAACTGTTAAAAGTTGCTCGTATCCGTATCTGTATCTCAGCGCGTACCGCCAGCTGTCGTCTGTCGGCTGTCGGCTGTCCCATGGAATCGAGCCAAAATAGAGTCGTTGATTATTTAAATGAAGGCGCGACTGTTGAAGAAGGCGTTCCACGCACTCACACATCCCAGTATCTCTATCTATTCCTATATACATACGTATGTACGCATGTATCTGTATCTTTGTCTGCGAGTATGTGAATATGGAAATGGCCGTTGCGTGTTTCTTTATTTGTATTTTGTTGTATTTTCCCTATTTTGTTGGGGCGTTCGCATCGCTCATTAATTGAGCTATTAAGATAAACCCGCAGCGCTTTTTGTTCGGGTTCGTCGCGTTTCAGCGTTTCAGCCTTTCAGAGTTTCAGCAGCTTGGCCACTGGGTCAATCGTCATCTGGAGCGCCAGTCGTCAGTCCCTCAAACCAATGATGGAATTATTATACAACACAACACAACACAACACAACAGAATTCAAAGCAGCGTATTCAAGCAGAGACAATAAATTTGTGATGTATTCATTATTTCTCAAATGTTTTTTTTCTTTTATTTTAATTGCCGTGACATGGCGGCCAATTCATTTCGATGGACAACCGTGAAGCCAACGGGTTCGGCTTCGATTCGACACAAAACATGAAATTGAAACCTACAACTTAATGAAAAGTTTATATCATATACAGTTTTGGGATCAGTCATGCTTGAATTTGATTAAAGGCATTTTTTTAGACGAACCAAGTTATTAAAAACTGAAAGTTGGAAATCTAGTTGCATTATAGTTATAGTTGATCACCTTCTTGAATAAACCACAATATTTTGCTAACTAAGACAACTGCTCATAGTACCAAGATAAGTTTATTTTATGTTCTTGAAGGAATTACAAAATTTGCATAAACACTGTGAATATTTGTTTTTCAAATTACAATTTGAATGGTAAAACGCAAAGTTACATTAATTTTCATATCTACTAATCTGTATTAGAAAGGTCGCAGCAGTAAAGTGATACGGTATTGACGTTACACTTACTATAAGTTCCAAGCTCGAATTCAGTTCAAGAAATTGTTTTATAATGAAATAAATTGTGCCAAGCAAAGCAAAAATAAAAGCAATTATTTACACACAATTTCATTCCGTCAATCTTCCGAAAGGACAGCTATGATTGATAATTTGATTGTTTTTACTTATTATACATTTTGTTTTTCAAATTCCTACTGTGTTAAAAATAATCTAACGTCTAATCTTCAGCAACAATAATAGATTTATAGCTTTCTTTTAGGCCGATTTCTATTAATAGTAAATAGAGAAAATTAAAAAACAAATTACACACAATAAACAATGACAATCAAATTGCGAACAGCCCTGCCAACTTATCGATGAAGTGCTGCCAACTTATGTCTGTTTTCCTCGTCCATTGTACACAATATTACAATTATCTTAATCGTAAATGCGAAAAACGGAACGCTTTTATATATTTAACATGTTATATCATATTACAGCTTTGCGAACTCTCTCTCTTCCCCTCCCTCATCAATAAGCCGCAGTACTGTAAGAGTTGCAAGTCATAACTCAAAACTAAATGCAGGACGAGCTTGCCTCCGCCGCTAACCCCGCCCGCTGGCGATCACTGCTCAGTGATCAGCGCTTAGTGATCACTCGCTGCTGACCAGGTACAGGAGGCTACCTGTTGCCACGGCAGCGCAGGCAATGAATTATTTTAATGACGAGCAAACTGTCCGTCCCCCAAGTACCAGGTCCGGGTCCTGCGCATGCGTGAGTTGCACTGTCCGCCATGCCAAATAAACCTGTTTCAGCTTCAGTCTTCCGCCCTCCTACCCTCCCCCAACCAGGCACAGATTATCTGGCGGCCATTGAGTGCTGCGCTTGCACCTCCAAATTGCCCAAAATAAAATGTAAAATAAAAATGCGTGCGAGCCTCCTGAGCTGCAGTTGCCCCAAAAAAGAGTTGAGTCCTCAGCGCGTTCGTTAAGCCGATTTTATCGACCCGGGCAGCAATTTCACCCGAGGAATGGGGCAACTGCGTTTCGAATTCGCATGCCAATGAAACATTGGGGCTTATATCGCAGCGGGCCGATCGACAAAGTGAATTTCGAGCACAATTATGCTCGGTTTCAGACAATTTGGGAGGCTGTGCGAGCCACGAACCAGGCCGCACTTTAATACTCGTATATGTTCGCTTAATCATCTTTGGCACATCATTTTGGGCGCACTCGGCTCAAGGGAAGGGGTGCAGGGCACTGGGGGAGAGAGGGGGGGGTATGGGGTCTGGGGATTGGGCAATCGGAGGCTTTCAAGTGCAGTTTGCAGCTGTGGCATAAATTGAGGCGCATTTGTGTGGCAAAACTCAAACAAAGTCAATTACCAAAGTGTCACCAGGAGACTCCAACTCCCTCTAGTTGCGCAGATTTCAAAGTGTTAGTGTGCCTGTCTGTGTGTGTGTGCAATTAAAGGCTGATTGCCTGCCCCTGTTGCAAGGATGTGAGTTTGAGAAAAATTGAAATTCTGTCTGTTGGCTGCATATCCGCAAGATGCAATGCAAGTTGTGCGTGTGTGCAGCTGTGCACACACCCAAAACGTGTAGCTCAAAATTTGAAAACCACACACAGATACACACCACAGCTGCGGATACAGATAGGTGTGTATCTCGAAGATTGTGTTCGTGTTTGCAATTGCAACTCAATTGCGCATTTGCCACCGCAAGCATCAATATTCAGCATAGACATAGGCATAGACCATAATCACGTCTGAGGAAACAGCGACCCCACTCCCCACGCTCCACTCCCCTACACCAACCGTCCACCCGTCCACCTCCCTTGTACGCACTGGGACTCGCACTCCCTGCGGCCAATTTAATTGACAGATTTAGTGCGCCTCGATTGGCAGTGCGGAAAATTAGTTTTCCGTCTCGCAATCAGCCGCAGTTTGACTTTCTGCGGCTTTGGCGCATTTAATTGTTTCCATCGACACTCTCGAGTAGCTGAAATCCAAGCTACAATAAGTATACACATACATATGTACAAATTACGTACATATATCCATATATCTGGCCGACATCAAAGGTGAAACACGCCCACGAGCAACACGCACGAAAATAGATTTAATTAAATTGCGAACAAAATGCGTGCGTGGTTTGAGTAAAACAAATGCGACACGGCAGGGGTGGGGAGAGGCGGGAGACGAGAGGCAAGGGGATCAGGGAAGCTATCATACACTCAATTAATCGATTTCGTATTGATTTTGTGTCTTTTGTGTGTGCTTCTTTGGCCAAAGGGTTTCTATCAAACAATTTCCGGTTGAACGACTTCCGGCCAGCTATCTAACTTGGCCTTGAGTGAAGTCAAGGCAATAAGGATACAAAAAGGATACACAACTAAAATGAGGCTGTTGATTTCAAATATAAATCGCAATACAATCAATTTGGCTAGTGCTTTTACGAGTATTCTATAGTTGTATTGAACATATGGAAAATTTACACTCGTATTTACTCTGTCATTAAATGTTTCTCAAGGAATTCTTTTTGACTCAAGACTAACATTATATAGTTCAGTATGCGATGCTTGATAACAGCAACAGGATATTACTCATACATTATTTAGTTTTTCATCAATTTAATAAAAAACTTTTAATTTATCTCTGACTTTCGCTTTACTTTACCGTTGAAGGTTAGGATCCAACACTGTCTGGTTCTAGTTCCAGGATATATTTCTATCTAACTGCTCGCACTTCTACATAAAGAGGGTTTCGGGAATTCTCGAGACTCTGCCCGATCGTTGCCCAAGATACCTTGGGATACTTGTACTTCTCCGGCTGTGCTCACCCTTTTCCAGCTAAGCGAGTGTATTTCCAGTGAATTAACAAAAAAATTGCTGCCTGATTATCAAATTGGACTGTCCGGGTCATACTCAGCTCCAAGACGTGTTCCACGATGGATTCTTCTCACTTTTAGGCCATTGGCGGGCGCGTGCGTGACAATTTTATGTGCCGACAGAACAAAACATAAATTAGAGCGCGGGAGGGAGGGAGGGAGCCGAGGGCGCGTTTAGGGGAGACATTGAAGTTGGGAAGTTGCCCCGAAATCGAATTAAATATAAGTAGTTGCCAGACATTTGTGTGTAACTGTGGAACTGTGCGGCAGGGCACACACATGCGCACTGCTGGTGCGTGTGTATCCGTGGCTGCTTCCCCACATGTATCTGTATCTGTAGCTGTGTCTGGTGTATCTGTGTATATAAATAGTTATAATAGAAGCATAGATCACACGATGCGCCGCATGCAACATGGAGTCACCGTCACCTGGAGATTTATTGGCAACGCCCTGGTCGGGGGTGAGTCAGCTGGAGGGAGGGAGAGAGTGCTACAAACAGAGAGTGAGTGAGATAGTGCTACTGTGTGGCAGTTGGCCAAAGACATGGGTTATTTTTTTGGCCGGGCAGGGGGTTGGGGCTACGGGGCTTGGTTCAAAGTTCGCTGCAAAGGCAAACACGTAAACTGTCAAAACTTTAAATCCCGCAGGAATTTAAGTTAGAAAAATACAACACGTACTGCGCGCCCGGGCGCAGCTGCTACCCAGAAGACTGCCCCCTTCCCTCCCCCCTGTTATTCCCCGCCCCGCTCTTAAATAAAAACGAAAATCAGCCGTCAGCAACGTAGACAGAACCTTGAAAATGTATCTCAAAGGCAACGCAAGCTGAGCTGGGCGGGGAGGAAAAAAGTGAACAGGAGAAATACGAGTGTTCCGCAAAAGATTCTAGTCTCCCCCTCGCGCCCAACCACTCCCCTGGCCTATTACTTGCGCTCGTCTAAATAATCTAAAAAAATTTCGCGCCTTCCCATACAACGTTTTATTGTCTAGTTGAGGCCCCACCGCGCCCCACCTCTCTGCCGCACATACCAACATTTAAATTATGTACTTAGAAATACACAAAAATGCTCCGAAAAGTCTACAAAAGAAAATGGCGCATCGCAGCAGGAGACGTGGCAGAAGATGCAGAGCGAGGCAGCAAAATGAATTTCGCACTTTTTCGCATAATAAATTTAAAACTTGGCCAACGCTGGAAAAAAAGAGCCCCGAAAAAATAACCCAAAGCTGAAAAAAAAAGTAGATGAAAACTTTGGTAAAAAGTTTATTTTGCATATATAGTATAATATATATATGTATGTATATCGGTTGAGGGGAAGGGGTCCGCGGGGCAGGCGTGTGACAAATTCCATTTAAAATTGTTGAGCACAACTCACGTACTGCCAGATCCGAGTTAGGAGCCGCCTTCTTGCCAGTCGCCTCCTAAATAAAATGAAACTTTTGCAAACCTCAGCGTGATGTATTCCACTGGCAAAGGACATGCGCCAGGACAGCCTCAACGAGCAGGAGAGAGTGAGTGAGTGGGTGTGTGAGCAATGAGGAATGAGGGGGACGGGGACAGGGACGGGGGGCACGAGTGAGTGACTGAGATTTAAGTTAATCAGCAAACAGGTTTAGTGTTAAATAAATTTATTTATGCGTTTACGGATTCGCTTTTTATTTGTATTATTTGCATTTTAAGCCAAGGCGGCGACAAATGCAGGGTGCGGGGTGTGGGGTGTGTGGGGTAAAGCGTGAGGGGTGAGGGGGTGGCACCTAAATTGGTATTGTAGAAATTCTGGGTGTGTGCGACTTGAGACTGACAAGCGAAACAAAAAACAAATTTGTTTGCTTACTGAATAGCACAGCTTTATTATTTAGCTAATAAATTCGTAAACTTCATGAGAAAGCATGGAAAAAACTAAGCGATAAATATACAAATAAATATTTGTTTTTAGGTTAATAAACTGCCAATAAATTACATATTTTTGAGTAATTTGTTGTTCAATATGACAGCCGCTGCTTCAACTTGAAGAATCTCTAGCGAAGCTGCTGAAAAAGAAATTATTAAATAAAGTTTATTTAAATTTCGTAGTCGGGCTAGATATCTTTTTAAATAAAATTAGTATAGTTAAATATTTCGAATTCTATTTTTTTTTTAAATAGTTTTTTAACAGATTATTAAATACAAATTATACAAATAAATGTAAGACTTATGCATACACAAGACAATTTAAGCTGCAAAATGTATTGATTGTCCCCAGATGAGATAGATTTTAGATATAAAACCAAATATTTACTTATTTACAAAATTCCTTTGGCTTATAGAAGATGTTAAATTCCTTAAAGTGCAGTCAATTTATGTATCAAATAATTCATTTTAAATTGTTTTATACATATGCGAAGAAATAATAAGTATTATTACTATCTGTTGTACCTCCAACGTCTGCATAAGTTCAAAGATTTTGGACTGATTTGGATTGAGCTTCCTTTATCCACTATTTGCCTAAGACCTGGTGCATTTCTCTAACTTGACTGCCTCATATTGTCCTCCTCTAACCTTAAGTGTTCTCATTATGCCACAAAACAATTGCGATACTAATTGGAGCATCTCTGTTCCCTCTGCTGCTTAGTTTCCGGGTATATGCCTATATCTTGGGCTCTAGCTGAGGAAAACCCTATTGGTTCTGCCCAGATGACCTAGTCTGGTTCGAAGTTTGCGAAGCAGCCTCGGCGTATGCTGGCTGTCAGACAGTATAGCTAATAATAGGTATTACGAATCAACAATTTTACGGATTATATGCTTAAGTGCAGTCGGATAAATCACTTGTCGCTAATTTCGCCCATTTTCGCGCTCATTAACTGAATGTTTGTGTTTTGTGAGTGTTTTGCGTTGTTTGCAATTTCATAAATGCAATATTCGGTTGTTTTCATGCAAATACAAATATATATGGGTGGTTTCTTTGTTGCATGGTGAAAATTATATTTTCATATCGTTTTTATTGTCTATAAAATGTTCTCGCCATTTATTTAACGTGTGTCTGGGCGCAAACGTGCATACATATACATATAGATACATATACTATATACAAACGTACTACAATGTTGGAATACGTCGTGCGAGTACATGTGAAAGATAAATGCGTTTTCACTTTATGACTTTCGTGTCGGCATAAATTTGTTAATACCTTTAGGCCAAATTTATAACATAATAAATGCTCATAATATTTAACTTAACATTTTGCCAGGCCAGGCCAGCCCGGGCCGGGCCGAGCAGGGTCGGGCCAGGAGCTGGGCAGGCGGCCCAGACTCAAACTGCGGGCCGCCCCAATAAAATGCGAAAGTTACTTAACATTGTCCATTGGCAACGTGGCAACGTGGCAACGGGGCAACGGGGAACGGGGTAACGGAGGGGGCAGCAGCGAGGGGCAGCGAGGCGGAGAGTTTCTGATAAAATCTCTCAGCTCTTGTGCTTGTGATTGTGCATAATGCAGTCGAATATATGTGTGCGAGTGTGTGTGTGTGTGTGTGTGTGTGTGCACACATAAAATTGAGTTATTGCACTTGAGGCAAATTAAACTTCATAAATATTTAAAATCAGAGATTAACACGGCAGAATAGCAGAGCATTCGGAGATAGGCGAGGAGGCTCCTCCTCAATTTAACTGGCCCTGTGTTGAAGTGTGCACTCTGATTCGTTGTTGTTGTTGTTGTTTGTGTTGTTGTTGTTGTTGTTGCTGTTGCTGTTGCTGTTGCTGTCGAGTTGTTTGTGACTGGCCAATTAAAGTTGCATTACAATGGCATAACTGCAATTTAAGTGGCACATGGCAACGTCAACTGCATTTGCAACGTGCAGCGTGCAACTTGACAGCAACTCGAATGTGGACGGCGGCACAGCAGCAAACGTTCAATTTAAAGTAACGATCTCGCCAAAAAGATACAGATACAACTTCAAGCCACATTGCCAACTGCCAATGGCCATAAAAATGAAATGTATTTTTTTGTTTCTTGTATCTTTTCTTGTGGCTTGTTGCCTGCCTACGTCAAAATGTTGCTGATCGTTGCTGAAAAATGTATATTTATGTTTTGACAACCACCAAAGCGCACAAAACGACAACAAAAACAGACACACACAGAGAAAAATGGAATAACAAATGCTGAACTGTCTGTTGCGAATTTTACAAAATGATTTTTCAATTTAATATGCTTGTTGAAATGTTTATAAACGATCCAAATGAGGCAAATGAACCCACACTCGCGCTCTTGCTTTGTCAATGTCTTCGAATCCCCAGTATATACTAATGACACTAGCTGAAAATGGCACTTTAACAGTCTATCGAATTGCAGCTGGCTTAATGAATTGAATCTTGATTGCAGCTATTGAAGTTCCCTTCAAAGAGCTATGAGATAATCCCTTGTTAAAGTGCTAGCTTCAGCTAAACGATCTACAATTGTGTATAGATTTCTAATTCGAAATGACTTTTGCTATTCCCACAGGCACAAATGGGCTGAGGAGACGGGGCAGACAGACATACACCCGCTACCAGACGCTGGAGCTGGAGAAGGAGTTCCACACGAATCACTATCTGACCCGCAGACGGAGAATCGAGATGGCGCACGCGCTGTGTTTGACGGAGCGACAGATCAAGATCTGGTTCCAGAACCGGCGGATGAAGTTGAAAAAGGAAATCCAGGCGATCAAGGAGCTAAACGAGCAGGAGAAACAGGCGCAGGCGCAAAAGGCAGCGGCGGCAGCGGCCGCGGCGGCGGCAGTGCAGGGGGGGCATTTAGATCAGAATTAGATTGAATTAATTGTGCATGCAGAGCAAAAATATTGTAACAAATAAACAAACCATTTACTTAACTTAATTGAATATGAATAATATTGACTAATATTGTATGGTACCATAAAAGAATTATTTCAAATTGTTTGAAAAGCAACCGAAAATACGTAAAACAGCAACAAAAACTACAAATTAACTTGCTAGACTCTAAGTAAATGAAAAGTAGTAGACACAGATCTACTTACCTAGATACATACATACGAGTATATATATGAATACGAATACAAATACAAATACAAATACGAATACGAATACAAAATACAAACCTAATTTAAATTCCACATGAGATAGACGTAAACTATTTGGGAATTGTTTGCCCGTTAGATTTACACTCGTATGTTTCAAGCGGGCAAAGTTTCTATTTTCAAAAATTCTGTTCAAATGTTATTTACGACCAATGCCCCCAGCCCCAAGCCCCCGCCCACACACCCTAGGATCCCTTTGTTGCTTACTGCTATGTTTAAATTATTTTCTCGTATAAAAAAAAACAAAAACAAAAACAAAAATGAAAAATACTCATACAAAATGTTAAAAGGAATAATTGAAATTCTGTTGATATGAATTTTTGTAAGGAGCGTTTTTAAACCATTTGAAACCTAAACAAAATTACTTAAAAACAAAACTATTGAAAATTTAACTTAAATATAAATAGAATTTGTTAGCAAAGTAAAATTATATGACAAAAACTAAAAAAACGAAAAAACAAATTATAGAAAACTAAAAAGAATAATAATACAAAAAATGTGTATAGTTCGTGCTTAAAATTAATGCAATTTTAGTTAACTCTGTTTAATTATAAATTAATTTGTTTAGTTCTCGTCTTAGGCTTTTTAAGCGTACAACAACAACACAACACAAACAACAACCATAACAAAAACAAAAACAAAAACAAAAAACAAGTGAAGCTGTTTTCTTTAAGTAATTTTTAAAGTTTTTAAACTAAATTAAATCCTAATTTTATTATGTTTAGTTTAATGAGGAGAAGCGTTTATGAGATTATTATCTGACAACAACAAGCAGAAAAACAAAAACTTTGCCTTGGCAAATCGAATAAATTATTGGTTTTAAAAAAATCTACACGAAAAGAAAATCAAACAAAAACGAATTCAATAATTGTGTTATTATTTTAGTTGCAATCTTTTGTTGTTTTGTGCGTTTTCATTTGTTTTGTCTTCATATAGAATTAGAGCTTAGAGTTCTTAAAATCGGCGGGTAATTAGTGTTTATTGCCCGTGTGCATGCGAAATTGCTTTTGATCTCGTTTCGTTAACTGTTCGTAAGGTGTATGCTATCGTTGAGTCGATAACGATACCGATATCGATATCGATATCGATATCAATGCAGCGAGCTGTGCTCGAATCGCACTCTGAGATGATGGATATGCGATATGCTATTTTCAGTTTGATTCACTTAAGGGTTACCTTCACAAGATGTATACGTAATTAAAGCATAAGGTTCAACAAATAAATATATATATATATATAAATCTCTATATATATACATACCATATATATATATATTTATATTTGTGTATTTTACATGAAAATCGAGTATAAATGAACAACAACAATAAGAGAATATTTGCAACAGACGAAAGTACGTAAGAGATAAGTTAAATGTTATAGATTTTAATGGCAAACAAATGAAACATATACGTAAATATACAAAGAAGCATGGAAACGTGGCTAAGAGAGGTCCAGCACCCCCTACCCCCTCCAAAAAAAGTAAAAATAAAATGAAGAAGAAGCTAAAAATACAATACTTAAAGATTTAAATGTGAATTGTCGTAGCAACAACGGATATACGTAAAATGAAACGGAGCGCGTCAGCGTTAGAATTTATTGCATTCTACAAACTTACCTACTACTTACTTATGTAATACATACATATGCATATGTATGTACGTATTAACTAATAAAACGCTACATTGCGCGTATTGTACATTCTTGTGGCTTTTTTACTTTACCCTCACAGCCTCACAACCTAATTGACATTTATAATGTTTTTCTTAACCTAATCCACATGTATAAACGATGCAAATGATGCAAATTCAAGCTAAAGAACCCACACCCCGAAATGCACAAGAAAACGACAAAGTTGTCATTTTGTATAGGGCAGATACTATATCGTTTATACTCGTCTACTATGTAATTCTAATTTAATGCCATTCTATGTTAGCTCTGTAAGTTGTAAAATATCAATATAAATTATACGTACTATAAATAAAAGGAAAAACAACCAGTGAGAATGTGGTAAGAAATAAAACGAATAAAAATTTAAACTAACAAGTCGGCATTTCTTTAACTTCAGAAATATATATCGTTATCAAATGGCATTTAATTTTGATATTTTCCTAGTGTATTAAAATTTTATAGCTGCATTTAGTATATAGGGTAAGTAAGTAAACAAGTAAGAATGTTAGTCGTGTATATATATACACACACACAAGCTTCAGTGCCACCTCCAGCGTCTACTTTGCGCATCCTCCGCAGTATCCTGAAACTAGCACCAAATAACTTTTTTGTGCCTATGCGGATTGATTTTGGACTTAAAACGGTGACCCAAAGTAATATGCATGCCAAGTCTAACTAAGCTGTAACTCCTCTGTGTGTTATGATTGACTTAAAATTAACATGATCAAAGTTTTAAAAGCTCCACCCCCCTGTATCGTAAAATTGCCATTTTAAATGTTTTTATCCGAATTTCGAGATCGGCAAGAATATTCGAAATCTGAAATAAATCGAAATTACAGACTAAAATTCTCGAATTTTGGTTTTTAATTGTTTTTTTTTCACCCTCGTGATTCGATTTTAGATCATTTAGATCATGTTTTTCCAACAACCACTTGTGTGATTCCTTTTTTTGAACGTAACGGCCATTAAGTGGCAGTTTTATTTAGTGAGCAGCAGATGGCGCTGGTTAACAGCGCCGTCTGGCGGTCTGAATGGGCAGCGTCGCGCAATCAGACAGAAAGCTGGCTGCTATGAGTCTGCGCACTGCTAGCTATGCAGCTGAGCAATAGAGGGCGCCATGAGTCACGTAACGACAGTTAGGTTTAAAATTTAGTCCAAACGAGTAAAAATAAATTTTTCTAGTTTATTTTGTTGTAAAAAATTAGCTGATCTGTAATAAATTTATTGTATGTATTTTTGGAGCCTAAACAAGTTTTGCAGTTCTGTCCACCTCGATCATACGAGTAGGTAATCTTTCAGAATCTGCTCCCAGACACACAAAAATAAAATTATAATTATTTACATAATAGAGTTGCCAATATGCAAGGTGAGTGAGATTGCCAAATACCGTCAGAAATTTGTTTTAAGGATTTTACACTCAAATAAAGCACGCTTTTTTCCAATTCCTTAGGTATCCGGTGGTAGGCTACTTGTCATGATGGTGTCGGCCAATAGTATTATTGCTTTCATAAAGAAAGGGTATAGTTTATAGTACATTGCTTGAAGAGTGAGCTGCAATGATTACTTATGAGTTTATAGGTAACCTAAAGTGCGCAGCTGTGCTTAACCGTAAGGAGGGCAGTGTGGATAGGTAGCGAAAAAAGCACCTAGTAAAAAACCCATATCCATAAACAATGAATGACCCAAAATATACCTGACTAACAAACGCACTGTGTCCTGCTATGGACAAAATCGCAATAAATAGAGAGATCGCTCGACAGATCAAGTCAGTGCAAACTAAAACGTTGCCGTGTTCATTTCACAAGTGTAACTTTACTTCAGCTTCTATTTGAAAAGATGGACAACATTTGGCACTGTTTCTAATTGATCGAATTTTGGAAGATGCAGAACTATCCAGTGATGGTTAGGAGGAAGATGATGGTTACACGTCGGAGGGGTGGGTAAAAATAAGATAATATTATATTTATGCCTATTTATATTTCATTTTGTTTAATTTTTTCAACAGCCGCAGGATTTGAAGAACGCTGCAGAAGAGGGACGAATCGAGTTCTGGCAAAGAGCGATAGACCATCTCGCTTCATTAAATACTCGTATGGAGGACGAAGCGGCGATCTTTAGCAGCGAATGGGCTTGCAAATTCCGGGAATTGGATCGAGAGCAGCAGCTGTATGCAAAACAGGCTATGGATGAGATATGAACAAGCTGTGCCCAAACTTTCTACATCGATAGCCGAGCAATTAAGCGTCATTTAATCGCTTTTTATATAGTCTTCAATACATATTAAATGTAACTTAGTTTTTTAAGCATACTGATAAATAAATAAATAGTTTATCTATGTTTATGTTAAAAATCACCAAAAATATAACGCATTACCTAACTTTCACACACTTTGCTTTTTTCTGCCAAAAACTCTGATTTTTATCAACGACACAACCCAAAGTAAGAAGATGGGCAACTGAAACATACAAGAAAGCTCTCTGAGTTGATTCAACCGTTCTACACGAATTTCAAGCGGTTGGAACAACTTGAAATCGAATCAAGATGGCTTTTTTTTCGTACATTTCGAGAGTTTAATCAACTCAACAATGCGCTCAATTTGATTCAATTGGTTAATAATTTTTGAGGAATATATTAGCAGCTACTTTGTCGTTGCAGGCAATACAAACACAAACCAACCATACATTAAAGATCTTGATAAGAGTTTGTGCTTGGAATGGCCGATCTCCTCGTACATAAGTATTTCAAGAGCGAGACTCGACTCTTTCAATTTCAATGTTATTTGAGCACGCTCTCCCAAAACTCGTTTTAGCATTAAGTAGGGTACTTCAAATAAGTCACCGAATATGTTATGCATTGACAGATTTCCCAGTTCCAGTTCCAAATAAAACGACGACAAGCTCTATTGATATAGCCAGATCTATCTCAGAAAGATCAAGTCTAAGTTATTAGTTATTCTCATAAAATACTCGCATATAATATAAGAATTTATCGGATACGCCATATAATACTTAATTAAATCAGCTATTTTCGATTAATTTATATATTTACCTATTGATAGAGCTTGCTTAGGATCTCATAAATGTATGATATAAGTAGCAGACATGTTTAATGTGCGCAAGGGTATTTAATCTTCGACAAGCTGAAATAGTTTTCTATTCATTTTCGTATCAGTTCTGTTTCAATATTTTTCAAGTCAGTGCGGTTTGTGCTGTCGATCGGCATGTTTGCATTTGCTCACTGAAAGTGCGATTATTTAAATTTAAATACGGATATAATACATAGTACAGATTGTACATGTACTAAGCAGATGAATGCTTAATCCAGTATAGAACCTCATTTGTAGAACGCAAAATATGATATTAAACTACGTTATATCACGGATTCTGAGAATCTTAGTGATTTCATTGAGTATCAGTGCAAGTGAGTAAAGTCCACAATGATAATAAAATGCGGTCTAAAAATAAATGTTAAGTATACAAGAGTACACAAGCACACACAATCTACACACACATGATGTGCACAGTCGATGCATATCAATGTTGTTAATGTCAGCTTGAGGTAGTGTCTGTGATCGTGAGAGTTGATGCCACAAACTTGATTTGAGCCAACATTGTAAGGTCGCGCGTCTTTACTAAAAGAGCGCAAAATATGCAGAGAAAGAGCGAAAGAGAGTGTAGGAACTGTGAATCTCTCTTTAAGTGCAGCTCTCTGTTATTGTTTATGTTGTTTATATTGTTCTCAACGAGAATTGTTTCTGGCTCAGAAACAGATTAGAATAGTTAAGGCATCAGTTAACAGAACAATCGAAACGACAGAAGTTATACTTACTATACTTACTCAAGTTTATAGGTACATATGTATATAGTATATAATGGTATTTATTTATAATCTGTACCTAGTAAGAATGTATAGTTAATTGGACTCGGTTTATTGTCTAGAATAATAGTTTTATACAATTCTTTTAGTGATTTTAGAAAGTATTTCTTTGAAGTATTTTGGGAATAAAATTATTTATTCATTTTGGAGCGAAACGTTTTATTTTTTAATCGAAATAAAGATTTTAAATATTTTGAAATAAAAAAATTAAGTTACCAAATTTAATCGATCTAATTTTCTTTAGAAATTTTATTTTTCATTAAAATGTGTGCAAAGTATTAAAAATTTGATTGCAATTTGTAATTTTTTGAACTTGATCACTTCGACAAGGGTTAAGGCACCTACTGCAAAAACTCTGAGTTTTAATGATTTAATTTCAAGTTATACATTCGAATACCAACATAAAGAAATTATAAATAAAATAATTTAATAATGTTGTCAATCGAGAACTGAATACTTACTGTTTATGTGCTTGCTTTTGAAACAGGGTCAGCTTATGGCGCTTGCAACTCCAACAAATTCGAGTGCGACAATGGAAACTGCATTTCACAATACGATGTGTGCAACGGGGTCAAGAACTGCCCAGATGGATCGGATGAAACTGGATTGATCTGTGTGGCACAGCGTCAGTACTGCTCGAAGCCCTTCTTCCAGTGCAGCTATGGAGCATGTGTGATCGGAACAGCAGGCTGCAATGGGGTCAAGGATTGTGCAGATGGGTCGGACGAGACGCTCCTGCTATGCGGTTCCGAGGACGACGTGCGCGACTTTGACAGAAAGCTGCAGGAAAACTGCCTGTAGGTGACTGTGTAGGGGAAGATGGCTATAGTGTTGACTGACTAAAACATTCAATTTTTGCAGGAACAATGAGTTCAAGTGCCCCTCCGGCATATGTCTGGACAGGAGCAAATTTCTGTGCAATGGCCATAATGACTGTATGGACGTCTCGGGCTACGACGAGTCCATCAATTTGTGCGGACATGTTCAGTGCCCGGGCTACTCCTTCAAATGCGCCAGTGGCGGCTGCATTTCCAACGATCTGATGTGCAACGGCAAGATTGACTGCTTCGATGAATCCGACGAGGCGCCTCTATTGTGCAACACCACCTCCACGCCGACGAAACAGACGACGCCCGATTTGCTGCCGGCCCAGCAAAGCTGCCCGCTGCCCGTGGGTGATGAGCAGCCCATTCTGAAGGATCGTCTTGGCACCATCCTGAGGGCACCCATTACTAGAGGCACCGTCTACTTCACCTGTAATCCCGGTTACGTGCTGGAGGGTGCTGAGAGCAGTCATTGTGCCAATAACAAGTGGAGCTTGCCCGTTGTGCCGAAATGCGTTAGTGAGTAACAGACTGCTCAGCAGCTGCCTGAGCTTATTTTAAACTATATCCTAAATGGTATCCATTGCTTACAGAATATTGCGACTCCAAGCGTGACTCTAATGGCAAGTCCAAGGATCTGTTTAATGGCTATTCCACCAGAGCCACGTGCATTTATAACGGGCAGCAGGCGGACTGCTCCCAACGTTACCATCCGCCTGGCACCGAGGTCAAGTTTGTGTGTGCCACCGGCTTCCAAACCCTCAAGACTTCGCTGCCGGACATAAGGTGCTTGGCCAGCGGCCATTGGAGCCGCGAAAGGGAGCGCTGCGATCAGGACTGTGGCCAGATTGCGACACCCATAAAGCAGTTCTCGGCCTTCGGCTACTCGGTCAACAACTCGGTGGTGCCCTGGCACGTGGGTCTCTACGTCGAGCACAACGAGAGGGACTTCAACTTCCTCTGCGGCGGATCCCTGCTCACCCCTGACGTGGTCATCACCGCTGCTCACTGTGTCTACAACAAAGTGACCACGACCACATACAGTTTCGAAACATATCGTGTGGTTGCTGCAAAGCTCTATAGAAACTATAATGAAATCACCAACGAAGATCGCAGGCAGGAGGTAGACGATATCATAGTGGCATCGTAAGTATACACTATCTTATTAGCTGCAACCAATTTATTTTTAGATAATCTCAATTTTTCATCATTATCCATTTTTAACATTTTATCCGACCTAGTCATGTCCATCTATCCATCCATTGCGTATTTAAAAACTAAGAGCTCGCAAAATATTTGATGCAGTTTAGTCCAGTCCTTATGCCAAATTACTTAGGTAACTCTAGCTATGAAACTGTAGGAGATATACCCCTGTGAAAAAACTTGTTTTGGGGATGGCATATGCCGATTTGCGGGGCAGGAGGTGGTGGTCGCAAGAAATTGTTGAAGCAGATCTGTCAGGAATCTGAGCATTAGTCTGTATGCCTAATTTGGTGACTATAGCTTTAAAAATGTGAAAGATACAGGTTTTCCCCAAATTGTGGGAGAGCGCGTGGGTTTGGGGGGGCGATCTTGACACTTCATAAATTAAGGGTATACACCAAAATGTGTACCAAGTTTGGTTGCTCTAGCTTCAAGGGTGTGGAAAAAAATTGCGTTCATACGGACAGATGGACAGACGGACATTTCGCAAACCCAATATACTCTTTTTCCCTTTGGGAACAGAGTATAAATACAACAGAGGAATTTACCACGTCACAACATATCAGAATATAAAATTTACAAAATTTAACTTTAGATTCCTTTATACTACTTTATCTTCTTCTATGCAAATGTGCGATTTATATCAAATAGATATCTCATTTAGCATCTTGTGCTGTGTAGAAACTATATACCTGATAATAATTGCCAATTAATTCTTACAGTGGCTATAAAGGCGCCGAGGATAATTTCTTAAACGATTTGGCGCTGATCATACTGAAGCAGCCCTATGAACTGAGCAATGTTATTCGGCCGGTGTGCATCCGTTTCTTTGACTATGCCGAGAAGGAGACTGTCAATGCCAATGTCCTGGGTAATTTCGCCGGTTGGAACTTTAAGGACAAACGGGAATTGCAGTTTGTGCCCGCGATATCCAAAACAAACTCAGACTGTATTGCAAGTCTAAAGGATATTAGTAACGATAAGTTTTGCATGTTTACGCAAGGACCTTCCCTGGCCTGTCGCGGCGACAGCGGAGGTGGATTTACGGCTCAACGTGGGACATTGGGCTTCTCTAGGGATCCAAATCGGCATTTCCTCTATGGCATCATTAGCAGCGCCCCGAGTGCGGGAGATTGTGCCCACAGCTTAACAACGCTCACTAATATACAACATTATGATCTTATGATCAAGGATGCCATAACAAAAAGTGTTAATTTCAGATCTTAAGTCTGCAGCACTTAACTAGATATTTAAAGAATTTAGTTTTACATTCATACAAATTATAGCGGGAGTATCTTTCATACCGCTGTAAATTGTTTTCGAATATTTTAGAAGAGCACGTTATGGAAAAAGTAAAGTATAAAGACTATTCGAACTGATATGATATTTATTGGCATTACATATTGCTGATGTAGAACATAGTATACTGTAAATTTTCCATTAATATTGCAAGAAAGTAATCATTTTTTATAAGCAAAAGAATACTCATGTTTGATTGGATCTATACCAGAATTAGTATCTTAAAACTGATATTGCTACTAATTAAAAATAAAATGGAATATATGATATAGTTGATCCCATTATTACAAATATATTTACTTAAAAAATATAGTACATTTTTAAATATTTAGCTTAAGAGTCAATTGATAATAATTTACCTCATTTATATATATTTATAGGTAAATCTAAAGGAGAAAATCAACCAATCAGCATGAAATTTACAAATAATAATAAATAGACGATAGAAAATAGATATTAGAATATTTAATCTTTAAATGAACATTGTCATGAATTTGTTAGAGAGAAACGTTGCAATAAAATTGATATGTCCCTCTAATATTTTAATGTGTCCGTCTATTTGTTTTCATGCCATTTCGTCCTGTTCTCAATATGTCATTGTGGACATTTTACAGAACATCAAAATTGTAGGTTCATAAATTAGGAAACCCCAGTTAGCCCTCTTTCTCTGTCTTTCTTCAACTATCTTTTGTCCGCTAGCAACCATTTGTAATTTTTTGCCGGAATAACAACAGCTACAAACAAATTTTAGTCCACTTCTGTTTTATGGCAAATTAATGGAGCGACATGCTGCCCATGTTCGAACCAAACCGAACTCCGTCCGTCTGTCTGCGCCGTCCGCCGGAGCCTAGCAGGTGGCCTGCATTAAGGGCGGCAGTTACGTCCAGCCCCAGGACGAACCTTCACTGGACCATGACCCCTTCCCATCCCCCAGCGGACCAGTGGCACTCGTTCAAGCTGCTGTTTGTTTCACACATGCCAAATGAATGAGCTTTTTTTGTTGTTGCTGCTGCCGCTGCTGCTGTCGATTCTGTGCTGTGTGGGTGTTGGTTTCTTTTGCCGACTTGGCCATGTTGCCAGCCCGGCTAACATATTGGACATTTATTATTTTCGTGAGTGTTTTTGCTCGTCGGGTAAATGATGGTGCTCCTGCCGAGTGTGGTGGGTGGTGCGATGCGATGGAATGACCACTGTGGTGCTATCCAAGCCGAGTCCGATGCTGCCAGTTCATTTGTTGCATTGTCGCGCCAAATTGGTTCGTACCGCTGAAACGCTTAGCTGGGTCAGATTAGATCTGCTTTTGTGCCCAGTTTTCAACTGATAAACACCCCTTGAGTGGGGATGGCGGGTGGAAGAGTGGTGTGAATTGCGCGGGAGTGTTAAATTAATAATTGCATAAATTTTACATGTGCTGTTGCATGAATTATGGTCGGCGCAGCATAAATCGCGAATAATGTGCGCACTGGCCGTGCGAATATTTATGGCTGTGACTGTAAATCATCAAACCATAAACGCACTTGCAACGCCTAGCGGTCGCTCGCATGGTGGCAAATGCACTGAACCCAACACATTCCGATTTTTTTATTGAATTTACCGTCCCAAACCAGAGATTTCATCGTAGATGTAAATACTGTACATTGAGATTACCAACTTTCTCATATATGAAGCTGTAATACAGATAGGACTTTGCTCAAATATATACTTGAAGTTAATGGAGTTTTCAAACATAGACGTAACAAATTTATCTGCTATTATGAAGTCCAATTGCTGTTAATATAACAATTGCTCTTCAAGGATACATAAATGATCTTTACTATGATCCGATGATGCCAATAGAATACAAGCTGCACCAAACCTTGAAGTTTTCCGGGTGTGTCGGTAGCTGAAGGATCACCATAGAATATTGCTTGCCCCAAGTGCAGCACTTTTGCTTACTTTCTTTACCACTGAATCAGAAGTGCAACACTGAACACTAAGAACTAAATTCACGACGCGAACCAGGATTTATGACATTAATTCCAATTCGAACCAATTGAATCTTGTACGGACGTGGGTCAAGCTCCTTATGTAAAACCTTCCATAGCCGTTGATGGACATATACCACATTCTTGTGAACTATGTAGAATTTATGAATTAGGATCTGGTTGGACTGTGGACTCCACGGCGGCGATTCATCAATGCGTACTGTCCGCACTCTTGACATCCAAAATAATAAGAGTGCTGGGAATTTTTGCAATAGTTCCTCGAAGGGCAGCCTCAGTTGGTTGATTATGTTGATCTCATAATCTTGTATGATGATTTGCGAAACATTTATCTATGTATTTATGCAATTGGCTTTTAGAGAAACCACTTTAACACACTTACCTGAGAGAAAAACAAGCTCTATTACTATTAATAATTACAATTACTACCTATAGTCTTATAGACACACATGATATGGCTTGCGAGAGAATAATTAATGTATATATCCTCAGTATGATATGTAAGTATGTAAGTACATGCCCTGTCTTAACCACAGCATTGCATTGTTTGCACATTTGTACACGTTTCAAAAAAAATCACTCATGATAAATAATGTAATAAAGTCGCACTATTGTAAAAATATGTTGGTACTGAATTATGTAATTAATTTAATTTTAAATATATATTGCAAGTTGAAGCTTCAATGTATGCTGACTGATTTGACGCTTTGATTTTATTTTCCTTATTTTGGGAGTGTTCTAAGGGTGCGATTAGAAAAAATGTCTTTCATCCCACACTCATGCGATTTTCCGCGCAGTCAATAAATAATTTGGAGCAATAAAATAAAAAATAAAAATATTGCATTACTCTGAATTTCTTAAGATTTGTCTTTCTGATATTATACTTTTCGCATAAGTTGATGTTGTTGAAAACTGTTGAGCTATGCATTATAATAGCCCTTAAAAGATTCCCTCGGAAAACTTGTTTTAAGATCGCAACACATACATATGTAGAGTTAGTAATACCAGACGTACATTCGAACATACTTACATATATACACATGAATGGAGAAATGGGCACACTGGCAACAGCTTCACCCTTTTAAAATGAAGCACTTCCGGCAAATGCGGCCATTATTCTTAATACACGCATGGAAATGAACAGAAATTCGCCCAATAAAAGTTCAATGCCATAAATTAAGTGCATCCTTGCCAGGCTGCTGGCGGCACTGAAGCGGACCTGCGTCAAAGGATGCCCAGACAGGCGGGCAGCCAAAGCTGCGCTTCCTGCTGCAGTGGCGCCTGCTGCAGCCAGGACTAACGGTGTTGATGACGGCAACGGCGACGGCGGAGGTGACCGTTGCCCAGAGATACGCGATCAGTAAATACGTTTCCGCTTTGCCAGCTAATACATTTCCTATTTAGTTTCCGGTTTGGCCAGCCTGAGCTGCTGTTGGATGCCTTTAAGTCCTGGCGTGAAGCTGGGCATTTAAATGGTCGCCATCTGTCGACTGGTGAAGGATGAAGGTTGAAACGAAACACAAATATGGAAAACATAGCAGACATTACTCTCAGCTGGCGCGCTGTAAGCTCCAACACTTTGATGTTTCGAAATTATTTTATTTTCTATATATATTTGAGCAAAGAGTGCAGGACGAGTTGAGGACAAGCGCGTCGCACAGGACGCGCGCTTAGATTTATGGCCGGGTAGCAGACAAAGTGTCTGCGGTGCGGTCAGCCTTCAAGGAGAACTGCGGGGGAGTAGCCCAATCGAGCCAGTTTACAATTGCGTGGAGCTAAAACTTTGACGCTAACCATGAAGAACGAGAAATAGCAAAAAGATGTCAGCAGCGGCAGCAAAATGCGAGATGGGAAACTTGGCCAAGTCAAATTCAATCCAAGAAGTGGCTGCTGTTGTTGAGTGGGCGGTCCAGGATGGTCGCAATGTTTTGCGCAATGGTTGTCAAGTTTTTGCGGTGCATTGCAGTTTTCCAGACGAAAGTGCAGCGCTCGCATTTGAACCCAAGACCGGAAGTCGGAAGTACTCCATTCAATCTGCGAACAAGCAGCAACCATCAGTCACTTGCTCTGGTCCTGGCTCCTGCTGCACCACCGAAATGAGAAATTCCCTTTTTATTTAAATATGGGCGAAAAACAGCGTTGTCTCTGCCCAGAGTACAGGCCACGGAGCCCAGAGCTACTGCTGAGTTTTCCAATGGCGCTTCCGGCGCGAGGAAGATGAATGTTGTGCCACCGACAACACGATGACGCCAATAGTTTTTCAGCTCTTGCTCTCCCTCTTTGTTGATTCAGCAGAATGGCATCCAAGAAGCCAATGTAACGAAGAGAAAATGTTTTGTTTTTGATACACTTGCCAAGGGATTTGAAATTTTGCTTACGCCTTCATAATGCATTCGAAATCACTAGAACCAAATCACAATTCTCTAGTACAGAAGGCAGAATATGATATACTCTAAGCAGTCTAGAACTTAATCTTTTTGGCAACTTACAACTTCAAATTCCCTGAGTCCCTGAGACGGACAAGCAGATGACTACACCCACTGTCGAATCTGATCAAGAACATATCAAAATATGTACTTCCAATGCCAACATCCGCCTATTGCATTCATATAATATATAAAATATATAGCCTGACTGAATGATTGGCGATTCAAACGGGAGAAGGACGGAATCTGTAATTCTTACAGTAGTTTCCTCTTGTATCGTAGGTTAATACTCAGAAATAATTTCTGGGATTTGGCGAAGCCGGTCAATTCCTGCAATATTCTCTAAAGTTACGATCTCTACAAGACTTGCACAATGACCAAAATACGATCAAGATCAAAAATAAATTGGTTAAAAAAATGGGTTCGGTTTTGTATACAAATGAGATGAGGGAAGGCATTAAAGTTGATTTTTACAATTTTCTTGAAAAAGTGTTCAAAAACTATATAATTAGCTTATTAATGCTTAAAGTTGAGACTTGTAGGATTTTGTCCATTACTATAACAGGTTATTTCAATTACCCCAGAATCTTACATTTTAGTAGTTCATTAAATCATGTTCCGATTCACTAGGAATGAATTCCAGTCTCAATGGTCAGTTCGTTAAATGAAATCTCAATGGCAATTAAAATCAATCCTAGAGCTGCGGAAAGTAAATTGAATACAAGAGTGAATATTTTAGGAACATTTAGGGAAAATTTTGTTTCACAAAATGTTGCGCGAAGTGGTAACCGAATCAGGACAAATAGCGTGAAAAAGGACGAGTGTCAAATAAAGTTAGCGAGATGAAATTTCAAGATTCTGTTAAAACCAGCGCTGCAATGAGTTCTATATTGCATACTTTACAGAGCATCGATTTGATTATCATCCAAAAGTATGCAATAATAAACACTTTTTTTTTTTTTTTTGTTAAAAATGTGAATATTATATTTATCAAATATTTTAACCAGCGTCTATTACCTATGTGGCAACTTAAGATGGTTGTATATAAAAACAATAACAAAAAGTAAAGTAAACGATTCGCTTGAATCGTAAACTTTCAACATATTTACATATTTTACATTTTAAATATTTACAAGTTTAAACAAAAACAAAAATTAGTTAAATTGAAATTGAAATTCAAATGAGTAGCCTATTTTTAAGGTCTTTGGGGTGGATCTTTTTGAGCCTTTTGCGTCCTCTGACCGTACAGCAAAGACGCCTCGCTAACACGTTCGGGTGGTCTTTCAACCTTTCAAAATATGCTTGTGACTGGAGTTGGAGGACATCCCCCACTTTGCGTACATTGAGGTCCCTTTCAATATCTCTGGTACGCATGTACCAGGGAGCGTCGCAGATTCTTCTCAGTACTTTGCTTTGGGCCACTCTTATTTTATTGATGTGCGTCCTTGCAGCAATACCATACACTTGGAGTGCGTATTTCCAAATGGGAGCCAAAATACTTTTATAAATTGTAACTTTGTTAGACAGAGAGAGCTTGTTCTTCGGAGCCAATAAGTGGAAAACATCATGGGGAATGAACAATATATAACTGATAGAATTAAATTACCGATTTCAGGTATAACTTTTGGAAAACCCTAGAAGTGTTGCATGTAGCTTGTTGTGGTTGTATGTAGTTAGAAGTTAGCCCACGCCATTGTGTGTATGGGAGTGTGTGTGTGTATATATCAAAACAGAACATACGAGTGGTGCTTAAATATCTTATCAATGCTCGAGGCAATTTCCATGTGATAAGGCCAAATGGCAATAGAAACCGTGAGTGGTTTTGGCCCTTAACCGGATTAGAAACCATTTTGTGCACCATCTGACAGGGTGGTGTCACACACTCACACACATGCATACATATCTTAGTGTCCTGGATAGGTGATATTTTGAAAAGGGATAAAGAGACAACTCGCCCGACAAGCGACGCAGTCGTTGTCTACCATGGCCCAAATGTGTGCGTATGTGTGAGTGTGTGTATGTGTGTGTGTGTGAACATCCATAAGTGTCATGTTCGGTATCCTCATTCATCCTTGGCGTGCACGCACGTTTTTTGCGCCCTTTTTGTTTTATTATGTGCACGAATTTCTATATACATATGGTGTATATATATTTATACACACAAAAACGTGTGTGTGTGTGTGTGTGTGCGTGAGTGCGAGCCAAATAAATTCCGTAGCGCTAGAACCAAAGATTTATTATCAAATTAAATTTCTGACAGAATTTATTGCTTTATCTCTCGCCAAACATAGTTCTTTTGCCTCTCGGCAGCATCAGCATCAGCATCAGCATCAGCAACACCACCAGCCACCAACATCCATCCAACCATCCAAAGAACCATCCAACCAATAAACCAACGAACCAACCATCGAGCCTTGTTCCGAAAACCGAGCCACTTTTAAGTCCGTGCATATCCTGTATCCTTCCTGTGCTACTTCTACGGTAAACAAGCATCGCAAATTTCATTTCATGTTGTTTTTCATTTTCTTTATTCTTTTTATTGTGTTTTGTTTATACAATTTATAGAGAACAAATTTGGACAATATGCGCGCATTATTCTCGCGTGCTTCCTACATTTATTTGCTGTTGATAGCAACAACAATTTACACACACACGCTAACACACACAGCCCCACACACACGAGTGTGCGTATAGTTCATAAAATGCGCCGTCGCATCGCGTTTCCGGGTGGTTCAGAACTGCGGCAGAACGGGCCCACATTAGCCACAACACACAGGATAAGTCCCGCCGCCTTCCCCCCTTCTCATTAAGATGATGCATCGTCGTTGCCACGTTTCTATAATTAAGCAGCAGCTCCTTAAACTCCTACCCCCAAACAATGCACAATTAATTTTCAATTAATTTTTAGTTTGCAGTCAAATTGTTGTCAGGTGTACTATAAATAATTTTGTGTATGATGATGACAGAAAACCAATTTATAATAAAAACAATTAAATTTAACTATGGCCAAACAAATATATATGTATGTATGAGGTTGAATATCATATAACAAGCAAAGAGATCGAAATAAAACTTCTTTTGTGCCAAAAATATCCCATTAGCGATCAATTAAGTAAACTAGATTTAATACTGCTATGAAACTGCTGATAAATTAAAGTGTTGACTGTAGAATTTTGTTTATTTAAACTTATATCTTTTGATAGTGCACATTTCGCTCAAAATTCATTCCAAAATTGACAAAATGTTCTACTTGTGAAGATCTGTACTTCACAATAAATGTTCTTCTTAGACTTTCAACTTCCATAACTCTGCCAAAGCCGAGCCGATTTTCATGGGGAATATCTTTTTGATTATGGGTTGTTATTAAGCTTCATTTGGCACTACAATTTTGATAATTTATTTATATAAATTTATGACACCTTATATTCTAAGGATTTACACCATAAAACAGACTTACTTGATTTAAATCAAAATTATGGCTCGATCCTTTTTAAAAATTTATATATAAATTGTGAATTGTAAATGTTGCCAATTAAAATAATATTTATTTATATTTACACAAACAATGTTAATGTAATGTATTTAATTTAAGAAAATAGTATTTCAACCAAATCTTCTTAAAAAAAAAGTAGTTCAGATTGTGTTTGAGTTCGGCTATTTATGTGGAAACTATTGTAGTTTGCTTTAGTTGAAATCCCGAGCTTGAAATGGTTTTTGACCTTGGTAAACAGACCTGACTATAGGAAATCATGAGAAGTATATACATTTTGCGTTTCGAGTCCCGGGCGTTGTTCTCATAGGAGAAGAACGCAGAATGCATTCTAGAGTTTCATGAAGTGAGCTGGCTACAATTGGGCTCGTTAATTCACGCGTTGACGATATAAATTACATAATATGCCCGAGGCGGGACACCCACTAAATTAAAAATGATATAACGATGCCGCGGGTGGCAAATAAAAAGTGCCGCCGCGGCGGCCTCTATGAAGGCAGTTGAAGTTGCCTAATTAATTTGAATTACAACGTGCCACGAGTTGCAAATTTGCAACGCACGATGGAAAAAATAAAACAAAAACCCGCGACAAAAAATCCACAAATACACGAGGCGACGCCCATATGTTTTTAAGGGGGTGGGAGTGCGGAAGGGGGTCCACTGGAGGCGATTAAATTAAGTGGCGCATTAACAATTGCACTGCCAGGGACAAACTAAATCATTTTGACGCCACTCGCTTCGCGTCACAATTCACACAAAATTCGTGTAGTGAAGAGTAAAAGTTGGCAGCGTGGATCGCAGGCTTTTGGCCAATTTGTCAAGCCGGGCATTGGGCGCAGTTTGAAGGGTTGATGGGGGTGCAGCAGCAACGGCAGCAGCAACGGCAGCAGCAGCGGCAGCGGCAGTAGAAGCTTCTTTAGACCAAAACGTGGCACTCAGTGAAATTGGCTCATTTGCATTCGAAATTTAAATTAATGCAAAACCGCTGAAAATGGCAAAGTTGGGCAAACTTTTGCTACCGGCCGCTGTATGCTGCCTGGTGAATGCAGAGCAAGAGAGTGAGACAGTGTGGAGTGGGGAGCGGGGTGTGGAAGTGGAAGTGGGAGAGGGGGTGATCATAAATATTCGCTGGCGCTCGTTAGAGGCTGCGAACGAATGGACGCGGACGCGGACGCGACTTCCTTACTAACTACGCACGGAAAATCAAGTGGGAAAATGCTGCGGCAGCAGCTGCTGCAGCAGCAGCGGAAAATATGTGGCCAGGGCCAGGCGGCAACTTTCTTGCCGCAGTTCCTTATTTCTTATTCCCAGGAGCCGCAGCAGCGTCCATGCTGCCAACCAACCAACCAACAACAACAACAGCAGCAACAACAAACAGAGCAACATTAGACGCGGGGTGGCAGCGCCAACGGGGCATGGGCCAGAAGGGGGAGCCAGGGGGAAATGTGTGGAGAGCGCGCGTAGAACATCTTACTCGCTTTTTAAAATGTCCAATAAAAATTGCCGACACATTTCGCCCATATTTCTTCGGAATCCCATATAAATCACGCGCTGTAATCCCTCATGCTATCGCCGCGTCGTCTTGGCTGCCGCTGTCGACTTTGCCACCGCCGCCACAGCGCAGGGACGGGTCCGGGTATGGGTATGAGTCCGGGTACGGGTACAAGTCTGGGTGCGGGTCTGGGTCTGGGACCAGGTCTGGGGATTGGGGTTCGGTTTCGGTTTTGGGTCTGAGTTTGGCAGTTTTGGCAATAAGAAAGTTTTTCTTTTCTTTGCTGTGGCTGGGTCCGCATTGGCTTTGTTAAGGTCCCGTGCCCCTCCTGTGGAACTTTGAATGATACTGGGGCAGGAACTGGGACTGGGACTAGGATTGGTCCTGGGACTGGGACTGAGACTGGGGTTGGTCTCCCTCTCTGTGTGCGTGTGCTCGAAGGCCTCATTATGGAGCCTGCGATTATTTGAAATTGCAAAAGTTTATTCATTGTGGGGCGGACTGGAATGTGTGGCATACGTAAAACTGGAAGATGTATGTGCTCCGTGCAGATAAATCAATATCAATACATGTGCTGAATTCAGATTTAAATGATTCTTTCTGTCTGCTACTGTGTCCAGTTGAGATATATAGAAATTAACAGTGCCATTAAGTGGTAACAGAACAAGACTTTAAAGCTTTTTAGAAGTACGATTCACAGTTGAATCGTTTTGTTATATACACTTCATTAATAATAATATTAATATTAATATTGATTATAAGATTGAGCTAAGATTTTTGTCATTTATTTGGCTCCTGGAAATAAAAGAATTAAATCAAATTTTGTATGATTTGTGGTTAGTAGTAAGAGAATCAGAATGGACTATTTGTAGTACACAAAGCTATGTTTTTAATTACACTTTAAGTGAAAAAATCTTATAGTTATATAAGAATATAAGAATATTCAGTATCATTATCAAACTCGGAACCCATCATGTTGGTTGGTAATAATTAAATAATTATACAAGTAAATAGGCAATTTCAAGAGATAATTAATATTACTATATATATGCGGTGTAAGATACATAAAAACCCACGCAAGAAATGTAATGTTTCATTAGAGAGAAACAGTACCGAAGGACATCAAATATTTATTTGCTACAAGATGACAGGTGAAACATTTGGAAAGCAATCAGTGACCTTGACCTTAATGGCATTGACATCCCATTGCCATTCCCCTGCCATTGTAGGATAGAAATTATAGACATTACGCGTTATTAGGTCACATTCAAGGCACTTTTACTTTCAGCCAGCTCGCACAGGTAGTTCCATTAATTCGACCATAAAACAATGTACGACTCCCAACTGGAGAAGGCCGGAAGGTGTCGCACAACATTTTGAGTGCTCGACTCATTGAGAGGCAATAAAACAGATTTCCCCTGACCGCACGGTGAGGTCATATCCAAAATATGCAGTACAACAGAACGGGGTACCGGTGTTCGGGGCTAGGGACTACGATGCGCTTTATACTGAGAGTGCGATGCCAACATTCCGATAAGATAAGTGGACGTTGCCAACTAAAATGTCATAAATCTCGGCGCTAAGGATGCCTGTTCAAAACGAAGAAAATCTGAAGAAAGCCAGGCCAAGACGGGCCAAGTGGGAGAGTGAAAGAGTTGTCGCTGACTTGCGACGGGTAGATGCGCCCGGGGTGGCCAGCGGGGTCAGCGAAGAGGTCCAAAAATACACTTGACATACGAGTATCGAGTTGTGTCCGCGTGTGTGCCACACAGCACTCGTACTTGCCACATACGATTGCCTCACTGCGCTGATTTATTTTCCCGTTTTGCAGCAGATTTCTCGATGCAGTATTCGCAAACTCGTAAGCAGACGGCAAACAAGATGAATGGGATGAATGGCGACCGGGCGGCTCTTGGCCGCTCTTGGCGTCGCTTATTTCTAAAGAAAAAACAAATACAAACAAAACTTTAAAGAAACTAGCTAGCCAACTTTGTTGCTTCAATTTCAAACAGTTGTGAATAAGCTTATGCGCATCTTTATCTTAGAGAATTAGGTGCAGGTGATTGACTGATAGTTACCCCTCACGAAGTATGATGTATGATCTTAAGTCTTTGGAATAAACGAAATAAAATTCTATGTCATCTGTTTAAATCAGAAATAGTCAAAAATGTAGATCCTTTACTGGGGAGCCCTTTTTGTTTTTATATGGCGTTTTAACACAAGAGCGTTTCATTATATATAATTTAACAAGTAAGAATGCTTTAATCGAGTATACCGGACTACAAAACTCCCTGTACCCAGGTCAAAAATTTCCGATCACATCTACGTACACTTACACATACTCACGCATACACAAAAGACGCACACACACGAGCGACAGCTCGAGCGCAGCGCAAGAGAGGCATTTTAAGTGGTGGCTGTGCTGCTTCTTCCCCCGCGCTCCAGCACTGAATCTTGTTTGTTGAATAACTTCCGTGTTTGTTATCCGATCGACTTGAAATATGGACAGTAGATTAAAAATGAGTAAAGTATTGTACATGCCAAGTCCCAAATCTATATCGTGAAAATTGTTACTGTAAAACGGTTTTTATCGAATAGCGGGGGAACGGGGGGAATATCTCAAATCTAAAATAAACTTGACCTGCACAAACCTACATTCCAAATTTGGTGTCTCTATCTCTTATAGTTGCTGAGATCCTTGCGTTCATACATACGGACGGACAGATGGACAGACGGACATGGTCAAATCGAAATCTCTTTTGATACTGATCAAGAATATATATACTTTATAGGGCCGGGGATGTCTCCTTCTGCCTGTTACATACATTTGCACAGAATTAGTACCTCCTTTTTACCCATTTTATGGGTACAGGAGTACAGAGCCCTTCTCTTTACACGTTAGGTTAAGTTCAGAAGGCACTGAACACTTCCAGCGACAATAAATAAATATTAAAAAAAAAAAATATATATAAATATCCAGTTCCGAGTTTTGTAATTGATGTTCTTTTCGGTTTTCCTTTTTTTGTCATTCCAATCACAATGTAAGATTTCAAAAACTTTGGGCTGTTATAGCTTCAAAAATAATTTTAGCAAACTGTTGTTTAAATGTTAAACTATATGTGAAATGTTTTATTATATTAAAAATTAACTTCATAAAATAAACATGGTTTTTGTATTTTTTTTAGTGTTACAACTTCGAACACGTCAATCAGATATTATCAGTATACATTTTTATGAAATTATAGGAGATATTTATTGATATATGTACTACAAGCACATAAGAACACTAAGTAATAACTGTATTTGGATTATAATTCTGTTGAAGCAGCCCTGAAATTTGTAATGAAAAATTATTTCGATCGCTCTAGCACAATTTTTAAAAAATCTACAATTAATGCATATATAAAATGTATACTATAAATTAAAGTTTGTAATGAACGTATTTAAGCGATGAAAAGAGTATAAGCCCATTTTCTGGTTTCAAATTAAATACACATTACTGGCTCAAGGGAAAAATTGAATGTAATATTCATAACATATTTCTAATTAATATAATTTAAACATAATTAAGCATACCCCACTTAGTTTATTTTATAGAGTATATGCACAGCCTCACATTAGTAATGTGAAGGTGTATACTTATTGTGTTATGTGTGCATTTCCATTTCCACCCCCATGGAGTAGAGCACAGTGGCGGCAAGGACAAGGACCCGAACAACGACGCCATAGAAACCCTTAATACCCATCATAGATCAACCATTTTGGTCGTAAATTACATTTGAAATCTCTAATTTGTTTTGCTCCAAAGGTGAAATGCTTTATCCTTTCTCAAAATCCCTTTACTGACTTTTTACACGTCGCTTTTGTTGTTGATTTTCAACGTTGTAGAAGCGTATCGAATGAATGTATATAGATAAATGGGATTCTTTTTCATAAGAAACCTAATCAATATAAACAGTTTCGATTTTCAGTTGCGTGTCGTAATTTTCGGTATATTTTCGAGCAGCTTTCAAACTGCAGCTTGATGTCAAATCATGATGAATATCTTCATCGCTCAACTCAAGCAGCTCCGGCGAATGTGAATGCCACTGAATTTAATTGCCATGCAAGGCACGACGAATCCAACGAATTAAAAGACAATATCATCAATTACTAATGTTATTACCACGAAAAGGAATCGCCAGGGCTTCAACTGACTTCAACTGACCAGTGCTGGTGACGCGGATTCCTTTGCATACAGAATTCCAGAATTCCAACGGCCAGGGGCCGGTGCAAAATCACATTCAAAACTAAAAGCAAAGCCCGAAGACTTGGCATAATTCACGGTGCTATTGCGACGATTCGTGTCTGGCATATTGCATACGTGCTAGCCGCACCACTCACCCCTCACACTGCAGCCCCACAAGCCGCAAATCCGGGCCAAGGGCCCAGCGTAAGTCGGCTGCAGGGGCAGACCATGCATACTTATATAAAGAAGCGGACATGGTAAGGATCGGTGGACATTCATATATCGTCGGCGAACAATGCGTCGGCCGAAGGAACCTGAGTTATGGGTTGTCACCTGTCTGTCGGGGTTGTCAAATTGAAAGTGGATTGAACTGCGCCGAGAACAAGCGCGCTGAGTAATCGTAATCGTAATCTCATCGATTGCCGATAAGAATATCAATTAACGTCAATCGATTCAACTTTGGCCAGTGCCCAAAGAGCTTAGCACTCATGTAAGTGCGGGTAACTCATGCTCATGATCAGCCATATCGCGATCTGTTGGATCGGCCAGTATCTCGAGTTCGCGGTTTTTAATGAAAATTAATTGCGCCACCAAAGTCGTGTGTTTTGGTCGCATTTAATTGCATTTTACACTCGCAGGCAGGCGACTTTAGCCGTGTTAAGGCAATCCCAGACAGCAGCTCGCACCTTGGCTCGCTTCCTTGGCTGGACGGCTAATTTATTAAAATGCTAAGAATGTTGCTGCTCTGCCCCATGCTCCATGCCCCATGCCACATGCCCACATACGGGCACATACATATGTACACCGTATATATCTGTCCGTAGGTACAAGCCCATGATTAATTTCTGACAAATGTGCGACACAAAAGAGATGTGACACACCTCGGCCCGAGCACTGGACCACAAGATGGCCGCACCGGCCCTACTGGTCGGCCTTCCACTGGCAGCTCTCCCGGCATTTTGATCACTTCCACGAACCCCTCCACTGGACACTGTGTGACAAACTGGTACCCGTTGCGTCTCCATCGAGCGCCTGCTGGAACCTTGCCTCAGGCATCAGGTTCCAGAGACTGCACACGCGCTCGAAATGATCGATTGCAGTTGGTCGACAGAGACCGTGCGGCTCTGGCCCCGTGGCGAAGGTTCAAGCTCCCTACATATATCATTTCCTTATCAACTGGACTAGACTTTCGGACTAATTCGTACGCATTTTTTATTTTGCGCAAACAAACAAGCTGCAAGGCTGATCAATTAAGCATACAACAGGAGAAGTGTGGTTCTGTATAGTAAGCTTGAAGTATTTTATATTCATCCAAGGTGTGCCATGTGCTCTATCTACCTATATAATTTTACTCCCTGTACCCATAAAATGGGTAAAAAGGGGGTTCTAATTCTGTGCAAATGTATGTAACAGGCAATTGGAGACATCTCCGGCCCTATAAAGTATATATATTCTTGATCAGTATCAAAAGAGATTTCGATTTGGCCATGTCCGTCTGTCTGTCCGTCTGTCCGTCCGTCCGTCTGTCCGTCCGTATGTATGAACGCAAGGATCTCAGCAACTATAAGAGCTAGAGACCCCAAATTTGAAATGTAGGTTCGTGTATAGCGGAAGCAGGTCAAGTTTATTTTAGATTTGAGATATTCCCCCGTTCCCCCGCTATTCGATAAAAACCGTTTTACAGTAACAATTTTCAAGATATAGATTTGGGATTTGGCATGTACAATACTTTACTCTTGCTTAAAAGGAAAATGATATTTTAAACGTGAAAACCTCTCAAAATTTAAATAATTGATGGTATCACTATTCAAGGACCTCACCTACTTTCCATACATTTGAACTATGATTATTTTATGTTTAATAAAATGACATAAGGGTAATATTTAGTTGTATCCTATCCAAAATAAGCTAAAATTGTGGATGTGACATTTGTTTTTTTTATTTAAATTCATATTTCAAATAAGCGACTTCAAATTGCTTTTAGCTTAGTCTGGCTTAGATTCAAATGAATATGAAACTGTTTTAAGTTCATTGTCAGTCATTGGGAGAGTGCAGGTCGGTAATTTACACATTTTACACAATTCGGTGAAAAATACAAAATATTATTTGCTAATTCTATGCCAAAAGAAAAAGAAGTCGCCATCATTCATTTGTTGTCCACTAAACGAGACAATAAAGATAAGCCGAAAATGGAGCATATTAAAAACCGTTTGCGAGGTGAAAGGTTAGAGGTGGGAGCGCAACAAGCGACCACATGTGCCTGAGCAATTGTCCTGCATAAAAAGGACACACTTTTCCGCTGTATTAAAAAAAGCAAAAACGTACACTACTAAAAAATATACTCCTGAGTGGGTGAGGGCGTGTGTCTGTGTTGGGATAAGGGCCAGTGGCCGGTTGTGTGGTCAAGCCCCGGTGGACGCTGCCTAACCTTTTACCGCTTAATTGTGCAACATTTGCTGGCCAGCAATTATTTGATAAGCGCCTCACATTTGAACACGAGCAAATAAATTGTCTTGCCGCAAAATAAATTAAAAGAAAACTGGCAAATGTTTAACTTTGGACTCGGACTTGTAGCTGGGGCTGGGGCTGGTGCTGGATGTGAAACTTGGTTGTTGTTCGCTCTGGCACTGCACTTTTGGGGCTCCCACAATGGCAGCCTTAAGAAAATTCAGCTTCTTGAGTACATAAATTTAACTGTGTTCGCATTAAACTACAAAACAATTCAAAAAATGTTGTGAAAAGCCAACTGCACTTAATTAATGAATGTGCGTCGGCTGCGGCAACTCAGCCTGCTCTGCAAGGTCCTGGGAGTCTGTATCCTTGTTTTTGCATGTTTGTGTTTACTATTTGCATGCATGAGTTTTGTGTGTTTTCTAAATAGTTTGGCGATCTTTTGAGTTTGTTTAAGCTCGGTTTGAAACTGGTCCGTAAACAATTATAAGTTTCAGTCGCAATTCCTTGAGGATTGCTAAAGTAATTGGAATAATCCCCTTTAAGAAACAACAGCCTTAAATTCAATATTATTTTTTCTACTTGCTGCAGGCAATCTTCGAGTAAAATCAAGCTAATCAGCAGCTTAAAAACAAAATATTGATCAAATGAGAAATATTAAGGCTTGTTCTCGTTTTCGAAATAGAATCAAAATTGTTACTCGATTTTCCAAAAGGACACTTAAGTATTCGGTTTGCCTTTGAGCCAGTGGACTATAAAATGTTTATTTTATATATACGAGTATACATATATTAAAAGAGAATAAGTGGTTGCTATTTCATTCCAAAATATGAAAGCAAAACCAAAACGATTCGGAATGAAACGTGCTCGGAAATGGGAACACGCCTAATTATAAATTTATTAAACTTTACCATGTCAAGGCCAAAAGATTGTCCTCAAACTGGACGTATTTTTAATAAAATATGAAATACAGCATATTGTCAAAGCCTTTCGCAACCAAATTTTTGTTGTTATTGGTCGAGCCGATTGCAGCGCCATTTTGTATGACTTACAATCCCAAGTCGGGAGTCTGCGCTGAGATGGCCATCAATTAAATTCATGCAGCTTCCCATCCAACACCTCGGCGCAGCTCAGTTTACGTGATGAGGAGTCCGGCGTGCGGCGCGTTGGCCAATTAATCAAAATCGTCGCCGTGTGCAGTCGGAGTCAGTCAAAGGAGCGAGCAAAGAAATGTCGTTAACTTAAGTGTCCAATTAATTAAATTCGCATTTAACAGCCGCCAAGCTGCGAAAAGCCATTAAGATAGTTTGTCACACACTGAGACGAACACACGAGCTCCTTGCCGCAGGAGCAACCCCACAGCCCCCCATCCCTTCAATCCTCCCGACCGACCGACCGCCCGCAACACATTTGCCTGGTCCAAAAAGGAAAACTTTGCTCCTTGCGGTTTCTTTGGCTGGCTCAGCGGCAGCCTCGAAACTTCATCTAGTGTGTGTTTTTATTTTTAAGTGGTTATTCTTTATAAACTCGTGCTAAGGATTAGTCCTTCTGCCAACTTTGCTGCTGCTGCTGCTGCTGCTGCTGGTGTTGTTGTTCTCCTTCTTGTGGCTCCAGTTGCTTTCTCCTCTTTGGTCATGTTCAAGTTTTATGGCCAAGTTTATAACTTTGAGTTGCTTGCTCATGTGGTTGTCTGCCTGTCGGTCTGTTTTGGTGGTCTGCCTGCCGGCTCGATTTCACACTCAACTTTTTGGTAATAAGATTAATTTCATGTGCATCTTAGTAATAGGTAGAAGTCGACGAGTTGGTCACATGATCCTTTACATTTGAGTTTTTGTGCGAATCTTTCAAGGAGGTCGACAGTAGGTTGTTAAAGAAAGACATAGGTCTTTTGGCGCATTTATTTTTTACCACCTTGTACGCTATATTTAATTATAAAACATTCCTATCAAATGTTATGGAAATAGCTCTAAGAACATTAAATAACATTTAAGCATGTTTGCCGTAATGAAGATAATAGAAAACATAATACGTATCTATTGTTTTCTCAAATTGGCCTAATATGTAGTTCGAAAGTAGTACACTGAAACATTTGAAACAAGTAAGAATGCTTTAGTCGAGTATACCCGACTATAAAACTCCCTGTACCCAGGTGAAAAGTTTCCATAATACACTAATACGCACACGCACAAGCCATATGGCTATATAGCGCAAGCCAGGCATTTGAAGTTGTGGCTGTGCTTCTTCTTCCCCCCGCGCTGCAGCACTGAATCTTATTTCGTGAATAACTTCCGTGGTTATTATCCGATCGACTTGAAATTTGGACAGTAGATTAGGAGTGATTGTTACTGTAAAACGGTTTTTATCGAATAGCGGGGGAAAGGGGGAGATATCTCAAATCTAAAATAAACTTGACCTGCTCCCGCTACACACGTAACTACATTACAAATTTGGTGTCTCTAGCTCTTATAGTTGCTGAGATCGACGGACATGGCAAAATCGAATTCTCTTTTGATACTGATCAAGAATATATATACTTTATAGGGTCGGAGATGTCTCCTTCTGCCTGTTACATACATTTGCACAGATTTAGTACCCCCTTTTTACCCATTTTATGGGTACAGGGAGTAAAAATTGAAGCTTTAAACAAAAATCTAGGAAAATTTTCATTTAATTTTATAATATTATACGATTATTAGATTATATGGGAAAACAATGCTAAGTGCTAACTATAACGTAAATTAAGTATGCAAGTAAGTCTTGTTAGAAAACAAAGCTTCATTCCTCCGTTACACATGAAGCTTGCAATTTTCAAAAACTTCGTGAAATATTAAAGGGAAGACGATTAGGCGATCAAATACCTGAATACTAAAAAGTCTGAACCTTATGCCAAAATAACGGAATACTAGAAAAGTAGGCAATATAAGACTAATTCAAAACAAGTTCGCTGCTGTTTTTTATACCTTTGCAGAGGGTATACTGCCATAGGAATGATCGGTCAACAATTGTATTTTTGTATGAAAAACTTCTTGTTTATAAAGATATCCTCACCAAACTCACCCAAACCGAGTCTCTGAAGAGTTTATACAATCTGACCAAATCGGACCACTATATCCTATAGGATCGGGTGAAAAATGAGTTTTTGTATGAAACACTTTTAGTTTTATATAAAAAGTAAATCCAAACTAAGTGCGTGTGTTATTATTCTTCTTTCTTTATTTAAATGCCGTTCATATAATAATTAAAAATAAAAGATGTTCGTTGTGAAATATATATTATGCTTATTTGCGGGAGAAGGGATGAGGGAGACAAAAAAATTTTGTAGCAGATCTGTCAAGGATGTCGACGGTATTCTGTATGTCAAACTTCGTGACTCTAGCAACAAAAATAATAATACGAAGGTTTTAATCGAATCACTTTGAGATATTTAGTGGCTGAAGAATTGGAATTTTCAGAAATGTAATTTTTTTACGTGCTTACCGGGTTTTTTTGCTAAAATTCATTTTAAGTTAATATATTTTCTTAATAACAGAAACAAATAGAATATAATTACATTGAGCATTGTCATCCTATCAGCTCTGAATTTTAAATAGGTTCCTTGAAGGTGTATCGCCCAGATACTTGAATGTGTGTTATCATTTGATGCAAAACTCGCTCGACCCGCCGCATGAATGATAAATGACTTCTAATAGACGCGCTTATTCCTTAATGATTAATAAAGCAATTTTCAAGTTCAAATACAACATAAAGCGCATAAGCAGCTCGCGGCAAGACTCGAAGTTGGAGATGCAAACGGAAAGCACTCAAAAGTGGAGTCGCGTCGCGACGATGCGCTCAAAAATCCACTCGAGTGGAAACTCAAGAGCTCGTAAATTTCGAATGTGCTGCAAAAGTAAACGCCCATAAACAAAGCAATTTGCCCAGTGCCGCAGAATCTGTTTCTCAATGAAAGCCACGTGTAGCCATAAATTTGGCCGTGCTCTGAACCAGTTCTCGGCGCGCTCCTCTAACAGGTTTCTCATTAGGCCAGTGTTGGAAAGGGCCGACTGAGTGTTGGCTGCAAAATGTAGCGACATCTGCATGAAATTATGCCAAACTGCCAGGGAAATGTAAAATATTTGCTCGTATTTTGGTAATTTTGGAATTGCGAGCGGTTTTCTGACGCTTTGCAACACGAAAAATGGGCGGAGACTGATTGGCCGCCTCGCTCACACCAGTGCAGCGGCCTACTTTAATTACTTCCCTTTCTTTCTACCAGCAACAACAACACAAGCATATGCTTGACACAGAAACAGCTGCTCTCTCACTCTCTCGCTCCCGCTCTCAGAGAGAATGCGCAGTATCAATGCTGGCAGTGTGTGTGTGTGTGTGCAGGCAGCAGAAGATGAAGATGCCAGCAATAAACCATTCCCGGCAGCTATAAAGCATTGCAGGCGAGACAGCGCTATGCCATCGTGGGTGAGCAAGCGAGAGCCAGCGCGACCGCTGAGAGAGGCAGCGACATCGTAAATTTGTGCGCGTGTGCGTGATTTATATCGCGCTGCTACTGCTCTGCCGCTGCGCTGCCGCGCTGCTGCGTCGCAGCCATCATGGCCGGGCAGTGCGCGGACTGCGACTGCGCTCGTAATTCTCCCGCTTAATGGTTTGTTTACATCATAAATAAATATGGCTGAGCTGCGAGAGCCGAGTTTGCGTGCTGGAGCAACGCAGTGTTTTGGCGCGAGTTCTCTGTCCGCTTGTTCTTGCCAAATTCGCAGCAGTGACGTCACAGGCCAGAACAGAGCCACAACACGATCGTAAATGATCACAATTAGTGACAATAACAAATGATTATTGGCAATACCATTGATTGGGTCTGTCCATAAAAATGTCTACAGGTGTGTTGAGTCTTTATTAAAAAAGGTAAGATGAATTTTAAATTCAGTACCAATGTAATGATGTAATGAAATCTACCACAAAATTGTTTATAATAAGCAGGAGAAGAATCAATTGTGGTTTTTGTGTTCCTTTTTTGTTCCCTACTCTGCAAAATATGTGCCCTAAAATTTATAAAATTGTCTTTTAATGGCCGAAGTGATTAGAATTTTATTATATATACTTATATATGTATAGATAATTATAGGGCGTGAAAAGCGAAAAAATCGATATTCTGGTACATACATATGTATGCATGTCCTTACATGTATACCTAAATTATACAGAAATTAACCGATCTTAAACAAGATTGGGCAAGCAATAAGGAGCTTTAATTGATTTGGAAACTATAATGATCCCAAAGAGATCTTAACTAGTTTAATTTGTCATAGATAATAATTAATAATAATATCCATCTTAAGAATTTTTTAAAAATCAGTAGGATTTATTTTTATATTTGTGAACTAAAAATGCCACTGCAATTCAGCATGTGTTAGTTTTTATCACTGTTCACTTAATATTTAATAGAATACTCCTATACATTGCTGAAAAGTTGATGGAAAAATCAATGCGAATAATATTCCAAATTTGTACACAAAATTGTTATTCAAAAGCATCTTCCTTGATGGCCCAACAAATTTAGCTCAATAGTTTCTTCAAACATATATTTGCTTTTAAGTTTGACATCCGGTTACATTTTTAACTTTAATACTTATGTGCAAACATTTCATTTCTTAGTGTATTTTGTCAGATTAAGCAAATAACTTCATTTGATTTTTTATTTCTCAGCTAAAATAAAATAAATTTATAGCAAAATTTACTATTAATCATCATTTTTCTACTTATGGGTACCAAATCCGGCCTTAGTTTTTTTCTAGCAATAATAAATCAGATCTGCGATCCACATCGATGAACAGAAACTGGGGAGAGCCGAGATTCGAGTGACTCATAAGCGAATCTTGAATTTTTCATAGAAATATTGTTAGATTACGAAGAAACTAAATCTCTTTTAATTCAGCCTCTACTCAAATTACTATTGTACCATTTTGAACAAGGCTTTTGACTATTTGGAATATGCTTCAACTCCTCCAAAGCTTGGCCACCTTGCGTATCAGTTGCCGACGGGCATGCAGCCGGCGGGGTCTGGGCGTGCAACAATATGCGGCTGATTAACCATGGACGTAGTTGGATGTGGACACAATTGAAAGGAGCAACCACTTGTGGCGCTTAACTAATTTCACTGCCCCAAAAATGGCACGCTCAATGGTCACACAATTACGGATGTAATAAAGTAATTTGCCGTAATTGCAATTGAGCCGTGGGGCGGCAGCTGGGACGCCCGTTTGCCAAGGAGCTGCCAGTGCGAAAAGTTTGTCCTTGAGTCCGTGGCATGAGCCTGCTACCCCTGCTCAGTCCATCCACAGCATCCGGCACACACCCCTTTCCTTCTTTTCATCTTTGCTTGTTTCAAAGTTCGAGCCCCAGCCGCTAACGCCCGCTTCTTGGCCGTCGGGTAATGTGTGACAATGTCTTGGGCACTTGCCGTGCACAGAGGGAGATTTTAATTAAGCCAGGATTTACCTGTGAAGTGGAAACTGGTGGAAAGTGAGAAAGAAAACGAGCACTCTGCTGACTTTGTTCTAATTTTGCATAGAAAACTACTTAATTATTGCGCCCAGCCTGGCTGTGTGTATCCGTGTCCGTGTCCGTGTCCGTTTTATCCTTTCAGCAGGCTGTGAGTTATGATGTCTTTATGACGCTTTTGTCTACCCAATCCCAATGCCAATCCTTTTGTGTGGTGTTGTCGGGTAATGAGCAAGTTAATTCTTATTATTATGGTTATTATGTGTGCAGCATGAGTCTGGGCTGTCTGTCTGTCCGTCCAAATGGAATATACTTACACTTACTCGCGTTCGTATTCGTACGCTCGCTCGTACTCGTACTCGTACTCGTAAACATGCCCCGTCCTCAACAAGTGTTGAGCAATTGAATTTGGGCAGAAGCAAATAAACAAATGCCACTTCGTGGAGCACATAAAATGAGTCTATAAAAACAAATAGAGGGGCATGTGGGCTGCCAAGTGTCGACCCCCTTTGGATAAACAAACGCCGCCTCCGAGCGCCCCTCAACATATCGTGTGGCACCTCACAGGCCTGGCCAGAACCGGCAACCGTGCATGTGCTGCCACTGGGAGCCACTGGGTCTCCGGGCACCACTGGACTGTGGGGCGGGCTGTTGGCTTTGGGCATGCTGCGAATATTTCCACATTTGTTTTTGTTTTTGAAGATTTTCAAACGCTGAACAAATAAACAAATTCATCGATGAACAAAATTTGATGCTTTTCACTTTTAAAACGCACTAAAATCGTGTTTGGTTATTTATTTTGAAAATAGCTGCTACATTTTTTAAATTGCATGGAGAGTAACACGAAATCTGAAAGAGCATTTAGCACATGGGATATCTATTTTAAGCAGAGTATATGTTATTTGAACTCAGCACTAAAAAAGTGTTTATAACAAAATGGCAAGCCAATTTTATCTGCTGTCTTCAAATTTATTTTTATTGGCTGTGGAATCTCTCAGTTTATTTTCCTATTATTTACCAGAGAGTTTTAGTGGAGTTTTAATATATATTACCATCAGATCTAAATATTTTGTTACTAAAATTGAGAGTACAAAATATGATAAATCTATAATAAATAATTGAAAGTTAAAGAAATGAATTTTTATATCGAATCCGAAATATTTTCAATAATTTATTATTATTACAGCTATACGGTGAATTATCTTTGCAAAGTTGAAAAGAAAATTATATATTGTAGAAAAAATAGTGAAGCAGAAATGTTCTTATGCTCAGTACGTACTTTTTACTCCCTGTACCCATAAAATGGGTAAAAAGGGGGTATTACATCTGTGCAAATGTATGTAACAGACAGAAGGAGACATCTCCGACCCTATAAAGTATATATATCTTGATCAGTATCAAAAGAGATTTCGATTTGGCCATGTCCGTCTGTCTGTCCGTCTGTCCGTATGAACGCGTCGATCTCAGCAACTACAAGAGCTAGAGACACCAAATTTGAAATGTAGGTTCCTGTATAGCATACGCAGATCAAGTTTGTTTCATATTTCAGATATCTCCCCCCGTCCCCCCGCAAATCGATTAAAACCGTTTTACAGTAACAATTTTCAAGATATAGCTTTAAGATTTGGCATGTACAATACTTTAGTCTCTCTTAATCTACTGTCCAAATTTCAAGTCGATCGGATAATAAACACGGAAGTTATTCACGAAAGAAGATTCAGTAATGCAGCGAGAGGGGAAGAAGAAGCACAGCCACTTTTGCCGCCTGTGTGCGTGCGTCTTTGTGTATGTGTGTGTGTATGGGTAAGTGGACTTAGATGTGATTGGATGTTTTAGACCTGGGTACAGGGAGTTTCGTAGTCGGGTATACTCGACTATAGCATTCTTACTTGTTTTTTCATAATTTTGTAGAAATTTGGTTTTGCGAACTGGAACTGGGATAATTGGATTGTTATTTAAACAGTTGACGGTCTCAATCCTGAAAAGCTGATTCATAAGGATCAGGTCTCATCTTCTTAGGGATGGCATATTATTATTTAATATTGTTTAGATATACAAAATAGCTGCAAAATTTTAAAATTTGTCCATCTTTTTGTCGTTCATACATGATAAAAATGATTTTTTTAAAAATGCAAAATTAATCATAATGGTTGAAAGATTTCAAAGCATTAAGAAATATGTATATGGTTGAATCCCTTAAATCTGTTTAGTTTATGCAGCTCATTTAGTATTTACAAACTCAACTGCAACTGCAAATTGTAAAGTAAAACCTCATCAAATAGAAACATATTCGAATTACAACTGATTTGATAGAATAAAATGGTTGTCAGCAGCTCTGTGTAAAGACTACTTAATTTATTCCAGAAATCCTTGAATGCTAATACAGAATTCAGTATGTTCATTATGTTATCCATCAGCGGCAATTAGAGAATTTCTCCTACTTTGAGAGTAGCCCTTGGACAAATGCAATAATTATAAATCAATATGCATTCAATAATGGGCTCCTACAATTATTATCTGTAAATGTAAGCTAAACACACTTCAAACACCAACAACAACAATTGAATTGAAAGCATACTCAAAGTGCGACCCCGAAAAAATGCAAACAATTTTCAAGTGATGCCAACTTAATTAAGTCACAAAATTTATGAGCTCCTTCTGGCTGGAATTGGTGTTGCCATCGCCGTGGCATGCCACGATGATTATGGGCGCACGCACACACACACACACACACACACACATAGAGATACTTTCAATATCAAATACAAATATGCGCGGGAGCGAGAGCAACTCAATTGACACGCGTCGTCCCCTCCACTTACGAGACATCCATGTAGATATCGATGGGTCTGGCTGCCAAACTCCTCCAAACTCCGCGTATGAAGCCATTCACGTTCTTGCTCCCCAGTCGAAAGCATTCAGTGAATCTCAATCTGAATGTGACTGTGAATGTGAATCAAGGAAGCAGCGCCAAATGACGACAACAACCGACAAACGCCGGCGACGACGATCGATTTTAACGATTTGTTTTGATATTTTTACGATTATGGGGCATCGTTTGCACAACATAAATAGAACATAAAACCCACATCACAGTCACAGTTTCAGCATGAGTTTGTGTTTCAGTTCCAGTTCCCGCCACGAATACCGACGGGGGATACGAGTGTCTACCGGCTCGAGAGTGGAGCTCCTAGGCGGGGGTCTGTTCAATTCAATTAATATTAAATTAGCTGCAAGTGGCGGCGCGAAGAAATCTCAATGAATATTAACACTTAACGATGTATGAATTGCATTTGGGTGGTTTTATTACATTGACTTTTAATTGAAGCACTTACGCCATTCAGCATTTCAGCCAGGAAGCGTAGCTCCTTGAAATGATGGCTGCACTTCGTCCTGCTGTTCCGACTTGGTTGGGTTCCGTTTGCATCATCATAAATCACATGCACCGCATGCATATGAGGAAGCAAAAAAATGCATTTAAGCGTAATTTTTTTGTAAATATTTTTGGTGCGTTGTCCTTGTTGTTTTATGATGCGTTCGTCCTGCGTCCGCCGCATATGCAAACTACGCACTCCACGTGAATTCGCAAGGCTCTGCTTTTGCCTGCCTGCCTCAAAAAGGCGACGTATCTGGAGCAAAGCATAATTTCGGTCCTTTTTTCTTATGCCTGGCGAATATTTTGTCTGCTCTTATGATTTATGGCATTCTGCGCAGGATGCTTAGGCAACGGCAAGTGTGGCATGCAATACAAACTCAGCACATGAGACACTCAATGCAGAAACGAAGCGAATGCTCAGATCAATGCATCAAGGCATATGCTGCCACGGCCCAGATACCAAACTGTATCTTAGGCTATTAAACATGCGACTCAAATGCAATATATTAAAAGATTCTTTTATTAGTTTCAGCTTCTTGCTTATATAACTACTCGTTCCTACAATAAATAGTCTGTTCTCATCGAATCTTAAAACGTGTCGGGTAACAATCAATAAAATTATTTGGAGGCAAACAGTAGACCTATTTTATATGGCCTTCCTTCAGGACGTCAGTTGATTCAGTGTAGAATAGAATACGATAGGATAATAAGGATAGGATAGGATAGGAAAGGATAGGATAGGATAATAATAATGTATGTATTTGACACTTTCACGTCAAATTTCTCCGAATAGCTAGCTTTTATTTTTGTTAAATTTTTGCTAGATTAGTTCGTCTTTACACGGAGCCATCAATCGAGTAAGGTCGAAAACTCAAGTCTTTTTAATTAAAGCCATAATGTACTTATGAAAATTCTTTGGATTAGGTACATCACCTTCTATTGCTTAACTGCCGAGACATTACAATAAGTTTCTAAGCTGCAGTCTGAGGGAAATAGTATCCACAAATTCCGGGCAGATTTCATTATATGTCTACATATATCTGCGTGTGCCTCTTTACAAATTTGTCAAAAGTCACGTGCGCTGTGCCAAGCTGTATGCATTTGTCATATGAAAATAGAATATGCTCTAACCCAGCTCGGCCTTATTTCTGGCTCCCCGTCTCAAGATCCATTCGTATGCGGCCATATGTCTGCAGTCAAAACAAAATGGCGTCTGTCAGCTGCTTGGCATCCATGAGGCTGCAGCCGCCACGCGTAGCGGGTGCGGGGGTGCAACGACGGCCGAGTGCTGCTGTTGATAGATATGCAGCCAACCCAATTTTCTCGCACGATGCTCTAGCGTGTCCTTTGGCAGGAAGTGTTTGCCTAAGCCTCCGATGCTGCTGCTGCCATATCGAGCTGCGTTTTCTGCCGGCGTAACGGCATTCAATTGTGCATGCTGAGACGCACTTTCCACTCTCCACTCTGCCTCCTCTCCCCTCCCCTCTGCCACAGCCGTCTGTAATTGATAAGGCTCAATCGAGCACAAATCGATTGCCGGAGCGTTGCTGCGTGTGCAACATGATAAATGTGCGTGTTATCCTCCTTTACAGCAGTTGTCAGTTGCAAATGAATATACCAACAGTTCTCGGCGCACATGCGCCACGTCTCGTTAGCCCCAGGCTCAGTCCCAGTCCCAGACCCAATCCTAATCACATTCCCAATCCCACTCAACTGGAAAGGGCAAACGCTTCTGAGTGGTAAGTCAGTCAGGCGGGGCTACCTGATAAAACTCCATGTGAGTCTAATCTAATTTTGAACAGCAAGTACTATATAATTAATGATATTCCTGACAACAGTAATATTTACTAAAGTATAGTAATACTTTGAGAACAAATAAAAAATATAAGGGAATAACATTCATTTAAAATAAATTCTAGTGCTCGCAACTGTGGAATAAAATGAAATGAAACCATTAACAGTTTAGTTGATTATTTAATTGGAAATAAAACGATTGGAGTAATCATTTTAACCAAGAGCTCTAATTTTTGCAGTTTGACTTAGACTTTCTTAGGGGGCTCGTAAATGATATAACTAATGTTTCCTATCTTCTCATCCGACGGGGTGCGCTCCAGGCTGGAAGCTAAGAGTTCGTTGAAGTTCAGCTCATTGAGCAGGTTCATCATCATAGTATAAGAGATGCGCAGCATGGGCACTCCCTCTGCGCGCCACTCTTCGATCAGATCGTGATTGGCAGCCAGCTCCTCGTCGTTGCAGAAGTAGTAATAGTTGATGCGACAGCCCCTGTAGCCACGCACCTCGACCTCCTGGATGTACTTGGGAGCACCTGGGTAAGGCCGCTTAGCCAGCGGCTCCTCATCGTCGGAAGATTCATTGCTATTCTCGGTCTCCTCATCACTTTCATACTTGACTCTGGTGCTGCCGGGAATGTGTAGAGTCGAAACTAGAGACATGTTGGATCGCAGCAGATGCACTTGACTGGTGTCCACCAGGAGCAGCATGTAGTGCAGCTGGCCGTCCGGGCGCACTGCCTTCAGAAAGAGACGTGTCTTCTCCTCATTGATGGGCACTGCGTCGTGAAGCAGGTGCAGCATAAGCTGGGCGGCCGATAAATCACTAAACAGCTGGTCCAGCCGCCCCTCGGGCAGCCCAACACCATTTTGGCCAAATGGTGACACCCACAGCGTGTCCACGTAGAGCTGCACGGCCCCCTCGCCCAGAGATTCACCCACCAGTTGCAGGCAGCGGGCGCAGTGAATGTGCTCCCCACTGAGGACGATGCGCTTCTCCAGCAGGCTGGGGCTAATCACAATGTAGTTAACAGCGTAAAAGAGATCCCCCTCGGCCAGGAAAGTTGACGGCGTGCCGTTTGGACAGAAGTACTTCAGTGGCTCCATGGTGCATATGGGCATTGGGCTGATGCAGCTGAAGTGGCGCGGGGGCACCAGCTCCTTGAAGCATTTGCTGCAGTGAAGGCCGCAGGACATGGTGTTAGTCAGCTTGAGTTTCACTCCCTCAATAACCATATTCACGGTGTGCTCTTCCAGAACTTCGTCATTAATCTTCACAATACTGAGCTTCAGGGCAGTCGCATTGTTCATCTCCTTGTCCACGGTTATGCCCGCCTCTGGATTAGTGTTAATCTCAAAGAACTTGCCGAGCGGAGTGTACTGCTCGAAGTCACGCTCAATCCAGCGTATCCCATTGGGATTAACATCAATGCGACGGTTGGTCTGCTTCGGATTGTTGGGATCCTCCTCCTGCGCATTGAGCATCAGCACATTGATCCACTTGCTAGTGCGCATCAGCGAAATTACAATTAATTCCAGCGGCATGATTGTTAACAAAAATTAGTAAATTTTGTACGTCGAGACGCGTCACAAGTTTTAGCACAAATGACTTTTCACTTTGACAGTTGAGCTGATGGAAAGGCTCCAGGGTTGTCCTACTGAAGGAAAGTGTCTTGGAAAACTCTATTGGCTACGACGCTGCCAACACGTTACAATAACTATATTGCCTATTGCGAATTTATCGACGCTGTCACAGCAATTATCGGCTCTACTTTTTACTCCCTGTACCCATAAAATGGGTAAAAAGGGGGTACCAAATCTGTGCAAGTGTATGTAACAGGCAGAAGGAGACATCTCCGACCATATAAAGTATATATATTCTTGATCAGTATCAAAAGAGATTTCGATTTGGCCATGTCCGTCTGTCTGTCCGTCTGTCCATCTGTCCGTCCGTATGTATGAACGCAAGGATCTCAGCAACTATAAGAGCAAGGGACACAAAATTTTAAATGTAGATTCGTGTATAGCGGGAGCAGGTCAAGTTTGTTTTAGATTTGAGATATCTCCCCCCGTTCCCCCACAATTTAATAAAAACCGTTTTAAAGTGACAATTTTCAAGATATGGGTATAGGAGTTTCGTAGTCGGGTATACTCGACTATAGCATTCTTACTTGTTATTAATAAAGCTAACTGAAAGATGCTGACAATTAACTCCAACTGAGAATTTTACATGCTGAAAATGTTGTCCTGATTTTTTTTTCGTCTGACTGTAACTTTTATTGTTCGGTCATTGCCAATTGGTAACATAAGTAGCAATTTTTGAGTATATAGTGACAACAAGTATATTAATAAATTATAAATTAAATGTATGACTGGGATTCGAACACGGAGCGGTATGTGTCAGGACCCGGCATTCTTTAACTTAGGTTATGTCAAGACAACCAGCTATTCTTGCGATTAATAAAACAATACCTTCCAAATTAGTTGTTCTCCGTATTATCTACCGATATCAGTTACAATCTGTATTGGAATGTGCAGAACTTTGATGAAATTTTTAATTTCTTCATGCACTTAGTGTCTTCGATAGTTACCTCTAAATTGCGATAATATCGATAGTGTTATCGAACGGCTTCCATCTCCGATAACAAGCTTTGTGTTGTCATTAGTCTAGGGTAACCATAGCAATGCGGATACAGAGCAAAATGATCAACAGTTGAGCTAATGAGCAAAAGAACAACTGAGCAAGAGTGAGCTTGGAAAGGAACAAGTTAACTTCTTTAGTTCAGTAAACAACCCTATTTTGTTCACTCACTCATGAACTACACAACTCTAGCTGTCATCCTGCTGTGTTTAAAGTATTCTAAAGTATAGTGGCAAGGGGCAGTTCTGTAAGGGATCTGCAATGCCGACTCCTACGAATCGCTTTTACCGTCATAGTCACACACGGAAACGAAATAAATCGAGAGCGAAATGAATGGTCCAAAAGGATGAATGGTCAGTTGGAAGACAAGGCATAAAAAACAATGACAACAACAGCAACAACAACTGGCCAAAAACGAAAAGCAAAAATATTGAAACGAAAAATACAACTGACAAAATTTTATTTCGTTTTATTTGCAAAGCGGAGCACTCCATAAATTTTCGGGCGCTCAATATTGTTTCAGATCATAAATCATGGCTGCATTTGCGTACGGACGTACATTTCAAACACACACACACACACATAATATACACACATGTGCATTCATGTTGGAGCAGCTTTGGGGGAGTGGAGGCTGAGTACTCCGACGCAACCTCCGTCTGCATCTGCAATGGCACAGACACCGACAAAATGTACCTTGTATCTGACATTGGGTTGCAGTTGCGATGCAAAGCCAAAAAAACGAGCTGAAAAGCCAACAACAACAACAACAACAACAAGAGCAACAATAGCAACATGCACTCATAGTGCATTTGTATAAAGTCAATGCCGCTGCACTTGTGCCCGGCGCACTCGCATTCAGATTCGGATTCGCATCACATCCAGAGCCACAAGCCCCATGCCCCCAAACCTATCCACACACGGCATGCAAATGCAATATGAAGGCAGCTCACCATTGAGGGGTGGGCGGTGGGTTGGGCGGTCAGTGCTGGCCAACTGAAGTGGTCTGCAAATTCACATTAACGCAAATTCCGTAAGTGAAGTATGTTGCATTTGCCGCACGTAAATTTATAAAGCGCGGCACAATAACAAAACATTCGCTGTGAGCGCACTCTCGCTTATTTACAGATACAGATACAGATACAGATACATATACAAATACAGTTACAGCTGCGGCTGTGGCGGGATTTGGCGTAGCTGAACTCGGAGCAGGAGTAATCGAAGGAGTCCCAGCTCTCTGGCCCTGGTTTCTGGATGCCAGCTACTGGCTACTGGCTACATCTGGCAGCTGCATAGGCATTCGCATTTCCACTCGCACACACATATTTGAGATACATAAATCTTGTGGATGAGCGTGCAGAACCGCTGGGCTGCCAAGTGGGCGGCACGAAGTGGGGTTGGGCTGCCGCCTCGGCTGCGGCAGCTGTACGTCAGTTGACCGAGGCGAAATATTGGAAATTGTTGAGAATTTGGTCATTTAGACGCCTGCGAGCAATGGAAAACTGAGAGATCTTTTAGGGCCTCTCTCTGATGTACCTGAAATTGCTTTGATCAAATTCTACTCATCTCAATTCAAGGCTTTCCCTTTTTAACATCCTCAAATTGTTTAGATTTCGCGAAGTCACGTCTATAATCTGGCAACGCCTGACACCAAAAGGTTACAAAAATGGCAGACTTTTCAATTTGTGCGCTAAGTTTAAAATAAAAGACCTCGAGCCTGGTAAATCTAAAAATTTTAATGTTGAACGGGAAAATTAATAAAAGTGTAAGCACTTAAAGAAAATGAGTAGCTAGTTCGTTGAGGAGAAGCATAGACCAATAAATCCGACGCTATCTAACGAGAATCTATTTAGAAATCGGCGGAAAATGTAAACACAAAAAAATTGTCAATATTCCCTAATACAAGCTCGGCGATGGTTTTCGAAAAATATATTATTATTTTCAAAATTATTTTTACGCCAGCAATTGGTTGGGCCGTGGTCTTGCACCTCTGTCTCTTCAGCAATGTGTACAAGGGCTATAAGATACTCGTCTAATTTTTTAAAGTAGCAATCAAACCGTCGAGCCTTATCTGAATTGGTAAGGCTTACGACGAATCAAAAGATGAAACAGAATATGGGATAGCTCCAGATTTATGATTGCAAACCGAAAGAGTCCATTAATTAAAAGCGATCTCTTATCATAGTACATAATACTACATTTTTAAAATATCGTCTACAAATTAATACTATTCTTAATAATTAATTAATTGGCTCAGAAAACGTAACAACTTTCCATTTCTTTCTATTTTCCGTACTTTCCTTGATAGAAGTCTACCACTTTTTCCCACATGTCTAAAGACATATTGTAGTATCTTTTATTTGAGTATTATTTCATCCCAAATATAAATATTATTAAGTTGAATACTTCCCGTTTTGGTGTTAGCTGCAAAAGCCAGCTAATAATGCTAAATCTACTCCCAAAACTTTTCTCGCGTTTCCAAAATTCAATATGATATCGCAGAAAGCAATCCTTTACCTTTAACTGACTACAGATGGCGCTTTAACACGATGGCAATCCATCTGCGGGACTAATAAAAGATTTCGCTAAATTGATACTGTCGATGGAGTAATTAAACTGCAATTTTTATGAGACATGTCGGACAGAGGCCGCTGCTATCACAGATCGAATAAATTATATTCGTCGGCTATTGGACCCTCGCACTGCTTTTTACGCACACAAATGCACTCACATACATACACACACAGAGAGAGAGTGTCTCCTGTGAGTGTGGCGGAGTGCGGGGTCATGTGCATTGTTGGCCATTGCTTCGTTCGTTTCGACGGTAAATTTTCCGACGCAATTCTGGCCCACTACGGGAAAGGGCGCGGGTCCAGGGCCGGGTCCGGGTCCGGCTCTGCCTCGTACCTTACGTTGCAGTTTGTTTTTGGCACGCAAATAAATTTTCGGGGAAAACTGTGCAAACTTTTGAGCCAGTCTGATTGCATTTTAATTTGCCACGATGCTTTCATATTGAATTCGCCCGTACATTTGGCACGAGTTCTTGGTTCGACCCCCGAGATTACCAGCTAATGATTGTCGCCTCCGATTTGATGTCGTACTCGAGTACTCCGATCCAGACAGACCCCGACTAGAGTCGAAAGTGTGTCTGGCACACATTCAAATGATTTCAATGCAAATGGCAAGCAAACAGCACAAAATAATAATAAAAAAAAAGATACTCTGGCCATGAAGTTGTTAATTTTTATGACGTCATTACTCGGCTCGTAAAATCCGCTCAACAGTTGGTTGTCTGCTCCAGAGCGCAACAGGCGACGACAGCAGAGCTTGAGTTTTATGAACATGTTAGGGCAGGAACTGGAACTGGAACTGGGATTGGGATTGGGCCTGGGAATCTCGGCAAGTCGACTCGAAAGTTGTGAGCTTTATTTGCAACCGGAATTTTTATTGTTATTGCGCCATTTATGACTTTTACGAGATTCGCCTTGTTTCAGCCCGCTTCTAATTTGGGTCCATTGTTTTCGGTGTTCCCTCAATTGTCACGTTGGGTATATGAATCAAAATACGTCATTGCATTGCTGACATTTGAATAATAGATATGAAAGGTTACAGCCACATAAAGGTTAAACAGTTGTTTTCAATCAAAAGGGTGTGCAGATGATCAAATTCGCATTTGTTTAATTATAGGAATTTCCGTAGAAATAAACACAAATATCTCTAAATTTGCTTAGTACATTATGTATATTATTATGTTTATGTATTTTTTATTAAGATAAGATAGGATCATTGAGATCAAAGAAAATGTTTTGTAACTTAACTCAATAGTAGATTTGATTAAATATTTAAGTTTCTGTATTTAATTTCCCAATTGAACACAGATACAAATTATTATAATTATGATCAAATTAAAATAAAATATTTTAAGTAGAAATTGAAATACTAGTTGTAATATTTGTTATTATTATAAATAATATTAATTCAGAGGGAGTTCAAGCATAGCAAGTCCATAGCTAGGTTAGTCAATTATAATTAAAATTGATTGGTTTTTAGAATAATGTATTTATTTGGTATGGTTCGCCTTGTGGCTATGAAAGGATTGAATTTCTGGAATTAAAAGCCTTCACATTAGACGATTGTGGAGGAGGTGAACTTGAGGTGACGCTGTCATTCAATCCACCTTCCACCCGCTGGGCAGAACATTTATGCGCCATGTTCTACTTATATTTTTATGGCTGCTCCTTGCAACTCAAAACCACAAGCACACACACACATAGACAACACACTCACACATACACAACCATAGAATGGGTCCACAGACTCAGACATTCACCTCGAAACACTCGAAAACTGAACGTGGAGCATATTTTAAACATGGATTCTTAATTAGTAGCAAATGTATCCCATTTGTTTTTTACACGTTGGCAACGCGATTCACGTACACATGTATACACAGAGGTATAACCAAACTAAGGACTATGAGCTAGTTAACACCCCCAGTTGCCATCCCCAGTCATCCCCCGGCAAACAGGGACCAAATTAGTCGAGAGCCTGCGGAGCTGCGAGCTCCTTCCGCGCCCGTTCTCTTTCCCCTCTCCTTCCCGATCCCATCCCCATTCCCCTGTTGCCTCTGTCGTCGTCAGTGCGTCTCATAATGCGCGCTAATTAATCCTGCAAGGATCGGATTTTCCCGACGTAATTATATTTACAGCCGCCATGCGAGCTAAGCAGCAACAACAACAGCAGACAACACTAGCAAGAGCGCAGGATGCTCGTCCTGGGCTGGTGAGGGGTCTTATGATGAACAGCGGCGTTTTGTACGTGGAGAGGCCAAAGGGGGGCTGCATGCCCCGCCCAATGGCAGCAGCCTGGCCGCACCGGTTGCTGTCATGGCGCAGGAACATGCGAGTTGGCGGCGCTTCGTGAAAGGATACACAAGAATATTAAATTAATTTTTAAGTGCGTGCAGAAGACGCAGGGAACGTGAACAAAGCAGCAAAAAATTAATGCGCTTTCTTTGCTTGCGTCTATTGTCTGGTGGCAGGAAAACTTTAAGCATATTTCAGTAGTCGATTACAGGGTGATCCCTGCGAGCATACAACATACATATAATTAACTAACGCTACATATTAACTTAGGATACAAACCTTTTGATTGAATTACATACGTAAGCAGTGTATTCAATCTTCTTGTAAGAAATGGTTATAATAACTAATTTGTATTCAGTATTAAATGAAGTTATTCTCCCAACACAGGCAATCGCTTATGAAGCTTTGATGTACTTCAAAAGCTACCTTTAAATATGCACTTGTGAGGTAAACTTCACCCTATTACATTCGTAGCTCATTGCGATAAGCTGAGGGTTAAAAAAAAAACATAATATTTGTATCCATTAGTACAAATCTCCTATATTGGGGAGAACAAGTCGCACAACCTATACATTTAATTCTGCCTAAAGCTTTAATGTGCTTTTAAAGCTATTTTTCAGAAGCTCGCTGAAAAGAAAGCACAATCGCTGAATTAAAACAAATGTAATAACAAGGACGAACTTTGAACTTAGATTTCGTTCTTCACTCTCCAGTAGAATATTTTGTATTCCAAGATTAATCTATTCATGAGATTATAGTTGGTAATCGGGATAAGCACTATCATTGCCTTCCCATCTTTACATTGTAACCCTGTATACTGTGAACTTTTTGTCTCACAGATTGTTGCCATGATTTTTATTCTTCTTAGTCGCGAATATAAATAATGAGTACATTTTGTTTATTTAAGTTTGTTATTCTTCTTTTCGCTGCTGCTTTATTGCTTTCCACGCGGGTGGCTAACTGCCGACCCAAAGTTTGCTGTTCGTGATGGTGTTCTGTGGCAGGTTCGCCGATACGTTGGCAAATTAGTTTCAGCACTTCTTAGCTCCCAATTCTATGGCGTTAGCTGATTTCATATATAGCAGTATAATGAATTGTATCTTGCCTTGTCTGGATATCAGCAAGCGATGATTAAGTCACCGACTAACCGACTTGCGGAGTATACAAGTATCCAAGTATCCGAGTATCCCAGTATCCGAGCATACAATGTAAAGTTAAGTGATTACTTTTTGCTGTGCAGATTCAAAGTCCTGGCGTAAAGTTCTGCTCGTAAATTTATTAAGCAAAAACTTGGAAAACTTTCGACGGACAGCGCATACGCAAGTTTGTAATTGTATTCATTCAATGAAGTCGACTCTACTCGGTTGGCCACTATTTTATGCATTATTCATGAGTCCGTGCAGATGAGCTCGGCTAAATTGGACCGCTCTGTATTTATAGAGTGTTGTATGGACTGGGAACTTGTTAAATTGATGCGAAATCTTTGATAATCAAGATATACGATATGTTAACACAATAGATCAGATAAGCTTACACATACTCTAACCTATTTGAAATTCAGTTTATTAATATCAGCGCTGAGTATTTGCCTACTATATTAAAAGTAACAAGGACAGGCAGAGGAGCAAGGTAGTCCTAGAATGCATTTAATTGTTTCTTCGAAAAATTGTGAATATTGTTTGAATAATTCACACACACAATGGAATTTGTGTACTTCCTTTTTCAAAGCCTGTGCTCACTGGATGATGGCCCAGCCGCAATCCTCTTGAGACCCGCTGGGCTCTAGGCCACGGTTACGGCCATGAAACCTGTGCCCGGGCTGGCTATGGAAATGCCGAATAAGTTGTTTAGCATTTAACGAGCTATAAATGGCGCAATATTCGCAGTGGTTCGCGACCGCCGCTGCATGCAACTGGCAAAATTACAGTGGAACGTGGTGGGCTTAGCGCAGCTTTGAGCTTGGCTGGCAGATGGCGAACGCATCCATAAGATACGCACACATCGAAGTCAAAGAAATGCAAGGGCATAAAGCACACCTCACGTTAATGCCGCGATGAATGGATTTATAACTGAGTGCGAACAGTGCCAAAGCCAGCCTTAGGGGCGGTGATGGTAGTGGTGCTGGTACTGGCGGTGCCAAAGGTGCCAAAGGTGCCGGAGGTGGTGGCGGTACCGCTGATAATGATAATGTGCTCGTCGTCAGTGTCAGCGTCATCGGCGATGCGCCGAATGCATCGCATCGATAGGATAAGCTGCCTGTGTCGGTGGTTTCTTCATTGAGCTCAAAGTGCCGCCATTATGGCAATGACGGTGCAGTGGGAAATGACCCTGCAGCAGGCAGAGTCCAGTGGACGCCACTCCACTTCCCGGCACTCCAAGAACAACTGCAACTGCAACTGCAACAACAACAGCTGCAATGGCAATGCCGAAGACTTTTTGGCTGCGATTCAAGCATTTGGATGCATAAATCAAACATTTATATGCGGCACAGCTTTGGCGCGTCGCCTCGACTCACATGTGGAGCGCATGGAGGGGCAGGCACTTGAATGTGATTACGCAGCGAGAGATTGCAGGCACGCTGGCTGGGTCTGGATATGGAGTTCGTATGGATATGGATATGGAGTTGGAGATGGAGATGGAGACGAGACTCGCATAGCCGTCACACACATAAGCAGGGCGAGTTCGTAGCCCTCGCCCCCTTCCTGCGTCGATCTCTGAGTCAGCGGGCCTGGGCTCGAGGGCCCTGTATCTTGTCTCGGACCGGGGCCTGCGCCTGGGAGTGGGACTGGGACTGTGGGCCCGGGGCATCAAAGGCGTCTCCGACGCGGCATGCCCGCTGGAAATGAAGACGATTACTGCGACTTGGACGGCAACTGAGACTGCAATGATGAATATTATTCCTAAGGCGAAAAGTCTTTGCCCAGCGGTGCTTTGCGACACCAAAGCGATTTGCGCTGTGATTGATTGCTTCATTGCGGCACAACACGCTGGCCAGGATTTGGCAAGGATTTGGCAAGGATTTTTGTCGAGTTCAGCTGAAAGACTGCGACATAAATATTACTTACGAGTTCACAACATTGACAATATCATTTACCGTCCATAGTAATCAAAATCTGCAGATTGGCAGAAATCTGGGCTCATAACCTTTTGAGCTTATCCTTAGAGTCCTTAAGCTCGTTTTACAAGGAAACTACTTTCCATAAGTTCTTGGCTAAGCTAATGGACGCGATTCAGAAGAGAATTTTGATTCAGGATTAGTTTATATAACATTTTTTTTTTATTTTTTTTTTTTTTTTTTTTCCGCATTCTAGGGTGAATTTTATTTCAAGATCTGCCCAACAAGTAGGCAATAATTAAATTTTTTAGCGATACATTAACCTGTCATTGTTTCATAAATCACATTGAAGGGGCTAGGTTTGGGGGAGGGGATTTTTTTACATAATGGGGGAGGGGGTTATTTATTATTCCAGCGGGAGATCGAGCGGGTGCTTCCGGCGGAGACGTCTTATTGTGGAACTGTTGTCCATCAGGCAGTGAGCTAGTGGATTGGGGTGGCACAGCAGTGGATTGGGGTGGCACAGCATTCTAGCGGTGTAGCGCTCGCTGAGCCTTGCCACCTCGTCCTTGACCCATGGAATGTGGAGCTCATTGTGGATAGTGGCGTTGTCATGGAATATGTGAGCGTTTGATATAATTCGCAAGACTTTATTTTGATATCGCTGAATCATGCGGCGATTACTTTTGCTGGCAGTGCCCCAAAGTTGGATGCCATATGTCCAGATGGGCTTAAGTATTGCCTTGTAGACCAGGAGCTTCACACGCAGCTTAAGCTTGGAATGCCTGCCAATAAGCCAGTAATATTTTTGAAGCCTTTCCTCGGCTTGCTTCCTCTTGCGGAGAAGGTGGGCTCGCCAAGTCAGCCTTCTGTCCAGCGTCATGCCCAGGTATCTAGGGAAAGCTTCCATCGGGATGGGGGAGCCATCTAGGTGGACTGGCGGACAATTACCCTTGCGGAGGGTGAAAGTCGACTGTGTGGACTTTTCAGCATTTATTGCGATATTCCACCTCTTAAGCCATGTGTTCAGGTTATCCAGTTGGAGTTCAGGTTATCCAGTTGGACTTGAATGGCCTCAGAAGCTTCTTCGGGGGTGTAGGCTGAGCTGACGAACGCTGTGTCGTCGGCGTACGTGGCAATTAGCAGACTCCGTTGTTGGCTTATAGGCATGTCAGCTGTATACACCGTATAGAGGATCGGTCCAAGTACACTGCCTTGTGGCACTCCAGCTCGAATGTCCCTCGTTGAAGACTTTGCCTCGCCGCACTTAGTGAAGAAGTGTCTGTCGCTGATGTAGCTTTTGAGGAAAGCAAAGTAAGCCTGCGGCAAGTTTGCTTTGATCTTGTGAAGCAGGCCGAGATGCCAAACTCGGTCAAACGCTTGCTTCACATCAAGCATGACGGCACAGCAGTATTTTCCGTTTTCGAACGCGTCCAGTATGCGCTCCACTAGCCTGTGGCATTGTTCTGGGGTTCCGTGGAAGCGAATCTGAAGCCAAACTGGTGATCAGGGATCAAACCAGCCTCGTCCAATACTGGCAACACTCTACGCAAAAATACTCTTTCGAGTATTTTGGAGAGTCGAGTATTTTGGAGAGTGTCGCCAGCAAACTGATCGGACGATAGGAGGCGAGATTGGCTTCAGGTTTGCCAGGCTTTGGGATGAGAATAACCTCAGCGCATTTCCACTGTTTGGGGAAGTGGCCAAACTCGAAACTTGCGTTGAAGATGTTTGTCAGCAATATGATACAGTTGTGGGGGAGCAGCTTTAAGGCCCTAGCATCTATGGCGTCGTGTCCTGGTGCCTTTTTATTCCTCAGATTACCTATTTCTTGCTCGACCTCGTCAGCGTCTACCGGGTTGATTGGCAAGTCGCTTTGTCTGGGAGCTTCAAGAAACCTGGTGGTGTCCCCAACATCTCCTGGAGAGCAACGATCGAACGGCGTGAACGTGTTGTAAAGGTGCTCAGCGAACGCCTCGGCTCTCTCCATGTCGGTTCTGCACCAGACACCGTTGCCGTCAAGGACCGCGGTTGCTTTTTTGGCTGGCCTTTTGATGTGGCGTGTGACCTGCCAGAGGTTGTGTTGTGGGTCTCCGGGCTCGACTTCTTCGATGCTCGACTTCTTCGATGAACCTGTCAAAAGCGCTCCTACGCAGACTTTGCAGCAGCTCTTTAAGGTTTTTTGTGGCTCTATTAAGCAGGTTTTTATCCCGAGGGTTACGCGTGGAGAACCAATTGCGTCTTAACCGCCTCTTGTCAGTGACCAATGCAGCTACCTCAGGCGTCCATAGGAACAGGTCTCTGGAGCGAGTCCTAGGGGAGAAGCTGTGCCTCGGAGTCGCAACTGCAGCAGCTTGGTGGATTCCCTGTTGTAGACTATCGACCGCACTGTCGATGTCATTGGGGGAGTGTAGTGCCGGGTTGGGATCAAGGTTAGTTGAGAGCCACGATTTAAACACTGCGGTGTTAACACTGCTCCCTAAGAGCCTTCTGCGCGGGGCCTTCCTTTCGATGGGATGGTTGACGAGCAGCGTTACAGCGGTGTGGTCCGAGAATAGCTCAGCATTGCCACTGCACTGAATTTTGCTGGAGTCTAATCCCTTGGAGATGGCAATGTCGAGGATGTCCGGACGCTTGTGCTGATCACGCTTGTGCTGATCGGTGGGCCAGTAAGTAGGCTCACCCGTGGAGTGGCAGTCCAGTCCTCTACGCTGGATGCATCTGAGAAGTGCCTGTCCTTTGGGGTTGTTTGACCTGGACCCCCACCAGGAGTGCTTGGCATTGAAGTCGCCGCCAACAATGAATCTGGATCCAAGGCTATCCAGGAGTTGCCCGAATTCGTCATCCCTAACGTTGTACCGTGGTGGCAAGTATGCTGCGGCAATCGTTATATCACCCATCAGGCTAGGAAGACGTACTTGCGCACATTGGGCCCAGTCTTCTTGGAAACCAGGCAGCTCTATGTACTAGATGGCACTTCTAATGAGCACGGCAGCTCCTCCTCGGGCTCTTCCATTGGGGTGGTTTATGTGGATTAGATCGTAGCCGTTAATGGCGAAGTGTGATCTATTGGAGAGGTGAGTTTCGGAGATCAGAAGGATGTCTACGTGGTTGGTCTTCACGAAGTGCTCGACCTCGGGCCTGTTCTTGCACAGGCCGTTCGCATTCCATATGGTGCATTCCATATGGTGGCATTGAGTCTCATTTGCATAGTTTACCGACCAAGGTGGCAAACATCTGCGTCATCTGAGTGAAGATTTTCTCCATTAGTTTCTCCATCATATTTTCAATACGAACAACCATCGCTTCCATTGCTCCTCCGGGTGTCGGCTCGGGTTGGGGAATCTGGCTAGGGGCAGTGTTATTCCGTAACGTGTCCGCAAAGCTGTCGTGGGGTCTAATGGTAGCAGGCGCTACTCCTTGAGTTTGCCTGGCAGAGATGGTGGGACAGCGACTGTTTTTCGGGGCCATAAGTGCCTTGGCCTTCTTATAGGCAGGGCATCCCTTGTAGGAAGCCACGTGGTCGCCTTTGCAGTGAAGACAGAAGGCCGCATCTTTTCTGTCTTTAGGGCAGTGGTTGGACGAGTGATTAGCTCCGCATTTCACACATCGCTCCTCCAGACGGCAATATCGCTGTGTGTGTCCGTAGCCTTGGCAGCGGTAGCACTGGACCACGTCGTCGAACTTGCGAGGCGGCTCAACCGTGCGGCTCAACCGTGACGACCGATCGGCAGAGTCTGTTAATCTTGTATGCATCCTTGTTGTTGCTGGCCGGCTCAAGATTAACAAGGAAGATGCTGTAGGGTTGCTTGGTCACCTTGTTGACCAAGTTATGGATATCCCTAGCATGGTGGCCGAGAGTGCTGAATGCTTCCTTAATGTCAGCTATGTCGGTCGAGCAGTGTAGCCCCTTGACGACGATGCGGTACGGCCTTTCATCGCGCGGCTGGAACGTCTGATACCTCTTGTTGCCGTCGTCGAGGTACTTCTTGAGTTTGGAGTAGCTGGCTTTGTCCGCGTCATCACCCCAATATTATTTCCACTGGTCGCCTTGTGGAAAACTCAATGCCCTTTCCGAGGACCTGGGCAATGGCACTACTGAACGCCTTGATATTAGTAACGTCGGGAATAAATATTGGTGGTGGTTTGATCACTCTAGGCGCAGGTGCCTGCTTCTTGTGAGTGGGTTTGTCCTCTTCCTTCGAGCTGTCGTCATCCAAGGAATCGTCGTCGTCTTCCTATCGTCGTCGTCTTCCTCATCGCACGATAAAGCAGCGAACCTGTTGCCGGTAAGCCCGGCTCTTGATGCTGCACTTGTGCTAGGCCCATCACGAGGACGATTGGGGGGGTCTGCTTGCGGGCAGGCTTCCTCTTCAACTCTCCAGGCTCAGTGCCAGAGCTGGAGTCATCGGAGTCCGTGGAGTTGGCTATCAAATTGGCCTTCTTCGGCTTGCTGGATGCCGTTTTAGCCGTCCGTGGAGGGGCTTGCCAGTCCATATCAGAAGGGGGTGGTGCCTCGGGGGGAGCGGAGGGAGCAGGGGCCACATGAGCCACAGAGGCCACGCTGCTATCCGACAGCCCAGTATCAACCGGCACGTGGTTGTTTTTCATAAACCGCCTGGTTAAAACCATAACGGCAAGCAGCAGAAAACGAGGCAACACGCACGCGGGCGTGCGCGTGTGTAGGTGAGCGCGCGTGCGCTAGACCAATCGGGTATCGAGAGGAAGCCGATGTTATCGCACGCACGCAGTATTGAGTAATTGTTTCTTTTAATTGTTTCTTTAATTAATCGCACGACTAAAAGTTTTTTACAGCACTGGTGCAGTGGCAGTGTACACACTCCCTTGCAAATTGTCAGTGGAGCACCCCTTTGATGCCTACAGCAAAAGTGCACAGCGCGTACGCGCAGAAAACCCTTTGCTTACTTCACTCGCGATTGTGGTTTATTTTTCACCGTTTTGGCAGAAAGCCGACCACTTGCACTGTTTTGGGCCACTAGAAAGTGGACTTGTCTATATATTTCTAAATTAAGAAATAATTTTCTATAATTTTTCTCCGGAGCAACGAAAATTTATTACCGCACTTTGACAAGCGATATATAAATATGATACATGCTTTTACCTTGCTCGAATGCTTTGATTTTAATTTCGATATACATATTGAATTGTGTTAGCTAACTCAAACATTAATATTGTCTTTTACACAAAATTTATTATAATATTAATATTGTTATAGACCACACATATATCTAGCGATATTTACAGTTTTGATTTGCCAGAAATGAAAATAATTGCTGTACGTACTGTACGTACAACTTGGCAGTCCACTTTGCCAAAAATAAACTCAAACCAGCCATTTACATCTTTAAAAAACAATATTCATAAACAAAGTTTCATTAACTGCGAGCCCAAAGAGGGCAACAGATAATTCGAAGGCGGCCCAAAAGCGAGCCAAGGGAAAGGTTTTTGTATGCGACCTGAAATATTGTTGCCATTAAAATAGTTGCCCTTTTATTGGAGTTAAATGGAGCTGGAGAGGAGGCCAATCGAGTGGAAATTCCATGACGAGAGTTGCAACCGCATCAGTTGAGAAAGCAGACTTCAAAATACAACAAATTCCCAATGCTCTGCCCCTAACGCTACCCCTACCATCATAGCCATGATGTCTATGCAACTGCATTGAAATGAGGGCAAAACTTATAATTTGGATGCGTTCCAATGGATTCTCGAAAAGTTTTAGTTTTGCCGCGGCGCACGACAAAGCTAAAGCTGAAGTACAAAATAATCTGGGCATGAATGTGTGTATCTAAGTGACTTTCAGGCTGTCCGGCTGTCCGCCCGGGAGTCCGTCTGTCCGTCCGTCTCAAAGGGAGCAAATTCTATACCCTTTGGGCCCAGCAAAGAGCACACAGTCGGAACTGTGACTGTCCACAAGTAGCCGGGCACGGAAATGGGAGAAAAATCAAGGCGCAAAATATATGCGCAAAAATTATATGGAAAACATAGAATTTGTTTTTTTTGCCAACTCTGCGCGTTTGTGCTAGTTCTTTTTTTGGCTAGCTGAAATTTATTTTTTACTTAAAACTTTCTGTTGTAAGCAATGAAAAATGGCAAAACAAACTTTTTAGCTTTCAACAGCACAAACGCCAAGAGAACTGAGCACCGAACTGAATTTGTTTTTGTTGAAAAGTATCGAATTGATTTCAGTTGAGGAAGTTTCGGATTTTCAAATGCAAACGGCTAATTTATGCGAAAGTTCCGCCTTTCCTGCTTATTTCCCTCAGCTCGAGACTTAATTTATTTACTTTCCTTTAATGGAGGCACCAAAAAAATAACAAACAAAATACATAGTATACATATATTATCTACTTTGTGCGACCACACAGGCCATATAGGGGAAAACTATTTTGCTGTGTTATAAAGGACAACATCATGGAATTAAAAGAGCTCTCAAATTGCTTACAAACTTGTGAGTATAGTATATGAATATCTAAGTAAATAGTCTATCTAGTCTATAAGCGACGATTTCATACCTACAGATAGATATAAGTATATCGAAGCAGTTGTAGATACTGATAGAGAATTATGTACTATGTGAAAGAGGAGTTTATTACTTCTATAAAAAATATGCAACTTTTTGAAAAGTGCAAAACGATCACTATTTTTAAAATTACAAAAAACTCTTGGAAACTAATAAACATTCCAGAGAATTAAACATTAAGTTATAAATTTGTTATAGAAACGGCAACCATAGCAGAAGCAAAATCTATTAAACATAGATTTTATATTTTTACTCCCTTTACCCATAAAATGGATAAAAATGGGGTACTAAATCTGTGCAAATGTATGTAACAGGCAGAAGGAGACATCTCCGACCCTATAAAGTATATACATTCTTGATCAGCATCAAAAGTGATTTCGATTTGGCCATGTCCGTTTGTCTGTCCGTCTGTCCGTATGAACGCGTCGATCTCAGCACCTACAGGAGCTAGAGACACCAAAATGGAATTTAAGTTACTGTATACCATACGCAGATCAAGTTTGTTTCATATTTCAGATATCTCCCCCGTTCCCCCGCAAATCGATAAAAACCGTTTTACAGTAAAAATTTTAAGATATAGCTTTAAGATTTGGCATGTACAATACATTAGGCACTCTTAATTTACTGTCCAAATTTCAAGTTGATCGGATAATAAACACGGAAGTTATTCACGAAAGAAGATTCAGTGCTGCATGCGTGAATAGGAGGGGTGGGTGGAAGCAGCACAGCCACAACTTGAAATGCCTCGCTTTAAGATATTAAGATATTTTGAAGTAGTGTCTTCATTTGTAATTAAGTTTAATCAATTTGTGAATTCATATATTTTATAAAAAATATATAAATAAATAAAAAGCAAATAAATGAAATGTGTACGTACAATTATGCTTGGCTGTAAAAAACAAACTTAAACTAAATCCTCTGGCTTAATCTGTTCAAAATGTTGTATTTCCCCAACTAAGTATAATTTATATATTTGCACAATTTATTGTTTTGTAAATCAAATTATTTGCCAAACTTGAGTCAACAGCAGAACGACGCCACAAATATTATTCATTTGGGCGAACAGATGCCGGAAAAAAGACAAACCGAGAGATCAAGCGAGCTGAACTGCAAAAAACATACGACAATATTTTAATAGTTTAACGCAACGCAATAAATAAAATAAAATCAATTGCTGGAGGGACACAAGAAATGGTGAGTCGGTGAGCTATAAACGCATTGCTAGCCTTCTGGCCAAGTGGGCCGAGCGGGCTGGTTGAAACAAAAGCCAAATAACCAAAATCGCAAATAATACGACATGTTATACGACAACAAAAACAATTGCTTGCTGCATGCAACAGCAGCAGCAACAACAATTGCAATTACAACAACAATTGCCGTTGTAGTACCAATAAAATCGTTTGTTTCCGGCTGCTGGCTATCAAAGCTACTGGAATTTATTTTGGTTCGAACAACAAATACAGAAACAGCAACTGCAAATCGCAAAACCAAAGTGCAAACATTGTTGTTGCTGTTGTTGTTGTTGTTGCTGTTGTCTCTCGATGCTGCTTGACTATTTGCTAAAGTCATTGCGGTGTTTGGCCCACCGCCCATGCCCTCCACAAATTGCCCCCCGAGTCAACAAGGTCCCCACGGGCATGCGGCAGACTTTGCACAATGGCAACGACAGCAAGACCAACAACTACAGCTACAACTACAACAATAGTAGATACAACAACAACAATTTTAGTAATAATATTCACATTTATGGATTTGTAAGTGGTTCCGCATGACTAACCCCGCTTCCTCCTGGCAATTCCCTTGCTCCTGCTCCCCAAGTCCTTAGAGCCGGCACACGACGCAGCCGGCTTGCGTTGTTTGTGTATGGCATTAAAGTTTCAATAAGGTTGGCTCTAATTTGGTTTTGCACTTTTGAGCTATTGTTGCTATTGTTGTTGTAGACATGGTCCAGAGTAAGTCCTATGGGTCACTTACAATTCATGAGTTACTCACAGCTGAATGCACTACTCTCCTTGGTTGCCATCAGCTTAAGTTAGTTAGTATGTGTAATTTTTTCCATTGTAGAAAAGCACATAGATCATAGAGAGAGGTGTTAAAATAATGGCAGAATTAAGAGACTTCTTTCAGAAAAACTTTAGAGAAGTTCAACCAGTTTAAGAAACGCATAAAATACCTTTTTAGAAATTAAACTCATGCTTCGTCTGTATAAATTGGTTATGGATTTGAATCAGGTTTGATCAGAATCAATCAAACAATGTGTGTATGTTTTCCCTACTAATTTACCTGCAAGTGATATACTTTAAATTGAAGATATCATTTTGACTACAATAATCTCACTAAAATGGTTTATACGTTACAAAAATAGATGCAGACAGTTTCTAAATGCTGCACAGTCAGAGTAAATAATAATACAATATTTTGTCTACTCTTAGGATTCAGTTCAGTGGATTAGTAGATATACATAATATCTTCGTCTAGTTAAGTTAAGTTTTCCGTAGTTCGATTGTATGGAGTCCACTTCCTGCACAAGAGTTGTCATCACAGAAAAACATCTCGCCAGGAATTTATGTGGCGAAATAATTAATTCTGTCAGCGGCATTCGCTGCAACAGAAATTGACAGAGTATAAATTAATAAGAGCACTACGAGTACACATGTATACTGCGAAGAGTGCTGGGACTTGAATCGCTTTTCGATTATGTTAATTTAATTTCCATTGCTCGGGCGACATGAGTGGAACACATGCCGGCAATATGTCCAATGGCGCGTCGGGAATAAATCCAAATCATGCGATCCAATGATCACATTGTGCCGCAACTTGAGTTATGGCGCCGGGCAAACACACACACACCCAACACACACACTCACACACACATATGCACACTCACAAGTGCACAGGCTGACAGAGAGAATGGAGAAACAACATCGATGGCTGATGGCAAATAAACTGCAGAAGTGAAACAGGATAAATAAACACAGGACAATAAACACAGAAATCCTTTTGATTAAAAGCTAAGAAATGTTCGAGAAACGCTGCAAAAATTTAGGACAAGCTGTTTAATCTATTGTAATATAAAAATGGATGTAAATATTTCTGTTTCTTACTACAATAATTTAAGTTGGATTTCAGATGGTTATTCGAATGCTTTTAGTTATTAAAGTAAGCATCACACTGGCTTCTAAAGGTTGTATTTCAGACCACGTACTCCCAATTCAATTAGATGACGATCCCAATGAGCAAATCAAAAACCACAGAACCAGAATCCAATCAAGCTAATTCGATCACAAGTTTGAATTGTCAAACAAGTCGCAACATCTAAGAATATTAAAGTGTCTTATTAAATAAAATAGTTTTATTAGTTCTGAAATCAAACAGATATTTTTTTATATTCTACGCAATTGAAAGAATAATTAAATGATCTAATAATAATTCAAATTAAAAAGATTGGTAAATTATAATTTATTTTAAATAAATAATTCTAATTTACAGCACACCAAAATATAATTTATATTAAAGTTTGATTTGAAGCTTGTGTTGAAGTTAAAGACCATGTATTCTTATTATTTTCTATATTATTAATATGTCTTTATACTCTGTATAAGAGTACATGACTAGTTGATTGTTCTGTTCTTTTTTTGCACACATGTCTGGCAGTCTGTCCTCGTAAGTTTTTGGCTACCAAAATAAACATCAAGCATTTTGGGTTCTCGGCTGGCGACGAGACACAAAGTTTCTTTATTTTTGTCTCCGATTTGAATTACGTACGATGCATGCGATTTCTTTCGGGTGCGTCTCACAATTTTGAATGCTATTTGTTTTATATGCCGTAGATTTTTTCTTCCAAGTGAAATACGTTTTAATTTATGGGCCTTCTGCGTACATTATAAACTCGTGTATTTTACAAGCACTTGGCAGGCTCCACCAGGATATGTTGCATTACAAAGAGAATTAAAGAATTTTCACGAACGTGAACAAAACAAAAATATAGATAACTTATGTGAGACACTTCGAAATTCAGATAGAAGATTCAGTGGAATTGGTATCTGAGGATCGAAAAGATGTAAATAAGTTTGTTCCCATACACGATTAAGATCAAATCATTTGGAATCAATACGCAAATATACAAAATCGGGTTGAAAAGTTTTGATTTGAGGTAATGGCTTGTAAACTGTTTGAAAAGAAAAAACAATTGCTTTTTTATTTGAAAATGTGAAGACAAATTCGAAAAGTTTCAAGAAAAAAAGTGCTGGGAAATGGCAAATGGCTTGAGTAACTCAATATAAGTTTTGTTACTCGTATCTCAAATAATTAATGAATTATTTCTGTAAGTTGTGACTCACGTGCATATTTGAAAATGCACATATATAATCTGGCAAGTTCCAGTTCTCAGTTCTTATTTCAGTCTCACAGAATCACACTTAATAAATTCATTAAAATAAAATACAATGCGATGAATCAATCTCAAAGCTGACAAGCGCTAATTAATGCCATAGAAAGATGCTGTCGGAGTTGTGGGAATGTGAATCTCTGACCAATATAACGCCACTTGAGCTAAAACTCAATCCAAAAACCGAGCCCATGGCTAAGGGTTCGAAAATTGCTTGCCACCATAAATTGCCAAAGAAATCGAAAGGAAACCGTGAACATCGTAAACAACATTTGCAGTTTCTTTTTTCGTTGTTGTTGTTGTTGGTTTCCCCTTGCCTTTTGCCTGGCTAAAGCAATTTGTAATTTTCCGTATTTCATTCGCATACACTTCATTAACATCCCCTCCGAATTGGCGCTGGCTCCATGGAGGAAGAGTTTGTTTCAGTGCGCTTCAATGGCTGCTAAACAGGCTGCTGGCGGGGGGTGGTGCAGAGTGCGGGGTGCGGGGTGCGGGTTGGGTGGGATGCATCATTAGAGTCGTTGAGCATAGTCGTGCCTTGAAATTTACGTCCTTTTTGGCGAAGACCTTCTCTAATTTCTTCAAGGATCCTGCCAGCCGCATATATGTTCGCTTCGCGTGGGTGGAGAGTGGAGTGGGGTGGGTTGGAGAAGGGAAGCAACGGCTTTCGCATCAGCGACAACGACACAAAAAGTCCTTGGCCAATGACAGCGGCAGCCGCAGGAGCAGCACCAGATCCAGGAGCCAGGAGCTGGGGCGGGCTCAGGCCCAGCCTGAGACAGGAAAATGTTTTTTCACGATAAAAATGATGGATGACATCATAAATAACGTTGGAGTGCGCCCAAACAGAGGGTTTCCAGTGGTTGTTTATTTCGATATAAATGAAATTCTTCTTTTTCGCTTTTTCTGCTGCTTATTTTCTTATTTTGGCCAGCAAGCGAACAAATAAAAACTTTCCGGGCCCCAAATAATTTGGCAAGAAAACACACAGCCGCAACTGGGCAATGCAAATGCCGAACTCTCAATGCTCTAACTTGGCGCTGCTTATCCAAAAGCTCTGCACATAATCAATGGCCATTAATTTGGGGGCGGGGCCCCGCTATTGGGCGGCATTTGTAATCACAGTTCCAGTTCACATTGAATGTGAGATGTTTCCCGTCATAAATATCGAAAATTATTATTAATGTGCCGTGATGTTTCTTAGGCAGCCAGTCAGCAAGTCGAGACATCGTTGACTGAGCATTTGTAAATTTACCGTGCTGGCACAATGGGATCAAAACCTAGAATATGTCATACAAAATAAATCATTCTGGGCTGATAAGGTTGAACGTATCTTAATATTTCGATGTCTACGATGGAATTACTTACATAAAATTAATATTAAGAGTCCATTTATTTTAGAATTAATGTTTAAATTTGTGGAAAATTATGTATTAAGTTGACACGAGCATAATCTAATCCATTTTCGTAGCTACGGGCTGCCAATTCTATACAAGTTAGATTGATTTCTTATGGCTGCAAATTATATAAATACAACAGAGTCGAAAATGTTAATATTTCAACAATATTTACAACTATAATCTCACCAAATCGCAAATATATCTGAGAAATAGTTTTGAAAGCATAAATAGATTTAAAAAAGATGATCATTGGTAATTGAATGCTTAGTTTCAGATACAACTTACAGCTAAGCTGACTGTAATTCAATATTTAGCCCTCGCTCTAGAATGTAGGCAATATTTTCTCCGTGTTCAATAATTAGCAATCTAAGCTTATTGGAATCCTTCATTAGCCTTTAGAAAATTAATTAGGATTACATTAGCGCCTTCTCGATTTGAATGAATAAAAACTAGTGGCTTTCATTTCGGATCATCTAATTGAAATTTTCCCCCATTGTACGGCGTATTTTGAAGGACAAACTCAAGCCGCACACACGGACGTAGATTGTATGAAAGTGAAAGCCTGCCAAGACGTTTAATATGTGTATATGTGTGTGTGTGGGGGTGTGGGTGTGTGTTGGTGCGCTTTAATGATATCCTTATAGCCTGCTAAATTTATGGCAAAGCCGCATAAATTTAGACGCTTTTTTTCACGCTTTCACTACAAGGCAAACCTTATCGTATTTTTATTTTAATGGATTTTTTATCTGCTGCTGCTGCTGATGACGTTGCCTTCGTCTCTGGCACAGTGAGCACATCAGGCGCAGGACAATCGGACGGACTGAGGACGGAGGACGGAGGTTAGGGGACGCAGGCGTGCCAGGCGTTAAAACCACACTGGCCAAATAGCTGAGAACATTTCTCATTTTACTTAACTGTAAGTTGATGCAGGGAAATGGGATTTAATAAGCCAACATTTATTTTAGACATTATTGATGGCGGTTTATTTATCACGCTGCCCGCCCCTGCCTCTGCCCCTGACCCTGCTCCGGCCCCAGCTAGTGGCTCCATTAATGCGTCTCTTTGCCCACTTCAGCGCTCCTTATGCGGCAAAGCTCAAAAGGATTAAGTCACACACACACAGCGGGACAAAGGCGCAGCCAAAAAGATTCACAGCCGCCGCACAATGCAAAAGCTTCTCGACATGGTCCGCCCCTCTGCCCGCCCTGCTCCTTCCCTTGATCCTTCCTCATGTTGTCCAACGATTATTCAAAATGCAAGTCACAACCGTACGAATGTGTGTGTGTGTGTGTGTCTCTCTGTGTGTATGGAAATCCTCGCAGCCATGTTGGCGTCACAGCCACAGGCTCCTCTATCCCCTCCATCCCCTCCGCTGCTCCGCTGCTGCCCGGCTTTGGCTCTGGTCCTCGCCTGCTGCCGGCTGCCTTAGCTTTAGGATTCGGTGCCGCGGCAGCTGCAATTGCCGCATGTAAATTCTTAAAGTAGTACTTAGCGCTATTATTTATTATATTTCAACAGTTTCAACACCTCTCAACAAGTAACGAGCCGTCGAAGGGGCAGGGGCAGGGGCTGTGGGGGGCGGGTGGTGGGTGTGGGTAGCTGCACTTTGCTATTGTTGCGCACTGTTCGCATTGTTGTTAGTACTCGTATTGCTCCTGTCGTTGTTGTTGTTGCAGCTGTAGTTGCAGTTGCTGTTGCTGCTGCACTCCTCGACGATGTTGTGCAGAAATTTATGAATATTGCATGGTAATAAAGCGAAGGATTTCATTACTACTGCGTATGTGTGTGTAGTTAGGAGGAGTATTTCGTTTTTCCGAGTGCCAGCATGATTTGAGTGCCTTTAACTTGACTCCTCTTTAGAACAGCTTCCCAAGCGGCCACAAAAGTACCTAAAGCGATGATTTTTATAAACAATTTAATTTAAACACTGATTCTTTCACTTTCTATACATAATTTATTAGGTTTTTTATAAATCTTTTTCGATTTTACATATATTATAACTAAACTCAACAATTGAGTATACTTTACATGCTTCGGTCAAATATGATCAATCGAATATCGATCAATATCATGTAGGGGCCATTGGAAGGCTTGGTTTCTCTATTAAGAATTTATCTTTTTCATCCCGAAGATCGCTGTTTATTCTTTTTTAATATATTTGCTAAATGTATAATCGATTAAAATAGATTGAATTATATTCTGAACACAGAAGTTTCTTCATCTGTTTCTTAAGGGAGAGTCTAGTCATTTTTCTGAAAAGAAGTCAGAGGATTCAATTTTTGTATTACTTTTGAACAGATGTGAAATCTGTTCAACAATTTTCTCTATTTTCTAGTTAGTTCCGTTTAAACTTTTTTATCAAATTAAGCCTTAATGCCGATAGTCACTTTATTTTGCGGTTACTTTCCTATCATTCAATATATGGTAAGACTTTTCATACTCTACTAGCATATAACAACCGAAGCTAGATAATAAAATACTAATTTGTGCTCTTCAAGCTCTCTGCTAAAGATTTATCCATTTGCAAGGTATAAAAATACAAATTTTCATTCGTTTAAAGGGCTGTAGCACAATTATTGAATATGGCTTTTAATAGAACTCATTTAATTCAGCCTTAGAACACCATAAAGCATCTATTTTAAAAGACGCGTGGTCGTGAAATTCCACAGCCGGGGTCTTATGCCAATGTGTCCTAAAGACAAAGGGACGCTCAGTAGCCACATCGACGACACATCGACTGTGAAAACCACCAGGAGATTTATGCACTGCATAATTCAGAAAGGGATTCTGTGGAGTGGGGGCAAGCAGCGAGAATTTGAGTGAAAGGGGGGCGCGACGGGCGCGACACTTACAACCGCCATAATCATTTCAACAAGAATAATTTAAATAATTATTAAAACGATTCCAGAACGTTGAGGGCAGTCTCGGCAATTACAAGCTCGAGCTCGAGCTGCAGCTCGACAGTTGTCTGGCAATAGGCCGAGTATTGTTCGTCCTCGTGCTCGTCCTGGCCCTTCCTCGCCGCATCCTGTCAGCTGCGTCTGGGTGACTTTTGATTGCCTGGACTGCAGTCAGCTTTTTTGTATTTGTGTGGTCGTGTGGTTAAAAATTAATACGCGGAAGGATATGACAGGCAATTCGTTTTGTGCGCATTTCTGGCAAACGCCTCGCCTCACAAAAAATCAAACTGCAGACGAGATTCGGAGCGCATTTCATTTTGGGAATGCGAAACGCTCATGAAAAATTTACATTTGAATAGACGCCAGAATGTTTTTGTTGGCCTGGCCTGGTGGTTGGCCTGGTGGTTGGGCCGGTGGTGCAGCGATCCTGCGGTTCGCGGCCGCCAGGAAACTGCGCCAACGATGGCCGCTGGAAGTGCGCCTCCGTGAGCATTTATGTGGCGTATTGTTTTAATTTTCAGCATTATATAAATTTATTGTGAGTACATTCAAATATATTATGTCCGAGCTCGTACAACTTCAGCAGCAATCGGCTTTAAGATTCAAAATCCAGAATCAGAAACTGCACACAACCTGAAATCGAATTGCATAACACGCATTGCGAACAGTTCGCAGTTTTCGTGTCACGTTCCGGGACAGATTTCCAGTCACAGCTTGTGGCTGGCGCGTGTTTAGGCCATGTCCCTGCCGTCCCCCCACAGTCCCCCTCCAGTCGCTAATGGCGCTCGCGCGTTTTTGGCTACTTGCATTGGAGCATTTTGTCTTCCAAATTAATTTGGTGCCCGGCGTTCGGCGCGGTCCTTTTGTGTTTGTACGTATAGAGGCGGAGAGCGAGGGCCGGGACCGGCATCAGCACCAGGACATGATTATGTTGGACATTGCAGTCAGCAGGCGCGCCTGAGCCTGAACCCAAGCCCAAGCCCAAGCTGTTCTGTTCAGCTCTGTTCTGTTCTGGTTTGGGGTCCATGTCCGCACTGCGCTGCTTCGTTTCAATTAAACGAAATACCAGAGTGAGATTGGAAGCGGGACTAGGAATGGGAATGGGACTGGTTAGGGCTACGGGGTCTGCGGGGCAGCACCAGAGAGAATGATGTCGCCGCTGCACTTAATGCATAAATTCACTGCTGGACATCGGTCATGATAAATTTGAATATTTTTAGCGATGTTCGCGATTTTCATGTCCCTGCATTTAATCGATGTGTAAAAATTTTAGTGGCTTGTATGTGGCAGCATTCAGCTCATTGCCAATGACCTTATTATATATCAGAATCTCTCTCTTTTATGCGGTACCTTGCGTACATATATAATCAACAAAGTCAGTGATATTGCTGGAACTCCAGAGTCCTGCATAAGGTTGAAATACACATTTGAAACATATGATATTCAGACACAAGCATGTGATTGTTCGTTTAATCAAATTTATTCATTTATTGTAGTTACTATTATGTCTCTTATTAATATTATATCCAAATGTTTGTAAACAAAATTATATGTATGTAAATGTATTTATATATATCAAACAGACTAACTGAGGAAGGCGTAAAAAACTTCAAAGCGCGTAGGACGAATTTTAATAATGTTAATGATAATAAAGACAATTTTAATAATATTAATGATAATAAAGAATATTATTACATGAACCATATTTGCCTAATCAACACGCTTAAAAAACACACATATTATATCTTTTATTGCTATATTTTTAGTGACAACAAATATTCGACACTCCAATACCAAAAACTCAACAATTTTTAATATATATTTTTAATATATAATAAAATATAATAACTTTTAAAATAGCGTTTTGAAGGCCCTGGCAGCCATGTATAACTCTTATTGTTAACATATAGTTTTAACTGCAAGTTAACAATATATAACTAAATAAATAAAATACCGTTTTATACTAATATTGATATTTGTTACCAATGTAAGGTGTACTTTTGATTTTGGTTTTTTGATTTTTTGATTTCAATTCAAAAAATCTTGAGAACAATTTGATGGAATTGCAATCGGTTGAGTTGTAAAAAAGTTATGTTGCAACAAATCTTTCTAAAAATTCAAATATTATTCAAAAATAATATTTGCTTTCATAAGTAGCAGTATTATCTGGAATTATCATGTGGAGCTTATATTCAGCATTGTTGCAAAACATTGTAAAAACTTATCAAAATGATCCTATATAAGCATTCTAAGTTTCAAAAACTCATTCGCTTGAGGTGACTATGATTAGATTTGAGTTAGTATTAAAGGCAAGTGTGGAGTATTTTTGGCAGCTGCTGCTGTCAAAACAAAAGCCAAATGCTGTCGGCTTTAAATTGTTTAAACATTACGATGCATTGGGGAATTCAATGCAAGTGGCTGGAAAAGTTTTTCAATCCAAAAGCAAAAATAGAAAAGGAAGGCAAAAGAAAGGCAGAACGTGGCCAGAAACAGTGGCAGTGGCAGCATCCAATTATTTTTCGATTAGTTTCGCTATCATTCTTCAACAACAACAGCAGCAACAACAGCAACAACAACAACAAAAAGAACAAAAACAATATGTATTTGGCGCATCTGAAACCGAAACCGAAACCGAAACCCAAAACTCACCCCCAGGTTGTAAGAGTGAGTGGGTAAGGGTAGCAAGGAGAACATTTGTGTATATGTTGTAGGAGTATCAACAGAGCGGCAAAGTCGAATATAAATAAATAAAACATACAAAATGGAAATAAATCTAACTGAAAAGCCATAAAGCATTTTCAGCATTCGCAATTTAATATGTTCGAGGGTATTTTTCTCGCACGTACCGAAGATGAACAACACCCACCACCACCACCACCAGCAGCAGCAGCAGCAGCCTCAGCAACACCACCACCACCAGCGCAAGATGGTGCCTGCTGGAACAGTAAGACGGAAGGACGGAGGACGGAGGACGAAGGACGCACCGACAGCTGGACGAACAGACAATGGCCAAGAAAGAAAGCAAGACAGAAAGAAAGCATCGCATTTGGATTCGGATTCCTCTGGCAATGAAGATGAAGATGGAGATGCCTGCGTAGATGTGTGGGGGGCAAGTCAGTGCCGGAAGAGGGGTATGGGGGACTCGCGAGCGCGCTAAGTGTGATATATTTCCTAAGATTATATAAAATGTTTTATTTGTTTTTCTTGTTGCTACTTTTCCTGCTGCTTTTTGTTTCTCGTCTTTGCGAAGCAAATTGTGTGCGCATCAGCGGAGCGGGGGAGACAGCGCGGACCCATGTGAAAGTGCGAAAAAAGGATATTAGGTGTATATAGTATACATATATACAAATATAGTAAGGGGAAGCGTTCCCCGCTCCACTCTCCTTGCCCTGTGCCGTGGTTTTGAGCTGCGTCGCAACGAGCGAATGAATTATTTCTTACCCTCATCTAAATTCCAAGCCGGATCTGCTTCTTCTTCAGCAATTGTTGTTGTTGTTAATGTTGTTGTTGGGAAAATTGCGAAAACTCAAACTTTTGGGCATTTACACAACAACAACAACGAGTCAAAACAATCTTACTGCTCTTGGTACAGTGGGCAGCATATAAAATAGTGCATGTAAGACTGACATACTTTTTTAAAATATCCATAAACGAAGGGACCTCGGCGGTAGGAGAATCCTCTAATTATGGACAAATTTTTTTTATTTTTTTGATGTTTTATTTATTTATTATATTATGTTCTCTCCCGCACTTATACTTAGTCTTTTTTTTTTGGGATAAACTTTTATGTATTTATTATGTTTCGTAGTACTTAAACTACTTTAGTCTTTACCTAACATCTACTTGCTCTGTAAATATGTAGTTGATTAAACTGGCTAAGATCGCAAGGTGCCCATAATTTCCACAAATAAAATTGTTAAAACAAAAAATATCCTTGGAAGAATACATTTGTTATTTTTAGTATGACTTTTAAATATAGATTAAAGCTATAGCTAAATTCTTACAGCTAAGTTGTTGCCTTATTTCTAAGGTATTTGAATGACTCCGGGCAGTTAGATAATTGTTATATTATAAAATTATGAATTATAAATGATAATTTTTAAGAAAATGTAAATTTGCCAGCTCCCGAAATATTTGTAAGAGTATAAACTCGAATATGGTGTCCCTTCTTTTATAGTGTACTCACTAAAGATATGTCTTAATTGATTCTACAAGTTAAAATAACAGTTGGTTTTGAACACAATTTACAGCCTAGGACAAGGATCGACTGGTCCTACAGTTCTGTTTTGAAATTAGACACATATCCGCAGCAGCAGCCAATGCTACCAACTTCACTTACTTACACTTACACGATTGACCTCTGGTCAGGAAGGAAGCACTTGATGGTTCGAAGGATCCAAAGTGCCCCGTGTCTATTTTTTTACCGCACATTAGCTTTTTTTCAAACTTTACAAGGATATGGCAACGTTTGTATTGTTTTAATTCGTTTCTATTCTGGCAAAATTGTTAAACTCTTATTATGAAATACAGATCTTGTTTTGTAGTGAGCCATCACTAGCTTTAGGGAGTGGAGTGCGATTACCATTGTACTTCGTCTGTCATTTTGACCGGACTGGGAGCAGGAAGTAGGGACCTTCTGTCCACGGGGAATAGGCTGTGATGTGGACAAAACTGAAGCGGGGGATGGCAACAGATGTGTCCAAGCTGAATTTTAAAGTGGCCAGCACCCACACACACATATAAATACACACACAAGGGCAAGGGCGTTTAGAAATTAGTGACCATTTCTTTAATTTTAGGTATTCACTTTGACGCGGGTCCAGATGAGACAGCATGGCTGATGATGTTGCCAATGGCAGCAAATAACAACAATTTTTCCTGCTTTATGCCAACTTAAGTGGGTGAAGAGCCGTCGCTTGCGCACGCTCACAAACTGACGGTGGGAGGGGGAAGGAGGAGTGGCATTGGGGCCGGGATGGTCTGAAGATGAATGTGCCGCAGCTCTATAAATATGTATGGGATGCTATATATTAAAACCGACTCGACTCGACTCGAGTCAAGTCGACTCGCACAGAGCAAAAACTAATTTCGAAAAATGCCAAAAGAAAACGCAGCAAAATGAAAATAAAAGAAAGCACACGAGCTGAACTCAACTGAGCTCAACTGAACTGAACAGAACTGAACTGGGCTGAGCTGAGCTGTGGGCGGCAGGAACAAGAAAAGGACATTTGTGCTGCCTCTGCTACTTTGGCATGAACTGGGGGCCCTAGCTTGGTTTTGGTTTTGGCATTGGGGTTGCTAGCAGGACCAGAACCAGGATCTGGGGCCGACGCAGACTGACAGCCAAGGAATAGCAGCTGCTGCTGCTGCTCCTGCTCCTGCTGCCTCTGGTGGGTACACGAGGGTAATATAACACAACAAAATGCAATAAAGCATTTTGTGGCAACTTGAAGATGTGAGCAGCAGATGCTGATTAAAGGTGTGCGGTCGGGAATGGGCAGTGGGTGTAGGACGGTGGGCGGTGGGTGATAGGTGATGGGTTCCGCACACACCTTCACAAACATACTCGCATATAGATGAGCACTGCATAAAGAAATGGGAAAACTCATTTGCCGCTTGAAGTTGAGTGGCATCTGTGGGTGTTGGGTGTTGAGTGGTGGGTGGTGGGTGGTGGGTGGTGGGTGGTGTAGGGTATTCGGGGGATACGGGGATGTTTCGGTCCTTTTGCTCATTTAAATTGCGTGTACATTTGCCGGGCACTTCACACTTGAATACGAAAGCAGATAAAGTAATGTAGGAAGCGACTGGAAGTAATTGGCTGCTGCTAGTAATGAACGCACTTACTAACTCTTCCCACTTACACTTACCTACTGGCAATACAATTTCATAATTGGCCATAAAATAAATGAGAAGAAGATGGCCCTTTTAGTACACATCAAGGCTACTTTGATTAGCAATTGTGACACGCCATCAGTTGAAAATAATCGAGATTGTTGTTATAGACGTTTCTTCTCAATTAACATTGATTTACAACTATTTGTGGTATTAATTACTGAATATTAGTATGTTGATTAATTATTATACTTATTATACTTTGTTAGAAAGACAGTACTAATCACAAAGGAATATGTTGTAAGTAAATTTATGATTGATATATGATACACTTAACATTGTTATCCATATATCTTAAATCAGTGGCGTACGGCGCCTCAACACCCAAAGTTCCTGCAATTCGTACGCTATTTCAAATAATTCATAACGATCAGCGGAAAAGCATAAAACGATGCACATACATAATCCATCATAAGACTTGCCAAACTCAGCACAATATACTTTGTGTTCAAATCATAATTCTAGAACAGAGATACTTCGATAATACAATGATGGCATATTTATAAACTAAGGGTGATAGCTTGCATTGTGAATAATACAATTTTTCTACGATCGACGTTAAAGCTATTTTTTTAAAAGTTACTAGCAAGAGCAAGTAAGAATGCTCTAGTCGAATATACCCAACTATGAAACTCCCTGTACCCAGGTCTGCCACTTCGCACACTTCAACATACACACACACATACACAATTACGCAGGCATACAAGCAACAATGCCAGCGAGGCATTTTGAGCGGTGGCTGCGCTTCTTTTTTCCCCCGCCCTGCAGTACTGAATATTTGTTGTTGAATAACTTCAGTGTTTATGATCCGATCGACTTGAAATTTGAACAATAGCTTAATATAAACTAAAGTATTATACATGTCAAATCCCAAAACTATATCTTTAAAATTGTTGCTGGAAACCGGTTTTATCGAATTGCGTGGGTGTGGGGAGGAATATCTCGGATCCAAAATTAACTTGACCTGCGTATTGTATACAGGAACCGACATTATAGTTACTGAGATCGACGCGTTCATACAAACGGACAGACGGACATGGCTAAATCGACTCGGCTATTTATACTGATCAAGAATATATATACTTTATAGGGTCATAGATGTCTCCTTCTGTCTGTTATATACATTTGCACAGATTAAATACCCCCTTTTTACCCATTTTATGGGTACATGGAGTAAATATATTATAGAGGCACCGAATTACGAGTATGTGAATTGGCATTGGACATTGGACATTGTCCTTACTGACTGGCTCTCCACGGTCGGGATATGTATTTTTCATTTGATCTATTCAGATCTGCTAAAGGCATGAAGGCAATAGGGCAACGAAAACTGGCACTATTATTCGAGTATCCATTTATTTTATAGTGGCTTACTAGAAATTTAAAATATTTGTTAGTCTAATGAAAGATATACAAAATGCCATCAGACCCAGAATCTTATTAGGTGAAACTGTGCAGGCGGCGCTTATTTTTATTGGAGCTACTGATGCATAATGCAATATTGCATGTGGCGGCTCCCTCTGCTCGTTATATTTCTCTTCCATACAATTGTCTTGAAGATCAAGTAGATATCGTAGTTCCAAATCAAAGCAGTGCATATCCGAGTGATTTAAAGTCAGCTTAGCGTATTTTGTCTCATTAAGTCGTCCCATCAGTTGATATCCGGGTGCTATAGTAACAAAATCGTTTTTCCAGACGCCTGTATTATTGAATGACGCCAGAAGAATAAATATTTCAGCACTGTCTGATTCAAATATTGTATAATCGGTACCCACCGGGGCACGGAGATCATTCCACCGATAGTGGATTTCTTGGGTAACTGTAGCATCGCAACGATAATGGAAATCTTTATTGTAATAATATGAACAGTTTCCGGTATCTTTGGCAAAATTGCCAACGATGGGAGTGAGAGATATGGTTCCTCTATGCAATATGCTCGAACACACCATGAACAGCCAAAGTCGCTCCATAATAAAATTATATTTGAATTTTCTATAACTACACCAAACAGTGATTGACAATAAATACAAAGTATTCATTGCCTTTTGAATTTATTGTCAATACAATTTGGGGCTAGTTATAAAAACAAAAAATAAATATTATGTATATAACAGCTGGTAAAACACCAGCTTTGCCCTTCGAAATATTTAGATTCAAATGCATTATGTTGAATTTTACTACTTTCATCAGTAAAGAAATACACAAAAATAGCGCACCACGATTTTCCCGCCCACAAGGACAGATTTTCCAAAATCTTTGAGCACTGCGCTTATTAAGTCTATGCTCTACACCTTGAACTGAGCTTAAAGCCAATGGCATGAAAATTAAATATGTCGAATTACAAAGTGTTCCACCAATTTTCCGACAATGCGGATGAATTTTCCAAAATTGATGAGACACCTATTGAATTATTCAATGTGGAGAGCTTTGACAATGAGTTTCAATCAGATCGGACTAAAATTAGACTTTCGCCCGTACTACTGTGAGACCACCATTATCCGCCCCATGGGGGTGGATTATCCAAAATCGGTGAAATATGTGTCAAATGAATTTTCGAATAGATCTTGAAAAATGAGTTTGTGGACGATTGGTTGGTAAACCTAAAAGTATCATACAACAGTTTCCCGCGATTTTCCACGCTTGTGGGTGAAATTTTCCCAAATTCCGTCTTAGTGTGCACATATTCTAAAACGATTGCTTTGCTGATATGTCAAATATTGTATCGCAATATAGAATATTCGTAAATGTTTAGAATAAGCTTTTAATTCAAAAATTATAGTATCGTATTTGCGGAAGACTAATTCATAGAATTCAGCTAAAATAATAATCCCTTAAAAGTATCCGGCAGAAGATCTGAACTGTTTATGATGTTTCCATGTCATAAGAAGAAGCATAGCCACAACTTAAAATGCCTAGCTTGCGCTATCGCTCGTGCCTGTGCGTCTTTGTGTATGTGTGTGTGTATGTCTAAGTGTACGAAGATATGTTAGGAAGTTGTAGACCTGGGTACAGGGAGTTTTGTATTCAGGTAACCCCGACTATATCATTCTAATTTGTTTTATAGTAAACTCGAACTACAATGCCTTAAATTTTAATGGATTAAGTATGCCATTTAATTTACATATGAACATTTGTAATAAAGTTGGCTTACGTATTCAATAAGTAACATTTTTCTTCTCGAATTATTTAACAGACTTTTTAACATCAAGATTGAGTTTCAGACATTTGACTGCGTATAGTAACAACTTAGTTTTGTTTTGAGTTTCCGATTTCACCAATTGAAGTAGATCCTGGGCTTTAGTTGACCTTTAGAGTCCTTCATGGCGGGACCACTTGGTATGTAAGCCCTATAGCCCAAAGGTGCAATAAAATGAATCCAATTTGTGTTGTTTATGCTGACTGTTTGGATACGTGTCCGCTGTAGCCAACGGATCTATCTTTTAAATATAGCGAAAGCAACGCGGATCGTGCTGAGAATTGGCAATACACTTCGCAAAGATCGGACGAAGGGGTCGACAAATTGTTGTATTGCCGCTACTTGTTGTTGCTGCTGTTTACGTTGCACTAATAATTGCCACACACTACATGCGGGGTCCTCCCCCAAACTCCCAGCCTATAGACCAATTTGGCCAGAGCTGAGCAAACGCTTTCTATGGTCGCTGTTTAATGGCAGTTTCGACAGTTTCGGTTTTGATTGCTGTCGCATAAAATTGAGTCTCCACTTGACTCGACTCGGCTCGACTCGACTCGACTACACTCAACGATGTCCACATCCACATCCACATCCACGGCGGACTGGTGAGGCATGGTAATGTGGTTGTTGACACTAATTATAACTGGAATTGCATGCGGCTGGGTGCACTGCCTTGGGCGTGCGTTTCCACCTGCAGCAACTCGGTCAGTTTTTCATTATTTTCATGCTGCATTTAGCTCACGTTTTAATTAAGTCGTCGACGGAGTCGCCAGTGTTGTAGCCATCGTTGGGATTCATCGGTGTTGTTGTCGTTGTCGTTGTCGTCGATCCCTCGGCTGGGGTGGGAGCTAGGGCGGGTGTTGGGGCCGGTGCCCGGACCTGGTCTGTTGTCGTCCGGCGCTGCAGCACTTGCATGTAAATCTGCTCATCATTGTTGATGGCATATTACAATGGAACGCTCCTGGCACCTGAGCCCGCCCCACCTCTCCCGCTGCAAGTGCAGCGAAATGAATGCGATTTGCAGTCGGTGCGTCTCCGAGTTGCAGTTGCAGCCTTTGGCATTGTTTTCTTTTATGGATTTTCACTGGATTTGCATGTTGCTTGTTCGTTAACACGTAACGTTCAGTTTTTGGAAAATGTTAACACGTTGTTGCTGTTATTGTAGTTGTTGTATATTTAAATGTAGCTATTGCTTTTGCTGCTGCTGCTGCTGCTGGCCTGCCAAATTGCAAAAATGCTTTGGAATTTTTATAGTTTGTGTTTTGCGTCGCTGTATATAAGCCATGTACGAGTATACCTGCGTATTTGCCTTGTACTCGAGTTAGACCTACCGCACACTCAGTTCTGTGAGCTTTGATCTTCTGCCTGAATTATAAATAAAGATTTCATCATCATGACAGCCAGACTGCCTTATGGATGATGATGCGGGCGTTCCGCGTTCCTTTGCCAATTACTGTGGACATGGATGCGCTGCATCACACATAAACTCATCTAGTATATATAGCGTATACATTGTATATAGGAAGACATTTGATTTTACTTTGTTATTTTGAATACCTGACACGTTCTGCGAGTCAAATGCAAATGTGCACTTGAATATGACAGCGCTTATGAGTTTTGAAAAATACATCGTTTGCTTTAGTCATTTCAATTGTCAATTGCTTACTTAAGAAATCTTGTAAGATTACTACTATCAATGCAAGCTTATATCATTTTGTGTTTGGCATAACAAAGTTGTTCGATTGGAGAGTACGGCCTATCTAAATTATAAGTATGACTTCTGTTAGACTCTCGTTCAAAGTTAGCCCTAAGGTACCAATCTGTTCTTGTTTTCATAAAAAGCACATCCTCTTGAATGTATCAATAATGTCGAGCTGTATCTTGTAACCAGTTGACAACTGTCTTCCCTCTCGTCTCTTGTCTTGGCATCAAATAATTGCCACGCCAGGCTGTTTGGCGATTTGGGCCTCGTTTTGTAGGCATGTTATTGGCTTCAATTGCCAATCAATGACCAACTGCAATACATGGCCAGCAATGACTCCCCTAGCAGCCGCATTTGCCACCAAATTGAACGATTGCATCAGATGCAGTTGCAAAATACACTTGACATACGAAAAACCAAACACAATTTGGATTCGCTTGGCACTAATTGAGGGTTCATGTACCACATGCCAAGTAGGGGAAAGAAAATGCAAATGAAAGCAGGCCCGATAGCCAGGTTTCGGACAGATATTACCCCGGCACAAATCAAAGTGGCAATCAGACAAACTGCAGATTGACATCTGTCTGATTTGCATCTACAGAAATTCACGTTGGGGTAGCTGTTGGTCTTGGCCCAATCAATGATGCCAGCGACTCCCCGATGACTCTTCACCAGGCGGCCATAAGCGATTAGGTTTGTTGGTCTCCGGGGAAATGGCAGCTCTCCATGTACTAGCTGCCAATTCGAGAGGGTGTTTGGAATGTGTTGATATTTTTGAAACTGCGAAACATTTTCGAAATTGAGTGAAACCGATTTCCCACAGGATTCGTATGTTAAGTGCTTGTGCGTGTGCGTATGTATGTGTGAGAGCTTATATCTCGGCCAAAAGTTTTCCTGTCAGTCAAAGCAAAACAAGTGGACTTATCGTACCTCTGACTCTAACTCCCACACAACCTCCGACCAAGGCCAGCCCAACAACGTTGGAATGAAGAAAATGTGGTTTCGGTTACGGTTTTTCACTGTTTTCCTGCTCACAGTCGGACTACCCACTCAGCCCACCCACCCAGATGAAGAACTCCTCTTCACATGCCCAAAGCTTGTTTGTGCTTCTGTATTTTTTTTTGTTTTTTTCTTTTTATGGAAATTCACGAAAACTTTCGTAGGCATTTTGTTTATTTGAGTTGCTTCTGCTGCTGGCTATGCTTCTGCTCTGTGCGGGCAGAAGGAGCAAGGATAAAAGTTTGTCTTGACTCCCATTTGGTTGGCCCGCTTCATTGCGGTTCCTGCTTCCTGGCTAATGTTGCTGTTGTTCTTGTTGTTGTTTATTTTATCATTATCATTGGCAATTTCTTTTAAGTGGTGCCAATCTTTTTTCACTTGTTATGCCCCCAAGTTCGAGGGGATTACCCAGCTCTGTGTGTGCAAATTTATTATAGTCATTTTATTCAATCGACAAATCGGAAGTGATTTTGAATTCATTATAGCGGGTGGACACTCGTTGGTTTTCCTTCCGCAATATGTGATTCTATTGGTCGCCGCCCTCTCTAAATCCATACATATAGATAGGGATAGAACCACATATCTTAAGTGCCACAATGGGTAAAATTTGAATACTACAATTATTATTTTATGATACTTTAATAAACAAACAGCCATAAATCAGTCCATGCCTCATCAATGAACACAGTGCACAAAAAGCAAAATATATTAAATAATTAAACGAGTAATTGAATTATTTTTTATCTGATTTCTTATGACTTATTTACTTCAAGACTGTCAAGAACCAAAAGCGTGAATTTGCAGAAAAGAGCATTTAAAGTTTTCACTCCAAGCTTGTTGAAAAAAGAGAATTTCTCATATTTTTGAAATTCCACTAGTTCATTTCGAAAACTTGATACTCATATATATTCAATGTTTCCATATTCATCGCTTATGATTAATTCCGTTTCCTTAACTCAAAAATCTTTTTTCTCAGTCAGGTAGTTTGTCAGTCTTTTCGTTAATGAGCGATTAAGATTTTTAATTTTGTAATAATTTTACAGCAGAAACATTGATATTTTCAATTAAAAAGCATATTTTTGTAAGTGGTTCTTAAATGGATTTTAGGACCACTAACAATAACAATTACAACATTTCGATAGTTTGCTTTACAATTTCTTAACTTTTATATACTTATTTTGGATTTCCATAATTATAAATATTTATATGCACCCTTGTTGAAATCTATTACATTTTAGTGCCCACTGTACGACGCGTCGTCAGGGAAGCTGCTTGACTCATATAAATTAGTTTCAATGGAGTTTAATTTCCGTTAACGTCTGCAGCATGTGATTTCATTAGTTCGAGCAACATCGATATTCCATTTGGTTGTCCTTCAACTCAGATTTGAAGGGACTTTAAGGCTGATACTGCGTTAGTCGGTCAGTTGGCCTGCCTTAAAGTTATAAGCAGACCCAAATAAGCGCATTGACCTCATAAATAACACACAATTACACACACACACACATAAACACACACACACACAAACAGTTAAGTTCAGTTAAGATGCAATTCGGCTCAGCCGCTGGCTGTGGCAATGGCAATGGCAATGGCAATGGCGGCTCTTCATGCCACTTGGTGGTGGCATTTCCAGACACTTGCACTTTCTCCGCACGCTTAATGGACAATTAACCTTGATTCCCGACAGTGGCTGCCACTGACTGCGGTCCGTTGCTGACCTTGCACCACAAATGCGAGCCAGCCAGCCAGGCCGTGACGCAACTGCAACAATTATTGCATTTTATAACTGGCAACTGCAGTTTGGTTCTTATGCATTATTGCACTCACACACGCCAGCATCGCAGCGGCGCTGGGCAATTAGTGTGCCACCAAGCCACCACCAGCACCACCTGATGATGCAATTGCTGAAATTCCTAATGCTCAACGGTCAGCGACTCCACTGGAGGGTGTGGGAATCACAATGCACACGTTTCCACTTGCCATCTTATGGCCTTGTGGCTTGCTGGGACAAGTTAGCATTATTCCAGGGCCACTGGCCTTCTTTGTTGGCCCTGTGCTGATTTCAGGTGTGGTCTAAACAAATCAGTTACTTTCGCTTTTCATGGTCACTTGGGCGCATCTCAGGGATTGCTTATGGTCAACAGCCACAGAAATTAAACCAATTGTCTAAAAATCTATTTCATGGCACTCAATACCTCTCCAGTTGGAAGATATTTAAAAGGGCATCTAAATTTAGCTTGGAGGCTGAGAGATGTACATAAATAGTATAAGATTGTTATGATTTCACTTCACTTGATACAAGAAAAGTCTTAAAACTAGACCAGAAAATAGGATAAATCTATATAATGCATGTTTTCATTTAATATTGAAATTATGTGTGAGATCAACTTGTGCCATAGTATTGAGTATTTTACCTTAATAATGCTTAAGAGACATTTGCAGCTTACATTTAATGAATGTCTATTTAATTACATAATATTATGACCTTAGTTATTCTTAACAAATTACCAATAATGTCCGTGCAACAATGACAACTAATGTTGGAATGAGAGTCTTGGGATTTTGCCACAATGCCGAGATATATAGCCCTCATAATGAAAAATGTAATGAGGCGCATTTATCAAAAATCGTTTGTTTGCACACTGGTGTGCGAGAGGGCATGTATCTTGTATCTTTGTATCTGAAGCGGCACACATAAAAAATAAATATGTATGTGCGAGTATTTGATAATTTTGTGGTGTATCTTGGCCATGAACATGAATCTTTTGGCTCGCTCGCCGAAAACAGCCAAAACAAAAGCGACAAAAAGACCAAACTCAAGTTGCTTTTGGCCTCTTTGTATGCGGCTGGAACTGGGGATCATCTTCAAGTTTTTGACCGACCGTCCGCTGGCCATAAATCTTAGTGTATATTGGACTTTTAGACGATATCAATGAAATTGTATCTCTTTATCCGCATTATAATAATATACGGATGCGAATGCTTCGCGCCCGCCGTCGACTGTCCCAGCAACCAGCTCTGAGCTCTGAGTTCTCAGCTCCAGCTCCAGCTGGTCTGGAGCAGGGGAAACATGGCCCACCTGCCCCTACTCTGCTCTGCTCTGCGCACATTTGCAGATACTTCACGACATTATGGGATATTATTTATACACATATATTTTTGGCATTCTCTCTGCTCCTCTCTAAATACTTACTTATGTATATTTCATTATGGGCCCGGCCGGCCAGGACAACCTAAGGAAAACTGGCTGAAAAATTCACATTTTGATTGCCGACCGTGCGGAGCGGACAAAAGGAATTTCATGTGCGGGTGGCACAAGATAGATTGCCCAGCCTGCATATTTATGTGCGAAATATCGTTGATACAAGCAGCTCCTTATGTTGCGCCACATGGTGGTATGCCCCCGTCGCATCCTTGAGGCAGCAGCAACAGAAAGCGCACAAGAAAAGTTCCATTAGGCGGCCAACCTTCTTTGAGTTGTTATGCCCTTGCAGTGGGCATTGTAACATTGCTACGATATATGTAAGGATCCCATAATGTAAACATGTATGTATTCTTGATCGGTATCAACAGTCGGGTGGATAATCAAGGTCTTCACTCTATGCTTTTTAGTTGGCATAGGCTCAATTGAACAAACTTTTGTGTGTCTTATTCAAAATCTGGTCGCTACAGATATAACAGAGAATAATGAGACGTGCTTACCTCTCTAAAACTGTTGTTTCAAATAATAATCATAACCTACTTACCTCATAAGGTGGCAGCGTTTCTTAAATATTTTATCATCGCTTTTATTTTAATTTCCAAGTCCTTTAATTTTTTCAATTGGCTTTATTATTGGATCTTGCTTCTGCTTTTTTGGCTTTGCCTCTGCGTTGAGGATGAAGACACCTTGTTTTGCAATAAAAATCTAAATATTTATACTCTTTTTGTAAATTTTTTATGATTTACTTGGCTTCTATCGGTTAATACGTATAGTATACAGAAGATATTTACAATCAAAGCACTGGGGTCCCTCAGGGCTAAGATCAACTCGAATGTTAATACTGATCTAAAATATATATCTTGCACTTGCACCGTGTTTGTACCTCCTCGACCCGGACAAAACTTTCAGGATATATACGGATATCCAAACTTGGGCTGCTCCTGGCGACCATGCGTACTTATCGATAATGATCATATCGTGAGATTTGTGATCAGTTATGACTGCCGATTATCATAATTTAGTAACTCTTATTACTGATCTGCTAAAGGATCAAATTTAATTATAATATCAGCGAGAGTATTTAATCTTCGGCATCCTTTTCTCTACTTTCTTGTATTTTTCCCGGAGGGTCCACGGGTCTTGAGGCTCGCTGCGGTAACGGGGCCAGCTGGGGATGATGCAGCCACTCAACCACCCCACTCTCGCCCCGCCGTCGCCCACTCATTGTCAGTGGTGGCAGTGGCAGAGGCAGCGGCAGCAACAACAATTGACGACACCCAGAATCACAAATCATATAGATAAGAGCACACAAAGGAATTTATTTCTATTTTGGCATTTTTCGGTCTCTCATTTTGCTTGTAATTTTTTTCATCTGCTGCTGCTGCTGTTTTGTTGTTGTTCTTGTTGTTGTTTTGTATGTCCTCCTCCATCGATATTTTCGGCTATTTTCACCCCAAAGTTATTGCGTTTTAGATTTTTTCCTTGGCTTCCTACCGCCTTGGGCCGCCGCGCCTGCTTCAAGTTGGCGAAACCTCGAAACGGTGCGGGACGAGCAGGAGACCCTTGGACGGGGGTCGGGCACGCACCGGAAGCGCCGATAGCGCCATGTGTCGAGTGCGTGCGTGCGTGTCCAGGGAGAGGCACTGGCGGAGGTAGAGTATGTGTGTGTGTGTGTGTGTGTGTGTGTGTGTGGGTGTGCATGTTAGTGGCGCCGTAGGGTGTTGCCACATCGTATTTCACCACCCAGCAAGCCCACCCCTGCCCCACTCTGCACAGCCCCAACCACCCGACCATCCAAGTTGTAGGCGTTCCGCTTCTTTCATTTTAATGGCGCACACGCATTTGCTTTCGATACAATAGATACGAGCACACACACTCTCACACACCCACACTCGCACATACACTCACATAACTATAGATGGGCGTAGTCGTATTTTATTTTCAGTCTCTTAGTGGCTTTAATATTTTTCATAATCATATCATTAGGTGCACCCAATGGGCATGCCTCACTTTTCAATTCATTTCCGATAAGATAACAAACAAATAAAATATATTAACACCACAATTAAAGAGGCTGTCTTTCAATAAATGCATGAAATGATGCACGTGAGTTCTATAAAATAAATCTGTATTATAAATGTACTCTTTATGACAAATAATTATAGTCTCATTCTTTTTTTTTAATATATATATTTAACCTACTTTGCCATTGATTTCATTGAGACTTAAGTCCGAGCATAGTTAGAAAATTGTGGGAATCTATTGGAAATTCTCAGCATATTTACTCTTCTGGATACCGCCCCAAGACCGCATAAATGAAAATACTTCCGCAGATTACCCAAAATGATCAATTCCACACTGTTCTCATGAACTTTGTCTCTTTTCATGTAAGTAGTGGAAGAGATATTATTAAATTTAGTCAGCAGGATAGTAGGGGCCGCGCTTTGAGCAAGAAAAATCCAATTGTGATCCATCAGCTACCGACATACAACAAAAATGCATTTTGAATGTCTGTACGTAAAGTACGTAAACATGGTCTGGTATTACCCTCAACATGTTCAACAATCGGCTTATTGAGGGAAGAGTTTGACGACGACATTATCTCCAGATAAAGACTTACTGCTTGTCCCCAATATGGCTTGATCTGACACCGTTGGAATACTTTCTGTGGGATAAAAGTTGCTGGTGTTTATGGAAAAAGCATTTATTCAAATTAATTTATTCCTCTAAAAAACTTCCTTTGTGTACATAAATTCTTCTATATATATCTTAGAATTAATGTAATAAAAATCAGTAAAATATAGGTGTGAAATATTTTGAATGGAAATCTAGATTCCAGATACATGCCAGATTCCCAGGATACATATACGTAAATGTCACGTCTATGATGTCTGGTGTAATTCATTCCGGTTGTTCTCAATGGATTTGTGTGATTCGTGTTATGGAAACACATCACTTTGGATTACTCGGACGTTGTCAACGTGAATTTGTGCCCATAATGCCATTGTTTGAAGTCCAATGTAATATAGCCAAACGAACTTCATCAAAATTGTTGACGTTGGCACTCTACATCAGCAACGCCCCTGCCACGCCCACTGTGGGCAATACACGAAGTAACCAATTGATGTTAGCTTTAGCTCAGCTCAAAGGCAAATTATGATAAACGACCATTAAAATGTTGTCATATGTACACATGTGTCGACTGTCTCTTATTGTTGTTCCTGCTGCTGTTGTTGCGGTTGTTGTTGTTTTTGCTGGTCGCGGCAGCTACCGTGCGGCGTCCGTGGGCGCTTTATTTATTGACTCACCTGATCAACTTGACTGATTATTCGTATACATGCACGGTCGGGCACTAAAGCAACAACCACAACAGTCAGAAAGAACAACAGCAACTTGAACTTCATTCAGAACAATTGCAGAAACGTACGACAAAATGAAATAATAAAACACACGATTCGCCTGAGTACCCTTTCCTAAATACAGCAGTGCACACAAGCCATATTAAATAAAACAAACCTGCAACAATTAAAATTATAACAAGAAAGGACAGCTATCGAAGATAGTGCCGAAGCCTTTTTATACATAAGCTCATTTTCGACCGATTGTTCCCATGGAAGATTTATGATAGAATGGTCCGATTTTAGCAAGTTTAGTCAACATCTAAGAAGTACGAAACTGGCTAAGTTAGCTCTAAGGCGGAGAGGGAGTTTGTATAGACGAACTGACGGCAGGATGGATAGACGATGATGCTTATTAAGAACATACTATAGTGTTGTTACATACGAGATATGTGAGATTTTTTAACTTATACAAATATTTTGATTCTTTTTTTCTATAAATAAAAATTGCTTCATAATTTTCTACAACATAAATATTATTTTTTAGACTGTTGAATATCAAAGCTTAATAAAATACTGCAGTATTAAAAACGTTCACAATTGAGTTTTATTATCTGGGGAAAAAATAGAAAAATAAAAAAATAGAAAAATTGAAAAAATAAAAGTAGGACGTTAATTTTCATTTCAGAGCAAAATATAAAAAAAAGTTAATTTATATAATACTATCGAATCGATGAGCAGTGGGATGCGCTGAAAAAGTCAAGGCAATAATTTTTATTTATTAGCGAAATTTTATATTTAAAATGCTGGTTTTATTTTGGAAAAAACAAGAAAGAACGGCTATCTTCGGAGTGCGAAGCTATATACCCAAAACTTCAGTTTTTTCTGATTGCTCTAGGAGACCCATGTGGTCCGATTTTGACCAAGTTATAGGAAACTATTTGAAGTATTATAAAACTCTCACTTAGTTTGTATGTACTGCCTGCAGCAAAAAGAAGGGTCTGTGTCAAGTTTCATTACGATAGCTTTAAAACTGAGAGACCAATTCGCATAGAAACGGACGGACAGACGGACATCGCTATATCGACTCGGCTATTCATGCTGATTCAAAATATATATACTTTGTTGGGTCAAAAACGACTCCTTCAGTCCATTACACATTTCGAGACAAAATTGTAATACCCTGCTAGGGTATAATGAGAAATAAATCTCAAAGTAACTACAAAATCGAATTCAAAATGATTTATAAATGTCGTAATAATTAAACTAAATGAAATAAATTTATATGGGTGTCATTTTAAGGATGTCAGTCTGAGAAATTGATTATTGTGCCGGAGAATACAGTAAAATTATGGTATTTGAAGAAGTATGAAAGCTTTAGAATAATATTTAAAAAGTTTAATTTGAGACGAATTCAAGAATTCGGTTTTAAAAGCATACTTGTATCAGCGAGGTGCGCTGAAAAAGTACGTGCTAACTGCATCTCAAGGGCTCAAATACGGGATGCTGAGTCGAATCCAGGGTGGCAATTCAGAAATTAAATGGCAAGCAACTCGAAAACACGGATAACTGAAATTCCATCGGAATTCAATTGGCACAAGAAATATATAGATGATAGGGAGATTTCAATAAAAACAAGGCTTATAAATAAATATATGAAAGAGCAGAACAAACACAAAATATAAGAGAAATGTAGTCTGTTCTCGTTGAACAGACGAAAGTGACTGAGCGCAACTGAAAGAAAATGGAAAGTGGATTTTATAAGTCCTCAAAGTAGATTAATGTAAACAAAGATACAAGAAATTTTTAATAACTATTTATAATTATAAGTAATGTGAAATATTGTGACCGTTTCTATTCTATTATTACTAACAAAACAGATGCATGGGCTATCAAATATCAAAGCTAGTACCTCTAAAAGATTATTTTAAATTTTGGCAGCACACTGGGCTTTAGAAATATATAACTTGTATAATTAGAGTATGGAACAGTTAGAAAAAAACCGTGACGTAAACAACTTTTGTTTTCTCGCTGGCATTTGAAATTGTGTCTTACAAAGAGCAGCTAAAAGCTGGGAACTGGCAGAAGGATGCAGGTCCAGGGAAGGCTCCATTCGAAAGGCAAAATCGAAGCGACATGCGAAACAATTCAAAGTTTCACGTCGTAAATTTGGCGAGCGACTTCATCGATCACTTTTGGGCTGTTGCTGTTGCTGCTGCAGGTTGACTTATTTACCCGATTGCCGGGCCCCTGCCCGTATCCGGGCCGAGGACGAGGACGAGGACGAGACAGGCTGGGTCCCAGGTTGCAGGTCCCGCGTACCGGGTCCACCGGCTGAACGGCACGCGCGTCTTGTTTTTCTGAATGTCGCTGTGTCTGATGTTGTTGTAGTTGTTGCTGAAGCGGAAATGGAGAGCGAGGGTGCCCGTTGGCGGCATGTGAAAATATTTTCCAAGGTGAACGCCACCAAAAAGGACAAACCCAGCACGAAACGAGGCACATCCACAGGAACACGATTCCAGCTGAGCCCCCGCCACAGCACCTTTCCGTTCCCATTTCCATTCTTGGGGCCCAATTGAATGATTTAGGGGCGCACAGTTGTCAAAGAGCAGCGATGCGTACGGGTCTACAGCCGTAGACCTGTGGGCATGGCTTTGGTCCTGCCAGTTCTGTGCCAGCCAGGTATCCGCATCCATGTGGTTACAACGCGTTGCATCGTCGGTGGGGCGCCAAGTATGCTTTTAAAACCGATTCATCCGCTCCTCTGATATTTATTGCAGCACATAATTGAGTGTAAAATTGTTCGAAAAATAAACTTAAAAACATCTGCCAAACTCTGGATAAAGTATAAAGCACTTTCAAATTATCAGTGTCAAGTAGTCATAGTAGTCATCTCTCCTTTGATTTCCAATTCGATGATCTGTAGCAGAATTGTAGTCCATTTTATTTTATTTATTTACAAAGCCAAAACAGCGCTGCCTACATAGGTTCATAAGAAATCTAACGAAATTACATTTGAAATGTTCGGATAATGGAATAATACAAAAGACTTCCACGATCGACAAGCGACAAGTGTCACCAAAACCAAGCAATGAAAATATCATTAATAAGCAAATGCTTGAAATTGAAATATTTTTTATTGTTTTTTTTTTATTATTTGAGTGAATATTTTTACTCAGCAACCAATTGGGAATATAAATCGCAGTTTTAAGTGATCAAAAATATTTTTATAAATTATAAATTAAAGGTGTAGCTGGGATTCGAACTCTGAGCTAGCATTCTATCAGTTAGGCTATTTTAAATATCCAAATAAGTCACTTCAAGAAGTATTAATAGCTGTTCAGCTTGATATCTTATCATAATAAACGAATATAATAAAGATCATTGTAGATTTTTCCAGATTAAACAGGTGGAAAAGAAGCCGGAATTAAAAAAAAATATCTAGAACTACAACAATTAAAATTAGTTGCGAGTTCATAAAAGTATGAAGAAAGAACATCATTTGTACTAACTTTCTAATGATAGATATTTTTTTACCGGATTAACTATGTGAAAGATCGTGGAATATTAAATATGTGAAACTAAAAGTCTTAAAAATCATGAAATTTCTTGAAAATAAAATGAGATCCAAACTTTTCAATAAAATGTTATATCGAATATAGTTTTTTGGAGTAATATATCGGGTCTAAAGGAACTCATTCAATTTGTTGCGTAGTGTAATGCTAGAACACATGAAATGATCCGCCTCAAATTCATATCCAAGTGGAAACGGCACCCAACTTTGTCCGCAACATGCGAAAATGACCATAAATGTTTTAGCCGCTGTCTTTCTCCTCATGCATAGCGGACAGCGAAATGCCAAATGATTCTCCAGTGAGAGAGAAGCCGTCGGGCAGGGTCCCAATATGCCAACGTTAACGCCGACGACGCTGCTAACGTCGGCGTCGGCAGCGACGCAAACGAAGCGGTCTGTAGGACCGTTTGCGAGACTGCTGCGTAAATTTATGTGAGAAATCTCATTGAAAAGAGCAACGCGGCTGCTCACGACACAATAAAGCAAAATAATGGCACATTCGTCACACTTAACGCGGCCGCATGTTGCCATCCTTGTTGCTCTCGCGCGCTAGAGCTCCTGCGCACTCGCTTCCACACAGCGCACAGTCATCGCAGTCAGCGGCGTCATCCATCTTGGAGGCGAGTGTTGGTGTTGCTCTCCGGCAGGCGGTCGAGCAAGCGACAGGCGAGAATGCTTTATGAGCGCGCGCTGCAGCGGCTCCTCCCTGTTTGCGACGCGTTGCCAATTGGTGGCGGCGACGCCGGCGACGGCAGAGGCAGTGGCTGTGGCAGTCGCTGCGGCAGTGGCAGCGCAAAGTTGGCCAAGTTTTGTTTGGAGCTGTATTTAGTGTATGGTGTCGGGTGGAGCTGCGGGGGCCCTTTACCAGCAGCATGTTGCACGTGGTGCGTGGTGTTGTAGCCAGAGCAGCTGCTTCTCCGCCTCTTCTGCCTCCTCTTCTTCTGCTAAGTTGCTGATCTCATGCTCTCTCACGCTCTGTGCGGCCAACAGATGTGCTAACCGCAAGAGCGCAGCCATTCGAACAGAGAGCGAGCAAGAGCGAGATGCTGAGCCATGGCGCTCATTTGGGGTGGTTCTGCCTGGTGCGTGTGAGTGTGTGCGTGTGTGAGTGCGTGTGTTTCTGTTTTGGTGAGATGGTACGCCATGATTGTTCTGCCGTCGGCAAATGAAGACTCCAGATATCCGGCAGCCATAACTTTTCACTGAACATTGCTCGACTTTTGAAACTTTACACAATCAAAGAAGTTTTTAATCAGATATTTTTAATATTGATCAATGATTTTTCTTTTGTTCAGTGTTTTTTGAATATAATATTTTATATGGATAAGTACTACTCCTGGAGACTTGAGGAATTTTTTTTTTTGTACATTTCCTATCTTCGTGGCAGCAACTTCTCTTTATTTATTTATACCCAAAAGGGTGCGCTCGATAGAGTCTACTAATTAAAACCAAGTGTCACTCTTCCGAATGTGTTCGCTCTTACGATCGTCAAAGAAAATAAGTTTAAAATAGATTAAGTATAAATATGGTTAAAATACTTTTATGCAAAAAGAAACCTTTGCGTAAAATATATCAAAGGGGTTCGATCTTACTAGTTCTTCATAAGAATCCAGTACTTACACTTTCCCGCGTGCACACTGTCTTAAAACTTAAAACTACTCTTATAAAATCTACCAAGCATTAGGCCTTTCCAAATGAAAACTACTAAAAAAAGATTGTTATGAATTAAACACATTAGTTATATCAAGAATTAATTAAGGTATTATATTTAGCCCGACAGATGAAATATGCTTAGAATTTCTTACAGTTTAACTGAACCGTGTATAACTGGAAATTGAATACATATTTCTGTGAGTAAGTAGTTTCACTCTTAACCAAGAACTTTGGAGGGAAAATAATATTATCAGGGGATCTGAGAGGTCAAGTAAAAATAATATTAGTTAAAAATATTGCATTTTTAATCCGTATACCAAATTTGCTGACAATTGCTTTATTATTGCCTTACATTCGGAATGTTTATTCAAAGGGAAGGTCCAGCTGACAGTCGACAATTCCTTTGGGATATACTTAAGTCAATTGAAACGCATCGATAACGATCAATTAAATTCTAGATTCGAATGAAATATTCAATGGAAAATACAAAAATAAAAAAACATACCAAACTCAAATCAAATTCTAGCCAAAAAGACGCAATCCTAGTGAGGAATCTGGCTAAGAGGCAAGCTTGAAGCACTAGCCAGCCGCAGCTCAGGCAACCAAAAGCCGCAAGTGGCCGCTGTGCGAATGTGAGATACAAACACAACTGGCCGTGCCACAGACGGTGGAAGCTCTCGCAAACGTAAATTTCGCACTCATTCACTCATACACTCGAACTCACACACACACACACTCACTCGCTCAACTTTGGCACTCTGGCAACGAGCGCAAATTGCGAGCAGAAGATACATTTTTGTTGCTGGTTCGTACTGACTGCAGATACTTTATGGCCGACGCCGACGCTGACGCTTAATGCTACGTAAGCGTTTACGCTGGCGCTGGCGCCGACTGCGACGGCAACGGCGACAGCAACGTCGACGCCACGCAGCGACAGAGGTAGCATAAATAACATGGGCAGCGCTGCAGCTGCGGCTGCGGCTGCGGTTCTCTCTCGCGCTCTGCCGGCGCGTGAGTTTCTTATAAGATTATTTATATACTGTTTTTGGGGGCAGTGCGACGCAGCCGGCGCTGGCTGCGCAGTCGGCAGCTGGCGCGTCGCTTCTGGATTAATAAGGAGTTCTCGCTTGGATTTTCACATGTACGAGTATATGCTTTGAATTGAATGCTTTATGGGTTTAGTTTGATAGAAGTCGTAAAGAAATCAACATCACACAACACAATACGCAGCCGTGTAGCGTAGTGTAAGCCGTGTATGCCACACGTTGCCCATCGTCATCGTCATCGTCGTTGTCGTTGTCGTTGTTGTCGTCGTCTTTCTTGTTGTCATAGTTATTGTTGTTGTTCTGGTTGTTCTGGTTGTCGGCGTTGGGGGCATCTTTGCCAGCAGCAGCAGCAGCAGCAGCAGAAGCAGCGGCATCTTTTGGGCCTGTTTGCCCCAAAACTATTCGGTCGCCTACGGTCGTCGTGGTCAGCTCGTCGCAACGCCTGCCCGCCTGCCCGCCCGCCCGCCAGCCCGCCAGCCTCGCCGCGGCCAATTGACAGCTCGTAAAAACCGTAAAAATCATAAAAATAATCATAACAATAATCGTAAAAAATTAGAACCGCTCTCAGCAGTCGCACATTGGCCACAGCCAGACGCAGACAAATTCCGCAACCAATTTTGGTAACAGAAGAAACGCGCGCGATTCTCCATCTTCTGCAGAGTTTTTTATGATGTTTGCTAACGTTGTAGATACTTAGTAGCCCATTAACGCCCAATACGCCCACACACAACGTCTACATCTACGTCTACGTCTGGCAGGTGTCTACTTGGCTCCCCAGCAAATTGTGCAATAAGTGAATTTGTGAAAATACACTCGTTACACTCAATTACAAATCAAAGTGTTTCGCGGTTCGCGATTCGCGCCCAATGTGATTCTTGGAGCGAGTGAACGAGTTGAGTTCTTAACATTTCTAGTCCCAAAGCAAGCAATATTTACACAAACGCAGCAGACAGCCAAATAAAAAGAAAGTGCAGTATACCAAGTAGCTAAAAACAAAACAAAACAACAACAACAACAACAAAAAGAATAACAAAATAATAAAAATAATCAAATAAAGTTTCCGTGAAAAGTTTTGCGCACGTGCAGAACTGCAAGTTGAATTTATAAGCCAGAGGATTCGAGGATTTGCAGAGTCAAATTGGATTTAAACGGTGAGTTGCACTACGAATTGAAGTAGCCGCATTTTGTGGCACACAAATTCAACACTTCATAATTCAAATGTTAGCCAGGACCGTGCGAGGACATCACTCAACTGCAAACTGTTGACAGGCTTATTAGACATTTGCATACATTTTGAGAGCTAGTTGCCGGAGCTAGATCCAGGAGCGGGAACTAGCAGCGGGAACCAGCAACTGAAGCTGGCCACGAGTAATGGCCGCTTTGAACTTGGAATCGTTTTGAATTATTGCACATATCCTGGGCAACATAGTTTCACTTCCGCATGCGGCAGCCATTTCTGAGTGTGTGAGTGCACACACACACACACACAGGCACACACTCACTCACACACACACACACAGACAAGCTGCCTTTGCATAGAAAATTTATGCGGCCATTGTTGCGGCGCATTGTCCTTGTTGTTGTTGTTGTTGTTGTTGCAATTGTCCTAGTTGTCTGGCTCCTGCATATTTGTCGCACTCTCTGTCTGCTGTACTCTCTCCCGCTCTCTCCCCTTCTAGCTCTTAGTCTACCCGTCTCACTTGCTCATTGCACTTGCGCTCAGATTTATTTCATTTCATATTTAAAGTGCATTTTTTATACACATAATAAATATTTATTTATTTGATTCGCTGTTGATTTGTTCAATAAGCTTTAATGAACACTGCGGCCTCTGCTTTATTTGCTGTTAACGCATTTGTACTCCATAAACCAGCCAGTCCATTTTGTTTTGCCAATTTTTGTCATCGTGATGATATTATATTCTCATAATTTATCGATTTAATCAGCTGGAAATGTTTCAGTGCTGACAAAATCATAAACTCGGTTTATGTTTCTCTTTCTGTTTGCACTGCAAAAAGTTCATGATTTATGACTGAGAAACGACGCCACAGACTGGACTCAAATTGTACATTGATGCAGCTCGTATTGTCATCAGTTTCAGCCCAGTTAGTAGAAAAGTATTCGCTTAGCTATCAGGATTGACTAGACTTACTGCTCACTCTATTATATTTATTCTAATATTGTACAAAATATATAAAAAAAAGACACAAATACGAATCTCTTACCTTTCTATACTTAAAATCTCTTATTAATATCTAATAATAAGTAAGCTACCTATGCTCCCTGGTACCTTTTTCTATGTATATTGATGTAAATTAAGTTTATCATTTATCTGTATCATTTCACAGTTAAAACAAATATCTTAACCGACTAATGCTCATATGATCTCCATGTTCACATACATTATTTAGTGAACATCTTATAAAGAGTATAGTTTCTACAATTCTATTGGCGCGTCAGTTGGTAGCAAAATGGGTGTGGATACGAGTGGTGAGCGAGGGCGGCCGAATTCACTCGACCGGACCCGTCTAAAGCCCGTCCGAATGACAAGCGGACGGCTAAAAGAATATTGACGCGTAATGCAACCGCCCCACCAGGGAACAGGCGTCGGAGGAGGACTTTGCTAAGATCCAACAGGATCTGGAGTGGGCAAAGGCCGTCCTACCAAATTTTAAACTGGAGGATACCGCGCAGCACACCGCTACCAAACGGAATCGCTCCATGGAGGAGCCAAGCACAATGGCAAAGAGAGTGCGAACCCAGGCTCCGTTGTCGAGGTCCTTCGCGGAGGTGGCGAAGGACAAGATCCTTATTGGGGTCATCGACAAGAATTGTCAGGAAGGGCGCATCCCACGACACCAGTGGCGTTGGGTGCAGGTGGCTCTAGCGCCATCTGCCTCACCATGCTGCGCGAAAACCCAGGCCCACCACCGGCTTGCGAGGATGCTGGCTGGTTCCAAGGGACCATCAAGCTGATCGCTTGCGGGGACGAAAGGTCGGCGCAGCTCTACAAGGCTGCTGTTGAGAAACTTGGGGAGGTTTACCCCGGCGCGAAACTTGCGGCAGTGGATGCAAAAGACATCCCCTCGAGACCCAGAGCAAGGGCTTGGCTACCGTGCGAACCCTCGGAGCCTAATGACATATTGGAGATGGTCAGGCTGTGCAATCCGGACATGCCTGCGTCCAACTGGAGGGTTCTCAAGATAGAGAAGACAAACCGTGCCTCCATGCAGGTTGTCTTCCAGATAGACAACGAGAGCTTGGTACATCTGGAGAGAAAGAGCGGTAGCATCTGCTACTCGTTCGGGAAGGTTGGCGTGAAGGTGTACAAATCCGACGCCGGTGCGCAGGCGGACCTGGCCAGCTGCGTCGAGGCAGAGTCGGTGGACCCACCGAGCGAGGCCGAGGAGATGGAGGCCGAAGATGCTGTCCCTCAGGGCAGTATCGACGGCTACGTCTCCCTCGGGCTCGGACTACGGTGGGTCACTGGGCCTGCTGTATTCTGAAAGAGAGCTCCTAGGCGAGACATCAGCCGACGAAGCGGATAGGACGATCACGGAGAGGATGCTGCCCTACTTGATGCAGATACTCCAAATAAATCTGCATCACAGTAGGGCAGCCGCCGCTGCGCTTCGCTGCGCCTAGCACCTGGCGTGGTGGATGTGGTGATGGTCCAAGAGCCATGGATCGCTGCTGACAGGGTCTGTGGCTTGAGGACTCCAAAATATACCCTATTTTACAGCTCCGGTAAGGGCAAAATAAGAACTTGCTTACAACTTGCTGGCTGTACACAGCAGTCATCCGACCCATCCTACTTTATGGAGTGCTAGTGTGGTGGCCCGCACTTGATCTACCATCCAACCTCAAAACAATCCATAAAGTTCAAAGAAGTGCAGAAATCTGCATCAGCGGTGCCCTACGCACCACTCCAACCGAAGCCCTGAACATCATGCTTCATCTAATACCGCTGGATCTACTAAGAATCTGAGCAAGAATTAGCAGAAACTCAGCCATTAGACTCAGGGAATCCAACAACTGGACGACAGGCACCACGGGGCATACCGTGGTTCTTAAGTCCATACCTCGGATTCCCCCTTTACAGACTATTGCACACCTAAACTGACTTTCGACAAGTTATACAGAGTGTGCATTCCTAGCCGTTAGACTGGGAAAGCCGGTTCAACATGTACCAGGCTCGATCAGAATCCTTCACCGATGGCTCGAAGCTGGAAGAACGTGTGGGCGGCGGTGTATATTCCCGATTTAGGAATCAGAACCAGTTTCCGTCTTCCCGACCACTGGAGCGTGTATCAGGCAGAGGTGAGGGCCATCCAGGAAGCCACCCTCTGCCTGCGCTCGCTTAACATCAGTGCAGGGAATATCTACATCTACTCAGACAGTCGAAGCCGCCTTAAAGGCGCTTGATTCTGCACCAACAACGCAGTCTCACCTCACTGAGTGTCGCCAATCTCTAAACGAGATAGCCCAACAGCTCGGGTCCCCGTCCTGGACACCGTAATATAGAAGGAAACGAATTGGCAGATGAACTGGCCAGGCAAGGCACCAACGATATACTCCTCGCTAGAGGAGCAGCGTCGGCATGCCTCTGTCCACATTCAGGCTGCTTAGCAGGAGTACACCAGGCGTCTAACCGCCGAACGCTGGAGTAATCTCACTACATGCACGGTCTCCAAACTCACTGGGCCTACCCTTGACACAAACGCACATCTGCTTTGATCAACATAGGAGATCCCACATCTCGATAATAATAGGGGCTCTCACAGGCCACTGCCTTATAGGGACTCACGCTAACAGACTGGGAGTACCACACCATGACTTTTGCAGAAGTTGTGGTATTGTAGAAGAAATGAGAGCGTAGAACATCTGCTCTGTCACTGTCCTGCACTCAGCAGGAGAAGGTTCACACGCACTTGGGACACTACAGTTTTGATACACTATCGGACGTATCCGAGGTTGGGATTTACAGTATCCTTAGATTCTTGAAATCATCAAATTGGTTTAAGGGGGAATAAAAGACATTATGTGGTATCACAAGGGGCCAATTCCTGCATCAAGTGTGGAGTGGTCTCTGCTCAGCCACCGCAACCTAACCTAACCTAACCTATCTTTCTAGTTTAATGTCTTAATGTAAATGAGCGTATATTAATTAATGTGTTTCATAAAAATTGGAATAATAATTAAAAATATGTAAATATATATATTTAAAGTACATGGGCACCGATTGAAATTATATTTACAGATTTTCTTAAAAAAATCATAGATTAGAACCACGGTAACCCACGCTAGCTCAAGACAATCTAAGAAACGAGATTGTATTTGGCTTGCTCCTTTTTACTCCCTGTACCCATAAAATGGGTAAAAAGGGGGTATTACATCAATGTATGTAACAGACAGAAGGAGACATCTCCGACCCTATAAAGTATATATATTCTGGATCGTATCAAAAGAGATTTCGATTTGGCCATGTCCGTCTGTCTGTCCGTCTGTCCGTCTGTCCGTCTGTCCGTCTGTCCGTCTGTCCGTATGAACGCGTCGATCTCAGCAACTACAAGAGCTAGAGACACCAAATTTGAAATGTAGGTTCCCGTATAGCATACGCAGATCAAGTTTGTTTCATATTTCAGATATCTCCCCCGTTCCCCCCAAATCGATTAAACCGTTTTACAGGAACAATTTTCAAGATATAGCTTTAAGATTTAGCATGTACAATACTTTAGTCTCTCTTAATCTACTGTCCAAATTTCAAGTCGATCGGATAATAAACACGGAAGTTATTCACGAAAGAAGATTCAGTGATGCAGCGAGAGGGGGGAAGAAGAAGCACAGCCACCAATTAAAATGCCTCGCTTGCGCTGTCGTTTTTGCCGCCTATGTGCGTGCGTCTTTGTGTGTATGTGTGTGTGTATGTGTAAGTGGACTTAGATGTGATTGAATGTTTTAGACCTGGGTATAGGGAGTTCGTAGTCGGGTATACTCGACTAGAGCATTCTTACTTGTTCATTCAGTCTTTAGTCCAGTTCCCCAGCAAATCTTTGTAATTTAACAAATTAGCTTGTTTTAAATTATTTTATAATATCTCACGAGTTTCAAATACGTTAAATTTTAAGTATAAAATATCATTACATTGCGAGTGAATTGTGTACAAATGTATTATTTGACTCACAAAATATTTCTTTTTTATTCAACAATTTCGATATCTTTATTCCAAATCTCACGAGTCGTATTCAATGAGCAACAACTTCCCCGACTTTGTCGCGACCAAGAGACCTACAATAATGTGTTCATATTTTTAATCAAATTCACACTCTTAGTCATGATTTATTTGTTAAATAATCCGGCATAAAATGGCGACAACTCTTTGTAAAACATTAATCAATGCCGTTGCCCGTGAGAAGATATCCATACTAAGCTACAAAACAAAAAAAAAAACAAACGAAATATTTAACGAAACCGAAAAATATATTCAGAAATCCCGTAAAAACCGAAACAAAGAGCTCTGAAAAAACAATAAACAAAACTTGTTTAGTTAAAACAGATGCCGTGCATTTGAAATTAAAATATTTAAAAAATCATTGATAAATGGCGACATGAATCGGCTAATTAATCAAATGAAAAGCTAATAGAAAAAAATACAAAATGAAAATAAAAATAAAAACGAACAACGAAACCAAACTGAAATTTCACACACATTATATACAAAATCAATGGGTTAGGTTTCAAACGTTTTTTCTCTGATAAAATTGCCAAATTTGTTTTTTTTGTTTAATATATAAAATGGTGGGCTGGATCAACGATAACAGCTTCCTCAATTAGTTCATTTAATACATTTAACAATAGTTTCCAGAGGCCGTTGGGGAAAATCAACGAAAAGGATTAGGCCTCTTTTAAAATCACATAACACTGGGTAAACTATTGACGTTTCGAAAAGTTCTATCCTTAGAAGAATTATCAAAATAATTTTCAATATAATGGCTGTATTTTGGTTTGGTTCATGAACCTGGGCTGAACAAAGACTTAAAAGCAAATATATAATATTTTCAATATATTGATCTTTAATGATCATTCATTCTAGATATCCCAAAATAATTTATAAATTCTCCAAATTTATTTAAGCCAAACTTGCTTTTATAAATAAATGGTTCGGTTCGGGATAAGGCTTAGCTATTTTGTGGATAATTGGTTTGGTTAAAGGTTCGCTATAGAGTGCAACAATAGTGGATACCCGAGATCGAACCATATCGTTTGAAAACCGGATTGTCGCTTTGCTTGAAATACTTTTGGAATTTGACAAAATCTAACAAATCTATCTAACTGAATCTTTTAGTTTTTGTGGAAAAGTATTTATAACCGGAATAAGATATTTGATTGTAGAACTTATTAAAGACCTTTGATTTATTTTATGTTTACGGGCTTTGGCTATTATTGGTTATAGATATGTATATTATTTCTTCCATATTTCAGTTTTTTTTTTTGCCATTAACTATTAAGCCCATTGATGAAGGAGAACATAATCAAACTGTGGGATAATTTAAAGAATTTTCGAGTAGAGCAGAATGGGTTATAACTATTTCACAGTCTTCACCAATGTTTCCCAAGTTCCTTATCCATTCAAGCAAAAACGATTTTGGCCACCGAACTTCAACCGAATTTCCAGCGTTGAATTTTCCACGTTTTTTTTGGTGGCATGCCACTTGTTGTGGTCTTTTTGCTGTGCTATTTAATTTCAGTGCGGATTTTGATGTAGCTGCAGTAAAAAGGACTAAGGACTAAGCAGCCCCCAGTTGCCCAGCTTTGGGTGGCAATTTGCTGTGGCTGCAGTTTGTTTGGCATTTCTCTCCAACTGAGTGTGTGTGTGTGTGTGTGTGTGTGTATCTGAGTGTGTTGTGGGTTTTGCGTTTTTGGAGTTAGCAGTCAGCGCCTCTTGCGAGTGCACTCGAACTGTTTTTGCGGCCCCAGCACGGTGTGGATTCGGATTGAGAGCTGGAGTTGGAGTTGGAGTCAGAGTCGGAGTCAGATTCAGAGTCGGGGTCTGGGTCTGGGTCTGTGCCTGAGCTTGAGCCGCCCAGCGGGGCGCTCTCGCAGTGACATTGCGCCGAGCGGGTGACAATGATTTATGGCAAAGAGATACGCGACAACGAACGCAAAAAGTCAGAAAGTAAAAAATGCAGACAGAGAACGAAAGAGAGGGAGAGAGGCAGAGAAAGAGAGAAAACAGCTGAAAGAAAGTGTGCTATGAAAATGCAGAGTTTTGCCAAACTAACTGGAAAATCCAACTACCTGATCCACTAGTTCTCCACAGGCTAACCTGGCACACCTTGAAGATTGCAAAATTCTCTTTTTTTATGCTCAAAATGTCCTTGAAAATGCAACAACAACAAGAACATCTTAGATGAAAGTGAAAACCTGCTGTGTGATTTGGAATTCATTTTTTCCGGCTTGTCACTTGCAGTTTTCTTGCACATGTCATAAAGCCATAAAGAATTTCCCGAAATATCATTAGCCATTAGGAAGTCACCTGGCGAAGGCCGCTGCTAGCAGTTCTCGGTTCACAGTTCCACTCTCAGTCTCAGGTTATGCAATACTCATTTTCTACGGCCATAAAAATTAATATGCGTCCTTCGCAGTGGCAATTTGGTGCGCGTATCTCAACAAATGCATCTACAAGATACAGCGTTTGACTTTGAACCGATGCGCTGCGGCCTGATGAGCCGCCGGTCCGCCCGTTCGCCCTCCCGCCCGTCCGTCGAGCTGCCCCTGCCGGGCACCGGACATGACTTTTGGCTTGACTTCGCCTCCGTCGCTGTCTGCATCCATTGTGTTTTGAAGGTTACCTGTTTTTACAGTTGGCCATGCTGCTCTTCTTCTTACATATACATGTATATTTTGTTATTTCTTTTTTTTTAGTTTTTCAGCGTTTTGAATTCTCGGCGCGAGGCAGCCTGAAATTATTATTTATGAGTTCGCATTGTTGTCGCCGTTTTGAAAGTGATCTGAATCGCCTGGCCCGGCTCGGATCGTACTCATAGTTGGTCATCTGAAGATACCAGCTTCAGTTTCCCTTGCCTCAGCAACAACAATAACAAGATCAGCCAACGAACGTTGCATTTGTATTTTTACTTTCAGTTGAAAACGAAATTTCATAATAAATCAATTCATTTGTATGCAGTTCAATGTGTCATATGGACATAAATCAATTGGTGCTGTTTAGAATCTCATGTTGTTTGCATTGTGCGAAGGATTTTAATCCACTTGGGAAAACTGGTACGAATACATCATATATGTACTAAGTTAACTGGGGAAATTAATAATCCAAAGCTTCCGATTGTTATTTAAATACGACTTTTTATTTCTAATTATATTAAGTTTCTTGTGCAAATGCAGTAGATCACACTAAAAGTAGTTTGGATTGCAGTCACTATATTTTGGGATCTTAAACACAATCTTTACGTTTCTTATGAAAGCTTAGTAATTGGATCAGTTCATTACCGATTCTGGGTACATTCCGAATAAATTTCGATTGAAATAGCAATAGATTTTCATATTTGAGTGAATATTCAAATAGTTTTTGTTGCACTGGCTCAAAGCTATTACTTTTCAAACTAAATTTCTAATCGATTTTGTATTTTTAAATAGCTAACATTTCCGCACCCGAATGATTTGATCAGGATCGGGAAAGGGCCTGAGTACTTGGCCCCAATTTGATCATTTTACTAGAATCTTATACCTAAAATATTTTAATAAACCAAACGTTAACAGTATAGTTATAGTCTTATAGTTATACCTTCCTTCAAATATATTTCGGATTTATTACAATCTATTAGTTTCAAATCTTTAAATATTTTCAGTACATTTGATTCAGTAAGTTTTATATTTCTGATCTTGATAGTTCGGGCAACTCAAACTTCAATATTTTCTTTCTTTTTTTCCTTTTTCGAGTTTTCAATTATGGTTCCGTGAGAATTGTGCTGCATGTGTGTGTCTGTGTATGTGTGTGTGTGTGTGTGTGTTGCACTCGCAGTCACGCCATAAATCACATTCACTTCTAATATTTCCACAAACACATCACAATGGAGAAAATTTGTGATTTATCTGTGTGAAGAAGTCAATAACTCATAAAAAAGCGACATAAATCTCCGTTAGCCCTGCGAGGCGCTGCAAGAGGCAACAGAACTTCATGCACCCTCCAACAACTGTTCCGAGCTGTTCCGAATTGCATCGCAATTGTCTCAATTTCCAGCGGCGGAACTGTGAGGGACTCGCAGGATGACATGGACGAGATGACGACATATGTTGCATAACATTTGCATACTGGCATCGGAGAGTTCCCGGAAGCCACGGGCGATACGCCGACGGTAGCCGAAGATGTCCAAACAATGACAAATATGAATATCAATATGGAAATATTCTGGAATTTTGAAAACGGACAAATGTCGCGTGCTTTGTTCCTTTTTTTAAGCAATTATCCACGCTCTACATTTGCGAACATTTCAATGACTTTGGGCATTTTCTAGATGTGTATCTTGCAGTACGTCTAGCTTCAAATGTATCTGCTGGCTGCGTTCGACGAATTTCAAACGCACACACCGCTTAACAACAGCGACTTTGACAACAACAAAAAACTCATTGTTCAAACAGCACGAGCTGAAGAATAAAATACAGAATAAAGAACAAAACTGAGTCAAGAAAAGTTCGCGCAAAAAAGCAAACAAAATTTGCAAAGAAGAAGCCGAGAAACGTTGTTTAAAGTTGGGCGGCAAATTTGCAAAACTAAAGGAACAAAAAATATAACAAGCAAAGGCCAAGCGACGATGTTTTTATATATATGTACATGCATATATATAAATATATGTATATATGTCGACATATCTGGTATCTAAGTATCCGTATCTGTATGTGTATCTGTATCTAACTTACTAGCCATGGGCAAGTTGGGCACTTGGCGTGTTTGTATGAGTTTCGCACACAGAAAATACAAAAAAAGAAAAGAAAAAACACAAACAGAAAATACAAAAAACATGAAATAATTCGTTTTGTTGCCGTTGGTCTAAGCAAAAGCCGCAACAGACGGACAAACTACACGAAAATGTGGCTAACACAACTCGCGAAATAAGAAGAAAAAACAATGTCACACATGTCAAAGTTGTCGCAGAATGACACAAATGCGGCTCGGATTGCTCACTAACCGGCCAGGCCCGGCCCGGCCCGACCCCGGCCCTGGCCCCGGCCCCGGACTCGAATTGAGACCCGGACCGTACTCGTAGTTGGACCTGGACCCACGGAGCTGGCCCAGCCACGTTGTCATCATCAGCATTTCGTCTGGCTGGCGGAATCGTGTCAGGCCCCAAAACACGAACCAAGTCCAAAAACTCGCGATGCGCATTTCGTGGAAATTTCACAATTAAAAAGGCAAAAAATCTTAGGAAAGAGTTAACCGGAATATGAGAAATCGTGTCAACGTCAACGTCAACGTCAAGCTCAACCTGAACAAGTTTCTGCTCTGATTTCTGATTTTCTTTGCCAAACTCAAAACGAAACGAACAGAATCAAAGGGCAAAATGATGTGGCCAAAACAACCATTTGTGCCATGTCAGTTGAATTGCTTTTGACTATCGCTGGAGTTCAAATGACGTGCTATTTGATTTGTTTGAGAAAACTGAATTTATTTTCTAGTTTCTATGATAATTTGATATACTTTAAATCAAATGATCTAGATTCTTGAGGGGCAGTAGAAGTAAAGTCATATGTGAGCATTACGGAGACACCAGGCGACTAAAAAGATATCTTCCTGATAGAATTTAAGGAAGATTTAACTGTTTATTGGATTCGCTCGCTGGAGCGCAACCAATCATGATCATTTTAGTTTTGATTTTAACATTTTTTTATTATCCTGAGACAAAAACTTAGAAAATAAAATAATAATAAAATAATTATGTGAGCCTGGAAGACAAGACCCATAGTAAGAGGTATTTGATCAGTTGCATTATTTGGATCACATATTTCATTCGTGAGCGGGCAAAATTGATGAATATTGATTTTCGGATGGACTCTGTCCTAGATCGACTAGGATGAGAATATGTATACTCTATCAGGATCGAGAATATTGCCAAGACCTGTTAAATATATTTGAAAATGTTTCCTTTAACCTTTTCAAGGATGCTCATACGATGCGTTCTTTAATTTTAACCTCGATAATGTTCTAGATTGCTAGAACAACAGATGATCGAATCTTTTCCAATATATCTAGACGTATTCATTGTTCATTACTATTCACATATAATTTATTCGTAAATTAATTAGGAATATTGATTAAGTTGAATTGAAAGTTGAAAGTGATGCTGAACAAAGTGCAGAGTTTAACCAGATGAAGTGACAGACGCCATGCCGGCCAGCATCAAAAGCGGCAACCATAATGCCATTTCCATTCTCCCTGCCGCCTAGGCCATTGCTCGGGTTCGGTGGAGGATGAGACACTGCGAGTGAGAGAGAAAGATACAGAGAGAGAGAGTGAGAGAGAGAGAGAGATGGAGATGAATAGAAGGTTGAAGCGACACAGTAAAGATGGTTGAACAAAAAAATGGACTGAAGTGATGCATTAACCTTTCGAAACAATTTGGTAAAGTTGAAACTTGCGGGTGAGACCCAGAAACCTAATATCAGTACTATTACCAATACCAGGGACAGATCCCTCACACATGTGCGGGACACACACACACACACTGCATGCTGTGAGAAAGAAGAAAGAAGAAGCAGCAGCACAGGGCAATGTCTACGTCGACGACGAACAAAAATTAAAGCCCATTAATCATTTTGACTTATTTCTTTCCTTTTTTCGTCTAAAATTAATCTTGATGCCAAACGTTGCCAGGCAACGCGGCAGCCCGGGCCCAGTCCAAGAGTGGGACAGAGATACTAGGAGTGAGTGAGATGGCACGTGTGCATGTTGTTGTTGTTATTGTTGTTGTTGTGGATTATAAGGGCAGCGCACTGAACACAACAAAAAATATGAAAGCCAGCAAGATGCGGATGCAAAAAGGCAGCCCAACTGGGAATCAGCTTCGAATTCGCATCCAAAATATTCGTGCCGCTCTGCCCTTCCCCTTCCCTTCACCCACTTCCCCTCATGCTCTTCCCCTTTGCCTAAAGCAGCTCGCGTCCAGATTAGCGAGCCGCATCCACGCCGACGTCTCTGGCCCATTGTTTGGCCTCCGCAAATTCCCAAAAATAATTTAAAAAAGATTAAACCGTTACGGCTGCCATTTGCACCACATTGCGTCCACACACACTCACACACACACACGCCCCTTCAGCTTCGACTGGCGTATCGGGCAGGGGCTGAGGCAGGGTACAAGGGCTGGGGGTACAAAGCTCAGGGGAGCGGGGTCTGGCACACATGCCAGGGCAGTGACATTGCGGCCCCCGCAAATGAATTTGAATTTGACCAAATGTCTTGCGAAACTGTCCTTTCATTTTCGTCCTGCCGTCCGCCCTTCCTGCATATGCTGCAAATTTGCCACTGTCTGGCCGGGGGAGGGGCGGACAGCAGTGCTGCTGTCGAGTGCTGTGGTGTGGGTGGGGGGTAGTGCGCCGAGTGGCATACTTAAGGGCGCGTCAGCCGGCAGCAGCGAGAGAGTGAAAACAACAGGGCGGCCATAAAACCGTTTAAATCAAACGGCTGAACAAATTGGTTTCCTTCGAGTCGAGTCGAGTCGAGTCGAGTCGAGTCGAAAGCTTTATGCGCCAGACAGGGGAAGGGGGTAACTTCGGTTTGGGGGTTGGCCAACGCGTCTGAGCGTGGCTCTTCATGAGGTGCTAAGGAGGTGTGCAAAAAGAAAAATAAGTATTAAGAAATAATATAAATATTGGTGGAACAATTGGGTCAATTTATTGCTTGCAATGATTTCTAGATTTGTGGAAATAGTTAAGACTTTTTCTATTAGTCAATATAAATTGAAAAACATATTAAATACCTCTAATAACACTTCAGCTGGTTAGAACGAGGAAAGAATGGCGTAAAATTGAATTGAATTGAAAAATTGAAAGCTTTCATGTGCTTTCAAAGCTTTTAAAGTTCATCACTGAATATGAAGCTTACTCCATATTCAATTGGAGTTTAAGAACAAGTTTATATAGGAACATCCATGAATAAATTGCAGAATTCCTTGTACATTGCTACAAAACGAAATTGCAATGTAACTACTTTCAAATCAGCCTTCAGCTAAAGGACACTTCAGACTGCGAACAAAAGCGAAGCTCGCAAGACACACTGAACACTCAGTGTTGATTTGCATGTAAATTGTCTAAGGAAGTGATAAACGATGGCCAGCCATTTCAATAAAATTCTAATAAAAAGCTACATGCTTATGGATATGCAGATACGACAACACACACAGATACACACACACACTTGCACAACACACTCCCATTTGTGACATGACAGAGAAGATGACAAATTGTCGGACAGGCTGACTGACAGGCGCGACAGCAGCAACAACAACTTCCAGACACTTCAAGCAGCAAGTGCACTGCAATTAGTCAAAGTGGCCAAAGGTACGAGCAATAGCAACAACAACAACAACAGCTTAAACAACAGCCAAGACATTTTGGCCTCAAAACCAATAAAAAAGCTATAAAATTATGAGGAGCCAGCGCGGTAATAAAAGTGTGATAAAATTTTGCTACCAAGTAAGTAAAAAACAGAAAAGACGACGCGACGTTGATCCGCCTATGATGATGTTGGGGCAACGGCTCAGCAATGGGGCTGGCACGAGCACGTAGCTCCACGTTGAACGTTCCACGTGCGACGTGCGTCAACTAGCGGCAATTATGAAGTCCGTGTCCACATCGTGAGGCACTTGCAACGCCGCCGGCGCTCGACCAGACACAGACACAGACTAAGCCAAAGCCAAAGCCAAAAGACATTGGCACCCAAAACGTCAGTTCATTGCGAGGCACCAGCCAGACCGTTTGCGGCAGGTGTTGTCACGGTACTGGGATCGGGGATTGGGGATTGGGGATCGGGTGCAGAACCTGGGCACTGGGTACCCGGCTGTCGTTTGAATCAATAAACTCTGATTAGACACCGGCAAGGGCTCAGGCCAGACCCAAGGAGCAGTGCCCAGACTTATCGGCCGCTGCAAATCGTCTGCCAATGCATCCGCAATAAAAAACCATTTGCTCCTCCGCATTCCAACTAGCCAAAGCCGGCCGCAATTATGCAATCACCAATTGCCAATTGTCGATTGGCAACTGCAATTGGCCAAAAGTGTCGCCACTGCGTCACGTTTTGATTCCACGCCGATTTCAAGGCGGCCACTGGCCATGTGCGTGGGTCAGGGAGCCGAACACTGAGAGGAGCCACCGTACGAGCAAATCGCTGGCCACCGTCCAGAGATTATCAATGCTAATAAGCCAATAAAATGGGAATATGCAGACGGCCTGTTTGTTGGCCCAGCATTCAAGCGAATCTTGGCTGCCTACTCAAAACTCGTATCTGCAATCGTCTAAATCATCTATGAAATGCAAAGATAACTAAATACTTGTTTGTACTTATTTAGCTGCGTGAGCGACCAAATTGCCAAGGGGAGGGTAATACAAATAATTTTAAATTTATTATTTTTAAATTTATATATTTTTAGGAATAATTTTTAAATTTTTAGAAATTTTAAGAATTAAATTAGATGATATTAATAAATTGCTTATTAAGTAGATTTGAAAATCAAATATGCCTTGGAAAATTAATTTAATAATTAAAATAATGACTTTTTTAATAGGAATAAATACAAATAAATAATATTAAAAAAATTTAAAATAAGTTTTTAAATTTTTCTCCTTATAATATTTATTTATGTGGTCGTTATGATCGGCAGCTTCTGATCTTACCCAACCATTTATTGAATTCAATAAAACAGGATCCTTATATTTACAGAGTTGTTAAATGTTAACTAAAGACTAACCTAAAATAAGTGTGGAAGAGAACCAAAAAAAAATATAAATAAAACAGGAATATAAAAAAAAATAGATAAAAATAAAAATATGTACACTATTAGAGGATTCACCTACTTTTGAGGTTTCTGTCGCGGGGTAAATATATAAGTATTATTTGAATCTATAACAAAACATTGTGGGTTGAATACAATATTCAAAAAAGTATTAAAAAAGTTGCATAACTGGAACATAAATGTGGATTTAAATTGGTAATTAACTAGGAACCCCAGATATTTATATTATTTCCGTATATATAAAGACGTCAGCAAAACAGTCATGTACAATGTTAAATTTTAACTTTTGACCAAGATCTTAAGACTTTAAATCGAGTGACAGATACGAAAGATTTCACAATCCCCAACATTATAAATAAATGGTTATTCAATCCATAAACTCATCGTTTTTTGTATACTTATTATTGTTTTTTATTACTTTTAAAGCTTATTATTAGACATTCAGGTCCGAGTTATCCAAACATTACACAAAACAACGTTCAACGTGAGCAAATAAAAAGGCGATATTCAAATGAACTCCCAAGATTTCGTAATCAATCAAATGACAAACGGTAAATTGTGCGTGATAAAAATCAGGTAAAAACGTGTGAGTGAAAGGGGCACTCGGGCGTGTGTGGGGACCATTGGACAGCGGTCAGCGGAGAGAGGACAATTTCTGGCTGAAGCCATTTCATTCAAATGAGATATGCGATATTTTGGCTGTCGCAATTGTTTCCCCTCCACTCTCTTAGCCTTTCGCTGAATGTTGATACGATTATTCGTATGTTTCGCTTGCAAGCGGCAATAAATCTTGTAATCATAATAATTTGTTTCAATGTTAATGCCTTCAAAATATCTGAAAACTCAATAAATAACAAAACTACATGTTCGTGTGTGCTGTTAATGTCATACCATGAGATACTTCATATATCATTCCGTAGCTGCTGCTGCTGCTGCTGCATTGGCCCGGCAAAACCTGAAGCCAGCCCTGCCAGGTAGGTGACTTGTGCCTCGAATGTTTTTTGTTTTCCGTTTTCTCTGCCAGCCACCTTTTGTGACGCAACGGGCCAGAAATGCTGGGCCAAAACTGCAACGCACCGGGTCGGGTATGGGGGCTGTGGCTGGGGCTGGGGCTCTGACTGAGATTGGGGATTTACTTGACTGCAGAACAAATTAATCCAAAATCAGCAAGAGACAAGCAAGAAATGAAGCAAAAGACGACAACGACGACGACGACGACGACAACATGGGGCATGGCCTGGGGCTTGCACAAGTATGGTGCCGCGGGGGCGGTGGGGGCAGACAGACATTGTCGTCGTTGCTTTGAGGCGCGGCCTGCGGCAGATGAAGCTCAAGTGTGAGGCCGGATGACAACACTTGAGGCTCGATATCGATATCGACTCGCCTGCAACACCCAATAACAACGGCGACGACAAGCACACACACGTATCTACACACAAACACACACACACAGACGCAAACAGACACACACATACACACACACCAGCACGGATGGAGGGTATATCCGATGCATCCAATGCTGAATAACTCAATTAATTTCTGTCACCTGATTTATCACCTTTCGTGTATTTTCGGTGTACGTCGCAAACAACTTTTAATTTCAATTTTATTTATTTGCATTTTTATGAAATTCACTCGACGCCCCGCAACAAGTGCAAAGGGGGGCATATGCACAACTACAAGTAGGTGGCCTGTACCCAATGCAATTGCAATTGAGACATTGCCAAGAACGTACCCAATCCCAATCCCAATCCCAATCCCGAACCCATACCCAAACCCAAACCCAGCCAAGCAACGAACTCGTTTTGCGGCCTGCATCGCACTTGAAAATTAAAATGTTTTATCTCTCGGATATGCTGAGGAACATGTTATTAGCGCAGGCTCTTGTAATTTGCATAAAAAGGAGAACCCAGGGCCGGCCTGGGATGGCTGCTATTAAAACATTCCGCTTAACACTTCCTGCGACAAGAACGCACAGCTTCAGACTCGACTGCACAATGGGTTTCAAAAGGAAATACGTAAGCACTTCGAATACTTATGCCCGATATTGACTCTATTCCGATTGAGAGGCCCTCGAGATATCCGAGTTGGGGAGTGGAAATTGAAACTGCTGGAACACAAGTAAAACCTTTATCAGAGCTCCTTAGAGATTTTCAATAAGATTTATTGCGCTCTGGAGAAAAGTAATTTAAATAAATTCAGTTTTAGTTTGCTCTTAAGCGATATTAAATTATGATATTTATTTTAAATCAATGCTGCCCTTATGATAAAAAAAACAAGTCTTGTATTGCGACTCAAGTATTCAAATCAGCTCAAATCAGTTTTATTTTTGCATTCTTTGTAGTTTGAAAAGGCTTTCCTTCAAAAACAAATCACAAATTCCACATAATTCCACATAAATTAAACCAAGAAGACTCTTGTGCCTAATTTAAAACTAAACTAATAAACAGCACATAGTCCAAGATAGAATTTAAATGTTTTTAAGAATGGTGACCTACTTTAAAGAGCGAGAACAAATGTGACAACAAGCTAAAGAAATACGCATGTATATAATATAATTATTTATTTAAAGAAAAAAGATAAATTAGAGCATCAAATCTAGTTAGTATTTATGAAATTTTGCAGAATTTGACATCTCATTTGCCCCACTGTGCGGCAAGGAGGACAACGGCTGCAAGTTTTGGATGTGCCGAGCCTCTAGAACTTTTCAGCGAGGTGAAACTAGTTTCTCAATTAAGCAGCAGGCACAGAAGATTGGCTCACACATACACATAGAGAGAGTGTGTGTGTATATGAGTGTGTGTGTGTGTGTGTGTGCCTAGTCATCAACGACGGACGCACTGCATCCGTCCAATTCGTCAAGGAAGAGTTGCTGCACGCCCAGTTTGGGGCGTTGGACGTGCGATTGGCTGCGGAGTTGCAGACGGAGATATAGAGGGAGAGAGGGAGGTGGAGACGGAGACGGAGACGGAGACGGAGACGCAGATGTCGGATGTCTCGTAGAAAGCATATTTATGGCTGTGGCATGTTATGAATACACCCAAGAGACATTTTTCTTCTTCTCACTCGCGCGTCGCCGCAGTTGCAGCTTCAAGACGACAAGTTGGAAATAAGACAAAATTTGGTACGACTGCAATGGCCAGATACGCATGAAGATGATGGTGCGGCTTGTGGCGGGGCGGTGGCGTTGCACTGGGCGCTTCAAAACGAAAAGGAAATCTAAAAATAAGCTAAACAAAAACAAAATTCAAGGCAAGGCAAGAAAAACGCGTGCAACGTACGGGAAATTCTTGATCAACCATAAATCTTGGCACCAGAGCCATCCATCTATCTCGCTTGGCGCGTTCCGTTCAGCGACAAAGTTGTTTTCTATGTTGGCTATGTTGCAGCTACCCCTCCTCATCCCTCACCCTCACCCCTCTCGCCAACCAACCGCCCGCTCTTGTTGCCAGCCTCTTGTGTTGTTTTTCTACAAAATTTAATTTTCAAAAAATAAAACATTCTTCTTCGCCTGGTTTGGCCTTTATCTTTGTTGTTCTCGTTGTTTTCCTACTGTTGTTGTCTTTTTGGTTTTAGACACAAAGCCACACGAAAACAGGCACGTGTGTGTTTAATTTTAAAGCTAATACCGTATGGTTTTAATTAAAATCAAATGGCTTAAATTCATTACGAATCTCTTCTCTATAATCTCTAATTAAAGTTGAGTATGTTTCAAATTAATTATTATGCTATTGTTAAATTATACATATAACTTACAAATATAAAAATAAACTACATTTTATTATATTTTATTTAGAATCAAACGATCTTTTCGCATTGCATAGTTTTGTTTATTTACAATACCACCTGATTTATTTATTTATTAATATGGATAGTTTAGTATTACCTTTTGGTTTTAATTTGACTGAGTGTTAAATGAATATTTTAAATTTTTATTTGAATATAATCCCACATATTACTTAGTATTTTATTTGATTTGCATTTTGCTGGAATTAAATATGAAAAAAGCAATAAATTTAGTGTTCTTTTTGCTTGTTTCAGCTTAATTGTAACCTAGCTTACACTCAGTTCCAAAACTATCTAATGGCATTCTATTCACAATTTATGTTGAATTTTCACGTCAAGTGAAATGCGCTCTTAATATAAGAGTCCATATAACAAATGTAGTTGCTTCTCAAGTTTTTCATTTGCTTTGAGTTGGAAATATGGCTTAACTTAGAGATTCGCGAGATTAGATATGTTAGATTAGTTATTTACCTTATTTTCTTTTCTTAATGGGTAAGCTGGATAAACTATATAAATCAAATTGCCTTGCTTCTTATGCTTCAAGTATCAAATCAGAAGTCAAGGTAGCAAGAATACAAAGTTTGTTGAGCTTTAAGGTCGAAATTAAGAACTCAAGTTCGTTTCATGTTTTGGCTCGTAATTAATAAATCATGTCAGCGTCAGCCAAAAGGGGGGTGGAATTAAATGTGTCAAATGCAAACACGCAGCCCCCGCACCAGCCTCTTCCCCCACCGCTTTAGCTGCGACTCTGGCTTTTGAGTCCAGGCCGCAGGAGCCAGCGACGGCTCCAAAGGCAGGCCAGGAAATGTCAAGAACGAACTTAACTGAACACGAAAACAAAACGCAGCACTAGAAGGCATTTTCGTGTTTAGTGGCAACTGGAGGCATTCCAAAAGTCACACACACACACACACAGTCAAAATGGGGTGGGGGTAGCGGGTTAGGTAGCTCCAATTGCCGTTTGGGGGTGTGGCCTGGCGCCGCCTCGCACGCACCTAGCCCAAAAATCGCAGATGACGCCGAAAGTTTTAATAAATTAAATTAAAGCTGCGTGAAAATTGCCTTATTTACCTGAAGCCTTCGAGTAAATAATATGCTGAAAGTATATATGATAAATACACACACACACTCACACATACACTCAGAAATTTGGCGAAAATAAAAACAAACAAGGTGCAAGCGGGATGGCAAATATGTGCGAGTGTTTGCCAAAGGAAATGATAAATGGCGTGGTAATATAAAAAATGGGGAAAAACAGCGGGTGGCAGCTAAAAAACAAAAAACAACAACAACAACAACAAAACAACAGCAACAAAACAAACAACCGAGTCGCTTGCTGTGCAGCCAAAAACAAAGAATGAATACGAAAAAAAGAAAGAAAACCAAAGTTGATTTTTCCAACTTTTCTGGTCAGCATAAAAAAGCGAAAGAGAAAAAAACATACATATAAAAATGGGCGCCGCATTCAAAATGAAAATGGTGAAAAAAAATAACAGAAATTTTCTACTTGGAAATATTTTCGGCTGGTTATATTCTGCGTTGTCTATTTCCACTGCGAGAAATCGCATGGCTTTGTGTGTTAGCGGGTTTGTGTTACGCAATGCCCCAACCCCGCCGAGCCCGAACCCTGAGTCCCAAAAACAAACACACCCAGTGACCCTAATTTTGGTCCTCGGAGAAATGTTGTTGCCGCTGGCCCCACACTCTTTTGTTTTAATTTCATTTATGGCTTCCGTTTGCCCAGCTTGGTGACTTTTGTGAGTTTCCCTTGACTTATTTCGCCTGGTACTGGGTCCTGGGTCCTGGGTCTAAGAGTACTAGACCCATTTGGCCTTTGTGTGATTTTCGGCATTTATTCAAATGCGCCAAAAGTTGAGAACTCAATTAATTTCATCAACAACATTTGCGCTTCCAATTGAAGGAAGGTGATATGAGGTAGGTATTATTTTTCCTTGATTACTAGAACCCAATACACTCTGGACTTATAGCATATATCTTCTAGGAATAATTATTTAAAAGAAAAACTTTTTAATAGAAAAAAATGTCAAAATTGAGCAAGACACATTAATCCGTGCTTAGCACTTTCTTAACTTGTTTTTAGGAAACCTACTAGAATGTCATAGAACCCGTTTTTTACCCTGACTTAATCTACTTGTTGGCCCTTTTCTAGTATATGTTTGTGACTCTTTGCGAGAAGCATTTATACTAAATTTCAGCTAAATTAAATTTATATTCAAGCCTGTTTTCAACTGGTTTAAAGAGACTGCGGAAGTTTTCTACTATATTAACAGTTGGGATAAATATTTATTTTGTGCAATTTTGCCAAATTTACTTAAATAGTTTCATGTTGAGTTATAGTTCATTTGGCTGAACTGCAGTTATAGACAGACAAAGATATAATGAAACCTTAGATTAATTGGAAAAATTCTTTGTCTGTACATGCCCAGTGAATATTATGTAACCCAAAGGACATGCTAAAGTCGCGCCCGGGAATGAATCCGGCAAAGTCATTAGACAAGAGTCACAAGACTTGCTCGTATAAATAAGAAAGGCTGTTTGGCCAGCGGCTTGTTTAGGGGCGTTCTGAATCAGATATTCGACATTGGGCCACATCCTCGGGCCGACTTATCTGGCCGTTTTATCGGAGCGAATGCGAATGTGCAACGCATGAATGAATAAATGCCAAATGGAACTCACTTGCGGCTGGTATCGACAGGACCCAAACTTAGAGTCGGCCAGGCTGGCGCTGCTTTGCCGCCACTTCCTGCTCCTTTCCGCTTGGTCCTTGCCATTGTTGTTGCTTTCGTAGTGCGTCTTTGACGGGTGTTCGTCTGCCACATTTAAATTGCCTGCCGCCGACTTTGCCTCGCATTTGATAAGACCCGTCGCGTTTGCTGATAAGGCCCGGGCTTTGGCAGCAAGGATATGGAGACACTCACACAGGCACAACGCATGCTTCCTGCCGATGCCGCGGGGCAAGCAGCAGACGCGCAACTGCCACGCGTTTCGCATAGTTTTGCATTGAAACTAACCGGGGCGGTTTGAACGACCTTAGCAGTGCCCTTTGGCTCAGTCCCGCTCGAGGATGTCTGCGATATCTCATTTTTATAATTAAAACACTTGGCAGGACATGTGCTACATGGCAGCATTCCACCAGGCATACCAGCAGTGCGCCCGACCATCCATTCCGTTTCCATGCCCATCCCCGTCTCCGTCTCCGTCTCCGTCTCCACTGCCTCTGATCCTTGCCTGGGGGTTGAGGGTGATGTTTATCAGCTGCAATGTGTGGCCCTGGCCCGCGCTGCTGTCGCAGTGCTAGCCCGTATTCGTATCCTGCCCAACAATCTTACCAGCTGACTTCAGGGTAGTTGAACCGCCTATGAGTCTAAGGGCTGTGGAGTGAATGCAATAAACGAGTAGTTAATGAGTAGTTTGTTTATTAAGGAAAGCGAATCATTGAACAATTCGTATAACTTCAATAGCATTTACAAGACAATATTGCGTTATTCATCCTTCTTCCTGGTAAAGGGGAGGTGCAAGAATGTCGATACAGTCCACACTCGATAGTTTCGATAGTTATTTCCCACAATAGAAAGAATAATACACTTTTTGTTTCCAAGTCGATGATTGAGTAAATGGCGATGAATAAGAAATTATTAAACTATCAGAATTGCGAGAAAACCATTATAGAAAAAAATTAATTCCCATCTCTATTGTGTACCCCAATTACACTAGCAGAAATATTATTATTATTAGTCTTTGGAGAACAATATGTAGTTAAACCTTATAATAATTGAAAAATAATTTAAGTAAGAGTTAAAAGTTTTAGTTTTACTGCCAAAATTTCAGTGCTAGTTTACTCGCATTCTTTTCAAGATTAATCTAACATTTGTTCTTTTTTGTTAAAAAAAACTCAGAATCACAGATAATTAAATGGTATCCTTTCCCATTAAATAAGCTAAGTTTAACATTAAATGCAAACTATTTGTAAATTTACTATTCAAATAAACTATAAGCAATTTAAAAATTATAAACTAATTTATAATTTCTCTCATTACAGGTAAGTTCACGAAAAACTATCTGCAATTAATGAAATATCTAAAACTCTGTAAGTAGAACCAACAAAAATTAAATAAAAACAACACTGATTTCAAACGGGGTTTAATTTTGAAAACCCATTGTAAAAGGTGCGAGGAAAAAACTTTTCCGACCATAAAAAGTGCAGCACGTCAAAAAGTTTTTTGCAGAATTTATGAGTGCAGTTAACGGGTAAGTTTGAGCGCCACGGGAAGGGCCCGGGAGGGCAAAGCCTTAGCTAGTAGCGTCCAAGTCCAAGTCCAAGCCCAGCGGCGACTGGCCGAGTTTATTAATTTAAAAAGGAAATTCTCGTTTAGTCACCTTTTGATTTAAGCCCGTAACATTCACTGGCATTGCTAGACGCTTCGCTGGCTCAACTCTGGGGTTGCGCCCCGACGAGCAGCAAAGGGGGAGGAACGAAGCCAAAGGACAAAGTGTAGCTTGGTTAGTAGGTTGCGCGTTAGGGACAGCCGAAGGGGAAATGGAATAAAGGTCCAACAAGGCGCTCGCTGCGAATGCAATGGCATTGGCAAATGTGGTATGAAGTTCAGAAGACACACACAGTGCTGCAGGACTGAAGGAATTATACAAATGAAATCTACCTTCTGAAATGGGCAAGGGTCTTCAAATTATATGGTGATACTGAAATCGGAACTGTTAGACAAGGGTAGAATCTTATATTTTCCTAACAACTATATTTTTGGTAAACAAACTTTCTGCTGAGATAAAAACAAATGTTCTCACTATTTTAAGAAACCTTTATCGGACACCGCAAATAATTATATATTCGAGGACTTAAATATACAAGAACTCAAACATTTTTCCATAGTTTCTGACCACTGTGCGTGCGTTGGGCTATGCAAATAGTCACGTACGAGTAGATTCACATGTATTCGTACTTTTCATTTGTTTCTCATTTTGGAGGCCCTTTCTTTTACCGTTGCGTTGAAATGCATTCGTTTATCGCCAAGAGCGGCCATCGGGGCTCTGAAGAGGGGGAAGGCTTTTGTATTTGGTCATGCTGAGTTCATTCAAACTCATTCACTCACTCGCTCAGTTTGCAGGCGTCGTTTAAATATGCAAAAGTTCGCGTTTGCCGTTGCACTGAATGCAGCAAAAATAAAAAGCACTCGGAAACCTTCCTCCCCCGTCCACCCCACAGCACACTCCGTGGGTGCTGGGGCTGTTCCGGGAGCCTGACAATGGCGACGGGGGCGTTGCACTGCGTCGCTGTCTGCGCAGCGCAGTCATCGCATGGGGAAGGGTTGTTCCGACTATGGGGGTTGGCGGTGGGTCGGTGGTGCTGCCTGCCCTAGTTCCACCCCCGCAGATTGCATGCAAATTGGTTAAAGTGTGAATTTATGTGAGAAATATTGTTTGGTCTTGTTATGCGCATACATATCGACACGGACACACTCACACCCATGCGGACACTCATGCGAACACTCATAGTCACACTCATACTCAGTCGAACACTCAAAGGCTCGGCAAAATGATTTAGCTTCGTATGTAAATTGTAGACGACTTTGACTGACATTTGCCGCGTTTGCATTTGAACGGCAATTGGGGCTGCCGTCGGCTTGTGTTCCTGAGATTTCGGCATAGTATTGTATATTGTGGAATATGGTATATAGTACGGTATGGCATTGTGTAATTGGTATATAATTTTTTGGAGGCATTGCATTTGCATATGCAATTTGGCTGCTGCACATAAATCTTGCACATTTAATGTGCTTTCACATTTATTCGCATTATTTTCATATTCATATTCATATTCACATTCGGGGCGCCGCCGTCGCGCTCAGTGAGCCCAGTCGCAATAAACACTCAATTAACGATTTCAAAATTAATTTTTCATAAATTCGTGTGCATTTCCTCATATGCCGCGTATTTTTAACCTGACCCCGGTCTGCGTTTGCGTATTGCATGGTCAAATTAACAGAAATAAAATGAAATAAATGAAAATTCAGAGCGGGTCAGGAGGAGTAGGGCAGAGAGCGCAGGGCGTGCCTCCCCCGGCCCACCTCTGCGCCGTCTGCAGCCGGGCACATGGAAAATGCGTTTAATTTATGGACCTGGCCCGCATTCGCATGAGGCTGCCGGGTCCTGGCTCTGGTTCTGTTTCTGGCCCTGTCTCTGCATCTACATCTGCTTTAGTTATTTTTTATTTCATTCTCTGTGAGAGTGCGTGCCCGGAACATCGACAGTCCGAGTTCATATACCACGGCAACTGGCGCCAATGCAAATGCACTGCACTCCACAGATGAAACCCCCATACTCCTATATATGTACTTTCAGTAGCTGAATGTGGCCATTGAAGAAGTTAATAGGATGCATTCTATCTAACAAACCAGACCCTTACAAACTTGTTAAGTTATATTGTGAAATGAGTTGAGCAAAACCATATCAAACCAAAAGTATTCTTACGAGTATTATTTCAAATTTGCATTCATTTCTATATTATTTATTCGGTTATGCATATTTTATGCAAGCTAATGAACAATCTTGTGAATTTTTTCATAATATAAAAATATTTTTTAATTTTACATTAAGAGTTTTAGCTTCTTTTGTTTTATTTTTATAAGTCTTTTCCCAAGTAAATTTATTTTTAGCGTCATAGAATTCCTTCATGACCTCAAGTTTAATCAGTTCCTTTTAGCGATTCCGATAAAATCATTCCGAATCGAATTTGTTAGATTTTCTGATTTCTGAACGAATATACGAATATATTGTTTTGACTATAAGAAACATTTAAGTTTTCAATTAATCTTATGTATTTCATAGTAGAAACTAGCATAGTTGTATTTAATTGATGTTGGTTGGATTACTGCTTTTATTTTAACAAATATTCCTCAATGAAGTCACAATCAACACCATGCTCCAACTAAATTTAGTTATTTTGTGCAGCATCGTTTCCAAAATGATATAAATGTATCCACACACAGACTGTAACCGTAAACATTTCAACACTTAACGGCCAACTTGAACTTCACGGGAAATATTTTCCATTCACAGGCCAGACACGAGTCGAAGTCAGGTCCCTGCTCGGGCGCCACAAATTAAAAATGCAACACAAATTGTATTTGGCACCTGTGCTGTGCCCCCGCCTTCCCCGCCAGGTACAGCTACCCCAGCGGAAGTTGCTACCCATACACACTCACACACAAACACACACACACACACAGGGAGACGATTGAAAAGGTGTTGATAAATGAGCCAAGACAGAAGGCGAAGGCGATGGCGATGGCGTTAACGAAGGCAAGCTTGGACTTTGCCGCTCACAATTGAATTAGGCAGCAAAAATATGCAAAGCTCGCTGGGATCAGCAACAAAAGAGTTGCAAAACGCGGCACTTGCCACTGATTTGACTGTGCAACAAGACATGCAACTGCCGAGACCGTGAGTTGCTGGCGTGTTTTCGGCAGCTTTTTTAATTAGCACATGGCAACACTTTTACTCTAACAGGTGCTAAATAGTTTATCCCCCATTCGTAGCACGCAATTAAAGTTGCAATTGAAGTTTCGTTAGACGTTTGGGGGTGGCAACCCTGCAGACAAACGGGGGTTGTCAACTGCCCTGCACATGTCAAGCTGACCATTCCTCTGGGAATTATTAAACATTTTTCATGCGCACGATGCGACTGCAGCAACAAAAACTAAAACCAGCAACTGAAATATCCTGAAATTGGGAATGATGGAATATTAGATGCCCTGCTTTGCATACTACCTTTCACTTAAACACATTTACTGCAGTTTCTGTGAAATTATTTGCGAGCAATGTGATTTCTGAAATAAAGTGAAAATGAAAAGTGATATTACGACTTATCATAAATATTTAAGAAATTCAGGCATCTTTGCACAAGCTATCTATATTTAAAATAAATTGAATTGAGCTATTGAACCAAACGTTAAATAGGTTCTATAGTCTAAGTTGCCATATCAAATGAGTTTTTTAATGCATTCTGTCTGTTTGACACAAGTCGTAAGCACACCCTCTCTCGCTGGCACTGCAAGTACTGGGTATAACAACAACAACAGCAGCATCCGCGCGTATATTCAGCAATTTTCCACTTGAAGTTGCAGCCGCCGCCGTTGCCGCTATGTGGAAAAAGCAAAGCAAAAGCTCAGCGGAAAAAAGCAATGGGAAAAAACCAGCAACAACAATGCATACACGGGCCGAGGCACGGAATTCGAATTCCCGCTGCTGGGGCTGAGGCGGAGGCTGCAGCAGGAGCGGTGGCCGGGGGCTGGGGCAGGGGCAGTGGCAGCAGAGACGACGCGTCGCTGCTCTCGTGTTGACACAGCGAATGCGGACGCTTGGCCTGGGGGTTAAGTGGCACACACTCACCCACACTCGCCGCACTCAGACTCACAGTTATCCACCCACAAAGCAGCAGCTGCTGCTGCTGTTGCTGCCTCCGCCCGCGCCTCCGCCCCTGCACTGGCCCCTGCCACACCTCCACAGACATTCGCTGGCCATTGCCATGCGCATAATAAATAATTGCAACGGCGGCAAACATTTCGCGTTGCACTTTCTGCAACCAAAGCGAAAAACAGCAACAAAAACAAGAGCCGCAACAACAACAAGAGCAACAACAAGAGCGTCGGGTCCTGGTCCCGTGGCAAACAGAATGAAGAGATTTTTATCGGCGATTCTCACTGATTTCATGGCAAATAAATCGCTCATTTTCGCTTAATTGGAAAATTATGGCTTTTTGGCCACGAACAACTGCGTGAAAGAGAGAGAGAGAGAGAGGTAGAAATAGTGCGATAGAGAGAACCTGTGTGTGTGTGTGCACATACGGGTATACTTAGCGTATAATTGCATTTGCATGTGCATTTGTTTTTGTATCTGAATGAACTTTGTTGCCGTTGCTGCTTTTAAATACAAATGTTGCACACATTTAAATTTCACTTGCAAATTTAAAACTAACAAAACGAACGTTGCCAATTATTCAACAATAAGTCATATTTATAGAATTGAGGTGCACTTTTGTTTAATATTTATTTATATAAGCTAATCATAACAAAGTGATAGAAATATGGAATTTTGTTTAGAGCTAAGTTAAGATACATTTCAAATGATATGATGATATGAAATAGCAAAAAACTTTCATTGATTGCTGACTTCAATGAGTTTAAATAATGAAATAATTATGGAGTTTCCGGGCTGCCAAAACTAATCTTAGATTTATATTGAAGTCATTTTAATCTTGGAATAAATATTAACGACAGCTAGAGTTGAAACACAGATAATCTCATGATATTAGAAACATGTGAATTGTATTTTAAGCGGAACTAATACTTATAATTCCAAATATCATAGAATACATGCATGAATTGTAGTATATACATACATATATCAAATTTATATATATATGAAATAATATTTTTTTCTCGCCTTTTCTATTTATGTATGGGAAAAGTTCCAATTTAACATGGTGTCGTCTCAGCGATGATTTATGAACGAACCAAAAAGCTGAAACACTCCGACACTGTCCGTTGTTCCTCTCGCTCTTACCCTACCTATTGCTCTCTCTGTCTACACACACACACATGTGTGTGCTTGTGTGTGTGTGAGCTCTCTGGCTTGCCTTGTTGAGGGCATCGCCGTTTGCTTCTCACTTTCCACCACCGCCATCCCCGTCGCCGTCGCCGTTGCCGTTGCCGTCACCGTCGCTGCAGCCGTTGCCATTGTCTGCTTAGCTCTCCTATCCCCCGTCTACTCACCGCTGTCCTCCCCGCATCTGTTGGACGCTATCACCAGGCGGCACTAAGCGTTTGTATCATGGCCGCAGAACCTTATCGCCGCCACCAACCCCGTTGCAGGGGCAAATGGCCGCATGGCCACGTGTTGTTGCCTCTTCGCCAAGGATTCATATTTGGATTTGGTCCTGGCTCGGTTTTGGGCTACGTTTGCCAACGATTCAGATTTGGTATTGATTGTGTTTTGGGCTGCGGTATCGTATTTCAATATCGCTGATTGCACACATGTGTGTGCTCAGGGCAAAGCACTTGAGACCTTCCTCAATCAGCATCAGCGACAAAGGATCAGACAGATGGGGACTCTCCCCAGTTCTCTTTCAGCACTTCGAGCCTTAGCCCCAGATCTACTACACTGTTCTCAGACCGTGGCCAATCTCGACCGTCGTAATATTATAAAAATGAAGTTAACCTTTAAACAAGTTGAGCCGTACCTTGGCCCAGGAGAGAACGAGAGCGAGAGAGAGTGTGTGTGTGTCCTGTGTGTCCTTGTCTGTGTAATGTCCGCAGTGCCATTTGTACGTGTGTGTGTGTGCGTGCATGTGCGACTATGATTAATTACTTTTGCATACATTTACATACAAATTTGTTGCCACATTGTCTGCCTCTGGTGCTGTCCGGGGCCAGCTCCTTTCCACCCTTTCGCCCCCTGCAGCTCTTTGGGGTTATTTTTTACACATGCAACCGGGGTGGGTTGGAAATCCTGCCAGCAGGGTTAATTTTATATGAAATTTTTCATTTTGTGCAACCAGAACGGAAGGAAGTTGATTTGACAAAAGTTTTTTCTGGCCGCATTGCTGTCCTTTCTGATTTTCAAGCCCCGGGTCTGTTAATTGCATTTAAATATTTTATAAATTTTGCGTAAAACCAAAATGACTGCCAATGGGCTGACCAGGGACTCTGCGACGTGGTAATTGGTTATATGCAGTGTTATGAACTGCTCGTTAGTCATATATCAAAAATAAAGATAGTAAGAAAACCCTAAAAATATGAGAAAACCTGTTAGTAATCACCTGAAGCTTCAAACAGTTTTATTTATTTTAATGAAATTGATGGGCCTATAAGTTATATTTCAGCCTAAAATGACTGAGAAAACAGCACCTGAAAACCCTAAAATATCTCATAAAATAAATATGTGGCTATGCTGTGTCCAAAAACTATTAAGTAAACAACTTTTCAAGTAGCTAAAAGCTTTTATCCCTATTTTATTTATTATATTTCACCGAACAACAATTTGACATTTATATTAATATCTTAAAGGATATATATTCTATTTAGCACGTGTCATTCCTTCTTAAAGACCATTATTTAAGTGATGGAAAGAGTTAATATTTTATATATAGTTATAGAGTGTTAAAGGCTTACATTTTTCAAGGGGTCTAAGCCTCAAGGGGAGCTTAATTAAATTCTGCACGTTTTCATAGTTTCTTCGTTTAATTCTCTGCATTGTTACTGCTTCAGCCAAACCGAAACATGATTCATAGTGCAGACACCTGGCGTACACCGGTACATCCATATATCCTTTATATACCCACATACATATGTAACAAAAGAAATGCAGGAAAAAGCTAATTTCAGTAATTATAAACTCATATAAATGGTTACATCAAAAATCTCTGTTTTGCTGCCTTTAAATTAACACGATTTTTCCACTCTGCTACCCTGCGGCGCTGGACTCGGAGCAAGCTCAGGATACACAGGACACACGTGTCGCAGGCTGAAAAGGGTTCAGGTTCAGGTTCTGGCCTGGGGACTACACCGTCTGCCAGTTTGGTGGGCAACAACGACGACGAGGACGACTCAACGACTCCTGCGGCTGTGGCTAGTCCTTGCAACTGCTCGTAACTCCTGTGCAGCAGTTTCCAGCTCCAGCTTGTCTCCAGCTCCGCTTTCTGTTTCCGTGCTTTGTTGTTGTTGTTGCTGTTTTATATAATAAATGAGCTTGGTGGGTTAAAGGCGTATTTCTGTCTAGTAAATTAGCAAAATACACGCAGAGACGACACATACAAGCACTCACACACACAAACACACACACAGAGGGATACACCGGCTGGCAGGAGGGCGGGCCGCACCCCTTTGACTACACCCCCTGGAGCGATGAGTCTCTAATGGGCTGCCGTGTACTGATTGAGTTCAGCAAATTGGGAGCAGAGCTTGAAGCATGCCTCACACACTCACTCACTCATGCAATTGCCGAGCCCTCAACCCTTAACTCCAGCTCACACACACACACACACATGTTCATATATATACTGTGTGTGTGTGAGAGTGTGTTTGGGGTTCCCAGTTGTCGGCTTGTTAAGTTTAAATAATGCTTTTTGCCATTTCCTCTATGCCAAGGTCATTCAAAATTCAAACCAAGTGCGCTCACATTTACATATCTACACACACACACACACACGCCCTCTGTTATTGTTGCTGTTGTTGTTGTTGTTGTTGCCGCCCCCGAGTTCAACTCGAATATTTTGTAAGTCTATCAGGCATTGTCTGCAAATTTCTGGCGCGTCATAAGTTGAAGTTAAATGAACTAACTTCATTCAGCAGCTTGAACTGAAGTCCAATTCCAACACCTACACAATCTCCACCGCACACACTCTCAGACACTCACACACACACACATACACACAGGCATATAGCAATATTTGCACAGATGTCGCACATGCAATTTATGGCAATTCCAAGTCTCAATTGGAGCCATGTAGAAATTGAAAATGGTCGAGTTGAGCTTAGGCTATATATAAATTTAACAGTAATTGGGATGATTCTGAATACACTCTGGCGATTTAAGTGCGGAAATTTACAAAGTCTGAGTGTTGGAGTAAAACGTAGATCAAGAGTTTAGTGAGCTTATAGTAAAAAGTTTCTTATGATCGAAGTTTCAGTTATCCATAAATAAATCAGTCATCAACTTCACAAAATTTACTGAAATTATAATTCAAATGAATTCAGCTGGTGTTAAGACTTATCAGACTTTTAACCAACCTAATTAATATTGCTTAAGCTTCAAAGAAACTTTATAAGTCAACGCTGAACAAAGCAATAACGATCAGTTGATATAAAATTAATTCAGCGATTTGTCTTCAATTGCATTTCTATATTCTGTTTCCAAAAATTGTTTTTAACAAAAGGGTGTATTGGGATCCTGTTAATTCCTCAGTTTCCTAGATAGCCTAGAGCAGGCAACTTGGTACACATGTTGGTATAGTATGTTCTCAGTTCATAAAGTGTCAAGATCTCCTCGCTGTCGATAGTTAGTCACTGCAAACCTTGAGGAGGACCACAAGAGCCGCAACTACGAGCTTTGCAGCACTTTAAGGGAATAAATCAAGATGGTCACTGTGATTGCGAATCCGTCAGCTGATACCATCCCACGCTTAGGCCTCGAATGGGCCAGCCGCATAACGGCAATCACTCACGCACACATTGGCCGAATGCCGCCATTGTCTTTCAGGTCGACTTATGAATTTAGATTAGATGCGCGTCAAGATACGCGTACTCGTACTTGCCTCGGCTCGAATCCATGGCAAGTGTCAAGTTGGCCGCTCCGCTCCGGCGCTTGTGACTGACCGTTGTGAACATTGTTGGCCATGTAAAGCAATCACTTACAGTTACACAGAGCCGTCCGGCTCGAACTGAAGCTCAGCGTTTAGCCAATATTTCCTGGGTACCGGGGAGGGGGCAAAGCGTTTCATCTCGGCCGCTTCGTACGGAGCGCTAATTCTTATCGCGATCACACGACGAGCTGGACACGATGAGATTCATGGCGCGGCTCTGCATGGAGCTCATAGTCACATCAGGTCCGACAAGCTAGAAAAAATTGAAGTCAAGTTTGACGTGTGATGGGTTTTGGAACTTAGGTTTCGGTTGCGGATTCGGTATGGCTCTGGGCAGGGGTCGGGGTGGAGGTCTGTGTCGGTGAGGGACTGGGGCTGTGGCTGTGGCTGGGGCTGGGCCTCGGGGCCTGAGCATTGGCGCTACGACAACAAAAGCAGTGGCCGCGGCGACCTTCCCAACACATCGTTCATTTTAATTTGAACAATAACTCAGCGAAACAACAAACAATATTTCGCTTTGTTTCTTGTTTTATTTATTTTGATGTTTTATTTCTTCGTTTTGCGAAAAAATGACAAAAATAATTACCCTAGGCACACAGAATCGCTGCGAAGAGGTTAATTTAAATTTCAAGTCACACAAGTCACAGCAAAAGTACACGAGCTGCCGCGCCCCAACAGCTCACCCCTCCACCGCCCACGGTCCACATTTCAGATAGTGTCACAAAAAATGACTTACAGGTAGCTCCGTGTCGGGGAAACATCTTTCGGCTTCTCGCCTGCAATTCATCAAAATGCAAATCTCGTTGGCCAACTCTTTGGACTCGGCTTCGTTGGAAGCTAAATAAAGTAAGTAACCGGCTCGTGATGCGTAGCACTTGGCTGCGATTTCGATTCCCCTGCCGAGTACCGACTGCCGAGGGCACACCGGGGGGAGTGCTCTGCCCCCTTTGACAATGGCTGCCTCTGATGATGACAATGATTATTGTTTATTAAGTGTCGGCGAGACCATAAAATTAAAGGGAAGTTCATTTTTATTGCCTTACATTTTGTGCGGGTTTCTGTTCATTGTCTTGCTCTTCACAGTTTGCATTACTTGTGTTTTTATTTCTGGTTTTAGTTTATCTGCGATGTTTCTGTGTGGTCCCAACAACAATTTGCAAGCCCGATTACCCGTACTTGTTTTAACTTACCATCTGGGATGATACCAACTACAGATGATATGCGTGGCAGCATCTCGGCATTTGTTTGATTTCTACTTTGCTGATCATTTTCATTGTTGTTTTTAATAAAACAATCTAAAAATGTCTTTTATATTCCAAATTTATTATTTAGTACTGCGTTCTGTAAGTTTTGCATAATTCTTGTTTCTATGCTTTAGACAAATCTCATAAATATTATAAAAGATGGTAACACACTTATGTACACGTTTCTGCTTTGCACTTTGACTATCAGTATTTTATAATTGTGCAAATAATGCATTATCTGACTACGAGATACTCTTAGAAGCACCAAACTCTTCTCTTTTAAGAATAATTTATTAATTGAAGTATACAGCAGTAAAGGAAGAATCCTTAATTAATTACTATTTTTTGTTTGAAAGATAAACAACATCTGTCACTTAGAAAATTCATTATACGATTTCATTTGAACTTCAATTTATGAATTAAAATATAATGTAATTTCAAAAATTTAATAGATATGTGTAATAAAGGATATTTGATCTTAAAACAACTTATTTATAATCATCCGAAGTTTCGGGACGTTTCGGTCTCTGTTTAAATCCTTTCGAGGTTTAATAATTTCCAAAAAGGAAATTTTCCGACTGTTCCCAAAATTATTTCCCAGCTCACTCACTCTTGAACTTTTCCCACAAAAGGACATAAAGCGACGCCATGGTGCAGTAACGGCCATTTTCCGAACCTCGAACTAATATCCTTGTTGAGCTCAGCAATAGAAACTCTGCCAAATATCCTTAAAAGCTTTCTCAGCGGTGGCACGCACCCCTAAGGAGAATTTATGTCCTTTTCCGTGGACAAAAGAGCTTGCGCAGGATAACACAGCTAACTACAGCCAACGGACGCTAGATGGCTATGCACCAAACGCCACCTGGCGATGAACAGCCGCATTATTATGGCAGTGCCCCTCAAAGTGTGCGCACATATCGCAATGCGTCGAACTCGAATCGATAAGCTTGAAAACAAAATTTGCCTGGCTCGATTCTCTATTTTTAAACGCTGCAAAAATATCGAGGGCCGCCAGTGCGCATGCAAATGCCGCTGATTAGCGGGTGCGCGTTGTGCATAAATCAAACAAGTCGCGGCGAGGGGCCACCCAGAAGTTGGAGTCCCAATTAATTAAGTATTTTGGGCACAGAGCGCGAGTTAGGCGCCCAAAAACTATTTTCGCCTTTAATTTAACGACGCTGCGCTGCAGAACGTTGAAGCTTTTTACGGTTTTTTTACGACAGGGGCCCATAAATTCGACGGGCCAGCGAAAACGACAAAAATATTTATGGATGTTTTGATGTTGGGCGTGAGCTGCCTCAAAATCTGTCAACGCCCGTCCATCACTCGATCACTCCATCAGTCCATCAATCCAATAATCTATTAGACTATCAGTCCCGTCCCTCAATTACGCAGCAGCGCAAATATTTTCGCGCATTTGCCACCACAACAAATCAACAAATCGCGAATATGCATATGAATTTGGATACTGTTGCGCCTAGGTGGCCCCAGCTACCCCCAACCACCCACGTGCCGCCCAACCGGATCACTTAACGCCTGGCATGCCAAGGGTATTCGCATTCGCCGTACACTACGTGCCCTGGAGCATGTCCGACGTAGAGCGCGCATAGATTTCTAATGGGTATTGATGAACGGACTGGAATCACTTTCTTTTATCATACAAAGCGAGGAGAAGCTCATTTATATGACCGTCATCGGAGAGATCCCAAACTACAACAGACGGGATTACAAGCTATCGATCATCAAAAGTGTGATTGAGTTCAGATGTCTTTTTAAAATATATAGATTAAGCAATCTAAAGCGATTAAAGTATTTTAAAAACTATCTTGAAATGTTTATGATTGAGAGATATAAACATAGATTGATTATAAAATGCTACGAACGGGATTAAAAGCTATCGACAATCAATATTGTTATAATGTGGTATTTAGGTTTATAAGTATTTTAACATACTTGATCAAACATAAACCCATAAAGAATTCGATGGACTACTATAAAATTGGCAGTTGTTATCGTTATTGATGATATCTAATTAACTCTATAGATGTCAGCTGCGAAGTGTCCCTGAAATATTTTGGTTGAGGCACAGATAACATAAATTTACGCAAATATTAAAAAATAACTGTGACCTCCATAACCTCTTTATTCGTGTTATTAGAGAAAAAGTAAAAACAAACGTGTTTAATATAAAGAATTAAGTGAGTAAGATAAATTAATCAGCTAAGTGCAGGCTAGAATTTTGGAACAGAAAAGAGACATTGAGAGAAATTAATTTATTGATATACTTCAAGAAAGACAGCAATATCTTCTCAGGAGAATTTCGTTGCAATTAAAGTTATAAATGAGTACAATTCGCATTAAAATGCAGCTCGCAAAAGCTAATTCTTATCCTGTGTTCTACTATGAACTGGTATTTTGCGGATCTCAATTGAGGCAAGCATTCAGGGCAGACCATTCACGATCATTTGCAATTAACAGCCCCCAAATGCGATGGCAATGATTGTGGCAGGCCCAGGCCATTGTTAGCCCATGCCAGACCTGGCCCGGAGCGTGTTTGAGCTTAAGTTCGAATTCTGTGTCTAAACCAGGTGTATACATGTGTCACTCCGCGGTGCTCTGTGCAGCGGCTGTCGCTTTCATATTGCTCGATACGAGGCAGGCACTTCGCACTTTCAGGCAAAACCTTTGAATTTGGCCAGCAATTGCATTGAAATCGCATTATTAACGCCTGCAGAGATGGCGGCTTTGAGCTCGCCTTACCAAATTGGCAGCAGCTTGGCGACGACACTCCAAGACACGGGTGTGAAAATAATCTGTTTAACGAGGGAGTCTTACAAAAGACCCAAGTCTGTGGCAGCAGCACCAAAGCGGCGAAAGATGCCGCCTGCAGCAGCCGCAGCCTCAGCAAACCACAACAACAGCAGCACAACAACAACAAACGAGCAACAATAATGACATTTGGCGCAAATGAATGAGAAGCCCGCTCAAATTTCCAGCCGAGCCGCGCCGGCTGCCTCTGCCTCTGCCGCAAAAGGATATGACAGCAGCCCCAACCTGACAGTCCAGTCCCAGTCGGATAGTGGCATTGGCATCAGCTCCAGCATCGGCATGGACATTGGCAACGGTATGGGCCAGGAGCCACCGGGTCGTGCTTGGGATCCATATGCGAACTGGGCGCTGACATTAAAAGGTGGGAAAATGTCAGCAGCTCGAAAAAAACTCTTTTCCTTATTTGGGGGAGTGGGAGACTCTGAACGGATATCAAAATAATTGCAGAGATAACAACGGGTATGCGAAATGCAGTTGCTGTTTTTGCTTCATCGTCATACAACGTGCGGAGAGCCTTAGTTCCATATAGGTTCTGTTAAAGGATCCCATTATTATGATTTTATCTAAAAATTCATCTAAGAACTATTTTCATGAAACGATTTATGTTTTTAAGTACAAAATTGCATTCGCTTTGCCTGTTACCATTTCCAATTCTGATCAAATCATTCGGAATGGAAAATGTGAGCTCATCCGAATTCCGAAAATCGGTTGAATATTAGTAATGCAAACTATTCGAGTATAACTACTTAAATAAAAAAGAATTGCTATTGCATTCGAAAACAAAAAAACCAAATCCAAAGCAAATTGGAATAAAAGGTATTCGAAACTGGGAACAGGCCTGACTGTAAGAAATATTCAAATGATGGAGATTTGGGACCATAAAGATCTTTCGCTTTGCAATTTTTGTTATTAACTGAAACTGATAATCGAAATCGCTTAAAGTTACCATAAATAAAAGCTAATGTAGCTAAAAATTGATTCAAAATAAATGAGTGTAAGCGTAAACCGAACCAACTGAGTCTTACCTTATATACTAATTAACTTCTTTATTTATTTCAAGAGTTTAAATTTGCTTTGTTAGCCGTTTTCTATATAGATAATTTATAAATAAGCCATTCCATTAAATATGCAAATGATATAGTTTCCATAAAAGCGGGCTTCGAATATGAACTATAAAGAGAGCCAACCCAAAATAAAATAATGACTCACTTCCCTCCGCTTGAATGCTTCGCATCTCCAGAACTGTTGAGAACTGCCGCTAGAGGGATATTTTGGAATATTTGACGCATGCGCATGATTTTTGGTTCGGTTCTTGGTTAGGGAAATTTGTAAATAAACTCTATGAAAAAAGCTAAAGCAATTTATTTCCTCTTTGCAGCTGGATTATAACTGTATAACTGGATTACCCTTGCAAATTGGATTACCTGCATAGGGGGATTTATGGATTACAAGGCAGTTTCCCAGCAGCATCACAAAAGGTAAGCAAATTGATCAAATTGCCATCATTTTGTGTGGTGATAGATAATACGATTAACATATCTACAAGCACAGGCTGAGTGGTGGGTTAAGGGGCTGAACACATGTTCAACCCCTGCCCTGCGATCCCTGATCAGTTGGCAGCCACTTGGCATTGGCATTCTGCGCGTCCTATTAATCCTAAGTGCTTCCTGTGATTTTATGCAAATTGAACATATCGCCGGGCAGCTCAAGCCCCCGTACCCCTCAGCGGCAACAGGCTGCACATTCAATGTACAAATGACAGTTGACTGTGACATAAAACAGCGACTTAAAGCGCTTAGCTGGCCAAAAGAAGACGTTAAGAGTTGTTGCAGTTGCATGCCACAAAACAACAGCAACAACACACGACCATTTTCCGTCGACAAAAGACATTTTCATTTATTCATTGATAATGTTTTATACCCTTAAACAACAACGTTGCGAACGACGACGACGACGACGATGACAAAGCGCGGCCAAAAGCAATGAGAAGCGAAAAACATGCGACAAAACAACATAATTTAAATTTTGCGCATGCATCAGGCCCAACAACAGGGCAGCGGGGCAACGGGGCAAGGGGGCAAGGGGGCAAGGAGGCAAGGGGCAAGCGGGCAACGTTGCAACATGTTGCTGCAACACGCCAACAAAACCAGTGCCTCAGTTTAAGTTCCAGTTCCAAGTGGCATCCGTAATCCGGTAGCCAGTCGCTGCGTTTGAGTCCATTCGATTTGCTTTGAATGAAAATGAAATTATCGCATTATTAACTATGAGCCACAGCAACTGAAAGGTTGCCCTTGGGCACTACAGTGGTGCAACAGTGGGGGCAGGGGGTGGGCACAACAGATGCAGATGCAGACAAGGCTTGTTAGCCTGGCCGAGAGCGCTCAGCAACTTCGTACTTAGAACCGTCTGCCCAGTCCCGGCATATTTAACAATAAAATGAATTGTTAATTCTGTTGCACTTTTTCCGCATGTTGCTGTTGTTGTTTTGGTTGTTGTTGTAGTTGTCTGCCCTGGCTGCTTGGCTGCTGGACGTGGACTTGGTTGTGGATGGTCTGCTCGAGCGGTTGTAATGCGCAAGTGCCTTTATCTGTGGCACAATCGCGCGCTCAGCTGCGAGCCACTGAGAAACAGTGCGGCACCAGTACCAGTACCAGCACCAGCACAGTGGGTGGCATTGCAAAAGTATTGCACAAAAATATTATTTAATTTAAGTTTTCCTCGATTTTCAAAATTTTAAAAGCTTAGGCAAACGCCTTTTACATTACTTTATGACTTTATTTTAATGTTAATCATTTTTTAATTAAATAATTTAATTTAATTCATTCAGCAGAAATAACAAGTAAGAATGCTATAGTCGAGTATACCCGACTACGAAACTCCCTGTACCCAGGTCTAAAACATCCAATCACATCTACGTCCACTTACACATACATACACACATACACAAAGACGCACACACACAGGCGGCAAAAGCGACAGCGCAAGCGAGGCAATGTAATTGGTGGCTGTGCTTCTTCTTCCCGCCTCTCGCTGCATCACTGAATCTTCTTTCATGTTTATTATCCGATCGACTTGAAATTTGGACAGTAGATTGAGAGAGACTAAAGTTTGTACATGCCAAATCTTAAAGCTATATCTTGAAAATTGTTACTGTAAGACGGTTTTAATCGATTTGCGGGGGAACGGGGGAGATATCTGAAATATGAAACAAACTTGATCTGCGTATGGTATACAGGAACCTACATTCCAAATTTTGTGTCTCTAGCTCTTGTAGTTGCTGAGATCGACGCGTTCATACGGACAGACGGACAGACAGACGGACATGGCCAAATCGAAATCTCTTTTGATACTGATCAAGAATATATATACTTTATAGGGTCGGAGATGTCTCCTTCTGTCTGTAACATACATTTTGCACAGATTTAATACCCCCTTTTTACCCATTTTATGGGTACAGGGAGTAAAAATATATTCTTTTCAATTTTAAGGAAGAATTTATTATTTAAGCTCATTAAAAATGTAGAGAAACAGTTATACCCCACATCACTTCAGTTACAAATGTTATTGTCATATAGATCTGGTTGAGCATATTCAGGATGTATCAAAATCCTTGTCAGAGAATTTCTTGATTGTCTTTTTAACTCAAAGTTCTCAACTCCCATCCATAGTTCGACTTGAACATGGTCTGGGGCACTTCTGGCGGCCTGTTAAAGCAAAATGCCGAACTTGTTTTGGGCCAAAAAACGAATGGCCAGAACAATTGTTAACGCGTCCACTAAGTCGGCGAGTTGTCCATTCACAATGCCCGACCGGGGTCCAGGCCTGGCACTGTTTCTGGCTCTAACTCTGACTCTGGCTCCGAATCCGTTGTGGCCACATTAACGCAGGCCTTTGGGCCTTAACTTGCCGGGCTGCTGGCGGTGCGCAAATGTCTTGTTCCATAGAATTTGAAACGGAAACATCGAACACTTTGTTTTGGTTCTTGTTTCACATTTTCCTTTTTTGCTGCAGACGTTGCTGTTATTATTGTTGTTGTCGTTTTGCTCAGGCTTGAGGTTTGTAAGCGCGCGCATGCGTAGCACTCGCATTTGGGCAGTCACGCAATGTGGACTGGGACTGGGAGCTGGGTCCGGTAGTTTGGTAGTATGCCCTCGGATTGGCGCTTATCCAGTGCACGTAAGCCAACGACTTTAGTCAAAATTAACAAGGCTCAAAACACAGTTTCGAGTGCATGCAAATTCGTTGTCAAAATAAAAACAGAACCCGAAACCAAATCGCTGCCAACCAAAGGCCCGAGTTTCAAGTGTCCAGGCCCCGAACCCAGGCAGCTCAAGTCCAGTTAAGCGATAAATGAGTTACTGACGTCTGTGCATGTGCATGTCCAGACACAGTCCCAGTCACAGTCTCAGTCCCATTCCCAGCCCGATCCGATCCGAAGCCAAAGCCCAGAATCGCTGCAGGGCAGCGCAGGCAGGTGCAGACCAGGCCATTGAGGTTTGGGGTCTCTCAGTTCTCTGATCTGCGCTCTGCAGGTTGCACTGCAGCATTTCAACAGCCTTCAGTTCCATTTGAAGACATTCTCATATGTAAATTTATGCATTGCCCCAGCTCCCATCGTCTGGCGGGGGTGTGTGCAGCTATGGGAGGGGGCGTCGCTTGCGGCTGTAAAAGATGAAATATGCGTTGGGTTGCAAAAATCAACTAATTGATCTGCAGCTAACATGATTTTTATCTTTTGAGAACTTAATTATTTTCTGTTCGCCGTGTTCCAAAGTGCGACTCTCGACTGCCAATCGGAATCGATATCGATACGTGCTCTGATCAAGTGACAGGAACAACGAAGGAGCCCCGAGGCGATGTGAAGGAATGCGAAGGTTGTTGGCTTGTTTCCCCAGTGTTTGTTTATGAGGTTTGCAAGGTTGATTGGACCAGATTTCAGTAAAGGAATATATTTTATAAATTATTGTTTTAAATATTAGTTTGAGAAATCATGGATAGTCCAAGAAATGGATGTAAAATATTGCAAAAATAAAATGATACTGAATAAGTATATTCTTCGTATTGAAAAAATACATATTTAAAAGAAACTTTGATAATAATTAAACTTTTAAATTAACTCAAAAATCATATCAAAAGTCGTTTTGAAGGAAGTTAATTTATAGCTAAAAGTATATTTGAATTTCGATGCTATTATGCAGAAAATCGTTTTGTGTTCATTTAATATTAATATATAATTGATGATTATAACAAATAACAAATACTATCTGTTAAATCGATTCATTTTCGGGTTTTTCGGAATTCAGTACAGCTAGCCACTTCCACATCAAATGATATAAACTAAATAGAATATTGGACCTTTTGAATGAATGAAGGTAATATTATATTTTGGTATTTGGGAATGCCATTTATGAACAATATTTATAGCTGTGCATCCAAAGGATACCAATCGTATATAAATAACTTCGATGTTTTACTCCCTGTACCCATAAAATGGGTAAAAGGGGGTATTACATCTGTGCAAATGTATGTAACAGACAGAAGGAGACATCTCCGACCCTATAAAGTATATATATTCTTGATCAGTATCAAAAGAGATTTCGATTTGGCCATGTCCGTCTGTCTGTCCGTCTGTCCGTCTGTCCGTCTGTCCGTCTGTCCGTATGAACGCGTCGATCTCAGCAACTACAAGAGCTAGAGACACCAAATTTGAAATGTAGGTTCCTGTATACCATACGCAGATCAAGTTTGTTTCATATTTCAGATATCTCCCCCGTTCCCCCGCAAATCGATTAAAACGCCTTTTACAGTAACAATTTTCAAGATATAGCTTTTAGATTTAGCATGTACAATACTTTAGTCTCTCTTTATATACTGTCCAAATTTCAAGTCGATCGGATAATAAACACGGAAGTTATTCACGAAAGAAGATTCAGTGATGCAGCGAGAGGAGGGAAGAAGAAGCACAGCCACCAATTAAATTGCCTCGCTTGCGCTGTCGCTTTTGCCGCCAGTGTGTCTGTGCGTCTTTGTGTATGTGTGTATGTATGTATGTGCAAGTTGGACGTAGATGTGATTGAATGTTTTAGACCTGGGTACAGGGAGTTACGTAGTCGGGTATACTCGACTATAGCATTCTTACTTGTTTGTCATAGAATTTCGCGCAGCTGTTAAAGTACACAAAGTATTTAGGCTAAATATCATTATTGCCAAAAGGGTCACACGTGCAAATGGCCAAAGACATTTGGTTCTTGGCCATGGCTATAAGACGATCGAGGTTTTATGTACATAGCACCGCTTTCGGCAGCGTCGAATTTATGTTAATGTAATTGAACTACAAATAGCCTCTAAGTGCAAATCAATATTCAAGACCGGTATGCCACAAATTTTGTTTTGCGGAATTATTCGCAAACTTGGCAATGACATCAAAATTTTGATGAAAACAAATTTGAATTCTTGAAGAATTCAAATTGTTGCCAACAATCCGCAATTCCTTGTACCGTCCTGAGGCAACAACAACTTGTTTTGGTTTCCAATGCGAGAGAGAGCGGTGCTTCCAGTGAGAGCAGCATGGCAAACGAAAAATTGGCGGGAAGCCATGCAGCTGTTGCGTGGGAGTGAGACGGCAAGCGAGAGAAGAGCGATTGGAACGTTAAGGCAGGATAAGAGCATGCTCTCTTTACTGCCGCTAAATGCTCTTCGGTCTGCGCAGCTGTTGTGCGCCCGAGCGTGCGCTCTCTCTCTCGCTCAATCGCGCGCTCTCTGGGGTTGCACCAAGTACCTCAAAGATGCCATGTGTTTGTTCCCTATGGCCATGGCTGCTGAAAGTATCTTCAAGATACTTTTTCGATGGTGGTTGATGACGAGCATTTAGCATTCGCCACTCAAAGCCTTCGCATGGCAGCCCGTTGCCAGGCCGACGCTCTTCACTGGCTGAAGTGGAACACAACTTGCCGACGGCAAATCATGGCCGCTGTTCCTCTTCGCTCTCTTCGCGTTTCTATTGTTGTTGCTACTATGCGATATGTGTGTGTGTGTGTGTGTGTGTGTGTGCCGGCTTATGGGTTGATCAATGCCAATTGACGTGCTGTGTGGAAGCGGCCATTATTCATTTCTCCCTTTGAAACAATATGCAAAGTTCCCAAAGAGTCGAGCTGTGCTTTCAAGACGTCATCATCCCAAAATGGAATTAAACTGTGCCTGCTGACGTCCTTGAACACGTTTCATGCGTCGGCGATAGTGCTCGATATATTTATTATGCTTAAATATTTATTATCTATATTTTACAATTTTGTTCATTTGCCGACGGCAACTATTGAGTTTAATTCAAAAACTTCACACTCTTAGCGTTTAAGATATACTTATTTATTTAATTGCAGTCATTTATTAAACTGTTACAAATTTGTCTGCTAACAGAAAACTCATTTGTAATTATAATAGCTTCCCCTTGTCAATATGCATATTCCGTGAGTTCGAGTCAATTATTTATATTTGCATACCAATTTCGAACATAAATCTATAATTTTTCACATTAAGGAGCAGCGATTTAAAGAAAGAGATCTTATAAGAATAAGATCTGATATCAATTAAAGATCAAAAGATAGAATTAGGACTGTTCCCATTTCAGATTTCGGTCAAATCAGACGAAACCGAAATTGTAAGCTTTTCTGTAATCCGAAAAACTATTATATATTCATCCTTAAAACTTCAAACAGAAATAACGATATATATTTGAAAACAAAATCGTGAACGATTCGGAATGAAAAGTGTTCTGAAATGGGAACAGGTCTGAATAATAATTTGAGTTGCTTATTATCCTACTCAATTTATAAGATCTATTTCTTTGTCTTCTTCTTTCGAAAGAAAAATCTACTTAACTTAATTTTTATACAATTTTCGAAAGCAACTTTATAATATTATTCGTTTACTATCCTATTCGTGCTATACATTTTTGTTTCTATTTTGTTAAATTTTTGTAAATTTATTATATCTTTTCAAAAACAGCTTTATAATTTGTGCATTTCATTATCCTATGTTTATATTGTAATCAGCACTTAGCAGTTGTCTTCGGCTTGGTCTTGTTTCTCTCAAGTTGATTTCGTATCGATTTTTGTATTGATTCCCAGACAGCGTTTGGCTTCCCCTATTAAAAAAAATGTTCATGTGCTCATCTTCTGTACTTTTACTTATTTTCCCGATGCTTTTTCTTTCGCTTGCGTTGGTTTTTCTTGTGCTTTCAGTTTTTTTTTTGTCTTGTTCTCGTTTTTGGAGGAATTGGCACTTAAGTTACTCAAGTGGAAAAAAGTTTTTGTTTTTCGTTTACTCGATATAACTACATATAAAACAAAAACAACAACACATCATACACACACACACACACACACACACACACACCACGCAGATACAAACATGATGCCACATTCTGCTCAAGTTTTGCTGGGGTTGTGCGAGCAAAGGGGACAGCCGGGGTGTACGGGGCGCGGCCTGTCAGCTGGATTTCTTCATGGGGGAATTCTTGGATCTCTGTGCGTTATTTCTGTTATTTTTTGTGTTTTTTTTTTTTTTTTTTGGATTTTTGTTGTTTTTGTTGCTTTCAGTTCGGCTGCTGCCCGCACCACTTTTGTCGCTGTTTTGTTTTTCCGATTCAATTGAAGGCTGACAGCCGCAAAAATTTCATTATGAAATTGGATCGTTGTCAATTTATAAAGCGGCGCGTCGAACGTCTCCGTTCTTGGTTCAACTGGGTTCCTTAACGTTTATTAGGCGACCTCGAAGCTGCCGACACCTGTTGTGCACTTTTTTTCGACGAACTGCCGCCGTTTGCATCTTTTGTTTTTGTTTTTTACCTGCTCGTTTGATTTTCCCATTAACATTTGCCGCTACAAATCGCTGCTCACCTTGAGACACGCTGGGAGGCATTCGCTGAAAGTAAAGTGAAAACAACAAGAGAGATTCCGCTGCTTTTCAGTCGAGTGTGCGCCTCAGTGGCCACCCGGCTCCAAAACTCCCCGCCCCGGCCCCGGCCCCGTCTCAGTCCCAGCCCCAGCCGCAGTTCATAAATTACAGTCAAAGCCGCCGCCTCCGTCTGCGTCTGCGTCCCGGACTCCAAGCCCGACTCCAGCTCCTCATCCACGTCCAATTCCAATTCAAGCTCCAACTCCAGCTCCGACTCCGACTTCGTTTGTTAGTGATGTGATAATTGCGGCTTGGCTTACTTTATTCGCCATTTAATTGTTGTAATTTGTGCGTTTTCTGCTGCTGCTGTTGCTGCTACTGCTATTATTTTTATTTTTTTAATTTTTGTATTTTTTATGCTGTGCGCAGTTTTCCCTTTTCATTTTCAAGCCAATTTATACGAGTTTTCGCCTCGAGTTTAGCGAAATTGTTCAACAAATTCTCGCTGGCACGCATTGCTGCATGCAGATACTTAGACACAAACTCGCACTCATACTTAGAGCTGTAGATACAGATACAGTAACAGATACAGATACCGATACCCTTTTATCCACTGCTGTTGCCCAGCTCGTTGCTGGTGGCAATTGCAATGAATGTTGTTACTTTAGCCTCACTTGCACCTTTACGCTTCGTGGCTTGTGTCTAAGCTTTGACGTGCACTTCCTTTTCATGTGCACGGAACCGTGACACAAATAAAAGCCGGCAAAAAATACAACTAAAATAATGCCACAATAGGCCAAGCACACAAGAGTGCGGCAACAATAAAACAGGCGAGCAAATGTGGCTACAAATTGTGCATTAAAGGCCAAGAGAAATAAAGTATTAAATTCCAAAACTATACTTTCATCCGCTTTAAGGAAAGCAAGGAAAATGCGGTAATTTTAAGAAATACTCTGTTTTATATACATATCCAAACAATCTCCGTTCTACTCTTGACATTGTGAAAACTATACAAAGATCCATCCCAAGGGTTTCACGTCGGATCGAACAGTGGACTAAATGTACCCAAAATCGACAGCAATCCCAATCCAATTTAACCTAAGGGCGGGCATTTTTTATACTTTTCAAAGCACATGAAAGCTTTAAGTGAACTTAATTGTATTGAGTAAATGCAATTAATCTTACTTAAGCTGAAAACAATCTAATTGTCTCTAATTTCTCATCTTTCTAGCAAGCTACATGTCTTATAGGGTTATTATTATTTTTAGTTTTACTCAAAAAGGTAGACCTGTAAATTTCAAGCTTCTTTACAGTTCTGCTAAAAATTCTCTATAGAGAACTATAGTTCTAGTTAGTCACAATACACATGCACTATATATTCACACGCAGAGCTTTCAATGACATTTCCTGTGCCTACCGGCCACATCTTGCCCTTCACCTGCCCTTTGCATGCGGGTACACGGGCTGTGGCAAATAAAGGCCAAAACATACGCACACATACAAATACTATATGTGTACATCTACATATAAAAACAAAGCTCAAAACTAAAGACGACATCAAAAATATATAAAACATACACGGAAAAAGCAAAAAGAACAAAAAAATCGCGCACAATTCTCGTGTGCTAAATTCCCTGGCGGAGGTTCCAAGAAAAAAGGAAAAAAAAATATTTGTTACCGAGAACATTTAAAGAACCTCGGAGACCGCAAAAGAACTTTGACATTTTCCTTTTTGTGATCAACGTCTCCGCATTCGCAGCCCCTGTACCCCCCTTTATGTCATTGTGCTGAACGTTTTCATGTTTTTGAGCACAGAAGTTTTTGGGATTATTTTTTGGGCGACTGCGACTTTTCGGGGCATGTGAAGCTAAAGCTAAAGTCTGAAGTTGAAGCCAAAAGTTGAGGTTGACTTTTTGACTCTTTCGTAGAATAACATCGACTTTTGTTTCATCTTTTGTTCTGCGGTTGTTGTTGTTGGTGCTGTTGCTATGGCTGTTGCAGGGCTGTCACCTCCGGGTTTGCATGTCAGAGCTAAAGACCCCGAGCTGGTCATTGTTTTTCTGGGACATTTGCCCCCGCCTCTCTCTAACGGCTGCCATAATCGCGCTAACAAGGCTGACCTTCGCAGGATATGTGTGCCTGTGTGTTCGTGTGTGTGTGTGCGCCGCGCCTACTTCACTTGCAGGACATTGAAGCCCTTGACGTTGGCTCCTTATGCCTGCATTTGTGTTTGATTGTGTCCCCAGCGAGGAGCTCGACCATAAATCAAAGTCGCCAAACTACAGCTAAGTGTCGGATGTCGGAGTTTTGCAAATTACTTGGAAGTGTGCCCCATGGCCATCTTCATCGCCCCTCGTCGGCCCCTGGGAATCGTTCAACTCTCGCACACATACACATACACATACGCAAATACACTAATATTCAAGTACACTAAGCTAAGTGGATCAACATATGTGGGCGTTGCTGTCTAATAGCGATGGGTGCGTGAGAACACGAAATTGTGTTCTCTAATCACGACTAAACTAAAAATTACTCTTGTTTATTTCCTTATTAGTCAGATAGAAATTCTCTGAGAATTGTATCCAGATCCATTTCTCGCAAGAATATTTGGAAGCGGAGTAGAAAAATATAAAATTGATTTTAATTTTTGCCGATTTTTAACGCTTGCAAAACAAAATTAAATCAATATAAAGTATTTATAAATTATTTATTATTATATTATATAATATTTATTATTATACAATTTAAATGTTATGTAGATATTTCACATTGGACTTTGCCTTAGCAAAGTGCTTTATTTGATCATAGAGGTGCAAACACCAGAAATGGAAAAAAACCAAGGGGGTTCCAAGATCAATAAAATTTTGAAAATAATAGTAAAACCAATTCAATCACTGGACACTATTTGAACTGAAACACTTTCTGAGTCAGATCCATACTAAAAGTAACCACAAGCTAAATAAAATAAATATAATTTAGAATTTATATATTTATCAGAGCACAGCCCCAGGATATTTAAGGTATTCGAAATTTAAACAAATCAAAGCCTAATACAATGCATTTAACAAGTTTCACAGCAAACAGCAGACGTAGTCCGAAAGAAACACAAATCGACCGATCATTTCTATGGTGATATAGTGGTTAAATATAATTGAACTTAGGTCAATCGATCGCTTCTATGGCAGCTATATGTTTCAGTGATCTGATCCGGCTGGGTTGTTGCGTGCAACAAAAATATACAAGCAAATCTAAAATCAGTTGGTGGAAATGAAAATATTTTGTTGCTGTGTAAGTCCATAATTAATCGTATTCTCATTATCTTATAATCCCATTTCGCAATATTCTAATGAGCCAATTGTGAAAAGTTATATTTCAAAAGATTAAATTGCGTTTATTATTGAATTGTTTATTTTATTAGCTTATTTTAAATTTGTCTGACCCATTTAATATTTCTTTTATTACATTTCTGATGAAATTCCGAATATATTATATGTTTTTCATAAAAAATAATAACTAAATTCGACATTGTATGCATATTTTATAAATACTACATATTATTGTACATACACAAATGTATTATTTGTTATAATTTTTCTGAGTTCAATTGGAATATATTTATTTACTGATAATATGTACATATGTATATAGAGTGAGTGGTAATTATTGATTACAATATTAATTACTAGGAAGTCCTGTTACACATTATTCGTTTCGAATATATTTAAATGTATTTACATTATTTTCTGTTTGTATTTGTATTACTTTGTTTTGGGAAGAAGTTTTCAGTCGCAATCCTATAATGAAACGTGCGTAAGAGAAAAGTAATAAACTTTGATATTGATATCAATATCGGGGCAGGCCGCCATCCGGAAAATTAAGCTAATCAGTCGCTCGGCTGGCGATTATTGGCGCCTTAAGCAACAAAACAAAATGAGCCAAACAAGAGCCAACAATAAATAAATAAATCAAATAAATCAACATAAACAGAAATCGCAAAAACTTGCGACGTGGCCAAGTGATTTGGATAAGTTAAAAGCTGGAGCGTGGGTTGCTCGAATGTTGAATGTTGGATTTCGGGATATTGTGGGCATGGGGCATGGGGCATGTGGCATGGGAACAACTGCCCGGCAAATATTTGACATTTCTCCAAAGGCCATAAATCAGTCAGAGAGCGTGACATGATTTCTGTGCGCCTTTGTGCTCATAATTAGAAAATTAGTTGGAAACCGAATCGGCTCAAAAGCGCAAAACTGAATTTGTTGGGGCTTGGAAGTGGGCTTAAGTTAAGCCAAGGAATAGCGTTAAGTGCTAAGTATCTCGGGGCAGGCAGGCAGCTGACAGGGGGAGCTGGTGCTGGCACTGGAGTAGGAGCAGGAGCAGGAGCTGGAGCTGACTGACAACGCCGGCGGCAATGGTGGCAGCCACTTTGACAGACTATTATGCGGGAAAAGGTTTCATTCACTTTCATGGGGGCTGGTGAGGGACGCTGCCAACTGCAAAGATGTTCGGCGCTCGCTGCGGAACTGTCATTTCCGTTTTACTTGTAAAATGAACATGGAAGTATTCGAGGCAGCCGACAAAGTGGCGTACAAGCGGACAGACCCGACCAGACCAGGCAAGGCCAGGCCAGACCAGACCATCCAGGAGCAGCTGACGCTGACTTGTTATATACTAAACTGCTGCTGAGACTCTGACTGAGAATGAGACTGAGACTGAAACGGAAGGATGAACCAAACACAGGCAGACAGACAGACAAACAGACTCAAAGGGGCGGGCGAACTGAGGGACAGGCCCTGATGATGGTGAAACTGGAACTGAGCATGGAACGGACAGAAGAACAGACGGACGGACGGACGGACAGCACTGCGTTTAACGTTTTTCGCAAAAGTTTCGTGTGTTTTCGCCGCTCATCTAAAGGAAATTGCCAGCAGCAGCAGCAGCGGTGACTCTACAGCTGAGGGATTGGGGATACGAGGAAGGGGCGGGCAACGCAGCCAAGCATTGCACGCTGCTCTCCTCCGGCTGAAGGTAACAACGCAAGAAAATGCCAGGCAGCAAGACAGGCAGAACTGACGTAAAAAGATTTCTGTGTGCTGCTCCGGGGGCTGGCAATCCGGGAACCCAACATCCCAACATCCCGGCAACCTAACAGCCCGGGCTGCTGCTTTCTCTCCTTCATTGTTGGGGGTGGCAACGGGCAGCTGCTGCCCCTGCCACTGTCCCTGTCCCTGCCCCCTTGGTAATCATCATGAAGTGTTTGCGCATTTTCAAAATAATAAATGTATCTTTAAACGTTGCGCTGAATTCGACGGGTTGTTTATTTACTACCTGAAGGTTGTGCAAATTAAATGAAATTAAAAGAAATGAATTCGAATGAAATGAAGTGGGCATTAGATATAAAACGTGTCTCAAAGCTGAAAGGAAAGTGCAGCAAATCAGGGAGTTTTATTCATGTTATTTCCTGCATAAAATTATTATTTAAGTGTCATATTCATCTAAAACATAATGTGTAAGGATTGAATTCCTAACAAATTTCGAAAATTTACCTTCTAACGTATATAATATGAAATTCCGATTCAATCTGGCAGTCTAGTCATGCCCAAAAGAGTTTCTGTTTATTTATTGCAAAATTATGAAAGTAAAAAAATAAACAAAATAATTTTTTTAATTTTTGTTCAGTCTTAACAGATAAATGAAAATCCTAAAAAAATGTGGTTTACAACTTTAGTAACATATTTAATATAAATAAATAAGTTGACAATCTCGAAAATATTTTATATTCTCAAATGGCTCACATTTAAATTTCAAATTAATTAAAAAAAGAAAGTTATAGCCTGAAGGTTATTACAATCTGTTTCATAAATATAAATCTGATGCATTTCTGCATCTTTGAGTATTGTGCATAGTACAAATAAGGGTGCATTGATTAGTATTCCACCGAGAAATGTAATATTTTATAAATAAGAACCTGCATTTCGAAGGCATACTTCCGATTCAACCGCAGAAATCACAAAGTAAACACAATCAATTCAACTCATCGAACTACTTGGGAAACTTGTTGAGAATTTAAAAAACTAAGATGAACATTTATATAAAGTTCAAACATAAACAGCAACAATTGGTTAATATTTTACTTCCTCTATAGTACAAAAAACTACTCAATTTAAAACAAATTTAATGCAATTTTCATCTGTAACTTGGCAATCAAATGTTAAGCATCATATATATATACATATATGCAATATATACTCTAATTATGTGTCGTATTTAAAGCATTGCATCCTGAGTTACATTCCTTGCTCTGCATTTGACACATATCCAAAAAGCTGAAGTTTTTCACAAGCGTTGCACAATTTTGCTTTTGTATAAAATAAGCCAGGAAAAACTATTAAAATTGGTAAATTTTAATGAAAAATCTTGCAGAATGCAAAAGGCACTTCAAAAGGCTGACAGACGAGCCCGTCCTCTGCTGTCCCCCCTGCCCGCAGCCGGCACCGGTGACATGAATGCTGACAACGTGTCTTAGTTTGCACAAAACGAGCTCCAGAGATGCACACACACACACACACACACACACACACACACACATAGTGCCAGTGGCAGTCCAGGACATGGATACGAACATGGACACGGATGCTGCCGTAAGCGCCAGTTGTTGACTCCTTTGCTGTATGTGTGTGTGTTGGTGTCTGTGTGTGTGTGTGTGTGTGTGTCGACACTTTTGCCAGGCTTGTCATGTAACAGGAATTTTAATTTAATTACGCTTTCCAGGCTGCCAAGAGGGGAGACGAACCAAAACAGCTCCGAGATTGAGGCGCTCCGCAAGCCAGCTGACAAAATAAATATGTATGCACATTAATAGATTAGCCGTGTACGCAGCTCAGTGAAGCAGGCCAGCTGATAAGAAATCAATAAAATCAGCCTGGCATAAATCATTTGCCCATTTGCACCTTGTCTGACGATGCTTATCACGCTGTGCTCACCTGAATCACCAAACTTATGAAGCAACCCCCCCCCCCCCCACCATGCCTCGCTCCCAGCTCAAGTGCAAATTCAATATTCATAATTTGACTTGAAAGAATTTTGGCCACAGGCGTCGCGACGACACAAAAATCAATATACAAAATTCCTTGCAGGCTCCTAAAACTTTTAACAGGTAATTTCCCGGCGCCTTTTTGTCATATCAATAGACTTGGCTGGCAGTGGCACGCTTTCCCCTCTATACTGCGCCCCTGCCCCTAATACTCTCTCTTTCGCTGGCACAAGGCCGCAACGAGTTCGTGCCAAAAAATAATTTCCTACTTCGCAGACGCGAGGCGACTTTGCTGCACTTATTGTTGTTATCAACGCCTGAAATATGGCATTTTAATTTTATTAGCTGCCTTGCCAGTATACACACACACACACACACACACACATACACACACACACACACATACACACACACGAACAGCCAACAGCCAACGCAATGCGATGCGATGATGGCAATGGCGTTGACAATGGTGGGCAACTAAGCACAGTGGAACGAAGTGTGTGAAACTGTGCACACAAAATATATAGTTTCATAAGTTGTTGTTTCATATAACAAAAGGAATTTTTGTTATTTTTTTATCTTTCACATTCGGTGGTTTTTACGCTGGGTACATTAAAACTGTAGATATTTAAGGCTCGACAAAAAATCACGCCCTCTACAGGGCCGCTCGTATAGATCGGATTGGGAAGTAGCTCCGAAAAAAAGAAAATAGTTTTAGAGCATATCTATAATATATTTAATCTGAAGGTGCGTCGAGTTTTTTTTCGCAATTTCTATGACTTTTCGGAAATCACTTAAGATATTTACGAACCAAACAAATCAATCGGTATCAATTGGAATTCCAAATACCTATTGTATATGCGATTTTTTAAAAAATCAGAGCTGAAAACCTCGACGCTCTTTTTGAATGATTAAATAGAATATTATTTTTGTTTGTATTAACTTTATTTTTATTTTTTTAAATTTTAATATATAAATAAAAAAGTTCACCATCAAAAAGGATAAGCGGTTGCTAATGAGAACACAAAGTACAAATAGATTAAGGGTTCAAAATACTCTAAATGGAAACAGCATGACTCTTCTGTGTTATATCGATGATCCAAAAAGGGTTTTATAAGCACAACTTTAAGCTGATCTATTGATATTAAAACTTAAGCTGTGTACAAGTGTATCAAATTACTTTTTCTAAGAGGGTTTCAAATGACTAGCCATATGTTTTCGTAGAGGATTTTATTGCATTGCCGCCCATTGTTGGCTTTATTTATTTTTGTTATTGGGCTGTTCTTGCAACAGCCTGTGGCTGAGGACGCCAGCTGAGAGTCGCTGTGGCAACTGCGCATGCTGAGGAGCTAAGAGAATAATGTTCTTTATGGGCGCCTATCGAAGAGCCATCAACCTACAGTTTAGCATCTAAAATTAAGTCGTTGCTGGGGCAGGCCAAAACTTATTGCCACTTAAAGTTGCGTTATTATGTTGCCTGCTGCTGGTGCTGCAGCTCTCAGCTGGCCCCGAAACGCTCTTAAACAGGCCACATCAGTCCAATAATTTATGCCCTGATTCTGCTCTTACAGTTTTGGCCTGTTTACGCTTGCTTTTGTTGTCATTTGGACGCGCGTTTGCCTTTTGTTAAGTATTTCGGCTGAGCGTTTTTCTCGACGGCGCTCGTGGAGCGTTATACATTTCTTTTTTTGTTTTGTATTCTGGCCAAAACATTTTGCTGGCTCCTCTGGCGGCTACCAACGCGGAGGCGGCTAGTTGGCAAATTGGCGGCGCTGCGTGCGGGGCAGTCGAGAGTTTCAAGCGCGTTTCTCGTGGCGTAATAAACAAGAAAAACCAATTTTCCAGTGCTTAGTGTCATGGAAATTGTCTCTGGCCGCAATTTGCCGACGGCAAAGTCCTTTTTTGGTATTGTGTGATTGTTGTTGTTGTCCATGCCGATGACTGATCGCGGGATGAGCTGGCGCTGATGCTGAAGTTGCCACTGAAGTTGCCACAGTGTCAGGACGTAGAAAGCGAACATGTGCCCCATAACGCAAATGAAATTGTTGTGCACAATTATTTTGGAAAAACGAAAACTGCGCCTCAGAACAAAGCGGAAAAAGTTCCACATATAGCAAGAGATTTTGTCTTATTTTTTGGGTTCCCTCTGCATTCGGTTTCAGCTCGGACAGTTGAAGGACAACAAACTTTGAGACAGGATTCTTAAGTATTCAGGTAATACTGTGTATTTGATAGATATTGAGAATATTTCATGCAATTTCTGTTACCGCTGAAAAGTGACTAACTTTCTTAAGGTTTTTGCGGCGTTTTTCATACAATGACCACGTTTTGTTTTGTATCGAGTTCATTAAAGTTTGCAAAGTCTGAACTTTGCAGTTGTTTGCGAGGGTGCAGCTGCTGCTCACAATATTTGGACTACTTTACAAGTTTTTCCCCACTTACTCAACTCTGAAAACCAGTGACAAACTGTCGAAATGTTTTGTAGACTCCATAACAACATAATATTCCCTTTTTACTGGCACTTGCAGCTGTAGGTCCGGTCGATTGCATTGTCAAAACTTTTATGATGTCTGTGGATATCACAAGAAGAAACAATCTGGCCTCATTCTTGCCAAATCAAAAATTCATCACCCTGTTCACGAACGAGATCTGCGATATACCAAACAAGAACGATCAAGGCGTTCCGAATAAACTCTGCAGCAAATATTTCTATAAAATAAATCAATTTACATATATAGCCTATAGCAGCTATATAACAATGTGATCTGATTATGATAAAATTAATGCACACTATATAAAGTCTGTATATATCACTGGCATTAGTTGAGTTTGGATGAAATATCTGGATAAATACAATACATATAAAAGTTTTCCCAGCAAAAATCATTTTCCATCTGGATGTTCCTATGGCAGCTATAAGATATAGTAGTCCAAATTTGACGAGACTTAGACAGCTTCTTTCAAACTGTTTGTTAGTTTGATTCGGTAAGTTTGGTTAGGATAAATAAAAACTTTTTTTATACAACTCAGTATTTAACCGATTGTTTCAATCTCAGCTACATATATTATATAGTAGTCCGATTTTGATTAAATTTGGTGAGCTTGTATTTACTATCAAGTTCACCGAATCTGTAAGTTTGATCAGGATATTATGGAAATGAATAACAAAAAATTGGCCTTAAGAACTGAATCAATAGTTTGAATTTGTGACATCTTTTCTGAATTTTTTATAATTTTGATCGGTACGATATATATGAATCTTCATCAATGTCAGATACTTATAGTTGTTTCTATTGTAGTACTTTCAACCACATCACTTCCTCTAATTCCTTTTGCATTGGTTTATTTTATAGGATAGCATAAATTTTTAACATTCACAGGATTCAGTTATTGACCACGATCACAATTGTGTGGTTATTCACATTGAAGATCATCGTCCCGCAGTTTTTAAATGCTCAGATATCGAAAAGCATCTGGAATCTGTTACATTTGTCGCATATCTTTTATTTTTACCTGCTAGAAGTACTCAAAAGGTTCCAGTCCACAGGCTATCCTCCTGCCTCCTGGCGCCCCGCATGTCGCAGAAATTTAATGCATTTCATTGCCGCAAGGAAACAAGAACAACAACAACAGCAACAACAATAAAATGTGTAACGCATGAGATGAAAAGCAGCGCAGGGACAAAAAAATACACAAAACAAGCATTGAAAATCAAAAGAAAAAAAATTAAAATGAAAATAATAAAAAGGAAGCAACAGCAACGCAAAAATTTTAAACATGGCGCGAACATAATGTCCTGTGTCCTTGCCAGTCCCGCCGTCCCCGAAGTCTGCCCTGTGTCTCTCCATCCGTCCGCCTGTCCGTCCGTCTGTAGCTTTTTTTCTGCGTTGCTTTGCGAATTTCCCTTCTGCTGTTGTTGTGAAAATCGAACATTGATTTATGGCGTGTGTGTGGCGAGAAAAAAGTGTGGCCCCTTGGCAGCAGCGGCAGCGGAGGGGGGTTGGGACGCTGGCCCTGTGCCGCCGAGAACCGAGCCTGATGACGATGATGCTGATGAGCTGGAATTGTTTTTGATATGTCGCACACATATGCAGGTCGCTCCCCGGACTGGATACCCTTCCTGTTACCCTCGCACGCTTTCAGTTGCGATTATTATTTCTGACACACACACACACACGCATACACTCACGCAGTAAGGACTGCGTCGTCCCTCATTTTGCATTCATCGGCAATGCATTTACAACAACCAACCACAGCAACAACAACAGCAGAGGAGGCGAGGAGGGGGTTCTGTAAATGCAATTCGTAGGGCATAAATTTAAAAAAACGCGTGTCACATGTCGATTTTCGATTGTTCGCAAATTAATATATAAAATACGCGATGTGAACTGCGAACTGCGAAATTTGCGGCTGCTGTTTGCGGTTTTTACATTGTTTGTGGTTTTAGCTTGAATATGAGACCGTAAGGCATCGATTTGTACCCGGAATATTCGAAACTGGCTCAGGATGACTTTGATGAGCGCCATTTAATAACAATTAAATAAAATGTACCAAGCAGCAAACGTGATTTATGCTCAAAAGGGAACAATTTACGAAAATGGAGTACAAATAATATTAATCATTTTGAGAGAGTCTCATAAATTTTGAACCATTTTTGAAAGGGTTTTAAGCAAATTCTGAACTGGAATATACCTAGCTGCCTTGATACTTAATTTCCGGAACTTACCCCACACACTTTCTGATATAAATATTAAATATATTAAAGAGCTCAAACTATGCCATCAAAAATTAAAAGATTTCCGATCTGCAGACTTGAATTATTTTTGCAAAACATTTTAATATATTTATTTAATATTAAAATTCAGCAGAAGGTCCAAAGACATTGGTTTAATAATAATAAATAAACAAAGAAATAAATATTTTTAAAGCCAAACAAATATATATCCCACATCGATAATGCCAGAAACTGTTCATAAAACTTAACTCATTTACCGACTCATAAGCTTCAAGCAAAAATAAACTACGAAAGCATCTTCAATATAGTTAGTACCACAAAAATATTGTAATGATCATTTCTGTGGCTAATTTATAGCTGATTTGCCTATAGTCAGGATGCTATAGAAAGTTTCCTCTTTCGCATATTTATTGCTAATGACAACCGTTTACAGCTGCCAGGCCTAGGAAAACAGTTCAATTAGAAGCCTCCACTTGGCCTCGGATTCGGGCCTCTGGCAGCGTCTCTCCGAAGCATTTGGCAAATGAATTCATTTATTTCTTACTGCGATGAATCAGCTGGGACTCTGCAATTGCCTGTGTTATTGTGGTAGGGGCGGTTCATAACTGAGGGGGCGTTCTGCGGCTGCTAAGCTAAATGCGAATTGTGAATTGCGAAATGCACAAAACGCCACAAAATCGACAAACGATGCTGCGCCCTCGAACCGGCTGTGGATTAAGTTGTGAATCGTGATTTTGCGACTGCAAGTGGATGAGACGCAGTCTGGAGTCTGGACTCGGTTCTGCCCTGCCCGCGGTGATTAATCCATGAACTCTCAGGCTGAGCAGATTTTCAACGGCAGATACTCACAGCTCGCAGCAGATGCAGACGCGCCTTCCACCTGGTTCGAGTTGAAGTTGAAGCTGAAGTTGAAGTTGAAGTCGCTGGCGCAGTCGCAGTCGCAGATGCAGTCAGAGGCCCCTTGGCTCACCTTCCGAGACGGGGAGCAGGCGATATTTAACCCATGATTACAATGTTTGTAAATTTCGGTGTGTCTCCCTTTCAGGCAGCGTCTCCTGCCATTTTGTTTTCACCTTGCGGCCAATTTGTTCGAGAAACTGTTCAGGCTCCGCGACTCGACAGAGCGCAAAATGAAGCTAAATTGGCCCTGGCGACTGCAGCTGTTGCAGTTGCAGTTGCACGCAGGGTGGGGCTGGGGCTGGCGGGGCAACGGCTCAGACTGTGGCATCTGCGGATGTTTGGGGCATCATTTGGGCCCACGATTGGATGTGGGCAAGACTGGGCTGCCGCACGCCTGGTAGTTGAGCAATTTATTATTGCCGCAAATTGATTTTTATCTACGCTTAATCGATTGTTGCGCACGTATGTTCCTAGGCCATCCATCCACATGTGGATGCCCGCAAGGGGGCGGGCTGCCCAGTGTGGCGAAGTGGAGTGAAGTGGATTAAGGAAATTATTTATGTTAGTTCACACGTTGTTTTACACGTAATTTATTAACAGCGTTTTCTAGCGCAAACGATGTGACCTTGGGGCAAATGGGCATCGATTATGCCGCCGTGTTAGAAATTGTTCTTGCTGTTGTTGTTGTTGTTGTTGTTGTAGTTGTCGTTGTCTGCGGTGTCTGTCGGGTGTGAAGGTGATTTACAATCGATGCCAAGTACCAACGAGTAGGAGTACTCGCATGTACATGATTCCCTCATTTTTCAAATCGCCTTAGATACAAATTTATGACAGAGAAATGAGCGCCAATTGCCGCAATTACTGGCGCGTGTTTGGCCAGCGGTGATCTTTGGATCAGTGGAATTTGATGTGCTGGCCAGAGGATATGTGTTGAACAGGGGTGGACTTATAGCATTCCAGTGTGGCACTTGTAAGATATTGTTTCCTAAATAGCTATAGAGAAATTATACAGATTTATTTAATATCCTAGAATATCCCTTAAAGATATAAATTTTGAAGTCAACATTAATTTAGCTTAATTTTGAGAATGTTTATTTTATGTTGTTTAAATTCCTCCTGTTATCTCTCCTTATATATACGTTTGATACGTTTGATGCAAGACCAAATTCTTATTCTAGTATATTGATCATAATCAATACGAGTATATTCATCCCCAACATAGTAAGAATTGCAATTCATCTTATAATCCCTTACAATATGTTATTCAGTTTTATGCAGATTTAATTTTCATCGATTATAAAGCTTTGTCCTTAAACAAACCATATGCAGAGTACAAATTGTTTTTAATCATTTTACCATGTTTTTTAAACGTCCTGCTTCTGTACAAATCCGTTCGATGGCACCTTAAATTTTAAATCCAAAGCCGGAAAATACTTCAACAATGCAGCAAAAATCGACGGACAGCAACAACATGAAAAAAAAGAGGAAAAAGTCGACATGCACTTTTATCAGAGGGTAATAATTCATTACACACTTTTTTGCCGCCTCTCCCCTGCCGCACCCCTGGTGCCCCCACTCCGTGCTCAGCTGTTATTTTACGCCTTAAACCATCAGCAGCGATGTCGGGCAGAGCAGCATCGGATGTGCTGCATTTACCGCATTCGACATGACCCTGCCCCGTTGCCTCAGATCCCTGCCTGCACTGTCCTCCATGTGCACTTAGTTGTCAGAACGGGAAACAGGAATCGAAGCAGGAACGGGAGCGGCAGCGGGAATGGTCAGTTGATTGTTTCTTGTAGCTTGCGTGATGGCTGCGAGCGCGGAGCGGACGGGACGGAGATAGAGAGGGTAAAGGATGTGTTCATCAGCGTTAACATGAGACTGGCAGCTTTTAACGGTTCCCGGAGTAACTGTTTGTCGATAAGGCCGCTATCGTCAGTGGGTCGCGGTGGCACGCACCTAGACTCAGAGTTGGGGGCTGGGATAAGCCAGTCGCTCGTCGGGAGCTCAATTAACTAATTGTACACAAAGGACTGCAATCAAGTTTGGTGGCACTACCCAAAGGACTTGTGAATAATACTCATTAATTGCGTACCAGTTAACACAGAAAGGCGCTGCCCGAAAAGGGGTTGGGCCGACATCATCATGTCGCTTGATGGATAAGATTTCAGGCGGTTGACTGAAGCGGGTAAAAAACGACAAAAGGGACAACAGGACCCGGCACAGGCACAGTACCAGACCCAGGACCAAAGTGAGTGCCATAAATCAATGTAACTGTCAACGTCATCGGCATCAGCAGAGCGTCAATATTAGCAGCAGCAGCAACAACGAACAAGGACGAACAACCCCCGAAGTATGCAGCAGTAATCAGAGCTCTGGGCCTGGCCACGCCCATTAACTCATGCGCCCATCGGCCATGACTGCGTGTGTGTGTGTGTGTATGAGTGAAAGGGGGCGATGTTTAGTTTGGGTTTCATTTTGCATAGGCAACACTTTTTCTAGCGATGACGTCAGCAAACATGCAATAAGTAAATTGTTTCAAAGTGTCAACCCACACAAATACACATACACATACACACACACATGTACACTCATGTGTATGAATATGTATATGTGATTTCCTCGTTTACACTCAAAGCAGACAGACAGGATATTACAAGCTGCTTGTGGGGAAATTAGATCTTCCAACTGCGTCTTATAGACACGACAACCTCTCAGCCCCAGATCCAGACCCAATCTCCGAGACATACACACACACACACTCACAATCGTTGGCCGGATAAGAGGGGAGAGTCAAAGTCCAAGTCCCCGGAGGCGTTTGGCGCCAACAAATACATGTTGCACTTAATTGGAATGATTTCGTCTGTGAAATATGATTTCAGTTCTCATGTTTGGAGAACTATGGAATTTTCCAAGTTACAAGCTAAAATATTTCGAAATTTTGAGGAAGACGAAATTAATATTGTTTCCAGGAAGGAAATTTCTTGGGGTCGAGGGGAATTTTATCATGTATTGTACACACACTGTAATACTATTTAATTATTAAAATGTTTAATTTACTTAAATTATTCCGAAAATGGCAGCCGGAACAGGTCTGATAATTGTTATGGGACTTAGATATTATACTACCATATTCTATTTAATTCATAATATTTATATATATTCTTGTATTCTATGAAGTATGAAGTTTTCAATCTCCTTGTAAGAGTCTTGTGACTTGCATGCTCCGCACGATCTTTTAATGTAGTAATTTAAATAACACTTAAATTGTGTGACATTTCATCTTAAGATACGAATCAACTGTGCCCATAATAATTTGTTACCTATGCGCCTAGTAAATTAAACTAATTCTCGATGCTATTCTCTTCTCATTGCAGGTAAACACGCAAATGCTCTCGCACACCTGTAGTTGATGTATTTATGCATCTTCTGGCTGTGCTGGCCAAGTAAGCCACTCGGCTCTAGATACATTTCAAATGCCTTAAATGCGCATGCAGCATTCCTGCAGTCGCCTGTATCTGATTTCTGTCAACATTAAAATTGCAGACTTGACAATGCACAGGAACAACAAGAGCAACAGCAGAAGCAGCAGCTAACTAAGTAACCCACAGATACTCACATAGACTGACTGACAGAAGGGGCGGATTGGGGAGAGACCGAGACTGAGACTGAGACTGAGTTGTTTTGTTAGTGCATGTATCTCAAAGTGTATTCCTAGCGATAACACAAAAGGCTAAAACGCCTCAAACTGGCTGACTGGCGGACTGGCCAGAAGAGGAGGCGAATGCGAGCCAGAGCCAAAGCCAGAGTCAGAGCCAGGGCCAGTGAGTGGCAACAGAGATTATAAATTGAAATTGAGTTCATAAAACACGAATCAGCAAAACGTTTAACATCTTTATTTTCTGCGAAATGGCACAGACGGCAACCTCAACCTCAACGTGCAACCGCAAGAGTCGGCATCGGTCGTGGCATTGCTCCTCAGTGCAACGTCGACTGCGAGTGCGACTGAGACTGAGACTGAGACTGCATCTGTGGCAGCCAGTTGAAGCCCAAGGTGCGATTTCGAATGCAATCAAACAAGCGTAAGTCAATTGCACAACTATGCTGGATGCTAGATGCTGTATGTTGGATACTGGGCGCTGGATGCTGGTGAGGCACGCTGCCAACCAACCAATCGACCAACCAATAAGCCCGGCCAACTAGCCCAACCAACAGCAACAACAACAGCCCAGCAAATAGACAGACAGATGTACCCGAGTTGCAAGCTGGCAAACAGGCGATGCGTCGCAATGTCGACCGACGCATCGATTCACCATACAGTGGGCAAACTCAGAAGTATTCTGGGAACAAATATACACTCTTCTTTTCATTAGTTGGGAGAAATTTAAATTACCAACAACACTTTAGGCAATCCAAGGAATCTATTTACTTACATCTGTTTTCCCGTTTTACCATTTTTACTTATTTTTCAATAGTTTACATTAGATTTCGAATGTATTAAAATGACAATTGGCCAATACTATGTTTTGAAATTATTGAAAACCCATTTCTTTAAATTTAAACAAATTTTATTTCATACATAAGAAAATATTTATTTGTATTTAAATTTGCTTTTTGCAAATAAGATACAAATTTATCGAATTTCATATATTTTAAAGGTGCATTATATGTACATGGCACCATTTGGCACACTACTTGTATGTGTTTCATATTTGCACATAATGCCTGCTAAATTTTTGAATATTATGTGCTCGATTAAAAATACTTATCTAGTAAAAAAGCTTCTCATTATTAAAAAATAATTTCGTTAAAAACCTGGGATATTCATATGAAGAGCGGCGAACTCGAAAACAGGGGGAAATGGACTAGGTTCTTGATTAAAATGGATATAATATTAAAGTAAAGAAAAATATGTTCAGTCTGAAAACATTATAACAAACCAAGCCCAAGCGATAAATATAACCAATATATTATCCACATTCGCAAGCATATAAGAGTTCAATTTCTAAATTCTAAGGTAATCATATTTTATCCTAGATTTAGCTGTGCACAACCATTGTACTACGCTGAGATGCTGTGAGCACAGAATGTGGAATGTGCACGCGTTGAATTTCTTGTAGACGTGCGATAAAAATTTGCGACATTGCAACAGTTTGGCGAACGTGCGAGGTGGAGGTGCCTCTACCTCTACCTCCGACTCCGACCCCGATTCCGAATCCGAATCCGACTCCTTTGTGGAGCGTTGCCAGCTGGCGTGGCATCGAGGCACTCAATGCCTGAGCTCTTAGCATAAGCCGCAGCGCACAAAGCTGATGACATGCCGATACTGTTAATCTGCGTGAATAAAAATGTAAATGAATTGAAGATTGCGCCGCCATCGAAGTCGAAGTCGCAGTCTCCGTCTCAACCTCAGTCATAGTCCCAGCCAGAGCCTGTGTCAGGGGCATCTTGGGGCCGCTGCATTATGAGCTATGGCCGAGCTGGCCACTTAGGTGCCTACAAAACTGCCTTTACAAGTGACAAGCGAGATTAGGCCGGGCTATCGTCCAGGCAGCTGGACTGTGGACAACGTTTAATAAGCAATGACGTGCAGGTGAGCTCCAGCTCCAGCTCCAGCTACAGCCTCAGATTCAGGCTCAGGCTCAGGCTAAGACTGGAGCTCCTTTTAATGCTCAGCTTGAGTTGACTTCAGCGCGCTTAACACAAATGTTGATTGAACCTCTTGGCCAATGGCAATGCCTGTGAGTGTGTGTCAGTCGTAATAAAGTGTGGACAAGTTTAGCACCAAATGATGGCCAGATCAAGGAGCCACAGTCGAGCTACACTGTGACCACGTACCAACAATATACTCGTAGTACATAAGCAGCCTGAGAAAGCTAACGGCTAAGTTGTTGTGTGCTGTTGTGTTTGGCTGTGTGTTGTTGTGTGTTGCTGTGGATGGTCGCAAACATGTTTCAAGTCCAAGTCCGCCACACGAAATCCAAAAACATAATCAGCAAAAAGCCAGCTGCGATCAGTAGCGTAGTTAATAGTGATGCAAAATAAAAAGGGGTCAACAAGGAGTTTACGTGTAGAAAATAAGGATGTTGTCGGAAACAAGTATTTGAGTAAAAGATATATGTGAGAATGAATAGGAATAGTAATTGGTGGAATATGAAAATCTTCAATTTCAATAAACTACTTCCGAACCGAACCTTAAGAACCGAAATGGGTGAGATGACAGAGCTTACAAAGAGATATTCAAAGTCAACCGTTTTAAAAGTTATACTCAATGTTAGACTGCATTAGTCTGCAAAATCTTTACTCTTAGTTATTTATTAAAATATATAAATCTTTCTACTTAACGAACCTATAGAAAATATTATGAAAATGGACCATTAATTTTACTCCCTTAAGATTTACCCTCTACGTCACTGTCAATAAACCATTCAAGAGCCCCGATTCCCCTTAGTGATTGCTCCATTCGCGTAAAGTGTTTGTCGATAAACCATAGAAAATGTGAGGGATGGCTCTGGCTGGGGCTGAGGTTGAGGATGTGGATGTGGATGTGGATGTGGATGTGGATGGGGATGTGGATGAGGATGTGGATGCGGACGAGGTTGAGGAGATGGCGAACGTGTGCGATTGACCAAAGCGCAAATAATATAAATTAAATCGCACAAAATAAAAATGTTGCAAGTGGCGAGTCGGAGGCACGAACCTGACAGTCGACGGTCGACAGTCCAACCAGGAAGATGAAGCTGGGGATGAAGATGAAGTAGAAGAAGAAGAAGAGCAACGAAACGAAAATGTAAGCGGTAAAAATCGAGTCACGAACATTGAAATATGTGTCCACAGCTGATGAGGAGGACATGGACATGGCGCATTGGCAGACACCGACACCGGCTGATAAATGCGTGGAAAATGCAACAGCTGCCAGAGCTGGATAACAGCAGGCCATGCCACAGGCGGTGGCACTGAAAGGAGAGCGGAGAAAGGCCGCGATGCGCTGTTGGTAAACAAATCATTTGAAAGGATTTTCACACACAATCTATCTTCGTTCGTTTGCCTGGCCTGGCTGCCAGCCTCCGTCTCTGAGAAGCTGCCAAACGGCGGCTCAAGAAATTTGTCAGTGCGCTGCGGGAATGAAAAACGGAACCGGGAACGGGTACGGATACTGGTGCGGGTATGGGCTACGGGAATAGGAACCTGTTTGCATGCTTGATACAAAAATAAATAAATAGCAACACAGTCAACTCATTTGCGGCGCACGCAGCCCAAGCGAAAGTGTCAGGCAGCAGGGCCTCCAGCAAATGCAGCCAGGACAAAAGGCGTGTGCGGATTAGTCCTGGCACCGGCTGCGATTTTGGGTTGCTGCCGAAAGAGAAAGTTGCATTGTTATGCGGTGCAATGGGCGAATTTGTTTTTATTCTGCGCCCATCTGAATAGCCAAAACATTGGACCTCCTCAGTTGCTTTCAGAGGTCGACTGAACTTATGTAACCAACTTGTAGTCGCAGTCGAACAATCGGGATTAGTTACAGCTACACTTGAACAGCGGCCAGGAATCTCCGAGAAGGACACACGCAGCTCATTTGCATTGCGCTTGCCCTTGTAGCAGCAGCAGCCGCATCAGGATCAGGATTAAGCGCATCCTTCAAGGCGAACGCATAATATTATGCAATGGCTCTGTCCCTGACCATGTCAAGGTCATCGGAAAGTGCAAGCGACACTTTAATGACTCTCTTTTGTCCAGCCAGGCAGTTCCCATTTCGATTCCCATTCGGATTGCGAACCGTCTGTGCGGTTTGCAAAGTGTAGCAAGGTCAACGTCTCGGGGTCATTCCATTACCTAAGTAACTGCGACTCTGGTTATTATCCCAATAATTAGTTTTATGACTCAACGCGGCGCTGTGACAATTTCGAAAATTATCTAATTCGTAATGCAATATTTTGCAATGTTCTCATTTCTCATTTGGTCTCCATATGTCGACATTTGCAAGAAGTTTTTTCTGCAAAAATGTGGGTTTATTTCATTTTAAATTCATGTGCTTTCTTTATAACTTACCTTGTTGTTCATAGTGGCAAGATATTAGAAAAGAACTGATTTAAAGTGTAGTCTTCATTTATAATGTGATTTTTAAAACTAAAACTTAATTTTAGTACTTACAGAAGCAAACACAGTATGTTCAGAGAATGATAACTAAAGGATTCATATATTTAGAAAATACAGTCTGCATCTATATTTATGTCTTTTTGTCTTGTTTGTTATCACACATATAACTTATCAAAACAACAAATATTCTATCCAAATATGACAATTTCTAATATAAATAATTTTATTATGTGTATAAACATGATGAAAATTTAAAATAAAATATGTATTGCTTAAAATAATAAATATATTAGAAGTTTGTCCCAAGCACTACTTTAGAAATAATTTAATTTATTTAGATTAGACATAATTGAAAACTTACGATACATTTGGGGTTTCAACCACGTCAGAATAATACTACAATCTTCTGATATTTATTTAAGCATATAATCCAGCAAGTTATTTTTCAACACGAAATCCAAAAATTCTTTTGACTTTCTGCATTTTAATAACGTCATTATAATTTGAATAAATTCTTGAAGACTTAAAAAATGCAGGAATCTGTCAATGAAGGTTTCTGGCCCTGACACAACTATTTAAAGTTCTGGCTGTGCATTGTGGATGTCCCATTTCGCTGTTGTAATTTACACAATATTAAATTCAAAGTGTCCTCGTTGCGAAAGACAACAGCAAGAGTCCTGGCAAGAGTCCTTCGGCTGGCTGGCAGCAAATGAAAAATTCCAGTGCAGCGTTTGAAGTTTATTGGCCATAAATAAGAGAGGGCCGAAACGGAGCACGCTTAACAGGCGACAGCGATTGACAATTTGATTAAAAACGAGGCGGGCAATGAAATGCATAAAACAAGGATAACAAGGATGCGTTTCGCATTAAAGTGAAAGTGTGTGCACAATTTAATACCACCAACAGCAGCAGCTCTGTAATGCAAATTGCCAGCCATCCGCTCTGAGTAATTGTTGCTAATGAAAGCGAGCCGAGGGTAAGGATTGGGATGGAGATTCCAGGGATCTGGCAGCTGGGAGCAGGGAGTTGTTGGCGCATTTAAGTGGCTAATTTCGCTGGAACCAATTGTCAACGCAGCGCCCAGGAATGCGCACTATGCCACCCAAAGGGGGGAGCTGGGAGGAGTGCAAAAAGGGGACTGGCAACGGTGACAAATGAAATTGCAGGCGATGCACAAAATGCAAATGAAATGTGCAATCGCCCAGGGATGCAGGGCAATGCGAATGTGTGAACATCCTGTACATACATACATGCGTGTGTGCGTGTTTCTATGTGTGTGTGTGTGTGTGAGTGTCTGTGTGTGTACATTACATGAGTGAAATGTCCTGCGTGTGTGCATGTCCGTCCCTTGTCCTGTCTGGCGTGCGGACTGCTTTACAAATTTTGCATTTATTGCCAGTGACAAAATATGATACGAAAATTAATATTATTGATTAAATAATTGAAATTGGCGTGCCAGCGACACACAATGAATTATTACCTCCCACCAATAACAACAACAAGAACAACAATACCAGCAACAAATGTCAAATGCCATTTGTAATGCATTTGCATATGTATTTGTATATGTATCTGTGTTTGTTTTGTATTTATGTGTGTGTGAGAATTCGAATTGGTTTTTGTGTGTTTAAATGCGTTGACATTTTGAGCTTTTGTCATTTTGAATAGCTGCGAATTCATTCAAATTAATTTGAAAGGCTTTTGCTTATAGTTTTTAAAATATGCTATAAAAAGACATTTTATTATTCATACAATTCAATGAATACTAAATGTCAGACTTTTCTAATATTTAATTCTTTAAATATATTTGCTAATGATCAAAATGAATCTATTTACACTTGTTAAATGTTCTATAAAAAGAATTTTGTTTATATTTACATACAATTCAACGAATACTAAACTGCAGACGTTTCTAATATTTAGTTCCTTAAATATATTTGCTAATGATCAAAACTAAACTCCAATAGTTTTATCTTGAGATAAACTTAATTTTTCAACGAGTCCTTCTTTGAAAATCAATCAAAATTTTCATTCATAGTATTGAGATCTAAACTCAGATAGAGCTGACAAACTGTGATAGATTTTCAAACTATTCTTTTACACAATGTTTCTTGACTATTGACTTTAAATAATAATATAGCCTAATATAAATTCTATTATCTTGCGCTATATTTTCTATTTAGTTGAGAATAAAACGCATTTTACACCAATTTTATGAATGAGTAAATAATTTAATTTCCGATTCCATCTATTCAACCTCCTATTGTCCTGTTGATATATTCAATAAACAATTACATTACAAGTGAGTCCCTTGGGGCCTCAGCACTTAAAGCCCTTCATTTCCCTCAGAAAACGCCATTGTTTCCATCTCCGTCTCTGCCTCCGTTATTTTCCTTCAGTTTTAATAAAATATTTCATAATTCCTGCGCAGTTTTGCTATTGACACTTTCTGATGGCATCCTTCGTATCCTTCACGCCGACGTTGTCGTCCTCCTGCTGTGCTGGCAAACGCGTAGGTGAAAGTTCAGCCGGATGGCGTGGGACGGCACAGCGGTGCAGCAGCAACAACCTTTGCCCGCCTTCCACTTCCCCTACTCGGGCAAGCCCATCAACAACGCCAGCAGCAGAAGCAAAAGCAGTTGCCGTCGGAGCAGGAGCAGGAGTAGGGGTTTGGGGTATGGGGTGGCGGATAGTGGTGGGAGGAGGGTGCAGAGTGGAGGGCGGGGGCAGCATCGGTGGTTGAATTGATTTCAGCGTTGATGGCGTTGACACAAAAAGCTTTTACGGCGCCCTCTGCGGTCGCGTACCGTTGACCACCTACGGCGCATCCGCATCCTGTAGCTGCTCCTGTGGCTGCTGTCCTTGTTGTTGTTGTTGTTGTTATGCTGCTGCCGGGGAAGCTGCTCGGATGATTTACATACAAAGTGAACATGGCCAGGCCTGAAGCTGTGCATGGGCTTCAGTTTGAGTTGGAGTTGGAGTTTGAGTTTCAGTTTGAGTGGGAGTATGTGTGCATTTTGCTGGTGCTTCTTCTGCGTGCTGTGCTGTCCTGCCTGCCATGGAGGAAGTCCTGCGGCGGCCAGCTCCAAAGGGCGGAAATTAAAGTTGTGACACGTTTAACCAACGATATTTGGAGTGTGGGCTTCACATTTTTGGTAATTCCTCCAATTCTTCTGCATGCAAAATGTTAAAGTTTTCATTTTTGTTTTGTTCGCCACTCAGCGAAATTGCAACCACCAATTTTTGTTGTATCTTTTTTATTTTCTTCTCTTGTTGTTGTTGCGCTCGCTGTTGCTGCTACCTTTCGCTCGAGCGCACAAAGGATGTGGCTGGTCCTGGTTCTGGACCTCTGCACATTGTTGCTGCCCTCCAGCTGCGTCCGAATTCCCTTTTTAACCAGCCGCCAGTTGCCAGTCGCCAGTCGCCAGTCGCCAGTTGCCAGTCGCCGGCTGCCATTGCCATCACCATCACCAACTGATTCTGGCGATGCGGTGGCTGCGGCGGAGCCCCCACACACAATACCCGCACCGCTCCGCCCCTTTTGCCGCCCTTGTCCAGTCGATCAGGCCTCGAAACCATTTACGCCTCTCTGCTCGGTCTACGGCCCCGGCTCCGAGCAACGCAGCATGTCTTCTCCTTCGGCAACGTCAAAAAATATCCGCCCGTGTGTGAATCCAATTCAAGCTGTGGCTTATTATTATTATTTTTATATATATCAATTTCTACCCCTAACCCGCTGAGTTGAACCTGCTTCTCTGCCTCAATGGTAATAATTTCGAAGAGAGTGGCACCTTAAGACGAGCTAAACAAGATCATAAGACGATCAATGTCTAGTAAATCTAATATATAAATATATAAAATCTTAACAGAGTTATGCTTTTTTCAGTAAAGGGAAATTTTAAGGAATAATTTTTAAAACACTGTTCTATGATATATACGAAAATTATATATCCTACTCTGCTCTTTGGCAACCAATATAAGCGTTACAAAATCTTTCAGATCTCTTTGTCTTCCGAAAGCTATTTAATTTCTACATTTCAATAAATTTTCTTATATTTACAACTCACAGAACTGTATCAAAACTGAACCGATTTCCAACATTTCTACTTGGATTCTATTTTTAAATAGAAACTTATCTGGCTTATTCAATCGACTTTTAGTTTTACTGTTCAATAATTATTCCTATATTTCGGAAACCATATCAAATTGTGTCCTTTTTTTTACTCACAAAACTCAGTCGAAACTGAACTGATTTCCAAGTGGATTGGTACATGCGTCATATTTCTCTATCTAGATTAATCCATTCAAAAAAAAAAATAAAAATCAATCTGGTTTTGAAATTTTATTCATTACTAAAAATAATTTATAAGAATACGGTTAGTTAAAATTTCGTTTTTCCTATGAGTTTCAATCGCTTACAATTTAATAAAAGATACTCTTAGGTAGTTCATTATTTGGTCAAAATTCATTCCAGAAATGCAGCGAGTGTTCAGTTCTGTAGCTCTCAACTTCATAGTTAGTACTGTTGAGTCCTACGGGATCCCTATGCACAAAATGTGAACTCAGTCGTTTTCTTTCACAATCGATAGGTTATTTTAAACATCTTTGGCTTATTGCAATCCCTTAAATCAAATTCTTATTGCTATTCAATTAAGCATGGCATAATTAAAGCCGTATTTTTCCGTTCCATATGTTCCCGACAGTGCTGACCTAACCCAAGCTCGTAAAAACCAAGCCCAGCAACCAGAGAGCACTTCATAATATCCACATAAAACATAAAAGGCGTTAAATAATTATTTACTTAGCCAGTTGGTGGCATAAAGGCATTTGGCACACTCTTCATATACCGCTTAGCACATGGGAAGTTGGAACTGGTCGCGTACATCTCATAAATATGTCTCATAAAAGCAACACTCGACTGAGACGGGGAAAAGAGAGTGAAAGGAGCCAGGCGAAGCTCTGAGAGAAGCCGCAACTGAGATACACAGAGAGATAAACGTCGACAGAACGATTTGTATCTAATTTTATGAGGTCATAAAAAGCAATCATTTTGCCATTTGCCTCAGACCGCCCTACCCCTCTCCCCAACTCGCCCATCCTCCCGCCAGACCACAGCTGGGCTACCATGCCCATAAAATGTGGCCCAGCCCAGAGAGAACCAGATCCGGCAGTTGAAAGGTTCTAATGCGGCAGTTAAATGGATTTTATGAGCTCTGAGGTTGGTTAAGTGAATTACATGAATTGGCTGCTTATTGGCTTTTAATTGCTGTCTTCAGCCGCTCGGGGCTCGGGGCAGAATGGGAGGCGTGGTCTGGGGCTATGGCGGGTCAGCGGACGGAAGTGGGGCAGCTTTTCATTTCCGCAGGTCAGTGGCAAACGATCAAAGATGCTCTGCAGATAAGCGTGTCACATAATTAATTGGCTACAATGAAAATTTCAACTAATTAGCACACAAACAAAAAACAACAGACACAATTCGAAAACAAAAACAAAAGTCGAGAGCGGGGGAGGAAATTCAAACTTGTCGGTTCAGCTGAGTTTGAGTCTCTGGGTCTCAGTTTGGGGGGTCAATGGGAACGTGCACGAAATAAAAATGCGCAGTAAAATTTAATTTTAATGAGTTCATAAAGTAATAAACAGCCGCAGTCAAAACCGAAGTCGAAGCCAAAACATTTCAAGGTTCTGTGCACATAAACCGCCAGCAGAGGGCAGACATGGGTTAAGAGCAGCACCCACAAAAGACCCAGACGAAAGATACTCGCACTATAAAAAAACCCAACATCATATTCATCTGAAATCAATTTTGGTAATTATTAAAAATTAGATACATATGTTTCGGCGCCATTGCTGCAGCTGTGCAAAGGCGCCACAGGCCACGGGCGGAAGCGGGGTGTGCGGCAAGTTTCATGAATGAAATACATGTTGCAACAAACCCAAAAGCAGATGCCGCTGCCGTGCACCTTTTCAGGGGCAATCGAGCCGACAATAGCAACAGTTTTGGTTGCCAGCGGTATCCGGGTTTCGGGTCCAGCTCCTCAATTTGGGCCCATAAATCAATCGATGCGTCGCCAGCGTTCCAAAGTTATCCCCACATACTCAGATACTCAGATACAGATAGATATAGAGTGTGTGTGTGTGTGTGTGTGTGCTTTCAGCATTTTGTTTTAGTTTCTGAGATGTCGAAAATAATCACATAAATATATGCGGCGTCTCATAAAAATGTTGCAAAACACTTAGAAATTTTGTTATTCTTTTAAATATTCTTTTTTTTAAATATTAAACACTGGCATCACTTTTCACTTTTCAGTTCGTCGTTTTTCCTTTGAGTTTCCCAGTGTGACACTTGTGAGTGCTAAAACTGTCAAGTTCCCTGTCTTGTCATAATTAAAAAGGAAAATTTTTAAACAAATTTCTTGCCCATAAATAATTGTCTTTACTTTGTTGGGGGAGTGAAATCCATTTGGCACAGGGCGTTGACGGCTGATTTGGCAGACAGACGAAAGTTAATAAATTTTAAAGCTTCTCTTTCCTAAGCAAACAAAATAATAAACAAAGACGCAGCCTGACAAATAATATCTTCGGATAATTTATGAAACCTTTCTAAATAACCAAATATATTATTTAAATTTTTTTAAATATCCGGTATTTTTATTATAGGGCTCAACTTAAATTGTATTAACTCAATAGCATTGAAAACTTATAACTCGTTTAGTCGTAGGGATTGATAAACGAAAAGCTAATATCATTTAACAAGAATGAACGGCTATCTTCGGAGTGCCGAGGCTATATACCCTAGCAGGAATTAATTTTCGTCTAATTGCTCCTATGGGAGCCATGTGGTCCGATTTTGATCAAATTATAGGAAACTATTTGAAGTATTATAAAACTCTCCCTAAGTTTGGATGAAATATTTGTATAAACAACAAGTTTGATATAGTGGTCCTATTTTGACCAAATTTGGTCGGATTGTATAAACTTTCCAGAGACTCGGTTTTGAAAAGTTTGGTAAGGATAAAAACATAGTTGTCGGCATATAGTTCCTATGGCAGCTATATGTTATAGTGATCCGATCCGTCCGGTTTCGACATATGTACTGCCTGCAGCAAAAGAAGGGTCTGTGTCAAGTTTCATTACGATAGCTTTAAAACTGAGAGACTAGTTCGCATAGAAACAGACGGACAGACGGACGGACAGACGGACATCGCTATATCGACTCGGCTGTTCATGCTGATTAAGAATATATACTTTGTTGGGTCGGAAACGTCTCCTTCAGTCCATTACACATTTCGAGACAATATTATAATACCCTGCTAGGGTATAAGAACTAACTGAAAAGTAATTTGGGAAATGAGTCAATGTCATATTCCAACTGTAAATATGTAATTATATTTTAAGTCCTACAGTCGTTTGACCTAATATGTTATAGAAAGTCCCGTCCAATTGTATTCTTATGCATTTTTATAACTCAATAATAAACAAATCAGACCTACTTTTATTTCTGAATACTTTACATTTCCAATCGTTTTTAATTTAGTGTATTTTAAGTAAAATAGTTTTCATATTTTTGGCTCAAAATCAAAACTATTAAATCCAAATTACCGGAATTTAGAACAGCTGAAATCGAAAATGGAATATGACCAATCTAAAAGGAGAACACTAGATTGCAAGTGATTTGGAATTTTCGCTGAACAATTTTCGAAGCTTAAAACTAACCCTAATTTCCAGAGTGTAGCCCTCAATTTATATTTCAAGAATAACTTGAATTCTTTGGTCAACTTAAGGACTTTATCAGCACACCAAAGCATATAAGATTATTCAAATTTCATGCATGATTTTCTTTGAGTGTACACCCACACTCACCGAAAACTATGCAATCTAACGATTGCCCGAAATTCCAACACGCATTGCCATATTACTACCAAGAATTACAGCACACATTTGAGTAATGATCAAGTTATTTCTCATTTTGGAATTATGAATGGTTCTTGTAATTAGTGCAATGCGCACTACAAGATTTTTATCTCCGGCAACAATAAAACTCGATTTGAAATGAAATAATGTACCTTCCCGGGTTGCGTTTGCTGCTGCTGTTTATTTTAATTACGAATATATTTTTAAACGCTAACATGGCATACAAAATGGAAATGAGAAATGTTTGCACGCACATGTCATGTCAACTACAAACGCATAAAATTTATTCGAAACACGCAAATACAACAAAGAAATCAACACGAGCCGAGCCAAAAACTCAACACAAGCTGCCCAAAAATATATAAAAGAACCCCAAAAAAAACAAAAAACACAAAAAAAACCAAAAATAAAACACGGATTTAAGCGCCGTCAAATCTATTTGAAAGTCTGGGGCTACCTGGCCAAAATGATACCCAGTGCAAGTGATTGCTAGTTATTATTAGGATAGTCTGGCCAGACTAGCACTGACTATCACAAATCTGTGCCAGAGCAAAACCCCCAAATCAAAGTTCCGAAAAGCCCAACGCTGGACTTGAATGAAAGGTGCAATTTTTATGATTTATCGCCGTTATTATTATGAAAGCCGCAAGAGGTGGAAACGAAACGAAACGAAAGCAAGCCGAGCCAAGGAATTTCACAGCGCTAAATTATTCAAAAACGAAATAGGAACGTGGGTCGACGACGACGCCGCCATCATAAGGTAGCCCCTCTGTAATTTTCTAAGCTAATGCCATCTCGTTTTGACCTCCTTAACTCGGTCCTGCTCTGGCGCAGGGCCAGAACGCCCCGAGGCGTTGTGCAGAGCCAAAGAAGTATTTCGTCGTTGTTAGGAACCGGGCCCAGCCATAGGGTCTTCGGGCAGTCGAACAATAACAAAAACAAAGGAAATAAAAGCGAGCGGGCAGATGATGTGGAAGATGGCGCGCCAAACATTAACATATGCAGCAGTTCACACGATATATTCACCCACACACTGACACACACACTCTCATACACACACTCACACACAAGACAGGTGCCAAGGCATTGAGTATTGACTGGCACAGCGTTGAATACTCGGGCAGGATAAGGAATCTATACACTTTCAACTGGCATTCACTTTTAATCAATAAGCGTTTATGTGAAACGAGCAGAGTAACTGTAATTGGTGTGCCTATCGCAAATCTATCGATAATTTAGCCACAATTTGCGCCTAGTTGTTATCGCCGCACATTTGAATGGGTCTCCGCATAGCCCCTTGAACATAATGCTGTCGGGTCGATAAGCCAATTTCGTTGCATGGCCAACGATCAAAACTGACCAGTCCCCTGCATACAGTACCTCCCGTATACCCCGCAGCCCAGAGACTGCGACAGGCAACGGCAACTTCAAATTGCAACGCCGGTGGTGCTGCCAAACGAGAAAACAACTCGAACGGCATCGACTCACAATGGAGAAATATGGCAAATAGTTGACGAAAACAGAGTAAGAAATCGAACTAGAAGTATGAACTTTTTATGAACTTTTCTGATATTTTAGTATTATTTGTATAATTAACATAATAATATTTATTACGATCATCGAATTGTTTATCGTCATATAGGTACAACTGTGAGACTCATTTGTTTATCCATTTATCCCTCAAAAGCTCTCTATTTCAATCTGTGAATTAAAATGGATATGTCTCTTACCTTTTTCCCGCGGTTAGACCTTGATATAGCGAACTACTTTTTGAGGTTATTACAACATTTCCTTTAAGTCCTTATAACAATATTAACTGTTGTAAAATTAAAATCGCAAAGTATAAAGTATGAGCAATTCTTCGCCATCATGGTTAAGATTTATTCATTAAACGTAGCTTCTAATTAGGCTGGGAGCTAGAAAGAACTTATGAACCCGGGAGAAGAGCCGTTTATAATGAACTTAACAATAAATCGTGTAAGAATTGATTGTTATACCTTGCGAGCACAGCCTTTCACTTGGAATCGCCAGTTCAGCCCACTGTGCGTCCTCGCCATTAGATGGATGCATGACGCATGACGGAGACTGGCTAAAGCCGGGCCAGACACCAACACACACATGAATAGAAGCACGCAGGCCATTTGACTGACATCCACTGCGAATGAGTTAGAGAGCTGGGCGAACAGTGTGTATATGTGTGTGTGTGTGTATGTGGATATGGTAATGTGTGTGTGCGAGTGTGAGTATCTAACTTTGGCCACTTCGGACAGGTTGAGACACACGCGTAAAAACTACACAAATTGACGGGGCAGCCGCTTCAACTGGAGGCTTAGCGGGGGCGCTGAACACCACAGGGTTGGAGACGGAGTTGGCGTCGGAGTCGGAGACGGAGACGGAGTCGAAGTCGGAGCTGTAGGCAGCTAATCGCTTCGACTGCAGCCCAGGGCAGCCAGGCAGGCAGCTTGGCAGTCGAGCGACTGAGCGAACTGACCAACTGCACAGATCATAGACGGCAGATAGCAGGGCAGGCTGTGGAGCAGGCAGGAGCAGGAGTAGAGGATGGGGGAGGAGTAGGAGCAGTTGGGGCAAATGTACATGTCCATCCGGCAGTCCGGGCTGGCCGGCCACGTTCGGCCAATTCCAGGCAATTCTGCAGTCAAAGCGTTCGTATTTTGATTGATTTTAAATGATTATGGTTGACATTGATTTATGTGCGCCTCATGCATATATTGGGCCACAAGATGGCGATGGCGCGAGCTCTGGAGCTGTTGCCGGAGACGGAGACGGAGGCAGCGCAGGAGCAGCGTGTTGTTGTTGTTGTTTGGGGCCAGCAGGCGACTCTCAGCGCATGTGAAAGGTGGCCCCGTCTCAGACCGAGGCCGGTTCAACTGATTCGCACGCATCCCGGACGGACTGGACAGGAAAACAACATCGATTCCGATTTGGCTTAGAAGCCTTAGACTTGGCCTCCACTTGGAGCTTCGAGCTGAAGCCGAAGACTATTCAAAGCACGTTCCTGACCTAATATAAGTAAAAACGCCCACAAAATTACCACAAGCTGCGAACTTTTTTCCATGTGGTTCTTTCTGCCTTGATTATGGGTTTCCGATGGCCCGGTCCATGTGTGTGTGTGTCGGTCATCTTGCTGCAGACGGTCAGCTTTCTTCCTCATCCTTTTTGTTTTGAGCATTTTTGGCAATCGTTTTGGGCCTGTGCCACATTGGCATTGGCAGCTTTTCGCCCTCGATTCAGCTTTGCCTTTTGGATTTGATTTTAATGAATCGATTTGAACTGTGCGCTCATAAGTTCCGGGAAACGGCTAAATTGGATTACCATGTTGGGCCTGGCAGCGTCGGGGACTAGAATGAGGACTAAACATGCAATTCATAAGGGCTGAACCAAAATTCATTGACGGATGAATTTCCGAAACATGGAAATGCTTGCTGGGTATGCGGGAGAGGGGGAAACTAAATTATATACATAACACATATTGAAGCAATTTGATAGCCTTTGAGGTCCTTTATAAATAAATTTGATTATAATCTAGTAATAAATTTTCACAATTAAATCTAAAGTATTTATAAATTTAGTTGAAGTAAATAAATTATTTTAAATAAATTTAATATTTTTATAAATTCAAAAAATGTAAAAAGTATTTAAAATTTATAATATTATAATTATGATAGTAATATTAATACTGATCAGCTAGAACTTTAGTTACTTCCTCCATAAATGATATTATCAGTGCTATTCCCTCCTTAATGTTCCCATGAGTCACTCAGCTGTCCGTGTCGAGCTCGATATCCATAGTCAAGCGAAATATGAAAGCAAAACTGAAACCTTGGACAATTGAGTCTGCGAATTGCGTCATTTCATGTCAGAGTCGTGTCACAATCAAATCAAATCGAATCGAAAACTGTAACAACTTCATTCGCAATGAGCGAGATAAATTTGACTTGAAGGTGCGTAGCTTACAAGAAAATGTCATAAACGCACCAGCAGCGTACTGAACTGGTTCCCAGCTAACAAAGAGCTAAGAGACGAGCAAAAAGTCGACAACAACGCAACAGGTTACCAAACAATCATCCCATTACCGGGCCAGAGCCAGAGCCAAAGCCAGAGCCCGAGCCGGAGTCAGAGTTGGAACCGCGCTCATACTTGGACTTAGGGGGCAACTAGGGGCCAAGCCGCGGGGGTGGGCAGCGGCAGCTCCTACTACTGGTACATATATCATAAATACGCATAACTCGTGCGCAAAAACGTCAGACGAAAAAGGCAAAAAATGCCACGCAACAATGCGAGGGGCAAAGCCGAAAGCCAAAAGCTGCATTAAATTCATTAGCCGGGCCCGGACTCACAGTCAGAGTCCGAGTCCAAGTCCGAGCCAGACTCTTAAGGTGTCCCACTGTCCACAACGAGTACCCGACTCGCACTCGCACTCGCACTGAACACTCACACTCACACCCATACTCGCACTCGCACTCGTACTCGTAAGTAGTAACGAATGAGCGACACACGCTTGCACGACAATGATGTCAGGCGCACGAACATGCATCAACTTCAGTCTGGGCAAAGGGGGGTGCATCGGGGGGCTTCGGAACACAACAATGGGTAACCTGGGAGCAATTGCGCGGCGGTGGCGGCATGGAATTTGGATCAGCGATTGAGTTATAACAAGGCCCAGGCCCAGGCACCGACCCTGTCCCGATTGTCCAATCGTGGCACATGGACATGGGACATTGTTGTAAGCGCCCCAGATCGGATCACCGATCCGCTGCACCAATTCCAATTGCAACTGCAATTCCAATTCAGCGGCGGCGGCACCTGATGAAGATGTCGAGATCAATGATCGCGGCGAGTTCATAAATTTGTTTTATGAAGTGCGAGCGACATTTGTAACGAATGCGATGCCCGATTACAGACATGTACTCGCATTCACTTTGTACTCGTATTTGTATTTGTATTCAATGTGTTGAGATAACATTTATGATGCTGATGAATGCCAATATTGACTGGTGTGATCGAGCATGAATGAATCTGGGGTTGCTAGGTATATAAGGTTTTAGTATACTCGGAATTTTGATAAATACTAAATTTCTATATTTAAAGAAACACAAGAAAATAATAATTTGTGGTGTATAGAAAGCTTTTAAGTAGATGTGTAATATAAATGTATTTTCCTTACCCTACTCTGGAATTGCTTAGAATAAATGCAGATATTACAATCATCTTATTCAGCAGAACTAAGCGCTGACTGATTTTCACTGCTTTTCTCCACTGACTGCTTTTATAACACTTTATACGTACACAAAAATGTATATACAACTGATTCAAATCTTAAATTAACTGACTCAAATTACTGATCATAAGTTACTTGATTACTGACAATTCTAACTCATACAAATTAAATAATCGTTTTCATACAGAAGTATTGTATTTTTATTCAGCTCTCAGTGTCCCAAATTTTCTCATAAAAAAAACTGCAATTCGTTCAAAAAAAGTCATCCTTTCAACTCTCGAACAGCGCGCGTCCACACCATATAAACAACATGCATCATACGAATGGAAACTTTGTCAGCAACAGATTTTCAATTGCTGCAAACAATTCATTAGAAGAAAAAGCAATAGCTAAAAAAATTACACGGAAATATCGCAAATAAACTGAAAAGTCAACAAAAATGTTGCCATTAACTTTTCACCAGAAATCGAAACTGTTTCCAAACATTTTTGTGCACTTTGCTTTTGTTTGCTTGTATTATTTGTTCGGCGAGACGACGACGTTGTCCTCGTTCCACATCCAATTCCAGTTTTGGTCCTGTGTCCTAGGCTGCTGGCAACGGAAGCGGCCAACGCTGCCGGCGTCGTATCGCCCTCCGAGTGAAAATAATCGAATTACTTTCAACAGAATAATTTCTAATTGAAAAATATTGTAACTCATGTATGGGCCCGGACCGGGCGGCCAAAGAGGACGAGCTACAGACAAATCCTGAGCGCCATCCAAACACCCCCGCTCTCTCTCCATACCCCCAAACACAAAAGTTAGATGTTGTTGGAGTTGCAGACTTTTGGGTTTGGACTCGTTTCGGAGGGCAGACGCATTTGTATGCTGGTGACATTGTTGTCATCTCGCTAAATGACTTGGGTATATTTCCCTGTCAGTTTTGGATACATTTTTAGACTTATTTGGGTGTTTCAAATTTCTAATATTGACTTATCGTGCCTTTATAACTGAAGAGAACTTGCCTAATTATGGCTCAAGAGCAGTAAGTGAATATGGCTGAAATAAATGAGCCTTTAAGGTGGTTTTATGCTTTTAATGCAAGGAGAGGCTCAGTAATTTAATTTGTTCAGGTCACGTGATTCTGTAACGAATTTTTAAGAGCATTTACTATACAATACTCATATTTATTTGTATACAAGAATCCCTCACTGGGATATTTCTTTTCTTTCTTTCTAACCAAAGTTTCTTTCTCTTTCATTACAGGTACGAATGAAAATAATGCTTTTTAGATCTCCATATCATAAACCATTTTTATGTAAGTGAATGCGGCAACATTTTTATAGAAGATTTTAAAGTAATTTAAGACAGATCTCTTAAATTATTGGCAGTAATAAAAAGTGATAAAGCAAATGTTACACAAAATATTATATTAAATAAAATTATTTTAATATGGAACAGTCTGAATAATTTACGAGTATATTCAGAAAAAATATAAGTATGGACCACATCAGATATAATTAGCTTGAATATCTATCGCAGAGGATGTCTATTTAGAGTTATATAAAGTTAGTTTAGTCTCTTGCGAATAAGGTACATCAACCTTATAAAAATTAAGTCCAGTGATTTCGAGGATTATCAGTTAATCTAGAATCAGATCGTATTGCTGAGTAGCAGTCTGTTCTTAGCTAGTTATTCACTTCAGAAGAATACCCCATTAGCCGTGTATAAAGAGGTATATTTAACTCACATCAGTGGTTCTCAAGCGTAACCAATTAAACTTTTGTAAGACAAACGAACAAATTCAAACCCAACCCAAAAAGGCCTACAAATTATTCATGAATAATTTTCAAAATTTTTTGGTGTCCGCCCGCCGCCTGCGCTCTCTACCAAATTGCGTTTCAACACATTTCGCTGGTATATTCGAAACAAAAGAATTACCTACAAAATGGAAAACTTTAACACACAGTCGCAATTCCATTTCCACATCGATTTCCACTGCGTGCGCTTTCGACTTGAGTGCGTCGCGAGGCAACAATTAACATTTTCCATTTTCCGGTTGCCAGGTTTTTTGTTGCTGCCCCTTGTTATTGTTGTTGTAGCTTGCTTCTCTCTTGGCACCTTTGTCTCCTGCCTGTCGCACGCAGGATATTTATGAATATTAATCAAAGTGCATGTCGCGGAAATGAAGCCAAAGTTGCCACATTTGCATTTGCATAATAAGCCCCAACTCCAACCCCGTCTAAAACCCCAACCCCGCGTTGCAGCCTCTGCCCTATCGCGGCAGCCATTTTGAAGTGAGTCTAGCAGCCCATTTTGAAAGCAATCAATCCGTAGGCTGATGGGCATACAACATTTCCTTCTCCTCCCTCTCTCTCTCGTACTCGTGCCTGGACGCACGCCATTCACAGCCCAGAAAAAATCTCTCGTTGTGAGTGACAGTTCGTCAGTTCGCCGAGGCCCGGCACGATTTTAGACACTTTACCACCCTTGCCGCCATAATGGCAGCACCAGCACTCATCCGTCATTGTCCGGGGGTGTTTTTCCGAAACACGCACCGAAAGTGTCCAAAAAAACTCCCGAAGACAACTCAAAGCAACTCTGCGCTTGTAGTTCTATCTATATCTGCATCTGTGTCGGTTTCTGTCCAGCATGTTTAGTTCTCAAAATTTGTATACCCATTGAGTGGCTAACGCATGGAAGTATTTGCGACCCTGTATTCTGAGTTATATATTCGTCTGTATAAGAATTCTAACTAGTATTGCAGATATGAAATTATATACACAGATGCTACTTTTCAAACCAGGAACGAGTCTGTCACAAACGATCAGTCAAAAGTTGAATTGCTGTATCAGAAACTTTATTTTAGTTTATCCAATCTACATTATTAGTATTTTGGTCTTAACAGTTTTTAACAAAGATCAGATTTATAGTAGATCCTACGATCTACCTAATAAGAGCAATGCAATTAATATGTCTGCCAGGGTATTTAATCTTCGGCACCCCGAAGATAACAGTTCCTTCGTGTCTTTTTCTGTTTTTTATTTCACCCTCCAATCGCTTGTAGAACACATTGGGAAAAAACCGGAACACGTTTCTAAAATTGAAATTCTTTTTTCGGCATTCTGAGTTGCATAGGCAACAACGACGACAACAACAACAAAAGTGACAACACTGGCAACGTGTAAGTGTAATCATGCCATGTACAGTTTTTGTATCCGTTGCTCTGTTCGCTTAGATTGGAACATGTGCGTTGCCAACACCAGGCATAGGACAACGCCGCCTGTCCTTGCAAACGGTCCCCTGTACCCGATGCCTTTACGTTTTCCTGTCCCTACCCGTGCCCCTGTCCGTGGCGAGCCTAGCTGCGTGTCCTTTTCGGTTGGTCCTTGTGTTCCGTTGGACACACAAAATGTCGAAATTGATATTCGTTAGAAAGAAAACATTTCAATTTTCACTTGATGTTTAAGTTGTTTCACACGGAGGTTACGGGGGCGGAGGCCTGTAGTTTGAGCCAAGCAAGGATCATTTTTTACGGCACTTCTATTGAAGTTGCTGCGGGAAATTAGTTCATTAAATGACGACAGGTGCGATTTATAATGCTCGACTCCAATAATGCTATGGCTTTCACTTTATATAGAAATAGAAATAATGGATTAATTATGCTGAAATTTAGTATGTTGGCTGCTTGTAAGTAGTTTAATACACTTCTTGAAATATATTGGGTAGTAGATACACAGTTTTTGTGAATTTTGACAAGACAAATCTTTAAAACATTAATAAAATGAACTACAGAAATATACTTATTTCAGTTAAATTATTGCAAAATTAGAATGAAGCAAGGCAGAGTTAACCTCCAATTCAATATGAATTAAAAATCTTTAAGGAGTGTTGTTATTCGGAGTATTAAATCCCAGGCGTATCATGGGTAGATTGGACCTTGTGTTGAATGTTTCATTTAATACAAACATAAACTTCGGATATTGGTACATTCTGAAGAACACTAGTACTACACGGTCCCTGGAGCTATTTGGCTTCAGTTACAACTCAACCCAGTGGACATGTAACAATTCAGTTGGAATCCTGTTGAAAGCCATCATTCAACTCGCACACACACGAATGCAGTTCGATGTTTTTGCTCACAACAATTCTATTAGCGTTAATTAATATTCAGTCACTCTTCGGCGGCGCAGCAGCAACAACAACAACAACAGCAATTGTGTGCCTGGACCACAAAACAGCGACCACCGATGCGACCGATGCGACCACTGGGCCCAGGACTCGAACACATGACATGCCCGTAGCCAGTGGCAACTCTTTGGCAGGACAACACCCACACAGGGAGCAGGATGCACGGAGGGGGCGCCAGAGAGTTCCCAGCTGCTGAGGGGTAAGCTGATGCCTGTCTGCCACGGTCTGTGCCCCACTCAGTGCCCCATTCTGTGCCACATTCTGTGCCGGCTGCCTGCTGCCTGCTGCCTGCCGCCTGGGCCGTTGCCTGTTGTCGTTGCTGGTGATGATTACAATGATGGCCGTTGGTTTCCTTTTTGCCTTTGCTTATTTTCGGCTGTTGTTGCGAGCTTTTGTTTTGTGTTTTGCTGCCGCTGCCGCTGCCGCTGCCGCCGCTGCTGCTGCCGCCTGACGCTGAGATCTGGATGTGGCACTGCCTGACTGCTGCCAGGCGAGGCCTTTTTGGATTTTGGTTGATAATTTTTTTGTTGTTCCATTTTTTTGGGTTTGCTTGGCTTTTGTTTCGTCATGTGTGCATTTCATTTCATTTGATTTCCTATGGCGGGTGCTGCGGCTGTGGCTGCGGCAGCGGCAGCGGCAGCGACGACGACGACGCCGACAGCGACAGCGACGCTGTGCGCCCATGTTTGTTCTTTTGACAGGCAGTCAACCCGTCGTCATTTCATTTGTTCAGCAGCGCGCACTCAGCCATGCCTCGCCCTGCTACCCACCACCGCCGCACCCGTTAGCAGAGAGCCCCCCCTTTGCCAAAGTGAAGCTGAAGCTGAGGCGGAGGCAGAGCAAAACGCTGTTTCCTTTCCCTTTTCAGTTTCATTTCCCGTGTGCCTGCCACTGCCAGCCTGTCAGTCTAACCCAGAGAGCGAGAGAGCGCAACACACAGAAGGAGAGAGAGAGGGTGAGAGGGTAAGAGCTGGGCAAAGGGAGGGAGGCGAGTGCGGCGTCCGCTGGCCCCGCTGTCCGGCCATTTTGATTTATGTGCGTTTCATTTCGTCGTTCAATACTCATATGCGGAATGTGAAATGTGGAATGTGTGCGGATATGGGAGTTTGGAATATCTTTCGCCCGTCACAGGACCCCTGCCTTTGCGCCCTGCCCTGCCCCTGTCCCTGTTCCTGTCCCTGCCCGCATCTCTCGCGCTGAGTGCGAGTGCGCCCATTAGCTGTGCATGGGAGGTTCTAATTTCGAGTCTCGAGTCCTGGCTGCTGCCAGGACATGCGCCACGTTACAATTTCTGATTTTCGTCTTTGTCAGCTTTGTGTTCGGACAGCGGACGCTGGGCGGGGGGATTGAGGATTGAGGGCGGTTGCACTGCCCTCGTTCCGGCATTTTCGGTGCGTTAGTTGAAATTTCAATTCAACGGATTTTGCCGGGAATTGTTTTTGATAGTATGTTGGTCATTGTCCTTCTGCGTTGACTTTGGGCCATTTTAAGCGGCCCATGGGTAGTAGGGGAGGAGAGGGGAGAGGGGAGCTCGCTGCTAATGACGCCCCGCGTCACTGTCACTTAACAGGAGCAGGCGCAGCAGCAGAAAGTTGGGGGGAGGAGAAGTGGCAGGAAAGGGACAAAGGATGTGAGTGCAATCAAGAGAATTGCTTCGCCTAATGGATGTTAAATGTGCTCGAAACAGATGCCCAAATAAATTAAATTAACAGACGCTGAACACAAAATTGGTTACAATTTTTGATCTCATTGGCTAATACGTTTTTGAGAAGTTGTTAACACTGGAAACGTCCTATTGTATAGCTATGGGGTCTAATTTAAGATAGTACACATATTTGCAAGAATATAAGAGCTGCAGCCACCAAATTAAATATTCAATTGCCAAACATAGATGAGATTTATTGTATGCTTGATATTTTTTCATCCGCTTTTCCAAAAATTAAAATTGATTGTTAAGTCAAACTCTTGATTGAGATCATGGGAAAAGATGGTGTGAGTAATCATATGAACGAGCGAAAGTATAGTACTTACAGTTGTAATAAAAAGAAAAAGATTGTTGATATTTGTGTTCCGCGTTGTAATTTCTATCTCTTTTAAAAGTTTAAAATCTTGTGAATATTAAAAAACAAAATAACAACTCGTAATAAAATGAGAATAAACTCTATTTGTATTTTCTTTTAATGATATTCTTTTTATTGATACAGTCAATCTATCGAATAAGGAACTAGAAGGCAATCAAGAGAAAACTTGTAAAAGAAAAGAATAATAAAATTTGTTTTACTTACATATATAATTTGAATCAAAGAAGACTTACCAAAAATGTAAAACTAAATCAAAATAAGTAAACATTTCTCATGAAATATTTATTATATAGAAGTTTGACTGTATCTCATATCTTTTCTACAATTTTGAAATAATTTGTGGCTGAGTTTCTGTTAAAGTAAAACCATTTTATCGCTCTTGCTGGCTGAAATTAGAAACTTGGGCTTGCCTATAATCAATTGTAGATGCCATAACGCCAGCTATAACAACAAAAACAACAACAACAATAGCAACAACAACTGTTGCTCTTGTGGCGTTGCAAATGCATTAAATAAAGTTATCAACGTTCGCGCTGGATGTTATTTCATTTCATTTTTTTCTCTTGGTACGAGTAGTCAAATAAAAAGCAGAATTTAAAATTTATGGCTTCACGCAATTAGCGCTTAAATGTATGCAAAGGGATATTGAAATCAGAAATTTTGAATAGGCAACAACAACGAAGAACAACGCCCTAGGACCTGGGCCAGCAGCAGGACCAGGGCCAGGGCCAGGGCCAGGATCATGGCATAATGAAGCCATTCATGTGGCCCGCTCGCGTTGCGGTCGCCGCTGGCGTCGCGCCGCTGACCGACCGTCGACGTAGACGACACTCTCGATGACTTCCACGTTTCCACGCTTTTCACTTTCAATTGTGGCTCAACTTTTTACTATTTCATGAGCTCAATCTCTCTCTGTCCCTCTCACTCTTCCTCGCTCTTAACAATTGCGCCGGCAAAAGCAATAAATCTTTTTTGTGTACAAAAAAATTCGTGTTTGTTGCGTGCGCTTTTGGCGGCGTTGACGTCGACGTCGACTTCGGCGTCGGCATATTTGTATTTCATATGCATGGCGGTAATTTTTGTGATTATGCTGTTGTTGTTGTTGCAAGCTCACAACTCAAATTCAAGTTCAGCCTGTTTCCCACAAAAAAAGAGTTAAAAGGGTTCTCGGCTAAACAAACAGCAACAACAATGCTGGCTCGCCTACTCCTTCTCCTGCTCCGCCGCCCTGCTCTGCTCTGCCCAGTCCAACCGCCCTTAACAACAAAAATTGAATATATTGTAGAATTATTTTATATTCATGACAGCCATTATCGGCACAAAATCAAACGGCGCCATGCTTTGTCAGTGCAAGAATTTTGAATTTCTGTTATTTATTATTTATTATTTATTAACAATTCCAATTGTATTTTCATTTCCATTTCAATTTCCCAATAAGTTGGATATCATTTGTGTTTATTAGCTTTTAATTTGCCTCTCTGTGCATCTAATTTATGCAGTTTTATAAGTTTTTATTTGCTGTCAAATACTTTAACTGCAATTATTTCGTTATTTCTTCATTTGCGCTTAGCAACATGCAGCCAACAAGTTTGCCGCTCGCGCGCAACATTCTGGCAACATGTTGGCAGCATGTTAGCAACATGCCTGTTCGCAAATGTTGCCCAGCTACAATGCTCGCCATGCTATATAGAAACAGACTCACTTATTAGCTTATTAAACTAAAGTTGATTACAAGGAACATGTAATAAATAAATAAAGTTGATACAAAATTAGTTCTTATATCAGCACAAATGAAGAAGCTGCAAATTAATATTTAGTTGCTGATAACAAAAAAGATATTTAATATTTTAGGTGTTAGGTTCTGATATTCAAGAGCTATTTCTTTTAGCATTTTAAATATACTTATTTATGTGCTTATTTCACTATTTTTATTTCATTAGATATTATATTATTTTGATGAAAGTTGGTATAGATCCTTAATCCAATATGTAATTAATAGATTACTCTCCCAATCTTTGATTTTTCGATGAAAATATAAATTTCTTGGAATTGCTTTAGAAAATAACTAACTTCTCTTAACTTGATATTTTTACTTTTCTCATAACATATGACTAAATTGTTCATGTATTGTAGCACTAACTCATATACCAACCTGAGTAGCAATATGTTTCTTAAGCCTAAAGCTCTCCCTGGCTATCCGATGATTAGCCTTGAAGCATCCATTTCTGCACTCCATAGCTCAACCAATTGTTCTGCTTCTATGCACACGTCCAGCATTGTGATTTGAGTTCCGTTGCCCAAAAACAATGCCGCCATTTATCATTTTGTGTTGCCGGCTCGTTCATTCGCCAGTTCGCTGTCCGTCGCTGGGGCGAACAGGGCAACACGTTTTGCGTGCAACATGTTGCCAAGTGTTGCTGGGTATCCGTGAGTTGTTTGTGAATCCGAAAGATACATGTTTACGAGCATTTACGGTTAGTTGTGAATGAATGAACGTGCGAAATAGACGTGTTGCTGCCGCTCGGGTACTCGTTCTCGCGAAGTTCATTCCAAACTGACGTAAAATTTATATTGTTCAGAACAAAAGAGTTGAGGAAAATACAATACAATTAAAATAAATTCGTATTTGTGCAGTTTAAGGAAGTTTTCTGTCTCGGTTACGCGTTTGGGTTTTAAGCTCTCGCCAACATAAGTGTGACATTGCCGACAAACAAACATTCGTGCAACATTTTGGCGCAAAATGACAAAAGGCAACTCGCGGAGTCAGATGTATAATAAGTGTGCGCGAAAATGACATGGAAAATACGTAGAAAATCGTATGTGGACTGACAAGCAGCCGCTACCGCAAAAGCAAGCAACAAAACTCAAATAAAATAAATTCAATTCAATTAAGTTGATTTTTGTCAACTTTCGCAATAACAATTGCGCCCAACTGCCTTATCAGGAAGAACAGCAGCCCCAACTGAACTCTCGTTTCCGCGGGAGGGCTGAGATGACACCGGCGCTTGGAGAGACACTGGGACATCGACAGCGACATCAACTTCATCAGCAGCAGCATCAGCATCAGCATCAGCATCATCACCAGCATCGACTCCAAATCTCTGCCAATTTTTGGCGCTGGCTCAGCAAAGAACGCCGAACCTGAGCCCTGTACGCAGCTGATAAGCAACGTATGCTGATAAGCACGCAGACCCTGTTCCAGTTCGAGTTCCCGCTCTTGACTGAGACGGAGACGGAGACGGAGGCGGAGACTGAGACTCAAGATTCTCTGTAGACCGAAGCCGAATTGATTTTGACCCTGCATAATATACAAAATATTTGTTGTTTATGGGTAGAAAACGCAAGTCGACCCGTCAACATCGAAATTATTTGCGTTTGCGTCTTCTCGTCCTTTCGTTTATCGTTCTGATTGCCATCGTTGTGGCGCGAGTTTTGTTCATTTTGCTTTTGTATCGTTTGCAAAATTTCAAGAAATTCAAAAAGTTCATCTCCGAACGCAACAATACAACAATAACAACAACAGTAATCCATATACTCAACATCAAAACATTCGCAACATTTTATTTGTACAATGTACATATGTGAATGTGTGTGCGTGTGTATATATGCTCGTCTAAATTGTGCTTAGTTATCGTTTATGGATTCACCAACAAATTGTGATTGTCGATTTTGTAAATAATACGTATATATGAATATAAAGTGTACTAACGTAAAGTAAACGCCACGGAATCATTTAATTTAAGTGTAAATCTAACAAAACGTCGACGTTTTTAAAAAGAAATTGTGATATTAAAATATATATTAAAGTAGACACACGCGAGAGTCTTAAGCAACAGAAAACACGTCGATTTGTGTATATAGTAAAGCGTATGAAAACATCAACATAAATATTATTAAAATTTACGCACTAAACTAAGCTGAGCAGAGTACACAAGAATATATTAAATTATATATACATATATATATACACTCATATATTTTGGGCACCGATTTTTACACAACTAAGACAACAACAACAAGACAAGAACTATATCGAAAAAGACACGAAAACAATCACAAAACTAAGGTAAATATTTTAAAAGCTTATAAAGCTATACAAAACTAAATATAAATATATATATATATTTATTGGGGTTAAAGAAATAAAAATGAATAATTTGTATCAATATTTAATCATTTAAAATGCCAATATTATAAAAGAAGCGAATGCAATCTCAATTATACTTATTTCTAGTAATACTTACTAAAATACGGAATAATACTGCTTATATCTACATTATTTTACGTATTAACATATATTTGAAGAACCCCTATATATTCCTCCGCAAAAACGATCATTATTATTGATCATATTTGGGAAATATCTTCTATATCATATGTCTATATGCTCCTCGGCATAAACGATCATTCTTATTGATCATACTTGGGAAACATCTTCTTTATCATATTTCTAATTAAGTTGTCCTTTCTAACCAGCATTCCAATTCGCCTGAAATTATTTTTCTCACGAATTGAAGCTTTTCAACATTGTTTGCAATTGTTATACCAAACAAGAATAAATGTTAAGATGTGCTTACAACTGTGATCAATTAAATTAGCATAAACGCGTGTCAATAATTCAATATAATCACTGAAAAGCCCCCCGAGGCTCCCTAAGTAAAAACTTTTGCCTCATAATTGATGACGAATGGCAGCGAGACGAAGTGAAGTGAACCAGCTGATGATATTCATGGCTAGTTGCAATTTAATTAGATCATTAAAACAGTTCATAAATCTTTTCGAAGTTGGCAGCCGGCACTGGGCAGACTAAGAGCCCCAAAGCGACAGACACGTTTTACAAAACAAATTAGTTGTAATCGCAAATCTCAAATCACAAATCACAAATCTCAAAACGCGATTCTCGAATCGCAAATTGCGGGTTAAGCACTTGCCTGGTTCAATAATCAAACAAGTTGTTCTAAGTAAATGGCAGCAAATGACACAAATGAATAAAATGAATGAGAGGGCAGTGCCAGATGAGTACCCAGAGCAACAGAGACAGAGCGAGAGAGAGACAGCATTTTACAGGCATATGAAATAATTAGCGCATGGAGATGAAACGATTCAAAATGTTGGTCCAGATAAGAGAGCCACAGTTCCAGCACAGCTGAATACTTGTACTCACAAATACACTCATACACTCACACACTCACACACTCATACTGGCGTGTTCACTGTGCTGCTGTGAATGCCATAAATCATTTCTCGCTCATATTTTGTGCATATTTTTAAGTTTTTCCGCTGTTGAATCTATTGAGTGCCAGTGCACATGAATATGTTTATTCACAGACGCGACGAATACAGTTGTGTGTGTGTGTGTGTGTGTGTGTGTGTGTGTGTGTATGGGTGTATTGTGTGAATAGTAATAATGATGTGCCACGACATGGCGTCAAGTATTTATGCAACAATAACAATTACATTAAACGCCAACTGCACAGCGAATAAACTTGAGAATTTCACATATTTATTTGCTCAACATTGCCAATTAATTAAAATGTTTGTCTAGAGTTTTTAATGGTAGATATTCGGGTATATTAACATTGACTATCTTTATTATCTGATACTTTCATTATGTAATTTAAATATGTTCATACAATAAGAAAGTATAATAAAGTAGTACAAGAATTTACACAATCTAAGCTCTACCCATTTCGGAATGCATCGAAATTTGTAGGTGTTCTGAACTCCGCAGAACATTTGAATACTCGGTTTCATAAGTTTTACCATAGGTCGAGTTGACCAAAAACTATTCAAACATGTATTAAAACGGAAATCATTTGCTTATTCATTTGAACATGGGAACAGAAGATCCAAAACAATCGAATATGAAAAGTACTTAAAAATGGAAATATAAACTGAGTTCGTGAATTCCAAAGATTTTAAAATTTTGGGAGATCACTGTACTTATCTTTCTTTAATTCCTCAATGTTTCAATTCGATTTTCCATAAATCTTCATTCTTTGAATAATCCCAAATTGCATTTGCTTTGGCATCTTGCACTTTTTGCATACAATTTGCACTTTCATTGAGAATCCATTTTGCGGCCTAACTATGAGGGACAGTCTGATACTTGTATTTATATAATATAGTATAGAACAAGCTGCGGCAATCATTTCAGAATACAGAAGCTCACCCAAGGCTGGACAACAAACTAACAAAACAAAAACAAAAAGAATAAAAACAAAAAAAACTGCCAACTGTTTGGCGAAACTAAACCAGGCTCACAACCTCTAGAAGTGCGGTCAGGGGGGCTGCTGCAGCCCCTGGGCTAGTGGACGAGTGGACAGGCGACCCAGTCAGGCAGCCTCTTTTGTTGCTGTCATAGCTGCTGTTGTTGTTGTTGTTGTCTATCGGTTTCATAAGTTCTATGAATAAATTTCCATAAATGTGTTTATTTTTTGCCGCCACTGTGGCCGCAGTCGCAGCTGGTTGAGAGCTCAAAGCGCTGAGGTAAAACTCGCATACACTCATGAGTACTCATATTCGTATCCATACCCATACTCGTATACTCGTAACTGAGCACTGAATAGCCGACGGATGCAACTACGCAGGCCATGCAAAATGCAATGCAGAAAACAATTTTCAATATAAGCATCAAGTGACTAAAATTGTTGTAGCTTTTTCTACCCTGTGTTCGCAAAATATATAGAAAAGGTATCTGTCCTTCTTGTTAAGTCATCAACAGTTGAGATTTTCTAATGCTGTCCGAATCTACGTGCGTCTATATGTGCGCTAAGATCTTTCCCGAATCAGAAAGAGAAGCTTTAACCACATTTTCAATGATATCATCTGATTTACCATAATGTAGTTAAAAAGGTATGAGCGTATATTATATATCTAACGATTGCTCTGGCTAGCCTACAGGGCATCTCCCAGTCGAGCACTCTTGCCATACTCGATGTTGTTGCTATTGCGCGTGTGTTGGAAGCGACAGTTTGACTGACATTTTTCTAGCATATCGTTTACATATTCGTTAGATTTTCCAAAGTTGCCTGAGAGTCGCAGTTGTTGTTGTTGTTGTAGTTGCTGCCATTGCTTGTTGCTTGCGTTGTTCAACATGCTGTAATATTGAATAACAGACGCAACTCGGCCCAAGCTGGGCTCCCGAACTAGAGCCAGACAAGTGCAGCCTGTCTGGCAGTCAAGTGCAGTCCTAGTCCTGTCTGAGTGTGTGTGCGTGTGTGTGTGTGTGGGTGTCCTGTGTGCTCTGCCCCCATGTGACTCCTGTCACTGGCAGTTTGTCGCAGTGTGCCAGTGTCTTATTAAAAATTAATTTGCCATGCAGCCAGCAGCCAGCAGCCAGTGGTCCGTAGTGCGTAGTTCGCAGTCAGCAGTCAGTGTGCCCAGCTGCACATGCAGGCAATGCACACAATATGCACATCACACTAATTGCTTTATAATGAAGCTGTCATTGTCACCTGTCGCCGATAATCTCTAACAAAATATGCCACACACACAAACACACACTCAGTCAGCATCGAGTGTGAGTCACTTTGAGGTGCACTTCATGGATGCAGATGATATTGCGGTTAAATTCTCATTCAACTGTCTGCATTCATTCGAGTGCTCTCAATTAAATTACAAATTTTATCGCCCGCTTTTCGAATTCATTTTCAATTTGCGCTTATACATAAAATTAAGGGGGACATTTGCATAAGGCGTCGATCGAACCGGCTGATAAAGCCCAAGAGCAGCTCGAGCAACAGCCATGAATATCCATGAATATACATTAATATGGCCATGTTGATTCCGATTCCGATTCCGAATCCGAATCCGATCAATCTGCCATTAATTTCAATTTCTATCGAGCAAGCAATAGAAATGTCACAGCGCTTTATCAAAGCTGCTTGGGAAGATTTTGCAGCAGAGATTTGTGTCAGCCAACTAGTTCCCATTGGGGCAATGGATTGGCTCGGATTCGAACTGTGTCACTTTGGTTTCAATTTTGCCAATGGCTTGCCCAACAACTAAAACGCTGCGAACAACTTTTGCGAGCTCATTTATTTGCAGCTGATTAACCCAATAGATTTGTCAAACCAAACATTGATATACTAAGAGTTTATATGTTATGAGCTATAATCTGTATTAGCATTCGCAAGATCTACAGCTGAAGCAGATGTCTCAGTCCGTAAACCTTATTAATTTTTGCCAGCTGAGCATAAAACTAATTATCCACAGAAATGAACACGAAACTCAATAATATTAAGTTAGCAAGATATATTTTTATAGCTTTCTCGTCCTAGTTTAATGTTAATCTTGCTTGTATGAAATTAATCTTAAGAGTGAGCTTAAATACATGTGGACGACTGCATTTTTGTTTTGATTTAAAGTTCATAAGTTAGATTGAAGTCAAATGTTGCACAAGTCAAATGATCTATGAAGTCATTTTAAACTTTCAACAAGCGTGCTTAAATTGAGCTTTGAAAGCACATTTAAGCTTTAAGAAGTAAAGATGAAATTATATACAGAGCCCAACTAACAAACTGGCAACAATTTGAAATTACTTTTAATGCTATGCGCTTCTTAGCAGTCTTATATTTAAGTATGCGATCAACTTACAAAACAATCGATAAATTTTATAGTATTCTGATATAATATTGGAATATTTTAACACTCGCTGCAGCTCCATAGTTTTATTGTTTACAGGGCACCCGATATACTCAGATAGGATATATTTTCATCCTGTTGAAATCGTAAACACTTGAGGCATTAGCTTCCGATTCTGTTGGCCACTTTGTTAGCTGAAGTCCAGCTGGCAAAAAGGAGCCTGTTGTCCGTTTGGTTTTTGGGTCAGAAACAACTGTCGCTGTTGTCGCTTTTGTCGGTGCTGTTGTTGCATTTGTTGTTGCCGCTGGTGTTGCCATTACCATTAATGTGGTCGCTATTGTTGGCCGCGGTTTCATGAGATGCACATGGCCATAGGCAACTGGGTGCCGCAAGGAAAGCGAACAGGAAAGGGAAATGGAAAGGGATAGGGGAACTGCAACTGGAACAATGCGAAGGGCCAACAATAGCCAGGAAAGAAGCCACGTTAATGATGACACGCGCTGCTGCAATGCGCCCAACTAGACCAGGCTAAAACGGAGCCTCAAGAAGCCCAAAGATACCCTAAAGAGTCAACAAATTAACATACGACACAAGTACAAGGCGAACGGCCAACGGCCAACGGCGACTGGATTCAAGCCGCCAACGCAGACCAAGTTACTCCGCTTAAGTTGTTGTTGTTGTCGGTACAAATAAGGCAAGCGCACAATGCGAGTCGCTTGTGCACCTCATCGGGGGCTGCGGGGGCAGCTGCAGGCAGCGACTTACCGGGGATTAACTCAATTGCACTCGAATGTCAACCGAATGCCGACGGCAACAAGTTGCCAACTAGCAGCAAATAACTTAATTAGCCATGAGTGCTATTGTTGCAGTTGTTGTTGTTGTTGTTGTTGTTGTTATTATGGTTGTTATTAATGGGTCCTTAGCCAGTGGTGGTGGTCAGCCGGTGGCCGAGCTAGGATAAGGCTAAATAGACGGCGTGGGAGAGGTAGGATGTAGTTACTTAAATGCAATTATCACAATATACTTTTTTATGAAACAAGTATATAAAATTAAATTACTTTGTGGTCTTACACAATTTCTACCTTTCATACCACCAGTTAAAGTATTCAATCTACTGGCTCACTGAAAATACTTCTCAAAAAGATTCTCAATTGTTTTTCGAAGCTCAGAACCGGTAACAATCTCGATAATCGGAATTGGAAACAGGATTTTTTTGTAGATGAAACAATCTGCCTATTATAACTATAATTGAAACTACAATATCAATATAATAAATATATATTGTTTCAAAGATTACAAAGTGTACCAACATATAATTTCTTAATATATTTAGCAGATTCTGCGTATTTCGCTTGATTTTAAGAATTTCAAAACTGTTTTTAGAAACATAAAATCAATTTAATTTTCAGTTTAAATAGAAGCTCAATAAAATATTGTTTTTAGTTATTTTTTAAAACGCTTAATGATTAATTCTCGTCATATCACATTTGTTTTGTATTGAATGCTATTTATAATTATTTCTCTGGTTCTTTCTGCCACTTTCACATCAAGCCGTCAATTACCAATCGCCATTTTTAAGGTACCTCTTGCTACCCCGCCCCGTCTCATCTTCCTGCCCCGCTTCAAGGTTTTTGTTGTGTTTCAATTCAAAATCGGCTTTTTAGTGTCGCATAATTGTCGTTTTCCTTTGAACTGCAGCGCCTGCAATTTGCTTATCGCCAGCGATCGCGATTGCCAATGGGGAGCTCGACTTGGGGCCGACGTCGAGCTTGTATATTGTATACTGATTGTTGTTGCTGTTGTAGTAATTGTTTTTGTTTTTTGCTTTTTTGGTTTTGTTGCTGGCGCTGTCTTCTTCGCGATTGCCGTGAGCCCCGAGTACATTTCAATTAATTAACATTCAGCTGCACATGCGCAGCGACGCTGGCGACGAAGTCGTCGATAGCTTCAGCTTGAGTCTCAGTCTCAGTCTCGGGCTCTGTCTCAGTCTCAGTCGCGGTCTTAGTCTCAGTACTGAGCACCGAGTACTTGTTGCGCTTGGGACTGTGACTCAAAAGCGGATACCGAAAATTGCTGATTGCGCCAGATAAACTCATTTACAGCGGTTAAATGCCACCGGCGGCGCACATAGCCAACACTTTCGGGCGGTCCGCTTCCAAGAGACTTGAACATGGTCTTCGACGTGGACGTGGACGTCGCTGTGGACTTGGATGAGGCGGCGTCTATTGCGCATTTCAAATGAAGCAGAGCCAGCCAGCAGAGCGACCCGAGCGAACTCACTAAGAGCACTCGCAAGTAGTACGAGTATTCATAGTACTCGTGTTCATAGTCGCATTCGCTGTTGAAGCTTGTGATTGACAACAGCGACCCGTTGATGCTTATCGCTGCACACGTTTCTTGCCGGCTTGCCCCCCATTGGCTGGCCATCTCCTTGGCTCCAAGTGGGCCCCATGTTGCATTCATGTTCGTGTCGAACTCTGCAAATTGTCATGTTGTTTGAATCGAACGGGAACTGGGCAGATGCCTATCGCCATGTCACGTTACAAATTTATGCCAGCGACATTAGAAAAATTATTGTAATTAGCCTCAAAGTACAAGCCAACAAGCCATGTAAGCCACACATGAGCTGAGCTGCTGCTAAAGGGGGCAGCTGGCAGCGGGAAGTTGTGAGTTGGTCGCAGTTGGTCGTAGCTGGCGCTTAATCCTTAGCACAAACAGCACACGGCGCCAATATCCTGCACACACACACACACAGAGAGTACATACAGACACACCATCGCATATGAGAACATATGCCAGCGGCAGATTATGAAAGGCAACCCCATGTAAAGTGTAAAATGTAAAATGTCTTAATGATAAACAAACAGAAAGTTTTGTGGCACTCGTCCCTGGCCAGGATTGGAGCGCAGAGAAGAAGGATTCGCAATGATGGAGGGGCGGTGGCACAAGTTGCCACACATCGTTGAAATCTCACAAAATCTATGTGCGCCAGCTGAACGCAAAACACAAAACCGTTTGAATACCGTGCGACGCTTCGATTTTATACACGTGGCGTATACGTAATATTTACTCGTTGTGCGTACAGTGGAATAAATGTAACAATGTTTGAAAAAATATGTTTGCTGAATTCACAAAAAGAGAGGAAAGGGAATTATTTGAGAAATATATAGGATATTTTTTAATGATTTGGCGAATTTCATGCAATTTGAATGATCTGAATTATGATTTTATTCCAATTTTCACACATAAAAGATTCGAAATAACTAAATAAAATCTCATCAAGTGAAAATAACAATTTTTCAATTTATTTGTTCATTTTTATGACATTTAATTTAATGAAGAGCGAACATCTTATACAAATATTTCAAAACATATACATAAATAATAAAATGTAGCTCTTCTGAGTTCCATAAATTATTGAAAAATATTGAATATTATTTTAAAAAACCGATTGAAATCAAATGTTTCTATATGGAACTCGTCAAATTCTAATAAAATGTTGCTTGCCAATTTATTAACTTTGTTCCACTGTGCGTCGTGAACGCTCAGTTGTTATTTGGAAATTTATTCACAATTCTTTATAGACGTGTTTTTTTTTTCCTCTCCGTTGGTTACATTGAAATTGCATGTTGGCACGCAAAGGTTGTTTGCTGTTGTTGGTGTTGCTGTTGTTGTTGCTGTAGCTGCTGCCGTTGTTGCCACTGTTGTTGGTGTAATGTCTTCTTATTATGCTGCGACACTGTTGCTGGTTTCCATATAGCAACTTGGCCAGCGGGTCTGGCTGCGGTTGGGGTGGCGGGCTGTGCTCGTTGGTTATTGGTAAATAAAACCTCTAAGCGCGCCAATTTTGTATAAAAATAAAATATGGTCTCACTATCAGTGGAAGGGATCATGTATGCGGCTAATGCTAATAACATGCAATTTCCACCAGCAACAACAACACGCATGCATGCCACACAGCTTTTCCAGCGCCACCAACCTGCCCTGCCCTGCTGCTCCCCTGCTGTTGCCACTGCCCAAAAAGGAAGCAGGTGAAAAGTATTCCATTTGCATGAACACCAACCAAGTAACCAACTTGCAACCAACCGGCGACGTCCCTGGCAACCCGCAGAGGTAACAGAGGCGAAGGTGTTGAAAATTAGTAACTGTCTGTGAGAGCCCCAATCCTCTATCCGACTCTATCGATGGTGGCCAAGTGGTGCCAGCTACCAACCATATGCTGGTGGGAAAGTGTAAAGTTGAGTTATCGATTGTTGGAAAATGTGCTCGTATCTCGGCTATTATTACGCATATATGATTGTATTCATAAGCTCATTAGCCATACAATAAAAATAAGCACTACTACTAGAAAAGTAGTTTATTTAAAACAGGCCAGGAAATTACTTAACTAACGAAAACCACAATTAATTACTTAAGAGAAGAACTAAGAACGAACAAACTATTAGAAAGGCAATGAATACCATGGAAAAATTATGATTTACATATTAAAAAAATTAGCTAACGATTTTTCTGAGATATTTAAGCCGCTCGTGGTGGAGCATCTAACAATAAAGAAATAAAAAATTAAAAATAATCACAAGATTTTTTTAATTGATTTGATCGTATTTATGTTTAGTTTTCATCCATTTTAGCTGGTACAGTAAGCGTGATATCGCAATACGTCTAAGTTCTGCTGATTACACTGAAAATCATTTGTTTGTGTTATTTATTTCGTACACTCTAAAAAATAGATGTTTAAATTTTAAACATCCCAAAAAGTCTTTTTTCATCTTGGATGTAAAACTTTATTATCTCGCATCTTTAGCATTTTGTTAAAAATGAAACCAAAACGGATATGCTCCTATACCTGTCTAAATTTTAAACTTCCCAGAATGTTCTTAATTCTTTTCTGGTATAATATGGTAGAATAACTCTCTTTATGTCGCCATCTTTGTTATCTAGACGGTTTCATTTGAATACTTTTAGTTTGGTTTTGTAGTTTCCCAATACATATTTGTAAATATCCTCTGTTCTTATACTGATCTAATATATGTATGTATGTGTGGCAGAAACAATTCACTTAATCATCATCTGCATTCGCAGATCAGCTAAGAACTCGGCGCTGAAATAATTTCATTTCAATTGGATGCCATGGAGCATATTTTTGTTAAGAGCTGGAGACGGGCAACTATTGTGACGACAACTTTACAATGTGAGCAAAACGGGCAGAGCAACAAACGACAACAACAACAACGAGAACAACGAGAACAACAAGAACAACTATGGACAGACACAGACAAGGGGCAAACATGAATAAAATTTGCTTAAGAGTGGACAACGAGCAAATAAACAGCGGGAGGGAACGAAACGGAACGAAACGGAACGGAATGAGAGCGAATGAGATATTTGAATTGGAGACATCGCTTGGACTTTGGGATGCTTTGTGAATGTAGATGTGAATGTGAATGTGCATGTGAATGTGGATACTTAATAAAATAATGCGACAGAAGGAACGACAACGACAATGACAATGATGATGATGATGATGATCATCATCATCACAATAACGATCGTGTGTGTGTGCTTAAATTTGCTGGTGTGTGGCGCGAAGTGAATTAATGGCTTAATTGAAAAATTTGTTCTCACCATGAGAGTTTCTTTGTGGGTCGTCGCCATCGTCGTGATATTCAACTGGACAAATTGACAAGTGACTTTCTGCAGAGTTGCAAATGTCGTCAGTTGAATTTAACTGTCAGCTTCTGACCTGGTGGCAACTCTATAAATATGTGTTTGTATATATGGGTTGCCATCTGCGGCTTTGACACTTTCGCATGCCCATTTTTGCCGCATTCCCACAGCGAAATTAGCATTTTCGCTGACCATTTTAATGCATTTATTAAAAGGCAAGCACACTCCAAAATTGCAAATCACAAACAGACGAATCACTGCAGAATATATGTATAAGAAATCAAAAAACAAGTTTTGCCAGCGGCTGCCATCTCGGAGCTGACTGCCAAGTCGACGTCGACGTCGTCGTTCCACTGGGGCACTAATCAATTTCATATCAATTTGTAAATTTGCAATAATTACGATAATTAGCTGCGAGTATCTGACGATGCCGATGACGTTGCTGTTGCTGTTGCTGTTGCTGTTGCTGTTGCTGTTTCTCTGGCTGTTGTCGATGCCTTCGTCCAGACAGACAAGGACTGAGCTGGATGCGGACCTGTTTCGCATTCGCATCCAAATGCATTCAAAGAATGCGTCGAGGTGATAATGAGATTTTCAATTCAATAAAACATCAGCGAGCCATTCGCACCGAACGTTGCCAATTTTGGGCCGGACATCGTCGAGAAATCTCTGCATGAATATTTCATTCAATTTACACTTTGGCCAAGACTTTTTGCTCGCTGGCCCTGCGGAGCTGGCCAAGGATCTCGGCCCGGCTAATTAAGTAATTTTTTGTGCCAGCATTTGTCTTGGCAACTGTTGTTGATGTTGCGCCTTCTGCCGCTTTCTCATTGCCTTTATGGCTGCCTAATCAACACTCTGTCCAGTTGGTGCTAACTTCGAATTGGTTAGCGGCTCTGCAGTTGACTTTTCTTAATTGCTTCTTACGACCGATTAAGTGCCATAGCCAAGGCAATTGAGCACTCGAACGGAATTGGATGCACTCGAGCTTGAAATTGTGTAAACTGTTTTCGAATTGGCTGCTGGAAACAGCAACATTAACGAAAGGGACGAGGTACTTATATATTGCATAAATTGCTCATAAGCTAGGGTGTTTCAGAACTCGTGTTAATGCTAATTATAAGTAGCCAATGGCTGTTCTTAATGAGTAGTCGACTCTTACTTAAGCCCTGTTCACACTATCTCATGTTTACGTGCAACATTGCGCTACCCCTGCCTTCACCAAGTGTGACCGTTTCTATTGCGTGTCAGTCTTGCATGTTATTTTCCTTATGAACTCACTCAGTACTTTAAAACTTTACAGTGTTCTAAACATAACACTAAACAAACTCTAGTGGAGTAGTATGTTATGTGAGAATCATTTCAGAAAATATAATACTTAAATATTGGATAATGACATTTAAGGAAAACAATCAGGACTACAGAACAAGCTACCTCAAAAACCATATAGAAGATACCAAGCTGTATATAATGTGCATGCTTATTTAGTATTTCTCAAATGATGGTCTAGCAGTTAAGACTTAATTTTTTTGGATTAAATAGTTCTTGTAAATAAAGTTTAATTTTAATTTAAGTTGTTCATAAGATAACAGAAAGATTAAAAGGAAAAACACAAACACAAAAAGCAATTTAGAAATCTATAAAGTTTGCTGAAATAATAAGTGAAAAAATAATTAATTATTGTTGAAATTCTTGCTAATATATAAAACTTTTTCAATTAAAAATATTTCTTTAATATAAAAGAAAGAATATTTAAATACATTAAGTTAGTCTCTATATATTTAAGTATCAAAGTGTTCAATTTAAATTTGCTTTTTATTAACGGTTTCATTCGCTTGTTTCATTTCAGGTAAATCTTCGCAATATCCTGAACCCCAACTCGAAATTTGTTTGGGTAACTTTCACAGTAAGCGACAAAAAAGAAAAAAACAATCCATTAAAATGCAATTCCGTATAACATCGAATACTGTAATTAAATGAATGTGCATTTTTGCACCCTCCCGCGTCAATTTGAGCCCCGCTTTGAAAATGGGAAAACTTCAATAGCTCATACAGGATAACTCTGGCAACGCACTTGCGAGCAAACAAAAACCACCCCACAGGAACACACACACACTACACACTACACATACAACACACACATACGCACACACACCGGGTAACTTACCCCGTGGACGGGGTTGTTTTTCCGTTTTGAGCCATGCGCCTGTGAAAATGAAAATGAAAATCCACCCGAGCTGTGCGGCGGCTGCGATTACGTTGTTTTAATGCCATTTTTAGTTTTTCATCCATATGGCCGACTGGCTAGCTGGCTAGCTGGCCAGCTGGACCGGCCGGAGTTTCAGCTTATCGGGCTGGCCGACTGACCAGGGTTGCCACCAGCTTCTTGGCTTGTGGCCTGAGTCGCTTGTTGCGTTGGTTATGCCACAGCGCAGATTCCTCGTTCCGGATTTATCACAAGCCCACACACACGCACACACACTCACACACTCACACACACGAATCAACGTTGACTACTCCCGTGGGCATACAACAAAATCTCTGTATCTGTATCTAATGTGGGGACAACTCGGTGGCCATGGCCATCGAGCATATTGTAGTATCTACAAGTAGTTGCTGCTGCCACTGCGGTGGAAGTGTGCGCCCGAAACCGATAGCCAAATTGCAGTTGAAATGTTTTTATCGATTAAACAGCTGCGTTTAGCAGAGGCGGGGGTTGGGCGGTGCTAGGCTTAGGTTTGGGTTGGGTTTGGATATTGATTTGGCTTGGGTGAATGGGCGTTTGGACCGTTGATTGCCACTACAAAGTTGAACAGCAAAAAACAGAATTCGTAGTCAGCACAGTGTTGCACTGCCATGGGAAGTTGGGTTCTAGTTCTTGATTGCCAAGTAGCTATCAAATTTAAGAGTTAAGTCATAACCAGGGTTAGTCAAATAAGTACCTAATAAAAGCTAGATCTGTACTGGATATATGAGAACCTGCCTACCTTACATTATGGCCATAGTTCCTCACGTTTCCGATATTAAAATGAATACCTATTTCTGGTTAGAATTCATAAACTGTGTTAAACAAATGCGAATCTAAAGGTCTAGTATTTGTGTATATTATTTGAGAACCTGCATACTTAATTTGATGGCGCCTGCTTCTAAACTTCCTGAGATCAGCATGGATAAACATATACAATAAAAGTTGCTAGGGTGCTATCTGAAGAGTCTAATCATAATCTGGGTTAAATAAATGCTATTCTAAAATCTGCGAGTGGTGAATAAGAATCGGCATTCTAAATTTGATGGTTCTAGCTCTTCAATGTCCTCGGATCGATATGGTTACACGTATAGGGTTAAAGATGTTTTCTTGCAACTTATATTAAATCAACACATTGCAACATTTTTGCCATTAAATGGCTATTTAATGCGTTTTAATTAGTTTGTGAGTGCATTTTGGTCTAAATGCTTGCAGTAGGTTTGTAGTTTTCGGCCATTTGTAATAATTAAACTAAATGGGTTCCCTGCCGGGGCTGACAAGGAACAGGCCGGAGGTGAGTAAAATTTTTTTAATTAGCGGCAACGCCAACGCCAACCGTTGCCAGCCGTCGTTTGTGGCATCAGCGTCGGCGTCGCCAATGGCGTTGACGTCGGTGGCCGCTGCGGTGTTGCAACACGTGCATGGCTGAAGCTAAGGCCAAGAGAGAGAGGAAGGCGCGGCCAGGGGAAGCGGCGCCAGGCTGAGGCTGAGGCAGAGGCAGAGGCCCGTTGGTTAAATCCCCAATGGGACCTCGGCGTTTCGGGTTTAGTTGCTGTTTTGTGGCTCTGTGAATTAACCGCGCACAGCAACAGCGAAAACTACTTTGGCAAGGTGTCAGCTGCGCATTAGGCACAGCCCCCGGCTCCACCTCCTCCACCTCCCCCAATTCCCCGATTCCCGACGCCTGCTAATGGGCGTGTTTGTGCCGCAGGGCAGCGACGCTGGCAGCTCGTCATGTTGCCAACTAATTTCATGAAAGTTGACATAGAAGCACATGTGAAATCAGGCTGACGAGGGGGTGTGGCACGCTGGCGGTATGGGGAGGGGGGCTGCCGCAACAATGCCCAATGGAATTGTTTCATTTGTTGTTGTGTTGCCTGTGCTGTTTGTGGCGTTGACTAAATTAACATTGACGTGTGCGTTGTTGTTCTTGCCACATGTGCCATTTGGAACCGCTCGGAGCTCCGTTTTTATGTTGGCTTTGCCACAGTAAACCAAATGAAATATTCACACATTTTCCATTTTATATTTTGAGTTGTAGTTGTCGCTCCGTGTTTTTCCTCCGCCCCACCGCACCACACGTCTACTCTCTCTCTCTGTCACGTCCTGCCGTGTTGAAGTTTTACGGCCGTTTGCATATGAATTTAACATTTTGTGTGTGCTTTTTGTGGGCACCGTATAATTATCATATCATAGAGCTGAGTCTGGGTTAAGGAGTACAGGGACAGACTGCGGGAGGTAGGCGGTGAGAGAGTCAGTCTCTGGAGGGCAATGAGCGCGTCCTCTAAAAGGGATTTGGGGCCAGGCACAGGCACAGGCACATTAGCATAGATAGGAGCGAGTGGCCTTATAGACGGGTTGGTTGCTTTGTTTCCTCGACCTAATGGCAGTCAAATGAAACTTGGAAATTAGTTTGGTGTTGCCTTAACTATATGAGCTTAAGTTTTACTTAGAACACTGCCGTGAATGTTTTGAGAAATGCCTCCAAATACGAAAATACTCATTCTAAGCTTTCCACTGCCACAACTTTGTCGTAACTGAAACCCATTCGATTGATATTTAAATAATATTTATAGAAAATACTACACATTCCACAGATTATTTTAGCTCCAAGGCAGTTACATCCAACGGGCTTCTGCATCAGACAATTTATGAGTTCTAATGAACATTTGCTGTTGGCTTAAACTCAATTGGCGCCTGATAAATATGTATTTATTTGGGTCAGTGAAGAAGAAATCAATTAAAAATTTGGTGTGCCTCAGTGCCAACTAAATGCAAAGATGCATTTATAAATTGTTCAGCTTAATTCTGAATTTGCCTGCGCATTTGAACTTGTGTTGTTTTCTTCACACAATTCACTTAAGAGAGCCCATGATGATGCTAAAGATACAGATACGAATACGAATAACAGATACAGATGCAGATACATTGCGCAGTGAGCTGCTCGTTGCATTTGTGTGCAAATTTCTTGTTGCAGCTGATTTCTCAGTCAAGTTCAGTTTGCAATTTGTTTTTGGCGCGCATTTGATTTGCATTGTTGTTAGTGTTGGTGTTGTTAGTGTTGCTGTTGTTAGTGCTGCTGTTGCTGGTGTTGCTGTTGCTGGTGTTGCTCCCGAGGCATTTCACGCTGCGCTGCATTTTCTTTTTGTCGTTGGCAGGCGGCGGCGCCGACGCCGACGCTGACGCGGGCGCGCCCGAGACGGAGCCAACGAGCCATTGCCAGACGGAAGGACGGAGAGACGGACTGACAGGCGGACAGGAGGACAGGCGGACAGACGGACGTGAGGGGGTACGGACATGGGACAGACAAAAGCCAAGTCAACTCAAGTCGTGTCACGGCAGCAGCAGCAGCAGCAGCAGGCGGGCATTGGAGGGATGAGGAGGCGGCAAGGCGGCTGCGACTGGGGCGGTCGCGTTTTCCATTTCGTTGAAGTGGAAAATATTTTGTAAATATTTTTGTGTGTTTTTCTTTTGCGTTTCCTTGGTTGTTTTCTTTGATTTTCGTTTTGTGCGGCTGCTGCCTCCGCAGTTGTTATTTTTGTAAAGCTGTGAGTTTATTTTATTCGTACAGCCCACACCCCCTTCCGCCCCCAACTGCCTCCGCCCCCAACAGCCTCCTGCCCCGTCCCCCACTCGCTTGATGTGTTTTGTATTTTTACAAATATTTTGTGTAATCTTTAAAGCAGACAATGATGACAGCGACGACGATGGCGGCATTTTGTGTCACATCCTGAAAAGTATTCTCTCATTTTGCTTATTGTTGCTGTTCTTGCCAAAGTATTTAAGCACGTGCGCACAGTGGGGCCAAACAGTATATATATGTGTGTATGTGTGCTGATGATTATATGGCCCCGGGGCGGCACAGCCGCTGGCCACATCCCTTTCGCCAAGTATCTGCGTATCTGCGTATCTTTGTATCTGTGTATCTTACGCTGAAATGGACTCATATTTCGCGACAGGGCTGTTAGTCAGCAATTCAGTTCAGAGCGGGTCCCGAAGTCACTGAGCCTGTCATGACATTCACTGGGTTCTGGGCGACTCTTTTCGTTTTGTTTTAGCATTTTTGCCAGTTGGCTTTGCTTGGCTTTGCCTCATATTCTGAATAAAGCGACACAAAAAGGCGAACAGAATAAAAATATAGAACAAAAGTTTTGCTCATGGCCTGTCGCTGTCAGAGAAGTGTCAGGCGGCAAGTTGAATAGGACAGGGATAGAGACAGGAAGACAGAGCGGCAGGGCGACGGGGCAGGCACAGGGACAGGGACTGGGAGGCAGTCGACAAGCGATGGGAAATGGAAATGAAATGCTCGATGAGGTCGAGGGGGAAATCTCAACGATTTGAATAAGTAAATAAGCATCTATACGAAGCTGAAGCATTTTGTGGCAGTGGAAGGCACATGGCTTCAGATGAGGATGACATTGTTAATAGATCTACAGAACGAAATATTAATACATTTTAAAATACCCTGTGCAGGCCAGCTTATGATGATATTAGCTGTAGCTGCCTTAAAACTATATATTTCTTGTAGAACAGCGCAGCTTTACCTTTATGTAATCCATATATTATTAGGTTATTGAAATTCCCGCAAAAATCCCCTCTGATCTTTATATCGCGATTACTTATAGCGATAACAATCAGCACGGTAATTTCCACGCAATGTGCCTTAAATTATACAGTGTAGCTAGAATTGAATACAGCGGGTTCCTTGGGTTCAAAACCGAAGGTTAGAGATCAGCAACAAATAATGAACAATGTAATCCATTATATATTATATCATTTTTAATTTCTTTAGTATACTTGTGCATTACAACCAATAATTTGTCCAATCTATTTAGTATTAGTGCTCTGCATTATAATCAAATGTTCTCATCACGTGTACGCGATCTGATCTATATTGCATGTAGAAATTGAAGTTCTTGATCAACTTTGGTCTTTATTATAGATTGTTTTGAACTAACACAATTGCGGAACAGTTAGTTAATGCGTGCACTAAATTGGTTTGATAAAATTTCTCTTCTGAGATCGCAATATGTATAATAAATTTAGAAATAGTAAAATAAAATAAAATATCTTTAGACTCAAAATAGTTTTTCGTACAAGAACTTATTTTTTATCTGATCACAAGCTATATTATTGTTATAAATTGGTAAATATTATCAAAGCTGTAATAGAACCTTTAAGCTTAATAGTTGTAAGGCTGATCGTGTTCTCTCAAGTTTTAATTGATCGGTATTTTAAATTACTTCAATAACAGTCGACTTTGATCTGTCACTTACGCCATTTGCATAACATTTTACAATTTGTGTTCAGTTTTATTCAAAAAACTTTCCATTTCAATTGTTATTTATCGCCAGACTTCACCCGTTGAGTTACATTTGTAAACCCCACAAACGGAATTTCCCACACACGTTTAGCAATTAGATTAAAAGTCGTCAAGGCATCTAGCTTGAACCACATACAGATTGCCTGATAGTGAGTTAATTGCCGACTGGCTTCAATAAAAGTAAACAATATGACAATTACGTGTGGGCTTATGACATCTCCAAGAAGAGGTCCCTAGGGCACTAACCACCAGACGATAGCCAGGCTTCGATAATCGCAGGCACTAACTGACAATTAGCCAAATACTTATACATACAAGCAGATAAGCGAACTGAATGACAAACGTGGCTACTTAGTTCGGGCCTAAAGACACTCGCTGTCACGTAGACGAGGGTAATTGCTCTATTTCTGGCAGCGACTGCCCAATTTCACGGCCTCTGTCTCAGGTATTCTACGAGCACCTGCGGGCCACAGAGTTCGGGACCTTGACTGTGTCTTGCGCAATATTATTTGATTTCTTTTGGAAACTATGAACAATTGCATATCTCAGGTTGGGTTCTTATGCAATGCCAACTTTCACCTCATGTCCCGCTGATTTCGTACGCTCGGTGGGGAGTCATCGTCGTCCAAGGCAGGTTCCCGACCGTTTTTCCTGATATCTGTCCAAAGTATTTGTGTTTCAATTCAGCTGACAATTTTGGAAAAGTAAAAGACGTTCATGTAAAGTGAAACCGAGTGTTAGATGGAATAGAATAAAAATAGGTGAATGATATATCCAGTATTGTCTTTCGGTTTTTACTTTTCTTATTTCTGAAATATTTGTTATTAAAAGTTATTTAAAATCTCATAATTAAATATTATTAACAATTTTTATATATTTTATATTTGACAACAAAGTTTCATATTTCAATTTCTACATTCCCTGATCGAATTTTCCGGAAATTATTTCAGAGTGCCAACCTACGATATAAGAGGAAGCTACTGTAAGAATTCCAGATTTCTAGTTTCTTCCGTTTGGCCTTCCCATGAATCGCCAATCAGTCAGTCAGGTCAAAGAGCAAATTCTTAACGCAATGTGTTCATGATATTTTGAAAATTAATGATTTTATTTTTTACAAGTATGTTTGATATGTAAATTGTAATATTTATATTTCAAATGAGCATGGGCATGTAATTGATTGTGACTTGAAATAAGTTCTGTGCAAATATGAAAGTTCTCTACCCAAAGATACTTCGCATATCTATGGAAAGAGTAGAACTCAAAAAGAAATAATTTCTAAAAGAGTGAAAGTGAAAAATTGTTTTTGATGTGTTGCAAAAATCGCCTCTGATCTTTTGCATAACTCGACACCATATCCAGGCTGCCCATTAATTAGTTTCGTTTGGCGTAATTCAACCATAAAATGTGTTATTTATGGTTTGTGCCTCAAAGTTAATGTGCAACATTAGCTGCAAGAAATATAAAATATGTTCACTTTCGTTGAAGCAATAAAATGAAATTTAATTAACACTTAAAAGTTAAACGCGAAACTGAAACCCGAAACTCGAAACACAAAAGCAACCGCCTGCAAATTGTTGACAACATTTAAAGTTAAGTTTCTTTGTCGCTGGTCAGTGGTCACTTGGTGGCTCGGTGGTTCGGGGGTTCGGTGTTTCGGTGGTTCAGTGGTGCGGTGCTCGCACTTGGATCTGCACACGAAATTATAATTTTCACACGCAATCGCAATCGCAACTGGGCACTGCAAACTGGGGGTCTGGGGGTCTTTGGAATGGTGTCTCATGCTGCTGTTGTTTTTGCTGGCCCCGAACGCACTTAACAATTCAATTGTGGAACAATATTGCAGCTTACAATCAAGGGGAATGGGTACTTAAACTTGCTCGCTCATTATAAGAAAAAAGAAATAAACACAAAAAATTAAACAGGCGACAAGCGATCGCATTTGCACTTAACAAGAGCAGCAACAAAGCGACCAGGGACAAAAGACGATAAGACTGCAACAGAAATAAGAGAGGGTTTACACGATCAACTTACTTCATGAAGATGGTAGACGTGTACTCTTTTGACCAGTGCTACATACAATGAACTTAAATTTTCCTTCTTTCTTTCAAATTGCATGATATAGATGCTTATCGATAGCCGAGCTGAATTGCTCAGTTGATAGAGTTGATACAGGCAAGATTGAGTTGAGCGTTCTACATCACTTTTTGATGAAGTAAATGCGCCTTTTAAATGCAAGCTTTCAATTGACGTCAAATCGGTTTCGTGAAGTAATTGAAGCGTGTAAATCTGGTCTTATATAGTGAACTGCCCCCTGACTCCGACCTCATTGCGTGCGTGAGCTGATGCGTGCGTGAGTGCGTGTTTTGTCTGGATTTGGCTCTGACTTCAGGCTTCAACTGTGGCTCTGTCTGGCAATGCGCATGCGTGCATTGCGTTTACGCATTGCGCCTTGTAATGAAGGCATTCCTCATTACAACACTGATGGAGGACAACCAACAAGCAGCCAGCAACCAGCAAGCAGCAACCAGCAACAACAAGCAACAACCAGTGCTGGCCATGTTGTTGCCAATCAATTTCCAATAGGCAACGCTCGCATTTTTGCCTGCCAATCAACGGCAACAGATGAAGTCCAATGCAGACGCGGACGCTGACTGCGAGTGTGGACAGTACAGACAGCAGTCACCAGGAACCAGCAGATCTCATGGAGCCATGGAGCACCAGTCGCATCCACTTGACGATCTGCACCATGCGGTTCCCCGGCGCGTTATCACGGCAGGCAATGGGCCAGAAGATTGATCGATCGATCGTTGGCTGGTTGGATGGTTGGATGGACGGGCAGTGCCATGTTGCGATGGATGATTCGATATGATCGCAAATTTATGTATTGCGTTGCTCTTGTGCTGTGTACATTGTCAACTTTTTAGGCATAATTACAGCAATGGCTACAATCGTCCGGCTGATCGATGGGCTGCCCCGGTCCGAACCCTGCCGCCTGAGATCGATCATTAGCAATGCAGTGCAGTTTTAATTGCACGCACTCACATATTATTGGCCGATTGGCTTTAGAGTCATGTCAATTGTCCAGGGAACGGCTCTGATGCAGTCTACCGGCGCAAATGTGTCAATTAGATTTATTATCAGTTGTTGTTCCTCAAGTTGTGGGCATGTTTACTGTCTGCCCGACTGCATCATCATATTCCCAACTGGGCTTACTTGGACTTGGCGCAGGTGCTTCACACTGAGCCATGTCCATTAGTGAATGCTAAATAGCGCCAATTAAATGTAAGAAATGCGTCTTGTTGCCTCTAAATTTAGCCAAGTGCTCGACCAGTTATAGCCACCTCTGGCTGCGCCCTCTGGCACTCCCGCTTCCTTAGCCCATTCCCAATTTCCAATTCAAATGCAAAACTTTATTTATGAACCGGCAATCGTCAAGCGGCTGACATTTTTATTATCAGCGGCCAGCGCGCGCCCAAAACTCGAGCCAGCTGTTGGCCACTTTGGCTCTTAGCCCTCGCTGCACACACGGCAGACGTTCCCCCTTTCGCCGTGCCCATCTCCGAGCCCCCCGCACATTGATTGCCGGACTAGCCAAGCGTCGCCGTTCGACCGAATGGACGGCCGGCCGCGTTGACAAGCTCAATTTCCAATCGCAATAAAACGCAGCACTCGAAAAAAGATAAATGTGAGAAAAATGCAGGCCTCGCTGCGTCCAGTTCTCAGCTCCCCTCCTCTACTCCTCCACTCCTCCTCTCGCGGCTCTCCTGTCTCGGCTCAGACTGCTCAGAGGCCCTGCCGCTTCCGTCTTGTTCGCCGTTTGCCTCTTACGCTCGTTCGTCTTTATGCAACACCGTCGCTAAATCGCGTGGGCTTATCCTCAGCACCAGGCCAGGCCAGGCCAGGCCAGACCAGACCAGACCAGGCCAGGACAGGACAGAAGAAGAACCTGCCGACGCGTCTGAGTTTGGTCCGCTTCAAGTGCTGAAATTTATAGTGGTAATAAAATTTTATTTGCTCCTTTAGTTGATGGCACAATAAACTCTTCTGGCATTCGCCCTGAGCACGTGCTTCAACTTGCCAGTTTTTGTTTTTTATGTTTCTTATTTAACTACTTACATATTTTTTGTTAGCATTTTGGGTAATATTTCAAGGTCATTTGCTTAGCGGTTACTGAAAGTTGAGATAAGACAATGGTTAGCCGAATGACGTGTTCATTTCAAAGGAAATTAGCACAAGGAAGTGTGATGACAAGGAAACTAAGTGAAATATTCTGTATACAAGTTCGAGTAGAAATGGCTATTGAAATATATTTATTTGAAATTCAAAATGATCATTTCATAACCTTTTACTGATTTCTATAATTTTGGTGTATAGAAAAAATCAAATTGTGCACGTTAATTTAACTTTTTGAAAATGAAAAGAAATTTCAAATGAAGAGAGTTTTTACAAATCTAAATCTACAAAACTATTTTAGTTACCAAGTTCTGCCAATATGTATATTTTAAATATTTTGAGGAGAAAATCAAATATCGCTATTAATAAATAGTCAACCTGACAATTTTTCGATCAAATCGTTTAGAATCAAAACTTGTCGCAGATCTAATTCCAAAATCCTATAAATAAAAATTATTTTAACGAAAGCAGAAAATGCATTTGTTATTTCATTTAAAAACCGTAACAAATCAGAAACGATTTGTAATGAAAAGTACGGAAATGGTAACAGCGTTAAGTATGTTTTATGAGAAGGGTTTTTATATTTTCTGAGCGCATAAGATATAATTTAGAAAAACAATTTCCAGTTGAGAACCTTAGTATTATATAATTAGCATTAAATAAATAAATAAATTACACATATATCCGATATGGTTTATGGACAACCGCTGACTTTGTTAGCAAAAATCGTATGCTGGTAGCCATAACTATGCAAAAGCCAATTAGTTATTATTTAAATAAAATGCAAAGCAGTAATTTAAGCATCCAACGGCGGCGCAGCTGAGCATAACGCTTTCAACGTGGCTTAATTGAAAGATCTCCGTGTCCGCCCTCGGTTCCGGCCCCTTCTCCAGACCCACCACTCGCACTCAGAACCTTTTGTGAGGTTACCGTTAGCTTGGTTCACAGCCCCACTCTGATGATGCCGACAACGGCAGCAGCAACAGCAACAACAACAAAGAACGGGCAAAGGCAACGCCTTCGCATGGCCGCTATGCAAACTGGGAAGAAGAAGCAACTACAGCTACAGCTACAGCTACGCCGACGCCGACGCCGACGCCGACGCAATCGTAAATCAAAATGGCTGCAGTTGATGGCTGAAGAATGAAATCATTCATTTTCGTTTCAATTCATTCCATCATGACTCTTCAGACGGCGCATGTGTGTGAGTGAATCGGATTCGGAATCGTGTTGATGTGTGTGCTGATTAACTGCATTCCCACTGCTCTTGTTGTTGTGCTTGTTTGTTGTTGTCGCCTTTGATGGATTGGCTGCCATTTCTGTTGTTGTTGGCTGCTTAGGTCTAGAATCAGCTGTGGGGGACCCCCCTTCGCGTTGACGACTTAAACAGGTAACGGGACTGCCCATATGCCATGCGCAATCCCGTTTATGATTGTGTTTGTGTATGAGTGAATGTGTGTGTGTGTGAAAGTGGGCTGGGCTTGAAACTATGGTTGCTGTCTTGGCTAATTGCACGAGCGATTGCACCGTGGTATGCAACTAATGAAAAACTTACACTTTTTATTATGACTAAATGTGATAAAAGAAATATAAACAAGTAGATTTTAAAAAGCACTTAATGTACGTTATATGAATAAATTTGGTTTCAAAATAATAAAATATACATGTTATATCATAAGTAGTTTATAATATGATAATACATATCGATTATTTGTTGCATAAGATCTATATTTTTTTTTCGAATATCCATACACTTCTTGGTGTAAGAAATACCATTAAAAGTGTATACAATGTTTATATGTATGTAGTACATTTGGGAAGACATATACGATAATATCAGTATCAATTGCGAAGTCGATACTACTTTAATCTGAGGCCTTATCAGCTAGAGTTGCCAAATTCGGTTGCATTCTTTAATATAATATCAGATCATTTTATTCTACACTGCTAATATTTAAGCGCTCGAGGGGCACGGAGGTTATATGAGAAATTGCTCTTCACAGTGGACACTACCCGCTTACAATCAAACTGCTTTCAGTGCTAGTGAGTGTGTGTGTATCTTTTAAGTGAGTTCCAAAATATGTTGAGCGTGTGCACGGGGTTATTATTTCGGTTGCATTATCAGAAAATAAACCAAAAAATCAGATTGATTTTGCTGCTTTTTGGCTTTGAAAGTATTTTTTTTTTTATCAAATTTAGTTTTATTTAGATAACGTTTTTCAAACACCACCTGTGTGATCCTGTTTTTAAAAATAACCGTCATTTCGGCGACTGTCGCTAGGGAAGTTCACTAATTATTAGGAAGAGGGCGCCACTTGCCAATCAACTCAAAGCGACATCTGTCAATTTTGAGCGAAGCAGTTCGTGAGGCGGCCGCTAGAGGGCTTAAGCCAAGAATACCTAGAAGTATGCAATGGATTATGCACAGCAAGTTATAATATTTGTTGCCTATAAAGCGGGGAATTTCAAATAAATATAAACTTAAAAAGTAATCTAATTTTAATTGATTGATTAAAATCAATTACATTTGAGCATGACTTGAGGAAGAATAAGCGAACTAAATTTAAATTCTTATTTAACAATAATTAAACACTTCTGCATATAAAATATTACACTTTCAAGAATATGTATTTTAATTAAATTCATTTGGTCAACTTGAAGACAAGAACAATTAAAGCTGCATATTTTTTTGGAGCTGCAAATCTTTTATTGCAAATCAAATTTTAGCATTTGTTCGCTTGAATAAATCACATCAGACAAACATAAATCATAAAGTAAACGCACACACACACACACACTTGCGCGCAACAACAATAAGTGGGATATTACAACAATGCAAACAACAACAACGACAACACAAAACACACATCAGACATTATTATCATCTCGCTTGTGCTTGAGTGAGTTTCTTTGCCCCAACCCCGCGGCCATCGTCCAACCGCCACGGCCAAGGCTGCTGTCTCGTCCGCCTGCCCCCGACCAGCCCCGGGACCCACAACCCCACTCCACCGCAGCACATGTCTGATAACCACCTACATATCGTATACTCGTTTATGAGCATCTCTATAGGCAGAGCGAGCCACCGATTTGCCGGCATCCGGTTTGTGTAGGAGGGGGCTGGATGGGTTTTGGCCTTTGCGCCCGGCGCAGCTTCCTTCCGCCTGGCATTGTCCTTTCGCGCCGGGCTCGTCCTCCCGGCCGCCGTCAGCGGGAAATGTGTAATTGAAAGGGAAGCTTTGGCTTTGGCAGCGTCGGCGGCGCAAGAAATTATTTCGTTAACAAAAGCGAAATAACGGAAAATGTCAGACCTGGGAGAGCAGGAGAAGGTGGCCCACACAATACAAATACATTCGCCGGGGAATGCCAAAGGAAATAAGGCAAGCAGGGGAAAAGGGGACAAATATGCAGGCAGCGCTTGTCGCTGAAATATTTTAAAGTTTCACGGTTTCTCTCTTTTTGCGTTTGGCCATTTTGCAAAGTTGCGAAAGTTTCATTTCCGACAACAAGTTACCGTTAGTTAGTTTTTTGGCAGGGTTGTCACCACAGCCGCACAGCGAGTGTGAGGACGAGAAAGAGAGACAGAGAGATGTATGCATATATGCATGGCATGTAACGTGTGTCTCTGTCTGTCTGTCCCTGTCTCTGTGTGTGTGTGTCTGTCTCTGTCTGTCTGCATTGTTCGAGTTTTGATTTATGAGGTCAGAGACTCGTGATAATGAGCCAGGAAATTAAATCACTTTGACCGGAAGGATGTCAGGTCAAAGGGGATAACACAATTGATTTCATATTCATAAATTCAACGAATGCTGTTGGCCTGTCAAGCAGCCAATGAATGACAATTATTGTTAACACGAATGCAAAATATCTTAAAAATATAAGAAACTGGGAATAAATACAAAGCAACCTAATGGAAAAAGAGATCAAAATTTAAAACAATACAATTTGATATAGTCTTCATTCCACTTGAACATTTAATTTTGAGTCAACTTAGGACGTTATTGAGTACTAAAATCAGCCGCTTAACAACACTGAAATTAAAGAACAAAAGTGGAGGCGTTACTACAATTTCAAATTAACAATACTGTGAAAAATTTTTGATTTTTGATTTAATAAAATATACGTTGCAAATTTCAAGAAATTTTAATTAGCTTATTATGGACTAATATTTCAAAAACAATGCAATTAAAAATACGTTAGGTTCATTGAATTTCTGTTCTATCCTTTCTTTCTATGTTTCTCCCTGCCTTCTTCGGTTCTTCTCTCTTTCTGTACCACTATTTCTCAAATCCTCAATATTATTTTGCTAATTTCAAGAAATTGTCAAAGCGTAGCATAAACAATTTATCAGAAGGCATTCAAACAGATCGCGGAGCACATGTTGTCTCAAGCTCAAAGCACATGTCTGACAAGCTTCGAGAGTCACTTTTAATTGAAAGTTTGAGCTGTGAACAACGAGAATTCAAATACTAAATCGTCCAACGTTTCATTTGTTTATTTGCAGAGTTTCAAAATCAAAATTGAATATACCAACTAGAGGTTAAGGCTATTAAGGATTTAGGCAACAAATACAACACCAACGGATTTTCTACCAAATTAACGGAGCGAGGAGCCAACACAGCAAACAAAGGAACAACAAACGGAAATCATTTTATACCTCACACACACCGCACATCCAAAACCTCCCCCTTCACATACACACACATACAACTAAGATTAAGGCGCAACTGTACATTGTACTTAAGTGTTCACAGGATATTTAGGTGAGTGCCACAAAGAAGTACACAAATTGTGAATTATCTAACCCACCCGCAGTTTACTTTGTATATAGGAAAGTAGCTAAAAGCACACGGAGTCGAGTCACAGTCACTAGCAACTAAGTAACAGCAACAGTCACAGTCACAGTCACAGTCACAATACCAACAAAATGACGATGAGTACAAATAACTGCGAAAGCATGACGTCATATTTCACAAACTCGTATATGGGAGCGGACATGCACCATGGCCACTATCCGGGCAACGGCGTCACCGATCTCGATGCGCAGCAGATGCATCACTACAGCCAGAATCCAAATCAGCAGGGCAACATGCCCTACCCGCGCTTCCCGCCCTACGACCGCATGCCCTACTACAACGGCCAGGGCATGGACCAGCAGCAGCAGCAGCACCAGGGCTACTCGCGTCCCGACAGCCCCTCCAGTCAGGTGGGCGGCGTGATGCCGCAGGCGCAGACAAATGGCGGCCAGCTGGTGGCCGTTGCCCAGCAGCAGCAGCAACAGTCACAGCAGCAGCAGGCACAAACACAGCAGCAACAGCAGGCGCAACAGGCGCCGCAGCTGCAGCAGCAGCAGCATCCTCAGGTGACGCAACAGGTGACACATCCGCAGCAGCAACAGCCCGTGGTCTATGCCAGCTGCAAGCTGCAGGCGGCCGTTGGCGGCCTTGGCATGGTGCAAGAGGGCGGCTCACCGCCCCTGGTCGATCAGATGGGCGGGCATCACATGAACGCACAGATGACCCTGCCCCATCACATGGGACATCCGCAGGCACAGGTAAGGACCACCATCCGTAGCATAGTTTTGGGGGTAGTTAGTTCTGGTTGCTGCTTGACCCCATAAAACCCCACTCAATTCCTGCTTATAACAATCTAAACGCTTCATTCTTCTATCTCTCATGCCGTTGCTCTCCAGCTGGGTTACACTGACGTTGGCGTTCCCGATGTAACAGAGGTAAGAGTCCGAGACACCCAAGACCTTTGCTTTTCATTTGTTAACCTTATTTTGGTGATGGTACCATCGCTACGCAAACAAAACTAATGTCGGGCTTGGATGGTTCATTCGCAGGTGCATCAGAACCATCACAATATGGGCATGTATGGACAACAGCAGACTGGTGTGCCGCCCGTGGTCGCTCCTCCGCAAGCTATGATGCATCCTGGTGCTGGACAAGGGCCGCCGCAGATGCATCAGGGCCATCCCGGACAACATACGCCGCCATCCCAAAATCCGAGTTCGCAATCCTCAGGGATGCCGTCCCCACTGTATCCCTGGATGCGAAGTCAGTTTGGTAAGTGTCAAGGAAAGTGATCGACAATTCCACGAAACGTATTAAGTGGAATTTTTCTTCTTCTTATAGTAGTGGGTTGCTGTAGTTAGTCGTTGAATGTAGTTTAACTCTAGTCGTAGTTGCATAAGTACAACAACAAAACAACAACACTTCAACTCTTCAAGATAATTGGCAAAATCTATCTCTTTTCTAACCATAGTTTTTAATCAGTCAGAAGAATTCAGAAATTGGGCTTAAAAAGTAACAGCTGGTGTCAGTGTGGCCTTAGTAAGCGATGATCTTTTCGTCAACTCCTCCTCAATCGTACTGCTTTCTGGAGCTGCGTGAACTGCTTCACTGACCCTCGTGCACTGCTTACTGTTTCAGTTGGACTGCTTGAATATGAATCACACGTTAAATTCAAATTCAAAGAAATGCCCAAAATAATACTTTTATTACTTATAAAATATATTTTCAGAACTGAAGAATATATTTTTTATTTGAAAAATTAAAAATTCTAATATTTAGAACAACAATTAATGTCCACAAAGTTGAAAACGAAGATATTTATGGAAATCTTTTAAATACCTGACATATTTTTTATACCCTATCAGAGGGTATTATAGTTCTGTTAAATAATAAAATCAAAAAAAGCTTAAATAATATTATCAACTAAGAATCCGCTAGTGGGGAGTGTTCGAGTAGAAGATAACCTGTACCCTGGTCTGACGTATCTATCCTAAAGTATTATATGCAAGAATAAAATAGACGCAGGCTATGCAAAGACAAATAGACAAGATATTTATTTAATGAGACTCAAAAGGCCACATCTATTTATTTTTAGAATCGTTCAATAGTATTGGCACTTGATTTAAATTTAATTTAATGAAGTGTAGTTAAAATATTTCCATTTGCAAAAATTTACATACTGTTCAACTGGGCAAATTCGAAGGGAATCGTTTGCTGACCTTGACACGTCCGAGTAATTTCACTTTATTGCCTTGGCCAATCGCTCGCATTAAACGTAATCCATCTGCAATGAGTACAAAAATACCGCCCGATACCTGACATTTTGCCAAATTGCAAATTTCCCAAAACGAAATCGATGAATGTGCTGCAAAATCGCCAGGACATTGCAAGGGCTGCGACAAATGTCACGCACTGTGAAAGAGGTCGAAAGAGGTACAACATGGGACAGGATTCCCGTCTGGCTCTGACGAAGGACCGTCAGTCGGCCCAGAAGGCGGTCTGCTAAATAATGCAAATTGACAATAGTTTTGAAAACGAAAGCGAAAAGGTTGCAAAATCGGAGCGTAACTAATCCAATGACAATTTTCGTTAAAGACTCGACTCACGTGGATCCGAAACAGAGTTAGGATCAGCTCAGGCAGCAAGCAGACGCCCAAAGGATGCCTGAGAGTTGCATAAGTGGGAGTGGTAAATTTCTCTGAAGTGAAATGCCAGCATACCAAATTTAGAATTCCCTTTCCATTTTCATTCCCATTCTGGTGAAAGTGAGCAGAGCTCAAGTGCTGCTGGCACTTCCTTTATCCTGCCTCGATGCTGGTCATTACCAAATCGCCTCTGCGTTGTTTGCCCACATCGAGGCTCAGTCTTAGCATTTTTCCGTCTTGGTTGGCTCTGTTTTTTTGTTGTTGTTTTTTTTGCCAACGCCAGATTGAGATGTAAAGCAGAATTGATGACCGCCATTAGTTACACGTTATGTGCAATGGATGCCATCAATTTATTAATCTCCAGAACACGCCGCGGCCGCGCTCCATTCCCCATTCATGGGCTCGACCTGGCTGGACTTGGACCTGGCAATGGCCAACCACTCCGTCGTCTTAATCCCGCCGCTCCGCTCTTCCTGCTTCTGTGCCCATATTCCTCTGCGCCTTTGTGGCGGTGTCCGCGTGCAAAAAATTGTGCGCCTACAACAAAAAATAAACCAGCCCGCTGCGGTGACATGAAGTTTTTTTATTTGTTAAAAAATGAAGGAGCGACACAAAAACAGAGACAACAGCAACAGAATCCCCTGACTCGGATTCGGACCTGAGAACCAAGACTTGTGCCGCCTGGCGTCTCCGCGGAGGGTGCGGCACGTAGGCCGACTTAGACCTCGACTCAGATTCCGACTCCAACTTCCAGTCCGAGTCGGGGCACTCTGACTTTGGCACAACATGATCTCGAGCTTAAGTTACGATGATTAAATGCATACGAGTTTTTTTCGCATTCAGTTTTCTTATTGTGCAGCCAATAAAAATAGCTGAGACAGTGGGTCTAAAATTAAAAATTACTTAGCCGGAGGACAAGGATTGACAACTTAATCTAACGTATATTAGTGCAATATTTAGAACGATCGCCCGCAGCATATAAGAATATTATAAATTGGAAAATAATAAAGAATTTACCTAACTTGAGTGGATCGATCAGAAGATATCTTATCGAAACTTAGCTAATTGATTTTCCGTTGCTCACAGAGTCCAATATAGCCAAATAACTTATAAATGAACTAAAAGATATAGATAGATTACTATACTTCTCTTATGCCGGTACTTATAGAAATATCTCTATACCTCTCTACTGCTTTACCACTCCACTGTAGCTGCTTTATAACTACTTAACGCCTCGTCATATTTCACGCGGGCATTAGGCGAATAACTAAAGAGCGCCGATCGTGACTGGCGTCCAAGCAGATCTCGGAAGAACTCAGAACGCGGTTCGCGGTTGGGGCAGGGACATTGTCGCAGCAACAAAGCGCAGTTTCAATTAAGTTGTAACTCATGAATACAAAAAACATCCATCTGAAAAGGGCACAGTCAGCTTCCAAACCCAAGTGCAGTACCGTGGTTTCGCCTTATTGTGGAGCCTTTGGCAGTCGCCTGGTGGATCCGTTAATGTTTTTTAGATGCTCTGTTGGTGTTGGCAAAGTTTTAAGTTGGTTTTTGATAATTTGCTCATAAGCAGCAAAAACTTGCGGCCTTTGGCTGCCATTTGGCTTATTCGCATTCTCATCCCCATCCTTTATCCTCCGTTGCCTGCTGCTGCCCCTTCCGCTTGCCTTTGGGTCATAAATTTAAGCGACAGTCAACAAATTTTTGCAACAAGTGTCTGTTTGGTGCTGCTGTTGGCTAGACCTGAACCGAACCAACGGCAGGAGCTGCTGGGGCCGTCCTTTAGTCAGACTATCTGTACATATATGTGTAGGAAACGAAAGAGTTTATTTTTGACCTTGTTGCGTCTCGATGTTTATCTAAATGTGGGTAAATTTCCAGAGACCAGGCTGTTAAGGTTTTGTTTTATTTTTTGAGTGCTAAGAGATGGCAGCAGAGCTGAAAAAGTGATTTGCATTGAAATTCGTTTAAATGAAATGAATAAAACAAAACCAATTAAAACACTGACTTATTCTTGCATGTACGTGTATTAGTAATTTAACAAGTATTAGTGTTCGTTTGACTGAAAAGCTTTAAGCACTCTGCATCCTCATATGCGCTGAGCTTTAAGCTTACAAAGCTGCTTAGTCTGTGAGCTGTGTACATGAGTAAAAGTTATGAAATTACTTGACTTCCTAAGTAATAAATAATATTATATCATATTCAAAAACCGATGGCTGAAAGTCCTTAAATATTCTGCCACTTTATTCCATTATTTGGCACCTTCTAAATAGCGCATTTTAACAATCGATCCCCACTCTTGGTGGGGATAAATTGACCATCCATTTATCGAATATTTATTTAACAAAACAACTCGAATCCAATCGGTATACGAGTATTTCTAAGCCACATCCTCCTCTTGTCCCGTTGAGGCGTTCGGGTGGTAAACAACTTTTCAATTCTTTCGAGTATGAAAAGTGCACTTCATTGTGCGCATTATGTGCGACAGCTCCCAATCCCCGTATTCCAACACCAAAACCCCCGCTTCTCGGCCTTGGACCCCCGTCAGTGTCAGAGGGCGCAGCACAATGAAAAGAACTTCTCGCCAAAAAGTTGCACATTGGACGTCGCCCCGTCGCTCGTCGCCCTGTCGTCCGTTGTCTGTTGCAAAAGTTTTTTACGGCTCCATGGCTGCTCCGTAAAACGTTGATCCCCGGCCATCATCCGCTGGCAGTGCGCTTCTCCCCCCTTGCCAGCACTTGGCGCTGGCTTTGCAAAGTTTGCCGCGCTCCTTCCAATCCGACTTTGTTGTCTGTTGGCGCTGCACTTAATGTGCCCGGTCCTGGCTCCAGGCTCCTGGCTCCTGGCTCCTGCCTGCTGGCCGGAGTTTTGCTAACTTGAGGATTTGCGCGCAAACTACTTTTCGATGGCAGCGCTAGAGACATTTGAGACAACAACTACTTAGGCAGGCGATTGCCATGGCTTAGATGTTGGATGTGTCCACTGGATGTGGTGGCATTGTGTTGACGCATTTGCCAGTCCACCAGCCACGAGCAGCCGCCACCTTCCGGCGCGCAATTTAAGCGTGCGGATCAAAAGATAATTTGCCAAATGCGTGAAGATTTTTTCAAAAAAACAGACCGACCCCGTAACCACAGCCCGTCAGCCGGCACCACCTCCACCGCCTCCGCCACCTCCACCACCCCCATCAACCACTGGCAGCTGCTGGCCAATGTGACACGGGCTGTCAAAATGAAAGCGACAACGACAACTGAGCGCCGAGCGGGAAAAGAAAAAAATGACACAGGAACTTTTGGGATTTCCATGTGCGGCAAAAAGTTTAATAAAGCGCAGCAAATGCGAAAAGGAAATTTCGCTTTTATTTTTCGCCTTTCTCCCGCTCCGCTCCGCTCCCCTCATCTTTTTTGGTCAGCATAGAAGAGAAGCCCAAAATAATGGCAAGAGCTCGCCAAAGGTCCTCGGGGTATTGCCCTGAGGCATCCACAGCAGCAGCAACAACAACAACAACACTTGCCTCAAGTGTGGGTGCTTGTTGTTGTTGGTTTTCGTGTTTTGTTTTTGTTCTTTTGCCATTCATTTCGCTCAATCGCAGCGCTGCTTTTGGATTCCGCTCCTCATTTTTTTTATTTTGGGATTTGGCCAACCTTTTGACAAATTACGAATATTATTCATGCAGCAATGAAGTGAGGAAGCTCTCTCGTGGTCAGTCCAACATCTTGACCGTCCAGATTCCCAGCTGGATTCCCTATTCCTCACGGTGTTACGCAATCCATAAAGTATTCGAATATCGCACTACTCCTAAATCGCAGATTTTCTTTAATTAAATGTAAGTTTGATGGGAATCATAGCATAAAACTATTAAGGCTAGTGACAATGCTATTCCAAACTTGAAATCAACTTTATTTCAACAAAAATATCAATATCATTCTTATATAATATATACTACAAGTTTTATTAATTGAAAAGATGTTGCTTGAAATTGAAAAATTAAAAATTCTGTTAATCATTATTGTTTTTAAATTAATTGCCCAACTGCAATGAGAGAATAGTTTTAATATAATATTTTGTAAGATAAGATTAGACTTGACTTTGATAACCAGTACACATCGATTTATCAGTTATATATGGTATTATATACAATTATATAAAGAAATATAATTTGGACAGAACCCAGCGCATTTGTAAGAAATTCTTTCTGCCAACTGTCAGAAATTCATAACAGTCTCCCGTTTATGATTCAATCTGAATGCCATCTCCGGTTCGGGGTTAGTTCCGCGGCGGGGTCGTCAATGTGAGGCCCCATGTGTCATGGCTCCGAATGGTTTCAATGGCCGCCAGAGCCGCCTGCCATGATGGAACAGGCGCTCAGCTCGCGGGCCGATTGACCGACAAGCAGACAAGTTTCCATTATTCAGGAGAGTGAAAGAGAGGCAGGGAGAAAGAGAGCAGGACAGAGAGAGTTCGGTTGGTTGAATTTTGGCCTGGCTTGGGATATATGATGTGCCCGTCGCTCGCCTGCCTGCCTAGCCGCCCGCCCCCGTCCTCTTACCGGTGTCCGTTCCCGTCTCGCATAGCATGTTTTAGTCAGCTGTCAAATATTTTGACATGGGTAGCCATGGCCAGAACTGCAGCCTGAACGAACGCCTGAATCCGAATTCGAATACATCCAAAATGGGGAACATAGAAAAACGTACAACAGCTAAAGAACCGTGAACCGATCATATTAGAGTTCTAAACTTGCAGATATCCTATATAAAGTTGCAGAAAATAGAATGTGCATGAATATAGTTCATTTGGGTCATAGTTTATGGCAGTGATCTCGATTGTTTTAATGGCTTAAAAATAAACCATCAATGAGTATTGATATTTTCCAGATAATCCAGCTATACTTTCAGAAAAACGTTAAAAATAATCTTTACAAAAATTGTGTTAAAGTAACAAACTGATTAGCTAAAGGCATAGTATTTGCAGTACCACCATCAATATTTTTAATCGTTTAAAAAACTATCAATGAGTATTGGTGGCAAACACATTGCACAAACATAATATACACCATAGGTACAGGGTATTTTCAGAAATGAGAAGAGCCGCTTTGACTTTGTTTAAGCGATAACTAAATAAAGTTTAAAATTCCCCCCTCTGCACATGTGCATGCGTCTCTAATGAACGCATTCATAAGGCAGGTTCCATACTATCCCAACTCAGTTTCCTTTTGCGGTCCTTTATGTGTTCCTTTTTTGTTACTTCTGTCAACTTTTGTCGATTTTTAACCCTCTTAAGTGCTTAACAAGTCCCAAATTAAAAGTCGCAGCGTCTCCTGAGATTATGGCCAGCCAAAGGGAAAAACGAAATTAAAAATGTTTATAAATGTGCTGCTGGTCAATGGTAATTTTTAATTGTTGCCGCTACCTCTGCAAGGACACTCACTTCATTTTATTTTTTTCGAGTTTAATTAAAAAATAAAGAAACTGTAGCATGCGAATAAATTAAAAAAGCTGCCTTGTCCAGTCATCAAATCGCGGACTGTAGAAACCTCAGGCAGCACTCGGACTTTGACTCGGTTTCGGTAGACGTTTTCCCTGTGGATACCCACAGAAAGTTTTTCCGCAGCAGCAGCTGGAAAATGTCAAAATACAAAAGCATAATGAAAACTTTTCGACCATGCAGATATTGGTAATTGGCAAGTATGTCAGCAACAGGGGCGCCGGGGGCGCTGTTTATTTAGCACAAACTCATCGCCTGACTTGGCACTTTTGCCCCGTAGAACGAACGGGTGACATTACGAACTCCTCGAATGCCACACACGAGCATTCTTGACTCTCCGGCAAATTTATCAACTCGCGGGCATAAATAATAATAATTTGCCAGCATTTTGTATTGCAGCGCACCGCGTTTGTCTGTAATTTCCGCAATTAAAAAAACATTTACTCGCATTTGATGTGTGCATTTTAGTTTTGTTTATTTATTATTTTTTCGTTTTTGCCAAGTGCATTCGCATTTTTTATCCCCTGTCGCTGCATGACATGCAAGTTTGACAAGCGATCAAACAACCGACCACCGACGACGACAACTGGAAGCCTTAACCTGGCCAATGAGTTAGAGGTTAAATCAACAATGCAATGATGCTGTTTTTCTGATGACTAGAATACAACGGTTAAATGCAATAAATTAGCACCTTAGTAGACTACTTGGCAGCTGAGCTCAGTTCTCGTCAGGTGAGTGAGGATAGGCAATCAGCACTGTTGGAATGGATTGATAATAGGGAATCATTTGGCCCAATGGGATAGTAAGCGGTTTTAGATTCACTGATGAATCAAATATTTCTATATTAAATACAAGATTTAATTAATAATAGTTGATTGTCCTTAGTAAAGGATTAGGCAAGCAATGTATATCTATAAGGACAAAGTTGGCATTCCATAGCTGAGTTTGTCATTTTGGGCTAACAAATGTGCCAGCTTGGCTTAAAGATATAAAACTGTCGATATGACAAATACAGATGAGACTAATTTAACAATAACAAATTATTTGTATATCGCGAAAATAATGTTTATGTTCCTGACAAGTCAAATTTAAAAGGATATTTATTGTAGAAATGTTTGCAATGTGCCAGATTCATTTTAACCAAATGTGAAGTCAAAACTTTGTCACTATTGGCTAACAAATAATTAAAAAATTGCCAAAAACAGTTATGAATTAAATTAACTCGATGAATTTCCAGTTTTTAATGCCCCATTTATTGTGAGTTTTATGCAAACAAAAGCTTTCGATTTAAACAACAATTTACACTCCTTTTGTAAAAAGCGGTTTCTAATTCTCTTCTTTTTTTTGTTATTTGTTTGGTTTTTAGATAATAATAATTTGTTTGCAACTTCAACGAATTTCATAAAATGTTGTAGTAATTATTTTAATGATTTCCTTTAAACGTTACTCGGCGCACACACACGCACACACAGTCAGTAATAGTAATGTAATTGTGTGCACATAGGGGGAAAAATGGAATAAAATCCATTATGGAGCAAGAAGAGTAATATACGAGTAAAATGGTTAAAATGGTGGCCTAATCGCAATTTAATTACAATACGCTTTCATATCAAAAAGCATTAATGCCAGCCAACCAGTCAACCCGCCAACTGACTGACCGACACGGTGGTTCAGCTGTCCAGTGGTTGGGCGGTGGGATGGTCGGATGGTGGGATGGTGGGGCGTGGCACTTGGCGGCTTCGAGAACTGCGCTCCACATTCGGCGCCTTGGAGTCAGTCGAGTGCGTATCGCTACTCTTTTTGATATTAATTGCTTCACCTTTATTATGTTTCTGTAGTTGATACGCAGGCCGCCCCTCGGGCTCCCTTCTAAGTAGCCCCAGCCTAGCGCCATTAATGCGTTTATAATAATTTTTCAGTACTCAATTTTCGGTGCTGCCAGACCTTTATCGAAAAATCCACACACAGAAATAAAAATGATATTTCTCTTGGCTTTTGAGTGATTGCCACATGAAATGTGCAAAGGCATCATTAAAAACTAATTTCAGATGCCAAAAGGTGAGCGCGCCCGCTCTTAAATTGCCAGTGAATAGACGATAGCCCCCCTCAGCCCCCTTCAACCCTCACTCACCCTTCCGGTGCCCCTACCATCTAGCCATCAACTTCACAGTCGTCATCGACTTGTGAGCCATGAAGGTGTTTTTATCAATTAAAATAATCATTTATTTGCGTTGCATGAGCTGGGTATGCTCAGTCCTTGGGACTGCGTCTGACTCTGAAAGAGGGTCTGAATCAAGGGCTGGGACGGGGTCTGAGACGGGGTCTGAGGCTATGCCGTGTGCTGCTAATTAGCTAAGGCTTCTGCCTTGCTTCCGTTGGGGGAAATGGAATTGCGAATGAGAATGGATCGTGAAATTTAGCAGGCCTCAAGTTAGAACAATTCAAGAAGGAAAGTCTGCTCACAACTGCTTACCTTTGAGAGGCAATAATCTATAAACGTTTTTCTTACGTGAAAATTGGATTCAAGAATGTTATACTACATAAAAAATCCATTTTTATCATGCACTTATTCCAATATGCAGCAGAAACCAGCTTAGAACGGCGTAGAATTGTCGAGTCTTATATGCACACTTTCTTATAGAATCTGTGGCATAAACTATTATGGGAAATTTTTTCATAGCCCAAGTTATTATTTAACTATCTAAATATACATATTTTTGGCTTAGCAGATTTGCTTCCCTTAAGAGTTATTCTTATTCATTATAAAGAATCACTGTAACTATGAATTGCGAACAGCGGGACATGCAGATTCTGTGATTCCTCATTACACAGAATGACAGAATTCACCACCTGGCAAGAGGAAGAAGTAAGCTTCTAGAAAAGGATATCTTTCATATAGTGGATGGGAACTCCCAACGCAACGGAAATCCTTACATTTGTAGAGGTTACAGTACACAGACCCCTCCTTTATCAATAGTACAGATATTCTTGAATTTATATTTGTGTCTGGTAGACATATTATAGAGAATACATATTGAGAATAGAGAATATCAGCAGACTGGAATTGTCAACTACAAATTGTTAAGAAAAGTATCAATCTCTTTGGTTCTTTGCCTTAGGCCCGTTTTGTAGGTGAAAGTGGTTTTAGGCAATCTCCACTACTTAGCCATAACGAGGCTCTTAATCCTCGTCTAATACGCGGCTCAGTGGACTCAACTCGTCTGCAAAACAGCCGCCAATACGACCAGCACGGGGAGGCAGGGACTGAGGGAGTGGGGTAAAAAACACGCACGCTTTTTACCACAAATCTTTCAAGCTTTTTTTCATATTTTTTAATATCTTTTTGCCGCTGCGGCGACTCGTCTAACTGATGATGATTAAATGCGAACGCCTTGGGTTATAGACATGGCATCAGTCGTGTCATTTAAAAGAAGGTAGCTGCGGTCTTCCCCGGCCCCCGATTTGCCCCTCACCCCCGCCACAGATCTACCCCCTTGTGCTATGAATCGGATTCGCGCGCATTAATGGCCGCCGCAGAAAAAGAGCTTATGATGTAATGACCTCGAGCGTGAGTTGGAAAAAAGATTGAGCGAGCGAGTTGAGCAAGACAAATGCTGAAGATGTTATTAAAAAATAGTTAAGCGAACCGAGCCGCACCAACTTGGACGCCCCCAATTGTGGGTAGTACTCACTTCGAGTGCTGCAGGTGATTTCCGAGTCCACAGCCCATTTCCCCATCCGCTGGCTGTCGAGGGTGGAGCTGGCGACATTTCCAGACTTCGGCCCACCCAGAGCTCTCTCACGCTAGCTGACCATTTGATAGGGAGCGTGATGGGGGGTTGGGGGGCCAGGAGGTGCCATGCGTTTGCCAATGACAATTATATTACCTCGAATTATATTTGACATATTTTGTGTGGCATTTTCATGTTTTGCTTTCGTTTTTGTTTCTTTTTTTTGGTTTTCTGTTGGGCTTTTGTCATTACCAAAATTATAATTATAGTAAGTGTCATTAGGCGCTGAACTCATTTCGGGCGCAGTAATTATTCCAAATTATTTTACAGCTACTCGCACTGTGGATACACTCGGCAGCTACCGTGGAGTGGCTTGCTTGAGTCAAAGTTGCTTCATGATACTCGTAGTCGCAGGCCGGCATCTTGGTAATTAGTTAGCCTGCCACTGCCACTGCCCCAGCCCCGACCCCGCACCTGTCTCTGTCCGCTTGTCCATGAAATCTCCAACCTTAATCCAAAAGATGCCGCAGCGCAGCTTACCCGTTCGCTGTCCCCTGTCGGACATCGGGCAGCGGAGAGATGCTGGGGCACAACTCCCTACACGTCTCGGGCCTGTTGGGATTTTGACAAGTACAAATAACTGAATTCGGTAAGGTCGTCTTTTAATCAGGCCCGGTATACGCGGCGGACGCTGCATGCGTCTCGCTTCATGTGGTTTTCAGACTGGCAATGGGTCCCAGATTGGGATCGGGTCTAGAACAAAGCCCGCAGCCAGAGATACAGATACAAATGTTGATATCACTTTTCTTGTATATAATATAGACTGTTGTTGTTTGTTGCTGTTGCTGTTGTTGTTGTTGTTGTTGTGTGCATTTTAGTTGTTGTTGGCATTTGTAATTTTTGTGCGTTACGCGTTGATTTTAATTGTGAACTTTTCTCTTTCTGATCGCCTTGCAACCAACAGAGCGCAAACGTGGCCGCCAGACCTACACACGCTACCAGACGCTGGAGCTGGAGAAGGAGTTCCATTTCAACCGCTACTTGACGCGCCGGCGACGCATTGAGATCGCGCACGCGCTCTGCCTGACGGAGCGCCAGATCAAGATCTGGTTCCAGAATCGACGCATGAAGTGGAAGAAGGAGAACAAGACGAAGGGCGAGCCGGGCTCGGGCGGCGAGGGCGACGAGATAACGCCACCCAATAGTCCACAGTAGGAGCAGTGCTCCCATCGCGGCATTATGGGTGGGGAGTAGTCCAAGTCCAGCTCGATGTTGGAGTCCAAGCCGGAGTCCAGGTCGACGTAGCGAAGCCAACACAAAACTAAATGAAATTTCAAGCTAAATACAATTTACAATATATGAATTTGTTTTGAACTATCCAAGAGGACTAACTATCTATGCGTTGAAGTACAGTATGAGTACACTACACTACACTACACTATGATACACACTACTTCTTAGTTAATTGTTATTATTTTCTTATTATTATTTAATTTTTACAAAATGCAAATGGAGAAAGCGTAATAAGTTAAATGAAATACAAGTAAAGCGTAAAACTCAACAAAACCAACTCATGTGACCTCAGAATTAAATAAGCTAAATATATATATACATATATAAATATATTAAACTAATGCATAATAATAACTATAATAATATGATTAATAATAACAACTAAAGGCAAGAAACTATATATGAAACATATATATATATATATATATATATACGAGTGCATACTATACACACAATAACATTAGTTTTATGCCTCCTAACTGTAAAGCATACTTTATGAGTAATGTACGATTAATTTATACATATAGAGTACACACCACAGCAACATAATACACATAAACCCTATAATACTTAAACGAAATTGAATGTTTGTAGTAGTTTATAGATAAAGCCACAAAATCCAATTGCTAAACCAATATGCAGAGTATTTGTGTTGATAGAGATGAAACAACGTAACGACCATTACTTAAAATACAAATCCAGCAGAATACTAGAAACCTATAATAAACTACACAATAAGTGCTAAATGTCGCAGGATTAGACAAAGAAATACCAAAATCGTGAAGGAAGTTGCTAAAAAATAAACAACAACACAAACACAAACACAAACACATGTTAAGCCCAAAGGATAAAGGATGACATTGGCAATGTTGAAAAACACACAAAACTCGACAAAGTTTCGGCATGCCGAACTTGCATGGTTTTTCCAACAGTGAAAATCGGTATCGGTATATAGTTAAACGATAACAAAAGTATATATATATATATATATCTATTGGAAAGATAATCTCGGTGTTTTGTAAATATACATATATTATTTCTTGTGCAATTTTAATTTGTCCATTTTTTTTTGTTCAATTTAAATTTAAAATAAAAGAAAAAACAAAAAATGAAAAATGAAAAAGTTACGAAAAATTGCAAGCACTTGAATTAGGTCGTAAAGGATATAAAGTATACCGACAAAAATTAATTGGCAACATTATACGAAAATTATATATTGTTAAAGAAACGTGTAAGCAAAAATAATTGAAATGAAATAATCCATGTAAAGTAGAAAAATAAAATAAATAAATATATGCATATATTTGAAATGCATTTCTCAATGCAGGCGACTGTCGTGTGAGTCGAGGGGTCGTCTACTCTTAAGCCTATAACAACTATATTGAATGTATGTACGTAACTCAACTCAATTTCTACGTTTTTCACAACCAACTCACACACACACTCACACACAAGAACACACACACACAATCATACTGAAAAACGAGAAATGTAGAAATCCATATACCAAAGTTATATAGAAAAACAAAAATGAAAAGAAAAGCATCATATGTTTATATGTAGATATATATGTATGTATTTAAACCAACGTAATATTATGCGTGTAACTTGTAGCGATCGTTTCGTTTTGTAAATTCCCCAGAATTCAGATATATATTTAGCAAGGCAATAGCAAAAGATACATAAGCCCAAAAACGAGATCCCAGTAGAGACAAAATTTGTGATTGCAGGATAATGCAAGGAGAGCGCATGCAAATGTAGGCAGACTAACTGGCCAAGTGTGGTATTCATAAAGATTGCAACATAGATTGGTTTAAGTCTAGAGCGAAATTAACTCAATCCAGATACGTAACTTTCGGCCTCATTCTGTAAGAAACTTAACGATTATATTTCGATTAACAAGAGAAAAACAAAAACTTATTGTAGAAATTCACAAGAAACAAAATTTAACTGCGTTCAAAAAAACATATAGTATATATATATGTAAGTATATGTGTGTATATAGCAGCATATATATACTTAGAAATGAGGATCACACATACATTTCGCAGCGAAATTCAAATGCATAATGAAATGTGGAAGCTAATTAATTTGTTGTAAATAAAACTTAAATTTTAGTGTAAACAAGATGAAGATGAGAGATGAGCTGCAAAATGCAAAACAAACAGAAGAAGCATAAAAATTATAATTAAATTACAAATGAGATTTTGTTTTTATTTGTAATATTTATAATAAAATATAGTATTTAAAAATTCAATCATTTTTTGTGTTTTTCTACGTAGTGTTGATTTCCCTTAACTATTTTCAGCTGATGCTTCTTAACCCTATAATTGGTGCGTATTACATTATATTTCTCACGAAAATACATTAAGTTTGGGCCTATTTTTCAGATCATCAGTGCCAAATCTGTAAAACTTCTTGAAGCTGTTCACTTGAATACAAATTTGAAACGAAGTTGAACCAAATCTAAATTCAATGTCAGAGGTAAGCAAAAGTTGTTTCTTGTCGGCTTTATGCGAATAACATGTTTGCCCCTTTGGCTACTTTGCAGAGACCCCAAACAACCCATTTGGAAAACGATCTTATTAATCTGACATCATAATAAGTCATTTATCAAGTGGCATTAACAAAACACTGACCAATGGCCACCTGAGACTGAGGCCAGGCCAAGACACGACTCTCGGATCACCGTTCTCCAGCGGCAGCTGCGTCAGGAGCACATGACACCATTACCCGTACCACTTGGAGATGAACGTGGAGGCGGGGGTGGAGGTGGAGGCGGAGGCGGAGGCGGAGGCGAAGGTGGGGCTGGCAGGGTACTCGATCTCTGGCAGCAGCTTAAACAAATTGAATTCGCATTGTTCACGTAATCGCTGGCCATTTGTAATCGGTGCACAGAATGTGCTCACGCTTATGTCACAAAATCAAATTAATAATTTTTGCGAGTTATTTCTCTGAATTGAGACGGCAGCGAAATACTCGCGACGATCCCGTCGTTGGCACTTGCAGCAGGCGCGAAGAAAAGCAAAAGGAAACGCCCCAAACACAAATCGTTTTCCGCAAAATGCTTGAAAATATCAGCATTTGATTGCGCCCCTTGCCGCTGCCCGTCTCTGTGCTGTTGCGCCTCAATGGCCGCCTGAAGTACACGTCACATGTGTCCAAACACGTATTCCGAAATTCAGAGATCCCACTCGAAATAGTTCTTGAGCAGCTGCCAATTTCTATCCGGCCCCCAGTCGCACGGCAGCCAACGCGGATGCGCATTCCGACCCGGAGCATTTCCACGGCTCCATCTCAAGTCCACTCCCATTCCCCAAACCCCAAACCCCAAGCCCCAATCCCCAATCCCCGATCCCCATCAGAGGAGGCAAGATTTTCTGCAAGAGCGCACCAAGTTTGAGTTCTTATTTGCTTTTCGGTCTGTTGAAATTAATTAAAAGCGTTCTTGTTTGCCCAAATGAAGCACCTCAAATAGAATTTTAATTGAATTCGTTACCTAGGCGGGGAATATTTATCGTTTGGGTGTGATGAGTTTTTATGCCATATTACTCAGTTATACTTATAAGTATTCTACAGATAATATTTATCTACTTTTACTAAGTGAAAGCAAATTGTCCAAAATATTATTGCTTTGTTTAATCTGAATCTAATACTGTTTATTTAAATAGTTATAGACTATTTATAGCTAATGATTTACAGTATGGTATTTAAGAATTGTTGAATATTATACACATAAACATTAAACCTTAAACGGAGTCAGGTATACCGTATTTGCCTTACAATTTGTTAAAGATTTCTAATGAATATTAAGATTATCCCAGTTGTTTTTAAATATAATCTATAATATGTACTATACCTAATTGTAACTAAAATACAAACAAAAACTTATTATATAGGAATACGTATAAAATTCACCAACAATTAGTTAATTTATTTAAAAAGACTGGCTGCTTTAAAAGAAATATAAGCTCCAGAAAACATCCGAAGATGCAGAACATAGCAATTTAACGATTACACCATTTAAAAGTAAAGAGATTATATGCATATACTATGTATTCTATATTATATACACAACATATATTAAATATATTTTATTAGAATCTATAAAATGACTAGAGCTCAATATAAATAAAATATATGTATTTAATAACAACACTTATTATATGTGCAACTTTATTAGGAATTAGCTATGTCTTATATTATATTCTGTATTTTAATATTTATTTTTTAAGTTTAAATAAGTGTGTCTCTAACTAACACAGATTTTAAAATGTTAAGCTCAAAGTCTTAATAAAATAAACATTTGCCAAATATGAATTTCTGAGCAAAAATAAATGCATACTGTTATATTAATAAGAATATGGAAGATATACATATGTTATATTCGAAAGCCCGTCGCCATTTGCCAAAGACCAATCCGATAATAAGTCGCGCGAATTGGAGTTACACAGAGAATTGGAAACAACCATTAATAATCAGTTCTGTGGAATTAAGACAACACTCCAAGAAACTTGAATAAATCATTAATTACGAACAAATTGAAATGGGCAGAAACAAAGCAAGATGTCAGAAATCCACTCGAGGTACTCGTAATGATGAGGCCTAGACAAGTGCACGCTCATAACAATCCCAATCCCAATAGCAATCCCAATCTCTATCCCGATCCCGATCCCGCTGCCCTCTGCCAGTTCACACAATCCATCAATCGATCGACGATCCATCAAGGCGATATTGAGACTGGCTACCCGCTGCCCCTTGGCGAATGATAAATTTAAAATGGCCAAGACATAAATCATGGAAAACGATAATTAGCAGATGCAAACAGAAAAACCAAAAAAACGAAACAAAAAACAACTCAATTTGAGCTGTACCATCTAGTATTAAGGGAGGCAAATGCCAAGGGTTTCGGGGGGCCAATAACAAATATTTGCCAATGCCAATCGCTGTTCAATTTGGCTGACTAAAAGGGCAACGACAAGCGCTGCAAAATTGCGATAGTCACTGCGAGTATCCATATCCTTGATGGCAATCACACAAATGAGCCTCTAATAGAATATTAACTCCCAAAAAGCATCGATGGCAGCCGCAGCCACGACGGCAGCAGGTAAACCTCAACTCGAGTTGGACCAGAACCAGTTCTGGAACGGCGGCACCTCTTCGAACACTCGAATACTCAAATCCTCGAGGAGAGCCCGCTCGAAATCCGGTTTGGGTTTCAATTGAGCCGCACTTCGAACACCCATACATTGACGCCAGGTAGTCGATATCGAAATTCGAAGATCTCGCCGGCACCAATACCACTGCAAACAGCACCAATACACTCATAGCTCCGGAGAGAGCAAGGGTTCCCGGTTTTTCGAACAGTTTGCTCGACCATCGGACCAGCGACCATCGTAGGTTTCGAAATTCAGTTAGTTTTCGAACACAGGCCGCTGCAGACCATCGCCAGAAATGCTGTGGGACAGCGCACGCGCAGTGAATCAACTCAAGAAGCGAGAGAAGCATTCAGACCATTCACACTTGCTGCCTACTCGCTCGCACCCGCATGCGCACTTGATGTCGCTTTCGACTCCGCCCACCATTTTCGAAATACTTGAATGATTTTCAATATGGCCGCCGTTGCCACCTCTGTTGTTCTTGTTGGTATTGTTGTTGCCATTGTGCTTGTTGTTGTTCTTGCTCGCTGACTGCCAGATGCGCCATGCGGAGGCACCGGCTCTGGGACCCTACACATGTTACCGCTACCATATCTTGCCGGCGGCGCTTCCAATAAATATTTGTTAATAACTAGGACATCCTATAGTTAAAGTACAAAAATTTCATTACGATTACAGTATTTTGTTGTATTTTAATGAGCTTTGTCGAGAAAGTTAAACAATTGTTAAAAAATGTGATTTTTTTTAAAATAGTTAAATTATAAATCTATAAGTTGCACAAGTAAGCCTTTTGTTTATTAAGTAAATATGAATTGTAAAGAGTACTCTACAAACTTAAGTTTGAGGAACTATGTGTGTAGTTGATTGGAAATAAGTTAGTTTTCTTTCCTATCAATATAATATCGTATTACACTCCTATTTGATTGATATTATGGATTTAGTGTCTGGCATCTGGTAACTTTCAGTTTATTTGGGCTTGAATCTTAATTCTTATAGTAAATAAAATATGCACATATTGTTTTGATAAATGATTCTAAGAATAAACATAAAGGTTTACGGATTTTAGAATCTTCCCAATCTCATATTAATCGATTTAATGAACAAATTCACTGATTCGCTTATTTGTTTTGAAATATCCTTAGGATTCGTACAAAGTTCTTCCAAAGATGCCTAAATATGAAATAAAATCTAACAATGTGATAGTGAAATGCTTTTTCTTGAATTCAATTATCTAGCGTACAGTAAGTATTAGATTGTACTGACTTTACAAAAGACCAAAGTTTATTTCTTTATTACAATATTAAGTAAAATTTAAATTATTAGGTAATTGGAATTAGCTAAACAATAGCATCGGGGCCTTCAGCTTAATAGTTTGGGGTGAAATATATACAGGTGAAAAGATACAAAACTTATAATTAAATACAAAAGAATTTACAGAGACCAACCTTTGATTAGGAACAGGCTAATTTTCCATCTAATAATCTCTTGGAACTTAAACAACTAAAAGAGTTGTCAAAATCATTTACCTACCAACATCTCAATCACTTTGTGCGTTATTGCCAGCCATTGAAATTAAGTAATTTGAAGACAAGCTCAGAAATATTGTCACAACATTCCAGTAATTACCAGTAATGCCTAAAGAACACGACGACGACTGCTCAGTGCCGCTAATGATCGAATCATTTCGGATAATGTGCCCAAGCAGCGAGCGGAGAGTGTAACTGTAACAGTGAGTGTGACCATAAGAAAACCGGAGAAACCAAAAGACCAAAACTCGAGCCAAAAGTCAAACTGAAAATTGAGCTGCAGATGTAAGTAAATCAAATAAAATCACGTGTCATTTGTCTCGGCGGTACATTGAAAGATAAGATTGTGGGAGAGGGGTCTGGAGGGGCAACTGCAACTGCTCTGATATGAGCTAAGAATATGGGGTCGAGCGTGTTGGCCATAACTTTGGGGCAGGTTAGTTAGCTCGGGACACATGAGACTGGGCATTGCAGGGGCAAAAAATGAACTGCGTGGCAATCAATCAACGCTTTACTAAATTTAATATGCGGTTAAAAGTGCTAATGACTATGGTCTGGCAATCGTTTAAGCCTGCTCACCGTCCTCGTCCTCTCAGCCTGGCCAGGACGGCTTCTCCGCCCACACAGCAACCGACACGGACCGACACCGACCGACAGACGGAGCAGTACATAAAGTTTAATGAGAAACCACTTAACACTTTTAGAGCTTTTTACGTTTTGCTGTCATTAGAATGATTTTTGCCACTAACTACGATGCTCGACTGTCGACTGTCGACCTCCCAGCCCCTCGTCCAGCCCCTTCGCCCGCTTCGTCCGGCTTCAACTTCTCCTCTTTGCCTGGGGCATTCTGCCAGTGCACATTTCCTTCCGAGTCGTCGTCGTCGTCGATGTTCAGGCCGCTGCTGCTGCTGCCGTTGTCGTCATTATACGGCCATGTTCGCAATATTGCACTCTTTGCCCCGCCCACAAGGCAACCTGGCAGTGCCACCGCCCGCATGCGGCACGAGAGCTTCGCTTTCAGCTCCAGGGCTGCGCAGTGTTCCGCATTGGCGAAGGCGTCAATGTCGAAGGAGAGCGCGCGCGTGTATTTCCAAAACAAATCGGCAACAATTTCATTAAATGAGTATCATATTAAATTTAATGATGCAGCCGTATTTCAGTTTTCGTTTCGTTTTTTGTGCACACCGAGAGGTTTTGTTCTAGCCCGACAGCGTTCATGTTCAGGGCCACGGGAGTAGGAGCGGGTACGGGAACGGGATCAGTCCACGGTAGCTGCCTGCAAATCTTCAGTTGAACTGGGCCTTTGCCAAGGCGGAAGCCTGGGCCTGAACCCTGAAATTGAAGTGTGATGCACACTTGTCAGCTTGGAATTTCTATTCGAAAAGTTATCCGTATTCTCCCTTAGCCCCTCTGGCCCAGAGCGAGTGTCTCTGGTCTGGCCCGTGTCTGTGGAGCGCATGATGAAGAGCTCGTTGCTGGAGCAGCGCCAAGTGACTGATTGACAGCGAAGCGCTGAGCGATTATGGATTGTAATACATCTTAAAAGTTGTATTTCACAGATGTTTATCTATCGATAGAGTGCTTTCCCATATTGACTTTTAATTATCGCCTGCCAGGCAATACGTCAAATGCTTTCTCAATGAGCTTTGTAATTGGAAAGCAAGGTGAGCATGAGCATGTAAAAGAAAATTGATATGTATTGCCAACAAAGCCAACAATAGGACGTTCTTTTATTATTTATTTAAAGTTAGATACATTTATAACAACTATACCTTACTTGTGTAAAATAGCTCTGGCTGCTAGGACCTTCGGCTTAAGTTTTTCTTTATTTGCCAATCCATTTATAAATATAAATTAACAACTCTTGAAAACCCTTGTCGTATCCAGTATCTAATTGACCATTAGCTCAGGATCCGACTTCAAGTTCAATTCAAGCCCTTCGGGAACATAGTATAAAAACTAGATGAAAGAAAAGACTTGCACGAAAAAGGGTTAAGTTTTGACAATGTTAGTTTGAAATACACGAAGAACATTTTCTGCGGTGCTGGGATCTTTGCAAGTCAAAATCTTTTTAATTTTTGCCAAGAATATTGAACAATAATCAAACCACCGGCGAAATTATAAAATAAGGTTTAATCTTAATTTTCATTTCCTAAAACAATTAAAAGTAAAATCTTAAGACAGCAATTTTTTTAAAGATAAATATTATAAATATTAAAGGAGTATTGCAGAATATAAGAAAAAACTTTACAAAAAATTGTATTTTTAGAAATAAATACAATTTAAATTTGAAATTATTCTAGAGAAAACAAACACTTCTCATGCAATTCGTCTCAGATTTTGACGAAGTTGTATGAGTTAAAATCTAGGATAATTTTCAATAACAGATACAAACTAAAGTCTAGGGTCAGGGATCTTAAAAACAAGCTTACAAGCTGAACCATAAGTGATACATTGGCACAAAGCATAAGCCAACAAGCTGTCAATTCATTTGTTTGTGTTTGCAGAGATTATTTCATACATTTGGTAATTGATGAATACATAGAACACGACAATAGCTAGGTTTTTAGCATGTTATTAAAAACAACATATAAATATACTTTGATCGTTGGGATGACAAATCTGAACAAGTATGATGATGATAAATGATAGGATAACCCATGTCTTAGTTGTGTTCATAAATTGAATGAAGTCTAGTTGAGCTAACTCTGTGCTAATAGAATTACCAATTGTTGTTCTAATTTGTGTTTGTTTAATTTAATGGGCACTTCAGCTGAAGACCGAAACAATTTTCTAAAAAAAAACAATAATGGAGCTGGCCAGGACCAAAACTGAGTGAGAATTGAGAGGACAAGGAAACAGGAGTAATGCGTAAGCTCAGCCAAGTCCATTACCAGAGCCAGGCATCGATTGATGGCTGCACAACAATGGCTGGGGGAAATTAACCAATTTATCTTTGTTTTCTACACAGCACAAGGAAAAGCAAAAAATAAAATATAAAAAAAGAACACTCCCGAAAGGAAAAAGTTTATAATAAAAGCAACGCTGAGGCGAACCAAACAACAATCCTCGACAAAGGAGCTTCAAGTTGCTAGCTGCGTAGGAGACATCAACAACGGCGACAATGACGGAAACAGAAGGAGCTCAAAAAAAACTAAGAAAACAAATAAAAGTACAATCGTCGTGGGTGCTCGCCTAGGCGATACCCTGTAACCAGTTCTGATGTGGCCCAAAACACATTCCTACTCATAAGTTCAGAAATGTTCATTATCCAACTCCTTTTCTCAACTAGCCATCAATTCTTGAATAGTTTAATTTTTTTTATATAAAGAAACCTTTCTAAAATAAAGGACATTTGGATGTCAACGACTTATTTTTTCAATTAAAACTCTATTTACTCTCGATTTAATTAAAATATATAATACAAACTTGATCTGAATATAGTCTACGAGAACCTATATTATATTTAGTGTCTCTAATCCATATAGTATTTGAGATCAACGCTCAGGATGAACATGGCCACATCAATTCAATTTTTAATGCTGATTAAGAATATATATGTCCTTTACAGGGTCAAATCTGAGTCCTTAAGAGTGCTACATACCCTATTTCGCCATTTATGTAATTCCAGGGTATTAAAACTTAAAAAGAACACCAGTAGAAACAACAGGCGGAGCTGGAGCTGCCCTGAAAGGATTCAGCCATTATATTTGAAAGAATCAGGGTCCTGACAGTAGGTGGCAAGGGGTGACAAGGGGATGTGTGTAAGGGATGGCCAGGGGATACCGGGGGGCAGGGGCTTGTCGCCAACGTGTGACACATTTCTGCTTTTAAGGAGGATTGCATTTGTTACGCGTGCGTTGCTCCGTTACGGTTCAACGGCAATCGATCAAGGGTAAACATTTCGCTTGGCGCTGCTCCTGCCAGTGAAAGGGCTCGAATTTAGTCAGTTTGAGTGAGTGCACTCATATATTACGAGTCTCCATTCGCATTTTGCAGTTGCCACATGCGTGTGTGGCATTTTTGGTAATGGAAGAACATGCATGCAATATGCAAATGGAGCGATCTCCTGCTGACTGCCGGCACACTTCCACATTCTCGTTCTCATTCCCACATCCAGTGGCTTCCATTTGCAGTGGCACGCAATGGTGCATGAAATTTGCTGGGCGACTTAAACGCACTTTCACTTTTTCCCAGGAGCTGCCGCTGTCCTGTTTAGGTAGAAAGCAGCTACTGCTGGCATTGGGCTAATGTTATTAGGTCGCCTTCTTCCGCAAGACCATTCCTCATTTTGTTGCAGATGTGCTGACAGGCTGCCTCAGCCGCCGCGACGAGAATGCAACCGGAATATTACGTGTCGCACTTCAAATTTTCTCGCATCCTTTTAGCGTCGCTGCGTTTGCGGCTGTGTCTGTGTCCTGCGTGCTGTGTCCTGTAGCCTGTAGCCTCGCTTGCGCTGCTGTTGACATACTACACACATGCTAAACAGCGCCGCCCACACATGGCCCTGGCCATGGATACAGATACAGATACTTTGGCTCGTAGTCGGATGCACAACATTCCAAATGGTTTCGGCACGGCTCGCCGCTTTGCGATGCAAAAGCTAGCTGCAGCTCAGGAAATTAAAACCCATAAATCTTGGCCCCTCATAAGTTTACGAGTATGTCCTCAGGCCAGAGCAGGGCGCGAGCTTCACACTCTCATGGAATTGAATCTCATCTGGCACAACAACAATAAACATGGCCAGAAACACGGCGGTGTGTGCTTCTTAATATCATAAGTGAAGTTTTAAACAACAGGTGGATGCGTTCCGGCCAGATTGGAAACGCATTCAACATATACCAAAAAGTCAAGCAAATTTAAAGTCAAACTTTAAGCAAATTTCGCTGATTTAAAGTGGGTCGGAGTCTATATTCTCAGTTACTGTCACCCGATCCTATGGCAGCTATGTGTTATAGTCGTCCAACTTTGACCAGATTGCATAAAGATTGTATAAAGAGATTTGGTTTGGGTGAGTTTCGTGAGGACATCAAAAACATAGTTTTCGACCGATCATTCATCTGGCAGCTATATGTTATAGTGTTATAGTAGTGCATGCAGCAAAAACAAGGATCTGTGCCAAGTTTCATTATGAGAGACTAGTTTGCATAGAAAAAGAGGACAGACGGACATCGCTATATCGACTCGGCTATTCATGCTGATTCAGAATACATACACTTTGTTGGGTCGGAAACCTCTCCTTCAGTACATTAAACATTTCGGGAGAAAATTATAATACCCTCAGCTAGGCTATTATTATAGCCATGTCTGACTGTCCGTTTCGCTGCAAGCTAGTCACTTTTTATTTTATTTTAATAAAAATTCATGTTTTTATCAAAACTGGCAGGATCGAATTACTATCATAATACTTATGTTAAATAATATAGGAGCGATATATCAATAACTCAATTACTCGATGATCAGATCTAAGAATCTTGTGACAACTGATGATTAGAGATTAGAGCCCATTGAATATTAATATTCCATATATTCAACAAATTTTAAGCTGTGATTCACAAGTGCACTGAAAACATTTAATACTATAGTATTTGTCACGAAATTTGTAATGCACTGAAAGATATATTGACTTGGCAGATGCTACTTTTTGCTCCAAAAAGCACACATGTCATAACCGACCCGATCAGATACTATGTCATAAAGCTGACATAGAAATAATCTTTCGAAACTAGAAGTTATATGATAACTTCTATGCTTAACAGGTGTGCATACTGGATTCTATCACAAGGCCAGATTTTGTTTAAGATTAGATTACTGCATTGAATGAGCTTATTTAATCTGCGAGACAACTGTTTTTTCTAGTTACACATATATTTTTATAGCTTTCAAACTATCAAATAGGTCTATTGTATTCGAATTATCATCCTTGACATTAATGAACCCACCACCTTAATTTTAAATAAGTACATATTCGTAAATGTATTGTATATTTGCTAGTTTGACCCCGCACCATAGCTGGCTACGAGACGCAGAGACGAGGGCTGAGGCCTGATGGGGTCGGCAATGGTGCCGGCAATTTGGTGCCGCTGCCAGCGGCTATCATCATCATTAGAAACTGCGAAAAATCCTCCAAATACCCGGTGGTGGCCTTAAGTCGTTTTGATGTACATACGTGGCCAACAGCGCCAGCGAACGCCAAGGCGACTGCGCCAATGATCCGCTGCACAGAGGCCGAGGCAGTGGCAGAGACAGGCGCAGGGGAAGGGGCAGAGGCTGAGACTGAGGCTGGGACAGAGGCAATCAGCAGAGCAACTGGGGCCTACCACACCACATAAGGGGCGACGGGCACGACTATGGATATAGCGAAATCGACGACAACAACAAACTGAGCATTTATTATACACGCACTTCTGCGGCATCATTCGATGATCTGCAGGTGCCGATTAAGGCGCCGACTTCAACTCGGAGCCAGCTCAAACTTGGCGGCTGTGGCGGATAATGCAACTTTAATTGCTGATCACTCGTTAATTGTGGCAAATTATGGAAGAAATTGCAAAACACCAAAGAGACGAAAAAGGAATCTTTTAATTGGAGTAATTAATGGCGACGCTTTTGCGATCCACCTATGGACTCCGCACTAATTGCGGTTAACCATCAGGTAACCAATAAAGCTAAGAGGTACCTATAGGTACCATATTAGCTACTCATATGGTACGTAGCAACTTTATATAAAATGGTTCAGTTCAGATACGAATATTAAAGTGATTGAACGAATGTCCTGACTCAAATTCATTTGTTAAACTGACAGATCTTTACAGGATTCAAGGACTTGAATTAATCTTGAAGCTCCCTAAAACAGTATAATTTTGAAAATAAGAAGATTTTCTAATGAGATAGATATCATAGTAAGTGGAAGATGCAAATGTGTACAGGAGATGGATACGCAAGTGTATTTTGAAAAGGATTTGTGAAAACATAAGTATCAATGGGTCTCTAGGTCCGAAGAATACATTTCTAATAAAATACAAAACTATAGTGGTAAACAAAAGTATCTATAATTGTGAATCTATCTCCATAATGCACAGTATCAATAAGGATAGAAGTCAGTGACCATCCAAAGTATCAATATAATCCCAAATAATGTTAGTGAAATTCTTCACCTCGAAATAGACTAATAAATAAATATCCAAAAAAATGTAAAACATCTGTGTCAAACAAAAACTAATATGTGATTAGTATATTGTTATATATCATACTAATATCTTGGCTTACAATCGAAAACCGCCTGTAACCATTACAGAATCCCTAAAATGCTATACAATATACAGAAAGCGATTTTCTTTTATGTTTGGTAATCAAATTAATTCGCATTTAGTATTAAATTTATGAGGTGAAATTTTTGATTGGCTTGCAAGCAAATTTGATCGTTTTTGAGTATCCATAACCATGATGCACTTGTGCAATGGGAAAGAACCTCAATTACGGATGCGCCCGCCAAGCTAACCGACTCCGACTGGGGCTTTGGTCGGGACGTTGAATTTTCAAAGCTCATTAATATTTCAACGCATGTTTAGATGAGTTGCACTTGCGCCACTGGCTACTGTGTGTGAGTGTGTGCCTGAGCGTGTGTATGAGTTGTGGAGTGTGATTAACAAGAATGGTGGCAATTACAGGAAATTGCTTCCTTGAACCTTCCTTCCGCTCATGTGTGTGTGTGTATATTTATTATGGCATGAAAAATGCGCCTGCACTTTTTACTTAATCACAAATTTGATGCATGCAAAATGAAGACATTGAAGCAATCAACTACCCCGCCACTGCCCCCACCATTGACCAGCCAGAGGTGGAGAGTACTTCTCATTTTGCAATCACTTTAAAAGCCATAATAAGGGTGAAATTTTAATGACTTCATTACGGGTTTACCAGAGCCGTAGACGCAGACAGAGACGGAGACGGAGACGAAGATGGAGATGGAGATGGAGGTTGCAGCCATTGCGGCTGCCCTTTGCTGTTGACATTGCCATTACCCCTTCCATGAGCTGCTCCTGGGCCCGTTTAGTGCGTGTTGCGCTTAATTCGCATTGAGCGGCACATGTTTTACAATATAATTATAAGAATTTTCTCTTAAGTGGCGCACAATTTTCGTACCACAGTCGAGCTGGCCGGCAAGTGCATTAACCTATTTCCAGCCATGTGTCCAGCTCGGTGCGCCATTTTGAAATGCATCCGCGCCGGGAACTGGCTCAGGTTCGGGATCTGGAGCCAGTGCTGGGCGCATAATCAAAGAAAAATGCCTGTTTATCTTGGGTGCCATTAAGGTAGCCTCATCTATTGACAGGTAGAAAATTTATTGACTGCATTTTGGTGTGGGTCACTGCGTAGCGGATCGGAGGTCAAAACTGGTTTTCAGCTGGTCGCCCACTGTGAGGTCAATGGCTGATTTGGGTTTTTGTTTTTAGTCAAGTTTAATTACAACGCTTAGTTCGAATCTGCATGATTTGAATAAAAGGTGTGCTTCATTTCTCTAACCTACTAGGGGTAAATAATTAAATCCCAGACAGTAGTAGGCACAAAAGTGTTTGAAGAAATTTAAAATTTAAGAATACCCTTTTGGGCTTTCTAAACAAATATGTTCTGTTGTAGGTTTACGATATGTTTCAAAACATTTTGATGTCGCTTTCTTTGTAAATATAAAAGGTTTTTATGGTAGTTTTTCATCAAAAGAATATAAAAAGAAATCAGAAGAATACAATTGGATTAAACTAAATGAGCAAGGCTACATATATTTTGTGTTAATATGTGAACTTTAAGTTAATACAAAAGTAACAGTTATATGAAGTGGTGTATATTGAAAATTTCTTGATAATGATTAAATAATTGTACATCCAGGGCTAAGGAGTTAAGTAAAGAAAGTGATATACAACTATTCAAATGCTGTTCCCATATATACGAGTACATTATTCAAAGTAGTTGTGAAACTTTATATAAACTTAACGCGAATGCAGTAGACACGGTTATTAAATTGTTCCCCAACTAATTGGAAGTAATTATTATGGTCATAATTAAAACCAAATTAAATTTAAGCACAAGACTCACACTGATGAATATTTATTGATAATTACAATAATTATGCAAATGTGCAACTTTTTCGCGCAACGCAACGGGATCCGACCCTCCATCCCCTCTTTGGAAATTGTTAGCCATTCGCTTTCAGGCTAGGGCCACGCCAATGAGCAAAGTGAATGTACTTGACAAACTGACAAACTGACCGAATGACTACCCATCGAGAATGCCAAACTGCCAAACTAAAAATATAAAAATTAACCATTTGGCTGGCGATACACAAACTGCAAATTGGCTGAAAGGGCATGCAAATTAAATTGCTGCATAGCAAACCTTTCAGAGCTTGAGTTCCTTCGTGTATAAGTATGTGAAAATAATTAAGAATGCTTCAGCTAGCAGTATTCGACTGGAAGATACCCTGTACACAGGTCTGGACTTCAGAAACTGAAGTGTTTTTCTCAATTTTGCATTAATAAAAACCTTTGATTCTTGATTAACTTCTATGTTAATAAAGCAATCGTTAAACAACTTTCAGGTTACAAAAAAACTTCAGAAATACAATATTAGCTGGCTTTAGACAAGTTCAGGTGAAGTTATCCCAATCTAAAATAAATGGTACACAAAAGCCTATACACACAAACGGAGGAAGCTAGACAGACTTGATGGTAGGTGTTGATCAATATTATTTATTTATATTATTATTTAAAAACTAATCGTGTACTTAAAACTATATGACAAGTTGTATCAGCAATGGCTACCAGGGCCTTTAGTTGGAAGGATACATTTATATGTAATGTATTAAGTATAGGATATCCGTATAGGGTATAGTCGGTTGACTTTACTACGCAAGGAGTTCGAAAGTGCAATTACCAATTCTTACCAAAGACAGTAGGTAAGTTAAGCAACTGAGTCACCAGGTAGCAAACTCCCCATTTAAACTGAAACACAAACATTCAACGGGTGCTTTAAACGCAACACTTTAGGGTGCATTTTTGTATTTGCCTTCCTTGCTGCTTACGTATTGTTTGCCAATGTCCTTGACACTTTCCGGATGCGTAACGATCGCATATGCAAATATATGCACTACAATTGTTCGGCAATCCTTTGTAATCCTTGCTGTAGGCAGTCCATGTCCGGGCAAGTCAATCGTCATCGATGACCGTCATAAAACTTCCCTCCCTGCGTGGGTGTCTGTTTGTTTTCTGTTTTGACTTTGACTTTTGACCGTTTATCCTTTGTAAGGCTGCTCTGTTGACGGCACTTGATTTATGACATCCGACTTTGGCGGCCAGTTAAGTTGGCCATGTGTATTGGATTCGTTGTGCGGCAGCTCAGTTTCCAATTCCAGCTTGACACAATCAGTTCATCATCTACACAGATGGAAAAACATTTGGTTTAGTAGCTCCGAATGGATTGCATCTGCATGGAAGTAAATTTGTGAGTAAAGTGGGGAAAGTGTTGTGTATTTTACAATATTGAATTCAATACCAAATAAGTTAAATCAAATGCTTTAAGTTCAAGCGTTAAATGCATCACTTAGCTCTCAATTTTAGATAATTGCTTAACTCCCATAAATATAGATTTATTTACTCGCTTTAAAGTTGAAAATAACCGAAATATACTTTGTCATTAATTTCTTAGAACTTGCACAAAAATATTATCAATATTATCTGTTTTAATTAAATATAATTGAAAATATACAATTTCAAATTCAAGTCTTATAAAGCTTGAGCTGTCTCCTACCAACTTCAGGCTGAAGAAACAGAGGTTGCTTATTTTCTAAATTAAAATTCCTTAACTTGAACCTAATTTGATGGTTAAATAATGAAGTGTTAATATTATTTGTCTGTGCGTGTGGCCAAAGCAAACCATTTCAACATGTTACGCTTGAAATTGAATACAAAGCCCAAAAACAATCAACTGCCACAATGAGCCACATATTTAATTATCTTTCATAGCCATAAACGAATTCTGCTAATGGAAGTTTTGCTCATTTTAATCGACTTTGGAACGCGCGTGACGATGATCGATTTGCAGCAAAATGCTGGCCAGGAACAGGATGATCGGGTTGCCGATCGGGCTTAGGCCAGAGCAGCCACTGTGCCCACTGTAGCCACTGCAGCCAGTGCAACCACCAGCACACCTGTTTGCTCCACAAATGCCGTGTCTGCCCCTCATTTCAATGGATTATTAATGGTTGGCGATCGATCGTGCGGCGATCGCGCGAATGTTCATATAAAAATAGCCACATATTTCGTCTGGTAGCCAACAGTCCCGGCCACCGATCCCCGTTCCCCGCTTCCCGTTCCTGCCCCTGCACCGACATGAGGCGTTTAGCGTTAACGTTAACTCAATCGACCTGTCATTTGCGTTTCAGTTGGCTCCTCGCATAATTTCCACCGTCACTTGAAGCTGTTCTTTGGCACATCATTTGTCAAGCGGTGCCCAGCAGCCACAGTGGTGCGCTGCGGCTATTTTTAGGTGGTTTTGTGGCATAGAAGTTTCAAACTCCAGTGCATAAGTTCGAGTTGAAAGAGTGGAGACTGAATTTGCATTGGCCGCTGTTGTGGCTCGTATTTGAATCCATTTATCAACATTTACTAGAAATTAATTACCACGCGCTCGGCTCTGTCTTTAATTCGATTTGTATTCGATATCTTTGGGTGTGAAACCACGTTTGTAGTCGATTAATCATGTGCCTGCCACCATCGAAATCGATCAAACAATCGCAACATTCGTGATGTCGACATGAAGTCTACTAGGCCAGCCCAGGATACGCGCTGTCTCTGCTTGTGCAGACACAGCGGTTCCAGCTCCAAAACTGCCCTTGGAGATGGGTGGCCCTTGCACCTGCCCCTGCTTCCAGCCCCAGTCCCAGCCACAGCCACAGGCGCAACCTGCACTCGATGTTCCTCTGTCGTCGGCACACTTTTCAATTGTTTATGCGTTTGCCTTTGTTTTGGTTATTGGCTGTTGGGTTTCGGCTTGTTTTAAATTTTGGACATGCGTTTCAACCAAAATTCATTAATTTCCCCTAACATGCAGGACAGTATCCCAAAGTCCAATGCCCGTGGCCCTTCCCTGGGCTGGACGCACGTTTAACACATCTTTGAAGGCGCTGTGCCCGTTGCCGATTCTCTGGGCCAAAAGAGGCATTCATTAATTCAATTCCAGAAATTCCGTCTCCTTGTATTTTGTTATTAATGATGTTCAACAAAACGGCGGCTTGTTGCTTGGTTTTGTGTTCGGACTGTTCCTCGTTGGATTGGGATTTGGATTTGGCTGTGGCCATCGATGACACTCAGCCCGTTGCTGATTTGCGGGTGGTTCCTGTTTGTTTTGTAAGTATTAGTATCCCATGATCACGGCCAGGACTGTTTGTTGGCGAGCCCCTTCACGTTTCGCTCATCATATTTTATAACAGTTCCCGTTCGCAAGGGGCTGGACTCCTTTCTGTCTTATCATTACGGAATGTTGAATGATGTCGAGTGTTTGTTTTGACATTGAATGTTCCGAGGTGCTTGTTATTAAACATTTAACAGTTTGATTAATGATATTCCAATATAGAGTGCGCTCCTCTGTTGTTTGTGCTCCTGACCTGTGCTCTGTAATAAGGGAGTTGATGATGAGGCCTAAGGATAATCGGTGCAAGTGTTTCATGAAGGTTATACTCAGAGTGTTTATCGTAAGAGAGTAATTAAAAGTATAAACTTGTCCGAGTTTTGGCAGCCTAAATGTATTACTTGATAGAAAACTGTAAATATATTCATTACACATCTTAAATCATCACAAACTATAATGAGTAAATTAAATATAATAAAACCCACAATTGCTGAGTTTAGTTCAAATAAGAGATATTTATTAGATATATATTACGAATTAACGAATTCTTAAGAAGGAATCCAACACATTCGCCAAATGAAATCTCAAAGATATAAACACCTAGTCTAGGGATCTTGCGACCATTGAGCCAGAGTCTATTTACACTGTAATAAACAAATGTATAGCTGTGATTCGCTAGTACACTGAACACATTAAAGAGGATATTTCGCTTGAACGACAATTGTAATTTCTTATTTCGGTCTTGGATTTTTAACCATTTCCAGTACCACACTCTTCTTGGATCTCTCAAGATCACTGAATTATTAAAGCAATATGATTCAAATTTTGTGTAGATATTACAGAGCTGTCTAATTTATCGTTAGCCAATCTAACAATGAGAGAAACAACGATGATTTTTGATACTTATAAGTAATATTTATTATTATTATTATTATTTTTATTATTGATCCCTGGCATACGATTACGTAATCTACCTAAAAGTCTTTATTCACAAATTTCTTCGATCTCGACACTTCATAAATTGAGGGTATACACCAACAGGTGTAACAAGTTTGGTTGCTCTAGTTTAAAGATAAAGGCAAACAAATTGCGTTCATACGGACAGATGGACATTTCGCAAACCCAATATACTTTCCCTTTTCTTTTTCCCTTCGGGAACATATAAATATTTTTTTGAAACTGAGTAAAACAAGTAAGAACGTTGCAGTCGGACGTTGGGGTTGCAGTCGGGGTTGGATGGCTAAAAAATTTTTTGATGCAGATTTGTCCAGGGTGTCAACTTTAGTCTGTATGCCAAATTTGGCGATCTTGACACTTCATAAATTGAGAGTTTACACCAACATGTGTGTTCCCTTCGGGAACAGAGTATAAATAGCATAAGCAATAAGACACTTTCTCGACCTTATCACACGTGGAGCTCTCGATTTGAAGAAAGCTTCCTTGAAATTTGATTATTGAGGGGGGAGTCAGCTAAATGATTACGCTTGATTGCATGTGGGGGAGGGGATCAAAAACTGGCGGAAACGTAATTACGTAATTTGTGTACGAGCCCTAAGATAGTTTAAAAGAAATTTCAGGCACGATGCATGACTATTACGTGCTTTATATACGAGCACCACAGAATCTATTTGGAAATCGCAGCCCGTAACGTCTTCAGATCAGTGTGCTCACATCACTCAGTCAGCTAATAAACCAAAGCCGAGCCAATAAACGCCCCCTGAAACAACAATCTGGCAGCGGAGGGGCTTGACATGAATGCAAATATTTGTGAATCGAAAACACTTAACGCAAACACATTTAGTGATTCCATCCAAACAGATTCGCATGCGGGCTTGGGAAGGAGGGGAACTTCAGTAGTTCCATATCCACCCCAGCAGGAAGCAAGTGCCCGAGGGGGACGCACCCAGAAGCCAATTCTAATTCCGAGAAAATGCTTTTCATAAAAAATGAGGGAAACAACGAAAATATTTGACATCAAATTCGTCAAACTCATGCGTTGGCCGCCTTCCGTGTGTTGTGGAGGGAATGAGCTGACAGCTGGGAGCGAGGGGGGACTGGGTGGGTCGGAGCTGGAGTTGTGGGCGTTGAAGGCGTTCAGGGCGAGGGCTGACTTCAGGGCAAGTGACTTTAAGGCCAGAGCCAGGAACGTTGCCAGGACTTTCTCTTCCTTTGCCGGCATAGACAGGCGGCCGCAGTCGCGCACTCGCTCCTGCCTTTTGAGGCTGAAATGGAAAACGAAAATGTCTGACATTGACAAATGTCATCCGTCATTGCGAACACAAGATTGATATAGATTGGAATGTGACACAAAAATACGCACAACTTCCACCACCACCACCATCACCAGCACCACCGCCATCACCACCAGCCCCTGTAGCAGCAACCACTGCGTCAGCTAGCGGCGGCTCAAGCCAAAGACACAATGGCGGCAAGGGCAGGTCTTCCTCCCCGTTCCCCGTCCCTTTCCCTTTCCCTTCTGCTTACCCGGCAAACCCATACGACGCACAATTGTGCGTAGCTGGCGATGGCACAAGATGACGAGCGCTGATGAAAAACGTCGTCAGCGTCAGCGTCGTCGACGTCTGTCCGTCAAGTCACCCTTGTTTTGCTCCCTAGCGAAAAAAAAAACAAAAAAACCAACAATGGATTCCTTTTTCGGGGATGAAAAGCTGCATTTTTTCACGCTTGGCTTTCCGGGTTGTTTCAACAGTTTCAAAGGTTTTGGAATTGTCAACAAATTCTTGGAGAATTTCTTAAGAAATCTGAAATATCTTATCAACTAATAGTAAGAAACTACAATTCTTGCACGAATCAAAAAAAACACAAGAAGGAATTCCATGCAGAATTCTCGTTTAGAATTCTTATACTTTGAAACTTACATAAAAATGTATAGAGTGAATTGTTAGAAAAATTCTTATCAAATTGTTTCCCTCCAACAATACTGACATTACACAATAGTGTTATGTATAACTTAGAATCGTTGCAATGGTAATTAAAATCCCTCAAGAAGATATGTTTGTTGTTGATTAGGGCCATTATTGACCATTAAAAATATTAGGAATCTGAAATACAATTTTAATAATTATAAGCTGTTAAACATGATAAGGCAAGGTATATATATTTATAATTTATTATTACTCTTTAATTAAAGAGCCAGCTCCAGTATTTAATTAGAAGCCTTAGGAGTACTTACCATATAAAGCAAATATTTCCTTTAGAGTTTCTGTATGTTCTGGCGATGATTCTGAAATTTATGTACTGATGATCACATGAAGTACATTTTGAAGGGCTTAAATTCTCAATTAAATGTCGCTCCATATTATACAAACTTTTTGAGCGGCCCCCTTTACAGAACAGTGTGTGTGTTTCCTTTGTAGCTCAAAGTTTTATGTGCGTGGCACATAATAATGGTGGATTTTCTTTGTTTGACGTTAATTTTTTATTCTTGTTGCTTTGTCTCAGCTTCTGGTGCTGCTTCCCCCAACGCCCGGCAAGTTGCACTTAAGTTTATTAGAAGGAACAAAGGACGAAACGGAGGCAGCCCGCTAAGAACGTTAAAATTTGATAAATTAATGTTTGCATTAATCTTGTGCTGCAACTATTTGAACAATTTGCATCCAGGCTACTCCTGCTGCTGACAACGACAGGACCAAATCTGTTTTTAGATTGCAACAAAACACATAGTTGGAAAATTAAACCGATGTCTCCCCCGTTGCAAGTTACGAGCAAACAAAGTTTGTAAAGTTGCCCTCGTTCGTGCTGAGCGCTCCCCGAATAATAATCAAGTGTTAATTATTTTATGGTTTTCAAAAGTTCAACTTTCGTCAAGCTCGCACCGCAAATCATCATTCGAGATACGCATCGATTTCAGTGCTGCCAGGCTCCTTGGAAACTTGCTAACTGACAAACTCTGGAGCGAGGGCTGTGCTCATTTCCTCTGGCAACTGTAATGAAACTTCCGCTTGATGCTGCCCCCTTCCAGGTCTCCACCTTCCTCTGCTCCTCCGTTTCAGTCCAGCAGCTGGCAAACTAATGCGTTGCCATCAGTTGACGATGGCATTCAGATTAAGCTGCTGGCAATGAATGAACTCGATGCGGTGATAAAAACATTTATCAAACAAAAAGACGAATAATCATTCGGGCCAAGCCACGCGGCACGAGCTGCCGGCTTTACCCTTCCTAAAACAAAGTTGGAGCCCGGAGAGACATACAGCAGGGCCAGGGGGTATCCTGTAAGCAAAGGATAGGCACAGGCTGTTCCAGAGCTACGCGCACGTGATTATTTAATTTTTACGGCACTTAAAAATCAATTACAATGTTTCAATATAAACTTAAACACCAAATGATAAAGGAATGGAACTTAAGAAAATAATCCAATTGCCATATGTTACTAATCCAGATATATTAATATCTCAAGATGTTTTATTAGTTGTCCAAGCAATTTTAAACAAATTCTATTATAATCGTGGCGATGCAGGAGATGTGGGTATAAGTAAATTAATTAACCGCTCATTGTTTAAATTACCATTTATTTCATTTATATGTGGGAGGAACATATTTGCAGTGTATAGGAAAATGTTTAAAAGTAGCCATGGGAGCCAAAAATAAGATGTTCTTCTGCACTTTTACTAAGTACTCGTAAAACTAAGAGAAAATCTAATCTAAGGCTGGCGTATACAAATATTAATCTATTTTTAAGCACAAGAAATTTCCTAAATCATTTTCAAAAGCAAACTAACTTAACTAACCGCAAAGCAAATCAAAAACCAAGCATAAAAATGTATATTATTAATGCTTTGTCTATAGGATTATGGGCCTCAAGTTTACAAATCGCGTTGTCTCCAAGCACGGGATGCCCATGAGCACATATAGCACTGAACAATACCCAAAATAAGCAACCATCAGTCGCATCCGAAACCGAAACCTTTCAAGAACAAGACAAAATACATAATTCGGAACAAGATCTTCGCTTTAGCTTGTCATCGGAGACGGGGTTAGCTGGGTACGGTAAGGGCACTCGGGACCGGGACCGGGACAGGGACTGGGGCTGGGGCTGGGACCGGGACTGGGACTGGGGAATGCGACTCGAGAATGCTGGGTCCCACTGACAATGGTTATTAATCAGTTTCCGATAATGCAGCTGAAAGAGACAAGAGTTTTGAATAAAAACACTCGCAGACACCTTGCCTCGCCCCCGCATCACCAATGCCATCACCATCACCATCAGCGTCTCGCTATTGTGGATGATCTCAGAGAACCAGACACAGCGGTATACGTAATACACATATATATATATATAAATATGTATAAGAGTATGAGTACCCGAGCATCTCAGTCTGCTCTGCCGGGTATGTGTCATAGTCACACTTTTGTTGTTAATTAAACGTGGCGACTGCACGCCTGTGCCTCAGGCCCATGTCCATATCCATATCCATGTCGGGGTGGTACTCCGAGCGGTGCGATCTCGCTAATGCCGGATTCATGATAAGTGGTATGTGTACATGAGAGAGAGTCTGGGTGGAAGAGCCAGTCGAACTATTCATAGAATCGATGCCATTGGACCTTGCCACCGTTGCCAGCTCTTCCGGCAATTGATTAATCGCCCCAAGCGACGCACTTTTGACGCCTAAGTGGCAGGAACTTGGACGATCTGGTTGCACATTGCACTAAGACCAAGGCACAGAACACAAAGCCCATTTCGAGAGTCGACTCAGTTGCTTTGCCACTGGCAAGTAATCGCCCTTGGCTAAGCCGGACAAAGTTCAGAAAAAGTAAGCCAGAAGCCAGAACGCAAAAACACAGAGGGCAACAATGAAAAGAGATTCACAAAAATGCTGGCTGGATGGCTGGCTGGCTGCTTCTCCAGAATTTTCGGTTGCTCGTCATGTCCATCGAGTGATTTGATGAATTGCTGTCATTAATCTATGACGTACGCAACTACCAAAGGAAATGCCATCATCATCAAAAGCAGCCCAGGCAGCAGCCGGGCTCGGATCAGGGCCCGCAGGGAGCCAGGGCCAGGGCCAGAAACAGAAACAGAGCCACAGCCAGTCCGGAAGGGGGACAGAGGCATTGGGAAAACAATGCACAACAACAGCAACCCAATCCGGGCCAGGGGTTTTCTCTCCCAACTCCACTCGAGTGGTGGGCAAAATGTAACATTTGGGAATTTCAGATGGTTTCGCTTTCATTTTGCAATTTAAAGCTTTGGCCTCTGCTGAATAATATTACAAAAAAAAATACAAAACTGGTAGAAAAACTTTGCAACCATTCTTTAATTTGTAGGAAGAGCGCAGAAGCGTAAGAGTAGTACGGATAACTACTTTCGAGCCTTTTCGGATAAAAATAGATAACATTTCAAAATAAATTAAGGTACTAGAAATTATAATATTATATTATCATATTCATAATGCGACTTAAATAACAGAGAAAGCGAGTAACAATTAGACCTTATATACAATTTTTGTATGAAAATGTAGATTATTATAATAATTAGAGTAAAAAGCATTTGAAATTTTATTTTAGATACGTATGACATCCACAAAATGTGAATAAATTTGAAATCATTAAAGTTGAAATTAAGAAAATAGATTAAAATCATAACAAAGAATTTTCCATCTTAAAGCTGGAAAATTTGCATAGTAAAATAATAAAAACTGATTCAAAACAATTTGTTACATATATTTACAAAAAACAATTAAGAATGCTATAGTCGAGAATACCCGACTACGAAACTCCCTGTACCCAAGTCTAAGACATCCAATCACATCTACGTTCACTTACACATACATACACACATACACAAAGACGCACACACACACTGGCGGCAAAAGCGACAGCGCAAGCGAGGCAATTTAATTGGTGGCTGTGCTTCTTCTTCTCCCTCTCGCTGCATCATTGAATCTTCTTTCGTGAATAACTTCCGTTTTTATTATCCGATCGACTTAAAATTTGGACAGTAGATTAAGAGGGACTAAAATATTGTACATGCCAAATCTTAAAGCTATATCAAACTTGATCTGCGTATGGTATACAGGAACCTACATTTCAAATTTGGTGTCTCTAGCTCTTGTAGTTGCTGAGATCGACGCGTTCATACGGACAGACGGACAGACGGACAGACAGACGGACATGGCCAAATCGAAATCTCTTTTGATACTGATCAAGAATATATATACTTTATAGGGTCGGAGATGTCTCCTTCTGCCTGGTACATACATTTGCACAGATGTAATACCCCCTTTTTACCCATTTTATGGGTACAGGGAGTAAAAATGTAATAAAAAACGAATAATTACATAATGGTGGAATACTTAGACAAAGTCCTAATTCAAATCAGATAATATTAAAAATCATTGCTTAGGTACTTTAACAATTGTTTGCCTGAATATGTTATAAAATCTTAAGGGACCTGGTGGATGCGACATTTGTATAAGTACAATTCAAATTATTCCATCAACTGAATCACGCCCAGCCGACAATTTTTTATGCGAGCTTCCCCCGGCTCGGGTTGGCTGTGCATATTTTTACATTTCTACATAAATGCATTTCATGTTTACATTTTTCCAGTGACAAGTGTCTGAATCACACTGCAACGGGATGACATATTGAGGCAGGGGGAGCCAGCGACACTCAGCCGACAATCGATTAATCAGCGAAAAATAATAAGAAACATCTTCTCCCAGGCGCTGGCAACTGCAATGGCTCCGAGCTGCTCCGAGGATGCACAAGATGAAGATGCTGAACTGAGGCTGCTCAAATGCGGAACTGACGCTGGAAAAATGGGCAACTTCAGCTTTTTGGCAGCCAAATAAATACGAAACATCAGACGACAGACGGAATTTCATATGTTTAGACGTGGCGCATAATGACAAAATTCTAAAATGAATAAAAATGCATTGTGATCGCTTTTTGTTGTTTTAATTTTTATTTACATTTACATACCACTTCGAGTTTAACAATTGACACAATTGCCGGGCCAATACATAAGTTTTGGGAGGGGTTATGGGAACGCAGACAGAAAGAAGTGTTTAACAAAATTATTCGAAACGACCCCGGAATAAAGACAACAATGAAATGTCAAAGCCAAATGACTGACCAAACTCATTACAAGCTAACTTCAAATTGCCCAAATTAATCTAATTTTCAGTTTATTGTTGTTGCCTTTTTTCAATGTCAATGAGTTGAGCGCGTCGTCAGTCGGCTCATTCAAATCATTTCTTTTCGATGTTTCTCGTTTTGTTTCTCACACAATTCTCACATAATAGAAATTGTGTATGTCATTTGTTAGCCTTTCCTTTCATTCGGAGAACTCAAAATGCAAACGTTCGAAATGTATAAACTTAAGGCCATCAGTCAGAACTTTAGGATTGGCGGCGAAAATGTTAATTGCTTTGAACCAGACTCATTTTGGCTTTCAGATTGAACAGTATAGACAACAACAATAGGAAGATAACTAGTATATTCTATGAATTCTAAACAATAATACTTAGTATCTTTTTCATATCAAAATGTTCACACGTATGAGATATCTTTGCAAAAGGAAGTTGGCTCTTAATTTACAGTTCATAAATATAAGTAAGACTTTAAGAGATTACCCAAGGAATAATTGGCATATTATATTATTATATAAGAGATATTCGCTCTCAAAATCGATTCCACAAAGAATATAACGAAATATCAAACTTCCAATAAAGAGATAATACAAGTATCCTGGCAAATATCTGACATACATTTAGTGATATTATAATTTTGGTGTCATGGTGACGACTGTGACTGTTACTTCAAAATATCAGTGGCAAATATAGCACAGCGACTGGTCTGACATGATCTGTAACTGTTACTGTTATTATCGATATGGCACTGTTAATGACTGTGACTCTTAATATCAGGACTGTGATTGTGGAACTGTTACTATTGATATTAAGTCACAGAGACTCAGTTGCAGCTACGATGAGCGCACTAAATACACAATATTTTGATTTATTTTCAAACAAATTTGATTGGAGCCTAGATCATTTATTACCTTTCTCTTTTCCGTTTGATTTCTCGAATCAAAATCAAAATGGTCGAGTCGTACAGATGTCGCGCCATTGCCAGAACTTCCACTCAACGGAGCAAATGGGAAATCGCAGCCAGTGAATTTGATGGGCTCCCTTTGATGTCAGCATCTGAATCTGCACACTGCGAGTATCTGTGTATCTGTATATGAGTGCATACGTGTATTTGTATCTGCATCTAAGTATGGCACCGTCGCGTCGTCGACATTATTAATTTGTGCCTGCTTGCGTTGCATTTCACATGGGGAGCAGTTTAAATGAATTTTTATACGCCTTTGGCTGGGCATATGGCGCAGTGTTATGGCCGCTGCCACCGCCACTGCCTTGTGCCCCGCGGTGATCTCCACAACATGACGTTTCAGTTTATTTTTATTTTGGCATCACGTGCGCCTGCTGCTGTTATATTTGACATATTGCCGACATTGATAGCATGAGACGTTGCAATGAAATTTGTTGTGCTCGTCAACGAGAGCCGCGGCCATCACTCAAAAGCCCAACAACAAGGCTCATTCATTTGTGCAGACCTCTTGGATACTGCACTCAAAGTTGATATTAAAACGACGCCACCCCAACACCCTAAACGTAGGCATAGGTCCACCCTCGTATTCCTAATCATCAAAGTAATCTAACTGACCACGGAAACTTGGGAATTATGCCACTCGTTGATATTGATGGTTTAGGCTATTGATACAAAAGATACGAAAGTATCGACAGAATTCCTTAAAGGAAAAAGAGTGACTTATATTCATGGAAATGTATTTAGTTTTATTTTAAGAAAATTCTAATTATATAAAAGCTTCGAATGAACTCTTACAATCGGCATCAACACATAAACTTTTTATCCATGCTGGTTATCAACCTATCGATAGTTTTTTCGATTAGTTACTCTGTACATTAGAAAAAATTGAGGAAAGCTCAAATATTTCAAATTCATTTCAAATAACAGATTCATTAGACTTTAAGTATGTACATATTTAAAGAATAGGAAAAGATCCCAAAATATGTTTGGAAAAAACATTATACAAGAGAAGTTCACATCCAGACATGTGTATTTTACCGAAATAAATGTTGTTGAAATCAAAAAAACAAACAAAAATATAATAACATTGAATAACTTTAATTTTTATGTATTCCATATTTCATATTCTAAGTTTTCTTCAAATGTCCATATTTGTATTCCTTTTTGATTTAGATGCATACACTCTTATAAAATATTACATTAATATAATTAGATGATATAACAAGTTTAAAATATTATTAATAACATATCGCATCAATATATGAGATAATGTTTCGACTCTTAAATATTTTCGTATAAAGCTTAAATTATTTAATTATATTTATGGGTTATGAACAGAACAGATCACCTTACCAAATATTAAATCGTTTTTATACCCTAGCAGGGTATTATAATTTTGTCTCGAAATGTGTAATGGACTGAAGGAGACGTTTCCTACCCAACAAAGTATATATATTCTGAATGAGCATGAATAGCCAAGTCGATATAGCGATGTCCGTCTGTCCGTCCGTTTCTATGCGAACTAGTCTCTCAGTTTTAAAGCTATCGTAATGAAACTTGACACAGACCCTTCTTTTTGCTGCAGGCAGTACATACTATGTCTGAACCGGCTGAATCGGACCATTATAAAATATAGCTGCCATAGGAATGATCGGTTGACATCTATGTTTTTGTATGATAACCGTTTTTTTGCACTAAATCACTACATCAAACTTTTTGTTTATACAAATATTTCATCCAAACTAAGTGTGAGCTTTATAATACTTCAAATAGTTTCCTATAATTTATTAAAATCGGAACACATGGCATAGGAGCAATCAGACAATATTAAGTTTTGTATAAAAAACATTGCTGCTAGGGTATATAGCTTCGGCACTCCAAAGATAGCCTTTCTCTCTTGTTAATGATAATTTTTCTTGAACACATTTGGGATTTTTGATTCGATTCGGTCGGTCTGTCAAACAGACAAGTGGATATATATTTACACATATATATATACATATTTTATTATTTTTGACACTGCTAGTTGATATATCTAAAGCATTTCCAATAATAGGCTTAAGAGTTCTGTGCTCAGCCATTTTGTTACATGCGACCAATGACTGGAATTATTTGTCCGGACGGAGGATGTATTTTCACTTTCCGATTAACAAATAAGTGCGTAATTTTCTCATTGAAGCAGCCACGCATGAAGTGCAATTTTTCACTTTCACTTTCCCTTTCCCTGGGCACAGCGGCAACTTCAATCCACACTCGCCCATGTGAGAGCGGGAGGTGGTGGCTCATCGAGCACTAATTACAAAGCAACATCAAAATAATTATGGCCACTTCGGCCATAATAACTAAAGAATTTATACCTGCCAGTAGCCGGCAGCTTGACGAGAGATTTGCTCAAATTGCTTTCACATTAAAAACACTCACACATCTCACCCACCACCAACAGCACCACTAGCCAACAGCACCACCGGCCGAGGCAACCTGTCCGTGCTGTTGATAGTCCATTTCTATGGTCATCCGATCCGGCCTACCTGGCTGCCGGCGTTAGCAATTAATACCTTTCACTCTGTCCCGTTTGATGTGCCCTGTCAGCCCATGTCCAACCCCAGCTCCAGATACTCTCCTCTCCTCTTCTCTCCGCCGCCCCGCTTTGCCTCAGGCTGATGTCTGGGCCCAGTGGCTGCTATTGACCAGCGGTCATTTGTTTATGTCAACGCTTGTGCGCTTGATGCTGCACGGATTAGAAAGTAATCAGTGCCGATAAGAAGCGCCGAGCGTCTCTGGAGACTGTGTAGGTGGTTGTGGATGTCGATGTGGATGCAGATATGGATGTGAATGTGGCTGGGACATGGTCAAAACTGCGTGGACACTCGCAATTTAAATTACAGTGGCGCGGCTGTGTCCAGCCACCTTTCAGTGCCCACTGAGGGACAGGCATTGGTGTTGGGCATTTTGCAGTTCGGTTACAAATGTCCATTGGGACTTTGCTAATCTGTCATTCGCCATGATGTGCTCCCGAAGGCGGCCTTTTGTTGGGGGTTGTACAGTGGGGCTGGCCCGTCATACACATGTGCACACACACAATCACCCGAAACACCCAAGCCACCCCAAACACCCACACACCCACTGAGAGAGAGACACCAACTGGCAATAAAAAAGGACGAGTGTTCATATAAATGACCAAAATGCCACGCATTGACCCACGCAGGGCCCAAACCTCACCCGTCCCCTTCCCCTTGCCCTTCGCGCCCCGTGGCATCGACGACGTGGCAGATAAAATGTTTCAATGTCCAATCGAGCTATTTGTCAAAATACTCGTACTCGCACCGGATGGACATGGACATGGACATTTTGTTTTTTGTCGGCAGGATGAAAAGCTTTTAGGTTGCCCATGTTGTTGTTGTCCTTCGGGGACAACAGTTGTAGATACTCGCATCAGATTCGATCAGCCGTATCGTGAACACACAGTAAATGAGTAAACAAAACCAGGTTTTTGCAATTTTCTGTGCTATATATATATACCTGTAAAAATGAGGACCTGGCATCAATTTAAGTTTGCTTTTTTGATTTTAGCTCCTACCTGTTAAAATACAAACTTTATGTTATATTCAAGTTCATATTTCTTTGCCAAACAACATATACACATAACCCATAGATGTTAAGTAACCCAACCCTGTAAATACTTATTCTCACAACTACAATCACGAATATAATACACTATATATTCTTTCCACACCTACACACTTAAAGCTAGCTTATAAAACCCCTTCATCTAGGACTGCCCACAAAAACCCTCAATCCACGAAATGTATATGTTTAAATATAACGCTACATTATAAGTTAACTTTATGACTATCAGCAAAATGTAAAAATTTAGTTTTAAGGGTTGCTGAATTCTAAACTGTATAATAATATTAATAAATATTATACGAAATTAATAAATTTGCCAAACTGATTTGATTCTAGCCGGATTTTCTCTTTTTTTATTCTGTACATCAAATCCGTTTAAAAATTAGACTCATTTTAAAATAAATTTTTAAATCAAAAACTTTGAAAGAAACCTGAAATTTGATTTTCAAGATTGCAGACTTCAGAAATCTGTCATTTAAGGGCAGAAAATAAGTAATATTTCACATAAAAAGTTGCCAAATACTCTTTTTACTCATTCTACTCCCACAACATGATCTTAAGTTATCAGATGGCTAGCGTATTTTGATTCAATTCTAAATATCCTCTTCCATATATGAAAACTAATATTAATTAGAAATTATAAGATTGCAGACTTGCAAATAAGTACAAAATGTTATTTTGCATAATCTTGTACTCTCCAACATTAGCAGTCATATGCATATATAAACTGACAAGTTGAAAAATAGCGCTAAAGCTTGAAACAATATTTCGTTTCAAAAGTTCTAATGGAGAATCATAATGTTAATGTGACCGCGATTTCAGTGACCATGGAGGGCATGAAATTTTGATTATAAATTTCTAGTGCTGAAATGCTAAGCAATTTTATATATTAATACATTTTAATTACACGCATCGGTTGATAGGCTAGGCAAATTGTGGTGGCATTTTAGATTTGTTCCACGCATCGCTTCATATATAAAATATAATCAAAATTTCAATGCCGATGATGGCCAACGACTGACGGTCTGACAGCACTGAGGGAATGCTGTCAGCTAGACGAGCAGACAGTCAGAGAGTCAGACAGTCGGCAGAGGAACAGGGCAGAAGGCGCAGCTTGGCTCAACTGGCCGACTGTCAGCCTGTTGGCCTGGCCTGGCTGCCTGCAGCGTGCACACTCCGAGTATCCTTTTCGCTTATTTCAGGGCCTCCCTTATGGGCGTACATGATAAATGGCGACGAATTCGTCAATGTCAAAATCAGACTGTTACAAAGAGCGCCAGTGCGCAATGTTGCGTAGAGGTACAGCCCTGGAACTGGCTCTAGATGGGTCCAGGACGCGTATCCAGGAACGTGAACAGAACACAACGCCATGCCAGGAACAGCACAATAACAACAGTTAGATTCATATGAAAACGTCGGACGTCTGCTCTGCTCTTCATGCTTCCCAATGATGATACGGCCCTCCCCAAGTATCTTCAAGCTGCACAAATTGAACCGAACGCCTTTTGATATTAATGCAAATTTCTAGCCCTAGTTTTTTGCAATTTTCGCCGATTTCACTTATGCAAATTCGCATATTTTGTGTCCAAATGTATCACACACCCATTGGACTTATGGAAAATTATTGAGTGGAAATTGCGTTGACTAATTGCGCGACATTAATCAGTTGGCTCGAAGAATACACATGAAGCATGTTGAGTAACTGGCCAGAATTGAGTTTGATATGGTCCATTGGCACCTTCTGCTTGTAAGCTTATATCGTTTATATAACTACTTTAACTTTCTTTATAGATCTGCAATTTTCAGGACATTCATAGATTTTTATAGAGCAAGTGCTTATACTCATAATGTATTCATATGGAGAGGTTTTTACCATTTTAGAGTGTTTTTTTAAATATTATTATAACTAATTACTTATTGACAAAATTACGATTATTCACTTTGATTTCGAAGATGCTTTTATTCTAATATTTCAATTGTGTTTCAATAATATAAGCTTTGCTGAGTTATTAACAATCTTCTAAAGAAATAATAGCTTTAATGGCTTTTTGACTAAATAACTCCTGCGATATGACTTTTACTTACAAATATAAAGGAATGCTGCTGATAGTTTTATTTGTTGCAATCGATATAATTTGTAAATCTGAAATCAGTTTTTCTTCGAAATGTGAAACCTGCAAAACCTGTTAGTTCTTAGGGACTTTCTTACAATTTACATGTAAACGAGCCAAATATTAATTAGCTTGTCAACTTTAATTTTTCCCTTTCATTTCGTGGAGACTTACATTTAACAGCTCAATTAATTTGGGGCCTCGCTGGCCGGAGCGCCGTCGCGTATGTGAGCGGGCCCAAAGGCCGGGCCCAGAGACCGATTTGACTTATGCGATCCATTGACATTATCTGCGGCGCGCTCGCATGTGACAAGCGGCAACTGATTCATTCCACGATCGGGCCTGGGACTGCGACTGAGACTGGGGTTGGGTTTGAGCCAGGGCCAGGGCCGTGCCAAGGAGGAGACTATCGGTTTTCGGAGGCGATAAAGATCTCAAAAGGATCTTGCTGACTGTTTTGGTTAGTCGCTTTGGTTGGTTGCTGAACAAATGAGCGCCATTATTGTGCGACAACTTTTAGTTGTGGTGAAAACGACTTTAAGTCAGTTTTAAATTGAATAATATTAATTTGCGTGATACAGCGTGTGATCGCAGCAATAAATCAATTAATTAGCTTACCTCTCGCACAAAATGCGACTGTCTCCTTGGGCCGCAATGCTTTTTTAGTGTCGCCATTGCATTAGAGGCCAGTCCTGGCCAATTGGTAGAGAGAGCCAGGCAGCAAGCCGTCTAACAGAATTATAATTGTCTAAGGAAGGGCGTAACATAAAATGCAAACACAAACAACAAAAACAAATGTAATTAATGATATAAAAAAAATGGTAGGAAACGTTGCTTTGCGGCACTTTTATTACACTTTTTGTTGTTGCTTTTTAATGGCCAGAGAACAAATAAAAGAAAAATGTCGTTCTGATTGACGAATGGCGTGCGTATAATTGTATCTTCCAGATACTTTGTTTACTTGCGCCATATCCATTCAGTGTGTGGCTTTCGTTTGCTCTCCTCCGCTGCCTCAAGCTTTAATTGAGCCGCAACTGTAGATACGCGCACACGAGTGCCGCAAACTTTGCGGCTCACGCAAGCCCAAACAAAATGTCGGATATCTTTGAAGGTATCCACAATGGTAAACACAATACACTTTCACACACATGTATCTGTATTGCGTGCGACTGTGGAAACCCATTCATGTGTTGTAATTGAGATCAAGCCGAAATGATGTGATTGTAGAGTGCATTGAAATGAACATAAGACTTTTATCTAATACTCAAGAAACTTGACAAAATGGTGGAATCTGACTGTTATTGCAAATTATCTATATATAGTTAACTGCTAACATGTTTCAAAGTTCGCCAAAACTCAACAATTTTATAAATTAATAAAGATTCGTCTTTTATCACATACCAAAATTAAAATTGCTTGAAGTGTCAGCCTATTTTGATTCCCAATGAAAATGGTATTTGAGGAAATTTCATAAAAAATGATTGTGTTCAGTAACTAAAATAAATTGAATAACTTTCTTTGCTTCAGCATATAGTAATATAATTTTATTTAATCTTTAAGAAACTATACTTTAAAGTATATAAAACCTTACAATAGCTGCGTTTGGTTGAAATATCTGTTAATATATAACAAAAACATACATCAAGATTTTTTTTCAAATTATCATTTATTTTGCCAGCACGCACAACGGACTTACTCCAAGCAGTGCAGAGTGCCGTCAAGCAGTGCTCCAAGAAGTATCACTGCTTACTGCTGAGAAATGTTCTTAGCTGTTCCCGGGGTTGTGGTCTCGGCTAAATGGGAACATCTGTGCAAAATGCTAAAAGGAGAATGCCGGAAACTGATTTCCAGTCGGAATATAAAACCGTTAGGTTTAAAAAAATCACACAACTATTTCAAATTAGAATTATGCACCACAGCAACAATTTTCATAAAAAATATTTCACTTACTAAAATTTATTTATACACATATAGCTATATAGTTTACATTTTTGCACATACGAATCGTACATCTAAATCCCAAAGTTAAGCAAAAGCGAAAAAAAGCATCCAATGCCCGGCATATGTTTTTGGCGGCCTCTTTGAGGGGTTCTCTGATGTAGAAGATGGTCCGCTCTTGGTTCTGCCTGTGCCCTTAAATCATTTTATGCTGCGCTGGTTTTCTGTACATATGTTTGATTAAAAATTAAAATTATCATTTACGGCCCATTTAAAGTAAACCGACCAGAGATTTTCGCATGTCGTTCTCATTTTCGAAATAACAAAATATTGTGTGGCAACAGCATGAAAACAAAGACAGAGGATGCCACTTTGTTGTTGAGTGAACTACCTATTGTATAATTTATTTGATATCTAGTGTAATTTATATTTAGAAAGTGGTGCTCATATACATATATCTTTGTTAGGTACAACCTTTAAATTGAGCATGAGCTCATGAATGAATTAGAATTCCCTGTGCCTACAAATATTATAATTAAAGTGTTGATTCTATTAATTCAAAGAATAATAATAATTTGAATATACAATTTTTGTATATTTCAATTTCAAATATATGATTTTAAAAAGCATTCTTTGACCTTTGTTAAATAAATTTTTTTTCTTCAATTAAATAAGTTGTTTAAGTTTGTATCTTCGTCTAATCTTGACTGTCTTTGTGTCTTTATTTTACAAATGTTGCCAGGTTATCTACGCTGCTGGACCTCTCCTTCTCTTCCTCTTCGCGGGAAAAGCAAAACAGTTGAAATTATATGTAGCATATATTGTGACAGTTTCGAATTTTAGGTCTAGACCTTGACTACCATAAAGTCAGTTTCTACAAAAATCGCTGTAAAATACTGCAGCAGCCCAAATTCGAAACAAAACAAAAAAGCATACAAAAAATGTTTCAGTTCTAGTTTAATTTTAAGAAAACCTCTGTGGCCGGAAGAAAAAAATGGTAACAGTAATATGCACACAATAAAAAAGATATGCAATAAAAATGTTTTAGAGCGAAATCGCTTTGTGTCGCGCATTTTTGCTATTGTTAAAAAATTGAGCATTTTTTTCGACGGCGACTTAATTTTTTCCTCTCATTTTCCATTTAAATGCGCAGAGCACAAAAGTTTTTACGGATTTATGAGTTTATCGTTTTATGACACCGTCTCAGTCCCAATAAAACTTTATTGAGCTGCCTGTCGGCCGCGGCCGTGCTCGAGTTTCGACCGTAGACCTTATTTGGTAGCCGCGGAAACTGTAGCAGGGCCAAAGGACACATTTTCGCCTCAGTATGCACTCAGTATGAATATCCTGGTCGGCACACAGTGCAGATCTGCGAATCGTCGGGCTCAAGGACGTGCCCGGTTATGCAAGTCTATGCAACCGATGGGCTTGCATAATAAATGCAAATTTCTATTAGTCTTAAGCCGCCCGCCGAACCCAAATTGCTCTACTTTACATTGTTCAATTGTTCAACTAGTTTACCCAGCAACGCCCACGAGCCGAGTCAATAGATCGCACTCGCAGGTCCTCTCGCTCCTCTTACACAATATTTCACAATATGCGCCCAAATCCGGGGATTAGTTAACTGCCCTCTGCCAACAACAATTACTCATAGTCCTGTCGCCGTTGCTCTAATTTAAATGACCAGGTCTCGGAGTGCGCCTCCTGAATGGCTGCTTAAATAATTCCTAAAAACTGATCCAGTTTTTGCCACACGCTTTTGTTTCCCAATACTCGTGTTAGAGTTTGCTGTTTATGGCACTGCAGAAAGTTCTCCGAATTTTTATTATCATCCATTTTGCTCAAAATATTTATTTATTTTTGTCAAAGATTCGCAGGATTTACCTTTGAAAAATACTTTTGCCCGAGCGCTACAACGAAGATTCTGGGAACGAAACGTGGAACCGATTTTGGTATATGCCAAAAGGGATTTTGAAGTCAACCAATCAGTATATAGTTGTATTAACCGCAAAATATTCAAATTTCCTTTGAAACTAAAGTTTGTTTAAATGAGAAACCAAACTTTATCCGATATTTGTAAGCTTACAATAGCCTGTAATGAAGAAAAGAAAAACGCTTGCACCCATTCCATAACAATATTGGAGTTTTAAAATGTGTAACGCATTAAAGGAGTAGTTCCCGACCATACAAAGTGTACATATTCTCGATCAGAATCAAGAGAGATTCGAGATAGCTTCTGTCTGTTTCTATGCAAGATAGTCTCTCAGTCTTAGAGCTATCCTGATGAAACGTGCTAAAGCCAAAATTAATGCTTGTATTTTTAAAGAAAAATCGACCTTTCAATCATTTCTTGCACTCTAAATTGATTGAACATTTCAATTTTATTTATTTAAAATGTCAATTTTATTTTATTTATTTAAAAAAAAATTCGAAAATTGACTATAAATAAAAGTGGAATTTCGGAATATAGTATTTTACAAAATGACAAGACAAAAAGATTTAATAGTGCCCTGACTTATAAGCTTTGGCTTGTAGCAATAGGAAATATCAATTAAATAAGTAAATTTATATAAGTATAAAAGAGATTATTAAAAGGAAAATATTTTCATTAATACTAAAGATTTAAATGCAAAATGCTATAAGCAGAAAAAAGGACAATAAAACAACTCTCATGGAAAATAATACAGTTTCAATAACATTTTGTGAGTGGGAAATTTAGCAATACAAAGACCATTTATCCGTAAATCAGTAAATTCGTCAGTGCCTACACAATAATTTAAGCATATTTGTGCGTGAATTTATCCAATGGATCCGAGAGAGATGTATGCAACGAACCGCTATAATAAAGGTTAGAAATCCCAAGACAAAATGAGAACAATGGTCTTAAAAGTTATAATACTTTTAGTATATTTGTGAAATAATGCTTATCATTGGCTACACGATCCTTCATCTTCAAATCCTTGAGCTCTAATACGGCGAATGCGTTGCAATCCTTGTTAGCCACGAGTATGCCAACGAATGTCTGTTTCAGTATGTACCTACATATATCCGTATATCTGAGAATTTAGAGTCATCCCGGGATATACCTAGCTGCCAATATTTTGAACATTTTTGATGTGTGCTTATGTACGAGTGCATTTGTTGTGCGTAAAATGACTAAGATTTCAAATATATGTACTCAAAAGTATAATGAAGTTTCTATAATACTATCAGATCTTATGTCAGAAATAAATGTGAATAGTACAAGGTGATCAAGAGTTATATGCATGCATGCATATTAAGCAAAATAGTAATTATATGCAGCTAGGACCTTAATTTCTGTGTCTGTCGGAAATGCAATCTTAAAACAAACTGTCAGGAACTTACTGCTTCAGCATTCAACAGGGGCGGGACCGGGCGTAAACTTTGTTTAGAGTAAACAGAATCCCTTCGACTGGTAAATCAAGGCCTACCTGAAAGTGTAAGGCGACGCGTGTGTCTCGCATTAAAATGATGTCTTGTTGACGGACTTTGAAGGACGCAGCTCGCGCGACTCGACTCGACTGTTTATGGAATGTAAATGTACCGTGTCATGGGTCCTTAAATGTCTTAATTGCGCACGTATCCTTCGCTAGCGACGCGCAATTGGTTTCCAAGGCGGAAATATTATTGCCACGTCATAAAACTATAAAACTGCCCGCAGGGGGCGAGACGCAGTCCAAACTCTGATGCCCAGTAGACTCTTCTAGGACACAGCTCTAGCTCTGAAACTGAAACTTACGATCGCCATCAACGAATTCGCTGAATTCAGCCGAGCGCGCGACTCCGATTCCTGGGCGTACGACTCCTCAGCGAAGTTGCATTGAGGACTTACAGCGAACTCGGAGGTGGCCCATAGTCTCATAGTGCATTGTTAATGAAGCAATCCTTATTAGCTGTTGAAAACATGTAGACAGATTCTATTAGCATATATTTTCATGCTGGATAAGAGTATCCAGTACATTGAGTGTCAAGATCTCAAGATCTCTAAATATAATAAGGAAATAGAAGAGAACAGCTATTTTTGGGCGCCCAAACCTATTTATATACTCTGTTCCCAAAGGGAACACCTTGAAGCTATGGCACCCAAATTTGTTGGTTATACCCTCAGTTCTTAAAATTGAAGATCCACTCTGACCAGAGTGAACAGACTATACTGCAGTCGGGAACTTTCGACTGCAACATTCGTTCTTGTTTTTAATTAAATTTTTCTTATGACACGAAGGTCTTTCAAACTAAGAGCTTCTTCATTTTCGTCGGAGCGATCAAGTTTGGTTCAGATATCTTGAAAAACAAAAGGTTGGTCGTAAACGTGATCTATCGACCAATTGATCCAATCGGCAGTTGTATGATATAGTAATCTGATTCGGCACTAAAATATAATCTATGCTTTGTATAACAAGTAAGAATGATATAGTCAAGTATACCCGGCTACAAACCTCCCTGTACCCAGGTCAAAAATTTCCGATCGCATCTTCGTAAACTTACACATACACACACACATACCCCCCCCCCCCCCCCCCCCCCCCGCGCTGAAGCACTGAATCTTCTTTCGTGAATAACTTCCGTGCTTATTATCCGATCAACTTAATTTGGACAGTAGATTAAGAGGGACTAAAATATTGTACATGCCAAATCTTCAAGCTATATCTTGAAAATTGTTACTGTAAAACGGTTTTTATCGATTTGCGGGAGAACTGGGGGAGATATATGAAATATGAAACAAACTTGATCTGCGTATGGTATACAGGAACCTACATTTCAAATTAGGTGTCTCTAGCTCTTGTAGTTGCGACGCGTTCATACAGACGGATGGACATGGCCAAATCGAAATCTCTTTTGATACTGATCAAGAATATATGTACTTTATAGGGTCGGAGATATCTCCTTCTGTTACATACATTTGCGCAGATTTAGTACCCCCTTTTTACCCATTTTATAGATACAGGGAGTAAAAATGTATCGTAAAAGATTAAAATACAAATGAACATTTCCAAGGAGACTCGAATTACGAGCAAATATCAATAAATCAACAGTATATTTAATTCTTGGCTATTTTGTGGTTGACACTGAAGGTGTTAACATTACTATCGATAGTAGCATAGTTCGACATTTATATTTATGACCATAAGCAAGGACAAAGCGAGAGATCCCTGTAAATGCATAATTCTCATTGCAAAGCATTATTACAAGGACCTCATTATGAAAAGTGCAAGACAATGCGAATAAGTGTGACAGAAGCAATTAATGCGCTAAGGAAATGTCAACACGAGCACAACAAACAAACACTGGAGGATGCAGGCAGGATGGCATTGAGCGAGGATGTCCTAACGACAGCCAAAGAATGAGAACAGAAGCAACTGACGACGACATCGTCGACTATCCAAGGACGAAGGCGACGCGTGACGCATTGCGAGAATGTTTGTACACACAGTGAAAAGGAGCACAGCGAGTCCTTTGGTCCTAGTTAGAAGTCTTGCCTTGACTTTGATTGGTGCCGTTCGTCCATGATCGTGATTATCCAAGGTCAGCTCACCCACGCTGGCTTTTCCTCGGCGCTCATTCAGCCCAGATTGAGAATGACCTCGGGAGGACTTTTGTACCAAACGCTGATCAAGGCCAGTGAAAATGTCGTCCTTTCGAATGAGGCATGTTAAATACGCTAGCAGCCTTACGGAAATGAGTAGCCAAAGCTGAGCGTCTGTCCAAGTGGTAACTGGTAACACCTGCAGTGTCTGGGTCTGAACACCGATTAATATTCTCGAGAAGAGCCAAATGACTTACTACAGACGTGTGCATTTTAATTGTTAAATCAAACAAATTTTGAATAATTTTTTAGGTTTTCTGTTTTTAGCATTTTTCACAAATTAGCCGCCGATTGAGGCAATCAAATTGATTGCATTTCATCGGGTTAAGTTTGGTATGAGTTCGATTTTGGGATTCGGACTCGAATCATGCACCTTCCTATTGTTCGGCGAAAAACTCATGCTGTGCAACTCTGTGTTCGTGTTAGACGCTCTGACGCTTATACTATATATAAATCTGAGTAAAAATTTACATCACTTCAAGTTGTTTGTTTTTGTTGATAATTTTTCTCAGCTATTTTCATTTTATACGCAGCTTGACTCCGAATGTTTCGGTCTGATAATGAGTGCCGATCTTGTCGATTGTTGTGGTTTCTAGTTGCTGATGTTGTTGTTGTTGTTGTTGTTGTTGTTGTTGTTGTTGCCGCACAATTAGCATTTGGGGACGGCGTAATGAGCAATGCTATCTACGACTCCCAGAGGAGATCACAACTTCAAAGACAAACCAGCCACAGCGTGTGACCCTCGTCCGAGTAAACGAAGCCAAACAAACAAACAAACAAACATAGGGCTGAATTGGAGTAGTCGTGTCTTAAGCGATACTTATGTAATGCTCCACCCCTGGGAGAAAACACATTTCAAATGCTAATTTGTAGTTTAATGTGAAATCCTTTGAAGTTTTTCAAATATTAATGAGATTTTTACACAGTGATTAAAATTATCCATATCATTTGATTGAACTTAGAACTCAAATACAGTCCAACTTTTCTACAATGAAAATGAGCTTTTCCTTAAAGTTAAGTATTTTAGTGTTTTTGTTTCCAACTTTATTATAATAAAATAACAAAATTACAATTTTTGCTATATCACATTTAATACTTAAGAATCTTGTATATACTATATAGCGATTTATCTTGCTTAATTGTCTGCTGCGCCATTTTTCTCCGTTTCCTGTATTTTTAAACGATAACAAAGTAATTAAACAATAGATATTTTAAGCAAAGAAAGCAATACGAGCGCACAGGTTCATAGGCATCCATCACTGGCAGGCTGGGTATGCTTTTTAAGGAACTTTAACTGCATGTTTATAGGAACAATCATTTTTTCAAATATTCTTAAGATCCCCTCGAGCTCGTTATAGAGTAGTTCGACTGTATTATTATAAGAGCATCATTTCCCTGGGACCAGCTGATAATTTTAACGGAACATGTTCATAGATACTTACTTACATATGCAATGCTCTATCTCTGCGAAGGCAAACACATTTTAATTTGCCTTTTAATGTAAAATCACTTAAAGTATTTGAAATTATATTGAGATTATTACAAATTTTTCACCTTAATCGATAGAAATTCTTATAAGCCTACATATTCAGTTAGTCCCCTTATATTTTCCTAGTTATAATATATGATAATCGCTTCATTTCCCAGGGAGCAGCTGAGAATTCTTATTAACGGATCATCGTCGGGTATTAACACATTCGCCTACTTCAGGCGCGTGCCGGTTTCACCTTCCAGCGCATGATAAATACATCTTTTATGCCAGTGTCCAGCATTTGCCATCAGATCCTGCCCCGAGACAGAGTCCTCATACGAGCTTACCCTCATGATACTTTCTGGCAAAATGTGCAAGGAAAGGGGATGTCCCGCCGCCTGCGTATGGAATGCAGCGGGGGGGATGGGGTACGGTACGGCACACAATGGGATGTTCCCGATTCACTGTCAAGGTAATTTATTAATTCGGCAATAAAAACGCAGGAACGCTCGTCCCCTGGCTCCGGGGTGTGTTGTGGTCGAACACTCGCATGTGGGCCTTACAACTCAATTAAAATTGGTAAAGTTGGCTTCGTCTCACAATCAGAATACTATAACAATTTGCTTGGTCCTTTGTTGGAGTTTTCAAAAATTTCGTTGGGATTATATAATCAGTTGAGTGATAAAAGTCAATCGCCCAGAAACGAAGGTTGAGTGGTTGTGGCTAGCAAAATTTAAACTGCACCTGATACGAAACATGTACATGGTAAATGAAGATTTGGTCAAGGGTTTGACAGACTGATTTATTCTTCGAATAAAGTGACCTAATACATAAATATTGTATATATAAGACTCTAAAGTGGACAGATGTGTGAATTACATACGAGATATTGTACTCGTAACAAATTGTCATTGCACAATACTATGATTGAAATTGATTATTGCCTTAAATATGTGACAAACAATTCAAAATGGTCATTATAAATGCAAAATATTAGGTATTAATTATCTAGAATTCCAATTATATTTAATTTTTGTCCAATTATATTATAGATCCAAATGCAATTAGGATATCAAAAGTTTGTGCTTGGTATTTTTATACTCTGTATAAAAAATGTTTTTCTTTTTTCAGATTATAAAGTGTCAAGATTGCCGCCAGCCCCTCCCCGAAAATGAACAAAATCGATATCTCCCACACCTGTACAGGTAGATTCTCTAAATATGAAATACAGACGACTGTTTTTTCACATCTCTTTCCCACGGCACAAATAACCTATTATCGTACGTCCGACTGTTCTTACTTGCCTTAATTTATTTATTCTTTAGATTTTAGTATGCGTTGTGCTACTTGAAACACTTTCATATCCATGTTAGGTTGCTACATATTTTTATTAGTTTAAGAAATTACTTGTAATATTTAAGAAATTAATTTAGCAATTCTCAATTTTTCGTGTACAGATCGTATATGAATTAGGAGTATCTTTTAGAATTATATTTTCCTTTCAGTGAAATGTTAACATTTTTCAAGACCTATTCAAAAAATCTCATGTATATAGATATATGTATGATAGTTTTTTGGGATATTGTGATCACAGTTCCAATTACTTAGACTGATGTATAGCACATGCTTCTTATAAAGTAACTTTCAGCTGGAAATCTAACGCAATATTTCAGAATTTTGCAGCTGGGATATTTCATTTACTGCGAATACCATATAGCACGCTTTATACGAGTACGGTCGTATGTTACCAACATCGATACCCTAACTATTGATATATTGAGTGGTTATAACAACGTCCTATACGCAGAAAGTGGGTTGTCGTGGGTTGCTCGAACCCGGCTTCGGCTGTCAAACTGAAAAACGCCATAAATTTTGCCGGCTGTCACCGAACGTGCGCTCTACAACAATAACAATGGGAGAGGTATCAGAGTTGGGGCAGGGACACGGACAGGCAGAGGGAGAGGGAAAGGGGGTAGCCGCACAATTCGCACATGCACAAACTGCACACATATGCCAGGGTATCTACAGATATCAGTCGATATATAGCTTGAGCTGAGGGTGCAGAGGGTTGGACACGGATCGGTGTCGGGGGTGGCTGCTGCTGCTGCTGCTAAGCGGATAACAGAGTCGTGTAAACAGAAAGTAGGCGAGAATTGGCTGCTTGGCTGCTCGGCTTTTGGCCCAGTCAATTAAGTTGAGCGGCTTACGGGTCAGCTATGCAATATGGGTCTGGGCCACTTGGCTTGGCCACAGGAAAACCCTCGCGAGCAAACAAAAAGCGCAACACGCGACGCAATCCGCGGACAAAGAGCCACTGAAGACGAGGCAACCCGGCAAAGGGATCGGGAGTGGGAAAGGGAACGGGTACTACGGAGCACGCGCAATATTATCCTTTCGCAGCCTTTCAGCCTTGCAGTATATGCAATAGTCCAAGTCCAACTCAAATATCAAGCCCATCTTCTGGGCTCAAGCGAATACCTTGGCGATTCCTGGAACGGCTGGCAGCAGCTACGGTTCAGTTTGGCCGGAGAAATTTTTACGAATTTGCTGCTGCCGCTGCCAGGCGGACAATAAACTGGCAAACTGGCAGGAAAAGCCTTTTGTGCCAACCGTTTTAGCAACATTTACAGTTTACAGTTCTGTTTATGTCTTTATGATTATTGCAATTAGAGGAATGCGAAAGCAGCCGCCGTCCCGCTCCCACACCCGCACCTACCCGGGCCGACTTAATTACGGGCCTGTGGAAGGTAGCTGCGCACGTCTCAGGCCGTCTCAAGGACATTCCACAGGGGAAATGCTCGAGCGGATAACTTTCGGCAACTCGCGATGATAATGGGCGCGATGGGTAGGTAATAAGCATCGCAGCAGGTAGGCAGTACTGCGTAGACACTGGGCGGATAACTTTCCTAGCGGATAAACGCTCAGAGCTAGCCAGCTACCCCTGCGAGCCATAAATCTGGCCAAGGTCCTTGCTGGAGGGGTAGGCTGCGCTCAGCATGTGTCAAAGTGTCATGCGCAGGGATATTTATGCGCTATGACGAGCGTGTGCCGTGCATCAGCGAACTCCGTGCACTCCCCGGCTATATTAGGCAGGATCAGAGACCAGAGCAGCTCATTCGCAAACGCAGCAGCGTCGCGCACACATCGCATTCGCACGCAGAAAACAGACGAGATGGCAGCCACCAATACCCATAGCCATTACTATGCAGACAGCATGTACAACATGTACCACCACGGCCTGCCACCCACATACTACGATAACAGCAGCAGCGGCTACTATCAGACGAACTCCGTGGCAGCCTCCACAGCCCCGGCTAGCGCCAGCTGGCAGTCAGCTGCCAGCTATCACCAGCCCGGCAACTACGCCCAGTACACCCAGGAGAGCTACAGCCAGAGCTGCTACTACTCCGGCTATCAGCAGCAGCAGCCGGCGGCGATGCCCATGACGCAGCCAGCTCCGGCTGCAGTGCCTCAGTACCAAGTGCCAGCAGCCAGCTCAGCTGCTGCCGTGAAGAGCCGCAAGCGCAAGGCGGAGGACAGCGCCGCGGACATCCTGGCTGATAACATCATTGCTGCCGTGGAGGAGAGACCTAGCACACTGCGCGCCCTGCTCACCAATCCCGTGAAGAAGCTGAAGTACACGCCAGACTACTTCTACACCACCTTCGAGCACGTGAAGAAGCCCGGCAAGTGTAGCTCCGCCGGAGAGCTGTCGCCCTGCTACGAGCAGGACTACGCCGTGCCCACACCCTCCACACAGCAGACGCACATGTCACCGCAGCGCAGCAACAGCGAGGATGTCGACTATCTGGACGTCTATTCGCCACGCAAGCAGGCCAAACATGGCGACTTTGTCACCCCACCACCGGCCAGCACACCCGCTACCCCCGCCTCCCTGGTCGATGGCATTGGCATCAGCACGCCACCCCAGTCGCCCGCCGAGAAGGCTGTCAATCCGCAACATGAAATCAATCATCGGATTGTGACAGCTGCCTCCGCCAACGACGAATTCAATTGGTCGCACATTGAGGAGACTCTCGCATCAGGTAGGCATGCCTCTCCCTTCCTCTCACTCTCTCTATATCTCTCTTTCGCACTGATCCACCTTTGAGCTGCCACTAACTGTTTGTTCCTCTTCTCTGACTTCTTATAGATTGCAAAGACTCCAAACGCACCCGCCAGACCTACTCCCGCTACCAGACACTGGAGCTGGAGAAGGAGTTCCACTTCAATCGCTATATCACACGCCGCCGCCGCATGGACATTGCCAATGCGCTGAGCCTTACCGAGCGCCAGATCAAGATCTGGTTCCAGAACCGACGCATGAAGTCCAAAAAGGATCGCACGCTCGAGGCCTCCCCGGAGCACTGCACCAGCACCGGCTACGGCTCGCTGATGCCCAGCCTGGATGCCAGCAGCGCTTTGCCACAGCCACAGCCGCAACCAGCCGTGCCCTATGCCGCATATCCTGCTTACTTGCCTGCCGCACAGCAGAGCTATGATTACCCGCTGCAGTCGCCGCCCCTGCCACCACCGCCGCCGCACCACTTTGGCCTGCAGTACGAGGCACAGTACGCACCGCAATATCATCAACAGGCCCAGCAGCAGTGCGACTACCCACAGCAACAGCAACAACAACAGCAGGAGCTGACCAACTCCAACCAGGCGCTCTATCATCTGCCTCTGCCCTAAGCGTACACACAAACACACACACAACCGGAACAAACGCGCCACAAATTCTCGACCATTTGCCGGTGACACGCAAATGTCTAACGAGATGCTGCGCAGCCGCAGTTGCAGTTGCAATTGCAGTCGCCGTCGCCGTCGCACAAGCACTCCCTACGGTGCCAAAGACACAAGCATAGGACGAGTGCGCATGTGCAAAGGACGAGGCGGCTCCTTGCCGAGATAGATTGAGTACCAACTAATACCTATAACCCAGTGGCTGGCCATGGGTTCCCCGCTGCCCGCTGCCCGTTGTCTGTTGCCTGGAGCGCTCGATTATCACGAGAGCCCGTGCACTGTGGCCAGGCATCGATAATAAGCACAACTCAACTTGGAGACTGAAAATGTTTTGTTAAGCGAAAGTGTTTTTACATTGTACAGATAGTATCTAAATCGATAATATTATTATTATTTATTAAAATATGGAGTACTTGTACTTGACCGAATTTAAAATAGAAATTATGCGTTTTATTTCTCACATTTCCTGCAGATAAAGAGGCTGAATAAACACAAAAATTGATAATATACTGTTTAATTATCGAATTTGGTGGGGGGGGTTACTTCAAGAGAGAGTCCCGAGAGTCCAGATAATTACTAATTCGGAAATATATTAATTAATCCAATTCATTAATTTATCGAATTTATGCAAGATTTTCAAAGACTGAAATTTAGAAATCTCAATTTTATAAATCACATTAATTCGTTCATCGAATCTATAAATTTAATATTAGCTCTTTGTTTTAATTTTTATTATTTACCATAAGATTGATATACGCATCATAGATCTTATATCTAGGATAGTACCAAACACGCATTACATAAAGATTTCTGTTTTCTGCAACTGGATCAATTTACTTTTGTTAGTTTTTTGGATCATTAGGAATCCTTCCACCCAAAAACTCACGCTTAAGCCCGAAGACAAACGTTTTGATATCAACTCTAAATTCGAGCAGCTGCAATTTGGGTGCTCCCCTCTCCACCGTCATAGACTTTTCTATAAAATGCACGATTTTCGCAATGGAAAAACGTCACATTTTGGTCGGTTTTGGGTGTATTTCAGCTTGGTATTGGATTTTACCCACCACCACCAGCAAGAACAGCATTTCCGCCTTTCCCTGTTTGCTCATCTATTGAAGTGAGACATTGATTGGTCATTTTTCATTGCTCTCCATGACAGTTATCGGCAACCCAACCGTGGAACCATGTGCCGACGAATTTGGCAGGCGGCATTTATACGACTCATTAGATCAAAGTGGACAATGGGTAGATAGATAGATAGATGAACTGTGGGTAGTTGCAGAGTTAGCTACGTATTCTAGTATTACGAGAACATTCAAATGTAAGGAACTGACGATTTTTATCTGAGTTATATACTTTAAAGAAAATAATAATATGTTATATTATTCCACCACCATAGTAAAAGAAGATAATTATACCATAGCAACAGTAGTTTTGAATTGTAGGTATAAGCTTGTTGTTTCTCTAAATTTCAATTCTCTAAAAAATATAGAAGTTTTAATATAATACAACTATAAGATTTCACAAGCCCAATGCAGAGTATATTCTCTTGAAACAGAGTATAATAATATTTACGTTGGACCTTAAATGTTCCGAATATCAAACCAAAACCTCCACTCCATGATTCCAGAAACTTTCAAAACCTTGACTATTTTACGTATATTAATATAATACCCTTTCTTTCAATTCTTGTCAGTGTTTCGCAATGTTCGTGATTCCCGTTAAAAAATACAAAATTTATATAACTACCTAGGCTTTTAGCTAACATTAAGGCTAAAGTCTTTGAGGATATTTTTAGGAAATATTCTTAGAGAGAGTTTATGTGTTGTTAATTTTTTACAACTTCTTGGTGAGTGGTAAAAGGCTTACGTGCAAGTTGCGAAAGAGTTACGTTAACTCTTCGACGTCCTTCGTAGAAGTGGAAGCCTTTTATTTGAGTTTCGTTTTATTGAAAACCCTAAGGTCGCTCTTAACTCATTCGCGAACCATAAAACCCGCAGTCGAGCGGATTGGCAAGGAGACCTATCTCAAGATTCGCGGAAACTTCATTGTGGGCGTTAGCATCTTAGGATGCAGACGATGCAGTCAAGGTTGCAAAGTCAATCCTTTAGCGTAATCCTTTAAATAGTCAAAATAAGGCCCGCCCTTGTCAAAACAATTGTGCAGAACTGGTCACTCCTTTGGCCATCACAAAGTAGTTGGATTCGCAGTGCGAATAGGCCTTCTATTGTGTTTACTTGGTCGGAGACGGTACCTGCCTCTGCGCCTGTGTCTGCCTCTGCCGCTGTCTGCGAATAACGATCGTAAAATTATCCTTTCGCAAACACGAGCAAACCGCCTTGAGGACGACCGTCTACCGGGCGAAGGAGTTACAAAGTCATAAAAACAAAACACCTTTGTCTGGCATTGTCGGTTGGCGAATTATCCTTTCTGCGCCGCTGCCGAATCCTTAATCCGCATCCTCAGCATGTTTACAGCCAATCCGCCCACCACGACATGTTTGCAAATGACTGCAGTATAGAGTGTACGAGTGAAATCCTGTTAACTGGAAGGGATTAAATTACATTATCCTTATGTTTAAGATAAACACAACCAGCATAACTCGCAAATTTCGGATTTGGGCTCATTTCCAAAATGACTTACGCCATGACGATGGATTTGGGTGTAAAGTTAATTTTAATACATCAACACGATTCTCTATAAGGATTTTTTCTGAATTTTAAAGATCTTGTATTTACAATAAAAATATCAAAATATTTAAGAAACAGTGAGAAACCCTATATTTTATTTTGTAATAAATGTGCTACGACTAATTGATCAATTTAAAATGTAAAGATATTACAACCATCTTTAAAAGATACATCTTTAAGTGGTGTATTTGGCATATTATTTTTATACCCTGTTACCGAAGGGAAAAAGAGTATATTGGGTTTGCAAGTGTCCGTCTGTCCGTATGAACGCAATTTTTTTCCACACCCTTGAAGCTAGAGCAACCAAACTTGGTACACATGTTGGTGTATACCCTCAATTTATGAAGTGTCAAGGCCAAATTTGGCATACAGACTAATGTTGACCCTCTGGACAATTCTGCATCAAAAAATGTTTGACCGCCCCACCCCTCCCCAGCAAATAAGGAAAATCGATGTCCCCCACACCTGTACAGGTAGAGTCATCAAATTTGACATATAGACAACTGTTTTCTTCGCGTCCGAAGCCACAAATAACTGGGAACAGAGTATTCTGCTGTCGGATACGTTCGACTGCAACGTTACTTGTTTGTTATTAAGGATCTCGAAAGCAAGCTCTGGAAATCTGACTCCAAGCTATCGAATCTTCCGGGTAATTAACAATCCGAAGAGTACATTCAAGTTTCAAATATTGAATATAATAATATTTTCTTCTGTCAATATAATGTGATGACTTCGAATTCCGCCGCCTATAGATCCTAATCTCATCTTATCAGCGTTACTTAATCCATATTCATGCACAGTTTACTTCCCATTCCCACAGTCAATGCTAATGTGAGTCGAAGCAACAGGTCTCTAGACCTCAGCTCCACAAGGCATATACCAAGGCGATATGATGATTATCCGCACACCGGATTGAATTAAGCGTGTGCTCAGTGAGGTCACATCTGCGGCAGTGCCCTTTGTTGTGATTACCCCGTTCGGCGCTGTATTTATGGCGCTCAAAAAGCAATTAATTGTGACCCAAATCAACACTGTTCCGAATGGTTGGCAACACCAGCGCTCTTAGCCTGGTCAAATGGCCCGGCAAATGCGTCCAATTGCCACAAGCAAAACGGCAACGCACCGGAGCAGAGTGGATTGGGTTGGATTGGATTGGAGAGCGTGTGAGCTGGGCAGGCACAGTCGATGGCGCTGACTGCTACATCTACACATGAGTTATGGCCCCAACCGACAAATGTCGCTTTAAATGCTCCATTGGCATGCATAAATTTCGGGTTACAAGCCACGTCGTTCCATAGAATCCCGTCCCAGTCTCAGTCCCAGTCCCAGTACCCGAACCTGATGAAATCAGCGCCAAAAGCCGGCGATCTACTGGCCGCGTTGGCGGCTAGATCAGTGCCCCAAAGCCGCCAACTACGAGTAGATCCCCCAACTAGCCAAAACATTAATATGTTAATGCGCAGATCAGGCTGTGGTTGGATACTGGCGGGACAGCGGCGGGACAGCGGCGGGACAGCGGCGGGACAGCGGCGGGACGGTGGCAGACAACGACAACCGCCACTGTCCAGGGGGATTTATGAGTTCACCAAATGCTTTATGGCGTGTCGCTTTGACTAATTTATCTGAGAAGGCGACGGAGTCTGTTATGGCCACAAATTTATTGTTAATTTATGATTAAGCTGATTGTGTTCGAAAAGGTTTCTGGGTCTGCTTATTTGAATATTCTTCTTCATCATCCTTGCATAGACGGTGCAATAATATTCGGCGTTACCATGAGCTTGAGTTTATTTTTCTTTGCTAAAAACTGAGTTATTCGATTTAACATTTTTGTCGGCAACTAAATAAATAATAAGCTCGAGCCAGTGGCTTACTGATTTTTATCTTTTTCATTAAACAAATAAAATAAATTAACTGCTAGTTGCGACACGATGAAACTTAAGAATTTATAAATTCTACAATTTAAAAATAAAATTAATATCGATAGTTTTTACCAATTGTGAGAAGAAACAAAGGCTAATTGCGTCAATCGATTGTGGAATCCAAACATCATATAATTCATATTAATTTTCTAATTTTGGTAAAGACATATTAAATAATTTGATTTTCCATAATTTGATTTTGCCTTTTTCTCCAATTTGGCAAATTATTACTAAGAAATCAAAAAAAGCTTTAAGTTCAAGATCTAATATTATAATGATTTGCTAAGCCTGCACTTAAAATTATTAATTTATTCTAAATGTAATCAATCAGTTTGCCTGGAAAGGCTGTTGTCGGAGGGATCCGCAACTATCTTCTTTGACGTGTTCTATATTTGGTGACAGAACTGTATAAAAGTAGTCCGACTTTTATTCTCAAGATATCAAATCTTATCTATTACAATACATTAGCATATTGTTTAGATGATATTTTTCAATTTTAATAGAACTGTCTACACGATATCTCTCACTGTAACGTTTAGCTATCACACTAACTTTTTACATTACTATGGAGGCGCTATCGACCACATAAAATAAATGTATTGTTGATCGGCGTCATTAGTTTATCTCTCAGCTTAAAGCTTTCCTAATGAAGCTTGGAACAGATGTTTATTTTTGTATCATGTAGTAATAGATATTGCTGACATAAGAACGATCGGCCATAATCTCAGCTGTTGTTTGAAAAACTTGTTTGTTTAAAAGAAGATTTCTCGACCAAATTCACCGGTGCTGAGTCTTATTATAGCCTATGCATGTTGAAATAATCCGAATGTAATAAGAGTTCATATTGGTTCTATAGAATCTTGTGGGTTTGCAATATCAGTGGCATATTTTCCTCGGATTTTTCATTCGCATGCAATATGCGATTTCCTCGAGTAAAACACTTTGGCCCGAGCTGTCGGTTATTAAAAGGCATAATTGAATTTGTTGCAAAGAGTTGTTTGTTCGTGAAAGATGTGGCCTGAACATGCAAAATGACGTCCCAGCCCCGCAGGAGGGGCTTAGCATGGATCCGGCTGGCGCTGAAATTTCGAAAGTATGAAAAAAGCAATTAAAACTGAAATAATGAATTCTTTCTTTGCAGTTTGCCATGTTTCTGTCTGTTGTCGGCTGTCTGACTGGGCCTGGGCCTGGGCCTGCTTAGCCGGGCTTACAGCCGGAGCGTGCTTTGGGTGAAGGGATTGGCCATGGAGGCGACCTCGGAGCTGCTCGGAGCGGAGCTGCTTGGGCTGATTAGCATGAGGCGTAACAGTTTTTAATTGCAGCCACATTCGACGTCGCGTCGCAATATGCCAAATACGAGCGAGCACTTATCTTGCCATCAGAAAGTTGAAAAACTTTTACCCCCCTACATTTTTTTAATAACAATCATAAAAGTTGTTGCACAAATGTTTTCCATTTGGGCCGTCGCTCGGTGATTAGCTGAAAATACAAAATTTAGATTTCGGTTTGAAAGGTTTGAGTTTGTTGGGAGGGTGTGCGCGGTAATGTATTGCAATGAACTGAAGTTATGCAAAATGAGGTAGCTGAAAAATATATTTTATATTTCTGATCATTTTTGCAATTGACCCTTAAAAAGCAAAGCAAAATATTACTTGCTAAATTTTGCCTAATTACATAACTTCAACGAAGTGTATTTATTGGATGATTTCTATATCTTAATTAAGTAGTATATACAAAATCTACTAAAATCATTACTAATTAATAACAAAAAAATTAATTTTAAAATTATCCTGCATTTCGTAAATGTGCACTTAAGAAAATATTGATCTTAAGTTGGATCAAGCAGCTTAAAATATTGTACAAAATTAGAAATATTCTAAAATATTATTATGTTTTCATACAATATGTTAGGCGTTAGCTTTATAAACCACTCGCAAGAGTGAACACATTTTTCGATACATTGGGAAATTGTACAGAAAGATGTTTTCACAAAAGTATATTTTAAGCGAGATTATGTGAAACTCCTTTCAGATTTTCTAATAGTAGTTCTTTTATTTATATTTATAACAAATTTTAAATTATAAGAACTTATACATAGCTTGGCTTTTAGATGTCTGCATAATATTAATTGAGATAAAACAATTTTTAAGCAAGTAGCTTTAGTTTTTATTAGTTAAGTATATCAAGCGTGTAATGTAATACTCAATCATAGTAGTGTGTATGTATACAATATTTATAAATATATATGTACATTTATACTATTTCGAACTTAACCTACTTCCGGCATATTTCTACATCATAGATATACATACTTTCATATGTTTGCTCGAATGTTTGTTTGTATGTTTCGGGCATAGGTGTGTGTGAGCGCCGGGTCATTAATTTTGATCATTCCCAAATATGTGTCAGTCAGACCGAGAGGCAGTCAGTCGGGCAAGCTGCCACCCAGCCAGTCCGTCGCCAGTCCACGTCAAAATTTCCATTTACAATCAACCCGGTCTACACTTAAACACACACTCACACTCAGAACACACACACACACACACACATTCGCCTGTACGCCTTTCTGGGTGCATTCTATATTCAAATTAGGCAAGGCGCCATCCCCAATCCCAACCCCAGCCCCAACCCCAACCCCAAACTCCCATCTCCATATCCATTCCTAAGTATTCGGCACCCGGAACCATAGCTCGGCCACGGCCGCAGCTGCTTTCCTGGGGCTGCACATGTGCCGAGGAGTGTGGCGGAATTTTCTAATTTATTTTTTAGCAAATGGTTCAAGGCCCTTCACGTTTCAAGTTCGACTTTTCCGGCGCCGAACAAATTGTTAATGGAAATTCACGCGTTTCGAAATATTGATTTTCCGACACTGTGAAAACTTTCTGCTCTTGACACACAATTGACATTTGAATTGTACAAATTTGACGTGAATGAGACGGCGACGATTAATGGCCAAGGTCGCTAAGGAAAGTTGGAAAAGTTGTTTAGTTTTGGTTATTTTTAGATGTAAATTTAAATTTGGCAACATTTTTACTTCAACTTTAATGTCCGTTAAGCTTTTGGCCAATGCATAGGTGAAATTATTAATAAATAAAATAAATAATAATTATAAATTAAAAGACTGGCAGCGTAGCCAAGAAAGAAGACAATCGCCGATGGAGTGTGGCCAGAGCTGCCACAAAAATGTCTGGTCTGCTGCAGTTTCGGTCGGGAAAATGAAATGACTTCCCAATCGATTTCCAGTTGGAGTTTTCCAATTTCACTTTGGCACTTTTTCTGATTAGATGCGATTGCAAATGGAAATGTGCAATTTTCTCTAGACACAAACCAAACTGTATGCAGTTTTTCCTGCTCGATGGTAAAGCAGTGCAGCGCGCACTGCCTGCTGCAAGACACTGCTTGGCATGGCCAAACTACCATCTTCCGTGGAGCATAAAAAGTATGTATCTTGAGGAGAAATTAAAATTAAATAGCGAATTAATTTAGTCGTAAGCTTAATATAAAAGACATTCTGCTTAAAAGCTGAGCTTATGACAGTTGTGGAACTGTTACTCCAAGGAAAAGTATTCTTCATGTACACTGCCACATTTGATGTGAAATTCAAGCTTCAAAATGTCCCAATAATATTGTAATACAATGATTTTTTACTTTTGAAATGTTGTAATGTACGTCGTAGATATGCAAAGTACAATATATCTGCTTACTTTAAATTCATCGTTCAATGCACCTCCAAAATTGCAAGTTGCACATTTTTCAGTTAACGCCTAAGAACTCTTGTTAACATTTATACCAACTTTTAATCATTTATGATGGCTTTCCTTCACTTCTCAATGCAACTTTTGTCCTATAGTATAAGAAACACACAAATTTTAAATCATCATAACTACAAATTAACATTATATAAATAAATAAATCATAAATATCTAAAAGAGCGCATCAAAGGTATTTAAATGTCAACAAACTGATTATAGAGAGATTTTGAAAGTTTAACTTTCTTTAATAATGTGGCTTGTCAAAGATAAATGCACTTCCGACGCTAGACTTATGAAGACCAATATGAAATTGACTTTGGCGTGAGAAACATTTTAGAAAGAAATAAATTTCAAATGTTTAAAATCACTTCAGCATAACATATTATTTTGTAAATTCAACTTAATTTAAATAGACTTTAGAAATATTTCTTAAAATGTGCTGTATTTTGCCTCAGATGTAGCTCGTTCTTTAAAGCTTAAGTCAGGCTTTTTCAAGGCATAACATAAGTAAAAATACATGTGTTGATATTTTTGTTGAGTCATTTCTGTTGCACATTTAATAAAGAGTTGTAGAAATGTTGAATTTCAATTCAGCATTTCAGTTAACAGTTTTAACCGATTGTAGAGCAAACAGTGTGACTAAAGCATTTCAGGCAACTGCCCAAGTTGGGTCGCAAACTTAAGTCCTTGCCTCGCATTCGCATTCCTTTAATGTGGCCTTGATGAGGTGAACTAATTAAAAGGACGCTGATTAGCAGCAGCGGGAGGAACAACAGCACCAGCAGCAACAAAACTAGCTAGGATATGCCCACACAGGCACATGCAGAGCTAGCTCATATACAAGTGACTGCCACATTGTTCACACGCATAATGTGGGCAAAAGGATTTGGCGGCGCGCCGCAGGACGATAATGAACACAAATGAGCAGAGCGAAAGGAGTTTTTGCAAGCACTCACGAAATGGCAACGAACATTTGCCAAATTTTCTAACATATACATAGAACAATGGCAATGCCGGCGGACCTGTTGGTCCTGTTCCTACCGCTGTGGAAGGACACGACCTTGTCGCCATGGCACAAGAGCAAACTCAGTCAGACATTGAGAGAGCCAGTCAGGCATTTATAGAATTTGGCTGCATATCTTTTGTTGCGATCTGATTGATTGCTGTCATGCGGATGGGAAAGAATCTCTCGGAGGGATGGTTAGGGACTGGCAGCAGCTGCCAACTGGCTTCTTTAGACGCCATTTTAAATTTTCACAGCCAGCTAACGTGTTTGCTACAGAATTTAATGCTTTAAAGTGTCCTTACTCTTCTTCAATTTGTAGGTGGAGCCACTTTCCTTTTTGCCCATGCAACCGCCGCCGACGTTGCCGCTGCCGTCGCCGTCGCTGACTCCACCGCCCTGTCAAATTAATCATCGGCATAAGTACGCAGCTTGTGGCTCAGGACATGCGCAACAGTCCTGCCCAGTTGCTATTTCCTGGTGGCAGCAGCAACAGCAGCTGCGGCCAAAGCGAGAAGGATATAGCCGCAAAGCTTTTACAGCAAAAGCTTTGTTATCTGCCTGGCCACAGGATGCATACACAGCGCGTATATGGCATAAGGATATGTGTGTGCTGCCGCAACCAAATCAAAATGGCGTTTCAGCCAGCATATTTGAATGTTTTGCCGCCTCTAATGACGAATACAGCAGCTCGCGTGCCGCTTAAGCTCAGCTGTTGTCCTTGCAACAACAACTGGCGCCTAATGGCCGCCCACCCAGCTCCCACCCCATCTTCAGCTCCAGCTCAGCTCCAGCTTCAGCTCATCGCTTGGCAGCTGAGACGCGTTTGTCATAATCAAATGTGAATGTACTGGCGCTGAGAGTGACACTGACACTGACATCGACTATAGTCTGAGTCTGGGTCTGAGAAGCTGCAGCTAGAAATAAAAAGGTCGGAAATTAATTTAAATTGCCTTTTGATGTAAATGCATCTTTCAATGCATTGCCAACAGCAGCAGGAGAGTGGAGATATGTGCTCCAGATTTGTCTTTCAGTTATCGTTTGCTCTAAGTAGCTGCAACTTCTGCCTTGTGTGTTTGTCCTAAATGGCGCATATTTATCAACTGCCAGTTGCAGCTTCCCTGTTCCCTGTTCCCTGTTCCCTGTTCCCTGTTCCCCCGTGCCCCACCCCGCCTGAGCTGGTTTTGCGAGTGCGTGAAGAACTCAAATGGCAAGGTATTAACGAATTGTCGTGAGTCAGCTTCCCCGCTAGTCCTTGTTGGACATGGCATTCGAATAGACTATTTTTCTTGGGTCGATGGCACTGCGTTTAATTGAAAACTGCTGCAGTTCCGTTGCACGTTGCAAGCGGCACGTTGCACGTTGCACATTGCACAGTTCTATGCCCACATTTAATTTGAAAATTCCTCTAGTTTTTGTTGCCATGCAGCTGAGCAAAAACAAAACTACAAACTCTGCTGATTGTTTCATATTAAAAGCGTGTGTGCAGCAGCAGCAACAACAACAACAACAACAACAACAACATCAATATTAACAACATGCGAGCGATGATGAAAAATCGCCTGCAACATGTTGGATGCTGCTGGGCAGAGTCTGAGTGCAGCTCCATCTCCACCACTATGCCCGGCCCCGACTCCCGACTCCACATCTCCGACTCCGACTCCGACTGCCCGCTGGCAGCTCCGACATCAACTCCAATTACAGAAGTACACGCAGGCGTCTCTCTTATGATTCCTAGTTTTTCTTCTCGGTTTTTATATTTTTAATATGGGTACGTTCATTTCGTGCGGGCCCAAAAAAACTACAAATATAATAAACGGAACGGGTGCATGTCGAGCTGGAATTGGTTACCATATGGAAAGCAAGTAAATGCAATGACAAAGCGCCCATAGAATATAGCTATAGCAGTTATAGACCTTTCTACAAGTAGATAATAATAATAATAATAATGCCATTTAATACCATTTCTCAAAACTGTATAGATGATAGAGCTATCATATCTCTATAAAAGTTAATATAAATAAGTAAACTTTAACTAAATTAGCTTAATATATAACTAAGCTTATTTTATTAATGTGTTCAGCTTTAAATGTGTGTAAGAATCTGTTAAAATTACTTAAAGCTCTCAGCCAACTTCCAGCTATCCATTTTTAGAGTATATTATAAAATCCATAGAATATAAAATCTTTTGGATGAACTCGTCCGTCATAATTACAGGTAATTATTAAAATTAGTGATACGAATACAAAAATAGATATTAAGAAAGAATAAATATAAAAATCAATTAACCTCGAGATTAAGCACTTTGTTTAATTTTATTTCTGTGAATGTTCTTTCTGATATCAAGCAGTGATATTTATTAATGTGGAAAAAGAAAGACATTTATTAATAAGAAATTGTTTTCATTGTGCTTATAATTGGATGAGCTGAAATTTATATATTTTATTATTTCTATTTCATAATTATTGCAAATGACTTCGATTCGAAAGTTTAATTTATCAACAGAAAATAAATAATCATTCCTTATTTGATTTTAAGGTTTATTATGCATTTAGAGGCATGATACTAGATCAGAGACTTTACATTACATTGACGGTGAATAAATTATTAATCAAAAAATAAATCAATTAAAAAAAATAATATTTATTTGGTTAATTATCTAAAAACTAATCATATACCTATAAACTTTATGATAAGTGTGTGTCAGCAATGGCCTTCAGCTAAAAGATATTATACAAACCAGTAACTTATACACTTTTCAGATTTAATTATAATAAGACAGAAAACTTACTTTGTAACAGTTAAGCATAGAGACTTTACTCAATTCTTAATTCTCTAAGTCTTTTATTTAAGAACTATTAATCAAGTATACCAAAAAACTTTAATCAACTTGTAACCTTTCGATAACATAAAACTGCTCGATTTCATTAGGAATTCAAGAGTTATCTTTATAAAGGTGATTCCATTGTATTAGAAATCAAGTATATTTTGTAAAATCACAGCAAATGGTAGACTTTATCTCTTATGTTATTAGAATATTTTCGATTTAAAAATAAAAACTGACTCACGAGCTTTAGACTAAACTAAAGCAGATATTCACGAACAGTTCAAATATTTATGGGGACAGTAAAAGTTATGTCAGAAAGTTGAATAGTTTATTTATGAAATTTACATATTATGGTTTTGATTATTATGGTTATTTATCATTTTGGACTTAAATGCAAATAAAATATATGCTCGAATTTGGATTTCTTGTTTTGCTCACTTGAATTTGGTAGCAAATCAAAAATTGATTTTTAATTAAGGCATTTAGCCGGGCCACTCAGACCCAGCCCAAAAAGCCGTAACCGTAACCGTAACCCGACACCGAATGAATCATAAGAACCCCGAGACATTGCCAGACAATGTGGTCAATAAATTTAAATTCAAATTCAGATACAGATTCAGAGTTGAAGTTGAAGTTGGAGCTGGAGTTGGAGTGCAAACGAGCTCGTTTTAAAGAGATGCAAACAAACCAAACTTGGGGCAAGCTGAAAACTCATTTGTCGCTTGTTTTTTTATTTTCTGCTTTTTCGGCGACTTTTTGTTTACACTGAGCGCTGTAAAATTTCGAACGCAGCCAATAAAAATGGAAATGATGGCGCACAGAACGAAACGTTTATAAAATAATAATGCGAAATAATAATGTGACGGTGATTTAGCGGAACAGCGCCACGATTGAATACAAATAAAGTGCCTGAGCGGGCGGGGAGCGGGACTGGCTATTGGGGATGGGCATGGCAACTTTTGGGGTAGCGGGACGCACTAATCTAGGATGATTTCAGCCTAATCTGGAGCAACAAGAAAAAAACAACAAGAGCTGCTGGGGCCAAGAAGGCGAGGGTGACGCTGACGTTGACGTTGACGTTGAGTGGCAGGCAATCATCTGCCTCGTCCAGCGTCCAACTACCTGTTTCTGTTTGCCAGCTGAGGCTGCCTTTGGAGCCGCTGCCGCCGCTGCCGTCGCTGCGCCGCCATAGGCCGTTGGTCCAGGCCAAGCGGCACCCCCGGAGCATAAATCAAAGCGGAGGGCGTGGCCTGGTCGAGTGCGAGCGAGAGCCACTCTGTTTCGAACTTGCGCACACTCTGTGCAGCTCGCTCGCACTCGCAGCGTAAGCGCTGCATGATTTACAGTTTTCGAATACTCATACACACACACTCACTGGCACTCGGACTCCACTGCGGCACTCTCCGCCAGGCTCTGTCAAACGTGAATCGAACGTGGCGCACTCAAGTACGCCAGCTGCGCGCTCGGTACCCGGTAACTGTTACTGCCCAAGAAACTGTTACTTGTCTCCCACTGAAAAACGTCGTGTAGCGCGAAGTTCTTGTCCAACTGGGTTGGCTGGTGATTGGCTACCAGCCCCACTGAGCTTTCCGGCGACGGCCGATTGGAATATTCATCCAAATTCACATGGTAGTGCCAGTGTGATTAGCGGATAACCCAAGGGAACTCAGGCCGGATATCTGCAATAACAGCGATTCAAGTGTGAATATTGGTTCTAAAGAGCTTAAAAATGCCAATCAAATAAATTTGAAGCATGTCATAACAATTAAACTAATCAAATCCAGTGTTTTAATGTATCTAATGCATACAAAATATTTTTGAGTGCTGTTCAAAAAGCAAATACAATACACACATCAGTGCAGTGCTTAATTTTACGAAAACGTCAAAGTTTACGATTGGATTTCAAAACTATCAACTTATAGGTAAGCAGCAGCGGAAAAAATGCCTTAAAAACGCTTTATAGAATATGGCTTAAATGGCGGAAATAAAAGATATTTTCAGAAAGGGCACAGCTAAGAAATGTTGGGCAAAAACTAGACTATTATTTTGATGTTATGAGAAAACTTGAGAGAAGTACGTAAAATGTAAGAAAAATTATATAAAAAAACAGCCCAGTATTGTATAAATATAATTAAGGTAAAAATTCCCCTAGACCAAAAAGAAATACTCTAAAACACATATTAAATTGCCTTTTATATTTTGCTTTTTAAACTAAAGACCCAAACAAAACTTTCTCGCTGTTATCAAACTTTTCGACCATACACAGAGGAATGAATATATTCAAGCCTCGGTCTCGCATTCGAAATTCGAATATTTATAATTTCAAACGATCCCATCTCTTCGAGTACGGCAGGCACACGGACAGTGTACGTGAGATCAATAGGAATTTTCGTAGTGGATTCGAAGTGGAATGGGAATGGGCTCGCATTCGAAGAGAGGGAGCGTGACTATTCGAACATGCTCTCTTTCGAACTCACACATACGCTCGCTCGTATCTGCGGCTACAAATTTCTGCCTCCGCAAAGGTAACAACGGCAGAGCTCCAGCAATGCGTGCGAGCGGGATAGCAAGCGACCGCAATCAATGTTGCCTGACTGCTCTAACACGCATGGCCCGCTCGAATATATTTTTTTAACGCGAGTGTTTAATGAATGCACTTGGATGAATGTGTGTTTGCCACTGCCATGGCATGGCTGTATCTGTGTGTGTGTGTGTGAGTGTATTTGTATCTGTGACTCTACTTGCTCGTACTCGCAGCTACAATTGGCGGCGCTGGCGCTGCGCGTAGCATGAGTTTTTTATTGATGCTCAGATATTTGAATTATGCCCGAGCAGTCAAAGTGAGACATTGGCGCTTCGAGCACGTATTCGCGGATACATTCACCGAAACCGAAACTTGGCCCTTGCTAAACAATCCGTCAATCCGTCATAGCAGTCGCTCGCTCCGCGTATGGCACGGCTGCCTCTCTGCCTCACATACAACACACAAGATACAAAACGCGCATCCGTTGGATACAACAACAACATCAACTGCCGCAGATACATTGCAGCGCTGACTTTGAACGATAATAACGAAAGATGGATGGGCAGCAAAGTGTTTTCAGTGCCAGTGTTTTCATCGATGACGTTTAAAATACATTCGCGCTGATGGATACCATAAATTCGGCGTGAAGTACTTGCAGATACATCGCGAATTGGCGTATCTTAATGAGACCGCAGTCCAACTGCCAAACCAGAACTGTGACAAATCGACTGTCTGTCCGGTGCGTCTAATTACGGCGAAAATCCGCCAACAAGTCAAGTGCACAATAAACAGAAAAGTGCAGGTAAAGCTAGAACCCGTTAAACACCAGAATGCTAACGGATTAACTTGAAGATATGCGGGCTGGGACGGCACTCGCAATTAGCTGAAGGCCTTCGCCAAGTGATCAACAAATTGTTTCCGCATTTAAGGACGGTTAATAACGAATATCGAAAACAACATTTTCAATTTGTGAAGTGCGCTGAATGAAAACTGATTCCACTTGTTAAACCTTAAATGAGAAAGGCCGTCGGCTAAAATTTGTGTTTAAGTGAATGCGATTTGCGAGATTCAAATTCAACAACTATTACTAAGCAGAGGTAAAATACACACAAATAAGTTTGTTTATTAGTTTTGCCACTTTTATAATCAATTTCATCAATATTATTTTTGAGTGTTATATTGTTTACGTATTTGTTTTTAATTCACAACTCAACAAACAGATCAGAAAAATGAGAATAGTGCGATCGGTTAGAGTTAATTTGTAAATATTAGGCAGGGTATACCCGACTACGAGACTCTCTGTACCCAATTCTTAAATTCCCAAACATATGCATCAAGTAGTTCAGCGGCATTGCAAGCAAGCAGAGCACTTTAAGGGACGTACGCTGCCGATTCCCCACATCATATCGACTCCGGCTATTGATACTGATAAAGAATATACATGTATACTTTAAGGGGACGGAGATGTTCCTCCTCCTTTTATCAATTTTATGGGTACAGGGTGTACAAATGTAAACTTATATCCACTAAAGGATGATTCTCTTTTGGGTGAATTTGCGAAATAATCAGGCATTAACTTATCTAATTTTGAATTCATTCATTTGATCAAAAGGTGAATTTAATAACGATTTGATTATATGCAAGAAAATAAATGATTTGAATTAAAAATTCATTTTTTTCTAAACAATCCGAATTGGCTAAATTTTATTGAGATATCTGTGAAACCAAAAACAGTTAAGTTAACCGATAGCTTCTACGACAGTTAATAGTATAGTAATCTTATGTTGATAAATAAATGTTTAAGACTGTTTAAAGTACTACAAAATATTTAATTGTTCTAAATGTTTAAAAAGCATAAAAGCTTTCTATGCAATTCCTGACTTTTCAACTGATAGTTGCTACGTCAGTTATATATATAGATTGGTTGGTTTTGCCACATGTTCTGCCTGCAAGAAAAACCTTTAAACCTTTTAAAAATCTAAGGAAACAGAAACAGACCAACGTACCAGGCTATATCGACTCAGCTCGTCGATCTGATTAAAAATATCTATACACTGTATAGGGAAGGAAACTACTCTGTATATAGTTACACAATCCGTGACAGAATTATAGTACCCAAATTATTAAACAACTTGAGCGTCTTAAGCGTTAGACAAAAAAATATTTGACTAAATTAATATTTACACAGTCTCTAAACTTAATTGAAATGTTTGTTTTAATTAACAATTAAATTAAATATAGATCAGGAAACCTTATAAGCTTATTATGCATACGGGTATATTCCTAGCTACTACAGCCTTTAGCTAAGATGTGAAAACATCTATTCCTTAGCTCTGAACTTCCCTCTGGAATATCTCGCTGATCTCCTCCGTTATTGATTCGGTTACTTAAACAATGTGTTTTTCAAATAACTGTTAAGTGAAAAGAGAGAATGTTCCAAAACGCAATTATAAATTAGTATAGTCTGACTAAGGCAGTCGTTTATTTAGGAGAACCCAGCACCTCTCCGTATTTTGTAACTAATTATTCCAACAGCTTAAACTCGTGAAATAGTCGTTCTTTTATGAACTGCCCCGAAATAATCAAATCTTTAAATCGAATTGATATATTAAAGGGCTTCAGTTCCAACCTTCAATTATATTACGCTGCCCAAGAACGAGTATACTGAACTTCTCTGTTTTAGGGCTCTTCAATTTGCCTTTGTTGTGTTCCATTTTTGTTTCGGGTTGCGTGCGCGATATCAACGCAAAGAATTTTCACTTCATTAAAACGAATGCAGCCGTTTTTGAAATAATTAAGAGCCACAAAGGCGAAATGTCACAGCGAATGAAAAATGCCTAACAAGCAGCCACAAGAATCTACCTACTATACATAGATGTAGTGTGTATATGGCATAAGACCGTAGATGTATGTATGTATATAGTTTGGAAAACCACGGCCCTGTACATAGGAATTGCGTGCCCTATCGTTGCCCCTGGTCGACACCGTCACATGGAAGGGAAGTCATGCTGACCAGCTCTGTGGGCGCACCGAAACTGAATTTATATTCAAATGTGACTTTGAGCTGCGCCCAAAACTTCTTGACAGGCGCAAAGACGCACTGATATGGAACACAAACAGAGCTCGGATGGACTACCGGAGGGTCCACCGGGCAGCTACGGGCGCCTATGGTGCGCCGAGGGCAATTTCGCTGCATGTGCACCACTTGGATGGGCACTGGCCCCGTAGTCCCATCGTCCCGTAGTCCCTGCTCTGGCACACATGGTACTCAGATAGTGAGAGTGGGTACATAGAAATGCCACTTGATGTAGGTCACTTTCATTGGCATGCTCTCTCGGAGGGTGGTCAGACAGACGCCGAGCCAGATCAAAGGGTCTCCCAATGGGCTGTTGCATAATGTGGACACAACAGGCTGCTGCCCGGCGAGTTAATTGGCCTCTAGTTGAGCACAAACATCGTCGTCGTCCGAGCCGCCAGTCCCAGTCTGAGCCGGTCTGGATTCCTGCTTTTAAGATTCGCTGCATTCCATTATTTGGCTTGTCAGCGCTTGAATTTATGCCACCATCATTCTCATTTGGCCTGCGCCTGGAGCACACATTCATCACGGCATATGCAAGGACGGCAGCGGGCTGAAATGTCCTGATGATATTTCAGCTTTACTTATTTATATTTATAAATCAAAATAAGTACATACCAAAAAAATGAATGAAACACGCAAACTTTTGCCGCGACAACAGCCATAACAACAACAACTACAATAACTGCATTGTTGTTGTGGTTCTTGTTCTTGTTCTTGTTGTTGTTGGGGAGTCGTTGATCTATTGGGGCAAACTCAGCCAATTGCTTAAGTTGAATTCGGATGTGTAGGTACAATAAGTGCCGGGACACATTTATTTTCCCGACTTCCGCGAGAGGAAAGGAGCAGGCAACTTTTCATCCTGTGCCGCGTTCCTTGAAAACTCCAGTTTTTTTTTTTGCATATTCAAATGGTTTTGAAACCATGAAACCATTTCAACATAATATATATTGAAACACATCTCTAAAATATCCAACAAATCATCAGTCGAATGTGGAAATAGCAATATTTTCATTAGAGTTTAGTATGAGAATGGAATTATATATATGGAATATACTTTAGATATTTTCTAGTGCTGCACGCCAAAGCTTAATAGTTAAGGCACTAGTCACTATAATTATACAAAATGTAAGAAAAGAGATTAATGATAATAGTATACATAGTATTGCCTATGGAAAATACAATCAGTTAGAGCGAGATGACAATAAAGTCAAGCTTTGAGCTTTCAGCATGCCTCGATTTATGCACTTAGCGCCGTTAATACTGCTTGAAGCTTTCATGTGCTTTAAGCGGTGAGCTTTCAGTATAATTAAACTTTGTGCACTTTATTAAATATCGCCTTAAGCCTTTCGTATTGACAGCAATGTCTTATTCTAATCAACCTATAAGCGTTGAGAATAATCAATATTATGCACTTAAGTTCGCCCTTTACAGATCCTCGTATAAAAAGTGTTTAAATAATTATATAATTTACAAGAGTAAATAACATTGAGCAGTAATTTTAAGGGAAATTAGCTACCAATCTTGACACGCTCCCTTCACTTTTATTTACAACAATTACTGGTAGATTTTCATACCCTTGTGGCCTAATTAGTCCTTACAGTAGCCAACCAAAACACGTTGCACAATTGAGCTGGCCTTGGCCCTTGGTAAATGTCATTATTTTTGAAAGATACAACTATTGCATAACAGACCATAAATTATGTGTAAAAACAGATAGTAAGGACACAAAAGGCAAACCGCAAAATTCGAATTCGAGACTACGAGTATTTTAAGTACGTGTCAAAAGGTCAACAATGGCCGCTGGCAGTGAGGATCGAGATCGGGATGGGCAACGGGGCTCTGCTTTGACAATGGCGCAATACTCGAAAACTAAATCAAAAACTCATAAAAATTATGAGAGCCTCGACCGCAGCAAACCACAGACGAGGGTTGAGGCGAGAAACTGTAACAATAACAATAACAATAACATATGTATGTTCGTGTGAGCGAGAGAGACAAAGAATGAATGAAAAAAACAAACCAAATAATAATATTTATGACTACTTTTATGAGGTGCTTACAAATTTTTATGAGTTTTTAATGGGCCCACTTGCATTCGTGTGCGTTTGTCGTTCCTTTTGTAAAACACACATACAGAGAGTGAGAGCAAAAGAGAGGGAGCCTGCGTAAGAGAAAGAGACAGCGAGAGTGCCCGAGACATGCCAATGTGTGTGACTGCGCGTGCGCAAATACCTTTAGAATTGTACGAGCGCGACCTCGTCTGTGGGTCCCTGCTCGGGCGCTGGCCTGTGGCAGTTTTTAGATGCGGCATGTTTACATATACACGAGCTACGCCCATGTTGACAACAAATATTAAAAATTATGATTTATGGCCTGGCCTGGTACCCGGCACCCGTCACCCGGCACCCGGCACCCGGCACCCGGCACCCGGCACCCGGCACCCGGCTAGGAACAACAAACAAGGCGCGGGTTTGAAATCTGTAATGGTGACGACGATGGGCGACGACAACGGGCGACATTTGTAAAAGAAATAACAGCTTTGGGTTTTGTTCATTTCATAATTAAGAGATATTTGGTAGATGATTATGAAGTCGCCGCCTCCAAAGTGCTTAGAAATGGATGACTGCCTTTTAGATTTGTTTTTGCTTAGAGAGTTGCGTGTAATTAGTGGAAGATTTGGGATTTGACAGCCTTGGCTTATGCGTCGTAGCTTTCTGATAAATTGGCAACAGAGATTGTAAGCTATACAAAGAATCGACGCATCCTTACGGAACCCGTTGCGCACTTTCTCTCGTTCAATGTGGCATACCGATTATGCAAAAGTTAATCATCTTAATTATAATCAACCGCACTCATGAGGTCGCTTCCTAAAACGTCTGTCAATGTCTTGGAGTTTTCATGAAAAGTTCACAAAAAATATATAAAGAAACCCTTTTCAGCTGTCGCATTGGGCACAATTGATTTATGATGACATGGGCGGGGGGATGGGGAACCTTCAGAGCTGCGCATGTGCAACTCAATTGCTGTTTATTTACTCGTACCTACTGCTATATATCACATTTACCTGTGCCGATGTCGGACCAACATTCGAAAGGGAAATTCGTTCTGCGGTTTAAGTATTCGACAAAAATTTCACTCCCGTTCGAAGGCATATTAAGACTGTTTATACAAAGAGGCCCGGGGCGGAGAATAAATATAAAGAAAAGAGAAAAAGAAAATGCCCAACCGCCGCGCAGTCGCCGAGACAAAGGAAACTCGCTCGGTTTGTCCCGGCTTGTTCGCTCCCTCGTCTCAAAAGTGTCGCTGCCCAAAGAATTGCCATAATTTATGGCTTTCTTATGAGGCGACAATCAGCCGAGCGACCGATGTACGAAGAGCAGCGCCAATCTATTCCATACTTGCTTATATACCATACGAGCATATGATATTTTGGTAAGCGAGGAGAGAACCCGCAAATTCGGTTTGCGTTTTCATTATTCATGGATTTAATTAACACCAATTGAACCGCTTGTCGCTCGACTCTTTGGAAAACAATTTTCAAGCTCGAATAATTTATTACTTATTTTTTTCTAAATTATTAATTTGCCGTTAAGTGATCGAAAAGCAAACAGCAGCAGGCGCCGCCAGTTGGGTCAATATGCATCAAATTAATTGTAGACTAAAGAGGCAATCATCCAACTTCTAGATACTCCTCTCCCAAATTGATGGCTTGAGAAACGAATATAAGACTTACAGCTTTCAGAAGCTTCAAGATATAACACGATTTCAATTCTTAACCATGTATAGAGTTTAATAAGCATGGATCTACATATTTACAGAGCTGATAGATGTTAACCAAAGACTAACTTAACATGACTGTGGAAGGAACAAAAAAAGAAAATAAATAGATTAATAAATAATTTAAAACAAAAATAGTAGAGGATTGCTAGAGGATTCTCCCACTGGGAGGTCCCTTTGGTAGATGCGCTTCAGTCTTCTGTTTCGGGGTCCTCTGTTCAGTCTACTGGCTAAGAGGTTAGGATGGTTTACTACTTCTTCAATTCCAATTAATGTAAGATATTTAATTGGGGTTTGCCTGTTGTGAAATACCTTGAGAATGCGCCACTTATAATCTAAAATATTGCACTTCGGAATACTGATTATCTCCTTTTTGATACAAAGTATCATAGTTTCAACCAATTTGCTACCTCATTTGATCTTTAACCCTTTTCTTTACACAAGGTTTCACCAATATCTACAGGTCATAAGGTCAAAGTTGTTGCTGATTATCTAACCGTATAATTTGGATAATCAAACTGTTTGTATGTCGCTTTGCTAACAGCTTGTATACGAGTATACTCGTATATTGCCAATGGGCTAGTTCCAAATCGAAGCTTTAGCAAAACACCGTTACAATTGCTTTAAAACCCATAATCGACAATACCCAGGGCCGAATGCGAATTTACAACGTTTTCAGGAACGCTGCTCATCAAATAAATCTCTGTCCAGCGCCGAGCATTGCCCCATTCTACGGCAACCACCTCGTGGCCGAGTCTTCTGGCCAGTTTCTTCACTTTAATCTGAGAACTGGCCGTGCCGGGCCGGGCCAGGCCAGGCCAGGGCCACAGTCAAACTGAGGCCCGTACGCCGATTTAATTTAAAGCTTCAACGTCTTTCATTTGGACAACATGCTAAAGGGTTAAATTGCCCACTGAATCAAAATTATTGGTTTCATACGAAGCACCGAAGAAGAGAGCAAAATATTTGTTGTACTCGTATCGGGCGAGTTGTGGGCTGGGGGAATGTTGTGCGGGGGGGACACTGTTGCAGAGGTCGTTGCATTGTTTTTGGGCAATGCTTTTTCGGTTTTGCGGTATTGGCCATATTCATGTGCTCTGTGCATTGGCATTGGCTTCCCCACAGCCTGCTGGCCGGGTCCAACGATTTCGCCTGCTCTTTTGCCATTGCGTTTTACACTTTTCGGCTTTGGGGCTATTTTGGCGCAGTCGTTGCCAGTTTCTCCCCGTTTCGATTTCGGGGCCATACAAGCGTACAATCGTGCTGCTTTTGCTGCTATCTCCGCTGCAGCAAGTCAAAATACAAGTTTTCCTCCATTCAGCAAACACTCGGCCAGCCTGCCTGACCAGCTCGCAGTATCAGAGATGGTGTCCGACTCCGAGCGGGTCTTTGTTTGTGCCCAGGCCCGGACAAGTGTCCAGGCAACGAGAGTGGGCGGGCCAGGCATTCCAGCCTGTGCCGTGCCACACCAAAATTACATGCACGTAATGCCAATGCTTAGGCATATCCGCGCCTGCCCATCAGCTCAAGTGAAATCCAAACAGTTTCGTCTTCCTTCCCTACGGCCCCTTGTCCCGGAAACAGGCAGCACCCAGTAATATGGCTGGGGAAATTGCCTTCTTAGTTGGCTCAAAAATAATTGTAATAATGATGCTCAGTAGGAAAAGAAACTCCATTGAAATTATTGGCCAAAAACCGTTTGGGGAACAAGCCAGAGGACAAGCAAAGTGTGAACTAGAATATATCATGAACCTTAAGTTTGTTTCCAAATATGTTCAAAAATTATTGAAAACTACATTTTTTATACTTACTTTTATGATCGTATTAAGTAATTTCAATTTAAAATCTTCCTCCCAGATCTGTCAGACTATGAAATTTCTTATTTGTAGATGTAAGTATTGAAAGCAGTGAAAATAATTTATCTATATTTTTGTAGCCTTTTTCCATACAATAAATTACAATGGGCCCACCCAGCGGAACTAATTTTGACCTCAAAAAGTTTAAAATTCTCTTAAAATTTAATGATTACGCTGACTAGAAATCATTCATAAAAACAAGTAAGAATGCTATAGTCGAGTATACCCGGCTACAAAATTCCCTGTACCCAGGTCAACAATTTCCGATCGCATCTTCGTAAACTTGCGCATACACAAGGACGCACACACACGAGCGACAGCGCAAGCGAGGCATTTTTAGTTGTGGCTGCGCTTCTTCTTCGTGAATAACTTCCGTGTTTATTATCCGATCGACTTGAAATTTGGACAGTAGATTAAAAGGGACTGAATTATTGTACATGCCAAATCTTTAAGCTATATCTTGAAAGTTGTTACTGTTAAACGGTTTTTATCGATTTGCTGGGGAACGGCTGGAGATATCTTAAATATGAAACCAAAATGATCTGCGTATGGTATACAGGAACCGACATTCCAAATTTGGTGTCTCAAGCTCTTATAGTTGCTGAGATCGACGCGTTCATACGGACAGACAGACGGACATGGCCAAATCGAAATCTCTTTTGATACTGATCAAGAATATATATACTTTATAGGGTCGGAGATGTCTCCTTCTGCCTGTTACATACATTTGCCCCCATTTACCCATTTGATGGGTACAGGGAGTAAAGACTGTGGTGCATTAAGTCACTAGATTGGATCAGCTGTATATATTATTAGTCAGCAAAGTGAGCTTTTCAATAAATTGTTCAGAACAGACTAATCAGTCAGCGATTAGTTCTGCTGAATGAGTTCAATGATTTCGCACAGCTGAATATGCAAATTCATCTAGAGAATACTATTTTTCAATCAATTATTTATATTGACTCTTGTTATTATTTGCTGGCATTAGTATTTGTTATAATATTATACCTTTAGGTTCATATATGTGCTTAATCTTATTTGTTTTGTGAAAATCGATAGCTCGCTTTATAATTCACAATAGATTAATATCTGGTGCCCCAAGAAATGTTTGATACACTCCTTATTTACATAGGCGTAGTATGTATGCCTTTCTTGAATTACGCATAATATAAGTTAATTCCTATCCCAGAAAGTATTAGTGAGACCTACCTGAACATACAGAAGCTGGCTGGGCAGAAGTAAGCTCCAGACATGATCGGGGTATGGGATCTGCACTGGGCGGGGATTAGTGGACTACACCTAGAGCCTAATTGCAATCTGCGGTGCACATCTTGCAACCAGCTGGCTCTGAGTTCGAACTGCAACTGATGCTCCAACCGCTTGGCTCCGTTTCATTTCAGATACAGATCTTAGCGTAGCGGCTTCAAAATGGATCCCGACTGCTTTGCCATGTCCTCGTACCAGTTTGTCAACTCGCTGGCCTCCTGCTACCCACAGCAGATGAATCCGCAGCAGAGTCATCCGGGCGCCAATGCCAGCACTGGGAACAGCAATGGGGGCGCGGGCGGTGCGAATGGCGGGCAGGGCAGCTCTGGAGCGGCGACGCCGGGCAGCAACGACTACTTTCCAGCGGCGGCTGCGTACACGCCCAACTTGTATCCGAACACTCCGCAGGCACACTACGCCAACCAGGCGGCATACGGACTGGGCGGCGGCGGCGGCGGTGGCGGCGGGGCGCCCGTCGTTGGACAGGCGAATGCTGACATGGTGGACTACACACAGCTGCAGCCGCAGCGGCTGTTGTTGCAGCAACAACAACAGCAACAGCAGCACGCACATGCGACGGCAGCCGTGGTGGCGCAGCAGCAGCAGCAGCAGCAACAGTTGCCGCAACAGCAGCAACAACACCCGCAACAACAACAGCAACAACAGGCGAGCATCAGCTGTAAATACGCCAACGATCCGTCGACGCCCAGTGGCAACAACAACAACAACAACAGCGCCAACAGCAACAACAACAATCAATCGCTGGCCAGTCCGCAGGATCTCTCCACGCGCGACATCTCCCCAAAACTGTCGCCCAGCTCAGTAGTGGAGAGCGTTGCGCGCTCTCTCAACAAAGGCGTTCTCGGCGGCAGCCTCGCCGCCGCCGCCGCTGCCGTCAGTCTCAACAACAACCTCAGCGGTGGCGGAGGTGGCGGCGGTGGCGGCAGTGGCGGCGGTGCTGGACCCGGCAACGTGAATGTGCCCATGCACAGTCCGGGTGGCGGCGACTCCGACTCGGAGAGCGACAGCGGCAACGAGGCGGGCAGCAGTCAGAACAGCGGCAACGGAAAGAAAAATCCGCCACAGATCTATCCATGGATGAAGCGAGTACACCTCGGACAGAGTAAGTAACATCAATGATTAATATGAATAACAACTATACATATCTATTGTATCTTATATTACTTTAAAATCTAGATATCTTAAGATTCTTAGCAGAGTTCCAATTATAACAACATTTTCAAGTATTAACAACATAAGGAAAAGTAGGTATAGATATCTGAAACTGTTTGTTTCTCATTAAATATCGACTTCATTTCAACGTATGTAGATGGTCACACTGAATCTACGGTATAAGGTCCGTGTTTATACCCTTTCTGTTGTTTAAATTATAATCCGTTGATTCGAACAATTTTGTAGAATTTTTAAAGTCTAGTGTTTTTCAAGTAGAACTTTTGTCACTAAAATTTAATAACGACACTTTCCCTACAATGAGGAAAATTTGTGATTTCGAATATTGAACATAAATAAAAATATTGGAAAGCTATAGAATAAAATTCACTTGAAGTCAGGAACAGTATGTTAAGTAGAAGTCAATTTTCCTATACAAAGGATAAGTATATTTTGAAATGACCGTTGAAATGCACTTGAAGATTTCCCTAAGTGACTTTTAAATGGAAGCCAATTGAATATTAAAATAAAACAGCTGTTGGATCAATGATTCATTCAATAGGTGTATCGGAACAATTACGAGTACTTGCTTTCAAGGCACTTTCCGCACTCATTCGCAATCAGATGCGTGTTGTAAGCGAGTCAGATGCGTGGGGAAGGGGATCCAGAGTCTCCAGCACCAAATTGTCTGGCAAGCTGAGCGCGCGGGGCAACTTGTCAAAATACATAAACAATAACAAAATTTCCCTCACACTTACACTTTCCCATTTTTCTTGCGGCGCTGCGTGAAAACTCGACCGCGAAAATCGCAGCGCGTGAAATTGTAAACAAACGTGTGCCGCTCCCCCAGCTCCGCATCCGCAGCCCGCAACCCGTACCCCATACCCCATACCCGCATCCCCGGACACCGGCAACCTGCAACCGGCACCCGCGGCTAATGCCGACAGACTCCCACAATAACTCATAACACCGAATACCGAGTACCGAGTACCTAATACCTAATACCAAATACAGATACAAAGATACTGTTGCGTTGGACTTGATATGAATCTAGCACCTCTCGCTCCGTTTATATTTAAATTCTCCAAATTTCATGAAAAATTGTTGTGCCTAATGCGGTCTGGTGCTAGATTCTATAGATTCGACGCTGCGTCGTTGCCAGAGTCCGGAAAATTGTGAACGAAAAATTGTTGAGCGATTTTTCTTCATGTCAATGGCGCGCACACAGATTTTTCTTTAGCACCCCGATGCCCTAGCGTCCCCCACTCAGCCAGCCTGTCCCAGCAGCTTCTCTGACCCATTGACAGAGAATCTCACGACGTAGTCATCGTCGGTCCCAGGCATAATCAAATTATTGACTGCCGCTGAGATTTTTCATTGTCGACGTGGCAGATATCAGGTGCACAAGTCGGCTGGGATTTCCAATTTGAAATCACTCCCAGTCGAATCGAGCCGTGGGATTTGGCATTTTGCGGGTCTTCTGCTTTTTGTAAAAATAATTAACAATTTTTATAATTTTTATTAATTTCTATTGAACGCCTGCCATCGATCAAACGCCCGCCTGAGCTCATTAGCATGCGCAGTTCATAGCTGATTGCAACCAGTTGGCAGGCCTGGCTAATTGCAACCAGTTGGCATGTCTTCGCATCAGTAGTCCAAAAATAGCACAATAAATATCCCAATCAGTTGAAAATACAACTATTGGGCAGGCCTAGCTAAGTGCAGCTAGTTGGCATGCCTTGCCAATTTACGTTTCCTAACTTAATAGGTTTCTCAGTCAGTTGAAAAGACAATAAGTTGGCATGCCTGGCTATTTGTAAGTAGTTGGCATATCCTTGAATCAGCATCAAATATATTAAATATAGAGACTCGTTGTAGTTTCTTCATTATTCACAAGTATATAATCTTTAGCCTAATATAAATCCCAATCAGCTTAAATAATAACCTTGATAACCCGTTAAACACACAACTAGTTGGCATGCCTTCCAAATTGCAACTAGTTGGCATGGCTGGCCAGACTCTCCCTCAGTTCAGCATCCAATACACTCGTATTAAACTCTAGTATTATCGTAAGTCCGTCATTACTCATAAATATTTAATCCTAAGCCCAGCCTTAATAACTTTATATAATTCTCGAACCGTTTGTAACACAAAGCGGCGTCGATAATTGCTAGCTACCAGATGGAAATTACAGTTTCAGTGCACAAAGCACTTGACAACCCAAAATCACAACATGTCAGCCAATTAAAGACTCGTTGAAAGCGCCATGAACTGCATTTGCATTCATGAATAATCATGAAACAAAACAGTACAACAACAACAAGAACGACAATAGTAGCAACAACATCCATAGTAGATACATATTGATTAAGAGGGGAAACGCTTTCGCGATTTGCTATTTGTACAAAACTCGTTTCATGCCGTCCAAGTCCAATCAATGGGGCATATTGTTATTATTTATGTATCTGTAACTCATGGCAGCCAAAGTAGCAACAAACACAACAGCAGCAGCAATAACAACTCATAGCCTTAGCCAAGTAAATTGAAGAACAAGTGGAAGAAATAATTACAGCGAAAAGAGTGAAGTTCAGAAAATTGCCAAGATGCGTACCACTCGTATCTTGTAATTGAAGAACATGAATGAGCCAAACGAAGACACTCAGACGGCCATTTTTAGATGCATTCGCGACTCGCAAGATACATTTGCATATACCGCAGATCGTACACAGATCTTAAGTATATACGAGAGTGAGCATGAGCAGAGGAGCATGGACTATGCATATCTAATGCATGTATCTGTTTTTATGCATCGATGAGATTTAATTACATTCTATATTTTGTGGAGGGCAATGTGAAGCGCAGTCAGCTATGTACTCGTATGAGTACTCGTTTAAGTATTCGTGAATGGCCACCTTGCCACGTTCGCAATTAGTTGCCACCCCTCTGAAGCAGGTATAACCAATGTTTACGCGTGAAATGGAGGGCGATTAAGTTTCTGGTGTGACCAGTTCCACTAAAGATTATACGGTAGCTAGGCAACAACTCAATGATCGGATGACACAGGAAACTTAGTACGGGTGTGAATGAAATAAATGTTGATATTTGTTTTAATTCTACGAGAAACTCCAAAATATATAAGAAGTTCTTTATACATTTATTGAAATTAATATTAGGACACACAAAATTACATAATTCATTTAGGTGTGAATAAATACATGAAAATTTATCATGCTAAGTTTTCTGAATGCGCAAAAGTAGATAAACTAGATAAAATCATTTAAATTCTTTTAATTTATAGCATAAAATACTAGTAGAAGTTAGGCACGCTTTTATCATTTTCCAGCTAAAACTAATCTTTATTTATGATTTATATAATTTCCGTGTATCACTTAAATTTAAAAAAAAAAATAATAATAATAATATAACAAACAACGAAAGAGTTATGTATTAAAATAAATTTTTGCTGATGTTTTCACTGACTACGTTTAAAATCTAAAATTGTAATTTATGAATTAAATGGAGCTGTGAAAAATACTACTTGTTCTCTTAATCGGTCTGTGTTTCTTAAGTGAATCATTTTTCTTAAAGTCAATAACCTTTTGCGCATATTCAAGTTTGGTCCAATTAAACACTTTTTTCTGCACTTTCTTATCGGCTGGCACTCATTCGTGTACAACTTAATTTTCGACAGCAAATGTCTTCATTAAATGCCAATGCGGTGGGTCGCATTGCAATTTGAGTAGGCGCATTGAAGCCACTAACCCACCCAGTCCAACCACAACCAACAAAAAACGCTCGCATTTGAGAAATGTTATTAAAATTGCCCCAGGTGCCAAGCAGCTCAAATACTAATAATAAACAGCGGTCCGGAGGGGGCAGGCGGGGGCTTGCACTTGGCTGCAACTGCATGTTGCCGAGGCAAGAACAGGCGCTGATTAAAATCCAACAACAACAAGAACAGCAGCACGACAATTACAACAACAGCATGTTAACAATTATGCAAATTTGAGTGCATGTTGCTGCGACGAAGGAAGGTGCAAGTGGATAACAGCAACAACACCAACAACAGTAACAATAACTACAACGTTGATTGCATATAATCACGTCAAGTTTTTTATTTTTATTTCTGTAACCATATTAAAATAAACTTAAACGCCATCTTCGAGACGCGCCTCAATTAGTCGTTGCACGAGAGATCGTCAGGCGAGAACCAGGGAGTTCTGCGAAACACCTTCTCAGCTGCCTCCATCTTCGACTCTTAGCTGGAGTTACAGCCAGAGCCGGAGCTGGGCCAGAGCATTTGCATATAGCATCTAGTTATTATATGGGTTGGCTTAAATGAGCTCATGGTGAAGCCGCACGCCAACAGAAGCTGCAGATTGGGCTGCAGATACACCCACAGCCACAAAACAAATAAAGATACAGCTACAGCTACAGCTACAGATATATAGTACACGAGTACATTTAAATATCGCATGCAATCTTGTGAAGTTGACTGCATTTTTTCTAATTGACAAGACCAAAACTGGCGACGTTCCAAGCAATTTCGTAGCAGATGATCAAAGGTCTATGCGCTTCATCGTCCGCCCACAAATTGAAAGCTAAACGCATCTATGAGATATGTATCTGCAGACTGCAAACTTACGAAATGTCAAATGCTTATTAGATGCAACAGGCCGCTCCCCGCTCCCCTGGCCTGCCCCTGCCCCTGCCCCTTGCCCAATTCCTTCCACTGTCACATACCCAGACCCCAGCCCCATACAAACAACAAATTGTCAATTTAATAAATTTGTGAAGCGCTCCGCAGATGCAGGCGGCGAGGGGCAATCGACGTCGCCCGACTGCACCCTAATTAGTCGCATTTTATTTATAAAATTTAAATATACAAATTTAAACAATATTATATATATTTGGGCTAATCTAGCCCCGAGCACAGTGCATAATTGTAAAATTACACAACAAGATTTCAACTCTCAAACAATAATATGGGAAAGCATTGTAATAATTACGAAATATCGTATCTATAAATGAATATTCTTTGACGGCATTAAGGGAACTCGATTGTCTGAAAGAATGGTTTCCATTATCCAAGTCGGTTCTGTTTTAAAAGAATATTTGTTCAAAGTCGAGAACTTTTAAACAGCGAAGAGAAATTTTGCAATTAATATTTTATTTTTTCCCTAATTTCCCAAGTTCGAGAAGCGATTGATTTGAAAAGAAAGGCTTACTTTTATACAAGTAGAACTAAAACTGCCGAAAACATGCAGACAAAATCGGAAACAAATCACAACGAAAAGTACTCGAAATTAGGACTGGAAATACACCTGATAAGCTTCTTCAAGTTTCAGCTACTAACAATCACATCTGTTTGCCCAAAACGTTGTTTTTTAACAGGTTTTCTTCACGTTTTAAAATGAGTTTGTTAAACATGTCTGTTGTATGTGTATTGTAGAATACTCGTTTCTAAAAGCACAAAAACATTTTAGAATTTCAGTTACTATTTACGACATATAAAACCAAATTGCAATTGCCAGCTCAAAGGCCATTTCAAATTTCGTTTTACTTCTTTGTGCTATTCAACCCGAAGGCCACATTGAGATGCAGGATGCTATACTGCAAAATTAATAGTTCGCAAACGAGTTGAACGCCAGATATGTACAAGATATGATGGCAGCGATGGCTGCAAGACAACAACAACAACAACAACAATAATGCTTGGCCCCTTCTGGGTCTGCTCTGGGTCTGGGTCTTGGTCTGGGTTTGGGTTTAAGTTTGAGTCTGAGTGTTTGCTGCTGTTTCTACTCCTGTCTATCCCGTCCCTGCCTCGCTGCCCATCGCTACTCGTCTATGCGGCGGCTCCTGCTCTCGATCGTCTCCGGCTTGCATGCCCCATGCAGCAACACCCAAACCCCAGAGACCCAAGACCAGAGACCAGAGACCAGAGACCCGAGACCAGAGACCAGACACAACCAAGAAGCAGAACCCGCAGACCCAGTTGCATTCGCTGGTCAATTACATTTTCATTAACTTGGAACACGACTTTTCAAATAGCTACGTTTAATCATAATGATTGTTATTATTTTGGTGCTCCGGCCGGTGCCCGATCCAACTACAACTACTTTCTAAGTCCCCCGGACCCAATCATTTTTATAATACACGCCCTGGACGGTTAATGCAAAAACTCAGCGCAAGGTGCTGAAAACGCAGTAGAATATTAATCAATTTTCCTGGCCAAGGTGTTGCATGCCACGGTATCCGTTATTAGCGAATATTAAATTCTGGTATATAAGAATATTATAGTACTGTTCTTTGCCAGCGGACTGAACTCGCAACTGAAGCTGGCTGCATCATTAAAATGTCAAATCATTTCTAACAATGCGTAACACTTTTGGCAAGAGACAATAAGATACATTTACTCATATATGTAGATACATATACATATATAAAATATGCTTTTCAGTTTTTTCATGTCCCATCTGATTGTTCTTAATGAATTCTGGTCTCATTCATTCATGCGGCTCGCAGAGCATGAAGTAAATTGTGTCGGATGTGAAACTCATCACTTTGCTTGAATTAAAATTCATTTGCTGCGAGTGCAGTGTATTCAGGGTACTCCTGAGTTGAAAATATGTTGAAGATTTTTGCTTGGTTTTAATGTTGTTGTTTTTTTGATGCACAATAAATAAAAGACTTAACAAACGAGATAATTGCGATTAGCATCACATTTGGGGTATTCTTGCTTGAATAGATATGTTATCTCAGTTTCTGTGATACTAATGAAACAAAAGTGATTCTACTTATAAATTACACCACTGAATGTTTGAATAATTTCGAATTACCTTACTTCTGAGATGAGCTGTTGCATTGTTTGTTTATAGGTCAAACTAGAAGCAATATTCGATGCTATGAAAAAAATATCACTCATCATATTGCCCAAATCAACCAGGCAGCCACTGCACAGTAAGAGCCCCATTCTTGTACTCCTGCTGTACACTTTGTGAACTATTCTCAAATCGAAAGCTTTCTACAAAAAGATGAATGATTACTCGAAGCGCAGCAGAATTGTTTATAGAAGCCCAGCAACTGCGATGCTGATGATGATGCCTTCAAGTGGCTGGCCACATTTTGGCCAAAGTTAATAAAAGCGCATAAAAAGCGCGAGACACTAACAATGGACCCCAAAAGAAAGAAAGATAGCAATGAAGAAATAAAGAAACAAAGACAACAGAGCCAGCAACAACAATGGCGCCACTAATGACTGATGATGTGCCAGCGCTGATAGATGCAAATGCAGCGCATATGGAGATACAGATACAGATACAGATACAGAGGCTGTCTAAGATATAGATACTTATATGCCAGGTACAAGTGCAGATGCCCGCCTGCAGATACGAAAACGCTCGTACAAATACGCAAAAACCTATTTACTAGTCAATTATTTGATGATGTTCTAATCAACGGGTTGCCCGAACTCGAATTTTTGTTTATCTCGCTTTTGTTTAGAGAGCAAACAGTTCCAGCGGTGCAATGAAGTATGCTTATAACTATGTATCTTTTGGATAGTTCGATTGCAGCAGCTCGATCTAGTGCGGTGAAATTAAATTGCGAATAAAGCAAAGTAATTGCGATTTGAATGGTGAAAAAGTGCGAGCCATAAATTCAACTGAGTGTCACGCCAGCGCTGCATGAGAATTTATCAAATTCAGGCGCAAATTGGCGCACATCTACAAATTGGCATTGCCCGGTTGCTGGTTGTTGGTTGCTGGTTGCTGGCTGCCGACTACCGCGTCCCTGGCCTTTACCTCACCCCGCCTGATATCGCCGAGATACGCATAGAATATTAATCTCCTGGAGCATTAACTAAAACGAAATGACGCAATGAAGATAAACGCAACGCGCACAGTGGGGTATACGAGTTAGCAATGGAATAGAACAGATTTTTCTTGATTTGCAACAAGCAAGTTACATACATATATCTACAGCTGTAGCCAAACAATTGGCGGTAGCCAGAAGGCGGAAAGCATTTGCAATTATTATTCTTTTAAAGAAAACTATCTACAAATGCTTAACAAAGCAATTTATGCGAGACTTGACAGCAAACCAAAGAATTCTTATCAGAAAAACGTCAGAGTATTATCTCAAGCCTTTAACATAACAGATCATAATTAATATAACAGCCTATGTGTGAATTCTGTTCTGTTAATTTACATAGTCGTACTTTGCTTACATAAATAGGTTAGCAAAGTGAATAAATAAAACAAAACCCTGTTACTCAAAGTAATACATTAAATTGAGTGAATGATTTGGGCATAGATTGCATAAATATGTTAGCTTAATCCGGATATTCCGTCAATACTAGACTATATTCCTTAGATGTTAATCAGCAAGAACATTTCCTTTTAATTGTGCAAGACGAATAGTATTTTTACAAAAGAGTTTCATTATGTCGTTTCCCAAAACTAGTTTCTGGATAATTGTACAATTGTAACTACTACTGAGAAGCGTATCTCTACGATATAATGTGAAACTCACTTATATTTTCATACATACTTAAACCCATATGTTCCACTGTAAGGCAAGTCGCCTTTTTAAAAAAAGGGCGCAAAGAAGCTAAAAGGAAAACCCGAAAGCAGCAACAGGCGGCGACTCAGTGGAGCTCGCTGGGCGTCTCTCGTCTTAGCCAAGCCAAGTGAAGCAGGCTAAGCGAAAAGCATCACAAATCGCATACAATTCCAGATGAAATTGTGAATTATTAATGCAGGCGGCAAACTATTTGACTGAGTAGACAAACCCACGGCCCGTTCCCCTTTCCTCTGTGGAAGCCACAAGCCGCAGTACGTGAGCTGCCTTCACTCCTCTACACTCCCCAACAAGTCCGCTGTGCTCATTCTCGGTCTGCTTGTCCACCATTGAAAATTGAGTTACACGCGTGGCTACAAGTCGTCTATGTGTGTGCTTGTGTGTGTGCTGCCCCCGCGCAAGTATGGCCAAATGTATCTGGCAGATACTTTTGCAGGTATTTTGTATCTGGCTGTTGTACGTGCAGCACGGGCTTACATTTTGCAGATTAAAACTACACATAAGACACACACACACACACGCACACATGCACTTACAGAGCCGCTGCCACCTGAAGCCAATTCGATTTAAATGTCTGGCATTTCCACTTTGCTTTTCCTGGCCATATTTTCGTGCTGCCTTTGCTTGTTTTGCTTTTAACTCTATGAGGGGAATTAGCAATGGCTTGCATATGAAATGAAAGGATTGTTGTGCTTGTTGTTGCTGTTTATGGTGTGTTAAACGCGCCAGAGTTCAGGGGTCATAAGCTAACGCTGCAATGAAGACATGCAGCCACGAGGCCATTCCGTAAATAAAAACTAAGCCGCCAATTCAAAAAGAAAGAAAGAAACAACATGCATATACACGTAGGTGTATGTGTGTGTGTTCTGTGTGTGTGACTGTGCCTGTTCCTGTGCCTGGGCCTGGTCCTGTGTGTCTGGATCTGGGTCTGGCCTGAAATGACAGCGCCAATGCAATGGCAACAATTGCAATTTGTTCGCAACCTGCCCTTGGGGCAGAGAAGGCTGCAGTGGAGCAGCTCCAACTGGAGTCGAGCAGTTGAGAAGTACAGTGGGACGCATTTGACTTACTTTACTTTCAATTTTGCCCCTCTCGCATTCGTTGCACTTCGCGCTTCATTAAAAGGCGGGCGGATGCAACCAGCGGCAGCAGCAGCAGCAGCGGCTCCTCCCGCCGCTCCCAGGCCTCCTGGCCATCGCCTGCTGACGACAGCAAATTTGCAGCTCGACAACAAAACGAAGCGATGCGAGAAAAAAGTCGAAATTAAAAGATTTTTAAAGACACCTTTGTAGCAAGTTTAAAACTTGTTCCGTGCTTGACTTCACCATCTTCATCTTCATCATCGCAGTCCCAGTCCCAGCCCCAGTCTCAGCTTTTTGTTGTTATTTTGCCAAGTTTGGTTGTTGTGTTGTTTTGAAATTTTTTTCATTATTTTGTTGTATTTTTTTTTGTTGCTTGTAGCTGCTGCTGGCAGCCATGTTGAATACTTTTGTTTTTAAAAACGTCGCTGCAAAGTTTTTAAGTTAAATTTCAAGTTAATTTTGATTACGCTGGTTTTGGTCGAAAAACAATTCTGTATATGTTTCTGTAAATGTATCTGTATTTGTTTCTGCTTAAATGTCTACATTTAAATGCGAGTGGGTTAAGCACAGCACCCAGAAAAAACCGGTAGACAGTCAGTAGACTCCAACTTGAGGCAAGATTAACATACTAAACGCTTGACAAAGAACTGAAAAGAATTATATTTTGAAATGCAAATCAATCAACTTAAACCATAACACACATTTAAATTTTCTTGTATGTATTTAGTATATTTGTTTTAATCTCCAAAACGATGCAGGCGACCCATTACTCAGTTGTTTAAGGTGTGTTAGCCAAGGGGTTGCTCATCAGCAGAGTGGCGCAGTGGAAGCGTGCTGGGCCCATAACCCAGAGGTCCGAGGATCGAAACCTTGCTCTGCTATGTGGTTCGGGTGGATATCTGGAATATCTACTTTTTCTTTTTTGATTAGCTTAGACTCTATTTTTATAAAAACCAAACATTACTACACATGTAAAAAACAGGTTAGCTAATGGTAGAACACTCAAGGGCAACTTTTTTTGTTATCATCCAATAAATGTCGGAGGCAAAAGAAAATAATTTTTTATTTTATCAGCTCTTGACTCTATTTAAATGCCTTTTTTCTCTTATCCATTTAACAAAATGAAAGTTTTAATCAGCATCGCGATAGTAGCTTAAAAACTAATAAAATTAAGTTTAAATCTATAAAAAATTAATACAAAAATATAATACAAATCAGTTGCAAAACTAAAACAAACTGCAAGCATGTTTTTCAGTGTTACATAATCTTTGTCTTTTCAATTTCATAACGTTACTTGTAAAACCATTTGATCGAAAAAGCTATGACGCTTAAGTTAATAATACACCAACCATACTTGTCTTATGTGATTTTTAAATTATAAAATTTCCCATCAACTTTTACATTGGCATTGTTTCCTGGTAGATTTTTAGAGTAAATAGCGGTGTGTCAAAAGATGGTCAACTATCGCGATAGTGAGAAACCAATCGATAAATTGTTGTGCTGCTCTTCTAAGGTTTTAAACAAAAGTATTAATAAGCTCAAATTACGTTTAGCTTTCAACCAGAAATACGCCCATAGAATAACCAATATTTATAAACAATTTAAATGAGATTTCCTTCCATCATTTGTATGGCCTTTATGAACCCGACAATAGGCCATATTAGCCGCATTTAAACTGCTGCCATTACAATTTCCATTCACATTCCTAACTGTCAACTCAGCTTACTAGGCAAAAGAACGTAGATTGACTGTATTTGTTGTTGGGCTTGGCTAAGTGTAGTAGGCCAACGCTAGTTGGCTTTGAAGTCGTTTTGTATATTATGCAATATATTTTTATTGGCGTACGAGATAATTGCATTTAAATGCATCATAAAAATCATATAAGCTGGCAAATTAAAGTCCATCGTTCAAATGCAAATTGACCATCGCACAGAGTCAGAGCTGTGGTTGTGAAACTGTGTTTGATGGATCGCAATTGAATTGAGTGTCCGCAGAGCTGGAATTGAGGTGGATATCTGCCAGATATATAATTGAACCTAACGCCATTGCCACTGACTTTGAGGACGTTGAGTGGACAGTAGCTGGCAAAGGCCGGCAGATTTTGTGTGTGCATTAATAAAGAATTCATCACAATTACAACAATTGCCACAGGATGCAATTTACAAAGGAAATTATTAATGGAAAGTCAATGAATTCTTCTTTTTAAAATTCTGCTTCGTGCCCTTGATTGATTACACGCTGCCTGGCCGGCTTCTGGGCTGTCTGGTCAGCCTGGGCTTGGTTGGCTTCTTACTCGTTTATTTTTGTTTTTTTTTACTCCAGCGCCAGTCAAAGACCCCGCACTTAATCATGGACATGGCGAAAATAAGTCCAGAAGCCAGACGACGGCGGCGTTCATTCAACTGCAGACGACAGGACACTCATTAAAAATGGGTGCACAGGTACTCGACGGTGGGCCAGACGGCTGTTTACCCGCTCTTTACATGGCAGTGGCAACAGACACAACCAACGGGGGACGGGTATGGCGGCTGCAGACGGGGGGATCCGAAGAACAGGTTTTTTACTGGCGCGTCTGCTAATTTATGTGCGCATGCGCGCCGCTCGCTCCCTACTCGGGAGCCCCATAATTAACTGAGGTAGTCATTTTGAAATCGAACATGCACACTCGCACACACACACACACACACACACTGAGAGAAAGAGAGAGAGACAGACACACACTGACAGCATCAGCAAAACAACAGAAACAATCAGCGAACGCGCTTCTGAGAGGTCCTCTCCTTAAATCAAAGATAAACGATAATTATCTGCGCGAAAATGCGCGCATAAATAATTTGCAAGAAGCCACATTAAAATTGTATCTAAAAGATACGCATCGCTTGATAACCGCCGCTACATCAAGCTGGCCATGTCCAACACAGCCAGAGTTGGGTCCGTTCTGGCCGGACTCTGCTCCGGGTTCGGTCATTCAGGCCGTAAGAATAACGAGTACAAGAGTTAAACAAACTTTCTGTGGCATTCGTCTGTTTGGCAGTGCGAGCCTGCGACGCGCCATTAAAAATTAAAAGCTCATTAATTACGCAGATAATTCATTTATTATATTTTCAACACAATGCCAACAGAGCCTTCTCTGGCCATAATTTGTTACCCAGCTCATTATGCGACTTGGGATTGGGCCCAGGATGTTGAGTCGAGTTGGCAACTGTTTCGAATCGAAAACAATTATTGCTGCCTCCAAGTTCGGCTCGTTTAGGGTGGTTTCACTCGGGTTTGGTTACGGGCCCGGCCCAAGAAGGTGTGAGCGGCCCAGGCCACGTGTCCCTCTGGGGGCTGTTCTCTGCTTAATCCCCCAAAAAGCACTTAAGTTTCAAGTGGCAAATCCACCTGTTGATTTAAACTGGGGAAATTGACTTTTAATTGTTGAAATTGGGGCCATCAGCGGAAAGTGGAAAATGGTGGGTTGGAATAAATGAAATACCTATAATTTATTACAAAATGCTGATTATGAGATTAACAATTAATTAGTAGACTTGATAGCTATATAAAAGTATTCGCTGATATCAGAAATGTATGCTCCGTGATCTAGATTGTTGATAATGAAATAATACTTTTTATTATTTATTTTCTTCAAAATTTCATTAGAATTTACTTGCTTATATCAGAAATATAGGATCTATATACATAAGTAGGTAAATCCTCAAATTAAGAGTATATTTTTATACTGAATGACTTCGTAAGTTTCTCCTGAAAGATGCCGGAATAGGAATACTCAGCTTCTTAAAAAACACAATTTATTATAATAATTTTTTCTGAAAATTATCCTCAATTGGCCATCCACAACTGGCCACATCTTATGGCTTTAATACAACCACAATCAATTGAGCTCCTTTCTCACTTTAAGCCCAAATTATGAAGCCAGCCGAATTCAGCATCTGACGCAATGGTCCTGCAGGCATTTGGGCCAAGTTCTGGAACATGGGGAACCGGAAACCATATGCTGCCGATTGGCTGGGGCTGTGAGGGTTCAGATCGTTTAATTTGCTTTGGCATCAGCTGTTCGCGCTGGGCGAGAAGTTCGGAGCACATGATGTCATTTCAGTTGAGTGGCTTTTGAAAAACGCTAAAAAAAATACACAAAAAATGGAAAACAACCGCCATGCAAAAGCCAAGCAACTATTGTTGATGTTGTTGCTGCTGCTGCTGCTGAAGCTGACGAAACTGAATGTGTTCGTGTTGACAACGAACACGGAATATAAATTGAGAAATGCTTTAAAGCGAAATAATCAATTTACTTCTTGACATAATTTCCATTTTTCACGAAACCAAAGGCAGCCACGCGAGTGAGAGAAAATGCCAAAAGGCGCAGACGAACAACAACAATGTGAACAACAGCAACAACAAGAAGCCACGCACAATTCGCACACAAAACGTGGCTATAGAACAATAAACAACAAGCCCAACAACATGCGGCTCAAATTTTGGGGCAAGTAGGCAAATGGGCTGGGAAGGGAGCAGGGGGCGCTTGCAGGCGGGGACAGCGCACAGTCCAAGTGCTGCAGCAATTGCTACCGTTTCGAAAAGTATTTTCCTTTGTATTATCCATTTTTTATGAAACTGCTGCTGACCATCGTCTGACGGCAGCGTCTCTTTATTTGGGCTTTGATTAATGATTGGCAACAGTGCCAAAGATACAGCTACAGCTACAGCTAAAGCTACAGCTACAGATACAGATACAAATACAGATGCTTCAGGCTGTCGCCTGACAATTGAAGTTGTAACTACGATTTAATAGCACTTTAATGGTGTGTGAACAAGCGAAACACCTGTTGTGGTGTTACAATTTCCCTCTCTTTCTAATAGAACGCCCTCTCTCTCTACACTTCGTGCCCAGTCTGTTTTATCTATTTGTAGCTCGTGCTGCTGCAACACTTTCATTATCACAAATGTCACATCATTTGTCGCATTGCACAAAACTGCCCGCTCATCATTTATCACCGAAGGAATGCGACTCCACACACACACACACACACACACGCTCTATAATACCGGGGCATATTTGATTAATTTTCCTTTTCCGAAAGAAATTAACCCGCTGCACATGTCGACCCCAGCGGCCCCTTTGACGCGCCCTCGATCGCTGCTGCCGACCGCCAGCTTCAAGATTTATCTCTTCCAGTACAACTCGAGCATGGCCAACATGCCCCCGTTCCCGCTCTCGCTCCCGCTCCCACTCCCGCCACCGCTGCCGTTTCCAATTCCTTTCCTCTTCCCGTTACCAATTCTTTTCCCCTGTCTCGTTGTTATTGTGCGTTGTCTTTGTCGCCGTCTCGCACGTCTCATGTTGATTTATTTATAGAATTTTTCAAATCAAAAAATTTTGAAATCAGTTTCACATTAGATTGGTGAAATCCAACCTTAAAACTCTAAGGCTGGGCACACAAATGAACATAGATACTTTCAATAGTTAGAGTCTTCCCCTTGCAAAATATAATAAATCGATATGAATCAATAATGAAATTTTATATATTTATTTCGAGTAATTTCTTCGATTAATGAATGATTAATCACTAGATTGTCAATTAAGACAAATTCAATAAAAGTAAATAAAGCATTCTAATAATATGGCATATAAATTGTACTTATTCTGTGAATATACTTAGTATATAAGTACGAGTAAATACTGTAAAGTGTAAATAAATATTAAAAAATACAATACACTTTCCAGTTAACAAATTCATTTAAATTAAATAGACCCAAATAAGCCTGATTACTTGATGATTATGACAACATTTCTAACACTTCAATCCGAATTTAGACTTCCTCGAAGCGACCTCCCTTGAACCCCTTTCCGTTCCGCAGCTCCTCGTGTGTCTGTTGCGTATGACTAATGATCATTTGCCTGCATTTTGACACTGATAATGGTTTTTGGTAAACGACTCATTAACTTGGCTCTAAGTAGCCGACGCACCAGCCGCAGTTGCCCACTGTCCACTGTCCACGGACTACGGACTGGCCAGTGATCTTGCGCAATCGGAAGTGCGTTGATTTATGAAGTTTTAGTTGCGATCTCGAGCGCAAATTACTGAGGCTGTTTAGTTACTTGGTTGGGATTCTGTTGTTGTTATTGTTGTTATCGCATTTCGCCGTGACTACAACAACAACAACAACAACAGGGGCAACAATGTTGTGTTTATACCCTACACGCTGAAATGACTTTAAAAAGGGTATGCCAAAGTTCTTGTGTAACTAACAGTAGAGGTGTTTCTATATAACTATATTCTTGATCAGCCCAAAGATCGCAACAGCTTCCGAAAACGTATTTATGAAACTGGTTGAAAAAGATCTTTCTATACATTACCATATCTGTATATTCTTGACCAGCCTAAGTAGCCTAATAGATCTCAGAGACTATAACAGCTAGAAATATGAAATTTGGTATGTAGGCATAAAGGTTTCTCAATATTTAGTAACTTCACGCTCAGCCCAGAAGATACACAGTATCTGGCAGTCAAGCACTCTCGGCTAGAGCCTTCTTACTTGTTTTCGCTGACTATGCGCGATAAGATCGACTCAGAGCCGCCAGTTGCAAGATCAACGTGTTCCCGGGTGATGGTGACTGGACCCCGGTGAGTTTCATGCCGCACACGTTGCGCGGCTGATTACGATGACGATGTTCAGTGTTTTCTTTTAGTTTTTTCTTATTTTTTACCTCATCTTCCTCCACTGGGGCAGACGCCGCCCGTTGACAAATGACCACTACAAGTGTTTGTGACAAGCCGCAAGCGTTTTTTTTATTTTATTTACTTCTATTTGCGCCTCTAAAAGATGATGCCGAAGAAGAAGAAGAGGCAGAAAAAACAATTAAACTTTGAACCGGCTTGCAATGGGCGACTCCGACTGCGTCTGTATCTGACCTAGGCCAAGGGCTTTGAGCTTAACTTTGAACCTGCATTTGTATGCAAATCTCGTGTCAATCACAACATGATCAGATGCAGCAACAGGCCGAGTCCCAGTCGCAGCCCCAGCTCCCTTCTGGGTATGCAAAGCGCCCCGAAACCGTTTACAGACAATGGCAATTTGAATTGCAGAGTTGCCTCAGACACTGACACTGGCCATGGGGATCCGGATTCCGGATGAGCATGTGGATGCCCCTCGTCCACTCTCTGTGTCACTTAATAAATTCTGTTGCAGATTTTTGCATGCACCAAATTTCAAATTTCAACTGATATGTTAAGCGGCTGTCAGCGTTTGACTTTGACGTCATCTTACATGAAAATGAAATGCAAAAGATCAAAACAAAAGACCAAACAAAACTCTGACACACACACACGCACTCACACACAGGCACGCCAAATTCCTCATTCACAATCGTGTTCTAAAAGCATTTAAATAAATATAAACACGAATATTTATATACATACATATGTACGAATACGAATACGAATACTCATATGCAAAATCCAATATATCTATATAGTATTTCACAAAATGCCTAGACAGCGAAATGGGCACAAAGTTGTAAAACGCTTCGAATGTTCGCTCATTGGCGCTGTCAAGACCCGACATGCCCCATGCCCATGCCCATGCCCCCATCCCAAGCAGATCCCATGCCCCGGCGATAAGTGATATGACATGCCAGGTGCCACTGCCAGTGCCAGTGCCACAGCCCTGTCAACTCGAGGGGCTTTGCGCCTGGCCATGACGACAAGCGACAACGATGCGCTACTTATGTAGTTATGTAGTTAGTCCCAGCCCCAGTCCCATTCCCAATCCCACATCCACATCCACTCCCAGTCCCAGTCCCAGTCCCGGGTCCAATACCGATCTCTGGCAACATGCGAAACCACAGTGTTGACATTTAGTTGAGCCCTCAACGGGTTGCTGGGCAGTCGAATCGGTTTGGATAGGCTTACAGTGTATGTGTTGATCTTTAGCTGGAACTCATCTACGAAGTGTCTCCTCCTGGGTACTTATTTAGACATAAATAATGATTGAAGGCAACAAGTTCCCAGGGCTGCAGGCTACAAGGTTAGTGTTTCAGTAGCTTCCAAGAAAATAATGAAGATCATAATAACAAAGAACCTAGCAGAAAGTAGAGAGTAAGGAATACATAAATGCTTCAGAAGAATACAAATTTTGAATTGAGAGATTTCTAGAATATACATAAGTAAAACTATTTAAACTTAACAATTGATAATCTGTTTTAATCGATTTTCTTATTCCACACCATATAAAAAAGAAACGATTTAATAAAATTAAATATCTAAATAATATTTTAAGAGAAAATAGTTTGCTATAAAATATATTTCTTTAATTCCAAATATCTGTGAACACCTTCTCATACCAATATCGTGATTGTTCATTAGTTTTAGTGTATCTGAAACACAAATTGCGAAACATTTTCACATTTAATCCCATAAGCAACTCGAATTGCTGCCCAGCAACTATTCCCCAGATACTTTAGCTACAGGCACGCATCTCAAAGATACTTTTTGTACGTTTCTTGTTGCCGCTGCGGCCGCTGTGAGTGTCGCATGTGTAAACAAATTGCAACATCGTATGACAGCAGCATTTGACAATTGTTAATGGTCGGCGGCAGTGCAAATGTTGTTTCCCCTCCCTACCCAGCCCCTAGACCCCAACAAAACGCCCGCCAACTGCCCTCCAACTGTCGCATTGATTTCCCATGCACGAGGCGAAACTATAGCTTCCATTTTGGCGGTCTGGACAAGGTCAGAAATATTTACAACAACTAAGTGCAACCTGAAGTCGCGTCTGCACTTCATGCATCACCCACGTCTGAATATTGCATGAACCCGATGCGGCTTTTATGGACTGCCGTCTGCAAAGTTTGGAGCATACTTGACCGACAGCTTGGACTTGGATGTCCGGTCTAATGGCATGCGAGAGATATTGGTTGCACAATCAAATTTGATAGTTGATAACCTGACTGACAGCGCTGCTAACCGACTGAAGTGGGTCAGGACTTTGGCTCAAGGATTCGGGCAATTCAATTTTCCACAAAATGCTACTGCAGCTGTCTCGCTCGCACTGTGTTTAATTCCCCCACCCCCTTGCTATGCCTGATGATCCACATGAGTGATGGAGCTGATGTCGTTGTCTGGTTACTGTCTGCTCGCTGTTTACGTGGTCATTAGTTTTAACCCGTTCAGGATGGGCAATGGCACCCAGCTAAGAGAGGTTCCCACTACGCACACGGGAACGCCAACTTGGATGTGAATGGGAATGGCAAAAAGTGCTTCAGATGTCTAGCATATGTGTGTGGGTGTGAGAGAATGTGTGTGTGTGTGTGTGTGTGTGGTTGTGTTTTGGCAAGCGGCGCTCCGGAATTTGCCACAGTCAAATTCACTTTAATTAAATGAGTGGTAATTAATTTCAACTTTAATCAGAAATTCCATTTAGATTTCCTACTGATTGATGTGACCGACATCTCTCGATAACGTCACGTCGACTGCTAAACTAAACTAAACTAAAACAACAACTAAATTTTTGTGTCGCGCATCCTCAATAACCGCAGCATTGAAAGACAGAGAAGTCAATAGAGAGAGGGAGAGGGACTGAAGCGGGAAAAGAGGGAAAGTGTTGTTAACATAAAATTGCTAAATAATTAAATTTTTTAAATATTAAGCGCCACGCATTAAACAAATCAAAAAGAATTGTTGTGCACAGAAAATTCTTATTTCGTTCAATTTTATGTTTAAATATTTTTAATTATTTTATTTATGAAACATTCTGATAAAATAATTAATTTAAAAGATAGAACCGCCTAAAATAATTACCCTAAAATACTAAATACAACACGAACCCGATGAGGGATAACACAACATTATAAGTTAACTTTATGACTCAGCAAAATGTAAAAATTTATATTTGAGGGTTTCTGAATTATAAACTAAATATATATTAATATTAATAAATATTATATGTATATAAAAATAAATGCAATTTAAAAATAAGTATATAAAGGGCCACAAGCTTTATTACGCTTTGAAAAAAAAACGTAAAGATGCTTGAAAGTGTTTAAATTTAGTTGACATACTTTTCTAGTTTTTCTACACTTTCGAAAAGTTATGAAGCTTTAAACTCAAACTGAGCCATAAAGTACGCCTGTAAGCTCTCTCTTTTTTGATCGGCTTTTTTAGCAGTGCATTCAGCAGAACTTACTTGCTTACTGATTTCCGCTGCTTTTGTGACTTCGTAACTTCTAACATTGAAATTGCACCCAAAACTTGACCAATAATCAATCATAATCCTTACAGTTTTCTTCATTAAAGCAAACTTAGCTTATGAAATCGTTCAGATAAAATCAGAAAATCAGTCAGTGATTATATCTGCCGAACGAGACCAATTCAATATCAAATCTAAAGAAAATTATATAATAAGAATACTAAGCCATCAGAAGAATATAAACACAAATAAATGAACAACATAAACTTAACAGTGCAATCATTGTGTTAATTGTTATAAAGTGGCTACAAAACAGAACAATTGTTTGTTGTCCAGCTCCAACTATTATTATAATTAGTTGTAAGCAGAAATATGCAAAACTTATTTATCTCTCAATCGACAACTGCTGTCTTAATGCGGAATCTTTTGAGTCATTTGCATCTGCAAGAAACGCCGCAGCAACTTTGTAGAGCCAATTGCCGTTCAGCAATGGGCCATGACCCATATAGAACTCGCATACTCAGTGGAGCGCTGCAGAATGTGGCGACCAGGGGGTCCAAAGAACATTTGTCGGTTTTCCCAAAGTGCCGACAGAAGCGGCCCTCAGTTGGCCCGTCTATCACATTGACTGACTGCCACACATTTCATGGATGTTGTGTGTGTGTGTGTATGTGTGTGAATGGAAGTGTGTGTATCAAGCATTGTCTCAACCTCTTTGTAGCTGAATACCAGGCGGGCCAATTGACTTGGCCATAATAACACGCCACGGTAAATGGCTTTTAAAAGTCTACTTTGCCATAGCCCGCCCCCTCATTATGAACGACGCGTTTCGAACGCCCTCGCGCAAGCCCAAAAAGATGACAACAGTTGAGGGGGCTGCCACCGGGGTAAGGGGCTTGGGTACGTGGCACGGGAAAAATTGTCATTATCTTTGGTCTGCAGTAGTGGGAGTAAGACAGAGACCCCAAACCGCATTTTGGCAAGCAACGACAGCTGTCTAGAGTGATACTTCACGTGCGATCCGCGTCGCATCCCTTTGCCCCCCTTGCGAGCACTACTCTATATATATTGTTGATTTTTCGGCAAACAACAATAAAAATCTCTTTGGCGAAAAGCAAATTGCAGTTTGGCACGTCATATTTGTGAAATGCGCAACGTTGCAGAAAATCACAATATAAACAAGAAAATTAACTGCCCTCCCACAGAAAAATAACTAAACGGTGCCTTGTCCACTTCAGCGATTGTCGATTGCCTAGAAACGCCTTCAAGAGAAGTGCCAAAACAACTAAGAAATATGAATACGAACTGAATAAGATAAAATGTTATGGATTTAACTTTGTGAGTTCCTGAGACACCGTACGATTGCATTTCACAACATACTATTATTTCATTAAGAATGTGAAGTCACAATGAAAAGCTTTAAATTAATCAAAGCAGTTTTTCACTTAAGACTTTGAAGCTTTCGAATAATTTCTAGAAATTTAAATAGCGCAAGGATATCACACACTTCTTCTATAAAACTTTTTGAAAACTGTAATATTGTATCTAAATTTTAAGCCTTGAAAGTAGAACAGACAACGCATTATTCAGGCTAATTTAAGAGATTCAATGCTTAATATTACATAAATATGTATTTAAAACAGAAAATAGTAAAAATAAGAACTATCTAGTTCAAAAAACAATGGATAGTGATCGCAACATGGAGCGATAGTGTTGCCGATAGTTTTACAGCACTAATGTATGTGTACATAGTTTATTTTGTGGACCCTTACTATATTTGATTAAAAAACTAATAATGGATTGTTCTACTGTATTCCATTGCAGGTACTGTGAATGCCAATGGCGAGACGAAACGACAACGGACCTCATACACCCGCTATCAGACCCTGGAGCTGGAGAAGGAGTTCCACTTTAACCGCTACCTGACGCGCCGGCGACGCATTGAGATCGCGCACGCGCTTTGCCTCACGGAGCGTCAGATCAAGATCTGGTTCCAGAATCGGCGCATGAAGTGGAAGAAGGAGCACAAGATGGCGTCGATGAACATTGTGCCCTACCACATGGGCCCCTATGGCCACCCCTATCACCAGTTCGATATCCATCCGTCACAGTTCGCGCATTTGAGCGCATAGGACGCGTGGCACTTTTCGGGTACTGGTTAGAGACTCAATCAGTTGTATCAGGAACCATATCAGGCGGCGGCAGCGGCCAGCGTGGCTGGCGGCTATCAGTCACAGGGCTCCCAGGATGCATCCTCGGCGGCGGCAGTGCTGGGCAGCGCCACCGGCGGCGGTGGAGGTGGCAGCAACGTCGGCGCCGGCAACGGCCCCAACTCGCTGTTCAGCTCCGCCGCGGCGGTGGCCAATGCCAGCAATGCCAATGCCGAGTGCATCAAATATCCGCAAGAGTTCTGATCTCAGGTTATCCTCGAGAGCAGCAGCAGCAGCAGCAGCAGCAGCAACAGCAACAGCAACAGCAGCTCGACCAGCTGCTGGACTCGGACTGTGAGCCCGAGCCGGCGTTGGGGCTGGAGCTAGAGCTGGAGTACAAAGCGGATATTGTGGGCTGCAACTTGTTCTGCTGCTGAGCCGGTGCCTGCGTCATTGCCACTGCCTTGGTCCGCATTCGCATCCGCATCCGCATCTGCCGCCGCCGCCGTCGATCAACCAACATCAAAGACGATGCTTCTTGTTTGCAACTGATTCGTGTTAAGCTGAGAAACGAGCCGTTGCTGGAGCGCGGCTCGTTTGGGTTTATGATACTGGAGTCAAGCTCTCTCTCTGAGATGTCCTACACACATACGCAACCAAACACACACACACACACACACACACACACACATACACACACACACAGCTCATGAAACATCAACACAGATCGAGCCTGGGCTTGATCTGCGCATGGATCTGGAGATCGAAGTTGTTGGCGTTGGACGTCCAGTATGATAAACCTCTTTCTCTAAGCAGTATTCGAAAAGCTATTAGATATAAGTCTAGCATAAATTATAGGCCTAAGCTGCACAGACGAACAAAAACAAAAGCAAGCAAAAATCGAACGTAATATTTGCAATAATTTCAAAGTGATTTCTATTAAAGTTAGTTTTCGTTTTATACTTAATTCTAATGTCCCTGGGAACATTCGTATCCTCAAATGTGTACTTAAAACTCACCTATCGTACATCATTTAATGTACGTATGTATGTAACTATTGTACACGTACTCGTACATAGTATAACTACCCATATAAGGCTTTGTTTAGTTTGTAAATAGCAGAGCGCCCAACTGACACGGCGCCTTATTATGTTTGTGTTTCTTTTTAAAATGAATTGTTTTGCTCGAGAGCGGAATTTGAACCGAAATGTTCAGTTTAATTTGTGTTGTTGAAAGTGCTTTAGCAGCTTTGCAAATGCTTTACTAATTTTACCCAAAATTACTTAATACTTACTACTTACTAAATACATACTTGTTTCACTTGCACCCACTTAAGAACAAATTCGGAAGACAAACAGGGAATTTGGCGTGGCGTATTGCGAATCTAGCACAATTTCTATAGCAAAGCCACCAATAATTTTATCACTAGACGCTCGGTGCTCTCAATGTTATTATTTCGAGTCGTATCAAATCTATAATGTCTGTAAATTGGAATACAAGTCCTATACATATTGTCTCTTAGCGTAAGTGTGCATTAAATGAATATATATTGAGCAATGCGCAAATTGTTAAACCCTAAAGCTAAAACTTAAACCTAAATGTAATGTAATTATTTATGCTGTACTTTTCGCTAAGCTAAGGTTAGTGCATTCTAGAACCTATCGGTAGTCTATGTGAACCTAGCTCGTAAGCCTAAATTATATGTATCGAATTAGCAAGACAAATTTTAGTAAAAGATTATTTAAAACCAGCGCATTGAGAAATTACAAAATTTTAAAAGTAAACAAGCAAACTCAAACAACAAATATTAGCACAAATTAATTAATTGTTTTTTGTTTAATTTTTGTATATTTTTGCAATTTGTCCAAACAAAAGAAATGATTTTTCAATCGAAATGCAATAAAATGTTTGTAGTTTTGGGGTAGGGGCACACACTGTGTGCCAGGGCACAGTGGGCGCAAAAAGTTTAACTGCATTCCATGTAAAAATAAATTACATAACTAATTTTTAATTAAAACCGTATTAATGTAATAATATGGATCCAATTGCATACACGCAATGTTTATGAAATGAAACTTTGAACTATTAAACCACAAAACCATACAAATATAAACAAATCAAAACAAACGAAACATATGTAAACATGTATGAATATGGCATAAAAATAAAACTATTTTAAAAAGTACATTTCTTGTATTTCACCTTAAATACCGAACATTTTTTACACCCTTTCAGCATTTGATAAAGATATTCAAGAAAATATGTCTGATCCTGATTCTTCCGACTTTATGAGAACTGTTCCTTGACGAGCGGCTAATACATGCCCGGGTAGCTCAGTCGGTAGAGCATTGGACTTTTAATCCAAGGGTCCAGGGTTCAAGTCCCTGCTCGGGCGAATTAATTTTTTGTAATTTAATGTTTTTTTTTTTTAAATGTTTTAAGTAAAATGCTTGTAGATTTTTTTCTTTTTTAATCTACATAAATATTTTAAAGAATAAATAAATAAATAATGAACTGCTTACGCATTGGCACTGCTTTAAGGTAAACCATGTTTAACATTCACCAGTTCACCACGTGAAAAGAAAGCAGTCCAGCAAGCAGAGCAGGGAGCAGTAAACTAGCTCCATACAAGCAGTGAACCGATAAAGCAGTGAGTCTACTCAATCAACCCACCAGGTAACACATACCTAGTATATATTTGACATTTAAGGCCGAGCACATCGACTGGAAGGTTGGCAGCTTCTGTAATCACGCTTCTGTGAGGTCTGATTGTGGGATGGCCTGAGGCTGGGGATCACTGTGTAGTGGACCAGCCATGTTGACGGAACGTCCGCACTAAGCTTGCCATCAATATGGGTGCCATGGAGGAGTCCAAGGCATTCAGGTTGGCTAAGGAGGGATGAACCGGGCCAGGGGTGAAAACCAGCAGCCAAGAGTTCCCGTGGTAGGCAGTAGTGGGATAGCGTACCGGAGTGGACTGCCATTATCAGCCTTGCCAATTGTTGGACCACAATCTTTTTGTACTATTTTCTTGCTATTTTATTTATATTTAACTTGTGATTATTTATTTAAATGTATTAGTTTTGTGAGTATAAATTTTAATTATAGTTCTTTTTTAGTGGCCATATCTGTAGAGTAGTAGTAGGCTTAGAAATGGCAATTCACGTACGCACACATTTTATAAATAATCATTTTTAGACACATATAGTACATTTTACATGCGATAAGCTGGTTGAATGCTTCGATTTTACACCCTTGCAGAAAGTATTATAGTTTTGTCACGAAATAGATAACGCATTAAAGGAGATGTTTCTTGCCCCAATCTGACCAAAGTTTGTCAGGAACAATCGGTCGAAAATTAAGTTGTACGAAAAACTTTTTTGTTTATTAAAATATCTAAAAAAACTCATCAAATCGAATTAACATGGTATATAAATCTTTTTGATTTTCCAAAATAAATTTTTTGAAGTATTTTCGAAAATTGACACCATTATACATTATCAAAAATTAAGTTTTAAATTAATTTAAATATCGAAATTTGACATTTAATCGCTTTCGAGCATCAAAGAGGCTCATTTTGTCACTTGTAAAGTTTTAAGCAGCACAGAAGCTCTACCTCCCAGTCTACCAACTGCCATAACGTTGCCTCCAAATTGACTAAGCATTTCAATTATTTTAATTTTTCGAAAATTGTCAAGGGGACAGTACAAAATTGGTCCGGCAAGTCCTACTACTATGGTTCTATATTAACAACGATACTTGTCAACATTGGACTTTTTGGTAGAACGGTAACCCGTATATACTATGTATGCTGGAAATAGTTATATTATTAGCTAAGATACTCATTCCGATCGCCAAATAGTAGCTAAATGTTAGATTTGCTAAATGTAGCAAATCTAGCAGAATAAGCTGCTAGAGTTTTGAGCTTGTTTAGAAGTTGATTGAAATACTTTAATTTCAGTCGTGCAAAGTTTTTCCGATTATTTTCCATTATAGTCGCGGAATCTTAAAATCATTTCTTTTGGTTTTAAAAAAAAATATGTCTTATGATACATGGATTATTAACACAATACACTGCTCAGGGTATATCATTGTTTTTCGAAACTGCCATCAGATGAGGCGTGCTCAGGTCTCTTTCTGAGCGGTAACCCTATGAAATTTTGGCTTTAAAGAGTAGTATATATAGTTTTGTGAAATTTCCGTCTGCACGCCATTTTTTCACACCCTTGAATCTAGAGCAACTAATCTTGGAACACATGTTGATATCTACCCTCAGTTTATAAAGTGTCGAGATCTCCACAATTAGGTCACTTGAATTGCTGCGTTTTCCAATAATATAATATACATACTTGTTAATATTTTGAATTTTGTTCGAATTTCTGGAAAGCTGGCATAGTATATTTGACTGCATTCCCGACTGAGTCCAAACGATCAGGAACACCCAGCATTAGAAAATGAATACAATATAAGCACTGCCATATTCGAGGTGAAGAAGATAAAAATGCCTTTGCACACATTTTGATGCACTTGTTAAATTACTAAGGCTTTCTCGAGTTTGAAATATTTTTTAAGCAAACTAGTTTTTCAAACCAAGACACACCTTATAGCCAATTGTTCCCATGACAACAGAATATAAAATATATACATTTGTATGTATGTATATCAATGTATACTATGCATTGATTCGATTTTATTTTCCATTTAATTTAAAAGCAAACAATAGTTTTTCAATATAATTAACTTTTAAAAAACACATATTGACGCAAAGGCTCAAAACACATCACAACCAAATTATGCCGGAAAGTGTACCGGGATTCAAAAAAAAAACAAACACGAAGGTATACATGCAATACATACGAAAGACCTACATATAAACAAAAAAACACACTTTATTTTCCTCCGATTGTTTACATGGCAGTTACATAATATTGTTATCCTATCCGACTTACTACATCTTAAGTTCAATCATTCAAGTTATTGTATTGTTTATTATATATTGTTTTATATTTAAACATAAAACAATTTACATATGGTGCAAGGATATAAGGATACATCTTTACCGTTTATGATCCTAATTTCTTAGTCCCCTCATCATCACGGACTATTTCCACATTACTCCTGCAAATTTTCGCAACAATTCGCCTTTGATTGGGCATTGGCAATTGTCGGACACATGCCCGGGTAGCTCAGTCGGTAGAGCATTGGACTTTTAATCCAAGGGTCCAGGGTTCAAGTCCCTGCTCGGGCGAATTATTTTTTTAATTAAATGGAATTTTGAAATTGTTTTTAGGTAATATACTTGAAAGAAGTTAATTTTTTGCTTTGTTTTGTAATAAATATATGTAGGTACTTTCTAGAATAATAAATAATAAGCTAAGCTACTAAGTCTATATATTTTATTGCTCTTTTACACTGTTTTAAAGTGAACCATGTTCCACGTTCACCACGTGAAAAGAAAGCAGTCCAGCAAGCAGAGCAGGGAGCAGTAAACTGTATATATGCAAGCAGTTCACCAAGAAAGCAGTGAACCAGTCAATCAACCGAACTGACAGCTCATATATTTGACATTTAAGGCCGAGCACCTCGACTGGAAGGTTGGCAGCTTCTGTAATCACGCTTCTGTGAGGTCTGATTGTGGGATGGCCTGAGGCTGGGGATCACTGTGTAGTGGACCAGCCATGTTGACGGAACGTCCGCACTAAGCTTGCCATCAATATGGGTGCCATGGAGGAGTCCAAAGCATTCAGGTTGGCTAAGGAGGGATGAACCGGGCCAGGGGTGAAAACCAGCAGCCAAGAGTTCCCGTGGTAGGCAGTAGTGGGATAGCGTACCGGAGTGGACTGCCATTATCAGCCTTGCCAATTGTTGGACCACAATCTTTTTGCCATATTTTTTACAATTTTTTGCTATTTATAAATTATTTGTATTTTTATTAAAATGAACAAAGGTATTAAAATATAGTACTACTAAAGATAATAAGTTGAACATTAGTTGTAAATTTACAAACCATTTTATTTATAATAATGAGTATATTGTTTTGTTTTTGTGGTGTCTAGTTGTTCACACATCGATATTTGCGACGAAGAATTATCGTATTCCTACGCATTCCATATTTTGGAAACTTCCTCTGACATACAGTAAGCCTTTTAGTACACTCGGATCGAAGAATTGCCCGTTCTATTCTATCTGGGTTATAATCGTATGTTGAAGAACTTGAAAGAGTACACATCAACATAATTAATAATCCCACAGTGAAATAAGAGTTCATCTTGGCGATAGATTTGGCAGTAATTGCTTTTAGTAAGTGTGACTAGTCAGGTTGAATGAGCGTTGGCTAATAAATCTGTTTAATTACACACAGCGAAGCTAAAGCTTTGCTCATTATAGACTGCGTATTTTCTATACAGATTATACAGAGATCCGATAGTACATCTATATGAAACTAGACATGTAATCTCGAAAATTTACGCGACAATTGAGAGGCGGAAATAAGTGTCGTGTATATAACCTTGATGATGATTTCTACAACCTTAGGTATTAATTATCCAGGCACTTTAATCGATTTGTAACTTCTATAATCGCGTTTATACAAATAGACAGCCAAATAAAGCAAGAAACGTTCTTTCGGAAGTTCCCGAATTCGGTATACTCTCAAAATACTCAAAGAATTTATTGGGAACAGAGTATAAATATATATAGTCGAACATTTCTAGTTTAAACCACCTTCTACCACAATAAATTTCGAATCACGGGAAGTGAGAGAAAAATTGATAGAATCTAATGTATATGCGACTTAAAAATATTAGACCGAACATACTTTATAAGATCGAAAATGCCTTCTTTCAATTCTTAAGGGATACAGGGTATAATAACAACACATTGTGCAAGCAACTTTTACAGATTTATATTTAAAGCTTTTAAGAACAAACTTTTCACAGAAAGCTTTTTTCCAGCTACGACGTAAAGGCTTTTTGGCCAGCGGTTTCCAAGTGCCCGGGTAGCTCAGTCGGTAGAGCATTGGACTTTTAATCCAAGGGTCCAGGGTTCAAGTCCCTGCTCGGGCGAATTTACTTTTTGTTTTCATAAAGATTGGAATTCATTTTTACTGTATATACATTTGCTTCACATTATTTTATAATACATAACGCATGATTTCAATCTGAATATATGTATATATATACATATGTATCTGGATTATAGGAGAGTTCTGTTTTTGGCTCCAACTCTAGCGATTTGTGTACGTTTTCGTTTTAACTAGACCCACGACTAACAATAAAAATAAATGCCGAAAAGAAATCGTACAGCAGCCTAACGTCTAATTGAACCCTCATGAAATTAGCACCTTTTATTTGCTTTTCCATTTACGCTTACGTCGTGGATATACCCAAATTGTGTGAAACATACTCATATATCGCTATCTGTATCTGGGCATGCATATTGCTATCTGTATCTGTATCTGTGTTTTACGTAAATGTGTGTATCTACATACATATGTATGTGTCTGTTTGCTAAACCACGGCACATAGGCAGCCATGTGAGCAAGGTTTTGTTCATGGATACGCCTAAGAATTTTGACACACTTTCATACCCTGCTGTACCAGTATAGCCAACGATAATGTTTAACGAATATAAATAAACAGTCTGGGATAGGAAGAGTATGGGATGCTATGGTCGATTTGGTGTGGATGTGGATGCTGCTAGCTGTTACTTGACCAGTGAACTAGAAAACGAATGCGTTTAATTAGCATTCATTACGACAAATCATCAAATTGCCTGCTCTGAAGCGCTGCAACAATAAAGCTAAGAAACGAACTAGTTATTGTACAATACGTTCGTGTTAATCTACAAAATAAACGCAAAATATTTATAAGTATGATAAACAAGAGCTAAAGGTTTTCGAAACTGTTCCATGACGTTGCCACCAAACTGAAAAGAGAAATCGCCCAGTTGCATTTATTTAACTGTACACATAGATCAAGGCTGTGAGCACCTTCAAAAATGGCCATATTCACAGCAGGCCTTGACATATTGCACAAATGTTTCAGGTAGAACTTCCAAAGATGAGTAAATTGCAGGAAATATGGGTCATAAATTTTAAAAAATTATTAAACAATAGTTCAAATATTTCCTTCGCTCTGAACAGCTTGTTCTGTTTTTTGGGTCCTTTGTCTTAGCAATTCTTACCTAGAATTGTTGGCCATATACTACAGTGTAGGGTAGTCTCAAGGTAAGTTGCTAGGGACCCTACTTCAACCTTATTTCTATCTCGAATGGGAGAGTTTTCGATGCGTTCTTCTGTTAAGGAAGACATACCTTCCCCAAAGCCTCTTTTCTTTTAATATACCCAAAACTTTATATAAATAAATATTTGATTTTTAATTTCTAAGTTTCTTATGAAAAATAATACACAAGAACCAATCCTACAAGAATTTAAGAGTCTGCGGATTACGAATTAAGATATGATCTGCAAAAGTGATTTACTTAAAAAATATTTATTGAGCTTGGCTTTGCAATAAATTTAAAGTTTACATTTTGTTGAGCATCATGTAATTATCCACGAAAGAAATTCGAACTTAATGAGCGCATTAACGCTCCTAAGCTGAGGACCTTAAGGGGTAACCAGGAGGCACTCGACACCCCGTCTTGCAGCATCGAGCTGGGATTTCTTGTGGGAAGCGGCAGTCTGATTAATGAGGCTTTAAATATCCCACTTTGATTTCATTTTGAAAGACGCGGAGTGTGCAACAAAGAAGTTTCATTGACTCCAGTTGGTGAGCGTGCACAGAAGGATGCAAGGATACGCGCGGGAGTCCTTGCAGAGCACGCACATGAAAATGTATTGGGCAGTTCAATTTGGAAACAAAATCCACAAAGTCTACACTCAGCCAATACTGCTCTGGATGCTCTCTCAGTCACACACATATGCACACACACATGGAGAATGTCCTGGAAAATGAATGAAATTTAATACACCGCGAGATATTCGTGATCAATTTCATTAAAATAATGTCAAAGAGATAAAGCTATTCATAACATCTTACGCTACATTTTAGTTTCAGTTTTATAATAAGCTGCGTCTTCATACCTAACATAAAGTTATTTAAGCTGGTTTCCTAATAGAGCTTTGGCTTCATCAGATGGTAATGTATTGAGTTACTGAAACGTGTAATACTAATGAATAAGCCGCGTAATATATATTTGTGAAGGAAAAACATATCTGAAGCAGTACTCGCATCAGACTAAGCTTTTCAAAGTCTTCACTTGATTGTTTGCACAAATTCATTAGTTTGTATACTTATTTTTCTCTGAGTGTATTTACGCTCTCGCTCTCTTGCTTGCTCTTGCTGTGTGCTCGCTCTTTGCTAGGTGCTAGTTGGCATACACACACGCACATCACCTCGTGCACACACACACACACTGACAGCAACATGGCTGTTATCAGCTTTGGCAAAAAGCACCGTTTGCTGCGAGACTGTTGTTGTTGTTGCTGCTAACTAAAGCGTGTCCCCTGCAGGAAACTCATACGTGAAAAAACATACAGAAACTCACACGATTTCTGTTCCTCAAAGTGGGTCCAAATCTCCTTCAAAGGTAGTATGTACATATATCATTCGTATCACTTCGTAATTCTATAAAAACCCGGCATATTAAAGGCATAACGGTAATTTAATACGAATGTTATATATGTTTTGTGATTATGTAAGAAATGTATAAGAATAAGAGTAAGAATAAATGCTTTGGGAACAATAGTTTTTAAAAACTCGTGTCTGTAATTTAGCCTAAACAAATCAGGTAAATTACGAAATCATAAAATTATCTATGTATATGAGAAGTGCCTTAAATTTGTTCTTAAAAGTTCTATACGTCCTTCATAAGTGGATTATTTACAATGCATAGCTAATTTTAAAAGCCCCGATAATTAGTAAAGTAATACAGATTCAATACCTGTAACAAAATACAGAACGCATGTGATCAAGTTTCTGCACTTACTGACGTTTGAACACTTCAAGAGCTCACTGTAAACAGGCGCATTCTAAAGCGCAGTACCGAACATTTCCAGCAGGGTGTTTTGTGGCATGGAGGGTCGCATTCGCACTGGGTTTTAGTTGCGGCCATGCCGGGCAAACTGACTTTAGTTTGAAATTTGACGCCGAGCGCAGCAGTTCGTTGAAAACGAGAGCGCGGCCATTGCCAACGACAACGTCGCCGTCACCGTCGCCGTTGCCGCTGACGCTGGCGCTGCCGTCGCCGCATTCATATCCTGCAGCCTGCGACTGCCCTGGATGCTGGCTGATGGCTGCTGGCTGCGTGTTTAAGCCCTAAGCTTCAACGATGTGCAAAGTGTTAACGTAAAGCAATTGACGAGTTTCGCTGCGTACGTTCAGCTAGAAATGTAGCCAGAATATAGCCTGTTAGCCATTTGGCTAATGAAAAGATTAATTATTATGATGGTCAGCTGGCGCCTTTTGGATTCGAGCCGACCAGGTAAGCCGTTAATGGCCGCAGGTGAGTTCTTAGTACGCACTTTATTAAATTGCTTAACTGAAACTAAACTAAAATGGAGCCAAATTTTCTTTGGAACATTCTGTTTCTGGTCATTGTTTTGTACGCATGTGCCAAAATAGGGGCTCAGTCGTAGTCCCCTCCCCTATCAGTGCCTGCGTCTGTCCTCGTTTTGACTCGTTTGTGTGTGTGTGTGTGTTGTGCGCGCCCGGAAGTGTGCAAAGCAGCCAACACCAGCGCCTTTCATCCACTTTTCATTTGCGCAGAAAGAGCAGCAACCCAACTCCCAACCACGCAGCACCACAGCACCGCAGCAGTCTCAGCTTCGTTGTCGCGCTATCAGCAGCAGCAGCAGCAACAACAACAACAACAAAAGCCACTTGAGCAGCAACCCCCCTCCCAGCCAAGTTTGTGTTCTATTCGCGCTATAAAACACTTGTCCCGCCATTTAATGCATGGGTTAAGTAGTATACCGAAATATTAGTGGCAATAGCCAAGCGGCGACAGCTGCCAGGACCAGAGCACCACCCCTGCAACACCCCAGCGGCACCCTAGCACCACCCCAGCACAAGTGCTAAGCCTGGACAGAGTCAATGCAGAGTTGCAGAGATGACGATGACCCAACCCGAAATTGCAACCCTGCGCTGCGCTGGCAACGGCTGCATTTAATGTGTGTGTGCTTGTCTGTGTGTGTGTGTGCATGTGTGCGTAAGGTGCGTGTGTATGGGTGCGCAATATGGCGCGACGCCCGAAACCCACATTTGACTAAGGTCAAAGCGGGCCACAGGACGCTGGGAAAAGGCAAAAGAGTCGCATTCACTGCAGCTGCCAGGACTCGTGACTCTCTGTCTGCCCAATTTTGAGTGTGTGTGTGGCGTGTGTGTGTGTGTCTGTGTTTGTTGGCAATCTGGTCGCCTTGTCCGCGTGTGCATCTACACCAATTACGAGGCGATTCGCTAAACTGCGCCTTTTGTTTCCAGCTTTCCGCTTAATGTGTGGAAAATTATCCAATTTCTGGCAACGCTCTGCCCACTCATAGAGGACTTTATGAGTCTGCCAACTGTATATTGTAGCTTTCTTTGTTTCCAGCGTAATATGCAAATGTAGCATCAAAAACTGGCACCAAACGTCTAAATTCGCCACTGGGCCAATCGCTTTTTATTGTTATTTTATGCATTTGTTCAACTAATTATTAAAATCTTCGCCTCAGCTTTTATATTTTGTGTAGTTTATGACAAATTTGGTCTTGAAGCTGAGTGGTTGCCGGCTAAAGATTCGTGGGCCCGCTTCCCCCTTCCAAAACTGAGCTAGATCCCCAAGTTCGTTATGACTGTGTTTGTTGACCTGAATTGGGTTAGTGTATTCACAACTTATGAGTATGTTATCGTTACTCGTTATTCAAATATTAACATAGACCACAAAACACATGCAATTCCTTTGGATGTGCCCCAAATTCCTTGTGCTTATTTAAAATACACACAAACATACAACATGTGCCTTTTTATTGGACTGCTACATGCAAAAGCATTTATGAAATATTTTTGAAATACTTTCGACGGTTCTTGTGAACATGACTCATACAATACAGTTAACATACTTACACACGACCAGAGCAATATTCTAGACAACATTCCATTTATTTTAATTAAATAAAGACAATTTAGTGATATTGTAAATTATAGTGCCTCTGTAATATTTATTTTTGCAATTATAGTATAATGCACAAAAAGCTATCAAATGACTTATGACTATTAAGACTTTATATCGAATATAAAAGTTGAGAGAAATCATCAAAATGCGAATCAAGCCATAAACTCTCCAATCAAGGTTTTAAAAATAAATTCTAACTGAAGTTCGTATGTGGAATATTTTTAAATTATTGACTATTTAAAATGCTGTTCGATAAAATAAACGACAATTTGAATTATATAATTTCCATATTTAATTGCTCAAGAAAGATTATATTTGAGATTAAAGAACTTTCTATAGATGGAAGAAATTTAATCTATGGTTAATCAAGGTTATATCAGCTAATCGAATAGTTAAAGAGGCAGAGAGAAATATTTCATTGTTATTATGAAATGCTACACAAAGTTGATATGTAAAAGGAATGAAAGGAATAAATTGTTTGCTACTTATATCTAATATTTGTGGCATTGATCAGTTAGTTTTAAAACTAGAAATTTAAAGAACTTTTAGGGGTTCAAAACTCTGCACACCTTGCCAATAAACAATGGACAATGTATTCCAATCAAATTCAAAACTTCTAGTCACATCCAGTGGGAATCGCATCCCTGGCGATGGGGTAACCAAATGAACCACTGAATTTGTATCCCTTCGGAGCAGGGGGAAGGAACTCAATGCACTTTTGGGTGAATGTCTGGCAGACTGCAGTGGCATATTTATTTGAATTTAATGCAAATTTGGTAGCTGTCTCTCCAGTTGAATTGGCTGCAGGGAACTGCAGCTGCTCGGGAGCTTGTCGAGAGTACCAACTTGGGTTTTCAGCCCTTTGTGCGGGCTTAACATTTCCGCGCGCTCACATTTTCATTAAGGCCACGAGCAGCTAAAATAAAAACATTAAGATAATATAAAACGAAGGCGCGTATTTTGTAAACAACAAAACAGGAACCGCGGCAAAGGCACCGCCAACAACATCATCAGTAACCGGTATGAAGCTACATATACTGAATACAGATACAGATACAGATACAGATACAAAATGCCGCAACTTGCAGGTTCAAAATAAAAACACGCTAAAGGTGAGGCGAACCGTTTTGAAATTCTTATATTCTCTTCAGCTTCTACCTGCACCCATTTGTTTTTTTGAGTTCTCGCGAACAACAGCAATAAAAGCAACAGCAACCAGAGTGAAATATTTCGCGGTCTGAAACCGAAACTGAAAATCGAAACAGAAACAGTAAAAGCAACAACCTTGGCCTCAAGTCTCTCTCCGCGGTGTTGTTCAGATCCAATCGCAGAGATGCAAACAAACAAATGTGGAAGAAAGGTCGCACTCGCTGCAGAGTGTACAGTGAAGCAAACCTACTGAAAAGCACCCATAAACTGCATAGACTGTCCTACATATAACGTATCTCTCTGATACATAAATAAGATCTTGAATTAGTCACTGCATCCGCTGCCAAGTGCAGTGAAGCAAACCTATTGAAAATTTACATTTGTCGTCACAGATGCAGTGTATCTCAGAGATACACTGTATCTCCGACTAGCCACTGCCACTGTGGCGAGGCGGCAGTTGGATAAATGGTTCCCTTCCCAGTTCCCGGTTTTTGATTTATGTGCGAAGTTGTCTTCTCTGTGTCGTTAAATTCGCCAGTCATTGCCCCGTTTTGTTTTTTTTTTTTGCAAGGGGAGCGGGAAATGAGCCGCACATTTTTCTGACTTACCTTTTTGTGTACTTTGTTAAACTTCCGTTTCGTGCGATTTCAGGCTTTACTGTAACTGCATTGCGCCGATAGCGAAAATAACTGTAACTACACAATGAGAACCTCACATATCACGCAGCTATTTACCTACTATATCAACCAAATATTATAATACTCATGAATTTGATGTTGAAATATACAAAGTTTGGAATTTGCTTTGTCACTGAAGGTTAGGCTCCGCCCCAATAAATAATATATAATCATTCCCAAGTACATTTAACCACACAAATTGCATTTAACGACGTCCAAAAATCATTCATCATATTTATCATAAGATAAGAAAAATATAACATATAAAAATTATAAATGGAGACTCTTGAATCGTTTAGGTGTGGTTTTGCTCAATCTTAATCAATATATTCACTCAGAATTATCGGTTTAATCAGAAATTTATAAAAATTGTACTTACAACTATTAAACATCAACCATTTAGATGAAATATCGATGCACTGGCTACTTCCAACGCATTCGTATTAGATAGAATGTAATCGAACTTTTATATCGTTTTGGGGTTTTTATTGTGAGTAAAAATAGGAATGTGTCAGAGAAACCGGAGTAATTGATAAGGAGAACAATTGTTTAAATGACATATTTTCAAAAACCTAATTAAAGAAACTCTTGTGTTAGGAAATTCGCCGTGCAATTTAGTGGAACTCTTCACTTATACATTTACCTGACAACTTTAACCTTTGAGGCTTTTATTCTCAAATTCTTTGAGATCTTATAAATATGCTAAGATCTTTATTTTATTTAGAAGTAAATAAATAAATGCTGAAAAGGAGTCGCCAATTCATAAGTTTATACTTCTCTGAAACTTATATGATCCTATAAAAATGAAATGTCAAACAGAAAGTAAATGTTATTATATCGAGTCCTAACAGCGAAAATACCGTACATTTTCCTGGAAATTGCAAACTTATGACTGCTTTAAAGTGTTGCTGTTGTTGGGTTGCGTACAATTTGCACAGAATGCTGTCAACAAAACTACACCGGCCAACAGAAGTAGGAATCGCGATTGTTTAGAATTAGCCAGAGTTCAATGGTGCTAACTACACGATCCACATGAAATCAATTAGCATATCAAATGGTATTGGGCCTGCGGTCGGTCTCTGTGCCCGCTTCTATCTCCGTTCGGATGGGATGATGTAATGCATATTTGCAAAACTTCAATTTGACGAAACTGCGTTAATTTCCCAAGGTTAGTTAATTATTAGTATTTAGAGCAGTTTCCAAGAATCCGCTGGCAGCGTCGTAGCGTTCCTGACGCTGAGAAATCCACCACCGTCGCAGGATGAAAGGATGAAAATGGCAATGGCAGCCCATGTTTACTCTCCTAGTTGCTACTCACCCTGTTTAGGGTCGCTCTCTCTCTTGTGGATTGTGTGTATGCATTTGGAGAGGTAGAGAGAAAGAGGGAGAGAGAGAAAGAGGGAGAGTGCGATAGAAAGAGAGCTGCCATTGAGGCTGCAAAAAGAACAAAAGCCACCACCAGAAATAGACAACGAGACAACGCCGTCAAAAAGAGAGTGAGTATAGTGTGTGTGTTCGAGCGAGAGCGAGATAGAAAGAGAGGGTGAATGAGAGCGCGTGCTGGCAGGGGTGCAAAGAGTCAGTCCGCTTGCCTTTGTTTACGCAAGATTTGTTGCCATTATAGGACTTAATCCGGGGTCTCAGTTTCTGCCTACAGCCTAGCCGAAAGGTTTTTGACTTTGCCTGGCTTGACTTTACTTTGGGCCCTGGGCGCGCCCCGCACCAGCTTAGGGGCGGCTTATTTAAGTTTAGTCCTGGGCGATTAGTGCTAATGAATAACGCTAAAAAGTCATTAATTAATTGACTTGAATTCGCTTTGCAGCAGATACTGGGACACACACACACAAACACACACACGTATATACAGCGGCAGATTGGATCTTGTATTACAATTCCCAACGACCTTGCACAATGGCAATGATTTGTGCCATATTTCAGCCCCGTTTTGCCTCCTGCCTCCTGCATCCTGTGCCGCCCATTATTCAGCAGTTTTGCGATTGCTTCTGCTGAATCATCACTGACAGTCCGGGGAGCAGCGGCAGCGGTAGTGGTAAGGGATACGGCCCAAACAGTGGCAAGTGGAGCAGTGGGCTTACCAAAGGCTTTGGCCACATGGCGCCAAGCCTGTCGCCGCCTGCCTAATCGACGCTGGCGTCTTTAAAATGCAAACAAATTTGGCTGAGTGCAGGAACTGGAACTGAGAGCTGGCGGCCAATTTGCAGAGCCCCTAAGCTGGCGGGCGACAACTGTGAAATTACCTGATTGATTCGTGGCCTCAAAACAAATAACATATCAAAATCTATCTATCATTCATTAAATTGTGTTTCCTTCTTATCACAGGCGACGGCAAACGAGGTCTCCGACTCCAACTTCGATACGATATCGGTATCATTATGAAGAAAGTGGCCTAATCCGTGCGCAATCAATTAGATACATGAAGCGCTAAGAACATGCACAAGACATGCTGGAACTATCGGTGCGTTATCTTATCGGCCGATAACAAATAGATTTTCGGTACGGTCGCCTAATCTTGCACCTTCACCTGGCCGGCACTAGTAACTACACGCCTTCAGTTGGTGTCTTGGAACGGGGCTGACGACACCACGCCGAGGAGCACGGAGGAGCCCCGAGGAAGTGGCAGCCAGGCGCAAGGACTCGCTGGTGGGTTTCGTGACTGGCCTCGGATCCAGGCAACGTGTTTCAATATAATTACCGACACACTGTGAGCATTGTAATCATTTTTATGGGTCATTTCATAATTTCGCATCACGTGTGGCACGACACAAATTATTTGACTATGCGCATGTAATTTTACCCCCAGCTCCATACAAAATTGTCCCGGCAATTGCAATTCACTCTTTTACAGTTTTTTTCAACTTTCGAGCGTATCCAACGTATCGAGCTAGTGTCGTGATTGTTCCTACACTTCTAGGTCACACTCTGTTCCACGTCTACCCTGTAGATCCGAATTTGTTGTATACTAGTTTTAAGGACAAATTCGGTTCTAGAGAGGTTTGTGTGGCTCAATGTCCAGCGAAAATGTGAAATCAAAGTGCAAAGTGAAGTAAATTAAATATGTGTGCAATATCTTAATAATAATACTACAATAATGATTAATAATTTTAAAGTCCAGGCAATTTATGTGTTTAAAACATGAATACTCAAAGATGTACGGAAAATATATTGTTATGTCAGCGCTGAAACCTGTCGGGTCTCAATGTCTGAACATGAATCAACTGGAATTTCACCTATCTCAATTTGGAAGCATGACGAAATTATAGACATTATGATATCCAATGAAACTTGTGATAGTAATAAGGTTTCCTGAGTATTTAAGCAAACGTGTATTGTATTGTTTCTATAAAAATATACTTATTACAGGAATTTATGATTTAAGTGTTACTACACTCGAGATAGATAACTGTTAAATGTATTTCACTGATTCATAAGTACTCAAACATTCTTTAATATAAAGCTTATATATGTATGTATGTATGTGTAGCTTGGGTAATTGTCAACCCAAATGCACAGGATCTCCAAAAAAGAAAACGTCCTTCAATGGTTCATTTCCAATTTTGCAGACCGTGTTGCACTTTTCGTTTTTGCTGACTTCAATTTATTCGTCGTGCCGGTTAAATTTACATATTTAATTTTGCATACAAATTGCCATCGCTTTTCGGTAAGAGAACGACGAGTGAGTACCCGGTTACAGGAGGAGTGAATGGAGTGCTCGACATTTGGGTCAATCGTCTGCCGATTTGTGGTTCGTTTGGATTTTGTCGAGCTTGTGCATACGGCCGTGCACTTATTGTCATTTGCATATGCCACTTCAAGGCACATCCGGAGAGGAACCTGCTCTATCTGGAACGGCACTGCAACTGTCATCTTGGAGGCGGTTGGGCAAACGTCTAAGGCAAATAAGGTATTTTGGCTGTATTTGGAAAGTCATAACCTTAATAGGTATAATTTAACCTCACTTCTCACAATATGCTTTTCAGTTAGGTGACTGTACTTTTTATTTTTAGATATTGAAAGTACTGTGTACTCGTATTATTAAATATAGATAGCAAACTTAAATGATGGGCCTCTGTTCGGTTGACACACAAAAGGTTTATAATTATTTGATACGTGTTGATAAAATAATCTATGGTACAAAATATTTGCTTGATAAAGCTCGAAATGATAAATTAATTGTGTATTCGTAACAGTTTCTTATAATATTAGAGCGAATATGTGTCGCATGGTAACAAAAACGAACTGTCTTTGATCATTTAAGTACATTTGTAGCACAAATTAATCATATTTATCAGACTTTTAAGGTAATTAATAAATCTAAAAGAAAATTTCAAAATAATATAATAAGAAGGTATATCAAATTTACAATATGTGCTGTTGAATAGAATAGAATGTCAGCTTGTTGTATTGTTGTCAAGATTTGAAGTTCAGTTTTCCAGTTCGATTATTACACAAAACAAAAACAATCAAATGTATTGATTATTGAATGCTGTATATTGAGAATCTTGCTTAGTAATGATTGATCAATTTTCAACTCCCTGCCATTCTTTCTATTTTTTAAATGATGAAACTGCTTGTTTTAATTATGGAAGCTGAAATGTAAATAATACTCGTATAACAAATTTATGAAATATTAATTTATTTTATTAAATATTAATTTGCACTTTGTTTTTTTTTCGCAGATCCAAAAACGAACTGAACTAAATTGCTTTTGGCAATCTCTGCTATCCATCGACATCGATCGATATGTGTATATTTATATATATTATATATATTTTAAGTGCCTAAATTATAGTTATATATTTGTAATTCAAGTAGCTTGAGGATGTTTCATTTTAATTTTAATCTAAGAATTATATAATCTATATTGTTTGTAACATTCAGTAATTGTAACCAAAATTATTTTATTTATTATATTAAATGAAATATACAAAAAATAAATTATATAGGTAACACTACAGTTATTATAAATGCAGTTATTAAATTTGAATTATTAGCTTTTTTATGGGAAGGTTACAACTACCAATTTTTAACTCAAATAAATTTTATATGTCAGGTTATTACGGACTTATCACAGCAATTCTAGTTGCCTCTCCGAACCAGCCTCTTAGATACATATTTATCACAGCTTTTATCTTTTTTTTTATCTATCAAATAGAAGATAGAAATGCTTGGTCTGAGCTCCAAAATGATTTATAATTTATATTTAAATCCAACATTATTGTACAATCAATGGTCGCATAATAAAATTACATTCAAAACAACTATATTGGCATAATTAATAATAATATGTAATTTTATATATTACACATAGTTTGTCACTCGAAAAAAGCCAAGCCATTTTAAAGCACTTACTCCGTTATTGGCTTCGAGTGCACTTAATTGAAAGGTCGATTAAGAATTCATCATCTATTATATAAATGAGCTCATCATGAAATGAAGTAGCTACCGTAAAGAGATCTAAAATGGTTAGAAGATACGAAAAAACAGTTCCTGGCAGCCATATGCTATAGTGATCCGATCCAGCTGGCTCTGGACATTGTACATATGTATGTATGTGCCAAGTTTTACTTAGATTAAATAATGATATACTGTTTGCGTAGAAATTCTTAAACAGACAGGTGGTCAGGTCAGATGGATCAACTAGATAAACTCTTGATGCTGATCAAGAAACTATATACCTTATAGAAACCTTTAAATCAGTATAATTTCACTGTTTTTCACCACTAGTGGTATGATGACAACACCCAACGTTGGCGAATAATTACAAATGAAGCTAACACTGTTTAAAGCCAAAGTTCAGGCGTGTCCATGTTACTCAACCTTTTAAAACTCATAATTCTTATTTAGGATCCCTGTTTAAATAAAGATTTTATATTCAAATTACTAATGGCAGTTCTGGTGTGTTTGCCTTTTAAATCCAAGCTTATCGATAATTATATTGAGTTTACTATCGAAAAAGTATCTGAAAGAGACAACTACAACTACTAGAGCAGTACAGCTGTATGTGCTAAGAAGGTTGTTGTCCATGATATGCTGTGTGGATATTGTGGACTTCGTTGCTACTGGCCAACAGATGGCGCCAACACAAGTAATTTTTTGCTGTTAGGCTTAAAAACATTACATTTAATCCACAAGGGTACAAATAAACTATCAAAAACTATAAGTCATACACTCAAATCTGTAATATGGGTTAATTTCAAACATTAAATAATCCCACCGCTCCACCGCACTTCTATAAAAGCGTTTTACGGCAACAATAATATTAAAAGAGTCATTTCAAAAAATTACTATTTATATAGGCCATGAATATACAATGACCATTTTTATTTGGCGTGTTTTAACTGGTTGTTTATTTAAAAAAAATGTTTTTCCTTTGGTTCTACACTATAACTCGCCTTCCAGATTTCACGTTATGCTGCCCCCAACATGGCAACTGGCAACATGAATGTGGAAACAGATATTTAATAACAGAAGTCGTACAAAAAACCAAAACTATTCTAAATGTACAATTCGATTAAAAGTATGGCCTGTTTAGGATTTGCATAAATCGGTGTTATAAAACCAACACCTAGACGCCATTTTGGCTTATACATCACTTCAAAGTAACAGGCAAGTCCCAAAAATCTATTTAGCTATCAGTTTAAAGGAGCAATCAGTATTGTTACACATTATATATTAGCTATATAATATATTTTAAGCTATTTTACAATTAATGTAATACTTATACTTATGTAAAACGAAGTATTCGATGTCTTGCGAGAGTCAGTCTGTGACGTTGGCCATTTTAAGCCGCAGCATCCAAATGAAATGGAGTTGGGAGAAAAACAGTTGGTTGGTAGTGCGAACATCTTGAAAACCTGTCAGTCAAATTTGATGAAGGTTTCTTACGCATTTCGCCTTTTAAATGTTTTTGGCTCAGCTCATGTTGTTTTTGTTGTTGCCCTTGCTGTCCGTTTTGGGCCATGATACGTTTCACGGGCTTAAGCGCATTTTAAAATGGGCAACGGGCGCGGCAGTAGGTAGAGCCAAAAGCGGAATCATTTTTCTACTTTTAAGACACAAAACTCGACACTTTAAACACCAAGTTCCACCCTCGAACACGGCTGAACCTTTGCTGTATCTATCCTGGGGTGTGAGGATGAAGTGCCTCGACCTGACTGTCAACTTGGGCGCTGAAGAGGAGAAGGGGTCCGAGCTAAAATGGCCACTGCTGGCTTCTGGAATGCGAATGTGATTTGCGCGTCCAGTCGAGTGTCGACATATGTCACACCGTTCGCCCACATGCCCAGTTACCCCACTTGATGCCCAGCCCTCTCCCCAACTTCATCCCACATGAGCAGCCCTCGCTTGGGGTCCTTAGGAGGGTTTGCGTGCTCTCAACAACTGCTTAAGCGCTAATAACGAATGGACATTGGTCAAAACTCAACTTGTGCTGAAATTAGTCAGTTCTGTATCCAGTTTAATTACTTCGGAATATCAACACTTTGTCAAAGTGCCCATTTCATCAAGGTGAGGGAGTGCGTCCCAGTGCGTGTCGCACCCACACGTCCACGTCCTCTTTCCTCCTTTTAATTGTCGTTGACGTTGGGAGGGGGGGGGGGGGGCTAAGTTGCTGGCTGTGGATGCCTCGTGTGAAATGGCCAATGATAATTACTTTCCTACTGTTCTTTTATTCATGAGTTGTACTTGCCAGTAAGCATTTGTTTTCGTTTAATGGATTTCATTTGATAAGTCAGAGTTCAGCTGGGAGGTGGGTCGCCTTAAACACAATTTCTCTAATGACCCTAAAAAGGATATACAACTACAGTAAATGTCTTGTGCTTAAATAAAACGCCATTAAAATAAACACTACTTTAATATATCTAACATCTAACCTATTTAACATTACTTATATTAGTTTATTAGACAAAAACATATTTCTTTTTTCAAAATCACAATTCCTTTTTAATTAAACTCAGATCAGTATGTGTTAAACTCGAATATTTATTCAAGAACAACGATTTGTCAATTTAATGTAAATTCGATTTAAGAAGAAACAAAAGAAAAGAAGTAGAACAGATCAGCTTCCAAACACTAATTTAAGTTTATTACCCAAAAAGGTTTAAGTTTTTGTGCATGATTACTTACTTTAAATCATTGCATATACGAATTATATAAATCTTTCGACTAATTGAAACGTTATATAAATATGTATTTTCGTGATTATAAGATTTGGGACATAAAACGTAATTTTATGGTCCTTATAGAATAGATGTCAAGAAATAGATTGAATCAAAATGGTTCATTCTGATAGGATGATAATAATTGGTTGAATTAAAGAAGTTAATCAGGCTATAAAATATCCGGAATGTTGAAACTTTCAGGATTAGATGTTAGTCTGGTATTGTAAATAGTTGGTTGAAATATGAAAAATAGATTTTCGGATCTGCAATTAGGTGAATTTTCTCTAAGATATAATGATGTGTCTTTAAGTTCTTCTAAGCTTATGTAAATGGGTCCTTGGTAAAGTTAAACATCACCTGTTACCCAATTTCTTATGTACACATTTCCTGAAATGTCTGCTTATACTTTTGATAGAAGTCCCTTATTTGATAAGGTCGAATGGCTCAAGATAATCTTAGGAATTATCTAATGGAATGCGCATATCAAATAAAAACTTATTTGGTCAAACTTTCCGCTTGCAATACATTGAAGCCCAGTGAGGCATTGTTCCCTCTTAAAAACTCACTTTACTTTACGCAAAATTGGACTGAGTCGGGTCTACGGTGCCTGCTGGCAAGAATCGTTGGAGGCAGGCGGATTATGTGCCCAAGTGTAACTAAAGAGAATAAGGGCGAAAATCAACGAATCATTAATCAATCCTTTCATGATGTGACGCGGTGCGTGTCCTTTTATGTGTCAAAAAAGAAAAACCCCGAGGAAAAAAGTGGGGAAAACGAAAACATGCTCGCACTCGCACTCACACTTTCAGTCGCAGCGCGAAGAAAGCGAAAAGCAACACAAAAACAAAAGCAAAAAAAGCAAAAAGAATATAAAACAAGAAAAGAAAAGTATCTTTTTGCATGAATTTGACAGACAGAGCGACAGATACGCAGGCAAGCGAGCGACAGGCGGTATGGAGAGAGGATAGAGGCGAGTGGATGAACTGGCAGAGGGATGGGACCGGCACTGGGAGGAGGCGGAAAGTAGAAAATGGCGACAATATTTGCTGAAGGATGTGCCTATTTACATTTTGAGGCCGTGTTGATTAGCTGAGTGCGAGTGGGGCTGCCAGCCCAATCCAAATCCCCTCCTTCACCAGCCCACCAACCCACCAACCCACCAAGTCACCAAACCCACAGCATCTCAGCGGACACCGCCACACGCAAGTGACAGCGCGGGCGGTCGATAAGAAATGGAATTATGTTAGCAGGGAGTGGAGTTAGGTGAACGGAGTGGGCAACCAGGAACCGTCGGGCAAAACGTGGGCTGTCATCTTGCTGTCTGTCAACTTGGTGGCTTAAGGTGGCCCAGTGGGGGTGGGGATGAGTTATGGTGGTTGTGGAATGTCTGCCAGCTAAACAGATGCACTCGCCAGCAGATGCATCTGTTTTGAGCTCTCACATATCCAAGCAACGCTTATCTCAGTGCTCAGTGTCTGTCCAGCGGGAAAGTCTTTCTTTCATGTCTCGTACGCACATCACGTGGCCGAGAGATAGAAAAGTGACAGTTGCCGGAACATAAGAAATGGTAAATCTGAAATCTAAACTCAGGCAGCCCACGGATATGCAGACATGCAGGCGTAGGAACATTGCAACCGCCGGACAGACCAACCGAACAGACGGAATGGAAGACGGAGACGGAGACGGAGACCTACACCAATGCGTGAATATGGAGCAGATCATTAATTATGCGCAAGACGAGAAGACAACGGGCCAGACCAGACCAGACCAGACCAGGCCCGGGCCGGCCCGGTCCGGACAGGCAAGAAAGTTGCCCGACAAAAACCAAACGTGCATTTTTAAGACCGAGGGCGAGCCGATTTATCTGACAGTTTGTATTGAAAAGTTTTTGCTCTTCCTGTGGATTTCTTGAAAAGTGAAAGAAGTGCAAGATAGATTTTTTTATTTTATTTGATTCCCTTGAACTGATCATTTGTTTTCTTCAGCCGAGACTCGAAGCCACATACGCAGGCGACATGCTTGGAAATACACTTATCCAAGCTAACACCTCCCAAAATGAACTCAGCAGGAAAAAGAAGAAACAATTCGGTTTGGTATTACAATTGTGTTCTGTAACTGTAACGATCATTGGTAATTGAGTTGTAGCAACTACTTAAGACTGTTTCTTACAGATGACTAATTTTTAATGGTTTGAAGCAGAAGCTGCACAAATATATTTCATTTTGCGTGGATGGCTTTAGCAGTTATTTCGCTTTTGGATTTGATAAATATTTGTAATATTTTTCTTATAAATAGTAATAATAATATTTTATTTAACGCTAGCTTTACTTAAATTCTGCAATTCTAATACTTTCAAAACCTTTTCTATTTTTCACTTACTAGTTTGATGTATGTATTGGATAAAAAATCAAACTATCAGTAATTACATTTTAAAAGCTATAATCTATGTAATTAACACAAATATTACAACTTATATTTTGTGATTTTTCCACCCTAAAGAGACAGCTTCTGTATCGTCAGAAAAGGTCGCTAAAATCATATATTTGAAATGTATTTTTAAAAAAATTTAAAATTAAGTTCCAAAGAATTAGATATACATATATTTAAATTTAAAGGACAACATAACTATAGAAAATAGACGTCCTGCTTTAAAATTGGTTCGGTTGTGGGAGTTAATCTTGGAAGAGTTTATACTATGGAATTGGGTTCCTAGCAGGTGAACATTTTTGGAATGTCAGCATTGTTTTTATATTATTTGTCTTCCAGCAAATAAAACGCCTTTAAAGGAGGTTATAGGTGTATTTAGTATTATTATTTGATGATTACCAAATGATTTTTATGCTAAAATAAATAAAGGGTTTCATTTGTTTAAGATTTCGAGAACAAAATGTGTTTCAATCAGGGTATATTACTAAACTTCAGCATTATATCGAAACTGTTTTCAAATAGTTATAGAAAACAAGATAACTAAGCTGATGGACTTTGAATTCAAATATTTGTGCAAAAATGAATCAATTTTTTGGCATCAGTCTGATTGAATTTTAAAAACATTGTTGCTAAAATACTGAGTCAATGAAAGCGAGTATGTGGATGTTCCTTGTTAGATTCTATTTTAATAATAAATGAAATGTTTATTAAGTTTTAAAGTAAATAGTTAATACGCCATGAAAGCTATTGTTTTGTGGCTGAGCTGTGTTGAAGGGCACTTTAATTTGCTTAATGGATTCAACAGATGATTCAGTTGCAAATTCGAAATGAAAAAGTAAAAATCATGAAAAATGCTCAAGATCGTGACTTGTAAAAGCGTAAAGTGCAACTTGATTAGTTTTTTGAAGACAAATGCGTTGATTAATTAAGTGGCGAGTTGCGGGACTAAATCTACACGTAGTACTTACTCCTATCATTATGACAACAGTAAACACCGAAAGCACAAAGCAAATGAATTGCTCAATTGTGGAGTTGAGCAAAATAGCAACAGCTTAATGATAATTACAGGGAAGTGCCAAACTAAGCGGCTTATGCAACTGCAGCAGAGTGAAGAGGCTGTTAGCCTGGCCAGAACTTGGCTGAACTTGGAACTGGGACCAGTTCGAGTACCAGCTCGAGTTTGAGTTCGAGTTGTCGGCGTGGGGGCAAACCTGGGCACACATGCAGTCAATTAAAAGAACATTTATTAACCGAGCCACTGCACAAAGCTGTTAACAAAGCCATTTGGCCATTCAGGCCAGAATGAAAACGTTCTCGTTCTCAGAGGTGTCTATGCCCCAGATGTGAGTCTCGTTGGTGGAACAGAAAAGCTATAATTGATGGTACTGGCAGGACACACGCACACACCTTCACATACAGATACACACACATACACACACTGTGGCAGTCACGAGAGTGCAGCTTGTCGATGCTGGACAGCATGGAGCCCACATGCAACTCTGTTGGTCTATCTATCTGGTCTCAGTTGTTGATTTCACGCATGGAACTCAGTCGGCGGCCAGTCTGGCAGGCGAAATCCAAAGGCCCAGACCCAGTCGCAGTCCCAATCCCAGTCCCAATCCCAGTTCCAGTTCGAAGACGCTGTTCCATGTTCGAGTCCCTCCCGGGCCATACATAGTAAATTCGAATTGAATTTTGGCGGTGCGTTCATTAATCATTATTTCAATCATGATCATGAAACAAATGTGCTCTTGGTGCTGATGGTTGTTGTTGCTATTGTTGTTGCCAGCGTTCTTGTTGCCTGTTGGCTTTGTTTTGTATCTTGTGAAATGTTGTGTCGAAGCGTATCGATACTCTTGCCCCGCCCCTCGCCCATCGCACACACTCAAACTGGACTCGAGCTCAGACCCAGACCCAGACGCAGACCCAGACTCTGCTGGCGATGGCAATGGCGATGGCGATTGCGATGGCGATGCGCTTCAAAGATTGATAATCTCTTGGATATCTTTAAATTTAATTAGTCACATTCATAACAGACCGCCAGCTAGCTACATGGGTGCTCGCTGCTTGGATGCTGGCTGCTGTCCGGGAGCATGAGCGGGAGCGGGAGCGGGAGCGGTACCGGGCACAGGCACGGGAACCGGGCCGCAGCGCATCCGATGCCTTCCCAAATTACATGTTACAACAAACTGCGCGCCGCTTTTGGCCATGCTCCTCCTTCTCCTCAGTTTTCCTCCTCCACCACCATCTCTCTTGCTCGCTGCATGGGTTAGCTGCGGCTGCGGCTTTGGCTGTGGATCGTTACAAGACTTGATATACTTTTTTAGAGAGTTGCGGTATTATGAACCTCTCATGATGTTGGTAACGCATGGGGAATAGTTGAGACATATCATCCGAAGCCACAATGATAAGTTTAACGAAATCTAACAGTTACTGGAAAGTTAGTCAAAATTGAAAACCTTGTATATTAATCAAGAGAGACTAAGGCATATTATATAGCCTGTTATACTATATAGAAATAAAACGAACAATAAAAGGCGCAATTTCATACTTGATTATAGAAACATGACGGTATCTAACCATAATAATTTGTTGTCTCTTAGCCTAATGGTATTTTAAGATTCTTTGCCTGTACAGCTTTTTATATTTTATTGCAGTTAAAGTTTCAAGTTTCCAAGAAAATTCAATACTCTTAGTGTTTATGTATTCTTTTAAAGTTTTAGTCGTATATCTGATCCCAATCCCATGCTTGCCATTCGTGTTGTTGAGCAACCGCAGCCGCTAGTATAAAAAGGCAAGTCCAGAGATCCATTTAGTGTGTTGTATTGAAGTTAACAGTTTAAAGAGGTCGGTATTTATAGGAATTCTTTAATGAAGCATTACTTTCTAGATTTCCATAGTGAAGTTACATCCATTCATAATCTATTTAAAGTCATTCGTAATCTATTGAAAATTCATTTTCACGCCCTCAGACTTTCATAATACTATAATAAGAATGTGGTATTTTGTTTTTTCTCTTTCTATTTTATAGCGGAAATTTTATGGTCCCTGAGGTACGTGACCAAAATAATCATTATTTTTTAATGTATATTAATATGCGACAGTTATTATTATTATTATTACAGTTATTTTGCACGGTCATTAATATATTACTATTCAAATAAGCGAATCTTATGAATACATCCCAAAGATGGTTTCCCAAGGGTATCCAAGCTTCAACTCGATGAACTCCAGGTATTTTTCTGCTGTTGTTTTGTAAGTAAAGAAAACTTGTTGTTTCTTAGATACCAAGTGGAGCTCCCGAGCCACGCACATGTGTGAGAAAGTCGGTTCTGTGGGCATTCCGATTCCTCTTTGCTACTTCTGTTGTTGTTGTTCTTGTTGTTTTTGTTGTTGTTGTCGTTTATGTTACGTTTAGGTTCAATTTTTGAGGCCCTTCAATGAAAAATCGACGTTGTTACTAATTATGATTGACATAGACGTAATTGGAAATTTGAGCAGAGCTTTGGGCCGATTGGCATCGACTGGGCATCGGCATCGGCATCGGCATCGGCATCGGCAGCGGCATCGGCGGTCTTCAAAAGTTTCACTAAATTAAAGGGTTAGCTTAAATACCTTGCCCAACTTTCTTTGATGGATAAGCGCAGAGGCGTGAGGCCCTCAAATTTTCTTAAAACGCAGCTTCAGGAGCTGATGGGGGTCCGCATCGGTGTGAAAATTTAATAGAAAGTTTTGTAAGGCGGTAGTTTAGATTTAACTTTATAAACATTGCCGGAATTAAGCGGCAGTTGTAAGCTCCATTGCTGATGTTAACTTAGGAAATCTCCTGGTATTAATAATCATTTTATTAGTGTGCAGCAGATCTTACAAATGAATGCTTATCAACATGTTTAGCTGTTTTATTTCGAGGTTATGTACAAAGGATGAATATATTAAATAACAACCAGGTTACTGTTGAAGAAAACATTCGATTTCTATAATACTTACATAATAAAGGATATTTTGGGCTGTTAAGGGCTGTTAACCTTAAGCGACTTCACATAATTGTATACTCCTTAAAGTATGTTTTATATATTATTTTAAATGTTACTTATTCTTACTTTAATATAACTATCAAATTACTTATGTTGTTAAGCTAGAAACTAATTGAATTTAAGTTTTTAAAACATATCTGAATAGTTGGTGTACATATAGTAGCTATGTATACAGCATGTATACCTTATGTCATATAATGTTTACGCAATTTAAAAATATTTTGTAAATACCATGTGAAATTTTGAAGAGTTCTTGTCGAAGGAAAAGGCAAACTTTGGACATCATTAAGCATAATTTTAACAGTTTTCCCAAATTTCAGCTAATGTGAGGCAATTATGGACCCATCTTTCAAAATCTTTTAACATTTAACCAATTGGCGGCAAAAGGCAGCCAAAGTCGAACCTAAAGCCAAAATCGAAGCATTTTGGCCCCAAGCCGTTGTTGGTCCATACGTGCAGCCGGAGCCTTCATTATGGTGTGCAGGGGTAAAACGAAATCAATCAGAGATAATCTGTCATGGATAATGGGTACCTGTGCCTTGTCCCAGTCCAGCTACGTCTTCCCCCGAGCGCTGTCTCAGCTCATTTAAGTCATTCGTGTAATTATTTTAAACAGCCACAGTGTAAATTTTGTTAAACACTCATCTCGCTCTCGTAGTGGACTTGTATCTGAGTCTGGGTCGCCGATTTGAGCATAATATGACAGCCAACAGTTGAGCCAGTTGATAAATGGATGAAGCGTTTCTCCCAATGGCATCCAAATGAACCACATTTAATTGGCCGTATACAGTTGAAGTCGCTCTTGTTGTTTTCACGTGGCCATAATGCATATGTCTGTGGCTCAATTGTGGCTGATTTCGTCTGGGACAAAATGGTCGATCCGTTAGCCGTTTAGCCAAGTTTAGGACTTTCCCATTGGCCAACTTTCACAAGCTGTTTGAGATTTGACTTTAATGCCAATAAAAGTCACATCGAGGATGTTGTAGGTCGCTTTAAGCTTTAATTGCGTCGCCTGTGATTGACGAAGCTGCGTAGTCAATCATTAATCACTCAATCAATCATTTCAATGCGTCAACAAATCTCAGAGGCCTCCTTTATGTCCTGTTGTGGCCTCCTGACAGTCTCCTCCTTGAATTCGAACTTTAAAATTGGAAATGGCGGCGATAACACCGCACCAGCTAATCAACCTTCCGTTCTCACACTTGTCGCTACGCTCAATCTCACTTGTCAAGATGTCGTTAACACAATTTCCATACTAAATAGATCGCTGGGAATGCGTCCTTCGGCGCGTAGGGTGGCTGATAAGGAATTTAAGCACTAACAGGATTACAGATTCCACACAGAATATTTCAAGAATTCGTGTGATTAAACTCGTTTATTTAAAGGCTGATAAAAGTGATTTCAAATATTCATATATGAAGAACCATTTTTTCTCAAAGGTGTGTTTCCTGTTTCTTTCAAAAAAAGAACCCTTGAATACCTTATACGGCAGTGTAAAACCAAATTTAAATCTGTTTTGTGCTGAGAGTAGATTTAAATCATCATGTCCTTGAAATATACAATACATAGCTAAATCTTAACCGTTTATTTAATAATTTAAAGATAGCTAGCATTTACAAACATGCGGTTTCACACATTGAACTGTTTAAACCAGTCAAATATGAACTAGATTTTTATTCGTGATTAAATAATATTGAAATACATTACTACAATATAATAAGTTGTTAATCTGGTTTTAACTGGTGTTAACTGAATTAGAAGCTAAGTATATGTGCTAATATTATAGTAATAAATCAAAACGTGTTCCTTTACTATACTAACTCATTGTAATTTTGATTATTAGTTTTCAACATAAATATTTTTACAGTCACGCATCTATTGGCTACCAGGTGCACACTAAACAGGTAATTAGATATTTGGGCAACTCCCATCTGCATAACTTACGCATAAAGTATCTATGAACGTGTGTTCTCATGTTTCTCAGATTTAGATAAAAAACAAAAAATGTATTTGATGGGTAGCTTAAAGGCGAGTGTGGTAAACTGAGCAAGAGACAACAAAGAATAGCAATACGACTACCAATACGTATACAGCGCCTCACGACAGGGCACACATAATGTGCCTCAGATAGAATCATTAATCACATTTGCCTTGTGCAGCAAGTGAACTTCCTTTGCCGCCTGACAGTCGCAACTGATTGCTGGCTCTGAATTGGGATTTGGAACTCAAATGCTGTGCAAACAGCAGCCAAAGCATCCACTGACACTCGCGTCCACCCTCCCCCCGCTTTGGATCATCTAAGACTGAAGTCTCAACCTCCCGCCTGCCCTTGAGTGGTCCATGGCTCTGACTAACCGGTCAGCGACATATTATGGAGCTGGGTTGGAATAATTTCAAAGGAGCAACCTAACGTTTTTACTCCCTGAAACTTCAAAAGCAGCTGGAATCAAAAATTCTCGTAGAAATATTTCACTTTTGCCCAATTTTGAAAAAGTAAAATAAAATATTTAGCATTTCGAGAGTGAAATTGAGTTATTCACTAAAGTGACAAGGGGTGCCTTTTACAATGTGACATTTCCGTACATTAAAGAAATCTGGAAAGGATAAAAAGATAGAAATAAGTAATGAGCAGGAGCTATAATTATGGATATGTGAGTACTAAATACTTTAAGTATGTATTACTATAGTTATAAAGTCTTTAGATACTTTCTTATATGTCAACCTGTAAAGATTTCTAGTTTAATATTGATGTATTATATTCTACTTTTAAGATGTGGGCTAGTTATTTGTCTTAATCGACTTAAGTGGGCTTAAAAATCCAAAATTTGATTTGACTTGAGAAACTTATATACAAATGTATTTAATTAAATAGTATCCAATTGGTGGTTTTAGCTCTATCAATGCGCTAATTAAAGACAGGCTTGCCTGGATTGACGTGGCTTATGTTGTATATAATATACTATACACATATAATCGTTTCCTTTTGTGTTAGGAGATGTCTTAACATACAATTTTTCAACTAAGGGATGGAAATGTCACTTATTTTTTGGACATAGGATAAAATATTGGATATCAATCACATAATGCTGTGTGGTCTTCTTTTATTATGTTTAAGAGAGTAATATTAAAGCTGTAATATATAATATATGTATTATTATAATCCAAAATATTACTCCTATAATATATGATCTTTCTTTCATAGAAAATGTATACATATATGTCATCTTTAAAGATAATATCTTATCTAATCTGGCCAACCTGTATATAGAGCGCTAGATGTAAGCGAACGATTATTAATATTATTAAGCTAATAAGGCAAATTGATATTAAAGTTGCTACTGTATGTTCTGCGCTATTATTGAATTATTTATTTAAATTTACATAAACAAGTCAAATAAGTTGACTGTTAACTGCTGAGCATAGACTTGCGACTGACATGTCAGCAAACACATATAAATTAAAGTTTTATACACTTAATGGTCCTAATGAACTTTTGATAGTCACCATCAAAATCGAATCAGTTGCAAGTCGATTAATTAGTAGTCTCTCACCCACACAGACACACACACACTCGTATGGGTGTAGGCATTATGTGTGTAAGCAGAACCCGCAGACTGGACCGACTGGCCATATGTACTATAGTACGAGTATGGCACGTGTGCTACGTTGGAGTGGGTTCCATTATTCGGCAATTAGACAGTCTCAGCTCACCCACACTACCCACAAAGCACATGGCAGAAGCGTGACTCATATTAAACACTTTAAAGGGGAATCTCATCGGAGAATCAATGTTGGGGAAGTAGGTATTGATGCTAGAATGGAGGGAAAGAGTCCTAATATTTGGGTATACAATTATTAAAGCGTTTAATGTGCGACCTTCTTTATGTGCATTATACAACAATCATTCTATCGATTTTCCATGTGTGCCTGTCTCATTTGAATATTTGCCCGTCATCCTCATCATTTCAGCAACAACAACAAATCACGGTAGTTATGATAGCAACAACAACAATAAATGTAAACAGCAGCAGCATCCACCCAAACAGTAACCACAATAATAATGATACATTGCGCCAAAGTGCGGTGATATTCATTCAACATTCAATGGCAATGGAAATGGAAATATTGCAAGTCAGCCGGGCCCTTCGACCCGAGTATCGATAATCGTACTCGTACTCGTACTCGTACTCGTACTCGCAAGTAAAGCCCCTCAACTCGGTAGCCTCTCAGGTGAGCAATTTACATCAACACCTCACAGTCCAGGGCGACGATCGATATGATCGATATGTAGTTGCCAATGGAGGAGACTTTGTTGCATCCGTTTATGAGTGTGTAAATTCTGGAAAATAAATTATCTGCTCTGCCATGTTCGCTTGTGGGATCGATGAAAGGCATAGTGAAAAGTGGGCGGTGCTTGTCGGCCACGCACGACGCGTCGCCAGACGACGAGGGCAGTTTTTTGATTTTGAGCGTGCGCCATGGCCGAAGACAACAAAACAGCACTCATACTCACACTCACACTCACACTAGCACTCACATTCACAGTCAAACTCACTCTCGCTCAGGCAGCAACAGACTGTTTTTCGTGTGGTGCCACCAATGGCATACAGTCAAGTCCCTCAATGTGCGACTGGGTCTTACAGTAGGCTCCAAAAAGCCTATACACTCATACTACCGCTCACTGCCTCCTTATAGATGAACTTTCCAAGCATATTTTCTCCCAAATTATTAATGCTCGTGAATAAGGTTACTTTTTATTATGATCGAAAATTTTCTTGTACAAAAATTAACATGACAAAGGTCCGCAATTTTTTTAACTTTAACTGAATTAATTTGTTGTGCACATCAAGTACGAAAGTACAGAAGTGTTATTGTTGGATAAAACAAAGGCATACATGCTTATCGATATATGATTTTCTTAATCAAACTATAAAATAATATACATACGGGTCTCAATGTCTGGTTAAATCTTCGTGCAATGTTATGTTATTTTGAAAAGCCAAATCGTAAGAAACAAATGCGATTTTTTTACTGAATCAACTTTTTTTTTAAATCTGTCTGACAATTAATTAATTTTTTCAAGGTGTACTTTACATATTATATTACATTTGAAGATGTTGTTATACAAAAATATTATTACACTTGAAATTGTTGTTATACTACAAAAATAAACATGTGCATGCAATAATCTTCTCGGTCTTAGCTTTATTACGCAATTTAAAAAAATATTTTTCTCATGGATCTCTATCTCTTTGATACAATTATTTTTCACATTTAATAAGTGCATATAGACTAGAATCTTACAATTAAACCTATCCACTATACTATTATTTCATTTTACATCAGCGTGAAGCACAGTAAGGGATCGCAAGCATTGGTTAGTTGCTTATTATATTATTTATAAAATTAATTTTTTTACGTTAAATGTTATTTATTATCTGTAAAAATGCTTTAATATTAAACAAAAAAAAAAAAGTGTATTATTCTTATGGATTGTTTGTATATAAGATTTGCAGGTATGAACATTATTATGACCGCACATGTAGCAAGAGCGAAGTAAGCAGCCACAATGAATGGGTGTGACCAAATATCGTGCTGTCTCGCTTGCCCAATCTCTGTCTGCACTCTACCAACTCATTCACAGCTCGGTGGTGAAAAATGGCGTGCAGCCATGACCGCAGAGTTCTCATTGCGTGTGGGCTGTCCTTTGAGCACTGTTGTTGCTTGTCTCTGAGATAAAAACAAAACCAGTAAATCGGGTTTCGAAACCCAAGCGTCGACGTCATCGCTGGCTATCAATGGCAATGGCGATTTGCACGGTGCGTTTCGGAGCGCAGAGCGACAGAGAGAGACAGTGAGAGGGAGAGAGGAGCAGAGGCAACTGCGAACAAGGAAAACGGCAAACAGAAAACAGAAAACGGAAAACAGGTTCGCTCGCGCTCTGAGCGCTCGTTCGTATTCATAACAAAAGAACGGCTCGAATTGAACGGTTCGCATTCGCACTCGTGAGTCGGACGCGTCGTTTTTTGGATGTTTTTGAATGTTTTCTGAACGTCGCTGTCATATCGCTTCGAGTTTTTGTTGTTGTTTAACATTTTTTACGCGCCGGTTACGCGACGCTCGCGCTGTGTTCAATAAACAAAGCCCCCGCATTTTAATAATGCTGGCCATACTCAAAAAAAGTGATCAATAAAAGGCATATAGTGCATAAAGTGAGTGCCAATAAGTGAATATTCAATCAAAATATGTGCTCATCGAATAGGAATCGAGGAGCAAGAGCCTAGCGAAAGTTTTAGCAATTCACGCGATAAATACAGAAACTACGATGAGCTCATTTCTCATGGGTTATCCACACGCGCCGCACCACGTCCAGAGCCCCATGTCCATGGGTAATGGCCTGGATCCCAAGTTCCCGCCGGTTGCCGACGACTATCATCACTACAATGGTCACTACTCCATGACCGCCTCGACGGGCCACATGGGTGGCGGCGGTGGTGCGGTTGGTGGTGGTGCACTTGCTGGCGGCGGCCCTGGCATGTCTGGCCACCCGCACGCCACGCATCCGGCGGAAATGGTCAATGATTACATGGCCGCTGCCGCGCACCATCACAACCCGCTCCCGCACTCGCATCACCATAGCAATAGCGCGCTCTCTGGACACCATCACCAAAACGCCGGCTACACAACAAACTACGCCAGCACGCCGCCCACGCATCATACGCATCCGCACCAGAGCCTGGGATACTACGGCCACCACGCGGCGGCCGCAGCCGCTGCAGCCGTCCACCACGCCCCTGAATATATTCCCGCCGGAGTGGTGCACTCGGAGGCGGGCTACGGTCCGCCGCCGTCGGTGAATGTGCCAAACAGCAGCAGCGCAAATGCCTCCAATGGATACTACGGCTATTATGGCACCACCAACGGCAGCGTGGGCAGCACGCACTCCCAAGGTCACTCCCCACTCTCCTCCCAGATGATGGACCTGCCCCTGCAATGCTCCTCAACGGAGCCTCCAACAAACACCTCACTGGGTTTGCAGGAATTAGGTAAGTTCCACAGTTCCGAAGCACAAAATCATTACAAACTTCATCTAATACTTAATACATATTCCAATTTCCGATTTCAACAAAATCATTTGGAGCAGAAATGGTTGGATATTCTGGATTCCGAAAGCTTTTTTAATATTGGGCTTATACATTCTTAACATTGAGCCATTGAACATAGTACTCGTACATTCACAAAGTCACAACGGTTACTATTTCGGAAATGGGAACAGCCTTGAAAAGCCTTGGGAACACCTAGTCATCCAAATTTGATTTCTAAAAGCTTGAAAATAGTTAATATCAGTATCGTTTAACTGAAAAACATGTCGCATCTTAAAACGTCTTTAATAAACCAATTAAAGTTATACCTGGAGGTTAGGTTAGCTTAAGACGGCATTCCCTTCGGCGGAAACCCTGTTTTCGTTAGGAGTATTCAAAGATACTCTTTGAGAATTATGGAGGAGAATATCTATGATCCCAGGTGGTTGAATTGGCTGCTTGTGAGCTGGGCATCCGCATAGAAGGTGCTCCAGAGCTTGTACTTAAACTAGTCTTACATATTTTATTCTGATCTATGTAAAATCATTTAAGACGTAAATTTTAAAGATTTTGTGTATTTTAGGCAAATTCAGTTTCATGATTTATCATTCACCAAATAAATATATCAGTCTTAAAGCCGAAAGTCAAATGAAAGTTTAACAGATCCGTTCTATTCGCAAAATTGCATTACTTATTCCTGAAATAATCACTCTAATTAGAAGAGCAATTATCTTAATCTCCAAAGAATAAGCCATTTGGAACGTCTGCCTACTTACTAGCAGTATTTCATCGTTAATATTTAACTAAACAGTATTGAATTGGAAGGACTAAAGCACTTTAACATTTACTTTGAAAAGTATATAGCTGCAAGGATTATAGTAGCAACTTGCTAGCTAAGTAACTAAGTAACTTACTAAAAAAATATATATATCCATTAAGATTTTATTTAATGTCATAGTATATGTTTTAATTTATTGAATTAACTTTTCATAACTAAATCTTCTTATTATTATTAATAAATACAAATACTGCAAACTAAGCCCGTGTTCCAAATAATAACAAACTTTACATACATATAAAGACATTTTGCCAAAAAAACATAGACTTGCCCTTAATTGGTACATTAAAGTTCAAAAGGCCTAGGTTGAGACCGGAAACTAACCATAAGAAAGCGATATTTGTTAAGGATTAGATGTACTTAAAGAGACTCGATCAAACAGCAATTTTAAAATACAGATTCATTCATTTTCAAGAGCATTACCAATGAATGATATGTAATTTTATGAACGTTATCATGATATTTCCAAACACCATGCTGATGAACCAATGATTATACAAATTTTATTACAGGTTTAAAATTAGAGAAGCGCCTTGAAGAAGCCGCACCTACTGGTCAACAACTGCAAGAAGTGCTACACTGTGATGATATGGGATCTGAAAATGTAAAACCAAAACCATCCTATTAATTAATGTGTGTACAGAAAAGTCTTATGCAAATTCAATGTTACTTATTCAGGATATGTCTGAAGAGGATCGCCTGATGCTCGATCGATCGCCAGACGAGTTGGCGTCCAACGACAACGATGACGATCTGGGAGATTCAGACAGTGAGGATGATCTGATGGCAGAGACAACCGACGGAGAACGCATCATTTACCCCTGGATGAAGAAGATTCACGTAGCGGGCGTTGGTGAGTACAGGTTCCCACAAATACCTACATGTACACATACGAGTATGTGGATGCATCCACAAACACACTGTGCCCCATTTTAGTATGCTAATTAAATTACTTAGCTGCCAACACCCACGTGATCCACTGACAGACTTTGTAATGCTCGAGTTTGGCAAACAAAAATAAAAAACCAACAGAACCCAAAATAAAAACTCTGCTCAGTGCTCATTAATCAAAATCAAGAATGGCGCGCCTTCTGCTGAGGGAAAAATTGTATATGGCGAGTGACATATTCATATAGAAGAGTATTACGAGCGAGTATATACGATACAATGTATAAATATATACATATAGTATCTGTATGCAACTGCCACTCGACTATAATAAAGGCTCTTCAGGGCTCTTTCAACACTTGAAGTGTCTTTAAGTGGATTTGACTGTCAAACCTTATGGGCAACAATTTTGATTCTTAAAATATATTTTCTGTGGATATATTTATGGCTTAATTAGTATAATAGAACATTCACATAACGAAATTTCTGAGAACAAAAGTTAGAATATAAATATCCTTATAATATACTTTTGATTGAGTGTAATGAAGGTACTTCTTTAAAAATGCAGCATATCCTTAGAGATTTTGGCCAATCAATCGATTGAAGGCTTAGGGTGGGTATATCAAGATATTCCAGAACATAGATCCTCAGATATTTTTGGATTCCAATGACCCCAAACTTTCAAAACACATCTCTGAATACCCCAATAACACATTTTCGTGCTGGCATACATATGCGTATACACACACCTGCGATGCATAGTTGTTTTTTGAAAAACTTCGGTTATTATTTGATTGCTATGAAATGTTCACGGTAGATACACATTGAGGTAGATGCGTGCCAAAAATAAAGATTATATCTTTAAAATTGCGGTTGTAAATTGTGTTATCGATTTACAGGGTTATTTGGCGTCCCTAGGTTCGACATGGCCACATCGACTTTTATATACCCTTCTACCTATTTTTTATGTGTTCGGTGTATATAATTTTCTTAAAAACACTCTTTATTAAATGAAATATTTTAATGTATTTACGATTGCTCCTTGACAGCTTTAAAAATAAACTATTCCGATTTTGAAGAAAGTTAGTCGATATTTAAAGAGTATTTATGACGAAACTTAGAATTCCTAAGTTTGGTTGAAATATATTGAAAAAGATGAACGGTTTTCTACGGATTGTGTTTATGGTAGCTACAAATATATTCTAATCAATTATGGTCAGCTGAGTATGCTACTTCAATTTAGTAGGTTTGGTCAGGATATGTTCATTAAAAAAAAAATGATTTTCATACAACACTATTTGGGGGTCGGAAACGTCTTCAATACGTTGCACATGACGCGACAATATTTTAATTAATTTATTTTGTTTTATAACTTTTGACAATTTATATTGAAGCTCGATATACTGTGTATTTAAAGAGAATGCTAAAATTTTGATATTCAATGCCAAGCATTATTCGTTAAATTTAAAAACGATGAATGGATTTACGCTAATGCAAAGAGGAAGAGAAAACAGATGCCCCTGTTGAACATTCTATGCAACATAACCACATAAAAATATAGAACCGAAAGACTATATTGAGGAAAGAAGACAGGAGTAAAATAATTGTATAGTAAACTAGACATGATCAAAATATAATACAGCCTAACGATGGCTTATACATAAATTTAAAACATAGTAGTTTTCCACAAAAATATTGCATTTTCCTGACTGTTGCTCAATTTGAAATTTTCGAGTGCGTCCGATACATATTTTTCACACCAGGCAGTCCGAATGAGGGCTGAGGAAACAGGTTTCCATTCACTATAAGAGACTCGATGTGCGAACGAACTTGGCTACCAATACCCAAGTGGTTATATAGTCGTATAAATGTGTCTGCCAACGAATTCGAATGTCAGCTCCGATAGATAATTACCATTAATTGTCGCGTCGGAACATTAACGCGCCCAAAACCAAATTCATTGAGCCATGTGTTGAGTTCCACTATCAAAACGACGTTTGTCAGCGCTTATTGTTTTAATTCAACCAATATTGGCTACTGCATATGGTCAAACTGGAGCTGGGACTGGCTTCAGGCACTGACAGCTGACCATAGGCCACTGAGAGGTTCAGGTGTGGAGTGCATAATTACAGGCACGACTGCCTGGGACGGGGGATGGGTCTTGAGTTTGAGGTTCTAAATTGATTTTTAATTAGCATACTTACTTGCCTAGTCAAAGCGACTAGCTGCACGGTGGGATGCTGCACTCCAATTAAACATAACCTTGACCCTAATGGGCAATTATATCATTAGGTTTCGCCACGCGTATTGTCAGAGTGTCTTCAGTCCCACTCCAGAGACAATCTCGACGTGCGACACCGACACTGGGGGATTAGCTATGCTGATGAGCATCAAATCGATGTAGTTCGGCAGACATACGGATGGACGGATGGACGGACGGACCCGAGCTCGCTCAGGGGCACACACAAAACTCCGACTGAGTGACGGATGGTCCGTGTCATTTGATGTTAATGTTGTGACATTTATCATGAGCGCACGACTACGAAAACAAGACGAAACTTGATTATCGCCAGTGCATCATCTCTCGTTATGCGGAATGTGGCTGTCCCCAGCCCCAGCCCCAGACCCCGTTCCACTCCCGAGTACCCAGTTGCCAGTTCTCGATACTCAGTTCTCAGTTCTCAATTCTCAGGCTCAGTTTCAGTCTCTCTGCCTGTTGAACCGCTGCCAGGTCTTTTACAAATGACTTACACTCGGCTGGCCTCTGCCTAGGTCCAAATTGTACACTCTTGTAGGTTGGCGTGTGTATCAGGTGGCGTGTGGTCTTAACTGGCCCATCCAATTTGTATAATTCGCCTTTGGGCAACAGCTACAGCAACAACATCAGCAACAAATATTGCTATAATTTGCCAAAGTGTGAGTATTTAAGAAACAATTTGGCATTCGTACAAATAATTTAATAGTCTTGAAGTGTTGACATGGCTCTCGAGTGATGACAACAATCTTATAAAGTTGTTGTTCAATTTGATTTCAGAATATACAAAACTGTATTCGAGTGAACAATATGGACACATTTTCTTAATATCTGGTTAATATACATAAGTCGCAAGGACATCTAAGAAAGAACATTTATTAATCCTACGATTCGACTTTTCAAAGTAATTTATCATTCCAACTAAATTATTCAACACGCATATGTATATTTTACTTATTAATTCAGATTTGTCGACTGGAAATACACACATAAAATTAGCGTTTCTTCCAAATAAATATATTGCTCAATTTATATCTAAAAATTGCATATTCCATATAAAACTAGGGTTCCAAAATATAGTTTTGGTGAAATATGTTGAAATTTTAATATTTTTTGTCCAAATACACTATTCCCATGCGATACATGCTTATCAAATGAATACTCCTTTATAGTCATAAATAAGGTATGCATATTTCTGAGTGTGTTGTGCCTGGCTGCAAAATATTGATTTCATGCACGAGAGCTAAAAAACTGAGATGATCGGCGAGTTCACGTTCCACATAACATTCAATAACTCGCACTCATAGTCACACTCATATTCATACTCATACTCATACTCATACTCATAATCGTAGTAAAACAAGCACACTGAAAACGTGCCCAGCCTTGTAACTGAATTTCAATGGCAAGTCCACGATTAAGTTTCCAATGTGCCACAGAGGCCAGGCTCATGGCTCATGGCAGTCACAGTTACCCGATGACTTGCGAAAAACCTCATCAGCATCACCTCTATTGAGGCGGCAAAAAAGTGCAAGCCCAGTCCCAGACCCAGGCCCAGACCCAGGCCCAGATGCTGTAAACTCAAACCCAACTGAATGTGAACAGCAGCGGGCTCAGGCTATCTCCAATGCCTTTGCGAAATGCGGAGAGGCGGAGAGACCGAGAAACCCAGACCCAGAGCCAGACCCCAGCAGAGGCCCAAGCCCAGGGCATGACAATGATGAAAATGACGCAGTAAAAATTAAGAAGTTCGCCTTTTATGACAGATGAGGCACGAACAGCTGAGACTGCCCCGCCATCTGGATCTGTGTATCTGTGTCTTCCTGTATATACAGTCGAACTTCTCTATAACAAATTCGAAATGTTCCATAGAAAGTGATGTAAAATTTCAAACATTTAATATGTCCAATGCTATCAACTAACTAAACTAATCACTGCGTTGATATTCCGGGCACAAATAGTTCTAGGAAAAATCAGCATTCAATAAAAGGATAAATTATTTCACACCTACAAAGCAAATAAATGTAATTAGCACAAATAAATTAAGAAATATTGATTATATAAACTCTTTTTCAAAACGGAAAGTTTGAAATTTGTTAGATTAATTCAAACTAGAGCTCATAAATTGAAAAAAGTAAGTCCAAAGCTTAGAGTTTGTATAAAGAAAACTTATAACGTTCGTTATAGAGAAGCTCGACCGTACATAACTCGTGAGTATACGAGTATCTGCCGACGAACAAAGCGTAATTAGCGTCCCAATGGAAAACAAAAATCAGAAAAATGTGAATGGAGCCGAGAATTGGCAGTGTTTTTGTCAGTTCGCAATTTGAGCCAATAAAGTTCTGGAGCTCGCAGCTTGTGCGAAATTATTGAAATTGGCGTTAATTAGAGACGCTTTTATTGGTGCGAATGGCATCAAGAATAATTCCAATCTACAGTGCTTTAGCCAATACTTCGACTGGCAGACTCACAATTTAGAGTGGCTCTTTGTGGAAAGAGCCAACGAAACGAATCTTCAAGGTCGCCTCTATTGTTAGGTGCTCTTTAAAGTCGTGAGCTTCTTAACTTCAAACTGTTTGTCTTGCTGCTTATTATTTCCAACGTATACAAAATCATTTTTAAAATGGCTTTAACACCAGCTTTAGGACAAGTGCTAGACTCAGTTTCGTTGAAAAACAACTTGTGGTCATTAGGTTCGCTTCTGGCAGTGCTACGGAAAGTGAAAATGGATTTTGAATGTGATGCGATTCTTGTCGGTACGTTGGAAAGAATGCCATACAAGACAAATAAGTAACTAACAGTACACATATAGTACAAAACAACCAAGGTGCAGACTAAAAATGATATATATACCCAAACATTTGTTTGTGAGATCATTATTTAATGAAACAAAAGGTAGTTTTTTTTTAAATTTAAACGATACCTTTGTTAAGAACAAATGAAATCCTCATTTTGTTTTTTATTTGAATTGACAACATAATTCGCAGTTGTGGCATTGAATAAATATATATTCGTTTATTTATTTGTTTATTTAAAAACTAATCATATACTTTAAAGCTTAAACTTTATGAAAAGTGTGTATCAGCAATGGCTGCCAGGGCCTTCAGCTGGGAAAATGTATTCATAATTTTAAATTAAAGGTTTTGACTGGGATTCAAGTCCCCGGAGTTTTGTGTGTCAGCAGCTAGATCTCTATCACTTGAGCTATTTCCTGACACTCCTTATTTTGTGCATAACATTAAATGATTATTTCTTCCATTTGTATGCTTTGTTTAATTTTGCATTCTATTTTTATCAACTGTCAAACATATTTGACACTAATACTATTAAATGTGGGAATTTGAATATTTAATTTATAACTCTTTTCGATTTTTAGTGGCTTGTTGAAACAAAATATATTCTTATTTACCCTGCTGAGCGTACACTCCAATATTTTAGAGAGGGCTAATAATTTACAAGCTTAAGACTTAAAATTTAAATCTCTTTGGCAGTAAGATCTTTTTTAAGGAAACAAGTTATTTTAAGAATATTTGATTCGCAAAACCAAAGACAACGCTGTTTCCTAGTCATCAAAAATCTCGCACAACATTTGCACAATTATTTGAAATCTGACGCTTTATTAATGGTTAAATTGTATTTTAGGTGACATCAATCATTTTGATGCCTCTCCAGACAATTTTGCGAGCTTCGAGCTAAAAACAAAGCGCCGTTTGTTAAACTTTGCTGTTAAATTGATCGAGTGCCTTGCACGTTTATTATGTATGTGGTATAAACACAATTTGATTTGTTGCTTTTTATGAACTTAAAATTTGTGTGCTGGAATTAACATATTTTTTACTTCAATATATCAGCGCGCAGTGCTGCACAAATTCTATTTGAGTGCTGCTGGCAAATTAACAATTCAAGTTGTGCATTCTCCCAGCTTCAAGTCCAATTGCTGCGGGTGCTTCAGTTTAAGTCTATATATGTATTCTATATATGTACATGTGCACAATATATATTCCTACATATTCGTATGTGTACAATTGTTTCTAAGTACATGGGATTTGAGTGTGTGTGTGTGTGTGTGGTGTGTATGTGTGTGTGTAAGTAGCATGAGCTCATGTTTATTTTTATTTGCCTGCCACAAATTGCAAGTCACTTGACAAGCTGCTGATGCAGCTCCCGCTGTTGTTGAAATGCTGATGTTGACTTGCCTTTTCCATGAGCTCATGAAACGAGCGCACAAAAAACATACCCACACACACAGTTGCCGACAATTCACAGTTGGCAACATCAATACTAACTTTAATAATAAGAAACCTGAATCAGAATTTAGCTTTAATCTCGGCTGGCACTTGCACCGGCCAATGTGGCGTATGCGCAATGCTCGCCTTGCACCCGCTCAGCTTGCATTCATTAGAGGGCCGAGAGATTTGAGAGTTGTTTGCATAACCGACAAAATTAATTTGTTGTCATTTGTTAAAGTTAATGTTGAATGCACATGAATTTCATTTTTTTCCCCCGCATTGTTTCTAATAATTAAAGCCAGCGCCAGCTCTACAGATATTTTTTTGGGAACGGGTTTGCGTTTGATGAATGAGCAGGTAAATCAAAGTTGACAGACGTAAAAAATTTTCAACTTGGCACGAGTCAAATTTCTCGATCACGGGTCGTGCCCTGCGATCGTTTCCAAATATTTACACACTCTCGTCCTATCGCGGCAATTAATCAAGTGGCTCATTGAGAGCAGTTGCCAGTTCCCAGTTGCCAGTTGCCAGTTGCCAGTTGTCCACAGATTGCGAATGAATGAAAATCGAAATAAAGCCCGGAAGTTGCCCGGTGACCGCACCTCAAAGGCAACAGCTCCAGCAAAATGGGCTGGCGATCAGTTTTGTGGATTAAAGAGATACTCGTATATGGGCATATCGCCTGACTGGCATTAAGGTAACGTTAACCTACAATTGAAGCCGCCACCGACACAAAAGATTATGATTATTAAGTAACGTCTGACATAGTTTTTTTTTGGAACTGACTCGTTACCCGTACCCCCTTACCCTACCCTGCGCTGTGAATGAAACTGTAGAGTCACAAATGCATGATAAATCATATGATGGGACAAACATGCCGACAGCCGTGCTTAAGGCAGGGCCAATTATACTACTCGACACATTATATACATAGAGACAGAGAAAGAGAGAGACAGGGAGACTCGTCCTACGCACTAATATGGTTAAGAATTGACGTCAAATCCCCAGAGAGCGCCAATTTTCCAAAAAAGAAACATGCCAGAATGCTCTGCTTGATAACACTCAACTGGGAGATACCCTCTACTCATATTTAAAATTATACATTTAAAAAACTAGTGTGCTTATTATCCAGTTGCTATGAAATTTCCAGGATATTCATTTGACACACATAAAAATAAAGGTGCACCAAAAATGTAGTTTAAGTCCTTAAAGAAACGAGAAAAGTCTCAAAAATGTAATATACTCGCCTTTTTCCATTTTTGAGTTATTTTTATTCAAAATTGAATGCCGTTTCTGGATGCAATAGATATCGTTTTTGGACTTATATTGGAATTGCTGACTTTCAACTCAAAAAAGGTAAAACTTTTCATGAAATCGTTTTTCGGATTTCAGAACAGCAAACAGATTCGATTCCGTTCAAATTGATCGGGATCTGAAATTGAAACAGGCTTGATAAATTTGATTTGCTTATACGAGAGTCATACACACCCTTCTTTGCTCAGTTTATAGATACAGAGTATACAAATAAATATGCAGCTCGCTCTTCAGCAGTTTCACGCTATGTTCCTGCAACATTGTCTCCCCCCGTGCCCCTGCTACAGCCGCTGCCCTTGCCACAGTTGTTTTGTGCAATCTTGATTTCCTTGGCCTTGTATGATTTGGCATTTTCATAAATTGGCTGCCAAGTAATAGCAATTGGCACTCTTTTGGCTTCGCGCTCCGCATCGTGACACTGCAGTTTTGGCCGGCGAGACTTTGAGTTGGACTTGGCACTGGCACTGGGGGACTTGAAGGCCTCTTCCTGGACATGGACATGGGACCTCTCTCGCTCTGGGTTGCGTTGGCATTTCGTTGAAATGTTGAAATGAAATGATACGCACTTATTAAAAACGAATTAACACAGCATGCTGCCAACGCCAACGCCAACGCCGACGCAGACGCAGCTGCTGACGTCGCTGCGGCCATTGGTTTTATTTTCATTGTTCTTGTTCCTTGTACCTCCCTTGTGGTCCTTGTTCCTCTGGGGTTTTGTAATTGATATTGTTTTATTTTTATTTTTTGTTGAGGCATTGTGGGGATGCTTACAAGCTTACCAAATCAATAACTCATTTAAAAAATTGTGTACAAATTTTCTTAAGGTTGTAAAGAAGCCTTGACGAATTGAGGCGATGATGTATTCCTTGAAGAATGTATATAAAAATGTTATTTACCTGCTCCTAAAAGGTATATATTCAAATAAATATAATTGGAAGCATTGAAATTGGCAGAGTTTGGCAAATACTCATAAGAAAACTTTCTTAGAACAGGTGTAATCAGTATTTGAGTTTTATTTTGCAGATAGGATATTGGAATCGATGTCATTAGCTTGCATACCAAGTTTTACGACTATAGCAGCGGAATTTCTGTAATTCTGCACACAATAAATATAAACAATTTAAGCTGTAAGATATTTATTTTCCTTTTTCATATGCGACCAAAACAACGCTACTTAAAGCTCTGTTATTTACAATCAATTTTTGTGTTCCATTAAAATAAATCAGGCATGATTACAAATAAATCTGAACCCACGGAAACAATAGCTGAACTTTATAAATAGAAGGCAACCGAAAGTTGTCATCAGCTCTTTAAGGCCTACACCCATTGACTTAAGGATTTTGGTACAATCGAGGCAGGGCACATGGAAACCCTTGCCCCTTACTTCGATTCCCCTTTGGCTGTCAGCGGCCAGTGGACGACATCATTAATCTAGGGCGGAGAATCGGTAACACAGCCGGGATTGAAATATTTATATCAAATCGAAAGCTGTCTGTCACAGAGCAATGAAATTTTTATAAATTACAACTTGATGTGCACCGGATATGATTGGTCAAGCTCCGAAACCAGGACCCAGCCAGCAGGACCCTGCTCGCAGTACACAAGCTGCGATAGAAACATCAACTCCAGACCCGATCTCGATGCCATTGGAAGCTGGCCAAATTGAAATTGATGGTGCGAATATAAATTTGATGGGCTGTCTGTCCGTTCCATTTGATGGACCCGCAGGCTCGAGACTAGCGGGAATGGGTATCGGGAGCGGGAACGGGCTGAACCGGGCAGCAGGTGTAGCGCATAAAAAACGGAACAGGAAAAGGATACAGCGACTGCGGTGGAGTTTGAGGGTAGCTGCTTGCCCCTGCTGCCCCTGCGGCAGGCGGGAAATGTTTAATTTCGGCATTCAAGGAAAAACTAAATGCGAACGCGTTATGTTGTCCTTTTCCAAGTAGGCAGACGGACAGGCAGTTGTGTTATTTGATTTTGATTAATTATCCTGTCCAACTGCCGCGAACTGGCGCTGGGTAAAAGTGCAGCTCTTTCATCTGCCCGCTGCTTGGCTGCTCTTACTTCTTCTTCTTCTTGTTATTCTCGTGCTTCCTCTTACTAGTGCCCGCTACCCTTCTGGGTGCCGTCCAGGGGTTTTACGGTGTTGTCAAAAGTTTTGGCGCGCTTTTTGGGGTTGTCAACTTATCTAGCGAGATTTATTGAGCCTCCTTCTTATTATGAAACTCAATTTGAAGTGTATTAATTGTGGCGCGATGCGACTTAATCGGCGTCTCTCGTCCCAGTGCCCCTCCCCTTGTTTATCATACTGCCAATCATTAATTATGCATCTTCTCATACTCATTCTCTCTCTCTCTCTCTCTCGCTGTCTGTTGTGCATTGCAGCGAACGGGTCCTATCAGCCGGGCATGGAGCCAAAACGCCAACGCACCGCCTACACACGCCACCAGATACTCGAGCTGGAGAAGGAGTTCCACTACAATCGCTACCTGACCCGACGGAGGCGCATCGAAATCGCGCACACGCTGGTGCTGTCGGAGCGCCAGATCAAGATCTGGTTCCAGAACCGGCGCATGAAGTGGAAGAAGGACAACAAGCTGCCCAACACCAAGAATGTTCGCAAGAAAACGGTCGATGCCAATGGCAATCCAACACCGGTAGCCAAGAAGCCCTCAAAGCGCGCCACTGCCAAGAAGCAGACCCAACAGCAACAGCAACAACAACAACCGCAGCAGCAGCAGCAGCAACAACAACAACAACAGCAAACACCGGTGATGAATGAGGTGAGTTGCATGCGCTGAAAGTCAACAGCCGAGCACTTAAAATGCCAATGACATTAGCTGAAAATGTCACTTAAACTTGAGATTGTTCGGGCTAAGCCGTATAGGAAACAGTTGACTAGCAGAACTTTATCTTCAAAACTAAAAGCTTTAATGCGCTTTGAGAGCTTTTTCTCCAAAAATTATATTGCCTTATAAGTAGTAGATTGAAACACCAGCGTGTTTGATTGATTGAACTCTGGCGAATTTTCTAAAAGCAGTTTAGTCGAATCCAATCAATTCAAAACTGCAATAGAGCAGTTGACATAAAACACATACTAGAATCCTGCTCCGCCTTGCCCAATATTAGAAAAGGATTTTACCATCAAGATGTAATGTAAAGAATTACTTATTAGAATTAATAACCCTATAGTTATAATTATCATAAGGTTTTAAGTACATGATTAGTTTCTTAAATACAATAAGATAACATTGCATATTAGTTTCTCATAATCTTAATCTAACTAAATAAGTATTCATTTGTCCATATCCATTTTTCTTACTTTTTCTTTCTCTCTCTCTCTCTGCAGTGCATTCGTTCTGACAGCCTGGAGAGCATTGGCGATGTCAGCTCCTCGCTGGGCAATCCGCCGTATATCCCAGCCGTCTCGGAGTCGGCTAACCTGACCTCGTGCGGCAATGCCAGCAACGGCAATGCCTATGCCGGATCTCAGCAGCATCAAGTGCATCACAGCAATGGCAACAACAATAATAACAACAACAACAGCAACCTCAACAACAATAACAACAATCAAATGCATACGGGTCTGCATCATCATCAACAACAACAGCAATCCGATCTCATGACCAATCTGCAACAACACATCAAACAGGACTACGATTTGACGGCGCTTTAGGAGGCCCTCCTCCCGCCCCGTTGAGCCTTGTACATTGAATCCTTTAGTTAGATGATGCAATACTTTCTGGTATCCACTTTTAAGTCAGCATGTATTGTAATATAATCATAGCCGAACCTCTTTTTGTACACCCGATGGGCCGTCAAGGTCACCGGGACAATTCGGAGTATACAGTGAACAAAATTATTGTAGTTAGTTAGTTAAGCGCAAACCACGACCACTGGGCGGAATCTCTGGTTAAGAATCGTATATGTAGCCCCCTCCAAAAACAAAGAAGAAGGATCCTTGTAAATTAGCAGTACTTAATTAGCGGTACATAAGTCTATTGTATAAAGCATAGCAAATTAAAGTTAAACACAAGCCCCAATTTGTCATAGTCGTAAGTGGAATTATATATACATATATAAATAGATGAGTAAATGTATAATTATTATTGATATTATTATTATTATTGTATCTAACTAGTTGCATCTGTTGTGCGTAGATATATATGTATGTAAGTTCAAACGTATATTTTATGGATACAACAAAACATATATGAATATACCTAGACAATATAAAAACCAAATAAACAGAACAATTTTACTTGGAATTATCCGAAAATTTTTCAATTATTTAAATCAGTGGAATATATCTTAATGAATATTTGATCAATACAGATTAAATATATTATATTATATAGTTTCAAAACAAGCAAACAATGCTTATTAGGAAGCAGTAGCAAATATGAATTCTTTTTCGTATATATGAGGAATGTATAATCCATTGAAACATGAACATATTAAAGAATAGTTCTAAGACTTTTCGGATACGGGCCTTTTACAGGGTGGGTAAAAAACACCTTAATCACAGAGTTCATTCAATTAATAAAATCTTAAAATTGGTTAACTCCATTTGGCTAAGGATTAGCTTACGCTGCCTATAAAATTTAAATAATTATTCGCACCCCAAAATAGCATATATCACATGTTCCAAGGTGTATATTTTTCGCTGATTCATCGTTCATTGTCATCTAATTAGGACAAATTTAAACATCATGGAAACGCGCTGCTGGGTATGGAACGGCCAGACGAGCTTATCCTGAGAGCTTCCTTTGTTGCGGTGCCCAGAAGAATCCAGAATTCAACAAGCCTTTGTTGGCAATCAACGTCGGCCATGTGGAATGGCAGGGGGAGTGGAGGTTAAAAGTGGTAACTGGGAACTGGAAAGGGGACTGGGGCTCAGGCTCAATGAGGCGCGAGATGGGCAGGCAGCGATAGTTGCCAAATGCTAACAAGAGTTCTTAATTAAACATCGATTCGCAATGATTGATCACAGCCCATTGGCACCTGTTGGCTTCTGGAAATATGTTAAACAAGGCATCATCTTTCAAGTGGCAGCCAGGCAGCCTACCTACTCGATCTCTGAGAGAGAGTGTCATAAACTGGTCTTAGCCAATTCTCGTATTCTCTGCGTCACACACAGTTCCCTGAAATGAACTGCATGCTCGACTCACTGGGCTCCTATTGCAAATTGTCGCTGCTTATTCAGGCAGACATAGCGTTGACAGTGTGGCCATAAAGCCAAAGGTAAACAGCACATGTCACAAGCTGGAGCTATAGCTGGAGCTGGAGCTGGCCCAGGGCCAGGCACAAGCTCGGTACAATCAATCTCCCCGGCTTGACAGTGGATTGTCTTGCAGGAACATGGAAACACTCTTAGCGCTTAATTTATCATTGCGAAATGATCTACGCGACTCGGCCCCAACCTCTTAACCACCACCTCGGCCAGTTTCAGTCCAGTCCTTGTCGGCGTCCTCATTCTCGTCCAATTCCAGAGTGTGCTGCTCGAGCAACTGGAAATTGCGCGCACTCACACAATGCGATAAAATGGATTAAGACCTACTTACGTTTCGAAACCGCGGGCCGGAAGGAGAAGATGAAGCCGAAGACCGCAAGGGTCGAAATTAGCAGCTCACAATGATTACGAGTGCAGGAGCACGTGTTAAAGAAACAATTTAACACATCAGGAGGGTCAGAGACGGAGCTCCCCCTCTTCGCCTAATTACTGCCAACGGTAGCCCCGCTTGTCACTGTCTTTCGACTGGTTCTGAGGACCTACCGTGAACTTGATATGGAAGTAATGTTCGACAGTGGCAACGATAACGAACATGTTATGTATATTAGCGCTATGAAAATATCGATACACATTATTGTTGTTCTTTGTGGTTTCCAATATTTAAATCTTTATTTTCGATTGTAAAACTTAAAAGAAATATGCCTTAACAATTATGTGTATTTCTAATTTTATCTCCTTTTGAAATCTAATGTTTCCAGATTATTCAATTCAAAGTATACCGCTTGACGACTGCCTCCATAAACGTTTACCTGAGCCTGTTTGAGGCTGGTAGGTTTTAGTTGGGGTCTTACTTGGATCTTTTGTTGTATTGCTTGGCTTTTTGGGGTCCTGAGAAATAAAATTAATTATGGTCAAATTACGTACAAAAGAAGTCAATGTATACATACACTCAGAAAAATAAATGCCATAAATGCAGTAGATCACCCTAAAAGCCGGAAATAATTTTTATTTAGTAGATTTTAAATTGAAGAAATAATTTCTTAAATTCAACAAAACAATAGATTAAGCTGGCTAGCTAGTATGCGACTATCTGCACTTTAGAGCATTTATTTTTCTGAGTGTACGCAATATTGAAGTCCCATCCGACAAAAATGCACCTGGTTTACCAGTATACCAATTTTGAAAGAAACGTAGATATCTGTTAAAAAAATATAAACTTCGAAAATAATGATAGTCACATCGATTCTATTATTGCTGCTTTTGTCTCTATTAAATTATCTCGAATTAACTTTAGACTTTCGGTCTGTAAGTGAAGTATTTTAGCCATCTGAAGCGAAGACCATAACCACCCCTTCTAAGTCGGCGGTCGGCACGCATGAAGGCTGTGCCTTAATCCAGTCTCATCCTCTTTCATCCCGGCTTATCCCAACAGAAGTCACCGGACATGGCTCATCCCACCGATTCGGAGTCAACTCTGTTGTTCGGCTTACGCGTATTTTTCTTTGGCGAAAGAAAACAATTAACCCGTCTACTGTTGTCAATTTCATGGGATCGTCAGGTTGCCTATGGCATTTTGCATATTCGGCATAGACACAGCGTCACGCCCCTTACACACCCACGCGACTGGCGGCATTTGCAAAGGGGTAAGGCTGTAGGGATTAGGACGGAATGGAGGGATTGCCGCATGCTGAGCGCCGCACGCCGTCTTCTACTCCTTTCTCCGTCAACATTTAATTCCGGTGACTTTTCTAATGCGCCTCCTTTTGATGCTCTTGTCGGCCAAATTTTGCATTTGCCATCGGCTACCGTTTTGCACGGCCCAAACGGGAGTCCCAAAGGGACTGACCAGCTTCAGTTTTCTGGGAAGTGCATTGAGTAGCATTTACCTGCTAATTAGCTGGCGATATTTATAGCAAACACGAGAGTCCTCGAGACATCCAAGTTTGTCAAAATACACAACAAAACAAGCGATGGGCATCAATTCTCATTAGGCTTGAATTGGAAACAAATTTCACTGTCTACGGTCCACGGTCTACGGTCTTCGGTCTCCGGCATAAATCAAAGTGCAGTCAAGGCCAACGAGCTCCGAACTGCATTGCCCACTTACAATTATGGCAACAATGTGCACTCTCAAGTGTGGCCTCAGGAATCAATCAAGGCTCATCACTCACATCACTTGCAGCCATTCGAAAAGCATCGACAAGCCCTTCAAGTGTGTGTGCGTGTACGTGTGTGTACGTGTGTGTGTGTATGTGTGTGTCTGGTTTAATTAATGTGTGGCCATTTATTAAATTGGCAGTTTAGTCTTGGCATCACTTTTGGCCACTATTGAACATGGAGAGAGACGCGCCTGCGGTTGGCCATTTATTAACTTGGCTACCTCCTGCTCCTGCCATATGTACACATCTATAGGTGTGTGTGTGTGCTTGTGTGTATTTGTGGTGTGTGTGGATTGCGTGCGGCCGATCAGCCTAATTTGTAACCATTTACCGACGTATTATGTTCGACCAAGCAAATGCATGCTGTTACCCATGTTACGAACGGGCATAAGGATGGTTTTATGGATGGTTGGATGGATGGCTGTGGTGATTTTTGTCTATTAAAAACCATTTAAACAAATGGTCAAACCATTTGAGCTATGTGCTCCTTTTGTGCTCCTCAAGAACCATTGAAGTGTAAAAAGCCACAAAGCCATTTGGGCCAATTGCAGTTGGACTTCTAGCTAATATAAGCTATAAAATTGCTTTTAAGCTGTTTTCAAACATTTGAGCTTGCACTATTTATTCTTAAGCAACTGATGATTTAAGGAAATATTATTTTAACTAAAAATGCATATTAAAATATTTAAATTTGTATTTCAAGATTGTAAGCACATAATATTTATCTTAATTTATGCTAAGATATGCTAAAATAAATATTTGAACATACTTGTATTTACCAATACTTTGAGCTATAATTTCCACTTCTATCTTGCTCTTTAGATGTTCACCAATTTTAATCGGAGTTCTAAACTATCAATTTTTATACAGGACATGCTCGAAAGAGTCAACACTGAACAACTAATTAATGAACATTTGTTTGTTGCATTGCTATATTTTACATATGTACATAAATTTTGGACATAAATATATTTCATCGTTTGGTTTTTCATTTCTTTTAATAACTCGGTCAAATATGGAGACCGGCCATGTCTATATAATAGGGAAAAGTATATTTAAACAAGCCTGAATACACTGGCAGCCATTGCTGGTACTCACTTATAATTTAGTTTTAGATCTATGATTAGTTTATCAATACACAAATTTATATTTAGGTATCAAATCAATGGAGTTCTGGCAATCTTAAAATAATTGAATTTGGTAAATATTTTAAACTAACTATACATCTATATATATATGATCTATTTTCGAAATTCATTTATAAGTGCTACAATAAATGAATTTCGAAAATAGATCATATATATATAGATATATAGTTAGTTTAAAATATTTACCAAATTCAATTATTTTAAGATTGCCAGAACCCCATTGATTTGATACCTAAATTTCGATATAGGTTTGTATGAACGAATGCATTGAAGTGAGGATAAGAAAATCAGAATCAGAATTACGAATTGTTTTTAATATTGGCGCAATGGGTGAACATTTGTAGTCCACAGCCTACAAAGGAATCGCCATGGCCATCAGCGCCTGCAGCTCCTTGGGCGCATCCGCATTAGGTTTGAGTTCACCACGGGATTTGGGAGTGTGCGTTTGTGTGTTTGTGTGTATTTGTGTGTGTGGGGTGTGTGTATATGTGTGTACAGAGCAGTATATGCGGTAATTGACATTCGATCATTAATCAAACTGCACAATGCAGACATTTCGTTTCGAATTTTATTTAGTTTTGTATTCGTGTTGGTTGCTTTTTTCTGCGATTTTGGCACAGCCGCCGAGTTGCCCGCTGCGCCAGAGCCGTCCGAATCCCAATCCCAAATTCTAGCAGAGGTATAGAGGGACTGTGGCTCAAGGCAGAGTCTAGTCAAGAGCTGGTGATTCACAAATTTACAATTCGAAGCAAGTGGAACGGCCTTCAACACCTTCGCGGCGGAGGGTCGTCTTCGGCCAGGTGATTGCAAAGGTTTCAACTGGCACCACCACTCGCCGTGCCCTCATACTCCTAATCCGCATCTACTATGGCCGCATCATGGCCGCCTGGCGCTACTGAGTGCTTTGTTCTTTGGCTGACAGCTCTTGACATGGCGCGCCAGTCCCTGGCTGAAGAGCCCGCAAATCCTCATATATGATGTGAGTGTGTGCTCAGCCGCGGGCTTCAGCTCACCCTCTCTGAGCCACCCCGCAATTCCGTACGCTTCTCCTTCCCAAAGGCTGCCGTCAGCAGTGAAAGTTCTCCATGCGTGCGAAGGACCAAGATGAAAGTAGCAATTTCGTCCATTTGCAATTTTCCCCCATTTCCCACCCGCTTCGACGCAGCACAGTGCGTGTGTGTATGTGTGTGTGTGCGTGTGTATATATATATGCGTCAGTGTGTGTCTCTGACAGTCGCATTTTGATGAAATTTTATTCTGTTCACATACCCGTCAATGTCATTTCTGCCGCTCGCTTAGTCCTCAGTTTTTTATGCCATGTCCTTTTGTTGATTATTTCGTTGACGTGCCTTAAAAACAAAAAAAAGAGAGAAAAATGCCGCCCTCTTGGTTATTTTTTGAAGAAATGCCCCTCTTCTGCTTTCTTGTGGTGAATGTGGACTTAAGAATAACTCAGCTTTAGTTAAGATATACATCTAGTCTTTAAAAGAGAGAGAAAGAAAGACAGATCTTAACACTTTATCAGAGGAGAGGATACATACCAACATCTGTACCAAGTTTCGTTTGCTCTGAAAAAAATTACATTCATACGAATCGACAGACCGACAGATTAAAAATAGTTATATATACTAAATGACTGAATTACAATATATTAAGGGTTGAATGAAGCGTGAAGAATTAGATATACAAGTGTAAAGGCGCTAATTAATAAATTTTCGATAAATATCTGACGAAGTTATTAAAACGCTATAGAAAAACTCAGAAGATGAAACTCTGGATATTTCTTTCGTTACTATTTCTTATTGACAATCCTGGTATTTTGGGGAACAGCAGATAACGGCAAGGGCGATAACTGAAAAAATTTGAAGATGACGACCTTAAAAACGTTAAAATAAAGAAATGACTTCAAACAAAACGAAAAACATAGTTTATGGTAGGAGCTACTGACCTTATAATATAAGAAGTTAGAACGCTCTAGTCGATTAAGCCCAATTATGAGACACCCTGTCTGTCCAATCTTAGAACGCATAAGCAATTTAATAGTGATTGAAAAATTTACGTTGGTTGGGACAGACAGACAGACATTGCACAAGCCGAATATACTTGTTTCCAAGCCATTTTTTAGAAACGGATGTTTTTTGGCTTGTATCGTGAATAATAAAATTAGAATAGGTTAAGGGTTGCATGAAGCGTGAAGAATTAGATCAACAAGTGTAAAGGCGCTAATTAAAAATTGTTCCATAAATACCTGAGAAAGCCTTTAAACCGCTCTAAAGAAACCTAGAAGATGAAACTCTGGATATTCCTTTCGTTACTATTTATTATTGATAATCGTCATGGATGGGGACAGCGCCCAAGGGATTTTAGCTAAATAAATGTGAAGATGACGACTTAAAAAGATTAAAATAAAGAGATGACTTGAAATATAACGAAATATAGTTGTTTTAGGAGTTACTGACTTTATAAATTAAGAAAAAAGAACGCTCCAGCCCAGCGTTTCCCAAAATGGTGGTCGCTACCCGGATCGTATAAAAATATTGACGGGTTGCGAAAAAAATTGTATAAGTGGAAAAAATGGCTAAAAAGTATATTTTTACATCAGATAAATCAAAGACTGCAACGCTACAAGATGGGCAACGCAGTCAAGAATAATGGCATAATGGCAGCTTTCATTTTGTAAAATATACATATAGCACTCGAAATGGGCCAGTTCTGTATTTTCTCATTAGCTGGGTAGCAAAGACTTTTTAAAGCTCATACCGGGTCGCGGCTATAAATGTTTGGGAAACGCTACTATAAGCCATTAGAGCCCACCTGTGAGACACCCTCTCTGTCCCATCTTCGCAATCATACACAATTTAATAGTGATTGAAAAAAATTACGTTGATAGGGACAGACGGACAGATATTGCACAAGCCGAATAAACTTTTCTCCAACAAAATTTTTTAGAAACAGATGTTTTTTGGCTTGTATCGTGAATAATAAAATTAGAATAGGTTAAGGGTTGCATTAAGCGTGAAGAATTAGATATACAAGTGTAAAGGCGCTAATTAATAAAATTTCCATAAATACCTGACGAAGTTATGAAAACGCTATAGAAAAACACAGAAGATGAAACTCTGGATATTCCTTTCGTTACTATTTCTTATTGACAATCCTGGTATTTTGGGTCACTGGCGTACCGACAAAGGCACTATTTAAATAAATGTGAAGATGACGACTTAAAAATCGTTAAAATAAATAAATGACTTGAAACAAAAGGAAAAACAGAGTTTGTGTTGGGAGTTACTGACCTTATAATATAAGAAGTAAGAACGCTCTAGTCGATTAAGCCCACTTATGAGACACATATGAGACACACATCTTCCAAAACATTATGCATCGAGCAGTTCAGCGGCATTGCAAGCAGGCAGTTCACTTCAAGTGGCGGTTCCGCTACTGTTTCCTTCTGTTTGCAGTACTGAAACTAGGTTCTTGTTTAACTTCTGTGTTTATTATCCGATCGACATGATTAAGAGTCTCTCAAAAATCATGCACGTCAAAAAGCAGGACTTCATCTTTCAAATGGTGCTTATAAAACGTTTTTATCGATTTGCGGTGGTGTGGACCATATTTACACCAGCTAGCTTCTTTCTGAGATAGATGCAGACTGGAAGACAGAGGGAAGGGAGACGCACAGAGCCAGATCTTCTCGGTTATTGATACCGATCAAGAATATATATCAGAGATTTATCCTTCGCCTATTACATACAGAGTGTAAAAATTGCCTTGTTCCATGGTAAAAATATAACAATCTTTAGTAAGATTTTTGAATTAATTAGTTTATGGATTGCGATACTTGTGTACCTAAAAATAGACATGAACAGGCTGGTTATATGTTGGCTAAGTTCTTTGTCCTGTTGAAGAATATATATACTTTCTGAGTTTGAAATCCTTCGACAACGCGTTCCACTTTTCTTGATATCATTATAATATCCTCTGTTATGGTGTACTAATTGTTTTAGTATAACCAAATGGCACGTGTTTATTATTATTATATAAGGCTTGTATTGTGGATTTGGATTTGGACTTATTACTCTTTCATCTTGTTATGTTATTTTCGATTAGATGCGCCTATATAGATTTCCTATATAAATAAAGCAAGCTCTTCGCTTGAACCGTAAATCAACTTACAAGATGAAGCTCTTGACTTGCTTATTGGTACTGTTGCCTATCATAGCTACTATTGATCCTCCTCCATCGGGACGCAGATAAAGGCCTTAAAATGTAAAATAATTTATATAAATATTTATATTTATATATGTATAATAAATATTTCAACACAAAGAATATGTTTACTGAATATATAGTATCGACCAAGATAATAGCCCTACAATCTAGCTACTTCTTATGTCGGAACCGGCCGGATAGATCTTTTTATCTAGACACTTCATAAATTGAGGGTATACACCAACATGTGTACCAAGATTGGTTGCTCTAGCTTCAAGGGTGTGGAAAAAATTGCGTTAATACGGACAGACGGACAGACGGACATTTCGCAAACCCAATATACTATTTTCCCTTCGGGAACATAGTATAAATATAACAATCTTTAGTAAGATCTATGGATTGAGATACTTGTGTACATAAAAAAAAACACGAACAGGTAGGTGGTGGCTGAGTTCTTTGTCCTGTTGAAGAATATATATACTTTCTGAGATTGAAATCCTTCGACAATGCGTTCCACTTTTCTTGATATCATTATAATATCCTCTGTTATGGTGTACTAATTGTTTTAGTATAACCAAATGGCACGTGTTTATTATTATTATATAAGGCTTGTATTGTGGATTTGGATTTGGACTTATTACTCTTTCATCTTGTTATGTTATTTTCGATTAGATGCGCCTATTAATATTTCCTATATAAATAAAGCAAACTCTCCGTTTGAACTGTAAATCAACTTACAAGATGAAGCTCTTGGCTTGCTTATTGGTACTGTTGCCTATCATGGCTACTATTAAACCTCCTGCATCGGGACCCAGATAAAGGCCTTAAAATGTAAAATAATTTATATAAATATTTATATTTATATTTATAAAAAATATTTCAACACAAAGAATATGTTTACTGAATATATAGTATCGACCAAGATAATAGCCCTACAATCTAACTAACTGCTTTTAATTTAAATTTTAAAATTTAGGTTTGCCACGCCCTCTTTCTCCCCTCGCACCCAATTGCCAAAAAGGAAATAAATAAATTGACTACGTATGGCACTTATCAAAGACACCAACCACTTGTTAAGATTGGCCATTGCTACTTTCCAATAGATGGCCTTTCAGCGAATGTGAACTGAGAGTTTGTTTCATTATCCTATGTATGTATGATTGACGATTTTCGCATTACAGAGTGTATCTTAATATTGTGATGTGTATTCAAGTTCAAACTGGCCCTAATACTAACTACTACAACATTTAGATGCATCTGCGAGTAGATTAGACATGCGCCATCTATCGTTGAGTGGCAATTATAATTTAGTTTCCATACGTTCCACCCTTGGTTCGAGTCTGCGATATAGCAGTGCGTTAGTTGATGTCTCACTCTGCGAAAACAAGACGGCAATAGTGCGCTCAAAGGGAAAACTCACCAAATGGTTGGTGTCATTGATAAATGTCATCGATAAGAACACATTTTAAATAGACGGGTGCGCGGGAAATTTAAAATTACCCAGCACACGATATGGCTCGAGTGACAGTTATATTTAAGCAAACGCTACAGTTAGTTCAATTAGAAATAAAGGATCAAATTTGACCAATTTTTTATGAATTTGGCTAAACGATTAGTAATTTGATTCAAGCAAATAGAGGTTATGCTGATTTTATGGGATCTTCATAAATTTTCGAGCAAGCTTACATCATTAGCATTGCGCCACTTACCCGTCGGTTCTGTTATGAGGACGACATCCTTTGCATACTTCCTCGGCAGCCATCCTTGTGCATGCCGATGCCGTGACCATTAATAGAAATCTCTCTTAAACGCTCATTAAAAAAATATATTCTCGATTTAGGTAATATATTCTTAGCAAACTGGTGCGTCAGTGCTGCGTTGGCTGTTGCAATTGATTATAGTTTTAAGAATGCGAGTGTACAGTGCCATCGACCCGAGTTGCTTCAACTTCAGCCAAATGTACATATGTACATATACATATAGTATATACATATGTACGTACTTACATACGTACATACAGACTTGTCACGTTTGTATCGAGAATAATGCATTTATATTGCATGAAGCGTAACTAAATTTTGGTTGAAATCCAGACATATGTTTCCAATAAATAGCTACATCCTCTTACTGGCAGCTTTACAATAACTCAGAAGATGAAGCTCTACTATATTTGGTGTTTAATAATGGCTGCTCAGATCAACCGGTACAGAATTGGCAAATGAACTCTATACAAATGTCAAAAGCATAATAAATATGTGAACATCAGCTTAAGGAATCTTGTTTTATCTTCAAAAGTTTCTCCTTAACTTAACAGATTGCTTGGGAGTTATCTTAATAAATTGTATGTTTTTGACTTGATACACAAGTTGATATATACCACTAGCAGACAAAGTGTTAAGATACACTGGGATCCTCAGTTCCGCCCGGGAAAGACTAGATGTTTTCCAACATCAGCCAGCTTGGCATAGCTTCTGGCATGTTGTCCAGAACTTTTCCGCTCTCTCCTTTGGGCCAATACTTTATCAGGTGTTCCCATGTGCTTCAACAATCGCATCCAATCCAATATCAAGTCGACGGATTCAACGAGCGAATTTGGATTATTAATAAACTGCGTAATATTCACACATAAGGTTAGTTACACTCCAGCAGCTAACTAATTCAAATTACATATAAGTTAGTTTACTAAAAGTACATTTGCTTTTAAGCCGAAACTTTGTACCTGGTCTGAATTACGCTAAGATTTTAAAATACATACAGAGCTTATGGGTATAATATAATCCAACAAAAATACAGAATAATATCCAATATCCAACAACATGGGCTTTTATTTAGCCAGTTGATAATGTTCTTAAATAATATATTAAAGCAGGAAAGAGCGGCTATCTTCGCATGCCGAAGCTGTATACCCTAGCAGGAATGTTTTTTATACAAAAATTAATTTTTGTCTGATTGCTCCTATGGGAGCCATGTGGTCCGATTTTGATCAAATTATAGGAAACTATTTGAAGTATTATAAAACTCTCACTTTGAATGAAATATTTGTATGAACAAAAAGTTTGATATAGTGATATAGTGGTCCGATTTTGACCAAATTTGAAAAAGTTTGGTAAGGATACATTAATAAACAAAAAAGTTTTTCATACAAAAACATATTTGTCGATCGATCATTCCTATGGCAGCTATATGTTATAGTGGTCCGATCCGGCCAGTTCCGACATATGTACTGCCTGCAGCAAAAAGAAAGGTCTGTGCCAAGTTTCATTACGATAGCTTTAAAACTGAGAGATAAAAACAGACGGACAGATGTACATCGCTATATCGACACGGCTGTTCATGCTGAATCAGAATATATACATACTTTGTTGGGTCGCAAATGTCTCCTTCAGTCCTGTACACATTTCGAGACAGAATTATAATACCCTGCTAGGGTATAAAAATGTGAATAGTCTTACTGCCTTTTTATACAACTGACAGTAAAAAACAGTTGCCTGCGGATTCATATAGTAATTGAAATGCAATCATTCATCAATACAAATTCAATTTGTTACAAATGATTGACTGACTTTATTCTGATTTAACGTATTTAACATATTTAACATTTTCATCCGTCTGTCCGTGAACTATTTAATATGCCGAGCCTATTGATCTGGGATAAAACTGACCCCTATAATTAACAGGATCGGGGGGCAGCTGGAAAGGGCCACAGGGCAATAAATACGGCATTCAGTTGATGTAAACCCAATAAATATTATTCGGCGCAGTTGGCAATCAATTTTATTTGGAAAACAATTTGTATTTGTTGTGTGCTGGTTATCGTTATCGTCCTGGCGTTGGTCCTGTGGCGGCTCCTAGTGCTACACGGCAGCGTGCAGCAAATTTAAAAGCTCAATTTGTCCATTTATGTCAACTTGTCACGCGAAGTAAAATAAAACGAATTAATAAAATGTGCGGGGGACACGAGGACCTGGCAAGCGAGAGGACAGGAAAGGATATGGAGCAATGGCGGTGCGGGTAGCGGGGAGTGGCGCAACTAAACGCGTAAAATATATTCAGCAATTGTTGCCGCTGTTCCTGGTTCTGTTACTGCTGCTCCCGCAGCTGCAGATACAAAGATACTTTAGTGGCAAGATACGGATACACCATCATTCATCGCTTATGTTGCGCCACATCCGTTCGTCCTGCTTGGCTGTCGTCCCACAGTTTCTATTGCTCCTTCTGTTCCACCTCCTTGTTGTCCTTGTTGGCGGCGGCGTCGTTGCAAACAAATGGCAAAAACTGTCGCTCATTCGCATAAATCCTGACGAATGATTTCAACGCGCGGCCAAAGCGCTGCCGCAGTCAAGGGATGGGCAGGCGGGGCTGGCTGGGCGAGGGGAATAAATGTGGGCGAGTGGGCGTGTGGGCGTGTCAACGTGAGCGCAGAACAAAAGCAATTATATGTGCGAATCATTTTACGAGCGAGCGGAAAAAGAAAACAGAAAACAAAACAGACAACAGGAACTGCGCTGCTGCTGCTCCTTCTGCTTTAGCTGGCAGCATCCTTTTTAGTGGCAGGGGGGCAGGCATGTCCCTCCTGATGTGCTGAAATCTGGCAAATAAAAAAATAAAACCGTAGCTGCGAGTGTGTTGGTAAAACAAAGGCCATGGCCACTGCAGCAGCAGCAGCAGCAGTCAACAGCCAACAAACAAGCGACGACAGCCAACAACAATTGAAATGGTAAAGAAACTGCCAACTCAATGAAAAGGACAAGAACGAAATGCTCACTACCCCCACACAGGAAAAGGCCACAGCCTCCCTGAGCCACATAGCCATTGAGGACCACCCTAGAGCCCCACCGTAAAATCAGCAGTAGAAAAACGCGCAGGACTAAAATCAAACGATTGTCAATGCGAAAATAAATCGCATTCCTTCATTTTAGCTGCTTGGCAGGCGATATACCCCACTCTACTGCCACCCCTTCCCGCACTCTCCAAAGACGACAGCTGCCATAAAAACTTTAGTTCAGCATCGTTGATAAAACGTGCACCAATTTTTTATCCTTGTGGTGCACTCCACGTAACTTAAATCAAGCCACGCAAAATCGGCAGCAGCTCAAACTCAATTTGCACTTTGCTGTTCAATCTGTTCTTCGATATTCGTCTATACATATGCATACCTCTATTAAAGTATTCGAACCTACTTAGGTAAACTGAAAGAGTATTTTCAAATCTTGAAGCCCACGATTATAAAAACTGTCCATTTTCACAACCGTCTTAGACCCGAGCTAAGGCCGAACAATCTCGTAATTATGCAATTCGAAACTTAGATGTTTTATTATTTGTTTCCGAGATCGATGATTTCGATTTTTGATCTAATTTAGGCTAGCATAATTTACTGTGCTTATATTGCATAAAATATGACGAAAGAAACAATACCCAGGGAAAGCGGTTTAGTTTTGAGAAATTTATATGACCTGAATATATAGGAAGAGCATTTTCCTTCCAAAATATGTTTTGAAAAGAGAGTAGGGCAAAACAGGCATACTCGGGCTACCGAAAATAGATCCTTACCCTGCAGCACAGTTTTTCAATTAAAAGCTAAATTTTCAACCGATTGTTTCAATGGTAGCTGCAAGATCAGATTTTTATAGAAATTTGTCAAGAGCTTAAGAACAATACAAACCTTAGAAACGGTATTTGGTTGAGATATCGTTCATATGCAGCTATATATTATAGTGATCCCATCAGGGCGTTTCTATTTCTGAAACGCACAGTAAAGTTATTCGTAAAATAGTAAGGCTGGTGCGTAGATATTTTTCTACTGGGTATTACAAAAATCACAAAAATAAATTCTATCATTTTATACATAACGACTAGAAAAACCAATTAGAAATAGAATTTTGATTTTATATAGAAAATTCATATTGGACTTTGGTTAAGGTAGAATGCTTGATTTAATTTCAACCCCAAACTACAAGCTCAGATGAAATAAATCCTACAAAAGGAAGGCAGAAGAGAAAGCGGATGTCAGAACAAAGGCGAAATCAACTATATTTTTAAATATTCTCAAAAAACAAAATCAATAAGAGGACAAAATTATAGCTAGTAACAAAATTCGGAATCAGACATTCAGTCAAAAGGGAAATGCATAAAGAGTACAACATAAATATGTAAATTAAATTTACATTTGGCTTTGTTCAGGAAGAGTGATGCCCCAATAGCTATAGCAGTAAATAGTTCCAGAACATATGTTGAAAAGAAAGCCGATTCCAAGGTCTAAGTAGGTTTCTTGAAGTTTAATAAGTATATTAATACATAAGGAATAAAGTATGTAACCATTTTAGGATATAAAACAACTTAACTTTAATTAATATACAAATTTTAAAAAAATAGGAAATTCAACAGAAGTTAATGATGGCTGGGCACAGCTCTTATAGCTCTTATCAAATCCTACTACGATGCAGTTAGTAAGTATTAAAATCAAATCAATTAAACAGACCCCGCCATCTAAATGCTTAGCACTTCATGTTAGCTTACAGCCTAAAAAAATATGCCAGAATACAGAACACAACCCATTTAATCATTATATTTTATCTCATTTATTTGTATATACTTGCAGATACATTTGTTCGCGATAAGTTTTAATTCAAGTTTTAAGTATTTCTAAAACTAACTATTATTCAGTTAATAATAACAATAATATGAATGGTTGATTGTTTAATGTTTATATATAAAAGTGGAGTAATTTTTGAAAAGCCAGCCAGCTCTTATAAGTTATTATATTATTTTGTGAGCTTGTGAATTGTATTATAAATTTGTATATCATTTAAATCAGATCATCGGCAATTGCGTAATAACGCGGTATGATAAAAACAAATGCTGACTCGCAAATGCCAACAGAAGATGCCTATTCTTTCTAAAATATGTACTAGAATACGAGTTGTTGTGTCAGAAATAAGGTAAGTGCTGACTGTCATCACATTCAGAGTTTGAGTTATTTTCTTGTTTTTTCTATCGAGGCGCAGGACAAGTCGTGGCAAACACGAGTAAACAAAACAAACTAAGCTGCAGCATGCGGCGTATACTTAATGTCAGGCACACACAAATACACACACACACACGCACACACGGACATAAAAGTCATCATAACAGGCCTGGCACCAACAGCCAACGGCCTTCCAAATCGTTATTTATGTATGGGAACGTGCCAAGCAGGTTTTTGTATCGCATACCTCACAGCCAAGCCGCAGCAAGGACGTGGATTCAGCGCTCCCCCCTCACACTCCACCGGTGGGAGCCGACTCGTGTCTGCAGACAACAGCATCCATTGGTTTGTTGGCCGGGATTCTCTAGTCCTGAGCTCAGTTTATGTGAGTCGGTAACTTGGTTGCTGCTGCTGTTGCCAGTTGTGATTTTCTCCAGATTTCCTGTAAGCTATTGTTGTTTGTATTTCAACGTTATTGTTGCTATTTTCTTGCACTTCAGTTTGCCAGCCACCGCGCACCGCAGCCCCACAGAGCTGCTGTTCGTTAAGTGACGCCAACTTTTACGTGAGCCTGAATTATTAATACACGTTAAAAGGCACCGCCAATTGTTGGCGCCTGGACACCATCGCCAGTGTCGAGCAGCTCCCCTTGTCCCCTCCTCAGCCTTGAGTTATTCTTGGCCAGTTCCGTGGCGTCTGCGTCATAGTTGAGTTGATGTTTTATGTGCTAAGTAGTTGGTAAGTCACCTGCGACAAGTTGGATGAAAACATATTTTTCTTTCCTCCTTCCTGTTTGTGCCTGAAATTTAACTTGAGGTAATTTAAAAGCGTAAATTGCCTCGAAAATGTTATGCAATTTGATATGCAAATAAGTGAAATAAATTTGTGTACGTTAGTCACTAAGTAGTTCGTGCTAATAAATTGAAATAATGCATATAACTGTTGGATTGTATCGACTTAACAGGTAATACACTTCTGTAACTAATCTCAGTAAACTTGTATCAAAGGCTTTTGTTTTAATCCAAACACTTCTACTATTATGCAGGCCTTACTGTAGCATACAGATAGAATAGAAATAGTAGATACATTATCTTAAGTTAGTTTGTAAATATTCAAATTAAAAATCATTTTTGGCTATATTTTTGGATTCCATTGAAAGTCACAAACAAGAACAATTGGCATGGTAAAAAGTGTAAATAATTGGAAAATACTTTGGATAAATATGACTTAATTTAGTGGAACATCCCAAATTAATAAAATAATACAATTCGATTTTTAGTATTGTTTGTCCAAATAATAACGCCACTGCGAGGGAAACCAAAAGGCGAAGGTCTAAGGGCCGTAATTGTGTCGTGATCAATTTTACGTCAATACTTAAGTTTGTGTTATGTATTTTTACTCCCTGTACCTATAAAATGGATAAAAAGTGGGTAATAACTCTGTGCAAATGTATGTAACAGGCAGAAGGAGACATCTCCGAGCCTATAAAGTATATATATTCTTAATCAGTATCAAAAGAGATTTCGATTTGGCCATGTCCGTCCGTCTGTCCGGATGAACGCGTCAATCTCAGCAACTATAAAAGCTAGAGACACCAAACTTGAAATGTAGGTTTCTGTATACCATACGCAGTTTGTTTTCAATTGAAAATATCTCCCCCCGTTCCCTCGCAATTCAATAAAAACGTTTTATACCAACATCGTTAAATATATATCTTTGGGAATTGGCATGTATAAAATGTTGGTCACTCCTAATCTACTCTTCAAATTTCAAGTCAATCGGATAATAAACACTGAAGAAGCACAGCCACAACTTAAAATGCCTCGCTTGTGTTGTCGCTTGTGCATGTACTTATTTGGGTATGTGTTTGTGTATGTGTAAGTGTATGAAGATGCGATCGCAAATTTTTTAACTGGGTACAGGGAGTTTCGTAGTCGGGTATACTCGATTCGAGCATTCTTACTTGTTTTAAGTTGTTATTCAGAACATAATAATAATATTCAAGGTTGATTGCAAAATTTGTATATAGTATAATATAGCCAGCCCTTATTAGCAAACGGCAGCCATTATTTTGTGAGCTTGCGTATTTTATTATAAATTTGCATATAATTAAATTCAGATAATCAATTGCGTAACAATGTGGTTTGATTAAAACCTCGCAATGCCACCAGAATATACCTATTCTTACAAAAATACTAGGTTTCGATGCTCATATACATACAAAAAGTATAAGAAAAACTATCCTGATATAGTATGAGCTCGCTTTTACCTTCGTTTTTTTTATAATTTGGATTAACTTTTTATGCAGCTTAAATCGAAAAAATAAATTTAACTGGTTGTTTCACAAAACTAAATAGAATAAGATCTTGTTAAATTTTATTACAACAACAGACTCTCAGTTAAGATTAACTGAATTGTGTACATACAAAAAATGTTGTTCGACAGCTACAGTTTACATCGAAAACACACACACACTTACCTACTTCAAAGGAGGTGTCCCGAATAATACATTAATGAAAAATCCCCAACCTTTCCAAATACCTACACATTTGAATCCTCTAACCAGATCTTAATCTCAGTTTTATTGATCATTTGCCGTCAAGATCATTGAAGTTCCAAAGGACTGGAGTCCCCTTTGTTTAATATGTTCTTATACATATTTAGTCATGATAGATTCACTGCGGAAATCAATACAAAAAAAACGATCAGTTAGATGTCAACCATAAGGCCAAATTATGCGAATTTTCTTATATGAAGAAAGAAATGATTTTCTGGACAAAGACACTCAAATAAAAGTAATAGCACTGTAGAGAAGTCCAGGCGTATTATATATACTGAAGAAAATCAATGAGAAATGAACACAAACAAATATATTATTTAGAATTCACTTGCAGAAAAGCTGAAAAATGCTTATTTAACTGCAAGAATCAAGTAGAAATTCTGCCAGCAATCAATGATAAATCAAAATTGTCTTATTCAAGAAATTTAACTTAATAACAAGTAACAGCATTGTAGGGAAAATAAAAACGTGATATTTATATAAGATTTATATCTTATTGTGAAGGCTTCTTCGAAGCCTACTTTAATGCAGTTATAAAGATTACACTATATAATATAGTAAGAACGTAGAGGACCACATGCGCTCACAAATCTGTAATCCTCGCGTAACTTATGCTGTTTTCAATAAGGAGAAATTCTGCGAATTTTAATATAGTTTAATGATCATATTTCATTATTCCTAGACTTTATTGGTAAGAAATCAATCGAAAAAAAACAATCAGTTAGTTGTCAACCATAAGACCAAATTATGCGAATTTTCTTAAATGAAGAAACAAATTTATTTTAGACACAGAAACTGTAAAAAAGTAATAGCACTGTAGGAATAATACAGACGTGTTAGTTATAAGAACTAACTGAAGAATGTCATACTAAATGTAATATTTAGATATTATTCAAAATAAAATAATTATATAAGATTTAAGTTCATCCTTTTGTGAATGTTAGATGCAAATATAGGTATGAGGACTTCAAGCCTACTTTGATGCATTTATAAAGATTAACAACAAAGAATACATGCAGAGTTTATTTTTTAGGCAAATATGCAAAATTTATTCCTATAACAGGTTTAAACTCGGTTATTATTAAAAATATTATCAAAAACAAATAGTTTTTTTTGTATCTTAAGTGTAACACCGTAAAGACTTAAGGCTCTATAATAAATCAATTGCCATGAGGCGATGGTTGGGCGGTCGCACAGATCTGTTTCGGAAATACCGAGACTTTCTCATCTGAACAATGCCAACAACTCTAGTCATCAAGCAACTACTACACCACTGGTTTGCTAGAACAAGTTGAGAATTCTAAGGCGCATCAGTTGAAAATTGTGCTTTGGAGGAGCCTTGCATGTGTTTTGTTGCTGTATCATGGTATCGACTACGTTGAAAGTACCTTTTACACAACTACATAGTGGTCCATGGTTATCTGTTTAATATGTATACAGTTATCCTATATGAAATTGACACATTGATTCATAAATTACACTTATTCACTTTAAGCACATTGACTTTGATCACAATTTTTTATTTTATACACTTGACGATTAGGTAGTTCACCAATTGAGATTGAGTTGATTCTTTCTACCCTGTGAGATACCTGTAGAGACGAGCTTCTGATAATTAACAACGGCATTTTACATGCACCATAAACAAAAGCCCGGAACTACAGGGTAGGTCACGGGAGCGTTTCTGGTTTTCACTTCACTTCGCTTCCGGTGGCCATATTTCTGCTGCTGTTCGAAGACATAAAACAAAATAATCTGGCAAATGTCCAACATAATCACAATTCACGTGACCGGCCAGGCACTCGATTTGGTTTTGGTTTCGGTTTGAATTCCGTTTCTGGTATTTTGGCTAAGTAGATAAATGCCACGCACCTTGCGGTGGCAGAAACAGCAAAAACAGCTACAATAACTGCCATAAATATACGGTAAAGTTTTTGCAGCCAGTATCTGCCTAGAGCGCTAAAAATTTTCAAAGTAAAATAACAATTTGAAAAACAAGGCAAACTTCGGGGACCAAACAAAAACGCATCGAATACTTGCCGTAAAACTTTGTCCATTGCCAACGAAATTGCGACAACCGAGCAGATGTCCTGCTGGGCAACGTTGTTCCTCTTCCTGGCCCATTCCCATCCCCATTCCCAACGCCAACCCCAACGCCAACCCCAACACCCACCCCATTACCCATTACCCCCATCGTCTAACTTACCTTGCTTTGTCCGTTCGCATCGCATCGCATTTAATATTAAAATTGTATGCATTCTTAACTGAGCTCAGGAAATGGCTCCTCAACTCAACTACTGCTGTGTTGCGTTCTGAAATGTTTATAAACTGAAATCATAATTTGGAAATACATAATCCACACAGTATAATACTTATTTGCGCTCTGGGCAACAAATTGCATTCACAAATGTGCAATTAAATGAAAATTAACTTGTTATTTATGCTTTTGCCCCCGTTTCCCCTACCCAACTATTGGAATCTACTCGTATTTGAGGCAGCCCGCTTGCCACCTTTCCGCATCCGCATCCGTGTCCTTGCCACATGCTGCGCCCAGCTGCAGTTTAGTTTTCATTATAATCTGCAATTTACAGCAAAATTGTGTTTATTTATGACACTTGCAAATGTGCGTAATGAGATTTTGTCCACACAAAGTTCAACAACATAAATTAACAAATTAACATTAGTAAGAAATTTGCAAACGTTTTCATTATAATGCTTGCAATGAATGTTTTGTAGACATGGCCTCAAATAATACAAAACTAACAAGCTGCATAGAGAAATCTGTGTTTTCACTTCCACAACTCAGTCAAAACCAAAGATATCCTAGCAGACTGTGACACTGCCGTTCTCAACTATGCTTCCACCTGGCCTCGAATAGTGTCCCGTCTCCTTTTCATTTTAAAACAATTGGATGATGTTTAAGAATCATAATTGCTTTCCAAGAGATACAATCATTTAAGAATTTTAATTTTTCCTTAATTTCAGCTGCTTTTCGACTTATAAACTCTTCTGCCAGGTAAATTCAAACTCGATAAACTTAATTGGATCTTTTATCTGTGCAGATTGTGACTGTCATTTCGTGCAACTCGGTCTTGGCTCTCGGCTCCTGGCCATCTTCAATACTATCACATAAATTGGGCAAGTCATGTGCACAAGGATAAGAAAATGAAACCGAAGTCACAGGAGCCGCAGGAGTCGCATTTGTGCGCTGCCGTAAACTTTAATTAAATTAGTCCTACAATTTATCATGGCTTGGCAATCGTTTAAAAAGCCCAAGCGTAAAACGGGAAGCGCTTCAAAAGGCAGTCCAGGCCACGTTCTGGCCGTGTCCTGGCCATGTTGCAGCCTTGTAGAGGAATTAAAAGGTCTGCCAGCGCCACATTCTTTTCTCTTTTTATTTGTGCAGCGCCAGAAGGTCATTCGCTGTGAGTTATGGCCCAAAGGCACTGCCACTGCCACTGCCACAGCCACTGGCCACGTACTCTAATGGGCTGCATAACAAGCCTGAGAGGTGGGCAGGCAGTCGGACAATGGCTGGTAGGGGCACTGCAAGAAGTCGGACCAACGCCAAAAATCTAAATGAAAAGCCAACGAGAAAAATTGTAAAAATTATTTTATATTATTTGTTCCTTTTGGCCAAAAAGGCCTGCGCGTCATTTGTTTTCAATTTGTGCGCAGTGCTGAGCATTCCCTTTGATGTACGCCACTGCCACTGCGACGCCCACAGCCCACTTGCAGCATGGTGGCAGAGTGATAGGAAGAGGGCAGGGCATAGTGATGGGTAGTGGAAAGGAAATTCTAGTTGGCTTCCGCACGCTCGTATTTTCACTTTACCAACGCCTGCAAATGCTGGCCAAATGGTTGCATCGGGAGCGGAGCGGAAGGCGACTGTAAAAGATGCCATGAAACTCACGCCTTGAGGTTTCTAAGAGGACCACGCGGAGCGATTCACACCGAGCAGGATGCACCGGATGCAGAAGTAATTTTCAGCTGCCACAGCCTCTCGCTGTGCCATGTCCTGGCTGTGAGAGTTTTGAAGCATTTTATGTTGTTGCCAGCTGGGTGAGTGTGTGTGTGTGTGTATATGTGTGTTAAAGTCCACATAAATTCGCAGTGGCCATGGCCAACTTTAGTTCATCCGCTGTCGCTGCTGTTGTTATTTCGAGAAGTGCACATAAATTTGGTTTAAATTAAACAAGCATAATTGCATGCCAGCTTGACTGCTGCACTGTGTGTGTTCATTTCATGCACGCATGCAGATACAGATACAAATGCAGATACATATACAGAAATTCAGATGCAGATACGGATACAGATACGAAACATGCAGCTGCAGCAGCTACAAATGCGGCATTTACAGTCACATACTCAATTATGAATTAGCATTCATTCAAAGGGTAATTAAAACCTCCAAACAGCACTCAAACCCATTTAACAATCGTCGAGCAACCAACCAGAATATCCGTGCGGTTGCCCGCCATACCACCCATCACCCATCACCCATCACCCATTAGCCATATCTATAAGTAAGTTAGTATCTAGGCCCAGATGCGTTGCATGGTTTGCCGCTGAATTTATGCAAACGGCCATTTCAAATATCCACTGTGAACAGAGGCGAACATTAATGCAAACGACACATTCGGAGTGCATTAAAGAATTAATTATCCAGTGTGCTACCAGCACAATACATAAAACAAGAAGAGTGATCTAGCAAGAGTGCGTGACTAGTAGATACCCTGTACCCAAGTACCCACAATAATATAATTTATAGTACACATATGTAAAGTGCAGATTTCAGGTTTCCAGAGGAACAGATAGCTATTAGGAATGTCCTCTGTCCTAACTTCCCAGCCAATAACTGATCTTGGATCTTACAACATTCAAAAAGGTATCTATGCAACTAAATTTACAAGCAATCGATCTTAGTAAGTATAGCAAATCGAGCCAGTTCACACATTAAGCTAAGAAACGAGTTTATATTGAAACAGATTAACAGATAGACGGACATAGGCTAAGTCAGCGTTTTAATCTCGATTATACATTCTTAATGTTGTTGAACATGTTTCTTTTAATGCGTTCCTCATTGTGCATAGGAATAAAAGTATCCCATTCTAGATGTCCCTCTCTAAAATGATATAAGGTTAATCTACGTAATTTCTATTAGTAATTCTATTCAATATATTATAAGAAAATCATTTATTAGCTTATTTTTAAGAAAATATAAAAAATTTCCAATAGCTCAGGCTAAAAATGTCAGGATAGTGCCAATAGTTCCATATTTCTTTGAAATTTAACGACGGTTTTCACCAAATTGAAGCTCATTGTATTTCTAAATAAAAATTGCTCTATTATTTAAGGGATCTCAACTACACATTTCTTTTAAAATTTAAAATTATATGGCTTAACTTTATCTTTTTAGGCTTAGCTAATTTAATATTTTTAATAGCAGAGGGTATTATAATTTTGTCTCGAAATGTGTAATGGACTAAAGGAGACATTTCTGAACCAGCAAAGTATATATATTCTGAATCAGCATGAATAGCCGAGTCGATATAGCGATGTACATCTGTCCGTCTGTTTTTATCTCTCAGTTTTAAAGCTATCGTAATGAAACTTGGCTCAGACCCTTCTTTTTGCTGCAGGCAGTACATATGTCGGAACTGGCCGGATCGGACCACTATAACATATAGCTGCCATAGGAATGATCGATCGACAAATATGTTTTTGTATGAAAAACTTTTTTGTTTATTAAGGTATCCTTACCAAACTTTTCCAAGCCGAGTCTCTAGAGAGCTTATACAATCTGGCCAAATTTTGTCAAAATCAGACCACTATATCACTATATCAAACTTTTTGCTTATACAAATATTTCATCGAAACTTAATGAGAGTTTTATAATACTTCAAATAGTTTCCTATAAGATAGACGTTCTTTCTTGTTTTTTGTTACTTATGCAGTACTACCCTTTTGGCAGCTTAAGCTATTTGTAAATACCAGGTAAAAGGATTAAAAATTGGAGCCATGTTGCAATTTTAATACCTCTGGGTATGTAAAAACCGTTAGTTAAATAAATAATTACAGGATTTAAAACTCAAAAAAAAAAACAAAACCGAATATGTCAAACCAAAATTTTTTTGTGATGCATACTATAATTCCCAAATAGTTAAAGCTTATGGACGTCAAATGCAAATATAGTACATAATATGTACTACATATGATAGAAAATAGTATTATAGTAATAAATGGGAACTGTCGTCATTAATTTGGGGCGTCAATCCGACAACGACTTGTCCAGGCTTAAATAACTCTCCGAGTCTGGATGGATATTGAGCTATCAATAAAGTGGCTCTCCGAGTGCGGGTGGGCGCTGCCACGCCCATCGTAAATGCTACAACCAAGACATAAAGAACATCGCGGCAAGCGGCAAAATAAAATAAAATGAACGCAAATTATATGCAAATTGTATGCTCCAGCCTGGGGGTTAGCAGAACGACTAGGACGACAAGAAGCAAAAATGGAAAGTCCAGACACACCTCTAACCCCTGTCCACGCACCCGCATTCGCATCCACAAGCAGGCAGTCGGGCAGGCAGGCACCAGCCACTTCGGCATTAGCATCAGACACAAACATAAATACACAAACATAAAAACAGACGCAGACGACACCACCTTCTCCTGGTCCACCACTCACTCGTAGCCCAACTCCTGCTCCTGCTCCAGCCGCTGCTATAAGGACTAGCGCAGAAATACGCAATTGCAGATGCGACGATGATGCTGGCGATTGCGCCAGTTTATTTATATGTATACGGCGCACAGTCGTGTACGAGTATATGTATGTGCATGTGGATCCGTATTGGGATTGGGCTCTATGTCCCTGCTGCTGTCCTGTCCCCGCACCCGACAGCAACGGCAACATTTTAATGTAGCCCCAGCACACGGCCATGAATCTCGTGGCATGATGCGGGCATCCAAGTGGCAGTCCCAGTCCGGACACGCAAGGACGTGGCGCATTTTGATGTTGATAGATACTACATACAGCAGGTCCAGCTTCAGCTCCAGTTCCAGCTGCCTTGATGTGCTCAGCGATAAAGAAAAGCGTGCGATGCATGTTATAATGAAACTCTTAAAGCAAATAATGTCCTTTGAAGAGCTCCTTACTTCAAGTACGAGCATTTATGCACGAGTGTGAGGATGGATATCAGGGACATTCATTACACAGCAGATTTTGCTAGATTTTCGTAGATAAATTGCATATCATTTGGCATCGGATTTGGCTTTTGGCTACAAGCTTTAATCTTGGCGCCACATCACAATCCATGCCCAGTTCAGCTCCCCAACAAATTTTGATCATAATGGAAATTATTATTTGATTTATGTTTTTGCCACAAATTTGTCAACAGAAAAAACAAGACCAATTTAATTTAGCTAAGTGCAAAGCGAATTTCAGTCCGCTTAAAGCTCTCAAGCCACTTTAAAAACGCGAAAACCCAAATGCTGGAAATTAGAAATTATAAAAAACCTAACCTAACCTAAAAGTTAATCTAAAAAGCGGATAATAAATATTAATTATGTATTAGTGGATAATTTTAGAGATATGTACAATTAATTGTATGGAATTTAAATGAGATTTTTCATTTGTTGCCGAAAAAATATGCTTTACCTTAAATATTCAGACTTGTAAATCTTTAACTTCTTCATAAATGCTCCTGCTAATTGTTTTCAAATTTTGTATAATCTTAAACTATTTAATTATCAATTCTATTATTATCTGTACAACTGTAAAATTTCATTTAAATACTTACATCACTTTGATCAAAGTTAAGTTAGGTAAGGAAAACAATTTTAAAGAATTTGAAATAATATTTATCAAAAATGTTTTAGCTGCTTATAAAATGAACCACCGTAATTTAAATAATTTTAAATAATTTTGAAATCTATTTGATGTTTGCTCTAGCGATTTCTAGCATCATAAATCTAATAGAATCCCATCCCAAGTAGTGTTTGTTGTAATAAAAATCATATGTTTTTATTTAGCTCATACTGTGATCTTGCCATTTCTTATGATTTTTGGTGATTTTAACCAAAAACTAAAGATATAAACATCTAATATCTTAAGTCCTTGCTTTAACTATTTGAGGCTGAACAACAAATCAGATCACAAGCCCTTATAATGAGGCAGGAAGCTTCTTGAAACATCAAAAGGAAATTAAAGAGTTGATTTATTTGGGATCTAAAATTCCGAACTTTAAAGTAAGTTCGATTTGCGATGTCATATTGAAAGTATATATATAACACTTAACAAATGTAAGTTTTCAACATTTCAAACTGATTCGTAGCTCATTAGGAGCACATTTCACATTTTAAAAGATGTCTGAAATGTCAAGTCAAATGGTACTTAACAAAAATGTTGTAAGTACAAGCTCAAAGATACTTGTGTTTATTTGTAAATGTTAGTTTTGCCTGGGACTTGGTAACTTCCTTTCAGTGCCTCACTGACGTCCTTCGGTCCTGCGGTCGTTCGCTCCTGGCAAACGCAATACGTAGTACACAAAAAATGGCGGTTGCACACAACTTCCGCCGTTGCCACAAAGAAAAAAATGAAATGGGCAACACCACAGAACCCAACCGAACCCACTTCCGCTGCACGTCAACCAAAAGGCGTGTCGTGGGGGGAGGGAGGGCGTTGTGGTAAGGGGCATGCCAAATAAAATGCGCACAGTGCGAAACTCTTAACATGCAAATGCGCTGGGGCTCGGGCTGGGGATGGGGCTGGGGCTGGGGCAGTAGCCCCCAAAAATGTGATTCCTTTTTTAATTTGGCAAAAAAGCCGAACGTGATATCGAGGCATGCACTTCAGATAAGTGCGCCCAGTTGTGCAGATAGCCACGCCCAGGGCCGTTAAGGAAAAGTTTTAATTTCAGTTGCTGCGCAATTTTTGCGATTTTTACGGCCCCAACAGGAGCGAATGCATCTGCATTTTAATTGCAAATGGAAACAGTTATCTAAATTGGTTAAAATATTAAAACGATACATGGCGGTTTTTACATTGCAATCTGTAATGGGAAAATTGCAGCTGGCTTTTGGGTATAACTTTAGCCAACTTGTTTGTGCCAGCTGCGTCCCAACAAAAAATATAAAAAAAGATAGAATGTTAACTTTAAAGTGTCGAAACTAGATGACTATCACTTACCCTGCATAAACTTTACTTTATTTATTACTTCACTTTATTCTTAACTTTATTTGTGATTTATTTTATTTGATTACCAAGTGTGCGTGTAAGAACATCTACAATTTAAAACAAACTGAAACAGATTTTGAATACGAAGTTTGGTGACTAAGATCGAAGAGATTATACGGACAAATATCTAGGACAACATTTTCATAAATAACTTATAGAGCCATTTCTTAAATTACCGTCTTTTCAACCATTTTATAATCTGCAATCTGTTTTTGTATCGAACCGGTTCGAAACCGGATATCTACTATGTATTACTGTACTCTAAGCTACAGGTCTTTAAAAAACTGCCGAGCTCAGCCTTGACCGAACCATTTATTAATAGATATATCTTCGGCTCAAGAACATTTTTAAGGACTTAAAATTTATTTTGGGTTACTTAAAAACAACTGATCATTATTAAATTTTTAAAAGCCCTTGCAGGTTTTAATCGAGAACTCCGAATATCGAACACGACAAATTATGTGCCTCTTATTTCTTACACTAAAAGTACTATATTAAAGTATACTAAGTTTTGAAACCTGTGTTCAGGAATACATACATACCTTCGCGAACCGAAGCCAGAAAGAAGGCATTGGCTGGAACCGTAAACCGAACCGCTGACAACAATTTTTGGTTTGCAGCCATGATTCTGGGTAATACAAAATGCTGAGTACATTTTTGGTGCTATGCCAAGAATATTTCATTCGCAGTTCGATTCTGGGCATTAAAAACCATTTTCGTTCTTTGTGTTTTTGGCATCCTTTTTGAGGAGCTGCAAGTGATGTCCCAACGCCCTTTAAAGAGGTTTATGGCTAGTTGGCCAAGGGATGGACAAAGTTTGCATTTAAAGTGAGAGAAAAGATTTGAATGCAAATGGGTTTTGCTGTTGATGCTTTGAGTGCTGCTGCTGTTGTTGTTTGCTTTGTTTGCCAATCGCCAGGACAATTAGTTAAATTTATTATTTGAGCACGCTCCGCAACCGCAACAGCAGCAGCGGAGACAAAGTTTGAGTACAGACCCAGACCCAAGCCCTAACTCAAACCGAAAGCAGCAGACATGTTTCAGCAGCAAAGCAGTTTTCATTTGTCTCCCCGCGTTGGGATTAATGACAAACAGCCAACCGAGCGACCCCCGAGACAGCCACAACTTTGCAGGGCATGCATGAAAATTGTCATTGTGTGTCCTCCCCCGGATCCCATTCAAATATTTGGCTTTAAGGATCCACGCGCATGTTGCCGAGGCTGAGGCTAATTCGTTTGTATGCTTGGCACATAAAATATTTAAATTATTATTTATTGACGCATTTTTCATGGAACGCAATTTGCATTGTTATCATTTTTGCTGCTTTTCCTGCGCTTTCCACCGGAACTTTTCCCTTTCCCGCCTTTGGCCTTCTCTGTCGACCATGTGCGAATGCATTCATCTCTAAATTGCGAACCATAAATCAATGCGATGCTTCAATTAATGTTCCACTATACCCATCGATAATTCATTACTAATTTATCTTCACAACACACAAACAGACTTGCATTAATTACAATGCAATTACTTATACACACATTGCCTTATATATGACCATAATTAGTTGTGGGTGTGTATGTGTGTGTGTGGGAGGTGGACGGTGGGCGTGGCAATTAACATTTACATGTGCTACTAATCATAAGAGCAGAGAAGATATTTATAGCCAAATGGCTGAGAGTATAAAGACTCAATACAACTCATAAAGTGCAGGAGAAGAATCGCAAGATGTCTATCATATGAATTAGTGGAACTACCTGATATATGTATATTGTATCTGCATATTATCTGCATTTATAATTTCAGCCGATAAATTTACACATCATACATCACACACTCCGATTCCTATTATTGTGAGCCCTACAAAGTTCAAGACCTTAATTGTGTTTAGGCCTACAGGCAACTTGTATAGAAGCATCTCAAAATTTGAAAAATCAGATATATTTCAATCAGAAATTTAAGTTCAAAAGCCAAAGTTATTTTCTTCAAAGCTCAATTGTAACCACTGTCCTTGAAGCACAGCCATTCTAGCAAATCTTTTCTATTGATGACCAACTCTATAACATCATAGGCAAGCAACTCTGGTCAAGAGAACCTCACTAGACTCCAGACCTAAGGGACAATCACAAGGATACACAGATCTGTACTCTAAATCTCTTCAAAGTTGACTACTAGTTTCTATAAGTTACTTTCTTACTTTTGAATTGTTATGCAATGAGATTTAAATTATCGAGGCTTCATCTTTCCCAATTGCGGGTATAGTATGGTATATGCACATTAATTCGAGACATCTACAATGGAATATATCCAAATATCTTTAACGTAATCTTCAAAAGACTGTTTCGAACGCATTGATTAAATATCATTAAGAGTTTTGGGTAGACATGTATTCATCCAACTATATACAAAATATTCAAATTTTTAAATGAAATTAAAAATAATTAAATCAGAATATTCAGTTCAAAATTGTGATTTAATTTAGAAATGCACACAATTTTGTATGGAAAACTTTAAGAATGGATTTTAAGCCTTACCTCACTTTTTATAAACTGATGTTATTGGATTAAGTATTTAATATATTAAAATAATACTCATTAAAAGTTTTGGAATATCTTTTTGACACATTCAAGCATGGATCTGAAGCAAATTGAGTCTGCTATTGTTTTTTGGTACCTTTGATAATAAATATTGAACACTTTTGAAATATATACTATAAACATGCAGTGGTAATTGTTTGTTCATCAGCTTGATCACTTGCTCATCCAATTTTCACATAGTTTCATCAACACTCAATTTTGGGAATATTTGGCAAATCTTCAAACGAGCTACTCACCCAATAAAATATCACATTTGGGTGCACGACGTTGCCATTTTATTGTGATGACATCTCAGAAAATCGTAAAAGCCAAACACGCCTGTGTTTACAACTAGAAATGGGCGCCCATAGAAGTCGGCAAGTCACTGGTTATTATCCAAGGCGCTGGCACATCGTAAACGGCGAGAGCACAATAAAAACAAACCGGAGTCGTGGCCAGGACCAAAGGATGCGTCGGCAGCTGCATCAGCGCCGCCTGGTCCAAGTCGAATGAGCGCCAGCGAGGCGCGTGTCTGCATGTGGAGGCGTTCAGGCCGACACCAGGACACACACAGGGCACACGTTTTTCTAGCGGCTGGAAACCGTTGTGGATTGCGCTTCCACGCCGTACCGTTCCCAGTGGAAGCCGGAGAGGCAGCATCCAAGTGCAACCGTAAGGCCACAGAAGGTAAACAAGGATGCGAGATGCGCATGCGCCTCTCCAGCATTGGAAAGGACAACGGATGCTGCTGGCCAGGCAGCGATGCACTCGATTGAGCTACATGAAAGCGCAGGAACAGGTTCAAAGATATAGATACCATGTATAGGGATAGTAGGGTACCTACATATTATGGATGCACATGCAGGCCAGAAGATGAGCATCTCTTTGCCATTTTCTATGACGGGGGTTGAAAGCGAGCATGAAGCGTGCACAATTCAACCCCTAAAGCCAGCAGAGAGTCACAAGGATGCTCGTTGTGAAACTCCTGTTCCAATCGACTTTTCGGGTGGTTGTTGCTGTACCCAAAAAAAAATCAATAACGCCGACGTCCATGTTGCTCTACCTCCATGAAACTAGGCAGACAATGAAATGATGAAGCCAACGCCGTCAACGCTTGTAAGGGCGCACGTGTTGTCCCTGTACCCCCTTGTGGCCCCTGCCCTATCCTCAATCCAAACAGACGCCAACTCCAACTCTGGGCTGGGACTGGGACCGGGACTGGGATTGGGACTGTGAATGTGGTGCGTGTGTGCGCTTAGCGGCAACAACACCAATTACAATATAGACAGACATTTAGAGCAGGATTGCATTTAGCAATGACTCCTCTGACTACTGTCCTGGCCCAAGGATAATACACATGTGCAAAAAATGACTATGAAAAATTGTCGAAATGTATTTAGCAACGAGTTTCTAATGGAAACAATTAAGTCATTAGCAAGTGTTGATTTTGATGACTGCCAGGGGTTGGGGGTTGGGTGTTGTGGGGAGTGTGGGTGAGTAAAACTAATGTGCCTGGACAAAATGAAGTTGGCAGCCGCATGGGACAGCCGAGAGAGGAGATATCGCTCATGTGGTCAACTGGTCGGCATATGGCACCCACAGGGACCACATGCTTATATGTAGGACCCACAGTCTGCCCTCGTATAGCATACTATACTCCCATGTGGATACAAATACACCAAGTTCTGTCCCAAATAGCCACAGAAGTGCCAGGCAGCCGCCTTACAAATGCCTCGCATTTTTCTCAATTACAATGAACAACTTACTTTTGGACCTCCACTGCCAGTTGGTGTGTGTGCCTGCGTGTCTCTGTGTGTGTGTGTGTGTGTATGTGTGTATGTAGGGTGTCAAGAGGTGAAGTGGAGTCCATTTTTAACCATGATTGAAGAGTTAAATGTTGTGGCAGTTTTAACAGCTTCACTCAGCTTAACATGACAGTTAAATAATCTACTACTCTCCTACTCGTATGTTGATACCTTTTGGTGCTTAGTTGGGATGTATTTTGATGGGATCTCTGCTTTAAATAAACGGTTCAATAATATACTCGTATATTTATTCAAATTTGTATGTATGTTTCTTACCGAAGTCAAACCCTTAAATTTAAATACTTAAATTTCTTGAATTAGGACTCTTTTCAGAGTTACATATACTCTAAACAGTTTGCAATCAATATAATCGTGTTACTTCTTAAGTATTCCAAAATTGGAAAATATAAACGTACATAAAACTGCTCAAAAGGATATCTGAAAACAAAGGAGAATGATAGTAACAATTACATCCTAATGGGATTACCTTAGAAGATTTCAAACAAAATTGTTATAATCATTTTGAACGGAAGACAGTTGCTTCGTAACACAACTGGCAACACCTTTGAATATAGATACTATAATACAATGTGGGTATGATTATAACAGAAGAGCAATTAAAAGATTCAAATATTATTAAATTTCTTTGAATTATCAAGTTTATTTTGTCTAAGACTACCGATTTTTATATATTATATTTTATATATTATGTGTACCAACTTTCGTTACACCCGCTTCAATAAAGTCGGATAAGCTTTGTTCATACAGATGGATGGACGGACATTTCAAGAGCCTACTATATTATTCTTACTATATTCTTTCCCCATTTTGAAAAACTGAGCCTAGTGAATAAGTAGCACCACAAGTTCAAAGTTTGGCTTACCTTTTTACTCTCTGTACCCATAAAATGGGTAAAAATCCGGTATTAAGTCTGTTTACATTTCCGTTTTGTATGAGTCTTCTTATCGGTACAACAACTGTGTAAATAACCCACCTAATCATAAATATGCATACGAGTATACACATAAGTAATCTTAATCGTGACTGTCAAAATATTATAGATTTATCGGCCTCAAATCATGTTTTGGAATGTGTATATTGTATGCAGTTCTATATACATAGATGAATAAGGTAAAAATCTTTAAAATTGATAACTTCTCCAGTGCAAAGTTCACATAACCTTTTCTTTATTTCCAAGTTTATGGGCTCCTTATCTTTACAACAACTGTGCAAACATCTCTCAAAATATCCCACACGAGCCTAAGTACATACGAGTATAAATTATCGCAACCGAGAAGGAAACCCCTCCACATATGTAAGTATAAGTAAGAGATATCTAAAGCGTGTATATGAGTTATGTATATGTTTATTTATACAGAACACGATTCCCATACATGCAATGCAGATGGGCAGCGAGTTCTCAAGGCACAAGCATTCAAAAACATTTCAAGTGAATCGGAATCAAAGTTAATTGAATGAATCATTAATAATAAGAACTACGGACCGCATCCGAGTGGAAACTGCGGCCAGACATACGAGTACATAATACCAAACAATTGCCGAAAAAATTAAAGTAGGTATTCAAGTCTTTTGCGTGGGAATGGGAATCTTGGGCACATCTCGGATCCCAACTACGATGACGAGGGCACGGGTATGACGGGCTGGAACAGATGCAGCCGAGCATCGGCATGGCCCAACTTGTTGGTGGCATTGCAAAAGTAGTCACCAAAGTCCTCCTCCGATACGCTGGCGATGCGCAACACCGACGTGGTCGTCTCCGAGGATGAGGCCGTGTTGGAGATCTCATGCCGGCGGCCAGACTGCAGCTGGATGCCATTCCTAAACCAGACGACGGTCGGTGCCGGATAACCCTGAACGCTGCACTCGAGGTCCGCCGCATGGGACAACATCTGAGCCACCTTGGGCCGCTGCACGGCTATTTGGGGCCGAAACTCGACCTCGACGCGGACCAGACGTCTGTCCGGCTGACCCTCGCCATTCTGAGCAATACAATAGTAGCCACCGCGATCCATGCGATGCACTGTCTTGATCCTCAGCGTGGGCTCGCTCAGCAGGTGTCCACCCGCGGGCATAATGGCGTTCTGTTCGCGTGCCCAGGATATGGTTGGCGCGGGAAAGCCATTGGCATGGCAGCTGAGCTCCAGGTTCTGTCCTTCCGTCACCAGTGTGCTCTTTGCCGTGGACTCTGAGATCACTGCCGGCGTTTTGATCAGCAAATTGAGCTTCCTGGTCACCTTCCCTGTGGCAGACACAATCACCTGGCACTCGTAGGGGCCCATGTCATTGGCCTCGATCTGGCGTATGCGAAAGCTATAGATGGCACTATCCTTGCCGGGATCCTGCTGCACGCTGACATTGTACCGCTGATCGGGCAAGCTCAGCATATTGCGCATGCTGAGCACCACTGCCGAACTGGGATCGGTTTTGGCCCAGCTGACGGTCAGCTGGCCCACGTGCTCCACTGTGCAGTTGAACTCGACGCTGTCCCCAACGCTGGCCACCACATCCTGGCTGATGTGGCTGATAACGGGCGCCGTGGCGGCGACCACTGAGACGCACAAGAGCCACAGATAAAGCTGGCGCTGGCACTTCATGCTGCTGATAATTTGACAAGTAAGTTCGATTAACTCCGGGTTCAACGCGCTGCTTGCGTTGCGCTTCACGTTCGCTGATCGACTGACTCGACTTCGGCTTCGAAGTCTGAGCTGCGCTCAAAACGCAGCCGCTGCTGACGCCGACGCCGACACTGACGTTGAGCGATTGTTTGTTTTTGTTATCTGCTGCAGAGTACCTTCGGACATTGAGCTGCTGCGCTCACAGAGCGGTCGCTGCTGACGACGACTTCGACGGCGACGCCAACGTTGAGCGATTGTTTGTTTTTGTTATCTGCTGAAGAATACCCAAATCAAAGAGAGTTCACGATCATATCTCTGTTCGCTTTTATTTACTTTTACGCCACATTCGTATGTTTATCTGTTTGCTTGTGTATGTACATATTTGAGTTGTTGCTGCTCACTTATCAATGACTTTAACTTTGCTGCACTCTTCGCCTTCAATTGATTTGTTTTGCTCGACTTTCTTTCCACTCGCGGCTGTGTCTGCTGCTGGGGGCAATAGGCGAATGTCCGTTACAATAACAAAACACGCGGGGCGCAGCGCCTTGAAGACTCGCGAGCAACTGGCAACTAACTGGACAAAACTGACGCCAAATTTAAATTGCGCTAGCTCTAGCGCTGACGCCATTTGCCCCTGAAACGTTTAGAAGTTCGTGGAAAGGTGGTGCACGCACACGCATATACACACACACATGCACACACGCATACATTATGATTTATGACATGGCGCAAGGAACAAAGGACGCAACACGGCGGCAGCAACAACAACGCCGTCTGCTGGAAAGACCTTTCGCCCGTGGAAATGCCATTGCCAGGTCGCGATCCTGCCCGGCAACCACATGCATATATGTACATATGCATGCCATCTCTTTCGCTCCGAGGGCAACCATTCTGGTATGCAGGGGCGCGTGCGTGTAAACGGCAAAGGGGGTGGCTGTTGAACATTTTTCAACCATTGTCCAATACACTTTCGTAAAATCGTTATAAGTATACTTTTTGGCTACTAAAACAAAAAGCCTTTAAGCCCTATTCCAATCCAATTTTTCGCTTGAAGAAAATTTGCTTGCATCTGTCAAAATCTTAGATGAAAGGAGAATTCTCAAATAATTTCGGTTTCTTGCACCTAATCGAAAAGTTACTTATTTCTATGCAAGTTGCGTAAAATGAATAAGCACATATAAATCTATCTAAATCGATCTATCGAGCGCTAAGCAAGCAAATAACTTTAGTCCCAAAATTCCAAATTGTACAGGTTTTCAAATTTTTCACCATATGTCTCAGTGGAAATCTGTGAATTAAACTAGATATAGTTTTGTAGCTATAAGTATTTCCTGTATAATATAAAGATTTCATATTTTTAAGGTTAGGACTTAATATCATTGACATGTATGTAGTTATTAATTGATATCAAGAAGAAGAAAACTACCATCTCTAAGGGTTTTTGTATTTTATTATCGGATTGATCTGGAATTTCAGATCTCAACTGACATATGTATGTAACCTCTGTAAGAGTATAATAATAATGTATGTATGTATGCACATGTACATACATACATATATACTTTTATGATAACAAGAAAAATCAGAATTTCCCAGAAAACTTCTTAATATACATACATATTCTTACATTATTATGAACATTGTTGCTGGTAGCAACTTGGAGATGTTGTCAAAACACCCATTATCCCGTCCGGTTTCAATCACCGTGTGGTTTTGCCAATTTAAGGTCTATGAGCTGGCCCACAAACTGTTAAGGACAGTTCCAAAAAGCTACTGCCACAGCCGCAAATTAAATCAGACCTTAAAACGTGACTGTGACTTCTGTCTTAAGCCGCAGGAGGGGTAGGCGGAGTCAGAGTTAGAATCAGAATCAGAGCCGGAGTCGAAGCCGTAGTCGGAGTCAGAGTCGGAGTCGGCAGATGAAAATGCATTCTCTGGCCGCAATGCACAGTGCACATTTGAATCAGATAATTGTAAATTGTGTAAAATAATAAATTTCAAGTTAACTATCTGTGGACCGCATAGGGCGCTTCTATTCATTGCCACAGCACTGTGTGTGTGCCCCGCTGTTGCCCCGCTGGGTTCCCCGTTGCCCAGACAGACGGACAGGCCAACAGCAGCCAGGAAAGTGGTCGTAATCGTGGGTTATCCTGGGACAGTTGCAGTTGTAGTTCAGCATTTTGCTCATCATCGATGCCCCTTTCGGATGCTGGTTCTTTATGCACTGAACAAAACTTGCATCGGCTGGACATGCCACATATACATACATATATGTATGTATATATATATACATACACACATACATATACATATATATATACATATATACATTTATAGAACTGGAACGGCTGGCAATGTTCACGTTCATGAGCTCAAGCGGATCTGAAACAGAAAATGTCAAATTTTGTAATTTATTACCCGAATCCTGTTTCTGTCAGTGACTCTTTCGGGTGTCTCGCTTCGGCAGGGAGGGGGCCGCTTTGCCATAGTCCTTTGTCACACACTGCGTGTGAATTTGTGGCCCAGTGTGTGCGTGTGTATCTGTGTGTGTGTGTATCTCTTAGTATGCGCGCTGGTTTGTTTGCTTTTGGCTGGCTGCCTGTGAATTGACTTTTGCTGCCAGTTGGCACAACAACAACAACAAACAGCTTTCCCTGCTAAAGTCAACATAACAATGATCGGTTACATATGTAGTTGGTAAACGGTATTAGTGCTTTTTGCACTGCTCCATAAATTAAAACCAACAATTTATTGTTAAAAACTATCTCAGAAATTGTAAAACTTCGTTTCGTTTTAAAGATAATTTAAGTAAGATATGCACGAATCATTGAAAGTGTTTCAAAATTTCTTAAAAGAGATTCAATGATGAATACATTTGCAGTATATACTTACATAACACTGAAACTGCTAAGGAATTTCACATTTTGGGCTGTTGAGTATTGCATAATAATTATAAAGTCAATAACATGTTAAATTAATTACAAATAGAGTTACACTATTTTTTTTCATATTCATAAATAAATGTAAGAAAATTAACAAGTTTTTCAAATAAATCATATCAACAACATTAGAATATGTTTTAATATTATGAAAAAAGTTTAAGTAAAAACAGAATAACTAATAAAGTTATTTGTCAAAAAATATTAGAATTTAAATATTTGCGCCAAATTTAGTTTACAATCACACGCCATCTGCCGTTAGCAACTGTAGATAATACTCCTCACAAGATGCTCCGTGCGCCATCTGTCGTAATTTGTGCAAACCTATGTAGTCTTTTATCGTGCTGCCAGACGTACGCATGTCAAATATATTTCCGACTGTCTGGCAACTTTTCTCGCATTCTGTTTTGAATTGTTCTTCTTTAGCTTGAAATAACGGCGCTTAGCGGACGCGATGTAAATGAAAGAAAAATGTGGAAATAATAAATTTGTGTGTTTTAAATGTAACCGGTTACCATACATATGCATATGCCAAAATTATTTTTTCTCTAAAGTGAAGGCGCCGAAAAACACACAAAATATAAACAGCGAGGTGGAGTTAGTTGCAGAAAATGGCGCAACCGCCGCCGGATCAAAACTTTTACCATCACACACTGCCGCATCCGCACCCGCACACACACCCGCACTCTCACACGCACTCGCACTCGCAGCATCCACAGCTGCAGTTGCCGCCACAGTTTCGTAATCCCTTCGATTTAGTAAGTTCACACAGTTGTTTAGCACAGCAACAACAAAAACAATAGCAACAGTATCTCATTTTGCACTCTTCCCAAGCTATTCGATGAACGAACGGGCGCAATCAACTACAACTACATTCGTCCCTATCTGCCGAACCAAATGCCCAAGCCAGGCAAGTATATATCATAAGTACCAGTTCGATCGAGCTATGAACGAACGATCGACATATATACTATAACCCAGACAATGTCCATCTACATAAGTCGTGCATTCCGATTTGCATTAGACCCCAATTACTGTTCCATGTAGTGCACAAAAGAAATTAGTCGATTTAATATCATTTGAATTTAATTAACAAACAACTAAGTATGCTCTAGTCGAGTATACCCGACTATCAAACACCCTGTATCCAGGTCTCAAAACATCTTCGTCCACTTACACATACACACACACACACAAAGGCGCACACTCACAAGCAACAGGGCTAGAGAGGCATTTCAAGTGTCGGCTGCGCTACTTCTCTTCCCCCCCCCCCACGCTCTGCAGCACTGAATGTTCTTATCCGATCGACTTGAAGTTTGGACAGTAGATTAAAAGTGATCAAAGTATCATACATCCCAAATCCCAAAGCTATATCTTGAAAACTGTTACTGTTTAACGAACGATTTTTACTCCCTGTACCCATAAAATGGGTAAAAAGGGGTATTGGATTTGTGCAAAAGTATGTAACAGGCAGAAGGAGACATCTCCGACCCTATAAAGTATATATATTCTTGATCAGTATCAAAAGAGATTTCGATTTGGCCATGTCCGTCTGTCTGTCCGTCTGTCCGTCTGTCCGTCTGTCCGTCTGTCTGTCCGTATGTATGAACGCAAGGATCTCAGCAACTTAAGAGCTAGAGACACCAAATTTGGAATGTAGGTTCGTGTATAGCGGGAGCAGGTCAAGTTTATTTTAGATTTGAGATATCTCCCCCCGTTACCCCGCTATTCGATAAAAACCGTTTTACAGTTACAATTTTCAAGATATAGCTTTAAGATTTGGCATGTCCAATACTTTAGACCCTCTTAATCTACTGTCCAAATTTCAAGTCGATCGGATAATAAACACCTAAGTTATTCACGAAAGAAGATTCAGTGCTGCAGCAAGGGGAAGAAGAAGCACAGTCACAACTTAAAATGCCTGGCTTGCGCTGTGGCTCGTGCGTGTGCGTATCTGTGTATGTATGTGAAGTTAACGAAGATGCGACCGGAAATTTTTGACCTGGGTACAGGGAGTTTCGTAGTCGGGTACTACTCGATCTATAGCATCTTACTTGTTATTGAATAGGGGAACATCTCGGATCCAAAATAAACTTGAGCTGCGCCCGCTATACACGAACCTACATTCCAAATTTGGTATCTCTAGCTCTTATAGCTGCTGAGATCCTTGCGTTCATACATACGGACGACGGACAGACAGACGGATATGGCCAAATCGAAATCTCTTTTGATACTGATCAAGAATATATACTTTATAGGGTCGGAGATGTCTCCTTCTGCCTGTTACATACATTTGCACAGATTTAGTACCCCCTTTGTACCCAATTTATGGGTACAGGGAGTAAAAACTGTGTTGGAATTTAAGAAGATTTCGGCAATGCAATGAAAGTACAGGAAACATGTTTGTAGCACCAAAAATCCAATTTTATTTTAATTATATGACTTTTAATGAAATTACCAAAAACATAAAAACCACAATATTCTCCTCACTCATCTTACAATTGATTGGAACAGCAAAACACTAATACAAAAGGTTCCTATTTCTTTTCCTATTATCCTTTACTTTCCGTTTTTTATTGTAATGGCAATTGTTGCTCCCTTTATACATTTGTTAAAGTTATTTTCGAGTAGTTTTCATACATAATACATCATCTCTGCTCGTTCACCAACAAAACAGATGAACTGTCCGACTCTCTGGTAATGCGAAGGCCGCGTCGCACTCGCACAACATTCACCAGCTCACAAATTGCCGAACTGGAGCAGCATTTTTTACAGGGACGTTACCTGACCGCGCCCAGGCTAGCCGATCTGTCGGCCAAACTGGCGCTGGGCACGGCGCAGGTTAAGATCTGGTTCAAGAATCGCAGGCGCCGCCATAAAATCCAATCGGATCAGCACAAGGATCAGTCGTACGATGGCATGCCGCTGTCACCCTCGATGCCCAATGCGCCACTGAAGGCAGCGGATGCGGATCCGCCGAGCCTGCAAGCGCTGAATCTTGGAGGTGGCGCTGCCACGCCGAACGCTCTAACGCCATCGCCCACACCGTCGACGCCAACAGCGCATCTCGTTGAGCATTACAGCGAATCCTTCAACGCATATTACAACTACAACAACCACCACCCACAAGCCACTGGACAGCAGCGCCATATGGCGCAGGTACATGCCCAGTATGCGACCTCAACGGCCTCCAATGCAGCGGCTCAGTTTTTCCCCGCTGGCGCCATACAGCAGCATGGCAATCCGCATGCACAGCAACAGCTCCACCAGCAGGCAGCGCCGCCGCCACCGCCACACCATCAGCAGCAGCCACAACAGCTGCACCACCACCACGTCATGGCACAGCAGCAACAGCAACAGCAGCAACAACAGCAACAATATCATCATTTTGATTTTCAGCAGAAGAGCGCAAACGCCTGCCGGTTGCCGCTGCTCAAAGGCGACAACGAGCCCGACTACAACTTCAATGGATCGTATTATATGCGTGCGACGGCGCTGCCACTGGCCGGCGTCGCTGCCAGCGTGGCGGCCGCCGAGGCCATGACGTCTGCGCTCTCGCCTGGCTCCGAGGTCTATGAGCCATTAACACCAAAGAATGACGAAAGTCCCAGTCTGTGTGGCGTTGGTTCTGGTGGCGGCGTCGGCGTTGGCGGCCCGTGTGCCACTGCTGTCGGCGCCGCCGATGTCACCGACGACATGGACGATGGATCGAATAAGAAGACGACGACGCTACAGGTGAGCCAAAGATATGATTATAAAGTGTCATAATCGAGTTACGTGGAGATCCAAGATCGATCTGAAATTGAGTAACCTAGAAATATTTATAAAATTAATAAATAATAATGTATATGTATGACACATTTAAACACAGTTAAAGCACATCTCAATTGCCACGATAACGTTAATAATTATTCAACTTTATTTAACAGAGTTTGGAGCCACTGAAGAGCAACAACATTGTTGCAGACAAAACCTGTGACGATGGCAGCGATGTATTAGGCGCGGGACTTCTCGCTATGGCACGCGGCAACCTCATCAGCTGTGGCAACAATGGCAGCAGCGCCTTTGGCAAGTTCGGCAAGCTCGCAATGCCGTCAACACAGGCGGCACAGAATCCGGGTTCCTCGCTGGAGGCAATGCATGATACGAATCAATACCAATGTACGATGGATACGATAATGCAAGCGTATAATCCCCATCGTAATGCCGCTGGCAATACGCAATTTGCCTACTGCTTTAATTAGGCCAGGACACAACCGCCTATGAAATTCTATTATATTGTATTAATTGCAAACACAAATGTCAATGTTTGTGGAGCTTATAGCTTTAAGTTTCACGTTTTTTCCTGATTGTACAAAGATCTTTTGATTGTAGATATCTACTTTAAGAAAATTAACATTGTTTAAAGTTGTTCTGTAATGCTAGATTAAGTTGTCACTGCAGTTTTCAATGCATTTTCCTCAGATAACACTAAGCTGATATTCACGCTGAAACTTCCTTTGCAACACGTTCATTTTTCTCTACCATGTCTGGCTGGGCATTTTCTAATGCCCATGAATGCCCAGCCAGACATCGTCGAGACAACTATGGGCTTGACTGAACGTATTCCAGAAGAAGTTTCCTTATGAAATTCCCATGTAAAAATTTGTTCTGGTTTGATAATTCGGAACACTTGGCATAGCTAAAATAACTGTACTGATCAAAATGAAAAATGTTTCTCTTGCTGATAACCGCACAACTCTACTGTAGCTTGCGATTATCAGCCGAAGATCGAACGTTTAGACAATAATAATCGTCAGAATATTTTTAAACTTAGGCTATGCCAAGGGTTGCATGCTGCAATATAACATTCTTTACGTAAGAATTGTTTACAAATTGCCTATTAATGCATGACAACCACAAGACCGAGTTATCAATCTGAAAACTATATTTTACTTGCAGAATTTACATGTCTTATCAATTTTGAATGCATTGAAACTTGCTTAGTTAAGATTTGATCGGTGCACCCTTCAACTAATGTTCTAAACATAAGTTATGTGTATATTATAGTCTATTTGAAAATTACACATACCAAATATTCGGCATAACAATTTCCAACATATTGTTTAATAAATTTTACAAACCACCAAATTTGTTTAGCATTCTATATAAGATGTTGAAGACCAAAAATAACGCACTTTTAAGTCAAATTACAAAAATATGAAGTATATAGTGCATATATAATAAATATAATTAAAAACATTCATATATATTAAGTAAGCAGAGATATTTTAGATTTTCTCTTAAAATTAAAAGACAGTGATTAAATTTAGTAAATACATACTAAGGATTACCTGTTAGAACATATCTTATTACACAAAGGCTTAATTACTTACAAAGATGAATTGTTTTAAAATATCTTAAAGGTTAACCAGGTACTATTTGTTTTGTGAAACGAATTGTGATTAAGTGTGTCATCAAATCGGTATGCACATGCGTCTAATTCAGATAAGTAAAATGGCAGATATTTTAATAGAATTAACATAATTCTTCTTTATAGTTATAGATTTAATTATATACTTGTTTACAATATTCATATTCATATATACTTGTTAAGAATATTCATATTCTGGACGTCACAAAGACGCGATGAACGAAAAGTGTAGCTGGTTTTTCCGAAAATCTTATGAATTTAAAAAAATACCTTTTATGATATGCAGGCACATGTGTGCAATAAAATCCGATCCGCGAAGTTTCTACGAAACGCGCGCAATAAAATTCGCGCTTAATTCCAGGCCACCAGGTGCCTATTTCCATCTACCTGAGTTGAACTATTTAGGTAGGCTGACATTCCAGCTCCTGGACGGTACAGGCGCCGGAGCTGGACTTCACGGCAACTTCAGCAACTTGTTTCTGTACTTTTCTTTGATATAAAATATGGAAAATCCAACATTTGCATGAACGAATGAAATCTGGGTTTCTCCCATATGCAATTTTATTGTCTTGCTTATACATACATACTATGTGTATAATTGGAACGAAGGGGGCGCGCAAAATCACAGATTATTGTAGGGTTTTGTGATCGGAAAATAGTTATTTTATGTATGGTAATTTTTGAAATTAAATTTTAAATTCAAGTAATTTGCAAAAGTAAATGTTTTCATAATTCTTATTAAAGTTTGGCAGCTAAAAAGACTCATAAGACTCATGTTCTTAAAAAATGATGCCTTGACTTTTGATATCGAGCCTGCTAATTAAAAAACATTTGAATTTTGTATTCTATAATAATACATAATGGTAGTCTGCTTATAGGCAATATAATGTACCCATTTACCTAAACGGAATATCATCCATTCTACAATATTTATCTACTAATAAAACAATTGTATTGAAATGCCTTAAATAATTAAATTACAGTTTAAATGTTCAACAATGTGTACAATCCTTTTGTATACTTAATTATATCAAATTTAGCGTTTTAATTTTACACGTACGTTTTATGTAATAACGGACTTTGTTTAATTTGAATAATTAGATATTCACGTTTAGACATTTATTTACTACTTGAACCTTTGATATTGTAAATGTATATTTACGTAGAAAATGTACTCTATCGCACCAACTGTACACAGTACAGTGTATGCCATTTGTCTGTTATGACTTTGCCTTTGTTCTAGCGTATTTTTAGTAAATTCTTAGAAACAGCAAAGCCGATAGCGCCAGTAATAAAATTTGCAAACTCGCAGGTGAGGGCGCCGGCAGTACGACAGGGGAAGGGACTGGCCAAAGACAATGATAAAGAGAGACAGCAGTAGACAGCCGGATGGTGAGCCTGTCAGTCTGACACAAATAAAGTCATAAACTGTTAAATCAAGCATAAAACCCTCAAAATATCCTTTTTCGCAGCGTTGCTTTCATTGCATTATGCAGATTATTGTGCACGACGAGCGACCAAAAGCCGCGACACAAATGTCGAGTGTCGCCGCATGTCCTTGGACATCGGAGTCGGACTCACTTTCGTCGTCGTCTCGTCCAAACAGGTGCTACAAGTTGGACAACACAACACACAGATCATCATCAGTTATGGGCAGTCGGTTGTCTGGCACTACCTGGCTGCCAGATACGTACATATATGTAGACTTGAACCTGGTCGAACTCACGTAACGTCAAATCCCAGCCTAGCCGGATTTCGATCAAAACAAGCCCCTAGATTGTCCATGCCCTGGACTTGGCTAGTCCTGCCGGTGCCAGACGCATATAGAGGCAAAGACAGAGACAGATGATCTAGACGACGTCGGCATCACCGTCACCGCTTTACAAAGGATTTATTGCACCGCGCGCGAGGTTAGGCAAATTTTTGGCAAACCTACTGGCTACCTAGCAGGCTATATATTGCCGTAGTGTTGCCAGCCAGGACATCACTCATCATTTAGAAAGCCCAACAGCAGCATCAGCAAACGAGATGTCATCCGTCATGCATTACTATCCAGTGCACCAGCCCAAGATGAACGCCTTCCCAGCGCCAGTGGTCAAATACAGCAATGTAAGTAGACAACAACTTGAGTCACCTTTGGCCAACTTAACTAACTTTTGTTTCTATCCTCAATAGCTCCTGTATGCCCATCATCATGGTCCGCCACAATCGATGCAGCAGTCACAGCAATCGGCTCCCGTGGCCACGTTGCCCACGTACCAGCAATCGCTGCCAACTACGATGCCGACTTGCATCAGTGAGCAGTCGGGACAGCAGATGTCCTCCGATGAGAACATGCCCCTGCAGCCGGCGCAGGAGCAACGGGTCAAATTGAAGCGATCGCGCACAGCATTCACCAGCGTGCAGCTGGTGGAGCTGGAGAACGAGTTCAAGAGCAACATGTATCTGTACAGGACACGCCGCATTGAGATTGCTCAGCGGCTGTCGCTGTGCGAGCGTCAGGTGAAGATCTGGTTCCAGAATCGCCGCATGAAGTTCAAAAAGGACATTCAGGGTAATCGCCAACGCGACTCCAAGCCCAATGCAAAACTATTGCAGCCACAAACAGAGCAAAGCGCGCATCGAGGTATTGTCCAGAGGCTGATGTCCTACTCCCAGGATCCCAGCGCAGAGAAGCGCGCAGCGCCTGTTACCACTGCCCCGTTGCCAAACCCGGTGCAAAATTATTACGAACAGGTTAAGGCCAAGGCTAAGCCGCAAACAGCACCCAGTGGCACCTCGGATCTCAGTGAAATTCTAGAACACCTCGCACAGTCAACAGCTACGCCAGCGTCAAGTGCTTTGCCCGGTAGCTCTGCATCGGCGGGACACTATTCGTACAATGTGGACCTGGTGTTGCAGAGCATCAAGCAGGACCTGGAAGCAGCGGCTCAGGCATGGTCCAAATCCAACTCAGCTTCTGTGCTTGGAGCTCAGACCAGGCATCATAGCGCTGACCCCAATGCACTGCACCCCACCTCATCCATATCCATGAATCTCTCGTGGGGAGAGCCCGCAGCTAAGTCAAGGAAGTTGAGCCTTTCTCACATGAATCCCTGCACAACCACTTTTGTCTACCACAACTGATGCCACGTATCATTTAAGTAACTCTATGTAATACATATAAGCATATTTTATAAGCTTAATCCTGCTGTTAGTCTAGAAATCGTCCCTGGTAAGACAATGCCGAAGCCGACGCAAAAGGCACTTTAAACTCAGTGAAACAAATAACAAACCAACATTTTAGATGTTCCTACTACTTAGTAACCCACTACCATATATTTAAACCACTAAAGACAAATAAAGCAATTGTTGCAACAAAATCTATCATACTAATATCATATATTACAAATTGACAATCCGTAAAAATCTTGAAAATATATTTGAGACTTTTTGATATCGATATCTTTCTAAGCTGAATAGAAATTTCAGTTCTGTTTATATGGCTTTTGCAACACGACAATTAGTCTGCTCACACATCCTTGCTTGTATGTGATTTTTTGGCCAAAAGAAGACCGAATTTGCAAAACTTGGCCTGCTCCAATTATAGTAGGTCGTCTTCTGCTTCGTTCCCGCAATTGAGGAGATTATTGAGACCCAATCGCTGGAAGAGCTCAAGGCCTTAACATAATGCGCATATCAGAGGTGCTTCGAAGATTGGAAAACCTGAGGGCTATGACTTTGAAGGGAAAAAATAGATATTGGTGAAAAAATAAATATTTGGCAAGCAAAATAAAAAGTCACCTTTCTTTTTGAACAGACCTCGTACATCATTCCTAATTTTTAACGGGATCGTTAAATGGGCAAAGAGTTCATTTTTGTGGCATACTTAAACTGTTAACCACTCGCCCCACTTGGAGGAGTTTTCACTTTTGCATTTAATGTCCCCTTGTGGCTTGAAGGGTCAAGTCAAGGAATTCCATGGAAAAGTCAAATGCTCGCTCGTGTGACCATCTATTAATGCGAGAAAAGTGTCAACCGCATTTGCCTTGGACGCAGCCTGGACGCAGGACACAGGCTCAGGTCCAGTGGTCATCTTGAAAATGCCACACAGAGTACGAGGAGTGCCACGATTTGATTTATGGATATTTAACCGCACACATTATTTGTACTTGTGTTGTTGTTGTTGGGACACTTGTTTTGGGCGGTGGCTGGACGTCGTCTTTGGCACAGCAGCGTGAAAATGCGACTCGGCTGCTGCCCCAAGGAATGTGAACCTGAACAAGAACAACACACACACACACACTCATATACACACGCACACATGCGGCAGAACACGCTTAGTTACTCCGGCTTGAAGTGACTTTTGGGGTTTACCCCTGGGTTAGGGTTAGCCATTCCCCTGGTGTGGCAAATTGCTTCCCCTGGGAGGAAATTGTCGGTGCGGAAATAGTGCCAAGGAGCTGTGGAAAAGGGGTGGGACCTTGGAATTTTCATGCGCATTGTTGACATTTCCGAGCATGTGTCAGACGCGTATGCGGTAGCCGTAGCCGCGGGCGGGCATTGGCAATGGCAATGGGCATGGCAAGTCCTTGACATCACATGTCCTTCTCCCTGCCACAAAACAACATACACTACTCACACTCACACACATGTGCGATGTCGCTGCCATAATGAATATAGATGTGATTTTGGCTTGAAGGCAGTGGGAGTGGCACGAGGAGTTGGCCTGGGGCCGTGGGTGTGGCTAATCGTCTGGCAATAAACGCAGCTAATCAAAGCCGCATAAAAAAAAAGGAGATGAGCCAGCTGCAATTACGCAAAATGCCATTGTAATAAACATGTCCAACAGATTGTTTCAATTGTTGTTTGTTCATGCTGCCCACTCGAAGCTCAATCATGTCCCAGAGCCACCAACTCCACTTGCTCCACTCGCGATATTGCCATTTTTATTGGACAGCGCCCGCCTCGGAATTGTTGCTGATGACAATAGCATCGAAAGACTTCCTTCTTAGCCCGGTCATAATAATAAATTCCACGCCGCTCTCGCTGCCTGGCCCCCGCCCTGCCCTCTCTATCTACACAGAGGCAGGGACAAACCAAATGGTTTCTTGTTAATTAAATTAAATATTCACTCGGGTTTTGCATTGCTCGTTGAAGGTATTTTAGGCCCAAACCGCGAGCAGCCGCGACATTTTCTAATTAGATTGCATCTATAATTTTTATGGCTAATCGCAGCGCGCGTTTTCTCTCCTGAATTTTGAATTTGCGGCTTACACGGCTTTTGCCAATTATTTCTTGAGCGTTTCTCTAAATTGCCAAAGATGTACAAAATGTATTCAGTGTGCAAATTAAATTAGCTCTTAAATAACTATGGTTGCTTTTCGTTCATAAATTAATTGAGTTGCTTGGTTGAGAATCAGTGAAATCGTTAATGGGACTATGCTAAGCTGGCAAACATATTTCCTGGAAGCATTTTACAGTATCCCCATAAAATAGTAAAATAAATGCTCTTTTATTTACTTTGTTGAAGACTTAAGGGAGTCTTTATCTTATACAAAAAATGAAGTTCGGCTTTAATTAATCGAAGCATTGGGACTAGAAATCAAAGGTATATTTATATACAGTCTGATTCGAGTTTTCGAATGAATTGGCAACTGTCTGCGAGAGAAACTCTTGTAAGATATTGAGTACACACAGCTCAGATCCTTACAAAATGTTACTGTTTAATTGTTGACAACTAGAAACAGGTTTTCTGATATACTCGTAATGATAAGTTCCGGCCGGATATAATTTGTATTTACAAATTTCAATCATATTTAATTCGCCTAGTTCACTAAGCAACGGCTCAGTGCACATTTGTAACGTACTATGAGAATTTCAGTATTTTTGGCACGTTTAAACGTTATGACATTTCACAGACGTGTTAGTCCCTCAACGCTACCAATATGGCAACACCTGTCGTATAAACAGGCCAAATGTATGCCCTTTCTCCCCAATATGCCCTTGCAAAAAAGTTTTTTCAGCTCGCCAAAAATTGCACGTGGCAATGCACAGTATGGAATATGGTTAGGTAGCTTACGGTACCTTAGGGCTGCTCCCGTATAAAATAGTGTGCCCAGCAGGTTCCATGTGTCTCTCTGCCAAAGAACCAGGTTGCTCACATGTCAGCCAAGGAGTGGGCGGGCGGACGACTGTTGTTTGGTATTCCGCAAAAGGCACTCCGAAATGAGCGCGTGAAAAAAATTACTTTAACGTTCGAATGCCAATTGGAGGAAGGAGGTCCTTGCCCTTGCAGTGCGGGTGTTGGCATCACACTTTTTTGGTCCTTGTGGATACCATGCAAATGTACAGGATTGTTGCTAACATCCGCATTCGCATTATTGTTGTGCCTCTCATAGCTTGAATCATGGGACTAAGTCGTGAGGTTTTTGGAAGCATCTGTTGCTGTTTTGGATTATTATTCTACCCCAACTCCAACGTGAGTTTAAAACAATGTGCGACACAATTTGAATATTTGATTATTTCCCAAGTGCGTGTGTGTTCCTTTTTCCAAAATATCAACTGATCGTTTCCGATTTTGTATATTCTAATCATTACGTTGAACTTAAACATTCAAGAAGGACACCTTTGGGTATAAAGACCGGATATTTTAAAGTAAATCAATAATTACAATATCCTATATGGTTACTCTCATTCAATTTACCATATTTGATTGCACTATTTTCTTATAAATACATATGTATATAAATATTATACGATGTATATAAATATTATAGATGGTAGTATTTTTCTTAATGTGTCATTAAATATTAAGGATGATTGCGAAAGTAAGTTAAACTTTATAGAGCTGAAAATATAAGAAAAAATATTATGCCACAAATATTTATTTATTTTGTGCATAATTATAACATTATTTTAAATAAATTATTGCTACTTTTAATACTTTATAATTGCTTGTATAAAGCGAGTCGATTTCGTAAGATGCGCTTACATCAATGAATTATTCTTTGCAAGTCACATTTTGGAGCTACCTCTTGTAGCATGCCACATGTGGTCGGCTTGACCTCCCAATAAGGATGCGTATCTGTATAAAACTAAGTACGTGCCGTCTCAGTGTAATATTTATGAGCCAATGGCTCGTATATTTTTCATGATGTAAAACCCACAATTAAAATACATGAAATCCATTTGTAACAATTACTCCGAGCGGCAATCTATGCTGATGACGCCGGAACGGTCGTCATATGGACGATACAGGCAGGAACGTAGACAACAAAAACAACGGCAGGAAACACGTAAGAATGCCCCGGTTGAAAATGTTCGACTTGGAGATACCCTGTGCGAAGGTCGCGGTGCAGGAAAATACACAGTTGTTTGCATAATTTCTGTGATTATTATCCGATTGTTATGGAAATTCAGAATATATAAAATCAAAGTTGTATCTTTAAACATATGATTGTAAATCGTAGGAAAGCAAAATTTGGATCTGAACATATATTTATTCCTTATAGGGTCAGAGTGGAGATGGAAAAATATACCAATGGATAGGTCGAGTCGACCCCATGTATAGTATCACAATAAGCAACAACAGTGTGTTTTCTGATAGATTAAAAAAATAGTTTATTTAAGCTATTGCGATAGTGAAAACACTCGATATTATCGATAGTGGCATCGATTGTTTCCAATTCAGAAGTGCCTAGGATACTTTTACACACTTTTGCACAGATTTATTATGCCCGCTTTTACTCATTTTATGCGTACAGGGTATAAAAAAGTCTTGAGCGCTTTGCCTAAGCGCAATTCGTATAAAAATGCGATGCGTCATGTGAGCAATTTGGTGTCGCTAGCAGAGTAGGGAGGAAAGGACTGGTATGCCACAATGGTGCCACAACCAGTTCACCGGCTCGCTTTGAGCTGCAATTATTTATTCCTGAATGTTGCCTCTTGCGTGAACGGAACGAGCAAACCTGCCCCAGCCGCACCCGCAGCCGCAGCCGCAGTCAACGTTGCAACGAGCGTCGCTGGCGCTTAAGCATGTCCATGTCCGGCCTGGTGGTAAACGCTCTTGCCATAACCATCGCCATGGCCATCGTCATCGTCATCGCCATTGCCATTGCCATTGAGTGTGTGCTCCTAAATGCAATGTGCACACGAGACACATATCCGCCGCCAGCTCAAGCTCCAGAGCTCTCCACAAACAACCCAGGACCAGGTAATGTGGGGCGACATGCACAGCCAGTGGCAGAGCCATGAAAGTGCATTGCTTTGGGTACGGCTTTAGCTGTGGCCGGGTCTTTGGCTTAGCGCTTAGATTGCGGCTATATTATTAGATGCCATTATGTTTTATAGTCTATAATTGATCCTCTGAGCTTAGCATGCATGCATTTCTTTATCTTACAAATTGTATAAGATTAAATGAAAAGTAATGTGAGTGCATTGAAAAATCATGTAAGCGTTCGCCGCATAAGCCAGATATATAATATGAATAGTCGACTAAAAGTTTGTCTTAAGTTAATTACTTATAAAGATTAATAGAGAACAAAATGCAGGTCTGTTCAGGGGAATTCTAAGAATTTAAATAATTTCTCATTTAGTTACTAAAAACCTCCAATAAATCCGAATCTAAGCGATCGCTATCGCTTATGTGTATAATTATAATTACCAACTTGGCATTTCATATATATTGTTTCTAAATATTTGCTGGTTCAATTATTAAATAAATATGCATTTTCTGATTAGGAGTATACCTAACTAAGCATGGATAAGTACATAAAAAACATTTTATTCAAATACGTATTACTTTAAGTAACAAAAGGGGTACAATACTCATAAGCATTTTGCCCTGCTATAGAACCCGGATGAGTAGCCATACAATTTCATTAAAATAAAATATATTATATGCTTGGTAACTGCATTTAAACATTAATAAATTGAATTTAATAATTCTCATACAGGAGTATGCTTTTCTGTTGCTAGGCATTTTCAAGTAGCTATGGAACCCTCGTAAACTGGTTGCCATGAGATACTTTCAGTAAGGTTATGAATGGATAAACAAACTACTCAAAACTACTAAAGTATTTACAGTAGCCCGTTGCGGTATAAATAATTTTATAGAATATTAAATAAGGCAAATACGAATTAAATATGTATTCATTACAACATCCTCAGACCGATGAAAGTTTTCTTCAACTAGATTCGAAGGTTGACGAAGTGATGGTGTTGTTGCGTGGCATAAGTAAACCATCTGAGTAAATACAAAAATCATGTAACTTAACAGGTTAATAATCAACATTCATTACACTTAGAGAAAATGTTGAGGCTGAGAGAGAAGAGACTGCAGAGAGTGTTACCGAGGACAACTTTATGGTAACACTGCGGCAAAATCGAACTGACCCTATCAGCAGTCCGAGCACTAGAAAAGCAAATACCTCTATTAAAAAAAGCGATAGATTCACCTTTATGAGGCAGGTGGAAGTGGAACAAGATGAGCGCTCCAGGGCTCGCCTAGAGCGCGAACATTTAGCGCAATATTTTAGAAAGTAAGTAGGCAATAATACTCCTAAGATATAGGAACTCAAATCTATTATCTCTTCCTGGTAAAGACTAGGTAACTCTGATTATCGCAAAGGAAACTATGAAAATGCGATAAGTATGTACAGCCAGGCCATTGAGAACATCAATGACAGTCCCATTTTGTACATAAATCGATCTCTGTGCTTTATCAAGTAAGCATTCCATAACTACTTCAATGAATACCTATATAACACTTAACTTTCTGTAGAATGGGCAATTTTAAGCGTGGCATCATCGATTGCGACTTTGTGTTAAACAAGTTGGATGAGAAGAACATTAGGGCCTGGCTTTATCGCGCCATGGCCTACAAGGGCCTAAATGACGAGGCCAGTTACGAGAACTGTATTAAATATGTCCGCAAATACCATTCCAAACAATTAGAATTTATAGATAACTTTATTGAAAAAATTAAATGTATATTTTAAAAGGTTCCTATAAATTAAAGGTAGCCCCTGAATCGTACGATTTTATTGTCGCACTAAGAAATCCAAAATGGAGCTTTAACAATTAATAAAAATATTAAAGTTAAGAAGCCTAAATGATTGCAGTGGGAATTACTTTTAATCCCTATTACAAATTTCAAAATTTTGACGCACTTTCAAGACTTAAGGTCCTTTCGTGTCCTTTATAGGAAAAGTTACACAGGCTTTTTATGTGTATATTGCTGCCTGAGACCTATAATAAAATGTCCAATTCGTGGGTGGACGGACCCGAGTTTGGCAAGGACGAAAGGAAGAAAAGTATGGGACCTTGTTATTGAACGAAAAGAACATACTATGGTCTAAAAATCCTGGAATAAATCATTCTGAAATACCATAAATTCTTTTCAGTATCAAATCATAGAAAATACTATACTACTATTTATTATAAAAATATCTTTGGACAATATATCCTATGCCATGTGTATTGGTAGTAGCTATATGGGTGTTAGTGCACTTTTGTCTGAGAGCTTTGTTCTCGCTGGATCCATCCTCTAAGCTGTGCTTTAAGCTCACGAGGCGTCAGTGTCCATGTGCATTATACGTGAACCAAGTAGGTGTCGTTTTAGATATAGTTAGCTGTTATTTAAAGTATTTCAAGGATATTCAAGACTTCATCTACTAGTAAGCACCAATATTATTTTATGTAATTTAGTTCTTCATTAGCTCATTAAAAGTTTATTTAACTGCTAGTTTCGGAAATGGAAACCAAGCCCCAACTCAAGTGTTGTTTACATATGACATCGAGAATTTCATGTTGATGTCGACGCTGTCAGTCTCTGGCACTAGTAGTAGAGCTGCGGAAGCGTGAACCGGCGAATAACTCTTTCGATTCTAATGCCATTCAATCGAAACTCGCAACCCCATCCCACTTCCACATCCACCCTGTGAAGGCAAACAATTCGATGGCGGTAATCAATCTTCCTCCACTCTGTGCGAGTTGACAGCTCCGTGGTGTAGAGTCAAATTGCGATCTTTGTTTGTCCCGGTCTCGGTCCCTGTCCCGGTCCCGGCCAGAACCGAGTACGCAGTTGTACCCACGTATGGCACACAGACTGGGGGATGAGGCTGGTAGTGGGTTGCCTGTTCCTGTTCCATTTATGCGTGTCAAAGGTTGCGCCCGAGGGCGACAGATTGAAGCGAGGCAGAGGCAGGCGACACAAATGTTGTACTTGTCACGGTTGTTGCGGTAGTTGCATCTTTTGCTTGGAGTTTGTGTGTATTTATGTGTGTGCTGGTGTATGTGTGTGCGTGTGTATGCTTGTGTGTGTGTATGGGGGCAAACAAAGTACTCGTAATCATATTGGGGCTTGTGTGTTAGCTTAAATCTCACATAAATAGTCAATAAATACAAATGTGTATATCTGTGTCTGCAAATGAGTCGAAAAATTCTTCTTCCTAAATTATTGTGCTAGTCATTAATCGCTTTAATTAGATATTGTTAATAATACATATCGTTTTCTTTAAAAAATCATAATACATCAATCACAAGAATCCGTTATCTAAAAATTAATGTATTGTTTTGAAATCTGCGTCTTGCGAATCATGCTCAAATCATTTCAGTTAAATATTGCTACATATGTAGTTAATAACACATTAATTGTTTTGTAATGTCATCAGCACAAAACCGAAAGAAAATGCGGTGATTGAGACATATCAATAATTTCTGGAAAAAAATTGGGCCTAGGATGAATAATTCTCTACCTGGGAATATGATAAGGATGTTGCAATTAAATATTGATATACAAGTTATTGCAATTGATGTTAATAAAATAAATTTACAATTACTCGCTTATAATAAAATGTCTTTATTTCATTATTTTACCAATTAAAAGTGTCTGAATATTTATATTTATCCTTTATGCCATTTAACATAAATACATATCTATAATTGCTTCATCCCCCATTATTATTTAATTAAAATATATAATCTAGAGATACAAATATTATTACTATAATTCCAACATATTCTATTCTTTAAGACTTATTGAATATCTTTGCTTTTGCTTTCTAGTATGTACACACTATTTCAATTGGTGTCCAACTTTTCCAATCAATATTGTGGCACAGCCAAAGTTTATCGATAATGAAATTCAATGCATTAATGTTATTGGAATAATAAAACTAATATGTGGCACAACAGCTGCTCATGAAATATTGTCCACGAAACAATCTGTTTCAAAGGAGCTGCAATATTCAAACTGAATACACACTCAGTGTATCTCTTAACGGATGAGAGTGTGTGTACGTATCCGTTTTCTTTGTTAGACGACCAAAATTTCAATATGTCGAAATTACTTTATGATGTGATGACACCAATTTATCTAAGTTAGTCGCCAGCAGCCTGCAAGTTACAGAAAGCCACTGAAAGTGAGTAAGATTTCGCTTAAATTTACAAAAAAGAAAATTTGCTTTGTATCTTGCGATAGTGTTGAGATTGAGTTACGTAAAGTTATAAATTGCATACAGCACTTGTGCAGATTGCAATTTTTACTCCCTGTACCCATAAAATGTTTAAAAAGGGGGTACTAAATCTTTGAAAATGTATGTAACAGGCAGAAGGAGACATCTCCGACCCTATAAAGTATATATATTCTTAATCAGTATCAAAAGAGATTTCGATTTGGCCATGTCCGTCCGTCTGTCGATCTCAGCAACTATAAGAGCTAGAGACACCAAATTTAAAATGTAGGTTTTTGTATACCATACGCAGATCAAGTTTGTTTCCAAAATAAGATATCTCCCCCAGTTCCCCCGCAATTCGATAAAAACGTTTAATATGAACAATTTTAAAGATATAGCTTTGGAATTTGGCATGTATATTACTTTGGTCACTCCTAATCTACTGTCCCAATTTCAAGCTGATCGGATAATAAACACAAGAAAGATTCAGCTCTGCAGCGCGGGGGGAAGAAGCAGCACATCCCCCACGCCTCGCTGGCGCATTCGCTTGTGTGTGTGCGTCTTTGTGTTGTATGTGTAAGTGTACGAAGATGCGATCGGAATTTTTTTAATAAAATAATACAAGCTTGTTAGAATTTAAATATGATCATACATATATTAAGTTATAATATAGTTTACTTAAATTACATAAACATATCTATATTAATTCCTAAAATTGCCGGAAGTATTAATTTAATTTACTTAAAAATTTTATTTTATTTATTTATTTATATAATGCTAACTTAAAGTTAAAACTATGAGTTAACGTGGTAATAGCTGTGGCGGCCAGGGCCTTCAACTAGTGAGGTTTGGCTTGACTTCTTAACATTTAATAATCATTATTTACATTATATACAGGGTATATATAAACATATTTATATTGAATTTTACAATTGCTGTAAGAAATCGAAATCAACATTAAAGGAATCACTCGAAGCTGTTGATGTGGATTCGGATGCTGTCATCGAGCTACTCGAATCCCAACCAAAGTGCTGATCCATGAATGGGCCAGCATTAAACTGATCGAAGTTCTGGAATTCCTGCTCATGATTTGTGACTGCTGTGAGGTTTTCTTGTTGAGGACTGAACCAACTGCCTGGGCACGTAAGCTCCGGGCTTGCACTTGGCAGATCATCATTTAATGCTAGGAATTGATTGGCAACAAAATATAATTGCTCCTGTTCATTTAAGTGGTCATTTTGGGAATATGACAGTTCAGAGGTCACGGATGGTTGGCTCGTGCTTACATATTGTAATAGACGTTCAACGATCAGCTCATGTTCGCTAAGTTGTGGTTCCAAATGATCCTCGCTTTGAGTTGGAGCAAGACTTTGCGGCATTGTGAATACTTTGTGGCTCAGCTGTCTATAGGCCAGTTTCTTGGATTTCATGCGTCGATTTTGGAACCAAACCTTCACTTGTCTTTCACTTAACATCAGACGTTGAGCGATGCCAATGCGACGAGCTCTGGCCAAATACTTGTTCTCGTTGAACTCATGCTCCAGTTCCAGCAGTTGATGACTCGTGAATGCAGTTCGTGGACGCTTGGTTTTGATTGGATAAGATGAATGCGCCGCACTCTGAGTTTGGATTGGGCTCATCTAAACAGCATAAAATAATAAAATAAGAACTGTAGTACATGCCAAATAGTTAATATTTTTGGTTAGCCTACCATATAGCAATTGTCCATTTCCGTTAGAGACATAACAGCTTCTGCTCCTTGACACATTTCCTTATTAACTGATTGCAAGTGCTTGCAGTCAGTTTGCTTTTATACCTCACAGGTAAATCTCAGCCGCGAATCAGAATACTCTTTCCTTTTTCTTACCTGTGGTCGGCGACAGGTCATCCAGCCGGCTGCTGCTACTTGTCGCGCCTGGTGACATGCCGAGTCCCTGGCTCCGGAGAGTCCTCGACACTTGGCCAGTGACAAATTTGAAATGTGGCGTGAGTCTTGATTACGAAACGACTGCCGGCTGGGCCGTGTGTTTCTAATTATTATGAACAATTTAATTGACTTTGGCAGACATTTGAAACAATCAAAAGTTAAGGACCATCTGTACCCATAAGGTTCTCATAAGGTCGAGCCACACGTTTCAAAAAGGTAAACGTGAAAGTCAGAAAACAATCCTTAAATGCAAATACATTTATGTATCTACATTAGAGTATCAGCAGTACAATATTAGGTCAGTTTTAGATATTCGCTTGTTAACTTCTTATTATCTTCATATCTCAAAAGGACAAATGAGCAGCTAAGGCTTAACTAAATACAATAAAGGCTGTTGCTTCCATACCTGTGATTTTGGAAAACTTAATACAGGTAAATTTAACCCAACTCTTAGATATGAAAGAGAAAACAACGGTTTTTCCAGGGGTTTTCCAAAGTGGCTGTGAATTGAACTACCTGCTCAATTGGACCTAGTCTGACCAAGAGCCCGGTCCCGGCCATAAAACGGTCCAAATCGGTTAAACTTGATCTCCGCCAATAAATGAGCTGTAGTCCGGGACATGTGTTTCGACTAATAAAGAAACCGTTTCAGGCTGATGCCAAATCTGGTGTGTAAACTTGTAAAGTACGCACATATGTACATACAAATTTATGCTTTTCGATGTGTTTAAGATAAGTAGTCTAGTGTAGTAGCTTTAGATTACCAACTCCCATAACTTGGTCAAAACTTAATCGACTTCGATAGGACATGTACAATTCATCGTGTCTTGTGTTCTTAATTAACTTAAAAAGAAAAATTTTTAAATTTATATTTTAATCGGTTGCAAATATCAAAATAAGTATAAAATGTATAAAATATAAATGTTCGTCTTATGGATTAAAATTCATGCTGAATATTACCTAAAAGCTCGACTTTAGGAAGATATTTTAACCAAACTCTGTTTCAAACAAGTAAGAATACTATAGTCGAGTATACCCGACTACGAAACTCCCTGTACCCAGGTCGAAAACATCCAATCACATCTACGTCCACTTACACATACACACACACATACACAAAGACGCACGCACATAGGCGACAAAAACGACAGCGCAAGCGAGGCATTTTAATTGGTGGCTGTGCTTCTTCTTCCCCCTCTCGCTGCATTACTGAATCTTCTTTCGTGAATAACTTCCGTGTTTATTATCCGATCGACTTGAAATTTGGACAGTAGATTAAGAGAGACTAAAGTATTGTACATGCCAAATCTTAAAGCTATATCTTGAAAATTGTTAACGTAAAACGGTTTCAATCGATTTGCGGAGGAACGGGGGAGATATCTGAAATATGAAACAAACTTGATCTGCGTATGCTATACAGGAACCTACATTTCAAATTTGGTGTCTCTAGCTCTTGTAGTTGCTGAGATCGACGCGTTCATACGGACAGACGGACAGACGGACAGACAGACGGACATGGCCAAATCGAAATCTCTTTTGATACTGATCAAGAATATATATACTTTATAGGGTCGGAGATGTCTCCTTCTGTCTGTTATATACATTTGCACAGATGTAATACCCCCTTTTTACCCATTTTATGGGTACAGGGAGTAAAAAGGTGACTAAATTTGGTTATTTTTTATCAAACAAAAATTGTGTTGTTAATTTTGTGAATTTCTTACTATTTTAACTTTTAACTTTGTGTTTGTAATTTCCAATAGTCGTCCTTCTTGTGTTGTACATATTACAACTAGTTTATGCTGCCAAAAAGATAGTAGAGCACAAGTTAAATAAATATTCAAAATTTTAACAACAACAAAATTATTGTCTTGTTATTAACAAGAAAGAACGACTATCTTTGGGAGTCGAAGCTATATACCTTAGCAGCAATGTTTTTTATACCAATCTTAATTTTTGTCTGATTGTTCCTTTGTGTTCCGATTTTGATCAAATTATACGAAACTATTTGAAGTATTATAAAACTCTCACTAAGTTTGGATGAAATATTTAATAAACAAAAAGTTCTATATAGTGATATAGTGGTCTAATTTTGACCAAATTTGGCCAGATTGTATAAGCTCTCTAGGGACTCGGCTTTGGAAAGTTTGGTAAGGATAGATTTATAAACAAAAAAGTTTTTCATACAAAAACATATTTGTCAATCGATCATTCCTATGACAGCTACATGTTATAGTGGTCCGATCCGGCCGGTTCTGACATACATATGTACTGCCTGCAGCAAATAGAAGGGTCTGTGTCAAGTTTCATTACGATAGCTTTTAAACTGAGAGATTAGTTTGCATAGAAACAGACGGACAGACGGACGGACGGCTATTCATGCTGATTCATAATATATATATTATATATACTTTGTTGGGTCGCAAATGTCTCCCTCAGTCCATTACACATTTCGAGACAAAATTATAATACCCTGTTAGGGTATAAAAATTGATCGAATTTCTACCTGTTGCTTGAGTTAAATTTGCTTATTAGTCACATTTCCTGCATGTAAAATCTAAACTATATATTTGTTTTGTTTACATTCACCAATGTTTCTTTGTTAAATTTATTTTAATAAATTTTCGCAGTCTGTGATTATACATTGAACACAAATATATTTCTAAATTGCAAAATAAAATGTTTGACTGGTATTCGAAGCGGGAGCTTTGTGTGTTAGGAGCTAGTAATCTTTAACTTAAGCAATGTCCCGACATTCCCAAATATGATTATCTGCCACGGGTCTTATGACGCTAATTATACAGTTTTATGAATAAATTATAATTTGTGGTGTTTAATGTCTTTAGGGTTATGCATCGCTAATCATAAAATATACATAAAGTGTGACGTAGAGCCAGCTAGATATTTACTATTCACAAATTGTACGTTGCGAAAACCGATATGTGTACTTATAATATGTATTTGGCAACTATATCATGACAAATTGTTATAATTATACCGCAAATCATATGTACATATGTATTTCAATGTTGATTTGAGTACATTTGAGCAACTGCCGATACACGTACATATGTACATACATATGTAGGTACATACATATGTATGTATTTGGTGGTTTGCTAATTTTGACTTTATAGTATGTAGACTAATGTCAGGACGGTTTCTTGGTGAAGGTATCTTAAAATTCACCATAGATTACAATTTTGCTATACCACTTTGGGTGAAAAAATGTCCCATCTTAATACATATGTACATACATATGTATGAAAACATTTGCATACATTTATACATTAAGAATTAATACTGTGGACAGTCTCTGTGTTAATACCGAACGAACTTTCTGACTATATTTGGTACCATATGGCTTGGTAGCACATTGATGTCAAAGGTATTAGGGGTATTCGGTCGGTTGGGCGCTAAACTTTTAGTGTTGACTGTGCAGCGGGAATGAAACAGAAACGAACAGAAGCGCAGCGATTGCCAATAAAAACAGAATGTGAAAAACTGTGGCAGCACAAAAACAATGCCACCAAGATTGACAACATGATGGTTAGACAAGAAGAGGCGCTCAAAACAAAAAGAAAGACGCGCAGCGCGCAAAACGAAATGTCAAAAATACGCAACGCCACAGGGACGGAAAAGGCAAAAAGAAATGGAACTCATTGCTGTCGCTGTCGCCGACGATGTCGCTGGCGCTGGCGCAGTCGCTGCGGCGGCGGAATGTGTAAATAACAAAAAGCAAATAAATTCCGTCACAAGCAACACGTTCACAGAAGTGTATTTATGGCAAAAACAGCCCCGTGGCTGAAATGACAGCGAGCGCGACAAAGCTACAGAGCGACAACGCGACAAAAACTCACGCCAAATGCTGGCTCGACCAATCAGCGTTGCGGAGACTAAGCAGCCGTTGCCTGAGTGTGTGTATATGGTAGTGTGTGTGTGTGTGACTGCGAGTGTTTTTATGCTTACCTGTGTGCGACTGGCAGAACTCCACCCCCGACAACCGCCTTTGCCACCGCTAGTGCGCCTGCGCGTGCCTGCTCTCTGCTTACCTTTTGGCAAGATGTGAAGATGCACCGACAACAACTACAGCAACAACAAAATCACACACAAGGAGGTAAGTAAACAAATATAACATAAGTAAATCCTAAATCTGTATTAAAACAGACAGACGGACATGGCCAAATCAAAATCTCTTTTGACACTGATCAAGAATATATATACTTTATAGGGTCGGAGATGTCTCCTTCTGCCTGTTACATACTTTTGCACAAATCCAATACCCCTTTTTACCCATTTTATGGGTACAGGGAGTAAAAAACTTGATACTTAATAATGGAAGAATAAAATATATCACTTTCTTAAGTCGGCTTTTTCATACCTGATAGAGATGTGCACGATACATATCCCAGGAGTGTCACGAAAATTAACGTTATTTCTAAGCAGCTCACGACATTCACGCTTACGAACACGAAACGCACACAGCTCTAATGCCAATCTACCCCAGCGATGCTCTGCGCTCTGCCGCTGCCTCACTAATACAACGAACACGAATACCACACACACACACACATGCACACATCTCTTGGACACGCCCACTGAGTGGTGGTTGTGGCGCTCATCTTTGTGAAACTCGAACAACATGCTCATTCTTGGCCACTCCTTGCGACAAGTGCGGACAAGTTTCAGTGCGTTCGGTGCTATTGGATGAAATGGTTGGTTAGAGTCGTGCCCGCACGAAGCATTCTCGTCTTGCCCAACGGAGGGAGAGTGCGAGCCTCGAGTGTTTACGTGAATATCTGAATAAATCGGAAACAAAACTGAAAACAGTTGTTCACAAATTTGTTTAGCTTATAGAGTTGGAAACGTGCAGTAAAGAGTGCAAAATATTTAGTTCAAATAAGAAATATCAACTGCAAACGCCACCATTGAGGCACAGGCAACAACAACAACTCAAACCGGTTCTGCGCACCAATACGCGAACCAGAACCTACGCCGCAGGTCAGAAAGAGACAGCTACAGCACACAAGACAGTGGCGCGAATGTGTAGAAAAGTGTAACTTGTAACTACAAATTGCAGTGCAACTGTATGTGTGTTAGTGTGTGTGTGTGTGAGTGTGCGTGTGTGGTATTGCAAGATCAGCTTCGGTTTCTTGTCGCTTTGCCAGGCCCTTTAACTCAGCTCAAGCCAAACTCGAACTCAAATTGACGTTTCGTTTCGTTACGCATACGCACCGTTGTGCCGGGCCTCAAGTTGTTTGTGTGTTGCATTATTATCGCGTTGTTCCCACTATTGCTGTTGTTGTTGTCCGCTCTGTTTTTTCTGTTTTGGCACTCGCGTCGCCATGGGCGCCAAGGTGTGTAAAACTGTAGCTGGCAGCTCGGCATGAGGGAACTGGAACTGGAACTGTGCCGCTCGAGTAAACAACGGTCGCCATCGCCATCACCATCGCCATCGCCATCATCAAAGTCGGAAACTCGCGTCGCGTTCGCCCGTGTGTCGGTAACAACTTTGTGCCTGCTTTGCGGGCTTATCTGACCCTGTTCGCAAAAACATCTCAAAGATAATACACTACACAGTACGCAGTACGCAGTACTGAATATATATTTAAATGTTGTGCACATAAATGTTAAAACACCCGCATTGTGAACAAATGCGGAAAATGTGAAATACAATATGGAAACGTATTAGGCAACTGCTGCGCATGGAATTCTCAGCGATCTCTTGAAATGGTGCGTGGAACATTTATATTTATGTTTCTATTACAATATAGATTCTATTTTAAATATTGCCAAACTTTCGTTTAGCAACTGCTTTGTATATTTGCACAACCTTAAGTTATTTTGAACAAACTTTACAACTGTGAAATTAGAGATCGATGCTACTTGTTATTTTCATGCATACAGAGTGATTTATTTGTTATTTGCTTACTTTTCAAAAAGACCTGTGAATTTGAAGCTATAAGTAGAAATAATGTAAATAAAAGGCATTCACATCACGATCATTTGAAAACCACATAAACCATTTCGAAGGGAGAGAAAAATTATGATACTTGGCTGAATATAATAATAATCATTATATGTAATCAAAAACATTAAAGAAGAAGAAGCTAACAATACAATCAAATAATAAAATTATAATTAAAATAAAATAAGAGCAGAAATACTGATTTATAATTTTACATTATTATTAACAATAACAAACAATCAAACAGTATACAAATAAATTATAGAGTGTAAATATTAATTAACCTATATATGTTATAAGAAATTATGTTTAGTTGAGCTCTTGCTGGCAGCAAAAAAGGGCTTGGGGATTAAGTTCCTGATTTTAAAGGATTAATAATATTATCAAAACTAATGCATTGTATAACACTATTACATAAAAAATAATTTTTTAAAATATACTTCGTTCAAAACACATAGATTTTGCTTTATACACGTACACATAAATCATTGTGTTATTCCGACGGCCATTTCTTGCGCCACCAAACCCATCTTTTGTATTAAGGACTATCTTAAATAAAAGTCAGGTTAATAAAAATATACTGGGCTGTTTCCATTGCCGATTCCGATTGAATAATCTAGATTTCAAATTGTTACCTGTTCTGAATTCCGAAAATGCATCGAAAATTCGGTTTGAAAAGTAATGGCCTTAAGTCATTGTAATCTTATTTATTTTTTTAACTTAGCATATTTATTTAAACTTGCACACTACTTTTTTTGACAGCTTAAACTAATGAAAACTATACTTACATAACACACTTGATATTTCAATCGAAACGGGAAAACAAAGTCTACTACGATTTTGAATAAAAAGTAGTCTGAACAAGCCTGATAAATGGGAAATGAAGAAAAATCAAAGCTCCAATTATAACATAACTAACTATTGGTATTTTTATCCATTTATAAATTTTGTGTAAATTAATGTTTATATTTAAGACTAGTAATATGAAAAATATCGAACACGTTATATTTAGAATATGTTTTTATCATACTTCATCAAATTAACGTGAAATTATTATGTACAATTCTCCCATTTACTTCAAGACGTCATAAATCCAAAAAACCAAATAAATAATAATTGACAAATTGGTGTCGATTATCCTATATAGGATATATTAAAAGTATAATAGTTCAGTTAATTTCTAAATTATAAGAGTTGTGCTTTTTCCTGCAGGATGGTAGAAAATTTAAATATTCAGAATTATAGAAATCAGGCTTCTGAGTTATGAGTGTCCTATATATAAGAAATCAGTATTATAACTTTGATGGCTAAACTAAGATTTGATCCTTATGGGTTAATCCATACCATATTAAGGTATTGTATTTTGATACTCTCATATATTACAATTTTGTAGCCAAATATATAACGCATTGAATAAAACGTTTCCCGCGCCATAAAGTATTGTATATATGTGTGTACATACACGAATCAGTATCAACAGCCGACTCGAATCATGTTCTGTCTATTTTTTTGCAAACTGATCTCAAAATTGATGTTTTTCAAGATATCCTGACCAAATTCGAAGTTTCATTATGCTCCATATAAGTTGATTTAGTTTGAGAAAATGGCTGGTATTGAAACGAAGGGTTTCTTATTCAAGATATCTCAACCAAACTCACCTAACAGAAGTTTCGTTATACTCTTTAATATGCCATATGCTTATTAGGTTGGTAATGTTATACCAATATCGGATCACTATATAGAACTAGCTGGTTAGGAACAATCGGTAGTTTAACTGAATTAACTTGACAATCGTATTTTTGTGTCTTTTGTATAAATTCTATTCACCCTTTGTTTAAATATTATTTGCCTACTCGTTCGCAAGTTGTTATTAACTTCAGGCGTACATTTTCCATTTCAGGTGCATGACCTTAACGATAACTCATGCAAACTATAAAAAAATAGACAAAAGACTCACAAAAAATAGTGTTTACAATGCAAGAGGTGTGCAGTACATTGGACACCACCCAAATGGGCGCCCAGATCAAGTCCGAATCGCCGCTCAATCCGCTCCAGGTGCAAACGGGCCAGACGACGGTGGGTCCAGTTGTGGCCGGAGCGGGGCCACAGCCACAGGGGCCGCCACCAGCGGTGATGCTTGTCAACAAAATGGCACCGAACTGTGATAAACGAGCGGCGGACACCGCCTACTGGATGGCCTCCGAGGGGGGTTTCATCAACTCTCAGCCCTCGATGGCCGAGTTTCTCAACCATCTGAGTCCCGAGAGCCCGAAAATTGGCACACCTGTTGGCGGAGGTGGTGTCGCTGGCGGATATCCGGTTGGTGTTGGTGTGCCGCAAACGCCGGATGGTATGGACTCGGTGCCCGAGTATCCATGGATGAAGGAGAAGAAAACCTCGCGCAAGAGCAGCAACAACAACAATCAGGGTAAGTACACATTTCAACATAACCACAGGCCTCAAGCCACTTACCTCTTACCACTCGTACTTGCCCCGGCAAGATGAAAAGCCGCAATCATCAACTGGAAATGCAAAACTGCCATTAATCAAGAAATCAGTGCAATTTAGCTTGCATCGAGCGGCGCCGCGATTGCAAGTGCCCGTCTCAGTCTCAGTCTCAGTCCCAGCCTCAGACCCAGTTCCAGTTCCAGTTGGCCTCTCCCAATAAGGCATCCCAGCTGGCCAATCTCATTTTCAGGTCCGACTCTGAGGCCCACTCGATCACACAAGCACACGCAACGCGTCTGCGTTTCTGTTTCTGTGTCTGTTTCTGGGTTCGGCTCCTTTGATGGACAACGCGCCCTGGCCAGGCCCAAAACAACCGGGCAGCTCAACGGTGCGGTGCGGCAAAGATCTGTTATTTGCGATCATTTGTAACAATTTTCGAGAGTGGCTACGACGTCGATTCGTCAGTGCGACGACTGATGGATTCAGCTCATGTTTTTTTTTACCCCAATGTGTCGATTTCATATGTGCTGGGCAGAAGAAACCAAACGTAACGAAACGAAGAGGAAACTACGGCCAGCCTGGGTTTGTGGCAGCTACATTTTAAAATAAATGAGGTATCAAGGTTGTCTGGCCATACGTTTTCCTGTCCACGTTCAGGTCCAGGTCCAGGGTCCAGGGCCACGCATATGTTGGCTCCCTTCCACTCTCTCTCTCTTTCCCCGTGTCCTCTCTCCTTTGAGCGATTGCAACCTGTTATTTAGGTTCATTTGTCAAAATATTTTTCCTGTCCCCTTCTTCAATAAAGGGGCTGTTACGGCTATGGCAGGAAAACAGCCGAGAGCTGGTTACGGCCATGGGAACGGACAGCCGACACAACAGTTGCAAGTTGCAGTTGCATGCTCGCATATCCTCGGGAAATTTGCAACATTTTAAACATTATCAACATTTGCCATTCCATTTCCATTCACTTGACCAAAATTTCAATTAATCACAAGTGGACACAAGTAGAGCGTTTTGTAGTGGGGTCTGTATTTATGTTGCTTGCCTCTGGCAATTGATGCAAAGCGAGGTTCGAAGCATCCCATCATTCTGCGTGCTGCAAAGAAACGGTGAGATTTCAAAAAATATATATAATTTCCGCCTTCAAAGTGTACTTATGTGAATACTTCTTTCTTCATTTAATATGCAAACCTAATACAATTCTTATCGATCTGCTCTGCCAACTCGTAGATTTGGTGCTGCCAACCTATTTATCTGCCAACATTGCTCTCATAGTTTGTTAAGGGGCAGATGTGATTATGAAACATCATTTAACTGCAATTAATGTAATGTGTTTGTATATACTTGGCATAAAATAGAATCAGCTCTATAAGCATAAATGTTGTGGCCTTAAACGGCATTCGCTTCAACTCGAGGTTACCTAAGCATAATAAGTATTAACTATAGTATTTCACACACTCCCATCTGCATTGTGTGTGTGCTGCACTGGCCACTGACTTAAACTAATACAATGGCAATTAATTCCAACCACACCATCAAGTTGACAAATGAGCACCACTAATCCGACAAACGTTTTAAGTGTAACCTGAAATCCAAACACGTGGCCAGTGCCAGTATCAGTTCCAGCCAGGGAAACGGATTCTCGAATTCCCCAGCGAGCGGTCGCCACCTCTCCGGGTTGTTGTGGGTGAATCTGAAGCTGACACAGTCCCAGTCACAGTTACGTGCTGTGTTGGCTCCGGGTCCGGGTCCGGGTCCGGGTCCCTGTCCTGGTGAAAGTGAGCCAATAAATAGCGTGAAAGCATTCCAAGCGCCGACACTCGTACTGAATCTGTTGAAGGGTCAATACATCTTTTCTCTCTCACACACACAGACACATGGGACTACATGCTGAGCGATATGGATTACAAATGATGTTGTAAATGTCCGTCCGTTTGCCGCCCGCTTGGCAGCTCGAACTGAAGGACAGAGGAACGATGATATGGTACTCAGACTGTGTGTGTTTGTTTAACAGTTTAATTTGTTAATGTTGTCAAATTAATTTCTTGTCAGGTTGTATCTGAATTGAAGTGTTGTCGGTATCCCACCGAGTTGAGGATCGTAGAACAAGTGGTAAATCGCTTGGCAATCATATGTTAATCACTTAATGCTACATTTGATCTTCAACTGTACCATAGACTTCTGGAATAAAGATAATTTTGATGACATTCTTGGCCATATAAATATATATACAAATAGCTTATGCATTTATGTTTAATTCGTTGTTAGAAAACATACAAAGTTTGAAACGTATATCCTCAGATTACAAAGTGTCAAAATCTTTCAGACTCTGACCTAAATCTATATCTCCCACACCTTCCAAATTTAACATGGGGACTATTGACAATCTCCTTAGACGATATTACAAAAAAATATTATTGCAACGCCCACTTCCGCATCCACAAATAAGCAAAAGAAAACGGAGCATACCGCAGGCGGGAACTTCCGACTCAACGTTCTTAGTTGTTAAAATATGTATACGAGCACGCTGACAATATATCTATCTGTTACCGAATCAAGGACTACGAATATACCATTCCTATCAGAGCCAAATGAAGTACAGGCTTGTTGCGCTTACCGCAAATTGTTTGTTTCACATCCTGAATTTTAATGTGCTCGCGATTAGAGTGTGTGTATGTGTGTGTGTGTGTGTTTTTGTTGTTGTTGTGTGTGGAAAATGGGTGTTGCGGATTGTCCGTACCCCGTTGGGCCGCTCTGTGTGCTACTCGTGTGCGCACTCAAATACAAATTGTTTTGCCTCCGGCGCTCATTCACTCACATAATTGAAACAATAAAATTTCAAGTTGAATCAAGTGTTAATTAGGCGTAAAGCTGCCACTTGTAATGAACTGAAGGCAAAGTTATAATACGATGCGTTTATGGCAGCGCAAGATGCTTAATTCGCAAAGTATCTGCGAGATACGCGGGCATATCTCAAAGATACCGTTGTGTGTATGTGTGTGTGTGTGTGTGTGTGTGTGTGTGTGTGTGTGTGTGCTGTGGTACGAGTATATGCAAATTCCTGCCTGACTTTTAATCCCAGCGCGGCCATCAGTTAGCGAAACCAATAAAAAAGGCAACTTGACTTTACTCGCCCCTTTGGACGCGGTTATTGAATCGCAATCCAAATCCATTGGTGCGCCATCTGCATAATCCACCCACCGACCATATGTTGCTCCAGTGCCAGCAGTTCATCCTGTGCCAGTTCCATCGTCCTGGCTCTGGTCCTGCTTACGGGGGCGTCGCTACATATAAAAAATTCGTAGCGCACGACTCGAAACTTACCCCCTGCGGATTATGATTATAACAAACCATTTATCATAATATTTATGTTGATGCGTTGTACTTTTTCTCAATGAAGTTCTCTACTTCTCCCCGCCCTGGGCCGGGCCCAGGTTCCTTTTGTGTCGGATTCGGCTTTGGGCTTCGTGCCCCTGTCTTTTATTAATTTTATTTATGATGAGTCATTTGCACATTTATAATTTTAACCTTTACAGTTGAATTCATTCAAAACAAACCTCGAGATGTGCAAAAATTCCATGGAGTTCTTTTGCAATGCTCGTCAATCCATAATATTACCATTCAAGAGATGTAGCTTTGATACACATGTTTCTCCATAGATCAGGCTGGTTTTAGAACAGATTTGTGGCTTGTGTTAGACATGTTACATGCGGGGGTGAAAAGCGGGCAGTAGGACAATTTTTACGACTTCATCGATTGCGTGTCAAGGAACAGATTCGATTTAGAGCCCTCAGATGTAATATAACTAAATCGTTTATTTTTATTGAACGCAAAAGATAATCGTTTTAATACATATATTTTTATTATACGATACTGTTTCAAATTATACAGAACCCGTTGTGAGCCCAGTTCATTATTATTGGTTAAAAACGAATTTAAAACAAAACAAATAAATGACTTTTGAGCCCGCATGTATGAAAGTGTAATTTGGTATATGGGCTGTTTGTATGAAAGCAAATGAAGCGTTAAAATAATAATACAATGACATAAAAACACAGTAAGGTTCCAAATCAAGTAACCCGTTAAGCTACATATAAAACCCACTTACATTAAACATAAAACCAACATTGGGGGCTGAGGAGTTCATTAAATTAATTGATGCTCGTCAAATAATTTTTTAGCACTAATTATGCGTCAAACCACGAAAGGTGCTTTAAGTAAATTTAGGTTGTATTAAAGGACAGGGAGGCTCGGGATCGTCCTTCAAAGGAGCCACAGATTGGCTTGGGCCTTGGCCACTCAAAAGGTCGCGCAATTAATTGTTACGACTTTATTATGGAGATAAGTGCACCGAGATGCGAGATTCAGCGTCGTCTTGAAGTGTCCAGGGCACACAAAGGGTTCTAATTGGCAGGCCGCAGGATATTGCCAGGCAGACGTTTACGCCCAAGGGTTTCAAACTTTTTTCCTTCCAACGTGACTGTGAAAAAATCTGTTACGATTAGTTAAGCTCGGTAAAAGGAAAAGGCAAAACTCGTATTATTTCTATTTTCTTTGGTGGAGAGCTTTTATCTGCAAACTGATTTGTCATTATTTTAAAGCGCATTTCTTTGAGAATTATGAAAAATTAATGTTCATGATACCCGTCCGGCAAACCATTTTGGCCAACTGACGCAATTTTCCAATAAAAATTAAGCTGCGAGAAATTGTGCGGCAAATATCTGGGCCCAATTGATAATATTTTTTGAAGCTGACCAGAAAACAATGGCTGAGATTGAAATAAAATCGTATTTTAGCTGGAATCTGGAACGGGAAAGAAAAGTATGAAACTATCATCGAGAAACTTGGCACAGATCCATCAACTTGTTGCATACGTTAGAGCCAGTCGGATTTGATCACTATATCATATAGCTGCCATAGGAACGATCGGTCAAAAACGGAGTTGTGTCAACAACTTTTTGTTGGTAAAGATACTCTGACCAAAGTCACAAAAACAAAGTTTTAAAAATATCTTACCACTATATCTTACAGCCACCATAGAAACGATCAGTAGAAAACCCAATTGTTAAAAGAAATTTTTTGTTTTTGAAGATACGACTATCTAAACCGAACTGAGCAATTGCGAATTTCTTTATACCTTACATAGTTTGGTCAAATTTGATAAGTATCCGATGTCCTTATCGAAAATTGAGCTCAGTTTTGCTCAGCATTCAGTTGTTGGATTTACAAATCAATCTTCAGCATTGTGATCCAAAATAAGCACAAAAATATCATCGTAAATTCGATTCATTGCCTTGGAATACATCCCACTGTGAGACTTGGTCATTTAGCCCCAGCAAATTAGGAAAGCAATGTGAAAAAACTTTGACTATAGAATTAAACTCACTGGCCGTGAGTATCGATTTAATTTTATTTCCACTCATTTAGCTAAAAGCTAGAGAATAGGAGTGAACGAGAAAAAAACGCGAAATGAAAATATTTGTCCACGATTAAATTTTAAAAAAGCATTTTATGAAATGACTGCACTGACGCTGGCCTCGCCTTAGAAAATTTGAATACATTACGAGCATGGGCGGCAAGTGCGCCTCCCCTGATGGAGGCGGAGGAGGTGGTGGTTTCACCCTCTGCGAATAAGTAAACTCCAACCGCATATCCCAGCCCCGACCCCGACCCAGACCCCAAGCCCATACCCTTGGCCAGGACGACGGCATGACAATGACACAAAAGCCGCGCACTTAATCGCCGCGGATCACATTCCGTAAAAAGCGCGACGATAAAATTTTTTACGCTCTATTCTTGTGTACTTAGTCAAATGGAAGGGACCACCCCACGCTGTGGTTGCGGTGGTTTTGCCGCCTTAGCTGACCCGCTGTCCACATTTGAATATCTCTGTCCACTTTCAGCTGTTGTCATTGTTGGTGTTGGTGTTGGTTTTGGTTTTGGTTTTGGTGGTACCATCATCGTAAAGAAGAAAATCAAATCCGAAATTATTTTCAATTTGTACGCGATTTATTTTTATGTCTTTTTCGCAGCCCAATCTTACTCACTCATTGCATTGTGCTCCTGTTCCTGTTAGTCTCCAGTTTAAACGATTTGTAAACATTTGAATTGGATTTTCGGCCATAAAAATTGCTTGTTAGCGGCATTGTTCGGCGTTTATCAAAGGACCCCGCTCTAAGTTCGACTAAGTTGTCGGCATTAGTGGCAAGTACTTACGAGTACAGCAAGTGCACAAGTGCGAGCTACACCTATTTATTACCGCATATCAGACCGTTAATCGCATTACCTACACTCGATTGCATGCGAATCCAACAGCAATTGTTGGGGAAGTGCTCGTACCTGTATCTCTTCAGATTCCAGTTATTAGCTCTCAGCAGCTGCAGCGAACCTGCAGCTAACCACTGTAATAAGCTAATAAATTATCGAGTTTAACATAAAACGCCGCTTAGTTATCAATGAGCCAGTGAACTACCGTAATTAGCGCAGTTGATGCCCAGCGGAGGCGTTGGGGCAGTCAGGAAGCGGGTTACGCCTAAGGTGGGTGAATGCGGAAAAAACTACATATATTACGAATATCATGCATGAACTACAGACAGACACTTTTCAGATTTCTCAGCTCTCCAAGTTTCGCTTCGCTGACGACTCAAATACTAGGTAGAACCCCCCAAAACAAATTAGTTGCATTCTCGTATCCATTAAAGCCAGCGAAATCATAGGTGTTAACTTATAATGCATTCAGAACATGCAATACAAATGCCAGTTAATAAATTCATACTTATCAGACTGGGCTCCACTTTCGTCTAGATTATGCTCAAGGGATATTGCTTAAATATTCCTGTTGTTCCGATTTTCATTATTGCCATCGATCCTGTGAATTAAATCATATCCCAATTCCAAGTGAATTCAATCCGAAAAAGCATGCCAAATGTGAAAATGGGAGCACCTAAGGATGTGCCACTTTAGCAAAATGTTACCCAAAGTGAAAATCGCCCTTATTCAAGATTGATTCAATTATGCTTCTGATTAAACCTTAAATGAAATACAAAAATGTTATATTTAAAATGCTAAATTGAACATTTATTTCATATGAATCAAATCTACAATAATTAGTTATAAATATATCAGTTTGCCTTATAACTAAAATGTTTATGTCTCCAAAATTATAGTAAACGTAAGATACAAATTACCAACCATTGAATTATCTTACTCGAATATTCATATATTGTAATACCACTAATAACTTATAGGAAGTCAAACAGCGATGGCTTAAATTAATGGATCAAAATCTTTATTACTAAACAAAATACGAGGGCTTTCAACAATCTTTACAGAAATCTTAATATTAAATGCATTTATTCCTCGACACGATTTTGATTCAGTTTTGATTATAACATTAGCCTAACAGAAGCTAGGACGGAAGCTATTTAAATATTATTCAAGGGTATTTAATCATCTTGTTTTCGAAATGAAAATTGCATTGTTCAGTTCCGTTTGGATCTGTTCCTGTACCGTTTCGAATTCAATTGAACCATCAATGAATATTTCAAACTTGCTATGCAAAATTTGAAATACAATAATTTATCATAAAATGTATTTCCATTTGCTGTTTAAAGTGTGATAAATGTGGCAAAATGCCAAGGGCTTTAGAAGGCAACAGCAACGTGAATGTTGAAATATTTAACGGCGTTTAAAAGAGCGTGAAAAGTCAACAGGGATAACAAGGACAACAACCACAAGTATGGGCTGGAACACATGCTCGGGGCTTCTCCTTTTGCCTGGGACAAAGGTCCTGCCCTGAGCCGTGTGCCCTGTGTGTGAGTCTCTGATTTAAATAAAACTAATGTTTGTGTGAAATGGATTTTCTGTTTGTCATCGACTGACGCTCAGTGTGTTTGCCTATGCTGGGTGTGTGTGTGTGTGTATTTCCCACTGTTTTATATTCAAATAGCGAACCACAAAAAGGCTTCAAGGATTCAAGGATATTCAAATGCACACGCAAACAGATTTAAATTCGCATACGCTTAGCACGTGAATCCCAATCCGAAATTCGAATCCTTAAGGCTGCCGGCTGCTGTCGAGGACGCCTTCCGCCAAGTCATGCATCATATCGGCTACGGAACTGCGGGGATGGGAGAGGGGATGACTGCAGCGTGTGGATGACACGTGATTCCGTTGGTCGTAAATTTTCGGGCACGAATTTTTAGTGCTTTGTAGTTTTAATTTGTGGCTTGTTGAAAATGTTAACAGAATTATTTATGTGATGAATGGCACGATAAAAATTATGATGCGGCGCTGAGAAAAAGTTTTGCGACTTTTGCCTCAACGAATATTGCCACAAGGTAACCGAGACACACCACGTACTACCTGAGATAAGAATAAGTGTTTAAAAATGCTGTATCTGGAATTTGCTGCTGCTGGAATTTGCAACCTCCCTTGCTGAACTCAGGGAAATTTTAATAGACCTTCGGGGGCGCAGCCCAAAATGTCACTCAGCCATTTCATTCATCTCTTTGTCGATTGGGGTGTCATGTATAAGTGTCTGTGTTTGTGTATGTGTGTGTGTGTGTGTGTGTGTGTGAGAGAGTGTCATGGCATCATCCATCATTTTGGACTTGACCTTTTTTTTGCCTAAGCTTCCGTTTAGCAGGAGAATCTTTAATTTTGTACATTTGCTCGTATCTCGGCGATGAGGTGCGTCCTACCAAGCTGGCACACATGCTACAGATAAAAGATACAGATACGGACACAGATACACCAACACACACGTTACGACTTTTGAGTTATTTTGGGGGCCGTTGACAGCCAAACGTCACTTGGCAGACACACAGACAACCAGACAGGCGGACTGATAGACAGACAGCCACCCAGGCAGACAGACCGACAGACAGACATGCTACATAAGCGACTTTTGCATGTGGTGGTTTTTACAGCCAAAATCTGCACTGCAATGGCTCATTGTGCCCGTAGACATGGCGATGATTGTATGGTTGTTGGTCCACCATGTCGGGGTTTCACTCTGGCAACGTGTTAAAAATGAATTTGTCATCTGTAAACTGTAAATTGTGTGACATGTTTGCGAGAATCGCCAGGCAGCGGCGAAAATCACAGATCCGGCCAATACATCAACTGATTTAGCCGGCCAAGTCTGATTGATTTACATTGCCGATTCTTATTTAAATTGACATTTTTATTTGGAGTTGCAAGCAGAAAATGATGAGGAGCTTGTTGTAATTATTTTATGTTCCTTTTGCCAAACTGCAATAATTATGTCAGCCGCATTTATCGCTCTGATCGATGGGCCATCCCCGTTGGTCGGTGATGTAGTTAGTCAGGAGTAGAAGGAGGTATTATTTTGTGATGGGATACATTTTATGTTGTACAAAATGTTGTATTTTTGGTCGAGTCAACCGTTCTTGATTCTATTTAACATTTAAGCTTCACTACGTTAAGTTTAGTAAATGAAATTTAATGATTGTCACTACTTGCGACAGATTTTGAATGTTCGACTGTAATTTAAAATATTTTAAAAATAATTATCAATAATTATCTAACACTTTTAGTTCTGGAAAATGTTCTACTTTAAGAACACCTAAATACATAATATTGGATTGATATTAAAGTATCTCAAAATGAATTATACAATTTTAGGGTTTTCTTTTAGGTTTCTTTTCCTTTTGATGATTTCATTGAATTTGTGTGAAAAATAACTATTAAAGTTAGAAAGGGCTGCTGCTAACATTCTTTTATTATAATAATAATCAGTAAATTCAACAAGTTATTAGCAATAATTGTGATAAATGTGCTTTGGTGGTCTCTCAGAGAACTGCGAAATAGACTCGTACATAATATAATTATTTTAATGTTTTCATCTAAATTCAATTGAAATTAAATCGCAGTTAGTAAGAATAACAGTTCCCCACTACGAACTATTTATACAAGCTGAATTGTGTTTAACATTGTAGAATATCTAATTGAAACCCATTGAAATAACCAATAACCTAAACAAGACTTACAACTGCTGTGGAAAAATGTGTATTACTGTGGATAATGTTGTGCCATTAAATCGAGCGATTTATTGTGCATAAATAAATGACTGGCATTACCAATACAAGCGCAAACACAGTTACACATACGAGTATCGGTGTAATTACAACAATTCGATGGCGGCAGTTATTAATTGATACTCGTACATGGACAACAGATAAAAGTGAAATAAGTGGGCCATTTATGAACCGGCAAGCAGGTCCCACTCCAAGTGGAGTCAGACCCGACGACCCACAGCCACCTCCATGGTTACATGCTCCCATGCGCTGGGTAATTGGCAGCGTTTAGCTTTAATTTTGAATGCCAATTGGGATGGCAGGGTCGGGGAAGGGGACGGGTAAGGGGAAGGGGTCGGGGTGGCCTAGGAACTATCTGCTTGTGTGATTGTAATAAACGCATCGTTCAGATCATTGGACAAATTGCTTTTGGATAATTGCGACGATTTTGCTAAAGAGCGTGAAATTCATATGCAATTAAAATAATATTTTTCCACGTGAGTGGAGCATTTATTATACAATAATTTTAGCTCCAGCACGTAGCAGTAATTGCAAAATTTGGAAAACAAAAATATAAATATATATTGTCAGGCATGAATTTTTATAGGCCCCTGCATTGGAACAGGACAACATCTGGCGCTGATTTTGCCAAATGTGCGTGAAATATTAATTTTCAATGTGAGTTTTAAGCGCAGAACTGCAAAAATTGGCTAGCTTCGAACTTTGTGGCATATTAAAGCCGAGGCCAGGCAGGCATTTTTCTTACATCCGCTTAATTTCTGGCTGCAAGGACATCGTCTGTCAACAACAACAACGCACAAGTGACTGCTGCGGTTAATGGCTTTTGAATGCAAATTCAATTTTATCGCACTGTTCACTTTTTAATAAGATTTCTTACCGTCTGCGGCCACTGCCGGCAAAAGGTGCACTGTGCTGGAAATGAAAATTAGTTGCAAGCGCAGCCCAAAAACGCCTCACAAAGAAAAATGTAAGGAAAAAATTCAAATACTCGAGCCAAAGAGACACGCGACTGGCAACTGCGAAAAATGCGGCTTGTGGCGCCACAAGCTCTACCCCCGCCCCCTGATACCCAGCGCAAACTGTAGGCAATGGCAGCGGTGGTGGTTCACACACACACACATACACACACATACACACACACAACACACACTTAGATATGGCCAGCACTTTTACCTTTTCGTGCTTAGAGGGCACAACCTACAATCCAACAAATTGCGTTTTGTGCAAGAGTGGGTGGGAAAACTGTCAGAATGAATGAGTAGACTGGTCACACCTACTGTCAGTCAGCTGCGGGGCAACAGCAATAGCAACGGTATCATTTTGAACTGACCAAGGCGTTGCCATTGCTCTGCGTCTGCGTCTGCGTCTGGCCCTGGCCCTGGGTCTGGGTCTGGGCATGGGTCTGAGTCTGGGCTGGGTCTACTTGAGGTCTGTACCTCACCAAAACAACTTTAAAGTTCACTTACATTTTAATTTTAATACATTCTTACACATTAGTCGAGTCTTTTTTTCAATTAGGCAAATGGGATGAAAGCACGGATGAAAACTGGTTTTGTTTTCAATTGAACAAATTCACTTAAGGTAATACCATAGAAAAACCACGGAGCACTTGTTTTGTGCAAGTCCTGTTGAAGTTGTAGGATTCATTTAGATCAAACGCGGGCTAACTTTTACAATTCCATACAGGCTTTTCTCTTTTTCTTTCAAACCCCGCGAAAGTAGCAACTTACCGATTATTTCATGATTGGTGAAATGATACTTAAATATCAGCTTAAGATAGTATTTTAATGTAGTTCAATCGATAATACTATTGATGAAATGAATGATTAGCTGCAACTAAAATTATGAAAGGCACTTGTTGTTTTACATGTTTTATATATACGAATATAAAAACTTATTCTAGGGTACCAACCAATTGCTATCATGTCAAAATATAACTCACAAAATGGTCATTTATTTTCAAATTCCAATAGTATTGAGTGTACGACTCATCGTCAATCTTGAGAATTGATATGCCAATCCTTTAATTTCAAAAGTATATACAAAGTTACTGCAACTTGCAGGAAATTAAGCATCTCTTTAATCGTTTCATCAAAATGCCAGTCATATTCATGAGCCTGAGGCAGCTGCGTAAATATAAATACATATATTTACTTATTATCTATCGAAATACTTGCTAATCACGCAGCTGCTGCCCCTTTATAAGCAAAAATATCAATATATTTGACTATTACTTATGAAACTGCATAAACTTGGCTCCACTCCCAGCCAAAATTGACTGCCAGCCCAGACGCTATTATTTCCGACCGCATGATTTTATTCGAGCCCCAAACCCAGCAAAATGGCGGTTCTCTTAGCCCCCAGTGATTACTCCTTTGATATTTCAGTTGGGCGCTTTCCTCATTTTTGTGCAAATAATCTACAGCCAGACATGAGACGACTCGATACGACAACTTTCTTGAGGCATCCCCGGCGTAGTTTGGGCTTTTTTGCTATCGAACTGCAGAAAACTTCTCAATTACTTGGCTTGGAAGTTGTTTAGTATTTTGCTGATGTCGCTGACACCGGAAACGGGTACTAGGTCCACTTCTTGACCGCTCGTTACGTGCTCCCATGTGTTGGCCAGCGGTTCCCTATCAACTCCGACTCCAGCTCTGACTCTGGTCACATGCAGCATTAGCAGCAACAACTTGAAACTTCCGTTTCCAAGTTTGGGGTTAATTATTTTCCACTTTTGAGCTCAATTTCATAATACTTACTTGCCAGTAAGTAAGTAGCCTCAAAGTTGGGTGAACACTACTGAAACTTTCTTATAAACTGGGCACTTTCAATGTTGTCTTTAATAAAATAGTCTTGTTATATAAACTTTTATAAAGCGAATAATGAATTTGGCATATATAACCACTTACATGGAGCGTGATAGATGCGGATCTTAAGATTTCCTATATAAAGCAAACTCTTTGAACTGAAAACCAACTTACAAGATGAATGTCTGGATTTGCCTATTGATACTGTTGCCGCTCAGCGCAGCTATGCAAAAGCAACCTGCGCCTTTTGGTTTTGGTATTGGCCGTAAATAAAGGACTTAAAATGTAAAAGTAATCAATTTGCGTTATTAAATAAATGTACCAGCAGAAAGAATTCTGTTTTTCCTTGGAAACTTATTCATTTGCTTCAAAGAACTCGAAAAATTCTTATGAATCATTTATACGATTTTCAAAAGAGCAAAAGGAATCTGTGTTAAATCTGTACTGTACGACTTAGTTCGCATGACGTGCAGATAGCATTCCAGAGATCGTTCTGAATGAGTATACATATATACATAGGACTCGGAGATGGCTTTGTAAATATATTTTGTGTTTTGACACAATAAAGGCTATAACCCAATATAAATATTTGACATGTTGTATTTTCAGTATTTTCAATACAATATTTTGAATTTATCGACCCGCCCTGCCAACTCCACAGTAAGGTGCTGCCAACCTATCGACATAGCTCAATTGGAAACAACTTTTAACGGAATCTTACTTTCACATATATAAACAATTTAGATAGATTGAACAGATCCGATAAATAATTATTTTAATATTAAGTTAAAATAGATTAACTGACCACTTATAAAGGTTTTCTTTTATTTTTCAGGTGATAACTCCATAAGTAAGTACAAATTGTTTCTTTTCATTGTGCAACATTAAAACCACAACATTTTAAATTGGCTACATAAGTACAATAAATTGCATTCGTTTGGGATCGAACGTTCCAATAATGAAACCCCAAAGTAAAAACAATAATTATATAAAGTATACGAGTGTATAGCACGGGAATATACACAATTTGATTTTACAAATTAAGACCAAAACCGCAAAAAATGATAAAATGTTGTTATAATACTGGTATTTAGATACGCCCCAGCTGGAATGTGTGCGAAGGTTATGTAAAAAGCCGCAGATAAAACTGCTACTTATTTAAGCCATTTCGTTTTAGCCATTTTATTTTCCATTGAAATTTTTGGGCATTTGCTTGGCGGGAGTTTCTCAGCAGCTTTTTGGCCTTTTTTGAATGGGCCAAAACAAGCTGCAAAGTTAAGATAAAGGTATTACGAAGTGAAATTATTTAAACATAATTACCTCTATTTCGGTACTTTCTTTTCCAGCAACAATCTTAAATACCTTTGCTATACTCGTTCAGACAGCATTTCAATTATATCAAATCCATATTCATATCCAAGTAGGCTGCCATTTTGAATCAAAACCAGCTCTGTCTAGACGGGGGCCTCTCCCTGAGGCTCGACTAAAAACTGAACCAATCAACCGTCAACCATTTTCGACCAATTCGACGGAAACGACGCTTTTTCATGTTCGTGACCAAAGTTTAAGAGCTGCTCCGGGCAGGGATAAAAAAATTTTACCTGAATTAAATTGAGTAACAAAAACACGAAAACTTTTTTACGTATCCCGCAAGTATATATACAGACACACAAGTATATACATATATACATATGTATATACGTACTCGCAAGTATATACTATATATTGGTGTGGGCTTATACCATAAACCGTACTGAGTTTGTTGCCTTCGTTTTTGTCGTTTTTGTTATACTGCTTATACCCTTACCGATAAAAGAACTGTGTCATTATGTATAGCAACTATATTTATGTCTTTTTTAGTATTGTTACCAGATTGCACAAGTTTCACAGTATGTAGATCATTTCATTAAGTTTCTCGTTAAGTCGTATGAGTTTAAATCTTAGAAGAGTATTTTTAAAGTCGAGTAGCATGTAAGCTATTGGCAGGAGTGTAAAGATTTAAAGTCTAGAAAATGAAAAGTTAATAGATAAGGGTTTGTTTTATCATGTTAAAGATAACTTGTGGTCGAACTCGATTTTGTTTTCTCGCGTTCGCTGAAATCTGCCCGGCTAAAGTTACCGTGCAGTTAAGCGTCAATGTTGCCACTGTGTTGCAATGTCAATATTGCAAGTCTTGCACAATTCTCTTTCATTTTGCGAGCTTAAAACTTATATGTGCATATGAGAAAACAGCTACTGAATGGTTTTTAAATTTATTTCTTAAAAATTTATATTTTTGTCGGATTTTCTGCTGTAAATGCTGCACATGAAATTTTTTTTCTATTTATTGAATTTTTTTCTGTAATTAAAGAAAATGTGAAGAAATTCTTTTCTAAAGCTCCGCGAGAGCATGCAAACTTCGGCGCATTTCTTTCTTAATTCTCGTGTTGTGTTATTTCTGTTTCTGTTTGTTGTTTGCATAGCGTAAAAAAGGTACAAAGAGAGAACAAAACTCAAAGCGAAACACGCTACCAGTTTCGGTTTTTTTAACTCCAATGCCTTCCCACTTGGCCCCACTTGTAATACCATTTGTCGACTCCTGTGTGCATGTGTTGGTCAGGTTGGTGCCCGGACGCGTCGGTATTGGTAAAGCGGTTGCGGAGGAAATAATTACATGATTGAGGCACTCACACACACACACATACACACACACGCGCGCACACACAATGACAACAACAACGGTCAGCTTCTTGGTGGTGGTGGTTCTGTTGGTGGTGCTGCCATCGTCGTTGTCTGATCGAACAGAACACGTTAGCCTGGTCAGCTCCAGCTCCAGCTCTTAGGCCCTGTGACCATTGCATGACAGGGTCGTGTGTGTAAACACACGCAGGTGTATGTGTGTGTGTATGTGTGTGTGTGTGTGTGTGTGTGTGAGCGTGTGTTTGCAAACGCCGGCAATGGAATGAATGGCGGCTTTCTATACTAAATTCTTGTTTCGTTGTACTCGTTTTTGTTGTCGTTGTTTCTTTTTTTCTAATTTTTTTGTCATTCTTGGCAAAGCCGCAACAATGACTATGACGACGTCAACGACGATGGCCCAGAGCAATTATTGTATCGCTTGCACAGTGCCACAGCCAGCAGCAACTTGCCCTTTTGCCCGCCTCACTCCGTCCTCTCCGACCCAACCCACTGGAGTGGACAATATGGTGATTCTCTCATTGGCTAGCGGGGCACAGGAAGAGTGCATATGGCAGGAGCATAATATGCTTACTTGTATATCATTGTACATAGGAGCAACCCTAACTCTATACCATTAATATTTCATATAGATTTAGTTATAGAATTGGAAAAAGTCTAACACGTAGAACTTAGAACATATGTCATGTATTACTCGGAGCAGACAATAGAAACGTATCTGGTTGATTCGCCCTATACACTGAGGCTTTCCTCCAAAGTCCTCTCATTTAGGGAAATCAGTTTTCAATAAAATGTTTTATAGTCTCAACCATGGTGGGCTTAAATCGCAAGGAATGAAAGATTTTCATAAAGTGGCTTAGAATGCATACTTAGATGTTTGGATTGATCTTATAGTACTTAAATTATTTTAAACGCTTTTCATTCATCGTGTGCGTTGTTGGCGCTGAATTTGTATTCTTTTGTAAGCGCAATTATTGCAAACCACTGTATAATTTATAAGTCAATAAATTATCTGAGGCAGTGCATTAAGTCAATTGATAAAGCGCCGCCCAGTGCCACCACAAAGTGTTCAATTTGCTCGGCGGCAACGAAATTTAACAAAATCAAAGAATTGCAAGGCAAAATAATCAAATGATTTTTGATGAAATTTATAAAATTTCTTTAATCGAAAGGGTTTTCCATTAAAAACAAGTAAGAATGCTATAGTCGAGTATACCCGACTACGAAACTCCCTGTACCCAGGTCGAAAACATCCAATCACATCTACGTCCACTTACACATACATACACACATACACAAAGACGCACGCACATAGGCGGCAAAAACGACAGCGCAAGCGAGGCATTTTAATTGGTGGCTGTGCTTCTTCTTCTCCCCTCTCGCTGCATCACTGAATCTTCTTTCGTGAATAACTTCCGTGTTTATTATCCGATCGACTTGAAATTTGGACAGTAGATTAAAAGAGACTAAAGTATTGTACATGCCAAATCTTAAAGCTATATCTTGAAAATTGTTCCTGTAAAACGGTTTTAATCGATTTGCGGGGGAACGGGGGAGATATCTGAAATATGAAACAAACTTGATCTGCGTATGGTATACAGGAACCTATATATACTTTATAGGGTCGGAGATGTCTCCTTCTGTCTGTTACATACATTGCACAGATGTAATACCCCCTTTTTACCCATTTTATGGGTACAGGGAGTAAACACGAAAACCAAAATATGATCAAATATTGGGAACTAACTTTATTGGGAACAACTTTTTAACGTTGTTCTTCTAAACATAGTATGGAATAGTTGTCTTTCCTTATTGGAAGTACTTAATATCGCCCTACATTTCATAAAGGTTAATTTGAGTTTTGAAAATATCTTAGCTAACAATGAAAGGCCTATAAAATTCACATTTGACCCTGTGCTTAGATTGTTGAAACTGAAATGTAAACATGTAGCACAAAAAGGAATTCACTTAAAAGAACACCCTTTGAAGGTGTCCTCCCATTCTCAGGCTGCCTCTAAGCCACAATTAGTCTGTCCATAACTGAAGCTAATAGTCTTGTAAGTAGTTGGCCAATATTTTTATTTGGATGTGCGGCGTGAGGTTTGTTGTGGTTACATTATGAAAATATTTGTCTTCAAATTGCCCATCTCTGCACTTCATTGTCTATCGACGTGTTGTCGTCCACGTTCTCGTCCTCTTTCTCGCCCTCGTCCTTGTCCGGTGGCCCGCTGTGAGTCCGAGTCTTGGTTAGGTCTTCGTCTCGACTAGGCAGCCGTCAGTCTGAGGGCTTTCAAAACGTTTTCATTATAATAGTGCGTAGCCGCCGCCGCAGTGGCCGCTGCTGCCGATCGGACAAATGTGTCAGAGCTGAAACGTCATGATTAATGATGGTGGCAAGCATGTGGGCCCGAAGGCCAGCCGGAGAGATAGAGACAGGGAGTCCGGAGTCCGGAGTCGCAGCCCGCGCCTGGCCTGGCCTGGCTGCGTTTAAAGGCCGAGACTGAGACAGCCTGGGGGTAGGGCAGTGCGGCCTGGCAACTGGGCCATGGGAAGGGACACAAACACAAGAATGACACTGGGAATGGGCTTGGGCTTGTGTTTGGGAATGAGAATGGTATAGGAATGGGACCAGCGGTAGTGGCATCGTTTTATCAAGGTAAATTAGACAAAAACATAAAAACACGGCACCCAAAATGTAAACAACATGGCAAACACAAACTAAACCACTTGGCGGAGCATTAGGCAGAATTAGAAATTAATCCTTAACTGCACTCGGTGGATTGTTGTGCCCTGACCATGGCAACGACTGCTCAAGGGGGCGGGAACATGCCAACGATGATGATTGTAACAGAGCTCGAAGATAACCATACTGCAGATATACTACTTATATAGAGAGGGGCTGGATAATAGTTGTAAGCACATGTTATATGAACACTAAAGATACTTAGATGGGTAATAGATGAAATTAAATGAAATGATGGAAGTTCTGTGTGGTATTATTATGAACTTTAAGCAATTCAGCAAACTAAAACTACAACAGATAACTGGTTAAAACATTTCCAGGAAGCTTTGCCAATCTTATTGAAAGTATTAAATGTGGAATTAAACCTGGTGACAGAATGTCAAGCCTCTAAATAAATATGATTGATTGCATTTCATCTAAGCTGATTTGAGAGTAGCGACAGGTTTGTCCTAAGACTGGTTCCAGAACATAACGATATAGACGGGAGTGAAGATATTGATGTACTAGTCAGAAGGCAATCTAAAAAGCTACTATTAGGGCTTCCGCTATGTAGTCTTCCATACCATACTACATTATCAATCAAAACTCAGCAGTCAAGGTGAATTTTCGCAGACTGTTATCCTAAGATATTTGAAAGTTTTCTTGAACATCTATGATACAGATATATTATCAGAGCGGAATCTGCGAAATCTCAATATCTCTCCTTTATTCACGTTCTGATAGAATGTAACTTTCTCAATATCTCTCCTTTATTTACGTTCTGATAGAATGTAACTTTCTGGCTAGAAGAATTGGAAACAATAAGTTCTTAACAGATGATATAGAAAATTATAAACATACATGCTAAAAATTTGACTTCGTTTTAGTTTCCGAAGGGGTACCGCAATCTTATAAGTCGCATTATCCAAGTCAATAAGGATTACGTTGCATTAAAGTGTACTTCCTGTCAATTATGCATAGCACACCATTTAACATTCGAATCTCATTCACAATGAAAGTATCTACGCAATTGATAGCCAAATGTGCAGGCAAACGCAGCTGCAGCAGTTGTCTATCAATTCCATCAATTCCATCGATATTACGAATTACAAAAAATGTTAGCGCTTGTTTTGGGCCTGGATGCTGCAGCGCAAAGATGCGCATTGGCTTAATTGAAACCGTTTAAATTGCAATTAATCACCCGGCAGGACCGAGCAGTTGTTGCCGAGTGGCGCAACGAATTCCCACGGCGGGAGTGGGAAGTTCCACACTGACTTTGAATCCTGTGGCTTCTGCATTCAGCTGCAGAGCCAGTGGTAAGGAGTGAGACAGAGATAGAGAAAGAGAGAGCGAGAGAGAGGGACTCTGCATTACTGTCACCACAGTGACTAATTTTATCCTTTGGCTGCTTTTGTTTTAATTCAAAGCAAATGAAGAAGCCCCCAGGAGCCAGGGCAGCAGCCACGCGGTAACTGTTTAATCGCTTTCGACATGCAGATTTAAGTTTTTTGCCTGGCATGGAGAGAGGCAACGGGCGAGGAGTGGGATCTGTGATAAGTGAAAATATGGACGACAACCCACCCCTCGCAAGCGTTGGGCGGATGAGGATATTGCCACTGTGGTGTGCGAGCTATCAACCCACCGAGCGCCCGATAACACCATCCAAAACCAAAGCCCAAGCCAAAACCCAAACCCAGCCTAGCGCACCCGCTCCACCGGACGCACGCACAGGATGCGAACTCCGGATGCCGGGATGCGGGCTAAGGGATGAGGCAGCTGAGCGTTTGGGTCTGGAACTGGGACTGAACCTGAGCCTGAGCCTATGCTCATGGACTTCTTTACTTGCGTTTTCTTCGTGCAGTTCGTTTTTTAAGTGGAAATAAATTAAAAATGGGTGGCATCTCTCGGTCTCTGGCACAAAATGGAGCAGGGGGAGGGGACTGGGCGTCTACAACACGCGTCGCAGGCAGCGGCAGCTTTGGTGGCGTTAGCTGAAGGTAAAAGTTTTGGATAAAACAGTTGAACTTCAAAATGTGAATTTGATTAGGATATTTGCATAAAATTCTGTTTCTGCGCCAGGCACTCACCACGGGCCCAACCAGAAGGCAGAATAATACCACCATAAAACACGGAAAAAAGCCAAACTGGAGATGGGAGCTGGAGTCAGAGTCGGAGTCGGAGACGGAGTCGGAACGTATGTTTGCTGCCGGAAGCGGAAGTATATAAGTCAACCTAGATTTGGTAGTGGCGGTTACGCTGATACAAGGACAAATGGGCTTTCAGCCCGTACTTTATGTGCAAAGTTGTCGAAAGCAACAACTTTAAGAATTTCAAGTGACAAGACTTTGAAAACTAGGCTAGACGAAGAATATTTTAAGAGCAGCAAATATGATAATACAATTTCGAAAGTATATAAAAAGCAGAAGCTATAAGTTAATGTACAAATCATCTTCTTTTTGGTATTGCTGATTAATTTTGAAATTGGCTTATGTCAACTTATGTCAATGCATGTTGAATTGAGGAAATCCTCTATTTGAAAATATCTGTCAATGTCCTTTGTTTATTTCCATCCTATGTATCCTATTGCATTGTTCTTAGCTTCCTGCATGCGTAAGCTGTACCCTTTAAATCAAAATACGATTTATTAAATTAAATGAAAGACATAATATAGATATAGTGTTTTGATAAGCTAATTACTATTTGGGAATAATGAATCAGTAAATGTAATAATAATAGTTGTACATGTGTATATGCAAACATACATGGACAAAATTACAGCCCATTAATTGGAATCAGCCAAAATCATTTAAGGCTGAGATAAATATCTGAGCTCTTTAGAACTCTTTAGCACAAATATCATAGTTTTTTAATCATTTAATTTTAATTTTTTATGTTAAAAACTTAATAAAGTGGCGAATATCAAATTAGGCTAGGCTAGGTTGGGCCAGGACTTCCGTCGATTTTGTCACATGCAACATGTGTATCGTGAAAAATCTATGATTTCGCTTAATTTAAAGCTTTTATTGTTAGCCTCTACACTATTATAAGATATTGAGTTAGCGAACTAGAAATAGTATACCATAGTATATAGTATGTGGTAGAATTGCCGTCAATACGTAAAATTGAGTTATTTTCCCCAGGCTTCCATTTCATAAATGATGTATGCCCTGTATGGGAAGGAATGGCTCCATTGGAGCTTGAACTATGTGACATTTAGCATATGTCGCCACCTGTGTGTAATGTACGATACACATGCACTTGACATGGCTGCCCAAGGAGCCCTCCACAGAACACACAAGAGGCGGCAGGGGCCACGACAGCTGGGTAAGGGGGAGTTGATGGGAGAGGCCAAGCTGACAGGCAGGGGGAGATCTGGAGCTGGCATAAAATGCAAAACTTTTGCAAAGAGCGTCCGCTGAGGAGTTTCTTAGGCAAATCGTATGTGAAACATTTGGCAGCCAGCGATTTATTTAATGTCTTTGGCTCAGAACAAACGGGGACGCAGAGGCAGCTGCATGTTCGAGTGATTTAGATGATTTATGTCTCAAGACGTACACTGCAGGGTTAATATTGGCAAACAACAGGCAGCAACAACAACGACACCACCAACTACCAACAACCAACAACCAACAACCAACTACCGCAGCCAGTTTCGGGGACAAAATTTACGCACTGTAAACATGGCTGAACACTCATATGTATTTATGAATATGAATATGTACGAGTGCTCGTATGTTTAGACTCGGCTGTTGCCATAACTCAAATTTAAAGGCGGCGCCTGTGGCAAATTGGAGGCTCCATATCCAGCCACAGCTGCGTTCTACGCATGCGGACATGGACATGGACATGGAACCCGACATGGATACGGACATAGGCGAAATTCAATTATCGGGCCGGGCTCGTCTCGCGACTCTCGATGCAGCATGCAACACGCATACGCCGTGTGGACGCCTCGACTTTGTTGGGGTCGCAATTAAATCAGCCGCAACGCAGCGCGCTAATTAATTTGCATTTTCGCCAGGGAAGCAGTGAGGCACTTAAACTTGTTGATTACCAACCACACGTACATAATTAAATACAGCACAACTTTGCTATAACGAACTATATTCCCTAAATCTTTATAAATAAAAAATTGCGTTTTTTGATTAAAGGTATTACTTTTCTTATTCGATTCAAAGCTTATAAAAATCTCACAGAAACAGGAAAATAACTCAAAAATAAATGTATTTTAGATTGGCTTACGAAAAATCATAGAATAAAATTTATTGTATAGAATTTCGTCATGAGGAGTTGTTACTCGTATAAATAAAACAATTTTAGCCTTACTGACGAATTGTTTTTGGCTATTCTATCCTATTAGTTTTATGTAGGATAAGATGGAGACTATCTCCGTATTTATGGCTTTTACAACATATATTTGAATTTATATTATAAAGGGATTTTTTAAAACTATGACCTTTTATCTTCGCATTTCTCAACTTTGTGGCAGATTGAGTTAATCAATGTGTGCACTGATGGGCTCATATCAAGATCAATTCAAATATAGAAGATTAGGAACTGACCGGCTCATATGTGTATATTTCATATATGAAGTGATTTATGTGAACATGATACAATGACTGTTGCTTACCCTTGAAAGCAAAAAGGATTTAATAAGGAATTTTTGTTTACCAAAAAAATTCGTTTTAGAGAATTCCGACTGTACATAGTATGTAGGAATAAACCATTGAGAAATACGCAGGTTTTGCCTGTCAATTTGCGTGTGCCAGCTACAAAGTTGCCTGGGTAATTTTATTGAATAAAGATTTATAACATTTTTAAACAGTTTCTATCCGCGCCGGGTAAGAACATGTAAATTCAGTGGATTGTGCTGATAGCTTTATTGATGTTCTACCGCACGGCAAGTGCCTCGACCCAGACAGGTTTATGGGTTAGACATAAACAAATTGCATTGCACTGGGGAATGGCAATTTGTAAAGTTATTAAGTCTGTATCAGGAGCATACAATTATCCATACAAAATATGCGAATGTCATTTATGATGTCTAGTGCATTAATGCGATATATAATATTATACACTTGTTAATGGAAAGCAATAAAGGTATAAGCTTAATACATTCCATAAATTTTGCGATTATCTTACAATGTGTCTGGAAGGAGACAGCATTTTCATAAAGAGACGGGCATTATATATTATGTACAATATAATTTTTTGTTTCCATATCTGGTCTCTTGACACTCTCTCATATTTACGTGCAATATTGCTCCATGGATAATTTTCTATCGTCAGCAATGTGAGGCGACACTTTTCGAGATAGCCATTTCTGTATCGAATCGGACTTCCATGTGATTATTGACAATTGCTATAAAACTATTCGTATTGTTGTAAACGCAATTCTTCTGCCGTCAAAAATATTGCTCAGTAGATTACTCGCAAAGTAATAGTATCCAGTAATCGTTTGACAGTTGACGAGAATCTTGTTGTTGAAAAATATTACATCAGACAAAGATATGCATCTCCAGCCTGATAAACAAAATGCATTTTTCAGCATCAATAAAAACAAGTAAGAATGCTATAGTCGAGTATACCCGACTACAAAACTCCCTCTACCCAGGTCAAATATTTCCTATCGCATCTTCGTACACTTACACATACATACACAGAGCAAGCGAGGCATTTTAAACTTCTTCCTCCCCCCCCCCCCCCGCACTGCAGTACTGAATCTTGTTTGTTGAATAACTTCTGTGTTTTTTATCGGATCGACTTGAAATTTAGACAGTAGATTAAGAGTGACTAAAGTATTGTACATGTCAAATCCCAAAGCTATATCTTGAAAATAAATGTAGGTATAAAACGTTCTTATCGAATTGCGGGGGAACGGGGAGAGATATCTTTAATTGAAAAGGACTTAATCTGCGTATGGTATACAGAAACCTACATTCCAAATTTCGTGTTTCTAGCTCTTATAGTTGCTAAGATCGACGCGTTAATACGGACATACAGGCGGACATGGCCAAATCGAAATCTCTTTTCATACTGATCAAGAATATATATACTTTATAGTGTCGGAGATGTCGCCTTCTGCCTGTTACATACATTTGCACAGATTTATTACCCCTTTTTATTTATTTTATGGGTACAGGGAGTAAAAACTCGATAAAAGTCGGAGACTAATTGGAAATTTTAGGATCAAAATTTGGATAACTTATTGAAATCAAAATTTCCTTTATATTTTTAATCCTGCAATATTACGCCAAATTATTATATCGAAATATAAGTTAAATTTAACCCATGCAGAACAAACGATTGGTGTTAGGTTAAGGTCACTTTGAGTTACTTCTTCTGGAAAGAAGATAAAGATAAAAGATAAAGATATATTTGAAACTACAATATCGTTTTCTCATTTATTCTCAATTTCATAAAATTTCCCTTCCGTGTGTTAGCTTATAATCTAGTATATTCTCCACTGACATCTGCGACGGTTTTTCATCTAATTATAAGTTGTAAGTTCTTCATCTACTCCTAAGTCTAAGGGGCACTGCCCACAGTCGTCGTCTGCAGACTTTTCGCGTTTTCCTTTGGCGCACCGGAAGTGACTTTTGTTTTTTTCTGCTTCTTTTTTTTTTGATACACCATGAATGTTGTGCCGCCGGTGTTGTTGTTGTTGTTGTTTGCGGTGTTGTTGGGCGTTCGTGTTTAAAATGAGCAAAACTTACGGGCGATAAAAATGCCGCTTCAAGTAAAGTAGAAACAGCAGCAATAAGAAATGACGAAAAGAAGTACAGGGGAAAAATTGCAAGAAGAAGGAGAAGAAAAAGAAACTTCAGCTTGGCGTGTAAACGCTTTTTTTCTTCGGCAAACCTTCTGATGTGGACAGCCGGCGTCGCCGGCTGGGTGGCCAACAGCGAGTACCCAACTCCCAGTACCCCTCTTCCTTTGGCAGTCCCCCCCTCCCGCCTGACCGCCACTAGATCCCGTGACGTTGCGTCTCCGAACCTGGCTGAGGGCAAGACAAATGGAAATGAAGCGTTTATGCTGCTTTATTGCTGCGATAAGAAAAAATGAGGCATTATTTCGTTGTTTCAAGCAAAACTTTCTGCATCGCCTTTTTCTAGTCCCCATCGCCATCTCCAACTCCTGTTCCCCCCCTCCACACCCTGGCCAGCCGCAAATACTACTACAATATTATTTATATGTATTTCTTTATTTTCATTTTTGCTCCGGGCACGGAAACGCCGTGATGCGAACTGGCCACAGGTTAAGCTTCGTCCGTGGAATGCGGCAATTTCCTCCGCAGTCTCCGGCTTTAGAAATATTTGCACTGGGCGGGCCATTGCGTTTGCCTTTGGTCCTGAGCTGGCCATGAGTCCGCGGTTTTCTTATCCCTGCTGGGTATCAAAAGTCCTGTAGCTGCACCAAAATGATTGTGGCATATCATTTGCAGCTTCAAGGCGCGGGAATTACTTGCATTTTAACAACTTATTTAATGGGAATCAAATCGAGCAGAAAAATAAATTTGATATCTCCAAACAATGAGCATTTTGAAAGCAATGCAAGACATAAAGTTAAAGTTTCAATTTATAATAAAATAGAATCAATCAGAATATAATGGAAATAGAAGAGAGTTAAAAATATGATTTCACAAAATATTTAATATTGAATTTTTAGTTTCTGCAAGTAGGTATTTCCTATAAATTCTATAAAAAGTTTAAATAAGTATTTCAGGAATTGCAAGCCAACTAGATAACCTTAGTGGAACCAATAAAATTGCTACAAAATGGGTTCTTATATTGGTAAGAATGAAGGAGCTAATAGGTTTCTTCCTAGTAGGGCAGGAACCGTGAAACTGAAATCTTTAAAAATGTAAGAGAATAGTATAAATTGAATTAAAATCATTTAGACAACTTACTGGGCTATTAAGTTTGAATCCAACTAGTTGATTGGAGATTCTTAGCTATTCTGAAATCGGAAAATAAATTGGAGTGAAGAATTCGAAAAAACATGAAAATAGAAAAACGCTTTATGTTTCACTCGAAAACAAGGCAACAAAATTGAAAATTATACGAAAAGAAAAGTACTCAGAAATAGGAACACGCCTTAATAATAAATACAAATACTTTCCCAGACACTTAGCAAACCAAGTAAAGTTTGTATTACCCGTTTAGTTACATTACTAGGCACAATCAATTATCAGTGGCCGGCACAATTCTAATTAGAGGCCTTCATATGGTAATTGACTACTGTCTGTCTGCCTGATTTTCAACTCAGGCATCATCAGCAACAAAGCGTGAACATAAACAGTAGCCGATGCGATCAAATAACTGAAATTCGCTTCAATTCGCTTCTATTGATCACAAAGCCCACCAAATGTATACCTGATGATGCTCTGCTGAGAATGGCGTGAAGCCAATGCGATCAAGAAACCTCCATCGCCAACGCCATTGCCATAGCCAAAATTCAAAAGCCAAAGCCGCATCATCAATTATGCTCAACATTGCTCAATGGCAAGCCAACAACAACAGCAACAACAATAATAACAACAATAACAGCAACAACAACACAAAGCTGTCAGCGCGCGTTGATCTGTCAAATGCCGAACCCGAAACTGAAGCTGAGCTGAAGCTGAAACTGAAGCTGAAGCTGAAACCGTAGCCAAAAGAAATGCGGCAGCCGCATCCGTTGCTGCGGCATGGGGCAACCGTTGGAGTCGCCACTTGGACAAGCAGGCGACGCTTTTGTTGCATTTCAAACAAAATATTGATTAATCATGAAAACATTGTATGGCGGCCTGGCCATTCATTTTGGTCACTCCAAAGAGTTGTCCAAGACTTCAAACGATCTTAAGCTGATTTTTGGCCTTCAGCTGCGAGCTGAACTTCTCTTCAGCTTCAGGCAGCGTGTTTGTCTTTGTCTCGGCTGGAACTGGGGCTACCCAATACAATATACACGAATGATAATTTTTCATAGCCTGTTCTCTTTTCTATGATCCGGCGGCACTTTTTTGTCCCGCGATCTCTATTGTAACCGCCCCCCCAAACCGACTTTCTTGCGTTGCGAAAATGCGCAGCTTTTCAAGGCATTTTGCTACGCTTGAATCCGAAGCCCTTGTCAGGTGAGTGGCTTCTACCTGTAAATACTTCTTCATACTTTTGCAGGTTGTAGTTACCTTTTCAAGGTGCTTTGTTGTAATCGCATTTGGTGCTCTGAGCCAAGTCAAATAATTTGTGGCCAGCGTGCAGAATTGTTGTCATTTGGCGATTTTAAATTGAAATTCAAAGGGCGCCGCCAGTGGAAACTTTTTAAATTGGCATTAATTTTCCATTGACGTTGCGGGGCTTTAATTTTCATTTTTAATTCGCTTTCAATCTGGTAAACATGCAGAGCGTAAGCATAATCCAGATCCACCCCAGAATGAGTGCCATCCAGCCATCCACATAAAGGGAAATGTAAATTTTTTTCATGTGCGCTGGAAAAAGTTTCCATCGCTGATTTTGATTGACAGCTCTTAGCATCCCTGATGGATTTCATATTTGAGCCATGGCTGAAGCAATGCTCATAGCACTGCGCCGGGCCAAAATGACAGACCGGAGACGGAGACGGAGACGGAGGCGGAGACTGTGGACCAGGGGCTTAGGCGCTGCATAAAAGTTTACCAACAGCTTTCATATTTCCCTGACAGACGAGACGTTTCTTTTTTTCTCCGTTTTTTTTTGTGTATTGCCAGCATAGACACATGCGCATCTGTATATAAAGTAGGAAAATATTTTATATAAAGGTTGTCTTTATTGTACCTAAAGCAATACATAGTTGTGGTTGCCATGTTGAAAGTTTTTCAATTTGAGCCGCTTTAAAGTATTCAACTTGATTCAATGACGATTTGCCACGAGTATCTTTTTTGTGGGTGAGGGCCATTTTGCTTTTACAAAATGTAAAAAAGCCAACTTCACAACGAGTTGGGTGAAAAATACGAGAAAACTTTTGTTTTTTTTAGAAATCATAAAAAGAAATACAAAATTTGACCACATTTTAACTGGTTGCGGATATGTTGTTGTATTTATTTTACTGCCATAAGCCTCCTAATGGCTTTTTGATACTAACAGCTAAGAGGAAAAATAAAATATTAAATACAATTTTACATTTTTTTTGCTATATTATCTATTATATGTTCTTCAAAACGAGTTAAGCAGAATATTTAAATATTTAAATGAAACATTCCATTTAAAAGACGAATTTACTAGGTGAAAGCGTCTTAAAATTAATACATTTTCTTTTCCTTTTATTTGGTTGGTTTTGTCTTTTAAAATAAAAGAATATTCTACACTTAATTATATTCTTAATAGTCGATCGCTTTTTAATTCCCAAATGTATTCAGTTTAAAAAAGAAACAGACTTTAAATATAACAAAAACTTTAAAATTATATTTGATATGAATTAGAGATCTAGGCTCTTTCCGTTTGTATATGCAATTTGAGCAATGACATTTCGAAAACAAAACATTAATCAACAATTTTCACACCTACCGCAACAACAACAACAAGAACAACAAGGAGGGTACTCCCGCTCGGAGACCGCAGTCTAAAGACTGCACATAGTTTTGTTATCATTGTTGTTGTTGATGTTTGTGTTGTTGTGACTGCCCTGTAAATGTTCTATTTGTTGACATTTGCTGGTCATGAAAAGTCATTAAATATATTTCTCTAATTTATCTTTGAAACTGGCAGCTCGGTAAAAGCATTGAAGTAGAACTTCGCCTGCTTCGGCGAATAGAAGACCGTTTGGAGTGGAGTGCGGGGCAAGACAGGGGTTCTCGTACCCCTAATTTGTTGTTGCTCTCTTTCAACCCTTCCGGCCAGGCTAATTAAAACTAATCCAGGGCAAATGCTTAGCAGGGCGAACTGTTGTACACTTTTCGCATGAATGTCAATCAAACCCACAATTAAATGATTGAAGACATTCATCTGGGCCTTTGTCTCCGGCATTAGAGCTCCTTGGCAGCTAATCAGCAGGCACTCCACTGCCGGACCCCCTGCGGTGCCCACTCCACCAGCGATTGGCCGTCATCAGAGCATCATCATATAAGCAACAAGCTTTAAGCCATGTTGCTCTTAAATGGCATTCGAGTAGCCAATAAAATAGATACGAGTGTCTACGGCTCCAGTTTAAAATGGCAGTACAAAAAAAAGTAGACGCATATCAAATAGATACAGATACAAAATATTTTCATGAGAAATTGACTTTTTCTACGGCTACATCGTCGTCGTCATCGCCTTCTTTTCCGTCTACATCTTCGTCTCGGTCGTTGTCTTCCTTGGCTGGAATGATTAATGATGCAGCTCTGCGCATTCAGCCCACACCAGAGCTTCAGGTCTCCAGCTTCGTATTTGTATCTGTATCTGTATCTGTGTCTTTTAGTTGTCAGTTGAGCATTTTTACTGCATCGCATTGCAGCATTTGGCATTTAGAGTAGCTGAAGCTGAAGCTGAAGCTGAAACTGAAACTCAAGCCGAGAAGCCGGCCATGTAAGCTGCATATCCGTCCTCGCCATTTGCCACTGACGCACCGCGTCCCATTGTTGTCCCCGGGATGCTTTTTTGATTGAATTTGTCATGCCACTTGCTGTGGCTCTGTCCTCAGTCCTCAGTCCCCTTACCAATTGCCAGCAAGCACTTTGGGCCTGGTCTTTAAAGTTCTGCAGCTCGTTGGCAGCCGCAAACTCAGACATAATTCAAGCCACAGAATGTGCCAGCCCTGCCTCCGCTCTCTGCACTCCCCGTTGCCCATTTTCTGCTAGACCAGAATTTAGAAGATAAATTGAGGTCATTTTTTGCCAGTGTCCACCTTTGGTCATCTTGTTTGTTCTTGGGCGCACTTTGCTGGCGTTCAAAGGTCCGGCCTCAAATTGTGTCCACCTTGTTGACCGCTGTCCCATTCATGTGTCCACAAATGTCCTTAATGTGCATCCTTATGGACTAACATGTGTAAGTGGTTAAGCACAGGACACAGCGTACTCATGTAAGTACTTATGACGGGGATGAGCAAAAGGATGCGAGTAAAATGTCGCATTTTTTGGTATGGGCTATAAAAATGATTTAAATGAGGCAAATACACTGGAAATATTTTAAATACATGTGTTAAATATTAAATATATGTATGTCAAATATACATTTTGTTTTATCCGATGCATTAGTATCTAATATTTATTGATTAAAAGTTTTTTTTTTCAATTATTTAATACTATATTTGTATATATTACTTTTAGAATAAATTCTTTGGATTTTCCAAGCAGAAAACAGAAGACCGTTTTAGGTAGTAGTATAAGAAAATAAATATTAGAAAGCATGAGACCTAACCAACAGCTACAATATGTCTGTGCCAATCTTCAGCTGAGGAGATTCTTTAGATACTTTAGTTGCCTTATGAGATGAAAATCTTCGCAGTATTTCTTATTCACAAGTCAAACATTTTGGTTTCACAAGTTCTTTTAGTTGGAAAGTTCACTATAAATCCAGAACAATTCTTAAATCAGCGATTCACAGCCCTGTAACATATAGAGGGTATATCACCACGCTGAATAACATGGGCATACCGGAATTTCAAGAAAATCCTTCATATAGATATATGAAGCTTGGAACCCCGGAAAATCCTGCACATACATAGTCACCTTTATATACTCTAACATGGTCTATACCAACTTTCTGTTTCGCCTATACATTAATCGGTGTTTAGACGATCCAATTCTTTCACGCTTTTTCGATGATCTAACCAAGCTTGAAACCCCGTTTGGTACAAATTGCATAGAAATAAAGATCTAATCGCGCAGGAAACCTGTAAAGATTTGATGAGTGCAGTAAAGTATACCGGATTGCCAGTGAGATCTGAATTGAGTGTTGTAAATTGCACACAAGAGCTTGCACGGAATTCTCATTCATGCAAGAACTGTTAGTTTTTCCCAACATATCTTTTATTATGGCATGGCTTTCACACACGGATTGAAATATTATTACACATTATTATACATTTCTCTCTGTGTAATATTATAATAAGCATTGAAAAACTTACGAGTCTCTGTTACCTTGTGTTCGCTCTAACGGGATGTTCCACCATTTTGCAATTGTTGCAAAATTTACGCTCATTTTAATTTCGGGGCGGCAGATGCGTTAAGTGTGACCAACGAAGGCAATTTTTTTCATAGTTCGCCTAACCAAATGCAGACATAAATTTTCACATAGTTGACTGCAGTGTCCGGCAAAAAAAGGTCGGACTGGGCTACCGGACCCGGGGCAACGGCAACGAGTGCGTTTAAGTGTTAACATGTAAATTATGCTGTTGGCGCTGTTAATAAGTGTATTTCAAGTGCTGTAAATCATGAGGAGCACTTCCGAGGCATGTCTGTAGGTGGAAATTAATTTTATTTGAAGGCAGCAAATGCTTAAGCAAACTGTGGCTGCAATGATTGAAAATGCGAGTCGTACTACAAGTGAATATCTCCAGTTGGCAATTCATGCACAAAGCATCCTTCGTAGTTGCTGATAAGTTTCGTTTCGTTGCGTTTCGACTTTTCCGGCATTTCATCCATGCTGATGACATTTCCAATGCCCACCACGCCCCGCGCACCAATGACTAACAAAATTCATTTTGTAATTTTCAGATACCTTGAATGCCCTGCCAGCTGTCGTACTCGCTGGGATTTCATTTTGACCAGGCTGCAGAAATTGCACTCAACTTGGCTACAATTTTGGTCGAATCTTGCACAGTGCGGCCCGCTTCTGCTACTGCCCCACTCCCCTTTAAACCCATTTTGGTCCATACTATCCCTGCGCACCGCTACATCCTTTCTGTGGCCCCCCTCTCTGTGTGTTTGTCTGTCTGTACGGTTCGGTTTAGAAAATTATCTTTCTGCTCGTCGTCGCCAAAAAGGAAATCATATTTTCTGCTTTTGTGCACTTTACTTTTCAGTTTCAGTCGCCTCCCTCACTTTGCCTCTTGCCACTTGCCACTTGCTCGTAAACAGTTTGGTTGCAACTTTTGTGCGAAATTTATGCTTTTCGTACCGTACTCGTATCTGGGCACTTTTCGCAAGTACTCCCCGTACATACGACTTGCTGCCACCTCCTGCACCGCCCACAAACACCGGTCTTCCCCTGTGTGTCCCTGTGCTTTCTATTTGGGGAAATGGGTTGCTGTTTACTCTCTCTGTGTGTGAGTGTGTGTACGTGTGTGTGTGTGTGTGTGTGTGTGTGTGTGTGGCATCCCCACCAGGTGGTGTTTATGGCATCCGCTTTGCGAGTATTGATGAAGGAACTCGCATCTGTAATTCAATCAGTGTCTACGTCTGGCTGCCATTTGGTGGCTATTGGGACTCACCTCCGTTTACGCAGCCTGTTCAACTGGAAATTTCGTGAAAACATTTTCATTTTTTTGCCAAAAATTTCATCGCATCAATGCAAATAAGCTGTGCAAAAATATCAAATGCTCACTTTACCAAAAATGATATGCGACCTTTTATTTCAAATAATAATAATAATCGCAGATACTTGTGAGTTTTGAATTCAATATATTTGATGTTGATGGGAGAATTCCTTTTTGTTTTTGCCTCTGAAAAGGAGGTACATTAATAGAGGGATCATATAGAATTTGAACAAAATCAAGAATATTGTTTTAACAGTACTAAACTAAATTTAAAGCCATCGAAATTAGAATTAGTTTATAACTATCAAGGCACACACACAAAAAAATATACTTTTTGTCTGTATATTGATTAAAACTGAGAATAAAATAATTGTTTATGATAGAAAAATTTTAATTTGATGCTCTATAATATGGTAAATAGAGACTTAAAAACAAATTCAAGTTTTCTATTAGGAATCTAGCAGATGAAGCACTTCAAAGCTGATTAACCATTAAATAACATTTCAATTAATCATATATAATCTACATAGCATGCATTTTATTTGATCTATAGTGAAACCGGTTCCATTTTTAACATCTTTTCAAATTCGCTAGTTTTGAACATATCTAACACTTAAACAATTAAGAATGCTATAGTCGAGTATACCCGACTACGAAACTCCCTGTACCCAGGTCTAAAACATCCAATCACATCTAAGTCCACTTACCCATACACACACACATACACAAAGACGCACGCACAAAGGCGGCAAAAGTGGCTGTGCTTCTTCTTCCCCCTCTCGCTGCATTACTGAATCTTCTATCGTGAATAACTTCCGTGTTTATTATCCGATCGACTTGAAATTTGGACAGTAGATTAAGAGAGACTAAAGTATTGTACATGCCAAATCTTAAAGCTATATCTTGAAAATTGTTACAGTAAAACGGTTTTAATCGATTTGCGGGGGAACGGGGGAGATATTTGAAATTGGAAACAAACTTGATCTGCGTATGGTATACAGGAACCTACATTCCAAATTTGGTGTCTCTAGCTTTTATAGTTGCTGAGATCGACGCGTTCATCCGGACAGACGGACAAACGGACAGACGGACAGACGGACGGACGGACAGACGGACAGACAGACGGACATGGCCAAATCAAAATCTCTTTTGATACTGATCAAGAATATATATACTTTATAGGGTCGGAGATGTCTCCTTCTGTCTGTTACATACTTTTGCACAAATCCAATACCCCCTTTTTACCCATTTTATGGGTACAGGAAGTAAAAAAGTGTAACTTCTTCATCATAAGACTAGATATACTATATAGCCTACGTTGCAAATAAATACACAAACAGACTTCGCCAAATATTCTCAAATATCAATAAGCCTTATGGCAAAGCCGACTGAGTATAGAAGCTGAATGCGTTATTTGAAACCCTAAGAGTCCCAAAGCACAAATCTCCCAACAACTGGCCTTTTATTGCATAATCTCTTGACATGCTCATCACATGCGCCCCAGTCGGAAATTCAAATGAAGTTTTCCAAATGAAGAAGCTAAGAAACAGTAGCCGAACTACTTGAAGTGATGTTGCGAAGTGCCGGGGCCTCACGCGCCTCTGAGATTGATTGATTAGATTTTTTGTTAATTACTTAACGCTGGGGATTGGAAGCGCGACGCGAGGCGACGCTCGACAAAACTTGCGAGATGCGTTGCCCGCATTTGGTGGCAGCAACATCAGCTGCAACATTGGGCTAGGTGAATTGAAAGTTGCTCCTTAGTTGGGAGGCCGCTGAATTAGTTATGGCCGGTGACGAGCTGATGGATTGATTGCAAAAACAAACAACAACAAGTACAGGCGCTACCGTCAAGCAGATGCAGCAGTTGCGCAATAGTTGAAGTTGTCGCGCAATGCATCCTGTCGAGCATCGGGCAGCGGGCAACGGGAAACGGGCAACGGGCAACGGGCAACGGGCAACGCCCAGGACTCGCAACCCAAACGAATGCAATTTGTCAGCAGTAGAAGATGCGGCGCTCCGCCATGCTCAAATTCAAATTCACATCCACTCAAGACTCAAACAAGAAATGCAATTTTCAATTGCAGCTGAATTCGTTCCAGAAAACGGCCTGCCCCGACGTCTGCGCACCGCGTACACGAACACGCAGCTGCTGGAGCTGGAGAAGGAATTCCATTTCAATAAATATTTATGCCGCCCAAGGAGAATTGAAATTGCAGCCAGCTTGGATCTGACCGAGCGACAGGTGAGTGCAAGTTCACCTATCCTGCACCTCCCCACCCTCCCTCAACACTCCTCTGTATGTGCTGGATGCCTCTGTCCGCAGTTCTGGCTCAATTTATTTCAATGCCCGTCACTTCACCTGTTGGAAAGGTGGAAAAATTTCATTATTTCTGACAAATTGCACTCCGCCAAGGTTGACAGAGGCTGAGATCTGCACATGGCCGTTGCGGCTGAGCTGTTTTCATACTTTTTTTAATGGCACTGTTTCACACTTCTACTAAAGGAACGCTTTAATTGATGCTGTTGTTGTTGTTGTTGTTGTTAATGTTGATGTTGCTATTCTTGTCACAGGTTAAAGTTTGGTTTCAAAACCGTCGCATGAAACACAAACGGCAAACTCTCTCGAAGACAGACGACGAGGACAACAAGGACAGCCTCAAAGGTGACGATGATCAATCCGACAGCAGTAAGTGCAAACAGATCATTTAAATCACGTATTCATATATCAGGAAAGATCTTGAGCTGAAGTACGTAAGAGTAAGAGAATATTTAAAATTGCATTTTATTAAAATCTTGATGGAACTCATTGAAAGTTCGAATAAGAAACAAGCTACCTAATATTTTTAAGCAGTTTAAATAAAAATCGAATTAAATATGGTTCAGAAACTAAGCGACGACAAGCCAAAGAGGATTTGAAAAAGAATGTAAGAAGTAGAAATGTTACAGCCAAAGTAATTATAGTTTTTGCCATCATATTTAAGAATATGTTTAACTTAAACATAAATTACAACATAATATTTTCAGCTACTTTCACTGTCCGCCATAGTAATGTAATTTTAGGATTTCCAAATATCAGAATCTTTTTCATCCCAAAATAAGGACAACTTTTCAGTCTTTTATTATTTAAAAGTAGATTTGCTGAGTTAAAACTATGGCTGAACTAAGTAAAAAAGTATGTGCAAGTTATTGCATGTTTTGGATACTAACTTTCACTCTTAAAGTCTAATAATATTCGAACAGTAACCAAATTTAAATGGTAAAGCCCATTGGAAACGATTATCTTAAAAAAGTTCTAAAAATCAGATATTTTTGTAAATTATTTCATTAAATTTAACATAAAACGATCCAAGTCAAAGCATTCTTAACAAATATTAAACATATTTGCATTAAATAATTTTTAATGTGGGGAAATAAGAATGAGGGGATGAGAAATGAAGATGAGTTTATGAACATACATAATACGAGCGTATAATTCGTATAATTCGAAAGAAGATAAAAAGTATTTAAAGACCAGAATTTAATACCCAATCGTAAACGAGCACACACACAGGTCAGGCAACTATTTAAGGCGATATCCTTTAAGAAATCCACTCATTAATGTTGGCATTACATGTATTTGTGGAATTAGGTCACTTTAAAGCAACACCACAGCCAAAAGCAGAACAAATTATGTTTAAAACTCATGGCAGGGTGGGCTCATCCTTACAAGAAACACAAGTTATCTTGGCGGGTCACTTTTACTTTTCGAGGCTTTTACGCAGAAGAGTTGAATTTGCTGTAGCTTATCAATCATTGTCAGAAGGAGGAGGGCTCAACTTTGCATTTCGCTGGGAAAGGCACTGAGAGAGTGCCTCACGCGAGTGAGACCTAACCCCTTTCGTGTTACCTTCAGCTTTAGATCGTGTCTTTTATCACCTTTTTGTGTTCTTTATAAAAACAAATCATCAATTTTCGCACTCATACCGACTGATTTACTTTGTTTCCTGTGAAACGCAGACTCCAATTCGAAGAAATCGTGTCAAGGTTGCGAACTGCCCTCCGATGATATACCGGATTCCACGTCCAATTCAAGAGGACACAACAACAACACGCCCAGCGCCACGAATAATAATCCAAGCGCAGGAAGTCGTAAGTTTTCAAAGTGTGATGCAAATTTGCTAATTGGTATCTCAACTAATTAATGTATCAACCTAATGACAGTCACACCCAATTCCTCGCTGGAAACTGGCATCTCGTCCAATCTGCTCGGCAGCACCACCGTATCCGCCTCGAACGTCATCAGCGCTGACTCCAGCGTGGCGTCTAGTGTCAGCCTGGACGAGGACATCGATGAGAGTCCCATCAAGGTCAAAAAGAAAGACGATTGTCATAGCCAGGTAAGTGTCCTGTCTGTTATCCATTAATGTGCGTTAATAATCGTTAATTTCCATATCAGGTCATCAAAAAGGAGGCCGTGTCCACCTCGTCCAAGGCCTCGCCATTTGGCTATGATGCGGGTCCAAGTCTGGTCAATTTCCGACGCGACTCCGATGCCGCCGCCACGAATCCGCCCGCGACCAAGGCCGGTGGCAAGAAGCGGTATCAGAGCGCCAATGCCAATGCAATCGCCATTGCCTCCCCGCTGAATGAGAGCAGCGGTGCTGGCGGGCCTGCTGGCTACTTTCCTGGTCCTGGCTACTATCCCAATCCGAATGCAACTCCGAATGCAAAAACATTGCAGCCGCCACAGCAAATGCCGCAGGACTATTACGGCAAATATGATATTGAATTCGCCGCCTCGCCGCACCACAACCCGCACAAGCAGCAGCAACAGCAGCAGCAACAACCGCTTCACGGCGAATATCTAAGTCCCAAGCCAAACACCAACGCGACCAACACCAATTTCCACCAGAACAGTCAACAACAACAACACCAACACGAGCAGCAGTTCTACTACAACTACAACGACACCAACGGTGGCAGCAACGCGTACATGAACCACCAACAACACCAGCAGCAGCACCACCCAGTTGGTGACTTTGAGGCGCCACCTATCAACGGACCAAGCAACTTCTATGATCCCAAGCCGCAGCCAGGAGGCGCCTACTACGACAACATGAACTTCCAACACCAACATCAGTCCGTCGTCTTTCAACAACAGCAGCAGCAGCTACAACAGCAACAGCAGACGCCCATAAATCACCAACAGTAAGTAATTCAACAACCTATCGTTCAGCGAGGTCACCAACCATCCACCACACTCAACAATACTGCTCCACACTGCTCCACACTTAACGAATTTGAAATGGCAGTTGGGTTTAAAAACACGAAAAACAAGTGGTTGTTTAAAAAAGTGATCTAAAAGATCTAAATTTAATCTAAAAGAGTCAAAAAAAAACTATCAAAAACCAAAAATTGGCAATTTCAATCTGTAATTTTGGTTTATTTCACATATTAAATAAACCCCCCCACACCACCCCAATTCGTCTTACAACAGCAAAAAGAAAGAAACCACTTTTTTGTAATTCCGTGATGCCAAATCTTTTTACAATTTTATTTATTTCGGACAAAAAGTTTGAAAGCCGTAAATTTATTCATATTGTGTACAAAAATATAGGAAATAATGCGGAACAAACTAATTAGCTACACGTAAACAGTAATTATTTGATGATAAAATTAAAAACGGGTGCAAATACTTCTCAAATACGACGATCGTTGGATATAATAGTGTAATCAACCGATTTTAATCAAATAATGCCAAGTTTAAAAAGTATTTAAAAACTCAAAATTTTTGAATTCCTGAGAATTTGATTTCAAAATGCACAACCAAAATATAATATAGGTGACAAACCTGCATTTAAAAAGATATAGTTATTCACAGATATATATAGACACATATGGGGACAGAAATTCCAAAAATCCTTAAATTGCTAAAAGTTTTTTTTTGCTATTTCAATTTAAAACCAAAAAGACTGTCATAGTTAATAAAGCATTGAGTTTGGTGAGATTTTTAGAGACTCGCTTGGAGAAAATTGTTTTTTTATAGAAACTATATAAACTTTGGACCGATATTTGTTGTACATTATCTAATATGTTCATTCTCAACAGGCACATGCACCACATTGGGGCTGGAGAAACGTACAGTGCGCTGGGGCTGCAAATGGAGAACTGCGACGGCTACAACAACTTTGGCGGCGGCTACTATGAGGCAACTGCAGGTCAGCAGCAGCCAGCTATTCCGCCCACACACACCCACCCGCACCATCCGCACCACCACATGCAGGCCCAGGCCCACCCCCATCTGCACGCACACCACAATCCGGCGACTGCAGCTGCTGTTCAAGTGGTGGGTGCGCCCCCACCGCCGACTACGCATGTCCACATACCCAACGCGAATGCGAACTCCAACTTCGTGTTGAATGGCGCGCCTGGGGGACAGGTGCAGGCGTTTGCCAACACTGGCGGCTCTGTGGCCGGTGGGGCCGCTGCTGCCATTAGCGGCATGGAGAACTCGAACAGCTCGTCGGACTTTAACTTTCTGAGCAATCTGGCTAATGATTTTGCCCCGGAATATTATCAGCTCAGCTAGTTCTGGTAGGCGGAGAACTAAGTGTATATAAACTGCAATGTCATCGATGTAGTCCAATTTTCTGTCTTTAACTTCAGCTGTCAGCACTTTGTCGTAGTACATATCTGTAAATAAGTTCGTATGTCTGTGCTTATATATATATTCATGTGTATGTAAGTACCTAAGTAGGTAGAGTGATAAAGGAAATGTCTATGCATCCATAATTGGAGCTCACTCCTGTATCTTTGAGACAAATGTCTAGTTTGAGGCTCTCCAAAGATCGGTTGGGCTTTCATTACAAAATTAAAAACCACTTGGGCAATTTAAATGCGGCTAAAGCCGACACGACACAAATAAGTAAATTCTCTCCGTTCATAAATAACATAAACTCCGTGTGTAAATAGCTAGTAAAAATTAATATACATAATTTACCGTAATTTTCCACCAATCCTAATCAAAAGTAATTCAGCATAAGTACGAGTAAATATATATAAATAAATCCTATCTTACAAATTGAATACAGAAGTCGAAACAAAATGAATTTGTAAATATTCTAAAGTAGCTCAAATCAAATGTGAAATTTCAAATTGAATCCATTGCGAATCAAGCAAAAATTTCCATTATGTAATATTAATTAAAATTGTATTCTAATGAAATAAAATAAATGACAGAATGAAAATCAATATAATTAAATGTTTGTAATGTTTATATGTTGTTCTAAATTTCAATACAATTTAATTTAAAGACATTTAGACTCTAACAATGAATGAATGAAATAAATGAATAAAATATTACCTAACTGTCTTTGTAAGCCACAAATTGCATTAATTAAGATAAAAATATGAAATAACGAAAGGTGTTGAAAGCACTTTTCATATGACAATAGTTTCGACGCATTTTTTATTTTTCAATATCTCAGAAAGGAAAAAATGTTTGCTCTTACCTTAAAAAAACTGACTGACAGCTAATGATGGATGAGTTTCGGGCATGGTAGGGGATTAAGACCATACATATACCGTTGCCTTTCAGCTGTGAAGTGTGGGATTATGTTTTAGCAAATAGAAACAATTTTTAAGATTCCGCACATGATTTTATGTGATGTTCTTAGATGCCTGGGTTTTACAGATTCCAAAATTGTACTGAATGTTTCGAACCTTAAACTGAAAGAAATCTGAAAAGAACCTATTTAGATTTTGATTAAGAACTATCAAGGAAGGTCTTACAAGCCTTCTACATATTATAGAACAAATCTAGAAATGTTTGAAAAATCAATATGAAGTTTAAGAATATTTATGACATAAACTAACTTTCAAAAGAATTTAGTTAAAAATCAATTTTGGACAGAAAGAAAACTTTCACAGTCATTCCAACATATTAGAATATAGTTTATAACCATCAGTTTATATATAAGAAAATGTATTGTTATTTATATTTATATTCTTTTTCATCGTTTCACTTCTGCAAGCAACAACGGTTTGATTGAAATTTGAAGTGCGAACATTTATGCTTCATTTGGTCATTGGTCGCAGTTTGCATCCCTAAGGACGGCGACTGCGCCCATTCGTCAACCAGCAGAGTTGCCGGGGTTTTCCTGTCAACGTTTTGTGGACTAGGATCGGTGTCTGCAGGAATAGCTACCATGCCACATGCTGTCCCAGTCCCTGTCCCTTTCCCAATCCCACTTCCATTCCCAATCCCCTGTCGTCGGCTACGCACAATTCTGACAGAAGCGGTGAAAATGTAAGATTGATCACCCGGCCGAGTGTTTGTCAAAATTGGCTGGCTGCTGGGCATAGTCGGTGTCCGTAGCCCTGTTGAGGTCCGTGTCGATGTCGAGTGCAGGCTAAAACCTAAACAATGTCACAACTGTCTGCCGTTTGCCCACATCCTCGCTTCCTTGCAAGCAACGCATGTGGTAGGGTCCATATTTGTATCCCCAAAGGATGCGAATATTTTTTTTAAGCGCTCACGTTCCTTCTACCTAAGAGTGTGTTCTGCTTAATTAAATTTAATTAAATTAGTATACACTCCAAGATTGGCTTACCACAGAGCACAACATTTTGCGAAATGTGACCACAAAATAGCTGCACGATTTTGGGGACTGTAAGGTCAATGCTGTATAGAAACTAATTTAACTTGTGAAATTCCAAATTGAAATTTTTGTATTGAAATTGATTTGGCTGTATTCGGTGGCAGAGAAACCGTCAACAACAGTTCGGCTTTAGCAATTGGCTTTTGGCATTTGTTTCTAAGCTGAATTTGTATCTATCGGATAAGCGCCAGTCCCTAACGATTTCAAGTTACTGGAATTCGAGCTGGTTAATTACGATAACTGGCCATTACCAGCGTTTGCATACATTAAAGAGCCAAGACACTTTAAGTGCCGGCGTTTTGTTAACCACGTTAACAACGCCGGCGATGGCGATGGCGATGACGATGACGAAGACATTGACGATGACGATGACGCTGAAAAATATGCGAGCATGTAACGAAATTTACAAACATTTAGCCAAAATTAAAATAGTTCAGGTAATACGTTTATGGGAAATTTCAACTTGAACAAAGCAAGCCAAATACCTTATGTAGTACACCAAACCTTAACGGCCCTGCGCTGGCCAACTGGCAAACAAGTGAAATAATAGCAATTAAAGTAATACAAACCAGTTTGCAGTTAACTTACTTTTTGGCAGCACCACTCAACATACTACATATGCACACACATGTCTACATACATATGTATGTATATATACATATGTGGCTTATTTCTTTTGATCCATAAGTTCCAGTCATAGGCTTTTGTGGGGCCCCTCTGACCTTGATATACATAAATTATTGTTCATATGCGGCCTTTGTGTAAAGTAATCATAACGAAATATATTAAAACATTTTCATGCATATTTTTATAATCCCAATTTTGGCACTGACATTTTTTAGTTTAGGTTAATCATGTTTTTTGACAATTTGCGAATTTCAGCAAATGGGGCTGAAGTTCCAATTTTACATTTAAACGAGTTACTACAATAATAGTTAATACTTAGGAAATGTTTTTTTAAGAATTATAAGGTTTTTCGACGAGAAAAACTAATATCTATAAATCATTTTTAAACAAATATTTGTAGTAAATAAATTGATTTAATGATATAAGGATTTATTAAAGGAAACAATCAATTATCATACAAACACAAATGCTCTAGTCGAGCATGCCCGACTTCGAGGCATCCTGTACCCATGTCTGAAAATAAGAGATACATCTGGACATTCTAACTCACACTCACATACTTACGCTTTAAACAGTTCAGCGGCAGTTCCTTCTTTTGGAATAACTCTAGTGTTTCTTATCTGTTCCGCCGTAGGTAAGAAGTGAATCTAGAATCATCAGTATCAAATATGAACCCCATATCCTAATTTTCGTTATAAATCGCCTTTAGCAATTTGTCGTGGAGTATCTGCAGTTTGAAATAAACACGATCTGCGTATGGTATACAGGAAGTCTACATGCCAAATTTGGTGTTTCTAGCTATTATACTTAGTTCCGGGGATCTCTACATTCAAACAGACGGACAAACAGCCAGTTCGGGCTAGATTGACTCGGTTGTTGATCCCGATCAACAGTATATTTATATGATAGGTTCAGTAAAGCTGGCAAACTAAGAAAGTAGTCCGAAAAAACAAGAAGAACCTTCCAGGTTAATATGTATATATATATTTGGTAGTTCACATGTTACCGTAATTTCCTCTTTCAATGTGATTAGCTTGTAATACCCTACGCAAGGGTATATTTTTAGATGCCTGGGCACACGCCATAGTTATTCAGATCTGCTTAAAAAGATGACTCTGAAGATCCACTAATTAGTCCCTACAATGACTGTAAACAATGCGAATAATAAAGTACACACGATCAAATTGGTAGCCTATTGTAGTTTTTTTTTGTTTATTGGTTACACCTAAACTTAATGACAAATGTAAATTTTGTTCAAGAGCCGAATGAGAGTTTGAGGGGTCTTCCAACGGGTCCGTGCGATTCAATGCCTTGTGATGAGTGCCAAAATGCGAAAGGGGCCTGGCTAGCAATCAAGTGCCAATTACCGCCGGCTGTGGGTCATCTTCAGGTGCTGGTGGTGGTGGTGGTGGTGCTGGTACCGGTGCTGGATGATGGTTTAGATGTGCATTGCCAAATATGCCGAAATAGTTGTAGGTGTTGTGTGTCGGGCGGTGGAGTGGGAGACCGGAACTCAAGGGTTACTTTCCATGGGAGCTTGGAGTGCGCGCAGCTTGAGCAGATGCGGGGCGATCTCAACCGAACCGATGGTGCTACAGGAGAAACGTCATAACCGGTTAGTATTTGAATTCATTGAACAGATATTTTAATGTGATAATTACAATTTACAGATCTGCATTCTGCGTTGCTTTGCGGCCACTGTTAACCCGATACAGAAGAGAATCCAAATGTTGGCTTTTGATTTAGCACGATTGCTGGCACTGGGCCCAACCTTCTGGACTCAGCACAAAACACTGAATGAGCCGGCCAGGAGCAGCTTAGTCCTATTTATATGTGCTGGACGTAGCGAAAGCCAGTTTGGCTTCTTGGTTCTCCCTTGTTGTGGACGGCGCGATCCTTAAACTCACTTGATCGGGTTTTTTATATATTTTTATTTTTTATTGTACTTTTTTGTTTTGTCTGCTCGCATTGTCAGTTTGCATTATTGTTGTTGTTGCTCTTGCTGTTGATGTTGATGTTGCTGGCAGCGGCAGCGGCAGATGATAATAATGATGATGATGAAGTTGAGAAGGGTTCGCTGGCAAAGAGCTCGCACAGTCGATATATCGATGTGCGCACCTAAAAAACGTGCAATCTTCCACTTGATTAGTCTGATTTAAGCAGAAATCTCTGGCAAGCAAGCTCCAGCAAGGGTCAGACTATCCACAGAGCAGTTGGCTAGCTGAGCTTACAAGATCCGACCTTGAGCTACCCCTACAGAATAGTTCTTTTTGGCAAAAACAACAGGTGCATCGAGCTACTTATATCTGTAACGGCGCATCTAGAATGGACTCAATCGATGCCAATTGTGGGAAACTGAGATTTTTTGATACTTGTTTACTTTAATTTCACCATAATTGTGGTTACTTACAATGGACAGCAGAAAACCATCCGCTTAAGCTACGCATATTTATCATTTTAATTTTAAAATAGAAGTCATGACCCCAGGAGTTCAGTTTGAATGCCTGCCCAGGAAAACTGGCTGAATCCTGGCAGCCCTTCAAATGCAAATGCCCCTGCCTTGAGTTTTGTCTGCAGACGACGACCAGACAGCCTGACAGACCAGGATCATAAGGCAGGACAACGGCAATCGCAGTTCGTTGCACCCGATGCCTGTGCGGCGAGAGAAAGCGAAGGCTTAGCCGCTGCGAGCGGTATGGAACATCCTTAAGGGATTTCAATCTCAAACAAAAGTCCAATGGTCACAGACTGCACGACACGAATTGTAGTACTGCGGATACAACGATTGCAAGTCCTTTTATGCTCATAATGTCTGTGAACTTTTTCCGTTGTTTTGCCGGGCTGCCAAACAAGTTATGAACTACTTAAAAGAGGAAAGAACAAAACAGGATAATAGTGCGCATAATGTGAACGACCTTCCCTATCAACAACAATTGGATTTTTCATTCCAGGTAAGTGGAATTCGTATAAATATTACTGCTTATTTGAATTTGTGTACTGATCATTTGAGATTACAATAAATGTGGATATATTTAATTCATTGATAAATTCCCAATGATCAACATACACTTTCTCAATAGGAATACAGTCTTCTAAATATATTCAATATCGTCACTTTCATAGAAGAAGATTTTACAGAAATTAAATATCCAATTGGAGTAATCGAGAGATAAACATTACTAAACCATTGTTACTATCTCAATGCAATCGAAAAATCGGATCATTCAGATTGCTAATCTTACTACTTCAATACCGACAACATTCTACTACTCTTAAGCTCTAATATGCGGCTACTGACGATTCAACTTACAAAAAAGTCGATTGTTACTTCTCCTAAAATGATTCAAGTCGCATTGAATATACAATATTTCTGCTTACAATTCTCAAATCTCATAAATTCAAAAACTAAGACATTTTATTATATTTCATGATATTTCTACATAAATGTATGCATTATTTTATTGTTGATGTCAATAAATAAATATACAGTTATATGAGCAACGATTCTATACATAAACAAGCAAGGATTCAACAGATTAGTGGTGGTAGGAGACGGATGGTGCGGCGTAGGTGGCATAGTGGGCAGCTGGGGCAGCATAATGGGCAGCTGGTGCAGCATAGTGGGCAGCTGGGGCGGCATAGGTGGAGTAAGCCGGGGCAACTGTCTTGACCACAGCTGGGGCAGCATAGTGGGCAGCTGGGGCAGCATAGTGGACAGCTGGGGCGGCATAGTGGGCAACTGGAGACACAGTCTTCACGACAGCTGGGGCAGCATAGTGAGCAACAGCGGGAGCAGCGTAGTGGGCAACTGGAGCCACGGTCTTGACGACAGCTGGGGCAGCATAGTGAGCGACAGCGGGAGCAGCGTAGTGGGCGACGGGAGCGGCAGCAACGGTCTTCACAACTGAGTGGACGAGGGGCTCACGGTTGACCACAGCGTTGAAGCCGTTGATGGGATCGGCGGTGTACTGGACGGTGCGCTTGTAGCCATCGGCATCCACCAGAGAGTACTCGCCACGGACAACATCACCATCGCGCTCCTCCACCTGAGCCTTGTTGTCACCGGTCAGCTTGTCATCGACTCCGTACGAGAAACGGTACTGGGGATGGGGATCGTAGGTCTCGTCGGACTTGACCACGACCTTGTGGGCCACGGGGGCGCCATAGGTGGCAACTGGAGACACTGCGTGGTAGGCCTCGGGCACATAGCCAGCGCTGGCGACTGCGACGAAGGCAAGTGCGAAAACAAACTGGAAAGCGAGGAGTAATCCATTAATCTATAAGTATATCCATTGTCCAGAGGTACTCGAATGTAGCACTCACCTTGAAGGCCATGTTGCTGTGGTTTGGGTTTGGTTGAGTTCTTTACAGAAGTGAACTTGATCTGCGAATGATACATTTCTGGGCGTAAGCTTCAACTTTTATAGCAAATCAGCGACGCGGCTGCGCTGCTGCGAGTGAGCGTTTTATTTTCATGGTGACAGCTAAAAATTTAATGTTTTTTACGCTGATTGTTGGCTGGGGATTGCTGGTACTTCCTGTTCGAAGGTAAGTACTGTGGGTGTACAGGTAATCAAGTCGTGATCTGCGAGAACCATAACCAAAAAGAGAAAGATCGCTGCCAAAGGGGTAGCGAACGGCTAAGATCTGATACGAAGACTTAGAAAGGCTTAACGGTTCTCGTGTATATATGCATGTGTGTATGTGTCTACATACCAGAATGTATTTAATTTAATTTACATAATAATCTCACTTTTTGAGGCAGTTACATAATATTGACAGTTCAGTAACCAGATTTTGGCGGGAGAACATTAATCTAAATCAAAGATAACACGAAAAAACCAATAAGAACGTTGCAGCCGGAAGTTTCAAACTGCGATATACTCTGCTTCCAATTTGTCTTCTATTGTTAACCCACTGTGTCAAACCTTTCAAGCAGGTCATCAGTAGAGCTCATATTAAACTTAGTGACTCTACCTATATAAGTGGGGAAATACACATTAGATTATATAGAATTAGGGAGATCATAATACTTTATATGCCTATAGTATACACCAACATGCGCACCAAATGTGATCACTTTAGCTTTAAGGATGTCGAAAGAAAGGGTGTCGAACGGACGGAAAGACAAAATAAACGTACATTACACCATCCAAATATACCCCTGTTTCCAAACATATTTTAAAATAGAGTATAAAAGCACTTGGATTTGTCGAAAGTATAGGAGCAAGAAGAAGAAGAAAAAGATATTGACAGAGTATATTTCCTGTTAATTCCAATTTGTAGTTCAATTTTAATTACTAAAACTTAGCATAAATGGCCATGTTCAGCAGCATACCTGATCCATGATCAACAATTGGATGTTATCGAAAAATCTGATACTTTCTTGTGAACGCTATTATACACTTTGTTGCCAACGCCGTCATAAAAAACTCAAGGCTCTTGCCGCCGCAACTTTTTTAATGGCGGCATAGAAGCGTTACTAAGTTGTTTATGTTTCAAATACATAAATGTAAACATTTAAGCCATTTAAGGTTGTAAGTATATATAATAAAATATTCAAACTTTTTTTAAGTTATTCGTTAAAATGTTTTGCAGTTTATGACAAAACGTGAACTTCGCAAGCCACAAAGTTGTTGCTACAATTATATTCAGAAAAGAAAGAGTATTTTGGCAGTCTAAGTAGCTCTTCGGGTATACATATGCTTGTATTTGAATTTACTAGTTTTAATAATATTATTTTCCCTTGTTTACATACAAAATTCCGATAAATCTAAGACGCATTTCGATAAAAATACACATTTACTTAAATAACATTTACATTTTCATGGTATCGATATATCGTATCAGTCGCGTTCCCCAGAAAGATCATAGAAATCAGATAAAATATCAGGGATCAAGACATGCTTGTGAACATGGTCAATATTATTTGAGATGAAGATTTGAAATATTTTCAATACATTATTATAGTACATATCAAATTGGAACTATTTGATTTTATAAATTTAAGCAGACATTTATTTTATTTTATTTATTGGTGAATTATTTCAGTAGTCAAACTATGAAAGTACTGTCCCATAGGGTTGGCTAATGGACTTGTTAAGGCTAGGCAGAATTCGCTCCATTTAGCTCTGACACAGTTGCAGAAATCAGTTCATTTAAACCGGAATATTATCTTGAAGCTTAAACTTTTTAATTTAACCGTACGGGCAATTAACTTGATTTCGTTAACTGAAATTGTCAATTTGTTACTATGTAAATTACTTACACACTTGCCAACATGTCACATGGACCTATGCAACCTGTAACAATATGTTGTCAGACTGACGACATGGTTCAAGGGCACACCGTACAAGTGCACATGGCTTAACTCCTTACGCCCACAAATCCTTGTCGAATTATTTCAATTATTCATTTTATAGACTTTGCCATAAGCAGATGTAATTTTCCTGAAATGGGCAATTTACTGGTACGTGGGCTTGTGCTGAGACCTTTTTGTGGCTTAAAGGAAATCCCAAATCCTTTCTAAATAATTTACCCTTTACGACTGCACTAGCCCCAGATCGGCTGTGTAACTTGACAATCTCTTCGATTACCACTGGCCGCGGTGACTGCGCTAATTTCGAACATGATATGCAGAAGGCCACAGTTAAGCACCTTACGATTATACGAGCATGCAGACATAACCGAATTGGCTATCGGTGAAAACTCATGCGACTGCTATAAATACGTTGACCAGCCCAGAAGCAGTATCATTCCACATTCGATCTTGCTTCTGTAAAGAACTCAACCAAACCCAAACCACAGCAACATGGCCTTCAAGGTGAGTGCTACATTCGAGTACCTCTGGACAATGGATATACTTATAGATTAATGGATTACTCCTCGCTTTCCAGTTTGTTTTCGCACTTGCCTTCGTCGCAGTCGCCAGCGCTGGCTATGTGCCCGAGGCCTACCACGCAGTGTCTCCAGTTGCCACCTATGGCGCCCCCGTGGCCCACAAGGTCGTGGTCAAGTCCGACGAGACCTACGATCCCCATCCCCAGTACCGTTTCTCGTACGGAGTCGATGACAAGCTGACCGGTGACAACAAGGCTCAGGTGGAGGAGCGCGATGGTGATGTTGTCCGTGGCGAGTACTCTCTGGTGGATGCCGATGGCTACAAGCGCACCGTCCAGTACACCGCCGATCCCATCAACGGCTTCAACGCTGTGGTCAACCGTGAGCCCCTCGTCCACTCAGTTGTGAAGACCGTTGCTGCCGCTCCCGTCGCCCACTACGCTGCTCCCGCTGTCGCTCACTATGCTGCCCCAGCTGTCGTCAAGACCGTGGCTCCAGTTGCCCACTACGCTGCTCCCGCTGTTGCTCACTATGCTGCCCCAGCTGTCGTGAAGACTGTGTCTCCAGTTGCCCACTATGCCGCCCCAGCTGTCCACTATGCTGCCCCAGCTGCCCACTATGCTGCCCCAGCTGTGGTCAAGACAGTTGCCCCGGCTTACTCCACCTATGCCGCCCCAGCTGCCCACTATGCTGCACCAGCTGCCCATTATGCTGCCCCAGCTGCCCACTATGCCACCTACGCCGCACCATCCGTCTCCTACCACCACTAATCTGTTGAATCCTTGTATAGAATCGTTGCTCATATAACTGTACATTTATTTATTGACATCAACAATAAAATAATGCATACTTGAAATATAATTATATCGACATTTTAATTTATGAGTTACAGATACGCATGCATATACATACATAAGTATATATCTACCTTAACAAGACTCATTGACGCTGTCATCAACTTTAGAGTCAGGATATAGATGTCAGAGATCCAACCAAGCTCAGCCAAACTAAAAAAAATGATATCATTGATCTAATCAAATATATCATATCATTAACCGAATATGCCCACATGCCCAGTCGAATGGCTCTTAGCCAAAAGTGTTGCCAATTAAATTTGGTGCGACATTGAAATTCCAAAGTCAAGTAAGGTTTCAATTAGAGCACCATTTGTTACACTCCCCAACAATCGCCATGGAAATTAACTAATCCTATCAGCAATTAATGTTTTTATGGGAGTAGCCCCATGGAAACATTTTCTCAAAGGGTATGTAGTATGTATTAATCATAAGTAATTCCGGTTACTATTTTAAGGCAAAGTTTATATTTGGCAAATTGTTGCCGGCTTCGGCGCTTACCTTACCTTTCCGGACTTGACGGGATCGATTTGAGTAGAACTGGTTTGGGGCTGGCCAGACACACGTCAGACCAAAGAAATCAAAAGTTCTAATTATCGCTTTTATGTTTGTATAATTGTTGAGTAATGAAATTTCATTTTGCTTGTAGTTAAGTAATTTTTGTAATTATTCCTTTTTATTGTTAAAGAAATGTGAAGAATTGGGTGAGTTGAAATTGAAAGTCTGCTGCGTCTTTGAACATTTGGAAGAGTGAAAAAAAAAAACTCTTTAATTAAATAACATTTGGTAACTAAGCAACAGTTGCATACCAATATTTAATACATCTTTATTGAATTTATGCCTTAAACAAAGATAGAGATAAAGCGAGTTCCCATAGATGTTAAGGTCTAAACATGAATATTACTTTAAATACTGACTAACTAATTTAAATGTGTTTTTTATAAGATATGAGTATTTGTAAAAGCTCTATAATTTCTTTCCTAGAAACGACCCAAAAAGAAATTCTTTCAAACCTATTTACGACCAACGCAACATTACATAATTTGGCAAACAGTTGAGTCATTTCGTATATACCATGTATCTACATGTATGTATGTATGTATGTATCTTTGTGGTGGCATGATTGAGCACTTATGCCATAAGCCGATAGTATACAAAATACCGACTGAGAAAAGCTTCAACCTGAAAGCTCAAACATTACAACTCTGACAACGGGCTGAGAGTATTGGACATGGGCCAGTACTCGTATGTAGTATGGGTGAGTAGCCAGTTTTTTCAATATTTTTGTAGGTTTTTTAGGTCATTGCAGTGCGAGAGCTGGACAGCTGGTGGGGGTGTGTGTCAAGTGCAACTCTGGCATCGATCAAGTTGTCTTTATTGGGTTACTTACATGACTTGAGTTTGAGAGTCGGTTCGTCCGAAAAACCCGAGCCCGAACCCGACCCCGACTCCGAATTCGATCCCGGCAGCGATCAAAGCCAAGTTGCTCGCCTAAGTCTTTTGTTAACTGCCTTTTTTTGTTTGCCGGCCGTTTCGTACGTATTGTGTGTCCAGTCGTCCGTCTTCCATTCATAACAATGCCAATGTACGAGAGCAAGTTTTGCCCAAATGGGTGTGACTCGTGGGTGCAAATCTCGAAGCGAACGCGCCGAGCCGTTTGGTAACTGGGGAAAAAATCCATTCAAAGAGACATGCAAATGAATTAAAATTCAAATTACTTTTGTAAAACTTACGAAAAAGTGAAAGAAAGGCCAAAAACAATGGAGCTCTGGCCATGGTGGCCAGCAAAGTTCGTCTATAAATACAAATGCATGGCTGTTCAATTATTATTCAAAGCACGGCCCTCACAGAAGGAGTACACAGCCTCTACAGCTTAGTTCCATAATTAAATCCTCATAATCTGCAAAATGGCTTTCAAGGTAAGTCTACAATATCCCTAGTAATTCCTTTATTCACTAACTCCACATTCTGCAGTTGATCGCACTGGTCTCCCTCATCGCCGCCGTCTCGGCTGGCCTCATCCCTTTGGAGCAACATGAGCAGCCACAGCTCTACCACGCCGCAGTACCACAGCAGCAGCATGTCCTCTACCAGAAGCCACATGATATTCACGCCCACGCCCATGCCCATGAGGTTTATCCCGATGATCCTCATCCCAAGTACAACTTTGCATATGATGTACAGGATGCTGTGTCTGGCGACTCCAAGAGCCAGGTAGAGTCCCGCGACGGCGATGTTGTGCAGGGCGAATACTCCTTGGACGATGCTGATGGTTTCCGCCGCACTGTAAAGTATACAGCCGACTCTGTTAATGGTTTCAATGCCGTCGTCCATCGCGAGCCCCTGGCCCACCATCACAGTGCTCCAGCCTCTCCAGCGCATTATCATCATGCGGCACCAACAGCTGTGCTGAAGGCGCCTGTGTCCTACACCGCTCCTGCCTATGTTGCGCCCACCTACGCCGCCCCCGCACCCGCTTACAACGTTCACCACGAGCACGAGCACCAGCTCCATCAACAACAGCACGAACAGGAGCTCCAGCATCAGCATTATGCCACCTATGAGACTCCTGCCCCGGCAACTCATGATGCCCATGATTACTACCACCATTAGAGCGGCGAAGTGAACTGACGAGAGTATTATTGCATCCTCCATTTCTCCATTCCACATGTCTACATCTTTAGGTTCTGTTAAATAGTTCTATTGTAAATACATATTTTAATACATTTATTAAAATGAGTGCATCAAAATCTTGCGTAAACTCTTAATTTAAGGAAAAATATTCTTCAGCCGGAAACCTTTCGTATTTCCAATAAAAATCTTTACTCCGATTTAGAGATATTAAGGTTCACCTTGACAGTTATCGAGAAGATAAGCTTGCAGTTAATATAAAAAAAAATATATATATAAATATTTAAAAAAAATATAACAAAAAAGAACGAGTTTGGTATCTTTATAAATGATATAGAAGCTGTGAATCAAAGAAAGATTTCATCCTTATACTTTTAAATTTTCAGATTGAATCTTGACAAATAAAACGGACTCAGAAAAAGTTTAAAAATAGCGTTTCATTTTTATGTTCGCAATCAATTAAAATAAAAGTTTTAAAAGTTTATCTTTTTCAAAAAATTGTATAAATAAACAATTAAGAATGCTATAGTCGAGTATATCCGACTACGAAACTCCCTGTACCCAGGTCTAAAACATTCAATCACATCTACGTCCACTTACACATACACAAACACATACACGAAGACGCACGCACACAGGCGGCAAAAGCGACAGCGCAAGCGAGGCATTTTAATTGGTGGCTGTGCTTCTTCTTCCCCCTCTTGCTGCATTACTAAATCTTCTTTCGTGAATAACTTCCGTGTTTATTATCCGATCGACTTAATTTGGACAGTAGATTAAGAGAGACTAAAGTATTGTACATGGCAAATCTAAAAGCTATATCTTTAAAATTGTTCCTGTAAAACGTTTTTATTGAATTGCGGGGGAACGGGGGGAGATATCTGAAATTGGAAACAAACTTGATCTGCGTATGCTATACAGGTACCTACATTTAAAATGTGGTGTTTCTAGCTCTTGTAGTTGCTGAGATCGACGCGGTCATACAGACGGACAGACGGACAGACATGGCCAAATTGAAATCTCTTTTGATACTGATCAAGAATATATATACTTTATAGGGTCGGAGATGTCTCCTTCTGCCTCTTACATACATTTGCACAGATTTAGTACCCCTTTTTACCCATTTTATGGGTACAGGGAGTACAAAATCTTAATAAATCCTATTTTGGCAAAAACAATTAACCATCTCAGATTAACCAGAGCGATTAAAAGTAAAATTCAGAATTTACATTTTTTCAAAATATAAGTATTAAAAATATGTATTTTCAAAAAATTTCAATTTATTTTTGTTTTTTGATTATGAATAAAATTTGAGTGCCTTTGCCTTGAAATCGATTTGTAAGTAAATAAAAATTTCAATGAATAACATGTCACATCTTATGAAAATATCTATTAGTTAGGAACTCGTAATAAATAAATAAATAAATCTATTAGTTTGTTTTAACTGTGGTATGTTTGCAATGAATCATTTAATGGTCAAGGCAGTAGAAGCACTTATATTTCACTTAGCCAAATGAAGGAAGAATAGCTTATTCCCGACCATAGCATTAGACATGATAATTCGCATTGAGAGCGAACAATCAGGGCATACGTATGTACTTGTTTGTTGTTTTTAGCTCTATATTTTCGCATTTGGGGTAACCGGTTTGGCATGCCAAAGTATCCGGTAGCAACAATGGCACTTTTTGCAATTGTAATGTCGCGCACACAAATTGAATGTCAAATAGCTGCGGGCAAACTTTGGCTGCGTACTCGTGCTTGAGGTAGATGAGGGTAAGGTAAGGAAGGGTGGAGTATGGTAGATCTGAGTCCGGAACCTCATTGGTACATACGTCCATGAGCATGAGCAAGAGTATGTCCAATTGCCAGACAAGACCCAATTTGCTCCACATTCCCCAAACAAATGCTAACAGTATTGCGTTCGCCCTGCACTCAATACACTGCTCTACCTTTCGCTCTTCTTTGTCCAATGTGGCTTGTGTGTAATTTGGTTGATAATAATGAGCAGCCGCAACAAACCCACAACCTCGGGCATGCACTTGCCCATTTCTAAGCTCTGTTTGCTCTATAAAAGCCGCGAACTGGTCATTTTCTAATCATACTGCAGACTTTGCTCAATCCAACAGCACACGCTTCAAGTCACACACCAAGCTCTTCAAAATGGCATTTAAGGTAAGCGAGTCCCTTGCCAACAGCAGCAGCCAATACAGTAGCCGCCACTTAAACATTTCAGTTCGTCGCCCTCTTCGCTCTGATCGCCGCCGCTAGCGCCGGCATCCTGCCCGCTGCCCAGGTATACCATGCCGCTCCCGCAGTGGCCACCTATGCCGCCCCCGCTGCTGTAGGCCAGCACGTGATCACCAAGGCTGCCGAGGAATACGATCCCCATCCTCAGTACAAGTACGCCTACGATGTGCAGGATGCCCTCTCCGGCGACTCCAAGAGCCAGGTTGAGGAGCGCGATGGTGATGTGGTCCGTGGCGAGTACTCGCTGGTGGATGCCGATGGCTACAAGCGCACCGTCCAGTACACCGCCGATCCCATCAACGGCTTCAACGCTGTGGTCAACCGTGAACCCATTCACTCCGTTGTGAAGACCGTTGCTGCCGCTCCAGTTGCCCACTACGCTGCCGCTCCAGTTGCCCACTACGCTGCCCCCGCTGTCGCACACTACGCTGCCCCATCGGTGGTCAAGACTGTGGCTCCAGTTGCCCACTATGCCGCGCCCGCTGCTCACTATGCCGCATATGCCGCTCCAACTGTTGTCAAGACTGTTGCCCCGGCTTACTCCACCTATGCCGCCCCAGCCGTCCATGTGGCCCATCACTACTAAATGCCATTTTGTTATTTGTGTTGACTGAAACTTGCCAAGTTTAAATAAATTACAATTACTCGTTTACCCTTACATAGTATTTGCGCTTGTTAATAGGCTTATACAATTTTAAGTAATTATTTATGCTTATGAGGTATTAAGTTAATTATTTCCTTAAAGTTACAAAGCATCCAGTCGGGGATAGCATGACTACGGATAAAACAACGACACGATCGATAGTTTTTTATTTACCGCCATTATCGATTGATTTCTCACTATTGATAGTTCAATAATTCTTTATACACCTGTTTTAAGTTGGAGTATGTGAAATAATGATTCTCCTGGTATTTTAATTACCCAATCATAGGTAGCTCTATTCAGTTTGACTGCTTAAAGATTTTGATCTAAGCATATCATTCGAATCTTTTAGTTAAGCTCAACGCTTCCAACTAGAAACTTATTGAACAAATACTTTTAATTATATCTAACCCACATTATTTAACTCATTTTATCTTCGCAGTAATATAAATGGGAAATTCACTTTTGAAGGCTGTTTAAGAACTCAATGACCTGACTTTCAATTTCAATTGACTTCAATTTATACCACACCCCTGAAGTTAAAGCAACCAAAGTTTGTACACTTGGTGATTACCCTCAATTTATAAAGTGTCAAGATCTGCCCCTGTATATACTCCCAGAGTATACTGCACTCGACTGGGAAATTCTCAGTGGGAATATTCTTACTCGCCATTATTTTGTGTCTTATGTACATTATATATGTTGCTCAAATTAAAAAGAATAATTAAAGCTTTGCCTATGGGCGAGAAAGGTTCAATTTCATTATTCAACAATTATACAAACATAAAAGTGATAATAAGAACTTTTGATCTCGTTGGTCTGACGTGTGTCTGGCCAGCGCCAAACCAGTTCTATCCAAATAGACCGAGTCATGTTCGAAGCAGAATTGGAAGAGCCGAAGCCGGCAACAAGATTTACTTAGACTTCAAAATACCAACCGGAATCATGTTGGGCGCCGCCTTCGAATAATCAGATTTAAGCATTATCAAATAAGTACGATACACTCAAATATCGATGAGATATGTTTACTAAGGTGAAGTTTGCGATTGGAATCACAGATATATAGCAACATTCACTGCGCCTTCTATTGATTCATTATTTGTTGATGGGATTAGTTAATTTTCATGGCGATTGTTCGGGAGTGTAACAAATGGAGCCGTAATTGAAAACTTCATTTGACTTTGGAATTTCAATGTCGCTCCAAATTTAATTGGCAACAGTTTTGGCTAAAAGCAATTCGATTGGGCGTGTGGGCATAATCGGTTAATGATATTTCAAGATTGAATATCTTTGGAACGCAACTATAAAATGCGTATCCTGTTTTAAATTGGAAACTTTGTTTTTGAAATTGATTTTCAACATTTATTGTTCGAAATTAAACTACGAATATAACAAATCAGTTGGAGACATAACAATATTAATGATGGTAAGACACAGCTGGAGCGGCATATGTGGCATAGTGAGCAGCGGGCGCAGCATAGTGGGCAACTGGAGCCACAGTCTTGACCACAGCTGGGGCAGCGTAGTGTGCGACAGCGGGGGCAGCGTAGTGAGCGACAGCGGGGGCAGCGTAGTGGGTAACTGGAGCGGCAGCAACAGTCTTCACAACGGAGTGGATGGGTTCACGGTTGACCACAGCGTTGAAGCCGTTGATGGGATCGGCGGTGTACTGGACGGTGCGCTTGTAGCCATCGGCATCCACCAGCGAGTACTCGCCACGGACCACATCGCCATCGCGCTCCTCAACCTGGCTCTTGGAGTCGCCGGAGAGGGCATCCTGCACATCGTAGGCGTACTTGTACTGAGGATGGGGATCGTATTCCTCGGCAGCCTTGGTGATCACGTGCTGGGCCACAGGCGCCACCGTCTTGACCACGATTGCGGGGGCGGCATAGGTGGCCACTGCTGGAGCTGCATGGTACACCTGGGCAGCGGGCAGGATGCCGGCGCTGGCGGCAGCGATCAGAGCGAAGAGTGCGACGAACTAAAAGCGATATGAAAGCGGATAAGTTGAGTGCCAAAATCCAAAAACCTCCATTAGACGAGTAAGTTGTGGAATACCTTGAATGCCATTGCGTCTGAGTTATTTTGGGCTAGTGCTGAGAGCTGAGAGGGAACTGAGCTGTGACTGTGACTGCTGCTGCTGGCTGTTGGCTTATATAGAGCGACCTGCTACCAACCACCGAATGCTGCTTTTTCTTCGTGGTCGAAATCGCGTAATTAGTGCAATTCATATATGCTAAATATGTGTGGATGTAAATGTAGCATTGAGGCCAAACAGTTGCATTGTAGTTATGTAGGTTTTGTGTGTTGTCATTCAAATAAATTCAATTTATTGCGCTTACCGTTAAAGCTGCATAAAGGTGCAACAATGAGTACCAAAAACAAACAGTGAATTAATCGCCATCCATTGCAAATTGGCGTATTTATAATGTTTAATTTGAATAATTCACTTTAATATTAATGTGAGAACATTTTTGAATCAACCAAGTCATTGTCCTTTTTTACTTCCAGGATGAATATTCTAATACTGACCACGTCCTTATTTGTTCACTCTCTGAGCATCAAATCTCGGGCGATCTCGACACTTCATAAATTTAGGGTATACACCAACATGTGTACCAAGTTTGGTTGCTCTAGCTTAAAGATAAGGGCAAAAAAATTGCGTTCATACGGACAGACGGACATTTCGCAAACCAAATATACTATTTTCCCTTCGGTATAAAAATTAATAATTAATAAATAAAATAAAAACATCAAATGGCATAGGACTATCTTATATTAATTAGTCTAATAATGAATTCAATTAATTTTCAAAACAGAAATTAAACTGATTAAAATTGATTGATACCAATCATTTAATCAATTTTTACTCCCTGTACCCATAAAATGGGTAAAAAGGGGTTACTCAATCTGTGCAAATGTATGTAACAGGCAGAAGGAGACATCTCCGACCCTATAAAGTACATACATATATTCTTGATCAGTATCAAAAGAGATTTTGAATTGGCCATGTCCGTCTGTCTGTCTGTCCGTCCGTATGTATGAACGCAAGGATCTCAGCAACTATAAGAGCTAGAGACACCAACTTTGGAATGTAGGTTCCTGTATAGCATACGCAGATCAAGTTAATTTTATATTTGAGATACCTCCCCCCGTTCTCCCGCTATTCGATAAAAACCATTTTACAGTAACAATTTTGAGTATGTGTAAGTGTACGTAGATGTGACCGGAAATGTTTGACCTGGGTACAGGGAGTTTTGTAGTCGGGTACTCTCGACTAAAGCATTCTTACTTGGTTTTTTATAACATTAATTTAATTAAAGTTTATTTAATTAAAATATAAATAAATGAGAAGTTTGGGATATTTCCCATTAATCCTTTTTATACCATAGCAGAGGGTATTATAATTTTGTCTCTAAATGTGTAATGGAATCAGCATGAAAAGCCGAGTCGATATAGCAATGTCCGTATGTTTCTATGCGAACTAGTCTCTCAGTTTGAAACTTGACACAGACCCTTCTTTTTGCTGCAGGCAGTACATATCTCAGAACCGGCCGGATCGGACCACTATAACATATAGCTGCCATACGAATGATCGATCGACAAATATCTTTTTGTATGAAAAACTTTTTTGTTTATTAATGTATCCTTACCAAACTTTCCCAAGCCGAGTCTCTAGACAGTTTATACAACCAGGCTAAATTTGGTCAAAATCAGACCACTATTTCACTATATCAAACTTTTTGTTTATACAAATATTTCATCCCAACTAAGTGAGAGTTTTATAATACTTCCAATATTTTCCTATAATTTGATCAAAATCGGAACATATAGGAGCAATCAGACAAGAATTAAGTTTTGTATAAAAAACTTTCCTGCTAGTGTATATAGCTAGGGTATATATACCCGAAGATAGCCGCTCTTTCTTGTTTTTATTATTATTTTTATTATTTTCAGACTGATCTGGATCTTTAGGTCTCAACAGATAGGTTTAAATCGGCGGTCTTATTATAAAAGTATAAAGGTATTAATATAAATCCTACAATTTAATCTTGCTGTAGAATTAAAAATTTTCGACTGATTTTGAAATTTTGAATAATAAACTTTCAACTATAAGTCAATACGCAATTTGTTAAAAATTCAAAACGTCTTCGATAATTCGCACACCATCAATTTTAAATTGATTTGTGCAATAACTGTAAAATGTAAGAAACCTGGTTGAAGACCAGCATATATAAATGATATGCAGTATGGTTTTTTAATTAGAGATTCCAATTTATACGCCTGTCGACCTGGAGAACTGAAGAACGTACGTGACTGTTTTCCGAAATTTGTTTGGATCGTCCGCCGCAATGCACTTTCAATACCAGCGAGGGGTTTGAAGCGCCAAAAATGAATTCCAATTAGGTGTCATCAATGTCACCGGGTTGACTATATAACATTATGGCCCACGCTTGGGCAGACATTCAGTGTTTAGCTGCAGCTTAATACAGCACCAAGTAAACCGCCAATCAAAGCCCAACGAAATGGCTTACAAGGTAGGGAATAGGAGTGGCGACCCGTGGATTACGCTAGGATACTAAACGTCCCCATCTTGACCATTCACAGATCGCATTCGCATTGGCTATGCTCGCCGTGGCGCAGGCGGCCGTGTTGAGAACCGTGGCACCCGTTGCCGTGGCACCCGCACCCGTTTTGGCCAAGACCATTGAACTGGAGGAGGTGGATCCGCATCCCCAGTACTCGTACAGCTACGACGTCCAGGACACCCTCTCCGGTGACTCCAAGGGTCATGTGGAGGAGCGTGACGGTGATGTGGTTCGTGGCGAGTACTCCCTGATCGATGCCGATGGCTTCAGGCGCACCGTCACCTACACCGCTGATTCTATCAACGGATTCAACGCCGTCGTCCGCCGCGAACCCATCGTCGCCGTTGCTGAGCCACTGATAAAGGCTGCCCCCTTGCCGTTGCCGCACCCCTCGTCCGTTCTGCCCCAGTTGCCGTCGCCGCACCCCTCGTCCGCTCTGCCCCAGTTGCCGTCGCAGCGCCGATTGTCAGATCTGCTCCCCTCGCGGTTGCAGCTCCCATTGCTGCTCCACTGAGATACACCGCGCCAGCATATGCCGTTAGGAACTTGTAAATCTTCGACTTGGCTTGGCTTTATGTCCTGATTCTGGTAATGAAATTAAATGTGATTCTTTTGAAAACTTTGTTGGTTTTATTGTTCCTAAGAAAAGTTTTAAGCTAGTTCTCATACGAATTGAAATTCTTAATCGACACTTGTGCTCCCATTGGAGCATTGTTTACAAGAAGAAAAAATAAGCTACGAGACACCCCATACCCAGGTTTGAAATTCGAAACACATCTGCGTACTAATGCATGCATACATTCGCATCAAGCAATTCAGCGGCACTGCAAGTAAGCAGAGCATTTCATGTGACTGTTGCGCTAAAGCTCAACTGCTTGGCAGCTCGAAGAATGTTTCCTAAATAATTTCTGTGTTTTTTATCTATTTATTTTAAAATCATGGCTATACAATTAAAATTTATCGGTTTTTATCGATTTTATCGATTTGCGGGGATGTGGAGAGAGGTATGATCTGTGTATAAAGGTACAAAGGAACCTATATGCTATCTTTGAACTCTTTAGCTCCTACAGATTCTTAGATCTGTTTATTCATTCATACGAAACAAAGAAACAGGAACATGGACATAGCTTAATCGACTCGGGTACCCCCTCTTAGCCATTTTATGGGTACAGGGTGTACAACCGATTGTAGATTCACATATTTGCTTAATTACGAAGACGATCTGCCAAGAACCCAATGAATCTTCCATGAATCTTTGCAACCATGTAAACAGTTGCAAGCAGTTCTGATGTCGGAAGCTGCCGAATCGGTTAACAATATCATATAGGAGCGTTCGAAAAATGTGTTTATGCAAAATCCTACAAATCTTAACATTCACAAACGCATTAGCTTAATACCCCGTTGTACTCTATATTGAGATGTTTGGGTAAGTTCAGCTATAGGAAGCTGAACGTACACCTCCCATAAAAGTAATTTAATTAATGTCTTGCTCTTCCCAATATTAGGATGAACTGCTCTTCTCGATCGTAGGTAAAGGCAATAAAAAAAGATGTGAACTTATTCGACACCCAGTTTCTAAGGTCTGTCAATCCGATAAAGCTTTAAACACATGCATTTAATTCGATATCGCCTTCAAGGTGAAATTGTGAAAGCGCTGAAGTCACAATTGCCTGCGGTCAAACAGCAGCAATTGAAGAAGGTGTGGTTGTGTAGCTGTGTGGTTGTGTGGTTGTGTAGCTATGTAGTTGTGTGGTTGAGTAGTGGGCACCACTTACCTATGACACTAATCTGCACACATTTACATGTCGCTGATATTGCATAAATATACATATGTATATGTATATAGTAATTGCCTCGCTCGCAGTCGATAAATCAACATAATAAATATGAGTGACAAAAATGTTTTGTGCAAAAGCGAAAAATAAAACAATTTCAATTCGCGAGTTACATTTTGAGTATAAAACCGAGTGGTCTGCAGACTGCAAATCATTCCACAGCTTCTCTGCTTTCGCATCAGTATTTGGATATTCGCCAAGCCTTCAAACTCACTCGCCATGGCCTTCAAGGTAAGTTCAAGCCCTCAAGCTTAATTGAGCAAGTCCTTCTAATTGAGCACATAAATCCTTATAGTTCTTCGCCGTCCTTGCACTCGTTGCCGCCGTCAGCGCCGGCGTGTTGCCCGTCCAGCAGGTGTACCATGCGGCTGCTCCAGCCGTCGCTTACGCCCATGCCCCAGTGGCTGTAGCCCATGCCCAGCCGATCCTGGCCAAGCACGACGATGAGTACGATCCCCATCCTCAGTACAAGTTCGGCTATGATGTGCAGGATGCCATCTCCGGTGACTCCAAGAGCCAGGTGGAGGAGCGCGATGGCGATGTGGTCCGTGGCGAGTACTCGCTGGTGGATGCCGATGGCTACAAGCGCACCGTCCAGTACACCTCTGATCCCGAGAATGGCTTCAACGCCGTTGTCAACCGTGTTCCCCTTGATCATGTGAAGACCGTGGTTAAGACCGTGGCTGCCCCCATTGCCGTTGCTTCCGCACCACTCCCAGTTGCCTACCACCAGCATCACTAAGAAGTCAATTGTAGACCTTGTTTAAAGTCATGTTTATGTCCTTAAATTGAATAAATTGTTGCATATTTCTAAGCATATAAATACCGAGATTCTTTATGAAAGACCAGACCTTATCCAAAGTGCAGATAACTATGAATATCTGTAAAGTTATAAAGATAAAGAAAACGGAGCTTGGGATTCAATACCATTATCACCCACGAGTTAAAAGGCACTATATCGAGACTTACAGGTCTACAGTCACCTTCGTGATATTAACAGTACCATAATGGAGATATTACTAGTCACGGTCCCAATATCAGTCATAGACCCGAAAACATGCACTAGTCTGACATGAACAGTAACAGTCTCGATATTAATCACTGTAAACATTAACAGTGCAATGTCCATTTTAACAGAAACTGACATTGACTTGAAATTTATCTTCAATTAATATTCCTGTCACAGTTTGGCTCATTTCTAATTTGTACTATGGCAAACTGATCAAAACTTTACTCTCCCCAGCCCCATCCTCACGTGTAGTCTGACTGCATAAGGCATAGTCTAAGCCTATAGCAGCTGGAGGTGCATTCAATGTGGAGAACGGATGAAAAATCTCAGCTGCACATTAAAATATAGATATCATCTTCGAGTGTTTTGTAATATCCCAAAAATAAAATTGGAAAGCACGTACTCAACACCAATTTACATTTCAATTATGACATCTGCAAGATTCGGCTACCTTGATATTCTGGCAACTATATACTTTAAATCAATTTCTGACAGCACTGACGCAGATTGCACGCTTCCAACTCATTATAGCAAATTGAACTGCCCACATTTACCATCTGCCTGGTCCCGTTTACATTTACACCAATCAACGCAAATTGATGCGGACGTATTGAATTGGATGCAGACGAGTATAAGCAATGCATATGCAATCCTCGTACTCAAAACCCAAAAACACAAAACCAGTTAAGGTCAGCGATTTGGTTTGGGCCTTTCGCCAAATGCAGTGCCCAATGTTACGCGTGTGTTTCAGAATGATTTACGAGGCGATATTGTCTTAAATCGCTTCCATTGTCTTATCATCAAGATAGCAGCCCACAGATATGCACAGGTCGCAGTTTTTAAATGTTGCCTTAACATCTGTTCCACATACGCCCAAATATGCCAAGGCATGGGCCGACACCGCCACCGCCACCGCCGCCCGTTTGTCCTCTACCGACAGCTGGCGACAAGTGAACAGTGAATTCGAGTGTTAAGGTCAAAGTCAGGTTTTATGGTTAATTACCGCGTGTGCAGTGCCTAAATTGTCTACCAACCCGATGACATGTTCGTGTATCGCGTCCGATCCCATGTTTAGCTTTAACCACAGCAGTAGCCAGAAATAACAAGTAAAAGTGCTGAAGTTGACCATGCTCGACTAAAAGATAACCTATACTGAGGACTTGGTACATAAATGTATCATATTTTCATCACACATGTTAATTTCACATACAAAACATGGCCAAATAACCTCGGACATTGATATTGAAAAAGAACACTTTTGCTTTACAGGACTAGAGATATCTACATCTGTCGTATATCTCTTTGATACCTTTTCATCCATTTTCATGGTTACAGGGTACAACAAGCGAATTTCAGTAGCATACCGTAGCTTTACACAGCGTGTACGCAAGCGCACAGGCCCAATTGAGGTGGCCACTCGGCCTGTCCGTGTACCTGGCCCATAAAACCACAAGGCGACTACAACAACGCGCGTAAAACGCAAGAGTGCCTAAATAGTTATTTGAGCGTGTTTGCACTAAACAACCAGACCATTAAAAAACTGAATTGCTATGAAAAACCAAAATGCATAAATATACAATAATGAATTAATATTCTTGCCACTTTTCCGTAGACATAACACTTTCAGGAAAGTTCCCATTCCATATTCTAGTTGAGTGAAAACTATTCGCAATTTTCATCAAAAGGAAAGTCGGTTGCTATTTCAATACAAAACGATTCGAGATAAAAAGTATTCGGATTTGAAAAACTTAACTTAAACTTATTAACAAATTTAAGTTGCAGTTGTAAAGATAACCTCTATTCGATATATAACACTGACCACTCTTCATATATATTTTAAATATTAAAAACATTTGTGCATTTGATGTACAAAAAATTGAATAAGTTGAGATTATATTTCTATCACAACTCAACTTTTACAAATACTTAACAAATCATAAATAAATGCATTTAAAATATTTTCATTTTTTTCAACAATTTTTAACAAAATGATATTAATATTGGTGCTTGCAAGTCTGAACACAACTTCAACGTTTCGACTTAACCGTTTTGTCCGCCAGCCCTGTTCTTGGCCAACTTCAAGTGAATTTTTGGGCATCTCACGTAGTCGAAGCCGTGAATCATATGAATGTTTACATTTACATTGTTTCATTGTGTTTCTGCGGCTCATTTTGTGGCTTATGCTTTCAGTTGGTTCTTTCTTCTGGCCTTAATGGCCCTGTGAAGTGGTTCACTGCCGGGCACGACCTTGAAATTTGTAGACTCTGCAGAGTGAAAGTAAAAATACGTTGTGCATGTAATGTTTTTAAAGTTCTTTTGGAATTTATTACTTTTGAACTATGTGCTTTAGTGTTATATTTATCATTCCTTAGCTGTATTTTGATTACATCCTGCGCGCCTTTGTCTTCGAGAGCCAATGAACTCTTACTCACTCGATTTATTTATGTTCTTTTAAATACCGAAATGATTATAGGAATCTATTTTAATATTCTGCACTTATAAACTTCCTTGATGATCAAATAGCATCGTACATAAATATTAATAATGTTGGGGAATAGACGAAAGAAACCATACGCAAATAAAAGGATGTTATGTGAGTTGGAATATGGGAAGAAAATTTGGTATGAATCTGGGAGCTTTATAAGAGAATTCAAATTCCAAATCCAGCTGAAGGATAATATTTAATTAAGAACAAAGACCTCCGCTTGGAAATCGCTTTAACAAGAACTTTGATCAAAAATAGTACCAAAAGCTTGAAAATTGTATAAGAAGGGAAGCAATCTATATGATAATTGATTTAGTATCTCAGAATAATATTAAGAATATGTTTTAATTCTGATGATTAATGTTACTATTTTTTTGTCAATCGATTGACATACATTTATATATTACAAGAATATTTGAGTTGGGCATTGAAATCATATGCGATCTAAAAGGCAGCTGTTATTATAAATGTATGAATGGGCTTGTGGTTGAGGATACACCCAAGCATTTAACCAAATAAGGAAAACAACGAGATTGTTCTTTGACATCACATTCTTTATTCAATAACAACTAACGGCAATTATCAGGTCGGGCAGCACCTATTGGTCATTTAATAGGCGTACGAGATGAGGGGCGAGGCGAACTGCGTCTTGACGATGGCTGGGCCAGCGGCGACCAGGGGAGCGGCCCTAACAACTGGTGCTGGGGCGGCAGCCACAATCGGGGCTGGGGCAGCTGCGTAGGTGAAGGGAGCAGCAGCGGCCAGGGGAGCGGCGCGGAGAACGGGTGCTGGGGCGGCAACAACAGGAGCAGCAGCCACAGCAGCGACCAGAGGTTCGCGGCGCACCACAGCATTGAAACCGTTGATGGGATCGGCGGTGTAGTCCACAATGCGACGGTAGCCATCGGCATCGTTCAGCGAGTACTGGCCTTGCACCACATCACCGTCGCGGGTCTCCACCTGGGTCTTGGAGTCGCCGGAGAGCGCATCCTTAACGTCATATCCGTAGGTGTATTGGGGATGGGGATCATATTCCTCAACCTGGGCAACGGCGGCCAAGGGTGCGGCAACTGGGACTACTCCAGCGCTGGCCACGGCGATGCAGGCGGCGAAGAGGATGGTGAACTGCAATACATAAGACGGAATACACTTTTAATGCACTTTCACTTGACACACACTTGTTGAAAGGACTCTCTAGTTGCTAGTCCTTTTTCATCATTTTGTTCTATACGAGTATTTGTGGGCGCGGCTTACTTTGAATGCCATTGTTGGATTGTTTTGGGTTGCTTGGGTTGCTCTAGATACCGTAATTGGTGTTGAACTGATTTGAACAGAGTCCAACTGTAGCTTATATACCACATTCGAGGCGATGTGCCCGAAATCGTAACCAAATGCGTGCAATTGCGTCACAAAACACGGCGACAATACAAATTATCAATACTAAATACCAGACGATCAAGACTAGAAGCACTGGAGGTACTCGCACAGGTTGCGCTTGAGGCAGAGGAGGGGTGGGAGTAGGCGGTCGGCCCAAGCACATTATTAACCAAGGCTAAGCGGACAAGTGACAAAGCAATAGCAGCAATGACGACGACGCCAACGATAACAACAACAACAACATCCACAAAGGCGGCGATGAAGGCATAATGCCTTCTTGATTGAATTGGACGCACTCAGGCCGAATTAATATTGGCCTCAGATACTCAGAAGTCGCATACTCAAACGTGCACTACGAGCCACTAAATCGATGCGATTGCTCATTTGTTTTCGCTTTCGAAAAGCATACTCCACACACACACCACACACAACACACACACAGTCCAAATCCATTATTAATAATAACGTATGCAGCGCATGCGCAAATGCATAACAACGGTTTTTCAAATGCGCAGCTCTCTGCACTTGCATGCACACACACACACATGCACACACACACACCTGGCCCAAATGGCACCTGGCCAAGCGCGACCTTAAAAATTTATTAGGTGCTGGCGCTCAAATTGAACTCTAATTGGATTTCAAATGCTCGTATTGTTGTCGCCACCTTCCAACTTCCGTCGAGGGTCCCCTCATTGGTTTGATGGTTTGAAACCTAACCTAAAAATTGCATAAGATTTTTCAATTACCTAAAAAACATTTGTATTTAGTTTACGCTGATTATATATTGATATACTAAAATAAACACAAAATATTCTGTTCCATGCTTAAACAGGATTACATTTTTTAATAGACGTGCACCATAACCGTGTACGATCTAAGGCTTTTTTGAGGCTACTAATCTTCCTATTTAGACAGGATCGGGACGTATATTCTTCGGTATCGCCTTTACCGGGACAAACTCCTTTCGAGTTTCACAAATAGCAAAATAGGAAAATCACAAAAAAAAATGTAATCAAATTGTATATGCTGCAAAGATTTCGGGCGAGATTCAGTTTGAAAAAACCCGGACGGGAGCGGAATAGAGACTTTATTTCGGGGCAGCCAAGATCGGAAACGAATTTCATCCCAATCTCATCAATAATTTGCATTTTAGTCGGAGAGACTTTATCATAGTCATTTCTTTACATTAAATATAAACGCAGACTGAAAATACTCAAAGATATAGTATAGGAATTTGTGAATAAATAGCATCGAACAATGTTCGTTCATCATTAACAACATTTATACAGTACACGGATGAATAAATTCTTACTAATTCACAACGATATCGGTTTTATTTATAAACAAATAACTGACTCTGCCGTCAATTAGTATGACATCAGACTTTGTCTCTCTTTAGTGTTGGAACACATATGAAATTGTTTGCGGATGAGAAGCGTGTATCGATGATTTCAAAAGAGCTGGCACGTGATGAGAAACAATGGCAGGTGAGGGGGCTGCGTGAACCACGTGTGCCACTGGCGCGTGGTGGATCAATGTGGGTGCGGCGTAGCTTCTGACCAGAACGGCCGGTTGGACAGGCTGCAGTTTGTGGGTTAATACAGTTGCTTTTGCTATTTTGGGTACAACGGCAGCCGGCACGGCGGCTGTCAGTGGCTCACGCCTAACCACAGCGCTGAAACCACGCTCGGCATCGGCCGTGTAGTCCACAATTCGTCTGTAGCCATCCGCATCGTTGAGCGCATATTGACCCTGCACCAAGTCGCCATCACGTGTTTCCTTTTGGGACTTGACATCACCGGTCACCGCGTCCTGCACCTCATAGCCAAAGGAATAGCGCGGATGTGCATCGAAAGTGTCCTCGCTGCTCTCTGATTTGGGGGGAAGCAGTCCAGCGCTCGCCAGGGCAAAGCACGCTCCAAACAAAATAACCTTGGACAATAGTAATGGTACTCGTAGAATTACAGAGCAATCAGTATCGACTTTATGTTCTTACCTTGCAAAACATAACTGAGTGAACGGTTTATCCCTGTCGATTGTTGAATTGACACAAGTGCTCTGGGAATCGGCAGACCCTTTATATAGGCAACTGGACACACTAACCCAATGCCACAGTTGATTGACCAATTACCAGTTACCGTCCTGTGCTCTGTTTAACGTGACAAGGTCATGTTGGACCTCCAGTTTCGCGCCTAATTGAAGACGATCCCAGACGAGTTTATCAGGCATCGACAGGTTTTTGAAATACAATGTCTGGTCATGTAATCGACTTTTGCATTCGCTGACAAGAAAAAAAGGTGCTTCTGCCACCTCATACAATGTGAATACCAAATTGCAATTGGACATATAGAAAAACCCCTCTAAAAATTAAAGATAGTACGATAGAACAGAACTTTTCGGCATTTCGTAAGTAGTAAGAAATGGGGCGATTATTTTAAATACTGCCTTAGGGGTGGTCCCAATTTGATCTTAATTCTTAGTTCTTGAAACTTATAGTTATCTTAAGTACAAACAAGCCAAAATCACTGGTTTAAAGATTTATCAATGAACTCGTATAGCTCATAAAAGTATGCAATGACTTCACTTCTCTATATCTTATCCCAGTTCTGTTTTTCTCGTTTTTCATGTATCTCAAAAACTTAAAACTTAAGTTTATTGGCAGGTTACCTTTTTAAGCTCCTTCCAATCAATCAAGAAAAATATCAGCGTATCTGCATTGTAAAATGCGTAACATTCGTGCCTAAAAGTATGCTTCAAAATTTTTAACTATTCGATATTCCCTGTAGAGGGCGTTTAAAAACATACACAAAAAAAAAGTAAAGAATAAGTAGTACAAAAGGTTGCTCTAAGCGAGAATGCTTCTCTAGAAGAAATACTGTACTCGAATTTAGAGAGCATTGAAGCCATGTGGTTTCACACAAAAACACTCACATTCACACATATCTAAAAGTATATAAATGTGCCACCTAAAATTTGAGCTGTTTGCTGCATTCTTCTGTGTTCATTGTTCAATCATTATGTGTTAAGTATGTATCATTCTAAAATTAAAGTAGTCCAAAGCTTTAAAAGGCTTACAAAATATCAAGGCTACAACTTTAATATTTTGAGTAACCTAGCTTAATGGTGACTCTGCAAATCCGAAAAATGTTCAACCGGGATAACAAATTGAAAATTTCCTTAGCTTCTTTTAGTATTTATTGAAACAATAAAGCCTTCTAAAATACTTTTATAAATAATAAATAAACATTTTTTGGCGATTCAGATAACGAAAATTAGAACTTCACTTCGAAAAACCACTTATCTTTAAATTTACAGCCTTTTCATATAAATAATTGACTTTACAGAATTTGAATAGACCTATATCTGTTTTTTGAAGTCCGTATGAACACTTTTCGCATAATTATATCATTGGTGAAACCACTTCTTAGTAAGTTGGAGCTTTGGATAGTACTCTTAAAACGTTGCTTACCATTATTTATTGGACCCACTCACACCAAAGACCACATAGCATGTTATATGGTCCTTGCTCACACCGTCCTTCCTGTACATACATACATATGTACATACTATTTTCTTTTTACACATTTGAGTCAGATACAAATGCGGTTGACACTCTGGATATCACCGCCACATTGACAACACTTTTATGTCCGGTAATTCAATTTGTATAACAACACATTCCTTTTGTCTTCAGGTAGCATCTGTACAAATTTGGCAACTGATGAGTTAACTGCAGCCCCAGAACACATGGGATTTCATTTTGGTCCCATCAGTGCAGCTGTCTTCGCACTGGCATGGCCTCCAGCATGCCAAATAGGGGTTGTACTGAGACCCAATCGGTGTATGTACTCTACCGACTCGGTTCCCATTGGTTGACTTCGTTCGAGCAACGGATAAGAGCCGTGCCTCTGGTTGTCCCGCTCTAACATTATCCGCGTGCAAAATGAAAGATACTGAAGAGTTGAGCTCATATTAAAGTTGCCAGTAAATAGATACATTTTAAACGAAAAAACCTTGCATAAATTTGCATTTAAATGAAACAAGGTCATTGGCATATTTATTGACATTGTAAACATTTCAATAACAACGAATATTTGTGTAATAGGGCACATGTAATATACATATGTATGTATATAGAATATATATGATTACAAGTTATGTATGTAACATTAACTAAACGCAATTTTTTTATACTAAAAGTTAAGGTACATTCAGTCACAAATAACTCGATAAACAACCATTTTGCAACGTGTGATAAGATAAGGAAACTTATTTATACTTATTGTACTATCATATACCTATCATTGACATATCAAATTTATTCAATATTAACTATTGTGCATATGTGTATGTTGGTTATCATTTGAGCACCTTCTATATTTACGTAGTCCCAAGCAATTACCCATTTAAAAAGTAGATTTATATTAGTTAAATATGGGAAACTCAGCTCTTAATGGTCAGTGCAATTTTCGGTTTGATTTTAACGAATATGATATATCTTAAGACTGTTATTCTGCACTGTCGATATATTTCTAACTCAATTTGACAAAGCTAAGTATTTAAGATTATCAAGCATTTGAAAACTTTCCTTAGCCTTTATAAGAGTATATATAAAACATTGACAGATACTAAGGAATCAATGTCTAAAATTATGTCTTACATAAAATGAACATATTGTGCTTATGGTATTCTTGTACCCTTATATATACTTCGAATTCGTAGAGCTTTGAGTTTAGTAAATCCGAATTTATATATTGTGTGGTGTGGTAAATTCAAAATGATATAGATTGTTCAATGTTACTTGAAGTGATATTCTTCTTTAAGATATAATACTGATCGAGCCATTTAAAATGAGCTATCATTGGGTACATATTAGCATGTACCATTTGCTTTTAATGCCATCACTGGAATATACTTACAAAGACCACAAGATCTTCTGAATAACATATAGAGATTGGTTCTATTCGCTGAAGAACTCTAGAAATCTGTAAATTTCCATGAAAGGTGCATATTATGCGCTTTAAAGATTGAAAACGCTTAAAATCTAATGAAGAATATGAAATGTATTCTTATACATATATCAATCAATAAAGAGAGCCACAGAAATTAGACTCTTGGACTGCTGTTTAAAGCGACTTACTTGTGATGAATTTATGTTCCAATTAAATAATTTGACCAACAATAAGCTTAAAATCATATTAATAAAAACAATGAGGGCAGACTTGTAATTATATATTCAATTAGAAGAGCTCAAGTGAAGCCCTGTTAAAATTTTGGCGACAGGCTCCAAACAAGTCCGTCTGGGTCTGCCAATGCAACAAGCAACAGGCAACAGACAACAGTCAAATCTGATAAGTAGGTACAATTAATTAATCATTACAGAATTGAAAACAAACACACACAAAAAAAGCTGCACAAAAAAAATGGCACAAATATCGATTTACCCAAAATTACAAAGAGAACTACAAAAGACCGCCAATGCCCCGGACTTGGAGCTGTGACAGTCGGCGCCAACCAATCCATCAATTTGTGCAGCGCCAATTACGCCTGTTACTGCTACTCGTCACGTCTCCAACCCGTACCCGGCCGTATCCGAGCCGGGCAGCTGCCACTGGGAGTTACCAACAACTTTGAAAGTCGCTTTGTAGAGGGCCAGCAGCGACATGGCTGGCGCCCCATCTACTTATTTACTGGCGTCAAGTTTGGTCACTTTTTGGGAACACTCGTAATGAGTTTAGACGAGGAATCAGTCGATTGTCGTCGCACCATTGACGCCGTCTTAAGTACCCATCAAATCCGTATGTCATACTTCCGACGGTGTCAATTACACTTACAGATATTAACATCTGACCAGTGTGTCCCCATTCCATTCGAATACTTTGATTTCCTTGATATACAACTTTAATGGATTTCATACATTCTTAAAGGCATTTTTACTCAAACTTCTTTTATATACTAACATATATTTCGAATTTGCGTACTAGCTCGTCTAACAAAAACACTTATACTTATTCGATTGTTTAGCTTTAAATTTAAAACACAATTGCTTCTTAGTTAGATGTAAATATGTATATAACTGTCTTATGTCTCAACAATTGAAACACTTGAACTTAAACATTGTAGAGCTTACAATATGTATAGAGCAAAGCTTTTTACTCCCTGTACCCATAAAATGGGTAAAAAGGGGGTATTACATCTGTGCAAATGTATGTAACAGACAGAAGGAGACATCTCCGACCCTATAAAGTATATATATTCTTGATCAGTATCAAAAGAGATTTCGATTTGGCCATGTCCGTCTGTCTGTCCGTCTGTCCGTCTGTCCGTCTGTCCGTATGAACGCGTCGATCTCAGCAACTACAAGAGCTAGAGACATCAAATTTGAAATGTAGGTTCCTGTATACCATACGCAGATCAAGTTTGTTTCATATTTCAGATATCTCCCCCGTTCCCCCGCAAATCGATTAAAACCGTTTAACAGTAACAATTTTCAAGATATAGCTTTAAGATTTGGCACGTACAATACTTTAGTCTCTCTTAATATACTGTCCAAATTTCAAGTCGATCGGATAATAAACACGGAAGTTATTCACGAAAGAAGATTCAGTGATGCAGCGAGAGGAGGAAGAAGAAGCACAGCCACCAATTAAATTGCCTCGCTTGCGCTGTCGCTTTTGCCGCCAGTGTGTGTGTGCGTCTTTGTGTATGTGTGTATGCAAGTGGACGTATATGTGATTGAATCTTTTAGACCTGGGTACAGGGAGTTACGTAGTCGGGTATACTCGACTATAGCATTCTTACTTGTTTTTCCTAAATATATATAAATATTTATTTGAAATATAAATTTTTAAACGGAATGATTTGTCTGGGGACGTGGGTAAGAAGAATGTATTATAAAAGTGATGACACTATCACATTTTCAGGACGCCATTTTCGGAGTCCCAGATCGTTTCTGAGTTCTTAAGGAAAAGAAAGAAAAGTTTAAATACACCTATGAAAAATCTCTACAGTTAGACAGTATAGTAAATAGTAGTAGATTCATGAGTATATAGCTCCGATTTATGTACGCTGAAAAACGAGGTCCTGCATCTAATTCCAGAGTAGACCTATCGTAGTCATATCTAAGTCGATAGTAATAGCACCCACTCGAAGTCTAAATAATTTATAAGCAAGTACGATAAGATATAAACATTATTTGTAATTTAATTAATTTTACAACTTTATTTTTATACCCTAGCAGAGGGTATTATAATTTTGTCTCGAAATGTGTAATGGACTGAAAGAGACTTTTCCTGAATCAGCATCAATAGCCGAGTCGATATAGTGATGTCCATCTGTCCGTCTGTCCGTCTGTCCGTCCGTCCGTCCGTCCGTCCGTCTGTCTGTCTGTTTCTATGCAAACTAGTCGCTTAGTTTTAAAGCTACCGTGATAAGTCTTGGCACAGACCCTTCTTTTTGCTGCAGGCAGTACCGGAACCGGTCGGATCGGAACACTATAATATATAGCTGCCATAGGAATGATCGGCCAACAATTATGTTTTTGAAGGACATATTTTTTTGTTTATAAAGATATCCTCACCAAACTCACCTAAGCCGAGTCTCTGGAGAGTTCATACAATCTAATTAAATTTGGTCAAAATCGGTCCACTATATCATAGCTGCCATAAGATCGGGTGAAAAATGAGATTTTGTATGAAGAACTTTTTGTTTATACAAATATTATATCCAAACTAAGTTTAATTATACTTCATAATCTTCTATAATCTTATCAAAGTCGGACCACATAGCTTCCATAGGAACAAACAGACGAAAATTGAGTTTTGTATACAAAAGTAGGGCATATAGCTTCGGTACTCCGAAGATAGCCGCTGTTTCTTGTTTTAAATAAAAACAGGCTTTGTGAGAAATCCTTCTTTATTTAAACAAAACTTTACAAACAATTTTAAGGTTTATTTCAGCTGTCCATATTTAATAAATTTCGAACTAATAAATGTATTTTTAAGCGTGATGTTCTATGACGGTTATTCACAACTTAGCATCTGACAGACTTTATCTATTCATTCTTAATGAAAATTTCAGAAGTAACTTTTGAATATCTTTCAGTTTCATATTTTAAATGTTTCACTTAATTGGGTAAATACAAAGTCTACTACAACTTTTTGTACTGTTATGGGTCAATTTAAGGCAGTATATTTAATTATTTATTTATTTAGTAATTATGTTTACCTATGTGTAGTAAACAGAAAGTTAAACAGTACATTTTATAATGTGTCTACCCCGTTGGGACTAACTTATTGGCCAACCTTACCGGCTATGGTCCGATAAGTCGTTTAAAAATATCATTAAAGAATTTTTTCTAAGGTATAGATTCCTTATTCCTCTGTATCTTATGATACTTAAAATGCATATTAAATAAATGTTACCTAAATCAGCTCCAACGAAAGTATCAATATATTAATAAGACTGTAAATAGCAACCTAATCATATTTTAACTTTTAAGCTGTTTCAGCTTTTTAACTGTTTCAACCCAAGTGTGTTTGTTTCAAAAGGTTATCAGAGGCTATGAGATACATATTACTTCCATCAAAAAATATAGAGTCAAATTACTCAATACTTATTTTGAATTCCCTGAGCTTGACAGTTTTTGAATATTAATGTTCAAGAGTAACTGAGGGGCTTAATTGGAATTACCAGACGTATTTACATATGATAAAGTCAAAACTTCTAAAACTAACTCAAAATGCAGATATCATAATAAACTCATCCACACATATGAATGTAGTTCTGGGGCATGTGGAACAGTATAGCTGGGGTAGCTTGGAAGCTGAAAAGAAAAACACACATCCTGTTAGTATTAATTGCTGCTGTCCGAAAATATAACAAATCACCTTGGAGCGCTGGGCACAGACCCAAAAGGACTCAACTCAAAGTAAGTTGTTTGGCAACGGGAATGGGACTGAGTTTGGGATTGGGACTGGAATTGGGATTGGGCACGGCCGGCAAACCACCAACTACGAGTACACGACAAAAACTTGTGAAAATGTCAATCAACTTGTACAAAAACCAAAAAAGGAGAGAAAACAAAACACAAAAGTTTTCCAGACAGACAAATCAGACAGACAGAGAGACAGACAGACAGGCAGGCAGCCAAAGATGATGCATTGTGCGTGAAAGGTGCAATGCCGGTTCGGGCATAAAGATATCTGAATGTTGTATCTCTATCTGGGCAGTGTGACAGACTCGTAGGGGGCGCCTACGAATTGCATCCCACTGAGTCAGACCGAAAGTCAGACGACGGCAATTTAAATTCCGCAGCAGCCATAGATGGGCCTGTCATATGTGGAAATGACGTTGACGATTGACAGCTGCACAGCCAGAACATCCCAAATCCCCGATCCCAGATCCGAGCTTCGGTGCACAATTTTGGCAACTACCTGCAATGCCAATCCATTTGGGAGTTGGCATTGCGGTTTTGTGTAGGTGCGAAAACCCAAATAACAAAACGTGTTAAAAGTATCAAAAAACACAGTATTCTTAGATACACACATGCATACATGCGTGTACATATTTATATGTATATGTATGTAAGCAGTTTCCTGTTAAATAAGACATGAACATGGGCGTAACTCTAATATCAGCAGTCGCCCTGGGACCGGCAAAAACTAAATGAAAACAGCAACTGCCAAAACCGGTAATGACTAACCCCCGTACCGGGACCCACTGATAACAACGGTTGCCCTACCCGTGCATAACGGTGCGAGCGAATCAACGCTAGTCCGGCTATATATGGCGCGGGACCAGCCCAGCCAGTGCAAGCGAGACGACACTCTGCTGCCACATGGAGGCGTGGCCAGCTGACAGTCACTCGTCTGTGTGTTGCTGGGTTGGCTGCCCCGCCAGCAATCAGTCACGACTTGGTTAGCGCGCATGCAGCACGAAGTTCGAGAACCGTCGCGTGGAAAGACAGAAACCGTCGGAACTGTAACTGAAACAGAAACAGAATCTGGAACTGTTACTTCAACTGTAATGGCGTGTTTCTTGTAACTGCCTATGTTAGTGTGCCAAAGTGTATCGAGAATCAAAAAACGAATATTAATCGCGTGCTTTAATCAAAAATATATTTGTGCTGGAGCTTTGCCTCTGTTTTAACAAACTGTTGGCACACTCAGTAAATTTTTTATTTTACAAAAAGTTAGTTCTGTGTTCTACGCAAAAAGGCACTAATTTTAAGTGTTAACAATCAAATATTAGTATATAGTCTTTTGAGCATATTACTTATTTCAAACTTGTTCTAAAATTAAATGAGAACTATTAATCCTAGAAACGGCGCCCGAGCAGGGACTACATTTTTTTCTATTTAAACGATTACCTGCCATTGTAGAAACTACTATTTGTGTTGTATCAAACCTGATAATGGACTAGTTATTTTAGACAGCACCAAATCAAAGAAAACTTTCCGTAGACGAAATTTAAGGCAATTTTCCGCTTGTTTTAGGCAATAAAATATTTTGAGTGCAGTTTGGCATACAATATGATGGACGTTAGCAGCATGTACGGCAACCATCCGCATCATCATCCACATACTACTGCCACTGCCTACGATGGCTATGGCAGCAACTACTTTCCCTCCCCGACCCACCATCATCAGCAGCAACAACAGCAGCAGCAACAGCAGCAGCAGCAGCATCAGCTGCAGCAGCAAGTGCAGCAACACCAACAGCTGGCCTACAATGGCTACGACAGCAACTCGCCCAACTACTATCAACAGCAGCAACAGCTCACGCCGCCACCAGCACAGCACCAGCTGCAACATCCACATGCTCAGCAGCAACAGCAGCAGCAGCAGCTCTATCCGCACTCGCATCTGTTCAGTCCCAGCGCGGCGGAGTACGGCATTACCACCACATCAGCGGGACAAGCGGCCAACAGCACTCCGTTGCATCCCACCAGCCACTCGCCCGCTGACTCCTACTACGAGAGCGACTCTGTGCACTCCTACTATGCAACAGCAGCCGTGGCAACGGTCCCGCCACCCGCCAACAACTCTCCTGTAACAGCAGCCAATGCTACACAGCAGCAGCAGCAGACGATGGAGGCACATGCGCCCATCATCAGCTCCGAGAATGGCATGATGTACACGAATCTGGACTGCTTGTACTCGCCGAGTGTGGCACAGCAGGCGCAGGCGCAGCCACTTGGTTATGGTGGACAAATGGAGGAGAAATATGCAGCGGTGTTGCATGCAGGATACGCGGCACCGCCACCGGGCCTGCTGCTGGAGGATCAGGATCCCATGATGCAGCTAGCGGCCGGGCAACAGCAGTCGGCGCCACAAATGTGGCACCATCATCAGCACATGAGCGGTGGCTATGCGCTGGATGCGGGCATTGCCATGGACTATCCACATGCGCACTTACATCACAGTCTTAGCCATGGCCATCTGGCCAGTTTGACGACCAGCGCTCAGCAGGCACAGCAACAGCAGCAACAACAACAGCAGCAACAGGCATCCGGCTCGCAGGCACAGGTGGTGCCACAGAATTCGATATCACCCAATGGAACGGGCAACTGCCTCAGCATGACCCGGAATCAACGCGGTGGTGGAGTCACATCGCCTGGTAGCTCCACCTCATCTTCGACAGCGTCTGCGTCCGCAGCCAACTCCACGCACCAATCGAGCTCACAATCAAAATCGCCAAATCATGCAGCCAACATTCCAACATACAAATGGATGCAGCTTAAACGCAATGTTCCCAAGCCACAAGGTAAGTTTCTAATAAGCAGGTACACGTTTAATTAAATACTTTGTATATCCCAGAGTATTTTCTTCGTACTGTCTATAAATCAATACAAATAAGTCCCGTTTTTGGACCTAAAACTCCTATTTTGTACCAATTTCTTGTGATAACACAATCGTTCTTATTGGTTTAGATAGTCTCTATCTTTTGACAGAATATACATTGAGGTCCTTTCCTTAGGATTGCAGAAATGACAGGTTCCACTGCTGACTTGCCTAGTTTGTTACCATGTCTTCTGATTCTACAGTGCCTAGACTAGAGGCTAGTTAGTAAAGCTACAAAACAATCGATGTCACTATCGATAATATCTATGGCACTTAATTTTCCGCCACCATCCACTGTTTTCTCACTATATCAATAGTTTAATAATTGCTCCAAAATAAATCAGGAAGAAAATACTTTATTTATTAAGTCACAATAAAAATTTTCAAAAATTAACATTCGTGTCAGTTTTATAAATTACTATCGAAACTATCGAGTGTCGACATTATCGATATTTTTGAATCTAGCAATTAGTGTCCTGAGCATTTGCTACTATAAATATTAACTAAATTAGCCAAAAAGAAAATAGTTATCTTAAAAATTAACTAAATCTATCCATTTATATTTGCAATAGTTTGCAATTTAGGTTGGAAAATTTTCAAAAACTGTTCTATTTTATTTAATTTAAATATGCTTTTCTATTTAGACACTCGTGACCCATCAAAAGCCTTTATTTGATAATATTAGCTTATAACACAAAGCTTTATTCATTTAAAATAATCATAGTGAATTATAGTTATGTTATCAAATGGAACCTTTTAATAAATTATTGTAGTGTTTAGGCCCAGTAGTTTCCTATATATACAAAATTGTGTTTTAGAAAAAGTTATCTCAGCTCACAACATGCATCAAGTCGCATTAATTGACCAATCTAAGAACTTCTATGTATACATTTAAATGCATTGAAAAATTCATAATGCGATTCTAGAATTTCCAATATGCAAGATAGATATTTTAGATAGCAATCATAAAATAGTTTTGCTATTAACCATTTCAGCTTTCACATAAGACCATTAAGCAAAGTCAATTTAAGAGCTGCTATCAATAGATCAAAGCTAACAAAATGAATATATTAAACCAGTTTGACAAGACATACATACGTATGTAAGTAGGTGTATATAATATTACCTACTTATGAGCATAACTCGAAAGGGTAAAAACAAAACAAAATCAAAAACCAAAACCAAAACCAAAAAACAGCGATGACTTTCATAACTGATTGACAGTCCAGATATACGAACAACCAAGTGCGTCAGACGTCCAACCGAGGGCATGTCACCTAAAAATAAGAATGTCTCTTCAAATGCCAAAGATTTCGCCTGCCGGTCTCTCATAATTTTTGCTGTTTCAGCTCCCCTGCCTTGGCATATTTCTTGCATATTTCAGATAATTTTGTCAATGCTGTGCAGTCAGTCAGGTTGTCACTTGTCACTGCGTCGAGAAGTTTTGTATCTTGGAATTAGCCAGCTAAGAAAATAACTCACCATGATAAACTGAAATTCATGATAAATGTTACGTTGAGCATGTGGCAAAGTGCGGCGAATATTGTGGCTTTAAAATATTAATTGTATATTCATATACTTTCTCTTAGATGTTGTATGAATGCAATTTGGTAATAGTGCTATCAGTGTTAAGTCATTTCTTACCCAAGTTATGCAAGAGATCAATTGATATTGGTAAATGATCTTAAGCATTCTTTGCTACACTTACAGAAATTGGAGTACTGAAGCCATTAAATATGGGTAAAATGGAACCTCCCATCTTAAAAAGTACATATATATTTGACCATCATCATTCGCCTAGTCGATCAACCTCCTATAGACTATGAAACCTAGGGACCCTAAATTTGGTATGAAGGTTCCTGTATACCATACCGCAGATCAAGTATATTTAAAATTTCGGATATACCACCCGCAACCCCAGAAATCGATTTAAAACCACAATTATGTAGATACAGCCTCGATATTAAGCTCAGTCTTGATCTACTAGGAATATTTTAAACTGATTGGATGATAAAGTTATTCAAGAAACAGAGGAAAGATGCAGCGCATATGTATGTATGTGTATGTGTACGAGTATATATGTAATATGAAGAGGTATCTTGGGAATTTCAGAGCTGAGTTCAGGATAGCTCGTAGTAAAGTACAAACGACTTTTGCTTATAAATGGACCTGGGCAAACGATTTGATTAACTGTCAAAAATTAACTTATCTCGACCTAAGTTTAAGTTTATTTTGGACTGCAGCTTAGTAATAAGATTGATTTGTAGCAGTTCTGCCCCTATTACATTCCGTTAAGACTCTTTGAACCTGTTGGCCAATTTGGTGTGACAGTCTCATTTGACTTCTAGAAACTAGTTAAAGCACTTTACCTGTTACGACTGCAGACCGAGTTCAATCAGATATCAGCAGCAGCAGCAGCGCTCCTTACCACTTACAGCCCAAGCGTAATCCCCTGCTACACCAATAATCACACAAATATTTGCTTATTAATGCTGAAAAGTGTCATTTACATGCATCGTTTTCAATTAAACGACGCCAGAGATCCCCACGCGCCGCACCCAAAGCGCTCGCTGGATGACAATGACGTGTGCAAGTGGAGCCAGCGCACAGAAATGAAGGCCCGGTCCGAACCCATATCCGAACCGGGCGCTTAAACGGCTGGCGAGGAGCGCGGCGACCACAAGTCAAACAAACAATTAAAGCGTGCAAGAGCCAAGAAAAGAAAAATGAAAAATCATAATAATACTCGTATGCGAGTAAGTATGAAAGAAATTCAGCTCGGCTCAAGAATGAAGCGAGCCTACTCATATTGCAGTTGTCGTGATGCTGGATGCCGATCTGGAAGTCAAGTTGGCTGTCAGAAAAAATGATTATTTAAATAAGAGTTCTTGTTTGAGCTCCGCTGCAACCGAACTGTCACTGGGTCCAACTTCGAGATGTGGACAGAAATGTGGACGGCGACGGAGATGGAGACGGAGACGGAGACGCAGCTCGGTGTGGTTTCAGAGTCGGTCTCAGGTCTTGGTCTCGATCTCAGCCACGGTCTCCGACTGTGCGCGCACATGCTTGCTTCACTCCATCTGTCATGTCATCCATTTTCAGCCAGGGAAACAGCATAATCAGCAATCATGGTTATAAATGGTAGCATTCGACATATTGGCATTCACGCACCGCAGAAGCTCGAGTATAAAATACCTACAGACTCGTACTCAAAACTCACACAATCACACTCAATGCATTCAATTCAATGAGCTCTAATGTGTTAATCAGCATTTTTCAATAACCAGACCACATCACAATCACTACAAGAAAAGGTTGTGGGGGAAAGGTGGCTGAGGAAAATGGAAAAGCTCTCCAGCAAAAGATTAATTGACATTTTTCGTAGGATTTGCCAGCGACAACATGGCAAGGAATTTGTCAACCGACAGCAAATTGGTGAACGTAAATTAGAGATATGTGTTAGTAGCTTTTATGGACTACAATATTAAGTTAAAATATTAAAGTTGGTTGTGTGTGATCTTGCTTTGTAAGTATTTTGATGTATTCACTTTTTCACAATTTTGATAACTTTTAACCCCTATCTGTTTGGACTTTGTGTCCAGCAACCAATTTATCTATTTGAAGATATGATAGAGTAATTGGCATTCCATTTGCTCAAAGGCAACAGTTTTTAAAGGAAATATTCAAGTCGTGTTTCGATATTTAAAACAGCGAACTGTCTTGATTCCCAACGATTTGGTCGGAATCGGAAATGGCAACTGGCCTGATTATTTAAAAATTATAGCATTTCTTTTACAAAACTATAATGGTTGGCTGTTAGTTAGATTTTTATATTAGAACATTCTTCTGAGACTCTTATCCTTGTGTGACTTAACCACTCGTTCGTTTTATCCAAGTCTATAAAGTGCCATTCATTTGGTCCTTCCTAATAATAAAAAGCTCTCTATCGCTTGTCCTCTTATGTTTATTTATAATAATGCTTGAAAAAAGTAAGAAATGTTTGAGCTTAGAACTTAATTTTTTGTACAAGTATTGTTTAAATAAATTACCTAAGAGACAGTTCTAAGTTTTTACTTGGCAATTAAAAATTATAATGAAATAAATGACTATAAGTTCAGTTAAGTATACTCGTAACCACTCTCATATGCTCCGCCCCAAGTTCAATTCCCAATGATTGGGAGTTTGTCACCCATTTTATGAGCGCACTTATCTTATACTCGTGTTGCCGTAAATCATACTCCAAACAATATTTGTTAACGTTTATTGGCCTTTTTATGGCCGCACATAATTGAAAACTGTCCACCGCCTTGTGGCATAACAATTTAATTAATACTTGTACTCATGGTCGTGCCCCGTTTGCACTCCAGTTCGGCTCTGTTTGGTTCGTGTTTTATTGTATTTTAAACGATCTACCACTTTGTCGTAGCATTTCCCCTTTGGGGGATGGGAAGAGGACCCCAAACACGCAAGCTACGCCATCCGAAAATATGAAATATGAATTGAGCTGACAAAAGTGAACGAAAATGAAAACTAACACGAAAATTAACATAACTGTCGGTACGAGTTGTAACTAAATGAAAACCTTTTGGGCTAAAGTTCAGAGTCTACTAGCAAAAGGTGTTAGGAGTGGAATCGAGGGTACGGGGAGGTTCGGCCCTCGCCTTTCGCTTGGCATATTCAACATTTATTTGATGTGATGTTTTGATATTTCTTGACACCAACACGCGACGGCGGCCCAGCGTCGAATGTGCCACAGTGAAATGAATTAATTACGTGCATTTCAAAACAAAACAAAAATATAACAAGTGAGACTGCTTTCGTCGAGAGCACTCGACTACAAAATACCCTGTACCCAGGTGGATAATAACCTTACGTATTTTCATACATATATTGAAATTCAGATATTCGAGCTGAATAACAATTGATGGCACTATCGGTAGTATAATTATTTTTCACTATCGATACTATCAAACTGTCTTGGATTAGCCAATCAGTTTGCATGTGGTAATGCCAATACTCCAAAGGGATTTGAGTCCTTAAAATTAATTTTTTCCATTTTTAATTTCTGAAAAAATTAATTTTATTATTAAAATGGAATCGATACTATCGGTAGTTGAAAACCAGTCACGAAACTTATACTTACTTATATTTAAACACAAAATTTAAGCTGCGTTTCCCTCTGCACTTTACTAAAAATAGATTTTAGGAAACCTTCAATGTTTGTTATCCAATTGTTAAGAAACTTTCAGGGCACTATAATTACAAGCAAATATATTCCCGTACCAAATTTGGTGTATCTAGCTCAAAAAATAAGTATTTCTTTAAATCCGTGCGTTCATACAGTCGTACATCTTTTTAGATCGACTTAAAACATAAATTAATGTATTTTTTAGGCTCAAAGATATTTCCAGCTGCCTGTTACATACATTTGCTCGACTCTACTATACCCAGTTTAACCAAACAATAGATACAGAGTATAAAATGAGCTGGGTACACTAAAACAAAAAACAAAATAAGAAAAAAAAAAGGCAGACTATTTAAACGAAATGATATTGTGGATAGAAAAGTGACCACCAGGAATTTGAGATAAGATCAAACGCTTGGCCAAACCAAACCGAACCAAACCGAACCGAACCGAGCCGAGTCCAGACAGTGACCCGCCCGCCTGTCTGTCACCGTACGTCAGAACGGCTAGTTGGATCGGTCTCGGCCTCGAACTTCTGGCTCAGACCCGGGGAGCTACCAAAAAAAATGTACGGCATGTGTCGTGACAAATTCTGTTCGCTCGCGCGCGCCGAGCTAACATTTTTGAAAGCGTGTTATTAAATTTCTTTTGCTGCTGTTGCCGCTAAAGGGGTGAGGGGTCAGCACAATAAATTGTGGTGCTGTGCACCTTCAACTTCTTGGGAGTATTAGCTGGGTTTTCTCCTCAGATTGGATCACTAAATCGATTTGTAAACTGATAAACGCCGCGGTACTTACATTAATTACCACTTAAGAGCGCGGATATCAGTGCCGTACCCGACTCGGAGCGGCTCTCGGACTCTCAAACTCTCAAATTCTCGTCTCGCCTGCGACATTTACACACCTCAAATGTCAGTTCTCATAAAGTTTTGAGATCATGCGACATGAGAAGCGCATTAGCGGTCTGCGTGACAGGCGGAGACAGGCAAGGAGCAGCAAAGAAATCCGCAACGGGGCTGCTCCCATATGCGCCCTTGAAGTCAGCCAGTGTCCCTGTCCCAGTTCCTGTTCCAGTCCATGCTCATTGCCACCCGGTGACTGCATTAAAGGATACTCAAGGGTGCGCTCGTCTTGTTATGTAATATTACCCAAAAAATATAGTCATCCAATGTGTCCTGTGTGCTGTGTCCTGCGGCCTGTCGCCTGTCGCCAGTTGATTTTGCCGCTGGCTGTTTGCCTTTTGGACATTTCGTGCAAACAGTGCGCCAAACGAGGATATCTTTTCTTTTGTTTGCATTCGCATAAGGTTCCTATCCGAGCAGTTTCATATCCACCACAGACCGTGGCGTCTGCCCGGCTGCCTTTAATACTCTTCAAGTGTATAATTTACTAAATTATATAAGTATCCAGTTACGTGCCTGCCACAAAACACAAATATTCTGTGCACACAGCAGTTCGATAAAAGCGCTTCAATATCTGCTTAACAAAATTGCACAGAGTCATGATACTTGTAGTTTTTCCACAGTACTTGCTGAAAACTGAACTATGTACATATGTATATTGTACATATGTCATCAGTAAATGCGAGTATCGACCAACGCACACTGATAAGAAACGACCTCACGTAGTATAACCTAATTAATTTTGATATAGTACTAATTCTTGAATATGAAATTAGGTAGCTCGTATAAGGTACATTCATATTATTTATAGAACTTGGGTGGGACTAGTTTTGTATCCCAAGAGTATAGTTTATTTAAATTATTTGAGTTATAATATTTGAATAGAACTGTTGTAATTCTAATTTCTAACAGTCTTATTAAGATTTCATGCGTACATATTTTTCCTAAATCTGGGAATTCTATTAGTAATGGAACACATATACGCAGTTTATTATAAAAATGTGAAATCCCTTTTGTCATTTGTATTGCCACTGGGCTTTGTTATGTCATATCTTACAGCTAAGAACAAATATCCAAATGGCATTTCGATGTAACGCCGAAAATAATAAGAAAAATAGCAAATCAATAAAAAACAAAACACTTCTCGCTGTAATGAATCATTTGACGAAACAAACAGTAGTCGACTAACAATTTAAGCTGCTCACATTTTGATTATTTGCGGTTATAGACAATAGACAACTGGTTCGGTTTGCCGTACTCCCAGATAGTTCAACATTTGCTCTCGAATGTTGCGGCGCTCTTTGAATGAGTGTTACGGGTCTACGGCTCTCCAAAGCACACGTACTATTTAGCCAATGATCTGCAAATCAAAGGGGCCGCCCGCCCATTGGACATATCTCCTCTGAGCCCGGAGCTCTACAATTGTCTCTCGTTAGGCGCGCCAACATGTGAAGGTGATTTCATGCTCAAGCTCCGAAATTCCCAACGCATTCATAGGCACTTATTGGGTATGGGCACCACTTTCGGGAGCGGTGCGTGTGGTGTGTGTGTGGTGTTGTGTGGTGCCGAACGGCAGCAAACGGTTTCAGCAGATAAAAGTTAAACGAAAGCTGTCAATTTGAAGTTTCTTTGTTTGGATTTTATCATTGTTTAGCTATTTCTATTTTATACATACGAAAAAAATATATATATCAATTGTGAAATGGCGATATCGAACGCATTACAGAAATGTCACCATGATCCACTCGCACTCGCAACCACTCACAATCCCAGTACCAGTTCTCCTCTGATAACAACAATGGACACCGCCTGACACCGGAGAGCTTTAAAATGGACATTCTAGTGGCCTCCGGTATTAGGGCTTTACGCTTGAACTTCAACTTGCGTTACTTGATTTACTTTGAATGGAGCAAAGTGATGGATGTATCTGCAGGTGCTGGAACTGTTCGCCTAGCTGTGTTGCTGCATTAAAGTATTTGCCGAATGACACTATATTGGCTTAGTTAGACATCTACGATTTAAATATCAGATAGATCGATCTTAAGCAATTGTTTCAATTGTGACCATTTTATGAAGGGAAGTCAATGAGACCAAATGGTATGCTATTGAAAACTCAATTGTGTGACACATCTCAAGTATTAAAATGAATAAATCGATTTAAATGGTTTCAAAATGTTTGCTTCGGTTAAAAGATCTTTAATCTATTTAAAGTAATTCAATATTTCAGCTTTTAAGTAAGTTATTTATATCATGGTCTCTTTTTAATTGATTTGTGATTAAGAACTAAAAACATTTTTACTACATACTTTGGTTACATTTGGATTTGATGTATCTGATATAACATATGATATTATAAAGTGTCCGATCTTTTGACTGAAAGTCGCCGCATAGAACCGGATCCTGATAATTACTTGAAGTAGCTGCTAGCCTGATAATGGAAAGTACTTTAGATTAGACTTATGAATCTATATTTAAAATTTCACAAGCTGGCTTCGGTTTCTATATTAAGCACTGACTAACTTAACAGACAGTTCTGAAAACTTCACATTTATGGAAGAACTGTGTGTGAATTTGTGTGTGTGAGGCCCAGCTGCTTGGCATGTGTGTGTGTGTATGTTGTGTTAATTCAATTCAATGGCAGAAAAAAGTAAAATCTTAATTCGAATAATACATTCTGACAACATGACGGATCACCAACGAAAATGCAGAGGCACACACACACACACACACACACACACACACACACACGAATGGCATAGTGGATGCCCATAGTTTCCCTTTTGTTATATTTATGTACTTAGATATATGTATATGTACGTGATGTAGTATATAAGACTTTTCGTGTATGCTCAGAGCTCTATAGAAATAAGGGTGTTCGTTAAAAGCCAAGAAAAAATGGCTGCCAATGCCAAATGTGGGTTGACAAGTAATATGTGCGTGTGTGCCTGTGTGTGTGTGCGTGCCAATGGCTGACAGTCAACACTTTCAGTGCTCCAAATTGAAATCCACTTGACACGCTCCGCCCGCGCCTTTTTGCGCCTTTAGCCAACGTCTTTGACGATTTAATTCAATTAATGCCCCGTTCGTGTGAGCTTTTGGCATACGACGAAAATTGATTCACAACACTTATACACACCCGTATTCACATACACACACACACACATATACGTGCGTATATGGCTTGTCTGTAAGTATTTGCAAATTAAAATGTCAACAAAACAAATTTGAAAACATTTGCGACTCAAGTGTCTGCGCGTCTTCGTGTTCGTCCTTTGGCAATTTTGTTGCTCAGGCTTTAAAATTATTCGACAATGATGCTAATGTCATCATCAATCTTCGTGCGGATTCCACCAATGCAGAAAAACAGAGAAGGAAAGTGACTGTGTGTGAGAGAGAGGGTGACAGGGGGACCATGTCTAAAACTGTCGCCTTCAACATTAGCCAATGTGGGAACTCTCTGCCATAGGCCGTCTTTTGCTTTTTCCGCTCAACATTTTTCATTAGACAAATTAACAATATTTTGCTGACTTTTTACTGTGGCGGGATGGAAAGGAATGGGGGGACTGGGACTGGGACTGAAACTGGGACTACCGACAAGTGGCATTAGCCATACTGGCAGCTTGACTTGTTTACATGAGATAATTTCAATATAATAAATCATTTTGCTGTTTATACGAGTATTTTCTTCAAAATATATCGAATCAAGCAAAGGCGCGCCTTTTCATAAATAAGTAGAACATTTATTTGGCCTTGGATTTTGGACTGTCAACCGCAAGAGTTACGAGCTCACTCACCTTTGCAATATAGTCCAAAAGTCCTAGACGGCTTTAAGCTATATGACTCACCAAAACGTCACTGCTACAATTTTTGATTGTATTCCAATTGAATTCAATAAATAGAACAGGCATACCAAGTATACAAACTCATTCAGCAGATAAGTTCAATCAATGTTACTTGATTCATGATACACGATTTTACCTGTTGAATACTATAATTTCAAATTAATACTGATGCAATAATTCGGCTTTTCAGTTGATTAACAGAGTAGGGAAAGAAAAATCCTTGCTGGAAGAAATGTATCATTGCATTCACCAGAGACAATAATTATATCAAGTATCATTGATCAAAGTTGTTTTCTGCCAAATGATTTACTTTGTACTTTAGCGTGAGTCACATTTAATAATCTATTTTTAGTCCTAAATTTAATGTGTTATAACAATTGATAGTCAAATATAAATCGATACCTTTATATTTATTAAAACTAGTGTGTTATTTTATGTAAGCAAGCTTAAGAATAATTCAAATCTTAAATGGAATTTTGATCATTGGGTTACCAAATCAGTAACCTGCTGTAGATTAAGCAACCTATGACAAACTCATGCTTAATGCCTTTCTTTAAGTAATATAATTTTTGAAGGTCCCAAGAACTATATATATTTGTGAATATTATTGTCTTGAAGAGCAAATGTACTGCGACTGATTGTGTCATATCAGAAATTTTTCTATCAATTGTGACAATATGAACGCACATTTCAATTTGTTTATAGTCCATACAAAATATCTTATCAATACGACAGACGAAGCAAATAATGGTCCGATTCTCAGCTACTGGAATTCAATTCTAGTAATCTACAAAAACAGTAGCCAAAATGTTGCTATTAACGCTTGTATAATGTAAATATGTGCGTATCTATAGATCTGTGTAAATATTTAAATTCCGTTCGGTTTTGTGTGACGGCGACATCATTTTCAAAAGGAAATCAAACACACGGGAAAGACAAACAAGGAAAGACGAAGATTTTTGATAAAAATACGAAACTTCTTCCGGCGCGACAAACATTTACTTAATAGGCTTCAATATTTTAGAGAGGCGCCATTGGGTTTCGTAAAGGAAAACCCCCCTGTTGAGGTTATGTTGAAGTGGTTCGGTTATTCGTTCGTGATTTCGACTCGTGTCGAAATTTACCTTTTGTTAAACAATTTTCACGTGTGTCCATAATGTTACACATCGTGACTAATACGCCATGGGGCGTCTGTGCAGTGAAACAACTTTCAATTAATATGAAAACTTTTGGGGATATCTTTGTATATATGGTATAATATGGTATACATGGAGGTACAATTCGAATAAATTTGTGCATTTCATGTTCCACACTGAAACTGCATCATTGCATGACATGTGGAAAGTTCAAGTTGACAGGCAGCCAATAAAACTGACAATATAAATGGATTGGATTAGTGAGGTTTAGGCAAGTCAGCGACGCATTGAAATGACCAAAAGCGGAATACATTTTCCAACCAAAATGTTACCCACCCCCGCAGCCAAACTGTCACTGGCCAAGGGGTTAAATGGTAGATAAGTCAATTAGTCCTGCAACCCAGCACAAATTGTATACCCTGTACCCATAAAATAGATAGCATATGGAGTATTAAAATCAACAGCCGAGTCGGTATAGCCATATTCGTTGGTCTGTTCGTCAGTATGACCGTGATCTACATTTTTAACATGTTTCAAAAAGACTAATTCCAGCTGCAATTCGAAAGATATAGAACTGATTTTTGGTACACGTATATTTATTGATATTATCTTTGTACACTTAAAATTTCATTATGAATGGGTAATAAACACAGTTGGTATTGAAGAATCTCTTCTTATTCTTCCTATGTCTTGGGTACAGGGTATTTTCTAATGCAGCACTTGTAACCAGAGCACACTTACTTATTTGGCTTTAGTTTGCTGTTTGACTGACCTTTTGATTATTTGCCCAGTGGTCAGCTGGCACGGAGACTGACTTTGACCATCTGCTGACTTGGCAAATAATCGTCTCCAGGCATATTGCGAAATGTTACTGCCAGATTGTCAAATTAGATTGGGTTGCAGTTTTGATTGTTGGCGACATCAGGCCATAAATTATGTGTGTGTTTCTAGCCTTATTTTGTATCATTTAACTGCCGCTTAGTGATCAATCAAATCGTCACCAAAATACATACTAGTAAGCCCAGACACGATCGTCGAAAATGTTGCCTCTGTGCATTTATGATTGCGATTAGGCTGCCGTTGGCAAATTGGCTTTTATAGCCACATGACGTTGTCGTCTTTTATTTAAGCAACAATTAAAACAATTTACTTTTAATTGCAATATAATTTTCTATTTGCACTCGAATTAAACAATATTATCAACTGAGCCTGCTGCCAGACATCAGACCAGTCCCCAGACCCCAGTCCCCAAACCCCAGTCCCCAGACCCTCATCGGACGCTCGTGTGCTGCGTCGTCTGCCCACTTAATCGCCAGCGGCCTCGCCAACTGGCCCCCTCGCATCTCCCCGCTCAGTAGTACGAACCAGGGACGACTTTGTTGTTGACTTTCTGGTGCTGGGGGGGATCTGTGTAAAGTGCCACTGGCGCCTAGTTATCATAGAAGTGATAATATCGTACCAAAATGGCCGGCAATTGATGATTCAGATATTTTGCCTGGCCAAAAGTGTAATTTACTTCAAGTCCTTAGATCGTATGTTTTTAAAAGTGTGAAATTAAAGAGTTATTTAATCATTATCAAAGTATGGACGGACCATAAAATACACATTGAATGCATTTTAAGTGAATCATGTACAATATTTTTTGGATCGAAATAAACAGTTTTGAAAGATTGTTTATACGTTGTTATAAGAATTGTGAGCCTAGATTGCTGTTCTCGACATAAAATACAATCAAATCAAGAAAAAGTTGTTATCTTTGGGGTGCCAAAGATATATAACCGGCAGAAAAGTTTTTCATACAATAACTACATTTTCGTCCTAATATTTCTAAGGTAGCTATATATATTAGATTCAGCTTTAATACGATACAAGTACCTCCCACAGCAATAAGAAGAATCTGTGCCAATTCACACAAAATCAAATGTCTACTGACTATTAAACCGATACACCAAACGTTATTCAAGATTATTATAATCTTTTTTGGAAATTTAGATTAAAATCAAAAAGACTTTTTGTAAGTTGTAAATGTAAATCTCAAAATATTTGCAACAAAATGTTCTTTTGATTTTATTATATATTCTTGATTAAAACCAATAGATAGCATTGTTTTATTATAGAATAAACTAAATTATTCTGTATAGTTACAAAATATGTAAAATCGTCGCATATTCTTAATGACAGCTATATGGATTTTAATCCAAAGCCTTCATTAGAAACTTGATAATTGAATCGGTCCTGATAATCGGTCACTAATTGCCACCATTTATCAAGTTGTATTCAATCAGTTAACCCAGATATTAGCCAGCTTAAAACGAATCCAAGCTGATACTCATATTGTATAACACTTGAAACTTTTATTCACTTTCCATTCACACGAGAATTTATCAAAGTTCTGCAAAAGTCAACAACTAGAACTGCGTTAAACCAGCAATTGTAATTAACGCTAGTTGCGATGTTATCAAATTACATACACTTTGTGGCCATCTAAGCGTTGGTGCCCCTCTGCCCCATACACGCATGCCTGCCGCCAGCCCACTCTGCCACCCTCCCAGAGTGTTGCTGCTGTTGCTGCAACTTCTGTTCTTGTTTACATTGATTGTCAGCAGTGTCATTTAAGCGCCATGGTGCCATGGCGCTTAATGCCCTCCGCACACCCGCACAACCAGTGTTCAAACATCAGGCTAAGTTGCTGCCAGCGGATGGCCTTGTGCATGTGCACAGGGTGAGTCCGGGCACAGTTAACCGTAGATTTCTCCTACACTGTCAACAGTAGTTGGCGGAGGCGCCGCGGCGACACGTCAGCGAGTTGCGTGCATTCAAGTGGAAGCGATCCACCGATAATGCTCTCTAAAACTAATATTACAAAGCAGATATCATTTGGCGCCGGACGCGGACGCCAGCAAAAGAGGCGACAGTGCCGCCAACTGGCCGCGACATGTTTGACATGCCGAGCGACACCAGCAGCGGGGCCAGTTACAGCAAACGCTGTTCCAGCTCCATGCCCATTCCCATACCCGTAACCCATACCCATACCCATACCCATACCCATACCCATACCCATATCCAAACCAATACCCATACCCATATCATACCCATTACCCAAATGCCGGGCATTGATAACCGGAATGCGACATTCAGTCGCTGCCGTTTGTTAGACTCTTGTTTGCTGGAAAATTCAAATGTAGCCCAAGCCACTCACAACATAATCCTTGGGCTTGTTTTCTTAGACATTCCTGTGTGTGTGTGTGTGTTTGCGTGTGTGTGTGTGTGTGTAGATTAAGATAGGAGACTTTTGAGTTCGACTTGAATTTTCCAGCTCCGTCGTCGTCTTATCATACCCTGCGCGCCCCCGTCGCTACTGTGCAAATTAAGCCACAGTGGCTGCCATCTGTATGCCAATTGACTTCCTTTGCAGTAGGTGTCATAAATTCATCATTCATTCGCGTGCTCGTGTGGACGGCACTTTTATTTATGATATCGCTTGTATGATTTATTGTGGCCTGAACACCAATTGCCGAATAGTCAGACGAATGCAGAAACCAAAACAACTCGTACTTATAGTATACTATACAGAGACCCAACAAAACTCGACTACGATCATAATAAGTAGGTAATAATGTTGTTCATATTACGTGCGGCTTTTCAACTGTCCGGCACCTTTTAAAATTCGGCTAATCGCCGACCAATAATAATGAACACTTACGTGTCGTTATTGCTACTTAATGCTTATTAATTGATTTATGCGAATGAAAGTTTCATTTAGATTTATGATTGTGTGAAAAGGTTTTTTTATAACCGCCGTGCCACAATGACTGCCCGCTTCTTGTTTTTATTGGACATGAACAGAATAAAGAGTTCCATTCCCCAAATTGCTCCAGATGAGCATCATTAGTACGAATAACAGGTTGTTATTGTTCATACAGCTTGATATTATAACCGTTTATTGTTTATTCTTAGTTATCCTGTTTCTCGAGGATTTCAATCACGATTTGTTATGTGTTTCTTTTTTTACAGGCAAAGTTTCAGCTTTGAGAACGCTAAATGTATTAATTGTATCATGTATAGGAATGTTATTAATTAATATAAAAATGTTCCAATATATTCCTAATATTTTTGCCTTTCCATTTAACATTCCATTCAATTTCCACTTAACATTCGCCTTCCCTATGTGAGTTTTCTCCTAGCTCCTGACAAACCTCCGGGTTCGAGTCCCAGTCATAACTTATAACTTATATTTGTCTCAAAATGAGATTGTATAATCAATAGTATAATACAATTAGAAGTTACATTCAAAACCACGAAAATAAACAAGATTCAAGTATATTTTAAGGAAATTTTATATCTTTAAAGTCTTCATTTTCTTATGTTATATTTCCTGATTGGAAATTTCAGCAAATATAAGCACAGTTTCTAGACTTAAGATTTAGATTGAATAGTTGCTTTTTCATAAATATTTCAGTTAAGTAGAAAACCATATTCTGTCTATTCTATAATAAACATCCTTTAAGGAACATCACTTCTCGATACGGCTCACACATCCTTATTCCCAAGGTATTTTTTAAGAAAAACGAAATACAAATATATGTCAAAATTGCCGTACCACCTACAATTATGAATGTTTTGCCTAAGAAAAAGTCAAACCCGCTGTCAGGATAATCCCAATATTTTCAAACAAACCTATTAGGCACATTAAATCCTTCTATGGAAAGGGCAGGGATTATTTTCATCATCGTCGGCTTTAGCCACGGGGCGCATGTCAAATTATGAATAAAATGCAAAATCACGCAAAGAGCAAAAGTCAAAGGCACGGCCCAAAAACACGGCTCAATGCCCACAGCGATTATGGTTAGACCTGATCCCACAGAGGGTCCGGGTCTCTCACACTGATTAGCTGCGACAGCCAGAGATCAACGCCAAGGGATCACTCCGCCGGCCGGCCAAAGCAAACGAAACCACAACAAATGCCAAGGCAACTCAATGATGATTTCTCTTTTATTTCATTTCTCCTCTTGCCTCTCCTCTACTTGCAGCACCGAAACTACCTGCCAACATAGCCAACATGCACGATTACCAGCTCAATGGTCACCTCGACATGTGCCGCACCGGCAACGTTGGCGGCAGCTCTGCCGTCTTGCCCATCCAGAATCCCCTGCTGCTGTCGAACAATGCGGCCGCGGGCAGTGCATCCAGCGGCTTGGGCGTGGGCGTGGGCCTCGGCAGCAGTGCCGGCAGCGCTGCCGTCGGGCTCAGCAACTGCACTCTGTCCTCGACGAACAACTCGGGGCGCACCAACTTCACCAACAAGCAGCTGACCGAGCTGGAGAAGGAGTTCCACTTCAATCGCTACTTGACGCGCGCCCGCCGCATCGAGATTGCCAACACGCTCCAGCTGAACGAGACACAGGTGGGTCTAAGTTCAACTTCCTATTAACACTAGGCGAAAGTAATACTTATATTTTAGATAACTCATGCAAAACATTATTGCTTATGCTAAATATAAATCGTCTGTTCCTTAAAGACAAGGCAAGAATTCTAATTGTTAAGAGCGAGAGAGGGCCTTCAGCTTAAACTGCTTACTTTTCCTAGAAGCTTTCATGTGCTTTTAGTATTGTTCTTAATTTTATAAGGAATATTATTATTTAATATTATTAGCTAATTTATGCAATATATTTGTGCATAAGCTAAAGCTAATTTGTTAAAAATAAATCATTTTAAATTGTTTTAAAGCAAGTTCAGCTTTCGATTAATTTTACTTACATTCACTTGAAGATTTCATGTGCTTTCAATATTTAAAAATATTTCAAATATGTTCGTTTGATACAAAATAGCTACATGCCAATTGGCAAAATGTTGAAAAAACAAGTAAGAATGATTACAAAACTGTTACAAAACCCTGTACCCGGTCAAAAATTTCCGATCGCATCTTCGTACACTTACACATACACACACACATACACAAGGACGCACACAGACGAGCCACAGCGCAAGCGAGGTATTTTAAGTTTTGTGCTGTGGTACCTACATTCCTAATTTGGTGTCTCTAGCTCTTATAGTTGCTGAGATCTATGTGTTCATCCGGACAGAAGGACGGACCGGCAGACGGACATGGCCAAATCGAAATCTCTTTTGATACTGATCAAGAATATATTTACTTCATAGGGTCGGAGATGTCTCCTTCTGCCTGTTACATACATTTGCACAGATTTAGTACTCCCTTTTTATTCATTTTATGGGTACAGGAAGTAAAAATAGCAAGTCAAACTCTTAGCTTAAAGTTCGATTTAGTTTACTTATATTCGCTTAAATCTTTCAGGTGCTTTGAAAACTGTTTCTAGAGATGATCACGTATTTTAGTTAAGCAAGCTGGAGCCTCACAGATTAGAAAAATCTCAAAAGTGCACAAAAGAAACATCTTTCAAAGAACTTGCGCTAAAGTTATTAACTTTTAATAAAGCACTTAAAAGCTTATTTGCTTACAGCAATAATTATGCAGGATTATTATAATATCTTAGAAGTATCACCAAATTGAGTACATCTTAGTAATTTACCTTTCCACCTTTCCACAGGTCAAAATATGGTTTCAGAACCGTCGCATGAAGCAGAAGAAGCGCGTCAAGGAGGGTCTCATTCCGGCGGACATTCTTACGCAGCACAGCGCACCCGTGATATCTGAAAAGCAGCCCCTGCAGCAGCAGCAACAGCAGCAACAACAACAGCAGCAGCATCAACAACAACAACAACAGCAGCAACAGCAGCCCGATTTGAAGGCTTCTGAATTGGCCAGCAATGAACTGGCAACAACACAGCAGCAGCAGCAACAACAACCGCAGCCAAACAAAGTTGAACAATTTCAATTGTTATTGCTGTTTTTGTTGCTGTTAGTGCTGTGTGTGGTTGTTGCTGTTGTCGTTGTTCTTGTTGTTGTTGTTGTTTTTATTTTGTTGTTATTATTAATGCTATTGTGTGAAATTGCCAAATGTCGACCGCATTTTGTTGTGATAAATAAATAGAAAAAAGGCAAAAATTATAAAAATTAATTAAAATATATTATGTCATACTTGTAGCCAATTGAATGAATACAAAAATGTGCATAATGAATACTTAAAATAAAAGGAAACAAAACGATTTCGTTTGTATTTTGTACAAATCAAAAATCAAATGCCAGCATCTGTAGTATCGAAGGTATACTACATGTGTATGTATATGTCACGGGGCTGTAAATAGTATATATACTAACTTACCGATGATGCAGCGGCTGAAATTTAGACTAGCATAAACTAAACTCAGGGTTATACATACTACTTATTAACACTTAACTGTATATCACGCAGAGCAATTGACTTTCAACTAAAAGGCAAAAATACAAATATGTTAAACTAAATCAAAATCTATATGAAAAGCTACGATAACTGCATAATCGTAAGCAATATATAGCGCCCAAGCTAAATGCCATAGCATTATATTATACTCGTACTCGTGTGTAGTATTATAATTGTTTTATTCTAAGCAAGGCCTTCTATGATACAAGAACAAGAGTTATTCGTTTTGTGTTCGAACAAATTGGTATTCAATCTTGATGTATGTATATTTAATCTAGTCCTAATTGTAATATAATTATAACTGTACAACACAAAAGAGATGAAAATAAACAAAATAACTTAAAATTGTTGATATTTAATTTACATGTGGAAAATTTTATTGCAGCTTGCAGCTAACAGAATCAGAAGTTAACTCAAGCCAAGTGTATTGTAGAAATGAGTTATTCAAGAAATGTCTAAGCTTTGACTGAGCGAAGCCTTTTGCTTAAAATCTTTGTTTTGTAATATAGAAAAGGTAAAGAATATCAATTACTATAGTGTCAAAGAAAAAACGACAAAACGTAAAAAATAAATTTCCATGATTTCTTACAAAATTAACTGTTATCAATTTATATTTGATGAATTGGGGGATTACAAAATATGGAAAACTCGGTATCACATGTTTATAAAATTTAAATTTTTGTCGGGATTTGCCGCTGTGTTGTTTTGATATCTTGACTAATTTGCAAACGTGAAAATTAAACTGCAAAATTCATCAAATGCCTTCATCAAAGTCGGTTAGCATATATGATAGATAGGATTTTAAGCCCACATTAAAACTCGCTGATTCATAACTCTGGAAAGTAGCCCATGTTTGGTGCTTTACCAATGCAAGCACATTTTCATTCGGATATTTGAACTTAATTGGACACAGGCTACAATTTATACTTAATTATTTTTTACCATCAAAAAAATTATAATGCTCAATTCAAATATAATATCAGAAAGTTTCATTTGAATTTCATTTCAGCGCTTATTTTTTTAATTGATAACTGAATAAAATATCGGTAAGGGTATCGATTATATGATATCGTCCATAAAAACAGGGCTGGCACAGGCTGTTACATGAAAAAAATTGGTATTTTTAATGAGTATTTGATTATTCCAAACTACGGTCACACTGCACTCCGAATAAAATAATCTTTGAAAATTAAACAAAATAACTATGTGGATGACGAAAGATTTACGTGTCTCTTTAACGCAATTGCAGATATTACCAACAACTATTAAATATGGTTATATAGACTCTAAATTTGGAAGACTATTGCTTGGACTAACGCCGATTCAAAAAGGCGCCAAAAGCTACAACGCAATTTGCTTCTTGTATTTTGTGCTGAAGACCGATCATAATGCTATGGAAGAAGCTCGCAAGCGCTGGCCGAAAGTAGAACTTCTTCCGGATGCAGCTGCCATTGGAAATTGCAGTGAATTTCTCTCCACCGCAGCTGTCATCGATGTTGCAGTTATGGGCACAGATTTCCAGCTGGCTGTATGGAATGAATTGGTCAAGGTAAAGGCCGGAAGGACATGTACATACACGGAGCTGGCCGAGCTTGTGGATCGTCCGAAGGCTGTGCGGGCTGTTGCCAATGCTGTAGCAAGGAACGAGGTATCCATACTCATACCCTGTCATCGCATCGTCTCCAAAAATGGCACGACAAAGTATCACTGGGGTGCACAACTGAAGACCGAGTTATTGGAGTATGAAGGAAATACATAAATATATTGGTTGATCTTTTGGATATACATTTAAAAATTCATTTTATTGAAATTCAGCTCCTTTCTCTTTTAAACTTGAACCTAATGTGTTCGCATGTTGTTTGGTTTCTTACAAAAAATAAATTACAAAAAATGCACATAATTTTGGATAGATCAACTGAAATGCAAACAGGCTCGAGATTGTGCAACATCCCTGGCATCGCTCTGTGCGCGCAGATTCTACTTAAATTGTACCTACATACAAATAACCCGGTTCTATTCTCGATGAAGCAGCACGAATATTGCCAAAATCGAGAGTATAGCCCACTGAAAATGAAAGGATATTGGTTAACACACAGGACAGACTGGGCAATCAATTTGTACTTACTTTAACTTTCGGATACTCGTTCATGAAAATTGTGATAATGCCAACGTAGGGCAAGAATCCTCTTGCACGCCCCACAATGTCCTTTTTGGTCAGCCAAAGCTGACCGGGCGCATACAGACCCCGGTCATCCACATTGTTGTTGTCGCCCTTGGTCAGGAACTTGACGCTGCCGTCCTCCCTGCTCAATTAAATGTACAATTAGCGATTGTTTATCTTTAAGGCTCAAATATGTAAACGCACTTTTCGTGCAATTTGATAACACGATGCACAATGGGTATGTCTCGCCCCTCCACCTTGAACACAACGATCTCGCCCACTCGAACGGGCTCCTCCTTGTAGTTGGTGAGGAACAACAAATCGCCACGATGAAATGCCGGCTCCATGCTGCCGCTCAGCACGACTACAATCGGTGATTCGCTGCCAGTGACTACCATAAGGCCCTTCCATATCATCAGGGCCGAGGATACGATCATGGCGAAGCTTAGCACCTGGTAGAGCGACTGAAATGATGCAAATTATAGTACATATTAGATATACGTACATATGCTTAACTCCAGCCCTCTTACCTGACGCTTGTTCATTCTATTAAAGTCGCCCAGCATTTCATCAACCTGCAACATGCTGGCTAAGCCCATGGTTGTGCCTTTGTTTATCGTGTGTGAATGATTGTTAAGGCGACTTCTTTGATCGCTAATGCGATTTTTTCAATAAAAAAAGCTGGACTAGTTCCACGAAGACAAAAAATGACAGGTTGCAGAGCGCCGGACAGACGAAGCGTTGGTCCGACACGTCAGTAGGGATAGCAGTGTAACTGAAGCGAAAATACACTAAAATCCTAAATAAGCCCACAATAAATACCAGAAACAAGCACTGTACTCTGGTAAAGTTCCTGAGAAGTTTCGTTAAAACGGCTATAGATAAATACATTTTATAGAAGTTATATACACGTTGCCTTTTTAGTGCATTGGGTTAAAAACGAAAATGTGTGGGAAAAATCATACTAAGCGAACCTGTGATCTTTTTCATATTTATTGCTTTGGTGCCATTCGGATTTTATAGTTGCAAAGTTGAAATTAAAAACCAATAGTATTTTTGTAGGTTCACATTCTTCATTCTATTGTTTCCTTTCCGTTGCGACGGCAGTATAAATGAAATGGCTTACATTTGTGGCTTATTATTAAGTTAAGAAAATGCAACAATATAGGAGTCCATGTATATATATTAATTTTTTCTATGTGTAAAAAAAATTTTATTTCTGCAGGCACCGTGCATGAAAAGGAAATCAGTTATGGCCATTATTAGCGGCATTCCTGATGTTGCTCATGTTCATATAACGTCTCTTGGTATACTCACAAAGCCAGATGTGTCATTCAAAAGAATAACAAAGCTTCAGAGGGACCAGATTACTATATCTATATCTAATATAAACAAATTTAAATCACAATCAACATTAGTGTCATCTCGGAAGCCAATCATCTGTTCAGATAATTTGTAAATGGTCGTTCATGATCTTATGCAAAATTTAGGCATAATTTTATCAGAAGCAACATTATCATAAACATCAAGAATACCACTATTTTTGTTCATGAGCGTGTCGTGTTGGTCAAATTTTCACCGTGCGTGCTTAATTTCTGACTCGTGCTCGTGCGGATGGCACTCCTAAATTAGTTCACACATGCAGCATTTATTGTCACGGCACGCATTTTAAAATACATCGGTATATCGGTGCCGGTGTGCATGCCATTCTCCGCATATTTCACAAAAATTGTGTACATATATTATCTAAATTAAAAGCAGAATGGGTGATAAAATATTGGATGCAACACAACTATTAAATGGATTGGCTGTGATGATATCATTCTTTGTTGGTTACAAATATGCACTAAAACGGGGTGAAGCGTGTGCTAAAATCGACGACACACCGTCATCCGAGACACAGGAGGAAGGCGCAGCTGCCGCAATTGCCGACAAGGTGAGAGAAAAACCAGAAAAATGGTCAGCAAACAGTCCTAAACAAAATTGTCACTATTTGCAGAACTATGGCGGCTTTAATGACAACTTTAAAATGGTGCTGGTCGTGCGCAATGACCTGAAGATGGGGAAGGGTAAGATAGCCGCCCAGTGCTCCCATGGAGCCGTAGGGGCATACCAAAGGGCTGTCACCCGCACGCCACGCCTGCTTCGCGCCTGGGAAAACTGCGGCTGTGCCAAGATCGCAGTACGGGTCGAGAGCGAAGCCGAGCTAATGGCTATCAAGCGGGCTGCGGAGCAAAAGCAACTCAACACGTGCCTTATACGCGATGCTGGCCGCACACAGATCGAGCCCAACTCAAAGACTGTGCTGGCCGTTGGACCCGCTGCGGCGGTTGATATCGATCGGGTCACCGGCCATTTGAAACTATTGTAAGGTTCAATAATCAGGCACGCTATGCAAGCAGACAGACGTATAAAACCCCTCAATTCTCAAAGCAATATGGGAGCATGTGGTGTGAAAGCACGACAACTGTAAAATGCAAGTTAATTTAGAAATAACTACGTTATTGCGTTTAATGTAAAACTGAGCTATTACATATTAAACACTTTGTGATGCTGCTGTCTTTCTAAACTTTAACTTTGAACTCTTGGTCTTGGTTTTGGTATTAATTTTGCTGGCTCTTTTTGCCCTCGCCACAATCCTCAATGACACTTTTGGGCACCTCATGCCACTTTTCGGGTATAACTTTAAATAGTTCTTCCCTCACATCGCCTTGTATGATAAGCTCATTCTCGCTTGTCACTGAAGATCCACTCGCAAATTTACTCCCAAAGAACTTTGACGCAGCACGCAAATCGATTTTGTATGCCCCAAGGCCCGCAATAATGGTGACCCGCTTATTCTTGCCTCGTGTCGCACACGAAAGGCAAACGCGTTTGGGTGCATCGTCATCAGAAGTTCCCTTCTTGATGCGAATCATTCCCTTTCCGCCGCGCTTTTGCCGCTTCTTTTCACCATCATTGGTTTCAACATCAGCCTCGGCTTGTTTGAGCTTTAGTTTTTCATAGTCCTCGGGTAAATTTTCTGCCAGCCATTCCTTGCATTTGTCATACTCGGAATAAAACTCACAATACTCGATGGGCATGGAGCAATGTCCACAATATTTCACAGTAATGGGATATGTGACATCCAATAACTCTAAACACTCTCCATTATTGTTCTTTGTCATGCCAAGCTCTTTTGTAGAATCCATTGCAATTTTAAGCCGAACGAATGTTTTGTTTAATATGTTTAGAAATATATTATTCATTGGTTTGCTTTGATTTCAATTATTTATTTGTGTAAGCCGACACAAATTTAAGATTCGGTCGGATATGGCACAACCTTGAAAATAGGGGAATTTCCAAGAACATACAATACATATGTATGTGCATACAATATGCATGCATGATTCAACCCATAATAATATTTACTGTAAAAAAGTATTTATCCATTCATCATGCTTATAAGAAATTTAAAAGTCGAAAGTTGAGTAAATGTGCTTCTAAAATATAAAATAGGGGCTTCCAAAATTAATACATAACAATAATATACTACAAATAACACTTACCTTTTGATCTAAAGTTGCAAATAATATAATCTTTCTTATTTGAAGCACACATTGATGATTCATGATGAAAATTTTGCGAGACCTAATCGATTTAATGAATTTAGTTTACCTAACTAGTTCATTGAACTACCCACCTATGATTAGTTTAATTTGTGCTTAAAAGATTTTTAGTAGACACACTCGTTTAACAGTAGTATTAAATTGTATTTGTAATTTTAACAGTAATTTAATATGTGTAGAAAATGTTTGTAATACATAAACAAAAATAAACTTGCGTTGTCGTGGACAATCAATATGTAATTCAAATTTTCACTTATTTAGACTTTCCGGCTAAAATGTTAGCCAGTCGTATTGTTTTTCCGCTGATTGCAGCTCCGTCATTTGTGACAATTGTGAGTCTGGTTGCTCTTGCATGGCTGGCAAGTGCAATTGCGTTTCTGGTTGCTCTTGCATGTTCGGTGACTGCAGGTGCAGCTGCTGCTCTGGCTGCTGTTGCATGGTCGTCGACTGGAGGTGCAGTTGTGGTTCTGGTTGCTGTTGCATGCTCGGTAACTGAAGGTGCATGTGTGCCCCTGGTTGATGTTGCATGATTCCCGACTGCATTTGGAGCTCTGGTTGATGTTGCATGACTGGAGTCAGGACGTGCAGCTGCTCCAGTTGCAGATCCTGTACCGGCTGCAATTCAGATGGTTGCGGCTGATAGTCCACTGGCTGAATTGGTTCATTGGATGCATCCAGTAGATAAATTTGCGATTGTTGGTTCGATTGCTGCTCCTGCTGCTGTTCAGACAATTCGGCAACATCGAAGAGCTCTTTCTTAATGCGCACGCCATCATCATCATCTTCATCGCTCTCCGATATATCCAGATCCTCATCAATGCCCATGCCATTGTCATTGCTTGTTGCGGTCAGATCGTCGTCTTGAGAAGGCAAGTGGCCAGCGGCTGCTGCGCTGGTGCTGGCCTCGGGCGGATTGTACTGCCCATTGTCGTCCTGTGTCATGAAATCGGAAAAGGCGCCCTGTGCATTGTACGATTCGCCAAAACCTTGGCGCGGCTTGTGCATGGCCAGAAAGTCGGACGGATCGTAGTTGGGATCGACATCCATAGATTCATCTGAAAAAATTAATAGCACCGATTAGTTGAGGCTACAGTTATGGGCCAGGACGGTAATAATAAACAAGCCGTGCGCTTTCACTATGCTAGGTTATAAAAAAGAACATTTAAAGGGCACTACAATTGGAGGGTAATATGAACCTTGCTGCTGTTGAGCGTAAAAGCCAACGCCACTCAACTGCACCATAGCTTCAGCCGCTTGCTGACTGTCATCCTCGCCGCACTGCTCCTCTATTTTCATACCTACGCAAACAGCGAAAGTAAATACATGAATGTAGAAACAGAATCCAAGCACACAGAGAAAACATTTAGATTGAATAGTCAAAGTTACTTAAATTTTAAATCGTTAATCATATTGCAGATATTCATATTACAAGATTTGATGTGAACTTTAAACATAAACATATAATTGTGCACATCTCGGCATTGTTGCCCATATAACCCACCTGCCATCTGCTGTTCCTCAACCTCCGTCTTAATGTTCTTCGGATCGATGTAGTCTATGGGTTCGCTGGGCGCATTTATGCGCTCGCCTTGATCCAAAATGTTGGCAGCGTTATTCTCATCCTCAGACACCTCCTGAAAGTCCTCCTCATCATCCTCGTCATCATCGTCGGTGGAGCATTGCAGATCTAATAGCATTCCATTCACCACAAAAAAAAATGGTCAAATATTAATATTTAATACTTAATAAAATGATTGTTACCAAATAACTGAAAGCAATGCCAATCAAATAAAAAAAACTATTAATAGTTTAAGTAAAAGATACAAACAAAATTGCATTAAATATTTTAGAGGTAATCAAGTATCAACCTAATATAACATAATAATAATTTAATGTCTGTTTTTTTAAGCCAAATTTAAAATTAATTATTAATTTTTTCAATGATCCTTTCTAATAACAGAAATGGTATATATACATATTATGTTCAACTCTGGATTACAAATTTTCAAAGAGTTAGACCCTCAGTCTTTACTTTAATATTATATTGCTTCTTTTAAAAGAAAATGCAATCTACTATGTTAACTGTGGCTTAGAAATTCATTTTTAGCAGATTGTGTCATATCATCCACCATCCTCTTGCGCTGAAATTCTTTCGAGAACGATCTTTTTAATGGCATTAATATAGATATTTGTAAAAAGCGGCTGAAATTTCATATAAAATCTCTATAAATATTAAAATAAATCAATTTGAACAACTAAATACTGTTAAAATATGAATATAAATCAACGCTAAAAATTGTTACTTTTTAGTAGAGTATTGTAGAATAAAAATGAAATCAAATCCAAACCAATGCAAAATTTAGTATGAAAGCTTTAGTGGGTGATGTGATTTTTTTTGTGTTTTTGTGAGTGTAAAAACTTGAAAAGAGAATTAGTGTGTGTGTGGTGTGTGTGTGTGTGTATGTATGAGTGTGTGTGCGTACGGTTCATAGCTGTGGTCCGCATAGTTATTACGTAAGTAAATAACTCCGTATACATATCTAAGTCTTACCTTCGTCCAGAAAGTAAGCTTGCGTCTGACTCATGTTAGAGCCAAGGCTATCCTTCCGGGGACGGCCCCGACCACGCTTAACGGGATTCAGATTTTTGACTAGAAAATAAAAGTTTGCATATGCGTTTTTGCACGTAGTATTTTATAGATTTGTATTACAAGTATACGAGTAAATAGTGAACATTAAAATCTGCTTGCAATTATGTAATTTTAATTGTTGCTTTTTGAATTAAACGAACGAAAATGCTGCGAACCAAATAATTACGAGCAAATAATTGCAATCTCGATTAAAAACGAGCACATACAAAATATTTTAAGCAATTTGCAAATTGTGCATTTCTTTCTCAATTTTAAACGGAAATCGGGTGAAGTACAAGTATTTTCCCTATCACATTGCTATTTCTCGCTACACACATGAACAGGTTGGGGAATTAATATTTGAATTGAGCTGACTTTTATGAATGTTCTTAAAGTACTTTCTAATGCATTCAGGTGAGATATTTATCTAACAACTTTAAGCATATACAGAAGTCCATGCATTTTAATCTACAACTATGTAAATAGACCCTACGTCCATTATATGCTTAAGTGTAGAGTGATTGACTAGCAGATACCCTGAACCTATGAGTTAAGACACACATATAAATATTTATCACACGTGTACAAATTCATGGAGTCACATACATAATATCATACACTCACGTTTCAAGTTCAAGCGAATATTTTGTTTGAATAATTTGTGTGTTTATTACTATCCGATCATTACCAAACTTTCAGGACTTATAAATTATTAAATTTATATATGCAGACTGAATTATAAGGCCAAATTTTCAAAAGTGTGGCTGCTATATTTATTTTTCAATTTGATGAGGACTGGGTAGAGATATTCTAATAATATTACTTTCTAATATTTATGTGTACTATTTTTACTGGCACGATTCTCGCACGAGAATATATCACTTTGCCTTTAATCTATTGCGCAATAAATTGCATGAAAATATTACTTTGTGCTCAATCTATTGCGCAATAAATTTGATTGATTCCCAACGGAAAAGGAATATTGTTTAAAAATCTTTGAAGTTTTAAAGAACTGACTAGTTTTTTTTTCAACTTTGTACAAAAATTACTTGCAAGTCTGACATGCAATAGAAACTGCGCTAATTCCAGAAATGCCTCGTCACATCAGTATCGTCGTGGTTACCCTTATTTTTAGTTCTTATAGGCTCTGAGAACGACGCGTTCATGTTGGCAGACAAACGTATATGGCTAGACCGATCCTGATTAAGAATAGTTTATAAGGTCGATGATGTTTTTTAATCCCTTTTAAATATACTTGCACCAGTTTCTTGTGCCCTTTTATCCATTTTATGGGTGCAGCGTATATAAGTAACTACAATATTATTACAAAAGGACTCTGTGCTTCCGTGAATTAATAAAATTATGATAGTTGAGTTACTAAAACGACTGGATTGAATAGACTTGTTATACATATATGTATTTGCAGTGGACGGCTGAGTCAATAGGTGAAGCAGTTTTAGCATTCATAATTCATGATTATATTAGATAGAATTGCTTCGTTTCTTCAACCCATATATGTATGTACACATTGTATGTTTGAATTTTGTTTGCTGTATGTTGTTAAGGCCATGTATTTGGATTAGTAAAAGCAAATTAAACAAATTCAGTAGAGCGTAACCAAAGAGGACCGTGTGTGTGTTTATATGTAGAGGCATATGTACATACATACATACTTATATATATGATATATATAAGTATATGAGTAAGCAGAAAGCAATAAAAGTAGCTAGCAAGTTATGTATGTATATGCGTTTATGCAGGTGTTCAATGCAAAACCAATTCCTGAGAAGGCCCATCGCCCACATGAGATTAGTAGCATATGGTTAAGCACAGCGTCTAGGCATGACATACCCTCTTCCACTGGATCGCGTTGCTTGCGTGGCCGACCACGGCCACGCTTTACCTCAGCGGTTGGTATTGAAGGCTTGCGTAACGGTGTTCCATGATTATTATCGGCACCCATGGTGCGGTGTATCGAATTGGGGGTAACAAGTCCTAGTCCGCCGTGGCCCTCCACGTCAATGTAGTCATCGCCAGGCGAACTGGCGCGACTGCCGCGACTTAAGTCATAATCATCGTTACCCCAGGCCTCTTCAAATTCAGGCGCATTTGCCCTAGCGCGCTCCTGCGTCTTCAAAATGTTCTCCTCCAGCTGTGCACAGTGATCGGCAAACTAAATGGATGATTCATCAGTATAAGTTTACGATGCCCATAGGTAGTTGGATTCTGTTAGAACACTTACCTCCTCCAGTTGTGTGGTTGCATACTCCACCATTGTCTTGGCATACATTGTGTACTGCGCTTCGCTGCCATTGTACTGCTCGCAGTTGGCCGCAATTAGCTCAATATCGCCCAGATATTCGGCCCGACTGTGGTAGACATGATCTGTTAAATAAATTACAAACATGTTCATTATTTAAAAATTGATCAAAAAATTTAAGAGCGTTCTATAAGTTCAGATTCATAACCTCAGCAAGTGTTTGAGCTAAGAATGATAATATATTATGATATGCAGGCTAAAGCAAGGGCTTAAATATATTACATATACTTAAATAGTCCAACACAGACTTTTAATACAATTTCAAAATATTCTTATAAAAAATAAGTGAAATATAGCTTAAGCGAGTTTAAGCTCGACCTAGTAGAATCATGATTATATAAGGCAACGAGGCTAATCAATCCTTAGTTAGAAAAATTCTTTAAAAATAATCAAGATAAAGGTGATCCTTAGTTATTCAGCACAAGCCAAAAGGCAAGGTGACTAAAAAATCCTCAGTTAGTCCTCGGTTAATCTTGTTTTCTAGAGCCTAGTAACCTATCCCTAACGATACTTCAAAAACAGAAATTCAACCCTATAATATATCTCTTGAAATGTTGTATTATATGTTAGAAATAGGTTTAACGCTTCGTTATATCACTTACTCTCAATATTCTTGCCAATAGTTTCCAAATCCATGGGCTTCTTGATGACAGTGTAATAGTCCTTGATTGATTTCTTGTTAACGGGCTTGTGAAAGGGCCAGCTCTCGGTTTGCAATTTAACTTGCGTGTGCAGCTTGTCGAAGATGAAGGATAAGGCCACCTGGTCGTCATCGTCTAGCAGCGGGTTGATCGCCTTCTCCAGGCGCATCAGTTTGTCCTCGCGTTCCGACAGCAGGTCAAAGCAGTTGGTAAACATGCGCTGCGCGGCTTGCGAGTAGGTGCTCTGAGAGCCATTGTATATTAACGAGTTGTCCACAATCTGCTTGAGATCCTCTAAGAACACCTCGCGACTGGTGTATCGTCGCTGTCTGATGTACTCGCGCATGGTCTGCAGATCCATGGGCTTGGTGACTACACGGTAATAGTCAGGCACGCGTTTGGCATTGACCGGAAACAGAAATGGTGACACGTCCGGCATCGCGCGCAGCTCGTTAAGCACATGCTCCAATATGGACGAGAGCACTACAACGGGATCGGTGCGTCGGCGATTGGCAGTCTTGTTATGGCGTTGCAAATAGTCGCAGTGGACATCGTTAGCCATGCGCCGCTTCTTCTTGCCCATGGCATCCTTGGGGACCTTGAGCGTGAGTCCGCCACGTCTCTTGACATCGTCGCCTTGTCCGTGACGCTTGAGCACCTTGCTGCTTAGCGTTACCTTTGTGCCGTCAACATTCACCAGGTCATCATCGTCCATGTTCGTCTCCTTCTCGCTGTGCTCGTCTAGATCATCGGCCAGCGAGGGATTTGATTGCGACAGACTGCTCTGCATGCCCGTGTAGAGTGGACACGCTTTGTTAGTGCGCATGTGTCCCACTTGGCCGCAGGCGCCGCACTTTAGCTTCAGATCCGGCTTCAACTTGAACTTTTTGCGTGAGGGACTCACTTCCTTGTGGCTGTTATCACGCTCCTTGTGCGCATGCCCACCGGAACTCTTGGGATCGCCAAGTGAAGTGGGCATGCCACCCGGCTGAAGTTTCTGGTTCTGAGCCAACTGTGCCAGACGTTCGCGCTCTTGGTTGCGCTTGATGCGACGCAACTGTTCCTGAATGCGCCGTTTCTCGCGCTTCATCTCCTCCTTTTGCTGCTCGTCTAGCGTCGCAAACTGCTTAATAAACTGCTCGTCCTTGGTGGTGCGTATTTTTATATACGCATCGATCACGGCCTGCCGGCGCACCGTCTCCACGCGAGTGTACTCCTTGCCGTCGTTGCCCTTGAAGGTGCGCGTTATGCGCAGTATACGTCTCTGGTTGCTGTTGGCCATCGGATGCTGTGTGTTATCCTCCTTGATCTTGGCAGCCTTGCTGCTACTGTCACCCTGCTCATCTTCTAACTGGCGCAGCAGCTCCTGGCGTTCCTGTTCCTCGCGCTCCAGCGATAACTGTGTGGATGTCTTTTTGTTGGCCAGCATGTTCTCTAGATTCTTACCCAGTTCCTCCAAGTCAGACTCCTCGGAGGCAGATGACTCATCCTCATCGGTGGACAACACCTCTGAGCTGGCGAGCACACGATTTTGTAGATCGAAAATGCGCTGACACTCCTCCTTATAGCGTTCTTGATGCTCGGCTATAGAGAAGCGATTGCCGCGGGAGAATTTATCCATGCCTTCTTCGCCGGCCTTGGCCTTCTCGGTGGACAATGTGCGCACCACATCGATGACCTCCCAGCGCGTCAGCTTCTTGATTTCCTCCTCGGGCACCTTAAACTTACGCAGCAGCTCCTTGGCTCGCTGCAACGGTAGACGACGCAAATCGGCATCAGTGCCTGTCACCGAGCGCTTCGGTTGCGATTCCTGTTCCTCTTTGCTTTGCTGTCAGGACATTAAAGAATATATTGTTTAGACAACGAAAAGATGTTAATTTAAATTGCTTACAGTGGGCTTGTTAGGTACGCGCACATAGGAGAATCCTTCACCGCAGCCTGTGGGATCCGCTGGACCGCTCAGTTGCAGCAGGCACTTACCGCGCATAGCCTGTATATAGGCGCGTGTGGTGTTCCAGGGCGCAACTTTAACCTCATCGTCAAGGAGTTGGGCCTCCTCATCGTCATCCTCTTGGGGCGCAAATAAAGATTTCTCACCATATCCAGCATCCTGCGGTTAGGTAACAAATGTGATATTAAAGTATGTGTATAAAATAAAATATACATTCAAAAAATTTGGTTCTTTTTGGAGAAACTTTCGCTAAGGTCCGTTTTCCCATATTCCTGAAAATCAAATTTCATAAAGATAATAAACGAAACCCAAAAAATCACACATATTTTAAATGTTGGTGGATTTTGATATGAGCCATTTCAGAACCATGAGAAAACAGTCCCAAGTATTTTTTTTATAGCTTATGACGAATACCAACCTTAAGGCGCTGTTCCGCCGCTATCATGCTGAAATAGGCGCAGCACTGTTCCGGCGATACCATGGCGCGAATCTCTTCCTCGGATGGCAGTCGAAATTCCGGCTTGATGACCCACCAGTTCGAGTCCATGCCTGTGCGCTTAAAGTCTGCACATTGCTTCAAACGCTTGCGTATGCTACTCTCGGAGTGAGCCGGAAAGGCACGCTTCACGTCATCCATTCTTATGCGACGAGGATTGTCGCGACTTTTCCAGAACAGGCGATAGATAAACACCTGTAAAGTTACATTCTTACACTGATCTAACTGAAACGTAACTAAGCTGCGATGTGCATACCTGCAAAAAGTCGCGCGTAAAGTTGTTAGCACGCTTCGAGTTCGGCCCGGGTACCTCGTAGAGAGGACACTCCTGCCCGACAGTAAAGATGGCGTTCACCACACGCACCCAGTAGCTGTTGCGCGTGCGTATGATAAGAAAGTCGTATGGCGACATCTTGTGCAGATAGATGGGAGCACGGTACATGTTGTTCTCGAGTGCCTGTATGCATTGGCCCGGATGTAGTATGCCAAGAAAAGGACTGGTGTGGGCAAAGGCCACCTCGCCGTAGACATAGTCCTGAGGACCGCTGTCCTTTTCGGCCTTGCGCTTGTAGTAGTTTTTGATTTTGGAGCACATGCCCACCTGGTTCATGAGTGGTGGATGCTCCTCGCAGAATTCGGTTAGCACAATATCGCCATCCTTGCCGCTCAGATCCTCGGGATTGCGCATAAAGAAGACATCTCCACCACCGGACGCAATGCGCTCCACCTCGCGCTGTTTAGCCTTTTTGACAATATGCTTGAGCAGCGGATGGACTGGATGTGGCACTGTCTGTGAGAGCGGTCCATGTGAGAACTTTTTAAGCGGCGGACGATGGAAGGAGCGCAGCTTCATTGGACCCATGTGCGTGGGCACAAATGGAGCACGCAGCTCCACAACGGGCGTCGAGTGCTGTATGAGATTTCCGCCGCCAACTTTAAGGCGCAGCGTAGGCTCCGTCTTGGGCGTATAGTAACTGCAAAGACCACATAATTAATAAGTTAACTAAGATCACTTGATTGACTGGCTTACGAGTCATTTGATATGTTGAATGGATCGCGATCTGGGCTCTTGGGTGGCGGCGGTGGCGTGTCCTCGGCCAAAACATTGATAACGCCCGCCTTGCCCAGCAGAATCTTTGATTTCTTAACATGCGGATGCGGTATCTTAATTTTGGGCGGTGGTCCAATATTTTTGTTGATCTTGGATGGGTCAATGTCGTCAGGAATGCCGAGTATAATATTCTCATCATTCGGATCCAAAGTAAGCACCTTGGGCTTAGGCACCTTGTTCATTTGCTGAGCATCCCAAATCACCTCGTCCTCCCATTTGTGATAGATGAGCTCCTCATTCTCCACCGGAAACAGACTGTACCAGGTATCGTCTTGCGCCTCCACCTGCTTGTTTTGCGCCGCACTGCGAAGTAAAAATTAAATTAATCATTATAAATTGTATTAAAGAATTGGAATCCAAATCAAGAGACACAAAAATTAATTAGGTACAGGAAATTAAATTCCATTTGGAATCATGAAGAGTATAAAATTAAAACTTACCTTTGGAGGGCTTTTTTGTTTGAGCCACCGGCGGAGTTTTGTTTGCTGCTGTTCCCGCCGCTGTTCCCGCCGGTATTGCCACCGGGCAACGCCGTCTTGCCGGGCTGACCGAAAGCACCCGCTGTGCGGGAGCCGCTCGAGGGCAGCCAGCCAGCGGCATTGGTCTTGGAGTTAAGTTTCTGCAGGACCTTTGCCTTGATATCGTTGCCATCCCAAACGACATCGTCCTCCCAATGCAACTGGGATACCATGAGGAACGCATCGTCGGCAATGCTAAGCTGCTGGCTTATTTCATTATCGGCATTGGGGGCTAGACGATCACCGTTAAACTTAGACTGCGCGGAAGTTGTCTTGAAGCCGTAGTTGAAGCCCTCGCCTGAGTCGGGCACTTCTAGCATGTCGTACCAGATTTGTGCGGGCCCGTAGCGCCAGTCGGCCACTTTGGGCTTCTGATCGCTATTTTCGCCATTATCTGGGCCCTCCTGATGCACATCCTCGCTGTTCAAGTCACTGAGCAGCTTATCCTCATCGTCGGACATGCACTGTGCTGGCGTCGGTTCAGGTGCAAAGTGAACACCAAAGCCGCGTCTTCGCGGCTCCTCCGTATCGCTCGGCGAGTCCGAGCCACCCGTGTTGGTCAACTTTTGGTCGCGCGACTGATTACGCTTGCGGCGACGCTTGCGCACATGCCGCCAAATTTGGGGCAGGCTAGTGGGCTTGCCCGGACCAAAGAGGCGTGAAAAACGTAGCACCTTTTGCGGCCGAAAATCAGGAAACAGCTCGCAGACATCAACGTTTTGGTATTTGGAAGGCAATATGTCCGCTAGGGGAGTGCCCAGCTTGCGATCGTCTGTTAAATATAAAAATTTACGTACAAATAAGTAAGCAAGATTCTTCCAGTCGAGAGTGCTCGACTGCAAAATTTTACACAACTGGTTAAAGACACGAATTAAAACAAAGCTGACGTGAGAAATTATTCGTGGTAAAAAATAAGTAGTGCAATATTGTACGTAAACACAATAAATATGGCGTAAACAGGTCATTATGTGGAATGAGAGATTAATTTAAAGTAAAAACATTCGGATGTAAGCAGACTATGTACCTTTCCCATCCTCGGATTTGGGTAAGTCATCGGTACTGGTGGACACTGTGGACGTAGTCCGCGCGGGTACGCTTGGAGGCGGCATAAGCTCCTTATCATCTTTTGCTGTAAATGTGCGCAACTGTACTAATGAAGTGTTGGCTATAGGTAGTTGCACTTACTGGGCTTGGCCTCCACCTTTGAAGCGGGTATTTCATCTTCCAGGTCGTCATATGATGAGGTTGAGCTTCCTGCTTGATTTGCCGGCCGTGGTGGGGGCGAAGGCGTGCGCGGACAGTCCTCAGACAGTTCGTTTATGTCCGAATAATCGATGGCGTCATCTTGTGCCTTAATAGCGCCATCCTCATTCGTCTCGCTGCTCAGACCAGCCTTCAAGGCATCAAAAGCGCTCAAACCATCCGCAGACTCCGGCACTGACCTTTCTTCAGAATCCTCGTCAGAGTTGTCGCCTCTATTCTGGTCAATAACTTCGTTTAGGAGCGAGTTGAGTCCCAATCTGAAATTTGATATAGTTGGTATTTATAGCATATTTATAGCTGGTAACAACACAGTTTTAAATAATTGGATGATCTGATGTGTTTATAAACAGAAATTCGAGCTCTGCACGAGTAAAATGACTTTTTGATGGTCAGATTGTTCGTATTTTATGTTCTTTGTTGTGTGAGTGCTGACTGTGTATTCATGCAGGGCACTTATATATAATATAAATATTATGAAAATCTCACTTTGCCAAAGAGCTGAGATTTTCGCGCAGCTCGGCATCGAATGCGTGTCCCCTGTCACCATCGTCGTCCATAAGCTTGCCCTCGGAGTCAATGTTGCCAAACAGTATACCGGTCAGATCCATTCCAATATCATTGCCAGCATTGCCGCCAATGGAGCCCTCATCGCTGTCATTGTCCGATGCGGTGTCCATGCTTTAGATTTTTTAGCTCAGCCTGTTTTGTATGTGTTCGTTATGTTTGGATAACACCTGTAACGTCCTTCAAGTTTTCTTGGTATTTGCCACCATTAATTTTAGTGGCACGTTCACCATTCACAAGTTTAAATTGTTTTCTTTCAGAAAAAATTGACATCAAGTGCACTTTTTGTGTCCTCTTAAAAGCAGTAGGACCGTAATGTGCAAACTAAAATATGCGCACTAGAAATTGATATACGATAGAAAGATTGTGGTGGTTGTCGATATTACGATCCACACAGTCCACAGTGCGTTCGCATTTAGCAGAGAAGCCAACCCCAGCTGTTCCACACGTATATCACACTGCTGATCCACAGTTTAAAAGTCTTATCTATTTTTTTTATCTATATAATATATATTTTATATCCAAGTAAATCACGCTTAGTCATTATTCACCACATCGTAACATAATAAACAAGCAACGGAATTTTCCTGCTGTTCCCATGTATAGCAAAGACACAAACCCTGACATGATTCTCATCTTTTTGTTCTAAAACTGAGATTTTAATTTCAGGACAAAAGTTTGATGTTGGAACGAAAAGATTCAGCACAATTTTTAATCACAGATAAAAAAAGAACTCAAAAATTTGTGGATACGAAACATGGAGGGGCATCAGAGTTTTTCAAGAAGCCGCTCTAGCTTACTCCCAACTTATTGATTGGCGTCCTTAAGGATGGACAAAACTGGATACACAATGAAATTTGGAAGAAGTATCATTTTAATTGAATTTTCACACCAGGATAAAGGGCTTCATAAAGATTGGACTGACCGAAGTTGACCAAAAGTGTTGAAAGTTGGAATAATAATAATAATACACGATCCAAATTGGATGGATAAGAAAGACGAAGCGATTTGACCAAACTCAGGGGAAACACAACGAAAGTAATGAAGGAAATGGGTACGCCAATTATATTAGATATGAGGTTGGGGCAAAACTAAACAATCTTCCGACCGCATTCGCTGGCGGCATTTAATAAGGTATAGCCTTTGGCTAATCAAATATTTGAATTATGTAATTTTATTTAAAGAAAGAGTAATACATTGTTATTACTCGGGTTATAGTCGAGAAATTCCAAAAAAGAAATTACTATTTTCCATAATAGAAGTCAAATTTAACGTATCGATCTGATTTTCTACTTGTGTCTTACAGGGCATTGCAGAGATTCGTTAAGTAGTATTATTTAATTAAGTAAATCAAAGTTAATTACAAACCACAAATATCATGCAAATTTAAAAATACCTGATAGTTGCTCTCTACCACTGTTGTCAATTCAGCTTTTCCCCGTCAAATCTGGCCTTTTTAAAACCCAATTGCTGAAAAAGTAGGCAACACTGCTCTACTGACGTACACAGCTGATTCGTTAACGCAACAGAGAGAGCGCTCTGTTAACTCTTGATTTGCGCCATGTCTACCCTATGTTATTATTCCACGAGGAACATTTTAAAAGCAAATCAGCTGATTTTGTGTACGACGCTAGTTGACGAAATTCTAAACAAAGTAAAATTAATCTGTGACTAATATGGAGGTGGAGTTTAGCAGAGTGAACTTTCTGCTGCCAGAAACCAAATATGAATGTAAGTATTCTATAAATAGGCATATAAATTAGATGTCAAACTGTTTATTTTTGTCTAACTGTTTGTTTGTTGTTGATTTTGCAGATTTGGACCACACAGCCGATGTGCAGTAAGTAGCCCACGTTGCGAACTTCAATAATGTCAACTAACTAACTAACAAGAACTATTCTAATTAGAGTTGGAAGTCTAGTTTCTAGTTGAGTTTCATGAATGAGTTCGGTGTATCTATGTATGTGTATTAGTGTGTATTTCTAGCTGAATTTAATTACACCTATGATGAAATTGTGAGTGGCGCGCGCTCTTTTAGTTCAGTCGGTTCATTTTCTACTCGTGACTCGAATCAGTTTTTATAAAATGACCAAAATGAATTGACAATAAACAGGACTGTTCCCATTTCCGATCAAGTTATTAGGAATGTAGCTTGTTAACGGTTCTGAATTCCGATATTCGGTTTGTAAAGCATTTCGTTTGAACCAATGGAACGAAGAATTTTGAACATACCTTCAAAAGTAACAAGAAAGATCGGCTATCTTCTCGGTGGAGCGTATTTTTTTTATACAAAACTTAATTATTGTCTGATTGCTCCTGTATGGTCCGATTTTGATATAATTATAGGAAACTATTTGAAATATGATAAAACTCACTGGCTTTGGATGTTATACAAAAAGTTTTTCATATAAAAACTAAAATTTCGCCCGATCCTATGACAGCAGTGTGATATAGTGGTCCGATTTCGACCAAATTTGGTCAGATTGTATAAACTCTTTAGGGACTCGGTTGGGTGAATTTGGTAAGGATATCTTTATGAACAAACACATAGTCTTCGCCCGATCATTCCTATGGCAGCTATATGTTATAGTTTTCCGATTCGGCCGGTTCCGACATATGTACTGCCTGCAGCAAAAAGAAGGGTCTGTGCCAAGTTTCATTACGATTGCTTTAAAACTGAGAGACTAGTTTGACGGACATCACTATATCTTAGCTATTGATGCTGATTCATAATATAAATACTTTGTTGGGTCGGAAACGTCTCCTTCGGCCCATTACACATTTCGAGACAAAATTATAATACCCTCTGCTAGGGTATCAAAATATAACTACAAAAGTAATAATGGATGAGTAAGGTTTCAATATTTTAATAAAAATTAAAAAATAAATGGCTTACAAGTAATTATTTCATGAACAAACCTGTTGAACTATAGCTGGAAATAATGGCGGCATTAACGATGATTACCCAACTCAATGAAGAACAGTTTTGATTCATATATTATTTAAATTATTCCAATCTGTTTGCAGATTACACGGCTGGGGCACGTCCTTGCGCGAGGCGTTTGAGCAATGCGGCGTAGCCATGTTCGGCTATATGACCGAGCTGGAATATGTATCGGTGGATAAGTGCTACGAGATCGAGGCCAAGGGCGATGATATCGAGGGCTTGCTGTTTCACTTTCTCGACGAGCTGCTGTATCTTTTCTCCGTCGAACCGTATTTGGTGTGCAAGAAACTGGAAATAACGAAGTTCGATTTGGACAACTTTGAGATTGTGTGCCGCTGCTATGGCGAACCCTTTGAGCTGGGCAAGCATCCCCAGGGCACTGAGGTGAAGGCAATCACATACTCGGCCATGCAAGTGCTGCAGGACGTGGAGCACAGCAACTACGAAGTGTTTGTTATAATTGATATTTGAATTACGATGACGATGATGATGATGATGACGACGACCTGGCCAGGCCAGACCACGTTTAAGGTATTAAATGAGTTTGAAATCGTGTTGTTAGCTTAGCTCGACGAAATTTGCATTTATTTGTGCCTTTTATTACCCCTGTCTCCATTAATCATAAGTGAAATGCCAAAAAAAAAAAAAAAATTAAGAAAAAACTAAACCGAAAATTTGCAATCTGTTGAGTTGCACCCCAAAAAAAAAACTCTGGGGTTGACTGTAGCTGAATGACTTTTGAAAAAGCATTCAATTTGTGTTGCGGCTGCAAATGCAATTAGAGATCCTTGCTACCCTTTTGCCGTTGTGAATTTGCAACGTGCTTGATTCCCAGACAACCCTCTCATAATTATTTGTGCATTCCCAGACTGCAGTTCAATGCACTGTCTCAAAAATCTTAAGTTTTTTGCTCTTTGTCTTAAGGTTTCTTTTTATATACAATTTTCCGAATTTGTACAAAAGATTACATTACATTACTGAGCGGTTAATGCGTCCTAGTAAAGATGGAATCGGGACGGCATTCCTAAATTAGTTTTCGGGATGACTGAGTATGGAAAAACTATATATATATATATATGTAGTGCCTTTACTTGGTCCATTGGAAGTTGAACAAAATGTAGCTTAAAAATTATAAATAATGTCATTTATATTGCTGTGAATGATTCACATTTTGCAGGTGATTTTCCGTTTGACTATTGTCCCATAAGGGGAAATAAATTTAAACATCAAGCAAGAAAGGCACGCAAAATATGAAAATTATCCAAACATAAATTTAATAAAAGAACAACTTTTAGTTAGTTAGTTTAGAAGAAAAACGGCGATTGGCTGGGCAATTTAAATTGATTGAAAGCAGGTGACAACCATAGCAGACTGCCAACTTACTTGCCATATTTCGATGTTAATAAACGGACTGGTTAACATGCTTAGTTAACAGCTGTTTGCACAGCTGATCAACAGCTGTAAAATGTAAACAACAAAAAACTGCGCGCGGCTCACGTGTAGGTGTGTGTGTGTGCGTGAATAAGTTTGAGTTCTTGTGTACCGATTAAATTATGCATTAAATTGGTACCAGATAAAATTTTCAACCACATTTACGCATAACATTTGAATTGCCACAATAATCGCGGCATTGATCGGCGCAAAAAGCAACACTGTGTGTACAAGAAAGTGTGTGTAAAAGAACAAACAAAGTATCAAAAGCAAAGCAGGCAATAAAACACGTACGACGACGACGACGGCGACGACGACACCAATACCAATACACAAGTTGCTCAGTTCTCGTTATCGCGTACGCGAGTGTCCAAAAAAATTTATAAATTGGCTTAATAATACAGGTATTCGCTTAATATTTAATGCATTTTATAGCAAATGCGCTTATAGGTTTGGCGCCCTTTTGCCCCGTTTTTTCTGTAAGTTTCATCAAACAACAATAACAACAACACTTGCCGTAACGTCATCATCGCCGCGGTGGCCGCAGTTCGCTGCTGTTGCTTTTCAATTCGCTTGTCGTCGTTGCTGCCGCTTGCTCGCCTCTCTCTCTCTCCTCGTTCATTCTTTCTGCAGCCACCAATTGTCATGGTGTCGAAGAGGAAGCAGTAAAGCACATTTCGCTTAAATATTTTTTAGCCTGCACTTTTCGCTGAGCAGACGAGCAGTGAGCGGCATAAAACTATATACAATCCAAAGGTAATATTACAAGCTTCAAATTAAGTTCAAAACCAAGCGTGTGGTTTAAGTAAAAGTGTGTGAAAAACGTGGCAGAAAAATCCATAGCCCCGGCCATAGAGAAGCGACAAAAATGTGGTAGGTATGTATGTATGTGCCTATGTAATAGTATTAGAATGTAGAGGCTGCGAAAAATGTGACGTCTGTATGTACGAATCTAAGTGTGTGTGTGGGTGCTGCGCTGGGCATTTTCATTTTGAGCACCCGGTCTAGCCGGCCGCCACAGCTGACGCGCAGCTGCTAAAGGAAAACGGAAAAAGGAGTGCACTATCGGCCGCGTACATTACGACTTTCTCAAATGCGCATTTTATATAATATTTGATAGCTGTGACAAAGCACGATCTGTATTAAGCACACACACATTTGCATATATGTACATACATATGTACATATATTCCTTTTTGCTCTTCCTATATGTGGCAACACTGGCCTCGCTGCCCTGCTTCCCCCGATCTATATCAACCTGCTGCTGGTGCTTCTTGCCGCTTAATGGCTAGTTGCCTCTTTCTCTTTTGCGTGTAACTGTGTACGTATGCATGTCTGTCTGTGTCTGTTCGACTAACGGCTTTATAACCGAACAAGCAACTCCAATTCATTGCCTTGGCGATGACGTCACATTTAATTTGCCATTTGCGTTTTTAATTAAAATTTTGGCACATGTAAGTCTACTCAGTACTGAATACCCTGTAGACATTCAAATCGTACCTGTGACTTTCACATATTGTGACACAGTCACAGAATATCCAGAGTAACAGGTCCGTGGCCACAATCCTAATGTTAACAGCCACAGTCTCGATAACAGTAACAGTTGCGATAACATTCACAATCCTGATATTAACAACATATTGGAAAACTCATTTCATTAACAGTGCAATATCGGTTTTAACAGTCACAGACCTTAGGTAGAAGAAGTGTTCTTCTAACCTTTTATGGCATATCTACATATATATTTTAGATCATTATCACCATCCGAACCGATCTAGTCATGTCGGACAGCTATCAGTTTACAGAGCTAGGAAACCCAAATTTTGTATTTGGCTTCATGGATACCATACGTAGATTCCCCCGACAAATTAAAACATTAAGTCTTAACTACATCTATTTTTAGAAGTATGACCTTGATTTTGATATAAGGGTATTAAATATTTCAACGCGATGTGACAATAGATGTGTATACATATGTGATAACAACCGTATGTTAGGGTACTTCGGAACTGGGCATAGTCTATTCCCTAGTCGCACACTGCTGATTACAACACCTTGTTTATTTCCACTGTCTGACATTTTTAACCAAATGGTTAATGTTGCCAAATTACATTGTATGATCTAACCCTATAATTTTATTAAGAAAGTCTCAAGCGAATTACATGTTAAAGATGGTTTCTCTCAGAAGCTACTGTTTAAATTAAAAAAAAAAAAACAAGATGGAAAAGTTAACCAATAGGTTGCCAAAGATTTAAAAAAAGGTTGGCGACTTTTTAAAAAGTTGCATCAAAGAAAAACTAATCGTAGTGAATCTGCGTCAAAGAAAAGATAATCGGTGTGCGATATAAAGAAAAATAAAAGTCCGCGCTTATAATTAGTAAACCGTTAAACCGCAGACTTTAACTTGCCATAGATATTTTTTAGCGAAGACCGCTAATGATGGATGCTTGACTGATTCCAAAATAGCTGACGAACCATGTTTTGCCAACTGTTTGTTATATTTTTGTATTTTTTGTAAGTTTTTTTCCAAATGAAAATGTAACTGGAGCGAATTTGCCAAGTTGTAACTTTTTGTTTGCAAGTTGTATGCTATTCCCAACGCATTTGGCCGTCTTATCAGCGTATCAATTAACCTAGATATGATGGAAAGGCGGAACGCTGGACAAACGTGATAAGACCGAGTTAAACCTTCCAACCCAGTTGAAGAAATCGTTGCTTGCTTGAAAACTCTGGCCTGTACTCTTTCATCACCTCGCGTGCCCCCCATCTGAAACTGTCGTTTAGCTCACCTTTCATATTATTTTGTCGCGTCTGTTGGGAGGGGGGGGAACGACGTCATCATAGTTTGATGACCTCCACGCGGCAGCGACGCCGCTGCGTCATCGGTTTTTGGTATTGGCAGAGGTTCTCGGCGGACTTGGGGAGGAATGGGGTGAGGAGGTAGCATAAGATATTACTCTTCTTGAGTCTGCATATTTTTGGTCACAGTTCTTCTTCTGCTGTTGGCCTTCACTTCTACTTGGTTGGCTTGGGTCCGTCATTTGTGAACCAGTTGCTTTTTTACCTGTTCTCCATTTGGTATACACACAAATCTGTGATTGCTTCTTCTTTTTATTTTGCGCAGTTGCCTTTTATAGCCCGTGTATTGTGCATGGCTAGCACGGACTGAACAAAATCCGATATATATTATTACGGAAGCAGTGATTTGTGCTTTTCATTTTGTGTTCTTTATCGGCTTATGGCTATTTCCCGTCTCTACGCTCCTGATAGCAGTTGCAGTCTCCCCCAACTCCCCCTTTCGGTAGTGCCTGTTAAATCTGGGCAGTTATTTTGTTTTTGGTTTCTCAGCAACTATGATTTCTAAAGTCCGAATGTGCATGCAACAAGTTTGAAATGAATGACTTTTTTACTCGTACTGAAGACTGTGTGATGACACTAAGCACAAGTGCCATGAATCAAGCTTAAATCGAGCTCAATTATAGAACGTCGTCCCATTTACATACATACATAACTATTTCAATTACACTTATTCTCTGAATAAAGCAATCTCACATTCAGTATTCCGAAAATGCATATATCATATAGAGAACATTACTTACTAACATATATAAAGCTTGACCTTCATTCACTGATTAAATTAATGTTATTATTACACCCGTGTTTTTAAAAGTCACTCAAAACAATTAAAAAGCAATAGGAATAAAATAGAAACTACTCTTACACTTATATTTTTTATATTTATTTTCCCTGTATTTGTCCACATCATGCTATTATATTATCAATATTATTTAGTATCTGCCCAAGTTACGCCAAGCCTTGACTATTTTGAATACATATAAACCATAGTTATTGTTTTAAGTTATCATAAATGAGTACATACACTGTGTTCCATAACTACAATCTAAGATGTACGACGCTTTCCACGATTTTCTATAACCACCTGTCAATCAAAAGCTTTGAGAAAAAAGTTCAGCTAATGGATATTTTTACACAAATTGAGAATCTTAAAGTATATTAAATAAATTATTATAGAATTTGACGAACAAAACATGTGCGTTATAGTTATGAAAATAAGTTTATGTACGATATAGGGGTTCTTAAACGTTTTCAGCTTATGTGACTGCTATAAATGAAGTTTCTTCTTCACATTGCAATCGCAATGCAATAAACATAAACATTTTCAGTTACAACAAATGGTTTTACTTAGAATGAAATTGATAAGCCACCCTCTATAAAAGCTATAAATGTGACACGAGCGTTAGTTATCGTTCACAGCGATCTGGCAACGCCAATTGAAGCACCCAAACGGGCTTACACAATCCAAAAACAGGCAATTAAGATACAAATGGCGCACTTGCTCCGACCAATGAATTTTTCACCGAGTCTAATATACATACCTGTGAAATAATTTGATTTTGACTTTTTAATTGTAGTCCCGACACTTTAGGTCGTCGTGGCGTTCGGTCGTATCGTGTTTGTTTTTATCATATATTTTATGTATTTAGCTGTTGTTGTTGCACTTTTTTATAACCTGGCCGTGGCAAAACACAAAGAGAGCGAGAGCGAGAGAGAGAGAGTGAGCGACGGCAAGAGAAAGAGACAAATTCCCCCCAACAAAACGCATGAAAAATACTTAAGCGAAACGAGTTAAAAACGATTTCATTAATATGTTTTTGTTGCTTTTCGTTGTTGATTTTTGTTGTTTTGGGTTGCTCGTTGCCTTTTTCTGCTGTTACCCTTACAGTTGGGTATAGTTAATTTGATCTCAACTTTACCACACACTTATAATTTCATGAAACAATGTATTAGATAGCATACAAATAGGAAACGAACTCATTTTGTCCATTATGCACCCTGAAAGTATGCAACGAATATTATAAATTAAACATAAGGACAAATCTAAAACCAAACTATACCCTCTTCCAATACGAAAAAAGAGTATTTTCGGCTTGCACAATGATGGACAATGCGGTCAATTTTTTCCGAACCTGTTAGATCTAGACATTTAAATTTGGTACACATATTGGCATAAGTACTATATCCGTATCAGAACGTCCAGATTTGTAACTCATGCCAGTCCCCGTAATTTGGAAAAACGTACATATATCTCCCGTTTTAAAGCTTTAGTCATCGCATTTGATACATTGACTACTGTTGACTTTCTTAAGAAATTGAATCGAGAAGTGTTTTGCCACGCGCACACATATAAGCCAAATCGATTTCTTTCAAAGTTGAATAGCTAAAGTCAATAAATTTAATGTGACCTCATTGCAATATTAGACCAAAAAGACGTAACAAAATGTAACTGACAGACATGCAACATTACCAACTAGCTCTAAATTCTTGACTGAAAGGAGTTTAAAAGTTACATTCCTAGTACAGTAGAAGCTCACAAATTAGATTTATCTGAAATTCGAATCTTCTAGAAATTTGAATTGAAGTTTGTAAAACTTTGAACAGCTTTGAACATTACCGCAATTATTTTTAGTTTTTTTCAATACATAATGTAATTGGAGTGAATCTTTATGTTTTGTTGCATATGGTTAAAAAGTACAAGTTATATGTATTGCACTGGATTGTTTAGTTTTGCTTAATTATTTTTATAAAATAAAATAAAGTAAAAGAAAAATGTAGTGTATTTTGTTTAAAGTAAGTTTTTATTTATAATCGAAAAAAAATTTACCAGAAATTTGAGTTTTTCGGAAATTACAAATACTTTAAAAGCAAAGTAGTTCTAATTTGCGAGCGTCTATTGTATTGCAAATCTAAATTGATTTGCAAAAAGAGTATTTCAGTTGCGGTGTGGTAAATAAAGCTCACTGTCGCTTCTTCTTAATGCCTGTTCATTTGGTGTTGCTGTTGTTGTTGTTCACTGTTCGCTGGCCTGGCTATTTTTAAAATGCGCGAAAGCAACAAGAAGAAAACATGAAGCAAAACTCGGCGCAGCAGCAGAAGCAGCAGCGACGCCATCATTGTTGCTATTGCTCTTGTTGTTGTTGCTGTCGCATAAGAAATGTGGAATATGGAATTTCAGAGTGCTGCTCCCACACAAGCACACACACACACACACGCAATGTATGTACGTTAGCTTCACCCACGAGCGTAGCGAGTTTTCGTTTCTGTTCTTGTTGGTGCGTGCAAATTGGAGCAAAAAAAGTTTGCGCGGCGTTAACAGCGCTGCTGACGACAACAACATCGATTTCCTGCTGCAGCCAGTGACAAAAAAAAAGAGAGGGAGATAAAAACGGACGTCAAACGGACTGAGAGGACGGCGGCCAGACGCAGACATGTCCATTGCATGACAACTCATTTGTTGTTGTCCCCTGCTGTGGGTGATGTCGTCACTGAATGATGCTTGCTGCTGCCGACATCGACATCGAAAACAACAACAACAACAATATCAATACTCGATTCCAGAGTCCCTTCAATTGGGTCACACTGACGTTGGCATCTCTCCCACTTTATGCAGTCGCTTGCTAAATTTATTTATTTTTGTATACTCTGTTCCCAAAAGTGATAAGAAGCTTATTAGGTTAGCCCAACCAAGCTGGTACAAATTATTAGCATGCAAGCGTCTCGGATATTTTTACCACGCCCTAACCAAATTTAAAAGGATGAAATATCCTTCAAAATTTTACAAAAATATTGTCACGCCTACTTCCGTTCCCGAGTGTGCGACCTAAGTATACAGCAGTCGGGAACTTCCGATTACAACGTTCTTGTTTTTAATGGTCTCCTCGTTAAGTTCTTGTTGCTCAGCTCCAAATGCGACTTCGCACTTCATTGATAAAATGATTAATCGTTATGATTAATATGCATGTATGTATGTGCATATGTATAAACATACATACGAACACATGCAAAATTTGTTTATATCAATGTGCATACATATGTGTGTCACCTAAACGGTGTTGAAGCGTAAAGCGGATGTTTAAACGATTTATAAAGCGGGCCTTACGTTCCGGCTACCCCAGCTACATTGTGGCATTTGTGATAAGCAGCGAGCATGAGAAGCGGGCTTCAGTTCTTCCAGAGTTCAACCGAGTTCAGCTTGGGCTCAACCTAAAGCCAGCAAATTAGATGACAGCATGCTGGAAATGCTACGCTAAAACCAAACATCCACAGATCAAAAACAAAAAAATTAAGCATAGTCTCCCCAGTAAAGCTGAAAAGAAAATTGTGTGCCTAATGAGAGGTAAAACTCAAGAAAGGTAGTCATAAAATGCAAAAGTTGGGTTAGGTTGAGACAGGGTACCACTTCACATAGACCATCAGGTGCTAGTACTACAATGCATTGGAACTTTGAAGTCGTTAGTAGTCCTTAAAGATATTTTTCGCAATTTAGTACTTAATTCAACAATTTCCTCGATATATCTTGCATACAAAACAAAATGTGGGATCCCATTTGGTTGTGCCAATATGGTGTTCCAGGAATTCGATTAGCTCGTGGCTCCTTGCTATTTATTTTCTACAGCTGTCGTCATTGGCATTTCTACCAACAATGTTTGCAAAAGAAGCTTAAAATAGATGTGACAGCGACAGCTTGTGTAAGGCAACCTTTAAGATATATTGTGCCCTTTTACTCAACAAATTTTATTAAACATAAGCTAACTTGTTCTTCCAGTCATGACAGCTAACAGAACATGGATTGGATTAGCATCTATAAGCGACCAGCAGGATATTTTCAATAGGCTTATACAGTTTATCAACTGAATGTAATGCATATTTAAGAGCCTATTTTGTTTATCAAGTTGTTTCGCAACCCAATACTATTCTCTAAACCCTAATCATAATTGTCACACAAATATCAGCGATATGACATTTTTATGGGCCAACCCAAAAACAACCCCAGAATAATTACAGAAAATTGATTCGATTTGATTATGCCTTAAAAATATAAAAGAATCTCTTACAGCTGCAACAATTCGTAGTTGCTGTGCTCTATTTTCCTAATGTATATGGAATTATGTAAGCATGTTTTCCTCCTTCAGGATTCTGCACCCTCAAAAGAAAAAGTTGTGCAAATCGATTTCCAGTGCAATTTATGAGACAGTTGCGCGATACTCTGCATCTGCCAGATACAAAGATACATATGCAATGGGCAGCTGCTGAGATCATTGGGAGACAGAACTGAGCAGAGTTCCTTCCTTTCATTCTTCAATGAGACAATGAGACAGAGAAAAATCGCAAAGTCGCTGAGCGGTCGCCGTATTTCAACTTTTCACTTTCACGGCAGCTGCTGCCCTGCTGCGGCAGGACAAGGAAAGATTGAGGACAACATTTTGCATCATCCTTGAATGGGATGCAAGTACTCGTAGTAAGAAGGAGAAATTGTTTAACCTTTGGCTTTTCCCACTCTCTCTCTCTTTCTTTCTCTCTATTTCATTTTCTGTTGTTAGTTTGATCTTTTATAATCCTGCACATCCTACTACTCGAACGTGCTCATAATTTATGCTGCACACACACCTGCCTAGCCCAGCCCAGTTTTCTTGTAGTTTTCCTTTAATTTTCCATTGGCCAGCTGCCGCCTGTTGCCAGTTGCCAGTTGCCAGTTGCTAGTTGTCTCTTCTCCTTTTCGCTTCTTCACGGCATTTTCAGCGTTTTTCTTGTTGCTCTTACATAATTAAACATCGCCCCTTAGTCTCCTATTGATATCATCGCTCGTGGTGATAATTTGTACCTTTTGTTAACGTTGGCAACAGCGGGACAGCTGGTTAGAGTTCCACCGACATCCACATCATCATCATCATAACAACATTTTAACTTTGGTATATCCTTTACCCTTTACTTAAAGAAGTTTTCTTTTCGGGCGATAATTTAACTGAATTCCATTCTCCTATATTTCAATAATGTACAGGTCTGTTGCTATTTCCCATTTTTTTCGAATCGGTTTCGGTTTGTTTACCGATGAAATAACCGATCTTTCTTTATGAATTTATTTTTAAATAGTTTTATTCCTGGTTCACTTTTCAAGCCGAATATTTAAAGTTTTTCTGAGATTAGACTCCGAACAATTTGCATTTGGAAGGTTAATTTCTTGTTAATCTTTTTGAGATTACTGAAGATAACTTTATTTACAAATTGTATATTATGCATATACTCTCCGTATCTATGAAACAGGGTATAACCTTTTAATTGCCATCACACCCGCACACCATATGCCACAGAGTTGCCAGTCTAGACCCTAACCCTATCACCGACCTCTGTATCCTTTCGCTGTGCCTGTTGCTGGCCCACACTTGTTCGCCTTGGCAATTTATTGCCTGTTGCTGCTTTATAGCCCTCGTCTTCAAGTCGACACACGTTTCGCATTGCTTGATTAGATTATGCCCGTACGGTGTACGCACACACACTTAAACCGTGAGCCGTGAGGCATTGAGAATCGAATACCAATGCCAATCTTTAGTAATATCCTTTACCTCATCATCAACGGCTTCGTTGGCGTTGGCGTCGGCGTCGGCGTTGGCATCGCAACGTTCAAAGCTAATCGACTATTTTTATTGGCCGCTTGTTTCAGTTGCTGTTGCTCCTAGCGATGCTCTTTCCAAAGATCTGGGTATGGATAGACTTACCATAAGGTATAACAACTTGTCAAGTGCTAGGGAAAAAACAAAATTAGCTTGGGTACATTTAAATGGCAGCTTAGGTAATATCTTGTTTATGACTTAAGATGTCTGAGCTAATAATTTTATATAAATCCCCCATGTGAGCTTCCAATTTTTGTTTAATATGAAGTCAGTTAGACTTGCAATTTGTGACGAAATGTGTAACATATGTTATCGGACCACATTATTTTATAGCTGTCGTAGAAACAAATAGTTGTAAATATAGTTTTTGTATAAAAACATTGTTATAAGGGTATATGTGTGGTCGACAGACTGAAGATACCCGCTCGCTTGTTTTTTTTTTTTAATTTCTTAATCAGTGCAAAACCCAAATAATGAGAACTAGAGAACTACTATTATGTGAAGTTCTTAGACGACAAAGTTTAAGTAATAGATCAGTTAACTTAAGTGTTGGTCTGTTCTTGTGACCGATAAAGATAAAAGTTAGGTTAGGTTAAGACTTGCAATGTGAGTTGTAATTGATGTAGCTAATTTAATAAGATAGAAACAATTTGGTGTTCAAAATCAAAAATAAAGCGAGTGTACTCCAATAAGTATGCTAAATAAAATGTTTCGCAATATGAAAAGGAAATAAGATTAAACTATTTTAGAGGAAAAACAAACTTAAACGCGGAGAGAAGGAGCAGTTTATAAATTTACTCTTATGACAGTCATTCATATTACAGCTACTTACATACATACAAATATGATATGGTAATCTAAAATGATGATTTTTTTTAAACTATCTATCTTAACTGTAATTTTTAAGGCAAATTGAAGAAATGCAAATGATTGATGTTTCAAATATATATAACAATAATTGTATATAAATAACAATGATCGATAGTTGGAGAAGAGCGCACTATCGATAATGTACGTTGGTGTTGTTATTATCTATGCTTCTCCATTTGCGTCGCTCTTTATACATACGACGCGTACATACATACACGCGTGTATGTGTGTGTATGTACATTTGTATATGCTTAATTTACTAGAGAGCCGCCATAGTCGCAGACGTTTCTCATCTTCTTTGTTGCCGCTCTCAATACTGCTTATAATTGCAAATCGTCTCGCAGTGTAATGAAATTTCATTGCAGCGTTGTCGTGTTTTGCTTTTGTGCCCCCAAGTTTCCTGCGCTTGTATATTTTTGAATGCTAATACCAAGAAATTGACAAATGCAAACAAAAGCTTAGCTTTCTGTCTCGCTACGTTTGCTGAGTTGCCTGTACTAAAATCACTTTGACCAAATGATGCCTATCTGCAATTAGCGGCTAGCCGGGTGACCGGAGGCTTACGAAGGTGGGGCGGTGGGTTGGAAGGGAAGTCAGCAACAATTAAAATCGCATTAATGTTTGTGTTGCTGGCTCGTTGGCTGTTTGATTAGAAGAACCGGCAACGCCGAACGACCAAACATACAGACATATTGTTGCCTTTCGATGGTTTTTCATTTTCTATGCAAGCACATCCACCCGCACAGCTGTTAAGAGGGGGGGTTAAGCGAAGATTGCATCGAATATACAAAATGCCACAAAACCCGTTTCAGACTGCTAGTGCAACATCATTGTTGTTGTTGTTGTTGTCCCGTCTGCCCCACATGTTTGGGGACTGTGTCTCTCTCGATGCGCTGCACATGATTAGCGCTGCAGCAAAACCAGCAACAACAACGCAACGTTGCAAATGAAAAGAAAATTTACAAATTCCATTCATGAAATTTTGCTGCGTTGGTCCAACGCAGACGTTGACGCCGCTGCCGAGCTCCACTTCCACACAGAGCGCAGACAATAAAAGAGCGAGAGCCGCTTTAAAGCCCTGTGGTTGTTGTTGATTTTTTGCAACTTGTTATATGCGTCGCTCTCAGAAACAGCAACAGCAGCGCAGTCTCTGCATCCATTTGTCTGAGTATTGGTGTGGCGCTTGCTCAGCTTTGGCACTTGCCGGATGCTTTGTTGTTGTGGAACGTTTTATATGCCGGCTAACTTGCTAGCCGCTCTCTCTGTTTCTTGCCTTTTCGCTCTTTATTTTTTTTTGCTTTGCACTTGCAAATTTTTGTGGGGGACAACTTTGTTGTGGCTGCTGTCAGAGTTGCTAGTCTGGTGAGGTTGTTCGCTTTACGTTTGCGTCTCCTCTCCTCTCTTTCGTGCTCTATTGTCGCGGCGTTGTCTGCGTCGCCTCGCAATTACATGCAAAAAGTCTTGTGGCTGCACTTTTTCACACACACAAGGATTATTTGAATTACAATCATATTAGAGGTGGCATAACGTCCATAGTACTATCGATAATACCGATAGTGTTAAATTCTACAGTGTAATTGTAATCATTTAAATGTAAATACTCTTCCTAAACATAAGTCTTGAAATAAAATCAGCGTGTTCCTATTTCCGATTACTTTTCGTTGTTAATCGATTTTCATTTTGTGTTCCCATTTTTTAATGAAATAGCAACAGTTTTATTTAACCGATATAATTTTTGAAAAGCTTTCATTTTATTGGATTAAAAAAAACAAAGTTCTCCAACCAAATTCTCATGCTTTTTCGAAATTTAGAGCAACCTATAATATGCTCTGTTCGAAATTGGAAATGGAAATCAGCCTGTATATTATTATTTTAGTACTTTATTCGGAGATTTGTTGATATATAAATTCTTCCCTTAACAAAAATCTTGTTATAAATGTTGGGTCTAACTATCTGATTTAACTTGTCGATAGTTTTGAAGTTTGTAACTATCACTAACCCTGTTTTGCAACCTCTAATACATCTGGTGTGTGTGTGAGCTCTGGTTTATTATGCGGGTGCAGCAACAGTAGACTCGGCCTTCGGTCTTCGGTGCTCGGTCCTGCGGCCAGCCTCAGCCAAAGCTCGTAACGCGCATCCGTTTCCCTTTTGCTTTATTGGTAAACTGCAACTCATTTGCTTTGTTATTTTTACTCATTTTACGAGTATGTGTACATTGTACAACGAGTACAACAATAGCAACAACTAGCAAGAGCCGCGCAGAGTCATCATCAGGCTTCACCTCCCGCCGTCTGCCCCCTTTTTACTGCCTACTGATGCCGCAAGCAAATCTCTCGGCGCATATTTATTACGAGACGGTAGACGACGCCCGAGTATTCAGCACCCCACCCCCCAGACTGGGTCAGCCAGCCAGGGCAGGGCACATCTCCAGGTCCTGTGCAGTGGGCTCAATTTTCAAACGATTTCAATGGAATTCTGAATGTGCTTGCAGTCGGGTCGTCTCGGGCAGAGAGAAGACGAACCGGCAGAACGCAGCGCCAATCCAAAGAGCCCAGACACGCATCTTACCTTCTCCTCTGTCCTCCTTCTCCACCTCTGTCCCTTATCCTTCCAAGCAGCACTTTGGTTACACCAAAAACAACAACAACAATAGCATCAACATGGAACAGCCTCCTGCAAGCGGCGCATAATTTTTTCGACTTGCATGGAAGAGGGTTATTTTCGCGTTCTCAGTCATTTTGTAACTATAAGCTCAAATGTTAAAGCAATTATATATTATGGTTTTTTTAACTATTCATAATCAGTGTATGTATATTAAGGCTTTATTTACCTAATTTCATATCAAAAACCACATAATTCGAGTGGAACCAACCGGATATCTGTATCATATGTACATATACATACATATGTGGCTTTCTATCTTTCTTTCTACCGAACATTTGAGGTTTTTTTCAAGATAGCTCAAACAAAGTTATCAATTCCAAATTTTATCGCAAAGAGACTTGGGAACCAAACTGAAGAAGCACGACAGATCTACAACCATTTTTTTGAAACCTATGTAACGTAACTGACCATTTTTAGTTTAATAGTTCAAATGAGTTCTTTCGAAAAGGCATTAAAATTTGCTTCCTTAAAATAATTGATGATGATTAAGATCAGACTGCAATATCTTATAGCTGGAAAATTAAAAATCAGTGGATACTTGAAATCCTTTGTTTTGTAAAGCTTGGACCAATTTAAAAAAGGGTATTCGATCTTCGACACTTCGAAGATTTGCTTTCTATCTTTTGTTGTTGTTATTTTTTCATGTAGCCGCCGCCGTTGGCTGCATTCCCTTCTTATGCTACTTCCTCGGCTGCTGCTCCTCCTTCTGTTCCTGCTGTTCCTCCTCATTTGGCTTTTGCCGTATTGGTTGTTGTTTACGTTTTCTGGCCCTTTTGGAGTTGGCCGACGACAGCGACGACGTCAGCTGCGTCAGCCACAGCGACGTTGGCGGTGTGTACGAGCTTGTGGACGCTGTTATCGAGTGAACTTTTGCTCGATTGCTTTACGTAGCTTTGGTTCTTTATTACACTCCTATTTGCGCACATACATACATACATATGTATGTACGTATACACGTATTATGTGTATAACCGCTAGATAATGACGGTAGTAGCCGAAACCGAAACCGAAACCGCACCCGAAAATAACCCCCCTAAGCATACTTCCCACGCAGTCAGCTCCAAGAGTTCCGCCCAGTTTCGCCCGGCTCTGTTTTGTACACTCTCTTTCTTCTCTTTTGTGTGTTGGCTTATCTTTTTTGCATTCTTGCATCTTATCTGTTCCACAAGTTTATTGCGGTTTCTTCCATGTTGCCTTCTCCTTATTCACGTTGACTGGCTTTACAGCTACTATTGTTGCATTTGTCGCATTTCTGCGGCTTGCGCAAATTCCACTTTCAGGCCCAGGACACGCGTCTTTGTCCTCAGCCTTTTCTTCGTCTTCTTGTTGCTGTTGTGTAAAATAATGAATTCCTTCTTTGGGGCTTAACCTCAAATTGGCTTAACTTCATTTATTTCATTTGCAATGCCACAAATATTTCATTTGCGGTTATCTTGTTGTTGCAATTGGACACCACAATGGCGGTTAGGACGCGAGCCACAGTTAAGCTTGAAAGTGGATCGGAGGATCTACTTTCGAAAGCTTCTCACTGGCAGGGGTGAGGACAGGTGCTTACCAACTGGATGAATTATGTAAGGCACTGTTGATTCTAAGCCAGGACATTAAAGTATTCCTTAAATTATATTGCAGCTTATTCAGAACGATAAAGGTTACATCTAAACTTTGTAATTTATCGTGTCGAATATGTAAAAGTTTCAATACAGTAATAAATTAATATGATTAATATTATATTGTATTGATTAAGAATGCAACTCTGTTTGAAATATATGTATGTTACATGTCATTATTGGGCTCATTCAGCACAATCCATCGCTTATTGATTGACTGCTGTCTTTAAAATAAAAAACCTTAGTTCTGGTGAATGATGCCAACGTCTGTGCGATCACGAACATGATTGCCGTGAGTGGGACACATAAAGTCACTTGTCATCAAAAGTGTCGTTCACCGTAAGTGACTACTAAGTTCTTTGTGGTTTTATCATTATGATCACAATTTCATTTGTGCTCCGTTGTCACATCGTGCTAATTCAATTTAATGAATGAGACCTTTATGAATATTCTGTGATAAGAGGGAAAAGTGTAATAATGTAGTATGCATTGCATGTTGGAAGCATAGAACACTGAACTGTTTCATCAGGGTGAACTAAACTCCAGATTATCACATACTCAGGGGTATTTCAAGCGCACGATCGGAAGCAATCAAGCCGCATCGGCTTACATCTGTCGAGACTTATTCCAACAGATACTTTTGCCATTTGTCTCACCTACACTTGCAGTTGTTGCTGCTGCTGGTGCTGTTATTGCTAAACTGGCAAGACATAAAACAAAAGCCGTCGCCTCAGCTTCAGCCACAGTCTCAGCCCTGCCCGGTTGGCAGTCACGCAGCTGGGTTTTTGGGGAGGAGGACGACAAGGACAACCTTGAGACTGTTCAATATTCCGCAGCATAATTCGTGGCCAGCTCGATATCACGAGCTTCACGCTCTCCACCATCGAATGGCAATGGCGCAACTCGCTCGAATTGTGCAAAAATGTTGCAAGTGGACACCACACAGACGCGAGACCTGGACACAGAGCCCCTTTTTAAATGCGAATCCAAGACGAAAACACACTGAAACAATGTCAGATGCCGCGCTGTATTAAAATTACGCCAAATTATGCTGAAAATGCAATGAGAGCGGTAAATATGCTGCGACTCGGACGTGAAGTCTCCGCACTCGACTATATCCGACACCACACACCACACTCCACTCCTCGCCAGACCAGTCCGCAGTTTAGCTTTTTGGGAAGCCGTAGAGTTGACACAAGAGCTGAGGACCTGCGATTGGCTGTTTGTAACGCCGCTTATCGGACATTCAACATCTACGCGTAGTTTTTGGAGCATGCGCAAAAGGACAACTACTTATTGCACAGGGATGTGTGTATGGCGGGAGGGCGGGGGTAGGTTGGGACATGTGTGCGTCCACATTGAGCCGGAGCATGAAATATTTTTAACGCTCCAATGGCAACCGCTGCTGCTGCACTCACATATGCACCACACACATATATTTATTGCATTTTAATGTGCCACTGAAATGTGATTTAATTGGCATTGTTGCCTGGCTCCACAAAGCATCGCACAGTGCCACAAATGCCTCAACGAGCGTGGTCCAAAAAATTAACTTGCAATTATGAAATATAATGCATGCAATCTCTCCTAACAGCTTCTACACCAAGATTAAATATTCTATGGCCTAAGAATTACTGGGTCGTCTTCTCCTCTATCCAAGATTAACTTGTCCAAAAAGTATCCCTCCAAGAAAACTTGCTGACTGTACCTAAATTTATAAACTGTTGTTTATTCTATTCTATGTAAGCTTTTATCACATCATATATACCAAGATTGTATTATATCTGCGACTTATCTGCAGATTTTTAAAATTTTGTTCAAAATCAAGTTGAATTTTGAAAAATGAAATTATTCCATGCCATCTTTCTTCACATATTTTATACACTCCCTAAAAAACTTCCTGATTGTTCTTTACTATTCTGCGTATATACCAAAATTGAATTATCTCCCATTTTTACGTCACCATTTCAAGAAAATATGATAATTGTAAGCTCAACTTGTCCAACAACTTTCCCTGGCCATTAAACCACTGACCACATGATGATTATTTTTCTTGCCCACCAATTTCTTGTTCAATTATGAAACTAGCGTTTGAAAGCTTCCTCCTACCTTATGACAACATTATTGCCTACTCACACACATAATTTCATAATAATCGAATGCATCGATTAGTCGCTATCATCTGGAATGCGAAATGCTGGAACCACTGTGCATCGCTAGACTTTGAACTAGTTGTGTTCACTTCGATATGGTGGCGCTGCATTGGTCTCCTGCCGGCGATGGATTTGCAAATGCTGAAATTTTCTTTAATTAAATTCATTCTCACAGTGTGTGCAACATGTGGCAGTCAGGGAGCGTTGTGAAGCTGCTGCAGACAAGGCTGCTGGAATGCTGCAACGCAGACGAGTCTCAAACGACTCCCCCCGACTGCTGTTGCCTTCTATTGCACTTTGGCCAGGAATTTCAGAAGAAAAGTCTTGCGACGTCTTCTCGACCACGTTGTCGTCTCTTAGTCTTCTTGGACCTGGACTGCCTGTCTTCTCTACCTACGCGAGCCCTTTAAACTCTTGCGCTGCCGTCGTCATCAAATCAGGTTTCGATGCTCTGACAGACGCATAAATCGCTGGCGTTTTTAAAATACTCACCAGGCCGTGGACTGAGCAAGTCTGGTGGTGGTATTCGACGGACCCCCGCTTTAAGTCTGATGAAGCTCCAGGGAACCGTTTTTGGCATTGGAGGCCGCTTCTAAGCGCGCCGGCCCCAACACAAAAAGTTATAAATGCCTCTCATATTTTTAACACCAAACATTGTTGGCTTTTTGCTCAGTTCTACTACATCCTCTTGACTCCACAGACCCACCACAACTCTATACTCCTCTTTCAGCTGCGCCTCGTTGGTGCCTTTGGCGTTTGTTTGATTTGACAACTTTGTTGGATTCTGTTCGACTCTGTTTGCCTGTGAACCTGAATTGCTCCGAAAGCATTGCTCTAAATCTTCGACTAAGAATTGTTGATTTAGGCTTTGGGTCTCAGGCTGATCGCGCCTGGAGCAAGTCACGGCAAGCCCGAACCTGAATGAAAACTTGCTGTGACCACAATGGCACTGAAATGATCCACAATCTGAACTAATATCAATTGGGAGTTTCGGTCGCACATATATATTTCAAGGGTCACTCTGTAGATGTTAGCTTAAGGGGCAAACCAATAAATATCTTAAAACTAGTTTGAGCTATTTTTTCAATATTAAATTTATTTAATTTCAATTTTTTCAATCCAAACTGAAACCCTGAAGGCCACTTAAACAAATTTATTTAACACTAAATTATAGTAGAATTATTTATATTTTTAAAGTTTTTCGTTAAAGCGAAAGCATTAAGAAAATTTCACTAACATAAATAAAGGAAATTTTGGGTCTTCAAAAATTTCTACTTTGTGATTATCTAAACTTAAAAAATCCATTCTAATGATGTTTCTTTTCTGATTTTCCTTACAGATTGTTGCTATAACCTAACAAATTGTTGGTAAGTTATCCTAAATGCTTAAATAAACAAAGGATTTTGATTGTATAAATGTCAACCTCATTGGGTTACCTCTATTGGTTTTACAAACAAAATTGGCTGATAACTGAGGAACCACTTAAGAAAAACATGTAGATATATGCAGATGAGTAGCTTCAACTCCTTTTGCTGACAATAATTCTGGTTCCAGCATTGCCTTTGGCTTTAGCCTGGTCGGTCCAAGGTGTTATTCACCCTTTCGACAGCCGCTTGACAGTCCACTGAACCGAGGACAACTTGACAGGAACTGCAACTACAACTAAAACTACAACAAAACAAACAATATCAGGGCAGCTTAGACCCTAGACAAATGAACTCGGAGTACATCAAAGATAAGTTGTCAGTCGACAAATGGCCAGGACCATGGTAGGAATTTTGTTTGCATAGCAAATGTCACACGGCAAATCCATTGGACAAAAAACTGGTTGTGCCCGGAGATTTATCCCATATTTAAATGCCATCAGCAGTTGAAAGTTTACAAATCAATTTTTACGTTTGTAAATGTTTCCATACCAATTTGCTTTGACATTCACTTGACATGCCGCCGTACCGTGCGTACATACATAAATTATGCATAGGGTGACCCAAATTTAAGATTTCCTAAACCAAATGCTAATTAATCCCACGAGAGAAAGGGGCGCGTCTCGGCCCAGGGATTTGCTATGCTCGGCTGATTTTCACACACACAAAAAGAGGGAGTTTCGGAGCAGCAGCTCGCGTGTCGGGCAAAGGCTTAACGCTTTTCCAGGCCAGGTAATGAATCCAAACCCGCCGACCTTTTAACCGCTCCGATTGCGATTTCCCGGGTCTCACGCGTGTAATTGCACATTGCATCATGTTCGGGCCTGCAGGCGACTAAGTGTCGCCTTATCTATAACGTAGTATCTATACATAAGAATAATCTGTATGCATTTCTCAGATTTCGCTTTGCGTTTTCTTGACACGCGCGTCAGAATCCTTAGATCCTGAATCTATACATCAGCCAGGCGACCATACAAACCGAAAAGCCAGCTGTTTTCTTAATTTCAGCATTCCTGCGCACATCTACAATAACAATTGATTAGTTGTAATAGCAACAACAGCAACCCCCTGTCTACCCCTACCCTGGTGCCTGCCCCTGCTCTAATTTACAATGCGTTTTTTACAAGCCGTCGCCGGCTTGTGCAAAAAAAAATACAAAAATTTGTTCACCCTATTTGAACATACGACGAATCCCCCGCTTAGGGGTTGCTGCTTTACTTTAATTATTAGCTCAGTGCCGTGGCCGGGCTCAGCCCTCTTGGATCGTACATCGGGCATCGGTCACCCTTGCCGGAGGGGCCTTCGTTGTCGTTGTCGCTGTTGCCGTCGCCGTCGCCGTCATTTGGCACATGTCAATGGCTGCATTGGACTTTGGGCTCTGCCCTGTTTTGTGTGGACGTTGCTTGAACCTAACTGCAGCACAGTGGAGCAAGTCAAGCGATTCGGTACAAGTTCAATTTTAAAATCGCTTGGAAGCTACCAGAGATCTTGAAAGGTGTTTAATTAAATTTATACCTTGTGATGAGTTTTATTTGGAATTAACATTTATTATAGTTCTTTTTAAAAATAGTCCCGTTTGAATGTAGAGATTGTCGACTGCGCTAAGTTTTTAACTACTATATCTTATAGGTTTTTTTTTTACCAAGGGTAGTCAAGGGTGTCTGGCCACTAAGCTAATAATGTCTTTCCTCAACCTATGGAGGGAGCTTTTACAGTAGACTGATGTCTGATGGTACTCTCAACCTAATCTGTTCTTATTGTGGCCTCTGGGTTCCACTGTGTCGCGCTCCACTTCGTAAACACGATGCAGTCGTCATCGTTGTCGTTCCCATTACAATTTTTGCAATAAAAACCACTTCCACTTCCTGTTGAATTGCAGGAAACCCAACACAGAACAACAACAACAGCAACAGTGCGCCCAATTCTAACACTACAACAAAGACAGGAGAAGGGAGAGAGAGAGAGAGAGGGAGATTGATCCCTAGCGGGCCACATTGTTGCACCCTTACATGTCGCTGCTGTTGCATATTTGCAACAATTATAAACGGGACAAGCATCGTAATATCCTTTTGGGTAACTGCATGTACGAAACACGTAAAATGCTCTAGTCGAGAGAGTTTTACTAGGAGATACCCTGTACCCAGGTCTGCACCACTCTTTATTACTTATATTTTTAGATTCTATAAGTTAACTATTTAAAAGTTGGGGGAGGTTGCCAAAAATGTTACAAGAGCTAATAGATTCTATGCTGTACATAATGAAATATCATGGTGTTCATACAGATGCTGATTTGGAATATATGTATGTACAAATTTTATAGCATCGAAAATGCCCCCTACTGTTATCAGCAAAACTGTATTATACCCTTTTTTAAAACCATTTTCTGGGTAGATGGCCTAAAAGCTACCTTACTACGGGGTCTCAGAGCGAGTGACATTTGTGTGGTGCCTCGTTCGTTCCACTTTCCTGTGGAACAGAAGGGACGAGCGACCGTCTGAAGTGCCTCGTGGGCTACCGACACTCCACGCTCATAAAGCCATTGCCTGGCTGTGGAGGGTGCTGCTACTTTTTGGTTTTTCTTTTTAAGGGTGTTTCTCATTGCACTACACTTTTGCGCAAGACGTTGTCGTGGCCGTCCAGGTGCGTCTCTGCCGTATCCTATGTACTTCTTTTCCACTTTTCATTTTTCTCAGGCATTAGAGTTTGCCACATTTGGGACATCTGTTGGGCCGATCATTGTTGATGGTCTGTTGTCGGCTCTGTTTGCCCTGTGCCTTAATTTAATTTTGGCTTGAATCTAATCCTATCTTGAACGCTCGTTTACTCACATCCGCTCGGAAGCTCCCACGCTTTGCTCATTAGAGGAACAACTCAGTGAGCTTTAGTTAAGCTAATTGCAGCCTCAGTGTCCTGGCTGTCCTTTCATAGGAAACACAGAGGCAACAACAACAACAGCAGAGATTTACTGATCTACAAATTTCCAGGAATTTCGTGAATGGAAAAACAAAAGCGCAACGAACGCTGCTCGCCGGAGGAGGTTAGGCAGACGAGTTGATCTACCTATGGACCTGAACCTGAACCCAAACCTGAAGCCGAAGCTGAAGCCGAAGCTGAAGCAGAAGCTGAACCTCGGCCCTGTGTATATCTTATGAATGTACTCTCGTACTTGGCTCTGCCCGTGGCTCTACTTGCTGTTTATTTTTTCGAAGGTTCTTCTTGTTTTTGTGGCCTGTCTCTCTCTCTCTCTCTCTCTTTTCTCTCTGTCTGTCGTTATTGTTACTTAAAATAGCTGAAAAACGTGAGCGCATATCCCAAATTTGAAAACCGGTAAGCCAGGCCAAAGGCATCGACCAGGTAGTCAGAGGTTTAATGAGCACCCGATCCAGCCTTAGGCTAAGAGGCAGACAGTAAGTTGGGTTTGATGTCCAGTGGGGAGCCCAGCCACCTTATGGAGGCATCGATGAAGAATGAGTAGTGTTACTCCAGCATGGCCAACCATTAAATTGTTGATTAAAATCAATTATGTAGTTACCGATTATGTCCAATAAATTGACTTGTTAGAAAGCTATATTTTCTCAATGTTGTGCTCATCAGAACTTGTGCTACCCCATTCAGGATAAAAAATCTCTATAGATTTGCATACCCATGCCCGTGTAGCGCAGAAAAGAAGACCCCCATCAAAAATATATGAAAAATATTCTTGATCAGCAGCAATAGTTGTATCGATCTACAATCGGATCACTCTGTTTTAAAGCTTTGTTAATTAAACTTAATACGGATGCTTCTTGTTGCCACATGCAATTTAGATATCCGAACCGGCCGGATTAAATCAGTATATTTTATAGCTGCCGTAGGAACAATCGGTTGACTAATAAGTTTTTTAGTATATTTACTCCCTGTACCCATAAAATGGGTAAAAAGGGGGTATTGGATTTGTGCAAAAGTATGTAACAGGCAGAAGGAGACATCTCCGACCCTATAAAGTATATATATTCTTGATCAGTATCAAAAGAGATTTCGATTTGGCCATGTCCGTCTGTCTGTCCGTCTGTCCGTCTGTCTGTCTGTCCGGATGAACGCGTCGATCTCAGCAACTATAATAGCTAGAGACACCAAATTTAGAATGTAGGTTCCTGTATAGCATACGCAGATCAAGTTTGTTTCATATTTCAGATATCTCCCCCCGTTCCCCCGCAAATCGATTAAAACCGTTTTACAGTAACAATTTTCAAGATATAGCTTTAAGATTTGGCATGTACAATACTTTAGTCTCTCTTAATCTACTGTCCAAATTTCAAGTCGATCGGATAGTAAACACGGAAGTTATTCACGAAAGAAGATTCAGTAATGCAGCGAGAGGGGGAAGAAGAAGCACAGCCACTTTTGCCGCCTGTGTGCGTGCGTCTTTGTGTATGTGTGTGTGTATGGGTAAGTGGACTTAGATGTGATTGGATGTTTTAGACCTGGGTACAGGGAGTTTCGTAGTCGGGTATACTCGACTATAGCATTCTTACTTGTTTTTATTGGAACAAATATCACTTTATAGCGATCACAGTATAATATAGCTGCAATACCATTCTACAATGGTATAAATCTTTCGTGCCCCAAAAATGACTGCTCCTGCTTGTTTAAATTTCTTATCAGCTAATGCTCTACAAGTCTCTAAAAGTCCAACGAACCTCTAAACCGTAACAAAACAGAAATTTCAATGGTTTACCAAGTCCATTCCCCTCCTATTTTGGCATGTGCTACGGCGTTTTGTGTCAGAGCCATAAAGCAATAACAGACGACAGCTGCAAACTGTTCTCGTTGATATTTCGATTCCAGTAATACGACAGTCAGTCAGCCAGTCGCGGTGAGTTGAGTCGCGTTGGGTTGGTTTGGTTTGAGCAGAGCAGAGGTCCGTTGTAGGGTCCTTTTCCGTCCCTTTTCGAACCTCATCGAACCTCAAACCGTATGCAACTTGGCAGTCTGCTGCAATGCCCTTCTATGCAGTCTGTACACAGGATATGTCTATGCTTGGGGTACAGTTCCTCAGTCCTTCAGCTCTGTGAATATGTATGTATGTGGGGCGGCAATTCATCTCCTGTTTCATATCCGTTGGCAAGGAATTTTGAATTTGACTTATTTGCTTATTTCGCCTGATTAATTTTTGGCGCGTCTGCTTTTGGCAAATTGCTTATGGATTTCAGTTGATTTACTCTGTAATTTAAGCATTGGGATAAACCTTTCAGACTTGTGTCCTGTGCACTGTTATTATGCGCCGATTGTTTTTTGATTTCCGGTTATATTGACGTTGTATTGCTATATATGACTGTATATGTATGTGTCTGTGTTTGACTGATATTTGCATGGAGCTGTGCTTGAGAGTTTCTCATCTGCTGACGCCGCTGCTGCTGTTACTGGGTGCTAATTGTGGTCCAGAGTTCAATGACTGACCGCATAGACCTAGAACTAGTTGGGCTCTCATTGGTATTTAGCACCTGTCGCTCAGTAGAGACCCTTACCTACCTTTTCTTCCTACAGGTCAGACAACTTTAAGCTCAGCTTTTTGACAAGACCACTCAACAAAGTCAAAGTTGGCCAGCAGACGCTTTTGTTGTTGTTTTTGCTATTGTCAACATACAACCCTGCGCTGGGTGGGCCACAGACGAATGAAGGTGTGAGCGAGAGAGCGAGATTGCCCGATCGTTGCATTATCCTCCCCAATTGTTTTGCTTTTGTTTTCTTTTGCTCACACTCGCTGCATTCCTGTCGTACGCCCCGTTACTCTGCTACGCTCTCTCACTCGCTCTCTCTTTGTCGCTCTTGCTGCCTATGCTGATGCTCTCACATGCATGTGCACACGCACGAACGCAGCGATCGCTCTTTGCGCTCACTTCGAACTTGCTTTTTGTTGTTGTTGCTATTGCCCTGCAATTGCATTCCTGTTTGTCTGCCGCTCGCTCTGCTTCCTCTTACTCCACCTCTTGTTGTTGTTTTCTGTTGTGTGTTGGCCTGCCTGCCTGCTGCCTGCAGGCTGCCTTCACTCCAGCTCTGTCTGCGGCCAGAACTACGCAACATTTACAAAACGAACGCTGCAGAAAGTGGAAGTGAATCTCCAGAGAGGCGCAGATCGACCGATCCCGATCGTAGCGGTGTTTACTCAATTGTTGATCATGACGTTGTTCGTTGTTGTTTACGTTCAAGTTTTTCAAATCTCTCTGTCCATAGTTAAGTGACAAACAAATTGTTATTGTTACAACAAGCAACAAGTTAAATCTCGTTAAGAAAGTGCACGCAAATGTTGTTACAAATTTCTGGCAACACTCGCCGCACCCGATACCAATGCAGTCTGCACACACAAGGATTAAAAAACGGCAGAAGAATCATAAAACATCAAAAATTAAGAAAAGTTAACTATAAAGAAAACATAAAAACAAAAACACAAAACTATTTTTAACTACTTCCAATGACAGAAAGTCAGCGCTGAAATGTTTATTTAATTTTAAAGTCTATCAATTTCAAAATTTCGTAAATGCAATACGTTTTTTAAAATTCTTAAATTTATTATATTTGTTTGCTCTGTTATTTCTCACGTGTTGAACATTTTAAATAAAATCTCATATGTGCTAAGTGTTTACTTTTAACTTGTTCTAAACTTATTATATGCATATTTATTAACTTTTAACACTTTACACCAAGCAAACAACAACAAAAAGAACACCTTTATTACTTGTTTATTAACTTAGTACTGTTTAATATTAAAGAGCCTTGAAATCGCACATAAATCAAATAAAACATAACATAAATCAATTTCAACACATCGCCAAACGCAAGAAAAACAAGAAATAACTTTTGGATTATCTTACAAAATTCGAAATTCAATGCCAACGACGCGTAAGTAAAACAAAAACAAAATAATAATAATTAACAACATGAATTTGCACAAGCCAAAAACAGCAACAATAACAGTTAAAGTTACTCGTTACTTTTGACTCGTTACTCGCCACTCTTGTTGCTAACTAACAATATAATTTCTGTGCACTTCTTAAACGAATAATTAAATAATAATAAGCATTCACTGATTGTTATTACTTTTTGGACTATAGCTCGCGTTTTATGGCTCAAAGGAAAGTTCATTGAACGTGAGCTGAAATCGTTTATAGCCAGTTGGAGTCGCCGGCTCAGTCTAAAAACCAAGTCAAGTCAGATTCACTCGCTCAGTTGTTTGTGTTGGCTGCTTGTCTAACCTTATAGAGCATACATGCGACTACAGGCCCGAGTATTGTGTTGGCCAGTTAGGGCGGACAGGTAGTTGGTAGTTTGTAGTTGGAAGTCTGTAGTCAGTAGTCAGTTTGTGTGCGGGCATGCAGCGTGCTTTTAAGGTCGACCGCTCGTTAGACTTCACTTGACGCCTGCCTGTTTATTATGACCCTAACCCCATTCGAATTACGAGTCGCGTTGGTAACATCGTTGAGGGCTACGCCCGAAAACGAATTATTAAATCAAGTAAGAACGTTGTCAGTCAGAAGTTTCCGACTACGGTATACTCTGTTTTCAGTTGGGTTTCTTTTGATTGGGCACAGAGGGTTTGTGGCTAAAAGCTGTTTAGTCAAATCATACAATGTCTCTAGCCATAAAGATGTGGAAGATTTCGGGGGATGGATGGAGCTGGTGTGCAGATCTTCACACTTTATAAACTATGGCTTTATACCAACCTATGTACCAAGTTTAGTTACTCTACCTTCAAGGCTGTCGGTAAAAAGTGCGTTCATACTCAACCAACGTTCAACCGAATATACTCTTTTAATCAACATTTGGGAAACTATATTCAACTAGTGAGCGCATGTAATATAAATTACGAGTACAGTGAATACAATGCACAACAACATTTTAAGATCCATTTAATTATTTAACTTTACCTTACAAATTCAATAATATCTAGAGTGTAGAACAAATAAATATGGTTAACCAACTAAGACAACAAAGAGGCTATTACTGTTAAAAACTTCCTAAAGTAGACAGTTTTTTTGGTACTCTATTAAATAATAAAATAACTTCCTTAAAAAAAATTTATCAAATAAATTACTTATTTTTATCGTGTAGGTTTATTCTCCTCATAATGGCAGATATTGTAGCATAATATAATATTTATAACTTAAATATAATAACTACTATTAAAATATGGTAAAAGGATTATAAAATACGTTGTGCAAGGAGACATCTCCGACTGAATTTGTATGCTGTATATATTCTTGATCCAGTCGATCTAGTTCGGATGAACGCGTCAATCTCAGAGATGTGAGGCATGATATTTTGGAACAAATTACTTATAACACGCCCAAAGAAAATAAAGAATTACAATTACACTTTTTAAGATATACTTACCTTGGATTTTTGGTACTCATCATACTTAGGTCTCAAGAAAACTTTTTAATTAACACCTAAGCTATTTGAAAAGTGTGCAGAGCGTGTTTGTCGTCTATGAGCATCTGGGTCGGGCTCTTGAAACTTTGATACAAGATGTATTCTAGTCGAACATACATGTATTTTTACTTGTTTGCCTTTGTGATGTAGTAATATGACCATCTTTCATCTTCTTCTATGTCATCTTAAACTTCTGCTCCCTCTTAACCTATCCTCACGCTATATATGTATGTACTAAAGGTAAGAGTTGTCTGCGTGAGCTCTGCCCCTTGCCCGCGTAATGTCTGTAAAAATAATTAACATTGAAATCAAATTATTTTGCAATTAGTGTAAAAATGAAATGGGAGTAGAAAAAGGGGATATGGAATGGTACGTACTTCCGAAATACTTAATTTTTACTCCGACTTTGGGCAACTTTCTCAGCGACAAGAACGATTTTGAAGCCTGCGTCGACGCCAGCGACGCTGTAGGCAAATTCAATAAATGTTGTTACAAATTAGTCAAACGCCTCGTCGGTCGGAAGCAGTGTTGCCAATTTAGCTATTTTCCGGTTAGATCTGGCTTCTTTCGATTTGAACTATAAGCTTTTGAATTGAATTCTATATAAATCGAAACTTCATTCAAACCCAGAAACAAGTAAATGTAATTTACAAAATCAATGCCAAAAGTGAAAATAGGAGAACTAATTGGAAACTGGCTTCCTCAAAATCTGGCCGAAAGTAAAAACGTGATCACCTGTTTAGAAAAATTCAAATATTTTTTTATTGCTTCAATTATGTACATATATCTTATCAAACGCTTTGATATCAATCAGACTTACGAATCGAACGACATTTTATTTTCTTGCTTTTGCTTGGACCTTCCAAAAAAATAATTCAATATTTGTGCATACCATACGTTTTGGCTTTTTTTTTGTTAATCCATAGTTGGCAACACTGGTCGGAAGTAGCCAGAAACATTATTGCATACTCACAAGTACGCACTCACTCTCTCACGTACACAGGCAGGGGCGACTGGAAAGTCATGGGCCACCCTAACTAAAGAGCAGAGCCAGAACTACAAAGAAGCATCGAGAATATAACAACAACAACAACAGCACAATCAACATTGTGACTGACATTCTGTCAAACATGCAGCTACGTTAACGTATACGTCAACGCCGACAGCGGCGCGGCGGCGTCTCTCAAACTTTTAATGCTCAATGCCTTTTTGTTTTATTTTTTGCAGTTTTTTTTGTTTGTTTCATTTTTTTCACTTTTATTTTCAAATTTGAATATAGCCGTCGCTCGGATTCTCAAGTAGTTTTCAAGTTGATTGCATTCGGCGTCATGTCTGTGCCGTCGTCGTCGCCGTCGTCTCTACGTCAGCTCTCATTCATTTCCCATGTCCATGTGCACGCCTTGGGGATGCAGAGGCAGAGGCAGTGGCATGGGCTGAAGCAGAGGCAGAGGCAGAGGCTGTAAAAGAGTTTTTGCACCCCACTAAAAAGGGGTTGCTGCATGCGGCGACTACAACGAAAATGACGCTGACGATTATGAGAATGAGGACGAGGATGAGGATGTTCTTCTCTTTATTCCGCTTTAGTTACTTTTGTGCTGCCGGCACATTTCGTCTGGCTTGTCAAATACTTATGATACCCTAACTTGCTAGAGCATATTCCTTGAAGCATTTGGCATCAAAGCTTAGATTCGAAAGGCTCGCGAGGACCTTTTACTGATTGCCCAGTGGCGAAGCCCTTAGTTTTTGTGGGGAGATCTGTTGTTTGCTTGAACCTATGTACATATCTTATCATTCTTTTATATTGTGTTATTTGCAGAAATATAATCGGAATAAAAACATGATTTCTTATCCCGACCGTCCAGCAATCCCGCGGGTCTTAATTCAATTTTATTTTTACATTGTACATTTATAGTTTAAATTTATAAAACCTAAACCTTAGAGAGAAATTTTGGAACCCGAAAGAAATTTTGGGTATAGCCTTGACATCCTGTACATCTTGACATGTCCCTTCCCTGGTCCCATCTCTAATGCCTACATTGAACCTATTTATATTCTAATCCATATTTCATTTTATTTATCTTGAAATTTTATTGCTAGCTTACTTTCTTAAGACTTGAACATTTTACAATTTCAGTTTTCACTTTTATCTATGCAGATGAATGCACCCTGCCCTCTCTCATGTCGCAGAGCGTCAAATAATCTGCTTTCCAGTTTTCAATTTCTATTAAAAAAAAATTTTTGTGCTATATTAAACATTTTTTGTGAACCTTTTTTTTGCGCCGTTGCTTCTCATGACCCCCCAACGCAGAAGGACTTTTAAGACTCTGTTATCCTTAAATTATTTTTTTTTTGCTTCATCACTGACACCGAAATTGTGACTGAAGTTTGGAGAGACGGCGAGTGTTGGGTTTTTGTTGGGCTTTTTTTTGTTTTTGTTTTTTTTGTCATTTTCACATAGGCCACCAAACAGAGTCACCCCTTAGGGCAAAACGTCTTCTCCCCCTGCTTTTTTCCCTGTGGGTTTTGTGGACTGGGATTCTATGCATGTTGTTTTTTATTTGCATGATTTTTTTTCTTTTCCTCATAGATAGCACATATTTTTTGAGCTCGTTTTGCGATCGTCTGCGCTTGGAACTTCCCACGATCCTTGTGGACTTTTGCACTCGTACTTAAGACATTTTTTTTATGGGTGTGAGTGTGTGTGTGTGTGTGTGCAGTGTCATAAATACTTTTAATTAACTGGAAATGCGTGTGTGTTTGTGTGTCTGGTTTTCCTGCCGCCGTTCATTTCTCATGCTGTCTCTGTCCTACCGCACGCAAGAAATTGAAAGTGAAGTAGGAACGGCAACGGCGACGTCGACGTCTTGGGCGTGAGTTCTGCGGCGTATTTACCATAATTTGTTTCTTCTTTTTTTTTGATTTTTTATGAGCATTGGTGGGTAATAGATACAGATACATATGTATGTATATACCCCAGTTAGCGATCGGTATATGCATACCAATGTATTTGAGCAGATGTGCTTGCCTAGTTCATTGAACTGCGCTCAAAAGCAGCAACACCACTAACTTTGGCCAATGGAGCATGGGCAACTTGCGCAAATTGGCTTAAAGTAGACATATGTACATGTGTATGTATGTACATATGTACATATATGTATAATTCATGCATATACATACATATGTACATACATATGTACGTCTAGAAATACACATATCCAAATTGTGTCAATAATAATAATAATTAAAAGGCTGAAATGTTGTTCTACTCGGATTCACCATTAGAGGTGGCACTATCGATATTTTCCCTTTCATATGTCAATAGTTTCAATTACATTAATTTATACTAAACAAAAAGACCGCACAACAGAAGACTGAAGCGCATTTGCCCAAGGGACCTCCCCAGTAGCAGAATTCTCACATAATATTTTTACACCCTGTACCCATAAAATGGGTAAAAAGGGGTATTGCATCTATGCAAATGTATGTAACAGGCAGAAGGAGACATCTCCGACCCTATAAAGTATATATACTCTTGATCAGTATCAAAGAGATTTCGATTTGGCCATGTTTCATATTTCAGATATCTCCCCCCGTTCCCCCGCAAATCGATAAAAACCGTTTTAAAGTAACAATTTACAAGATATAGCTTTTAGATTTGGCACGTACAATATTTTAGTCTCTACTCAATCTACTGTCCAATTTTCAAGTCAATCGGATAATAAACACGGAAGTTATTCACGAAAGAAGATTCAGTGATGCAGCGAGAGGGGGGAAGAAGAAGCACAGCCGCAATTTAAAATGCCTCGCTTGCGCTGTCGCTTTTGCCGCCTGTGTGTGTGCGTCTTTGTGTATGTGTAAGTGGACGTAGATGTGATTGGATGTTTTAGACCTGGGTACAGGAAGTTTCGTAGTCGGGTATACTCGACTATAGCATTCTTACATGTTTTTATTTATTTTTTACTATACATTTTCTTTTTATTTTTCTCTGTCCCACTTATGTTTAGTAAGTCTAAGTAAGTATGTAGATCCTGGATTATTAAACTCAATACATGATTGGGTAAGATCGCAAGGTTTCGATCACAACCGCCACAAACAAACAAAAACGAAGAAAAAACTAAAGAAAATTTTTTTGCAATTTTTTTAAAGCCAGATTAAACAAATTCCTTAAATCACTTTGTTTTTATTTCTTAAAACGTAAATTGTTTTTCGAAAGTATCTATTGTGTGAACTATCACTATTGATAACCTATCGTTTGGTGACAAATCGATGTATTGCCACCTTCTGCAGGCGCAAAGTCGCTAACTTGCTGTTGCTGCTAGTTGGCAACATTGTTGACGGCAATAAAAAGCACGCAACATGCGTACCATCATACTGAAGCGCAGATAAAGGCGGCGAAAAACGCAGACAAGAAAGTGATATGTACAAATGTATGTATTTACGTGCATATGTATGTATGTATGCATACTTACGATTATGTACTTGTGGGTGCGGTGGCAGTGACGTTGAAGGCGGCACGTCACTTCCGTCTCTCAGTTTTTGTAGCCGGCATTTGAGCGAGTGAGAGCGTGGCTTAAAATCACACACACACACAGAGACTCCTACCTACTGTGAGTCTGGCATCCACATGCCACAAGGCATCTGCCTACGTTCCACTTACATACACATACATACATACATATTTAAAGTGTTTGCCCACTCAGCTGCTGCTACGTTAAAGCGCAGTCCACTCTCAGCTGCTGCTTTTAATTCGCCGCGACAAAATACACACTTAGCAGAGGCAAAAGCACCACAATAACAGTTCAAATTGACGGTACCAAATTCGCCGCACTCAGTTTTTCGTTCACGCTCCGCACTGCTGGTCGTGTCTGTTTGTTGTTGCTGTCGTCGCTGTTGTTGTCGTCGTCGTCGTGGTCGTGTCGCTGCTGCCGCTGCTGTTGGTGTTCACAGAGTAAACGATAAGCTACATAAAAGTAAGCGACAACGTGAAACGTAAAACGTAAAACCGGCCGCGTGTAGAAAATATTGAAGATGCGGAGCCATCCATCAATTCAATGAAAATGTTATAAGTGACATCATCCGGCTATCAGGACTGGTCCTGTTCAGTTGCAACATTAACAACAACAAACAACAAAAACAAACATCATTAGCAACACGCTGTCTGCCGTCTCGCGACGGCAGTGTTGTTCTAACGTCACGTCTCCGCTTACGTTTTCTCTGTCCGCGCTCTCTATTACGCGTGCTCTCTCTCTCTCTCTGCGTGGCACTCTCTTTCGCTGTAGGTTTGCCGGCGACTCCATTTACTACTGCCGAAAAGACACTCTGGCCAAGCACACTCAGCATTCACTTTGCGTTTACGTCGTGGCCCATGAAGTTCGTTTAGCTCACCGCAACAAAATGTAAAACTGATGCAAAGAAAACTGAAAACAATAACTGCACACATTCAAACATACATATATACAGCAACGACAAACAACAACAATACAATTTTTGGACAAGATAGCTTGATCAACAACAACAACAATTATGTGATATCTACAACAAATTAATTATTATTTCATTACTGCTGACGTCACATGTCGTAAACATTCTTTGCGCAAAAAGCAACAAGGAAAAACGTAGTGAAAAAATGTATATGAAAAACGCAAAAAATATGAAACGTGTGTGATATTAAATGAGCGCGACGGCGGCAGCGGCAACAACAACTACAAAGCAGCAGCAGCGACGTTGGCAGCAGCGACGACGACGACGCAGGCGGCGGCAGCGGCAGAGGCGTCAAGTATTTGCCTTGCTGGATTGTGCGTCGTGATAAAATAAAAAGGAAATATTCCAATTTAGGTGCGTGCATTTCTTTTACTGTTTTGCAATTCTACAACAAAAAAAAACTACTTTTCGATACGATTTATCAGTTGCTGTCAAACTGCACAGCCATGTGTTTTGCTGTATGTGTGCGTATGCGTATGTGTGCATGCCGACAATTAATCATTCTTTCAAGTTTGCTTTGTGCTGGCTCTCTCTGCCGCATCTAAAGCCCGTTAATAACCTTTAAATGCCTTTTGTACGTGTATGTGTGTGTGGCTTTGCTAGAAGTTTCACGTGAAGCGACGTTTAATTCATTTGTAAATAGCAGCAAAACTTCTAAAGCTTCTCCCGACCGCCCCCACCCACACTCCTAAACTTGCTGCTTGCTCTACATTCTCATCATTTTGTTGTTTTCGACAGCAGGCTTAATTAATGTTAACAATGTTAGTTAACAGCAGTGCTACCAATTTCACTCTTTATCCCGCCAAATCTAGCTGTTTTTTCATTTGTGTTTTGCCGGGGTTTTTTAAAGCTGTTTATTTTTGTATTTTCTGTGGAGAAGGTTTAATTGAAGCAAATAAGATAATGGTTACGCCGTAAGGGGCGGGTCTGGGATTTCCTTTAATGTAAAGATTAAAGTCGTAAAGATTAAATTTAACAACAGTCAAAATATTTTGGGGAGTCAAATAAATACCATATTTAAAAGCTTGTGTAGCGTCCAGAAAACGTAAATTTATCAAGTTATTATTTTATTTTCTTTTCTTTGAAATTCTGAATAGTCAGCCAGAATTTGGCCCGCCTTGGAATATTACAGTCACTACATATCAACACTAAATTTAGATATTATGGAAATTACTGTTATAAATTAATAATAAAAAAAACCTGAAGACAATCAGCTAACTTATGGTTGCCCTCTACCCTCAACCTTTCAGGAAAGTGTGTATTTTTAGCTATTTCGCCGCTAAAAGTAAGTCAAAATGATTGCAACAGTGCAAAAAGTTCTCATTTGAGAAAGAGAGAGAGAGAGAGAGATGGAGTTTCTGATAACACTAGGGTACAGCGCGTTTGCGTTCTTATTTCTTGGCAATGCATGTTTTGAAGAACCCATGACTGGGCAATGCGTCATGCATGTGGGCAGCAGCACTACTACATACATATGTACATATCTACATACATATGTATGTACTTACTATGTACACATGTGGTTTTCCTGGTACTGTTAACCATATTGTTTCATTCTTTTAGTTGGGGCTTTCCCCGAAATCGAATATCTTGCTTTTTTCTGATTCTCAAGAATCGAACTGATTGCGCGGCATTGAATTTCCACATTTCCAGAGCAGCATCAGCACCCACGCACCCACCCAATTGGCTATCAACTGCTACACACACACAATCCTAATCCCAACCCACCCCACCCCACCCACCACCTTTGGGTGTTTTTGTTTGCATTTTGTTGGCGAAATATATTTTGCGACGCATTTGAAGCGCTCTCTCATTTCGTGCGCCTCTCTTTCGCTTGCCCACCATCTGTTAATTATTTTTGGCTTTTGCACCCACCAAATAAATAAAACAACAACAAAAACAAAATGAACAAAACCCCCAAGTGCTGTTGAGCCTAACAGCGTTCTGTTGTTGACTGCATGTTAATGTTAACCAACTTTTGGCCATCTCGCTCGCACAACAGCATTTTTACCTTTTACTTTTGCTGTTGTTGTTTACACTTGTCTTTCTGTTTATTTGAGTTTAATGTCAAAGTGAGCGCGCTCGCTCAGCAAGTACAAACAAATAATTAAATGTTTTTATTGTTGTTAGTGTTGTTGCTTTTGGGCAACTTTGTCACTGCTGCCTTAGCCAGGTTGATTGGCATTTTTGGGATAAGCTTTGATTGTTGTTTTAGGCAAATACAGCAACAGTGAGAGGCGCATTTGCTTGTAACAGTGCCATGTAATTGGCTTAATCAAATTAACAGCAGCTAAAATGGCGACAACGGGAATGTTTTGTATGTACATATGTATGTGTGTATGTATAGAGGTGGCAATATCTATAACTGTAAATTCTCTTCACTTCAGATCATTTTGTTCGATAAATTGATCATTTTATAAGGAAAAGACTGAAACTTAACTGCTGTTAATTGCACTATTTTATACGAAAAATGATTAAACAATTATTTTGAAAATAGTTTTGTTAACATATTTTTTGTATTTTAAATATAATTTAATAGTCGAGATAAAGGAATGAATATTAAATACGACTGTTATTTATGGTGATACAAGCCACATACATATGTATGTTACATACTATGTACATATGTACATATATATATTTCAGAGTAGCTTTTTTAGATAGTAATATTTTACAATCGCTGAGTGGAAGAACCTCTAATATGTTCATTTGTTTCATTTAACATCCGTATGCGGCCTATGTATATATGTACATATGTATTTAGGCATATGCCTATGATGTTCAACCACCAACAACAAAAACAACAACATGTAGAGAGGCTGAAGCGCATAATCAAAGTGGAACTAAAGTCACAAAAACCGGCTGCGTCGCAATAAACATGCAATCCACACTAGCCCCGCAGCAACATAATAACAAGCAGCAGTTAGCCGTGTGGGCCGCATCTGGCAACTCCTGGCCTAACAGCTGTTAGCAACATCGTAAAAGAAAAAGCGGCCGGCATCATCTCTTTCCAACCGCAATCGTGAAAGCAGCAAAGTCTCAGCATCCCACTCTCTTGTTAAAAGCTCAACCCCCACACAAACCCAAATACACTAAAACACACACAGATACTTGACTGAGCAACGACGAAGACGACTGAGATACATACATACATACATACATATACACAAAATTCTTTTCTTCGGCGCTTACCGATTGCTGAATGGTTTTTTTATGTCAATTGTTGTAGGATGTGTTTAATACCTATGTATGTATGTATGTATGTACATACATATTGTATGAACTATGTATGAGTGCCTAGTCTGGCGTTTTTTTGATTGTCTTTTGCGTCTGTTTTTCTACTGCGCATGCAAAATGATGTGCAAAAAGAAAGCGAAACTTTTACGTGTGCGCTGCAGTCAGCAGCGCTGTCTGCCGCTTCTGCTTAGCTATACATATGTACATGTGTATGTATGTATGTACATACATATGGGAGTGTAACAGCGCGCGCTGCCACTCAAGTACATACATACATATGCATATCTGTGTAAATAATTAAAGCCCCTTTTATTGTAGTTTGAATAATTTATGACTTATGTTAGAAGTTATTCAACAGCTCCGTTAGGTTGCATTTGAAGCGCCCAATTAGCAGCTGCTGACCATTAGCCATGGGTGGCTTGTTTAGGGGGGTGTGGGTGCGGGTTGGCCTGAACGCAACCGAGCAATTCAATTTTGTTTTAATAACATTTTCTCGTGCTTTACTCTACTAATTTACAATGAACAGCACTCGCTGTTCGCTATCAAAAACGTCGCTGTTCGCGTGCCTACACACCTCTCTTCAGCTTATATACTCACCAAGTACATACATACATACATACATACAAATGTATGAATGTAGTTACATATGTGTGTATATTGTTTATTCTTCTGCTTTTATTCTTTATCAGTTATAGGCGGTCGCTGTGCTCTGCTGCGTTGGTGTCCTCAGGTTGATTGGAAAAACGAGTAACAATTCTCATCCCTATTATGATCGACTATGAGATACCCTGTGCCCAGCACATGGACATCAAATAGTATTTATCTAAATTAAATTTACAGAGTAGATAAGCAGGGAGCTTGTCAAAAATTAAGTTCATATCTTTAAAGTTGTGACTTTAACTCAACTTTCATCACTTGTGGTAATGCGGGAGGGAAGTTCTTCTCCTCAATTTTAAACAAACTTTATTTGAACAAACAAGTAAGAATGCTATAGTCGAGTATACCCGACTACGAAACTCCCTGTACCTGGGTCAAGAATTTCCGATCGCATCTTCGTTAACTTACACATACATACACAGATACGCACACGCACGAGCCACAGCGCAAGCCAGGCATTTTAAGTTGTGACTGTGCTTCTTCTTCCCCTTGCTGCAGCACTGAATCTTCTTTCGTGAATAACTTAGGTGTTTATTATCCGATCGACTTGAAATTTGGACAGTAGCTTAAGAGGGACTAAAGTATTGGACATGCCAAATCTTAAAGCTATATCTTGAAAATTGTAACTGTAAAACGGTTTTTATCGAATAGCGGGGGAACGGGGGAGATATCTCAAATCTAAAATAAACTTGACCTGCTCCCGCTATACACGAACCTACATTCCAAATTTGGTGTCTCTAGCTCTTATAGTTGCTGAGATCCTTGCGTTCATACATACGGACAGACAGACGGACAGACGGACAGACAGACGGACATGGCCAAATCGAAATCTCTTTTGATACTGATCAAGAATATATATACTTTATAGGTCGGAGATGTCTCTCCCTGTTACATACTTTTGCACAGATGTAATACCTCCCATTTTAGGCAGATTAAAATACAGACTCAAAACTACGACCCCCAAATGGCTCTCTAGCTTTTATAGTGCGATATTGAACACGGCTAAATCGACTGGAATTTTGATTTCAGTTTGTCTTTACACACTGAAAATAAATTTAATTGTTTGACTTTAGATAAGAAAATAATAGCCTTTTATTCATATTAATCCAATTTTTTAAATGCATAACAATTTAATTAAGTTAATTTGTGAAATCAAAATAACAAAACTATTGATATCTAACATAAAAAACAACAAAAAACAAAGATTACTCATTTAGTATACCTTATATGCATATGGGATCGAAAACGTCACCTTTCTATCCTATCTGTTGTATACATTTTTGTTATCACCTTCAACCATTTTTACTAAGTATAGGGTGTAAAAAAGCTACGCTGAAGTTGTTTTTCCTGATTTATTTATTTTTTCTAGGCTATTTTATTCACGATTTCTGACATTTTCATGTTCGTTCTTTTTCCTGTTTACCTTTTGTTTTTTGTCTTTGTTACTTTTCTTACTTTCCTAAGTCACAGTTGCATTTGTTATTTACCTTTTTGCTTGTTGTTATTAGATAAATAAATACAAAGATGCCCGACAAGTGCACTTGAAATTTCATGAAAATCATATACTCACACTTGAATATAGCCACATACATGTGTATGAATGTGTGTATGTATGTATGTTTGTATGTACATCTGCGTGTACATATTAGACATGAGCAACATCATTTTACCTGTCACTGAATCGCTGATACTGACAAATTTCGTGTCAGACTGTGACTGTGACTGAATATGTTGGTCACAGTCTCGCTGTTAACAGTAGCTGTCGCAGTCTTGATAACATTCTCTGTACCGATAACAGTTGCATTCCCGATATTAACAGCCGCCGAATAAACATTTGTCTGTTAATATTTATGTATAATTACATTAACAGTGCAATTATTTAACAGATGTCTAACATCATGTTATGTCTAACATGTACAAACAACATAAATAAATCTAATGGTATCTATCACACGTGACATCTAAGAACCTCTTACCAATAGCAACTAAATAACCGATTCAAAATATGTAGAATTCAACGGTATCTAACTATGTACATATGTATGTATATAACTGTATTTGAATATAGGATCAACATTTGAAAAGGTATTTTGTACAGAATTTATGTTATTGATTAATACACTAAAATTGTATACTTGATTAATAACATAAATCATTTGCTTTAGGTGGAGTTTACAAAGATTCTCCACACAGAATGATTAGCAGTGTGCTAGTGTTGCCTAATGCGGCTCAGAAATGTTATGCTACAAGCATGGGAGAAGCATGGGGTCACACTGCTTGCTCAAACAAAGTCAGTTAAAATACTTAAGTGATCCCAAACTCTGTGACGCTGTTTGTGAAGCAATTTCATATGTAATCTTATACGCTCGGTGTAATTTTATATGCAAAATGAATATAGGACTACTTGTTGTTATTGCATGTTGGATCAAACGAGAAAATATTTCGTGTGCATTTAAATTAAGAAATTTCAAAGGAAGGACCTACCTGGCTGGCGGTGCTGCCCTTTTCATATTGTATTTAGTTGTGCAAGTTGCCCACATAATTTCAAATTTCTGGGGGCTGCGTATAAAATTTCCATGTCTTCGATTTGAGTTACCTCCAAAAAAAAAATACAAAAAAAAAACAGAATTCGCCGGCCTGTAAGCAGATACCGTTTTTGGCACACAGTTAACAAGAAAACAAATGAAATCTCAACAGCAGCGCAGCAGCAGAGCCTGCTTCTGCCAACGTCACCGTCAACGCCAACGCCTGCAATTTATAGAGAGCGTGAGTGAAAGAGAAGAGAGAATGAGAGGCTGGTTGTTGTTGCGCTACCTGCGCTGATTTGCCGCCTGCTGCTTATTTCTTGCCAATTTCAGCAAATTCCACGCGACGTTCCGTTCATTTTGCTCGTTTTACGTTTCACATACATATGTACATAAGTATGTATGTGCGTATGTATTTCATTTGTTCTTGTTATACATATGCTATATGTGTATGTATATATGTATGTATATTCAAACATTTGAAATAAACGCTTGTCATTTGTATGTATGTTTGTTTGCACATTTAACAACTTTTAAAGCTGCCCTTTGACAAACTCAAAACTGTTACGAGTGTTAACAGCGTCCCATTAACAGTCACGTCAGGTGAATTAACATTGCATGCAAAATGTTAATTTTTATTTTTTTGTTGCTTTGGCATTTGGCCCTGATTTCAATGTTTCTATTTTACGCTTGTTTGAGCTTTTTAATTTGCCAACACAGTAAACTCTGCTTTATTCGTACATGTATATGTATGTACATACATATACATATATATATCAACAAGTCTTTCTAATGAAGTAGACAATGGAAAAAAGCGGCTACTACAGCATTAACTATAACGTTACTCTCTTTACCTGTTCTTCGTTCTCGTTTTTAGTTTTGTTTTTCTTTTGCCTGACTTGGAATTTTGCCTTTGGCTTGTCTTCACACGCCGTGTCGTATTTTTTGGTGTTGTATTGATTGTTTTAATACTTTTTATGCTGAGTTTATTGACATTTGCGCTCGCGCGACGACGCCATAACAACAACAACAATATTTAGACATCATAAGAATTATAGAAATATTTTTGGCAGGCTATAGAGAACCGTTTGATGCGAGCTTCAAATGGAAGTCATTCGATTAGTAAGCTTTAAACTTGTATCGAATCGTTCAGACTTAGTTCGATTGAACTAATCTTCATAGTAAACGAATGAACTAAATCCCTGCTTATCGTTCATTCCAGTCATTTGAGTCATATTGTTCATATATGTAGGTCATTTGAGTCCCATTATCGTTCAGTCGTTCATTAGGCTCTTTCGTCCACCTCGTTCGTTAGAGTCGCTCTTAATAAAGAGTACCTTGATCGTACAGATGAATCGATGGCGTGGTGGCTGCTTAGAAAGTTCAATACGTGCACCTTTTTGAGAGAGGATATTCTCTGTGGCTGGCCAAATTATTTGATACAGACAATCAGCTTACTTTTCTTCACAATATCATGGAATAGGGCTAAGTACTGTCATTTAAAACAATCAAGCTTTTGTAAAGATATTTTACTCTTTATTCAGACATGATGAATGAAAGATTAGTTCGTGCAATGAAAAGTGAACTACTGAACTAAATCAGTGAATTGAACTAGAAAGTGCAACTCTAGTAATCTTATACGTAATTCAAAATGATTCCCTGTCTGCACTTTATCAAGAGCTTTTTGTTGGTCAGTTCATTTATAGGAACGAGTGAACTTATTCGAGTCGATAACGATAACGGTTAGTTTGTCAGCTGTTTATAGAGAAACACGTTATGTGCTTGAACACACCTGCGAATTTCTCTTCTCAACAATTTCTTAACCATATTTAATAACCGATTCAGGTAAGAGCTGCAGAAGTATCGATAATACCACAAGGGTGGGCCTATGATAGAAAATTCTTAGGTTTTATTAAATGACTTGATTTAGTTAAGAAGTCAAAAGTAACGACTAAATGTATTCATCAAATTGAATTCCAAATGCCAGCTCTAATTTTACGCTCTCAATATGGCGCTCTCTTTTTTTCACGCATACATACATATGAAACTTGCAGTCTTTGGCGCCCTTTGCAGTCGCGCACATGTTAATCTCATGCAAATGCAGCCCCATTAAAAGCCAGAAAATAAACACATCAAAACAAATGGCGCTAAAGTTTAATGTGCCAATTGAATAAATATTGATGGTCTCGTATAGTATAACACATGACTAATTGTTGTTTTTTTTCTCTCTTCTATGCATTTACAGATGTGAAGAATCCCTAGGTGCTAATTTAGTTGATAAGCGCAAACAAAAAGTACAATAAAAAGAAACAAACACACAAACACAACTATCAAGGCAAATTTCCAACTGGGTGGCAACGTTTTTAGCAGCGACGCTTAAAAGTATGCTACAACAAAATTTCGGCGTATGCCGCGTTGTCAGGCGAACGTAGCAAAAAGCAAAAGACACAAGACGAGTGAGAGAGAGAGAGAGAAGTGAGAGTGAGAGAGAGAAGAGAGCGCGCTAGCAAAACTATTTTTGTAATACTGCAGGCAGCGCGACTGCGAAATGTCGCAATATTTTATAACCACCGCCGCGCCCAACAGCCACAGCAACAGCAACAACAACAATAACAGCAACAATCACAACAGCAGCAACAACAACACACAACGCCAGCAACAACAGCTTTATGGAGTTGGCGGGAGCTCACAGGTGGTACGCAAGCTCAACTATGAGTTGTTGGGGGGCAGCCACAACAACAATAACAACAACAATCTTGTGATCAAAAATGAAAAGCTGCTGGACATTGATTACGAACATGGCGGCAACGACGGCAGCAACAGCGGCGTCGCTGCCCACCTGAGAGATCATGTATACATAAGTCGTAACAAAGGCGGCAGTACGAAATCAACAACAGTCGTTGCTGAAGCAACAAGCACGCAACAACAGCATCCACAGCCTCCACAGCATCCACAGCACCAGCAGCGTAATGGAGCCGCAAGCAAAGCGAATGATATCACACAATACTATAAGGTGAGTTGAGCGCTTCACGAAGTTTGCTTGATATATATTTATTGATAGACCGATTAATCATACGCAAGTCAGCGCAAAATCGATTTATGTATGATACACACATACGGATATTCAGTTAAGTGATGTGAAACTATCGAAAGTGACAGTACCGATTGTTTTGAGAGTCAGAAAAATACTGTGGTATCACGTTAAAGAGAAAAAGATTTAAATTCGTGCCGAACTCACAATCTGAAAAACTAAACCATCGATATATTTTGTCATCATCAGTTTATATATCGATATATGCAGTTCCGTTATATTCCAAATATTGGGACAAGATATACAAATGTATGTATATTGATAGTTTAAGTTGTCGGTTAGCTAATTGACTCTTCGGTTTATTGTTAACTCGACTCGTTTGCCAACACTCCATGAAAAATGGGTAACTGTTTGTTGCTGTTAGTTTGCGATCTAACATTAACAAAATTATTTAAGCCCCACTCCACCAACACCAGGAGTCTTATTTATCACTATATTTAAAGAAATATGTATATTATTATATTTATAAATACGGAGTAACAGACTTTTGCAATTAATTAACAAACATATTTCTTTCAAAAATATCGATGGTTTCTCAAAGATTCAAGATAACAAGGTTAATTTCAATGTTTCTCAACTTCATACCTCGTCTACAACTTTAATTATACATACATATATTCGTATATAATATACATAATTATCGCATAAAATCATATGATTACCGTGCCGATGTATCGATAAATCGATGTTCTAGTATATACTCACCAGTATTCCCCACTCACTCACTCACCACACTTTTCTCTCCCTCTCTGTCTTTCTCTCTCCACACAGGTTAAGCGCCGGCCGCACGCAGCCACCCACGAAATCCACCCGAAGAAACAGGCCAAGCAGAGCGTTCAGCACCAAACGGTCACCTACAACAGCAAACAGACGCCCCAACAGCAGCATCAGCAGCAGCGCTACCAGCAGCAGCAATACGACGTCGAGCACGACGAAGACGACGATGTGGAGACGAGCAAACCGGCCGGCAACGGTTCTTCGCATTCGCATGCACAGTTTGCGCGAACAGCGTCGCAGCAGCAGTTGGCGCCGCAGCAACAGGCGGCATCTGTGACATCATCAGGCTCAACTGGGTCAGGCGGTGGCGGTGGCGGGGGTGGTGGCGATCGCAATCGGGCAGACACATCGCTGGGCATACTGACCAAAAAGTTTGTCGATCTGCTGCAGGAGTCGCCGGACGGCGTTGTCGATCTGAACGATGCCTCCAATCGGTTGGCGGTACAAAAGCGTCGCATTTACGACATAACGAACGTTCTCGAAGGCATTGGCATCTTGGAGAAGAAGTCCAAGAACAACATTCAATGGAGGGGCGGTCAATCGCTGGTCAGCAGCGAGCGCTCTCGTCACATTGAAGCCGAGAGCGAGCGGCTGGAGCAGCACGAGAATGAGCTCAACACGTTTATCGATCAGATGCGCGGCGAGTTGGCCGAGATATCGCAGGAAGTCGAGAATATCGGCGGCAAGGCCTATGTAACGCAAAATGATCTATTGAATGTGGATCTATTCAAAGATCAAATTGTGATTGTGATCAAGGCGCCGCCGGAAGCCAAACTTGTGGTGAGTATTCGTAATAGAAAAACTATAGCTTTTAAAACAGTTGAAGTTCATGGGAAACCATGAGTCTTTAAAAAACATACTAGGCTCTAGACAGAACCGAGGAAACTATAAACTCAAGAGATAATAATATAATTTGTTCAGGACACTTACAGAAGCAAAGATAAACCTCTGAAGAAGCAATCTCATGTTCTCTTAGCAGAAAGTTAGGGAAAATAGTTGCATTCGTGGGGAGGTTTTAAGCAGAAAGTTAGGGAAAATAGTTGCATTCGTGGGGAGGTTTTAGGGGTTAGAAGGGAATCTAACAGCATGTGCTTCAATTCTTTTCGATGAAAAACGGATCTGAAGTAGAGAAAAGCGCTGTTTTAAGCAGAAGACTCAATTACCCTTTAAATAATTTTGACTTTAAATGTATCCCTAGTATACAAAACGATTTATGTATACAGGTTTCTTTCTTATCTAGTATGTATACTTGGAATAAATAAGTATACAAACATATGTATGTAGTATGTATGTACATATGTATATATGCATATTTAGCTAAAATCTTAAATCGTCCCTGCTCGGGCGACGTCAGACAATTGTGCTTCTTCTTTGCGTCTGCATGCCATTAAACATGACGCCCTATTTTTAGACACGCCGCAGACGGCGACAAGCGACGCACTGCAAAATGGAACAACCTCCACCTCCATCGCCTCTCTCCCCACAACCTCGTATCCCAAGCAACCCCTAACGCGCCTTTCCTTTTGATATCAAGCAAAAAGAAAATTCATTTTGGTGCCCATTTCGTATATATTCTCTAACCAACAAATGCTGATCCGATTGAGTTTGAGTTCTGCGGCGTCTTCTGTGCTGGGACTGAGATCTGTTAGCCACGCACTATTTATAAATATTTCGCTTAATGTTTCCGCTCGCCTTGAACTGTTTAATGAACTCGCGCGTAACGTACGCACGAGCAGGGAAAGCTCTGAAGACTGTTCAAAATGTGCTGCGATTAATATCGGGTACAGGTAAAAGCTCTGAGCACGCGTTTGAAAACTGTTGGAAAACTGTATATCTAAATTAGTAGTATAGGCAACAAATTGTTGTGACGTTCAATGTGAACTGTAATTGCAACAGTCTGGCAACGCTCTTGGCTGCTACGCGTGCAGCGCAAATAAAAAGCAATAAAAAGAAAAATAAATAAATATCATTTCTAAAAATACGAAACGACTGTCGTCTCGCTGCTTAGTTCTGATACTGCTCTGTTGCAGCCACTGTTAACTTACTGTTAACTCGCTGTTGTTGGCTGCATAATAATAATATCTCTGTTAACTGTTTACAGCTGCCCAACACAAAGTTGCCGCGTGAGATTTACGTCAAGGCGGAGAACAGTGGGGAGATTAATGTGTTTCTGTGCCACGACAACTCGCCGGAGAATTCACCAATTGCGCCTGGCTCCGGCTATGCAGGTGCTCCGACCTTGGGCAGCAGCGGCCTACGGACGGCAACTTCAACGCGACTGCATCATCTGACCAATCAGCGGCTCAACGATCCTCTGTTTAATAACATTGATGCCATGAGCACCAAGGGCCTAGGTGAGTTAAGATCGAATATTAGGATCGTTATTATATTTGTAATAATAACTAATTGTGTCATGTTTTGATCTGTTTTGCAGGCCATCCACCATATCGCTTATCAGCGCAGCGCAACCTCAGCAAGTCTATTGAGGAAGCGGCCAAGCAATCCCAGCCTGAATATAATAACATTTGTGATATTGGCGGCGTCAAATATGAACTGACCTCGCCACAGCCGCAGCAACAGCAACAGCAGCAGCAGCAGCTACAGCTACAGCGGTCATCGACGACGCATGCGAATGATGATGATGATGATGATCAGGATGATGATGACGTCGACGATGAGCTGAATCAGCTGGTGCCAACGCTTACCAGTCCCGTGGTACGCGGTTCCACTCAGCAGCGAACCTTTATTCAGCAGCTTTTTAGCAGTCTAACACAATCCTCGCCCACGCCAACGACGCGGCGACGTGCAGCGAATAGCGCTGCTAACGCCGCGGGCAACACAACTACGCTTAATAGTCATAACAGCAGCTCCAGCAGCAACAATAACAACAACAACAATAACAGTACCCAACCCCCCAGCAACAGCACTGTAAATTACAGCAATCAGCAGCAACAACAACAGCAGCAGCGACGCAGCGATGTGCCCATGTATAATTGTGCAATGGACGGCGCAACTGCGACGTATGCTGTTAACACTAGCAGTAACAGTAACAGTAACAGCGGTAGCAACTCTGCCATTGGATCGCTGCAAATGCAGTTTGCTGCTGCGGCTGGTAATGAGGACGATAGCGGCCTTGGCGTCGGTTTGGCATATGGCGACATCTCTGGCGCTGGCGCCAATGTTGGTCAGCAGCAGCAACAGCAATACAACAACCACAACAGGAATACCTATCGCAATCTGCCACCTGGCGTCGCCGACTGCGACGCCGACAGCAACGGAAGCAATGCTCTGCAAGGCCTGGATGCGCTATTCAGCGATATTGGGTCCGACTGTAAGTAATCTAATATTCAACTGCAACTTGTTACATATTGCTTTGTGTGCCACCACCTCTCATTATTCTCTTCTCTCATTAAAATGCTCATCACATATGTGTTTATATGTACTGTGTAAATAACAGCATCAACAATTACAGTGCGCGCGCTAACAGTTGCAGCCCATGTTAACGTTAACATTGATATTGGATTTGAGGCGCACTTGCCAAGAACTTTCTCTGTGACTTGCGTGAGCTTTCATTTGAAACCGCATCACAGTCTGAGTTCTTGCTGAGAGCGTACTTCCCACTGCAACATACTAAAGAGTAACAAACGATAAATGCAGATATAAAAACTAATAATAAATATTTTCTCAATATTTTCGGCAAGCTACCAACCAACGAGAATCAGTTCAAAATTGAATTTTTTATTTACTTTTAAACTATTTTTTTGTATTTTATTTACTTTAACAGTGAAATATGCAACATATTAAACGAAAATATAAAACATACTATAGTATAATTAACAAATAACCTAATTCATGTGTACTTTTATCAAGCTCTCTCTCGTCACACTAACTTCAAACTCACACACACACACACACCCAAGCATGCTCTCTCATTGTGTAATTGGGCAGAAGTTCATTAATATGAGATTTAGTCTCTTGCTACTAACTTAACAGTACGAGCACTGCTAATTAACAGAAGCTTGTTTTTAACACCCTTGCAGAGGATTATTATGATTTGGTCACGAAATGTGTAACGTAGGGAAGAAAGGAGGGTTCGAAACCCATATAAGTATATATATTCTTGATCTGTATGTCTGTTGTCATGCGAATTCGACTCATATTAACCAACCATAGAAGTTTTTTCGTTAGAAAAATAAGTTCTACGCGAGATTCCATTGTTTCCACGGATATTTCAACTTCAACTCTCACCAATTTTTAATGATATTATAGTACTTTATGCAGTTGCAGGTGACAAACTTAAATGTCTTGCATCATTGCCAGTTTAATTAGCATCTCTGCAAGGGTATTAAATCTTCGGCACCCGAAGAAGTCTTCTCCCCTGTCATTTGAAAGCTTGCTTGCCCACTCGAACATCTACACTTAGATTGAGAGTGATCATAAACTAACAAATACTAATCACCATAAGAAGGCTGTCTACATCATTTTAGTATATTGAGTATATGTGTTATTAACCGCCGCCTCTATCGTCAGAATGGAACCATTTTTATCAACGCGCAAGCGCAAATTCATTTTGGAACTGAATTCTCGTGGGTCTGCAGTGCACTTGACCGTTGCACGGGGCAATTGTTCATATTGAAATTGAAATTTTGTAGCACCATGAGATTCAGCTCTGGCGTGAATTTCAAACATGCATCCACAAAAAAAATGTATATTCAAATCAACAAATCATTCCCGCAAATCAAAAACGAAAACAAAACCAAAACCAATCGAATCAAATCAAATAATATCATGTCATATCATATTAATATCCATCTGTGTATAAATATAAATAAATATACATATATTTCACCAACTAGTTGCTCTCTTTCTCTCCCTTGCAGACTTCAATAATGAAGCCTTTGTGTCCATCGATCCGCCAGATGACAATGATTATCCTTACGCGCTGAACGCAAACGAGGGCATCGATCGTCTGTTTGACTTTAGCGCCGATGCTTACGGGCCCTAAGATCAGCCCGAGGATCCCATACACAAACACACACACACACACACACACAAATCAACTGCGAATTGGGGGGTTGGGGTGTTTATAATTTTAAATTATACACAAGGAAAGCAAGCAGCGCATATTACGTTAGAGAAGATCTATTATTAAAAAAACAAACAAAAAAAACTTTATCAAGTAACAAACAACAAAACAAAAACAGTTTAAAAGAAAATCCAACAAAAACAAATGTAGAAAAACTTATTGAAACTAAGTTGTGTGTAACATTTTAAGCGTAAAATCTACATATAAATTTATAATCCAAACGTATTTTAAGTAAAAACAAAATGCCCAAACAAAATGCAAGAACACATTTTATAAGCAAATTTCAATTTTTAGCCTTAAACAAACCAACAACAAATCAGCGGCAACAACAATGCTGCAATACTTAAAGCAAAAACAACAACATCAAAATCGATGAGAAGAAATATAAGCCTCATTAAAAGATATTTTGCGCCAGAACTGTCTGTAAATTAGTACACACACTCTCTCACACACACACACACACACACACATACATAATTTTTAATTAGTAAAACAAAATAGTTATTAAACTAATATTATATGAAAATAAATCACAACAAAACCAACAACAAATTCAATTCAAAATTGTAAAAATTGCTCTGAAATTGGAAAAGATAAACGGCAGATAAAAGATTATTAACTTGGACATTCTTTCGACCAACTCCTCCCAGTTTAGTTACGACGCATGCACCTGAATCAGGAGTCCTGAATCAGGACAGTAAACCAAACACCAAACACCGTTTCAAGCTCTCACTGCGTTTGATTTAGTTATTAAAGCTAAGTATGCATAATTATTTGTTATTGTTATGAAATGTAACCTAGAAAGCAACACTCAACACACTACACACACACACAACGCACTACAACAGACTTGACACGACTGGCAATTGAAAGGAACCGCAATCCTTCTCAAAACCAATAGCAGTTCAAAGTTCACCATCAAAGTCAATGCCAAATCATCCCCCACAAAACAAAACCCAACAGAATCAACTGCAACTAGTTATTAAAAAACCTATTGCCTAGAGGTTAAACAAATTACAATTTAAAAGCAAAAACAAACTACCAATCATACAAATGTAAAAACTCGAGATGACGAAAAGCTCTATAAATGTAATTTATGTTATAAAAAAAAAAATAAAAAAAAATTTGTTAGGTACTTTTCTTTCGTTTCAAAACAAAGCCAACACAAAAAAAAAACAAAAAAAAACCAAATAAATATTAAAAACGAAGAAAACATAAAATTAAACCCTGTTGTATTTATTTGGGCATTAATATTTGGGTTTTTGGCGAGCAACCTGCTGTTTTGAGGCCAAAATCAAATTTAGCGAAAGTGCACCTTTTGAGATATGGTAAGGATTGAAGGTAGATGTGGAAGCTTCGTTTTACGAACACGAAGGACGCTTTTGTTTAACGAACATTGAAATTTTTATCTTACTAATTAACGATTTTATGGCGACGTAACTTAAAACTTAAAAATGCAAGGAATAAGGGAAGATATTTTTAGGATAAAGATGTGGATTTCCAAACACAAAGATCAGATTTAACGACAATCAACATATACTATATATAAAAGTGTTCAACCTGACTGACTTCATTTTCGGTTTAGTTCAGACTTCGGCCAGAATTACCAACAGAAGTCGTTAGGTAGCCTTTTCAAATAATGAGAAAAAACTGCAGCAACCCTCTGCTTATTTCTGTTCGCCTGGTGTTTAGGCAATGCCAATGAAGTTTTGTTTTCAGAATTCAACTTTCCGATTTGTGAGCGTCAAAATGCCGAAAAATGGAAAATATACCGGGCGAACAGAAATCAGCAGAAAGTCGTTAAATAGTATAACAGTTGCTGATTAATATAACAGCCATTCGACTGTTATACAACTATGTAATTAACAGTAGTATGTTATTAACATAACGTTAACAGTATGTTAACATATTGTTAACAGTGTGTTAACAGTATGCTAACATAGTGTTAACATCATGTCAACATAGCGTTAACGGCATGTTAAAGTGAGTTAAAAGAATGTTACCAACATGGTGTACCAAAATTATACTGCATTTTCTTCACCCTGCTACTTTAACAATATTTTGATAAATAACATATCCTAAAAGTATGCCCCAGAACTTGCAAGCTTTGAAGCTGCGACATCAAAATCGACAAGGCCGTTGAATGCTGATCGACACATCGACAACTCGATTTTTGGCAAGCGTAAACTTTGGCAGTATACGAAAATTTAAGGATTTCCCCACAACACGTTAAATAATAATTAACATTATTGGTTGTTTGCATGAAATAGTATGTATAAATATTGGTAGACCTGAGTTTGTATTGTATTTTACTTATCGCAGTGTGGCCGATCTGTTCGGCGTGTTCACCTGCGGATGGCCATAGATGCAGGACTCGTCCGCTATTTGGGAGCACTGTGTGCGGCGACCATGCGACGGAGTGGACATACTATCACCAGCTCTGATTGCGCTGGATTACGATTGCCAAAAGTAGTCAAATTCAACATATTGCCTTTTAATCTAAATATTTTGCCCGCAGAAAATGCAACGCGTTTGGATTGAAATACCAAAAGTATGTAAATTAATTTAGTTTTTATTATAGTCTTGCCATAATATTTTTGTTACATAATAATATGTGTAGTTGTTTATTTCGCTTATATAAACAGGAAACAATTAACTTAGCTTTACATTTACAATTAGCTTTAGTTAGAAATAATAAAAATATTGAAGCTTTTTTTTTGTTTGTTTTGTATTAATTTATTATGATAGTTTTATATATATATATATATATATATATATATATGTATGTATGTATATATACACTAAAGCAGCTAAGCGTGCCAACGAAGAGCCAACTACTCAGAATATATAATGTATGTATATAATAAGTTGGTATTTGGCGTCGTCGCGGCTGCCCAAAGATTTTGTTATACATGTTGTTGTTAAGCATTTGCAGTTCATTACAACAATTGAGTTAATTCAACTACTAAATATACATAATTTTATATAATGCTTTCGGCTGCGATTTTTAAATATATGTTTATATATATATATATTTATTTTTGTTGATTTAAATTTACTTTAATTAATTTATAATTCCATTAATTGTTTTTACGTTTTCATTTCGCATTAAGTTTACAATTTTCGTTAGAATTTTTGCTTTGTTATGTACATAAAAACAAAAGGAACTATATCTTTCAGTCTTTTTAGTGTGTGTGTGTGTGTGTGTGTGATATATAGTGTGTCTCTGTGTGTGTGTATTTATGTAGAATATCTATTGTTTGTGTTGTGTACGTATGATGTATTTAGCATATTACATATTGTTTCATTAATTTATTTTAACTAATATTAATTCAATAGAGTTTCATTCAAAAGTTTTCCATAGGTTTTACATCTAGCATTTTGTATAATTCATTTAAATATTTTTAAGTGTCCTTGTTTTCTTTGCATTTATGTATAAAATAAAATAAGAAATAAACGTTGCTTGCGTTTCTTCATCATCTCCATCTTCCGACTATTTTTTACTGTAAAGTTATACAATGTAATAAGTTATATAAACTGTATATATAACTTATTATATATGTATATAACTATGAACATATATAGATATATATATATATATATATATATATATAAAGAGCGAAGGCAAATATCGAATACTTTTGTTGTTGTTGTAATATTATTATTTTTGCTTTTATCAAATTCCATTGGTTGCAATTGCAATATTTGAAGAGAATGTGTTTATGTGTGTGTGTGTGTGTGTGTCTGTATGTGTTTATGATTGGTGCATGCAATTGTATAATTTATTCCCCTTTCTCATAAGCAAGTCTTGCGTTTTCGTTTTCGTTTTCGTTTTCTTTTCTTTTCTAATTTTATAGAACTGTCAGATAGAACACTCAGCAAACATATCACGTGCAGTTCTTAAATATATATGTATGTATTTAGGTTTCTATATGTATGTAATTCGTCTATTGCTTTTCCATGTATGTAGTATGTTTGTTGAACTTTGTAATTGTCTATGATCTATGGATCTATTAAGCGCTTAACAGAAATTGTCTCATTATGTCTGTTTCTTGTTCTAATTTGAGGTTATGGCAATATCTGTCTATTATCCCTGCAAAACAACCTTATCGCGTAGAAGACACTTAAGAAGAGAGTTGGAAGATAGTTTGGCGATTTAAATATGATTTGGCATGCATTTAACAAAAATAAGAATTAATTAATAGATTTTCTAGCCCCCCCAAAATGGAAGATAAGAAGGCGATAGAAAAGCGACAAATCGATGGAATCGCATTCTTATCTTTCGCGATAACATGAAATGTTTGCAGGGATTCTACCTGTTTGTTTGTGTGTGTGTGTGTGTGTGTATGTGTTTGTTTTGTATACAGTTATGTTACAATCAAATGCGCTTTATATAGCATAAATATTAAATATGTAAATTATGCAGCTGTTATTTAAAGTCTGAATTACGTTATTTGGAAGCTTGGCTTCAACCAAAATTAATTTAGAAAAACAAATCAAATCAAAAAAAAAAAACAAACAAACAAACACAATTACATCTTCCCGTCTATCTGTTACTGTATATGTATGTATGTGTGTGTGTGTATAATTAGCGTGTGTGTGTATGTATGTTTAGCATATAAATTACTTTCTCTCTATCTCTCTCAGCACAAACTTTTGCCAGTTGCCAGCGCCATTTTTTTTTTGTTTTTGTTTTTTTTTTGCATGTATATAAAACGAGCAACACTTAAACATAAACGCACTTAAAAATTGCAACACAATGCCATTAAAAAAAGAACCAATAAAAATTTGGTCGAGTACATGTAAATTTTAGTTATAGTTTTTGTTTTTTAGTTGGTAATAGTAACTAACTAATTTAGGGACATTAACTCAGTGAAGACATTTGTTTGTATTGTTTTTGTGTTTGTTTTCGTTTTTTGTTGTATTGCTTATTGTTGTTGTTGCTGTTTCTTTCATTTTGTTTTTGTGTTTTTTTTTTGCAGTTGTACAGTTTGCTTCATTGTTGCATCGTTTCGATTCGTTTTGCATTTTGGTAGGTACTAAAATAATTATTATAATTATACATAAGTTAGGTTAGGTTAACACATACATACATATGTATGTATGTACGCATGTATGTATGTATGTATTGTATGTCTATGTCTAGATATAAACGGTACTTAGGTTGGTTGGTTGTTGGCTTTTGTACTTTTGTTATTTGCATTTAGGACTTGTTTTGTTGTATGTGTTTTAAACGGCGCTAGTAAATTATAAAAGAAATACTTAACAAATACGAAAAAAAGAACGTACATAGATTAAGCTTAATAATAAACCGTTACGAGGCTTGGCTGTGGGCAAAAGTTTGCTGACGGCCTTAATGTTAAGCATGATTTACAAATGTTAGGGATAACATCAGTATTTACATACAGCTTACAGAGGATCAGCAGCAAATGAGAGAGAGCACATGCAAAATGTAAACAAACCATGCTTCGCTCAGGTGCCGCCGCTCTTCTGCACAGCTTCACTCTTGCTTCATTGAATAATGCTTCTCGCTCTGAGTATCCCATAGATTATGCTAATTGCAACATACACAAGTGCATGCATATGTGTGAGCATGTATTTACAAATTCTCTCTCCGACGTTTGCATACTTTTATGCTTCGCGTCCTATGAAACCATTGGGTGGCGGCGGCCTTGGCGTATTCGCCTGCCTCAGCCAATTTTCCTTGAGTATGTTGGACGTATTGCCAGCCGACGCAATTGCTGCTGCTGTTGCCGCTGCTGCTGCTGCTGCTGACGTCGGCGTTGGCGTTTCTACTTTGCGCGTCTGACTGACGCTGCGACTGCGCGGCTGCTGCTGCTGAAACGGTTTACCGCTCCGCGTCCGCTGCTTTTGCCGGCTTAGCGGCATGCGCTCCATTTTAATGTGCTCCGTATGCTCATCGGCGTCCTCTTCGTCGTCGCTACAATTTAAGACTTGAATTTTGAATATTTTTGCTAGTTTTAATGTAACTAGGCAACAAAAGTTGAACCTCAGAATGCCGCTATACATTTTAATTATAGTGTTGGACAACCAAAGTATAACAAGAAAGAACGGTTATCTTAGGCATGCCGGAGATACATATATGTATAACCCTTGGAGCAATGTTTTTGAATACAAAAACTCAGTTTTCGACTATTTGTTCCAATTGTAGTAGTCTGATGTAAATAAAACTGAATCGAAAATGTTTTTCATACAGAAACTAGTTTTCCACCCGATTGTTCCTATGGTAGCTATAAGAAAATGTGGTTCAATGTGCAGCAAAAAATATGAACTTTGATTTGGTGAGTTTGGTCCAACTATCAATGAAACAGAAACAGAAACATATGCGCCAAGTTTTATCACGAATATATGTATACTAATTTAGGATAGAATCTCCGCAGATATAACTTTTAGCATAGTATAATATGTATCAAATATAAATTCTAAAAAATGATGTTTTTCCTGATCGAATGGATTTAGAGGAAGACACATTATAAACAAGTGACACTAGCTCTCTTAAAAATCTTGCCCTTTTATAGTTTTCCGCACTTGTACTTGTTACGGTTATGGTGTCTGTTCTGGTTTGAAAATGTTGTTGCCTAGTGTTATTTTAAAAATAACTTACTCGTCTTCATTTTCATCTTCATCGGAGCTACTGGGCTGCATTTGTGTTGGGGAAAGCATTGACGCATAGTTGGGATTGTCGCTGGTGAAGACCTGATCCTGCCCGCGACCGCTCTGTGGCTCGTTCATGAGCACATAGTTGGGGTTGTCGCTGAGCAGGCTGAAGGGTGTCGCTGATGTTTCCCCTGCGGGGGGCTGCATAAGCTCATAGTTGGGATTCAGACTGCTGGTGGTCAGCGGTGGGGACCAAACTGCAACAGGATCATTGTCGCCACTGTTCGCAGACTCATCTAGGAGCTTGTAGTTGGGATTGTCGCTAATTATTGTTGTGCTGCCGTTGCCCCCCGCGCTGGGCGTGGTCGCAGTGGGCGTATAGAAACGCGGTGTGCCCGCATAGCTGCCAGCGCTCCCACTGCCGCCACTCTCAATGGTGCCCAAATTGGGACCCATAGTTACCATGGCCATGCCCGCCGGATGGCTGGTTAGATTCGTGTTACTGCTGCTGCTGGGCGCATTAGAAATGTTGCTCTTGTGGCTGGCATTGCTGCCGCTGCGTTTGTGATTGAAGCGGCTAAGCAGACCGTAGCCGACGCGATTGCGCAGCGTGTCGGCCACGACGCGCTTGAGGCTCGGATGGCGACTGCTGCTGGCATTCGAGCTGGCCGCCGATGCTGTTGATGGCTGGAGTGAGGTGGACACAATATTTCCACTAGCGCCACCGCCACCAATCACTTCATCCGGCATAGAGCTGCTCATGCTGGCCGTAATACTGGCTCCGCCGCGTTTCTTTTTTGGCAACAGATGCTGCTCACCGCTGAGCCTACCGCTGCCGCTGTGTGGCAGCTCCACAAAGTTGGGACTGGGATCGTACAGCTCATAGCCGCGCTCCGCATCCGCTGTGAGTGCCACATCGGCATCCGGCTGCACATAGGCAGCATCTTCCATATGCGATCCACCCGCGGTGGGCAATGTGGATAGCGCATCTGGCGTACTGCTGACTATGAAACCCGAGTGCATGCTGAAAGGTGAATGAGTTGTGGCCTGATCATCGACCAGAGCAATGGGACTTTCGGGAGGATGTTCCAGCGAGTTATTGTGCTCCATATTGGACTTGTAGCCCTGGTACTCGCCCACACGCAGCGGGGTTGTGGCATCCTCGGCCTCAGCTTCAGCATCGAGCCGACCGCCCGCAAAAATATCCAGTTGATTTCGCTCCTTTCGCTCCTTCTCGCGGTACTGCACACCCGCTTCGGAGTAGTAGAAGGCGACCTCCTTGAAATGCGGATCGGCCAAATGCTCCAGGTATGCAATTATATCCAGGAATGAGGGTCGCGCCGAGGGCCTGTGATGCCAGCAGCGATGCATAAGCTTGTGCAGCAACTCGGGACAGTTGTCGGGTCGCTCCATAATGCCGCCATCGATAACATAGCGAAGCACCTGCTCATTGGACAGGCCCTGGTAAGGCTGGGAGGCTAGAGTGGCCATTTCCCACAGTACAACGCCATAGCTGAATACATCACTGGAGCTGGCATAGACGCCGTCACGTAAACTCTCCGGTGGCATCCAGCGTACGGGCAGCAGACCCTTCGTGCCCTTGCGATAGTAGTCCGTCTCGTAAATATCCCGCGTCATACCAAAGTCGCCAATTTTGACAGTCAGATCATCGGCAACCATGCAGTTGCGTGCGGCCAGATCGCGATGGACGAACTTCTTGGCGGCCAGGTAGGCCATGCCGTCGGCTATTTCTATAGCCATCTGAAAGATGCGACTGTACGGCGGTGGCTGCACGGCGCCTAACGTTATTCCTGTGCCGGAAGTAAGCCCAATACGCTGCTGATAGACAGCGAGCACGTCCTCCCGTTCGTCGGGTCGATGGGCGCGCAGATAGGACTTGAGATCACCCTTTTTCATCAGTTCCATGACGACCAGAGCGGGCTGACCGCGTGAACAGACGCCCAGCAGTCGAACCACATGGTAGGTGTCAAACTCCTTCATCACGCTCGCTTCGCTCAAGAAATTGGTGCGCTCACGATCGGTGGCATTCTCGTTGACAGTCTTGATCGCACATGGTGTATCGTCGCCGGAAGCTTGTGACTTAAGTATGCCCTCGTACACCATGCCAAAGGATCCCTGGCCCAGTGGACCCAGTTGTATAATACGCTCTCTAGGCACTTCCCAATCATCGGGCACGTATTGAAGGCTTGCATAGAACGGATTGACTTCCGTATTGATAACCAAGTCCTGCGGGTGTCCCTTTTTCCGCACATAGTACAAGTAACTACAGAAGGATATCAATAGCACACCAACAAGCACAGAAACGCCGACAATCACAAGGATAACAGTCGTCGAAAGACTGGGTGGCTGTAAAGGTACATACACAAAATAATATTAATATTATTATTATCAATTAACAACTAATTATTGTTAAGCCCTTTCCGAGTTCCACTTTCGAATAACTGCCACACTAAAGTATGTAGACGTTTTTTTTATATTTTTAATAAACAATTAAACTTAAAGTTTTGTAAAAGTCAATAAGTTAGAGCCAAACTGACAAGTACTGTTTTCTTATGCGTTTGTGTCTATATAAAATAAAACAATCTGCATTTGAAAAGCAAAATCTCCGATATTTCTGTGATTCCAACGACGAATTTCCTTGGTGAAATTGAAATAGCTAGACAAAAATAAGACTAGACTCTAGAGACTTCATATAATTTGTAAGCCAACCCAAAAGTAGGCTTCACATATTTCTGTACAATTGCTTCGAAAGTGAATTTCGAAACAAGTCCGTATATTATGTATATTATACCCAGGTCAGCGATTACATCTGCTGAACAATGAGCAATGCTTTTAGATGAGCTTCTTACCGGTACAGTAACATAGACATAATCCGTAAGGTCGCCATCGCCGGCTAATGACTGGGCTCTAATTCGGAAGCTGTATTTGCCCTCGTTCAGGTTTGTCACCACATAGCCGCTCTGATTGAGATAGTCATGAACGGTGATGCATCTCTTCTCCTCAACGGCGTCTTGTTCTTGCCGCTCATAGATGATCATATAGGAGACGATGGCACCGTTTGGGTGTGGAGGTTGCGACCAACGCAATTGAACATTACCGCGAGTGGTGTTAAGGGTCTCCAGGAGATTTCCCGTTAGATTGAATGCCTTGTCGGCATGTTCTGTGTGAGACGACAAAGATGATGATTAAAGATCTAGGACATGGCAGGCTTTCTGAAAAGTACTTACCCAACTTTTGGGTTCTCTTAATCCAAGGTTCGGTGCTGCTACACACGTCTTTTGTGTCCGCTGTACCCTCTTTTTGCCGGCAAGCTCGCACGGTAATCGAATAGAGCGAGAAGTGACGTAGATTTTTGAACACATACTCGGTCGAATTGGAATCTATTTCGGCCGAGAATACCTTGTAGTACGTTTTGTTCTCATCCATATATGTCATATTCAACCAGTCATCGTTCAGACCGACGGCCGTGCCATTATTAGATATTTGCTGAACAACCTCGGATTTAATTGAATTATCACCAGCAACTTCGGATTTGATTGTATTATCCAGATTAAGCGCCCGAATGTGACGCATCAATACGCTGCCCATTTGATGATCAACTTCATCAGTTTCAATGTACCGTCTGCGTCTGACAGCATTCCCCTTATCAGCCTCACTGTTCCTTTTTTTCGATACGTAGAGAAAGTTCTGCAGCGTGTTTTCAAACTCGATCCCCTCAACGATTTTCTGTTCATCATGGTGATTATATTTGCTGCGACCGCCCTCTTCGCATTCACATTGCGATCCTGGTGTCTCCTTAGACGTCTTCTCAACAGGCGTCAAGTCGGTCTCATCGTTGTTGGATGAATTCGGCATAGCTGCGAAAGTTTCAAAGTGCATATATGAAAACAAATGTTGTCGCGTTTGTAAGGGTATGGAACTGGCAACTTACGATCTCTGCAAAAGTTACGATGATACTCCAGCTTAGCGTCTCGTCGAATGAGCTCCACGCGTAACTGATACTTGATCAACTTACCCTTGACGTTCAAGGGCGGCTTCCAGCTCACCCGCTGTTGGGGGATGAGCGTAAATAATGGTAAGCAGTCAACACCCACAATTTCTTCAATCATACTCACTATTTCAGAGCTGTTTGTGGACCGTGCACTAATATTGCCCACACGCGATGGCTGATCGGGCATAGTTCGGAAGCGTATTATATCACTCTGAAAGTTGAGCTTCTCCGCTGATATTGTCATGGTGCGCACATAGAATGCATAAGTTGTATAGGGTTGTAGATCCGGAATTATGGCTATGTCGGCCTTGCTGGGCTCAGTAACAATCCAGCTGCAAGTCAAGTAATAGGATTAGCTATGTTCTCAAGGTCTACAACAAATATTACGCACTTATCCGCACAGGGCTGATAGGTGTCCCTGGTGATATTTCCATGGGGATCGAGTGTGTAGTAAACCTGATAACCAATGAAGGAACGGTCATCATCAAAGTTGACAAACGTGGTGTTAATGCCAACTAAAGCACTCGACGATGATGTTCTATTGATTCTTGCCGATAACCATATTGTATTACCTATGCATATATATATATATATAGTATTAGAATGTATATTAAATTAATTATAAACAACATACATGTGCCTTTGTTGCCATTTGAATCTTCGGCCACCTCGTTTTTATTAAACTTCTTGGGTTTGTTTGGCAACATGGGTTTCAGCTTGTCAATCTTCTCAAGACATAGTTTTGGATTGAAGTGAAAAAACACGCTGCCATTTTTGATGTTAACCGTTTGATTCTCGGCCCAGAGGGCCTCTAAATCCCGATTTTCAAGAACGTAAAGTGCATAACGCCCTCAAGCGAATGATTGCCCCATATAGTGTGTAGGCTCTTGAAAAACTCCAGCGACGTTAGGCTATAAGTCAAATGAACCTTCAGATACGTACTTATAGTGTGCACCGCACCCAAACCAAACTGCAATGCATCTATCACGTGAGCTATTATTGGAAGATAAAAGGCAATTAGAATCTTTGATATTGCTCTCAACCGGATCAGTAGGCAACTTACATCCTCCACGCTTAATGCTTATAGTCAGTCCTTCATTGGGCCCGATCACAGTACAGCCATGGTATAGGTGCGCTCGCACCGAGCTGTCAATTATGCCGCCCTCACACACCTTTCCGCATTCTCCATTACACTTCTGGCAGGTTCTATTTGCAATAACGTAGCCGTTGTCACAGTGCGTCGTGCACTTGCCATCGTAATGCACCAGCGCCAACTCCCGGCCGCTTTCGTATTTCGTTCCAATCTTTTCGCACATTTCCGCCGTAATGCAACGATTTTCGAACTAAAAAAGGATGGATGAGTTTGAAAGTGAACAAAGTCAGAGATCTACAGAAAGAGATGATTCTTAACAATTTACCCAAAACTTATTGGGTATCAATAGTAGAGTGAGGGAGATATCATCACAGCGAGATGGAAACTGTGATAGCCAAAAAACTATTATTATTTAATCAGCGTTTTGTTGTTTGATAAAGAGGTCTAAATTATTTATTTTATCTAGATTTTCAGGTGTATAACGAATTTAAGTTTTCCCTCAAGTCCACAAAAAAGTGTTGCACACTATTTTAAAACTTAACAAGTAAGAATGCTCTAGTCGAGTATACCAGACTACATAACTACCTGCACACAGGTTTTAAACGCATCTGTGTAATTTGTAGCAAGGAATTTTAAGTGAGAATTTCGCTCTGCAGAGCTGAGACTTCTTTGTTGAATAACTGTTGTGTTTATTATCCGATGGACTTGAAATTTGCACAAATGTGCCAAATTCGAAGGCTATATTCTTATAATTTTTATATCAATGTGCGTGGGAGCGGGGACGCGTTCATCCAGACGGACAGACAGATGGACAGACAGACTGACAGGACCAGATCGATACTAATCAAAAATATATATATGTATATACTTCTGCCTGTGACATATATTTGCAATTTTTAGCAATTTTTTGGGTACAGGGTATAAAAACGCAATATTATTTCTTTTTTAATTATTATTTTCATATGATTTGATTTCTACAGACTTACCTGATAGTATTTATCAGGACATTTCCCCACGCAGGAGCCTCCGTAAATGGAAGCATTGCGACAGGCAATGCAACTCATTTCGCCCTCACTGTTCTTCGTACAACTACCAAGGCATAAATCGTTGCAGCAGGTGTTCTCATCGATGCAGTTGTCAGGGCACTCTTTCGGACAAACTTAAAGCAGAGAAATACAAATGATTACGTTCATATTCACTTTACGGCAGGGGCATAGTTAACTCACTTGTCTGGCACGATCGGCCGCTCCAGCAGTAACGTATATTACCCGGATATTCCTTGCACGGGGCCACATCGCTGCCATCCGTTAGGGCGGTGTCCTGGCCATCGCCTGCTTTAATATCGCCCGGACATCGAAGACATTCAACATCGTTGCGATTGGACTTTATTATAATCTCATTATCCGTGGTATTGCTCGCCATTATGTGATGCCAGTTAACCGTTTTCACGTAGCACAGGAAGGCATTCTTCTCAAATCGTACGCCGCCACTAGAAATGGCCCGGAGATTGGATAGCCCAATATCCTGCAAATCGCGATTCTGATAGACGACCAAGGCGTAGCTCTCGAATAGAATATTGCCCCGTATGACTCTCAGATTGGGAAAGATTTGCGATAATGATATCAAATTATAAACACGATAAACTACTATATAGCCGGTTACTTCGGTGAGCAGTGGATAGGTTTGGTTCAGTTTATCTGCATCGCTGATCAGCGTAATAAGCAAGAAGCCCTCAATTACCGTACAATTGGCTAGCCGATTTAGCTCCGAAATGTTGTTTCGTATATCCATCGACTTGCAGGCTGTTAAAGAGAAAACGCATATTGTAGCTACATATGTACATACATTTATAGTAAGGATTGATCAAGAAATGTGCGCTCTTAGATCAAGTGAGTATATGCTTATTGATTCAAAAGATCACACCAATATACCTGTCAAAAAGTCTGTAGTATACTTTTTGGAGCACAATGGAATTACAAACTTTTTGTTTATGTATTTCGTTCAATTAATAATAAAAATAAAGTTACGTTTTTAGGTTACTTTACATATTTATGTGGAATTGATTTTAAAGTGAAAGTGTAATATATGGAACATTGTGTGGCGCTGCTATATGGATACATTGATTACAAGGTGTCAACACTGAAATTTCATGTACATTGATTTGAAATCTATGAACATCAATGTGCCTTGCTACATTTCCAGATAGAAACATTTTGATGCAAACAATATATGTAAGTGCAACTTTCTACAACATGAAATTGCTAAATTCAGGAACATTACAAATGGGCCAGTGTTGCCAGACTTACGCGTTTCTTTTCCCACCAATTTTATGGTGCTGTTTCTGCCATTGTCGACGCTACGCGTTTGCCTCGTAAGTGCGGTTAAACTACTCTCGAAGCTACTCTCTGCTAACGTTCCATGCTGCTGTAAAGTGGGCGGGGGGGACTGCATCTCTATTGCTGTTGCTGCATGCAATGTTAACAGAGCGATAATCGTGAATGCAAAGTTGTGGTGTCGGCAGTGAGAGTAATAATGTTGATAACGATGATTGTTATGCACTCGTCTCGATGGTTGTTGTGGTTGTGGTTGTTGTGGTTGTTGTTGTCGATGTTGTTGGTGGTGGTATCTTCGGCGTCTTTTGAATAGATTGCAGAAATGTCGCAACGGCATTTGTGTTTGTACAAACAGAAACAAAAATTGCAGCGTGCGCAATATGTTTAAACAATTGCTGTAAATGTTATTAAATTGCTGCAGTCGCCGCTGATGATTGTTAATATTATTATTATTGTTGTTGCTGCTGTTGTTGTTGCGGCTGTTGTTGTTACAGTTGTAGTTGCAGTGGCAATTGTCTGTTGTTGCTGTTACTTTTTGGTTATTGTCATTTGTACTATTACTACTACTACTTCTTTTACTACTATTACTACTACTATTTATACAACAGCATTCGTGAGCGACGTGGGCAACATGCTGCTCCTGATGTTGCTGATAGTGTAGACAGCTACAATGTTGCACCGCCGCCAGCATGCTGGGGAATGTTGTTGTTGGCGTTGCGTCGCTGTTTCTGTTTCTGCTTCTGCATTTGTTTCTGTTTCTGCTTTGACTGCTGCTGCTGTCTGCATAGGAACTGCTGCTTGTTGCTGTCTGAATGCAGCAACATGTTGCTGGCAACACTTGTCGGCATATAACACAAATGTTGCCATGCGATGATGTTGCTGATAATGATATTGCCGTCGTCGTTGGTTCTGTTCTTGTTGTTGCTAATACCTCATCAATTGGTTTTGTTATTTTTGTTGTTGGTTTTGGGATGCAAGCAGATATAGCTTTTTTGAAGTATATAATCTCCACTGACAGTGAATCATCCATTTGCAACATAAGCGCATCCATATCCATTTTACTTTCCTTTTTTTAAACACTTAACAAATTGATTAATAATCAAGTATTAGTTAAATACAGTTTTTAGTTATGGGCTCCGGCCCACTAAGTAATCATTGCAGCTTTCGCGCTCTCTGTCTCTCGCTTTTTGTCTCTCTCTATCGTATGGTGTCTTCTGATCGTTGTTGCTTTGAAGTTTTGTATTTATCGTCGTCAATTGGAATGCTTATTGTTGTTGCTACTTGGCTGTTCGAAACTGTAATGAGAAGAATGCAGAGTGCAAATGTTGTTGTTAATTTTTTCTTTACACAAATTAAAAGAAACAGTGAACTAGTATAATAAAAACAATTAAATATGTACATATGTACATACACATATGTATGTATTTATGTACTAGGTGGCAAAACATCGATGTGCCAACAATCGATCATTTTTGTTGGCGATAGTTGTAATAACCGATACTATCGATAACAGTATCGATTTTTTAGCTACTACCGATAATGCCATCGATAGTAAAGAAATGTACTATCCATAGTAAAAATATAGCCAAATCATTTAAGGGGATCCTGTCAAGTTTAATCACTTTAGCTATGAAGGTGGGAGTGAGTTAGGTTTTTGCCGAATCGTAGAGGCGGGGTTGGCTGGCAACATTTGTACTAAATTCGTCAGCTGATGATCTAATTGACACTATCGATATATCGAACAGAACCAACGATGATAAAGAGAATTTAAAACTATCGATAGTGACAGCAATGTTTTGCCAGCTCTAAAATGTACATGTGTATGTATGTGTATGTACATATGTATGTACGTATGTACACACAGTGCGCATTACAGCAACAGGCAATAACAATAATTTTATGCGAGAAAGGGCGCCAAGTGCTCACACGTGTCGCGCTGGCAACGGCGCTGACGTCGTTTTAACGCTTCAGGGTGACCATGCTTACTGCATTAATTACATGCTACATAATAATGCACTAATAATTAAACATGCGTGCATGTGTGTTCTGTAATGTACATACATATATATACATATGTATGTATGTATGTACATATTGAATGCTGCAAATGGTTTAACACCTCTTCCTCTCTCGTCTTTTTATATTTCTCTTTATTTATATAATAAAAAAAAGCTCACGCAAATAAATACTATGTATGCATACATATGTACATACATACATACATACTCACATACATATGTATGTATGCTAATGCGCTGCCGCATTGCTCAATTAAGCAGCGACGTCGACAGCGCCAATACAACACTCCAAGCGACAACAACAATTACTCACACAGCAATAATTATATGCGGCAAAAGACGCAAGAATAAATAAAAATGATTATTGTTGGTGATTTTGCTGCTGCTGGCCAAACAGCATTGACGTTTGTTTGCATGACGCGCTGCCGACGCCGACGCCGACGCTATCGCCGTCGCCGTCGCCGTCGACGCATTGACGTTAGAAGCAGCGGTTGTGATGCCGGTTGCGCAGCAATTGTAACATCGTAGTAAATAGTAAAAAAAAAACAAGTGTGCGTAGCGTATTTACAACTACGTTGTAATTCATTAACTTGCCTCACACAGGGTGTTGCCGGTTTTTGGGGCGTAAGAAAAAACAAAATGCGTCTGCGTTGTCAGCGGTATGAGCGCAAAACGTGGCAACAAAACAGAGAGAGGAGAGAGAGAACAAACAACTGTAAACAACAAAACGGGAGAGCTACATACATATGTACATATGTATGGTATGTACGTAGGAGACGGGGCATAAAGAACACCACCCGCCTGGTGTTCTTGTTCTTGTTACTATGTATTGTTGTTGCAGTAGTGAAAACGCTGCTGCGTAGTTAAAACGTACTCATACACACACACACTGGCGTGGATACATAGGCATATGTATGTATGTATATATGTTTGTTATGTATACACAAGTAAATACATATACATTAAAGTTTGTTGTTGTGGACCAGTCAGCTTGCAAATTGCTTTTGTAGCCCATAACAACAACAAACAACAGGCGCCTCTCTGGCACTCACGCACACTTTGCTCTCCCAGCTAATGCTGCGGCTGCTTGTTTTATTATGCTTTATTATTTTTGTTTTTGCTGTTGTTGCTTTTATTGCGCAGTAAAATATAATACACTAATAGGCAGCGCGGACGGCCCCACAGTCAAAGTGGGTTCAAAGCCAACGGCGCCATAAATAATTAGAAAAAAGAGAAAAATAAAATATGTACTTAGTCAACTAAAATAATTAAAATGACTATAATACATCAAATTAAAAGCACATGCTAAAGACAATAACAAAACTGAATAACAAATGCGCTGCTCACTGCACGCTGCCACTGTCGACCGCCATGACACCTGCCGCACTCGAACGCTCCCTCTTCTCTCTCTTTCTCTCTCTCTCTCACACCTTTACTTATTTGCGCGTTGTACGCTCGCTCTCCGCAAACAAATAAGCCACCGCCGCACAGTTTGAGAGCCATATGTATAGCAGCACCACTGATGCTGCATTTCAAACTGTAAAACTCATTTCGCTCACACACATAGAGAGAGAGAGAGAGAGAGAGAGAGAGAAAGAGAGACAGCGACCCGCAGGCGGATTAGTGACCATCAAACTGTACAACAACATTGTTGCTGGCAACTGACCTAATTTCTCAAATACATAGTTTACTATCAGGTAAAAAAGCGGCACCGTGTACGCTCTCGTAAATAGTGTAGAGCTGCAATTGGCACGCCGTCATTTGTTTTGCTTTTGTTGTTGTTGTTGTAGTTGTTCTTTTGTTGCTTACAATAACAACAGTTAAAGGGCAAATTGTATTTCCAAGAATTTTAAGCAAAATGCATTCGCTACGCACGCGCCTGACGTCTACGTCTGATGACGCCGCGCCGCAGCTAGCAAAGCTTTGGCTGATGACGCCAACGCCAACGCCATTGATCGCAGTCGCTGCTGTTTGGTCGGCCTCTTCTGACTCATTGCTGCAGCAATAACAAAAACAAGAATTATCGTTGCATTCGAAAGCTCCCGACTCCTGTATGCTCTGTTCCCAGTTTCGTTTTGCTTTTGCCGTGGGGGACGAGCCCGTTTGTTACCACTATATAGTATGTATACATATGTACAAACGGACATTACACAAACCCTATATACTCTCTTTCGCTCAGGGAACAGATTACAACAAGAACAACATTAACGACGGCATTGACGATCTCAATAACGGCAAACGGCAACAACAGCAACAACAACAACAACAGCAATAACACAATAAAGTCGGACCACAGCGGCGTCGAAAAGGCAACAACATTCCAATCCAACACAAAGTTGCCAGACCAGTTAAGAGCAGTGACAACAATAACAGTAACAATCACAATAACAATAACAATAACAAGAAACCAAAGCGTAGCAATGCATGAAATATTTCTTATGCTCCAAATCCGCCACTGGGCAAGTTTTTATTTTATTATCTCTACACGTACACAGAAAACAAAGGAGAAAACCAGACAAAAGTTAACATTCTTTTCTATACACATAACGATTAAGATTCTTAGATGAATCAAAACTGATCGATTTACTCAGGTTGATCTGATTTTGAGTTAACAATCTCCTGATCGGAGATTCTTTATTTTTCCTGAAACTATCACAAGGTACTTTTTTTATTTTTATTCATATATGATATAGATATACACATTTAAGTTCTATATGGTAAGTTTGAGCTGCTATTTGATAAAATTTGTGTTAAGATATATTTCACCTTGTAATTGGAGAATTTAGTCGAAATATATGAACATGCTAAACATCAAATTTAAAAAGGCTTTCATACAGCTAAATATTTGATCGAGCGTTTCTGTGACAGGTGCATAATGTGGTGATACAGCACAAAATCCAAGTTTCATCAACATAACATATGAACATCCATACATACATACATATATAGTAGCTTCAAAACTAGTTTGTATAATTACACAGACGAACTTGACTACATTGGGCCAGCTCATCGTGTGGATCAAGAATGTATATATGTATGTACATATGTAGAAACTTTGTTCGAAAATGCTCTTTCGAATACGCATTTTGTGAAAGAAAAAAAATATATATGTAGTCCCCTTTATAAGGTTATACGAATTAAAAGCAAGAACAAAATCAATTCATCCTGTGTTTCTATCCCTTTTATTTAATTAAATATTTAAAAATATTTACCAAATGCCATTGTTTTGTACAAAATAGTGAATAAGGTTGAATCGAAAATTTTTATCAACACTTTGACACCTTTCCTCTGATTTTGAAAATGAATATTATACATGTAGGTGAGCTCAGGTGATATTCCCAGAATTCTTAGCTACATTCTAAAAATAAAGCACATAAAATCACTATTATTTATGGAACTTATTTTCTAGAATTGTCTTTAAGTAGAACTGGAGTTTCACTTAAATGTCATTGGGAACTTCAGAGTTCGCTTAGAATCAACCTTATACGTCCACTACAATTGAGTTTAACTAGAAAACAACATTTATAATTAGAATTCATTATAAAAACAACTAGAATATCAGAATTCTGATAAAACCCTAACATAACAATTTATTATCACTGTATTCCAATGTTTTATGGGAAACTATCAATAAATTGTATGGGCGTATTTTTAATATTTTATAGATAGTATCTTTTGACTGTCAAAATAAATTAGTAATCCAAGGTATTCATCATTTAACCAAATATTTCATCATACTCGTAATTGCTTACATGAGCAACCTCCACAACCTCATTTAATGTTCATCATGCTGATAGTTGATGAAACGCCGCTCCCCCCTCAGTAGCCTAATCATTGTGACTATAATTCTGTACTAGGCACTAATAGTTTCATAATTTTAGTTGACGCCTGCAGTAAAATTGGATAGTCACATGTAGGTTCTAATCTCTGGGCCAGGCCCCACAGAATTCGCCAAGTCATTCCAACTATAGCGAAGAGAGGGCGCTGAGAGTGCCCATTCGATGAATAATAATAATAATAAGAGAGAGAGAGAGCACGAGCCGACAGGTGAAACTAAAACATGTTAGTGTATACACATGCATAGTGTTGGTTAACTTTGGATGTGCGTGTGTGTGTGTATGTTTGTGTCGAGCTGTTGTTTTGCTCGATATTTAGTGGGCATTTATACTCGACGCGACTCATTTGTGTAAGTTGCAGATAAGCAACGTGACGCCTCACGCGAGATAAATGGCTTGCCGGTGCCGGTTCGGGCCAAGATCGGTACGGGGGAGGTACCGGACACCGTGTCTCGGGGCAAATGGTAATAACTAATATCACATTTAAATGCGACTGCACACATAGTATAGCATGCAGTATAAAGCTGATCAGACCCCTACCTATATATAGAAAAGGAGACAGATAATTTATATACACGTGTACATAATATGTATCTACATATTTGATATGAGTAGTATTGTCGTATCTGTGACAGAGCTGAATCGCTATATATCGAGAGTAACAAGAGTACCAGAGTCACAGTGCCATTGTTAGCAGTAACAGTCACAGTCCACATATTAAGAGGGAGGAGGGGAGTCGAAAATTTAAAACAAATCTCGATATATTCAATATTATTATTATTTTTTGTCAGGGCATAGTCTGAGTGATGGGAGCGCGGGCCCCTTACACACAAAGCTCCAGGTTCGAATCTCACATATGACATTTAGTTAATAAATATACTTGTATTTCGCTGGATATGGACTGATCGTGAATTCGTTTTTTCCAGTGCAAATGATCACGCTCCAATCCAGCAAAGGAGGCTGCGTATATGGTTTTCTATATTTCATCACTATGACGGTAGATAGACCTTGCCCCAGACATAACTGTGGGATTATTCTCGAAATTTCACGCGAAGGTAAACAGCTTTAATCAAGAGTAAGCAAAAAATGGCCTCTTCAAATGGATTATGGCATTCGGAACGGGAATGAAAGATAACGCGACAAAGTCTAACAATAGAACTGGAACTAAGTGTGAGTATGTAACTTAATTCGCATGTTATCGACTAATTAGAAATAAAGCTAGCTTTGTTTACTTCAGGCAGATATTACTCAATTCTTAAACATTCATTTACAGACTTTTTATACTTTTAAGCATGTAAAACATTGAAACTTCTTCGCTTTCCATTAGTTCTGCAATCGAGAATTCTGGGTGAAAACAGGCACCTTCTACGATAAACAATTGATTCCGTATAAAACACAAACCGTTTGCTAATTTCAAATGAAATCGTCTGATAACAAAATATGGCTATGATTATGAATTCAATTTCAGTTTAGCTGAAACTCAATTTGCATGTTTTCTATGTGCAACATTTTTATGGAAATTTTAGTAGCGGTATTTGTCATTCGAATTGCGTGCCGTGCAGGTCGGGGCAAGGGGTATATCATAAAACTGCCTGTTATAAAAAAGACTGTTGAGCTTGCATATAAGAGGTCTTCTTGTGCTAAGTGTATATATGTATACTCTTCCTATATTTCCAACTTTGTTTAACCAGAACCAATTTCCAATAGGATTCTTTCGTAATATTTTATCCTTAAAGATAATTTGTCGTTTAAATATTTCTAATTACTGAAAAGCTTTTTGTGGTTACTTTAAGGATCTTCAGATCGAATTATGGTAGTCTTATACTTATTTTGAGACAGTTTATTGTTTAGTCCTGTCTCATGCCAATCATTTTGAAAACTTTTCTCAGAAAATTCTTCCTGTAGTGCTACAAAAACAACCAACTCTTTCTCATCTTTTCTTGTATATCTAGAGATATATTCAAAAACAATTTTGTTTTTGAAACAAAAATGTGCATTTATAATTTATTATCGTAATAAAATACTGACTTCTCGATTTTACAAGTAATTTTAGATTAATTGATGTTGTGAATATTCTGTTGATTGATTTTCTGGCTTGAACAAGAAAATCCAAGTCTCATCATTTGAAGCGCATTTTTAGGGTTCATTTTATACCCAGAATGGTTGACTGAGGAAGTCATCTCCGAAGCCATAAAGTATTTATGTTCTTGATCAACAAACGAGGAAGTCTCACCCTGCGCCCGCCCGTTCGTCTGTACATATCTCGATGAACTCGCCAATCTCAGTGCTAGAGAGAGGAAATTTGGTATGCAGACTCTTCTAGGTATTTTAATTTGTTCAAGTTATAGTAAACGGTTATTTTTGCAGAACATATTAGGGTGGGGTACATGCTATCTCCTAGTCAAGTACTCTCGACTAAGGCACTGGTTTGAATTTCTTGTACTGAATTTGGGTGGAATGCATTTTGAGTGAGATTTGTTGTTCGTTCGTTTATTTGTTCATTCATAAGCTCGTAAACATTTGAAAACAGACAAAGCCGTTAACGTTTATGTTAAAGAAATTCCAATACAATTTTCATTAACCCAAAAAGACCATCAAATCAGAGAATGTCTAGAGCCAAAAACCAGCACGGTTAACCGTTTAGAATGCCACAATTTTTATGGATTCGTTAAGAAACGAGAGTCATAAAACGTAGCGAAGAACGCACCCATGGCAACAACTAGGCCCAATTTCTGAACCGATTCGAGCATAAAACTAAAGAACCTCAATGTAATTACCAGAGACACCTGCGAAAAACATTATGAAATGCCAGTGCGCTCCAAAAGAAATTAACTCTGGATACGTGAGCAGACACACCAAACGAGTTACGCATACAAAAGAGTTCAAATGGGGGGAGAATCGGAAATTCCTAGCCTATGACGTTTCGCCGAGTCATTGGAAGAAAATGCTGAGCAAATTACGCTAAGTTATGTGAGAAGAATGCGATTTATACCATTAGCAACATCATCAAATTCGATATAAAACTTAAGATTAACATTTACAGACCTTCTGAAATTATCTTAAGATCAGTAGCAGTATCTTTTATACTTTTTTACTCCCTGTACCCATAAAATGGGTAAAAAGGGGCTACTAAATCTGTGCAAATGTATGTAACAGGCAGAAGGAGACATCTCCGACCCTATAAAGTATATATATTCTTGATCAGTATCAGAAGAGATTTCGATTTTTCCATGTCCGTCTGTCTGTCCGTCCGTATGTGTTAACGCAAGGATCTCAGCAACTATAAGAGCTAGAGACACCAAATTTGGAATGTAGGTTCGTGTATACCATACGCAGATCAAGTTTGTTTCATATTTCAGATATCTCCCCCGTTCCCCCGCAAATCGATTAAAACCGTTTTACAGTAACAATTTTCAAGACATAGCTTTAAGATTTGGCATGTACAATACTTTAGTCTCTCTCAATCTACTGTCCAAATTTCAAGTCGATCGGATAATAAACACGGAAGTTATTCACGAAAGAAGATTCAATGATGCAGCGAGAGGGGGGAAGAAGAAGCACAGCCACCAATTAAATTGCCTCGCTTGCGCTGTCGTTTTTGCCGCCTGTGTGTGTGCGTCTTTGTGTATGTATGTGTAAGTGGACGTAGCTGTGATTGGATGTTTTAGACCTGGGTACAGGGAGTTTCGTAGTTAGGTATACTCGACTATAGCATTCTTACTTGTTTTAAAGATGTCTTTGCTATTTTTATTTTCCATTTGAATGCGTACGAAAGTAACGTTCGCGAACATGGAAATGCCCATATGTATATATCTTTATTCTAAAGTTCTCTACCCTAAATGAAACAATAAATGGTTCTCCATTCTCTCTCCTAGATTCCCAGAAATTTGTTGCGGAAAGACCTGCTTATGTTTGTTTGCTTATTTGTTAAGGATTGTAACTGATAGTGGGCACAGTAAATGTGCACTTAATCGACATTGGGGCAACACGCAGCCCATCAAGAACAGCTCTGGGCGTAAACAGCTTTAACTGTGAATGCGACGAAGGCAGCACGTCCAATATTCGTATCAACGTTGCGCCGATAACACTGAATGGAAAATCTAATAAGAGTCAACACACACAGCCCCCTCGCACCCTCCAGCCCATCCCAAAATAGGAGTAGTGTGTGAAATGACAAAACGCTGATGGCGGCGACGACAAGAAACAAAACGAGCGACTGATTAAAAGTCCCGATCTCTTTGAGCGCGGTAAACGGCGCATAAAAGATGGGAGAGATAATAAATACTATAACTTAATGAGTTGATGAGCCACGGCAGTAGCTAATAGAGTTACGAAGAGTTAATACAGTAATAACAGATCAAATCAGGAGTTCCGAAGCCATTTGAAATGGTAACAATAGCAAATACTATAAACTCGATAGCCACAATAGTTATAAGTAGACTGCTTTTTAGGAGCTGACAAATCTATTATCTATGACTAGGACGGAGTCTTTATATAATATAAGTCTTTACGTGACACAACACGATCTTCATTTGTCGTGACTTGCTTAACTTCACACTTACGTCGTGACATTTCAAAGAACCTGTCATCTCTAGCGCTTAGCAGCCGTTCTCGACCCTCTACCGACCGGCATACTATGTTCGTCTAAATAGTACGTACAAAGTGTAAAAGTATTCCAAAATTACCTCTGGGGACGCACGTTCTTTGATTTGTTTGTTATTAAGACCTTATCAGCTGCACGCGCATTATTTCAATTCATATTGTTAATACTTTTGATTATGTATTCTCACATATACACAAACACACACACACTCTCATCTAAATTATTTGTTCTATAAAGTGCGTGTTCAAGTTACGTATCACAATAACAACAACGGTAAGGAATGATAAGATGACCCGCATTTCATTATAAATAGTTCATACGAGCACCACACAGTAACAAATTGGATAGATTTTTGAGGGATTGAGTTCTAAAGATTTAATATGCCTACATCCGGTTTAAATTAGAGATGGGAGCGAGATAAAAACACTCGATTCTGATCCAGCCAGTCCTGGGTTTCTTCATAAGCAATTTGATTACAATTTCATTGTTTTATTGTTATATTATAACTATTTAGATAAAAAAAAGGATACAAACGGCGGAATATTGTTCCCATAGCGAACAATTAGTCGCAATCGACGGGAATCCTGCCCCGTTCCAATTTCTAGTTACTATCACTGATAATAATATCTTTTATTTATATATTCCAACCGAAATCTATTTAACTCATCCCTTTGCGTGTTTAAGATGAATCCGTAACTAATAGTAATCTTATATGTATTATTATTCCTATCCTTATCTGTATTTGTAGCTATGCACTCTACAAATAGTGTAATTTGTTAGATTTTTTTCAAATCCTAGAGCTTTACAGAGTACGAATGCTATGTGCTGTCCTATCCTTGTTCGGCATCAGATCTGTCCGCTTATCAGCTTATCGCATAGCCTTAGCTTACCCTTCCGCATTGCACATGTAAAACCAGGTGTAGTAAGTATATAGTCTAGACAAATAACCCCAATATACACACTACTACCGGCTGTAAGTGCCTGGCAATAGTTAATGTGAGTAAACTTCCTGTCTGAGAAAATGCGGCAACTTGCACTTTGATATCGATAAAAAGAATAATGAAAACATTCATAACTCGTATACTCAATCAAATAAAAATGCCTTTGGCACAATCTAGCATTTGTGTTTATTTACCAACGACAAATATTTAGTACTACACTCGTACTACGGGGGGTTTGTTTAGAGATGAGCGATATTGTTATTCTGCAGTCACAGTGACATGATATTCAATGATAATATATTCATTGATGTCTGACTTCTTTCACTGTTAAAATTAACATTGCACTGTTAAAGTTAATCATTGATGCCAAGACTGTTACTTCTAATGCCAGCACTGTTACTGTTCTCTTGGCTGTTGCTGCTAATAGTACTATGAGAGCAGTGAGAGCAGCTGCGGTGATCTGTGACTCGCGATATTTAGTCACAGTGTGGAACAATATTTGTCAGTCACAGCGACTCAGGCACAGGTACGACGAAATTGCCCATGTCTAGTTAGTGTACGACTACGAATAAAACTACGAATGTGATATTATGAGCAATATATATGTTATTTCCTGTTGTTTTTGCTGCTCATGGAGTTGTTTTTTTTCTTCTTCCGTCGGTTTGACGGGGCAGTTGACCCTCTATGCCTACCACCACAATTGCGGTTTAAAAAAAAATAGCACAAAATTCTCAGAACTGCCTCAACAAGTACCAAAATCGAAGAAAGAAAAAAAAAGTATGAAGAAAGAGAAAACAGCAGCTCTGTGAGATAACATGTTGGTAAGTATTGCAAATTTGTAGCTATGTTGGGGCCACGCCATACTATCATTTCATTTGATTGTTATGATAGGGGGATCCAGTTATCAGAAGTGATGTGTGTACATATAATGCTAGTCGCCACTCATCCAGTTAACAGTTACCGGTTAGTTAGCCAATAGTCTATGTTTGGACAGGTTTTAATACCCTCAATAAATACTTAAATACCCATGGCCGTAAATAATATTGACAACCATATATTCGCATATGGATTTTACTTGGAATTTGCACATGTTGTGTTTGTTTTGGAGACAACTGTGAAAATTAGTTAGCCCTGAAATCATATCCTGACTGTCAGCTGTTTGTTTGCACAGACCTTGTTTCCTTTCCTTGTTTGTAGCCACAATTCCGCTTAATAGTTATCGATGTAAATACAAATTGTGCTCTCTATCTTTATATTAGATGTTTTATTCCAAGTGCTAGTTACATATGTATATTTATGCACGATTCTTTGGAAATGACATGCTAGTTATACAACATTATTTAATACAAATATTTGTATTAAATAGCTTTATTTATCGATACTTTTATCTGAACCATCGCATCGCAAGAATTGGCGCTCTGGAAATCACAAAATATTTGTATTTTAAATTCGAGTACATGAAAGGTGAATTTCAATTTTCGCTTCTGTTGATTTTTCAATTAATTTGTTGGTTAATAAATGTTTCAAAACAAAAAATTATATTTTGCTGATGAGAGTTGATAGTTTAGTGAAAACGGGAACACGTATGCTTGCACTTTTTAATTTATTTGATTCATAATATAGTACATACGAGCGTTATCTCAATTATACGTATGAAATTCTACGCCGAAATCATAGTAAATTTACAACGCAAACTTGACGATTCAGTCGCTGCTCAGTTGGCGTCGCAGTTAAGGCGGATTTCAAAGCGGAAATACCATAATTTCAACAACATTCAACAACATTTTTTCAGTCGAAAACACTTTTTATCTGTGTCTTTGTGTTGCAGTTGTTTTTGTTTTTTTTTTAATTTATATGTAAATTTACATAGAAATATTTCTGCGGTTGGCTACGAAACGTGCGAAGTGCACACGCATACAAACACTTAACGAGTCCGAAGATTTGAAATTACTCAATGAATGAGCCCCAATTGCCCCGTTAGCTACACACGAGTCGGCCCAGGGCTAGAGAGCAGCGATCCAGCAATGTTGCATGCGCTCTCTTTCTCTCTCGCTCTGCGCTCGCTCTCTCCCGCTCTGATGGCCGCTCTTGCTGTGTTAGAATGTGTGTGTGTGTGAATGAATGCAGCGTAAAAAGCAGAGGGCAAGCGCAGGTACGAGCATCGCTTGTTGTTGTTTCGGCTTGTTGCTTGTTGTTTGTTATTGCCGTGAATCAAGTGAATGAAATTTAGCGCGTATTTCGAATGACATTTTCAAGTGTTTTGTGCTCGCTAGCTGCATGTTTTTCTGTATGGGTGTGTGTGTGTGTGTGGCATGCAAGCGTGTAAATAATAACTCTCAAGAGTCACAGCTACAATAATGACAACAACAACAAAATGGTATCCAACTTTGAACATAAAATGCGTACAAGTCGATAGGCTGATTTTGAAAACAAACGGAGATTAGTGCAGCTTTAACTTGGTATACATACATATGTACACATACATATGTACATACATACACACATACATACATATATGTATATTAGAGCTAGACAGCCATTTTCTACGAAAACATACAAACATTCTACTTATTTTTGAACACATGTCTTGAAATTGGCCTGTTTATTTTAACTGAACATATTTTTCGATAGTACTATCGAAAACTATCGATTGGTCGCACATCCATGTTTTGCCACCTCTAACGTACATACATACATGTGTATGCATGTGTGCTCAAACAAGTACATATTTATTTATGTATTTAGCTTTTATTTATGATTAGCTTTAGTTCGTTTCAACATTGTCGTAGCAGTCAGCGGGTGTGAGCGAGATAGTCTAATTGCCCGCTGCCGCCGTCAACGTCAACGTCAGCGTCAGCGTCGCTTTGTCCCTTGTGTGTGCAATTGCACAAGAGCCTCAAATATGCGTGTGTGTGTGTCTGTGCTCTGTTTATTTGATTTTGTATTTCGAAGTTATCAATGAAATTGTAGTATACACACACACACATACACACACACATGCACCGAGTGTATGTAGAGTAAATTATAGTTATTGGGTTTCATTCACAGGTCCCAGAGTTCTACTTTCAGATACCTTCAAAGTGTAAGTACATATTTATGTATGTACCCTCCCCTCTAAAATGAGTTATTGCCCTTTTCCCCCATTCTGATATTTATTGTATTTGTGTAGATATGCATGTTTACGCATTTAGATAAGCGATTTTGTTCGGTTCTTTTCTGTGCCCTTATCAGAGATTCCTCCTTCACCCTCCACGCTTAAACAGCTATAACTTAACACGCTTATTGGCTTAAGCATTAGCTTTAGCTGGTTTGTGGGTGTGTGTGAGTGTGTATGGTGTGTAGGGGCATGCACAAGTAAACGTACGGAGCTTTACTTTTGATTGGCTTTACGATTTGTGAATGAATTCAAAGTAAACAAAATGGCGATCGCTTTTTAATTTAAATTTTAGCACTGTCAAGTAATATTATAAGTTAAAGTTTATATTAGTCTTAAATATACCAAATATACCTAGAGTCTTTTAGTATAAATGGGTACAAATTGTTAAGTTTCATTCCTTTATAAGCTTATTTAAGATTTATTTTGATGGTACTATCGATAGTCATAAACTCTCATCACTATCGATGCTTATTCATTCTAAACAGATTTCTGAATTAAGCTCATTTTATTTTAGCATTTTATACTGAGAAATTTGTTTAAAAAGTATGTACTATCGATACTATCGATAACTATCGGATATATCCCATATTTTAGTAAATACACAGTGTATACAAGGTATAGACACAAAAATGCTTCCATTTATTGGCAATTCGTGATCAGCTGTTTAGTGCCAGCGAGTTACACAACACTGAATTTGAATTGTTTGTATCTCTGTCGAATGAGATTGGATTAATGCCGTTTTCAGCTACTGGGGCACTTTGGAAAATTAAAATTTCACAAAATGTTCGCTTATCAGCAAAGCCATATATACATATGTATGTATGTACATACACGTACGTATGTACTTATATATGTATGTATGTATGTGTGCACATTTAATCATGCATCATCTCTGTCTATCTCTCGGCAGCTCTCTTCTCGCTGAGAGCTTTCCAGTCATCTGCTCACTTGTCAAATTTGACATCTGCTGTTGAACCGTTCATAAAATAGGCGCCAGACAGATTGGGATTGGGGCGCTGTGGGGTGGTCAGTGCATGGGCCCACACACAAAGAGAGGCAAAAGTTGCTTCGTTTTTTTTTCTTGTTTTGATTTATTAAACATTAAAAATTTGCTTTAATGAATTTGATTTGATTCAACAACCTAACGGAAATACTTACACACACATTGATGCTTGTGTATGTGTTTGATTTGTTTGTGTTGAGTTTTTTGTGTAAGCGCCACTTGAGAGGCGCCAAAGAGGCGCACCGCACAACGCAATTGTCTGAGCGGGGCGCAAAATGAAGAAAATTGCACTAAGCAATAACAATAACGACAAAACCAACGACAACAAGTGCAGCAGCAAAAAAAAAAACAATTACAATAACAACAACAAAGAAAACGTAGCGGCAGCAACAGCAAAGAGAGACGCAGCAACGAGCATAAAATAAAACGCAATACATTTTTACAAACGGCGGAGAAATACATAACAACACAACAGCAGCAAAAACATCAACGCTATCGTCGTCGCAGTGGCAAAGTTAAAATAGTTGTTAAGCTATTAAGTTCCGCTTAAATTGTTTTCACATTTGCCTTGTCCGCTCTAATGCTACACACACACACACATATACACAAAGCCCAGCGCCAGCAGCCGCAGCAATAACAACAACAAAGCAAAGTGCGAGTCACAAAAGAACCTAATCAAGAGCCAAAACGCCGCAAATAAAGTAATAAACAAGACACAATATTGTTGTTTTTTTTTTTTTTTTTTGTTTTCTTGCCCAAGACAAAACGAAATAAGAGCAGCTTTCAAGCTGCTGCTGCCTCTCTCTCTCTCTCTTATTTCCAGTCCTAGGCAGTGTTGCCAATTCGGCTATTTTCACGCCAAATTTGACTTTTATTTTCAAATTCATTTTATACTCTTTTGGGAAATATAAGCATTCAATGTATGAATGAAAAACTCTCTTTTGCATTTAAATATATCGCCTCTGTGTTTTTAAATTATATTATAATGCAACGCTCTTTTATTAAAAACATTTTCGTTTATTTAGTTGTCATGCAAACAATTTTCATAACATTACTCGAAGGGTACTAAAACGTATCCATCTAAAATAAGCTTCTGTTGCTTCTTAAAAGTTGGCAACACTGACAGAAATATAACAACAAGACAGAGATATAGACGCAAGTTGAATGAAAATGCGCAACAACAATAACAGCGCATTAAAAAGGTGCGCCCGGGTCCTAGAGGGAGACCAGGAAGGGAAGGAGAAGTGAGCAGTAAGCGCGCTTGCCACAATTCGTAACAAATGTACCAAATCTGGTACATATGTACATGCATACATAGTATGTATATGTACTATGTTCAGTCGTTGATACATTCACTCTTTTTCTACAAACTGGTTCACATTTTAATAGTTACATAATTAAGAAATATTTAGAGCAACCACAAGTCTACCTTTTATTTCATATTAAAGTTGTTTTCATCAGTTTTTCATTTTGTATAGCGCTTAATTATTGTTGTGATTTTTCACATTCTTCCGCAATTTGTCGATCGTTATTGAAGCTTCGAATGTGTGTATATGTACATACATACATATGTATGTATGTATGTGTACACATACAGCGGCATAGGCAGGCCAATGTGAAGACTCTCAGCGGATTCAAGAATGTGTGAACGGGATGAATTATGGGGCAATCAATAACTGAGAAGCGCCTTCAGTGTGTGTGTGTGTTAGAGTTGTACTTCAATTGAAGAAAACTCTTAATTTTTGGTATGCGTATTGGTAATCACTTAAATTAAAGCATATAATTTTTAAAATCGGATAAAAGGAGCAAAAAAGGCAAATAATTTAAGTTTCTCTGTACTTTAAATTCCAATTTCCAGAAACGTTGCAAATAGAAAGTGATTCTAATTAAAACAAAACAAAAAAAAGCGCACGAAAACCAGACTCAAACGGATAAAATTAATGATCGTGCTACTAGTTCGTTCGTTCAGGAAAAGAAACGCACAGAATGACAAAAAGGAACGCTACTAGTTCGTTCGTTCCGTTCAGTAATTCGTTCATTTAAACTTATGCTGAACTATGCGAGGTTCAGTACACACTTCGAGTTCGGCTCTTGCCAGCTTGTGAATTTTGTTTTGCTTGATTACACACAGATACACACTCACACACATGCGCCTTATGCTTATGCTGACTATATACATACATATATACATATATATGTATGTACATACATATGAGATGGTGTTGTGTGTACTTTTGTGTAGCAACAATATTTGTATTACAATTAATGCATTACAATTACAAAATGACATTTATGGTAATTTGCTTTTCGATCCGCGAACGCTGAGACGTAGAAATAGAAATAAATTAGACAACAAATGGATGCCTTAAAAAAAACCAACACCAATACGTAATACTTGTTACAAAAACAATAACAACATACATACATACATGCTTACATATAGGAAATATGTAGTATAGCAGGCCAAATAGAAATAAAAATAGAAACAGAACGAGCACGAGGAATAACAACGACGACATCAAATGTCGAAGGAAGGGAGGGATGGTGGAAAGCAGCAAAATAAACAACAATAATATCGAAAGACAAATCGAATATGTATGCTCTAAAATTATTTAGTTGAGCAGGAACCGTCGAACCCTTATAGCTAAATTGTCTAAGTACTCACTAAACTGAAGGATCGAACTAAATATGTACTATTTTGTTTGCTTGAACTTGCAAATAAGTAATTTTATATATACATATATCGATCAAGTGAACTAACAATCACTCTATGGATTGTTAATGCGGTCTTAACGGATGGTTTAGCGTTATACAACACTCATATCAAATGTTACTGCCGATTCTGCATAGTATTTTACAACACGCATATCAAATATTTCTTAGTTTCATTTATAAAATAGAAACGTATCTTCTGCAAGTTCTACGAATATTTTATGGTGACAGATTCGGTGAAAGATGCACATAAAAATTGTATCGAGCAAAGTTCATTTTTAAAAAATTTGTTTTTTATTGAATTTTTTGAATCTCTCATAAATATGGTCGAAATATGTGATGTTAAAAATACTATGTTTTGTTGTAAAATATTAAAATAAATAAATTTGTATTACTTTCCCATGTACAATACTTACACAAACAAAACATAACCTACGCGCTTGTAAGACGAACGAGCAAAGTGTGACTGAATTCTTTATTTCACCAAAAGTTTCTATTCGTTCAATTGAACCAACAAATTGAACGAATGAACTTATTGCTTCAACTGAAACAAAAATTGAACGACAGAAACTGTTCGTTCAATTGAACTAGAATGCACAGCTCGATTGTTTTGCTGCAATCGAGATTATTGCTATTCCCTTTCTGCCTGCTCGACTATCGATAACAACACAAAGCTGTACGACGGATGATGCAGCACGCACAATAGTAAAAACAACAACGACAATGATAATCAACCACTACAACAGTAAGCCTCGACGAGCGCGTGTCCAAGTCCCAGATTTACAGTTGTTGCTACAAATCAGCTTAGAGAGGAGAGAGGCGCAGGCAAAAGATGATGACGCCTCTGTCTAGCGCCCATTCCACCCTCCTTTGACACTTCTTTGCTTTCGTATGTTGTTTATTGTTGACTGCACGACGAACGTGGTATAAAAATAAAACAAAAAGATCAGCAGACATCGAGAGACAGCGACAGCGACAGCGACGTCGGCGTCGCTGTTGCTGCGGCGGCGACAGCTGAGTCGCAAGATTTACATCGATCACACATTTTATGTCACATGAAGAGCCGCACAACAACAACAACAACGTGAACAACACCGTTTGGCGAGACAGTTGGGTGACACAGACAACGACAGCCTGCGAGGCCATTAGATGAATTTAAATGTCTGTGCGTTTAAGTTGCAAAGCGAAAATAAATCTACATAAGTAAAACGTAAAAGTAAACAACACAAAAAAAACCACAAATACAATACAAAACAAGTAAGAGCTTTGCTATCAAAAGCTCCCCGACTGCGCTGTACTCTATTCCAAGTCTGTCCCATTTTTCCATTTTGCGAGGATAAAAACTTTCACCAATAAATTGAAATACAAATTTGAGATAGATAGATGTTAACACTGTTAATTGGATTGGGATTAGGATAGAAGGATAGAAGAAATTTTTCAGAGCGGACGGGATGAGGATGACTTCATCTCTTGTTTCCTTTTCGATTACGAACGTCTCGATCACTTGCTGAACTAATCCGAGTCAATCCCCAATTCCTTGTTACCTTTTTTAAATTTATTTTGAGTAACAAATTCTTAATGCACAAAATACTATTTAGAACAAACCACTTTGCGATGAATTGTAAACCGACGGGGTGTTCCTCGGCCCGGGAACATCCCATCCGATTCGAAAAAGTTTTGGAACCAGCTGTTTTTCCGTCCCGCAAGCTTCAAGTGTCCTGATAAAATTACGTTTAGTAAAACGTTTTCGAAACCTAACATGCTCTTTTTCAGAGAACAGAGTATAAAAAGAAAGACAAATAAGAACCGTTTCCTTTATAATTGCAAATCACAAGATCGTCAAGATCTTGACTAGTCTGCGGTATTTTCAGGGGTTGTGCCAGCAAGGGTTGCACGACTATCACAAATTATCAACTAGGGGAGTTTAATAATATGTAAAACAGCCATTCAACAACAACAACAAAAACAATTCGAAGGAAATATGCACTGATGAGCGCCATTTTGAATTTTAGAAATAGACCCTTGAGCAGACGGTACCTAAAAAGGGTCTGTCAATCAAATTCAAATAAAAATTTCTCTTAATTTCATCGCAAGAAGATATTTTAATTACACTCCTTTTTGTTCAGTTAACTATAACCTTATAAATTTTCAATCTTTTATCAAGAAATACTGCTACAGCTTACGACTGGATTTGGACGATGAAGTTTTCCTGATGATTTTTCATCGATAGCTTATTCTTTGCAAAGAAAAGGTATAGAAGGGGTTTCTTCAATGAAAGAACTTCAATGCTCTAAATCCAGTCTTAGCTAAAAAAAAAAAAATATGGAAATACTTATCTTTAGTTGATGAGAATAAAAGATAACATTTAGCAAAAATGTTTCAATTTTAAGTGATCATTTCATTAATGATTTATCATTAGTTAAATACATAAGAAAGGCGCAAGTATTGAGATTAATCAGGCCTGTTCCCATTTCCGCTTTTCGGATTGCAGAACCGCTTACAATTTCGATTGTGAATGATTTGATCGGAATTTGTAAAGTTCAACGAATCCTTGGCTATATGATACAATATCCAAGGGTCTCATTAATATGTGTTTCTGGATACATTCTTTTCTATCTATACACCCGAATGTATGTCCCGAAACGTGAGACGCACACGGCAAATGAACTTTCATGGCCCTGTTAGTTGCGTCTCGTTGTCTCGCTCGCTCTGTGGCAAAGCAACCCCCATGCCCTCCTCCTCCCTCACCGCTGTCGCAATGCACCCCTGCGTTGCTCCACCTGGTAACTAAATTAAATTTCCACTTTTAGCTTATTTATAAAATGCATTCTTCGGGTTGCATTAAAAATAGCAACGCAGCATTTCTATTACACACATATACTCGCGTACGTAGATATTTATATATTTTTGTTCATAAAATAAATTACACGAGACACACACGCCCCGTCAACATCCATCCCGCCTACCCACCATATAGAGAGAAGGAGGGTGAAAGCGATGCATTTTTGGGGGGCCGCCTGCGCTTTCTTAATTTGATTTTCGTGTTGCCGCTCACGATCAATTTCATTTCAATGATTGTAATTAAAAACATTTTTCTAGCTGCGTTTCTGCGTTTTCCACCCGACTTGGGGTGCCTAGCTGGCAAGCTTGCGTGCTGGTGGGCTGGGGGGAGGCGCAACAGCCACGCCGCCCACTCACGCGCCGGCTAAAAGCAACATTTTGCGCTCTGCTGCATACGAAAACAACAAAAAAATTCTGGTCGGGAATGCTGGACTTGACAATATCATCCTATTTTGTTGCAATCTCACGACTATCGATAGTCCTGAAGGTTTATCATTTTCCGCCACTATCGACTGCTTTTTCCGCTACGATAAATTATGAAATCGTTGAGATTAAAGTGGAATCTTTAAATAATTGTATCAATGTTGCTCTTTCGGTTAGCACAATTGATGGTTTTCTCCACACAATCGATAGTTTTTACTTGCACTGTCCCAGTATTAGGTTAGGTTAGGTTAAGACCTTCCACAGGATGAACTCACATGCACCGTCTGGTCCTTAGTGCTACCGTATATTTAAACCTATTTAATAATAATTTTTGTAAACTTTAGGAGGGAGGTAAAGTTGTAACTAAATGTATAGATATCTAAAATATGGCTGCAAATATCTTTGCTTGCATTTCGATGGTATCGATAGTTTAGAAATACTACTAAGCTGGCTGTTCTTATGGGGCGAGAAATGCTTTCATTCCTAAATCAACATTTTTGACATACCCATTTTCGCCTTTTTGTGTAGAGAGTATAAAAACAAAGACAACGTCGACAACGGTTGCCAGACAGACAGACAGTCGTTTTGCGGTGGGAAGGAACCGTTCGCGAGGGGTTGAATGCCGGGGCAACACATCGGGTCGTCATCAAAAGCACATGAGTGTGTCGATGCACCCTTGCTACCCCTTCCCCACAGTTCGCCTAGTTTGTTGGCCAAAACACCGAGAATCGTCGTCGGATAAACCGAACCCACGTACAACTAGCCGGCTGCCGTTTGTCTAAGTCGTCGTCATCTGTTGTGCATATAAATTTCAAATTGTAATTGTAATTTTAATTGTAATTATAATTGTAATTGTTTCTGTTTCTGTTTCTCTATCTGTATCTGTGTATTTTCATTTTGGTCATGGGCCATTTGGGGCACGTTGGTGTTTGTGAAGGGAAAGGCGTTGCATACTTTGCAATTTCGGTGACTAGATAATGCTCCCGAGATGCTGCTGACAATGCCCTGTTGCTTAGCGCTTCAATCTAAAACTGACGAGAGTTTCCATGTACTGAAGACACACAAGAATTTGACAGAGCTCAACGTTCGGGCTAAATCCTTGTAGAGGCAGAGGCAGGAAGGGAGGGAGAAATTTAAGCACCAAAAATAAAGAACTAGGGGTCCCGGTCCCTATGATGCAATATAGAAGTATTAAATATTAACGAATAACAATAGGCGTAAATTCAAATAAATTTATTCTTTCTAATATTCAAATCAGGCCAATACTTTTTTTTACAACTTTTTGCTAAACAAAGCTTTCCGAAAAACAAATACAAGATCAATTTGTATGAAAACTTTTTAATTTATGCAGAAAATATTTCGAATATATCTTTTAGCTTTGGTATAAATAAATTGTAGACAAAATTCGTGGTAAACGGAAGAAAACTTTATTATCGTAGTAAGCAAGTTTACTTTTCAACTGATTTTTATTAATATTGTATTTCCTTTTCAACGTTTTAAGCTCTTTAAATGTGAGCGAAAACTAACTACTTAGAATATGCATGCTTCCATATCATTATTATTGAAGTTGCATGATAAATTTGTAAATGTTTTTCGTCTGAACCCAAGTTTTTTTTACTGAACCCAAGTTAACCCATAAACCACACAATGTAAACAGATAATGCGATTTACATCCAAATATTGAGACCATTAATCATGCTGTCATAATATCGCATTCCACTTGGCATCATCATCATCATCATCATCATCATTTCATCATCATCATCATCAGAGCCATTCCTCCCGGATGCACGGATGCAAAAATTGCAATACCAAATCCAAAAATGGGCACAATGACTCAAAGCCTGCGCATATTGTGTGTGTGGGCTATAAAAACAAGCCAACTAACTTTCCAAATGCCAAGCCGACACACACACACACACACACACACACACACACACACACACACACACACATTCACCACTTAGAGAATATACACTATCATAGGAATGGAGACTCGAACAAACCACAATCATTATGCACAGTTTTCAATGGGTGACGACGACGACATTTAGCTGAGAAATGCAATAAACAACATTCCAATCTAACTCTTATGCACATCCCCCCTTTTTCCCCCATCCCATCCTCCAGAGCCCGGACAACGGCGGCATTGGAAATTAAAAATAGAAAAAAAAAAACAAAAGCAACAGTGCCCGTCATTATGCGCATTATCATATAATCAAGCAAAGATCTCAACTATAGTCATTAGGTCAGTTGTTGTGCTGAACAAAACGGTTATACTACGAGTATTGTTCAACCAACGAGTAGGCGACTGACAACAACGAGTACAATTGGCATGTCAACAAGAAAATCAGAAATGAGTACAATTACAGCGAGCTTGAAAACAACGAACAGCAAAGTAACGAGTAAGTTGCTCCAAGTGGCTTAGATCACAAATAAAATGACTTCCAATACTCTTGTCGTATCTATAAAATATATGTTTATCAACTCTTGCACAGAAGAACAGGTGTTTATATAGTATTCATGTTCGTCGAGGAGACGTAAGGTTTATTCTAAGAGGCGGTCAACCTTTTGTTGAATACCCTGGAGTTCCTTGGCGTCCCGAATTCAGGCTTCTCTAAATTTCACAGTCGGATCTGCCCAAACTCACACAACACTTGCGAGCACTTAAAAATATTTATCAAAATCCTTGACTGGATAATCGTTAATATTAAATAGTCTGAACATACCATCATATCAAATATATTAATATCTGTAAATCTCGTGATCTAACCTGAATAACTATACAGTTTTCCTAGCTACATCAAAGTTAACTCAGTGAAAACATGTTTTCAATCTGTTGACGAATAATATTTCATCCATTGCAGGGACTGGGGCGACATTGTCAATGTCAATACCAAGATCGGTCGATTGCTCCGCTCACTTGGGGCCTTTTTGTTTTTGTTCGTCTTTTTCTTCTTCTGTAGCTGTCTCTGTCTGAAAATGCGCATATCTTAAGATATTTAAGTCGCTGTTCTTGTTGCATATGCTTAACGGCTTACTTGATGTGGAGTTTTTAGCATCTGAAGTCACTCCAAGTGATTAATGAGTGTGCCCCGGCAAACATCGACATCGACATCACCTTGTACGGGTATGGCTGTTGGCTTTGTAGCCGCCCCTCACTTTGGGAGGTTTCTCAACTTTTATGAGCAATTAAAAAACTATTATAGCCCAGCCAAGCAGGCCGGCAGCTGAAATGAATGTCAGCTGCATTGTCGCATTGACTTTTACGTGGCAAGAACTATGACGTTTTAATGGGCGCCACGAGTGTGGGTCGAGATTCTTCAGATCTCTTTATGTGCATATATCTATATCTCTCTAAATGTATAAGGGAGTTCGTCCTGACTGACTGATGATTAACCCACAGCTTCAGCTGTAATATAATATTTGATGCAAATTTTTTTTCGCTTATCCTTTCGGATGATATCTATGGAGTAAACTAGTATTTGATACTTGATATGTTGAAAATTAGAATCCCCTTAATGGAAAATAGGGGACTAAGGTGCGCTGGAGCAAGTCTCATTTGGGTTTTTAAAAGTATTTTTAAATATCTTCACAGAAGCCACGTGTTTCACCGAGTTTTGAAAAATGAACCCCATAATCGGAAATTGGGTTTTCTATGCGATTGGCTTCAAATCATTCGTCGCTCCTATAAACCAAAAACATTTCACATTTGAGATCAATTAAAATTGAGTGAGCTTAATGTGAATGCGACATTAGAAGAAAGCCTTTGAAGAAACAGATAGGATCCGGGCGACGCCGGGCATAAGCAGCTAGTACAAACATATGTTTGTTGTCTCTGTCTCCGTCTCCATCTCTGTCTTCAACTGAGGCTGCGCAAGCGCCTCGCTTGGAATGCGGAAATACTTTTGTTGCTTTCAGGTTGCCTGTTGTTGATGTTGTTATCTTTATTTTTTCTTCACTAAAACTTAAAGCACACACTAGTTGCATACATACCGAGTACAAGTAACGAGAACAAGTAACTAGTAGTGGTAACAAGCGCGAGTAATTGCTTTTCATTGAGAGGTCAGTAGCGGGGTGCAGGGTGTGTACGGATCTCATTTGGCGGGTGGCGGGTAGCAGCTGCTGCAACTGCTCATGAATTCTAATTTATGACTAGTTCAAGAGTCGTCGCTTTATTATTATAGTTAAACACAATTTGTGACATCATTCCAACTTTACTTTGTCAGTTTTCGAATCTAGAACTGAGAACTTTAGGACAACTTAATAAGTTCATCTATGCAGGTGAGTTGGGTTAATATGTACATAGTACATACATACATACATACATATGTATGTATGTGCTTCTAGACGTTGCGGACGTTACATTTTAGCAGATATGTATGAACTATGTATGTATGTATTCTGTTAAAGCTCTAAATCAAGTATTTTTAACTTACCTACTAACTCATTTTAGGTTTATGAGGGTGATTTACATAATGTGAATCACCGGAAAAACATTTTCTGTTTATATTTGTAAAAGTGCATTATTCCTTAACCAAAAAAGAAGTTATAGCAATTTATTAAGATTATCTCTACTGGTAGACCTTTTCGGATGACTTTCATTATGCCTCCTCCAACTTTATACGAAAACCAGCTCGCAATCAGAGTTAATCACAATATCAGAATTCTTTCTGCCTGTCGCACACTACTAAAGATGCAACTTTTTCTCTCATTTCTTGCTCTTCACTCGTATCTTTTATAATTCGCCCACTCACTCGCCCAAAGAATATTGGAAGCTTTTTCATTATTTGCACAGAAATTCATGGCTTGTCATATGCTGCACATTACAACAACAGCAACATAACTCTCGATGTCTGATCTCACTCTCTCTCTCTCCGCTCTTTTTCAATACAAAGCTGCAATAAGCGCACAAGCCAAGTAAGCAAGCCCGACTTGACTCTGACACTATGGCATTCTCCCAATCTCCTGCTCTAACCCGCGCTCTTGTTGTTGTCCAACAAAACGACACGACACGACGACGACGACGACTCATTCACACGCCGTTCACATAACTTAAAACGTGCTTTTTACATTACACAGCATCCCACAGACAGAGAGCAAGGGCCGAGACTGCGATGACTGCTGACTTCTGTGCTTCTTCCTTCATCTTTGCATTCTTGACTGCTGAGACAGCAGCAGCAGCAGCATCAACTGCAGACATCGAAGGTCTGGCATGTTGTTGCTCTTCTCCTACTACATACCCGTACTCCTCTCTCTATGTTGTTTATGGTCGCACAGCCGTCACACCAAAAGAGTGAGAGCTGAAAAATTTTACGGCATGTTAACTGTCTACGGTATTGAGCGCATAAAGCAAATGCGTGAGGACGACATAAGGGAGTTGCGTGTAAATGTAAGTGTGTATTAGAGCTGGCAAAATATCGTAGGCACTATCGAAAGTATCGATGGTTGCATTCGATATGTTTTCTACATCATCTGATATGGAAACATGTTCTTTCTTACCAAGCAAATGTCTTCTGTGTTGTTTCTATTTTTTCTTAACTATTTTATTTTCTTAGTGTAGAAACAAATATTAATGCAACTTTTCATATTTTGCTATACATATATGTACATATTTACATATATTGATTGTATAGATGTATAAACTATCATACTCAAAACTATCGAGGGGAGTCACTATCATCAATGCAGTGTCATATCTAATGAGTATGATTGCATCGATAGTTTAGGCAATCAGTAGCGAAACTATCGTTGCCACCTCTAGTGAGTATGATTTTATGCGTCCACTCCGTAATTAATCATTCGTGGCGGTCCAAAGTCTCTTTTTCCTATTTCAAACTTTTCCCCCTAAACTAATCAAACGGACCCGCAGTTTGGTTTTTATTATTATGAATTGTGTTAATCGTTACATTGTTTCTATTTCGTTTGTTACATCATTGCTTACAAGCATAAAAAGCGACATTAATAGCCAACATTAGAAACGCAGTCGCCGTCGCAGTCAACGACTGCTGTCGACTGCGACTGCGACTGCAACCGCGACAGCAGTCAGCCATCAATCACACGCACAAAACGGAAATAAATATGGGAAACATGCGCGCATTTGGAAAGGCGAGGCGGGGTAGAGAAGAAAAACCGTGGAAGTCAAACGGTGTTGGGGAGGGGCGGCATGTGAATGGCGGGGAGGTCAGCTCAGCGCTGCTTCTGTCAGTGCAGCGGAAGTGCGTCTAATTGAGCAACTGACAGAATGCGAGCGTCTGCGGCATGTGCTATCAACAACAACAACAAGCATATAGGCATCAGTACCCTCCACTTCTCCACTCCTCACCCTGAGCCACCTTCATTGAACGCGACGAGACGACAGTTCGACTTACCTTCAGCTCCTCCGCAACCCTACCCATAGGCAGACAGACAGCACGTGCTGAGCGCCCTGAGCGCTGTTATCCTTCAAGCTTGTCGGCATACTTATTCTTAAGGCCAGTTCACACTATCTAATATTTACGTGTAATATTATATAACATAATTAAATAGTATTAAACGGACTCCACCTAGTCATTTCTATTTGCGATTCCAAATTGGAATTCGGTACAGACCTGCTGGATTTGAAATCAATGAACATGAATTTGCCTGTTATACATTTCCAGCTATATGTATTTATTTTGCAGGACTCAAGAAAATGAAATGCAAGTTTTGGCCCTACTGAGTGTGTAGACTTTTGAATAGACAGTGTTGCCAGACCCACGCATTTCTTGAACTTATGCAAATGTTTTGAGTGCTAATCGACACTACTAAATATCTGATCAACTTCAGTTGCATTAGCGGGCATTTCCGGGCAGTAAGTAATGGCAACGTGCAACGAACGATATCTAAATGTGCAATGGCAGTGCCACAAATCGTATGGTATGCCACATGCCACAAGCCGCATGCCGCATGCCAACAGACGTCTCAAGTGTGCTCCATCCACAACACACCAAGAAAAATACCCAGACGGTGAGTATGCAATTGAGTGACTGACGCGCTCGGTCCGGTCTTGGTCACCCCGCCCACCCCCGTCCATCCGCCCCACCGATCTGTCCCCGTCAGTCAGTATTCTGAAGTGTGTTAAGGGGGATGGGGGGAGGGTCTAGAAAGTTTTGCTGCTGCTGGAGCCTGCCAAGTTATTATTATTGCAGTTGTTGTTGCGACAGACGCGCCATTTGTTACACATTATTTAGCCCGGGCGCTTTCCCATTTTCCGGAATTTTCTCAATATTTATTACAGCGTGAGTGCTTGAAAACTGGGCCATGCGGAAATATCACTAAAAACAACAAAAATTGTGAAATATCGAGGAACAAACGGAACCATATTCTCCTCCTCCTCCTTCACACTCTCCAACACTATTTAAGCCTCCATGTTCACACGTCACACATTGTCAATCTAGAACAAGTAAGAATGCTATAGTCGAGTATACCCGACTACAAAACTCCCTGTACCCAGGTCAAAAATTTCCGATCACATCTACGTACACTTACACATACACGCACACATACACAAAAGACGCACACACACGAGCGACAGCTCGAGCGCAGCACAAGCGACGCATTTTAAGTGGTGGCTGTGCTGCTTCTTCCCCCCGCGCTCCTGCTCTGAATCTTGTTTGTTGAATAACTTCCGTGTTTATTATCCGATCGACTTGAAATTTTGACAGTAGATTAAGAGTGACTAAAGTATTGTAAATGCCAATCTGTATCTTGAAAATTGTTACTGTAAAACGGTTTTTATCGAATAGCAGGGGAACGGGGGGAATATCTCAAATCTAAAATAAACTTGACCTGCTCCCGCTATACACGAACCTACATTCCAAATTTGGTGTCTCCAGCTCTTATAGTTGCTGAGATCCTTGCGTTCATACATACGGACGGACAGACGGAAAGACAGACGGACATGGCCAAATCAAAATATCTTTTGATACTGATCAAGAATATATATACTTTATAGAGTCGGAGATGTCTGCTTCTGCCTGTAACATACATTTGCACAGATTTAGTACCCCCTTTTTACCCATTTTATGGATACAGGGAGTAAAAAGTTGATCATACAAAAACATAGTTGTCGACCCATCATTCCTATGGTAGCTATATGTTACAGTGATGCGATCCGGCCGGTTCCGACATACATATGCACTTCCTGCAGCAAAAAAAAACAAGTAAGAATGCTATAGTCGAGTATACCCGACTACGAAACTCCCTGTACCCAGGTCAAATATTTCCGATCGCATCTTCGTTAACTTACACATACATACACAGATACGCACACGCACGAGCCACAGCGCAAGCCAGGCATTTTAAGTTGTGACTGTGCTTCTTCTTCCCCTTGCTGCAGCACTGAATCTTCTTTCGTGAATAACTTAGGTGTTTATTATCCGATCGACTTGAAATTTGGACAGTAGATTAAGAGGGACTAAAGTATTGTACATGCTAAATCTTAAAGCTATATCTTGAAAATTGTAACTGTAAAACGGTTTTTATCGAATAGCGGGGGAACGGGGGGAGATATCTCAAATCTAAAATAAACTTGACCTGCTCCCGCTATACACGAACCTACATTCCAAATTTGGTGTCTCTAGCTCTTATAGTTGCTGAGATCCTTGCGTTCATACATACGGACAGACAGACGGACAGACGGACAGACGGACAGACAGACGGACATGGCCAAATCGAAATCTCTTTTGATACTGATCAAGAATATATATACTTTATAGGGTCGGAGATGTCTCCTTCTGCCTGTTACATACTTTTGCACAAATCCAATACCCCCTTTTTACCCATTTTATGGGTACAGGGAGTAAAAATAGGGTCTGTGCCAAGTTTCATCACGATAGCCTTAAAACTGAGACTAGATTGCGAAGAAACTGACGGACACCGCTATATTGACTCGGCTATTCATGCTGATTCAAAATATATAAACTTTGTTGGGTCGGAAACGTTTCCTTGAGTCTATTACACATTTCGAGACAATTATAATACCCTCTGCTAGTTTAAAATACAAAAGAGGTTATTGAGGAATTCTGGATTATTGCAAGATATGTATATTTATGTATGTACATATACAGTCAATATACCCCTTGTATACACACTGTACTGGGTAATGTGTAAAAGATTGGAATGTCACACAAATTTAGAGCACGCAAGAAATGAGAGAGCAGCTAGAAGAGAGCCTGGAATGTGGGAATGTGGAATGCATGCAACTTACCTATGGAGTTTTCTTGTTGTTGTTCCGTTGATTATGTTGATGATGATGATTATGTTTAAAGTTGATGTTGGTAGGCGAGAGAGCGGGAAGAGCGGGAGCTCAGCAATTTATCTTATTTATTGTTATAAATTTAAAACACGTTTCGTTTCGTTTCTTCTGCTGCTGCTGCTTCCCGTTTCGTTGCACTTTCTTTTGCTTTCTTCTTTGCAAGTTGCGTCTCTTCTGGCGAAAGCGTAGATAACAACAAAGTGTCAATTGTAAAAATCGTTGTTAGAGGTCTAACATGCGAGAAAGAGATATCGCGTTAAGGGCAAATTCAGCAGATAGAGAGAGAGAGAGAGAGAGGGAGAGAAAGAGAGAGGAAGAAGAAAGGATACCAATCGTAGCCGGGCTTTTCAATTTTTTTATTGCTTAGGAACTCACAAAATGCAATCGTCGCGACCCGTTTGCCGATTCGTCTCGTCACCGACTCGTTTCTCAATTCTTCGTATGTATTTCTTCACTCGTTACTCCAAACTATTTGACTAGCAATTTTATTTATTTAGGTTATCATTTTTCCCTATTTTGTTTATAGTTGCTCTCTTGCTCTTGCCTGTTATTTTACTGGTTGCTCTTTCAATTTGTTTTCTCTGCTTGTGTCACATTTTTCACATATTACACTCTTTTACAAATTTCACGTGACTTCAATGATGCATTTTGTAGATCTGTAAAAACAAGAACAATAATATAAGTCATTAGGAAGGGAAATTTCTAACATCATATATAGAACAATGGTTATATTTAAATTATTGATTCATGTGTTCAAATCGAAAAGTAAAACAAGTAAGAACGTTGCAGTCGGACGTAACCGACAGCAGAATACTCTGTTCCCAGTCCGGTATAATTTTCTTATGTGTGGGTTCGGAAAGAGACGCGAAGAAAACAGTAGTTTGTATGTTTAATTTGATGACTCGATCTGTACAGGTGTGGGATATATAGATTTTGCTCATTTGGGGGCGATCTCGACACTTCATGAATTGGGGGTATATACCAACAAGTGTACCAAGTTTGGTTGCTCTACCTTCAAGGGTGTGGAAAAAAATTGCGTTCATACGGACAGACGGACATTTCACAAACACAATATACTCTTTTTCCCTTCGGGAACAGAGTATAAACAGTCAGACCTGTTCCGATCTCCGAAACCGATTGCTGATTAACTGATTCTACAAAATTTCGGAAACCGAATATTCAATTGGTTTGAAAAGTTTTCTCTTTCAGCCAAGAAAGCAAGAAAAATGGAAAGAAATTTACTCGGAATTGGCAACAGTGCGGAATATACCAGAAGTACTCTTGTGTCGAACAAATCGATGCATTCATATCTTGAAAAACTATTTCACTAAAAGTATTTACAATATTGTTGGCTACATATTTAAAAAAAAAAAAAAAAAACAAGTAAGAATGCTATAGTCGAGTATACCCGACTACGAAACTCCCTGTACCCAGGTCTAAAACGTCCAATTACATCTACGTCCATTTACACACACACACACATACACAAAGACGCACGCACACAGGCGGCAAAAGCGACAGCGCAAGCGAGGCAATTTAATTGGTGGCTGTGCTTCTTCTTCCCCCTCTCGATGCATTACTGAATCTTCTTTTGTGAATAACTTCCGTGTTTATTATCCGATCGACTTGAAATTTTGACAGTAGATTAAGAGAGACTAAAGTATTGTACATGCCAAATCTTAAAGCTATATCTTGAAAATTGTTACTGTAAAACGGTTTTAATCGATTTGCGGGGGAACGGGGGAGATATCTGAAATATGAAACAAACTTGATCTGCGTATGGTATACAGGAACCTACATTCCAAATTTGGTGTCTCTAGCTCTTGTAGTTGCTGAGATCGACGCGTTCATACGGACAGACGGACAGACGGACGGACAGACGGACATGGCCATATCGAAATCTCTTCTGATACTGATCAAGAATATATATACTTTATAGGGTCGGAGATGTCTCCTTCTGTCTGTTACATACATTTGCACAGATGTAATACCCCCTTTTTACCCATTTTATGGGTACAGGGGGTAAAAAGAAGAAAAAAATTTAAATGTTTTATTTCCACACATTACATGGGTACATTTTCGAAAAGATAAGTCTTCAATACATGATATTCTGCATTAAGGGCAATCAATATACATATACACATGTATGTATTTATTAAATATTTAATATTGACTTAACGGGCCTTCAATTTTGTAAAGTGGAAAGCAATCGGACTGAAAAATTTAAAAGGAAAATAATGTGAATTAATAAGAGCGCGATAATAATAATAATAGCTGTTTAATAGTTTTATTTATTTATTTTAAAGCTGCATATTCATAAAAACAAGAAAAAACCTTGGTGCTCCCCACACTATGCACCGCCCAGCGGGAGAAAAAGCAAAAAGTTTCTCCAAAATTCTATTCAAAAAGTCACGTGGGGTTTTGTTGTTATTGTTGTGTGCAGCACGCGAAACTGAGTCAAAAATTGGGCGGGGAGGGTTGAATAAAGAATACAACAACAAAATATATTGCTGACGTTGGTAATAAAATTGACTGGAATAAAATAAATAAATTAGTTGATATTTGTTGTTGTTTTTCTGGCTCTTAATTGGCCGCGTCGAAAACTCAGACGGCGCGCAATGCTTTAAATACCAGTTTTATTTTGATTGCAATTCGCAGTTCGTCTAAAATATATTTTGGTCAAGACAACAAATAAACAGACACAGACAACAAAGCCAGACAGACGGACGGACGGACAGACAGAAGGACGGACGGAGAGACAGACAGACGGACGGGCGCATCGAACCGGGAGGCGCGACAGCATTAAAAATGTGCTGCAGCAGCAGCGGCTAGAGTAACACTCACACTTACACTCACACACACACACACACACAATCTCGTTTATGCACAACACATCGTAATATTGCACATATCGCGGTATATTATCGCTTGGTATGGTGCGCCGCTTGCGAAAATTGTTGTTTGAATGAAAAGATTCTTAGTAGTGGCAACAAAACTGCAGTCATGGAAAACAAAACGGAAATGTTGATTGTGATAACAAATATATAAAATAATAAAAATATGTAAAATAATAAAAATATATAATATCATAAAAATATATAAAATAATAAAACTATATATAAAGTAAAAATATATATACATATATAAAAAATATATAACAAAAAAAATTAAAAAATAAATAAAGGAAAAACTAATATAAGCGGCATTTTTTCGTATTTTTCAAAATGTTCACTTTTTTTTAACTTCATAATTTTTACATAGTCTTTACAGTAATGTATCAAAATATAACAAGCTAATAATACTCAAAGAACTTCATATAACAAAAACGAATTTTTCCATTTTTTAGGCGTGAAAAAAATAATAGAAACCCCAGGCTTAAAGCCAGGAAAAACAATTTTCAAGCTTCAAATGCTTGTAGATTTAATTTTAACTTTAATATTTGGTTGTGACCCGCGATTTTTAATGACTGCGGCACATCGACGACCCATGAAGTCCACTAGTATAGCATATTCCACTAGTGATGGATCAATGAAGTACCATATTCGGACTCAACTTTTCGCCACAAATCAGCCTTATTTTTGGACTTATAGCCACCAATCCATTTCTTTAAGATCCTCCAAAGCTGTTCTATGGGATTTAGCTCTGGTGACTGCGAAGGCCATTCCATCAAGGGAACTTTGTGGTCAAGGAACCATTTCTTAGCGAGTATTATTCAAAGCTTTGGATCATTATCCTATAGGAACTCGACATTGACAGTATATTTTGCGATTAGCAACATCTCTAGGAAAATAATGCCAAATTGCTTGACAAAACATTTTATATTTGTACTAATATAAATTCAATTAATATAATTAATAATAAGTGAACATTTAAAGTGCATTTATAAGAAAGAAAAACTGAATTATCTGAAATTCGAATCTTCCAGAAATTAGAATTTAAGTTTGTTTTTAAACGGACTGAATCTTGATGTTTTGTTGCAAAAAGTTTATAAAAAAAATATAAAAAATAAAAATAATACAAGTTAAATGCACTGGATTGTTTAGTTTCGTTTACTTATTAAATACAATAAAGTAAACAAATGAATTCTATTGTATTTATTTAAGTAAGTTTTCTCACGTTTTTTAATAATTTTAATAAAAATAAATAAATATAATGGTCCAGAAATTAGAATTACCTTATAAACAAAGTGGTTCTAATTTGCGAGCATCTACTGTATTTAACAAAGCAATTTTTGTACGCACACAAAACGCTCGATAGAAAATTTGATTGCGCTTTTGTTTTGCAATGCATTACAAGGTAATATCATGATAACGTTCGGCGCATAAACGTGGTTATAGCCAGACGCCGCACAAATACGAGACATGCACAATACAACAACAACAAGAACACACAAACGCAAACAACTGCGACGATTGACGGTGGCGGCGGCGGCAGAAGCAGCAGCAGCAGCAACCCTCAAGATGACGTTGACCCCGAAAAATGACGCGAAGCGTAATGTGTGAAGCGGCATGCGAATGTGTATGAAAACAAAATGAAATCTAATAACAAAATACGGCAAGTGCGAGCGAGAGACACACATAAACACACAGAGATACAGGCAGAGAGCGAGAGAGAGACGTAGTGTCGGCGTCTGAGTTTTTAAGGATAGACGTGTAAAACGCAATGCGTATAAAAACATGCAGACGAAAGGACGACAACAAAACTACGAAGCGCAGTTAGGCGGCGGCTAAAAGAGAGCACATACAGCTTTGAGAGAGAGAGAAAGCAGACAAAGCGCATGTGCAAGATAACAATTGTGTGTCTGTGTGTGTAAATGTGATAAGGGCGGACGCTACGCATGCAACAGCAGCAAAAACAAAAACAATAACAGCAACAGTAGTAAAAAACAAAAAAACAACAACTAGTTGTACACAAACACACATACAAATATGTACAAACAAAATTGTTCACATGCAAGCCGCCAAATTTTGCAGTGAGCGGCGCCGCTGTCGGCATCGACTGAGGAAAAAGCGCAACGCTTATGAATGAAGGCGCACGCCTGGTGCCCTGCCATGCATGTGTGTGTGTATGTTTGTATATAAGAAAGAAAGAGAGAGAGAGAGAAAGAGCAAAATGGTGTCGTTGGCCCCTGTCTGGGGCGCTGTGTTGTAAAAATGTGGTACAGTGACTACCAAAAAATACTAGCGAGGCGTAGTAGTAAAAATGGCCTAAAGCAGAAGAAGAGTGAGAAGGATAAGTGATGATGGTTGTTGCTGTTGTTGTTGTTGTTGCTTTGGTGGTGGCTGTAATAAAAATTACGAATGCGGTTGTAAAGTAGTAAATGTGGTGTAGTAGTATTTTTTGTAGTGTGGCTGGCGGCAGGCAACAAAATGTAGCAGACCATTGCAAAATGCTTAATGAGCACCAGCGGGGTGGGGAGCGGTCTAGACTCTAGACACACAAATACATATACATATGTACATAGTACATCAAAAGACGCCGCCTAATTAAAAAGCCATTAAAAAGTTAAAACCATCGCCTATGCACGCTAATCAAAACATAAATTTTGCACAGCCAGAGAGAGAGAAAGAGAGAGCGCCAAAAAACAAGGCGCAAATTAATTACCTCACGAAACAAAGCAAAAAAAAAGGCCAGCAAAAAAGGAGCAACAATACAACAACATGCTGCAGTCGCGATGTCAACGTCGCCGCGCCGTTGGGAACAGCATGGAATTGTGGCTAAAAATAAACTTCGTGTGCAACAATGTTGCAAAAGCCAAACAAAGCGACAGACGACAGTTAGTTATATACATACATGCATACATACATATGTACATACATTAAGAGTTGCATAAAATCGTTCAGAATAGGTTCAATCGAACTGCTTACCCAACGAACGAATGAATTATATATGTATGTACATATGTATGTAGTATATGCCTAATTATCATTCATATACAAAAGATCGTTTCAGCCCTTATATAGTATTTTTTTATAGTACTTTATATCATAGCAAACAGGCAAATATGAAATATATAATTTATATATAACGAACAAGGATGTGTGGCGATTATAAAACGAAGGAGACTTAAACAAATTTACGGAATAAAACGAACGTCCCGAAGAAACGATGGAACTATAAAATGGAACGAACAAACTAATCAGATGAACGAACTAAACGAAAGTAAATAAGAAAATGAACTAGCTAAACGAACGAACTAAAGAAACTATCGAACTAAACAAACCAGCGAACGTACTAAAGGATCTAATCAACTTGACGAACGAACGAACTATTATATGAACGATTGGATCGTTCAGTATAAACTGGAACTACTGAACCTATTCCTTCAATTGAGCTTTAATGTGCAACTCTAAAATACATGTGTTTGTTTGTATGTGCATACATCCATACAAACAGAGCACAGAAAAGAGAGAGAGTGAGACGCAGCAGCAGCCTGCTAAAGCTCTGCCTGCCAGCCGTGCCCCACCCCGTCCCGTCTGACTGTCTGTTTGTCTGCTGAGTGCCGACGTCTCATTGTTTGGGGAGGGTTTGGAGCGACGGCGGCAGCGGCAGCGGCGGCCGCTAAAAGGAGCAGCCGCAAAAAATATAGAGTGCCGCCGCGAGTGGCGCGTGAAGCACGCAAAACGAAAACCGAGACGAGAAAGAGGAAGAGGAAGCAACCCAAGCCAAGAAGAAAAGACAACAACAAGCGAACGGCGACAGGGCCGACGTCCACTAATCGCTAAATTTACGAGTACAGTTAAAATAAAATCATAAAAATGCCTTTCTCATTGTTTTTGTTGTTGTTGTTGCGAGTTATTCAACAGCACACATACATACATACGTATGTATGTATGTTTATATGTGCGCATATTTAATATGCAGATCCATCTTAGCTTACTTTTGTTTTACATGGCAGGACGAGACTGAAATTTCCAGCGAAACACTTGAGAAAAATTCACAACTTGCCGCGCGTTCACACACGTTAAGCATATGAAAGCCGAGGAGAAAAGAGAAGAAGCAGAGACAGGGAGGGTTAAGAGCTAACTGCTCTTTTTGTTGTTATGCGTGTTGTAAGTAGAAGAGGTTTGGGGGATACTATCGATAATTTTTGGGATGTATGTTATGTAGGTCAAAATCAACTTATTTTCTACCTTTTCTATAAATTGTATAATAAATGTACAGTCCTTGCTAAAAGAGGAAGGAGTACGTTTCTGGGGAAGCGTGTCCTCGGGACAAAAGACATAGGAATTCTCATTACCGATTAACTATCCAGATAGAACTGACAAACCTTTGAGTTTTCTTTAATATAAATAAAAACAAGAAGGAACGGCTATCCTCGGAGTGCCGAAGTAGCAATATATTTTATACAAAACTCAATTTTCCTCTGATTGCTCCTATGTGGTCCGATTCTGATCAAATTATAGAAACCTATTTGATGTATAATAAAACTCTTACTTAGTTTGGATGTAATACAAAAAGTTTTTCATACAAAAACTGATTTTTCAACCGATCCAATGGCAGCTATGTGATATAGTGGTCCGATTTTGATCAAAGGTCAGATTGTATAAGCTCTTCACTTGGTTTGGGTAAGTTTGGTGAGGATACCTTAATAAACAAAAAAGTTTTTCATAAAAAACATAGTTGTCGACCGATCATTCCTATGGCAGTTATATATTATAGTGGTCCGATCTGGCCTGTCCCGACATATGTACTGCCGACAGCAAAAAGTAAAGGCTGTGCCAAGTTTCATCACGATGGTGTTAAAACTGAGAGACTAGTTTGCATAGAAACAGACGGACATCGCTATATCGACTCAGCTGTTCATACTGATTCAGAATATATATACTTTGTTGGGTCGGAAACGTCTTCTTTAATGCATTACACATTTCAAGACAAAATTATAATACCCTCTGCTATGTAATTTTTATATTTTATCGATAAGTTGGACTCAATTGAAAACAATGGGCAACGCTATCGATAACAACCACAAGGAAATTCCTAACACATTCTGTGTGAATTGAAATAGCTTTCAGTCCGTCTGCTGGGCTCGGCTTTTTCCGTTTCAATGAAGATGACGACAACGAGAACAACAACAACAACAACAAAAAGCAACGATAACTTACAACGACAAGCGTTGAAGTTAAAGTAAAGTGGCAGGCCAGAAAAATATGTGTGGCGACGTCAAGGGGGGTCGGGGGCGTGTCTAAATATTCGTTAAATGGAAAGAATGTAAACATTGTGTCAGTTTGTGCGGGCGACAAGGCTGAGGTGAGGGAAAGAGAGGGCCCGGGCCCCAATGTTGCAGGGCTGTCAAGTAATGCAATAAGCTCAAACTGCATTTCAATAAAATTCCATAAGCTCTGTCCCCGTGACCTATATAAATTGTTTAAGATCATACAGCAATAAATAGAATATTTATTACTTTATTGTTTAAGATAGGGGTACTATAGATAAGTCACAGTACAGACACGCCCCCCATTAACAATAAAATAGTATAAGATATTAAAGATATTCAACACATTCTGCATTTTTCATCATTTGTTTCATCTCGATTCATCATAAAATTGGTGGGTGGTGCATCCAGGGAAAAGTTGCTCTCATTTTTTGTAAAGTAGATTTATACTCCTAAAAACATCAATTGTTTTTAAGGTATATTGACTATTCTTTTTTAAATTTTCAAATATTTCCCAAAATAAAATTTTTCTCTTCTCTCTCTTCTTTGATTATGATAGTAAGTAACTTCTATTGAGTGTCTATTCTATTATGTCCTTGTTTTACTTATTTTAATAAAAAATAAATTTAACGCAACGTTCAAGAGTATACAAATATAGAACGAACGAATTATTTTGTAACCTCAAAAGCAGTTTAATATCCTAAACTTTAGGACATAATGTCCTAAAGTATTTATTTGTTAATTTTTGTATATCGCAAACATGGATTTGAAAAGACAATACGCGCAGTCGACTATAACATTCTTACTTGTTTTTTCTTTTCTCTTTTTTTTTAACGTCCGCGTGACCTTAACCTCAATTATAGTACACTTAATCAAAAAGTAAGGAAATATTTTAAACACAATATGAAAATGCTCTCAAAATCTATTTATAACTTCAGCTGTTTATTAACTTATTTATTTATTATTAAACCAATGTCAATGGACTTTCTGGTTATGTTAGAACTAGCTAAACATACTTAATTTTAAAATTAAAGTAATAATATTAAGTAAACAAATTTGAAAATTATAAAAAGTAACTTTTTAAGTAGTTCCTTAATAAAATTTGTGTTTAGCCTGAAGGCAAGCCGCAAGTCAGTTTAAAATAAGGATTAAAAAACATCAGTTGAAATGTAACTTCCGCAAGGCTGGGTAAACACATACATACATACATATGTATATCACTTATACTATTTATAACGTAAAAAATGAAATAATTAAATCATGCCTTGGGATAATTTCCAAAAACAAGGCAAACAAATCCAAATTAGGTCACTCAAAGGTCGTTCCACAACAACAACAATAACAACAACAATAACAACAAGCGTAAACAGTGAGTGGCAGCGCCAAACGGCAGCGATTAGAAAGCTAAACAAATTCTAAAAACTTATTAACTAACAACATTTGAATGCGAACAGCGCGTCAATGCCGTCAGCAAATGCTAATTCTAAGCAATAAATATGCAATACAAAATGCCCACGCATGTCACACACACACACACACACTGACACACAAACAGACACACACACACACACACACACACACACACACACACACACACACACACACACACACACACACACACACACAAATGCAGACATTGGGTTTATCTGGCAATGTTTATTAAAAAATGACTATAAATAGCAGCAAACGCCAGCGCCACCGTTAAATAGCCGCCCACCCGGCAGCATTAAATGCTCCAAGCGCCACACACACACACACACAAACGTTCATTCACACATACACAGTCAAATAGTTTGTATGAGAAGAAAAAAATTGACCGACTGCAGCACAACAGAGAGTTCGAGTGTGAGAGCGAGAAAGAGAGAGCGCACAGTGAGCACAATAATAGAAATGCAACCACGTGTGTTGTTTATTGCAACAACACAGGCCCACACACACACAAACACACACTCACACACGCACGCATACACCGGCTGCGTGCTGCTTTTATGAGCAACGTTCAAGAAATATAAACGAACGTCAATACAAAACGGATTCTTTAAAAACAAGAAAAACAAATAACTGCGCAAAGCAAAATGCCGAAAGCGCACATACACGTACAAACATACAGAGCAGCAAAAACAGAAAACAAAGAATATCAAAAGTGTCAAAAGAGTATGACAGCCAGCAATAACAAAAACAATACTTCTTCGTGTTGTTGTCGCTATTACTGATTCTCTCTGTTTGTAACGGCACCTTGACTCAGGATATGTGACAAATATAAGTAAATATTCTTATCAAGAGCAAAATAGCCTATCATAAGCTTAATTATGTCTGTACATATATATAGATAAGTATGTACTAGTACAACCAACCCCATAAAGTATATAGTATACATATATATTCTTCATCATCAATATCAGAGTGAATCTAGGCCATGTCTTAATGAAACTTATCACATATGTATGTACATATGTATGTATTTATTTACTTATTTAATTATTGTCATATCCTAGCGCTACAAGTTTAAAATTCTTACGTTACTGCGCTAGTCACAAATACATAACATTAATCTTATTATTACATAGTTTATAATTTTTAATCAGACAATTAAGATTAGGATTTACTATAAAAGAAAACAATTTTTACTTATACTACCAATTATTCTATTTATAATATTTATTTATTGATTTGTTTTTTTTTATTGATCGTGTGTTGTAAGATAGTTTTTAAGCGATATATTGAGGTTCTAAAGTAATGTGTTATGTATGTACATACATATGTACATATACTTTTCTTCGGTGCTGGTAATACATATCGTATTGGGTAACTATAACATACTTAAGCATAACTGCCAAAGGAACTATCGGTCGACCATTAGTTATTGTATGAAAAGCTTTCGTGCTTTTCAAGTTATCCTAGCCAAACTCGCAAAATCGAATTTTACCATTTCGAGCGCCATCTATTTTACGAAATGGAAGCTGCCCTTATGCCATTATTTTTTACTGCGTTGCCCATCTAGTAGTAGTAGTAGTAGTAGTCTTTGGTTTATCTGATGTAAAAATATACTATTTAAAATTTTGTTTATTTTTACAATTTTATCGCGACCCGTCAACATTTTTCTACGACCCGGTAAAAAAATTGAGTTGGACCGCTATATCTTATGGTTACCATAGGAACAGACGGTTGAAAACTGAGCTGTGTGAAAACTGTTTTACATCTTTTTTTAAAGATATTTTAATCAAACGCAGCAAGTACTAGTATTTGTATGTACATATATTAAAACCGTTAAAACCAGATCTTTCTTATTATCATATAGTAAAATAGTTTATTTGTATTATTCTCATCTCTTTTTTATACTTTTCTTCTTTATTAGTTTTTGCGATTCTTATAAATGATTCATTCGCATCACACGCTGCGGACTCCATAGCTCAGGCCCCACTTATCAAGAGTCTAAGGTCCAAGTAAATAAACATACAACTACAAATACAACTACAATCACGGTGCCAGCTTTGATATATGTATGTATGTATGTATGTGTGTATGTATATGTGTGTGTGTGTGTGTGTGTGTGTGTGTGTGTGTGTGTGTGTATTTGTCGCCGCCTACGCATAAACACCAAATGCGTGTGGTGTGCAGTACACAATCGTAATCACTATTTGATTTTAAAAAGCTGCCACATGAAAATGGCAACACTGGATTGGAGAGATAGAGATAGAGAGAGGAGAGAATGCTAGGTGACAGACTGATGACGTGGTTTTGTTAAATTGATGCTTAACGGGAGCACGGACGAGTCGTGCGAGGGACGAGGCACGCACATCTTGTGATCAGTTTTAGTGGGAACGCGGCAAATGTCAACAATTCCAACAACAGTGGATTAGAACATTCCATTGGAAAGTTTCCAATAATAAGAAACATCATTTCAAAATGAAAATTACTTAAAATTGGCAACCCGAACTGATTAACAGACTATGTATATTTAAAAATTGTTATACAATATTATATGTATATTTGAAAATTATTACACAATCTGCACGTCACTATAATATTTCAAAATGTAATATAAATCAGTAAAAAAATACAATACCTTTGTAAGGATAAAATTAAATAAATAAATAAACTTTTACTTTATTATTTAGAAAATTTGTATTCTGTTAATTTTAAGTTAATTACAGCGTGATCTGATTGCTCTATGTATATTACTTCTTGCTCTTATTCATCTAGCGTTGCCAGACTGTTAATTTACACGATGTATTATGGGTATTCCTCTGTTGGCGTAAATGTAATATACTATATGTATATTTATCTATATTTATATCTTTAATTCAATAATAATTATAATATTTTAAATTGGGTAAAGTTATTTACATATATCTTACAATTGTTAAATAGGTAAGGACGCTTAGTCATGTCATGTAATGCAACTTTTTGCAAATTGAATTATCCTTGGAACCAATTTCGGAATAAACACAACTACAAATCAATTATACCATACATACCAAATTCATTTAAAAGCCTAGCATTTAACTTAAACGTTCAGAAGTAATTCATTTTATTAACAACCATTACACTTTGGATAAACTACAACTTAAACGCAAGTGACAGGAAATAAATGATTTCAACAACAAAAAACTAAACATTCTCTTTTTTCCCGTTAGGGATCCAAGATACATTAAGAATGTTTAGTCATTCTTCTACTTAGTATTCCGTATTATTCATAAAAAGCTTGGATTTGTTATTGACAGTTCGATTAAAGAATTAAAACTGCTTTTGAAATTCAAAAGAAAATGACTAATCTTATATTGTGATTTAATGTTGCCTTCTGCATGTTCGTTTTCTGAAAAGAACGAGGTTCGTATTTTTTAACAGATGCGTTTCCAATGTATCGAAACAAGTATTCAGAGAAGTATTGTAAACTAGCCGAAAATTAAAATAATGCATTGGTCATAATTCATGACGAATCAAACTATTTAGTTTTACTATATTATGAAATTCTATAAGGCATAGTTATAGATCCAAAGTAAAATTATATAACATTAAGAAATCGAAAAGTTTGATAGAAAATACGCATCTTAATCTACGCCGCCGAAGAGGTGATCGGATACTTCTTGCCCGAGTTTCGGTGGGTGATTTGATCTCCGATCTTGGTTAAATGGAGATCTTCTCCTTCGGAACGTCCGAGTGGCAATCAAGGTTCGAAATGTATGTATTTCACATCTGTGCCAAAGTGAATTACTGCTATATAAATTCATTCAGCTTACTATTTGATCACACCTCGTATTTATGGTTTTGTATCTAAAATACATCTATGTATATGTATGCATATTCTTTTTCTTTCTTCTCTTTAATCTTATTTTTACAGAAACATTAACTGTCTTCTGATCTCATCTGTCATATACATACATACATACTGTACATATGTACATATGTACATAGGCTCGTACATAATATTCAAAATATTTGATTCCTGCTTGGTCGGTCCATTGGGATTATCCCGATTTTATATCCCCTTTGTATGGATTCTACAATTTTAGAGACGCACTTCCTCTCGCTCGCCCGCATCTCAATGTGTTTCAAATGAGAGAACATTGAGTCATGTGAAAAAAATGTGCGTTTTTACGGTTTTGAGGACGTGACCCATACACGCACCTCCCCACGCCCCCCCTCGATGAGTCTATGCCATCGTTGACCTCAATTCCAATAATATACATATGTATATGTGTATGTGTATACATATTTACACACACACACTGACAAAATTGTCAACAACAAGCAACAATAAAAGTAGCAAAGCTTTTAGCAACAACAATCAAATTGCGTAATTGATACCATTTTTGGTGTGTGCGTTGTGTGCGCGCCTCCAAAAGAGAACTGTCAACAAAAAGCATAACAAAAAAATAAATATAAAACAACAACAAAGTGATGTGTGTTTGTATGTGTGTGTGAGCTTTGGAGCTTAAATATGTATTAGAAAACTTGCGCCTAAGTTCAAGGCCAAGCAGCCGCGTTGTAGCATAAGCAACAGCAGTAAACGCAGCAAAAACTGCAAACAACAGCAACACCAACAACAACAACAATAATGAAATGTGCTTTTACCGTCACAGCCAAAAAGGTCAATGACACCTGCCAGTTTGTCTCACTCAGTCAACACAAACACAAGCGCGCGCGCACACACACACACACACATACAAGCTCATCAGCCCGCTTCGCTCTCTTTTTTGTTGTTGTCTTCTGCTTCTTCTTCTTCTTCTTGTGCTTGCACACGCGCGCCGTTTAGACATGTGGTCAAAGTATTTTGCTGTTGTATTTTGTGCTTTTGTTGTTATTGTTGTTCGTACTGCTAATTAGTGTGGCCAAATTATGCGGCAAATTTCCAATGAGTTGCCACCTTATGTGTGTGTTTAGATGCCTGTGTGTGTGTGTGTGTGTGTATGTGTATGCGTGTGTCATACGTCATAAAAAAATAAAATAGCGATCGCTTGACGTTGACGTCGCTGCCGACGTCGCATAAACAATTTCCGGTTTTGCTATATATGTATATGTATATGTACATATGTACAAAAGTTGGCCGGTCCCTGTTGTTTTTCAACAATTTTGTCTTTGCGGCAACTTATTTTTGTCACACACTCTCACGCACGCACACACACACACAGGCAGACTCGATTTAAAAATAAATAAATTACACAGAAAGCAAAAAACACACACACACATACACACACAGATCACACGCATGTTAAACTTTTCGTTAAAATTCCTCAGTCAAAAATATATTATGATTAATACAACGGCATTTTTATGGCATTTCTTAATATAACATATCTACATATGGGCTAATCCTGCGTTGCGGACGTTACATTTCAACTAATATACATATGTATGTATGTATGTATGTATGTATATATAGTTTAATCCTGTTGGAAATATTTGCTACTTTCCTACAGCGAAAAATAACTTCTGCTAATACTTCTAAATGACATTAATTATATTTTGTAACTTGTCTCATCAACAATATTATAATTAAGGCCCGTAGCGGACGTTACAAAAAAAAAAAAAAATCGTTTCTGGGGTCAAACAATGATATTTGAAGATCATTTTTTGAAGTTCAATCATTAAGTACGCTAAAGTTTCGACAATTAACTCATCTAAAATATAATCAAGTAACTTTTAGCTAATTTTTCTAAAGTTCTATCGATTCTATCGATGTATAAATACATAAATACATACATATGTATATACTATTGCAAAGCAAAACAATAAAATAGTTTTTTTTTTGTTTATTAATTTGTAGTTTTCATTTAAACAAGCTTTCCGCTACCTTTTGATTCATGTTAATCTAGTTTTACATTTAAAGGAGAAACAAAAGTTGATCACAGTTGATACATACATATACATATGTACATATGTATGTTTGTACATAGTATATGTCTGATTAACAAAATAGTACAAGAGAAATGCACAGCTAGTGGCAACCCTGGCACAGCGGTATGCCAATTACTGCTACGCTTTTTAATTAGCTGGCAACTCACCACCCCACTTCCCGCACCCATACAACTACTCCGACTTGCACACGGTTTAGTTTAGTTTAGTTCTGTGCAATTGTCTTGTTGTTGTTATTATTATTGTTGTTGTTGTTGTGGTTTTCACACTTCCTTCGCACTTTTGCTTTTCTTGCTGCTGCACTCACACTTCTCACTCCCGCATCCAACTGTCTACGCAAGACAAAGAGCGGGAGTGTACCAGAGAGCACAACAAACGAGCGCTGAGTAAATAACGAGATAGAGCGAGAGCAAGAGCGCGCGAACTGTGAGATGCCGGAACGAGGGTTTTGTTTTGCTATTTTGCTCACAAACATACGTACACACACGCATACTAGACAACGCTGCTGCGCTGCTCATTCACAAAACGAGACGATGTCGGCGACAAAGACGAAGCAGAAGATATGATAGATATGAAACAACAACAACAGTATCGCATAAATTTCTGCTGCGTAGTAATTTTTCGAGTATGTTTGTATGTACACATACACATACAAACATACATACATATTTATGCACATACATATACAATGTATTTACCTTTTTTGCATTCTTGTTAACCATTTTCGTTTGTTTATGCTGCACTTGGCAGATGCACACACACACACAAACACGCCCGAAGATACGCGTACATACATATGTATATAAGCGAATATATATGAAAACATTCGTATAAAGAATTGTTTGTATGTATGTATGTAGAACGAGGCCCACTTTTTGTGTATTTTTATTTTGGTATCGATTTCAAAATAAAACGACGCACTTTCCTAGATGCAGGCGTAATTTCTCAATTTTGCTTGTTTTATTCGCGGCCTTTCTTTTTGCGCCGCAACTTCACAACAGTCCGTTGCTCACTTTGTGTATAAAATTTTATTCATTTATTTACCGCTTCTTGTGAATTTTATTTTACACCTCGCGCGCGCACATACACACACATACACTCACAGACACTCGCATGTACATTTGTATGTATTAATTTATGTACATACATACATACATGTGTCGGCACACGCACTTGTGATTTCTTGGAATCTACACACTTATGTATTTACTTTAGTTGACTATGCTCTTGATTTTCTCTATTATGATTCCAATTATCTTTAAATATATATACGCACATATGTATGCATATATTTGTTGAACTATTTTGTAAAACGATATTTTTCGCAGCAACAAACAAACAAGCGTCCGCGGCACCGACCACGACGTCCGTACGCTTCAAATGCCAGAATACGAATGAGCGACACAACAAAATTGATGAAATTTACCAAGCGAGAGAAAGAGAGAGAGAGAGAGTGGCAACAAAATGACATTGTGTACGCTTCGACCAAATGACACTGAGTATCAGATGAGAAACTCCTCTCTATGTGCTAATTACAGTTATTTATGTTGTAGGGTAGACTTTGGACACACGCATTAAATTTTAATATAAAAAAAGGAGTTTACTTGTGACTTCTGTAAGTTATGTTATTTTAATTAAGCAAAAAATTATATTTATTATTATTAGTAAATATAAGTTATGTAAATGCAAATTTATAAAATATTCACATGTTTAATAAAAATGCTCGTACGAAAATAGTACTCGCGACCAGTATTTAAATTTAAAATTAAGTGATTTACTTTTACAGACTAATATACTTAAACAAAATATTTTACGGCTTAAAGCTTACCCCAAATTAATTTTGGATTTGAAATTTAAGTGCTATAAACTGGCTCAAGATGTTAGGTGAAAACATTCGTCAAGTAATCCAACCACGATGTTAACAACAATCATGTAACAGAATTATCCTCAAATTATTCACGCGGCTATCCCATTTTGTATGGGAACTGTGTAAGCTCGCCTTATTCGGGCACTTAAACATTTTAAAAATTACTGATTAATTATTACTAACGATCGATAAGTTTGATTCTTGAAAGTAAAATATCAATAATTCGATGTCGTTGTCGATACCCCAGTATCATCCCTAAGCGACCACGAACATTTCCTGTCCATGGCTGTTAATGCTAGGCTAGAACCATAAGGTTCTGTTATTAAATAATTAATAATTTTATTTTAATTTTATACGAAATTATTGAACATTTGTAACGAATAATGTCAATTAATAAACATGAAAGAAAACATCAGCTTTTTATTCAGCTTTTTTGCTTGAAATTTCACATTTTTTCCGGCATTGTTCCCACCAAAGACAGACTTTTTGCTTTTAAAACGTTGGCAGCACTGCTCGTAACAACTGTTTGATACGAAATCGATCCTCATTTGCGTTTTTTCTTTCATGCTGATCGAAACTATTTAAAAAATCTGCAGTTCAAACTGTTGAAAAGTAAATGAGTTTTCTAAAAAATTAAAAGTTGAATAATGAGTCACAACAGAAAAATGTTATTACACACTGCTTATGACATTGAAAAGGCTTAATTTAATTTTTATTTGGTAACAAACAAAAGCATGTATTTATAAATTGCGCTTCAAATTAAATGCAATCTTGTTACGTTTTGTGGATGCCAAACGTAACAGCAGAACTAGACGAACGAAAATGAGGAACTAGTTCGTTCGTTCATTATCGGACTATCGAGTGATTCGATTCAACACTAACACGAAGTGCTTATTTATTTGCATTTGTATCGAAATACAACTCTAATGAACACTTACGGTTTGTAGATGAAATAACAATAAAAATTTAATTTAATTGCTTACTACAAAAAAGAATATCACCCAATGTAATAAAGGAGCGACAGCGAGTTCCGTAGTTGACTTTCGTTTTAAGTGCCGTTCGATTCCGTTTTGTGTTTGTATGCGCTTGTTTAATATATCTTATTTTTGCCCTCCTCACATATCCACACATGCATATATAGAAATCGAATTGTGTACATTTTATGTGAAATTTATGATTTTTGTGTTATGTACAATTTGAAGCACACGAGAAATTACACCCAAGCACAACACCTGAAGAATTAGCAAACAAACAAACTGAAAAAACGCAAAAACAACGAAGCCCTTTCCACAACAGCTACAAAAATGGCCAAAATGTACGGAAAGGGTAAGAGTAAGTAAACCAAACAACAAAACACATTTTGCATTTCACTTTTAGTTTTTTAAATAATTATTTATACCTGTACTTATTCATACATATGCTTTTAGTTTGACCTAAAGACCGCAGTTGTAGCATCAAAATAAATCATCAATAACCTGCAAAATTCAAACAAATTCTAAACACCCTTTTCGTTTTTTGCTTTTGTTTAGCGGCCATCGAATCGGAGGAGCAACAAAAACGACGCTGGCAAATCGAACTTGAGTTTGTGCAGTGCCTGTCCAATCCCAACTATCTAAACTGTAAGTTTGATAATCACAATTAGAATCCTGCACAAATAAACAGTTCACACATAAGAGAACTTCCTGCAAACAAGGCGATACAGGAATTAAAAACACAGCTCTTCTTTTTTTTAGTAAGTGGAAGAAGATACTGTGTATGTACTCTTAAGATATCTACAGGATTTATTTTCTGTTTTTCCTCGCAGTTAGTTACTCTCACTTTCACTCTTGAAAGATAGTTTTAAAACTCCCTGAGCTGAGTATTTGTGTTGGTTCTAGTTACATATAACAATTTATAAGAGTGTATTTAAATTTTTAGTTTTGGCCCAGCGCGGTTACTTTAAGGATCCCGCGTTTATCAACTACCTCAAGTATCTGCAGTATTGGAAGGAGCCGGATTATGCCAAGTATTTGATGTACCCCATGTGCCTTTACTTTCTCGATCTACTGCAATACGAGCACTTTCGTCGTGAGATTGTCAACAATCAGTGCTGCAAATTCATCGATGATCAGGCAATACTCCAGTGGCAGCACTATACGCGCAAGCGCATCAAGCTTATTAACTCGGTGCAGGAGAATGCAGCTGCCGCAGCAGCCGCTGCGCAACAGCAGCAGCAGCAGCAACAACAACAACAACAACAGCCGCTACAACAAAGCAATGGCGGCAGCATCTTGGCACCCAGCGAAGCATCAATTGCTACTGGCGCTGAGGCCGCCAATCCGCTGCAGCAGGCGACTTTGCAGAATGGCTGCAGCTCTGCCGCCCAAATATCACAGTCACAACAGCAGCCACTGGCCCAAAGGGAGTCAGCACAAGCTCAGGTCCAGGCGTCGTCAGTCTCACAGCAACCGCAGCAACAGCAACAACAACTTAATGGCCTGGCTTCCAGCGGAACCATGAAATTAGAATTAAATTAGCAATCGGCTATTCAAAAGAGCATAATAAATAAGACTAAGGGAGAGAAAAACGGGACTATATGAATAGAAAGTCAACTTTTCTTTCTGTATAAGAAATCTTTTTGTTTTCTAAGATTTCTCCATAACCTTCAAGTCCGCAAGTATATACAAAGATCATCCTTGGCTACTGCTTTTGAAGCTTAATAATCTTACATCGCAAAGCTCTATAGACTCAGGTATACAGGCTCGTTTCCATTTCCGGTTCCGATCAACTCATTCGGCATCTAAATTTTTAGATGTTTAACATCGCAAAATCAATTAAAAGTTTGGATTAAAAAGTTTTGCCTTTGAGAAATTACAATGATAACCATTCGAAACTAACTAATGACGAAAAATACAAAACATAAAATCGAAAACCGATAGCATTGAGAATGAAAAGTAGTCGGAAATGGGAACATTTCACGCAGTTATGCAACGATTTCTGCGGTGGAAATGGGAATAGAGTTGAAACACTTTGTCAGGATCTGCTTAACTAGTATCTCGTACCAATACCTTAAAACCTTAACTCTGCGTCCAAGAGGAGACGATCCAAACGGTATGACCTAACCCAAGGATCCCTTTGAAGGCTTTTAATTTCAAAGCGTATTCTCGCTGTCTTTTTCCTAAATGTATTCCAACGTTGTCGCTACCTTTAAATCTTGGTTGGTACACATTGTGTACATTATACTAATGAACGTAAAAAACTAAACACAATTTACAGGCTCTACTGATGTCCTGGCGCAAAAGGGACACTTTTACGGCGTTTATTTGCTGTGCAGTCAAAGCCTGGACGCTCGCTATCATGGCAAGTGCTATGTGGGCTTTACGGTCAATCCCAAGCGAAGGATAAAGCAACATAATCGCGGCTGCGACTTTGGCGGCGCCAAGAAGACTAGCAAAAAGGGACCCTGGCATATGGTGATGATTGTACACGGATTTCCCAACAATATTGCGGCGCTACAGTTCGAATGGGCGTGGCAACAGCCGACGCTATCAACGCGTCTAAAAATCTTTCCCGAGCTGAAACGCAAGCTGCCCAAAGAGTCGCACTTTGACTACAATTTTCGCATACTCAATCGTATGCTGGGAGTGGGTCCTTGGCATAGACTGCCTCTTACTGTACGCTGGCTGGAGACGGACTATGAGCGTGGCTTCCAAATGCCACTTCCGCAACATGTGCAAATTGTTAGCGGCAAGGTGGCAATAACGTCCTCGCAGCGACACATACGACCGGATGCTGATGTCGTGGAGCGCAGCTGGGCTATTGAATGTCATCTTTGCATGCTTCGCATTGAGCAGCCGGAGCAGCGTACGCGTTTGGGCTGCCTGAATGCCAGCTGCAGACTGACCTGCCATATGCTGTGCCTGGCGAGCTATTTGCTAGGCGAACAGCCCGGCCAGTATATACCCATTGGAGGCGTCTGTCCGCTCTGTGACACGCAGCTGACCTGGGCAGCGCTGCTGCAAAGTAAGCGACTCGGCCAGGAGAACAATGATGATGCTGCTGATGACCTCAGCGATGTGCCCGATGTGGACAGCGACGTGGAGCAGGCAGAGCACGATATTTGCGTGCTCAGCGATTAAGGTGAACATTAATTAAAACGAAATTCTTAAAATAAAGCTAGTTTTTATCTTTTCATAATATATCCTCCAGTGAATCAATTTGTAACTTCATTTTGCTAAGCACACGCTTGTAAGAGCGCATCTTGTCCAGCATATGGCGTTTCTCTTGCAGATAGAACTCCTGCGACATTTGTACATATTGCTCGCCTTTGAACTTGAATATGGAGACTTCGGAGGGGTCAATTAGCTGATCATCATCTATGGGCGAACTCTCCCTAGTAGCACTCAGTATACCCGGTGGCGAGGGAGAGTGTGTGCGCTTTCGAGTAGGTGGTACAATGCTCACTTCAACTGTGGAAAAAAAAGTCCATGAATAATTAGAAATAATTAATATGTATTAATTTAGTGAAGAATCCTAAGCTAGGCGATGCCTTGTGCCCACGTCTGAAGTAGCCTAAAACACAGTAGACTATAAATTTGTAAATGGAAACTATGAAAATGGGTTTATTTAATAGTTTCGGCGAAGATACTTAAGCAATTAAACAGCGAAAAGCTGAACTATGAATTGAAATTAACTACAGCAAATTCTTCCTGAAAGTGGAAACCGGAACAGGAGTGTATATCTTCGAAATTTTAATATAAATTCAAACAGCATACTGGTCAAATTAAGCTGACACATTGCTTTGGATCTTTTCACTATATTTTATTTACCAACTGCATGCTAATAGTTATATATATATATATGTATATATTTAAACTATATAAATCATTAACAGTGGCTACAGGAAAAGGCGTTATATTAATAATACTTCTATACTCACTTTCATTGTTTTCCAGTATTACACGTTTTGTACTCTCCATCGCAGTTGCTGTAGTCGACTCCACCATGACCATATCTTCAATATTGAGCTCATCGTCCAAATTGATATAAAAGCTTTGATGCGTGGATGAAGAAGATGGGGGTGTAACCTGTTTATGCTCAGCCTTCATTGTTTTCAGCATTTCATTGGCATTGGGATTGGTACAAGGTCTTTGCTGCATGGACGACGATGTGGGTGCCACTTGTTCCTGATCATTATCTTTCTTCCGATAGGCATTTGGAACCGCCTCTCCCACCAAAATGGTGCGCTTTGTGGCAACGGCTAGGTATTTTGCATCAAAATGTTTGGAGCACATATACAATTCTTTGGCGCCAATTTTTGGATGCACCTGTCCCAATATACGCCACTGTTCTGCACGTTTTGGATCTTTGGGAAATGCGAATAATGTAATGTTATTGTCCAACTGCCGAATGTAGACATTGTGACAATCTTTATAAACGCACATCCGTGAGGCCATTTTGTTGATTTTTTGATTCACGACCGCTTGTCGATAGTTTGCCTTCTTGCGCACTTATAATTCGTAAAACGTTTTTATCAGAACTAATTTCGTAGTTCTGCTAATTATGTCTTTAATTCGATTTCAAAACTTAAATTTTTGTTTTGCTTTTTAGTCAATTATTGTTTTGGTTCGTGTTGTAAACAAACAAAATTTGCTTGTTTTTTTTTAACAACAATGGTCGCCTTCCAGCACTGGTTGCTGTTATTTAACGAAGATAACAGCGTCCATTTAAATGGCAGCCGTTTAGGAGGGGTGACTTAGTTTTGGGTGTTCTTTTTCGACTTGCTAGCCATGACATTAATTGCAACTTTGATGTAATCATTGACATTAATGATACATTTATGTGAAAATTATATTTTGATTTAGGTTCGAACTACGGATCTTATGCGTCGTTTGAATATCTTGTTTGTGCATCTACACAGAAAACCCTTTGAATTGCTTAACAGAATATTTGATATTCTGTGATTTATCTGGCAACGCTGTAAGCCCGCCAAAAACTATCGATAATGGCGCCTTCTCAAGCGTGCTTGATTGCCAGTATTGCCACAGCGCCACATTCCCAGCGTGCTTGGAAATTTTTAAGTCAAAAATTACCTTTTACATTTCTAATTTGCTCCATAGTTTGATAATTTATTAAATACATGTGGCGAATGTGATACGTCTGATTGGATAGCCAGCCAGCGCAACAATAACATACACCCAAAACATAAAAAAAAACTTTGGAATTTTGGCAACCCGGCATTGTGATTTCTATTGTTCTGCTCTTTTTATAAGCGGCTTCGTCGCGTGAAGATTGTGAAAATTGTGTGTGTGTTTTCCAAATTGTGTTAAACCGTTTGAAAAACCTGCATATCAAAATGGCTGCAGACCAGGCACAATTCCAACAGCTTCTAAACTCCTTGCTGTCCATGGACAATGAAGTCCGCAAACAGGCTGAGGTAAGTGCAGTGCCAGGCAACACAAGGGCAGGGCAGAAATGTGAAATTTAACGAGACAACTGCGCAATATTTAAATAAAAATTGCATATAGTATACGTAATATTCGACTAGCTGCCCAAAACTGTTGTCTTATAATGTTATAAAACGTAATTTGTAACACAAATAGGCAAATTTGCCTGAATCATCATCATGCATTCTATTTCAAAGCACACACAAAACGTGTTTTCGATTCCCTTTTAGCTACGCAATTCGTAAGTCGTTCGCGTGTATGTGTGCGACTCGTCTGTGTATGTGTCTCTATGAAGCTGCGCACAAAGCGGAAACATAATTTGTTCAATTTGTACGAAGCTATTGAATATAATATATAATTTTTTTGGGCTGCCAGCGCCTTAATATGAATACGCACACAGACACCCACAAATCTAACACGCATGCAAAACGGAAACAAAGCGCAGGTGCAAAAAATTATAGCTAATGATGACGCATGGCCTGAAATGCAATCTATCTGTTGTATTAGTTATTTTGAACATTTGCCGTCAGCCTTAGCAGCCATAGCACCGCCCGCCACACGCACCACAGCTGTTAACCTTGGCGCCACCCACTGCCTTGTACTGCAGTTGTTGACTTACATGCAAACATATACACACATATACATACATGTATGCACCTAGGTATGTATGTACATTCATATGAACAGGAGCCGCTACACTGCACAACAAGAGGGTAGAATTTTGCATTGAAAGTAGACATGAGTAATATGGGCGTACCTGTGACTGAGTCGCCGTGACTGACAAGGGACGTGTCTTCCACTTTTGCTCAATATCGAGATTAACAGTTCATCAGTCACCGTCCTGATCTTAGCAGCTGTTAATATGTATTGATATTTACATAATGTTAACATAGATAGGCAAACATCACTGACTGTTCCACAAACATAAAGCTATAGAAATAAAGACGAACCCCAATTTTGTCACATATAAAGGCAATTTGCAAAATTTTTAAAAGAAAATTAAGCATCTTATCACCTTAGCCAAATTGCTAACTCCTAACTGAAATCAGGATTTTTATATTTTGAGAATTATCAATCGAAGATATGATAAAACTATTTAGAAACAAGAAAGTGCTGCGGAGTACCGAAGATATATATACCCTAGCTGCAATTTTTTACACAAAATTTTTCGTCTGATTGTTTCTATGGGAGCTATGTGGTCCGATTTTCCCCCTCATTTTTCCCCCGATTCTATGGCAGCTATGTTATATAGTGGTCCGATTTTGACTCTTCAGATATTCGGTTTGGGTGAGTTTGATACCAAAATAAAAAAAGGTTTTATACAAAAACAGTTGTCGACCGATCATTCCTATGGCAGTTATATATTATAGTGGTCCGATCCGGCCGGTTACAAAATATATACTGCCTGCAGCAAAAGAAGGGTCTATGCCAAGTTTTTTCACGATACCTTTAAAACTGACTAGTTTGCATAGAAACAGACGGACATCGCTATATCGACTCGGCTATTCACGCTGATTCAGAATATATATACTTTGTTGGGTCGGAAACGTCTCCTTCAGTCCATTATAAATTTCGAGACAAAATTATAATACTCTCTGTTAGGTTATAAAAGACACAATGGTGTACTTATTAATGACATCTCAAAAAAAAACAAGTAAGAATGCTATAGTCGAGTATACCCGACTACGAAACTCCTGTACCCAGGTCTAAAACGTCCAATTACATCTACGTCCACTTACACATACACACACACATACACAAAGACGCACGCACACAGGCGGCAAAAGCGACAGCGCAAGCGAGGCATTTTAATTGGTGGTTGTGCTTCTTCTTCCCCCTCTCGCTGCATTACTGAATCTTCTTTCGTGAATAACTTCCGTGTTTATTATCCGATCGACTTGAAATTTGGACAGTAGATTAAGAAAGACTAAAGTATTGCACATGCCAAATCTTAAAGCTTATATCTTGAAAATTGTTCCTGTAAAACGTTTTTATTGAATTGTGGGGAAACGGGAGGAGATATCTGAAATTGGAAACAAACTTGATCTGCGTATGCTATACAGGTACCTACATTTCAAATTTGGTGTCTCTAGACGGACAGACAGACGGACATGGCCAATCGAAATCTCTTTTGATACTGATCAAGAATATATATACTTTATAGGATCGGAGATGTCTCCTTCTGCCTGTTACATACATTTGCACAGATTTAGTACCCCCTTTTTACCCATTTTATGGGTACAGGGAGTAAAAATGTGAAATTGAATTTGATCATTTTAATATTTTGCAAGTTGAATGTCCTTTATATTTTCCCATGCACCTGGTAACAAATTAACGAATTATTTGCAAAGAGTTGGAATCAGCAACTATCAGGTTAAAGTTAATTTTCTTACCATTTAAAACAATCTATTTTGTAATAATAATTAAATGAACTGAAAATATAGTCAATATAAGCATATCGTTACATCGTATATTATTACTATTATTATTATTATTATTTATTTATTTATTATGATATTACTTAGCAATAGCATCGGGGTCTTTAGCTTAGTAGTATAATTTGTATAAGAACAAAAAGAAAAGCAAGAAGTTTGCACAGTTTTCTTAGGTGTTTTTAGTTCCAATATATATGTATCTAAATTTCTGTTGCCAGGAAACGTATAACTCGCTCTCGCGCGAACTGAAGGTAACACACCTGCTGGGCAACATTCTAAATGGCCAACAATCGGAGGAGGCGCGCCAAATGGCCGCAGTGCTGCTGCGACGCCTCTTCACATCCGAGTTTACGGAATTCTACAAGGAGGTATGTGCATTGATTTTCCCTTAACAATAATTACTTGAGGGTTTTTGGTTTATCACAGCTGCCAGTGGACTCGCAGAATCAACTGCTGCAGCAGATTTTGATGGCCGTGCAACAAGATGTGACACCGCAGTTGCGACGAAAGATTTGTGAAGTAATTGCTGAGGTGGCGCGCAATCTGATCGATGAAGATGGCAACAATCAGTGGCCAGACGTTTTGCAGTTTCTCTTCCAATGCGCGAATTCAGCAACGCCCCAGTTGCAGGAGTCGGCGCTTCGCATCTTTAGCAGCGTTCCATCGATTTTTGGCAATCAGGAGACCCAGTACATTGATTTAATCAAACAGATGCTGGCCAAGAGCATGGAGAATGCCGGAGATGCTGAGGTGCGCTTGCAGGCTGTGCGCGCAATTGGCGCCTTCATCTTGTACCACGACAAGGAGAAGGAGGTGACCATATACAAGCACTTTGGCGATTTGTTGCCACGCATGATTGTCATCACGGGCGAAACGATTGAGGTTCAGGATGATCAAAGTTTGCTCAAACTGCTTATTGACATGACGGAGAATTGCCCGAAATTTTTGAGACCCCAGCTTGAGTTCATATTTGAGATGTGCATGAAGGTTTTCAGCTCGCAGGACTTTGAGGATAGCTGGCGTCACCTAGTGCTCGAGGTCATGGTCTCTCTGGCTGAGAATGCGCCCGCTATGGTCCGCAAGCGTGCGGAGAAGTATATTGTGGCTCTAATTCCACTTGTACTGCAAATGATGACCGATCTAGATGATGATGCTGAATGGTCCACCGCCGATATTATCAATGAGGATGATCACAGCGATAATAATGTAATTGCCGAGTCCTCTCTGGATCGTTTGGCCTGCGGACTAGGCGGCAAAATGGTTCTACCGAATGTGATGAACGCTCTACCAGGCATGCTAAACCATACCGACTGGAAGCATCGATTTGCCGCCCTTATGGCCATCTCTGCCATTGGCGAGGGCTGTCACAAGCAAATGGAAGCCATACTTGATCAGGTCATGTCCGGAGTGCTGAACTACTTGCGCGATCCGCATCCACGCGTTCGTTACGCCGCCTGCAATGCCATTGGACAAATGTCCACGGACTTTGCGCCCAGCTTTGAGAAGAAATTCCACGACCAGGTAAGATTTTAACCCATAGCCAAGGCAGTTCAGGCAAAAATACTATCACTTAAAGCAATTAACTGAAAGTATAGACTGAACTAATGATAACATCTTTTCTGACCTTACTTCGTGTCAGACTTACATGTGGCTTTTCTTACCATTGCTGGAACTTAGTCAGTTCTTTAAAACTTCTCAACAAAAACGAGACAAACATTGGTCAAATTTACTGCGCAATAGATTGAAAGCAAAGTAATATTATGCAATGATAGTATAGTATAGCGGTATAGTGACTATACTACTATAACTAACTCAACGATATAGTTAAATAGTTTAATCGATTTGCAGATACAATTAAATGTATATCGGGTTAAATGCTGCCAAAACAATTAATTCGTCCCACTGTGCAGTGACTGAAATATGCCCAAACCTCATTTTCTCTGCTACAGGTCGTGCCTGGTTTGCTGCTGCTCCTGGATGATGAGGAAAATCCCCGCGTGCAGGCGCATGCCGGCGCCGCTTTGGTCAACTTTAGCGAGGATTGCCCCAAGAATATATTGACACGCTATCTGGACGCAATCATGGGCAAACTGGAGACCATACTTAACTCCAAGTTCAAGGAGCTCGTCGAGAAGGGCAACAAGCTGGTGCTGGAGCAGGTGGTCACTACGATTGCCTCTGTGGCGGATACATGCGAGCATGAGTTCGTTGCCTACTACGATCGCCTAATGCCCTGCCTCAAGTTCATTATACAAAATGCCAATTCCGAGGATCTGCGCATGCTGCGCGGAAAGACCATTGAGTGTGTCAGCCTGATTGGACTCGCCGTGGGCCGTGAAAAGTTCATTGGGGATGCCGGCGAAGTTATGGATATGCTGCTGAAGACCCATACCGAGGGCGATCTGCCCGATGATGATCCGCAAACATCGTATTTGATAACCGCCTGGGCACGCATGTGCAAGATATTGGGCAAACAGTTTGAGCAGTACTTACCGCTGGTTATGGGTCCAGTGATGCGCACCGCTGCCATGAAGCCCGAGGTGGCGCTGCTGGACAACGACGAGGTCGAGGACATTGAGGGCGATGTCGAATGGTCGTTTATTACACTGGGCGAGCAGCAGAACTTTGCCATACGCACCGCTGGTATGGAGGACAAGGCTTCCGCCTGCGAGATGCTTGTTTGCTATGCGCGCGAACTGAAGGATGGCTTCGCCGAGTACGCCGAAGAGGTAGTGCGCCTAATGGTGCCACTGCTCAAGTTTTACTTCCATGATGGGGTTCGTTCAGCAGCCGCTGAATCGCTGCCGTATTTGCTTGACTGCGCCAAGATCAAGGGCCGCAATATCTGAAGGGCATGTGGCTCTACATTTGCCCCGAACTGATCAAGGTGATCAATACCGAACCAGAACCGGATGTACAGTCCGAGCTGCTGAATTCACTGGCCAAATGCATTGAAACTTTGGGCGCCAACTGCCTCGACGAGGAGGCCATGAAGCTGGTACTTGAGATTGTTAACAAGTATGTTTTGGATCATTTTGAGCGCGCTGATAAGCGACTGGCTGCTCGCACTGAGGAGGATTACGATGATGGCGTTGAGGAGGAGCTGGCCGAACAGGATGATACCGATATCTATATACTGTCCAAGGTGGTGGACATTATACACGCTCTCTTCCTAACCAACAAGGCGCAGTTTTTGCCCGCCTTCGAGCAGGTGGCACCGCACTTTGTCAAGCTGTTGGATCCTAATCGTCCATTTGCCGATCGTCAGTGGGGCGTCTGTGTATTCGATGATTTAATCGGTAAGGCATTTATTGTTTGATAAATTAGACTGAAACCTAAAGATGATCGTTTGTCTGTTTATAGAATTCTGTGGTCCCGCTTGTGCACCGTATCAGCAAATCTTCACACCAGCTCTGACGCAGTATGTGCTAGACAAGTCACCAGATGTACGCCAGGCAGCTGCATATGGCTGTGGTGTTTTGGGTCAATTTGCTGGCGATCAATTTGCCCATACGTGCGCTCAGATCATTCCACTTTTGCTGCAAGTCATTAACGATCCAAAGGCGCGTGAAGTGGAGAACATAAATGCGACGGAGAATGCAATTTCGGCGTTCTCCAAGATACTCAAATACAACAAATCGGCATTGACCAATTTAGATGAGCTAATTGGCGTTTGGTTCTCGTGGCTGCCCACCTCCGAAGATCCCGAAGAAGCTGCTCACATCTATGGCTATCTCTGCGATCTTATTGAGGCCAATCATCCAGTCATTTTGGGCCCCAACAATTGTAATCTGCCTCGCATCGTATCCATCATTGCGGACACGTTCTGCACAAATGTCCTGGAGGCAAAGAGTGCACCTGGTACCCGCATGCTAACCATTGTCAAGCAAATTGAATCCAATCCCGACGTGATGCAGGCATGCGCCAGCGCATTGAGTCCCGAGCAGCAGCAAGCCCTGCAGGACGCCTATCGGGAACTGGCCGCAGTGCCATCTACCTAAAGGGGTAGCACTCCCCCAAGTAACATCCTCCAGTAGCTTCAGCATAGCTCCACGCATTAAATAAAAAATATAACGTAGGATTTATATACATACTTAATTTCAAACAGTGGAAAATGTAAACTGAAAAGTGTAAAAAAAAGCAGAATGCTTTTTTCGTTATTGTTCACATTTGTGCATGAAAATTCACAAATGCGTTATAAATTACGTTATAAAAACATATATTATATATACCATACATATATATACATACATCATCTATATACAAATAGAATATATATGCTAATAGATGGCATATTTCTATATCTATATATATATTGTGATTTTAATCGAAACTCGTCTCCCGCTCCCGTAAGGGAACGTTTTTGGAAGGAAAACCAAACAAAAAAAAAGTCTGCGTCTCGTTAGAATTTGACATGTTGTATTGAAAATTGTTCAGCGAAGTAACAAATTCCAATAGAATATTTTCGTTATTAAAAAGTTTTCATATGTTACATAAATATATATTTATATAAGTATATATTTTGTCATGGCCATCTCCTTTCGCCAACCCATCCTCCTTAAAGGACGTGAATGTAGTCCGCAACGAACGAAAAGTGTAAAGTGAACATTCAAAAAATGTGTATTTTAAATTAATAAAAACGAAAAAATGTAATAAATTGAATTTAATGCGGGAAAAAGGAACGTGGGACACCAATTGGTTATCTGAAATAAAAAGAAAACAGAGTTGGACGCAGAATGGTAATCCCGCCGGTATCAAAAACAATCTTTGGGATGGGCAGCATCGGGTCAAATTCAATTACCATTTTTAAAATATACATTTTGCGAAGCTAAAATTCGAAAATTAAAATTTAAGCGAATGGGAAATTATTTTTTGCCAGTGGGGTATAGTTTCCTAAATGTGTGAGAAACGAACTGAATACTAGCTTTGCACAAAAACATTACAAAAACGCCGTTGTCAGCAATTTGATGTATAGATTTCGTCACGGACATAACTGCCAAGAAATTGCAGCATTTGTGTTATTCTGCAATCAATTTCAGCTTGGTTTCAGTTACAACAGCTGTTGAGGAAACACGTTACGACGGAATGACAATCATTGTCGAACGACAGCGTGCAGCGCTCAGCGCTGGAACGTGTATCAGCTGTAGCCACCGCAACAACAACAATGAAAACACAAACAAAAACGCAAGCGCTGCAGAGAACATTCGATTTTTATTCTCGAATTATTTTTGTTCATAATTCGCACTTGACGATGCAATTAACAAAAGGAATTGAGAAATACAGCAGCAGCTGCATGAAATGACAATATACGTACGTATGCAGATAAGGTAAGCAATATAAATTGTGAATTCAAAGTGCATAATACGTTTCAAATGTTTTTAGCGCTAAAAACACAACGCAAATACTGAGCAAAACGACTTGGCTATTAGTCAGCAGCCGTCTACCCCCGCTGCCAGACGAAGCCTGTCCTCTGTGAGCAAACAAACGTTGATAAGAGTGCCAAGAAGTAGTATACATACATACATACATACAAAAAGAAAAGCAAAAGTGAGTGGGTTGCAACAAGTGGGAGGGCAGGGGGTATTGAGTCTAATGCCATCATTAGTTTTACTTGTAATGCAATTTCCGATGCGTCAGACTAACGTCACACGTATTGAAAGCATGCTGCGTGATAGAGAAAATTTCGTTAGAGATTTTCCGCTGCTCAGTCTTTGATTTTCATTCGCACAGCATCCAACATGGCACGCGAGCTGTACCAAGAAGTTCGTTCGAATAAAATTGTTGTTGCCGTAATATAAAATACATTAATAGCTCCCTAAAGCGGATATCCAAGGTTTAAGTGCAGGTTAAACATTGAATAGGTCAATTAATATAACTTTTGCCAAACAATATAAAGTCTCAAGGAAAGATTTTGAATGTTGTGCATATGGATACATTACTCTTATACTATTTTTAGTTTTATAGAAACCAATGCATTGGCATCTTTGAAAATAATTTTAAAGTAGTAAGAGGTACAAGTATCAATTATTTAAAAATAATAATAAATATTTATAAGTAAAGCAACCTTTTTTCCTTTAACTAAAATTCATAACTATTCATAACGAACATGGAATCGGTTTTTTCGGAATTTAAATCGAATTCATAAAATATATATTTTCAATACACATTTTTCTTAAAAAATACATTCGAAATTGAGTGTTTTTATCAAATCACTTTGCTAGAGCTGAAGCGATTTGAAAAATATAACAATTCCCAAATTTGTTTGTAGTTGACGATTTGTAGAATATACAGATGTTATAGTAATACGATTCGGCCGTGTTATGTACCCAAAATTAATTTGTTATAAAAATAAGACTACAAATTTGATTTCGAAATATTTATCCGTTAAGGATGGGCGTCCGCAAGTAGAGCTTTTACTGTAGTTTCTATTTTGACAATAAATAACAAAATTGTTTTACTGCAGTTTCTGAGCATCATGTCCACGGAAGCTGAATTTCTGGAGTCCTACGAGAGCATAAAACTGTCATATAAGGCTTCTATGGTACAGGTGGATCAGGCGATTAGACACGAGGAAGCCGAGTGCCTGGAGGCAGCCATTGGCGCCTATGAGCAGGCGCTGGAAATGATGGAGGAGACGTTTCGCATACCTGTGGGCTTGCCGGATGAAATTGATGTGGTTCAGACACAATGGAACGATGCCTGCGCGCTTATACAGAAGCTAAAGAGCGCCAAGGCGGAGGTAAGCTATCGCCTGAAGGTTTTGCGGCCCAAAACGTCGCCAGTTGATGAGAACGCCGTGGAGGCTCAGGAGCAAGAGCACGAAAAAACTGATGGGCAGTCACCCAGCAATCAGAGCAAACCGCGACCACTGCTCAGCGAGAATCCATCGACGTACTATGACATTACGAATGCCAGTGGCAGACCAAGGACCTACAAGGAGCTGGCAACCGGCATGCGTGAGCTACTCGCCAGTCGGGACACCCAGGCACAGCTGGATGAGCTATTCCAGGCGCAGGTGAAGCTGTATAGGATCGAGGCCAGCGGGCAGGTGACCACCCTGACGGGCAGCACGAAAATGTCACTGATAATGTGCACCGTAGGAGGGAAATGGAAATATTTAAATGGCATTTATTTTATACAATGTAATATGCCGCAACAAGATCAACACGAGCAGGATAACGGAGTAATCATTTGGCTGTATCCATTGATATCCAACGTATCCAATTGCTATCGCACTGAGTTCGGCGCCTTCATATTGCCGGACATGGAATCAGCGCAGCCGGGCAACGCATTTGGCATTATGCTGACAAAGCCACAGCGTCCGTTCAGCACCAGCGCCGGTCAAACCGAGGAGGAGCAAATGGCCGATCTGCAGCAGTTCTTTCTCGATCTGCTCGAGGCTGTGCTGGCGGGCACTGTGGAAGAGCTGCAATCGCCGCGCACACAACGTGCTGCGGCACGCTCTGGCTCTGACTCCGCCAGCAGTTCGGAGCAGGTGTCGAAGCACATTGTTTGCGCAGCGGATTTCATAGCGCGCAATCTAGTGAAAGGCGCTGAGAAAACGGGAGGTCTTATGATGAGAACTACGCCATATCTAATGTCCAAAATGCAGCCAGCTGCACCGGATGCGCAAACTCATGTGCCGTCCTCGGTGCAAACGAGCGTTGAAGTGGCGCAAAAGGTGACACATGCAGCAGCCGGCGTGACCGGTTGGATTGCCGGCAAGGTGGGCACCGCTGCCATTGCTGTGGGCGGCTACCTGGGCCCGCATATCCAAACCCAAGGCTCAAGGCTGTTGCAGAAGGGTTTTGGCTATGACAGCAACGAGGCTAATAGCGCCATGGAAGGTGCCTTGACCATTGCCGCCGGAGCTGTGGAAGGCTTTTCTACGGTATTTGATGGCCTGGAGACATCTGCCAAAATTTTAGGCACCAATTTGAGTGAGAATTCCGTTAAAATCATTGAGCATAAGTACGTTATGAATAATATTTGGAATTTTCATTTTATTTATCTCGGTTTCTTTTATAGATATGGAGCTTCAGCTGGAAATTTGGCTTGCGGCACTTTTGATACTATGGGCAATGCTTTTATCATTAGCCAAAATGTCAAAATTATAACGCCAAAGGGACTGGCCAAGAATTTGGTTAAGAAAACCGGCGAAGCTGTTGTCGTTGATTATAAGCGGGATTTGCGTAGAACAGAATCTCATTATATAAATGCGGGCGCATTGTATCCGGACTTGCGCGCCCTTAAGGAATAAAAAACAAACATCCCATAGTTATAAAACTCGATATAATCTCCACATAACTTATTGATATTAATATGTAATCTCGGCTAGAACACAAAATTTACTCATATTTAATGCGCTCATTTATAGTAAATTTGATTAAATAACTATTAGATCCAAATTAGCAAAACACAAACATTAAATAGAGATATAAATTTTTATAATCTCGAATAAACTTATTGATATTTAAAGACACTATATTTAATCCAAATACATTAGAATTAATGAACATATTGTGCGCGAACAACAAACAAACGTCACACAGTTATAAAACACGTTATAGTCTCCACGTATTTTTGTTGATATTTATATAAAATTTCGGCTAGACCACATAATTTACATAATATTAATACGCTCATTTATAGTAAATGTGATTAAATATCTTATTAGATGCAAATTAGCAAGACACAAACATCAAATAGAGACTTAAATTGATTTAATCTCCAATAAACTTATTGATATTTTAATATACAATATGTAACTCCAGCTAGTCCAAATACATTATAATTAATGCACATGTTTATAGTATATTCTAATAAATACGATAATATATCTAAATCTAGTTGCATTGCAAAGTGATCTGATGCCGGAAATTGAATTAGTTTTTAAATTATGAGCCAAAGATCAATAAGTTTATAGCGACCTTGTTTGTATCAGATTCGTTAACAGATTGACAGCTCCACTGTTAAGCTACAAGGATCAGGAGCTTAACAAGTTACTTATTTTTTTTTATAAATACAATGACTTTAAAGAGCGAAGGAGATCGTATTAAGATAAAATTACATGCTGCCAATATGGGGGACGCTATTGCGAACTGATTCTACAGTTAAGAAGTTGAAATAATGAAATAATATATTGTAGATATAAACATATTTCTTCTCTTTATCTAGTATAATTGTACATATCTATATATATTCTTCAGTGGTTGTAGAACGTAGTACCGAAGTTCTACTGTGGCCTTAAATCGCAATTTCACAGATTATGTATCATTAGTAAATTAGCAACCAGGAATACTGAAACAGCTCAGAACGAAATGACTTCTTACCGTTATAAGTCCATGCTACGCGTTATTGCCTGCCTGTGCAGTTTGGCAACCACTGTGCTAGCTAAGCACAAGCCCGAAAACTATTACTGCAATCCTATTTTATGCAACGAGGAGGAGACGCACGTGGCCTGCAAACCCGATCCGAGAGTAAGTAATTCCCATTCGGATGACAATTGCAACGCAATGATACGCTAATCAATACGCTCTGCTTGCAGCAATATGGTGACGATTGTACGATTGATGCAGCTCTATTTATAATGAACAATGTTACGGAGGGCTACATACTAGAACGTTTGAATGAACTGCGCAATAAGGTGGCACGCGGTGGCTTTAACGGTTTTGCTGCAGCCACTCGTATGGGCACATTGGTGTGGCAAAAGGAACTGGCCACTATAGCTGAGAGTAACGTCCGCCAGTGTAAGCTGCACCACGATATTTGCCGCAATACGTTGGAGTACCAGCATGTTGGCCAGACTGTCGCCTATCGTGGGCTAAAGGGAAATATACCAGATCTGGACAAAATCCTACACGATCAGATTAGGTTATGGTTTAGCGAGCAGAAATCAGCCACAATGAACGATATTTTGAAGTATTCGGGTCATCATGGGTAAGAAAGACACTGCAGCACACATTAAAACATTAAAATACAGAAATCATTCATACTTAGTAAGCCCAAAGAGAACTTCCTACAACTTGTGCTGGAGAATGCACAGAAGGTGGGATGTGCAATTCTGCAACAGTCCAAAAATGGATGGCTCCAAACCTTTCTCACCTGTAACTACGCTCATTCACCTGGTATTGGCAAGCCAGTCTTCCATACCGGTGGCCATGCTGGTGAATCTTGCAAATCGGGTGCGAATCCATTCTTTGAATATCTCTGCGCGGTAGAGGAGTCCTACGACGGTGAAGCAGCAAATCATAAAAATGATTTAAGCAGCAATGAAAGCTCTACGGCCAATCAAGAAGGCGTAAACGATGAGAGCACTAAGAATAAAGATGAAAAAATAACAGAAAAGCCAGTAGTTCGACGTAGAAACAAACCAGCTGAAGAAAATCAGGGAGCAGAAGCTGGCAATGCCGAACAATCAACTAAGGGAGTTGAAGATGCCAATGCTGAAGAAACAACTAACGCAGGTGAACCAGGCAATGCTGAAAAAACAACTAACGCAGGTGAACCAGGCAATGCTGAAGAAACAACTAAGGGAGGTGAACCTAGCTCCACAGACTCAGTTGAAACGGAAACTGCAATACCTCCCGCTGAAAAGCCAGCATCATCTGAAAGCCTATTTGCGTTATTGCGGGAAAAGTTCGGACGGTTTTTTTGGAAGATTGGAGAGGCGATTAAATCTCTCTTCAAGCAACGCATTGTAATCGTTACAAGCAACCACGAAGTGGACGTTGATAAAAAACCAGAACTGACTGATGAAGAGGAGCGGCTTGAAGCGCGATCGAAGCGGGTGAGGATATCAATGCGTACTCGTAATGAACGATCGGAGACTTTTTCTGCTCGAGGTCGTACCATATCAGCTAGAACAATGCATGCCAGCCCCAAAATCGCGCCAAGAACCAAGCATCATGGCAATGGTGTGGCTAAATGGATTACAGTTCGCCGCTAGCCAAGTTACGATTATCCAAATGATCTTTGTGATTGGGTTCTGACCATATGGAACTTATTTACGCTCAAACTTCACTATTAACCTGCGTCAACTGACTGAAAAACTGCTAACGCCTATTTTACACACAGATATGCATGTGCTCAGTTAATATACATGTGCTTGAAAAGCTTTTCAACCATTTATTTGATATAAAAGTTTTTTCTGCTGAAAAATATATCTACATATGGAATAATATAGTGTGTTAATATTTTGTTTTTATTATTTATTGGCTGTTTTAGAATTTTGATATTTTACTTTTAATTGATTAGCATAAAAACTCATTTCAAAACTTGTCCTGAAAAAGTTAATTTTTTGGCCAAAATTCATGCTAAACTTGTAAGTTTTAAATGCTGGAATAGCATTACAAACTCCCATAACTTTGTCGAAATTTAAGCGTTGTTGAAAATTGATTTGGCATTTAAATTTTAATTAATTCTAAAAAAAATTTCAGCATTATTTTTTTTTTTTTGTTTGTTGACATCCCTTTAACTCTTATTTGCGATTTCTGTAAAAACAATTTATGATAAACGAAATATTTTATGAAATCTTTATTTAGTCTAGTCTAGTCTAAATATCTGATCAATTAGTAAGCCTCCCATTGCATTTTTCTCCAAATGGCATCCATGCGTATTCGTCCTTCCTGCAAATGATTTAGTAATGCATCCGCCGATATATCCGTTGTGAACTTGAGTGCTTGAGCTTTGCATCGCATTAAATGACGTTCAAATCGCCATAATGTTTTGAACGTCTTCTTACAAAACTCGCATGTATGTTCTTCCTCTTCCTCTGGCTCTTCGATTCGGACATCGGGTTCAGGAGATTTGCTCTTGTTAACTGGCCGTTGGGAAACCGTCCACTTAGGCTCGGGCTTAATAAGCAACTGTGTCTTGTTTTTGCGCTGCAGCTCGTCCTGATGATTGAAGCGTATGTGATTGTACATCTTAGACATGCTCGTCTTCGTGCGCTTACATATGGTGCACTTTAAATATGAGCGATATGGCAGATGTTTGAAGCAATGCTTTTGCAGCTCGGAGCGTTTGGTGGTGTGCTGCACCTCGTGGCATTGCAGGCATATGCTCTGCCGTTCTTTAATTTTAAAGTTGTTTTCAATGAAGTGCTCAAAATCGTGCTTCTTAAACACATGCCTGCGCCAGTCATCCATAGCGACAATCTCCTTGCCACACGTCGGGCACAAATACGAAACTAATTTCGCAAGGCCACTGGTTGATGTGTTTAAATCGACGTCATGTTCGGGTGTTGTCGTGATATGCCGACGCTTGGTTGGCGGTGATCCTTCTGTTTCTGTGTCCGATTCTGATTTCATGCCCTTCTTTAGCTTATCAACTTCCTCTTCGCCGAGTGCATCTATTTCAATAATTACCACTTCTCCCTTTGGTTGAGTGTGCAATGGTTTCACATCCTCAACGTCCTTGGGCTGGTCTTCAAAGAATTCCTGACACAGTGCATCCAAGTCGGCTTCATATTGCACATTCTGTGCCTGGTGCTGCTCCTCCTCCTTGCGCACAATGTCTTCGTAAGCATTTAAGCAGCGATCCAGCGCCTGTTCGCTGGCATTGGGCTTGGCTCTGACTGCAGACGATGCTGCTGGAGTTGTTTCATCGGGAACTTCGCCCTGCAGATCAATGTCCATCAGCGCCTTCTGCAACAGATCATTTCGCTTTCGCGGCTGCTTTGAACCTTTGGCCTTTGCCGTCCTTTTCTCTTCTTGGCTTCGTTTTACTATTTTCAACTTCGATTCGTACTTTTCAATCTCTTTCATATGCGCACTTAACAAATGATCGTTCAATGCTCTTCGCCGCGTATACGCCAGGCGGCAGTGCACACACCGGTAAGTCTCACGATGATCCAAGTGCATGAAATAATGATATTGCAGCAGGGCGATGGTTTTGTGAGCGTTCTCCACCCACTTGAAGCACAGCTGACACTCGTGGAAGTGTTCATCGATTTGAATGAAATTGAAGTCAGCATAGGTCTTTTTAAGATAGTCATGCTTCTGCAAGCGCATTAGAAAATGAGAAAATATGCTCGAAAAAAATGTGTGCTTAACAAACATACCGTGTTCAAGTGTTGTCGCCACTCGACCTGTGTTCGAAATGCTTTGCCGCACTCGGGGCATATATAGACCATGTGTGCCTCAAGACGCGCATTTAACTTGGTTTGCTCGTCGGTCAGCATGCTAATTCGTGATACTCTTAGTTAAAAAGTACATAAAATGTTAAAACTACAAAATAGAATCAAAATTGAACGTTCAAGTGAAAATATTTGCTTCTGGTAATGCACGAAAAATCGACTTATCGATAGGTGCCTCAAATTTTTAAAAGGTTCGCGTCTACAACAACAAGCTATATTGAAACTATCGTCATTTTTTGTTGTTAAGAATCGATATTTACATATGTATGTCCGATACCAGGATTCCAAAATCATCGTGCATGCATTATTTCTTTTGGCAAAAACTAACGTACACTAACTTATGACCGGAAGCGGAAAAATTGAATTTTGCAAATGATCTGCCCTTATTTAGAATTTTGTCGAAACTTTTCAATTACCGCTAAAAACCATTCCTGAGAAAGGAAGAAATACTCGAGTTAGAAAAAATACATACGATATATGGATGTATATTTTGCTTTAAAGGTTCGGTCACACTGCAAAGTAAATCTAAAAAAGTGAAACAAAGTCACGAAAGGCATTTCAATAAATAGAGCATTAACATTATTCGTAAAACTGTAAAATAATTATCATATACTAATTTAGCATGTCGAGTGCAATAAAATCGACGGTAAGTACACTTCTTGCTAGTGTAGTGCCCTAACCTTTTATCTTGATTCCAATCTTAGCCTGGAATTAGTGGAATTGGAAGTACCACGTCCGCAACTGCAGCATCCTCCAGCTCGAGTGGCAATGTGCAGGAGTTTAAGATTCGCGTGCCCAAAATGCGCAAGAAGCATCATGTGATGCGTTTTAACGCCACACTCAACGTGGACTTCGCACAGTGGCGAAATGTTAAACTGGAGCGTGAAAACAACATGAAAGAATTTCGTGGCATGGACGAGGACCAGCCCAAATTTGGCGCTGGCTCCGAGTACAATCGTGACCAGCGTGAGGAGGCGCGTCGCAAGAAATTTGGTATTATAGCGAGAAAGTACAGACCAGAGGCGCAGCCTTGGATTCTAAAAGTCGGTGGCAAGGCCGGCAAGAAATTCAAGGGCATACGGGAAGGGGGAGTTGGTGAGAATGCAGCCTTCTATGTGTTTACGCACGCCCCGGATGGTGCTATCGAAGCCTATCCGCTGAACGAGTGGTATAACTTTCAGCCCATTCAGCGTTACAAGTCTCTGTCGGCGGAAGAAGCCGAGCAGGAGTTTGGACGCCGCAAAAAGGTCATGAATTACTTTTCACTTATGATGCGCAAGCGGCTGCGCGGGGACGAGGAGGAAGAGCAAGATCCCGAGGAGGTTAAATTACTAAAGGCTGCAACCAAAAAGTCTAAGGAGCTAAAAATTACCGATATGGATGAGTGGATTGATTCAGAGGACGAGTCCGACTCTGATGATGAGGAGGAAAAGAAGAAAAAGGAACAGGAGGACAGCGACGATGGTGCTGGTAAGAAAGGTAAGGGCAAAAAGGGTGTCGATAAAAAGAAGAAAAAGCGCGATGTCGACGATGAGGCGTTCGAGGAGTCTGACGATGGTGATGAGGAGGGACGCGAAATGGATTACGATACCAGCTCCAGTGAAGAGTAAGTTGCAAGCGAATTATTTTATTTTATATAGTTTTTTGACATTTATTTTAAGTGAAAGTGGAGAATAAGTATACTTTTATAACTGGGAAGAACAAAAGAATAATGTTTGTTTACAAAGTTAAGCTTTCAGCTTTCGCGCCCTTCCAATGCTTTTTATTCGCAAGTACAATAAATTGGTCGACAAACAGGAATGGAATAAATCATTTAATATCGATGTCTACTCTGATGATTAAGTGATACTTTAAGCAAATTTTTCCGATAATTGTTATTAAAACAAAAATATATTTTTTTAACTTGTTACAGTGAACCTGATCCGGAGTCAAAGATGGTCAAAGACATGAAGGGCGTGGCTGAAGAGGATGCTCTGCGAAAATTGCTGACTTCAGACGAAGAGGAGGATGAAGAGAAGAAATCTGATGAATCGGATAAGGAGGATGGCGATGAGAAAAAGAAGAAAGAGAAAAATAAAGATGAAGCTACCAAGGATAAAAAGAAAAAGAAACAGTCGAAAGACGAAAAGAAATCGAAGACAAATGGCAGTGATTCGTCAACGGATCTCAGCTCAGATAGCACAGACACCGAAGACGATCTCAGCAATGGACCCCCCAAAAAGAAATCAAACGCATCCAGTAAAGATAAAGACAAGGATAAGGATGCTGCCAACAAGGCCATCGCAAGCAGCAGCAATGCGAATAAGTCACGCTCAGCTACGCCTACTCTGGCGTCCGACGCCAACAAACGCAAAGTAAACAGCTTGCCCAGCGATCTAACCGGATCGGACACCAGCAACAGCCCTAACAGCACCCCCGCAAAGCGCCCCAAGAGCGAGCTGAGCAACTCTTTGCCATCCTCTTTTGCAGGCGTTGTCAGCAACAAAGTGGAGTAAGCATTGCATGGCATTACTTATGTTGTTTGTTTTCTAATGTTTTGTTTTCTTTGCAGAGATTATGGAATTACCGAGGAGGCAGTGCGTCGGTATCTCAAGCGAAAGCCTTTAACTGCCACTGAGCTGCTAACAAAGTTCAAAAACAAAAAGACTGGCGTCTCGAGCGACCGCTTGGTCGAGACCATGACAAAGATACTGAAGAAAATCAATCCTGTCAAACATACCATACAGGGGAAGATGTATTTATGGATCAAATAATGTCATATTTTAAATTGCCTGTGCTTGCCACCTATTTGGCTTATTTTAACAAAACTTATTAAATTTGAAAAATTGTGTAATTCAATTTCATTGATTGTGTTTTTTGTGTCGCACTTCTCCGATGCCTTAAGAAACGCAATTAATTATGGCGCCCTGCCCCTATCTCATTAATTTGGAGAGGTGTGAATATCGACTAGTAAAAGGATAAATGTAAAGTAAATCCAATGATTTTTTATTGGTGATACAATCTTCTGATGTAGAAAGATCGCCAGTTTTTTTTTCAATAAGGTAAAAAAAAGCTGGCCTATACAACCTTTTTATTTATATTTCATCAAAAATAAAATAGAAATCGGTATATTCCAATTTTTATTATAAATTCGCATTATTATATTTACAAAGATTATCGATATCATTTCGTTTTAAGAAAAGTTAGGCACCGACCCGTAATCACGGTTGTCATGAATGTACCAAAACTGGTACATTGTATTTCGTTGGTACATTGGATCATTTTTTAAATATATTTTTATTTTTTTTGAGTACGATTATATATTTTAAATTGTTAATTTACACTTAAAAATAGCTAAAATAATCGAAAAGAGTGGTGACGATCTAAAATAATAAAATAAAAAATAAACTAAAAAACTTCACTTGTATCAAAAATGGTACATTTGGTACAACAATATTTTAAGGTGGCAGCCGCGCAAATATTATCAAACTATTAACAAACGATAGACCGATTGGTTTTTCTATGAAATTATCGATAGGAAGATGGTCACACTGGTTTGCGTGGGCTCTGCGCTAGTTCTAAACCTCAATATATATTAATTAAGCGATTTAAAGCTTCGTAAAATGTGTAATCAGCAACGTTGTAACAATTCGTGTACCATTTTCTAAGTCTTACGAGTGGTGGTGCGTGTGCAGTGTCCTAAAATCACAATTAATTGCAACGCAATTGCGATGGCGACGAGTGCGAAAAAAAACGAATAAGAATGAGCGAGTGTTAAAAAAAAACAGAGTACAAACAATAACCAGCAAGTAGTTGCAGCCAAATTCAATATAATTGAAGAAATAAGCTATTTATACAAGTGAGTACCAGTACTGCAGATTGTATTGGATTGTAAAACTTTAGCGCCAGCTGCTTTCTGGGAATATGTCATAAATACATTCGCATACGCATACACACACACACGCACACATACATATGTACGCCTGAAAGAATAACAAAAGCATTTGCAGTTTGCATCAAGCTTTATCGTGTGCAGTTTGAATTATTTGTTTTAGCCGTGTAATTGTTTGATTTTTCACCTGTTGGATAGTCTTGTTTAATTGCAGAGGTTAGTCGCTGCTTGTTTTTCTTCAGCAGAAAACCTTGACGCTCAAATTGTGCGTGTGTAAAGTTCAAGGCAGTGTGTGTGCTGTTTGTGTGTGTGCTTGTTGTGGGTGGTGCAGCGAATGACTGCGTATTAGAGTTGGATTGTTTATGAGTGAGTGAACAAATCAGAGTTGCTCGCTGAACTGAGTCCTTCCTAATGCATATATTTTCGTTCATATTAGTTCGATTGAACTATTGTATGAGCTGAACAAGTGTACGTGCCTAAAATTCGATCATCGTTTTATTCCTTTTATTCATTTGAGTCATGTGTACAACAGTTCATAATATCAGCAAAAACTATTATTTCGTTACCGTTATGTAACTAATATAAGAGTATTACAACCGAAAATGTACTTATATTAAACAAACAAAACGAACAAGAGGGATTCTTAAGCAAGAAACACAACATAATCTGACAAACATACTATTGCATTCCTATTCATATTCTTTAGTTTTATGCATTTTTAGTTTTTTCTTTATGACTAACTCTTTACTATCTAGCTATAGGGTCTAACAGGGTCTGTGAATTGTGGCATAGCTAGCCCCAACGTATCGGTGTCGTTAATAGATTCAATTGTACTTTCGTGTAGACTTTTAAATTTCTTTCCATACATCTATCTATTACATTATATATTTTGTTTGGAGGAAGCACTGTTTTGCCATCGTAAATAAATACTAACTGCCTTGATATGATAAACTATCAAGCAAAATGCAAGGACTGTAATTATATGCTTAACGAAGTTCTATAAAAGCCACTCAACTCAAATTGTAAAGGACAGAAAATGTATCCTAAACTAGCGCAAAAGCAGGCTTAAGAATACATTGGAACGGCTTAACACACCTGCAATTACTTTAGCTGAGCTACTCATGAGCAGGAAAACAACAGAAAGTCATTTGAGTAATCAGGTGATCAGTTGAGTAAAAAAAGAACTAGTGAACCTGTTCACCAAAGCAAGCAACGTTTATCCAATTCTTTTGTGTCTGTGTGTCCGCCGTTTGAATGTATTGTAATTTAGGGTTTTCGTGTTTAGCAGATTACACCTTATCGGAAGGGTTTTATTTTCTCTTGCTACGATTTCTGGACCCATTGATAAGAAAATCGCCCTGGGGCTCCTCTGTGAACAGGCAGGCACACGCTCCGTCAGCAATTAGTTTTGATTTAAACTAACTCACACTTGTGTATGTATATACATATGGAGTGTATAGAGTAGTTCGCTTTCGTGTTTGTTTATTTATTTATGTATTATACTATTTCACTATTTGCGCATATAATAAAAACAAAGTCACGTTCTCATTAATGCCTTATTAGTATTGGTGCGTATAGACACGATGTGTTAATTTTATGTGACGTTCTTTATTTAATTATGCATTTAATACAAAAATTAGTGACATTTTTGGGTTCGCCACATGTATACCAAATATGTTATCAGCTATAATTTTGTTTCATATAAATTTTCCACATTTGTTCTACAAAAATGCAATTTCAACTATTGGTCGGCCTGGGGGATGACTCATTTTTAGTTTTGCCGGCTGATTAAAGTTTTCTATTTTAGTTTGCCGTCAACTTCAGCGCCACCATTTTTGCTATTATTAGGGCATTTTAGTTGAGCGCTAAATTATGCAAATATAATTTAAAAATGGTGCAAGACTTCAATTGATACAAATTAAGCTCAATCATAACAGCGCTCTGAGACGAAATCAAGGGGCGTGAGCAGAGTGCGTTGTTTGCTTGTTTCATTGTTGCACAGCGGTGCAGCTTAAGTTTACAGTTAACAGTTACATAAGTCCATTTGCAAGGGAATGCAAATCGAATTCTAAAACTATCGGTCAAAGTGCCATCACTAAGGCATCGTGAAAAAACAGCGATCAGCTGACTTGTTAGCAGGGACCAAAGGAAAACAATGTAAAAGATAGAGAGAAAAAACAACAGTCTAAGCAACATATGTACTAGAGTTGTGCATTGTAGTTCATTTGAAGCAATAAGTTCAGTAGTCCAATTTATTGGTGAACAAACTTATTAAACACTTACTTTGTTCTGTGAGTTTGTTTATGTGTTTCGCCTTCTTTTTTATTTTGTTCGATTTATATCATATCATCGAACAAACTAGACTAGGTATATACAGAGTTGGCTGGTTCGGTTTAGTGAGTAGCTTTAACGAACTTGTTCTGAACAATTCGGCACAGCTCTAATATGTATGTACACAAACACCTTTATCTTATCAGCAGCCAATGGCGGTGCCCGCTACGATTTGTTTGCCTTTGACTTGAGCTTGTCTCTTATGTTAATTCCTATATGCACTTGTTTTGCAGGCACACCAAACACTCACAGGCACGCCATACACTCACATGCACACACAGTCACTACCGCACAGATGAGACATGCGAATAGTGCGAATGGTAACAATCTCAAGCAGCAGCAGCAGCAACAGCAGCAACAACAAACTGAGACAATAGCAACAATCCAACAGTTCAGCGAGCAGTAGCAGCTTGTTAAGCTAAAGCCGATCAGTAACAGCAGCAGAAGCAGTATGATTAGGAACCGCTATCCCACCCTGGAGCTGGCATTGCTCGGACTCTGTTTGATATGCCAACAAGCACTCACCGATGCCCATGTGCTCGTATATAGACGCGCCACAAGTCAGGCAAGTCAGGCTGTGGCTCTTTTGATGTATAATACTCAATTTTATACTCTGTTTTTTATGCAGCTGATTGAGGAGTTTAATGACTTGCCAGCAACATTCGGACCCAGCATCTCAGGCAATAATCTGCGTGTGTTTGTGGTGCCACATGAAACCAAAAATCAGTTTGGTTGTGAACGTTTAAGTGTACCACCGCGTACTGGCTACCCTGTTGGAGCCAAATTTGCAGCAATTGTATCACGGTAAACGACTTCGAACACCTACAAACTAAAAACAAAATGTAATTAAAAACTTTATTTGCCTTTGCATAGCGGTGGGGAATGCACATTTGAGCGGAAGGTGCGCGTGGCCCAGAATGCAACGTATTATGCTGTGATCATCTACAACAATGACGGCGATGAGTTGGGTATGTGTAATAATATGAAACATTCACATGAGAGAAGATTTTTCAACTGTTCATTGCATCGCAGCCGTAATGGGCTAATTCCACAGAACTAATCGTCTGTCCGTTTGAAATATCTTAGCTTGCACAAATATATACAGCTTAATAATTGCTGACTAGAAACAACAAAGGCCAAGCTTATATGACGTCGTATGTGCAGATAAATATTTTATATATAAAAAACTTTGACTCAAAACACCATGTGAAAATAGCCGTATAATGAGTGAGTAGTGTCTTCCAAGAAAGATACCGATCTCTGTGAAAAGTAGTTCTCGAGCTATTTAAGATAAATTGCATTTTCCTTTATCACGAATTTTATGAGATCTTTATTTGCTGTTATTTTTGCAGAACAAATGACCGCCAGCAATAAGACTGGCATACATATACCCTCCGTTTTTGTCGGCCTCACGACCGGCAGGACATTATTATCATTTTTCACGCCTGAGGTGGTGCTGATTATCAACGACGAGCTGCCGTTCAATATCAACACACAGCTGATATTGCCATTTTCAATACTGATTGGGCTCTGTTTTCTCATTATGGTATGGCATATACATAAGTGTACTTAACTTTGATTGATTATTGGCCTAACTGTGCATGTGGTGTTCCTCCGATTGCCCAGATTATCTACATGATATACAAGTGCATACGGGAGCAGCGTCGCCAGCGTCGCTATCGATTGCCCAAGAGTATGCTCAAGAAGATTCCCGTGCTGCGCTATACCAAAAACAATACGAGCATCAAGTATGAGACCTGTGTCATCTGTCTTGAGGACTTTGTCGAGGATGACAAGTTGCGCGTGCTACCCTGCTCGCATCGTAAGTGAACGATTGATAAAACTGTAACTGCTGTAATTACTGCCTATCATTGTTGAATTGCAGCGTATCATAGTCACTGCATCGATCCTTGGCTAACAGAAAACCGACGCGTCTGTCCCATATGTAAGCGGAAGGTTTTTACGAAGGGCGAAGCGCGTGCGAGTCGGAATCGACAGCCTTCTTTAGATAGCGTCACCGATACTGATGATGATACCACTCCGCTTTTGCAACAACAGCCACAAGTGGCAATTGCAACGGCAGCAGTTGGCTCAGCCAGCGGCAGCAACAGTAGCAGCATCAATTCAGCGGCAACGGCTGCCAGCACCACAAGACATGGCACATTTCGACGTGGCGACACAACCGCAGCCCAGGAATATCACAGCTCAGATGATGAAAATGGTGTGTGTTGAGCATTTTAAGTAATCTCTAAATCTCTAAAACCAAAGATTAAGAACTGAATATCTGTTAGGTAGAGTAGACTTCAGCTTTGTACTTCCTGTGCCCATGAAATGGGTAAAAAGGGAGTATTTAATCTGTGCAAATGTATGTAACAGGCAGAAGGAGACATCTCCGACCTTGATCAGTATCAATAGCCGAGTCGATTTGGCTCTTTCCGTCTGTCCGTACGCGTCGATCTCAGCAAAATAGAAAATAGCTGCCATAAACATAGTTTTTACATCGAAAAAGACTTCGGGTGCTGACAAATTTCAGTGATCTATGTTAGAATTATTCTTGCTTAAGCCGTACGTATGTGAAAGTGGTGATAAGCGGGAATTGAACCCGAGAAAAATAAACTTCCTTTATTTTTGATATTTATCGCAAAACGTTTTATAATAAAATTGTTAATGTGTTTCATGTTCAGGCGCGTGTTATTGACAGCTTCGGGTAGTTTATGAATATTAAATAAATATTAGGATCACGAGCTACCATTTCTTGTTTGGTTTTAAAAGTTTCTATATTGTTTATGCAGCGCTGTTGGACTCAGCTATTCGTCAGGCTCATGGACGCGTCAATCCATTCGATCGGTCGCCAAATTTACCCGCTCATTTGGCAGATCAGCTAAGCCAGCCGCAGCCCACACTTTGGTCGCGTATAAACTTCAGGTGAGACTTTTGGCTTTTTGTGCGCTTTTGGACTAATCGCTGTTGATGTTACTTTACAGCTTCCTCTTTCGTCGCCAGCCTGTAGGGATCAGTGTGGCAGCGCCGCCATATCTAGAGCACGTCGAGTCCGGCACAAGTGAGGTAACTGTGCGCGGGATTGCAGCGACTGCCAGGACTGCTGCTGTGTCCACGCCTACATCGAACAACATCCTAAATCCGAATTTAAGCGGCTCCTTTAAGGATGATGACGATATGCCACCGCATCGCTCCATTTATGAACCGATTGCAATCAGTACGCCTGCCACGGAGCATGGAACGCCATCTGGTGCTGTCGCTGTTGGCGACTCGGCGTTTCTGCAAACGCCCACACAGGGCGGCATAGGAGTGGCCGCGCTACCACATAGTGCTGCCGATCGCCAGTTTCTCATATGAAGTAGTCGCAAGTGTAGCGCGATTTAGAGAGTTTAATTTTCTAGGCGTAGGTCACCCAAGCAGGCAACCACCTAAAATGAATCCCTTTCGTAGGAGTAGTTAAGTAGAATACGCTTGGATGCGGCAATCCTATGGCTGCCGGCGCTTTGTTTTAAACAATTAACAAATGTTTACCCTTAATATAAATAATATGTAATTGTAATTGTATTTGTATTTGTAATCATCATCATCGTGCATCGTGGATCATGTATGATTATGGTTTGCATCGCAGCACACATTACATTCATACAAACATACATAAATATGCGTATACAAATTGTGATTTATTTTATATACCTTATATATTACTAACTTTATTGGCTTGCGTATCAAAAGTCGAACAATACACAAATTAAATGAAAGAAAAAAATACCATTTATCACTATAAGATTGAAATTGTTTACCTGATTCGGATTACAACTTAGACTTTTTGATTGTTTTTAACCTACTCAACTCAACACGCCAATACAAAGTCGCTTGCAAAAAAGAAAAAACAATGTTCATAAAATTAAGGCAACGAAAAGCAACAAAAATGTGTAATAATTTTATTTCTTAAACACTAGTTCTAATATGCATGTGAAATTTGTTTTCAGGCCTGAAACTCTAAGTGTGCGTCATCCATTCACTATATTCTGTATGATGTTATTGTATATTTAACTAATTTTAAGTTATTCTCTGTAATATAATCAAATTATTCAATTCTTTTTTTTTATTAAAAAGGAAGAAATATATAATATTTACCATTTCGAAATGCATACATAAGCTGAAACGTAGCTTGTGATTATTTTCCCCAAAAATACAAAAGAAACAACTGCAACTGATGAAAACTGTTCACAATAAGTATATACTGTAAAACGAAATCAATTAAACCTAAAGACATAATAACATGTGTGTTTCAATGTGTAAACTAAAGTTAATTTACAATAAATTTAACGTAATTGATACCAATCAAACGGCGTGCAATTTTTTTATTCACGGTTGGGAAAATATTAATAAGTATACGATGTTCCATTGCAGATCTTCCACGAGGCATTTGAAAATATTGAAAATATATCATACTTAAAATCTAAGTGTTACTTAAGTAATACAAAATTAAATAAAATACATTTGATCAGCGTAATTTTCTACATGCACATAAGAATCACTATATAAGTGATACGATAGTTCAACTCCATGGCGAAGTTGTACGTGGTGGTAGTTTATTAATAACGTTTGTAAATCAAAAGTCCATAAGAAGGGGATGGCCCTGAGCAGCAATAATAATATTGTAAGACAGTACATATGTTAGATAATTTTTGTTTATCCAAAAGATCCTTGGCATAGATATGTATTATTATTACCAATATAATCGCTAAATTTATCAATCTGATTGAGACAAACGAACAACGTTTTTGTTTACGATACCCTAACATAATTATTTAAGCAAACACATAGAATTTAATGCACTAAAACATAATATAATCCATAATCCAATGTGTCAAACGTTAGGGCTCAAAAAGTTTGATTCAAGCGTATTTGTGTAGCATATTTATACTTTTAGCCTAAAAGTATGCTGCAGCTTATAAACACTTGGTGTCGTACAAAAGCTGAATGCTACTGCAGAATTTGGACTACTTAAATTTTACTTTTACGTATCGTAAAACTTTTATTTTCCTCAAAAGCCCTATAACAAATGGGACCGAAAATTATAGTTATGGTATTGTGAAACAATGTGATACAGTAATATGGATTATACTAAAGTTGCTTACTTGGTCGTAACTTTTGAAAACAACATAACCATCTAAATTATAATTATAAAATGAATGAATTGTATTAAAGTAAAAAAGGTAAAATAGAAAGCAAGAAAGAACGGCTATGTTCGGCGTGCCAAAGCTATTTATATACAAAAACTCAATTTCCGTAGCATTGTTCCTGTGGGAGCTATACAATAATGTGTACCGAATTTTGATCAAATTATGGGAAATTATATGAAGTACTATAAAAAAACACGTAATTGTTGAGTTTGGATGCAATATTTGTATAAACAAAAAAGTTGTTCATATAAAAACATAGTTAGTATGTTAGTGGTCCGATCCGGCTGCTTCTGACATATGTACTGCCTGCAGCAAAAAGAAGGATCAGTGCCAAGTTCTATCACGATAGCTCTAAAACTGAGAGACTAGCTTGCACAGAAACAAACGAACATCGCTATATCTTGGCTATTGATGCTGATCAAGAATATATATACTTGTGGGATCGGGAACGTCTCCTTCAATGCGTTACGTGTTTCGTGACAAAATTGTTGTACCCTCTGCAACGGTATAATAGGTATAATAGTCTCGCATAATTTCGATATTGAAATGTATTTCAATGTATCAAAAAATTAGTTCTTATAACCGAGTGTTTACCCTTTCGAGCGGGCAATGTATGTGTAGCTCTACAAACATATTTAATCGCTACTTTTACTTTCATGTCAAAATTAAGTAGATGTTCTTAATATCGTTGTCTGGGAATTACAACAGTTGCCTCAAAATAAGTTCACGAGCACCTCATTTATAATATATGTATGTAATCTCGTCTGATTGTATATTATTGGTTTGGTTGAATTGAAGCGGTCACGATAATTGCTGGGACATATAATTAAATGTTATATGTATAAATATATGTAGTTATAAGATAAGTAAACACACTTCGATTTTGGTTTTGTACAAATACAAACGTTTTTAATGTATAAACTATAAATAGAGTTCATATATAGTATTTAGATATACATAGTTATTTTATAGTATGAGTAATGCACAGAAACTTGTCAGCATTGTAGTTATTAGACTAAATCTGTAGCAGAGCTTTTATATAGAATTTCGCTATATGTATACATATGTATTAATGTGTATGTGTATGTGTGCGATATCGTTTTCAGTTTTGTTTGTACAACTTGTATGCATGCATGTATGTATGTATGTAATGTATGTATATATGAGTCGTTGATGTGATGCACGTTTTGTCTTGTATGTGTGTAACACTACATATTTAAATTTTAAATTATTACGTTCTGTGTATTTATAAGCTATATACAAAATATGCACTTTTCAACTTAATACTACTAACATTAAGAGACTCCTAATTGAACATGGAGGCGCCTCACTTTACCACCAGCGACTGTTTGAGATGCCGCACCAGGCCAGCGCCTATATCCTGCACATCCGGCCATTGGCGTATCACAAAGATGACAAAACAAATCGATAAAAATGTGGTCAGCACGCGCACCCTATAATTAGAAATTGGTTAATTAGTATATGTATTATTTCCATATAGTAAATGCGACTAGAGCTGAGCAATCGCCGTGACAACTAACTGTGACTGCTCCTTTCACATATTGGTGACTGTGATTATGTTCTATACATTATTTACATTTACATTCTATACATTTTTTTGATGTTTAATATCGAAAGATGGTCTGTGGCTGTGAAAATCGACAGTGCAACTGTTAACGTTATCAGTGATTGATGTCGCGACTGTAAACTGGACTGTGCATGTTACTGATAATATCAGGACTGTGGCTACTGTTACTCTCGATATGCGGTCACAGTGCGACACCATGGCACTTAGTCACAAGCACGACGATGCTGCTCATGTCTCACTGGCACTCACCTCGTTTTGAGAAACGGCATTATGATGCCTGCGGCGGTGGCCACCAGCAGCAGCACCACTTGCAATATCGTTAATACCACATTGATGAGTTTCACAACCATGGCGCGGGCGTTTGAGTTATCAATGCCCTCGACGGTGACATATTGCTGCTGTGACATATGCTCCATTTTCGATATCTGTAAATGTGGGTGGGTTTTAATTCGCGTAGTTAGGAGTGTGTGTGTGTGTGTCTGTATGTGTTTGTGAACTTACCCTTGTTTGACAATTCTCGAGCACTTCGTTGACGTCACGTAGTCTTTCATCGCTTTGGTATTGTACTTTCTCCTCCATGTCAGCAATTGTTTGTTTCAGATTCTCAATTTCATTCTGCAAGAAAAAAAATGGAACAAAATACATTTAACCATTGCATGTATTAGTGGGCAGACTGCCAAGCTATCCGACGAACCTGATGCAATTCCGTCAAGTCATTGATTTGCTCCTCCAGGCCCTCGGCACGATAGCGTTCACTTTCGAGAGTGGAGGTCAAATTGTTGAACTCCTTTTGGCTTGTCTGTGAATGAGCAATAATTAAGTATTAATCAGTATTGAAAAGTGAAGAGAAGACATTACAATCAGTTTTGAATTTCACGTACGATAATTACAATTTTAAGCCATCACAAAAGTGGGCTGAACATAAATATATCTGTGAGATTGCTTTAAAAATCCTGAATAATTTAATTCTTTAAAGGATGTAATTTATATAACGTACAAATCGGAATGAAAAGCAGGACATTTCAAAATACACCACTTATCGCTGACTGAGTTTGTTAAAGGATTCAATTAGTTAGAAAATATATTCTGGGTGACATCCAATAGTTCGCTAGTTAGAATACATAAAAGTCAGCGGAAATCGGTCAGCGATTAGTTCTGCTGAACGAGTTATTTGTCGGTAATTTCTTTTTTGAAGGTTCACAAAGTGTTTTCAACGGAGTTTTTAACAAAGAACATAAATGTCTTCGATATAAGCCGGGATCACTACAGTTTTGTAGGAAGGCACCTACCTCGAGGCGTTCGATTCGCTCCTTGAGCTTCTCGTTGTCAGCCTTGCGCTCGGCCAGTTCCGTTAGCAGTGACTTGAGCACGATGTGGTATTGGCTGGCGCCGGATTGACTCTTGCCAGAGCTGCGGCAAAGGAAAGTATATATAGTGATATTATATTGATTATATTCAGCTATCGACCCCACTTACCCCGCTGGTATGCTTTCGCTGGTGACACTGCTGCACTCGCTCCCGTTGTCGCTGTTAAATTTGCCGGTACCGCTGCCTGTGCCAGTATTGTTGTTATTGTTGCCACCACCCGAGCCCGTCGAGGTGCCAATGCCGGGCAGCTGCTGGAGCCGATCACCGGCCGCAGTCAGGACATCGACGTTTGCCGCCTGGATGCCTTGCAACTCGGCCTCGCTCATCTGATTAATGTTGTCCGCGCTGCCGAACTTGTTCTTAATGAGGTGCGCGAATTCGCGCGGCTTGGACATCACGGAACCGGAGAACCCGGTGATGCCGTCACGTATATTACCGCCCACATTGCGCAGCCCCTGGCCCACGTCCCGCAGCACCTCGCGCGGCTGCCGATGCTGACTCTTTGTCTGATATTGATGATTCTGCAAATCCTTGGCCCGCTTGGTGTAGTTGTCCAGCTTCTTTTGCAGCTGGGAGATGCTGTGTGCGCTCTTCTGGTTTTTCTTCTCGAACACCGCCTGCAAAAATGTTTATTGTTTACTTTGTTGCATTGGCCTTGTTTTCCTTTTTGACCGTACCTTAATGCGCTGCAGTTGCTGTTTGTCGGCGCTGGCTGCAAGCTTCAGATACTCGTTGACATTGTCTAGAAGCGAAAAACAAATTTCAATAACATCCAAAACTAGATAAATATGACACAAATTTGTTATAAAATAGTTTCTAGACACCGCGCACAGTGTAGTGGAGCCAATTCTAAAACTGAAATTGTGATATCAAAAACCTCAGGACTGTGCTCAAAAATTCAATAAATCGGTACTCTCCAAATGGTATAAACTGCCTTCTTGACTAATTTGTTGATATCAAACTTCACCTATGAAATCCCGCTTCTCACAAATTTATCAAATATATATAATAACAAGAAAGGACGGCTATCTTCGAAGTGCCGAAGCTATATACCCTAGCAGGAATTAAAGTTTATATAAAACTTCATTTTTGTCTGAAACTATTTGAAGTGTAATAAAAGTCTCACTTGGTTTGGATAAAATATTTGTATAAACAAAAAGTTTGATATAGTGATATAGTGGTCCGATTTGGATCAAATTTGGTTAGATTGTATAAACTCTCTAGAGACTCTGTTTGGGAAAGTTTGGTAAGGATACCTTAATAAACAAAAACGATTTTCATACAAAAACATATTTGTCGATCGATCATTCCTATGGCAGCTATATGTTTTAGTGGTCCGATCCGGCCGGTTCCGACATATGTACTGCCTGCCAAAAAGAAGGCTTTGTACCAAGTTTCACTACGATAGCTTTTAAACTCAGAGACTAGTTTGCTTAGAAACAGACGGACATCGTTATATCAACTCGGCTATTGATTGCTATTGCTGATTCAGAATATATATACTTAGTTTGGTCGGAAACGTCTCCTTCAGTATATTACAAATTTCGAGACAAAATTATAATACCCTCTGCTAGGGTATAAAAACGAATGAAGGAGTTGTCAAATTATTCCTATTTCACATTAAAGTTTTATATGATTTCTAGTGCATACTTTTCAGGGCATGCACAAATAGGAACTGTACATATTTGGACATTTTCGAATACGGCTTTTGTCAGATTCCAAGTTCCAATGGCTCGAGGACAAAAGTTTCAAGCTGAATACTTAAACATATTTCGGAATTCGGAACGGATCGATTCGGTACTTTTATCGCATAGGAATCAGAATACTATATATTGTATATTTGAGTGTAAGTACTCACCATCCCGGGCAGTTTGCTCCTGTCTGATGGACTCCTTGGTGCACTGTATCTTCGTGTTGAGTCGATCAATGGCTTGCACGCTGGAGCTGCGCTCGTGGGTGCGGCGATGATGCAGTTTCTTGCTGCTATCGAACTCATCAGAGGCAAATGATAAATAGTAATCCTCGTTGCCGGACAAACGTGAATCCTCCAGGCCGCTGCCGGTACCGGCGCTACCACCGCCGCCGCCACCGCCGCCAATCCCAACACCGACGGCAAAGTCCGGCATCTCGACTGGGCCGGGACCAATGATCCCACTGTAGGCAAGCAGGCCGCCCTGGTCGGAGCCATGGGTGCGTCGCTGTCGCTCGCGACTGCGTCGCCGGTGCGTGGGGCTGTGGCTGCGAAAACCGCGCACTGCCACGCCCCCGCTGCTGCCCAGGCTGCCGGTTACCGTGTTGCCGCCGCTGTAGACAGCCGCCTGTGCAGCTGCCACTGTGCTGGACGAGGCCGACGAATTGCTGTTGGCTGTCGTCGACGCTGCCGACGTTGTTGGCGCTGTTGTTGTTGCTGCTGCTGTCGTCGCTGCTGCTGTTGGCGCTGCTGCAGCTGTCGTTGAGTCGCTGCTGCGCTCCCTGGACACTGGCGAATTGTAGCGCATAGAAAGTATGTATGTACGTATGTAGTTTATGCTTTGCTTTGGCTGCTCAAACTTCAATATTCAAATTGATGGCGAGACGAGGTGAACGTGGGTGCAGGCGCAGCAAACAATAACAACAAAAAACAATCATATAAAAACAACAAAAGCCAGCGCCTTTAAATGTACGTGTGTTTGTGTGTGTGTGTGTGTGTGTGTGTAAAAATGCCAGCAAAAACAAAAGTTCAATTTGTTATTGTTATAGTTGTTGTTGTTGCTTTCGCTGCTGCGTTTGTAAGTATGTGTGCGAGTGTGAATGACAGTTAAGACAGCTGTGCGTCAAAAGAGCGACAAAGAGAGAGAGAGAGAGAGAGAGCAAGAGAGAGTAGACAGAGCGTGAGAAATGCAGCAGCAAATGCCAGCGATTTAATAGCGTTTAAAATCGCTTATGCGTTGCTGTGAAAAGAAGAACGTAGAAAATGCAAGCAATGTGTGAATGTTTGTATGTATGCAGGTGTGTATGAAAGTGTGTATTGAAATATGTTCTATTTATAATATGTACCTACACTGTATATATATGTATATATTTAGATATATATATGTATATGTATGTATGTGGGTAGTTGCAGTTAGGCGTTCAACGGTTACAAAGCTGTTTGAAGACACAAAAGAAAGAAAAAAAGGAGAAACGAAAACAAAAGGATAATCAACATAAAGGCAACAAACGATTAGCAAACACAAAAGTCAAATGTACATAGGTATGTATGTATGTATGTTTGTATGTGAATATAAATACGTTTAGGCAACAATAATTGGTAGAAAGATGACAATGCAAATAAAGCGCTTAAAAGCACACAACACATATTTGCACTTGTGAGCTTTTGAGCCGTTTTGATGCAAAATGTTTGGCTGCAAAATCCCCAAAGCTCTCACATTTACAAAACACATACATACATAAATAAAGGCAAATGCTTTAAAGCAGCTTACAATTTACTATGGGTAGACTAAGGGTAGATGGCTAAGAATAATGCATACTCTATTGGCACTACTTACTACTACTAATGTAATATTCTGTGCTAACGTATCTACAGTAAATAAACATCTGTGCTATATTTAATTAGGTTTCGGTCAGAGCCGGCTATTGCTGCTGATCAAGAATATTTGTATATACTTTATCTATTCCGACACTCCTCCAATGGGATTACATATTTCATGATAAAATTATAAAACCCACTGCAGGGGTATACATATACATATATGATCATTGAAGGCCTACTTCAGGATAATTATTACAATATAACGCAACATATACCATGTTTGTGCTATGCTTTATTTGGAATATTGGTTCATGAAAGTATAATTACTCCCTGTACCCATAAAATGGGTAAAAAGAGGTACTAAATCTGTGCAAATGTATGTAACAGGCAGAAGGAGACATCTCCGACCCTATAAAGTATATTCTTGATCAGTATCAAAAGAGATTTCGATTTGGCCATGTCCGTCTGTCTGTCCGTCCGTATGTATGAACGCAAGGATCTCAGCAACTATAAGAGCTAGAGACACAAAATTTGGAATGTAGGTTCGTGTATAGCGGGAGCAGGTCAAGTTTATTTTAGATTTAAGATGTCTCCCCCCGTTCCACCGCAATTCGATAAAAACCGTTTAACAGGAACAATTTTTAAGATATAGCTTTGGGATTTGGCATGTGCAATACTTTGGTCACTCCTAATCTACTGTCCAAATTTCAAGTTGTTCGGAAAACACGGAAGTTATTAACGAAAGAAGATTCAGTGCTTCAGCGCAAGGGGAAGAAGAAGCACAGCCACCACTTAAAATGCCTCGCTTGCGCTGCGCCTATGTGTGTGCGTCTTTTGTGTATGTGTGTGTATATGTGTGTGTATATGTGTCTGTATGTGTGTGTATATGTGTACGAAGATGCGATTGGAAATTTTTGACCTGGGTACAGGGAGTTTTGTAGTCGGGTTTACTCGACTATAGCATTCTTACTTGTTTTTTAATTACACGCTTTCATCTGCCAACTTAACGCTCTTATTATAGATTTAAGATTTTCACTTTTTGAAATGAAAATGCAGCAGAAATCAAGGACTGTAAATATTTGTAGCAAAAATTTAATAATTATTGTATTTCCTAGAAGAGGTAGCGGAAATAAATATTTTTAAGGAAATCAAATTTTATGGTATTCGATTTTAATATTCAACCTTCTTAGCAAGTCTTTAAGGACAAACTTTGTTAATTTTAATGACTTGTAATATGAACGCAACATTGATATAATTGAAAATCTGCGTGAAAATTACTTTTGAGAGAATTAAATTTTAGGTGTTGGATTTCGGAAAAAATAACTTAACTTTGCGATACTCTTTGGATACTCCCAGCCTTAACATGGTTGGGATCAAAATTTACAATAATTTTTGATTTGAAACAAAATATTACAGTATCTTTTGTCTTTCCGTTGATAACTGCAGCCTTTTAAACAAACTTCCAGCTAAACTTACTACAGATTTAAGGAGCATTTCAGGTAAGTTAACGGAAAATTTTCTTTTAAATCTTTCTGAAAAATTGACTTTAACGTCAATTTAAAATTGTGCAAAGCCCCAGATTATGTTGAACATTATAATTAGCACCGCTGGCATCCAAGCAGGCGGAAGTGCTAAGTGAATAAGTCAGAGAGACTGGTTATCTATCCTAGCAACATCGAAGGCAATTCACACTGATAAGCAAGTTGGTGAGAGTGTGGCATAAATCCAATTAGGGCAAAAGTGATTAAACTAATAGGAAACTACATTACACTACACTACAGCGAACGAGTAAAAGGCACTAGCGGTAAATTTAAAAAGCCTGTTCACACTGTCTAATATTTACGTGTAATATTTTCTGACATGATGGCATGAAAACCTTACTTTGCATTCAATCTGTGTAGCTTTGCAGCATTCAATAAATAACATGCAATTCTCATACGAAATGGAAACGGAGCTCTAGCGATAAATGTAATATTGCACGTTAATATAATATAGTGTGAACAGGCGTTAAGTGAAGGGACTATTATGTGACTAATTTGATAATTAGATTTACTTTTTCCGCTACTTCTGCTGGCTGAGGGGGAGCGACTTGCCCGTAAATTGGAACTGGAACCGCGAGACGAGCGCAGCTTCTGCAACGGCTGCAGCGTTAGATGATCCCGGCACGTGCTCTGACCGCTGGTCACTGAAGGCAACGAATCCATTATTGCATATTGCTGGCAAAGATCTCGAGCAGTTGCCTCAATAGCTGCAAAGACACAGAACAAACAACAGAAACAATACATTAGCGATTATTGAATATTGTCATTGAGATTGTGCACAAACAACTTGAAGGCGAGTACAAAGTCGAAAGGTGAATCAACTTACGACATACGAGTAGCATGCCGCTGATAATCCCAATCGCAATCATTGAAGAAGAAAAAAACTGGAGCAAACCCAGCCCAGCTGCCGATTTGGCATTTCGTAATATTTAATTATCAAATTATTAAACGATTTCAGAATTCTTCGCATTTTTGTGCAAAGTTTTCGGATGTGTTGGCATATTTAAGGCACATGTTAGAAAAAATGCGAGGGCCAGTTGGGGAAGTACTATAAACTGAACGAGTATGTACCAAATTTAATAGTATTGCAATTTTCGAATTATTTGTAAACTTTTAGAAGCAAAGCAAATTAAATTTTGTTATTATTATATAGCTATTATAAAACCCGTTTTAATAACTTGTACTTCTTATCTGTACTATCGACAGCAGTAAATATATCATTATATTGATAATATATCACCTCTTTTTTTATCTTTTATCAAATACCCTGTACAGAGATACTGATTTTTGTATAACTTCTGTGTTTATGAATCTATTGCAAATGCCTAATTCTGTTTGTTTTCCCATTTTAAATTAACAGAATATGAATATAATAGTTTTAGGTATACTATATCGTAGAAACCCCTATTTTGATTAACATATTCCAACAGTTACGAATATGATTTGTGACTATACTATTTCACTATTCATCGTTAGAATAACAGCTACTTGTGAAACCCACCTCCAAGAAATTCCTGTGTTTTGTATACACAATACATAGTATATGTATATGTATATAGAGAGTGAGTAAGACAGCTCGATCAATACTTCCACAATTGGCTGTCGTTATGTGACGTTGAGCGTTTTGTGGGCGCTCAAGTGCCTTCCGCGAGATATAAATACAATCTATAGTACATGTTACAGTACTCAAGCGCCTGATAAGGACGTTCATTATGCTCATGTTATTAATACCTGCTCCATCTGTGAACCTTTTATAGATCGAGCCTCGGGTAGAACTCAAGTGCTGTGCATCGCATGCCGATGCGATGATGAGGACGAGACTGCGATGATGGCATACAAAGATAACAATTGTTTATTTTTCCTATAAATATTTATAATTCAACTTGGTTGCTATTCCCGTTCAGCCTTTCTCTCTCTCTCTGTGTCTGTCTCTCACTTGAGGTACACATGTTGCGGTTCCCAAATCAAAATTTGGGCGGCTCTTTCGTGTACCCAAAATATAATGCTAAATTAAGCTGAAAATGGTGTTATATCCCAACAAAGCATTACCGAAAAGTCACAATTTAAACGATAGTTTGCATAATAATTTTATATCATTATAACATCAGATGCAAGCAGCATTTATAAACCAAAAATATTTCATTTGCATAATAATTTAGATTTCGGGATTTGAGAAGAATCTCGGTACCGGCAAGATATTCGGAATAGCCAATCCATACCGCATGGGCTCGCAATTTTTTCCGATGTCATCTCTATTACAACAACACTAGTCTTTGAACCTGTTTGACAATTGCCTGACTTGAGTAGTAGATAATTAAAGACCTACCTCACCGTAAATCGAATTGAAACTTTTTCTCCTTCAACGGTTAAAATTTCCCTCTCTCTGCTCATTCTAACCCAATTGCTCAGTGTAACTCCATTTCTAACTACTAGTATTTGAAGCGTTCATTCTTTAACGCTTTCCGATTTCACGTTGTTTCTAATTGTCTTTTTACTCCCTGTACCCATAAAATGGGTAAAAAGGGGGTATTGGATTTGTGCAAAAGTATGTAACAGGCAGAAGGAGACATCTCCGACCCTATAAAGTATATATATTCTTGATCAGTATCAAAAGAGATTTCGATTTGGCCATGTCCGTCTGTCTGTCCGTCTGTCTGTCTGTCCGGATGAACGCGTCGATCTCAGCAACTATAATAGCTAGAGACACCAAATTTGGAATGTATAGCATACGCAGATCAAGTTTGTTTCATATTTCAGATACATATCTCCCCCGTTCCCCCGCAAATCGATTAAAACCGTTTTACAGTAACAATTTTCAAGATATAGCTTTAAGATTTGGCATGTACTTACTGTACAATACTTTAGTCTCTCTTAATCTACTGTCCAAATTTCAAGTCGATCGGATAATAAACACGGAAGTTATTCACGAAAGAAGATTCAGTAATGCAGCGAGAGGGGGGATGTGTGTGTATGTGTGTGTGTATGGGTAAGTGGACTTAGATGTGATTGGATGTTTTAGACCTGGGTACAGGGAGTTTCGTAGTCGGGTATACTCGACTATAGCATTCTTACTTGTTTTTAATAATTTTTTTTTTGGTAATTTTCCATTTTGAGCGACAAATCGCTTTGAGCTCTTTGACTTAACGACCCATTTCAGTGGTTAAAGTTTCTCCGTTTTTTCCACCAACCTAAATGCTTATCTGCAGTTGAGTGCGCCCCAACTGCGAGGCCGACTGACTCTCTGCGCAAGTTGTGGCAACAGTTTCTCCCTGTCCCCCCGCCGCTTTTGCCGCTTTCCCACTTTCTGGCTCTGGCTATCACAATTTTCTTTGTGCCCCTTTCTTTTGGGGTTCGTTGTAAATTTTAATCATCGCATTTTGTAACCGTTTTTTTCCTCTTCGTTGTACTGTTTGTTTTATGTGGCTTTGTTGTTATTCACCTCTCGCCCCATTCGCTTTCTACGTCGTTGTCTAGTTTAAACAAAAATAAAGTAAGACGCGCATTGAAATAATAAAAATATGTTATGTGGTGTGTATAAAATTGTGCCCAGGGTTATTGCACTTGAAGACATTGCACGCGCGTTGGGGTCTCAGACGGGGTCGGCTGAGGTGTCATATCGCCAAAATTGATAAGAGTACCTCCCTGGTGAGTCAGATTACAAAGTGCACATGAACTCAATTAACGTATCAATCGGAAAACTAATGCGACTTGAACAACAACTGAACTGCCGCATTGGATCCAAGGCAATTTTATTCTTTATCATTACAATGAAAATAGGGACTGTAAATAATAACATTTCAATTTGTTAACTTAAATAATCGAACTGAGTATGGATTGGTACATGCATTTCCCGACTGCGGTTTACGCTGTTTTCAGTCTGTTTATTGTTTATATTTTTAATGAGGGATGGGTGAGTTGAGCTGTAAAGGTTTGGAAGATATAGATTTCGATCATTTGCGCGGAAGGAGTGGGTGTGGAAACGGTTTTTGTTCGTCAAATCTGCTCATAAGGTCAACTGTAGTCTGTGTATCAAATTTAATGACTCTAGTTATGTAAATGTGGAAGATATTGACTTTTAACATTCACTTTTGTTTATTTATTTCTTTATTTTTATTTTACAATAATTTTTCATTCACAATTTTGTCATATGAGCACAATATGTGTAATAACCAACAGCACAAGTATTATTTCCTATTCAAAAGTTTAGATTAAAGAAAAATTTATTATTTACGGAGCAAAAAATATCGGATTAAAAACCTTAGGAATTAAATATTACTACTTTCTGAGCGATGAATAAAACTCAAGATATAATGCTTATCAAGTAATTGTTATTAAAAGGCTTATAATCGGAGCGGTCCCGGAATGGAACAAAGTTCAGTCTCAGTCCAGACAAACATGATACTTGTGCCCCCAACCAGATATGCATTTACATACGGACATGCAAGTATATGCAAATATACATATATATGTATCTGTGTATCTGAAATTGTTGATTCGCATTTATTAGATTCAATTATGCGCCGACACAGTCATTTGCTAATGAGTTGCGCAACATGTCGTCATCTTAGGGAACTCGGCCACCCGAGACTTGTTGTCCACATCAGGTTCTAGCTCTCGTAGTACTCGTACTTTCAGCTACCCCACTGGCACCCACCGCACTCACCAACAACTTGTGAAGGTCGCGACTGGGGCTGGCGTCGTTCCGACTGCGGCTGGTTTATAAATATAAAGAACCGCACTGAATTATAACTAATGCATTGCAGATCTATCATTAGAATCACATTGTGGTAATGCGCGTTAGACGACGAGCCAGTTTTATCGTCTGACCAGCAACCCTAGAGGTCACATTAAAGAAATCTACTCACATACATACTATATATGATTTTCTTTCTGTGCTTTAATATTAGTCTGTCTGGTAATCAAATGAATTGTGTAGCCATTAGTCTGGTATGTATGTATGTTCCCTGTTACCAGTTTCTCCACTCCTTGCTTGGCTATTGAATAGAATATTAAGTACTAAACACTGGATTTGCTGCGTAATTATAAACAAGTATAATCAAGCTCTACTCGAGAGTGCTTAAGTCGGAAAAATATTCTCTACTCAGGTCTAAAATACCCTAAACAAGTGATTATACCGTGTAATATTGATGTTCCTGACGTTTTGGGGGAAAATATTCGATCTTTCGGTTTTATTCAACTTTTGAAGTAACTTTTTTTATAATCTTCTTCTCCCCACTTCCACATAAAATTTGTAAAGCTCTTTATAACAATTAACTTCCTATACTTCCAATCTACATATATAACTTTACCAAAACTAAGCTAGTTTCCATGCGGATTGTTTCTTTCCTTTTTAAATAGTATTATTCATTGCTGAAAGTAATATTTGTTCCACCTTTTTTTAACACTCTATCTTACACGTTTTAGAAAATGGGGTTGCTTGTCACGAAATCAATGTACACAACTTTAATACAGCCCATTTAGCAATTTTTAATAGATTCGGGATTTAAAATATAATATCCCATCACCACACCACAAGCTTAAGGATTGTGTTTGTTGCTATGCCGAAAAGATTAAAGAATAAGTTAAAAATCATTTTCTTGATGCAGGTGAAAAATAAAAAGTGAGTTAAAAAGAGTTTGTCTTTGAGACGGCGTAATTATTTTTTAAGAACCAAACTGAAAACACATTAACCATTAAAAGCAAACCATAAACATAATGAATGTGTTAAATTTGTGAATGATAATTGTTCTAAGACACACAAAAGAAACAGCTAGAAAGTTCTATAGTGAAATTAAGGTTTTCAAAAATGTATACAGCATGTAAGCTGCGTGAGAAAGCAGTTAAATTATGTTTAATATTACAGACTTTTATTAACAGACATTTTAAAGATAATAGCATATGTTTTAGTTGGCAATTCGATCTGTCATGTTATGATAATGTATACGAGTTGATTGCATTAAATATGCAAGCTCGTACATCATTAATTTAGGCACTTTGCTTACGTAAAAGACATTAACAAGTCGAGTCTCTGGTGGCTACAAAAGTTAGCTAGGTCAGTCATAAAGCCAAGCATTGAACTTGGCTGTCACGTAGTTTGTGTATTGCTTGGCCAGCAGCTTTGGCTAAGACCCTCCTTCATCACGGCCCGATGCTGTTTATGCAAAAGCTGCAAAAGTTTGTTTAACAAAAGTTCAAGTTGATGCCATATTTGTTGTTGTTAGCTCAACAAAACGACTTGTTGTTGTTGTGTTTATTGTTGCAGGTGTTTAAAATGGCATTAAAATGTTCAACCCAAAGTCAAAGCGACTGAAAACAGCGAAAGACGACGGTGTCGTCCAAAGGGGCAGAGAGGAAGAGGCAGGAAAAAAAGTAAAGGCAACAACGTTAATTTTTTATTGTGTCGACTTTGTTCTCATGTTACCCTCTAACCCAAAGTCCACAACGGGCATATACAGTTCTCGATTCCTTTTCAAAATCTAGATCAAGAGACCTGGAAACTAAGAAATGGAAACCAAAGCACTGTTCAACTTGAAATTAGTTTCAAAAATAAATAGATCAACGTTTTACATTTGAATACTTAATTTAACAAGCAACTAATCATGAATTAAATTCAACAATTTCCAATAAAAAATATAACTTTAAAAGAAGAAGCGTTTAAGGATGATGCGCAAAGAAGAATACACAAGACAAACTCTTTAGAGAGTAAGCGCAAAGATTATAAAAGAGCATAGGCTCTAAAAACGTTTAATAACATTATTTAAATTCAATATTAACAATACGCATGTCTAAGAAATAAATGTATATAATGTATATTGTCTATTGTACATATACATAATATAGCCTCAGATATTCGTGGATTTAGATTGTTATTAAAAGGCTGTTTACAGGGTATTAAGTAGTTGCCTTTCGATAATTCTTTTAGCTTTGCCATTACGCTTGGGATAGGCGGGGTTCGGGGGGTTATTTGCAGGTGTCAATTGCGGCTGTGATTCACAAAAAATTGCGTAACATTTCGTTGTTTGTTAAGATAAGCACTTGAAAGTGTCACAATCAACAAACCGAACCGGTGTCGATTTTCCTGGCTCATTTTATACTTATTATCACAAGGGGGCCCAAGATACTTTCGGTTATATTTGCGAAGACTTTTATTACGGTTAGGTATGGATATGCAGCCTGTCTGTGTATGTATAGTATAGTATATAGTATTGTTTGCACGTCGTTGATGAGCTTGCAATTGCTTTTTAATTACAAGCCCTCTTATCAATCAAAAGTGCCCTGTTACGCCAGTTGATTAGCTATAGAATAGGAAAAATGTAGATAAAGTTTTGCGTGATTGCCAACGATGACTTTTGCATTTTTATACCCTGGCGTAGGGCATTATAATTTAATCACGTGCACAAAGTATTATATATATTTGATTAGCGTTCGGCTGTTAATCTTAAGGAAACTTGGCACAGATTCTCAATTTTGCTGCACGTAGGACATACATTGTAGCTGCCCGGATCGGTTCACTATACCATATAGCTGCCGTAGGAACGACCGGTCGACAATTGAGTTGTTGGATGAAAACCTTGTTGCTTTTCAACATATCTTAACTGACCACACCAGTTTTGAGTTTTATTATGCTCAATATTGACTAAATTTGATCAAAATTAAAAATAAATAGAATTAAAAACAAGTAAGAATGCTATAGTCGAGTATACCCGACTACGAAACTCCCTGTACCCAGGTCTAAAACATCCAAGTACATCTACGTCCATTTACACATACACACACACATACACAAAGACGCACGCACACAGGCGGCAAAAGCGACAGCGCAAGCGAGCCATTTTAATTGGTCCGATCGACTTGAAATTTGGACAGTAGATTAAGAGAGACTAAAGTATTGTACGTGCCAAATCTTAAAGCTATATCTTGAAAATTGTTACTGTAAAACGGTTTTAATCGATTTGCGGGGGAACGGGGGGAGATATCTGAAATATGAAACAAACTTGATCTGCGTATGGTATACAGGAACCTACATTCCAAATTTGGTGTCTCTAGCTCTTGTAGTTGCTGAGATCGACGCGTTCATACGGACGGACAGACGGACATGGCCAAATCAAAATCTCTTTTGATACTGATGAAGAATATATGTATATACTTTATAGGGTCGGAGATGTCTCCTTCTGTCTGTTACATACATTTGCACAGATGTAATACCCCCTTTTTACCCATTTTATGGGTACAGGGAGTAAAAACTATTTTGGTCCTACAACTGCGAGTATCTCAATCAAACGCAGTAATTGCGAGCTACATATTATTAGGCAAGTTCCGTTTTCAAAATACATTTTATTTTTAAAGAAAAAAGTGAAAAGCTTAATGCAGGAAGTTGTTGAGAATTCAGAACACCATAAAAATATGAAGTGCGTATGTTTTATACTTTTGTATTCAACTTTGATTGATTATACTTTATATAGTTTGTTAAAGTTCGATTAAACTCATTGCTGCAAGCGTATATATTTTCGGCAAGCCGAGGATAAGTATTTGTACTTTCTTCTTAATTTTAAACTTAAACTCTAGATATGGGACAACACCTTGTGTAATTAGAAACTCAGAACAGGTCGTCTTCTGTATGATTCAGCATCGCAAACAGCGCAAAAACAAAAACAAAATATTTAATTGCCTGACAGATAAGTGGACTCCAAGATCAGTAAGTCTAATTTCTAAAAGAAAACAAATATATATATATTTATATATAAAAAAAAGCAAATGATACCGAAATGAGTCTGCGTTTTCCAAATAAGTCGTTAACGGCAAGCCCCTCAACCATGGCAGGTAAACAGATAATATAATTGTGAAATTCAAGAAAAGTTTGCAAGCGGAAAAATTTCAACAGGTAAGATATGTAAATGCCAGCATCATAAAATCCCTAATGGCTTGGGACGCAAGAGAAATATGGAGGGAGTGATACATGTATGTCTTGGAGAGAGTGATATATTGTCTTGAAGAGATATGCGAGTTTCTTGATAAGTGCGCATATTAAAGATTAGCTTACCAACTCGCGTGCGAATACTTTTTACACAGTGAATTTAACTTTAACAGAAGTTTATTATGGAGATACTAAAAGTAGTGAAAACGTTTTTAACAGATTCACTACGGGACTTCGAATCAAACAAATACTCTCAAAATATTGTTTGTTTCCCCCACATTTTAGTGTTAATTAAATAAAAGTTGGTAAATGTGAAAATAATCTGACCCCTTCATAGGAACATTTTTACTCATACGGGCTGTATATAAGTAGAAAATTAACCAGATGAACCGTGGGCAGAAATGGTAAGGCCACGATCCCAGTTTATATTATAAATTTCTAATTGAAATATCATCCTTGTCGGACTGTACGTAGGATGAAATGTTTGGGGACTCCTGTTGAGGTGTTGCCTGATGAGCCTTCTAGCAAGTAACTATTTCAATGCTTGACCATTTGATCCCCAATTTATGACAGACAGGATATATATACGAATGTCGTCCTTCTTCAGGCTTAAAGAGAGAGCAATTCTCTCCTGGCATAAGCAATCTTTTGGTTTGTCTTTGTCCTAAACTGCAAAACCAGCTTTTGTTGATTTCTTTATTCTAAACCAAATATGTGCAAATACTTTTAGTTCCTATTTTATGGATTTATCTATATTTTCTAACACCTGACCTTATCTGCCGAGGCAGAAGCACCTGGCAAGCCATCAAAACTCAACCGATTGCCCATTTATTGAATAGGCAACTTATAGACAAATTCATTCATTCGATTACGGGTTTCAATCAGAACTTGTTGTTGTATGACGAAGCTGTTCTCACAGCTGCTACGTGATATCGTGTTTATGCTCATGCGTTATGATTCAGAGCCCCCGAACTCTCCTCTTTGTTATAGAGCATTTAATTTATTTGTTGTTGTGCGCCATTTAGAAACAAAACGTTTCCTGTAAGTGTCTCGAATGCACTCGGCAAAGATAGTTCCGCAGGCGATAGGCATGAGATATACGTACATACTATATTCTCGCCCCCTTTGCCGGGCTTTGTTGTTTTAAGACCATCTATGAATGTTTTTTGTTATGGAGACCCGAGCGACCACGCAATCTTGGCTGCCAAGGCAATTATCTTTGCAAGGGCGTATCCATTGTGGAAACTAATGTAGACTATATAAAAAAGGTATATATATTTGTAATTAGCCTTCACAGCCGGCCCACTTATAATCAGCTTGTTGATTCGACAGACTATTAGAGCTAGAGTTACAGTTTAGACATTTATACAAAATCAAGCTTGTTTCCATATTTAGTTATTTCTTCGTATTCCTGATCTATCATTCTAACAGTGGTGTCAATCAAAACATATTGGAGTTATTCAATTTAATTTTGCAAAATACTTTGAAAATGTTCGAGAAATTTTTGAATTTGAAAATAAATAAAATGTACAAAATAAATGAAAATTTGGAATTTTTCGAACTACGTATAGTCTCACTTAAATGAAACTAATAAATAAATTCCTTCAAAAATCTGTTAAATTTATATTGCCTTTTAAAGAAAATTGTTGTTTTTTACATAAGTTGTTTGACCGTTAATGGGAAAAAAGCTAACTAGTGCCGAGCCTAAACCGGACTGGACTCAGGCCGGAGATCTATCTATGACAGTTATCCCAGGCCTTAGCTCTCTGCTTCTAACCGGTTCGCTCTGTTGGTCTATTAGCGCAATTGGTTTGGGCCACATTCTAAAAAGCGCCAGCTGCTGTGTTGGATGATGCTGCAGTTTCCCAACTTTGTCTTGGCCGAATTGAACAAATGTAACTCATTTCACGTTTGGGCTGGTTATGAGTGCCGGACACTGGCCAGTTGATTGGCTATGTGGGTGTTCTTAGCTTGTCTTCAGCTTGGCCATAAATCAGCACCAAAAGCAAGCTGAAGCACGTTGTCTACAAAACCTTGACCTCAAGTGTAGGTGTGCGTGTGTGTATATACATATGTATACGAATATACTTACGAATACATGTGTGTGGGTGTGCACTCTGCAGTAGTTGGTTTGGTGACTCTTTGCAGGTATTGTGCATCGATAAAACACTTATATATATATATACCGCCCGCTGTGGTATGTCATGTGAGCTGAGGCTTCCCAACTTGGCTGGTCAAACTCTCAAATTCAATTCGGTTAAGTGCACAAAATTGGGTGGGTAAGGGCCTGAACAATGGCGCTTTAGGGCCCGGTCCCCAAGGGGGAGTGAAAATGCATTATGGACAAAGAACAAAAGGACAACAAAGCTAATAAATGAAAATTAAATTATTTGTTATTAAATATACATATTGTTCAGTTTGTGCAGAGTTAATAAAAGGTGTGTTAAGAATAAAAGCATTCAGTGCTATACAAAATATGAAGTGCAAGTGAATGTTTGCATTTTTTAAAAGGTTTTGGTTTAATTGCAATAAGTGCGATACACAATACTAGTATGCGAATTCGAAAATGTAAAGAATTCTAGGTTATACAAATTTTCTCAAAATTTTCTTAATAATCTGTGCAGTCTTACCCTTCGTCCCTCAGCTAATCTTTTACTTGGATAAGGATAGTTTCCTAATTATTTCAGTTTTACTTTAGGTATGCCATTTTACACTCTAAAATTCATTCAAATTCCATCTTAAAGCAGTGCTTCTAAGTTGATATTATATTGCCAAACTGTAAATATGTTTCGATTTTTTAAAACGTCTCTGAACTCATTTTCAGCATTTTCTTTAGATATCTCCATTCAGCCTTTTAAATACGTTTCTTTTTTTATTGCCGTTTTAATAAAAACAAGTAAGAACGTTGCAGTCGGACGCACCCGACTGCAGAAAACTATGTTCCCAGTCCTATATAATTTGGTTATTTGTGTGTTCAGAAAGAGACGCGAAAAAAACTGCACAGGTGTGGGAGATAAAGATTTTGCTCCTTTGTGGGGGAGGGGGTGGGGGGTCCAAAAATGTTTGATGCAGATTTGTCCAGGGGGTCAACATTAGTATGTATGCCAAATTTGGTGACTCTACCTGTACTGTGTACCTGCACGATCTCGACACTTCATAAATTGACGATATACACCAACTTGTGTACCAAGTTTGGTTGCTCTAGCTCAAAAGACGGACATTTCGCAAACCCAATATACTATTTTCCCTTCGGGAACCTCCTCCACCTCCTAGATTTTAACCTGAAGCTGTGAGCTTGGGTTGGTGATGAATGTGCCTGACTGAAGATGATTGACGGTGAGGCAGGACTATGAGCCAACCGTGAGCGCTTGGCAGGGAGACTTGAGGCTTGAGGCTCCTGAGTTTTGGATTGCTAACGTCAAATTCAAGAGCATTGGCCAGAGGGTTAACATGATTGTCGTGTCCATCATTTTGGCGATCAGCCGTAGGATTTATTGTTTCAATTATGGCTTTATATAATTATTCCTTGCAGAAGGAAAGCCACCGGAAATTCACCTTAAAATTGTACATAAAACAGATTGAACCTTTTTAAAAGCTATGGGGCCGCTGTACCCCATATTGAATACCACCTCCAAATGGGCTGTATCATTGTCTTAAACAGCAGGACCGTGCTGGCGAGGCGCAGTTTGGACCTCGGTCGAATCTTCTCAGATTTACATTACTACAGTGTATAAAGATTTCTAGATTATCGAAGTTTCTTTGTATGTGTTCCCTCCTCTCTCAACTATGCCTCAACTTGGCCGATTCATCCGACACGTGGACACGCGTGACCTTCAAATTCGCCATTATTCGGCTTGAATGGCTAATTGCTTTAAACTTATAGCGAGCCGAATGTACACAGTAATAAGCGACTTAAAGCGAGCTCAATGGCAATTTGAGACGCCATTTATGGGCCACTTCAAAGTCAGCGAAAAACTGCAGAGACGTGAAACAAATTTCATTGTTTATTTATTGCAACACATGAAGGGCTGAATTTCAAATGTTTGTACACAATAAATTGCAGTAATTTATGTGATTTGAAACTGTAAGTGTGAAGGAAATATAAGCAGATTATGCATAATTTTCGACACATTGGCAACGCCCTTAAATGGAAGAGGAAGAGCCGCATTGCATCATCAACTGGCGGATCACTTAATTGACTTTTGGCATGCGGGTCAATAACTTTTGGAAACACTTTATGTGTCACGAAATTTGTCAACTGAGATGATAAACAACAACAAAAGCGACTTCAAACTGAGACTGAACTTTAAACTCTACTTTGAGTTGAAATACCAAAGCGGAGGTTTGGGTTCTGGGAAACCACATCCCAAACCATCTGTGGTGATTCATCAAGTTGACACACATTCTGAAAGGCATTCTCTCACTGAAAACTTAAGAGGTTTTTAAGTCCAGGTTATGCTATATTTTGACATTTACTTTGTATGGCTTTCTATGCGACATAAATCTGGAGTTCGAACCATGGGAACTACTACTTACTTTTCATAATGCCCAATCTAATTGTTTTCCTAGAGCAATACGCAGTGAAATCTAAAGTATAAGTATGATCAAATGTTTTGCTAATGAGTAATTCCTATCAATCATGTTTTTCCAAAAATCATAGTTCGCTATAAATTTATTTTCTTGACAAAAATAGAAATTCAATAAATTTTGTCACACAAATTCGTTTGAATTTCTCGCTAACCTGTTCAGTCAAACTCAAAACTTTTGTTTTATCAATTTTTTTGAATATGTTTTTATAGAAATCCACCGAATTCGTCTAAAAATATGACTTGGCAACGCATCCACAATAAATATTTTGTCATCCGTGCACAATTGTAACATAATTTGTATAATACTTTTTTCCGCATGTGTATCATTGAATTCCCCCGAAAGAAAGACGCCCCATTGCGTTGCCAGCTTTGTTTTCGTCGATACACCCAAAAGTATATAAATATAAAGGCCTATTCATCGCACAAAGATCAACCTGCTTAACATTTTTACACCGAATGCTCAATAAGTGACGCCGTTGTCATCCCTGCCAGCGGAGCAGCAAACCCAACGACGCCCCGTCGCATGACTAAAATGCAAATACACGTAAATAACTAAGCAAATAAACACTTGAACAATAATAAACATTAAAAGATCTGTTTGGAGTGACGAACGTTAAATACCCTTGCGGATATATGCAACTTATATACATATTTCCTATGGTAAGCTATAATATATGTATGAAGGTATGTTAAATAAAGTAGGATTTACTATAAAGCATAGAAAAGATAGAAAATTCTATAACCAATTCCAACGTCCCATAAGATTATCTTTTCGATCTCGCAAAGGCTCGATCCAATTCGATATTCGTTTTAATTCCAACTCTAGCATAAAGAAATTGAGAATTGGAACCTGTGATACTTAAAATTGCCTATAAGAGGCGCTACCTATTATTATTGTAATATATCGATCCGGCTGGTTCCGACATATGGACTTTCTACAGCGATGGGAAGAATCGGTGCCTCAACTTCAAAACTAAGAGACATTAACAATACTATAGTGTAGTTATAGTTATATAGTTATAGTTATGGTGCCATAAATGCCTATCTTAATGTGTTACACATTTTGTGATAAAATTAAAATACCCTCTGCCAGGGCATCAAAAACCACATTTCAGCTACTTTGTCGACGTCCCGACGTCGACGCTACCGTGCATGAAATATGAATACGAAACTGAGAAACCGGAAAAACAAAATAACAACAAAAAACAAAGCGAAAAAGTCGCAAAGTTTACATATTAAACATGTATCTATGTACATGTATGTACGTACATATTTATGCTGCTCAATTTGTTCATTTTGGGGTGAAAAAGTAAAATGCAAACAAAGAAAAATCAAAACATGCGGGACCCCAATTGCCGCTCGAAGCCCCATTGGGGGCCTGAAACTGAAACCGCTTTTGGTTAACTACGCGAACATTGTACCCCATTGCTGATGATTATCATGATGTCGACGATGATGACGAATCGTATGTAAGTATGGTTTGTTTATGCGGTTGTTGTTCGTCATTTTAAAAGCTTTATACCCTTTCCAGATGGCAAGTTATACTTGAATAACAGAATTAGTTTAATCTGCATATCATCATGTAAGAGCATATGTTTTGAAGTTTTCCTTTGTTTGTTTTTATTTCTCCACTTATCTCGAGAACGACACGATTTGAATAGAATCGAATTCGATTTTAATGGCCAGTGATGAAACGGATTAGCTGGGTAAAGATTACGAAAAATGTAAAAACCAACAATAAAATGTAAAATCAATACAAAGGGGCAGCTGGGACAAAAATAAAATGTTTAATCTTTTAGCAGCATTTCCAACAAAACCAACATATTATTAAAAAAAAAAAAGGTTTTCACAACCCTTAGCGGTTATCTTTAATTTTTTCCCACTTAAGCTCTTTAACCAGTGGGTGTGAACATATAAACTTACAAGCATCGTTTGAAAAAGTTTATTCACAGTTCGATTTTGTAATAAGACGAATTTTGAAGATTTAGGTTTCCCCAAATTTCGGGGGTGGGGGTGGAGGTAGGGGGTCGATCTTGACACTTTATAAATTGAGGATGTACACCAACATGTATACCAAGTTTGGTTGCTCTAGCTTCAAGGATGTGGAAAAAAATCACAATCCCCAATATACTACTTTATTTAAGATTAGATATTTTATTATTAATCACTACAATAACATTTTAAAACATAAATTTTAATAAACAAAGTGAATACTATAGTAAGACATGTTTACATTTGAAGTGTATTTAAAGAGGTTTTATATTTTCTATCGTGTTGTGTGCGAATATTAAATTGTAAATTATTGATTGACAGATTGAAAGCAGCGCTTCCCCTTCAATCAAATTGAGACAGACAGACCCCACAACTGTCTCTTTGGGAATTGCAAAGGTGAAAGTGAAATGTTGTTATTGTTGATTGCTGTTGTTGTTGCTCATGTGTGTTTGTTGTTTGTAACAATATAACAATTTAAAGTTGTTGTTTTTTTTTTTTAATTTTTTACAATTTGTTTGAGTGCATAAATGAGCAACGGAAGTTGTTTAAGTTGAGTATTCTTCTTGTTATTGCTGTTGTTGCTTACACACATGTAGATATGTATAAGGTCAGTGTCAGATTTGGTCATATATGATGACTACAAAATGTAGTTTGTTGCCCAATGTTCCCTGCTGTTTCTCCCAGTTACTGTGCGAGAATTTTGTGCGCTGATGAGTCACATAGACAACAATTTTCGCACACAGCAATTAAGCGGCGAGCAATGTGCCCAATATACGCAAGATATATATCATATATACTACATACATATATCTACGAATGTGTAAGTAAGAACTTGAAATTGTATACCTTGTGGACTGCACTCGATTGAGTCATTCAAATGTCTCAAACTGACGACTGCAGAAATGCCAGAAGTAAACTAATTAAATCCGATAAGCCGATTGCATGAGGGCAGTTACTTACTCACCGTTTTCGGATAGCTGACGAACTAATAATATAATAAACGATATTAATGGTTCAGTCTCTTAACGCTAAAGTTTTAGTTGTTTGGCAGTATCGAATAGACCCTATTAAGAGTGTGAAATTAACACCTTTTATTTTTGGTGAATTTAAAGTATAAATGTTTTCACCAACTAAGTTTTCCCGAGAAACTGTGTTAGGTGAAACTATAAGATGACTCCAAAACGTTAGAGCTTCTGACAATGTTATTGTCAGAATTTGTAATATGTAATTTTTTCTTTTTCATTCTAGTACAGGTTTTTGTTTTACAACTGATCATCAAGGAAACACTTGACATCTAATAGGAATGCCAAAACAATAGTTTGAGTGAAAAATCATTTAAAACAAGTAAGAATGCTATAGTCGAGTATACCCGACTACGAAACTCCCTGTACCCAGGTCTAAAACATCCAATCACATCTACGTCCACTTACACATACACACACACATACACAAAGACGCACGCACACAGGCGGCAAAAGCGACAGCGCAAGCGAGGCATTTTAATTGGTGGTTGTGCTTCTTCTTCCCCCTCTCGATGCATTTCTGAATCTTCTTTCGTGAATAACTTCCGTGTTTATTATCCGATCGACTTGAAATTTGGACAGTAGATTAAGAAGGAAAGTATTGAACATGCCAAATCTTAAAGCTGTATCTTGAAAATTGTTACTGTAAAACGGTTTTAATCGATTTGCGGGGGAACGGGGGAGATATCTGAAATATGAAACAAACTTGATCTGCGTATGGTATACAGGAACCTACATTCCAAATTTGGTGTCTCTAGCTCTTGTAATTGCTGAGATCGACGAGTTCATACGGACAGACGGACAGACGGACAGACAGACGGACATGGCCAAATCGAAATCTCTTTTGATACTGATCAAGAATATATATACTTTATAGGGTCGGAGATGTCTCCTTCTGTCTGTTACATACATTTGCACAGATGTAATACCCCCTTTTACCCATTTTATGGGTACAGGGAGTAAAAAGGGGAAAAAAACACAACTCTGGTGAAGAACGAGCATCTATTAAAGAGTTTAATAACTTATGGAGTGGAAAAGCACAAGGATCAAAATAGGATGGATACTTTTGGGGTTCCCTGTTCATAGCTATATTTATTTATAATTATTATTTTAAGAACATCGACTTAAGAAAGAAAACATCTGAAGATTTAGATCAATCTGGTAAACAACTTTAAAGCTACAAAAAATATAACAATCGCAATGAATATATATAATACAGTTGAGTGACTGAATTTAGTTTTATAATTAATGTACTTGCTTGGAAAATAAGATTGGTACTAAATCCAAAAAAAGACAACATCATACTATATTTTAACAATTAATTTATCTCCCAATAAAGTATTAACAATGTTACAAATTAATACACGACTCAAATTTGTATTAAAATAGGGGCACAGTGTGTCAGACCCGCATATCTGTATACTTCAGATCATTTGTATGTTTTCTAACAAAGGCCAACTCTAATTGTCAGATATATGTCTTCGTAGGCCCGATAGCAATCGGCCTTCATTATCACAAGGTTAGCATGGCCCAAGTCTGTTGAAATCTTAAAGGAAGGATCATCAATAAACCCCTGAACGAAATGTCAATCAAATTGCACACTCAACGCGACATTTAATTTGGCTTAACGAATTATTTATTGGATACGCCCTCAGTTTCGGCTTAAGTCATAAATTCCAAAGCTGAGAGCCCAGCCCATTGAGCTCAGCCCGAGCTGGGAGTCATATCGCATCGTATCGTGCATTATGCAATATAAACAGAGCATAAAACCAAACAAAGCACCAAATATCACGCAAATATTTGCATATCTAATTAATTTAATTTAATTTCTGCTTTTTCTCGCTATTTTTGCGTTTGCCAAAAAAACATAGAGAGAAAAAAGGAAAAGCCTTGAATTTGAAAGATCCCGACTAAAGTGTACTCTGTTTACATGTGTTTACTTTTGGGATCGGAAGAGGGCGTGGCAAAATGAGTATATATATAAAACTTGCTGATTCTACCTCTAAAGATGTCGAAGATATAGATTTGGCACATTTGCAGGCGAGGGCAACATTTTTTAAAGCAAATTTGTTAAAAAGATCAGCTTTAGTCTGTGTATCAAATTTGGTGACCGTAGAAGATAACCTCGCTGAAAACTAAACTTTAGAAACTAAGAGTATATATTGTAACATTTGTACAAAGTTTTAAGCTGAAGGGTCTCGGAAACATACAGACAGACAGACGAACGTTACAGAAACCCAATATACACTCTTCCCTTTTGGGAACAGAGTATAAAAACTGTTTTTGCTGGCTTTGTTCTTGAACTATTCGAACTACATATTGAACTGTTTTTGTCTTTGGCATTTGTTTTTGTTTGTTTGTGTTTTGTTTTTAACGTTTCCCTGTTGTTGTTGGGCGTGTGCCACAATAAAAAGAGAGAGGAGAAATCACTGAGAGGAACAATTCGTCCACGTGCTGCCCCAACTTCCAAAAAAAATTAAAACCAAAAAACAGCGACCTGGCAACAGGGCGCCGCACCCAAATCAAATTTATTATGTTTCTAGCACAGTTATTTAATGGTTTAAGTTGTATGTTCTTGTTTTCGTTTTGATTAGGCCCTTTGCCAACAATTCAGTAATTTCGAGTACTTTGACTAGCATATTTAAATAATACACGGCTAAGCATACAAAAAAAGGTCCTTTAAGGCAAAAAAATAAAAGGTTCTTCAGCTTTTTTTAAGATTGTGCATTTTTTACATTTGTTAGCTGTAGAATCTGTAACATCCAGAACGTAACGTCCTCAACGATCGAACGTCAGAAAATGTAGAATAATGAAATTACTTTTTGTTATCCTCATTCCTTGTTATACAGCGAAATTCGGACAGCAGATTAAGAGTGACCAAAGTATTATACATGCCAAATCCCAAAGCTATATGTTTTTAATTGTTGCTGTAAAACGTTTTTATCGAATTGCGGGGGTCTGGGCGAATATCTGGGATCCAACATAAATTTAACTTGCGTATGGTATACGGGAACCTACATTTCAAATTTGATGTATACACTTTATAGGGTCCGAGATGTCTCCTTCTGCCTGTTATGGGTACAGGGAGTAAAAATGTGGTCGTTATAATATAATATATATTTAGCTACATATATCAACTGAGGCAGGGTATTATCATAATTTTTGTTACCGCTGACCGATTAGATTTGCCTGGGCTATTTCTATATCATTTCACATGGCCAGTGAACATGTCATAAATTCCGGCAATATTGGATAGATTTCTAATCGCTTACAACCGTTTTGGGTTTTTTTCTTTTTGAATTAACCGATAGTCTAATCAGATGATCAAATAAATTTTATGAGTAATACTCGTAACAATAAGAATACTTTGAATATAAATATAAACTGACTAAAGTGTTTTTTAAATAAATTGTTTAATTAAAATAGGTAACAATAAATAAATTATCGGTTTATAATTGAATCATAAATTTCCTACAATATAACAATGTGAGCGTTCTATAAATAAAATAATAAATTTAATAATGTGGAGAACATTTTGTTATGCTTAAATAACTATTTACTTAAGATCTGCAAATACTTATTTCATCGCATTAAAGAAATTTAATTACATATGTCCAATATAAAAAAATGTTCGTGATTTTTTAAGACGTTGAATAATAAATTAAAGAATAACTCGACATTACTAGAACAAATAATATACATTTTTTATATTTATTAGAAAAAATTATATTAAAGGTAGAAAAACTTCTACGAAATTTTCTGTACTTGACCCATATCGTTTTAATGATTTAAAAGGTTTAATAGTATTTATGTATATCAGAAATTAGATATTGCATTTTCTCCTTGCTATGTATGTATGTACATATACTATAAAATTTTTGGGGTTCAGTCAAGGAGTTCAATATCAATTATAAGGGTATCTATGTATGTTTGGGACGTCGTATTTTTAGCTTCAATGCTAATGTTTTTGACGTCACATTTTAAAGATGCTTTCGATACCAGACATTAACTATATGTACATACATATGTATGTATGTGGTACCATATGTTTGTGTGTATGTATGTTTTGCTGACATAGGTAAATCCCACTCTAGTTGAATTTGCCGACTCGTGTCGACCAAATTGTACTGTTAGCTCCCGTTTTGAAATCAAGTAAATGAATAAATGCCAGAGAAGCGCACATATAACATATTTTGTCTGGCGTTTGCTTGTTCAATGAATTATATTTGGCACGTATGTACATATATAGATACACACACACACACACACACTTAAATATTAATGGCCGCCCACAAGAACAACAATAACAGCATAAGAATAATCTTGTATGCTGAACGTTGTGGGGAGGGGGGAGATGGCATCATAAATAATTTCATCAGTTGTCAGGCAAAGCAAGAGCAGCAAATGCTCGGATTAGTTGATGAGCGAATATGTATGTATGTATGTATTCATCAGAGGTGGCAAATCGATAGTATCGATAGCCTTAAGGTCTCTGCACTATCGATGGTTTCGTCAAATATATCGAGATTGTAAATTGTAATGATTGTAAATGTTCAGAAGTCAAATTCACTTTTTTCTATTTTCCTGTTCATCAACAAATATTTTAAGCTTATTGAGATTTAATAACAAATTTTAAACACATGTACATATGTACAGTGGCGGACAAAAGTCTACGTACGACCCCGTTTTCTTGATATTAACAAGTTCAAGAGCTTTTTAAAGAAAAGTAATGATGCAGGCTTGTTTTAAATCTTATTTTATGTATATATAATATGTATTATCGATATTACTGATGTTTGAAACTATTACTATCGATTAGTGGCACTCGGTGTTGCCACCTCTAGCACTCATATGTATGTTTAAATTAAATGAAATATGTACAATATTTGCGATTGACCAGAAATAGCAGCAACTAGCGAAAGCAACAGCAATAACAACAATAAATAATTCTTCTCACTTGCTTTTTGTTGAATTTAATTCAATTGCAGACATAACACGGTTTTGTTGATACTTTTATTGTTGTTGTAGTTAAAACGGTGCCTGGCTCCAAGAGCAACAGCAACAACAACAACATCAACAACGGAACGGAAGAGCAATCAAAAGAAAACTGACTTAAGACGCACAGCAGGCAGCTTCTTATACGACAGCTCATGGTGTATTAATGCAAGGTAGTGTCCGTGCGTGTAGTCTCAGGTACCAGTGAGCACAAATTACAAATAGAGAGAGAGAGAGAGGCGCGGATATGGTAAGATTGGATTGCGTGTTTTCCATAGTATACATGTACGGTTAGCCAAATATCCCGCTGGTATTATAAATTGGTTGCTCTTTTTAATCGCGGGGTTCTTGATGTTGGTGCTATGGATTTTTGAAATTTGTGTTTTTATTAGCACTAACAATTATTCTCTTTCGCCTCAAATTGCAGTATAAATACATTTGAAACATACATTAATTATTAGTTAATTATATCAGTCAATACATGTATATTTCCTACAGTATAGTCAAATTCCGACATCTTTTTCTTTTTTTTTTTGTTTCTTCAAATTTTCCATACCGAATGGTAAGATTTCTGACCGGCTCCCAGCTAAAGAAACCGATTGTTTGATGGCTGACAGTTGGTAACTCATAATTCGAGACGCAAGCTTGCTCGATAAACTGATGACACCGTGGACAAACACATCGACACATGTGTATATGTATGTACATATGTACATATTTATTCTCACACTGAGAGCAAGTGCAGCTAATTGAATTGATTATGGCTGTGGCTGTCACTGAGAGGCTGGCACTCGAAGCTGGCGATTGTCCAATCTGAGCTGCGCGGACTGTTGCATTTCACTATTGTAATGAATTAAATTGAAGTTGTTATTAACTTTAATTGTGGCCTATTGCTCGAACAGCGACCCAACCACCAAAAGACACAGAGAGAGAGGGAGGGTGAAAGAGGGGGGACACACAGAGAGTGAACGTGCACGCACGAGAGCAGTGAGATCTGGCAACAATAAAAAGTGCAGCGGACATAAAAACTAAACCAATACACACACACACACACACACACACATAGCATACGAACGCTCAATGTACAAAGCTTGTTTACCTGTGTCGTGTGTATGTGTGGGTTAGAGTTGTATCGTATGATTCAGAACTAGTTCGATGAACTGCTCACTAAGCTGAACGATGGAACTCTAGTCCTAATTGTCGTTGATCTACCCCGCCTTAACCAACAATAGAAAAGATTTTTCAATCAAGACAATCCTACAATTATACTTGCTAACCCCAACAAAGAAAACATATGTAAAAATGTTAAATAAACACTGTTTAGTAATAATAACCCAATATTTAAGTACACACTAAAATATTATCCAGCTGAAGGCCTTGGCAGCCATTGCTGATACACACTTGTCACATAGTTTTTAAATAAATAAATACAACGATGGTATGCTATTGTCGATTCGAATCCGATTGTCGTTTATTTGTAATTTTATTTAGTCTTAATGCAATTGAAAATGTTGGGAAAACTGTTTGAAGATATCACTTTCTTGTTATAGAATGTGAAACATTATGAAATATATTTTAACTGTAAATCACAAGCTAGCATGACATTAGAATTCCAAGCCAATTTACTGCACAATATAAAAGCCAAACATTTCACAATAAGGTTGGAACGTCAGGGATCCTAATGAGGAGACACAATTTAAACTCAAGGAACAAAACGAGCGCACTAACCGAACGAACGAACTAAAGAAACGGACGACTGAACTATATGGCCGATTAGTTCGTTCAGCAAACAATGAACTACTACTGAACATATTATGTCAATTGAACTACAAGGGCCAACTCTAGTGTAGGTGTGGTTGTTTCTGCTACAACACGAAAATAAGCAACTATTAACTATAAACAATATTCGGCACGCACTCACCTTTGGTTCGTTGTGTTCTTGGCCTTTTGTGTTGATTTGCTTTGGCTGCATAAAATTTCAACTGTGACGCCCTTTTTTGTTTGGCACACACACAAGCACATTCACACACACACACTCTGAGAGCTAAGCACAAATGTTAATATATGTATTTGTATATGTATGTGCATACACTTGATTATACATATTAACCAACTATTTTGAAATTTTCGCTTGTGTATTTGATTTTATTCTTTGATTTTCATTTGCACCTTTTTCCTTTTGGCCGTATTCTTTGCGCTCAAATTTGCGCTCTGTGCGCATCACAAAATCTGCCGCACAATTTACATAGAAATTGTTGAATACAATTTGATTGTTGCGTCGCTTATGTCTTTTGTCTGCGCAGCGCGTCGTTTTTCAAACTTTTATATTACCATTTATAAGTTGCACTTTCAGTACCAATTATTTATGCAATTTTCTACTGTGCGTAACAACCGCACCTCTCGCCGCTAAAAACCAACATACACTAATTATTATCGATTGCTGGGTAAGCGACGATAAGTCGATCAATTCGCTCCAAAAAACATTTATCAGCATGCAACCCTGTAAATATAATCAACTATCAGTGTTGTAAGATACTCAAGCCTAACGACAAGCTGAATGCTATGATACAAGTGGGCATTTGAATTGTTGCACTTTTTTATTCACTAAAATATTGAGAACATTGCAAATGTTTTTCGAGAATACAAATTAAATTTTATTACCAATTTCATATAAGTTTTAAAATAATTTTAAATTTATCAAGTGAGATTAGACTCTGGTATATTTTTGGTAAATTTTTGGCGTAATGGCAGTCCTCAATGCAGGGTCACACTGTTAACTGCCTCTTTTTCATATTTTCTTTTGTGTTTTGTTTCTCGCTCTCGCTTGAACGGTACGGACGTGTGCTGCCGTTGCGCGTGTGTATTTAACTTGGCTTGAGAAGAAATACTTAATTATACAATACATTTGTATTTTGTTCTGAAATCAGCAATAAATATTGCATTCAATACACAAGTGAAGTGTTTGACATATATACATAACGTGCAGAATGGTCGGCAGCTGCTGCTTTAGTAAGCAAAATACATAAGATCAATTACGTGAGTGTATTTGTATGCAGCGCACGCGATAGAGCGAGTCAGCAAATCAGTGCGCACCATTGACGCGAAGCCGTGTGAATGAGAAGCAGATCATCCAAATTGCTTGTGACGACGAAAATGGCTTAAAGAAAAGTAAAATATTCGGAGTCCGGCACACTCATGTGTGTTTGTTGTGTGTGCTTGTGATTCATATGTGTATGTGTGTGTTCGGGTTCGGGATTGAAATGATATTTACAACAAATTGAAATACAAATTATAAAAAGAAAAGTTGATCAAATATATGCAAAAAGAAGAAGAGCAAAAAGAGGCTGCGTCCTCCGTTTCAATAAGTGCAAAGAGAAGAAGAAGAAGTGATTGCCGCCGTCGTTTGTGTACGAGAGTGCTGGTTTGAGTGTGCCTGTGTGAGTGCGTATATGTATGTATACAAATGAAGCAGCAGCTGAAAAGTGAAATAGCGCAAAGATCATTTGAAATTGAAAATGTGCAAAAGCAAAGGTTTTTTTTTAATAATTTGTATTTTTTCGCAGCGCATGCTAAATTTTAATCGCATAATAACAAGTGCAAAGTGTGGGCAATAAATAATAAAGCAATCTGAGGTTTCGTTAAATTTGATTCTTGCATGTCTTCCCCTACGCAACAACAAGGCGTAGTGTGGCCCGCCGAAAATGTCACACAATTGCAAAAACAACAATAATAACAACGAATGGAATAAGCACTAAAGACTTTCGTCAAGTATTAAAGGCACAGCAAGATAGAGATAGAGAGAGAGAGGGAGAGTGAGAAAGAGTGATTGGAGAGTGGGAGCAACTCAAGGCGTCTAACGGTGATCGCGGCGAGGGCGGCGTGAAATGTGAGTACCACCCTACGCTCTCTCTTTATTATTATTGTGTTTCTTTTGTATGTTACGTATCAGCAAGCGGTTTTGTTATTTACTTCTTTTTTTTTGTTGCATTGCCTATGCATTACGATGACAGTGAGCGGAAATGAGTCTGCTCCATCTTTTGTGGTTATGAGTGATAAAAGCATTCGCTGATAATGAGCGGAAGAGAGAGGAGACGGATCATGATTGGTGTAAAGTGGGGTAGACGATTAGAGTTGTATCGTTTCGTTCAGAATAAGTTCAATTGAACGGTTCATTCAGATGACCCAGTTCATTTATTAAAGAAAATTGCTTTGTATTTAAACACACATTGGCAAACTGGTCCTAATGGCGAGAAATAGCAAACGAAGTAATGTTTGAAATAATCCTCAATGCAAATTCAACAACAGTTTCAAGCTTAAGCTTCTTTTTTTCTGAGCAACTGAAGAACTAATAAATAACAAGTACTGAACAAAATGATTTAGTTCACGTGATAAAAGTCATAAATTGCTTAATATTGTTGCAGTGTGACCGTATTTGATTCGATTGCAACATGGTCATTTACATCAAAAAGTTCTGTTGCGCTGTCAGTCATACAAGAAATCCAATTAAAAACCCAAGCCAAACTAAGCAACAAATGCCGAAAGACAAGTCAACAACAAAAACAAAAAATACATATAACTAAGACTGACAACCAATTATGGCAACTAGTTAGACTTGCTCACAACTCACATACATACACACACATTAAAGGTGGCTTAACATCGATATTCCAGTAATCGATTGTTTGGGATAGTGATAGTTGTAAACAGCGAAAAATAGTAGTTACGTTCAAGAATCATGTAAACTACAAAATAGTTATTTAAACTACATAATTTCAAAATATTTGTTAATTAAAAACAATATAAATAATAAATATAATAATAAAAATAACAAATAATCAATTCATGACTTCTGTTTGGGAAGATCGTGTTTGCTTATAACAAATTATACCATTAATATATCGATAGTGACTTTCGGTACTATCGATAGAGTTGTACAACCTCTAATACACACGCACACACACTAATGCGTGCCAATTGGCCATTTATGCTGTTTGACCGCCGTCTGAAGTCGCCTGCCTGCCTGTCAATTAAAAGCGCCTTGCAATTTGTTGTTGTTTCGCTTGTTTCTTTTTATTTCTATGCAATGACTTCTTTTCTTGTATCCTTCTACCTCTCTGCACTCTGTATACAGAGCCCACGCAGCAGCCAACTCCTTCTAAAAAGCCGTCAATTCAATTCATTTCTCTTTCCGTTTCGTTGCTTTGTTGCTGCGACTGCAAAATTCCATGGCGAAAGAGAAATCCATAAAAAAGCGCACGAGCTCAAAGCAAACTCCAAAGAAACAGACACAAAGAAAAAACGAAAAACAACAAAAGAGAGGAGAAAAAAACGTGGCAGCTAAACAAAAATAAGTTGCTCTGTTTTGTTGCTGTTGTTGTTGTTGTTGTTTTTAGAGCTGATGCAGCGTTGGATACACACGAAAAACAGACAACGGCCTCAGTCAACGTCAGCATCGGCAGCGGTAGCGGCAGCGGTTTGCTTGCGCTCGCTGCCTCTTCCATTCTGTCTCCTTTGTGCTTACATACATATATATGTGACTTGGTGTATGTGGGTGTGTTTGTGCTTGCGGCAATTCACGTGTGTGTGTGTGTGTTGTTTGTTGTCTGTTGTGCTGCTTTGTTTTTCTGCTGCTGCGGTCTCTGCGCGCTTCGCTGCATTTGTTGCGACTCATCAGCAGCAGCAACAACAACAAGCTAACTTCAGACCTCAGTTACATACATACATACATATGTACTTGCATATATAAAATACCGTTGTCGTTGTTGCTTTTTGTATTAGTTCAAGTTGTGTTGCCTCCTCTGCTTCTGCTTCTTCTTCTTCCTGATTGTTGTAATGGCGCAAAGTTTTGCACAATGTATTTTGTTGTTGTTTTTAAAGCTTGAAAATTTAATTTATTGTATGTATGAATGTTAATTGGAAATGTTTATTTTTTCCTATTTGTTTTTGTGTTCACTTTTAATAAAATTTGAAATTAAAGGCGAGGTTTTGGAAAATAACACCCACATGCGCGGAAATTCGTGAAAAACTGATGCATGCAACTTTTTTGTTTACCAACCAATCGAGCACATTTTCCAAGATCTATACGAAAAGTCATTTAACACATATTTCACCGATTTTGGATAATCCACCCCCCATGGACGGAAAATGGTGGTCTAGAAGTTTTGTGGTCTAAAGCCTAATTTTAGTCCGAACGGTTTCAAACTCATTTTCAAAGCTCAATAATTCGATATATGTGTGTCGCATAAATCTTGGAAAATTCATCCGCATTGTCGGAAAATCAATGGACCACTGTGTCATTTGACATTTTTTAATTTCAAGCCATTCGCTTCAAACTCATTTTCAAGGTTCTATACAAAGACTTAACACGCGCAGTGCTCAGGGATTTTGGAAAATCTACCCCACGGGCGGGAAAATGTGTATTTCTTACTGACGAAAGTAGTCAAAATCAACATAATTTAATTTATATTTGTTTAAGTTCATTCTCATGGATTTAGATGATGAATTTGCTTCGATCACTTTTTGTTTTGTAGGAACGATGCTTAGATTGGAAAAAAGTTAAGGAACAAATGTTTAGAGGAATCTTCGTCGTCTAAATCCATTATTTCACTCTTACTAACAATTTGGAATTACTTTGGGCGTACTTACTTGTAATTTTTATGTATGATAATAAATCACTTTACAAAATTTGTTATACATTTTGTTATGTACATATTTGAATTATCTTATTCCTTAAACGCCCCAAAAAAGTAAATAGTGCGCAATATGCCCGCATCGGAGAGTTTCTGTGGTATCCACATGTATGTATGTATGTATGTATGTGTGTATATATACATACATATTATATATGCATATTACAGTAACGTATCTATAAGATATAAAAATAGTTTTGCTGCATCTGTAGCATTTTGGAGGTCTGGCATGAACTCACAAGCCAGAAACAATGCCATAAAATATACATGAAACAAAAATAGAAAACAAAGAGTACAAGGAGAAAACAACGAAAAACTTTTACAAAAATGTATACGTAACAAAGAAGGAGTGGGGAGTGGGGCGAGGGGATGGGGATGGGGATGGGGGTGGCGGTTACATGAAATTTCAGCCTGCTGCAAAATGTTGTTGACTGTTTAGAATTTAAAGTTAAATTTAGATTGCGGTTAGGACGCATTTTTGGGGCGGCAAATGAAAAAGTTGAAAACGCAGCTGCAAACGAAAATAGAGGCAAAAGCAAAGGGCAAAACTTTGGGAATACGGGACAACAACAACAATAACAACAACAATCTCAGCAGTTCAGGGCAGAGCTATTAAAAAGGCAAAACTCACAGATACATTTTGGTCGCATTGTTGTTGTTGCTGGCAGCAGCTACTTTTAATTTTATTTCGTTTCTATGCGCATCGTGAGTGACTTTCTATGCATGTGTGTGTGTGTGTGTGTGTTTATTATTTGTATTTCTTTTTTTATTTTCCCCTTTTTTTGACAGTTGAATGAACTCGCAAGCTTGCGAGAACAACAACAAAAACATCAACGAATCCAACATTTATTGTTGTAGTATTATAAAGAAGAAACAAATAAATAAAAGCAATAAGCAAGAGCAAGAGCAAAAGCCAAGCGACGTACAACACAAACAAAGCAAAAGCTGCGTTAAAGATAAACGCTGCGACCAGCCGAAAGAGAGAACGAGAGAGAGAGCGAGCGAGCGTCAGTCAAAGCCACAAAATGTAATTTTGTGTTGTGTTGTCTGTGTGCTAGAAAAAAGAAAAGAAAAGAAAACAAAAAAACAAAAAAAGTAACAACTGTGTGCAAGGCACAGCCTTTGTGTGAGAAGAGAGAAGAGAACGTAACCTAAGCTAAGTGGTATAGAGGGGGCGGGCGGGCGGTAGGGGTGTAGATAGCCGACCAGACTTCAAATGAAGTTTACGTAAAGTTGCCAGCCGCTAGACACATTTTCAGCTATTCAAACTATACAGAGGTCCAACAAAGAACTTATAGAACAGTATCCAGTGTATCTTTGGCGTGGCATGAATATAAATATGTACATATATATGTATGTACATATATGTATACATATAAGCATATTAGACATGAGCAATATCGCCGTAAGCAGTCTGCAGTCACAATTGTGATTTAAACAGTAACAATCGCAGACCCGTTAAGTCATAGTCCACATATTAACAGTCCATTCTAGGCATTGACAGTCAGAGTCGCAAGTAACAAGGAAGAACGTCTATCTTCGGAGGGACAAAGCTATATACCCTAGCAGACATGTTTTAATACAAATTTAAATTTTCGCCTGATTGCTCCTATGTGGTCCGATTTTGATAAAAATTATAGGAAACTGTTTAAAGTATAATAAAACTCTCACTTAGTTTGGATGTAATACAAAAAGTTTTTCATACAGAAACTTATTTTTCACCCGATCCTATGGCAGCTATGTGATATAGTAGTCCGATCAAATTTGGTCAGATTGTATAAACTCTTTGGAGATTCGGTTTGGGTAAGTTTGGTAAGGATACCTTAATAAACAAAAAAGTTTTTCATACAAAAACATAGTTGTCGACCGATCATTCCTATGGCAGCTACATATACATGTTATAGTGCTTTGATCCGGCCTGTTGCGGCATATGTACTGCTTGCAGCAAAAAGAAGGGTCTGTGCCAAGTTTCATTACAATAGCTTTTAAACTGAGAAACTAGTTTGCATAGAAACAGACGGACAGATTGATTCAGAATATATATACTTTGTTGAGTCGGATTACATATTTCGAGACAAAATTATAATAACCTCTGATAGGGTATAGAAAAACACAGTTAAGAAAGTCAGTTTACCAGTTTAGTTAAATTCCTTGTAAATTTTGTAGATACTTGAAGTTCGTCGAGTCATTCATTCAATCAGATTCAATCAATGCCATTCACATTGTATGTCACACACACAAACAAATTGTGCTAAGCAAAGCAATTTCTCTCTCTCTCTCTCTCTCTCTCTCTCTTTATCTTCCTTTCTCCCATTTGTGTCTGTTATTTATTATTGCACTCGTCATTTAATGGGCTTCATTTAAAATCGAATCAGGCGCCGCGGCGTTGCTCAACCGATGACGCCCAATGCCCTTTCCAATATTTCCATTTGCAAATGGGGGTCAAGTTGCCCTCCGCTGTTTAAGTCGCACGCAAATCGCGTGCGTTTTCTGCGCTGTTTTCATTGCTTTAAAGTTGCGCCTGACTAACAAATCGATTCGACATTTTTGTTGGCTGTACTTTCGCAGTTGCACTATACAATATGTATATGTATACATATGTATGTATAACTTCTGATTTATCACACCTGTCAAAATGGGCGCCAAATTGAAAACTTTTGCGAATGTTGCGCTCCAGTTTCTCTTGCGGAAAATGACGTGTGTTTTCTTACCCTCGTCTCTGCCTTGGCAACAACTGCCAACTTGGCCGAAAAGCAGCTGAAAAAAATGTAGAAAAAATTAGAAATGTAGGCAGGCATGTGTTTCAAAAGCGGAGCCAAGACTAACTGGCGCCGCTGTCAGTCAAGAGGAGTGGCTTTCAGGATCTGATGTCCTCCCAGGACATGCAACTACCCCAAAAATAAAGCTAAAAACGTTGCCCATTGTTTTTGTCCATTTCGGTGTTTTTCTCAATGATGGCTATATATCTACTAGAGATGACAAAACATTGATCGATAGTAATAATCGAAACAATGATATTAGTACTATCGAAGAATCAGTTGCGTTTAAAATTAAACTTTAAATACTTTACCATATTTCCATTGAATACCTCCACTCTGACATCAATTGGTGTGATCAGGAAAATTTATGAAGGCAGCGATTTGACCCACAATCTTTGGAGATAGCTGCATGTGATTTTTAACCAATGTTGTAAAATGTTTTCTTATGAACTCAGTGTCCTAAAGCGTCACAGTGTTGTAAACACAGCTTTCTTGTCGCTGCTAATAGCCCATTCCTACTCAGTGGGAATCATCGGGGAACGCATGGGAATGATGTTGGATGTGACACCATCCAACATTCAACATCAATTCTACCATTTGACGTTAGCAGAGAGGACATTTCGAATATTGCATGTCTTGTTAGGTCATTCAGTCAGGTCTTACAGCTTTATATGTATGTATGTACATACGATTCGGCAATTTCTCATTTGTTTTTTACTCTTCTTGTTTTTTCCATTAATTTTTGTTGACATTGTTTACATTTTCGTAGTGAATATCAAATATTCAGTGTTGCATTCGAAAACTATTGTCTTAATATCGAAAGGGAACGTGTGGAATAGGAACATCCAAATGAGATGGTGGGACGGATGGTCAAATTTCGGCACGGGTAAAACTATGGGAACATCATGACAGATGATGGGTGATGTTGATTGTTGTTGGCTCATTGTGAATACCATATAAAACTAACACAATATTGTCAAATTTATTGCGCTATATTTAGTTTAAACGCAAAGTAATATTTTGACAATACCGCGAAAGTCATACTAGAACAGTGCTTACTAAGAACTTTATAAATTCAAAATAGTTGAACATTTTCCGTATCTAGGAGTGAAAGATAAAAGGCAAATTTAAGATTTCTGCTTATGAACAAAATGATGACAAAATATCGATAGGTAGAGAATCCTCGATAGATGTAAATTGAGAACTATTGATATCGATGTTGTGCAACCTATAGTAAACAAGCTAAGGCTAAGAGGCTACTTAGCTAACTTGTTTTGGCCCAGTCGGGCGTGTAACGGTTATAACTACCGGCAGACATGTGTGTATCTTTGAGATACCTTTCGATACAAAGCTATAGATGTGTGTGTGTGTGTGCAAAGGCTATAAGCATAAACACCATGTGAACCACCGGCGTGGTAGCAATATTCTATGGCCCTTTCCCCGTTCGCCCCCCTTCATGCAACAAGCCTAGAGCAATTTAAATGGTTTTACATGGCAACAGAGAACAGAACAGAAAATCGATGGCAATTTACCGTGCGTCTGTCACACTGCATGTGCGTGCGTGTGTGTGTGTGTGTGTGCTTAAATATACATACAATACGTACATACATACCTCATCTATTATGTATATGATGTACATGCGCCAAATTCCCACCTCCCCTCGGGAGAAAACTGTGCAACATTTTTGTAGACAAAACAAAACAAAAAGGCAGCCATCGATAAACACAGCATAGCAGGGCAGAGGAGTGGAGTGGAGTGGAGTGGATAAGTGAAGAGAAGAGCAACGGATCCCAGCTTAACCGTATGCCACCCACTGGGCGGGCGGCCGCTTCAAATGCTGCCTACTCTTTGAAACCCTCTGAACGTGCTCTCTTGCTCTCCCTCTCCCACTAGCTTCCTATCTTTCTTTTCTCCCACTCAACACTCTCGCTCTTTGCTTCTCTATTGCCGCTGCTGCTGCTGCTGCTGCTGCTGCTGCATTATTTTCATTTTCAACTTGTTCTTCTTTGGTGCCGCTTTGCCCGCCGCTGGCAGCTGCCTCCACTGGCGACCTCATTCGCTGAGCATGGCGGCACTTTGAGTTGTCCCCTTGTTACCCTTACCCTGTATGCCATGCCATGTGACGGGGGGCCGCAGCTGGCAACGGACATTTTGATAACATTTGTGATAAAATAATGCGGCAACAACGCACCAACAGGGTGGCAGCTAAGGGGAGCGAACGGAGGCAAGGAACGTGCCAGGTCAGTGGGTGGCATGGAGCAGACAAGACGCCAGCCCAGGTTCTGTCTATATATGTATGTGTGTGTGTGTGTGTGCTCAGTAACTAGTTTTTTGCGCCCGTTTTTACTTTGGCATTCTTTGCGGGCAACGTTGCCAAACTTCATAGCTCAGCTAGGCAGCATGCTTTTCCCTCTCGCTCGCTCGCACGCAACATCAATAATTTCATTCATTGAGAATGAAGATGAACTGGCGCACCTACCCCCCGCCCTCTCTGCCCCATCTACGAAGCGGAAAAAGCTTTTTGCTTTAATTTAAGCTGACTGCTTTAATTTTCAGCTCAGCTTTTCCGTTTTGTTATTGTTGTCTCTGTTGATCTGTTTATCTAATTGGAGTTCTTGTTGTCCTGATGTGTGTCAAGTGAAAAGTTTGTTTATCTAATTAAAAATTTGTGAACTTGCCGTTTTAGTTTTGTTGGCAAAAGTTTTCGGATAATTACTGTTAGATTACTTTAACTTTGCTTAAAGCTCAAAGTCAACGTGATAACAATGCTGAAAAGTTTATATTTTTGGGATATGAGGATACAGCATCCTTACGCTTGTGTTTATTATCATGGAAGTACAGTTTGTGTGCATCACTTGCTCTTAGGCCTTTCGGGGCAAGAAATATTCCATGTAGTTAGAGATAAACGGTGTATTCCGGCAATTGTTTAGCTAACTACGGTCCACTCTTTCTTAATGTTAACAAAATATGTAACTATAATACAACATTGTAACAACGAAACTGCCACTTCATTAGAAACCCCATTAATACTCTGCAAAATATTAATAGATACTAGGTTCCTAAATAATTTAAAATTTTAGGTTAGGTTTTCCCGCTCACTCAAACCAAATGAATTACAGTCATAATGTAATTAAATGACATTTGGTAGACCCGCATATATCGAAGAATTATCACAGATTATATAAATAAATGCAATATAATACACAATGATGGATGATGAAAAAAAACTATGCAGGTATACTATTTGTACAGGCTATTTTATAATACTTGAACTTTTCGATTACATATTTTTGATACAAAGTTAACATATTACGTAAAAGAGCATTCTAATAATGGAAACAAAAGAAAATAATTAAAACAAAAATTGTTTTGTGGGAATTTGTTGGGATATTATTGGTAGTCGACACTACTCGAGTAAAAAATTTGGATATTCTTAAACGTAAATCCTTAAAACTATCTTTAAAATATTTGAACTAAAATGTTGTAATGTAACATTTAAAAAAATTATATTCTTCACACAATAGAGACAAAACTTCAACAGGAATATTTCAAATCAGAATATTTCCCTTATAAATAACTATCTCCATTTTCCAATTCTTGCATATACAGTACCAAAAATTAACCATCTTATGTTGCAGAAACAAGCACTTAATTCATTAAAGGACTCTTAAATTGCGATTTAAGTTTAGTCGTGTTTGAAAATGGGAGAAGAACCTCAAACATCAATAATTGTACCCCAAAATGCCCAATTAAAGCGTTGTGTGGGCTTAAAGCTCTCTTCAAATTATGGTATTGAAGTGGAGCGTTAAATAAAGCGACCAGCCACGCCCTGAGCTTGATGTTAGTATCATATTACAAACCCCCAACCCCCGACTCCACAGTTTGGATATCCTCCCGGTTCTCTGAATTTATATCAAACATTTGACAATTCACATTAATTTAATGCGCCCCAGCAAAGCAGAACTTCAAGCAGCAACAACACAAAGTCAATAAACACACAAAAACAAAAACAAAAAAGGCAAAACTCTAGCGCCCAACCCCAATCCTTAAGTCAGACCTTTGCTCCTCCTACCCCTACAAGCGCCAGCCGACGCCCCAAAAGTCAGTTCGAGTTTCGTCCTTGCTGTGAAATTTAAATGCAGACGCCATTTCTATTACTCCACACATTAAATTATACCACGCGCTGTTGCCAAACGATATCCTGCCAATATGCCTGACTGCCCCCTCTCCCCCACTCCCCTGCACACCTACACCCCCGCAACCCCTAAAATTAAATGGCAGTCGAGCCGAAAATAAAATCATGACTCGCACAAAAAGTTACTGAGAAACAAGAGCTGCTCCTTAGATTGCTGCGCCCAAAACGAGGCGCGGCAATCCAGGCATATAACAGATCAACACAACGCCCCAACCCCCACCTACCCCACAAGGATTGTATGTATAAATATACATACATACATACATATATACATGTGTATATATAAAGACGATTTCTCTACAGTTAGAATTTTTGCCAGGCACCGCCCCAAAAGTTTCTGCAAGTAACATATTTTAGGTTAGCCCGGGGGCAGGGAGTAGGTGCATGATTATTTTTCATGCTTTCTCATTTCGTTTTACTGCCTCAAACACACACACACACACACACACACACACAGAGAAACTTTCACAATGTGGCTGCCTATGGGGGTTGGTGCTTACAGCGACGTCAGCTTCATGAGCTGGCGCACTCCACCCACCCAGCCAGTGGCAACAAAAATATAATAAAAACAAGAAGCAGCAGCAGCAAAAGCCGCCTCACGTGCGCCTAAAGTTGACGTCGTCGTTGGCAGCGCTGTTGTCTTCATTGTTGTTGCTCCTGCTCGCTCTCCTACCCAGTGGTCGCCCGCTGCCGCCCAACACATTGTCTGCCCTTGATTTTATCGATTTACGCTCTCGCCGCATGTGGCCGCTCTTTGGCCTTTTTTGCCGTCGTCGATTTGACTGCCAGTTTGCTCTCCTTCTCTAACTCTCTCTCTCTCGCGCGCGCTTGTGTTTTTTGCTAAGCTTTACTATTTGTGTGGGTAGCCATTGTTGTTGTTGTTGTTTTTGTTGCGGTATATAGATGTATGTATGTACGTACTCCGGCCGGCTATGCTGCCGTTTTGCACATTATGTGCTTTTGGCTTTTGAACATGTATTTTATGTGGTGGCTGCTGTCGCTGCTGCTGCGTTGTTATTTATGGCATTTAACCCCAAGCCCACCCACCACTCACTCAAATTGCTTGTGTGTGTATGTATGTGAATTTGTGTGTGTGTTGTGTGTGTTGCGTGTGGCGCGCTTTAATCTTTTGCCAACCAATTTTGCACCATTTAAATTTTTCCCGTTATGCATGTACTGGACTCTTAATTCAGGTCCCTTGTGTCAGCTTTTATTGCAATTTAAGCATTTCAATTTTCAACTCGAGTCGCTTTAACTGACCCACCAACCCCGCTCCCCCGCTTTATTAATGTTGTGCGAGGTCGTACATTTGATATTAAATTAGAATTCTTGCATTTAATATTGTGCGAATTTATCTCGAACTTAAGTGAATAAGAAAAGATGCTTAGAAATTTGGAAGAGCACAGAATATCTCTCTCTCCCATGCTCTCTTTCTTAAATGCAGCTTTCTAATGGGGCCCATTCACTATGATCATGATCGTAATGATACAGACGACACATTTAAACCTAATTTTTTCTTTAGTTGCTTCTGACAATGCTAAGGTATCGTCAAAGTTTTAAAGATCAGTACAAATTGTTTTGAATTGTTAAATATAGCAATTAGAGCCTTCGATAAATCATTATTTAGAAAGAAGTCCGATTTGTTTATATTTTGTGGTTCCTTTTATAATTTATTTATGCACAGAAAGGAGTTGCTAAATTGAAGTATAGGCATTTTGAAGTTGAATTTTGTGCGGCTCTTTAATTGGGTAATTAGATATGATTTATTGATTGATTTTTCTAGAAAACTTGAAACTTTTAATATATACGTCAGAAAACAAAGAATAGTATGAACATATGTATGAACATAATAGTATGTACAGGATTTTTTATTCGGAAGACCATTTTTATCTAAAAAAAAATACCGAGAATACGCCATACACAAAAACTGAAGAATTTTCAAAGTATGCATGCTTTTAGCTTTAAGAATATTGCCACATATCATTCTACTAATCATAAATCTTTTAAGATTTGAGAGCAGGAGCCCATCCACTATATTTTTTTTTATTTGTTTGTGTTTTGCTACAATCTTCCACTAAAATGTTGAAGAATGTGCTTCCCAGTAGTGTAATTTTTAGAAGGGCATTTCCTTTGAATGTCATGCTAGACTTCCTTCTCTCATGATACATTAAGAATCGAATGTTTCATAGCTACATTTGTAACTATGCCTTGTGTTGTTTTCCGGGGTGGAATCTAGAAATCTGAGATCCCCAATCATTTCACGAAGCTGAAATTACAACAGCCATTCAATACGAAAATGCCTTCTCAAAGAACCGTTCTTGCTGTGTTTAGTCCCTGTATAAAAAGGAATGTGAAAAAAATTTACTTTTCGGAAGGAACAAATTCTTAGTGGGTTCCCGCCCTTTCGATCTCTCACTCTCCGCTCTACGCTTATCAGCTCCATTGGATCAGGAGCAGGAGCAACTCCTGGCCAGACAGGCCGCCAAATTCCTGGCTGCTACAAAAGGAAAACAAATACTGTCTGAGGGCACACGCCCAGTTTTGCCAAAAGGCTATTAACACCGTCACAACGGTATAAAATGTCGGGGAACCCGTGGGTTAACTTTTTTTTTTTTAATGACAATTCGGGGTGTGGCTATTACGAAAAACAAAATGAAAAGTAATAAAACAAAGCGTGTCGCGTGCTTAGACGTCATGAGTTTAACAACCGACGTAGCTTGACAGGCAAAGACGTGTCCATAAACTCCTTGTCCTTCCCGCAAGGCATATAAATAACTTTAAGTACATGCTAGTATGTAGAATGCCCCTCCTACCTTGTTCACGTGAGATGTAAACGTGGCAAATGTCCTTAAACTTTTAGCACTCAGTTTTTCAGTTTGACAACAACTTTTGCGTTTTAGTTGCTGTTGCTGTTGCTCATTCATTCGATTCGCCGCCTGGTCTGACAAGCCCTTTTTTACGCTATGACTTTTATTTATGCGATAAAAATAAAGCGATAATAAATGGTGGGCAACAAGCGCCAAGTTATTGCACTCGTCACTTCGCTGGCTCTCTCCCTCGCTTGCTTGCTCTCTCACTCTCCGTGTTGTTGCTCTCATTCTTCTTGTTGGCTTGCTCACTGAGCAACAGCTGTTTGGCTTAAGAAAGTTGCAACAAGAGTTCAATTGCCCGTACGCCGGCCCCGGTTTCGCACTGCACTTCCCTGCGCCCTGTCGCCTTTTTGCACTGCATTTGCATTATTTATGTATTAGCAGTGAACGACGACGACTGCGGCAGCGACGCTAAATGTTTTCTGTTTGCCTCATTTCCATTTTGCATGTATTGCGTAATTTCCGTTGCTAAAAGTGTAAAACGACTCAAAAGAGAGAGACAGATAGTGAGGGAGAGACAGCACTCAGTGGCGGTGAGGGAGTGGTAAATCTGTTCATGTGTATTTGTTGTAGGTCAGGTCCGTAAGCTCAAGCTAGACAAAATGAATGAAATGGAATTGTAGATTGATCGAGCGAGCAATTGCAGGAGAAAAAATGAAGAGAAGAGTAGAAAAATAACTTCCTATTCATTTGAACAAGTTCAATTCGTTCAACCTTAAAAGTTTTTTTTTATCAAATAGAAAACTTGCACGGAATGCTCAATATGTAAGTTGGTCTTTATATGATGCAATATAAAATTCACACGAAATTGAGTGTAAGGATTACAGTAGCGTACGTCCACCGAAGTAGAAGTACCTTGCGGAAATCGAGGTACTGTCATTTCAAAATGTTTTAAAAAGGTCAAAGAAATCATTCTAATTGGCCAATTACGGTTCAATGCGAGTAATTCATCAACTATTCCTTAGTTCGTGAATAAAACATAAGCAACGTAAGGCCAGGATTGGTTAACAGTATAGAAAATATTAACAGACCGCAGTTGTGTAATAAAGGATAATTTGCTAAAATTTGCTTACTTTACCAGCAATTCATTTGGAAATGTTATATTCGTAATTTAAACACAAAATTTTTATATAATTGCATACATTTTTAATATTCCATTAATTGTTGAGCATGTTTAAACAACCCAGCAATATTAATATCGATTAAAATCGACAAACAAAAAGTCCCCCTTTCAAAAATTACTCAACCGATTCGAACTCAACTCGACTCTATTATTATTGTTAGCGCACAAGCCTCTAATTGCTTACTTTCCCATTTGTAATATTATTGTACACAAATAGTAATAACAAGGTGAAATTTTTTATTTACCTCCCATTACCTAGTTTTCATTATGATAACCTGTAAAGAGTTTAAGGATTTGTGCTTATGTCTATTGAAGAGTTATTATTGTGTATCGATTTAAAGCGTTGATGATTGTATCTCAAATTGTATCTTTAACCGTGCATTATAATAGCAATTCCTACAATTTTGTATATGTATATTTAATAAAAAATCATTTCAATCTCTGCTATGTTTCCATTACCGAGAACTTTTCACTTCCAACCCGTTTTCGATGTTGTTTTCCGGTTTTCGAATTAAATATCAATTGTTTTTTTTTTTTTTTTTTTTTTTTTTACATTTTGAGGTTACATTCGAACGGTTCGGAAAACCATTCAAACCGAATATAAACATAAAAGTTTTTCGGAATTCAGAACAGCTATCCTAGGATTTATACAATGACTTATAGTTTTCACATTTGTGTATGTTTTTCTTAAGTGCAGGCCTTTAAAACCAAACATAATAAACTAAAATTGTTGTTTTATTTAGTATTTTGAATAAAAATGTAAATTTTACATACAAAGATGAAAGAGATCTACTCAGTACCACTTTTCGTTGAAAAATGATGATGAGAGTGCTTCAGAAAAGTACCCGAATGAGGAAGTAAAAATTGTAAAGTAACAACGCAAAGGGTTTCTCCAAAATATAAGAAAAATACCAAGTACTGAGAAAATAATTTAAATAGTAAATTGCATAGAAATGCTTCAACCTAGAACTAATATATTAGCAATTCTAAACAAGTTAGAGGTTCGAATAACTTGAAGATTTTCAAGGTGCATATTTACGGAAATATGTATTCCCCTGATTAAAGTTAAATCAATTATCTTTATAATTAAAAAGACTTCCGTATAAGATAATCGCAACACTTTGACCGTCCGTACGGAATGCAATCAATTCTTATCAGAGATGTACATACATAGTTAATAACTTCAGAGAGTCCGCCTTTGCGATAAGAGCTTGAAAACAAATAAGAAATAAATACATACATATATTAATATTGTTGAAGAACAAAAGCAAATAAAGGTGTATATGCTTGTGTATTTAACTCTCAGTTCACGCAAAAAAGGTAATGTCTATAAGTAAAAACAAAATGGAAACAATTCTCCCACGCGAAACAAATGGCAATAAAAATAAAAACAAGAAATCAAATCCAACTACAACAACTACTATATACTGTGACACAATTCCTATACATAAACACACACACACGCACACGCACACATACATACATGTATGCACGTTATAAATAAAATCTGTGTCAAATAAACTTTGCATGTTTATGGCGAATTTCTGCATTGCCATTTTGTTGACATTTTGCTTCTTGTTGTTTTTGTTTTGGTATTATAATTGTTGTTGTGCGAGGCGGCGGTTGACCCGCTTTTAACGGAACTCTCTGTATGATTCATAAAGCGGTACCAAGTTCAGGCGAAAAGCAAAGGAAATGTGCAAATAAAATTCCAATCAAATGCATTTTATGTACAGCTATACGCCTCTGGCCACACAAATAAGCACACCCACGGATTTATTATCATGTGTTTTCAGTACCTTACATTTCCTTTTGAAATTAAAGTGAATTTTTTTTTAACTACTATGTGAATTTGTTTGTTTTTAATATACTAGCAGAGGGTTTTGTCTCGAAATGTGTAATGGACTGCACAAAGTATTCCGACCCAACAAAGTATGTATATACATACATATGTATGTATGTACATATCTTCTAAATCAACATGAATAGCGGAGTCGATATAGCAATGTCCGTCTGTTTCTATGCAAACTAGCCTCTCAGTTTTTAAGCTAAGGTAATGAAACTTGGCACAGACCCTTCTTTTTGCTGCAGGCAGTACATACATATGTATGTCGAAACTGGCCGGATCGGACCACTATAACATATAGCTGCCATAGGAATGATCGGTCGAAGACTATGTTTTTGTATGAAGAACTTTTTGTTTATAAAGATATCCTCACCAAACTTACCCAAACCGAATCTCTAAAGAGTTAATGCAATCTGACTCTATCACATAGCTGCCATAGGATCGTGTGAAAAATGAGTTGTATGAAAAACTTTTTGTATCACATCCAAACTAAGTGTGAGTTTTATTATACTTCAAATAGTTTCCTATTATTTCATAAAATCGGATCACATAGCTCCCATAGGAACAATCAGACGAAAATTGAGTGTTGTATAAAAACATTGCTGCTAGGATATACATATACATATACAGACATTTGTATAGCTTCGGCACTCCGAAGATAGCCATTTTTTAATTATTTTTTTTATTATAAATATATGTATATATACCAAGTTTTGAGCTGTGCCTATTTTGTTGGCCATGTTTGTATTTATGCATGTGGCGCTACTGTGCGTGCCAACTGCGATAAATGAGATTCTGAGAAATGAAATGTGAAATGAGTGGCAAGTGAAACAGCCACCACATACATATGTATACAACGGTTTTTTTTTGTTTTTGCTCGTTTGCTGCTGTTGGTTTATTATTACACCGGCTTGTAACGGTAAAGTTTAAGCGACGATTACAGCAGACACACACACGCGCACGCACATGCACGTACAAAAATAGACAGCAATTTGATATCGCAGGTGCACAAAAGAGACGCCAATAGAGGAAGCGAAAATCGCTTGCACTCTAATTGAAACGCTCTTCTGACCAGCGAAGGCAGCAAACAAAAGCAAACCAAACGTGAGACATGCAACAGCAATCAAAAATTCAAATAAAATGAAATAGACGCGAGCATCGTCTGAGTGAGTTTATGTGTGTGTGTGTGTCTGACTGTCAGACAGGTTGCGTTATTTTGAAAGTGCCAAAGAGAGGCCACCAAAACTCAAACTCCAACTCGAAATTATTAAATTGCAGACGCAAGGCTGGTGGTTATGTGTATGTGTATGTTGGACAACGGGTGTGTAGAAGGCGGGCGGAAAAGAGTCACGCACAGCGACGACAACAAAACAGACAAAAGCTAAAATCGTCTGACTGAGTCGCGCGCAGTCGATGAACGAGTTGAAGTGGAGTTGCTGGGGGAAAAAAAGAGCGAAAAAAAGAAGAAGAGCGCACTACAAAAACGTGAGCGGCGTATATGTATGTATGACTGTGTGTGTGTGTGTGATAAAGGTCGTTGGCCATGCGGCGACGCTGAAGTCGCACGACTTTACGCCAACAAAAAGCAACAACACGTTGGCAGAGAATAAACGCGACGGCAACGGCGACGTGTTTAGCCTAAGGGCATGAAATGTGTTGCAAGTTTCTGTTGGTCGCTCTTATTGTAGACAAGTATATTTAAACGTACATAAATATACCTATACAACATATGTATATGTGTACATATGTATGTACGTATGCGCATACATATGCATGCCTACTTTGTATGCATGTGTGTGTGTGTGGTGGCCTCATCAATTTTTAGCTGCATTTAAAAAAGGCAGAAAACACGTTTTGTGCACAGGCACAGTCAAATGAATAGACAAAACGAACAAAGTTGAGTGTAAATGTGGGCGTGTGCTTGTGTGTGTATGTGCATTCGTTGTTGTTGTTGTATTACCTTTAAGGCCGTTATCATGTGCCGCCTGTTGCCTGCTGTCATTCAGTCAGTACGACAAGTTTAGTGGGCTTTAAAAGTTAAAGGCGACAACGAGTTCAGTAACACCTACAATAAATATTATGTACATACGTATGTAAATAGCATTCAGGAGTGCCTAGCGCTCTCAAGATTGTTATAATGTAAGGAGGAAAACCTTAATCCTAGATGTGTCTATACATAAATGTATGTATGTATATATGTACATAGAGCTAGGGAATTGATTCTGGAGACGAGTTGAAAATATTGTATCTATCAAAATATGTTTGATTTATTAAGATTAGGATTTTAGGTCTGTATACTTAGTACAGTGCGATTTTTGGTATAAGGAGAGCCGTATAACAAAACTTGAAATCTCTGAAAGACAATTCTTCGTATATGCTATTCGAGCTTGGAACCATCTACCACATTACCTTAAAGCCATTACAGGCACTTCAAATTTTAATATATCGCTTAAAAACACACAATTAGTAAAAGAACAAATCAATAAATAAGTAAATAAATATTATAAATAGAATAATTAGTAGTATACGTTCAAATTGTTAAAGTTTTAAACTTGTAGAGATCATTGGAATAATATTTACCGTACAGACTGGAACTTGTAGATCCCAGAAAATACAATGTTAATTTCAAACAAATGAACTGTAATTTCGATTAAAATATTTATCAATATTAAAAAATAATTACAATAATATAATAAATGAAATATCAGTATTCAAATAATCATAAATAGCAGTTACTGTGTATAGTATAGTAATTATTAGCTCATCAGTATCTGTTATGTAATACTAATCATTAATAGAGCTTTAATTTTTAGCACCTAATTTATCATTCTTTTTTATTCTTGGCAACTTTGTGAAAGAAACTGGTTGGGGGTTTGTCAGGGCCAGCAAACAGCTTTAGGATGATCTCATGCTAAACTTTAAAGACTTAACAAAATATAGTTAATTACTATGTACAGAGTAGTTGCAAGTTCAAAGCTAAAAGTTAATATGTTTTCAAATGTTGGCTCGTTGCAATACCAAAACGTTTCAAGCATTGACCTTTGGTCGGAGGTAAAGTCCATTATAATGCCAATTGATACGATTATTATACACACACTATGAACAACCTTCCATTTATTGTCGCATTGCGTAACTAAAATAATATCATACAAATACTCATATTGGAACAACAACAACTACAGCTAGAACTTGCGTTGCTCGAATACTCTGTTCCCAAAGGGAGAATTGAGTACATGGGGTTCGTTCGTCCGTATCAAGGCAGTTAGTTTTTTTGGACAGAACAAAACTTGGAATGAATGTTCGGATATACTTATATGGTAATATAGGCTGTGCAAGTGTTAAAACAAACAAAATCTTATAACTTGAAAATTTGTATAGCTGAAGTCACTAATTTTTATATGAGGACTATTGATTACTTTACTGAAAGTTTGGCCCAACACCCGTAAATGATGAAAACCTGCATGTCCCACAAGCTAGAGTCACCATCTTGATTTTAGGATAAGAAAATTTACTGGGAATAGAGTATACCGCAGTCGAAAGCTTGCAAGTGCAACGCTCTTACAGGTTCTTTGTTGTTGTCATTTCCTTATTTAACGTGACACTTGTGAAAATTGCATTGAAATTGAGAAGACAGCGCTGATTGCTCTCCCTCTCCTCTCTGTTTCTTTCTGTTATCACCTGCGCTCCAGCTCTCTTTGCTGCTCGCATAAGTGAAAATAAACACCTGCGCCTGGTTGTTGGGGCGGTTTGTTTTCTTTCTCTGTTATTTTTGTTGTTGTTATTGTCAGTCGAAGCTGTTATGGCGTACGTGCCGGGGCACTTCACTCACTCAATGCAGTTATGCAGCTATTACGTTGTCTATGCTCACACATACACATACACAAACACTGCAACTAATAGACACGCACTGGCGCACACCTGTCAAACACACACACACACACAAACGCGTAGAGCAGCAACAAACAAACAAAACTTGCTCTAATGCATTGTACCCGTCTCACTTGCACAGAGGCCAACATCATCATTAGTAGCAGTAGCAGCTGCTGCTTTATGTTTCATTTTCACATTGTTCCCTTGCATATTACGAACGCTTCTTCTAATGCTGCTGCTGTCACGTTTTTCATATAAAAATGTTTGATATTCTGATTGGGGTTATGTATGCATGCATGTATACATACATACATATATGTATGTATGTGTGTGTATGTATACGTTTGTATTGTCTGCAGCGTTGCCAACTGTCTACAATTAGTGGTTTGTGCGTCGTTGCCATATTTCACGGTGCTTACTCACGCAGTAGCTTCAATTAAAACAGGTTTTTTTCAGACACACTTAAGTTAAAGAGAGAGAGAGAGAAAAACTGTGAGAGAGTGAGTGCGCGCGACATGATCCATGATTGTCATGATATCTTTGCTGGCTCTGCCTTTCATTGTATTTCACTTGTTGTGCCTCCCGCCTTCGGCTTGAAATTCTTTGTTGAATATGTTCACTGACCTTTGCCGAATTTCCAGTTTTTATTGGCTCGAAAGGCTTAAAAGCGTTACATGTGTTCAAATATGTATATACACTTTAGCGTATTTCTTTGCGTTGCCATATTTGTTTTTGTTTAATCATTCACGGCGAAAAGCAACTGCGAAGAAGAAGAAGCGTCCGGCATTGTTCACGCAAATGACCTTCAACTTGATTTTTAATTAAGTTCAGTTCAATGAACTGAAACTGTCAACGACATCGTTGGTAAATTTCGAATGTTTCCTTTATTTTGTTTTTGAATATTTCTTTTGTTTAACACTTAGTTGGTAGCGTTTACACAATTGTATTTGTGTTTGTTTTATATTTACCGTAAGAAAACAGAAATACATTTTAAATTCTTTGTGTACATTTATTTTTAGCCAAATATGAGAAGCGCGTAAAATGAAATACTTTGTAAATGGTATGAAGTGAATATTACTTATTGCGAATGCTAATGACAACTGATTCCAGTCTAAATAAATTTTTGCGACGTTGCGCCACTTCATTTCAATTAATATTACATCTAAGATTAACACATACATAGTATGTATGTTTTCAACATAGTCAAAATCCCAATTTCAATCATGTAACTGAAGCGTTTGAACCAACCCTTTGAATATTCCAATGGATATTTCATAATTTTCTTATATACATATGTATCTAGGGAACATTGACTATATTATAAATACTACAATAGTAGACTTACTTAAGCTACATACGTAAAAAAATTTCTAGTTCCCTTGCTTTTTCTTCAGCAAATGAAGCCAAGGGCAACGTTATCGCATTTCACTTTAATGGCAGTCCAAGTTTCTCCAGTTTCTTAAAGCTTTCTTCATCATGGTAAATGGGTTTATCTATCGTAACTCATCTTTACAGCTTTACAGCTTCCAACTATGTGCTAGTCATAATTTATGCAACTAAATCGCTTTTCTCAGTCTCGTACTTTATCGCTGCTCGCTTCACATAAATTTCAGTGAGTTTTCCTCTCACCCCCTCTCTGGTGCCGCACACACAAACAACAAATTTGTTTTTTCAATTTACATTTTTTAACATATTTCATCCGTACCTTCGACGCCCCCTTTGGTCAACAAACTGCTATTACTGAAAAAGTGCCCAACAGCTTGTGTTGCCAGTTTCAAGTGCGCGCGAGTTTGCAACACCCTCCGCCCACAGCCCACCGCCCACTGGCAAGCGACCAAGAGCGTTAGACAGATTTTATTACCAGCTACCATTGCTACTTACCCGGAAATGCCTGTCGCACCCTTTCCACACAACTAACAAACATACACACACACAGGACGAACTCTGGCAACCCTCCTTGTCACATATTCAGCGAGCTTAGCAGCTCGGGCTGTTATTATTATTCAGGTTTTTGGCTCGACTGGCAACCCTTGTGGCAGGTTCTTTTCTACTCAGCAAAATTGTTGCATTTCACCACCCAATCTACCCCGCCCACCACACCCTATACATATGTACATACATACATAGTTTTTCTCCTATAAATTTCAACAGCAAGCATAACTTGACAGTAGTTTGGGCAACCCCCTACGCCCCCTCCACAACAGAAAAAACCCAAGTGAAACCTCCATTTGGCAGCCAGGAAGGATGTTTCAATTTCTATTTTGTTTTACACTTCTCTTCCTGTTTTTATCGGTCGTTTGTGCTGTGTGTGTGTGTGTGTGTGTGTGTGTGTGCGTGTGTAAATGACATAAACCTCCCCAATTCCGCCTACCCCAGCTTTTGCTTGAGCACATTCAGCTGTGAAAATTGGCATCGATGCTCTGTTCTTCACCATTCCGAGCTTCGCTTTTGTCATCGTTTGCTAGTCTTTTTTTTTTGGTATAGAAAGAATTTTTGGTAGCACATTATTATACTCTGTTCCCAAATAGACAAGGAGTATATTGGCGAGTATGTGAACCAAACTTGGTACACATGTTGGTGTATACCGTCAGTATAGTGTCGAGATCTACCCTCATCTTCACCCGCTCCCAAAATTCAATATCTTCAACATTTTCATAGCTACAGTCACTAAGTTTGACTTACAGACTACCGACTACCGCCTTGACAGATAACTCCCCCAAAAATGTTGCCACCCCCACTCTCAACCCCGGAAATGAACTAAATCTCTGATTTTCACATCCTAAATAAACTAAATATACCAGACTGGAAACAGTGTATTCTCCAGTCGAGATCTTCCGAACTCTATAAATTAGAAGGGCTCTTTTTCTTTATATTTTTTAAGACCCTTTGCCGTTTCTTTGAGTTAAGCTTTGAATTGTTTTTTGTGTTGTGTTGTTATTGTTGTAGTTGCTACAGAGAGCTTTGTTTATTTTCCATTGTGTCTGTTTTCGAATGTTATTGGGCTTTTGGTGATTTGATTGGGTTTGTTTGGGCTGGTTACGTGCCCATTCGAAACGTACTTAGTCGCATTGTACAGTAAACTCCAAATAAAAGTACTATCGATATTTGCTGTGTATGCAAACTTCCTAATTCTACATACATACATACACCATTTGAATGTATAATATTAATATTATCATTTCAAAATCAAAACGAGTGAGAAGTGGAATGTGGCTATAAGTTGAAGTTAAGATTATGAAAAAGCTTCGCTATAGCGAAAAATTTGTTATGGAGAAATCAAAATACTTATGAAATGTATGTAAGTGTAATAAATACAGTATTCGTGAGTAATTAATTATAGAGAAATTTGACTGCAATAGCTCGTATATAAGTATACATGTTCACAGTTCTGTATTACCTCAGCTACAATTTATAGTCTCTTTGATTGTGGAACTCTCCAATCCAATTCTTACAAATTGGTTTTTCTTATAATTTTTCTTTAAATTGAATCAACTTTTTTCGCATTAATTTTCCGCTTTACAGGACGTTGTATCATCAGTTAGCAGACTCTTTTTTTTACTGAAGTGCCGCAGCCCTAAGTCAGACATTTTTTCTAATTGCGTTATTTGAGCTTAGAAGCCCGCGAGCGTTGCGTTTTAATTACTGACCCATTTTCCACGTTCCTATACATTTCATTCATTGCACTGCCTGTTGGCGCTGTTGCCGCACTTCACAAACAACACTTTAAAGCGCCAGAATGATTTAAAGAGCAACTTAAAAGTGTTGCACTTGTATTTTATGCCTATGTACATATATAGGCGTGTGTGTGTGTGTGTGTGTATGTATATGCATATGTATGTGGAAAGTAAATGCATTTATGTGTGCTATGTGCATGCAATTATGCAAATTTACATAAACATAACCTACTAACTAAGCACGCTATGGAAACAAATACAGCCCCGGCTAACGGTGCACGCTTGCTACCTCTCGCTCATGCTCTCGCACTATCTCTCTCGCACTCAATACAAATAGTTGACCTCATTTTTTAGGATTGTGCACAATTTTACTGCAACTTACTTTTTTCTTTCGTTTTTCATTTTCACTGAGGCGCCGCCTGGCGGGCGTTTGTTGTCGCTGGTGGCTTTACCCCCTTTTGCTGTCCACCCCCCGCCTATTGCCAGCACATTGAGCTGCACTCATTTTGCATGCATGCATTTGGCAACTCTGTCGCTGTTTTGCTGGCGTTGCAAATCACTGTAAGCGGAACAGTGGGTGCTAGTGGGTAGGGTAGGGTAAGGGTAAGGGTAAGGTGGGGTAGGTGGTGCCCTACATTTTCGGCTTTGTTTTGTTTTTCGAGTCTTTTCAAAATGCAGGCAGGTGGCGCTGAAAGCGTTTGCATTGCTTTTCAAAAACGTCATTCAGAGAATGCACTTTGTGATTTTACAGATAGTTGTTATTGTTGTTGTTGTTGTAGCCGTTGTTGCCACATTTCATTCGCAAATAACAAACACAAGTCTTTTTCCATTTGGCTGTTCGCTGTTTTGCTTTTCATATTTTTGCCACGTCCTTGTGCTAAAAACAACAACAACAATGGGAAGGCAGAAAGAGGTTGGTATTGCTGCAAAAATCGATAAAGCAATTAATGCAAAAAGTGGCTGGCAACCCTCGCAGCAGGAGCAACCCTGCGTACGGATATAAATAGCCACCCAAACCACCCACCCACCCACTCACGAGACCCAACCCAACTCACAAACAGGCGCTGCTTTTTTTCCTTCTTTCTACCTACTCCTCTCTTCCTGTTTTGGTACTTCTGTCTTGCACAGCGTGTTTATTACTTGGTGTAGTTGTTGTTGTGGACGCTGCTGCAGCAACCCCTGTTTGTCGACAGCGACGCGACGTCGCTGGCGTTGCCATGCGGGCTGTGTTTGCAATGGAAAAAAGAGTGAGAGAGAAGGAACGAAAGAGAAGGGGACACGCCAAAAGCGCGCGCTTAGCTTTAATAAACAACATTTGTTGTACGTGAGTTGGGCATGTCTCTGTGTGTATGTGTAAATGTGTGTGTTTGTGTGTGTGTGACGACTTTAATATATTTTTATTCATTTTTTACTTGACTCCAGACTCTTCCTGGACACCCCCCAAGTGACGTCGTTATTTCGCCTCCCCTGTCAACAATTTCATGTTGAGTTTCCGTGGGAAAATAGAGAAATTAAATTACATTTTGTTGTTGTTTTATGTAACTGATATATTTTTCGTATTTTCAACATATTTGAAAATATTATATTTATATACTTTTATCAAGGGGAAGAACATTAATTTCAATTACTTCCGCTGTTTTTTTTTTAAAGGTTACCGGAGTCTTTTCGTTCCCTTTTTAAAATACTCTACGACTCCTGCACCAATTGAAATTTATGGTAATTTACTTAAGCCTGAAAAATGAAAATAAATTGAGTTTCTTGAAAGCTTCAATTTATGCGCATTTTAAATTTTCTAAGAAAACTTAGAAACTCGCGCTAGATTCTGTAAAAGTATTTGTATACGATAATAAGTTCATAATATCAATTCTTTTTGCAATACTTCTGATATTTTGATTTCGTCCAGAAATCAAACGATCTTTATGTGTAGCCTAAGCTACATATATCTATATATATATCGGTTATGACCTTGATGTTACTAATCACCTGGGATGCCACACCTTTACCTCCTTGGAGAGGGTATCGAACACACCGCTTAAACAACTCCTACAATTAGCCAAAATTATTATTATTATCGCGTGGTTACAATATACTATACCACTAAGGACTAGATGGTCTCGGTGAGATTATTCTGCGGAGAGTGATCTGTCGTCCTAACCTAACCTACCCCAACCTCCCAATGATATATCGCCTATGTCTTATGAATAACAAAGGTATATAAATCAGTTCTACCGAACTATATACTTTCTATGCCCAGAAATTATTTGGAGGTAATAATCATTCTCTAATTACTCCATTTTTTTTGTTGTTTATTATTTTAAATTTAAGAATATTATATCAAACAATTTTGCCAGCATTATAATTGAATGCAATTTGTCTTACCGCTAATCTCTTTTGTTCCTTTATTTTTAAAAGGGATTTTCGCTTTTGTTTTAGTTGCTGTCTCCCAACAATATTGATTAACTTTCTGCCTGGTTTTAACAACAAAATCCCTGCCTACATTCTTGCCATGAAAGCTGTCAGGGCTGCTCAAACTCAACGTTAGATATTAAGCCCCAGCTATTCCGGCTTATTTGTTGTTGTTGCTGCCGTTACTGTTACTGCAAATGACAAGTAAAACTTCCCGTACCCTAACATAAAACCTAATATGAGAAAAGTTTTTGCTGCCCATTTCATATGAGAGTGTTATGGCCCCCATAACTGGTGCGCTTCTGGGGCGCCTCAGTTCCAGCAGGAGGCGCTCCTTGGGGCCAAGCGCCATAAACAATATTGGCTCAGACATTTTTTGGCAATGTGCCCAAGTAGCGGACCAAATGAAACTATCCAGCTATGTGAATACACAAACACACGAAACATACTCGTATGCATACTTACGTGCATGAATTCACAGTCAGCGCTACTGTAAAGAATAGGATACGATTCCTTATCCTTATATCCTTCTGAACACCTTATCAATATTTTGCTACGTTATTGCTATGAGCATAAAGCAATATGCTACTAATATCAGCAAATAGGATCGAAAATGTAAATAGTACGAATGTCACGGCATTTATAAATATTGAGGCGCAGCCAATTTAAATTTGTACTTTTAATGTGTATTTTTAATGAACTTGTTCAATGAAAATGATAGATACATTTATTGACTTTCAAAATCGAAATTGCAAGCTGTTCTAAATTCCGAATTACGATTTAAAATCGTTATTTCCAACGAAAACAGGTTTCTCGGAAATGGGAAACGTCCTGATTATCCTTTATTAGCATAAAGGTACATAGATATCGGACTTACACGATTTTTCACATGTCCCTACGTGTGTATTCATGCGGTGCCACACAAGTGTGCGTAAGTATGTTTGTATTCTATGCCAGTCTGTCAGACTTGGCCCAACCCCAAGTTAGCCCCTCCCAAAACACACACACTCACGCGCATAGACAGCAACGTCGTCAACTTTTTATGCCTTTTGGTGTGCAAGTTTTCAACAACTTTTTGCATATTTGAGGCCCACAACTCACTCCACCCAACCACCCACATTATTGTGTACATATTTTATAAGTTTCCTTCGTATCTGTTTGGGAGTCCCTCACACCCTGCACAACCCTGGCTTTAGTTTAGTTATTTTTCATCATCATCATCTGCAGCCTCAACGTTTTACCATTCCTCCTTAACATCGTCGTCTTCGTCTTTGTTCGCATTTTCCACATTTTTCCCACGTTCGCTTGTGGTAGGTGGGGGGTGTTGGTGGCTGGGGATGTTGTAGAAACTCACCCCTACTATATGAAAGTAACGTCAAACGAGCACAAAGTGAGTTTTCTTGAGAAACGCTCAGCTACTTTGAGGGCTGTGGCTGCTAATGTTTCATTCCGCCCGTTCCAGTTGCGCTGCTACTTCATTTTCCCTTGGGTGTTCTGTACTCTCTTTAATATCACAATTCAGTTTGTTTCCTTTCGTTGCTTTAAACATATTTTAAGCGCAAAATGCTCTAAATTATGCTTCTTTCTGTTTTCAAAATAGATAAAAGGACGCCTCCTCCACTTTTCTTGTCTTATGTATTTTGCTTGCCTATTTTTAAGCACTCAACTTGGACCGTATGTGTTTTGTTTTTGTCGTTAGTTCTTGTGGGCGTGGTGTCGGTTCTTAAGCACTTAAATTTCTACAGCAACAGCTGAATTGAAGTGTTTTTTTTATAGCGAAATAAAAATGTTATGAACGTAAAACCTGGTCTTTGAAGAAATTTGGCAACAGCGCCCAAAGAGAGGGCTTGAAGTTTGGACTTAAATTATAGCTTCAATTGAATTAAATGCTTTCCTAGTTGTCAAAATTATTAAAGTGTACTTTTTGAGAGAGTTTCCCTGGTATTATAAAACTTAATTCAAAAGAGCTATCAATAGGATAGTGTTTCAGTTTCATTCATTCCCCATACATTTTTTCTCTCCAAAAGCCACATTTGAATAAAGTTTTTCTTAAATATCTCTAAGTTGTAATGAATGTAAACTAATGAAATTTAGGATATATCATTTTAGCTTATTTTCAATCGTTCCAACTGTATAGATATTTGTTCAATTCGCTCTGGACTTCGATCGAAGGCACTTCACTATAGTAATCAATAAGAACTGAACACATAATTAAATATGTGTGCCTACATACATATAATTACTATGTAGGGCTCATGTTTGCCAATTCTCTGTAATTTCTTGCACATGTTGGCATTCAATTTTTATGTCAAAGCCGGGCCAAAAAGCTTTTTGCCAACTGACTGTGCCCCACGTGCCTCGTTACCATACTTCCCGCTTCGCGCTGGACACCCCTTCTTTCGACCTGTTGCAATCCCCTGTGGTGAGTTGCCGGGCACCCGCCGCACTTTGCAAGTCAATGCAACGTGCAACGGCAAGCGGCAGCTGTTTTGAGGCAACCGCAAAGCCACAGCCCCAATAATGACAACAACAACGAATGGAATCCTTCAACATCATCCAGAAGGACAAGAAATTATAAATGTATACACATTGCGATTGATGACCCTGCAAACGATGCTTGGGGCGTAGCAGTTAAACTCGCGAGCAAAATATAAGCAGGCGTGCTCGACTAGAAGGTACCCTGCACTATATACTAGGCTATGTTTATACTAATATACAAAGTAGCTTCCTAAAAAACTGTTCACACTGCCGTGCAATATTGCGCGGCTTCTGATTTTGGAAGGCAATCTCAGTTGGACCACAGGATAAAGTGGATAGTACCGTTAACATTTTACTGTTACTCACATTTTGGTTCCACCCTTCTGACTTATTTTATGAGTGCAGGGTATGAAAAGATGTTCCCCCCTTTAGCACGTACCAAAAAATGCGTTGCCACTGCACTGTGCACACTGCTATCCCCACTTTCCCCGCTCTTCCCCTCACGCACTATCACGATCAGTGGCGCAGGTGTTTGACTTGCTGCAGGCTGTTCAAAATTGCAATAAAAAAAGGCAACTTCCAATTGCGGTCTGCTGTCACATAATTTTGTCTGGCCTTTGTACTTTATATGACATGAGGTTGTAGGCACTTGTATGTGTGTGTATGTAACTGTATGTGCGTGTATGTATGTGACTGTGTATGTAAGTATCTGTGTGCATGTACAAGTAACTAGGTCAGATACTTTATCTTATCGGCATGGCGTTTGCAATATTTATATTTTATTTTGATTAGGCCAACCTCAAACATTTGAAGGCCTTAAATTCCAGCAGGTGGCGCCGATCATACTGTAATATTTCTATATTTAGTACTCAAGGGTTATGTAAATTCTTTAGAAACTAGTTGAATTGAAAACTCGTTTGTTATCTAAATTAGGCAACTCTTTAAGGTTTGTAAACTTAGGTTATTAGTTCGAATTTTAGAATTTCCAATGTAGTTTGCGAAGGTAATAAGTTGTTTCCATCCATAAGTCTATGAAATTAAGCTAGCTTGGGTCTTTTAAAGCGCTCAGACAGAAATAATGATTCTGGAACTTTGTTTCTGCTTTAAATTCAATAGAACTTAATACTAAAATAATAATTCGCATAGTTGAAATGATTTATTTTTACAACTGACAACACTGTTTCATTTTCAATGGGGTTATGTTGGGTCTTGTAGTGTTCGAAAACAATTGAATATTATAAAAAATATAATAGTACATAAGTACAAGTGTTGTAGTGTTAGAAAAGAACCGAGTATTATGAAAAAATATAAAAATAAATACAATATAATCAAATGCAACAATGCAGTGTGAGGAAACGTAATCTTCTAATTTCCATTTCCACATAAATAGAAAAAGTTTTCAGAGCTCTACTATAAATTTGAATGTTATCAGTATATGGAAATAAACCCAAGCGATCTATTTATATTCTTTGTATTGCGATTGCGTTCCATGCGGAGACAATACTGATTATATTTATATGTACAGTATATGTGTATGAGTGTGTATATCTGTATGGTGTGTGTATGTGTGTATATTTATTGATTATCAATATTGAGCGCATGACCTCAATGATACCTCGAAATGTCTATAGCAATAACAATAACAAAGACGCTTGATTGACGCTGCACGCGTTTTGTGCGCGTTTACAGTGCGTTTTTAAACGCAGCTAGTGTATACATACATACATACATACATATATTACGTTTATATATGTAAGTTGATTACCAGCAAATTGCGCTGAATTTCTTCATTTTGCAGCTGCTCTTTCAATAATTTTGTTAACAACTCAATTATTATGTGTGCATGCATATATTTTAAAAATTTGCAATTTACAAATTTGTGCGCATATTTTCGTTGCATTCATTCATTGTTAAAAAAAACGAACGAAAAAAAAGCTGAATTTTAATGCAGCAGTTTAATATCTTTAAATGAAATGAATGAAGGGAACGCATGAAAATGAAACGCGCGCTCAGTGGCTCTGCAACTGTGTATGCTGCTCAAACTAGGGAATGTACAACTGTAGGCACTTAACTAGCAACAGTTTGCTAAATAGTATTTACAGTGCTAATGATGAAAATGTGCTTGTACATATGTATGTATGTTTTAGACCGCTTTTGTTTTTCCGTATGCAACTATTTACGCATTGTATGACCCCAAAGGCAAAAAACCTTGCGCTAATAAACTAAACAAACATCAAATGTCAGAATTTGTGTAACATTCAAATGCAATAAGAACAACAACCAGAACACCAATTAGAATCGACATGAAACAACAGCAATAAAAGTCATACAAATTAACGTGAAATCAAAGCGTAAACTAATTTAACCTTCAGTCATGCAATCACAACAAACACGTGACCATGAATAATATTGTTGTTGGTGTTGCCGTTGGTTTTGTAGTTGTGAGTATGTAAGGCAGCAACAAGTAAAGCATAAACTCAAATTGTATTGTTAGAATTTACCAAACACGATCAAATTACACAACAGACGGACAACTATTAAATAACACAATTACAGCAATTACACTGTGCGACATGATTTTGTATTAAAAACACTGTTAGGTAAATCGGTAATCGGTGACTGTCCATCCCTGATCCATCAGTTTTATCTTGATCTTATAATAAGTTGAAGTTTAGCTCTATTAAAGTTATAAGACATTACAAACTTAATGTTCATATAATTTGAAAAGTTTGATCTTGTTTAGCAGTGTTAAAAGCGAACGAATGCGTTGTGAGAGAGATAGAGCAATGAGAGCGAAAGCTTACATTATATACATGTAACGGCATTTAATTGAAAGAGCGAGCAGGCGTAAAAAAGCAAACATAATTTGAACATTCGTTCAATGAAAATGTTTGACTCACACGCACACACAGACACTTGCTCAAGTTAAACAGACAGTTGGATAATTTTAATTGTTTGTCGCAATGACCTTGACCCAGAACGGGAACAGCAATGAGAACAACATTAGCGTGAAGAGAGCAATCAAAATATACGATTCATAATAATAAAACTGGTCGGCGCTGCTTACACATAAAAATAGAAAATCGCGCGCAAAAATAAATTGCGCTAAACATCTACACATTTGAGTTTCATTATTATATATTTTTTGCATTGTTTCTGCGCTCATTTTATTTGCAATTTATTTTTATTGTTGTTTTACTGGCAATAGCAACAACAACACTGAAACAGTAGCCGAAGCACCGTACAGACTGCGTGGCAGGCTAAAGTCGTAAAACAAAATAAAGGCGAGAGCAAAGGCAGCAACAACAACAAAAGCAGCAGCAATAAAGGCGAAAAATAAATTGCAAGAAAAAAAATAAGTATTGGCCCGCGTGGGCGTTGGCAGCGCTGCTCGCGTGTGTCAGCTTTTTCAGCCGCATATGTACATGTGAGAGTGAGTGCTCCGGAGAACTGAGAGCTAGAATGGAGTGAGTGCTTTTTAAGTTGATTAAAAGCGCGTTCTGCTTTTGCGAGTAACAACGGTGACGTCTCTGCGTTCTGTAATTGTGTCAGCTTGCGTGTGTGAGTATGTGGGTATGCATTGGAAATGTGTGTCACGCCTCCACAGGCATGCAAAACAATTAGAAGAGCTTTAGTCGACAGCGCTCAATTATGGGGTACCCTAAAGACCAGAAGTGTGTACTTACTAGTGTTGAAAAGTATCCATGGCACTATCGATAGTATCGATGCTGCGCCATTGGCTGCTACAATCGATATTGGTTTTCCAGTATGGATAGTTTTTATTAGCACTACTGTACGTGTTTTCTAGCATTGTTGGAATTTCTGAATATGTAAAATAGGATTTTGTGTTAAGGAGCAGGCTATCGATTTGCCGCCTATTACTCAACTAAAAATAAACTTGATATGCGTGGGGTATACTCGATAACTAATAATCTGAGTTCGTTGAGTTCACAGAGAACTCGAACGGACAGCAGCTGTTAATTCTGAAGAAAATATAAATATATACTTAATAGGGTATATTATTTTACACTGTATAACTGTGCGATTGCAAACCTTAACAATTTTGCATATGTATTTGTTTATAACAGTTGTTGCTTGTTTTTTGTGTAACTAATTTGAAATGTGTTTGCAAATGTTTTCTGCAGTTTTAATTTAATAAGTCGAGACAAAGCAAAAGGTAAATATTGAATGTACTAGGTGGAATAGTTGAAGCAATTTTTGTTTTGCATTTTCTTCTTTTCCCTTAAAGAGAAAACTCCCAACTTTTTGAATTTCATATTAAAATGTTGATCATTGTCTGGCGCGTCCACCTCAGTCTCCTCAACGAGCTACAAACAAAAGCTTTCTAAAACTCAACCTCTTAAACAACACCTAGTGGTTCTAAACTATTTCAATTGTTGTTACGACTTCAAATCTACGTAAAAACAAGAAAGAACTATGTGATATAGTAGTCCGATTTTGACAAAATTTGGACAGATTGTATGCACATTCATTTATGTACATATGTCGGATGAACTACCTTATTGTGTAGAGATAGCTATGATTAACATACATATATGTATTTAGATTAATAGATATGTATATAGATCGATAGATATGTGTATACATTTGTATAAGTATAGCCTTAGAAATATGTAAATCTCATGTATCTACTATCTATTTGGGTGAATAGCCGATGCATAATTAAGCAAATCATAAACTCTTCACAGAATTCATAATTGCCTACTCCTTCCATTTCATGGCGCCAACATATCACAGTCCCTGGCCCCCTGTTGTGTCAGCCACAAGGACCAGAACTCTGTGGTTAGCTTTAATTGCTTGATGTCTTTTGTTGTTGCTTAACACAAAACTGTTAAATGGCTTATAGCCTGCTCATTCGTGCTGCTTAGCCAGAGTTGTGTTGCTGCAAGCCACATATACGCGCGCATTAGACAACTCTGGCCAGACATGGGATAGACGCTGGCGGGAGCTGACAGGGAGGCGGTTAACCGCCCAAACAGGATGACGTTAGGCTAACGGTGAGGATGATAATGTAGGAAGAGGAGGAGAGTGGCGCTATGGCTGTGGCTGGGTCTGCGGCTGTGGCTGTGCTGTCTGATGTCGGCCTGTCATGGCTACATATACAGATACATTCGCACAGGATACATATGCAGATACAGCGAGACTGGCGGATATTCGCACACGTGCATGCATAACAAATATCAAACAACAGGGCCATATATAACGGCATTTATGTCTGTATATGTGTGCAATATGTGGCCGAGTAGTTGCCAGACAGGATTGGGTTGGGTTGGATGTACCGGTCGAATATATATACATATACATATGTATATATATATGTATACACACAAGCATATACATGCATACATATAAATTCATTCTGCAGCAATCTGAATGCAGACCCAGACCCAAAAGGCCATTCAATTTAATGTGGCGCTTGTCTAGCCAAAATATTTCAACGTCCGAACAGCGCTTTAAGGCTTTAATTAAACCAAATGTTCACCAGCTCCCCCCAACCACCCCACAAGCTGTTTAGGGTTGCTTATTGATTTTTCGCAACATTTCTCCAACCATATACAACAATTGTAATGACTTTGAAAGCTTTTGTCGACAGTTTCCCTATGCTAATGAAGTCCCATTGTCCGCACTGTGGAACACGCCCACCACAAAAAGCCAAAGACAACAACAACAACAACATCAAAGCTAAACGTGCACTGGAATTGAATTACATTTAACACACAAAAAAAATTAGTTGAAACGTGCCTCGCATTAGAAATTAGCATATTAAATAAAAATAAAGAGACCCCTGCTAATAAAGCAAATTTAAAAAAATGTCTTTCATTTGTTGTACATATGTATGTACATAAAAATTTGGAATGAGGTTTCAGAGTTTACAAAAATAAATTCTTTAAAAAATTATTGGAATATGTTTAACTATCTGAAAAACTTTTCTGCATATGTATGTATGTGGCAAAAACAGTTATCAAATATACAAAAATTATCTGTGAGCGTTGATATACACACATTAGCTCTTGTTCACACTATCTTATATTTAGGGGTATTAATTTCGATCATGATTCCAGCGCAACTATCAAAATATTTTATGAAAATATGCCTTTGCGCTCATGTAAGCAGCAGAAAAAGAGTTACGTTTGCAACACTGAATGACTTTACTAAGAAATATTTTACAACACCGTTCAAAAATCACATCTTAATATCAAAATATTTTTCGGGGCCACTTGGTGACGTCAATACTAGCGCAATATTGCGCGTAAATATGAGTTAGCGTGAACTCAAATATACATGATTTAAATTTGTATCAGAGATAAATTTTCATGGATGATATTTTTGGATTATGGTTCAAATTTGGTGCTTCGGGAAAACAAAATCATATTAATTATTGTTATATTTATTTTTTGTTTATAAATAACTTAGTAGTTAATTATTTTTGGGTATTTTCAGCACACATTGTGTACTGATTTCTGGGTATATATTTACGTTGATCTGTGTTTATAACAACCTACATTGATATGTAGTTCGACGTATATTTCTGAGTTTATGAGAGTAATGCATAGGTTATGTTTATACCGCTTAAACCGCTGCTGCTAGAAACTAATTAAGTTAATAATTTAGCTTATACTCTTCCGAATTTGGTATAATATAGTTTTCTTAGAGCGTTAATCTGTTTGCATCGTTTAATCAAAACCATAACGTGTATTTTTACATCACAGCACCTTCGCATGGTACACCATTTTTCAATCACTTCTTTTGAGTTTCAGTAACATTAATCTTGAAGCACGCCCATTAACAGCATCTCGAAATTGTTTATCTATTAATTTGATTAGTTCGATTTTTCAATTATGTTACGTTCAATACATTCTCAAGCCTTGTTTATTTATGTTCTACCATATCTCTGTTCTTTCTTTCTTCTTGCAGACCCCCCAAAAATATTAAATCAAACACAAGCAAATACCCTTTAAAAGCTGAAATTGATCAAAAGACACTTTCGACGTTTTGCAACACTGAGAGACGCGCGCGCATCATGCGTAACTTTAGTTTGCGCAGCGCGTGTGCCGTGGAACGCAGTGGAAATGGAACGCAACTGCTGGAACGCACGCAGGCGATGAAATGAAACAGCAATCACAGCAACAACAGCGCGAACAAGATCAACACTCGTCAGGCGAAAATGTTGTCGCGCATTGAGGAAAATGCATCGTTTTCTTAACATTCAGCAAAATATTAAATTACGCAACTATCATCAGTTACTTTTGTATTTTGTTGCTGTTCCATTGGCTGCCACTGCTGCTGGAGGAAGACGACGACGAGGAGGCAGAGACGGAGAACGAGAACTATTTGTGGGTGGGAGAAGCAGCAGCAGCAGCAGCGCAGTAGCAGCGAGAGTATCATCAATAACGTAACGATCGTAACGCAACGCAACGCAACGTAACGTGACGCACACTGTATCGATTAGTTGAAGGATTTTTGTTTTTGTTTTTTAAGTTAGCCTAATACACACGTACACATAATTAACCCAACGCTGCCACTGTTCCTAAGACAACAACAACAACAACAAACAACAACCTATCATCGTAATCGTAGTTTTAACGTAATCGTAGCCGTAACCGTAACGTAACGTCAAACGCCTCTACACCGCTCCTCTGCCAACATTTTGATCATCATCAGCATTAATAATCATTATTATGCATATACATGTATGAACGCAACGTTACACGCTCATGCCCAACACTCAACAGACACTGCAAGCAAATATAACAATTAGAACAACAACAACAATAATAGTAATAATTGCGAAGCATAAAACAACAACGTCAGGTTGTTTTAGTGTTTCGTTCCCATTGACCTTTTGCCGCACAGCTGGCAAGGGAAAAATATGGCAACACCGCAAGTCAAAGACTTGGTGTTGCGCTCGCCAGCTGGCTCCTCCGATACCCTAACATTTCCCTGGCCACTCCAAGTTGGACATGGACAGGATAAGCATGATAATGGCATCGATATCATCGATACAATCAAATTCGTATGCGATGAGCTGCCATCAATTTCATCCGCATTTGAGGAGATTAACCTCTATCAAATTGACACTGCCTGCTATAAGACTATGACAAATCTTGTCGATCGTTTCAACAAAGCTGTCGACAGTATTGTTGCATTGGTAAGTACATTTAAACCATATTATCCTTTACCTACATTTTCTGTTTGCATTTCAAAGTTTAGATTAGTAATCAGCCCTTTTGCCAATTTTGTTTCCGATCAATTCGATTGGAAAACAATAACCTTCAAAATGATTTTGAATGAAAAGTACTCAGAATTGGCCTGAACATACATATTTCAGGAACATAAAATATCCTTAAATTTTCTTGAAAATAAATTGCTTATTGGTTTTAAAATCCAATCTTAAACTTTTAGAACTTTAAAATAATTCGGATTAATAAAAAAACTCATCTTGTTGGGATACTTTCCACAACACTTTATACATTTTCCTCTTGAAGCATTCAAGACTTAACATTATATTTAAACTAAAAAGTACCCTCTGCATTATCAAAAGTTCCAATTCGTGCATTATTTGTGATTCCCTTTTGAATTCAAAATCACATATTTTGTTGTCAGAGAGGAGCTTTGCAGAGCTTAAAAAATCAGTCTGATTAATGTACAAATAATTTAGAAACTTTGGCTGTGAAAAAATTGTTGTTCCCAAATGTTTCTACTTTATATTCTTCGAAAATGCAAATTATTTTCATAATTATCAGCAGTACGAACTTCTAGCTGTTTACTTGTTGGCCTCTCCAATTTTTTTAATATCTTTGACAATGTTTTAGGTATTTTAAGCAATCTCCCAAAAATGCGAGCAGTTTTATTCGATCTATTTCAACTTATTAGCTTGCGAACACTATAATCCAATGCAATCGAAATTAATTGTTTTTCACTGTTTTGCAGGAAAAAGGAACTTCACTGCCCGCCGAACGCTTAAATAAGTTCGCTCACCCTAGCCTTTTAAGACATATATTGCAATTAGTTTACAATGCTGCCGTACTCGATCCGGACAAACTCAACCAGTACGAGCCCTTCTCGCCGGAGGTATATGGCGAGACGTCGTACGAGCTGGTACAGCAAATGCTCAAACATGTCACAGTCAGCAAGGAGGACACGTTTATCGATCTCGGTTCCGGTGTGGGACAGGTGGTTCTGCAAATGGCCGGATCTTTTCCGCTTAAGACATGCATTGGCATAGAAAAGGCGGACACGCCCGCCCGCTATGCGGAACGCATGGATGTGATCTTTCGCCAGTACATGAGCTGGTTTGGCAAGCGGTACTGCGAGTATAAGCTGATCAAAGGCGATTTTCTTGTGGACGAGCATCGCGAGAAGATCACCTCATCGACGCTGGTGTTTGTCAATAACTTTGCCTTTGGTCCGACCGTCGATCATCAGCTGAAGGAGCGATTTGCCGATTTGCGAGATGGCGCCCGAGTTGTGTCCTCCAAGTCGTTTTGTCCACTTAACTTTCGCATTACGGATCGGTAAGTAATATGATATTCAGCGGAACTATGATTGTAATTAACTAAACTTATTGCCCTCTCTCCCACAGAAACCTGAGCGACATTGGCACTATTATGCATGTCAGCGAAATACCGCCCCTGAAGGGTTCTGTTTCATGGACCTGCAAACCGGTTTCATATTATTTGCATGTGATCGATCGCACCATTTTAGAGCGCTATTTTCAGCGCCTGAAAACTAAGGGCGGTGGCGATCACGAGCATGTGGGTAAGTTACTGGAAGGGTGGGGATCAACATAACAATGTACAGAGCACACGATCAGTCCAACAATCAGTCACAAATCTGTAACCAGTATCAGTCATGAATTATCAGTCACAAATCAGCCCTGCTCATTTACAATCAATCACGATCAGCCATTTTTCATCACTTTCTAAGTTTGCTTTTGGTTTTCAGTTAAATCACAAAATATAATACCTTTAAATGTCTTAAGAACTTTTAGTTTCTTACCACATAAATACTTGAGCTGTGTTAGATATCTAAGAAAATAGACAGTGGAAAACACTGCTGGATAAAATATGATAAAAAATATTTACTACATCAATACTATTATTTGGATTTAAATATTGAGCTTTAAACACCCTTAAAGAAATCGGAAACTATATAAATATATACTCGTATATGGACAATGTATATATTTATATTCTAGTATTTACGTGAACTATTTTCTGAAATGATTCTCGGATATTTTTTTTTATATACATGTACATAATATTATAAGAAAGTATTACTTTGTGATCAATCTATTGAGCAATAAATTTCACGACTCTTTTGTTAGTGCTAGCAACGACAAAAGAGTTGCGTTTGCAACACTGAAGTCTTAAAGTACTGACTGAGGATCTATCTGACACTCTTTCGAGCGTGCACTGTATATAACATAGTATATGGAATAGGACATAATATACTTATTTAAATTTTAGGTATACGAATAGTTTGAAACATGTCTAATGGTTAAACTCTATTCAATTTCTTGCAGGCACTGTCCGCACGACGCGCGATCGCGCCAAGCGTGAGGCAAACATAAGCCAACACAACAACAATCACAATAACAACAACAACCACAACAACAACCATCAGCATCAACAGCGCGAGAGGGAAAGGGAGCTGCCCAACGGACCCACCCAGCAGCAGCGCCATCAGTCGCAGTCGCCAGCGAATGTCAGCGGCGGCGTTGGCTTAGCCGCCTCCAAGACGCGCCAGCAGCTGGCTAGTGCTCAACAGCAGCAGCAACAACAACAACAGTTGCAGCAGCGCAGCCTGGACATGGACAGCAGCACGGAGAGCGACGGCGAAGGCGAGGCGAACAATGGTAATGGGGGAAATACAACCACAGCCAACAACGCCACCTCAACATCGAATGGGCCAATGACGCGCAAGGTGTGGTCGGACTGGTGCAGCTCCAAGGGCAAGAGCTCGCAGTCGGATGACGAGGAGAACAACAATAGCAACAGCAACAACAGCAACAGCCAACAGGGACGCGTGCCACGCGCTGTTGCCACGCTAAAGAAGCGCAAGAAGCTGACACGTAAAGCGGCCATTGCCAGCAAATCGGCAGCGGCAGCGCAGCGGGAGGCTGACGAGGCAGCAGCTGTTGCAGCCGTTGCTGCATCCGCGACATCCGCTTCGGCCAGCAAGGACTCGAGCAGCAAGGAGGATCAGCCGCGTGCGGCCAGTGCGGGGCCCGGACGCAAGGGACGTTTGAAGAAGGGCCAACGTGGCCGCAAATGCCTAAAGATAGCCGGCTTGGATGTGCTGCATAAGCAAACTGTACTGAGCACCTCGGGAGATGCCACGGCAAAGAAGCTGCCCGCAGCGCCAGGCACCGTTGATCAGCAGCTGACGTCGCTGCTCACCGGCGACATGTCGCATCGGGAACTGGACATACCCGTTGCGCCTCAGGACACGCCCTATGCGCTGCAAATACTGCTCGATGTGTTCCGCTCACAATATATGAACATGATTGACCAGATGCGCTCCTGCGCCTATTTGCCACAGGTGCAGAAACAGATCGCCCAGGAGCAGGAGCGTATGGTGCGTCTGAAGAATCGCGCCAGCCAGTTGGACAAACAGATCAAGGTACTGATCGATGACAGTGTGACGCTGCTGAAGGTGCGCATGAATGAGCTGGGTATCAATGTCAATTCGCCGAATGATCTGATTGCTCAGGCCAAGGAGATTGTAGGACGGCACAAGGACTTGCAGCATGCGGTCAGCAAAATGCGCAACGAGGTCACCGTCTATGAGAGCGAACAAAAGATACTCCTAAGCAAGCAGCTAAAGCATTTGCCCGAATATCAGAAACTTTGCACCGTCAGCAATGGCGGCAATGGCAAAGTGAAGCTCGAGTTGCCCCAGGAGCTGTCCGAGACGGCCGCCCAAGAGCTAGTGCTGAAGGAGATAGCCAATACGCTGAGCCAGCGCAAGAAACTGTATGCGCAGGTCTCCACCATCGAACAGGAGACAACAACGCTGCAGAAGACCGCCGAGGATCGCAGCACAGCCGCCGTTCTGCTGGCCCAAGGCACTAACATTAGCCTGGCTAGCAGTGTATCCGTTACTGCAACAACTGCCGCAACGCCTGCTCAGCCAAATTGCACCAAACTGTTGGCCGGCAAGTCGTCGCGTCGCAGTCGTGAGCATCGCGCACGTTCGCAGGAGTGGCCTGAGGTGCCAGAGGTGGGCAAGATACAGGAGAGCAATCCAGAGGTGCTGGCCCAAAAGATACTCGAGACTTGTCGCCAGGTTGAGGCTGGCAAATTTCAGGCGCTACCTGCGCCCCAACCACCCACTGTCAGTGCCGCCAGCAGCGTTGGCAACAACGCCGTTGTCAGCTACAACATCAACGGCAAGCCCAAAACGGAGCCCAAGACATCGCCGGCTCTGTACAAGGACAGCACGCTAATGCCAGCGCCCAAGCAGCAGTCGCAGCAGCAAGGACTGCAGCAGCCACAACAGCTGCAGCAGACAACAGCGTTGCTGCTGCCCAAATGCGAGCTACCTGGACTGAGCCGCAAGCAGGAATCACCGAAGGTGGCCAACTTTGAGGATCGGCTTAAGAGCATCATTACATCGGCGCTGAATGAGGATCAGGAGCAGCGCAGCAAAGCGTTGCCCGCAATTGAGCCGACGCCGTCAACACCGCTGCAATCACCCGTATCAAAGCGCAGCAAGCAGCAAATGGCCCAAACGGCAACGGCCAACAATTTGCACAACATCATAACCGTCTCGACGCAGGGCCTGATGCATTTGAATGCCAATACAACCATATCGCCCATAACGCCACCTTTGCCGGGACCGCGTGCAGGAGCAGCTGCCTCCACGGCGCCGCCGCCACCCGCCAATTTGCCCTACGGCAGCGCCTATATGAGCAGCAAGCAACAACAACAACAGCAGCAACAGCTGCTGTCAGGCAAGTATGGCCAAACGTCGCTGGGGAAGGAGTCGAAGTATTCGCCAGCACGATCATCAGCCACTGCGCCGCCACCGCCACCACCACCACCGCCCTCCTCGTCGTCGTCCTTGGCCACGCTCTATGCAGGACACGCCTCAACAACCGCAGCGCCGCCTACGCCTGCTGATTTGGGCTACCATCGGCGACGCGGCTCCGTCAGTGCGAACAGTTATGAGCACTATATGGTCCAGCAGCAACAGCAGCAGCAGCATGCGCTTATGTTGGCCCATGTGGCACAACAGCGACTGCAACAGCAGCAGCAGCAGCAACAACAGCAGCAGCAACAACAGCAGCAACAACAACAGCTTGCACACCATGCACAACTTGGACACCATGCTCATCATCATCAGGCAGCGGGCATTTCAACAGAGTTTAAGGCTCCCGCTGAGAATCTGCTGCAGCGTACCGGCAGCCGCGAACAATTGGCTGACCATCAACAACAACAGCAACAACAACACCAGCTACAGCAGCAGCAGCAACATCAGCAACCGCACAACATGGAGCTGCTGCCGCGTGCTAGTTCCGCCCACTCTGAGTACCCCGGTTACCGTGTGGAGCGTCTGTCCGTGCGGCCGCCCAGTCGGCCCAGCTCGAACTCCTCGCAGCCAGACTACACCCAAGTGTCGCCAGCAAAAATGGCGCTGCGTCGTCATCTGTCGCAGGAGAAGCTCAATCAGCCGCCACAGCCGCTGCCCACGCCGCCGCCGATGGCATTGGCGCCACCAGTTACAGCTGGAAAGACGATCGGTGATCTGGTCAATGGCGAGATCGAGCGCACGCTGGAAATCTCACACCAGAGCATCATTAATGCGGCGGTCAACATGAGCACCGGCACCGGCAACAGCGGTAGCACTGCACACTTTATGGAACGCGCCTTTCTGGCCGATCGCACCAACGAGCGTCTGCTCATCAATCTGAATGCCCAACGGCCGGAACGTGTGCACGTGCGACCCCTAAACGAGGAGACGCCGGAGACGCAGCCCACCAACTACAGCAGTCAGGCAGCAGCAGCAGCCGCCAGTACCGCCAACAATTTGGCCACATTGGCCCATGTTGCCTATGCCCAGAAATCAACGGCGGGCGGACGCACATCATCAGCGGCGCGTTCAGGACGAGATTACCAGCCGGTAGCGTTGCCGCGTGCTGAAATGAAGGGATGCATTGAGGCCTACTTCCACGAGGAGCAACAGCAGCAGCAGCAGCAACAACAACAGCAGCAGCAGCAGCAGCAGCAGCAACAACACCATCAACAACAGCATCACAATCAGAAATCAAAGAGCACAGCCGGTGGTGCCAATGCGCTGCGTGCCTCACGTTTAAATGGCGCCAATCAACCATTGGAAGGTAAGCAAAAAAGTTTGTATAGCCCAGGTAAAACCCTAGCCGATTCAGAAGTTTTCTATCCAGAGTGTAGAGGGCACTATATAGACCTCTTCCTCTGAATTTGGAAACCGAAAGTGGAAACCGGAATCAATGGCCACGATCTCCAGCACAACTGATCCCTGACCAATTATTACAAATGATCGATAAAAAGAATAACTCACAATAATAACATGATAATGTTCTAATAAACTTATTTTCCTTTGTCTTTACACAAAATATCAATGAGTTTGAGACACAAATTGATAAGACACCTGATCGAATCACAATCACTTAAAGTTGCGTACTGTTTCCATTATACAAGATTATAATGCGTGAAGATTTGTATCGATATACCAGTCTCGTTTCTCAGAAAGATCATAGCAATCAGATAAATTATCAAGGATCAAGCCATGCAGGTGTTTCTTTCAATTTTTAAGGTACTCCCCAAAACTTATGATTAATGAATATGATTCTTTATTGAGTTAAAGGGCTCCAATAAAGTTGTGTAAATATCAAGCATACCAATTGAAATAGTTGTTACCAGTGTGATCAATATTTCGAATACATAATAAGTATCGAATATAAGTTATTACATTTCCCATATTCATGATATATAATCGAGTCGATATAGCGATGTCCGTCTGTCAATTTCTATGCAAAACATTTTTGTTTTCACAGATATCTCAACCAAACATGGAGATTGTAAGTTATACTATTATAGCTCACATAGTTTGGTTAAATTTAACAAAATCTGGTCATTATATCATATAGTTGCTATCGATCAAATATATCTTGATCCATCCTTAATAAAGTTTGGGCTGATTACTGAAAATTAAATTTCGTTATTAAAACAATCTTTTAAAATCGGAATAATAAGATAGTACTATTTGTACTGAGTTTAGTTTTTATTTATAGAAATCAACATTTATTTTACCATTTGCAAGAGTTAATTTATGACATTTCTTGGTTTGATTTGACATCATAAAAGAAAAGTACATCAACTATATAAAATATGTTAATAACAAAAAAACACCCAATTTATATACCAATCTAAAAATGTAGAAAGAAGCCTCGATATGATGACATCAATCTATGTTAGAAGTACTTGACAACCATATTCCAAACAGCGATACTGAATTTGATTGATGGATATTTTTGTTCGATTCACATTAATTCTCCAATTTTTGTGGCCAGTCAGTTTTTGCTGTGGCGCCATCTTGCGGCTTATAGTACTTAGAACTTATTATCTTTGTAGTTTATCATAAATAACAAGTAAGAACGTTGCAGCCGGAAGTTACCGAATGCAGTATACTCTGTATTCAGGTGTCGGAAGTGGGCATAACAAATCCAGTAGTCTGTATGTAAAATGCTGCGGAATCTTCCTTTATAAATGTGAAATATATAGATTTTGCTCATATACGGAGGAGGAGGTGAGGGTATTTTTTTTTGGGAGCAGATCTGTCAAGAAGGTCAACAGCAGTCTGTATGTTAAATTTTGTGGCTGTATCTATTAAAATGTGCGCTGGGTGGGAGGGGGGAGGGTAAGAGAGAGGGATGTCGGAAATTTATAATCTGAGGATATATACTAACTAACATATTTACTAAGTTTGGTTGCTAGCTTCAAGGGTGTCGAAAAAGTGCGTTCATATGAACAGCAAGACAGACGGACATTGCACAAGCCTAATATACTCATTTTCCAAAACCTGGATACAGAGTATAAAGAGAGCGCTAAAACAGATTAATTGTTATAATTGATTTGTATAGAGAAATCGTTAACTTTGTTATTTGCTGCATAAGGTCTTTAGATGGCGCCACAAAAAAAAGTAACCACAGAACCCAGAAGTGTGTATTGCTAATGCACCTTGTTTATTTGTTGCAGGACTAGCCGCCTCGCTGCAGGATCATGTACGAGCACGCAAATACAAGGAGGAGAACGAGGAGCGACAACGACGCGCTGCTGCCGCCGCTTCGTCCTTGGACCTGGCGCCCCACTTTGCGCATCAGGCGCCACCTGCCCACAGCTACCAGCAGCAGCCGCCGCAACAGCATCATCTTCATCACACGCCCGGTGGCAATCTCAATGGAACGCCGCACAAAGTGGAGCGTAAGCAACAGTTACTTTGAAATGCAGGGACTGCAAAGGATGATTTTCAAATTAGTAATTCGTTACGGTCCCTGCTTAAAAGTCCTTTGACACAGTCACTAAACCATCTTTTCTGTATTCCCAGTGGGCGTTAAGCGCAGTTCCCCTTTGGCACCGCACCAGCAGCCGTCGCGTCCCGCCAAATTGGCGCATTTCGATCAGCAGCCGCTGAGCCACGTGCATCAGCATCTGTATGTGAATAGCAACGGCGGGCAGGCTCTGCCACCGCCAGCGCACGATGCAACAACGCCCTCGCCGACGCCGTCGTCATCCTCCTCGTCCTGTGGCAGGCGCAGCAAGTTGCTTGTTGAGCCACCGCTGCTTATGAGTCCGGAAATTAACTCGCTGATGGGTGACGAACGACCCTTACAGCTGTCGACAAGTCACCAGCAGCTGCACCATCACCAACAGCAACAGCAACAGCACCATCTGCAGCATTCACATCCCCATCAGCACGCCCAGCAGCTGCGTGGCTCGCATCAGAGCAGTCATAGCATTACGCCCACTATTGTGGGTGGCCAACGGTCCAATGCCGCCGATGATGGTAAGCCATGCGTATACCCAGATATAGCATCAGCATCACGTGCACCAGCACGTGCAGCACACGCAACACATGCAACACATGCAACACGCGCACCACCAGCACTTGTAACATATCATCAGCTGCACCACTATCAAACTCGACTCGCCACCCAATCGGTAGCTCAAGATCTCACCATGAAAACCGGGCGTTCAAACGCCCACGCTTCATCGGATGATGACTCTGACCCTGCCAGCGTCTCATCCTCGAGCTCCAGCTCCAATCCAAATGCTTGACACATACGCACATTGTACACAGTTTTATTTTTTTAATCCAAATACACACATTCGATTATTTAATTGTAATTGTAAATACATGCATACAAATATCCATTTATATACTGTATAAACAATTTTGCTGCCGTTTGTCAGCCAAGTTTAAAGGTTTTTATTTTAGTAATTGCTGTGTGCTGTCCGTAGTTTGCTTTATGTTTCCATCCATAGAAATTATTTTATCTTGCTCTCTCATTTTGTATTGTAGTTTGGCTTTTTTATTTCCTATGCAATTTATGTTTTAAAACTTTTTATTTACATTTCATTGCCTAACATTTAATCGACATAAAAAGTACAAACAACAGAAATTACATGTTAACTAAGCTTAACAGCGGCTGTTAATGCTCTATTCGTGTTAAAATTGATCAAAAATTAATAAAGATAATGAAAATATTTCCCAAAAAGAAACATACCCCTTCCGAAGTTGTTGCTCTGTAGAAATAATGGCACTATTGATAAATATGTATATATTTTCTTCTATGATTGTAGTTCATTTACTTATGTTATCTTTCTACTTAAACTCATTCTCTTGATTGTAGTATGTGCCAAATTTGTATGAATTGTTATTTTGCTTTCCCAATTTGTAGTTCATTTAAATTTACCCTTGTGCTGCTAGCTCCAGCTATTCTAACTATCTTCTGAAAATATACATATATAAATGAATTCAATACGCGTATTCTCAAGGTTAGAGAACGTTAATCAAAGCTATCATCTCTAAAGGATGCTTACGATCGTATCATAACATTTTCAATCGCTTTCCCAAATTAGAAAATTTCAGGCCAAAGCAACAACGTTAACTTGAAACGAAATAAAACACGACTACAACTATTGCGAGTATAATATAAATAATATAAAAATTATAAAAATAAACACGGTTTTTACGTTTAACAAGAAACTTGGGATACGTTCTATGACAAAACTTAAAGATATTGTTACGTTACTAAAAACAGTTACTTAAAACGCTATTTTCTTGAATTACCTATTTGATTATCATGATAAAATCAACGCATAAACGCAGTGTACAAACTTCTCAAATAACATTACACAATAATAATAATAAAAAAAAACAAAGCATAACAGGAAACCCACCCAGAGCATTCAACATACTGCTAGCTAAACTTCATTATATCTTACGCGCCATCTCAAATATCATTCATTTCATAAAAAAGAAAACAAAAGTTATCGACGACAAATACACACACACACACACACACACACACACACACACACCTCTCTGTAAAATACATACATAATATATATATTAATATATATATATATATATATATATAATTTTTTTATGGATATTAACAATCTCTTCTGGAATGTTTTTATTTGCATTATTAATTTTCAAATATTTACTAAAAAATCAAAAATCGAACAATGGACAAACAAATCAATCAAAACAAAAAACAGCGCCCCGTTCGTTACTTATCCAATACTCGACTTTATATCCCTTCTTATATGCTCTACTCCCATACAGTTACCGATTTGGCAACGCAACGTACTATAACTAATTACGATCCCAGACGTCGACTTCGCACACCGACTTCGACTTTGTCTGGCGCCACGAAACAAACAGCTACCAATTGTAATACTCATAACAATGGATTTGTTGTGGCCGATAGTAGTAGTACCAATAATACGAGTAACAACCATTAATTACCTCCAAATTCTCAAAGCCAAACCCAAAAAATAAATGCGTATAATGAAAGCAAATGTAATCAACACAAAACAGAAAAACAAACCCGAAACGAAATGTTTTTGAGAAGCAGAGTACAAAATACCACATCTAATATACTTATTAAAAAAGAAAACGAAAAAGAAAAAGAAAACAAAAACATATAAAAAGACAAACATAATTTATTTTGCGTTCAATAATTTAACCTAACCGAATTTAAACCAAAATTAAACAAATTTATCTAGTATATTATATAAATATATATATCAAATTTAAACGAGCATGAGGTAAGTTCTGTTGCGCCTAATTGGTTTATTTTTATTTCATTTGATTTTCATTTATAATTTTCTTATTTTATGATTTTACTGTAACATTTTTAATTTCAACTCTACACATACACATTTACACACACGCATAAAGCACTTCATATACACAAACACACACACCATGAAGCATTTAATTTGAGTAAACTGTACCAAACGTTTAGGGCCTAGCTACACGATGCGTTATCGTTATCGTTATCGCCATCGCCATCACCCTCTGTTATCGTTATCGCGCTCACTCAGCCCAGCACTTACTCACAGCCACACACACAGTCACACACCAGCAGCGGCTGCTTGAACAACATCTGATTATAACCCCAGCTAGTATGTGTTATCTCTAATCTATTGCTTATGTCTTCCCGCGACAGACGATGTCATAGCCGCCGACGATGAATCCCACTGGCAGCATCGCGTCAGCTCCGGCTTTGATCGGCTGGTGGCCTTTGCCAGCACCGAGCTGGACAAGACGCGGCGCTCGATTGACGGCGACACGGTGCCCGCCTCAATTAGCTGCAACACCTCGCCGGATTCGGGCATCACGCACAGCAGCAGCAACTCGGATGCGGCGCGCACGTTTTTGTCCACCTCGTCCAGCTCGTCGCAACTGGAGCTGCCCATAAACAACAGCAGCAGTAGCAGCAGCAGCAACAGCCTCTACGTCAGCCAGGTGCACAATCTGAGCCATCATCCGTATAGCCATAACCACAATCATCAGCAGTTGCAGCAGCAGCAACAGCAGCTGCCACTACAACAACAGCAAACGCAGCAGCCGTTGCAACAACAACAACAGCAGCAGCAGCAACAACAACAACACTTGACGGACCATTTGAGCGACAGCAGCATGAAATCAACAGCCTCATCGCTGCACGCGAGCAATTCGATAAAGACAATATCGCCGGTGGACCCGGGCGCCATTGAGTCGCCGCCGCTGTCGCTGTCCGATGCGGGCCTGCCACGCACACCCAGTCCCAGCTCCAGTGCTGCTCATGCCACGTCGCTAGTGAATGAGCTACGCATACCACTCAAGTATCAGCGCAAGTCGAAGAGCGGCTCCGAGAAGCACTACAAGAAGAAGTTCTGTGAGCGTAACTGGGAGTACGACTGTGATGAGCTGCTGGCCTATTCGAACTCCAGTGCGCCGCCCACGGCAGCCGATGCCGCTGGCAATGGGCCGCCCTCGCTGGACGCTTCTGGCAATGTGGCAGCAACGCCGCCTGCTCTGCTGACCAAGTCTGGCAAGTCCCCAAAGGAGAAGTCGTCGCCACATCACAGCGTCAATGCGAATGCGATTGCGATTGCCAATGCCAATGCCAATGCCAATGCCAGTTACCATCATCATCACAAGTCGTCCAAGTTTCGGCCCAAGGGCAAGGACTGGGACTGGTCGCTGGACAGCAGAAGCAACACAGGCGAGCCGACGGCGAATGTTACAACGAGTAATTAATGTTAATTAATTTAGTTAAATTGCTGAACGAAATGAAGAGTACGAAAAGAAACCACATGCGCAACAAATAACAAATATGCAATGTTTTGCTTTAACTTAATGTTTTTTGTAAATCAATTCGAATTGCGATTGATTGATTGATTCTAATGTCTAACTAAATGAATTGTGTTTATGTGTAGTTAACTTATTGTATAGCAGCGACTTTTGCCTTGTTTTTTTTTGTATGTATGTTTATTTACGTTTATTTCTGCAAATTCTAATTAGGCTAGTGTAGCATATTTTAACTGACCATGTGTATTAGATTTTAAGACCACGCCCGATAACGAAAAAGAAAACAACCCCCAATTACTGATGAACAATGTTACTGACCTTATTATTACCAAGTTTACTATTATTATTATGATTATTATCATTAAGGTGTATTTAATTTTGTATTGTTTAATTGATTTGCATTCGTTTTAAGTTGTGTGTTTTCTCCGTTCATTTGGAATTGTGTGTTTTTTATGATTTTTAAATAAATTTTAAACTAATTACAAATTATTTTGTACGTTGGCATTTTTGATTTCCCCTTATAAGTTGAACAAACATTTTCAGATTGATCATTAGGCAGATTTATTACAGTTTCTCGAGACGTATTGGGACCAACAAGCTTCAAAAATTGATCCGTTCCTGTTCGAAAGATATCTAAAATTATCAAAGTCGCTTCCACAAAGTTATACAACAAGAAACTAAGAGTATGCAAAACGAATATTTGAAATAAAGTAAACGCTTCAAACTAATTAAAAACAATAAGAAAAGTATTAAAGCAGCACTCGTGTGTTTGCGCACATATGAATAAAAGCACTTTTACAATTATTTTTCTTATTGCTATAGTTTTGCGCTCGAAAACAAACCCATATAAAACTTTTTGAAATATAACGAACATCGTGGTGTACTGAAATTTAAAACAGGGCGGCCGCCTTGCTCAAAATTACCAAGAGATATGTACTTTAGCCATAAACTTACTCAAAAACCACAAACTGATCTAGCGCAATATTAGCAACAAGAAACGGCAGCAGAACAACAAGTAACCTTATTAATTAAAGAATTTTCCACCTCAGCGAAATAACAACAACAATTTTATATATATTATATACATAACATAGCAGTAGCAGCATATACAACAAATATATATATATATATATATATTATATATATGTATACATACACATACATATAGTATATATGTGTGGCATATCCGTTAGACCGTTCGAATGAGAATTGCCCAGGATAGCCCCCAAAGATATGCTATATAAAATCGGGCGATATCCCAGAGAAAGTATTAGCGGAATCGGCCCGATAATCACATCAAAAATAAGTCAAATATCAGGAAACAATTAAGCAGTAAACAAACAAATAAACTTGATTTACACGCATTTAAAAACAAACATAAATATTTAGCAAACATACATATATAAAATATATACGTAAACCATATTTAACAAATAGTGTTTTATATGTTTAAACAAAAAAATATATATATATAAATAATAAAATCACAATAAGGCCCATAGCAATTAAATTGGATTTTCAAATGTGCTATTAGCGTAGTAATATTCTTAATTGTAATATTAACATTTAATACAAATTCAAATCGGCGCATAAATGATTTTTATACGTATACACATGTATTATATATTTACCATAATATACAGAGGGCTTTAAAAACACAAAACAACAAGAAAATTTGTATAAACTGAGGCCCAGACAACATGATGCAGTTCTAGCAAATGGAATATTATTTGGCGCTATTTAAATATAATATAAAATGCCTATAAAACAAAATAGTTAAATTTACATAAAAGACATACAAGTATTTAACTGATGAATAAGTAAACGCAACTAATAAATAATGATAACAAATAAATACAAATATAAACATTTAACAACAAGCACACGCATATTACAATTAACGATATTATTATGTATATTTAAAAAATATTTATTGCATATTAATATTATTATTTTAAACTTAAAAGTTTAATAAAAAAAAACACTTAAAATGAAGTCTGTCTTTTCCTGCAGGTCAAAAAAGTTAAGCAAGTTGCAGCCGGAATGTCCCGACTGCGACACACTCTGTTTCCTTTCAAGGAGGTCATCAGTGGTCCACGTATCAAATTTAGGTACCCTTATAGCAAAGGGTGCAGGAAAATAAAACACCATCGATAGAGATTTCTTGCAGTTAAAAAACAATAAACTTTGCCCCTTAGATCGTTTAGAATTGGATTATCAGGTGCTGATTGACCGTACTAGACTTGCCGCTATAAGGCTGTCTGGTTACGAATATCTTTTTAATTATAACACAATAAATTGTTTCCATAGGCTTTTTATTGACATTAATTGTTTTCTGTATTTCATTCAAATATTTTATAAAAAAGTACAATTTGGTTCGTTTATCATTATGTAACTATTGTATGTATGTATATTGTTTTTCATTTGTTTATTAAAGTGTTCCCGGTGACAATATTCTATGCTCTCGTATTTCCTAAGATCTAATTTCTATTTATTTAAAGCGGTTGCGATTAAAAGTGGGGACGTGCAGTATCCAGTTTCATTGCATCGATTGTTTGCTTAAATATATTTATATAAAGGCGTATAATATTGGTTTAGAATTTAGCTGACAATGCTATGTGGTGGCGATTGTGGTTAATTGTATACGGTTGAATGGTTCATTTTCTGACTATACCCTTATTTATTATTTGCTGAATCTGAGGTCTCGTACAAATTCAATTGTTTCCTAGCTCTAGCTTTGTGTTTGTAAATGAGTGTATATTTATATATAAGTAGACATATGTATACGTAGCTAAATCTTCGTTTTAATGCATTTGTATGTTCTTGTGTGTATATGGTTTATGTAAGTATATAATTGTTTTACAATATAAAGCCTGAGGCACATCTATGATTTATTTTTTTCTTTTGTTTTCTTTTTTTGACATTAAGGTTACGAACGCAAAGTTGTTGTTCCATGTGTGTATGTTTAAGTTTTTTACTTTGTTTTACAAACAAAATAACGTTTATTTGAAGCTGAAGGAAAATATGTGATTTATATAAACGAAATGTTAAAGCTAAACGTTGTTCAAAACCGTAAAAACCTAAAGTTGAATAAGGGCTGGACATAAATCGTATTGCTAAAACTAGAATTACAGATAAAAGAAAGTGATTTAGAGCGGTACACGAAGAATTAAACCTATAAACCTAGGCACAACAAGAGAGCAGCAGCTCCTATCATGCGTTATCATTAAACAAAACACTTTCAATAACAAACAAACACTTAATGCTAATTAAATACCATTAAACATGGTTTAGTGATAGGATAGAAAAATATAACAATTTAGTTGAATATCTGATAGAAATTATAGAGTAGTAAATACATAATTTGTTAGTAAAATCGAAATCAAAAAAAGAAACGTGGACAAATTTTATACGTTTTGTATGCTTAAGTTATCGTCGCTGCTGATAGCTTCATTAAGTTACAACTAGATTTGATAACAAATTCTACAGAATTACGTTACGTTACAAACAGTTACACACTTGAACTTGATAATTGTTGGAGTTGAACGCAGTTTGTTTGTTCAGGCCCTCAACATTTGTTAGCTTAGACTATCATGTATAGTTTGGGTTCTTATCGGGATCGTAAAACAATCTCTACCCCTGATGGGACCATTTAAAATGTTACATTCTTTTACATTACATTTGTATATAATTGTTTTTAAAACCGCTGCACGTTGAATTCATTCAGACTTTAAGTTCGTTTCATTTGTAAGGTTCTTTACTATATCTCTTTTGTTTTGTTTGGTTTTTTAAGTTATGTTTTCAAATCGAGGGTCAACAGTAAAAACTATGCAACTACAGAAAATGGCAAACAATTTCCAGTTTCTTTTTCGCTTAATAACAATAAGCAGTATATACAGTACAGGCATATATAATTACAAATACTACATACATACACACATGTATGTATATGCACATACATATAACAAGGGCCTGAGGGATACTTGGTTGAGGATGGTTTCAATGACATGCAAAATCAAAACGTTCATTGACATTGACATATACATAAACTGCTTTCTGGACATTGAAAACAATTGAAGCTTAGCTTAAGAAAGTTATGGTTTAAAAGGAAGATAGCTTGCGGTGTTTTGCTCGAGAATTGCGAAGAGAAAGCTCCTAGCAGGAGGCAGCGACAAAGTACTTTAATTATATATAATTGAACACAACAACAGATTTGTTAAAACGACACAGACTACATTTCTAAAGGTTAATTGTGATTATAAATTTATCGAATTTAATTGACCTTCGATAATTTTATAATAGCAACGTAATAAACCTAGAGACATACAGACAAATAGACAGAGGACATTTACAACTTATCCACATGTTGGAGCAGACAGGCCATCACCAACTCTGGCTGCGTCTCGTTATCATTTTCCACGTTCTGCGTTGGAGCCTTCTCTTCGTGCAAATTCTACAAGTTATCGAGTATATCGGCGGCGCCAATCATGGCATCCACGTCGCTGCCGTTCGGCGCACCATCGTCAATCAGTGTATCGGTGCTCAGCGACAGCACAGCATCTGTGGCGCCAAAGGCCACAGCCGGTGAAGGCAGGCTATCAATCGTATTGCCATTGATCAGGAAGTCGCGATGCAGCTCAACGGGACTGTAGCGAAAGCAAGGAGTTGTTATGGGCGTCGTGGGCATCGATTTCGATATATCCAGTGCCGTGCGCGAGCTATAAGACTGTCCACCATACGCCACATTGCTGGCGCCCCAATTGAAGGCCGGTGAGATATTGAAAAACCCACTGGCAGCATTGCAGCTGCCATTGTTGGTGTTCAGGTTGCTGCTGTTGCAGCCTTGCAACTGCGACTGCTGATGCGGCAGCGGTGTGGAGGGTACTGAACGCGACACAATGCCGCCCGCACTGCCAGCACTACTGTACCCGCTTGAGGATCCCGCCGATGAGCTGCAAGTGGTGGTCGTTTGTATGCCACTGAACTTGCTGTTGAAGCTGGGTGAGATGAGCGCAGTGACATCCACATCATCGTAGAGCAGGCTTGCGGGTACATCCACATCGCCGCCGCCCAGCTTTAACGCCGCCACTGATTGCTGACTATTGCTATTCTCCGAAAAGAGTGCATCGTTGACTAGGCCAGAGCTGATGGCCGGATTCGGCTGACGATTGTAGCCCGTTGAGGGCGATTGGTTGCTGCTGCGTTGCAGCTGCGACAGTGGCACCGATTGCGATCGTTGTGTTTCATTCAGCTCGATATTTGCGCCGGCTAGCGCCAGGCTTGTTTCCAAATCCATTGAGTTTTGATTAACCAGCAGCTCTACATTGTTGCTGTTGTTGTTGCTCTCGCTGAACTGGTTGCTGTTGCCTGTGTTGCCACTGAATGACCAATTGGCGCCCATGCACTGCTGCAACAGTGAGGGACTTGGCGGCGCGGAGGCGGAACTGCTGCTGGGATAACTGTAGACATAGCTGCGCCTGCGCCTATGTGCTCCAATCATTGGATCTCCATTGCCGTTGTTGTCAAAGTCCAGCGATTGCTGTTTGGTTAATAGGGTGGAACGTTGGCGCATGCGTGTCAACCCCGGGCTGGCAAAACAGTTCTGTGCCGCCAGCTGCGCAGTTGTCGTTGTCGCTGCTGTCGGTGCGGAAACTGCATTGCTATTGCTGTTGCTGTTGCAGTTAGTATTGGGGGAAATGGGCAGAAAAATGCAGTTCTTGTTGTTGCCGTTGCTAGAGGCGTTGCTTAGGCTTATTTTGCGCTTGTTACTGTTGTTGCTGCTGCTGTGTCGCAGCTGCTGTTGTTGTTGCTGATGGTGTTGTTGCTGCTGCTGCTGTTGTTGCTGCTGCTGCTGCTGTTGTTGTTGCTGTTGTTGTTGATGCTTTCGTGACATTAAAGCCAGAGACGCTGAGGCAGAACCCACAACATTTGCTGCTGCTGTTGCTGCTGCTGTTGGCAAAGGCATTGAGCGACGCATTAGCTGCAACTGCAACTGTTGTTGCTGCTGCTGCTGCTGTTGTTGTTGCTGTTGCATGGTTAATGCTGTTGCCGTTGCTGACCTTGCATTTGCCATAACCATTGCATTGGTTATTGCAGTAGCAGTTGACGCAGCTTGTGGATTTCTGTGTTGTTCTGCATGAGCATCTAAGGAATTCAGTTGTTTTTCCTCAGCGTCTCCCATCTGAAAATATTGAAGCAGCTCGGTATCGGGTCCCTCGGAGTTCTCCTCCTCATCATCACCTGGCAGAAAATAATCATCTAGCTCATGCTTATCCATATTGCATATGCTAATGACACGTTCGCGCGGCAATCCCAGATTCTCAGGCAGTCCAGAGTCCTCTGCAGCGGCTGCCAATGCGGCCGCATTCTCAGCCATCAAACGCTTGGCACGCAGCAACATCATATTGCGCGATGCGACCTTCGGTGTGCTGCTGTTCGTCTCCAGACTGCTCGATGGACTCACTGAGCTGGCACTGTTCAATTGCGCCGGCGGTCCCATCGACAGCGGCGTCACAGTTACGGGCGAACTGTCAGGAAGCGCTGGTGGGGGCGGAGTGGCTGCCGTTGTGGTAATCACTGGAGGTACTAGCAAGGTGGGGCCGCCTGTGCTGCCGCTGCTGGGCGAATTGGCCCAGAAGCCTTTTGTCTGCTGCGCCTTTAGCACTTTCTTGCAAAATATGTTGGTTGTGTTGTACTCTTCGGCCTCGTCCTTAATGACCAGCCCAGTGGGTGAAAGTAGCTGCTGTGTTGCCTGCTCCGCCTGCAACTCCATTAGCTTGGGCGTCAGATTGCGCACAGCACTGCTGCGCGGCTCTGTTGCTAGATTCATTGGCAACAATTGCTGCTGTTGGGCTGCCAGGTAGCTACTGGGCGAGTCTATAATCTCCTGCTTGATCTTTACCAACTCCGGTTTGTGGTCATCGCTGGCTGCGTCCTGACTGCTGCCCGCATCATGAGCGGCATTCGTCTGATTGCAGCTCGACTCGGAGGATGTGGAGCCTTTTCGTTTCTTTTTGCGACGCTTCTTCAGCGGCCCCATGTCCTGTTAAGTGCAAACACAACACACAGATATACATATATATATTAATAGAACGAGGCTGAGAATTATCGAGCTAAGCTTACCGCTAGCAAACGTTTCTCTTTGGGCTCCCTGGGCGTGTATTTCTTGGGTGCCAAGCCTGCAGTAATTGTCGCATTGTTGCTCTTGATGCGATTGGCTAGCTCCGTGACGCTGTCCAGCTTGGTGCTGAGCAGCTTTTCCGCCCAGTTGCGCACCACATCCCAGTAGCAGTCGTTATCTGTCGCTGTGCCTGTCCCTGTTCCGGATAGAACGCTGGGTGATCTCTTTAACTGTGCCACTGTAACATCACTGGACTCTGCCTCATCGAGCGGCTCATCCTTGCACAGCTGTGGCAGCACTGGCGGTGTCAGCTTGGTGGTCTTTCGCATCGCCGCATAGCAGTAGCGCGAATTGCCGCGCGTGCCCAAACGGCGCGGACGGACACCGGGGAACACTTGTTTCATCACCTTGCCAAAATCAGCGGTTGACAGCGGCTTGATGCTCAGGCGATCGCAGTAGGCGCTGAAGAGAAACAATATTTTTAAAATATTTACTTCTGTGACCTTTTACAGTATGAGTTATTTGGTTAATAGGCAACAAATTTAAAACTTGATGTATAAAATAAATTAACTCCTTGTTGGCTTTGACATTGCTTACCGCAAATGAATTAATAACTTTCCCCATTATGTCGGTATAAATCAGTATAGGTTTTAGTTCTCTATTTATTTTAAGTTGATTATCTCTTGAGATGTTTCAAATAAAACAATTTTTGTTAAACCTAAACTAACCTAAAGATAAGCGTATTTGCTTGAAAAAAAATAGCCATCGGCCATTTAAATGATAAGTATTGAAGTATTTACTTTGGCAAATTGCAAGCGTTTAGTTTTGTTAGTTGTAGCTTGCTATTTCTTCTATTAGACAAAAGTTAGTAACTGTTTCTTGCTTAAATATTAAATGACTTGATAGTAAACAATGAGGTAAAGCCTTCATAGTGAAATTCTTATATTTATTGCTAAATACTAATTCTCTTAAAAATTACATAATTCTAAGGAATTCAAATTCGAACCAGAATTGAGAAATTAGCTAAAAATACTCGCTGTCAACATACTTTTAGCTCTTAAATTTTACTACCAGTCTGCATTTCTTTGGGATGATTAAGACTAAATTATTCAAATATTTTGCTATATGGTTTAGAGGGTGGATCATAAAGTTCCGTCACATGAAGCTCAGGAATTCCATAACAACGAAAAGTTTACAGTAGCGTTCTTGCTACGATATAAACATGAACTCAACTTACATATAATCATTGTAAACGTCCTGCTTTGGTATAGAAACCTGAGCATCGTGCTCCAGATGCGAGCGCACCCAATTGATGGTGTGGTTAATCTCGGAGCGTGTTCCCAATGGATTCTGCGGTTGCCTCAGTGGGTCGGTGTCCGCGCTTTCGCCAGGTAAACGCAAATACAGAAACAGTTTCTCAATGGGCTTTAAGCCGGCCACATTCTCCAGAATCTGCGCGATCTGCAACTTCGCAGTGTCACTAAAAGAAAGATTTAATATGTGGCATTAGTCACTGGGCTTGAACAGTGTGTAGGGTCTAGGAGCTACTTACTCCAGGCTAGTCTCGATGACCTGCTGCACGCGTCTCATACGATCCTCATCTCGGGACAGCGCATTCATTACATTCTCTGCAATTGTCGAGTTGATGACTCCACTGGGCGCAGCAGCGGGCACAGAGCCGCTCTCACTGGGATGGGAATGGGTAGGATGTGCAGGTTGTGGATGCCTCGGCACCGCTGCCGTAGCAGGTGTTGCTGATGTGGAAGCGGCATTTGCATTCATCGCATGCATAATTTTGCCTAGCTCAAATTGTTGGGCACTGCTAAAGTTCAAGGCGAAAGCCAGACCAGCATTGCCAGCAGCCGCTGCAAAGGGATTCGGCGTGAGCACCGATGTAGCTCCACTGGCTCCAGAGGCGGGGACATTCACAATCGGAAAAGCAGGCGGCACAAAGCCGCCGCCAGGAGCAGGTACATTTGTGGGTGTGGGCGACACCTGGGACTGGGAGTGTGGCTGGGTAGATGGTGCAATGGTCAGAGGCGATGATTTAGCCATTTGCATATGAATGGGCGGAGCCTGAAAGCGTCCCGATGTATAGGAGGGAATGTCCGGATTGAGCGCCGGAACTGGTACTGGAACGGGTACAGCACAAATGCCATATGGACTTGTGGCAACTGTTGCTGTTGCATTGTATATGGAATTGGAATTAGGATTGGATTGCTGTTGCTTGTGTAGCGACGTTCCCGTTGCTGCTGTTGTCGTCGCTGCTGCTGCTGATTTCGTCGTCCACTGCGCACCACTCAGCTGGCCATGCTTCTCGGACATGTTAGGTGCTGGGCGGTTTTACAACAGACAAGCTACCAGCCAACAGCAACCAGCAACTTCTCTTTTGCACTTCCTGCTTGTTTGTTTATTGTTGATACTGCTGCTTCTGCTGATGCTAACAATCTTAGATTGGTCAAAGGGCTTACGCACTAAGTGAAGGCTGACGCGTGCTTTAGGAGATGAAGATTGCGAAGTCGATAACTGGGGCGACGAACATTTTGGCGACGACAGAAGATACGGATGTGAACAACGCAAGATAATAAACCATTTTTGCTGCGTCCACTACGTGAGCAAAGCGTGTGTATAGCGCGCGAACGACTTCAACGCCAGTGGCAAATTATTTTGTAATTGTTGCAATTCCAACACGCAAGCTATTTTCTAATAAGATAATTACAAAATATATTGGAATAATCCATTTTTCGCGGAGATAAGAGCTCCGTTCCTTCTGCGTCTCGAAAAATACACACGGTATGTGACCAGATCTAGCAACTAGTTAATGAACCATAAAAATACCACATGATCTCAATTGTAAACACCGTGTTGTATTTCGATAACTTCCATTTTCAAGCAATGCATGCATTTTATATTTATTGCTTAGATGGTCCCAAGCCCAAGCTAACAGCCATTAGCTTTTGAGTTTAATGATTTAATTGCATTTTACAGCAAAACTAGGGTTTGGGTAAAGTGCGTTTTGTGTTTGGTATTTTTCATGAGTTCGTAAACACCTTACCACTCCCGTGCAATTAAATAAGTGGTCAGTACTACCTATACTAAATCAAATAAATATATTAAATTATTACGTTGTCAATTAGTTCATATTAAGAACCATCAATTATATTAAGGCAGCAACCTATGTCATATTTTGATAACGATTTAATGTCATTTTGTAAATCTATTTTTGACAATTGCCGTGTTATCGATAGCGATTGTGACATTGTAATCGCTACTCAGAAAAAATGGCGATTTCTTAAGCAGACAGACGCTTCACCTTTATACAACACAGATAGAATTTTAACACTAAAATACTACTTTATACCGCAATTAAACAAATGATGCGCGCTGAACTTGGACCCAACATATGTCGCGTTTGTCTAGAGCCCAGCCTGCGCCTACAACGCATTGACGAATCACGCGAGGAAGGTGAGGAGACTCCAAATGAAATGCTCATACAGCTGCTGGGAGTTTCATTCAGTAAGGTGAGTGTGAAGGAACCAATTCAAAATGTTACAACAATGGCTAATAAACCTTTCCGCGCACCAGTTAAATGGCAAAGAGCATATTCCTGATAGCATTTGCAAGCCCTGCAAGGTGGAGCTGAACATGGCTTTCCAGTTTCGCGAGAAGGCGCTGCGCAAGCAAGCCGAAATCGAAGATTATTGTCGTGAGCTGGGCCTGCTTGATGAGGCTGAAGATTATCTTGTGAAGGAGGAGTTGGGTTCCCAACAGCACCAACAAGTTGAGGATGAGGAGATGCATGATTTTGTAATGACCGAAGACGTTCATGGTGGGGACGGAGGCGATGTTGATGATACCCAAACCGACGATTTCTTGGAAGTTGATGCTTCGCATGATCAACAGGAGGTCATCACGGATGACATTGAGTATTTGGAGGATAACTATACCATTGAAATGGATCCCGAGCATGATGAGGTCGTGCTCGAAACCAAATATGATAACAGAGTAGAGTCTAACGAGATTAAACAACGACGTGGACGCACACGGCTTGGCATAACTGAAGTGAAAACCGAGCATGAAGAGGTACGCCCGTCTTACAACCTGGCAGCTGATGTAGGTGGCTCAAAGCCTAGACGTGGACGCGCACGTCCAGGCCTCAATTCACTGCGCACATCAGATGGCACGGAGAAGGGCGGCTACGTCTGCGATGTTTGTGGCAATTTCTATGAGAAGCGCGGACGCATGATGGAACATCGTCGACGTCATGATGCCGTATGCCAATACCAGTGCGAGTAAGTGTCGCACAGTAAAAAGTAGAACATGGATTAATGCTTTTCATAAATTTCTTGACACAGACTTTGTGACGCCAAGTTCCAGGTGCGAGAACAACTTCGCAAACATATGTTTTCCCATACAGGTAGCAAGCCATTTAAGTGTAGCTTCTGCAGTCGCCAGTTCTTCTACGAGAGCGTGCTAAAATCGCACGAAAAGTAAGTACCCACAGCTAAAATCTGTAATTTTTCTGACTTTCCTATGTCCACCTGGCAGCGTTCATCGGGGTATCAAGCCTTATGTATGCAAGGTATGCGACAAGGCCTTCGCCTACGCACACTCTCTGACTAAGCATGAGCTGATACATTCGGATATCAAACTGTATCGCTGCGATTACTGTCAAAAAGATTTTCGCCTGCTACATCACATGCGGCAGCACGAGGAGACGAAGTGTCATCAGAATGCAGTTATGCTAGCCGAAACTTTGAAGTACGACCGTGAGGAGCAGGAAGTCGAGTTGCTTGCTGTGGACGAACTAAAAGATGTCAAGCTTCGTCTATCACAGCAACATATGCTATCTTAATCAAACATTGACGCCACACCGTATTGGAGGTCCGTGCTGTACTTTTAAGTATGTTCTAAGCCTAATCGGATATTGAACCATGATTTCGCAAATCAATGCTATGTAATCATAACTAAAGAGGTGCACTTTTTTTTTGGTTTTATGGACCGATTCTTGGTAAACACCTTAATATCTAGTTTTAGTTAATATTGTAAAAAGCAAAAGAGAAATTAATTAAAATATAAATGTGAAATAAATATTTTGTCTATTTTTTTTCAATGCCATGCAAATCACATCCTAGAATACCTTTTGGCATGATGCAGAAGCGAACACCGCATTACATGAAACCATGCCTTCCGAATGTTATTTTTGTGCAGCTAACTTAGTGATACGACCCATATTTATGTATATTTCATGCAAATAAACAATAATGTAATTTATTATTTGACGTGTTTTGGAGAAATCGTTAAATTTAAAAAGTAGCAGCTTGAAGAAAATTCAGTATACTTTTGGGGACACTATATTCTGTTAACTCGCTGTTAACTCACTGTAACATTATGTTGATATGCTGTTATCCGTATGTTAACATTCTGGTAACAATATGTTATCATACTGTTAACATTCTGTTAATCGTCTGTTAGAGTAATGTTAACACACTGTTAACCGTATGTTATAGTAATGTTATCATAATGTTAACGCTCTGTTAATAACAGACTACTGTTATTTACATACTTGTATAACAGTCGATTGGCTGTTATATTAATCAGCAACTGTTATACTATTTAGCGACTTTCTGCTGATTTCTGTTCGCCTGGTATGTTTTGCCATTTGGCATTTGACGCTCACAAATTGGAAAGTTGAATTCTGAAAACACAACTCCATTGGCACTGCCAAACACCAGGCGAACAGAAATCAGCAGAAGGTTACTGCAGTTTTTTCTCATTATTTCAAATGGGAACCTAACGATTTCTGTTGGTAATTCTGACCGAATTTTTATATATAGCGAGAAAGCTTTCTGATTAGCTGATTCCTAACATCATGTACGGATGTACGGAGGTAGCTACGTATGTATATTGACTTGGCTTATGGGAACTGCGATGACTTATAACAGTTACATATTATCTTTTTTACTAACAGGTGAAGAGAATATAAGCTAATAAGGCTGTTATCTTTTTGCCAATAATTTCTTTGTGTTCAATTATTTTATATACCAACATTACACTGTTATATTTAAATTATCTAATCTTAACACAAAATATGTATTTATCAAGAAAGCCATATCAATAAGGTAGATATACCCGTACTTTAGGTAGGTTTGTTTGATTATGGTAATCTTTTCATAACGTACATAGAATATTAAGTTATATGTTTCATACCTTAACAACAACAAAAATGTTTCCGAATAATTAATTACGTCACTATCAAATTGGTGCTCTACAAAATGTATGTACATTTTATTTAGCGTGTTGACTGATCAACAATATTTATTTAATTTGTAAACACGTACTTAGATCTAACTTTGGGGGCCTAAAGATTGGATTTTTATTGTTTTACATCAGTAAATTTGAATTTCAAAGGTATGTTAGGCACATTTATAAAAAGACTTTTGAAGGCATTATCCGTGGGATAATTGAACTCTACATGGTAGTTGCGAATAAGCCGCGCAAGTCCCAGTTCTAATTCCATCTCAACAATCCGTTTGCCAATGCACATGCGGGATCCAAATCCGAAGGGCAAGTAGACAAAGGGACTACTAGCTTTAAGGGATTGGGGACACTTCGCATCCGATGTTTCTTCTTTGTCCTGGCGTAGCCAACGCTCTGGCAAAAACTCTTTGCTTCGGGGATAGTGTTGATCATCGTTAAGCAGTCCATAGGATAACATCAATACTGTGCTTTCCTTGGGAAGCTGATATCCACTTAGCACAATGTCCGACTTAGTGACACGCGCATTTCCCGAAGCCAAGGGATAAACACGTAGCGATTCCTTGATGCAGGCACGCAAGTAGGGTACATTCCTCATGGAGGCTTCCGTAAACTCGGAGTCTTTGTGAGGCAAGATCCGAAGGATTTCCTCGCGAAGTTTTGCTTGCTTTTCGGGATTTTTGGCTAGACAAAGCAATGCACCGGTAAAAGTGGTCGTTGTCTGTGGAGAACAGACAATATGAGCATTTGTTGAATTAGTATTAATGCACTAGATCTTACAGTATCCACTCCAGCCATCAGCATATCCATTGCCATGACTGTAGCGATCCGTTTGTCAATCTTTAGCAGCTTCTCTAGTACGCTCTTCTCGTGCTCTGGTTTGTTCGTTGGCTCGAGCTGCAAACGCTCCAATGCCTCATTTATATAGCCAACAGTCACTTCCTGGATGTCGTCCATGGCTTTCGTCATTTGCTTAAATTTGGGCGTGGCAACATAACGCCAAATTGACGGCTTTAGTTCAATTTCAGGTGCAACCTCCATGAAAACATTAAGACCTTCGAATAGTTTCTTGACATGCGGATTATTGCGATCCTCATTAATCAGTCCCAGCTGCTTATCCAAAGCTACCACCGAAACGGACTCAAGGGTCCATCGATTGATTTCTTCCTCAAAAGTATCGGGAACTTCAAAAGTGCTGCTATCGCGTATATCCCGGATTCTTATTTTGGTAAAAAACATTAGGAACTATCAAACATATAAATTTGAGGATCAGCTCACCGTTGGATGAACTCCTTGTTAACGTTTGACATTTTTTGGTAGTATAGACGCACAGTTTTCGGCTGCATCATTATGGGGTTGACAGCAGAACGAAACTTAGACCAGACCTCCCCTTGTCTGTAAATCGACTCAATTTCTATTTTCTGACCTACTCGTAAATATATATGTAAATTTCTTACGTAGCCACAACGCCTTCAACGCCCTGGAAAAAGTCTTTGCGAAGCTGGTTTCGATAATAGTGCAGGACTTCATTTCCGGGCCTCTCCGGCCAGGGTCCTTCAACACGTAGCACCTGCTCGAAATGACCCGGATCGTTGGAGACAACAATTTCTGGCTTGCCCATGAGACTTGGCAATCTAAAGAGAGGTCCGAGCTGCTGACGTATGTTCAACAGGATGTCTGGGAACTGCATTTTGTAGTACTTGCCGCCGGGCAGCATATGACGTATGTAGTGCACCCCGCCCACCTTGGGTATCTCACTGTATGGACGCGCCTCCACCCATTCCGAGGGCCTTCCTGTGGATGCCTCGATTTCTGTTTCGCTCAGAGCTGCTCTCGCAGCACTTGTTTGCTGGCGCTATTTATTATACGAGTAAATAAATAGATAAAAAGATTATACTTTCTCAGAGCACAAATGTGTAGAAAGTGCTAAGAACCTGTTGTATCGGTATAACCCGAATCAGTTGTCGAAGTTTTACCCGCTGCCCGAACATTTCGCTAGAACGTTTACTTAATAACTGAGCACAAAGTTCGTTTATATCACACTTTATATTTGTCGAATAAGCTTTTTAATTCGTATGTTGTTTATTATTGAGAGAGGGCACATTAGCTGCCTGTTATCATCATGACATCGCAATGTTTTAATTTTGAGCAGTGTAGATAAAAGCTTTGGGTAATGAATGGAAGCACACTTAAAAGCACTCTCTTAATATTTTTGGGTCTCAGCAGAGCTTGTTAGCTTTTTCTACCCTGTAACCTATAACATGGGTATATTGACTATTTTTACAAGTCAATATGGATGTTCTTCTTGACCTATGCAAATTTTACGTCTTCTCAGATCGTTTTATTTATTTATTATACCCTAGCAGGGTATTATAATTTTGTCTCGAAATGTGTAATGGACCGAAGGAGACATTTGCGACTCAACAAAGTATATATATTCTGAATCAGCAAGAATAGCCGAGTCGATATAGCCATGTCCGTCTGTCCGTCTGTCCGTCTGTTTCTATGCGAACTAGTCTCTCAGTTTTAAAGCTATCGTAATGAAACTTGGCACAGACCCTTCTTTTTGCTGCAGGCAGTACATAAGTCAGAACCGGCCGGATCGGACCACTATAACATATAGCTGCCATAGGAATGATCGATCGACAAATATGTTTTTGTATGAAAAACTTTTTGTTTATTAGTGTATCCTTACCAAACTTTCCCAAGCCAAGTCTCTAGAAGGTTTATACAATCTGGCAATATACAAATATACAATTTGGTCAAAATTAGACCACTATATCAAACTTTTGTTTATACAAATATTTCATCCAAACTAAGTGAGAGTTTTATAATACTTCAAATAGTTTCCTATAATTTGATAAGAATCAGACAAAAATTAAGTTTTGTATAAAAAACATTGCTGCTAGGGTATATAGCTTCGGCACCCGAAGAGAGCCGCTCTTTCTTGTTTTTACTCCCTGTACCCATAAAATGGGTAAAAAGGGGGTATTGGATTTGTGCAAAAGTATGTAACAGGCAGAAGGAGACATCTCCGACCCTATAAAGTATATATATTCTTGATCAGTATCAAAAGAGATTTCGATTTGGCCATGTCCGTCTGTCTGTCCGTCTGTCCGTCTGTCCGTCTGTCTGTCCGTATGTGATGAACGCAAGGATCTCAGCAACTATAAGAGCTGGAGACACCAAATTTGGAATGTAGGTTCGTGTATAGCGGGAGCAGGTCAAGTTTATTTTAGATTTGAGATATCTCCCCCCGTTCCCCCGCTATTCGATAAAAACCGGAAATTTTTGACCTGGGTACAGGGAGTTTCGTAGTCGGGTATACTCGACTATAGCATTCTTACTTGTTTTTTTATAGTTTGTGTATGAACTTGCGACAACTTGAATATTTTGCTGAAACAGTGGATTAAGAATTTCGCCTTGGGTATGTTGCTTATAATTGAGTACGAGCTCCAATTGTGAGCGATAAAGAATCTTATCACTATTTAATTGGTACCCAATAACAGTGATATATTGATTCGACTGTTGATGATGATCAAAAATATACGTGGTATATATCTATCGAGCTTCTATCTACATATGCACAACTTTATATTACCCCTTTTACACATTTTTAATGGAAATATCATTTAAGTATCGGAAAAAATAATTATGAGACTTTTGCAGTTTATTTATTTGCATATTATAGATAGATACACAATATTGTACGTATGGATATTTAAACACACACCAATGTTTTCCTTTACAAACCGGTTTATACTTTCAATAGTTTCAACGGTTATTACGTATAATAAGTAATATAGATATAAATAGAGTAATAACTTACAATTACGAGTAAACTACAATTAATTAAAGTTTCACTGTAGACAAAGTTTTTACAAGACAGTTTCCGCGCGATATTAGTTTGGCACGCTGGGCAATGACAAAGTGTACAAAGTAATGGATATTGTCGTATCGTTTATGTCGTATATAGGGTATATCATAACGTAGTATGTCGTATTTTGGGTAATAGTAATATAACGTATGTAATATGATTCCCTGGGACCCTTAAGCCCAGCACAATCGTATATTTATCTAAACTACTCAAAGGACTAAAAGCCTATGACAATTATGTGTAATAAATATTATTAACTTTCTGATAATTCAGTTATGTAAACTCGGGCTATTCCTGGTTCGCTTGCTGCTGATAGTTGCATACTATTTTGGCCGCATCATTCATCATCTTGGCCGTGGAGCGCACCAGGAACATCAGATGACACTCATCGTAGACGGTCAGCTCGACGCGCGTGCGCACCAGTCCATGTAACACTGTGGCTCGCTCCAGGTCCAGCCAGCGCTGCAGAGCGAGCTCACGTTCCTTTGTAGGGCCCGAGAGCGCTACATCCGATGGACCCCACAGCACAAACTCCAGCACAGCCTTGGCCTTGGACAACGACTCGGCGCGTTCCTGTTGTAGAATGTCGGCCAAGATGGGCGTGATTTTAGTAGCGGGCAGCATGTCGGTTAGCGCACCGTGAGCGCATTTGCAGAGCGTGCCCATGGGCTCCTCGTCATCGGTATTATTGCTGTAAGGTAACAGGTGTTAGTAAAATTACCAGAGCTGATATACTATATATTTTGCCTACCCTTGTAGCACGCAGAGGCGCGCCTGCGCATCTTTATTATCCATGTCCTTGGACAGCACCACATTGGACAGACTCAGCGGCGTCTCCTCAATGGCCTTGGCCTGCAGATTCTTCATGCCATTGACCAGCTGCAGCATAATGAATGCCACTTCTCGCGTCATAACGTCATCAAAGGCAGGCATGGCACTGGGCGCGGGTGTACTCTCCTCACAACCGTTAGCCGTTGCATTGTTAGACGACGTCGATTCCTCATTCAATGTGCTCAGATTCTGTACGGAAACCACATTGCGCAGCGCATTGCCACCGGCTGCATCCTTCAGGCCGCTCAGATTCGGTATGGAACCGCGGAAGTTGAAGTTGCTTTTGTCCAGCACCTGAGATTTGCCCTTAAGAATGGCTCCAATCGATTGCAGCGTTTCGAGCTGTAGTCTCGGCAGCACCGATATGGTCGCCTGGAGCAGCGTCACCTCCGTTGAGGGCATCAATGGCAGCTGGTAGCTGGGTACCAGATCGCAAAACTCTGTTATGGGATTGAGTACATCGCAGACGCCGCCCGTCAGTTGGTTTAGCTCGCCACCAACACCCGCCAGCTGGTTGCAGTCTGCCGATAGCGCCAGGGTGACGGGAGATGTGGTCCACAGAGCGGCATGAAAGGCCTTCTTGCCCACCACAAATGCCTGGACGCCCTCCAAGATGGTGAAGTCCTCGTAGCGCAAGTTAATGGCATTGGCCAGTGGTCGCAGTGCCGCAGGCACAATTGGCGTTTGTTGCAGCTTTAAAGGTATTTAAATTAGCATCTAGTGTGTGGGGGCATTCAACGTGGACTCACCTGATCGAGCACTTGGGCAAGCGCCTCATGGTTGGCCACCACCACGGCTGTATAGTTGTCCTCGATGTTCTTGTGCACGACACTGCGTCCTTTGCGCATGCGCAAACGATTCGTGGCCTTGCTGCGGTTCTTGTTTCCCTGCAAAAGGATTTGAAGATTTTTAGTACGAGTATCTTAGCTAAATTTGGCTTTGGTTAGCTGTTCGACTTACCAATGGCATGCCCCAGACGCTGTCGTTGATGTCCGTGGCCACATCTCCACCGGCCTCGCTGCCGTAGTAGCTGTACGGCGCGTAGATGTCGAACTCGCCCACCTCACTGCCCGCATACGAGGCCGAGATGACGCGTGGAATGTTGGCTGTCAAGTAAGCCAGAAAGGTTAGAATCAATCACACTCTAGCAGTCTATCTTGTTTTGACCTACCCAGGCTGTTGTTTAGGCCGTAGTTGCGCACCGGACCGTACTCGCTACGCGTGTAGCTGGCTATTGAAGCCGTATCCGAGTAGATATTGTTGCGCCTGCTAGCCTGGTTCAATCGTTGTCCGGCCACGGCGGACAGATCGATGTTGTTGCGTGTTGGCGGCATTGGTGGCGTCGATGCTGCCGCTGTAGCCGTGCCTGTTGTCGAGGAGGTGGTCATGGGGCCATTGCCCATTTTGACAAACTCATACATGTTCTCGTATTCACGCTTGTCCTTCAGATAGCTGTCGATGGTGCTGTTGATCTTGCGCACCGAATCCTTCAGACTGCTGCGCTGACCACTGTCCGTGGCATCCTGTGCGCCTTGGGCACGCTGCTCAAAGATTTCCAGCTTACTGGATATGGACATTTTTGTCTCAACCTTTTTCGGCTGGCGCTCGAAGGTGCTGGTGCGGCTATTGACTGTGGCTAGGATTGTGGATGTGGCTGTGCCCGAAGGCGGCTTGCCCGCATCGTAGGGATTATTGTTGACTGCCTTGGACTGATCGGCCGTTACGTTCTCACCGTTTGACGAGCAAATGGAGATAGTATCGGTAAGTATGCCTCGCTTGCGGACCAGCTCCAGTTGCGCCTCACGCTCCCGCATGCTCGCCGTTCGCTCCGGCTTGCGTGGCGCTATAGAGGAGCGAATTTCGCCTGCGTGTTGAGATGATATAGATATAAGTATATATAAATAGATGAGAGCGGCTCTAATTATGCAAGAGGAAGTCATTGCGACCTGTCGGGTATCTTTTGTACCAGGGAGATTCCTACATGCTCTACCCCCTAACTTTGGTTCGTGGCATAAAGGCAGCTTCTAAAGGAGATACTTTACTGTTTGATGGTCACAGAATGACTGAAAGATGCAGAATTTCTCACTCTCTATCTTTCGGTGAGATTTTCGGTGGAGGCTCAATCGAAATCAAACTTTAAGGTGAACTCTTAAATTGCAAATTTAGATTATCAACTGATTGCCTATGCGAATCCATAGATATAATCAGTTTTATGGCCACAACAATGCAAAATGGCATTAGCAGCTGGTCATCGTTTTTGCTGCCCCAGCGGTTAGCTGGATAAGCTGCGACACTAATTGTGATTTTGACCCAAATTCATGGCAAATTACAATTCTCGCAGTAGTGTGCCCAGTCTAACAAATAGCATTTCCACGGCAACCACTGATGGGCTCTGGTGGCCCCTTCACCAGCTGCCGGCCAAGAGAGCAGCCGCAGCCGCAGCCGCAGCCACAACCGCAGCCGCAGCCGCAGCAGGTGTAACAAGTTCTCGCCACATTGGCCTGACCACAAAATGTCAGCAAAGAAATGGGGCTCAGCTCCAAACTCTTACTCTGGCCAGAATTCTCGTTTCGCCAGTTTTCTAGTGGCATTTGGCTTTGGCTCTGGCTCTGGTTGTTGCTCTGGCTAAGCATTCACATGTGGTTACCTCATTGGCTTTGGTTTGTTTTTATTTCGATATTTGTTGTTGTGCTTGTTCATCTGTAAAAGTACATATTTTGCTCAATAGCTTGGCGCGCTCACTTAACCTACATAGATCTGGCTACCTGTTCACCTGGCTACATGGCTACCTGGTTGTCTGGCCTGGCTATAAGAAGCCACGATCGTGTGCCCGTTATATTGATTGAAATGCGTAACTCGTTTTGCTTTGCTTTGGTTTGGTTCTACTTTCAGCCTACTTGAACTGTGCTTATGGACATTTCTGCTGCACTCGCGAAGTAGGTGAAGAGACCCTTTAGACCCACATTTTGAAGGTCGCCGGAGTTTATGCCGTGGTATTTGGGTGCTGGCAGTGAACGTGATTTCTTTGCGCTTTCTTTTGGAATGGGATCACGACCACGTCGAGAGACTTCTACACCCACAGGCAACGCAGCTGTTTGGAATTTTAAACTAGTTTGGCTTCCTTCAGCACTTGATTGATTATGGAATGTGAGCGTTCTATTAACACAGTTTATGCCTCCAATAGAACGCCCAATCTGCATTTTGCGAATTGTGTTTATTAAGTGGAATTGAACCATTTAAAGCTGACTTGTAATTTCATGAACAGGTGTGAAACAGCCTTTTAAATAATTAAGGTGCAAGCTGGAGTTAAATTAAGCGAGTTAACAGGTCTGTTTTGAACTTGCAAACTTATGAAATAATGAAGTTCCCTGTCACAACTGCAATATGTTGTGAATGTTAAACTAAACTTCATTTTGTTGCAGTGTAGTTAATGTATAATTGGGTAAACTTTTCGAATTTGCAAAATGAAAACCTCATCATCATCATTTCATGGAATGGTTAAGGCCAACTTGATTTATAGTTGATCCCAGCTCTTAGCTGAATTTGCAAATGATGCAAAAGAGAAACATTTTTGCATTTTAGTATTGTCAAAATGACGAAATGATGAATTTCACGGCATAAACATACACTTACCTAAATTGGCATACACATTGTCCGCCTTGGACTTGATGGAGCCATTGGCATTGGGATTGCCGGATATCTTCATGGAATCCACGCAGCTGGCGCTGAGCGTGGCGGTCAGCTCGGTCTTCTGCTTGCGACGCAGCTCGGCGCTTTTGGGCGGCGGTGGGCGTGCCGGCTTGTTGGCCTCATGGGCGCGCTGCCCCTCGCTGGCGCGCAGCGGCGGGGCGGGCGGCTTGGCGGTGACCACGGCCACCGTTTGGGCAGAGACCGCATCGTTTGTCTTGGTTATATCCTTGACAACCTCAACGGCTGTGGGATTTATGTCAATGGGATGTATGATGACGAGCCTTGGCTTGCCGGCCACGCTGCCATCGTCGCCGGTGCAGATCTCCGTGTAGACGCTGTTGTCCTTCTTGGACGGCGTCTCGTTCGACTTGCTGCCGCCGTTGCTGCCCATGCGCAGAAACTTCTTAATGGAAAACTTTGACTTCTGCTTCTGCGGCGGCGAGGCAGTGGGTGACTTTTTGCTCTGATTGTCCGCCAGACCAGCGGCTGCCAGGCACTCCTCGGACATGGACAGTTGCCGCTGATTGCGCGGCGTCGGCTCTGGCGTCAGCGGCTGCTTCAGGTTCAGCACGGAGCTGGCTGACTGCAGCTGCTTGGCCGCATTAGCGCGCTGCATCACAAAGGTGTTAAGGCTGCGAAATTTGGGATTGACGACGGCCCGCTCCCGCTTGTCCTTCTCACGTATGACGGGCCCACCGGCGGCCACTGTTGGCTTTCTGGTATACAGACTGCTGCTGCTGCTGGCTGTTGTTGTTGTTGTTCCTGTTGTTGCTATTGCTGTGGTGACAGTCTCCGCTGCTGCTGCTGCTGTTGGTAGCTCATGGACAGCGGCAACTGTTTCCGCTGCTGACGCCTCTGCCTTGATCGCCTGTTCGAACTCAACTACCAAACTATAATCACGCTCCGGCGTGGGCGGCGCGCTTAGTTTTGGCTCCGGCGGCGGATTCGGCGCTTTGCCCTTCTTTAGCTTGGCATCTTCTTTGGCTGACTCAGATGCTGCTGCCGCCGCTGCCGCTGCCGCCGCCGCTGCTGCTGTTGCGGCTGTTGTTGCTGCCAGCAGATTCTCACTCGATTTGGAAATTGCCGTTTGCAGCTGACTGATGAATTGCTGCTCGGCGCTGCTCGGCTGACGCTTGCTCATAAAGCTTTTCAGTGGCGAGTTGTTGCTGCTGCTGTTGTTGCTGCTGTTGTTGTTGCTGCTGCTGACGAGCGGCTTCGCTGGCAGCTCGGGCTTTTTCAGGCCGTGCAAAAAGGAGGGGCGTGCATCTATTTTCATAGGCGGCGGCGGCGACTTGGGCAGCGCGGGCAGCTGCTGCGTCAGCGCTTCGGCCGCTGCCTGTTGTTGTTGTTGCTGCTGCTGCTGCTGCTTCAGCTCCAGCTTGTTATCCGGGTCGGCGCTGCCGTCGGGCTCCCCATGCAGCTCGCGGCTCTTGACCGCCGCCTGGCTGCCGGACTGATCCCCAATTTGTATGTCCTCATAGTCGGAGTTGTTGGTACTGGCGCTAAGCTTCTTCTCCACGAGCGAGCGCTGCTCGTTGCCGGTTTTGGCAGCCACGTTGGCCAGATTCTTGTAGTCGCTGCCAATGCTGATGCCAATGCCAGAGTCCGACTCGCTGCGTATCATGTTGTAGGCGTTCTCCTCGTCGGAGCTGCCATCGAAGCTGCTGCCGGTGGAGTCGAGCGCGTCGTCCGAGCTGCACTTGGTGACGATCAGGCCATCTGAGGTTATCTTGCTGGTCATAAAGTTGCCCTCGTGCAGATTGTAGCTGGCGGCGCGCGTCTTCGAGCTGAGCAGCATGTCCGTTATGTATTGGGAGCTGGAGTAGTGGGCGTTGCTGGACTCCGCCTGTGCACTGGCCACGCCCACCTGCTCACTGAACTTGCCATCGGGGAGGTTCTCATAGCTGAGCTGCGTCTCAACCACATCGTAGTAGGCGGACACGCCGTTCTCCGTGTCCGAGCAGTTGCTGTCCGTGTCGGAGTATTTGTGGCACACGTTCACCTTGGGCTTGGTGTGATCCTTGGTTATGGGCGCGTTACGCGCGATTGGCTTCTTAAGGTCGAGAAATGGCTTTGGCGAGTCACTCAGTGAGCCCAGTTCGAATTTGATTTTGTTGCTGCTGGCAACTGTTGCCGTTGTGACTGCAGTTACTGTTGCTGCTGCTGCTGTGATGCTCTCGCTCTGCTTTTGATTCTGCTGCAGCGTCTCGGAGATCTCGTCCAGCAGGGACTTCTCCATGGCTCGCTCAATGGGCGGACTGTCCTTGCCATCCCGGGACCCAGTTGCCGCTGCTGTGCTCTTGACCAGCGTGGGCGTCAACGTTGTGGTCACTTTCTTGGTGCTGGAGCTCGTTACGATGCTCTTGATGCTTGTGGCTGTTGTTGCAGGCTTGTTGCTTGCCAAGACTGAGCTGCCAGCTGCTGCTGCTGCTGTGGCCTTGCCGCTATCCGCCGGCTTCGCTGGCGCTGTCTTGGACGACGCTGACTTCAAAGGCTGCCCAAAGGGCATCACATTGATGGTTAATGTCTGCTTCTTGCCCTCCTTGTCCACCTGCGGTGCGCCCAGCTTGAGTGCCGCAAATGATTTCTTGATGTTGTCCTGCGCATCTCCCAGCAGATTGCCATTGTTCATATTGAAGTCTGTGTTGGCTCGCGTAATCCGCTTCAGCTCGACGGCCTCCTCATCGTCCGTTTCCGTGATGGCCATGTCGTCGTGCTCGTTGCCCAGGTTCATAAAGTCGTGATCGTCATCGTCGTCATCGTCCTCCGACCACTCGCCCCCATAGCCAATGATCTCGTGCAGCTGCTTGGGAAAGCAAACCTTGCCTGACTTGGAGCTGCTGCCCAGCTTGTTGGAGCTGGAGCTGGAACTGGAGCTGCTGCTGATTGTGGCAAGGCGCACGCCGAAGGCCTTCTTAATGATGCTCTTGGCGGGCGTTTTGTGCCTGTTGGGATAATCAGTCTTTGTGTGGCTGTCTGACTTGGCCGCTACCCCCACTTTGGAGCTGTGCTTGGCGGCTGCGGCAGCGGCTGCGGCGGCGGCTGCCTTGTGCTCATCCTTGGACTTGAAACAGTTGGAGCACAAATCCTTTTTCCACGCATTCTGCGTGAAGTGCGCACAAATCGAGGAGGACATTTTGTGTGTGTTGCCACTGACTGCTGCTGCTGTGGTGCTAGTTGCTGTTGCTGCTGCCGTTTCGTGCCACCTTAGGCCATATTCTGAAAGCACAACAAAATAATAAAGTTTACAATGTGCAATGTTTATGGTTGTTGTTGTTTGTTGTTTGTTGGTGTATTATTAGCGCATAAACTTGAAGGCTGATGAAAGCTTTCGTTGCGCCGATTGCGCAAGCCCTGCCAGCAACTGTTGCTGCTGTTGCCGTTGCCGTTGCTGTTGCACTGGCCAAAACCAACAATTAACTTTCACTATTATTTGCCATAAAAATTGCAGCTTCTGCAGCATGACTCAAAAGTATTGAATGTAAATAAAAGCGCGGCGCAACAACAATTCGCAGTAGTCAAACTTGGCAATTTGCATTAGTTGTTATGCCCCCCGTTCCCGTCCCCGTCCCCGTCCCCACCAGCACCCCTCCTTCAAGCCAAGTTGCCAAGTGACCATGTGGTCATTCCAATGTCTTTGGCAAGAGACTATCAATCAATCTTCATCTTGATAATGAAATTATTGAATTTTGCTGCTTTTGTTGCTGTTGTTGCTGCTGATGTTGCTGTTGTCGACATCGTCGTGGGCTCATGTTGCTGCTCTTTATGGTCGGGCACGAGGTGCATGGGGCACATCGCTGGGCACTTTTTGCAACAGGCCTTCACAATGTTTGTCACCTGGCCACAACGCCAGGTCTCTTTGGTCTTTGACATTGCCTTCGATTGCTGTTGGGTAATCAGTTGCTGCTGTTGTTAGTTGGAGTTAGTTTCCGTTTGAGTTTCAGTTTGTTTATGTTTGCGCTTCAACTTGGCGCATCTGTGTAAGTGTAAATGACTTTCTAAAACTGTTCAGGGAAGTGTCTGTCCGACTGCATGTGCAGCGACTGAAATTCACATAAGAAACCACGGAACAGTCAAGCTTCTGCTTAAAGTCCATAAAAACACTTAAACTATGCATAATTATACTCAAAAATAGCTGTCAGGCAAACAGGTTTCCCTAACCAAAATAGTCATTAGCTCGAAAATCTTCTAGAGAATTTTAATTTGTTTAAAGAAAACAATAAAGCTATCTTTGTAATACCAAAGATACCAAATACATTCTTCAAATTGCTTTGACAGCTCTTGAGATATACCAGATATTTGATTCTAACCAAATTTTGCAAAAGTTGGTGAACTTTGGTTAACACTCATTCGTTAACCAATAGTTCCAGCATTTCCAAAAACTTAACCAACAGTACTTCAAGAGAACAAGCCTTAGAAGTAGTTTTCAGTTCAAAAACTCATTCCAATCGAATGGTATTTTACGGCAGTTAATCAAATGTGACCAAAGTTAATCAAGTGGATATATATGTACTAAATGGGGTCGGAAATGGCGCTTTCAATACGTTACAAAGTTCGTTACAAACTTGTAAGGCCACCGTTAATAATTATAAGTTCTCACAATCATGTCCAAGGCGTTTCTTCTGTAACAGTTGGGATTACTCACAGCAATAAGAACAAAGAGACTGAACAATGCCAGCATTTATGTCTTTGAGTCATTAGCCCTCTTTAGCGCTCCGCAATGACTGCCAGCTAAATGGTAAGTCAATTTGGCCAACAACACATTGGTAGGGCGCCTAATTGGGAAAGTGTTGCTGCCGACATCGGCGACACCCACAAAAGCAACACAAAGGTGACAACACAACAAAGATGACAACAGCAACTGGCGGACCCCACAGCGGTTACAATTTTTGGCTTCTTGGGGCACATTTATCAACGCCAACGCCAACGCGAATGCGAACGAAAGTTGACCCATTGTTAAATGTTGGCGGCGTGCAGCAACTGTTGCTGCTGATGCTACGCTTCATTTTTGCAGCAGCAGCAGCTGCTATAGTTTTTGGGTCAGCGTTTTGGCTAAACGTTAATATGCATAAATCTTAGCTATGTGCAATCCGGCCGCAAAAAACAATTGCCATCAGCTCGGACAGGGGGCGAAGGGGTAGGGGCGCAACATCCCAGCGTACCCAATTGCATAACTGTGGCTTGCAAATGCTGCTGTCGAGTTTTTATTTCTTTCTTTTTGTTTTTTATCGAGTTTGTTTGGCCGTGTTACACATAAATTTGCTTAGGCTCTTGTTGTTTGTTTTTCGCTAATTGTTTGCATTTTTTCTTTCACCGATTTGCATTTGGTTGCGGCATCGATTGTCGATTTGTTTATGGCCAACATCGAGGCTGCATCTGTGTGCCAGTTCTCAGCCAGATGCTGCTCCAATGGAGGCCAGCAACTTCAACTGGCTGCATTTGGGGCTACTACCGTTCCCGCGTTCATTTGTGCCAGCTCACAATTCATAAAGTATCAGCTTTGCTTGTTCCAGCTAAAAGATATGGTAATCGAATAAGAACAAACCTTAAAATCTAAAAGATTTGAATTGTTCAGTTTGCTTGAGTTATCTGTCACAACAAAAGGGTTTTTCATCAAGATATATTATTCCGAATTTATCCAACATCTAAAGAGCATACTACAACTTAGAACTTCTTTGACTAATGGAGATATCTTGAAAAACAAAAAAGTTGTTCATATAACCATTCATCAAGTTTAATTCATGCGATTATTATCTACAAAAAGGTACACAACATTTCAAAAGTTAGGTTAGGTTAGGTTATAATAACACTTGAAGTTGCTGACATTGGTGTGATGTCTTGAAAAACAAAAAGGTTGTGCACATAACAAATTCAACAAGATAAATGAATTCGATTTTGATCTACAATAATTTAACCAACACCTAAATAATTATACTTAATAGCACTTAAGGTTGCTGACGTTGGTTTTGATACTATCTTGAAAAACAAAAAAGTTGTTCATGCAACAATTCAACTTTTGAGCCATAGCTCAAGATACCTTTAAAACTATGAGGCTAGATCGACTCGGCTGTTAATGCTGAGTTAGAAGATACATAGTATATACTTTTTGGGATCGGAAAAGTCTATTTCAAAGCGTTTCATAGTTTGTAAGAGAATTATAATACTCTCTGCAAGGGTATTAAAAATGGCACTAGTTCCACGTCCGTTGACCAAATTGGTGCAAAAGTGAAACACATTGAGGCAAAACAGCGAACGGCAGCAGTAAAATTGGCAACAAATTGTGGCGCTATTTGACCATAAAAATGGGCAGCTACAAAAGAGGAGCGCCGGCAACAACAACAACAAGACCACATTGGGGCAGGCCCGACAACAAGTTGAAGCTAGTTTCAAGTTTGACTCTCGCTATAAGGAATGCTGTTGCCAGCACTGAGATGGGCAGCACCAAAGGAGATATCAAAAGACAACATGCTGCTGTCGCAGCCGAGAAATGTAACACAAATAAATCTGCATAAATTTCATGCTCGAAGCTCACGGATCTGGCGGGGAACAGGACGGGTGTCAGCTCGTTAGCCAGCCGGATAAAGGCGATCTTTCCTCTTGGGGCTAACTCGGTCAGCTGTGATCCCCCCGCGCCATTTAATTGATAGCCGAGAATGGTATGCCAATCTTATAAGTGTTGGTATTTTTGGCCTAAACCCGTTTCGTGCCGCCAGCCCATTTCAATATTTTTGCTTTCGGGCTTTTATTGTATTTGGCATAAAGCCGATCGTTGGCATACAAATTTGTGCCGCTTGCAGGCAACGAAACAGTTAACTGGCCCCCAATTGGGGCCAACAGGTTTTTGCCAAGAGTAGCAGAAAGTTCTCTTCTCTTTTTACCCGCTTGCATTTCTTCTTCCCTTCTCCCCTCGAATTCTTTTTGGCTCTGGGCTATTGAAGTTGGCCAATACTCTGGGTGCTTAACTGCAGACTGTTAACGCATTTTACAGCCCGCAGATGTGGAGAATGCGCGCAATTCGGCATACAAATGTATCTGCAAGAGAACAAGTTTTGTTCTCGTCATAAACAACATCGGGATAGAAAGAAGAGTCGATGCGTTGATTGAAGCAAACAGCTGAATAATCAAATCAAATGCTCCATTAGTGCTCCAGAAGTAGGTCTCCCATCTGCTTTATTACTGTGCTCCATCTGAGTCAGAAGTCAAAGCCATAGATCAAGCTGCACAACCTCACCCAATTCACAGTTTTACAAATTACCACACGATATTCATATTCTACACTCACAAAATTGCCCTAAAAACCAAAAGAATTTATATTTTTCTTTTAGAAATAATAACTATATTTACAAAATGAATTTCATTAAACTGAAACGATTGCCAGAACTGGACAATACCAAACAAATCTTATTCAGTTCTCCTTTTGAAAAATATTTTCCGTATGAAAAGTAGACATCCAAAACCGAATTTAACATTTTTGGAAAGTTTCTTTCTAAAATTCCTAAAAGTATAAAAGGTTTTAAAAGTTAATTTTTTTAAAAATAGTTATTCATTATCTGTGATTTATCAGCCCTAATAATAAGCCTCGAAATATGATTTTTTTTTTTAATTTTAGAAAATTCTATCTTATAATTACGAAATAATAATCCAATTTTTTCGAATAAAATATTTTTTAAATATTTTCTTTTTAAATTCATTATTGTTACCAGATTGTTCTGGATCTTCAGAACTTAACTGTGAAAAATGGGATCGTGTTTTTTCTGAGTGTAGGCAGAAGTCAAAATTCAAAAAGCAGACAAAACGAGAGTTGAGCATAGATATTTAAATTAAAGTTGGATGAGAGAAACAACTTCTTATGTGGGATGTGCGAGAATTTTGTTCCACATTTACACGTGAGATTTATGCGTGGCGGCGTCGACAGCCGTTTCTTCTGCCCATTTCCATTTGCTCTGATGTTTATTTATATGTTTATCGTTATGTACATGGCACACATATATAAATATATATATATATATACATATATATCTACATATATACACCTGCGATATGCATGCCACAGTTCTGACTTTGGGATTATGCAAAACAGTAGGAAGCACTTTAAATTTATTTTAATGCATTGAGCATTCTCTGGATGCTTGACTTCAACAATTTTATGTTTTTGGGCGTTGACTGGTCCAATATTTGCACAAAGACATAAGATTTGAAAAGACAATATTCGAATATGAACACATTCCCGAGCTCGAATTGTATCTTACGGGTTGGGCCAATTGCCTCGGCGGATGTTGTGGGCGCTGCTTTAAATGTCAACGTCTTGGAGCCGGCCATAAAAGGCTGCTGGCAATTAGAGACAACAAACTCATTAAGAGCCATGGAAACTGAGCTAACGCGATTATTTTGATTAGAAATGTTCTCTGCTGAACAACGTTGAGCTACAAAAATGCTGTTTTTATTTGCATTTACCTCGATTAAGCCTTAAATGGCAATTGGCAATCAAAATGCCGCTGGCAAAGTGCATAGTTCAAGGCCGCATTTAACTTTTGTATTCTGCTTTAATGGACATTCTAAAACGTTTTACTGGCAGCACCTCTTTGCTATACTCTTGGATTTGGAACTCAATTTATGTATTGTGAAGTTTGAAATCTATCTGGAATAATATACATTATACAATTGAAAACAAGATTGATTGCATATTCTTTTAGATATTAATTAAAGGTCAGAAACTTTATAGGAGTTACAGACACTACATGAAGTTGATTCGTATTGATGTGAAAAGGTTCTGATCACCGCTAACTTGGGAGCGGACAGAACTGAATACTGTACGAACCTTACTTGGCTTTTATCAGCTGGCAGACTCTTAACTATAATACAGATGTAATTATCTGGCCAAAAAGGCACACAGTCTGGTATAATGTGTCCCGAAACTGAATGAAAGTTTTCGATATCGAATAAGAAGTATAGGTTTCTGGCACGTGAAAATGTCATTTGATGTGCCACATCTCACCTGGATCAGGGAACCCACGGAAGAAGAACGTATAGTATACTAAACCTGCTTATACGGAATGCATAGTATCTGTTAATTGACATCATTTACCCGCCCAGGTTTTGCCTTGCAAAACAAATAAAGATAGAGCTGGCAAAATATGGTCAAATTAATATGAGGCCTTGGTTTCCTAGTTGTTATGTCTACCAGTTTATACAATTAAATACAAGTCAGAGATGTCATTAGCCAAATGGCACTCGTTCATCCTCATGGCTAAGAGGGGGGCTTTGGAGAACTCGAACTGGCCGGATGTTGGGGCAGGCAGCGGGATCTTGTCAACAAGCCATACAACAAACTTAAGAGACAACAACAATATCTGAACACAATTAAATTGCGAAGAAGTTTGTTTCACAAGTTTAACGCGTGAAGGAGACAGCAGAGGAGTGCGGAGTGTGCTAAAGGGCAAAGCATGAGGAGTTGCTGAAGTTCATTTTAGCCTTTCTGAAAGAGGCAAACTACCTGTTTAATGAAGTTGCTTTCAATGCGATTCTGTCAAAATATTTTGCAGTTGAAGTTTTGATAAACCTTTCAATGGCAAGTGGCATTAACTTTAAGCCAGGCGGAAGAAATTGTTAGAGAATATGTTAAATAACCCAACGATATGTCTATAAGACTCTTGTTGAGCTATTAACTCCCTTTTGCTATAGACTTCTTTCTGTTCACTTCACTTCATCATTAGACGTACCCATTCTGCACAAATTTCCCTAAATTGTCTGTCAATTAATCTAAATAATTAATCGTTTAACTCGGAGAGTTCGTTCAACCAGCTGTCAATCTGAATTGAAGCTGACAGATGGATTCAATCTAGAATACTTAGGCTTAGGTGAAGAATACTTATGTGGAGGGTTTTAGAAGTGTGTAACGCTGTGAAACAGTATATATATTCTTGATCAAGAGTCGATTTCTTCAGTTATTTTGCTCCGCTTATATGCAAACTTGTCCCTCAATCTAAAAACAATAATTAGGTTTATTAAAATAGGTACTGATTTTTGTTTTAAAAGAAGCTAAGTAAGTGTACTTTAACTGAACATTATTATATATGTAGATGATATATATATATATATTGAGGAAAAAATCTATAATTGTATAGTACACAAGAACAATATATTTTAAATTGTTCAGATAAATTTTAAAAACTTAACCTGGGACTATTAATATATGTTAAATATAGCTTTAAGGATTATCAATCGGACAAATGACAAGTATTTAGTATGTCTTCTGTTCTGGAAACTATTTATGTAGTTCTTTTCTGCAAAATATGCGTTAAGTGTGTGGAATGCAGCAGAATCGCAGTGGCTGTTGGCGGCTTTTGCTTTGATCAAATGAAGTGCAAGCCAGAAGCCGGAGCTGGAAATTAGTTTAAATAGCGGAGAATACATGGTTCTGCAGATGTAATATATACATGTACATATATATATTTATGTGAGAATTCGCAGAAGAACGCACACTCGCTCTTCTTCAGAATCTGAAGCAGCAACAACATAGTATTTCAAGGTTAAGTTCCCAAGTCATCTTCGCTTTCATTTGCGTGAGGCAGGGGGCAAAGTCGGAGACGACGCCAAGTTGGCGACTTTTGGGGTGCAGCTGCAGTTGGCGTCTCGAGAGTAACAAAAGACTGCAAATTAATAAACGAGAACGCATTCATTCATGCAACCGAACAGCGTCTGGTGCCAGAACGGGTTCGGGACGGGTTCAGTTTCCAGTTGCTCCGCTGTTTCCTGCTCTTTGCTGCTCGGACGCACATGTGTTGCCGCAACATGTTGCTTCATTAAAGCGCAGTCACAAAAAAACCAAATAACAACAAAAAATGAAGAAAGAAACGCATCCCAGAAGCGAAATGTGTCACTTACTTCCAGCTGGCATCGCATTTCAAGTTTTCTATAGATTCCCACAGGCATCGCAGTTGAAAGGCGCTGTTACTCCAGTTTATGGCCACATACATAAACTTCTGGCTTGTTCATCCAAGTTTTCAGGCACTTGACTTTATAAAATTTGCTTCATTTGGAATTATGTGCAGTAAAACCCATTTTATGAAGCGTAGAAATTATGTATAAAAGAAAAAACAAGAAAGAAGTGTTATATTCGGCGCGCCGAAGATAGTATATACCCTTACTACTACAGCTATAGTAATCTGATTTTGATTAAATTTTACCATACTAAGAGTATTGTAGAATAAAAAGGGGAATTGCTGCGTTTTCTTGAGATAGAACCAAAAAAGTTGTCATACCATCCAATTGTGCCTAATACAGCTCGGAATTGATGCGGATAGATAAGATCCGACACGTCTTCTTCAATGTTGTAATACCCTCTACAAGGGTATAAAAAACGAAGTTCTGGTGTCGTTGGTCACATAAAACACAGCTGTGTCGCACTACTAATAAGAAATAAGAAAACGAGAAAAGTTAAATTTTGAAAAGGAATAAAACCTGTTGCGTGGGATATTTGCCACAGACATTCGAATTTCCGAAGTGTCCACAGTCTGCGTTTTGTAGCCTGCAACAAATTTGCATGCACCATTTGTTAGCTGTCAAGTTGCCTGGTCTGGCCTGGTCTGCTCTGGCCTGGCCAAGACAGTTGCAGTTGCAGTTGCATTTGTGGTTGCAAGCATGACTCATGACCAGTCTGGACACAGGCACATTTGTGGTTGTCCAGCAATAAACGCTGTCAGCTGCACAAATGCCAAAAGTGTCTGGACCAAAATGTGTATTTTGGTTTGGAAGCCTGTCATTTGCCATTAAGTCATCGCGTACAGTTCACAGTCAGACAATTGTGTGCTTTTGAGCCCCTTTAAAGCCTCACAACCGGTTCGCATTCAAATCTTGCCTAGGTAGAACCCATAAACAATGAACACTCTACAACCTGAACAAACAATAGAATCTAAGCGACGACTAAGTATGCTTTTACTACCTACTTGACTACAAAGATTTATACACTTTTCAGCCTTATACCCTGTAAAACACACCACTGAGACACAAAGGCGGCAACAAGCTAGATCTGTATCGGAAACTGAGCCAGGTTGTCTGCCTACTGTCAATAACCTAATCCTAAAACCCATTAGAGCTTAAACACAATCAGATCAGAAATTATAAAGTCTGAATGTGGGCTTTAAACTTGTCTAAGTTATCATATGACGAATGCTTATTTATTTACTTATACAGTTTCAATGCTTTATATATTTACTTGTACAGTTTTATTGCAACATCAAATTAGAACTGCGCATATTATAAAATAAGTATTTAGTTTAAAAGGAAAATACATTTATTTGTTATTATTTGGCCTACAACATTTGCTTTTTTTCCAAAATATAATTTTGTGCCCCTAATTTTTACAGCATCAAGAAATTTCAAAAAACCTCCCGGTTCTCCTGCGAGATTTCTATCCTGTGCACGTCTTTTCTTTTTATTCCCTGTGTATACAGAGTATTTTTAAGCCGTACTTTTAAAGATGTTCGTCATCTTACTCGATTTTTACTTAGTTTTCCGCTTAGTTGCAACTTATGATTGACTTTTAAAGGCGTCAGTGTCAGCGCCTCTGCTGACTTTTAATGCACAATTTGAAACTTACAAAAAACGAGAACTGAACAAAATCAAGCGTAGAATATGCCTGAGTCACAGAATGCCACAACAAATGTTGTTAAAGAACAATTTGCCAAGTTTGGCCAAAACAACAATAGCGGTTAAAAGCAATAAACAACAATCATGAAAAAATGATGTCTGGCAAATATGTTTTGGGCTTGAACGGATCGACAAGCCAATCAGCGTTGGAAAGCCTGTAAGTATTTGTAACTATTGTAAGTACAATATACTTGTACATGAAAGGTCAACAACTGTTTGCATTGCTTTCGACTATAGACAGACAGACAGACAGACAGACAGACAGACAGACAGATAGAAGCCGGAGACGACATGCAAATAGTAATTGACGCTTGCAATTGACATTTGAGAGTAAGCTAATAACATATATGATTGATGGGGCATTTGCAAATATTGGCCAGAGTGATTAAATTTGTGCTTTATGTTGAGACAGACAGCAAATGCAATTCAAATTGTCTACTCAATTGGGCCAAAGGCCAACAGTGTTACCTGTGCCAATTTGGGAGCTAGCCAAATGCAATTATGCGCCCAAAGCTTGTGCAACTGGTCGAGGCTTTGGCAACAACATTGAACACTTGCCAAGCCAATAAAATATTGCGTATTCGCTGGCAAGGACAGCAGCTGTAAGAAAACAAAAGGCAGCAACATGTGGCTGCTGCTATTGTTGCCAATAGTGAACAATTGAAGAAAGTCTGTAAACTGATGCGAGGCTGGCCAAGTTCAAAGTTCAATGGAAGACGTTATAGCCAACAAAAGCGGCAAATTGCAGCCTGAAGACGAACCGTGTTGACGGCTTAGGAGCTGGGTGCCGCGAGCAATTGCAGGGCAAGCAGAAAGTATACATTTTTAGACGTGTTGCAACATTTGGCCAACGAACCTACAGCTAGCAACAATAAAGTTTTGCATTAAATAATCATAAATAAGTTTGTGGCTGTTACCGCACTATCAAAAGTTGCTGATGTTGTTAATGCTGTTAATGTTGCTGCTGGTGTTGCCCATCGACCCGCCAGCAACTTGCGCTTTTCTTTTGTTTGCGCACAACGACGTAGAAAGTGCATGAGGCATGGTGCGGGCGGTCGGGTGGTAACTAGCTATGCCAGCTGCTTGCCTCTAATTGAAGCAACTGCCAACTGGCAACTGGCAACAACAAACAACAAACAACAACAAACAGTCAAGCAAACTCACGAGCCTGACGACTGATGTCGCTGCTCGTGAGAAATGAAATCAATTGAGCTGCCATCGTCTGTTTTCTAAGCGAACTTGCATGCAACTTGGTGTTTGTGGCATAATTAATCAGTGCCACATTCGAAAGGCAAAGTTGGGCGTTTTGTTCGCCGCGGTCAACAATTGAGTTGGCCAGGACACCGACTTGGCTGCGCCTTGACATTTAATTGGCACTAATTACCTGTGTACTGTGTACTTTCCGGCCAAATTGCCGGCCAACTGCCAACTGCCAACTGTCAGCAACAACTTTCACTGTCGCCTACGCCAAAAATGGGCAGCGTAGAGAGTGCGGCTGGGAGAAACCTCAATTGACAGCTTCAATTGAAGCAGCAGCGGCAATATTGAATGGATGTTGCTCAGCTGATGTTGCCGCTGCTTATCGCTTTATCTAATGGCCTGTGAGACCCTCTCCCAACCCCCATACCCATCCCTCTCCACACCCCACCCCCATTTGTCGCAACAGTTGCCACTGGGCGCGCGTTTTTCTTGCGGTTTTTGTCGCGCCGCGCTTCACACGTAGTGCAAAACGCGTCTTTGCCCGTCTTTATTATTGTTTTTTATTTTTCGTAATATTTTCCTTTGTGCAATTTGCTTTAATGCACTTTTAATGCAGACAACAACAGCAGCAACAACTGACAGGGCGGCTTCTGCCATTTTATGGCACTAAATGTGAGTGACATTTTTCTTCATTAAATTTAGCAGATTGTCAGCAGCTTTTGTTTAGCAGATGCTGCTGTGTTTCTCCCCTCAGCGCCATGCAAATGCAATTTTTCAGTTTGTCAATCAAGTGTGTGGCAAGCTGGCAGCTTGGAGGAGCTGTTGCATGTCTGAGGGGCATCAAATCAAGTGAATGACCAGCTCCTTAGCACCCAATCGTTTGCGGCTCTCTAAAAACCAACAGAGGCATTAATTAATAGACAGATGCGCCTCATAAAGCGGCACCACAAATTGGTTCTGGTCGCCGGCAGCAACATGTTGTTGCTGTGCCACGTGTGCAACATTTGCAATGACATGCCACACAACAATTTTGGGGGAAATATTGTGTCAGTCTGTGTTTGAAGTACTTAAAATACATTTCCAGCGTGTGAGTGCGAGTGTTAAAATACATTTTCTGTTCATTTTCTACCACAAAGAAAGCAACTGGTGCCTCTGCCAAAAAGAAAAAGAAGAAAAACTTGGTATAAGATAAATTTGTCTTGCTTTGTTTTGCTGCGAGTTTAGTTTTGTTAGAAATGGAAAGTTTTATTGTTGTCATCTATCATTTACAAGCAAGTCTCTCAGAGTAAACGTTTCAATGCAGCTGCCATTTGTTGTTTTGACTCTAATTTTGTTTATTTCCAGACTGAAAATCTTGTGAATTGTCTTTGTGTTTGTAACGAGCGGGTTTGAAGTATTTATAAGCACTAAGTACCAGCTAAACTATAATCGGTAATTACTTTAAAATATATGTTTTACATAATGTTGCCTCTTTGTAATAGTTAACTGGCTTTAGACCCGCAATTTGTTCAGTCCTTAGACTATATTTTATAACGCGGTAATTGTTTCTACTTAGGACTATATTAAGTTCCCTTTTAGAACCGTATTGAAGCCGATTTTAATTAATTAGGAAATGTTTTCTAATAATGCATGTATTTATAATGTAAGCAACATTAAACGTGCTAATAACATAATATAAAATATTCCATCTATAGGATATAGTAATTAACAAGTAAGAATCCTCTAGTCGAGTATAGCCGAATACAAAACTCACTGTACCCAGGTCTAAAACTTCCAATCCTATCTTCGTGCATTTACACATACACACACACAAGCGATAGCCCCCCGCGCTACAGTACTGAATCTTCTTTCGTGAATAACTTCCGTGTTTATTATTCGATCGAATTGAAATTTGAACAGCAGATTAAAAGTGGCCAAATTCCAAAGCTATATCTTTAAAAGTGTGTCTGTAAAACGTTTTTATCGAATAGCGGGGGAACGGGGGGAGATATCTGAAATTGGATACAAATTTGATCTGCGCATGGTATACAGGAACCTACATTCTAAATTTGGGGTCTCTAGCTCTTATAGTTGCTGAGATCGACGCGTTCATACGGAGAGACGGACAGACAAACGGACATGGCCAAATCGAAATCTCTTTTGATACTGTCCAAGAATATATATACTTTACAGGGTCGGAGATGTGTCCTTCTGCCTGTTACATACATTTGCACAGATTAAGTACGCCCTTTTTACACATTTTATGGGAGTTTATGGAAGTAAAAACAACTTTATAATTATTTCAAAAGCACTCAGCACTTTTCGCTTGTATTATATTACGTTTTGTGCGCAATTGTTGTTTATTTTGCATACCCGATAGCTATTGCAACTTAACTAATTAACAAACAATAAGTGTTAATGTAATTTACTTGGAATTCTTTGAAATTAATCGATAAACTTAACACTTTGCGTATCAGTTGCAGTTGCAGGCTGAGTTATATTTTCCCAACAAGGCCTATTAAGAAGTATTATTGCCGTGCCCCACGAGTTCATTGCTTTAAGCTTGAGGCGGCCCACACATTATTTGATACGTGGCTAATAAAGGCGTTTAATTGTGTGATTGTGGCTAACGACATTTCAGCAACGGTGCGGCTTCCACAGCTGGGGAGCTGCATTGGCAGTCTTTGCATGCCACTTGCAGTCGATGCCAATTACAATTGTAGTGGCAAATGCTTCCCGGTGTTGCGACACGGTGCCTGGGAGCTAGCTCCCACACCCACCCCCACGCTTCACGCCCCCTTTCACTTTACAAATGGCAGTGGCAAGACATTGTTAGCCGAAGTCGCCTCGAATTACAAGTGTTTTACATGCTAGCAGCTGACAGGTCTTCAATTGCATTCGCAATTCGCATTCGCATTCGCATTGCGAGTTGCAGTTGCAGTTTGCCTTCAATTCATTTGCACCTTGTGGCAAATTATGGCGAGGTGTGGGCGCTGGGGGCGTGTCTAGCAGCCAAGTTGCATGCCAAGCGTCGATTGTTGGTTACGCATTTTTGCATTCTGTGTGAATTTGTGGGCCTGGGCTTATTCAAAGATTTCTTACCTGCTTGAACTCTGTTCCCGGCACGTTTTCTGCTCGTTTAGCGTTTATTGTTTGCCTGGAAAATATAAAGCAATGCATAATAAACATTAATTTGATTGTTGTCAAAAACAATTCCAGCAACTACAACAGCAGCTACAACAACTACTCGTATTCGTACATTCAGTTCAGTTCAATGCCCCGCGGCCGCCTGCAATTTTATTATTTTTCTCATTTTTCATGTTGGCCAAAATCGAATTACCAAATGTTAAACTCGTGCGTCGCGTCCCCCCGCCCGCTCTAAGGTAGGTGGCAGCCGTTGGCCATGCCCACCCTCCCCCTCTTGCCAGATTGAAGCAGTGACCCGAATTCGATGCACGTTGCGCTCGTATTTCATGGCACCCTTCGGCAATACCCGTCCTGCCATGCAGCTGAGCCAAGCCGCGCTGCTGGCGTCTTGTGGCTTATGCATATTTTGGCCAAGTGCCTGGCATTTCGGGCCATTTAAGCGACACCAGAGTCTCGGTGTCGTCGTCATCGGAGTCGCGGCGTCGCGGCGACGCCACAAGTTGTAATCGAGCCGCACGAGCTGCACATTTTTTATTGTCACTCGCTGAAGCTGTTGACCAAGTTGTTGCCAACTTATGCACTTGAACACTTGGCTTTTTATGCCTTTCAATGTGCTGGAGCAGTGTGAAAAACAAATATAGAAGCATTTATCAAGGTTAACATGCCAAGTGGCAAGTGGTTTGCTTTTACCACCATTAATGACTGGCCATGGCCTGCACTTGTTCTGCTGACCCGCCGAACCCGTTCAGATTGCTTATATCGTTCTAATGTTTATTCAAATTGCAATCAACGTTTTATGGCCAGAGCCAGAATTAATTATATGTTACCTGTTATTTACCTGTATGCAGATACAAAGCTGGGATTGGCATAGGGACTCGTTTGACAATTATCCATATTAAGTGCAATTAAAGTGGCGTTATAAGCAAAACAAGTAAGAGTGCTCTGATCGAGTATACCCTACTAGGCGACACTCTCTACCCAGGTTTGAAATTCCCAAACAACATCTTCTCACTTGCTCGGAACAATGGAAGATTATTATCCGTTGGAGAGGTAGTTCAAGAGTGAGAATTATGCGCTAAAGTTGTGCTTGTAAATCGTTGTTGTCGACTTTTTTCGGGGGAGTGTCTTCAATATGAAATGAACTAGATCTGCGAATGGTATTCAGGAATACTCATTCCAGACTTGGTGTCTCTAGCTCTTATGATCTCTCAGATCTGCGCGTTCATGCAGACTAGATCTAGACTAGACTAAAAAGACGGGGCTGTTGTTGCTGTTCAAGAATATATGAAATGTCCCTCTTATTTTTACCCCTCCTTTCCCATTTTAAGGGTAAAATAGGGTGTAAAATAGTAGTTAGCAAAAAGTTGACAAGAAATGAGTGTTTTTGCTTGCAAGCTCGAAAGAACGTATTATTTATTGTCATACCCGAAATGCCTTACTATTGAAATGCGTTTTCAAAGGAATGGCAAATAATTACCATTGAGGTATTCAGATTCTGTGGTTTAACGATTTAACTGATTAAAGATGACAATAAATAATAATTAAAATTGGCAAAAAGTGACCAAAAAGCACTGACACAGATCCTTGGCTGCGGGTTAAAAGGCAATTTGGCTTGAATCTCATTGCGCTTTGTTTGATCTTTGTTATGATCTTTTGGTATATTGTTTTACGAATTAACACATGTTTGGTTAAATGTTTGAGCGCATTAAGAAACTATTTGCAAAGAGGTTGCTCACGGCCATCGTACATCAAATTTGGTTAACCAGCGGCCGTGAACACTTCATGCCATCTTGATAAGGCTCTGATAAAAGCACAGTTTTGGCACTCACATGAATATGCATCCAAAACAATCGGCTACTCTGTTCCTGCTGAACTATATGATGGGGCCTTAACCCACACCAACCACACACCCACTCGCCGTTGAATGCAATTACGCTTTTATCAATTGCAGTGCAGTGCGGCTTTTTAATTAACTCCAGTTGGCAGCAGCATTCAAAGCGCAGTCAGAAATCGCAGACAAACCGAACGGGGTAGGGCGGGGCAGGACGGGGTGTTGTTAGGCACAGTATTTTGCTGACGGCTGTTTAATTAACAGACATTCCATTTAACACCAGATCCATGGCTGGATTTGATCATTAGCATGGAGAGTGACAGCAGACAGCAGACCGATTGCCGAGTTGGCAAGTTGGCAAGTTGGCAGACAGGTAAGAGCCAGAACTAGATTTAGAATCGAAATCAGTCATATGTAATTAATTGTTTGGCATTTTCTATGGCTATCGTGTACAGTTAACGGCCCTAGGCCTTATGGGCACAGATTGAAATTGCTTGGGTTCCGTGTATCTATGAAATGTGCGTTTCTTACCAAGAACTGGGCTCCGAAATGGGGCAGCTTTGTGTGCTGGACCACCGGTCGAATGGTGATTTGAATCTACAGCAGTACAAGCTTAAATTGTTCGCTCCGCATGTTCAGGAAGTTTCTTTTGTTACCTTTAGTGGATTCAAGAGAATTTCAGAAAAAAACATCACACAAGAAACAACAGCTCCAAATGAAGTACGTGAACCGCGGTATTAGCCTCAGCCCACTGCGGTGTCGTGTGGGGGGTGATAATAAAGCAAACACTGAAGGTCATTACCGGAAAAACGGGTTTTCGCTTGTCTCCAGCATTGGAGTTGGAATGAGTAAGCATTTAGCATTAAAATACCGTTGGGATTATGGCACTGAATATGCATGGGCGTTCGCCTTAATGGCCAACGCTAAACGCTGCTAGTTTCCAGTTTGCAGTTGTGGTTCCAGTTGCCAGTTACCAGTTGCCAGTTGCAGTTCCAGTTGCACTTACTGCCCGATGCGTCGTGGAAAACTGGCTGCAACTGCATCTGCATAAATTATGCACCCAGAGTCATTTTGAAATTGTCATTCGCCGGAATAGGCACAGACGACGACGCTGACGACGCTGACGACGCTGACGACGCTGATGATGATGTTGATGATGAGGATGATGAGGATGACACGTTAACTGCCGGGTTTGAGCCCACGCCGGGCCAACGCCTCTTAGCTAGCTGCTTGTTACTTATTGTTGTTGTTGCTGGTGTTTAACTGCATTTCTTAAAAGGTCAACGCCAGCGGATTGCACGAATTGGTATTACAACCATGATGTTATTATGTGGCAAGTGTCTCTAATGCTTGTGAAACGTAAGGTAAATTCTGAGATTAGCCTGAAGCAAACTTAGCGTGCAAAGTCTAACAAGCAAATAAAGTGACCATGGAGAAGGAAAAAATCACAACGTGAAAGATAATAGTTAACAGCTTATGTTAACTAACAGTGTTATGACTTTCAACCCTTCGGGCCTAGTAAAAAGTGACCAAAATAATAGCTTAAAGCCTGTTCACATCATCTCACATTCTCATCTCACTCAGCAAGTGTGTGCGTTCAATTTTATGCGCTTTGGTTTGAACGCAAAGTAATATTTCCATGTAACACTTTCAAGACACTTTTGCGAGAGCTATTTTTATAGTCTGGTCTCTCAGTTTTAAAGCTATCGTAATGAAACTTGGCACAGACCCTTCTTTTTGCTGCAGGCAGTACATATGTCAGAACCGGCCGGATCGGACCACTATAACATATAGCTGCCATAGGAATGACCGATCGACAAATATGTTCTTGTATGAAAAACTTTTTTGTTTATTAATGTGTCCTTACTAAACTTTCCCAAACAAAGTCTCTAGAGAGTTTATACAATCTGGCCAAATTTGGTCAAAATCAGACCACTATATCAAACTTTTTGCTTATACAAATATTTCATCCAAACTAAGTGAGAGCTTCATAATACTTCAAATAGTTTCCTATAATTTGATCAAAATCGGAACACAGGAGTAATCATACAAAAATTAAGTTTTGTATACAAAACATTCCTGCTAGGGTATATAGCTTCGGCACCCGAAGATAGCCGTTCTTTCTTGTTTATTTATTTAATACTAGCTTAGTTAAGACTATGGCTAATATAATATCACTGACTGCTCAGGCCTTCGGATATGTACAAGTTATTGTATGGCTTGGAGTATTAAATTAATAGTATAATAAGGAATGTAGGACAAATGAGTATTTACAGATGACATTAATATTAAGAGTTACTTAAAGTTAGTTTGAGTTGGAGTGAGTGGAGATATTTACATATACATATAAGAAAATATTACACGTAAATATTAGACAGTGTGAACAGACCTAAAGAGCCACCTTGGTCTTAACAACTATATTCGCTGTTAATTAACATCAATCTAATTCCAAAGCATTCTCTAAGTTCTAGCTGCTCATAAAATCATGTATTTTACATAATATTGGCTTATGACTAAACGAATTCTTTATAAAAAGTTGCTTTGCAGCGTAACTGTAAGTGCCATAAATGGGCTGTGAGCCACTCGGAGAACCGGTTAGACACTTCTAATGCGTACAATGTGGACACAAATCTTAGCTTTTTATGATCGGTTATTTATGCACAGTCAATGACACAATCCCCCAAAACCCAAATCACTTTAAAGCTGCTGCTGCTGTTGGTAAAGCCGTTCTTTTCTAACCGTTAACTGACCAATGCAGCATTCAAAATGCCAACAAATCTCTGGCTGCGTTGCACGGACTGCAACTTTCTACAAGAAAAAAAACAAGTTGAGTGGCATCATTGCTTTTTGTAGCCATCGGCTACGCCCAAGAGTCCGCGACTGAGTCCGGCACGGAGTCGCTGTCCAAGTTGCCCCTCAATTGAATGCTTCAATGGAGCAGAAAACGCTTGGTAGCAAAAATGTTGCTGCAACTTGCAGCGCGTTGCGTATGTCAATCGCCGTTGATTTGTTGCAAATGTCACTGCAAATTCGAGATGACCGAGATTGTTAGCTTGCAGTCACAGTGACAACAGTTATACAGTGACTGCAACTTTCAAATCGTTACAGAAAACAAACCAAAGTGTTTGGAAACATATCACAATTTATATGCATGTAAAAGACCAAAAATCTATGTATAATTCAATAATCATTGAATATTTCAATAGACACTGAATTTTTATCATGGAAACTGCTTTGTGTTTGGCTATTTCCAATAAAAAATATATCAAATTACTATTTAGGCGGGATTGGACTGTTAATATTGATATTGAACTGTTATGTAACTGTTAATTTCAGAACTGTTAATGCCATCGGCTGTTAATAGCTGAATTGTAACTGTTAATGTCAGAACTGTGAATACAGGACTGTGTCTGTTATATACTTGAATTGTTAATTTTAATATCGCGACTGTTACTGTTAATATCAGAGCTGTGTATACAGAGACTGTGTCTGTTATCGACTTGAACTGTACCTGTTAACGTTGCGACTGTGACTGTTAATATCGAAACTGTGAATACAGAGATGTGTATGTTATCGACTTGAACTGTAATATCAGAACTGTGACTCCGCCTGTCACTCTCGATATTCAGTCACGGTGTGTCACGATATTTGTCAGTCAGAGCGCCTCAGTTTCTGATACGACGATATTGCTCATGTCTGCTGCAAATGAAGCTGAAGTTAATTTGCTTAAGCATTGACATTGCCCCGCCTGGCCGGCAGAAACTGAAACTGAAACTGAAACTGAAACTGGGGGCATGAACATTTCCACATTTCGACATTTCCAGTTGAGCGCAACGCATGTTAATTTATGCATTAATTTTGCCTGATAGCTGACAAAAGCAAAAATGCGACTTAATTGCGCGCATAGTTGAAACAAATTGCTATTTAGCCAGACAATTAATTTGTCAAAAATTCAAATAGCCAGCTTGGAGGCTGTGTGACCAGTGCCGGTTGCCTCAGGGAGACTTTGGACTCGATCGCAGGTGTCGCAACTTTCACCTTGACCGGTTGCAAAACTGTAGACAAGCATCTGCAGTGTCTGTATTGCAATGCGCAGAAGTGTATGCCAAATGATGTATAATCATTAAACAATTTTTGACGCATTTAATTGGACAACTCAGCGTCTTTAAATCGCAGACATCACTTCGGGCCAAAACAAAGAACTTCCCTTCACAAATGCGAGTTGCCCGGCCAGGCATTTGCTCATTTGCATTTCAAAGCTCGGCAAATTGAACAAAGACAACTGCAAAGGCATTGAAAATCTCAGCATTTTTGTACTTAATTAGCAGAAGCGCGTCATGTTCAAAATAAATATCAAAGAAATAGAAATACGAAAGGTGCTCAACGCACGAAAGCTGAAAGCCGCAAATACGCGTATTGTTTGCTATTTTGGCCAGTTGAAATATTATTATTGATCAAAAGTTGAACGAACTGTGTCGAGATTCTAAAATATCAAATAATTATGAGCTCTTAAACAAATAGAACTACACACAGAAGCAGAGGGCACAGCAAACGTAGCCCAAGCCATAACTAATTAATTAAACAACCAAAGAATTCTTATTCAGTAAGCCGAAGCCAACATACCCTGCAAGATCTATAAATAAATATAGCATCGCGATAGTAACTTTAAAAATTTTAGGAAAAATCATAATAAATAGATTTTTTATTTAATAGGTTTGTTTAAGGAATTATCAAGCTATCACAATGGTGAGAAATATACATCTCTCGCAAATTTGATCTTAAGATTGGATTTATCAAGTTTCATACAACAGTTTACTGCCCGTGGAGTAGATTCAAAGCCCTTGGCCCGGAAAAGCCCAGTGTTGTTGATAAACACAATTATTGAAGCAAATTGTATATTGTGTCAAATTTTGAGCTCGATCGGTGCAGGACTTTTCGAGTCTTTGACTTTTGCTTATACCAACATGAAATTTTTATATGTATAGATAAGTTCTTTGCTATTAATGTCATGTCATATGGCCATTACCATATCTTTTTTGGAAATAGTACTCTAGTATTTTAGAGTTTGTGCCATGTTTGTAGGTCATCATAAAAATTGGCTCCGTTTGAGCGAGAAATGAAGAATAAGTTTACAAAATGGAGCTTTGTACTAAGTATGCTATCCTGTTTTCTTGTAGGTAGATCAATCATACTTGGTATCCTCAGTTTATAAGCTGTCAAGATCCGATTACCTAGAGGTGGCTTGTCAAAACTCCTAATATACATTCTCCCAATACCTAAGCCGTATTTGTATTTCATTTGATTTTCCTTACCATGAGCTTGACTGAGGTTTAAAATCAAGTTTTCTAACCCAGTTGGTCATATAGATAGTATAAATATTTGGAGAATGCCACAATACTACGACTATTATTATAAAATTTACCGACACACTTAGGGACAACGACTATAATTAAACGCAAAAGCAAACGAGTTCCATAACTAAACTTGACAAACTATAGTGCAAAGTAAGAGACCTTTTAAGCCCGCCTTTTCAATGAGTTACAAGCTATAAACATTGCAACAATGCTATAAAATAATACACTAAAATGGTATACACACTAACAGCGAAAACGAAGATGAGCGTAGATTTGTGACGCTCACTGTGCGTGGCAATGGCGTAGTTAGCATAGCTCGATGTACTCGTACATATGTAGATAGCTTGAGGTAGATACAGGTAAGGGTAGAGGCTGGCTCCAACTTAATTACGCGGCTGCACATAAGAAAAAGCAAAAGTAGCGGTATGTTTCAGTTTCATTGTCAGCCAGGCATGACGAGTGCGGGGGAAACAGGAGAAGCGTAGGCCAGCTGCAGAGGTATATATCTCAGAAACTTGGCTTGTCTTTGGCATTTGACTCCCTGAAATATTAAATTTAAAATTTTAAATTTAATTAATGCATTGCCCAGATAAACGGTTTGCCTTGTGTTGTATATGGCATCTGAACAGTTTTCTCGCTTTATGACTGGGCTAAATTAAGCTATGCCTTTGTTGACTCTGCCACATAAATCAAAAGACGGCGAAAACCGTTAGACATGTGGTACCGTCCAACCCAATACAAAAGTATTCCCCTATAGGGTCGCGGGCCCGCCTAATCAAAGCGCTTTTGTTGAGTGAAAATGTGCATTGCCGCCTGCATGGAAATGCATTTTCATTTTCTAACTGCCCAGGAATGTGTGGTGTTAAACGTGAAGAGGGGCTGCCCCCTCCGCGTGGCACGGCAACTTCCTCCTTTATGCGCTTCCCCAATCAGCAGCTCGAGCCGTGAATAAACTAATTTTACATCCGAACAGTTTACATATAATTAAATGTACACTCGTATATGTGTGTGTGTATAGATTGCATTATATGCATATGCGTGCGTGCACCCCTTGTGTTTATTATTAGTCCCACTTCCAGTCCCCCCACTGCTCCCCTCTCAACGCCCGGCTCCCTTAAGTGCTCAGTTCCGCTTGCAGTTGCAGTGCGCGTGTCGCTCTCGATGCTGCAAACTGCGAGATACAGATGCTGATTGAGTATCTGAAAGTGCAACCGTTAGAATTGGTGCAGCCAGAAGACAATTGCATAATTCGAGCTGAACGACCAGATGCAGCTCTGGCTGTCTCCGAGGAAAGTAATGTCACCTTGTGCGCAAAACTGTGCAATTTTCGAGCCGGAAAAGTTCACCTAATTGTAATTGACAGCATCCTGCAGGCTTTTGCATTCCTAATAAATGTGATTGACAGCAGGAAGATTAGCAACGAGACAATTTAGATTATGCAGCAACAATTGTGCGCAATTTGACTAGGTTTCTTCATCTATAGAACACTTGAAACGGGATAAATTCCGTCATGTTTCCTCTTCGGATTCAGTTCAAAATTGTCGGATATAAAATGGATTGCTGTTATAATTTTCTTAAAATTTAAAAAATTCGAATGTTTGAAAATGTATTTTTGCACAGTGTATTTTTCATTCATTATTCTACAGCAAAATAAATTTTTTTTCTTACAATGTTTCTTTCTTAAAAAGTTTTGGTCTTGAAGGATATTCAATCAATTTTTGGACTAAGGTTCGAACCCCGAATTTTAAAAGCAAATTATGTTGTTCAACTAACCATATTTGAATTATTATTATAATTATATACATTGGCACAGAAAAAGAGATCAAGATCAATTTGATTAGTGCTGGTTAATATGATCTCTCTTAAATATCATTATTTTCATTTTTATTTAATATTTAAGGAGATCATTTTGACCTTAAAATGTATAAATAGATTCGAAATACGAAAATTAAAGAAAATGATGAAAATAATAATGAAATTAAGTGCCATATTATATCATTATAATCTGTTGCCGAAGGGAAAAAGGGTATATTGGGTTTGCGTTTCCCGGACTGGGAACAGAGTATTCTGATGTCGGATACGTTCGGCTACAACGTTCCCACTTGTTTTTTTTTCTGTGTGTTAAATCTATATGTCCTAAACAGTTTCCATTCGTCACTCAGAAAAGAGTACCTATCTATAATATTGGCCAATTTATTTTATGCACTTAGGTTGTTTAACATGAAATTTGATATGTTTTTTATGCAATTTCTCTTATTTGAATATGAAACTCTCTCCCACTACAGCTCATGGGCCTGTGGGTTCGAACTTATGACATAAGTGAACACTGAATAATGTTCATCAGCGTTCATTGCCATTGCTTTCACCTGAAGTACAGGCAACTATTGTTGTGGGGGCTCGTTTAACATTGGCCCATCATGCGTTTAACATTGAATTAGCAGCGCCCACGTCTTCTACTCCTCTGACCACGCATTGATCATCGACCTTAGCCTTCGCCAGAGCAAAAAATAAAGAAAAAACACAAGCCACATGCATAAGGGAAACATTATCATAATATTATTATTATTAGGTATTAGCCAGAGGCAGCACAAGGCATTTGTCGGTTTGGCTGTTGCTCGTGGCTTGTGGTGCTGCTAAGACTGAGGTTAATGGGTCTCGTATCTCTCAGATACGAGTATTTACGACAGCTTTTATTTTCTTTGGCTTTGTGGTAGCGAGACATATACGATTATACATAGATTGTGATCTATGTGCGCCCCTTGACCTCGTCGCATTGCAAAATATGCCGTTGTTTACTTTTGTTTTGTAGCTTCTGCAGCAGCAACCGGCAACTTATTGCTGTTACTGTATTTGTTTTGTTGTCTTGCCGATATCTGCGGTTTTGGGCATTAGCTTTACAGCGCTAGCTGAACAAACCGGTCAAGAGCGGGGCATAAAACATTTATGGCCGTATTGTTCAGCTTTGGAGCCGCAAAAAACGCCGTTGATCAAATGGCAAATGGAGTTTAAAGTAAAAAAAAGAAGAAGCTGAGAGCGCTTCAAATGCAAAATATCTTAACTGAACTCAAAGCGGGGCCATTGGCTGCTCATCACAATCATTATGATGATGTATATTTACATGTATGTGCGATGTATGCGCGATGTATGCGAAATTCCACACATGACCTTTTTGCTAGCGGAGGCTAATGCCTTACCCTTGAATGTGCATTGTTTATTTGCTTGCATGTCTCTCAATATGAAAATATTTTGATTGTTTGGCCTTTGCCAGTGGGAACAACAAAACCGCGCTAAGCCCAGACATGATGCATGCAACACTCTGCATAAATAACAAATCAATCAAGCGTCGCGACGACGGGCCCAGGGCCCAGGGCCCATGCTTAGATTCTATAAGTGCATAATTATATTAGATAGCCTGGTTGATAAGCGGCCCTGGCTGGCCATTAGAGGGCAAACGCATTAAAGTGTAATAAACGCGGAAGGCGCAGGCATTAAGTAAATTATTGTAATAAGTGTGTAGCGCAGAGATGCCTAATGCCCAAGTATCCCATAGATGCAGATGCAGATGCAAATGCAGATACAGATGCAGTCGCAGTCGCCGTCACCGTCGTCGGCGCTGTTGAGCTTGGATTACTTGCCTGACGCACAGCAGTAGCAATTGAAAACATTCAAGTGCTAGCTGATCTGCATAAGTGAACGCCACGTAACAGATACGCAGATACATGCGATGTATCTGTATCTATGCATGTATCTCAGACATACAGGCTCGTATATGTATCTACAAGAACGCAGACGTCGATGGCCGTTACGGGGTCGTTCATCTTGATGGGAGCGTGGAAGCGTTTTGATCACTGACTGCCTGTAATGCGGAAAGCGCGTAGCACGCAAAAGCGCTGCCAATGTGCAAGTATCTGTAAGATACTTTGTGCGTTAGCCAGCTGCAGCTGCAAAACTATGACAGTCATTCGATTTTGGCTCAGCTTGGCATCATTTCAAATATGCTACCAAATAACTTGCCAGCCAGATATCTTGCGTACTCATAATGATCATAATAATGAGCAGGAAGTTCAAATAACGCCTAAATCGGCTTATGGCATTAAAAGTTTGTGTTATGTGACGTGACATATAGACAGAGGGGCGGACGGAGGAGAAACCCAAATTGAAATCGAACTGAGTTGTTTTGGCGTTAATTAAAAGCGAAACTGTTGCAAAGCATAAAACATTTCTCGCTGCTTGGTCAATTGCGTAATTTGTCTGCATTTGGCTTATTAAAGCATCAATTACAATTAACACTAATTGTAACAAATCAGTTTCGATTGCATACCAACAACGAAATGCCGTTTAAATCTATTTATTTACCTTTATTCAATTATTTCACTTTTTGGCTCTTGCAAGTATAAATAACTAACATCTCTATAATGAATTTTCCGCCATTAAGATTTTTTTTTCATTATTAACTTTGTCTTTTTAGTAATACTGCATTTGTGTAATACGTTTTTTGTTTGCTGCAAGTCTTAATCATATTTTACGTTTTTATAACAAGTTTATAGAGTATTTTCTTAACAGATTTTTTTTTGTGTAGAAATCGTTTGTGTTCCATTCCCATCGTATCAACGCGACGCTGCAAGTTTTTAGATAATTATGAATAATTGATTTTGATTGTCTCATTTCAAATATAATTTTTACTCCCTGTACCCATAAAATGGGTAAAAAGGGGGTACTAAATCTGTGCAAATGTATGTAACAGGCACAAGGAGATATCTTCGACCCTATAAAACAATATATATGCTTTATGCTTGATCAGTATCAAAAGAAAATTCGATTTGGCCATGTCCGTCTGTCTGTCTGTATGAACGGGTCAATCTCAGCAACTACAAGAGCTAGAGACACCAAGTTTGCAATGTAGGTTCCTGTATACCATACGCAGATCAAGATTGTTTCATATTTCATATATCCCCCCCCCCCCGGTGTCCCGCAAAAACCGTTTTACAGTAACAATTTCAAAGATATAGTCTTGGCATCTGACATGTATAATACTTTGATCACTCTTTATCTACTGTCCAAATTTCAAGTCGATCGGATAAAAAAAATGGAAGGTATTCAACAGACAAGATTCAGTACTGCAGGGCGGGGGAAAGAAGAAGCGCAGCCACAACTTAAAATCCCTCCCTAGCACTGTTACTTGTATGCGTGCGTAGTTGTGTATGTGAGTTTGCATGTGTTAGTGTATAAAGATATGTTTGAAAGTTGTAGACTTGGGTACAGGGAGTTTCGTAGTCGGATACACTCGACTAGAGCATTCTTACATGTTTTTTTTTTTAATTTAACCGCAGGTGTGTGTAGATAATAATAATTAAGAATAATTGGTATTGATCGTCTCATTTCAAATAGCCCACTTTTTTGTATAAATATCTGTTTATGCACAAAAAATGAATGCATATTTATAAATATGATACGTTTTTGTATATTCGTATACATATTTCATTACTCTCCATTACTTCGTTCGTTGTAGCTTAGTTCGACTGTTATTGAATTATGCTGTGGCAAACGGAAGCCTAAGCTCAACTTGATAGTTTTCATAATATGCATACTCGAATGATGAGATTTTCACATTGCTCAGCCTGCGGAAGTCTGTTCGGAATTGGTCAACAAACAGACACACACAGAGAGGCAACCTGGCAGCCAAACAAACCAGTTTTCAATATTTAATTGCACAAAAATGCAATTGTGCTTAATTGTTGCGCAAACAGGCCGGCAGGCAGGCAGGCTGACTCAATGCGAGGAGATTTGTTTTTGATTTTTCTCATAATTGGCTTGGGCAGCTTGTGAGAAACACCAATACTCAATTTGATGTGGTCATTGGAGCTGGTCATGTCATGCAATCTTTGTGATATACGAGCTATACGAAAATGCACTGGTTCAAAGTAGACAATGACTCAGCGGAAAGGGCCCAACTTAAAGGCAATAATAAAAGCGACCGCAACTTGAAGATTGTTAACAGAGTGGCAACGGAAGTTCCAATACAGTTTTAAGATTTCCACAATGCTTCAGATGAGTTATTAAATAATGGAATTACATATTTCTTAAGGTCTGTTCACACCATTTCAGACTGCAGATAATATGGCGCTGTTCCGCACGTTACCAAGTGTTTTCTGACCAGTGTTGGATAATTGCTAGATGGGGATCATAGGCATTGCGTTACAACTTTACAGTGTTGCAAACGAAGCTCTTATGCTGCTCCTAACACTTGAGAACATTCGCCAACTTCATTGCACAATAGTTTGAACGCAAAGTAATATTACACTTACACTTACACTTACACTTAAATGTAAGATAGTGTCAACAGGTAAAATAACTCTGCAAATGTGAACAATTACAAATATTTTCTGTTCATATTTGGCTTAGAGTCATATTGTGGAAGGTATCTCAGCAAATATCCCGGTCTTACATATTATATGATAACCATATGTTATAATTTGGTGAGTATGTTATAAATAAATATTCTCGTTAAACCGGTTGAGCGCTTGTTTAAAACCCGATTTAAGTGCGACCTAAAATCAGTTTATTACTTTGTTTAAAACCAGATAATTTAATGTTTTGGAGTCAAGAAGAGGCGTTTCAAAGCAGGCCAGGGCAGCTAAGTTATACAATAGTAAAACAAATGTTTGCCAGCGGGTAACCTCAACTATATATATATATACCTATGTATAAGTACACCCACACACACGCTCGAACAATTCACATTTCGCGCTGAAGTTAAAACTACTTTCAAAATGTTTTCACTTGCAGCTAAAGGCAACCAATGCCCACCCAACATGCCCAGGTAAAACAAGTAAGAAAGCTCTGGTCGAGAGTGTTCAACCAGAAAATAAAAACTCAGTAGGCTTTGAACCAGAATCAGAACCTACTTATGTGTACAAGGATTTTCATTTATTATATTTTTCGGCCTGGTGTGGAGTAGAACAAAAATTACATTTTCAAAAAAAGTTGAACTGAAAACGAAATACCTTTTCGGCTGCTGTTTGTAATATTCTCTAACATCGGAAGTAAGCACTGGACGGATGTCGGATGCCGTTTACCTGATGGCGGACACATCCCTTAATATAATTGCTAGCAGCAACGGAAACGAGGTGCAGCGTCCTGACTAGGGCCAAATCATGTTTGATGCAGAGCCTGTTTCAGACGATGCAGTTCCGGATGTCTATGGCTAATGGCAACTACTCCAAGTACAGGGGCCGCACGTTCGTCTTGAAGAGCAATGCGTGGGCATCGTATCCTTGTTGGCGTCTAATGTCAGCATGTGGATGTATAGCGTGTGCTGGAGCAGATTCTGGGGTTGCTGGTCGTCTCGTTTGCCGGCCAGCTGACCAAGAACAACGTATACAACTATCTGAATGGGAGGCTGCTGGACATTTGGGCTTCGCTGCTTATAGTCTCTGCGTTTGCGACTTGCCTCTTTTTACGGCGTACCATACACTACGATGTCGGGGTTGGCGGATGCACTATCCGCTACTAAATACGCGGGAAGTTGGCACTAAATATGCGGCTCATACTAGGCGCCTATTGCGAGTATGTGGTCTCTTATTTGGTCGTGACTGCAATGGTATCTTTGGTGTGCTCTCGCATTGGACCGCCCCCAACTAATCTCCGCTTTTAGAACCCATGTGGCTGCTGCAGTCACGACAGCGCCTGCCCCATCACCTTGGGTTTCATCCTTGTTGCTCATCGGGTGTCTGCGTGGTTTTTCAGCTTCATGTGTAGCCTTTATAGACACCACTGCTTGCCAACTACGGAAGGATGTCGGATGTCGTTCAAATGGTTCTTGGCGTTCGGAGGTGTCTACCGTCGGGGGGATGATGACATCCATACGCGATCCGATGCGCTTTGTCACTTTTCCAACTGTTGCTTCGCATGTGCTTGACGAGGAAAACAAGGATCAAACGCGCACTATTAAGGAGTCTTTGGCAAGTACAATCGTGGGGGAGGCCAATGACGTAGCACCATGGGTAGGCCTGTTCCAGCGCAGGGAACGTGGGTAAGTAGCTATCAGATTCGTATAACTAGATGAGTCTAATGTCTTTACAGCTGTTTCGCTATATATATATATATTTATCATTGTCGTCCTGAGCGTGGTGAGGTTTTGTGGGGCTGTGCTGGAGCATTACAACAAGAATCAGTCGATTTATAATTTTACGCTTTTTGCTTTGAACAGGGAACAGTGGTAAGTATCTGGCAGATCCTCATAGCTGTGCTGCAGCTATTATACTCCATATATTCTCTTTATCATTGCAGCCTTGTGTTGATTGCCACACCTATCTATGGGTCGATAGTACAGACTCCCCCGCGATGGTACTTTCTAGAGAGTGCGCGTTTGATCCTCGTTTTCCTCTTCAAGCACATGCGGAGCAACATTTGGGAAACTGACAAAGCGCATCGGATCGCGTCATCGGAGTCATCATCTCCGCAGTTGGCAGATAGCTCGGCACACCACAAAACGAGAGCGATATCTGAAAGAACTCCTGCAGCGAGGCAGTTATTTGATAAGCGTCGTGGCACCAGGGGGAAGGCGCATGGGCTGATGTGGCTGTAGCAGCCATATGATAAGGTCGCTTGAGCAGAGATTCTTGGGCGGACCAATATGATAGCACACCAGAAAGGATAGCAGTCCGGTCAGGACCAATCCAATGTCCAGTTAGTCGCAATATGCGCCCAGTATTAGACGCATATTTCGTGCGAACTCCTTGAGCATGTAGTAGCCGATGGTCTAACCGCCGACCAGGACATTAGAGAGCATGGGGCGCCAGGAAAAGAGTCGGGCCGCAATCGCAAGAACTCAGCAGCGAAGCACAAATGTTGAGCAGATTCACGTTCAGATAGCGCCTATGTAGACGTTGTTCTGGGCCAGCTGGCCGGCAAACCAGGTGACCATCAAGCCCGGGGTCTGCTCCAGCACACGCTACACATCCAGGTGGTAACACTTCAGGCTGACGCTATATGTCTTCAAGGAGGCAACTCCCATGCATGCCTACTATTTATACTATACGCTTTTATTCAATAAAGTACAAGGACTATTTAAGGGTACAAAACATACTATACGGGTATTGGAAACATGTATTGTGTGCAGTCCGACATAATAATTTGATGGAAGTCCCACTAAAAGGGTAAAAGAAGGGAGCACTGCAGTACGACATTAAAATCGATAAATATTTATCAATTATCGATTCCGTGAATATCATTTTACGCCATTTTGAATGAGCATAGTCTCAGCTCTTTCATCGACTGAAGATGGGATGTGAAATTTAGTGAAATACTTAGAATTATATCTGGTAATTTGGGAAAGCGGCGACAGTGATGCATTCTAAACGTGTTGCACAAACTTCATGGGGCACAACGACCCGATCGGGTAGAAAGGGACTACTAAATCATGAGTGGACGGACTTTCGATTCGAGTTGAAATTGCAGGCAATCTGGTAAAGTTAAAAACTAAAGACTTAGGCGAAAGGAACGTGACTATGAAGGATTTACACATGGCTATAAATTGCATTCACAAAGGGGCATGCAGCGTTGGCGGCCCTGCAATGGCAACAACAATAAAAACAAGCTCAAAATTGCTTTAACAAAGGCGAATGCCGGCAATCGGCGTTGAGCTTTTTTTTCTTTTTTGATTAGACGTATTTATTTATTTATGTTTGTCCGTCTGTCGCATTGCTCTTTTGTCGGCTTGCAAAATCGTGGCTTGTAATTATTGGCCATTACTTACTATTGGATCTAAATGCACGCGCCATTCACCAACAGCCGGAACTGTATCGGCCTGGCCATAACAAGGAAACCGGCAAGAAACCACGTTGTTCACGCATCAATGAGTTAATAATCAATGCGGCTTGTTGTTGTTTCGATATTTATGCGCATGAAATTGCAACAAGTGTAAAACTGAATTCAATTAGAAACCGGACAGAGCACAGAATGGAGAATTGCACACATGTTGCAAGGCAATTAGGCAATACCCTGGACGTTGCCCCAGCTGTTTTGATGTCCACTTAAGCATACTGCGCTTCTAATTGTTGGGGCGTCAACCAGAAACAATCCGTAATCAGAATTTCTAGCGAAAATCAATTGACAACTTTTGAGATACACAGAAGAGAGATAAACCTGTTGACAATGCGTCTTAGTCACCGAGTTTGTGGCGAAAATTATAATGAGCAGAGCCCAAGCAACTTGCAGGCAAGTTTCGACGTGTGAAACGACGATGAAATCATGCAGACAGACCCCGTCCACAATTCAAGGTTATTATGGTAGTAAATACCAGACCAAATAAACTGGCCCCGCTGACTTGTCATTTGTCAGCCAAATTCAAAGTGATTTGGCAATTAGCCAAAGCCAACAACAAATATTGGTAGTACATATGAACATATAAGTATGCAGCAACTTGAACCGCAACAAGTAACACTGCCCTTATCAAGAGTGCTCGACTGGTAGATGCCCTGTATTCAAGACTGGGCTACTCTGCACTTGTATACACGCTATATTCGCGTTATATCCAACTGATTGATATTTTAATTGTAACTCTACAGTGTAACTCAGTAGTGTTTGGGACAACAGCTTGTCAACAATATATATTTTAAGCCATACCCCTTTTTATAAATACGTCAAATCTCTGATTTACAAACTTACATATACATTGATAAAATACTTAAGTATGTAAAAAACAAAGTAAGAAATTGTGTAATTCGAACTTAGCGCATTTCGGCTATAACAGGGGAATTTCCAAAAATATATTTAATAATGATATATGTATGAGGATTTATGTACCAAATTTCATGGCTCTATTCTTTACCGTTTATGAGACAGATGAACGGAATCAGCTGTTAATTAAAACCGCAAATATATCGATAGTGCTCCCACACGATAGTTTCGATTGTTTTTGCCCACACATGCAATAGTAATCCTTTTGAAAATTGTCAATAGAATAACAGGCTATTCACACTGATCCAACATTCAACATTCCCCATAATCTGTCATGATGTTCCCATAGTTTTAATTCCATGCTTAAATGAGACCATCCGTTCCAACATCTCTTTTAAATGTTTCTATCCCACACGTTCCCTTTCGATGCTAAGACAATAGTTTTCGAATGCAACACTAAATATCTGATATTCACTACGAAAATGTAAGCAATGTCAACAAAAATGAATGGCAAAAAACAAGAAGAGCAAGAGTCAATTCCCAATGAAAAATGCCCGTAGAAAGCAAGTTAAAAAGCTTTCAAATTGTTTTAGATATTTGATATTTAGATATTTATTTCACATCCAACATCATTCCCATGCGTACCCCGATGATACACTCAGTGGGAATGGGCTATAACATTAGGTGTGTTTTTGTTGCTCGATCTTTGAGTAAATTCCGGAAAGTTAAGCTACCACGATAGTAAGAAAATAGTCGATATTGGTAAAAAGGGAAAAACTATCGATAATATCGATTGCTTTGCAGCTCTTATGTAGGGTCATTACACTCTACAGCTTTACACACTTTTTGGCTACAGGGTATAAAAATTGAAAGTGGTTTCTTAGGGTCAGCCAAGCAAGACAAGGCGGTACGATACATGCAGCTTACAGATTTTTGTACTGAAATGCAGGCAATAAGTTTTACGTAAGTGGCCAGTAGATGCGCACGAAAGTGTTTCGCCAGAGAATGAAGACCCAACGTGACAGCTCATTTATTATATATACATATATATATTGTAAGCTTATGACATTTTAATGTTGCTGTCGCTTGTCAAGTGTCAAACGCGTATCGATCGACACAATCCGTTGACCCACATGTATCTTGGCCACACTGTTTTCGGAACGCCATTAGGCAGTCATTAAAGCGAGCTAAGATCGGGGGGATTCAACCAGGAGGGCGGGGGTATCTGATATCAGCTCAAATTGCTGTAGATCGTCAGGCATTTCACTCGAGGCTCAAAGCGCGTTAGAAGCCGTTTACTGTTCTTCTTGATTGACATGCTAAGAGGCGGCTGTTAGATTGTATCTGTATTTGTGGCTGTATCTGTATCTGTATCTGTATGTGCTGCCTCAACCTCATTTACAGTTGTGTGGCGGCTTTGTCTGGGGCCTCAGGCTAGCCTTTCTCAATAGGCTCATTGTGATGGCTGCGTCTATGGCAATATGGCAATATGGCAGCGGCTTTTCTTCCGCTTTTAACGGTTCATAATTGAAATTATAATTCAATTTGCTTTGTTTGCTACACTTAGCTTTTCAATTATGTTCAATGCATATTAGAAAATGTCTGGTCGGCCTGAAAGTGTTGCCAAGAGTGAAAGATACAATCAAGATCCAGCTACAAATGTATCTGCATTTGTATCTGTCTCGGTCTCTGTCTCTGTATCTGTATCTGTATCTGCAGTGGACTGGCGTGTTTGGCTCTGCGCCTGCGCAAATAAATTCGATTTGATTGTGAGCTTTTTTCTTGGTTTTATTTTTTTTTATATTTTCTGGTTTGTTTGTTGTTAAATATTAAATTTCATGCGCATACGCTGCACACAAGTACTGTAAATAAATGGAAAAAACGCGAGAAAAACAACTGAAATTGTTTTACAATGGCGTCGCTTGCAATTAAGAACGCTTTCATTTTTCACTTTTCTTCTGGTGCCAGCGCATTTTCTCATTCAAGCCGAAAAACGTAAAAACTTTTACTGAATATAATTGAATTAAAATTAACACAGATACATACAGATACATTTATGCACGCAGATCATAGCTGCACCTGGTAATACGATATATGTATACACAATAGATATTTATGAAAAGTAAATCAAATATAATATATTATATTGAAATCTAAATTTATCATCGCATTACAACGGCATATTTTTCATTTCTCAAACTGCTATTGTCAGTTTTTAATTAGGCCCATGCACTGAAAAATTGTCCAACTAATTAAACAGACAAGCTATTTGTTATATTTACCCTTACAGAGGTATTATAAATGTATCTGCATTGACAGTGATGTCTCCGACCCCATGATGTATAGATACTTAATCTTAATCAATACGTTCCTCCGGCTCGGTTCCCTACAACGTATATTTAGCTGCCATTGGAACGATCGGTTAGTTTAGGTTAGGTGTGTCGGTGAGTCACCTCCTCATCTGGTCCTTAGTGGTACCGCATAATTGAACCTTGCGACGTCTAAGATTCTTTGAAGATAATTTTAAGATTTGGTTCAGTGGTGTCCTGGATACACTCTCCAGGGGAGTGAAGGTCCCAGATGGTTGAGTCTGCTTCTCATGAGCGCTGAGCAAGTACAGAGGGTGTCGGATACTCCCGGCTCCCTGCACTTCCTGCAGTTGTCGTCATTTCTGATGCCAAGCTTCTTCGCATGGGCCGCTGTCATACAAGATCGGTAGAGTTCATAAGCCTTATACCAATCTCAACGAATTCTTGGTTTCGTTACTTGTACAAGTTGACAAAAATTTGATCATAACAATCGGTTCCAAAATGATTTTTTGAATGAATATCTTTTGTTCTATTTCAAGATATTCCAAATCAGATTAAAGGACAAATGAATTAGCATCTCTGCAAGGGTATTCAGGCTTCGACAGCCCAAAGACATCTTTGCTTCTTCTTCTACTAGTTTTCCCCCCAACACTCGAAAGCAAAAGTTGTTCTGCTCAAAAATCTTCAAGTGTGCTATTGAGCTATTTTCAAAAATAGAAAAGTAGAAAAATGTCAGCATTTTGGGGTCGAGCTGTGGTGCGTGTGTGAGTTTTGAGTTAAAGCAAGTATTTTTATGTGGCGACTGCATGGCGAAGCAATCAAAATCAATGCACTTAAGAATTTTGTACATTATAGAAGTCGCTGGGGGCTACTATTTGGGGCTCAGCTGATAAACTTCAAGCCAATCACAGACACAACAATAACAATAATGAGGGTCAAAATGAAGCTACTCACCAGAGTTTTCCCTCAATTATTTACAATTTCATATTGACTTGTTCCCTATATGTGGGGTGGGGGGTGGAGGGGCACTTAAATTATCAGTGGACGCATAATTAAGTGCAGGCCCCCGCTTTGACCTCGACTCATCGCCGGGGGTTTGTTTGGGCTGATGTAACCAAAACGCGACCAACGGACAAGCGGCTTGCACGCGTTTTGCATGCGTTTAAAGTCGCTTACGCAAGAGTCGCGCGCAAGGTGCGGTTGTAGAAAGTGTCGCTTGGCTCGGCGACAAATTTGTGGCATAAATTAAGTAATTGAGTTTTATGGCAACGCTTTAAAGTTTCAACTGAAACTGTGCCTGGATCATGTTTTACTTCCAATTGTTTATTGATATTGATAAGAACAAGTAAGAATGCTATAGTCGAGTATACCCGACTACGAAACTCCCTGTACCCAGGTCTTAAACATCCAATCACATCTAAGTCCACTTACCCATACACACACACATACACAAAGACGCACGCACACAGGTGGCAAAAGTGGCTGTGCTTCTTCTTCCCCCTCTCGCTGCATCATTGAATCTTCTTTCGTGAATAACTTCCGTGTTTATTATCCGATCGACTTGAAATTTGGACAGTAGATTAAGAGAGACTAAAGTATTGTACATGCTAAATCTTAAAGCTATATCTTGAAAATTGTTCCTGTAAAACGGTTTTAATCGATTTGCGGGGGAACGGGGGGAGATATCTGAAATATGAAACAAACTTGATCTGCGTATGCTATACAGGAACCTACATTTCAAATTTGGTGTCTCTAGCTCTTGTAGTTGCTGAGATCGACGCGTTCATACGGACAGACGGACAGACGGACAGACGGACAGACGGACAGACGGACAGACGGACAGACGGACAGACAGACGGACATGGCCAAATCGAAATCTCTTTTGATACTGATCAAGAATATATATACTTTATAGGGTCGGAGATGTCTCCTTCTGTCTGTTACATACATTTGCACAGATGTAATACCCCCTTTTTACCCATTTTATGGGTACAGAGTAAAAAAACAAAAAAACGAAGCCCGCATTTCCCCCCTCATTGCTCAAACACTTGTCTATTTCTTTGTACGCCTCCTTAAGTATTTTGATCAATTTGCAGTCGCCTCTTGTCGTCTTTCTTTTCATTGTTTTTGGCAATTAATTGTTATGCGTTTTTAATGCCACTTTTTTTATAATGAAACCCCCAAAGGTATATCTTATATAAACCATATATCACATGTTTGCATTGCGCATTTAACAGTTTTGCTGCGTTTTGGAATTTTTGCCCTTTGTTTGAATTTTTTGTAACGTTCATTTTGTTTTTGCCTTTTGCAAAATATAAACAAACAAAAAACAAAAAAAACTTTCTCCGCCGCTTGTCGTGCAAACTGAACGCATAAAAAGCAACAGCAAAAATGCAAAAATAAAGTGGAGAAGAAAAAAAAGAAATGTACAACAAGCAGATGATTTACAGTATAAGCAATGAAATGGTCATTGTTGGTTTTGAGTTATTTGCTGAAGAGTCAGCGAGACACGACAAAAAATTATAGAAAAAATAAGGAAAAAAACAAGTACAAGACAGGAAATTGAACTTTGCTAGAAAACAGCACGAAATAATTGCTAGACCGTATTGAAGCGTCCGAGTTTTATCACCCACAACCACGAGACGCTGATAAGGTCCACTCCACACCCAGAGCCACTCCAGCAATGATCCGGTTATGTTTTCATTGCAATCAATCACGTTTTTGCTTTATCAGCGACCTTTGCTTATCATTGGTCATTGTCGGAACCATCTAACCAAATCAGCGTTGCCAATGCAACCGTTTTCCCGTCAAAATCCCTTTGTTTAGGGTTCCATGGCGGGAAAACTATAGGAGCAGCGGGTAGCGCGGGCATCCTAACTTGTATTTTGATAACTTTAACTTTAACTGTTTAACTTTTTCATTCATTTATTTATTTATATTGATACTCAAACTTAAAAAGCTTAGACTATCAAGTAACTTTATGTCCCACTTTATGCGAAGAATTCGAAACTTTAGCCAAAAAATGAAAGTTGACACCTCCAACGAAGAGTTATCGATAATTAACAGTGTTTTTACAGATCTAACTGCATCTGTTTGAGTCTATCATCTCTAGCCTGTGAAATAAGGCCGCAGTTTATAAGTTAGATGCAAAATTTAGTTTGTTATTGGATCGCAAAACTTTTGGAACTTCAAACTTACATTCTGCACTGCCCCGCGAACCTACCTTTTCAAAAAAGCAAAAATCAAGTGAATTTGTTGTGTTTAACGCTTTAAAATTGTATTGAACTGCTTTGCATTCATTTATTTATATACATATGTTTTAGAAATTTGTAACTTTATAATAGTGAGTAACTGTGTCTACGTTTTTGAACCTGGTTCAGAGTCGAGCAAGGAAATGCAGTGAGCACATGTACAGCAGGTATTGTAAAAGAAACATAATTAGATAAAATGATATAAATAAATTTATATATATATATTATTATTACGCCGGGCTTGTACAAAAACATTATTCAATTTATATACTATAAAACAATTTTTAAAATTTAAAAACAGATTTTTTTAAAATGTTTTTCCGCAAAATTCGCTTTACAACACTGCAACTGAAGACAAAAACACGCGCGTTTTGTGTGCGGTTTTATGAAAATAACAGAAACTTCTAAGAAGTGAGTCCATGACCACAGACAGGAATTGGGGCTGTAATTATTATATCTTATGTAAACAGCGACCTGAGCCAATGTAAATATTTGATAAACAATGAAAAACAAAAGCAGGAACAACAAAAAGTGCGAGATTTGAAAATGTTTAACACAACACAAAATAAAAAAGTAACAAAAAAAGTGAAAAGTTGCGCCGCTTTAATGTGCATAATTATTTTGAGCTGAGCTCACTTAAAATTTTGCTGCGTAACTCTTGAGCCTCCTCCGCCCCGCGCCCTCCACTTCAACCAACTCAGGCTAGTACAATTTTATTTAAAATAGTTCGTGTCAAAATGCAGTTTTTGTAGGTACGAGTATATTTGAAATACAAACTTCTTTGTGTGCTTGTTGCCATGTACTTGAAATTGACTTGCCTTTGTCTTAACTTGAACATAATCTTCGCGCAAATGTTTAACAACTTCAGATATACTACTAAGCCATATTGAAAAAGAAATTAAAATGCAAATATTGGCTGTTTGTTTCTGTTGTTGGCAGTAAACGAGTTTTGTGAAAGCGTCTGCTACTTAAAAACACGTAAATGTTACAGCAAATAGTTAATATATGGATTTATTGTTGTTGCTATTGTAACTGGCAGTCGTAGTACCCATTGATGACGATGAATCCGATGAGGCGATGATGCCGGCCAAGCCGAACTCTTTTAGAACAAAAGGCCTCCAAATGCGTTAAAAAAACACGTTCGTGTTGCAATTTCTATACTCTCACAGAGGGTATTAGTATTATCATTTTGTCGCCAAATGTGTGACGCATTTCGGAACCAGCCAGATCGGATAACTACCATAGGAACGATCGGTGTAAAATTCAGTTGCTGTTTCATACACTTTTGGCCTATAATAATATACTATGTTAATTGATCAATATGTTATCACCATATCTTATAGCTGGCCTAGAAATGATCGATTCTTGGTCGGTCAATAACTTAATTGTTGAATTTTTGTATGATTTTTGCGAGAGTATGAAATCTACGGTACTCTTAAGTTTGTTTTTCTTTGCTATTTTGCCCGCTTTTACAGTTTTCACCAGTTTATTGACAGTTTCTACTTGAAAAACCGCACGCCTATCGAGAGGCCGACGGCTTTCAATGGAATTTTCCTCGTTTTTTGTCATTATAACGTTTCATTCATAAGCAACTGCAATTGCTAAGGTTACGTGGGTTTTGACTGGTTTGGGTTATACGAGTACACACGAGTATGTGGTCTGAGTAAACACCACATGAGAGATGACTACTTCACATTTTAAGGCGTTTTCCATACAACTGCAAATCTTGGAAGAAACGGGTGCAAAGATTGAAAAAATATGAGGCATTTTAAAGCAATTACTTAGTTTACAAAATATCACTTAGGTTTTAGCCCATTCCCACTGATGGGATGTTGGATATGAAACACCGACTCACACTGACACCATCCAACATTCAACATCAATTCTACGCTTTGAGCTAGCGTCAGAGAGGAAAATGTTAAAAAGTGTTATAAATTATAATAAAAATATATTTTAATACGGTGGTATTCAGTGTTGCATTCGAAAACTATTGTCTTAGTATCGAAAGGGAACATGTGGGATAGAAACGTTCAAAAGAGATGTTGGAACGGATGGTCAAGTTTCGGCACGGGTAAAGCTATGGGAACATCATGACAGATTATGGGAGATGTTGGATGTTAGCTCAGTGTGAATATCCTATAGGCATAGAAGACTGTGCAGCGTCATATTTATAAAATCATTTGTTTTATTTTGATGAAAATATAAGTTATTCGAGTAAAACTATCGAAATTTATTGAAAATCAATAAGAATCTGCACCACATCCGAGAGTAAGATTTTCTTGATTTTTTATATACCAACTATGAAGTGGGACTCTTTTATCGTGAATCCGATTTATGGAAACAATATAGTTTTAGCTATTTACTAAGATTATTACATTTCATACTATGTATTTAATCTACTTTAGTTTAACCCACTAATGGCTCAAAGCGCAACAACTTTTAATTTTAAATTATCGTAAGGGGATTATTTTATTATTAATAAATTGCTTTGCACAAAAAGTGAAAACCCGCCGAAATGTGTTTTATATCAAATGTTGTTTACTTTTTTACGTTTTATAAAAAGTATCAAATGACAAAAATATTTTCGCCCATTTCCGTTGGCAAGTTTTCAATTTTTGCTGTGTGCGCGTCACTTGCAAAGCATTCGGGAAAGTTAAGCAAGAAAAAGATTTCTTAAATTAAATGCATGTTTTTTTATTGAGCAGATATGTTTAACTTACCCGCTGGGTATTTATGCAAACCGGCAGAAAAGTTTCAATAAAAAACGTAAATTGCCAAAAAAAAATGCACAGCGTCAGCAGCAACAAAAATGTGACCAGACAAAGGTAATAATTATCCAAGGAATTCTAGACGCCTAGTGTAGTGTAGACTGTGTGTATGTGCGTGTGCCTGTGTGTGTGTTTGGGTGAAATGTGAAGCCGGCAGTCAAAACACGTTAAAGGTGCTAAAAAATGTTGTTGCCAGCAGACGATGATTATGAAATTGCAGTCAAGAGAAGCTTTCAGAACTTTTCATGAACGTTGTGCAAAAGTTGGCCAACAAGTTGTTGTTGTTGTTATTGTTGTGCTGGTATTGAACGCTGGCGGCTTAGCTCGTTTCAAAGCTGGCGAAATGAATATCCAAAAGGCGCTGCTGCTGCCGTTGTTGTTACTGTTGTTGTTGTAGTTTACACGGCGCGTTGCAGTTTGTTGCTGCTGCGGTTTTAAATAACTGACCAGCGCGACGGGGGCGTCTGGCAGAGGAGTTCCGGTATCGGTATCGTTATCGGTATCGTTTTACAGTGCGTTCAAAGTCAACTTTATCTTGCTGTTGTTATTGTTGTTGGCCTGGGGCCGGGTTTCGTTTAGTTAGAATTCGTTATGAACTTTATGAGTAAATAAACAAAAAATGATCAGGTAAACAAATTCATTATGCCTCACTTGCACATTCTTTTTTTTTGTAAGCTAATATTATTTGCTCGTTAATTGGTTTCGTTGTTGTTGTTGTTGCTGTTGATTTTGGTCGATTTTGTTTGTTTTTTGTTTTGTGTTTTTTTTTCTGCTGTCGTTTAGAAAGTGGGTTAAATTAAAGAGCGCGTCTTGGCTACGGCTCTATGCAAATTATTTGTTTTAAGCATGCACAGATCTCGCGCTTGACTCATGCAAATTGGAAACAGGCATGAACTTGTTAGATCTGTGATTTATTTCGATTTTGCGCAAATATCAACTTCATTCAACTTTGTAATCTTGCGTTGCTTTTCGCTCACTTCGTTCGCTTTTGCAGGTTCGCAACTAAGTTTAATACAACTTGATTTTCCGCTTGAGACGTTTGCACTTCTTCTCGTTTCACTCGCAACTGAATGAAATTGAAGCGATCGTCGCGACTGCGGACCCGAGACACATTCAAGCTGCAGAAGTGGCTTCGTGCAGCGTTGTTGTTGCTGTAACGCACAGGTGAGAGACGAACGAGCAATCACCAACGAAGCCGACTTCAACAACGAAACAGCGGCACAAAGAACAAGACAAAGCAAGCTTGCAGCGATTTAACGGTTTTTCTTTGTCATTTGCGCTCTCCGAACCGAATATTTAAGTATTCTCATAACTCATAGAGTAATAATTTATTTATTTGTTGTTATGCGCTCGTAACGTATGTAAGAGAGACAGAGAGCAAATAGTGCAACTGGTTTGGTCGACGAGCGATCGTTGGTTGCTGCATTTGATTAGATCCGGTGTGACCAGCACTCGCTAATGAACAAATGCTAGATCAGCAAAGCACAAAAAAACCAAAATACTGGATTCCACTAAATAAATTGTTATTTATGTCATTCTTACCTTAAATTAATTTTGATTAAATTTGTGTTAATTCATACACGTCGAACAAATGAATGGCGTAGTTAAATAGATGACGATTTTTTCCTGTATTTTGTGTATGGAATTTAAATGTGGCGCCATTGAAATAAAATCGCAATGAAATCCATCCACCAGCTAGTTGGCAAGAAGTTTTTCCGATAATTTTTCGAAAGCAGACTGCGGTAGGGAATACCTCGAATGATGCACTGTGCTAAATGAACGAGATGCGGAACTAAATTTTATTGTTCAGTTCATTGAGTTCCGTAAAAGACGAAAGCGATTTTAACACAAATTGTTGAACCGATAAGTTTATCTGCAGACGCGCAAACGAATATTAGTAAAATATGAGTTATTTTATTTATTAAAAACAACAGTAATCCCTTTCCTGCAACTCAAACAAAATATGTAAGTCATGTTCGAGTCTTAAAGATATTGTAAACTCTTTGAATACACTTTTTTACGTATAAAACAACAACACAATTTATTATTATACAGTTGCAAAATGACCGACATAAAGGAAATTGTTGTTATTTTGAAATGGAGTGGCAAGGAATATCCATTGTCCGACCTCACCGACCAGGACACCGTTGAAGTGCTGCGTCACGAAATCTTTCGCAAGACTCAGGTGCGGCCAGAGCGTCAAAAGTTGTTAAATCTGAAGCACAAAGGTAAATTGCAACTCCCACTCCCACTTCCAGAGGCAGTGGCACATTAATCCATTGGCTGATTTGCAGGGAAGCCAGCGGCGGACAATCTTAAGCTGAGTGCTTTGGAGCTTAAACCGAATTTCAAGCTTATGATGGTCGGCTCTACAGAGGCGGACATTGAGGACGCCTGCAGTTTGCCGGAGGATATTGGCGAGGTGATTGATGACTTTGATGACGCCGAGGAGCGCGAGGAGTCCGTCGAGAACTCCGCTGTGTATCTGGCCAAGGTGCAGCGTCGTGTGCGAGATTATAAAATTACCGAGATTTCGCCAGCACGCGAGGGCAAACATTTGCTAGTGCTCGATATTGATTATACGCTATTTGATCATCGTTCACCCGCCGAGCAGGGCACGGAGCTGATGCGCCCGTTCTTGCACGAGTTTCTGACCTCCGCATATGAGCACTATGATATTGTTATTTGGTCCGCAACCAGCATGCGTTGGATTGAAGAGAAAATGCGCCTGCTGGGCGTGGCAAGCAATGAGAACTACAAAATATTGTTCTACCTCGACTCGAATGCCATGATCTCAGTGCACGTGCCGGAGCGCGGCGTGGTGGATGTCAAGCCGTTAGGCGTCATTTGGGGCCTATACAAGCAGTATAGCTCGAAGAATACCATCATGTTTGATGACATACGACGTAACTTTATGATGAATCCCAAGTCTGGACTCAAAATACGGCCCTTTCGACAGGCCCATCTGAACCGCGCCAAGGATAGGGAGCTGTTGAAGCTGTCCACCTATCTGCGCCAGATCGCCTTGTATTGCAAAGATTTTAATTCACTCAACCATCGTAAGTGGGAGCACTACGATCCCAAGAAAAACGCTTAGGTCTAGTTTTTGGCATGACATTACGTGTAAGATTCTCTTATTTTTTATTCAATTAAAATAATTTTTTAACGCTTGCAAGATAGCTAGAGCGTATATCCGCCCTGATCTGCCCAGTGTACTCGTCTAGCCTCCAGATACTCCTCGTGCAGCCGCCGACGTTCCTCCTCCAGCTTCGCCAGGCGGCGATAACGCTGCAGCACCATGCCAAAGCCAAACAGCAGCGCCACCTGACAAATGAGCCAAAGTATGAAAAGCGCAATGAGCAGGCTCTGATTGATGCAGATGTTGTCCAGATGCAGCTGATCATCAATGCCAGCTATGAGCAACACGCCGCGCTCTCCATACAAGTAGCTTTTATTGTTGATCTGATCCGGTCCGTGAACCCGAAGATTGTAGTTGAGAGGCAGCTCTATCTGTGCGCTTATGTTGGCATCAGAGGCTGACGTATTGCTCAATTGATTCGGCACCACATCCATAACTGTCGATATGTATACTGGATTCTGTACTCTAAGCTGTTGCAGCTGACGCTCTGGCTGCTCCAGTTGACGCTTGCGCCGCTGCCAGGAGTCGCCTGAGCGATTGACGCAGTTTGTGGGTGCACAGCGTTCCACGCAGAAGCGTATTTTAACATCAAAGTTTACGTTAGCCGTGCCTGAGAATTTAAAGGCATGAAAACGAGCCCGCAGCATGCTGCGTGATTGTGTGCGGACGCGTTCCAGCGCCGGAAAGACACTGGCATCTGTTGGACAGCCTCGCTCGTCAATCAGCAAAACGTAGTTCTGATTGTCCTGCGACTTGGCCACCAGCGAGGTAGCCCGAAAGTCTGGCAATGGGGCCAATTGTAGCTCCAGGTGCTCGCCCAGCTGCGCCAAGCTGTATTCGGCAACAATTTGCAGCTCTAAATTTTGGCCAATCTGTACATCATTCGTTTCGTGCTGATGGGAGAGGTCGACTATTTGAAGCGTGATCTGCGGATGCGGATTAGGGCCAGTGCTGCTGTTGTAGTGCACCACACCTTCCTGTGGGAACATGCTGTGTAAAATAAGATTATTGATTATTGTGCGACATCGTAATGCTCTTTACTTAAGGTGCTTACTGCTCTGCATATTCCACAGAGGACTCCAAAGCAATCGCACTAGGGACGTGCTCGGAAGCATCCGGACTGCTGTCACGCACGTGTAAGCCGAGCGTGGTCGTGGTGGCGTTGTTTAGAATGCAGCCGACCTTGATGAGACGATCGCCTTGGGTTTGCACATTGACGTTGTTTTGAATGATGACCAGTGCGGATATGAAGGTTCTGCAAGCAGTTAAGATATCCTTGTCACTAGGCAATATGGGAATTAATGTTTGATGATGGCACCTACCTATGATACGCCTGTGTCATCTCATAAGCGCGCAGCACACCGCAACGATTCTCCTTGGCCTCGCTGCCGATTTCAAGGCGCAGCAGCATGCTTCCGTTGCCTGAGCCGGCCACCTGGCAATCCTTGGAGTGCATGCTGGCGTACATCTTGCCGGCAAACCAGTCCTTGGGCTTGTAGCGAATGCTCATCTCATCGTGTGTACAGAAGACCTGCACTGTGTTGCAGCAGAGATAAAGTTGATCTTACAGTATTATTTGTGGAATTAGCTCACCATCCAGACATTTGACGCGGCGCATGTAAACGGAGTTCTCGCGCAGCTTTAGACTGCGTGGTCCCAGCGATATGATGTCCTCGGAGTGTAGCAAACACTCGGAACGGGTGAGCTGATTGACATAGTAGAATGAGATGCCCTGGCAGTAGAACTTGGACTCGTGTGTGCAAAGCGCCTGACACTGCAATGGAAAAAGGTCATCAATCAATCATCCAATCGATTACAATCATAATGCGCGACTGCTCAAGCGCTTCAACATGGCACACCTCTTTCTGGGCTAGGCCCAAATATTTGGTTTCCGCATAGATGAAACTGCTGTTCGCATACAATTCATACGAGCAATTGTCGTTCTCAATGGGCCGCTCATAGCATTGGTTCTCCATATACTCCTCATCGTAGGGCGCCGCCCGAAAAGCGTCCGGTTGTTGGGATTTGTCCTTGTCGTTCAGCGTGCACCGTCCGAGTGTGACATGTGGCTGCGATGAGCGTTCCCCGTTGCGAAATCTGTGGAGCATTGATAAGTGTTACATCTGATGTTTTGGAGGGGCTACAAATGTATCCCGTGATGATTTATGACTTCACTTTGTGCAGCCCAGTGATATCATAATCAAGTGAATAGCTTTTCCATTAAAAATGCACAGCAGAGGCAATTAATTTAAGCAAAAACAGCTAACAAACTGTCAATTACCCACCGCTCACGATTGTTCCGATACGATGGGGCAAACGAGGCAGAAAGGCATTTGAATTGCGTTTCGAAGAAACATCTCTCGGCGCACTCACGACGCGTGACCAGCGTCGAAATGGTCTTTCTGCTATGGAACATCAGGCTGCTACCCGGAATTTTGGTCAACACCCAGAGGCGGCCTTTGCACGCTTCGGGCACTGCAATAAAAGAGAACAACATCAACAGTCGCCCACGGTCAGACACGCCCCCTTCCGCCCATACAAACCGCGCAGACAGGTCTTCTCGTAGAACATGGCCTCGGCATCGGCCACCAATGGCAGCTCTCCAGCAATGGCCAAGTATCGCGAGTTGCGCTCAAAGTACGAGTAGCCATAACACTCATCTGTATCCAGCAGATGCACATAGGCTATGCAGTCCGGATCCTCGTTGCAGCTGCGCCAGCACAGCTGACTGGCCGGCTGCTCATCATGGAAACGCTCGGTCGGCCCGTGATCACCGCTCCGTCGATCCCGATCCTTGAAATTGCTGACGATCGGCGGCGAGTAAATCAAATTCCGTTCGCTGAGGTATTCGAGCGGCGGCCGGAATCCTACGATTTTCTGCAACTGCATCTGATGCAGTGGACATTTGAGCAGCAGCGCATCTAGGGAAGTTGGAAACCAGCTTAGACTTAGTATTTGAAGAGCTATAAGGCTGTGCATGACTGGGAATCAGACATTCCATAAATTGTTGAGTACTCACTACTAGGCGATATGTATGAGTATTTTTGGGCATGTGATTGTGCATATTAGTTTCAATTACCGAGTGCCGGCGAGAACGTGATATACACAAATGTGCAGGTTAAAAGTAGTATTGATCATCCAAGCGAGTAATTTGAGAGCTCTATGCATAACTAAGCAATTAGCCATGTTCAGAGAGCCAGTAATATAATCGGTTATAAGAAGATTATTGTCTATGTTCTTATATTCCATTCAGCTGAATGATTTTCTACAATTAATTTTAAAAAAAAACATACTTTTCCCTTTCCCAATTACTTTTGCCAGTTTAGAGAATGATTGAATTATTTTCGTATAATTAATCAATTAAGTATATACTTCCTTGTCAAGTTTATTATATAGTTATGCGAACAGGTAAACAATAGATAATACAAGCCGAGAGTTATATTTAACTCGCTCTCAGGCAAACTGTATGTCTGACCTCTCTCTCTGTATATACTATATATATATATATATATATATATATATATATCTAGCACTTTGTTGTAAATTAATCTGTGTCGTCTTGGTTTTTTTTACTTTTCCATATAATGCAAATTACAACTGAAAAAAAATACAAAGCTATAAACGCATCGCATCATCAAAGCCTACTAGATGATTTAAGCTGCTTTATTGCTAGACTAGGAGATACTCCTTACTAAACTATAGATTATAGTTAACCTATTAAACGATTTGTTTCGATAAATTGCGACTGAAATTTCGTTTTATTCAGGGATCGTAAATAATGAGTATTTTGCTATTTTTTTTTAATCGAAAAAATCATTCACGTATATTAACTTTGAGAAAGCGGGAAATTCGAATATACTCCTTTAAGGGTAATCTATGCACTTTATACAATCTTTCACCAAATAATAATTAATTTTGAGTTATACTTTACATCTCAAGCAATAATCATTATTTTGTAATTTTTTAAATAAAACAATGATTGAACTCCCTGATTTTATTAACCACCATATGCGACACCTCACATATCAAATTTTATGTCTCTAGTTGAGATAGTCTTTGAAATTGTCGCGAACATATAGAAGGGTGGATAGTCTATAAAGTTGTATATATATTCGTGATATATTTTTTCAAATGTTACATGCTAATATCAATCACATAGATAGTATATTATTCAAATTGATGTGTATATTACAGCCTATTCTTGATGGAATTAATTATTGACATAGGATGTGAATACTCATTAAATGTAGATATACTGCAGATAGTCAAAGCCTTCATAGTAAGTGCTATAAATTAGCTTTAGCTTTGTAGGCCGCTTTAATTTATATTAATAAAGGGATAAACGGAGACTGATCCACAATCACGAGCTAATAAAGTAAGTTAGTTTTAATTTGTTATGGTATTATATATGTTGTTGCAACCGTTTTACCAACTTTCATGGGTACAGGGTATACGTATTGCCCATCACGAGACCGTAGCATTAAATGTAATTACACACGTACTAGTACAGTCAAATGCATATTGCTGGATATTGGTTCCGAAAACCAATTTATTTTGTCAGCAGAGATACTAACTAGCCGAAACGCAGCTTACCACTTGCATTTTGTTGCAGCATCAATAACATTGCTGTGAATATTAATTTGCATAGCCATGGCGATGTCAAATCTGATTTAGGCATTGTTTTTGTTGACTTGTTGTTGTTGTTACTGTTGCTGTTGCTGTTGCTGAAATTGCAAATAATTATTGTTTGCCATACTAGAGAGTTGTACAAAATATCGTTTGATATTGGCATATTGTTTATGTATTTGCCTTGCCTGTTTGCATTTGTTGCTTTGGCTATATTTGGGCCAATTTAACACTTTCAATTTTGTTAACATGCACGTGTCTGTGGGCCAGTTTGCATTCCGATTGCCTGGAAAATTAATCCATTTACATATGTAAACAAGCCGGGAGTTCGGCAATTGCCCCGAATTGGCAATAAGCCCAATTAAATTTAATGCTCAAATTCAGGCACTGATGCTCTAATTAAAATAAACACATTTTTTATTCTTACGCATTAATTAGTTGGCTACTCTTGTTGGTACACGTTTTTATTCTCACTTCCATTAGCCAAATGCACTTTGCACGCGTTTGTTTTTTATCGCACGTCTGACGAGCGCGGCTTTCAACTTGCAAATAGCAGAGACTGAGGCTGCGGCTGCTGGCTGCGGCTGAGGTCGAGCCAGGTAGATAGATAGATACTCAGGTAGATACACACATACACACTCAAAGCTGAGCTGCATGTGTGTATGCTTCTGACGCAGCTTTGTCGATCGAGCGTCGACGTCGCGGCTAACCGAGCGTATGAGAAATTTCATGTCAACGTCGCCGTCGCCGTCGCCGTTGCTGATTAGATCGCTGCTGGGGTGTATCTACAGCGAGAGACGCAACCAAATTGCTCGCTGGCTCGCTTACAATGTGCAATAAACAAAACTATTTAACGCACATGACCGCCACGGCGAAGGGGGTGGCGGGTGGTGGGTGGGTGGTGGTTGGTGGGGCGCCTGGCCGTGCGTAGCTCGTGGTTCAGGTAGTGCCACGAGCAGTAGATACATATGTATCTATATCTATCAGCATAGCATCTAGCCATGCATGTAGCATGTAGCTTGCTTTCCGTGTATCTTTCGACTGTTTGCACAGTTGCGTTCCAGCATCGTTTTTGTTGTATTGTTGTATTGTTGTCTTGTTGTTGTATTCAATGGCACTTTTAACAGTTCAGTGGTTTTGCCGTTGACAACATTTGTTGCCCCTGTTTTTCTTGTTGTCTCTGTTGCCCCATGATAAATGGTTGATTTACATTTGTTGATTTGTATTGTTGCTGCAACGGCAATTATTCATTTATGTACATGTATGTCTGTGTGTGCTTTTGTGCTTGTGCGCCTGAAATTGATATTATTTGAGAATCTTGTCGCAATTTTGTCTGCTTCCAATTAGCCACATTCGCCGCATTCAATTAGCAATGCATTAAAGGGCGCCCTTTCCATAATTACTTTGTATCATTTCGTGGTGCGTGACCTTTGAGGCTGCCACTTGGAATTTACTTACTCTTATAGTATTGGCAAGTTGGTCAAGGTCGCCATCAACTGCGTAGGGGCCCAGATGTCTTGCTTGAGCAACGATTAGACCATAAAGCATGCGGAGTCACCAGAGCTGACATTATTTTGATGATCAAATATATAACAAATTGTGAGCAATGAGTAGATGTGTGTGTGTATGCATAAGTTTTTATATAGATATATACTTGCATATATGTATATACTATGCACATATACACATGCAGAATGAAGCAATGGACTCAATTCAGCATATTGAGCTATAAGTCAAATGAAGAAATCAATTAACTAATTACTTTATTGGCTTCAGATGACTTTCCTTCATTAGGAGCTTAAGATTACAGGTGGTTTCCTATGGCAGGCACAAAAATCGAATCACAGTCATCGCAATCATAATATGTATAGATTTGCCTGCTGTTTGTTAAATATATATAAATGTTATAAGGTAATTAAAGTAAAGGTTTGAATTCCATGTGTACTAAATTGAGTTGTTTAATGTATTAAGATAGCAAGCATAAACAAGCTATATTTGATAATGTTTAGATATGTAGCATTTCTGTGTATATATTTCACTTCAATTCAGGATTAAATAATGTAATTATATCGAAAGATAGCAAAAAGCAACTTTAAATTCAAATTAATAGTAATAGTAAGTAGTATGTAAATAATTTGTGGATTCCCTATATTTTCTTTTCCTTAATGTACAACTTGGTAGCAGAAAACTCTTTTAATACAAATATGGACCATTTATTTATTTATTTAAAAAAAAAAATATTAAATTTTAACAAAATAAATTAAATAGAACTGTAAGGGTTAAAGACTTAGATAAAAGGATTAAGCTTTGGTACGAACTTAGAATTTCAAATGGACCTGTTAAAGAAAGTAATTAGTTCAAGCCAGGAGTGAACAGCAAGTGGGTCAGAGGTTAAGGCATCCGCCTTACAGACGGGAGCACTCGGGTTCGAATCTAGCCGACTGTCACTCATATACGGACAAGTTTGAACAAAAGTTCTAACAATAACCAGCTATATAACCAAACAGCCCCAATACTTTTCATATCAATCTTTCTATATTCATCCTGAATTGTTGACGTCAAGGCAGTTAAATATTTCATTCAGGATTGTTTTTATTTGTTGTTAAATAGTGGAATATAATCCCAAACAGACCAGGAAAATAGAGAATTTCCGTGACGCTTAAATCACACATAATTATTCTAGTCTCCTAAAGTTACGCACTTCTGCACTAATAAGTTAATCATATTATTACATACTGCTTAAAATAGTATAAGTTATTATCCTTCTTTGGGTTTTCCGTAAGAATTTCTTTTTTTGTTGATCTTTTCAGACCGGAACGATTTTTTTTTTTCAGAAAATACCTAACCACGCTTTAAAAATGTCACGTTGTGTTAAAAAGAATTCTCCTTGGAGAGGCCTTCAATTCCTGGTTCCTTGAATCGATTAGCTGCAAGTGAAGCCTGTCAATGCAAAATGTCAAACCACGCAACAACGTCACGATAATGGTTGAATGGTTTTTATTTGATAGGCGAAAAACAATTTCCTCGCAAGGTTATGCCGATAAATGTCTGCATTTGACAACTTGGAAAAGGTTGTGAAATGTTGCATACTTATTATTTTTGAGCAACGCAATAAAAACATGTGAGGTTACAGCCCACGTGCAGTTTAACTGACGCACAATTTTACTTAACTGCTGAGTAGCTTAAGCCTGATTTAATAACCGATTGCATTAAAGTTCTTCCAGGACACTTTACCTTTCGCTTTCGCTCGGGCTGATTGCCGCGTTGCGTATACGTAATAATTCATAAGCCAGGCACTCTGCATGCAAGGGCACAGTTATAATTGCATGTTGCCAGCAAAACAACAATATATGCAGGTCGCCATGCACTCCCTCCACTCACCGCTCTCCACCCACCTTTGACCACTGCCCCAAATGACGCCATGCTGAAAAAAGGGGCAAGCCAGCGAATTAGCCGACAAGCGTGAAAGGGAACAGGAGTGCGGTGGCAAGAATAACAACAGCATCAACAATGTGCCACTTTGAAATGTGGCTTTAAAATTTGTGTCGTGTTGCACTGTTGCAATAAACAAAAGGCTGCGGCCAGTTGCAAGTTTATTTGCTCAAAGCCCGATACGCAAAGTTTCGCATTTCACCTTGAACTATAAAATAGTGGTGTGCATGTGTGTGTGTGTGTGTGCCACACACGCAACAACAGCAGCGTCGCCAAGTGACGCCTGAATGACGCATGCAAACAAACGTTGCAAAATAATAAGTATACATGTGTGTGTATTTATATATATGTTTTAATAGTAGCATATAAAATTAAGCTATGTCGCATACAAGACAAAAGTCTGCCTAATTAAAAATGCCAAAAAGTCGGGGAAGGGGGCCTAAGAGGGTCTTAAGTGGGGTCAGACAGCAGCAACAATGCGACACTTGCACAAACACAGACACACACACACACACACATGGCTTTGTGACATTTCAGACAGGCCAACAGTCAGTTGGTCTGTCATTCAGCTGGGCAGCAGGGAAGGGGGAGTGGGCGACCATAAAGCAGCGTCTAAAGCTGCGCTTGAATGCTTCAACGAGGGCAACAGCACCCACAACAACAACAACAACAACAACAACAGCAGCAGCAGCGGCAATCTCAGCCAGGCGTTGCATGCAACTTGTCACATTGTTTGATTCACTGAATTATGCAAATAAGTAAATACGCATATTGTGTGTGTGAGTGTGTGTGAGTGTGTGTGTGTGTGTGGGTGTGTGCTTATATGCCTAAACACCCCGACTTAAACAACAGCAATAATTTGTCAAAAGTCTTCTATTTAACACCACACACAAAATAATCAGACAACAGTCAGTTTGAGTGACTAACTGACTAACCAAAAGTTGCCCCTGCCCAAGCTGCCTGTGTGTGCGAGTGCGAGTGTGTGTGTGTTGTGTGTGTGTGTGTATGTGTGTGAGCGAGTGTGTTTGACATTTGCCTAACTGTCTCTGGTAGCTTGTTGCTGGCAACTTCCGTTTTGTACAGCACGCCAAAGTTGTTGCCAGTTGCACCCTTGACAATAACCAACTAACAACATCAACACCCAACAGCAACACCCTCAAACCCCTTCCTCTCCCCCCCCCCCCTGTTAAGCACCAACTAGCGTGTGAACTTTCAATGAAACGAGGCGACTTTATCGCTGCCTCCGCTGTCGCCCCTCGCAAACTAAAATTTATTTAAATCTGTGCCATAATTGTTTTGTGCGCCTGTTGCTGCTGCTGTTGTTGTTGTTGCTGCTGCTGCTGCTGCTGTTGTTGTTGTTGTTGTTGCTCGTTGACTTGTTTTGCTGCTGGCGCGCGCATAAAATTAACGCTTCAAATTTATTGTCAGCACTGCACATTTTTGGCACTGCACAGTGGTATTATTCACACAACTAGCTGGAATTGATTAGAAACTTCAATACTACTTACCATCAGCATTACCCACATTGAAAGGGGCTTCAAAATTACCTATACAAAAACTAATGTGCTTAAATGTAAGTCCAATATCATTACTAATCATAAATCAATGGGCCCATTCAGCAGAATTCATCGCTGAATGATTTCCGCTGCCTTGGCTAAGTGCTGACTGATTTGTCTACCCTGAACGATTTATTAATAGCTTGTCAAATTTTGTCAGTTATGATAAATTTTCTAATTCACAAAGTTCAAAACCACAAATTACCGGAAGTTAGTCAGCGAATAGGATATATTTATTATTTATAATTGTGCTGATGTAGCTGTGCTCAATTCCAGGTGCACTGAATTGAAATCCAGCTGCACTGAACTGAAATCCAGCTGCACTGAATTGAAATCCAGCTGCACTGAATTGAAGTCCAGCTACACTGAATTGAAATCCAGCTGCACTGAATTGAAATCCAGCTACACTAAATTGAAATCCAGCTGCACTGAATTGAAATCCAGCTAGATGTCTAAAATCTTCCACTGTGCGTCGTGGCTTTTGGTTGAAGTCCGTTTAAATTTCACAAGCGGCCACAATTTGTTTAAGAACTGTGTTGAATAGAAAATTAAGTTGCTTTTGTTCTGGTTGTCTAATGAAGCAGCTCACTAAGATGAGGAAAAGACAAAGTCATGTGTTTAAATTGCATTAAATAATATTTATTGGTTTCATCATTTTGTATATAAATTAAACAGACATATTTAATATTTATGTAATTAAACAAAAACCTAAAGCGTTTGGCTTTATTTCTTTTTCTTTTTATTTAATTTCGCTTGCGATAATATTTTCAAAAACAATTAAATCTCTTATGAAATTTATTAAAATGCATTAATACGTATTTGATTAATTGAATAAAACTGTTAAAAACATGTTCATTCTATTGAATATATTTGTTAGTAATAATTAATAAAAAAGAATATTTAACTTATGTGTAAAAGAAAGTAAGATTAGATAGTTTGGGTGCCAAAGTTTATTGATGTTTATGATGGGTTTAAATATACTTAACTTTTGGCTCACTAGAATTAATGCAATTCGCTTAATACACAAGTACATAAATACATACATAAATACAATCGTGATCATAGTATATAGTCAGTTTATAGAGTGTACACCACGCGTCATTTTCAATTTTTAAATGCAGCCAAAAACACAATTTCTAAATTTATTATTCATTTATTTTCACTGCTTCTCGAATGATTATATTTCTATATACGCTTATTATTCTTTTGGTAATCAAATTTTGCTATAATTAAAAGTTATTTAAACCCAATTTTTGTTTGTCAGGCGCTGTTTCTTGCTTTTCTACTAGTACATTAATTTTTGCTATATTATTTTTGCAAGCATTTCTTTTTCATTTCAAACGGCTTTCAAAATTGTAAATTAGCAAATGCTGACAAAATGAATGCACTACATAAAATGCTTGTGGAGTGTGATTGAGTTGAAGTTGATTTCATGTTTGCTGCCACTTAATTATGCCACTTATATACTTACATACATTTTAAACATATTATTTATTTATTCATCCATATATAGTATATATATGTATATATATAAATGTATATATATTTGCATACATACTCGCACATATGCATAAGCATTTTTCTTACTTTTATATCGTATATTAGTTAATATGATTTATGTGGAAATTTGTAGATCTCATTGCGGTGTGCCTGGTTGCAAGTTAAATGTATTCATTAAATTTTAATAGCAAATTCTTGTTCATTTCGGTTTTTGGCAATTCAATGCCCAAATGCAAATGTTTATGTTATATAGTGTGTGTCAGAGATGGGTATGTGTGTCATAGATTGAAGCAATCGCTCAGTTTCTATCTGCCAGGTGCTAAATGGGAGTCGAACATTCTGAGTAGAAGCTGCTCCCACTACTACTACTGCTATTAAATGAAAGCGGTGCCTATGTTTCCTTTCCTTATGCTAGAAATCTCTAAAGAATGCTGACATATGACCAGGCTAGCACTTTATATACTTATGTATATTGCATGCCTTCAGCTCTCACTATAAATCTGGTATGCAGTACGCTAAGTTAGTCTAAATGAATGCGTTTATGTTTAGTACATATGTGAGTGGTACTATGAGTGTTGGATTTACGTCACTTTTAGTCGCACTTGGGGCATATTTCTGCTCGTTATTCGCATGATTTCATATTAAACATTTATCGATTTCGAAGCACAGACATTTTTACTACTATTTTGCCTTTTCTGCTTTCCTTTTTGCTCTCAACTGCTGTTCGTTATTTTCCAGTTCATTCATCATATCTTTCTTTTTTTAATATTTTTTCAAAACCTATCACATAAATTTATATGTACTTTTGGGCGGAATTCTTAGCGTGTGTTTTCTTTTTTCGTTTTTTGTTTTTATTTGGTTGTGAGAGGACAGAAGAAGAGCACAGAAAAAATGCCAATAAACATTAAAAATGTATACAACAATCTCTTTAAAAGCTAAAAGACGGATTCGCGTGCAATGACCAAAGCTACATATGTATTAAGTTTCCGTTTGCGTAACTAAGTAAAAACAAGGTGGCGAGGGGGTATTGGGCATTGGGCAGGGGGCATTGGGCAGGGGGCAGGGGGTATATTAATTGCAGTGCCATTTAGCTACAGGAGGCATTGGGGTATATTAAACCCTGAACAACGTGTATAAGTAACCTTATTTAAGCTAATTATAGCATGCGATGCGCCTTGAACTATGCCATGCTTTTCTCGATCTAAACAAATCAAACGATGACAATTGAGTTCACTTTTCATATATATATTTTTGTAATTTATTTCGTTTTTACTTCTATCATTTTGCGAGTGTTGATTTTTGCTGCTAAGTATACGCTGCTATATGTAGTTGTATTTCTATTCGAAAACGCTTACTTGGCTACTGCACATTTATATTTTGGTTTTAGTTTTGGTTTTTGGGATTTAGCTTTTGTTTTTCCTTGCTTTCATTAATATTGGTTTTTTTCCTTTGTCATTACAATAATATATTAATTTTTAAACGCTTACGCAGTAGTGCTCGCTGATTGAATTAGTTGCCATTAGGCAGGTTTTAGCCATGGCCATCAATACTACCTATAAGCCAGTGCGCTGCATGGGCGTGGCGCTTAGATTTCCAGCATCTGATAGCCGCTGCCCTCCGCGCTATCCTCATCGTCGGCGCCCTCGTCCTCATCATCGGAGGTTAGCGAGGCGGCGTTGTTCACCACGGTCTCTGTTCAAATGGAACGTAAAATTAACATTATTGCCAGCTAGTAAGCTGAATGCCAGCCCGGCTTGGCCATGGCCTTAAAATATGTTTGTTCATCGAACGTGCGCCTGCCTGCAGTAATAAACATAAATATAAATCTTAAATGAATATTACAACGGGGTCTTTGGAGATTTGGCACTAATCTGCCCCAGCTCAGTGTGCATACTTAATGAGACTCTCCCTCTCTCTGCGGACCGCAGGACAGTCTTTAATTTTCCAATTGCACATGTAGATAGAAACTTTGCATATTATTTCTCAGCTCATGTATTATACATGGCGTATACGTGATATTAATGGCAAAACTTAATTATGGACTTCTGGCTGGAATAACTTTAATAACTACGATATAAGCTGAACTCAAGTTGAGCTGCTCTGCTTGCCTGTAATGATGCTGCAGCATACAACCGTACAACCTCATAAGCAGATTACGTATACGCCACGTGGCACGAGTTGCATTAGACGAGAGACTAACTGTAGGCTGTTGTCAACGCGCGTACTTAAGTAATCGGTCGAAGAATCATGTATTTAGCATAATTAAAATAACTAAAGTAAGCTTAAACTGCACAGTTTACGAGTAGAGGATGCCTTGCTGCTGATTTGGGGTTTTGAATACTCAAATACCCAAAACAGGCTTTCCATACATGCATCGGTCGGTATGGTGCTCGTTGTTTGCTTGTTTATTCACTATGCCACATAGTAGATATGTGTCAAGTGTGGCCATGCCCCATACTCACCGCAGTTGGGCTTGCCACGTGTGCGTGTGTTGGCGAATTCGACACCGTGCTTGTCCACACACCAACAGACACCCACCGAGTTGTGGCATTGTGTGGGCTTGTAGAATCCTTGTACGTCGCAGTCTGGTGCGTAGGCGCCTAATTAGTTTATGCCGACAACAACAACAACAACAAGTAGAAGAACAATAACAATGCGCAATTTTAGTAAGTGTGCATAATTTGTAGTGGAATGTGAGAAAGCACAGCACAAGCGAAATTCTTTTATATTTTTGTTGTATTGTTTTGCTTTGTATTGTTTGTACTTTTTGGGTCGTGTAGAAATAAAAAACGGAGGCAGAAAAAGGAAATTATATAGTTAAAGTTTATAATGGGCCAACAAAAACACTGACGGCTGGGCAGCTGAGCAAAAGTTTTGTGTTGTTGTTCAAAGTGTTTAATTTGCTGGCTTAAAAGTTGCGTTTGGCTAAAAGGTAAACGAGAGAGCGGAAAAGCGAGAGCGCATAGAGAACAAGTACGATAAAAAAGGTGTCCTTTTTAACAGATGCTGTGGCTACTTATGAGTGTGTATGTGTGTGTGTGTGTGTGTGTGTATGTTTAAGGGTGTGTGTCCAGGTGTAAGTGTGGGTATGAGGCGCTTAATTATACATAGTTTGAAACAGGTTAAACGTAGTGTAAAAAGTGTTAAGCAGCATAAACAAAACAAAGCGCACACAGCGAGACAAAAGAGTGTGATTAGCAGATAGACAGATTAAGAAAGAGAGAGAGTGAGAGCAAGAGGGTGTTTCAGGAAAGGGGCAGAAACGGAAATGTAAAACCAGAATACTCTTCTAGCTACCCGCTTTGGAGAATTGTGTTTAACAATTGTTGCAGTGTTCGCGTTCAACAGACGTTTTTACAATCAAAATGTAACGCAAAAACCGAACACAACACACACACAACTCAATAAAATATATAGAAAGAATATATTAGTGTTATGTTAGCTAGAGAAATGTCCACCTGTACCTATCTCACCTGCAAAGTCGCCGGCGATTCTTCGGCGCACCGCGGCACAAGGACGATCGGTTTTCTCAAAGCAGCGGCACCATTCGCGTGTATTAATCGAGCTATCCTGGTCCAAATCGCAGGTATCAATGAAGGGCTTGATGCAACGCTCGTTCTGATCATGCTCCAGATCGTACATCTCCTGCAGCGACAGCAGTCCATCGTTGTTCAGGTCCAGATGGCCGAACATCCACTTGGCCTCGGTCTTGCAGGCTGGTGGGAAATGCGCCTTGGACTTCTGGCTATGCTGGCGACGCTTCTTACTATCGGCCATGATCACTGAGAACCAGTCAAGCAGACGATTGCCAATGGCGGTCAGCTGCTGCGGCTTGCACTCGGCGGACTTCGAGGGATATCCTGCAGAGAAAGGGGTTAGAAACCAAATTTCTTGTACAGAATTGAATCTAGAATTGCCTTCCTCTTTCCTAGAGTGTTTATATATTGTTTGCATTAAGTTAACTAAGTTCAGAGAAGGACAAAATATATTAGTAGAAGATCTGCCAGCTTGTCCAGTTTACCGAGAAAGCGAGTTCACCATCTCGAAAGTACAGGATAGTTGAAGAGAAGCTATGATTGCAAGAGAAGCTGTGATTGAACATGTATCCTTTAAGCTATTCAACATCCCAATCCTGTACTTATTTTTATCCCACTTGGGAGCTATATTGTTGTGCTCCGGCCAACCCCAGGGGCTCTATGTATATTATCTATAGCTTACCACTTGGATTATTATTTTTGTTGTACTTTTGTGTCTGCTTCTCGACGACTTCATTCTCGTTGTAGTTGCGCATCTTGTGCTTGTCCTCCTGGTATTTAGCATCCTGAAAATGTTCAAGCGAGTAGTTGAGAGATCAGAGTTAATCCCTTAGCAAGTTCTTACCTTCTTATAGGCTGTGTACTTGAGATACTTGTAGTGCTTGTTGTCGTACTTGATCTCCTCGGGCGTGAACGTGTACTGAGCATTGATGTGATTAAAGTGATGATTGTTGTCCTCCTTATCCTGTTTGTTGCAATGAAAGCAAATCAAATTGTATCTTGCCTGACGGCCTGTTTGCACCTCACTTACATTCATGATGGTATTGAAGTCGTTGTTGTTGCTGCCCATCACGTTGCCGCTGTTCATCATGATGTTGTTGTTGTTGCTGTCCTTGTAGGCCTGCTGCTGCTGCTGTTGTTGCTGTTGTTGTTGCTGCTGCTGCTGCTGCTGGTCTAGGTTGATCTTCTTGTTGTATTTGTTGTAACCAGCACGCTCGCCAAGTCGCTGCAGTCGCTTTCCATCGGTATTTTCTGAAAAACATGCAAAATGGCAAAATGGCGGCCATAAAATCGCTTGGCAAGGCAAACTTTTCGTATCCTGGCGCTGTCCACTGAGGCGTCATTTCTATTTTATGCATGTTGTTCGTTTTTTGCCTTTGTTTTTTATTACCAAGCCTAAAGCAACAAAACAACAACAACAACAAATACAGCAAGAGTTGCAGTGCGCTTTCATCTGTGCAAATTTAAAATTAATGTGCCTGACGTTGTTCCTGTTATTGTTGTTTTTGTTGTTGTTGTTATTATTATTGTTGCTGCTGTTGCAGGTCGACTGACTCGCTGAGTGCCTGCTAATGCCCCCTCTCCTGCACTTTAGAACAATGGCCCTTTTTTGTTCAGCGAGTTATTAAAAATTCAACAATTGATATGCTTGGCGCCAATTTAAAGACTTTCGAAATTTATTTTCCTTATTCAAAAGTTAACTGGCTTCAACTTTCTATATCCTGGATATATCCTCTCGTTCCCACGCAAGAACGGCAATATGCTGTTTGGTGTTATTATCCTTGCAAAGATTCTTGGCATTACTAATGATGAAAACTGTAAGAAGTACAAAGTGTCATTCCCATTGCTCTTGAAAAGCAGACTCAATCATCTGAAATCCCACACCTATGCCTCCTTGCAGGAGGTATCAAGAACACCACTTAACCAACTCAAGTTAGCAACAATAATCTTTATAGTCTCTTAACCTGCTCAAGACTCTTAAGACTTACGCCTAAGGACCTGCTGAAATATGTGAGATTCCCTGTGCAAACCTAACCTGATGTCCTGTTGTCTCAACCTAACCTAACTTTCTAGGTTGAAATAATTCCGCACATTCCAATAATATTTTGTAAGCTTTTGAATTCCGCACGAAGCTTTCGTTTTTATCACATTAGCAATTGGCTGAAAATTCTCTTAACTTTTATTGTCTGTAAATGTGAATTCTTATTTATCAGGTAAATACTATTAGGTAATAATAAAATAAAATGCAAAAAGTACATGCAATTTGCGATTCAAATATTTAAATTTACTAAATCTGATAGAATTTTTGGAGATCCAATTTTAAGTCATTCCCACGCCGGCTATCTCCAGCAGCAATCCTACCCCTCGCCCAGCTCTGGTACTAAGCTTATATATTGACCTGCCACAATTGCAATGCAAGAGGACATTTGTTGTGGCATGACCGTTGGTTTACAACAACACAGGACAGAGACTGCAGGTTGCCTCTAAATATGCATGCAATTTTATTTTGATGGCGGCTGTTCAATGGGCTCAGCCTGGACTAGCTGGCCATTTGCCAGGAGCAAGCTGATTATGCGGTTTGGTCCTGGTTCTGGTTTGCTGGTTGTCAACTTGCTGGGAGAGCTTGTACTCAGAGCAATCTAACTGTGTGTATGTGTGTGTGTGAGTGTGTGTTTGACTTACCCTTGCAGGGACAGAATCCTTTGCAGGCAATCCGTATGGATGTCGAATGTATGCAATTGTGATAATCCAATCTGCATAGTGATGAGTAGGTTCTGTTGTCGGCACCGCACAGGAATGTTGGCTTGGCAACGGGACAGGGCTTGCAGTTGCTGTTGGGGACAGAGTTAGAAAAGAAGAAAACATCATGAGAAATCCGCAAAGAAAACTCAGCGGAGCGAAATAAAGGTAACAAACAACAAATAGTTGATGACATGCAAAATTAATTTTTATGCAAATGAAGTCTGGCATTTTTGGCCCAGGTGAGAGAGCTGCACTCCCCGTCAGCTCTGGCATCTTTTATTTAAATATTTATTTAATATGCGACGCACGCACTCCCAGCCAAACAGTCAGAGATCGGGACAGATATAGAGCAGAGGATAGAGCCGGCGGCGCCAGGCTGTATCTTTATTTAATAATTTGTGCAAATATTTAAGCTGCCCGTGTTCGCAGTTGCCTGCCAAAAGGTCAGAAACATAATATTCTGTGCCAAACTGAATAAAAAATGCTGTCTTTTACACACTAAATTACAAGCATACAGTTTTGTGTGAGCTTCGTTAGTAAGTTTCATACTTAATCGTACATATTGGTTTACCGTCGTACATTTTTTACTCCCTGTACCCACAAAATGGGTAAAAATGGGGTATTAAATCTGTGGAAATGTATGTAACAGGCAGACCCTATCAGTATAGCAGTATCAATAGCCGAGTCGATCTAGACATGTTCATCTGTCGGTCTGTCCATCCGTATGTATGAACGCAAGGATCTCGGAAACTATAAGAGCTAGAGACACCAATTTTGGAATGTAGGTTCGTATATAGGAGGCGCAGATTAAGTTTACTGCGGATTTCAGATATCAATGATATAAAAACGTTTTACAGCTACAATTATAAAGATATAGCTTTATGATTTGGACAGTATAATACTTGGGTCACTCTTAATCTACTGTCCAAATTTCAAGTCGATCAGATAATAAACATGCAAAATATATAGCAAACAAGATGACAAACAAGAAGAACAAACACTTGAAATGCCTTGCCTCCCTAGCACTGTTGCTTGTATGCGTGCGTAGTTGTGTATGTGTGTGTGTATGTGAAAGTGTATAAAGATGTGTTTGAAAGTTTTAGGCCTGGGTACAGGGAGTCTCGTAGTCATGTATACTCGACTATACCATTCTTACTTGTTTTTGTTCACGTTTTTTAACAAATTTATGGAGCACGCATATGCACTCTCTTTATGCATAAAAACAACACGAATAAATAATTAATTCAATTAATTGCAACATCCGCTGCTGCTGTCGTATTGGCCATTTATTAAAAGGGCTTTAGACCGCAGTTTTTATCAGTGTTCAATGATTTTTATTGGCCAATGGCGAACAAACAGCCAATTGACAGTGAAAGCTATTTTTTTGCTTTTCTTTTTTTCTCTGCTCGCATGTCCGATAATATTATTCCAAATATTCCCTAGGCCCATCCAAATTGAGCGTGTTTACTCAGTAAATTGGCTTTCATTTAACTGCTGTATTTTGTAAAATGCATAATTGGTGAGTTTTACAGCTTTAATTGCTGGCGTACAATAAATCTTTGTAAATGAGTATGTATGCGCATTAGACTTGAACAAGTAAGAATGCTATAGTCGAGTAAACCCGACTACAAAACTCCCTGTACCCAGGTCAAAAATTTCCAATCGCATCTTCGTACACATACACACACACATACAGACACATATACACACACACATACACAAAAGACGCACACACACGAGCGACAGCTCGAGCGCAGCGCAAGCGAGGCATTTTAATTGGTGGCTGTGCTTCTTCTTCCCCTTGCGCTGAAGCACTGAATCTTCTTTCATTAATAACTTCCGTGTTTATTACCCGAACGACTTGAAATTTGGACGATAGATTGGGAGTGACTAAAGTATTGCACATGCCAAACCCCCAAAGCTATATCCTAAAAATTGTTCCTGTAAAACTGTTTTTATCGAATTGCGGGGGAACGGGGGAGATATCTCAAATCTAAAATAAACTTGACCTGCTCCCGCTATACATGAACCTACATTTCAAATTTGGTGTCTCTAGCTCTTAAAGTTGCTGCGATCGACGCGTTCATACAGACGGACAGACAGACGGACATGGCCAAATCGAAATCTCTTCTGATACTGATCAAGAATATATATACTTTATAGGGTCGGAGATGTCTCCTTCTGCCTGTTACATACATTTGCACAGATTTAGTACCCCCTTTTTACCCATTTTATGGGTACAGGGAGTAAAAACTGGATACCAAATGGATTTCTAAGTGTCTAATTAAGGCTCTTCTTTACAATAAAGTAAGGTTTCAGTAAATTTAATTTTTCTGAAAATCTATTAAGCGCTGAATTGCTTAACTGAATTCAACTGGCAGTTGAATATACTTCGATAGTAAATAGGCTAACAGCTGAGAGCTCTTCTACAGAGTTCAACGTGTGTGCAGACTTAACTGGCAGTTAGTTAAGCCGACATTCAAAAAATCAGAGAAGTTATGTGAAGTTTAATTAAGCGCCACCATAACTAGATATTGGGTAAGTGATGCTCAGACAATTATGAAATTTGTATAAAAATGTATAAATTGTAAACTTTGAAATGACGCCCCTTGGCAACGCTTCAGCTGCAACTTTGATCAATAAAATGCATTGTTAATTCAGTGAAAACGAATTTCTTTGCATGTTTTAGTATTTTTGCAACAGTTTTGCATATTTACATACTGAAATTGTGGCACAAATGTTTGCATTGTTTGGTATACTATATATAATAAAATATGAAATATTCGTAGAGTTAAAAATGCATTTGGCTGTTACGCAACTTGCACAGAAAAACCAAATGAATAAAATGGAATGAAACTCACTCGAGTTTTGTCAAAGCTTTAGCGATGGCAACATTTACATGGTTATTTAAGCTAGCCAATTTCGTAACTAAGCCAAAGCAAACAAATCGTTGGCCGAGAATAAAGTGTATTTTTTGTGTTGTGTGCGTGTGTGCGTGTGTGTGTGTGTGTGTTTGGGATGTGTATCTCTGTGTTTGTCTCCTTCAATCAAATAAATATAAGGACGATTTTAATTAAAAATGCAATCGTATATTTGTTGAAGTCTTTGACTGGCTTTTGTGTAATTCATTTGAAATGAAATTTAAAATTTAAAAGTCAAATGAAAAAGCAACTAAATTGCGACATCTTTGGCAGCTTTAGGGCCAATGGCTGCTGTGGTTACTTTGTATAAATTGTACATCAAATAGCAGCCCACATGCCGCTTGCTGCTTGCTGTGAAAATTTGTGAATTTTTACTCAAATATTTGCTTTCAATTTTCCACTAAAAAGCGCCCACACTGCCAAACAGAGAGAGACAGGTAAGGAGCTGAGTGAAGAGGGATTGGGACGGGCCCGCAACATTTCCGAGCTTCCTTTGAGCCACTGATGCTGACAGCTTCATGTGCATAGACCAAAAAGCAGCTCAGTGGTTTCGTATAACTGCCAGAATCAGGCACATAACCCAGCTGAGGTTGTGCACCGTTGAGGTGAAGGGCCAACTATGTGAAAGCGGCGCCGATCCTCTACCCTCCACCCTCCACCCTTCAACCTCAACCCTCCTCCCATGGCCTGCCAACAAACCACAAGCGGGGCCATATTGTTACAAGAAACAATGGCTGTATACATGAGTTATGAGTGTTTGCGTGTGTGTGTTTGTGTCTCTGTATGTGATTGTGCGTGTTTTAGCCTGCACTGCTTTCTGGTCTATTAAAAGTGCCCCCACAGATAGCTCTGCATGCCTCCTTACCCCTCTGCCCGCCAACCCTCCCCGTCAGCTAGTGGGCCATTCACAAAGCGAATCTTTTGTTTGACTTGTGGCCAAATGGAGAACTAAGACAACGCCACCGAGCACGGAATGGCAGATAAATTGTGCGCGCAAACTATTGATTTTGTCAGCCCAATGCTTCCCGGGCAACAAGAGCAACACCACCAACAACAACAACAACAACAACAACAACAACAAAAACAGCAACACTCCCTCTCATTTCATCTACGGGGCATACAAAGTCTATGCCATTGACATAGATACTCGTGTACGAGTATGCACAAAAGACGAATTCTCGTGAAGGCAAATTGAAAAGAAAATGCGAAAATATGTCAAAAGCCATTTTTTAATATCGTGACGACATGACGCTTGGATTGATCCAATAGATAGATTGATTACTTGCCAATCAATAGATTCAAATGAACCAAAATGGCTCAAGGCAGTAAATACATTGGAAAATTCAATTATTAACACGCAGCGTAAATAAGTCTGCATTGTAGATATCAAACGTTTCTCACGAAAACAATAATTGGTTCATTTAAATAATGCATTTTGGGCAATTTAATTAATTTAAAATGGTCAAAAAATCAATCTAACCTAACCTCATTCTTTAAACAAGCTAATCTAATTAGAATCTCTATCCAATTTTCGACATTCATTCGTCCTTTTTACTCATACTTAAGCAAAGTAGTCTCAGCTAGTGTCCATATTGTGTGCTAAAGGGAAAGAAAATAAATAAAATATGATTTCACAATTTTGTATTCAGTTTGTTTTTTTTTAATTCTGCGGTGTGTTATATTTCTGTGACGAGAAAACATTGTGAATCTTCTTACAAAGGGAGTATTTGTATTCAGCTTTTTTTTTAAAAGTTATTCGACTTTTTAACTTCTAGTTTTTCAAACAGAAATGCATTTGCTTAAACATCTTTAGTCGAGTTATTTTGTTTCGTTTTATGTATGGATTATTCTTACATTTAATCGACTTCAAGTCAAAGAACATACTATAAGATTTATCCGTATCTAACTAAATTTTTCCGAAATTTCTGAGTGAAAAAATACATTCATAAAACAAGTTTTATTTTCAAAGAAAAAAATTAATTTGAAAAATAAATGCAAGAAATAATACTTAAAAGATAATTGTATATGTTTATTACTTATATCCGTTACGGTCCCTGGCTTATATAGGTGATCCGTTAAACAAATATCGAAAGGTAACTAATATTGCTGCCGAGAGAAATTTAAATAAAGAAAGAACTAGTAAATATAAATTAAATCAATTAATTGCCTGTCGAATTTTCGTTTTGTAATTTAATGCTTATCAAAACCTTCATTGAAATAAATTAAAATTAGCAAAACAAATAAGCTTTCCACTCGAATGTAACGAAAGTAATTTGGAATTTGCTCCAGTGTTTGAAATTAATATGCTTGCCAAATGATTTTCTTTTGAATGTAGCAACCGACAGATTTGAGGATACCTAATCCCGACATGGCGGAAAATATTCAACAGTCAAACAATGAATGAAAATGAAAATTAATTTTCCGCTCTATATGCTGCCATCAACGGGTAAATAAAACTTATCGCTATGCAGCCCTCTTTCCCCCCAAAGGACCAACGCAAACGTGTCAAGCAGCAGGCATGAAATTAAACTAAGAACAAAAAGGAAGCTGATAAACAAGTCGAAGCGGAAAATAAAGAAACAAAATGTTATTGGACTTTTCGGGCCGTGGATTTGAAAACAAGGAGTCGAAACAAAAACAAAAACAAAAAGAAAATAATACAAAATTGCCTTTGCATAAACTGCGAACTGGTGTATGCTGGCTGATAATCTTAACACGGGTTGTTCATATTTAAGAGAAAAGGTTCACAAATTGTAACCATTGAATTTCTGAGCGTGGGCCATAAAATAGTTTGAAATTTAATCAGAGTCTGCACCACGAATGAACAGCACGAATGCGAGATGTGTCGAATAACCAGGATACTCGTTTGTCAGTCATATTTTCATTTCAATTTCTCCACTGTCAAACGGATATTGATGTTTTGAAGTTGCCAATAACTTTCCGTTACAGTTAGGCACGTCAACATGTCGGAAACAGGCCAACTCTTACCCCAAACCCCTTCAGCAGCAGTTGCTGCCAATTGAACCTTGGCCCAGCGTCGACTTTGACTCCATTCTCTGGCTGTGCCACAATCACACCTGCAATCCACTCCACTCCACTCCACTCCACATCACTTCACTTCACTCCACTTCAATTCCTGTTCGTCTGCTTGCGTGCAAATTCACAATTTGGGTTAGGGTCAAAGCGATAATATTGAGCAAGTCAAAGGATACGACTATGGCGACGACGCGCGACAAAGGGTAAAGGGCCGTAAAGCTGTCGTTTCAAGCTATTCGAGGGAAACACAACAACAAACAAAGAAATACAAACAAGTTAAAATATCTTGGTGAAAGCGCTTGACTAAAATATATCCTGTGCCCAGGTCTGAAGCATTTTACGATACTGTCGTACTCCCAAACATAGAATCTAGCTATGGGTTCGGTTATAGTTTACAAACAAAAATACCTATACCATATCCAAAATCAAGGCTCTAGCTTTCAAATTTCAGTTGCAAACTCTACTTTTGATTTGGAAAGATGAGAATGTAATCCCCAAGCTCTTTTAATGTCTGAGTTCAACTTATTCATCCATGCAAATGGATTTGTATATTATTAGACGGTTGGATATGTCTTTACAATCAACTGGAGATTTGGAGTTTGAAAGGGACCCAACAACTGATCTTAGTCCATCAAGACCTTCTTCCGCCTGTTATGTAAATACATTTGTACAACTTTTAACTTTTAATGGGCATAGGGTATAAAAAACCAACAACAGAAACGATGACGCAGCACAAAGAACAAGAGCGAAATGCGTGCTGGAAATTGTACAGCTGCAACTTTATTGCGGAATTTGTATACACGATAAAACAATTTGTTATTAGCGTGCCGGTCATGCAAATCAGAGAAAGGGCCTCAGCAGGCAGTTTTATGTGTAGGTGACCTGTCCCTGGCCACAGAGTGAACCTTAGACCTCTTTTTTCTGCTGACAGCCGCGAAATGAATGGGAATTTGTTAAATGAGATGAGTAAGAATTCCATTGATATGCAAAGGCCCAAAAAAGAGATGGACCCAGTTAAATACTCGGAAACTTACTCCAACTCCTCGTCATCGTCCTGCTGAGCAGCGGCTGGTTTCGGCAACTGCTGCTGCTGCTTATCGCTGGCGGCAATGTTGTTCTCATAGAAGACATCGTCCTCTTTGGACTCATCGTCGTCGTCGCCCAGGCTGAGGCTTTTATCTTCATCGTCGTTGTTGTCCTCAATGCCTTGGACATTGGCCTGGAGATTGTTGTTGTTGTTCTTGTTGCTGTTGCCGTTGCCATCGCTACTGTTATCCTCATCGTCGTTGTTGATGTCCTCAACGTCCTGGCTATCGTTATCCTGCTGATTGACACGCCGCTTGGCTTCCTCCTCCAAATATTTGGCCTTGGTGATTATCTCATCACTGAGGGCAGGGTTAAGCGGGTTCGTTTAGACGCCCAAGGCGCAGGCAAAACAAATTTTAATTTAATTAGTTTATTAAATTTCCCAACAATAGCTGGAAAGTTTCCCTGCGGTTACTTACCGATTCTTGTGCAGCTCCTTTTTCGACACGCACACGGCGCTAAACTCGTCCTCGAGCAGGCAAATTTCTCGCTTCTTACAGTTGAGGGGCCGGCAAAGGTCACCTGGGGGCGATAGAGCAAAACGTGGGCGTGGCAACCGTATTTCATTTATGAATACTTTAACAGGCTGCGATAAATTCTGTCAGCTTGTCATAAATAATAACGAGCTTTTGGCCTTGGAACTTTGCAAAAATGTACTTTTGGCCTTGGCCAACCAACAGGCAATTGAAATAGTCTATCTGGCTTACTCACTTGAGGGATCGTGTATCCAACGCTTGCGTTCACCCAAATTTTTGTTGCTCTGAGTGTTTTTATTCATCTGTGAAGGAGAGTGAAGCAGAATGGTTGATTAATTCGCATTGCGAGTGGATTGTTTTATCTTTTAATTTGGTTATTTAAATGCAAAAATGCAAAGCTCACACCCTGTCATATGCCTGACGCATATCAAGCACGCATACAAGAAAGACATTCAAGTGCACTGATGTATGCGTAATGCTAACACGTGTCGTATACGTAATATACGAATGGGAAAAGCCAGCTGCTCGGCAAACTGTTGAAGCCAAAGGCGCTCTCGACTGAGTGTGAGTACAGAAATGCTAGTGGCAGGCTCATTGTTGCAAAGACAACCGAGCCATGCAACTAAAACAATGAGTATGGAATAGTTCAACATAAGCTTGATGGCCTGCCCCATGTCCATCACTTTGGTGCCCCACAACCGCACCCACAACGAAACTTAAAATGCAAAAGAGATTTATTTTAATTTAATTCAATTGTGTGCATAAGCAGCCGACAAAGCCAAAGCACTGTCGCCATCATATGCGAGCCACAATGTTATTAAGTGCAAATGGTGCGTATGCGTATTATTTAAATTGATTTTAAAATGTAGTGCATCAAGGCAAGAGCAACAACAATGACCCAGAACGCCCTGTCACGTCCACAGTTGGCAAGCCTTTAGACGATGCTGTAACTATGCATGAACTAACCAAAAAGCAAACTTCCCCCGACTGCCGACTGCCGACTGCCCCTTGACAGCGCCGCATTGAGTTGACAGTTTTGCCAGGCGGCGCCTAAAAGGCTGCAATGTAAAATTTACTGTGTGACAGCCAGCAACATAAAAAGGACGTTTGTTGCATTTGCCGTTGCTGTTGTTGCTGATAGTGGTGGTGGTGGTGCTGTTCGTTGGGCTGTCACTTGGTGCTTGCTTAATGGCCATAAGAAGGACAACAGGAGCAGCGCAGCAGCGCAGCAGCTGCAGCTTTAAGCGGACAGTTGCTAAATTGGCAACAGAGCAACAAAACACTGTGCTGCCGCCAGATTGTCAAGCAGGTCATCCGTTGACCCCATTTACTATGCCACCACCACCCACAACAACCACACATTTGCCGTTGCCAAGTGCAAAATGGCAATTGTGGCGCGCATAGAGTTGCCACGCATCCGTGTCCGTCTCAGCCCGCGACTGTAATGCAATAAACCCGTCCTGGAGGTGGACTCTGGCAATTTGCATGCGTTAAAATGCAATTTGTGCACGCTTCCTGGCCGCGGTTCGCCCCGCCGCATCCCTTTGAGAGTCGCGTTCGCATTTGCCCCGCCTGTTACTTTTAATACTCTCTCCCAGCTGCTCCACGGAGCTTGCATCCTCCATGTGCGTGTGGCATGTTTGAATGGGCGGCTGTTGGGGCGGTTTTGTGGCTTGGCCGTTGATTGGCTCGGCGGGCCATCTGAATCGCACTTTTGTGCGGCTCCATTTGTTGGCTTTAATTGCGCTGCGTTTGCGGCGGTCGCCAAGCGATTGGCCCTGTTGTGGCTGAAAGATGGCGTCAAAGCGTAATAAACTTCAGCATCTACTTAAATATGCCCTGAGCCTTGCTATTATTTGTAAATCGACAGGAGCCGAGCACATTAACTGGGTCACAATCGGTGCAGGTGCCGCCGGCTGCATACTGTGTAACACCCAGCCATTACCAGCTTCTAGTGGCAGTATCGTGGCACTTGCTTAGGGCACAAATTGTGCTTTCGCGTTATGCAAGCAAATGCTGAGAGCCAACAGCTGTGCAGCACTGTTGCCAGAGCACACACACACACACACACACACAGAATAGTGCCTGTGGCAAGTTATCCCGCTGTAGCTCTGTGTCATGCTGCAGTTTAACCTCTTTGCCAGATTTTTGACTGTTTAAGTGGCTTGGCATATTAAAGCCCATTTAATTGCCGCACTCTGGCGGCGCCTTGCCAGTGCTGACTCCGCGCAACTTGACCTTAATTCATCTGCCGCCTCATCATACTCTTGCTGCTGGCTTTACACAAAACTTGGCAAACAGTATTTTGCCAAGAAGAGAAGAAAACCGAATAAAAGCATTTTTATTCGCGTCATTTTGTTGCAGCTGCACAGCTGTGAAGCCGCGCCCCCTGCGCCCACTAGCCGCACTGTGGCAATCTGTCAAGCTTTAAATTGAATTTACGACTTTGTTTTCGTAGCAGTTTTATTTCATCTTTTCGTTTTTCAGCGCTTTGTGCTACTCTGCCATTTCTTTATTGTTTTCCTTATTTACTAGCCAAGAATAACAAACAGTTCTGTGGTTGCTCAGCCTCTAAGGAGGGGCGGGGCTCGAACGGGGGCGGCTGCATTGCCATTTGGGCTGTCAATTTGCTTGTGTTATGTAAATGTAATTTTTACTTAGGTTCCGACATTTTTGCTGCGTTTTAAAGGCTTCTTTCCCGTGGGACTTATATATTATCCTTTAACAGCAAAAGCAACAACCAATTGTATTATATTATATTGAAAACTATAAAAAACATGAAACATTTATTGCAAAATGAGTTTGATTTTGATGACCAAAGGACATATTATATTTCTTGACAATAAAATGAAATAAGCTTGAGAGATTGCAATAATAGTGTTAATAATACTATGCTTAAAATAATGAGAATAATAGCGCTGACAACTATTTAAATGATTCCAGCTATCGATAGATACAATATGACTGGGAAATACCCCTGCAGCTATAATATCTATTAACAAATGAAATAAATTTCAGTTGCCTCATTAAACTGCCCTCGACACATAAACTTAGAATAGAATCCAGCCTTTCCATCTAATAAATTATTGATGCCATGTGCTAGAATCTATTATTGCTTTCAATTTCAATTTACAGCGTATCAAATGCTGCATTTTCGTGCTGTCCTGTTCTGTCCTGTCCGTCTGTCCTGCCCTGACCTGACCTGTCCAAAACAAAGCCTTGGACAATACATTTGATGGCATTGTACGTATTGAAAGGCAAAAAATTGATGCGCTATGCAGTTGAATTACTGTAAATTATGCAGCGGCCATCGGAATGCCAATGATGGGGCCACGATATGAATTATTCTCGTTGCGCTGCCCTGATCTGCTGTGCAATCAATAAAATATATGGCATCCATAAGCAGACCCATAAATGCTGAGGGGTCGGGGACCCATGGACGAGTATAAAAGTGCACAGTAGTGTGAAAATATTGCGGCCGTGGCAAGCGAGAGGCGCATTAGTTGTGGCAATTAGAGAGGGGTATATCGGTTGCGGCAGAGGGGCAGGCCAGTGGCATTGTGAATGCTCCCTTCTGCCACTCCAAATTACCAACTGACTGACTGACTGACTGACTCTCTGACTGTGGACCATAAATTATGCAGTACGCTTTAAAAATACATTAGCCAGGCAGCTGGAATTCAGCCGGAATTCAGCTACAGTACATATACGAGAACTATATAAAATTGGGTCCAGATGCACTGTGGTTATCATCCATGTGGAGCCAGCGGTTGCTTTGTGGCCTGTGTAACAGCCCGGCTGGGCCACATAAATTGCACAATTTCGTGCACACAAATGCTAAATCAATTTCTATTACAGCCAGGGCAGACAGCTCTAAGCGGGATGTCCTGGCTTCCACATTTCCTGACAGGAAGCTGAGTTCAGCTCAGCGTGGGGCTGCGCCCAACGTGCAAATCCATCAATATAAGTAACGTTCTACTTTGGCTGCGCCTCGAGAGCCAAAGTTTTGATATGACCAAAGCCGAGGTCGAAAAACGACATTTGAATTTAAGCTGCACACTGCCGTTCAGGAAATTGCATTCTTCTGCCGTCGCCTGGCGACTTGCTCTACGTAAGGCCAAATGTCGCCGGATGTCACACAGGATGCGAAGGGGCTTGCCCAGTTGTATACAAACTAAGCTGCGGTGTCTGCGACGGCAGCAGGCTGTCAGGATCTAGGCACCTTTTGATAAAGCATACTTTAAAGCTAATAATTAACGGTGCAATTCGTCGGGACAGCAGCCGGAAGCGGTGGTAGAAGGGTTGCCACCTGGCTTGTTATGACACTCATTAAGAGGGCTGTCGCATGCATAAATTACACAATAATCTCAGTTTAATTGGTTATTCAATTAGCGCAACGCGCAAATGTCAATCCAACAGGGAGGGCAAGAGTGAGCGCCAGAGCGAGCGAGGAAGCGAACTAAAATTACAACAGTTATTTGCTTTATAAGCCATTAAAAAAATGGCGTGTCCTGCAGAAAAATAAACATGCCACGTGCACCGTGCACCATCGCAGCATTGCAACAGGCCTATCTACAATGTCATGTGCATGTACATAAGTACATAGACCAAATGGGGGCGTGTCGCTGGGCCATTATTTTTGTTGCATCATAAATGCATTTGCCGACACACACCATCCAGGATACAAACCAGAAGCGCGCCAGGTGCCAGAGCAATCGCACTGCAGTCATAAAACATTTGAAGCAACAACCGCAGAAGAGAGACGGCAAATTGCAACAAATTGCAACTGGCAACAAGGCTAAACCAAAACACTGCGCCAGCAAATGTGTTTACCTACATATCTAACAGTGTGTGGGGCAAATACGATTACTACATTCATTTCCAGTTGAGACTTGTATTTATAAACATGAAAAAACATGATGCAACATGGAACGCCGCAATGGCCCAATCCTCCGGAGATTGTTATTGTGGGGAGTTGTTCCAATCTGATTGCGCTGCTTTATGCGCTGCGGTTTGGGAAATGTTCTGATTGTGGATAGCACAGAGTAGGCCAAGTTTATTGTATAGGCCAAGCGGACCTAGGTATAAAATGCAATGCTAAGCAAACAAGCGAGTATCGCATAAAACTAAACTCTCCCTTATATGGAAAATGTAATTTAAAATTTGAATGTTTGAATAGATTAAGATCCGTTTTCACAAGTTCATGGCTGAATTCATGGTACTTGGCTAATGGGAAGTCAATTTTTGACAAATGAAACGTTTTGTATTAAAGAAATATTGAAAAATGTTTTTCATTCAATTGCAATAGTTGGCTATTGAGCATAGGAAACCGAAATCAGTTCGGACTGCATTGTGAAGTGGTCGTTAGGGATACCGTGAACATGAACAGATTGAATGTCTATCTTCTCTCGACAAGAGCCTTCTTTATGTAGGAGTATGCTCTAAGCTACAATACATAACAGAGCGTCCTTCAAGCAAATCCAGCTGGTGTTTTAATCACATAAATTAATGACAATGATTTGAACAAACGAGCCTTTCAAATTCTGCAAATGCCCATTAAGCATAGTCTGATATTTACTGCACACAATGAAGAAAGACCCACCCCACAGCAACCGAAGCAACCCCACCTGCCAGTCACACCCAGACAGGCGAAGTGCGATGCACTAAAAGCTTTTTGCTGCACCACCCAGCACCACATGCGAGCTGCAATGAACAAAGGAGACGCCACGTGGGACGCTAAAGCATTATCCGGCACTCACGCCCCTGAAAAGCACGTTAAACGGTCTCGTCCTAAAATAATTGCGAGCTTGCCACGCCCACACACGGATCCATTGGCAATGGCGTGCATTTTCGCCGATTGAATAGTTCAATCAATTAGTTAATTGCAGTGCTGGCCAAACGTCTTTTAGAACGAACTTTGTAGCACAAATCGAGGCACTTAGCAGCAATCAGCAATTAGCAGGACGATACCGGGAAACCATTATAGAGGGACGTGGTAGCAAACCAAAGAGCTGTTAATGGAACTGACTAACTTTTCAGTATTTCAAATAGAAAGCTAGCAGAGGTTGGCAGACGTTGACTGGCACACGTGGTCCTGGTTGGCTACATCCTTTGGCAGCACAATTAAAAACTCTTTGGCAACAACCAAGACACGGCACACAGCACACAGCGAGGGGCGGGACGTAAGAAACAACTCAAAAGAGGCAGACAAACAAAAATTTGTCGCGCCAAACACAAAACTCAAATGAAGCAGCGGAAAAATGAAGTTTTTTCCGAGTTTTTGCACACACACAACGGAACGGAGCAGTTTGCTTTGGACGCGAGCAAAAACTTTGCAAATTGCAGCTCATCGTTCTTATGGCCAAAAGGGGGCCAGAAGGCGGGGGCGGGGGCGGAGGCGGAGGCGGAGGCCACCCTTGTAATAGAAAATAAAAGCGAAGCAGAAATCATGCTTGTTTTTTATTAGAAGCCATTCAGAGCCTGGCAGCCATGATGGCCTCGCAAATATGGCGGCGGCACCCGGAAGTCGCTTGTCGGTTGTCGTCTGCCGCTCCCGGCCGCTCCCGGCCGCTCCCCTGCCGCCCTAGCCCGGCAGTGTGTCTGTCTGTTGTCGATGCTTGCTGATGAGAAACGGCAGGCAATAATGCTGCCGGCTCTACTCCATCTGCATTTATCATAACTTTCGTCTTTTATTTGCCTTGATGGCAGCATTGCTATGGGCTTTCTCCAGTTCCAGTTCCTGTTCCTGTTGTAGTTGTTGATGTTGCCTCTATTGCTGTTGCCAGTGGTTCGTTAGCGACCTTTCGCTTTTTGCATAGCGTTGCTTTGGTTTCACATTTATAAATGGCTTGACTGTTTGCTGTTGCCATTGCCGTTTGCCCCAACGCCCCCTCGAACACCTGAGGATTATAGCTGAGCTTGTTGCTGCCGCTTTTGTAGCTGTTGTTGTTTTGATTTTGTTGCAATTGAGCTTAGTTTTGTTTTTAATGGCTCAGTCGCTGCCAAAGCGCATATAAGTATGCAACAGTTTTTGCTTTCTGCTGAGAAGTTTAGCTCTTATTAAGAGTTTATTTTTCAATGCAGACTAGCTTGTTTATATGTGCATGTGCTCTTAGTAATATGTGGCATTTTGGTATTTATTTACTTGCAGTAATATATACACAAAAACATGTTGTGGACTCTCATAAAATTGGATTTGAACCAACTGAATATTCTTGTAAAAATAGCATCGATATTGCAATTTCATGACCGTCTAAATAAACAAATTTATGATGCATATGCAAATATTTGCCTGCCAATTGGCACACCCAGCTGCACGATTACTACAATCTACTTACAATAAAATATTGAAATGTGTATTTAAATAATTGAATAGCTTAATTGGAGCTGATTATTGAGATCTGGATAATTTAACAGGGAAATGCGTTTAATAGTCAAGGCAAGCATAAGTCCAATTAAATTATTAAACTACATACAAGTACGAAATTAAAGATGTGTAAACAGTTAAGCTGATTATGTTTTCTATTGGGTATTTGCGTCACTCATTTCTCTCGGCAAATGAGTTAAACAAGGCTACATTAATTATGAAAAAATGCATATTATTATGCAGTTATTGTGACAAGTGAATATCAATTTGTGCCACATGCCACTCAGTTGAAATCGGCGTATGCAGCGTGCATACTAATTAACCAGCAATTGAAAGAATTTACAGTCCTGCATTCTGAATAATTGCATATAATTATTGTATTATTGTTGCTGATTGTGAAAAAGGGAAGAAATTCGTGAAATGTCATGGAATGGAAATGACAGCAAACCGCTGTACGTGTCTCAAATTAGTTCCATTTTGAAATATGAGAATTGGAAATCAAATGGAATAAGTTCAGATGCAGCTGCAATTAACTTAATAGTTGCATATCACTTTTAACAGCATTTGATTCGGTTAATATGACTTGAATAAAACTACTTACTTAACAAACTTAATCAACTTATCTGGTGAAAGATTAATCAACTTATCTGGTGAAAGATAAGTTGATTAAGTTTGCAAAGTTTTCCCGCAGTGTCATTGCACTAACATCGCATAAATTACGCATACGCAATGTGGTTATAAGCACATTTTTAGCCATGGTAATTCATTCGCTTCTGATTCATGAGAAACTCATATTTACACACATATTTAGATATTATTTACATGACTTATAGCTTACGCAGAAAAGCAAATATACAGCAACTTGCAGCAATCATGAAATGCACACCTAGAGCGTGTCCTTGGGCTATTTTCTTAGTGCATCGATCTATCTTTGTGTTGTAAACTGCATAAGTACTATGTGGTGGAAATAGAAAGAAGATTGAACTTAGGAGGAGACTGTCAGCCGACCGTCAAAGGGTAAGGTGCCAAAACCTAATGGAACAACAACTCATAGCATCAGTTCCTGTTAATTTCGTTGTCATCTAGTTTGGAATGGCAAACATCTGCCTGTTGACTTGATAATTGTAACAATATACATGCAAATTTTCATTAAGTTTATTTGTGCAGCGACAACACGGCGACACACACGCACACACACCTAGACACACCTACAGCAACTACAGGCAAACAGCGTACGTAGTGTGATATGTGTTCGACTATTTGTGTGTATGTAGAGCAATATATGTATGTACATACTACAAACATAAGTATGTATTGCATGTAGTAGCATATGTACATACTTTGTATGTTGTTTGACTTGTTTGACTTATTTGTGTGTGTATTTGTTTGTCATTTGAAATGTAGTCCTCTGTTGCTGACACGGTCTCTATAGTTGCTGGTACTGCGCTGCCATTAAAGTCCTTGCAACATTGTTAATGAACTTTTAATGACTTTTTGTGTTGGCACGAAAATATATACCCGAAAGATACACACATCTAGTACAAACAATCCAACTCATCGTATACAGGCACTACGAAATCTCGGCGTTTCAGTTTTGTGTCGTGCAACTGTTTTGTACAGCACTTTGGGCCCATTGAAACGGGCGTGAAATCTGACACACACAAATTCACACACACACATGCACCGACAGTTACCAACTGCCACGCCTGCTTTGGGCACTCTAAACTCGACAGCAGTACTCGTATCAGCAATCTGCATCAGCAACATCAACAACAGCAGCAGCTGCAACAACAACAACAACAACAACGACTTGTTTACATGCCACACGTTTGGTGTAGATGTTTATGTGTGGATATACGAGCACATAAGTGTTTGTGCTCCGCTCGCTGATTAGGAACTCAACTGGAATGTATAAATTTAACACTAAACCACAACTTGCCCCCGGACAAATTGGGGCACCAACATAGCATAAGATCAACCATCAAATAACAGCGACTCCAGTTGCTGCCTCTTTAGTTCGAGACTACATTTATTCGCTCTTCAAAGTTGGCTATGGAGAGCACAAAAAACAATTCCTAGATTAGGAAAGCCATTGTAAACAGACGCTGCACGCTACCATAGCTTTTATACTAATTTTTATGGAAAAACAAGTAAGAATGCTCTAGTTGCGACTACAAGACACCCTGTACACTGGGCTGAAAATGTCAACCACATTTTCAAACACACATATACATCAAGCAGCTCAGCTCATGCCCCATTGTATGGGTACATGTTATGTTTAACAGATTATAATTAATAAACAATATGCTCAAGCAAATAATCTGATGGAACCAAAAATATTCTCTTTTTAAAATTTGAAAAAACAAACTATTTACCTGGATATTTATCTCTAAAAAAAATTGAGGCATGGCGCTTCTGCTGTGCCAGTCCAGGGTATTCAAACTACGACCATACAATAAACAAACAAATAAAGTGAGTTGCAATTTTTCTGAATTTAAGACTGATAAGCTACAAAAACTGTGCAAACGATATAAAACCTATTGCCTCTCTGACATACTATTTAATCTAGTGGCGCACCCCAACGGCCACAGTCGCAAACGTTCGCTGCCAGTGTTGAGAAGGTATGAAGTGGCTGTAGACAGCTGTTGTGACGATCGCGATTCAGCTGTTCGACAATAACATATACATAGATTCGAGCTATTTATAACAAGCATTTTGATAATCAAATTGAATTAAAAACATAAATTTATACGTTTATATATACATTCTACTAGCTGAGCATCACTTATAAAATGAGCAAATCTGAGTGGGAAAACAATGAAGAAATCAAAATCTTTCGGGAATATCTGCGCATTCCAACCGTGCATCCAAACGTAGATTACAGTAAGTTTGTCAGTTCATAAAGATCGGGCGTATCCACTTATGTATAGTATATGTCTGAGCGATAAGCAATCGCTTTGATAATATGAGCTACATCACATAAAGATTATTTGTCTGCGATTTTCAGCCGCTTGCGTGACATTTCTGAAACGCCAGGCAACCAGCCTGGGCCTGCCCGTAGATGTTCTTTATCCTGTTAACGAATCGAATCCTGTCGTGGTTATGAAATGGCTGGGCAAGCAGCCCGAACTGCCCTCCATCATTCTGAATTCACATACGGATGTTGTTCCCGTATTCCCCGACAAGTGGACTCACGAGCCATTCAGCGCCGATTTAGATGACGCGGGCCGCATTTTTGCGCGTGGCTCGCAGGACATGAAGTGCGTTGGAACTCAATACTTGGGCGCCGTTCGCGCTCTCAAGGCTGCTGGCTTCCAACCAAAACGAACTGTATATCTCACCTTTGTGCCTGATGAAGAAGTTGGGGGTCACCTAGGCATGCGCGAGTTAGTCAAGGGGGATTACTTCAAGAAACTCAACGTGGGATTTAGCTTTGACGAAGGCATTTCCAGTGCAGATGAAACCTACGCTGTGTACTATGCTGAGCGAACTTTATGGCGTAAGTAACATGCTGCTTATGATGAGACACAGCCTCAGAATTCCGTCTCTTTTTTTAGATCTCAAGTTCAAGATCAGTGGCATTGCGGGACACGGTTCCCTGCTCCTGCCCAACACCGCTGGCGAGAAGCTCGACTACCTTGTGAATAAGATGATGGAGTTTCGTGCATTACAGGTGAAACGACTGGAGCAAGACTCCAGTATTGACATTGGTGATGTCACCACCGTTAATATTACCCAACTGCATGGTGGTGTGCAAAGCAATGTAGTGCCACCCCTGTTGGAGGTGGTCTTTGATATTCGAATAGCCATAACCGTTGATATTGATGCCTTCGAGAAGCAAATTCGCGATTGGTGCGAAGAGGCTGGTGGCGGTATAGAGCTCGATTTTGAGATGAAAAACCCATATGTTGAACCGACAAAGATTGATGGATCGAATCCGTATTGGTTGGCCTTCAAGCAAGCACTAGACGAACTGTGAGTACGCAGCAAAATGTCAAATGTTGTAGCCTAATGTTCTTTTTTCTCATGCAGCGGCCTCAAGACTCGAGTCCGAGTTTTCCCAGGAGCTACCGACAGCCGCTACGTACGCGATGCAGGTATCCCAGCTTTGGGTTTTTCTCCTATCAATAATACACCAATACTGTTGCATGATCACGATGAATATTTGCGTGCGGATACCTATTTGAATGGAATTGAGGTTTACAAAAAACTCATAGCTGCTGTTGCCAATGTCTAGACAGAATGTGACTTCGGAAACACTGCATTTTGTATGCTTAATCGATATTTTTACAATATGTCGTACTAAAACTTTTCCAGAGCGTTTGTAGGAACACACCAATACTTGATCCTGCTCCTCTAGGTACAATCATTCCAAGAATTGTAGTCTAAATGGATAATGTGTTTTGATAGTAGTATATACTTCTATAAATATACACATTTGTACGCAGCAAAACAATAAAAAGGAATTTTTCAAAAAATAAACGTTTGTGCTAAATGATTTAGTGAACAAATTCTAAATAGTATAAAGTCCAAAAAATAAAAATAGTAAAGACGTGATGTTTTAAAAAATTTACATGCAGATATATTTAGTAGATCATATATGATAGAAAAAAAAAACTAATTAAAAGTTTTAACTCAGTCAAAGAATGTCAGTCGGACAATTTCATAATTAAATATAAATCAATATATTATAGATATGTAGAGATTATAGAATTTCGACGGTGGGCGGCTTAGGTCCATTGACGTTGTTATGGTCATCGGGAGTGCGTGGTCCGTTGATCATGCCATCGCCGCCAATCTCATTGCCCCCGTAAGTGCCGTCGTCTGGTGAAACGCCAGCGCCACCCGCTTCATCAGTTGACGGGCCCTGGTCCAAGAAGTTGATGAGCACCCGCTGCTGGTAATCGTACTCGCAGAGTAGTTTGTTCTCACATAAGTAAAAACGATCGCCCACGTTCAATTTTTGATAGCATTGCTGGCAGGCAAAGCACTCCAGGTGATAAACATTGTCGCCTGCACGCATGACCATCTCGTAGGCTGGAATGACTTGGCTGCAGGCGGCACAGTAGCCCGGATTACCAAACAATTTCAAATAGTCGCGCTTGCAGAGCATCAGGTTGCCCTTGGTGTAGAACGTGGAGCCGAGATCACCGAGGCGGCAAGCGCAGCAGCCACACTTCAGGCAATCTTCGTGCCACAGCATGTCTAGGGCGTGCAGCAAAAAACGCTCCTGGATGTACGTGCCACAGCCGGCGCATAGTTGATCGCCATTGTTGTTTGCAACGGAGACAATACTCTGCGCAATGTGGTTGTTGTTGTTAACAATGCTGGCAATGCTTAAGACGTTGTTGCCATTCTCGCAGTTGTTGGTAATGATTGCGGCTTGTTCTTGTTGTTGCTCCTGCTGCGGATTGGATGATAGCCCCGGGATTCCGGGTTGAGTTTTGATTATATCCACAGTATTTATATTGGGCGTGCTTATTTCAAGCCAATAGGCTTCATAGGGCGGCAATATTTTTTTGGCTTGGTTGTCGTTGATGTTGTCATTCTTGTTCTCATTGTTGTTGTCGTTGTTGTTGTTGTCGCTGCTCAAGTTAACTTCCCCATTGTTCGTGGTATTGAGGCCAAAATGCTGCGCATGTGCGGGCACTATAAAACGATCAGTATTATTCAAGTCGACCAGTTCATCAACATCGTTAGTTGCGTAGTCAAAATCTATAGCGTATTTAGCCATGGCTAACAATATATCCAAGTAATTAGGAAGAAAAAAGTACAGATTTCCAATTGTTTTACGAAAACTAAACCAAAGCACACTCGCTACCGTCTAAAATTTCGTGGAAGCGTCGCACAGTGGCGCATCTGCCCAAATAATGTCGCAAATATCAAATAGGTCATGATATATGATTTAAATTAAAAGTTTTATGATAAATATCGTGTTTGCAATGCATTTCTATGGTATAAATTCTTATGAAAACAGAATATAACCTTGAGCTCCTGTTGACAAAAACTCTTGTCCGATTTTAAAGATTTTATACTTATGTATACTGCCGGATCTAGCTATTAAATGCTTTTTAAGCTATAGCTATATCTGTTTGGTTCAGCAGATATAACGCAGTCAAGATCAGAAGATACAGATCAGACTAGTAACAATAACTATTTTAAAAATTAAAAACAAAATTTTTTTGTAAAGTAAAATGTCAAATGGCCCCACTGTGCGTCGTCGAAGGTCTAGATTACCGTTTGTTCGAAAAAAGAGTGTGTACACCCCTGTAACGAGTTCCGATTCGGAATTGATATCTGTTCTGAATTCCTCAAGCCTGCAAATCCTTTACATTTTAAATAGATTTGCTTTTTAGTTTGCGGGATTAGAAGTAATTGCCTGATTATAGACAATAGTATACAAAGTATTAAAATATGAATTATATGTTTTGTTTATCGAGGCATCATTGCAATGTTTCTTTTCCACTTTTAATACACAAATTAGTTATAATGCTTCTTCTTCAAGAAGCAGCTGATACCTTCGATGACCTACTATTGCTATCGAAATTCGCTTTCGAAAAAGGGGACAACGAAATTATACCCATCGGAATTCGGAACATTATTTGTGCAAAACTTTCGGAATTCATTTCGTGCATATGAAAAAATTTTGGATTTACCGAAAGATAACACTTAGCTGGTAATGATAATTCTAAGTATATCACAAATGAATTCAGAGCCCCAATTCAAAAAATTTGTATACGTAATTTCTTTTAGCTGCAACCGCAAAGGGCTTGTTGATAAAATGCAAAACAAATACTTTTTGGGTAAAGTAAGCCCCACAAAATTGACCGCACGTCCGTCGAAAGTTACTTTTCGGTCAACACAAGCACCAATTAGTATATAAAAGGCATGTGAATTACAAGAAACAATCGTACATATGTATGTATGTATATCACCGAAGAAGTTCTTAAAAAGGTTTAATATAAGAAAGTATTAAGAAGTACTTAACTATAAACAACAAACTCATCCATCCAGTGGACATCCTTAAAATGAGCATGGCTTTGTGGGAAAAGGATGAAGAAATCAAAATCTTCCGTGAATACCTACGCATTCCAACGGTGCACCCAAATGTGAATTACAGTAAGTATCACGGATCGAGGACTTTGTTTAGACTACATATTATTCCGTTTTATAGCCGCTTGTGTGGAATTCTTAAAACGACAGGCAGCTAGCCTTGGATTACCCGTGGATGTTGTTTATCCACAAAAGGTATCGAATCCTGTTGTTGTAATGAAGTGGCTGGGCAAGCAGCCTGAACTACCTTGCATTATATTAAACTCACACATGGATGTTGTGCCCGTATTCCCCGACAAATGGACCCACGAGCCTTTCAGCGCCGATCTGGATGACGAGGGCTGCATTTTCGCACGGGGCTCGCAGGACATGAAGTGCGTTGGCACTCAATATCTAGGGGCCATTCGCTCTCTTAAAGCTAATGGGCATCAACCAAAGCGAACTGTCTACCTTACTTTTGTGCCTGATGAAGAGGCTGGCAACATTCCGGGCATGTGTGAGCTGGTCAACAGTGATTACTTCAAGAAACTTAACGTGGGATTCAGCTTGGACGAAGGCATGTCCAGTGAGGATGACACCTACTCTGTGTACTATGCCGAGCGAACTATATGGCGTAAGTTACATGAAGCTTATATACGAGACATAACTTTACAATTGAGGCTCTCTTAGATCTAAGATTTAAGATCGGCGGCACTGCAGGACACGGTTCCCTGCTAATACCAAATACCGCTGGCGAGAAGGTCAACTACCTTCTGAATAAGTTGATGGAGTTCCGTGCATCACAGGTGAAACGACTGGAGCAAGACTCTAGTATTGACATTGGCGATGTCACCAGCGTTAATCTCACCCAACTGCAAGGTGGTGTGCAGAGCAATGTAGTGCCACCCCTGTTGGAGATGGTCTTTGATATTCGAATAGCCATAACCGTTGATATTGATGCCTTCGAGAAGCAAATTCGCGATTGGTGCGAAGAGGCTGGTGGCGGCATAGATCTCGATTTCGAGGCGAAATACCAACATGTAGAACCGACAAAGGTCGATGCATCAAATCCATATTGGTTGGCCTTTAAACAAGCTCTGGATAGACTGTGAGTGACAACCGACCAGTTAGTTATCTTGACTCATTACCCTTTATTGTTAATTTTAGTAACTTAAAAATTCGAGCACGGGTTTTCCCAGGTGCCACTGACAGCCGGTATCTGCGCCAAATTGGTATACCGGCCCTAGGCTTTTCACCTATCAACAATACTCCTGTTTTACTCCATGACCACAATGAATATTTGCGAGCAGATACTTATCTGCAAGGCATACAGGTATACAAGAAACTTATCGCAGCCATAGCCGATGTATAAATGATAAATTTCCCGAGCTGAACCTTTGAACCTAAAGTACGACCTTTTCAAAGGTTTTTCTTTTGCGCTTAGCTAAGGATAAGCAAAAGTTGCATTGTACACTTAATTTTGATTTTTACTATTGAGTAAATATTTACTATATCAATACATATGTATAACAAATAATAAATAAAACTCTCTATACACCAAAAAAATATCAGATCAATATTAATTTAGTGCTGGTTATTGATAATTATATATAACAAGCTGTTTTTGACTGGTATTGACTTGAGAACGAGTAATTTGCTGTCGGGTACGTCCGACTGCAACGTTCTTACGCGTTTTTATTAAAAATATCACATTGATTTCAAAAGATTTGATATGATATGTTTGAACTGGTCAGATAGACATTTTTGAATAATAAATATATCATACTTATCATCTACAAGTATTTGTATTACTACGAGTATATGCAAATTTCGAATTTTATTATCATTATTTTTTTCAGTGTCGCTTGCGCTATAGTGCAACTCGTATATATGTTCTAATGTATGTATGTATGGATGTGTTATATCTTGAATTGTAAACATAATTTTTGATAATGGCCTCATTTGCAACCAACCACATTAATCACGCTGATAAAAAGCATATCAGCCAAAAAAAAACAGGTAGTCATAAATCTGATAAGAACAACCAAATTAGTAACAAACAACCACGCTTGTGTATGGTTTTACTATCGACGTTAAAATCGGTGTCGGCAAATATATTTAAGATAAGTGGACTTACACTCACCGATCATTCGCAGACAAACGCTGGCAGTGAAAAGGTGCTATCTCCTGAAGCATTCGATAAACGGAAGAAAATAGACTAAATTATACATACAAGAAAAACTTAAAATGAGCAAATCTGAGTGGGAAAACAATGAGGAAATCAATATCTTCCGTGAATATCTACGCATTCCATCCGTGCACCCAAATATAGATTATAGTAAGCTTCTGGGAAAATGCAAATTCCTACCCATATAGCTGTGCTACTCTTATAAATCTTATACCTAATAATGAATGTTTGCATCCAACAGCCGCTTGTGTGGAATTCATAAAACGACAGGCTGATAGCATTGGTCTTCCAGTGGATGTTGTTCATCCTGTCAACGAGTCCAATCCTGTCGTGATAGTGAAGTGGCTGGGCAGCCAGCCGGAGCTGTCTTCAATCATACTAAACTCGCATATGGATGTGGTTCCCGTGTTCCCCGAGAAGTGGACACACGAGCCTTTCAGTGCCGATCTGGATGACGAAGGTCGCATTTTTGCACGTGGCACACAGGACACAAAGTGCATTGGGACTCAATACTTGGGCGCCATTCGGGCTCTCAAAGCTACTGGATATCAACCAAAGCGATCTATATATGTGACTTTTGTGCCAGATGAGGAGGTTGGCGGATACCTCGGAATGCGCGAATTTGTTAATGGAGATTACTTCAAGGGCCTGAATGTGGGCTTCAGCTTAGATGAGGGATCTTCCAGCACAAATGATTCCTATTTCATCTATTATGCGGAGCGAACCCCGTGGCGTAAGTAAAACCACACGAATGAATCACAGTTATGACTGGTATTGTTTTTGCAGATCTTAAGTTTAAGATAAGTGGCAGTGCAGGCCATGGCTCCCTTCTACTACCCAACACGGCTGGCGAGAAACTCAACTATGTTGTAAACAAGATGATGGAGTTCCGTGCGTCTCAGGTGAAGATGCTAGCGGACGATCAGAACCTATTCTTTGGTGATGTGACCACTGTGAATCTGACTAAGCTGAGTGGTGGTGTCCAGAGCAATGTAGTGCCCTCTCTGCTGGAGGTGGTCTTTGATCTTCGTATTGCTATCGATGAAGATCTGATAGCCTTTGAGAAGCAAATTCGCGATTGGTGCGAGGAGGCTGGTGGCGGTATTGAGCTTGAGTTTGAACGGAAAGATGAATACAATGCGCCAACCAAAATCGATGCATCGAATCCGTTCTGGATAGCCTTTGAGAGCGCCTTAACCAAACTGTTAGTAACAATTTCAAAAGGTAACGAATATATGACAAAACTCGCTTGTTTCTCTGCTTACAGGGACTTGAAATTCCGCACAAAGGTCTGTCCGGGTAGTACTGACAGTCGATTCTTACGCACAGTTGGAGTGGCGGCCTTAGGATTCTCCCCAATGAACAACACGCCCATCCTGGTGCATGCTCACGATGAATACCTGGGTGCCAACACTTATCTGCATGGCATTGAGGTTTACAAGAAGGTCATCCCAGCTATTGCCAACGTATAAGGAATATATCAAGCATACAAATTCATGTTCATTTTGATTTAATAAACTTATTATTTTTCTACAAGTTTGATAGTAGTTACCCTTGAGTATTTCATTTGAATAAGCATTATTTTTGAGTTTCAGGTACATTTAAGCACTAAGCCATTGATTATGCGATCACTACTTACATAAAATTTCTCACATAAAGTGATTTGGAACGATGATCAAGCAAATATTAAAATTGTAGTTCCCAATTAAAGAAACGAGTGAAAACTATAAGTAGTAGTAAAGATGTAAACGTAAAACTAATTAAGTGTATTTTCTACATAAATTTTATAATCGCTTGAAAGACTTCCACGCAATATTTAATTCCAAAGGTTTCTCTATAGACTACAGGATTTTTCTTATAGATCTTTGTAAATTATATAATTGTATTATTTATGTTAACGAGCGCTAGTCCTGTGTTCCACTAAACAGTATTATTGATAATTCGACTAACTACTGCACGTAATTAGATTATTTTCGGGTCTTGTCTACACAGTTAAATAAACTTCATTTAATTTGTATGGTTGTAAGCCTAATATATAAGAACGTTCTTTATTTAATAGAAGCTGTTTCTATTTTATTTAAAAGGTTTTCTTATAACAGATGCCCTCTTTCATAAAATATAAAGAATTTCAAAAAGATTGTTGTTGAAGCTTTTAAAAATTTTCTATGACTTAGATACAAAAATTTCTTAGCTATGTGGAAATTCGCCTTCTCATTTTGTAGCAAAATATGCATTTATGTACGTATATACTATATGCTATTTATAATATTTTTAAATTTTAAAAATACGTTTTTTTTGAGTGTAGTCAAAAGGTTCGGTTAAAGGTCATTAGTAAAACCACATGAAATGATAAAAATGGTTACTTATGTATAAATTTGATAAAAGTAGACACATAATTAGAAAACGCGTCGTGATTGAGGACGGCATTTAATATTTAAGCCCTGGGCGCGATAAGGCCACGGAACAGTCGTCAGCTACCGCTTCAAGTGTCGAGAACAATTTATAGGCTCTGTCGGCTACTCAGAAAATCAGAAACTAACTGCTTGAGTAACTTTATAGAAGCGTCGTAACTTGCAAATACATTTTTATTCGTATATTGTTGCCAAAAGTTTCTATCAAAATGAGCAAAGCTGAGTGGGAAAATAATGAGGAAATTAAAATTTTCCGTGAATATTTACGCATTCCAACGGTGCACCCGAACATAGATTACAGTAAGTTTGTGAGATTGTGAAGATCGTTCTCTATATATACGGCACTGTGATAAGCCGTCACTCTGATAAAAGATCATAAAAATATATTTAAGTGAGATTAACTCGGGTATTTTACAGCCGCTTGCGTAGAGTTCTTAAAACGTCAGGCCGACAGCCTGGGTCTGCCCGTGGAGGTGGTTTATCCTGTTAATAAATCCAATCCTGTCGTGGTAATGAAATGGCTGGGCAAGCAGCCCGAACTTCCTTCCGTCATTCTGAACTCGCACACGGACGTTGTTCCCGTGTTTCCCGAGAAGTGGACACACGATCCTTTCAGTGCCGATCTGGATGACGAGGGTCGCATTTTCGCACGTGGCACTCAGGACATGAAGTGCGTAGGAGCTCAGTACTTGGCCGCCATTCGAGTTCTCAAGGCTAGTGGATACCAACCAAAGCGAACTGTTTATGTGACTTTCGTGCCGGATGAGGAGGTTGGCGGATTCTTTGGAATGCGCGAATTCGTAAAGGGAGATTACTTCAAGGGCCTGAATGTGGGCTTCAGCTTAGATGAGGGATCTTCCAGCTTGGACGATGCCTATTACGTCTATTATGCCGAGCGTACCGCATGGCGTAAGTAGTTATAAGTCAAAGTCAAAGTGCTGTACAACTATCCTGGTTTTTAAAGATATTAGATTCAAGATCAGCGGCAGTGCTGGCCATGGATCTCTGTTGCTACCCAACACCGCTGGCGAGAAGCTCAACTATGTTGTGAACAAGATGATGGAGTTCCGTTCATCACAAGTGAAGATGCTAGCGCGAGATAAGAGTCTGTTCTTTGGAGATGTGACCACTGTGAATCTGACAATGCTGAGTGGTGGTGTCCAAAGCAATGTGGTGCCCTCTCTGCTGGAAGTGGTCTTTGATTTGCGTATTTCCATCACTACGGATCTGGCCGCCCTTGAGCAGCAGATTCGTGACTGGTGCGAGGAAGCTGGTGGCGGTATTGAGCTCGTATTCGAACAGAAGGACGAGTATGTACCGCCGACGAAGACTGATGCATCGAATCCGTTCTGGACAGCCTTTGAGAAGTCCATAAACGAACTGTTAGTATACCCACACTTACGAAATATGAAAATGTTTTCTATTAATTTCATTTCCATCCAACAGTAACTTGAAAATCCGCACACATGTGTGTCCTGGCGGTACCGACAGCCGATTCTTACGGGCAGCTGGTATTGCGGCCTTGGGCTTCTCACCCATGAACAACACCCCCATTTTGCTGCACGATCACGATGAATACATACGTGCGAATACCTATTTGCATGGCATTGAGGTCTACACGAAGGTCATTGCCAATATTGCCAATGTGTGACGTCATTGACGTCACGCTATTTGTTGTTATTTGTTGTATTCATGCATACATTCCAAGAATGTATACATTTAATGATAACAGTTCGATGCTTGATTCATTATATAAAATAAAATTCTTTTATATGTATTTGTGGCAAACATCTTTTAGATTTGGCTTATAACGATTTGAGTAATACCAATGGGAATGGTTGAATCACGCAGTCTGGCCATTTTCTTGAAATTCTATTTTGCTTTTATGACACATAAGGGTAATTAGAGTGTGTTCATTCGGGCTTCCAACACTCGTATCTATTAATCAATTGATGGGGCCAGAATGAACCATTGCTAAGGCACTAACGTTGTGTTAGTCACATACATATAGAACCTATATCTATCATATAGTAAAACGACCTTTGTATCTTCGCAACAGGCAAACCAAATTTGGTTGAAAAATAACAAAGCATTCACATGACGCATACGCCATGTTGTGCAAGGTAAAAGCAGTGTAACTACTTAAAGGGAATTTTGTCAGTTAGTCAACGATATAAATGTTAAAGCCTCTTAGCCACAGGGAGGCGGAATTGGACCCAAATACTCGCATGTCTCTGACAGCAAATTGTCAGCTGAGCACAGAAATGCCTGGCATGTCAGGCATGTGGCTATGCGAGGACATAAATTATGCTGTACCGCTGAATGAATAATGCCCTGCTGTCCTCCCCTTTCCCCTTCCTCCTTTCTCTTGATGCGGCACAGCAACTGCGGCCTGCCTGCCGATTAGACACGTTAATGCATGTGTCAGCCGATGAAATATGCATTGATACTCTGGGAATGTTGAGTGGGGTCATGCCAAGTGATCGGGCGCAGTTACGAGTATGTGGCACACAATTATGACAATTTATGCGGCAAATGTGGCAGCCAGTGGGTTGGGGTGTTCGTTGCCTTCAGGGTGGGGCGGGGGCAGGCGTAACTTGCATTGCAAATGCCTTCCACGCAATTAGCATTGACCATTAGCAGAGAAGTGTAAGTTTGGCCTAATGACTGCAGTTCCAGCCCTTTAACGCTCTCGTTACCGTTGGCAACTTAATGCATATCATTTTTACTTTTAATGAGCTTGGCAGCAGTCGCTGCCCCAGCTACCCTCCTCACAGTGCCCCTACCTCCCCCCACTCGATGTTGCAGTCAAGTGCACTTAATGCTGCAAGTTTTTGCAGCCAAGTTTGGCGCATTCGCCCACCTGCTACGGACCAACTTGAAATTCAGTCTTTTTTTTGTCGAGCCTCGCTTTGCATTTTAAATTTTCTTTGGCCGCATGCGTCAATGTGTGTGAGTGAAAACTTTTGCAAGTTTTACGTTTCAATTGTAATTTCCCTGTAGCACACTTTTTTGGAGCAAACTTTAAGCCGCGAGCAACCTGAGTAAATTTTTAATGGTCTACTCACACTAATTAGCGCTAGCACAAAGTTTTTACTCTTTAACGCAGCAGGCTTGAAAATGTTTTATAACTTAGACAGGCATTTGCATTTGCCAGCCATGAAATTGTTATTGCCTTCTCGAATTTTATGACGTATAAAAGTTAATTCAACAATCAAAATGAAAAGCAGAACACGTTGTAATTAAATTCAATTTACTTGCAACTCTTGTGGCAGGACGCGTCTGCAAATGAAACGTCTTGTCTTCGGGGCCAACGTTATGGCCATGCAATTAAAATCTAAGATTAAACGAGCATCAGCCCACCCCCCACAACCCGCTCCCTGTGTGCCACTCTCGGCCCGGGGCAGCAAAGTGTTTTTATGCGACGCCCAGGCAATTGCACTGACGTTGTGTGTAATTGAAACCCCCACTTACCTAACGTCTACGCAGCCGCACAGTGGCCAAAACATCAAACGAAACGGCCAAATGGGTTACTGGTATTTGGTATTGGGTTATGGGGGTATTTTGAATTCGTGGTCACTGGTTAATCGGCTTAACTGGTTAATGGATCTATAAATTTTAATTACATATATACATTTGCTAAATGCAAGGTGTGTAGGTATCAAATCGCTTTATTGATGAATATAATAATTAATTATTTATGCCCAACTATATTTTTCGACAATTATTAACAAAAGCACACAAAAGACAAATCAATACTGACTTCAAGTTCAGGCAAAGTAAACAAGATTGAAATGTAGGTTATATTATTAACTAAAAAAATAAAAGGCAAATAATTACCTAAAAAATAAAAGAATCCTGAAATTTGATTGATGAAAACCTTCTCAAAACAATCTCATTTCTATATGATGTATATGTGTTCTAATAATTCGATCAAATTATATTTAACAATTTTGGATTGGAAAAAACATTTTAAGACGCGAACTCGGTACTCATGTTAATTATTTAGATCTTGACAAGGCTTTGACAACGATTGTACTTTGATTTAAGTACACAATACTTTGTTTTCTGAGCTTATATGTACATATATTTGGAGAAAGTTTAACTTTATATGTACTTTGTCATCGTATTTCATTTGAAATTTGCACATAGCATGCGCCGAGGCTCGTTAAAAAGTCTTAAAAAGTTTGTACCGCAATGAAATTGAGGCACACAGAATTCTTCAAAATATGATATGCTTTTAGTTACTGTCAAGGATCATCAGTCTCATAATCCCCCCATTGTGCACTGCCAACGATGTTAGCCGCCTGGGTATCTTGTTGGCAAAAAGCTGTGAGCTGATATTAAACATAAGAGTAATAGCAACGATAGCAGACGGTTAAAAGTGGCATTAAAGTGTGCGCACACACACTTACACAGACACACACACACACAGCTTTTTAGCCGTGGTAAATAAAGTCAATTGAAGTAAGTGTACGAGTATATGTGTGTGGTAAATAATTTATTTTGTCATTAAGATAAACTCAAAGCCACACACACTCACACACACACACACACACACACGTATAAGATATATATATACACACCCACACAGTCTCTCTCGTAGAGAGTCCTCAAACCACCATGGCCATGGTGAGCCACATAAACGTCGCAGCTAGAGCCACCAAAACGCGAAAAGGCAAACTAATTAACTTGTTTAGCACCAGGGTGCACAATTTCTCTGCTCTTAACGTTCCTGCCGCTAAACTAATGAGCGTATGTGTGTGTGTGTGTGTGTGTGTGTGGGTGTGTGAGCAATCTGTGTGTGTGTGCGTGCCCTTTAGAGCGCCTGGAAAACATTAAGCGAAAGATTTCTTAGTTCTGCCATTTCTTCTAAAAAGTTGCGACTGATTAAGCCTTGCCGCGAGCGGGGTGGGCGGTGTCCTGGAAATTGTCCCTGTTGGCCAGGGCGTGATTTAGCTTTATAGTTGTAGCTGCCGCAGTTGTATGGCGAACTTTATTGCATACGTCGAGGCGCAAAATAAAAGCGTAGCGGAAATGGAAATGCCGCCGCTTGCAGCGCGCTTGTTGCCAAAAAGGCAACACAGAATAACAGTAAAAGCAATGCAAACTTTCAATAAGCCGTCGCGAGTGCCAGAACCAACAACCCCCGCCATTCCCCGCCAAGCCATGCCCCGTGCAACGTTCTACATCAACGCGGCGCGACTCCGCGTCGTCTGCATGGCCCAGCAATTGCAATTTCATTTCCGCTCGCTGGCATTTTATTTGCGCCATGCTTTTCTTTGTATGTATATATGTTTATGTATGTATATGTATGCTATACATACACATTAGAGTTGCGCATTGTACTTCAATGGAAGGAATCAGTTCACTCGTTCAATTTTTGATGAACGAACGAACTTTATGATCGATTGTTCGTTCTTTCGTTCGTTCTCTCGTTCGTTTGTTCATACACTCCTTAGAGATCTTCTTCGACCTCTTTGTAAGAGTCCGCTTATCGCTCGTTTTGTTCGTTTGATGTGTAGTTTCTTTCCATATTTTTAAACAATTAGTGGAAATAAAACTTGCTAAAAGATCAAACTACGAAACAGTGCAAAATTGGCACTGGAACTCTAATAAACAGAACGAACTAGAATGTAACTAAAATGAACAAAAAGAACAAACGAATTAAACTAACGACAACCGGGACAGATATTGTTCGTTCATTCAGTTCAGTGAGTTCTTTGATTGAACTTATTCTGAACTATTCGATTCAGCACTACTCCGTTCATTATTACTCCCTGTACCCATAAAATGGGTAAAAAGGGGGTATTGGATTTGTGCAAAAGTATGTAACAGGCAGAAGGAGACATCTCCGACCCTATAAAGTATATATATTCTTGATCAGTATCAAAAGAGATTTTGATTTGGCCATGTCCGTCTGTCTGTCCGTCTGTCCGTCCGTCCGTCTGTCCGTCTGTCCGTCTGTCCGGATGAACGCGTCGATCTCAGCAACTATAAAAGCTAGAGACACCAAATTTGGAATATAGGTTCCTGTATACCATACGCAGATCAAGTTTGTTTCCAATTTCAAATATCTCCCCCGTTCCCCCGCAAATCGATTAAAACCGTTTTACAGTAACAATTTTCAAGATATAGCTTTAAGATTTGGCATGTACAATACTTTAGTCTCTCTTAATCTACTGTCCAAATTTCAAGTCGATCGGATAATAAACACGGAAGTTATTCACGATAGAAGATTCAGTAATGCAGCGAGAGGGGGAAGAAGAAGCACAGCCACTTTTGCCGCCTGTGTGCGTGCGTCTTTGTGTATGTGTGTGTGTATGGGTAAGTGGACTTAGATGTGATTGGATGTTTTAGACCTGGGTACAGGGAGTTTCGTAGTCGGGTATACTCGACTATAGCATTCTTACTTGTTTTTATTTTGAGCAATAATAATTTTGAATATTTGTCCGCCTTTGTGTCGTTTGTGTTTTTGTTTGGCTTTCCACAGACTCTAGCAGACATTCTATATAAGATATCTGAGCAGAGAACTAAAGAAGGCATCTAATTGAAACTGAGTAGGTAAGAGCAGAACTGTGCAATTTTGTTAGAAGTAAAAATGCAAATGAAATTTGCTGCAATGCAAATCTAGATACTCGTATTTAATAGAATTTCTTCGAGTAGAGCTGTGCACACTTAGTTGAAGTGCCTTCCTTCAGTGTTCTTTTATTTAATCCAGTTGTCCGTTCCGTTCTAGGATTACAGATGCCAGTAAGCCAACTCCATTGAACTCTTTTCTCTCAAGTTTTATGAGTCATTGCAACTTGAAAAACTTTTTGAATCTTCTTCACAAACGCTTAGGTTGCGTTTTTTTTTAACTCGTCCAGACTTTAGCATCATTTTTCATTTGTCTGTTTCGCTTACATTGTTAACCATCCACCTAAATTTCAACGTACTACTTTGACAACATTTTGTAAACGCAATAATTTTTATTTTAACTTGTCAGTAGCCGGACCGGACCCTTCGAAAAAGTTTCCAAACGCAGACAACTCTACAGTTTGCAAGTTTCCTGAGCAGGCGCTCATAAAACTTTCGCTGACAATTTGTCAGAGATTTCGGACTATTTCTCAAGAAGACGTCGCTGCTGACTGGGCTGAGACAATCTCACTGTCAACGGCGGCAACTTCAGCCCAATTCTCAGCTGTCAAGCACATAATATCCGGCTTGGTTTCAATTTTAGCTGCCTGCGGGCCCCCACCAGCCCACTGGCCCAAATAATTGCATAATTTGTATGCAACATTTTGTGGCTGAGTGCAATTTTAGTGTCCCACACACGCAACGCACAAAGGATATCAAGATTTTATGCCATTTTTAGACAAAGTTCCGTTTGGGTTTTGGATTTGGATTTCTCTACATTCGGTTTTGTTGTGTTCCATTGTGTTTTGGCTCTTATGTTGTAAATTATTATCATTCACCGTGTGGTGCGGCTTACAGTTACTCGCCATCGCCCCTGCCCCGCCCTCCCCATCAGTTCTCCCAGCTGTAGCTATCTTTCTCCGACACAAGTTTATAGCAGTCCGCTGCTCCGCTGCTCTCTTGGCATCAAGCTGGCAACTGTTATTATCTGCCGCCTGCTCGCTCGTCCGCCTACATTCTTGTGGGTGTATGTGTGTGTGTGTGTGTGTGTGTGTGTGTGTATGTGTGTGTGTGTGTGTGTGTGTGTGTGTGTGTGAGTTATCGCACTCATGCAATAAACTCACAGTGAGTGTAGCGGGCGTTATAATTTATTTATGGTAATGCGTACTGCCACGGAGGGGCAGAGAAGCGGAGAGAAAGATGCGCCAATGCCTCGGCTGTAAAAAGTTTTATGTGCCACAGAAGCTTCTGACTGCCTGATCCTGTGATGCACCACGCTCCTGCACAGCAACAATGTCATTTCGTTTCGTTCATGCCGAATCCTTTTATCATGCTTTTAATTTTTCGTGACACCTTCCCGTTGAAGCTGTCCACCTGCCACGCTCCCAGTAAAATATTTAATGAACTTTTTACAACTTCTGGCTTATGTATGTATGTATGTGTCAGTATAACTGTCCATACCTCTGTGTGTGGATTGTACGAGTAGTATATGGCTTGTGTGTCTTTGTTGGCCACAGCTTGCCTTAGTGCCCCCTGCTTGAATCTTGCCTTTTTAATTTGTTACAATTTTGGGGCAACAGAAATATTCGCTTCTGCCATATGAGAACATTTTCTTATTTAAATATCTTATGCCACTAATGGCATGTATAAAATATATGCTAAGTGTGTATATTTGAGATTGTAATGTCGCAAATTGTTTCTGCAAAATATGATATTCGTATTTGGCGCACGCTGCGTATGCGTAATGTGTGTGCATTAGAGTTTATTTATATTTGGGGCACTTCAATGCAAGCCCACGGGCAAACTCAGCACCAATCCGAAATACACACACATAGTATATACAATAAGCTAGCAGTAAGCCACATTAAGCATACGCCGGGTGCGCCAAATGAAATGCTTTCACTCAGTCTAAAGGCGAAGTGTATGGCTAAGACGCAAACGTTGCAGACAAGCAATTAATATGCATAATCTGTAACGCTTTTTACGCTTGTCACTGCTGTCTTGAAATCAAAGCCGAAGCCATGGCCAAATTGCTGTCAGCAAATGGTCTCAGTGCGGCCCATAAATAACGACAGCCTAACAGACTCCAAAGCGGCCCAGGCACGCGTTTGACATGTGCTCAACTGCCAATAGGCCCAATGCCTCTGTACATGGTGCATGTTCGAGTGCTCTGAATAATTAATTGATAGGCACTACGAACAGGCCAGGCGACAGAATTGTCTTCGATATCCGAAGGATGCCAATCCAGGCCCGAGCAGAGCCCTTTAAAACCCATTAGCCACATTAAGCCAGAGGACAGCCAACTCGATCGCAGTTATTAATTAAAACAGTTTCCTAACACAAACACGACAACCTAACATGGTCTGATATTTGTGCTGCAGTGAATACACACAAAGAGGTCGTCTTACATAATCAGTTAGGGGCAAACAACGAGCATATGAGAGAGGAGAGGTGTGGCGGATGTCTGCCGCTGCCACACAACAATATGAAAGTGAAAAATGAGTTTGCCTAAGTTTTGCGCTTAGCGTCCAACAAACATATGTATATATTTGTGTGTGTGTGTGTGTGTGTGTGTGTGGTTATGTGTGTTAGCATGAATTTTGAGATGTAGCGCACAGCTATCCCCCGGATAGAAAAAATGTTTTAGTTTTGCTTTTGATGGCATCGAAGTTGTGTTGCCGCTGCAAACTAATTTATCTTATTGAGCACACAGCGTCCCATAGCTGAATTTATAAAGCGTAGCCTGAAACTGACAGCAGCAAACTGTTCCAGATGAACCCCACACAAGATACATACACAGTACTATTTATACATATATACTTATATACATGTGAGACTGGCAGATTGCCGGAATTGATGCATTAGCCCAACGCACAGAGCGCAGGTCTCTGAAATGGCACAATAAAACTGCTGCGTCTTATTGAAGAGGCCAACATGAATCGCACTTAAACTGCTAATGATATCAGGCGGCTAGAAGGCAAAAGTCAGCAGGCACAATCACGTTTTTATGCTTTTTATACTACCCTATACACACAAAATGATTAAAAAGGGTAGAATAGAGTTGTGCATATATCAAGTTTGTAAAGCACGCAAATATCCTTGTCCATCTGAACATTTTGTACGAGAATATTCTCAAAGATTGAATTTATTTCTAACACCAGCATTTGCTAATTACGATTTATAGTCACAGTTTTAAGGATAATGCCTTGACTATACTCTTAGTCTTAGTTATCTGATATTTTCACAACAATCGGTTAAATAACACAGAAGTAATTCAAAAATCTGTATAGTACTGGCTTCAGGGTGGAACTCTCGACTATAACTTTTTGACTTGATTTCTCACGAAATGTCTAAGACATTATGAGTTGATTACTAAACACGCACACGTAGACCCTGGTTCTCTCCATAGATCCTGATTCTCCACCCTCCCACTCAGTTCAAGTTCCCATTCAAGCTTTTCCCTTCGCAAACATGTCTTAAATGATTAACGTTCATACAAAAATGTATATAAATAAAATAAAAATCATCTATAACAGCCCAGTCAATTTGATTGATCAAACTTGGTAATTATTCATTAGCAAAAGTAAAGTTATATAAAAGTTATTATTATTATTTCTATGCCACACTCGATTTCACCTTATTTGTTTCAGCAATTCGAGGTTTATTTTATTCTAAATATAAATAGGTACTATACCATATAGTTTATCAAATGAGCAAGGATATTTAATCGTCGGGAATAACATATTCTTCATGTTGTTATTAATTTTTTGCATTTTTGCAGTGCTCTTTGGTTTGTTCATAGCAGTTTTTGGCAAAAGGAGCAAGCAATTTTCCGAGCATATTATGCACACACATAAACACACACTCGCACACACACACACACATACACACGTTCACTGGCAAAACAGAGCAATTTGCTAATGTAGCTGTGTACGTGCAACTTTTGACTCCAGCCACCAAGAAATTAAGTGAGCGAGAAGGCAAGAGAGATGAGACTGTGACAGTGAAAGAGACAGAAACAGAGACAGGGACAGAGGCAGAGAGAGGGACAGATAGAGAAAACAATAAGGCAACGGAACCGTGACCTGTGGCCATAAAGTATGCAACATAAAAATGCATAACTGGGCACGAGGGCGTGGCAAGTGTATAAACAGTAAGCAAACTTTGAGACGGGCTTATAAGTTGCAGAGAAAAGATATTGTTGTGTCTTGTTGAGTCATATTTCCATCAGACCTCGGACAGGACTCATGGGTATAGCTTCGTGGGAAAATGGCAAGTTTGAGGGCAATGCAGCTGCTGGTTCCCTGAGTTTTTGGCAAGTTCATGTTGCCTGCATCCGCACCCGCATCTGCACTCGCATTCACATTCGCTTGCAATATGCAAATCTACTTAGCTGTGGGATTGGGAAGCTCCCACGCAAATGAACCTGCCAAAAAACTTGACTTCGCACGAACTTTCTCTACACCGAAGCCCGAGCAGGGTCTTTAATCAAGCACTCGAAATAGTTAGGTGATAACGACAAGCCTTTGGCTTAGGTCAAATCTCCATATAAGAATTGATGTGCTTAACTTTTAGAAAGCTTATTAAACAACATAATGTCCGGTAGTTGGACAGCTCGAAGTTTTGTCAGCGTGTTACCAATTTATGCAACAGTTTGGCAGCATAAAACTTTATTGCATAACTTGCAGAAAATATGTTTTTTATGTGCTCATAAAAATGAATCCACAATATGGCTGACCAGTGAGGAGGGGAAGAGGGGAGTGTATGTTGGTTGCGTGGTCAGCTACAAGTAAACCGTAATTTGCACACATTTTGATTTGGTTTTCACTTTACTTAGTGTGTGTTGGATCTGTGCCTGCTCTGTCCCAGTCTAAGTGGCGCTTACCAAAAATTATGCATATCAACTTTATTGCCAGCACATATACATACACAAACACATGCATATGTAGACACGTAAGGACTTGCAAATTTATAAAAAGTTTTGCATATTTTATGCTCTGATTTCGTGCGAGAGAACTGTTTTCCGAGCTGCCTCTTGTTTTTCGTCTGTCCCGGACAAGTCTAGTTTCTGTTCTTATTATGTCCTGTGCGGTGTGCAGAAGGGGTATATTTATATTGGGCCTTAAATCGTATTGTATGCACTCACCATGAGAGCTTAAATCAAGTTTTAGTTACAGTGACTGGTTTGTTTAGTTAATATTTATACTACACTTAAGTTTGTGTGAAAACCTGTGTACAGATTAAATATATTTGATCACGGTCTGGGTATATTTACAAAATTCTGCCTGGCTTAATAACTCGAAACATAAGAATTTAAAAATGAAAATAAATAATTTATTCAGGTTTTTACTCAACACAAAAAGGCACGTCTGTGCTTTCAGAATTATGAAAGGAGGCAATCATCACTGGCATTTATACGAGTACAGCAATTAATTGAAAAATTAAATGAATGAATGATTTGAAGCTCTTGAAACCATCCTTGAACTCGTATTACAGCAATTAATCGAAATGAAATGAAATGAAGCTTAAATAAAACCCTTGAACTCCCCTTACTTGATCAGAACTCATGAATTTGATCGAATTCAGCTGGTGATAGTTCTGTGGGTAAACTGAAATGTAGGTTAAGTAATACGAATGAGTGAATCTTAAATGTACAAGTAATTTAAACATTTTAAAATTCAATAACTACCCCGAATACAACGAGTACATACAACTAGCCAGAAAGCATAACTCAATGTATCTAACCGCCTGTGGCTTGAACTTATTGATACTTCTAATCAATAACATTTAAATAGTATTAGTGTAGTCCCTGTTAAATGACTCTCTGTTTGTCTATCCATCTGTCTTGCAGGTCATCTCACAGTCGAACATCATTGTTCTCCTTGGATTTATTCGCATTTTATTTTATGCTGCAGTGACATTTTGTGCGCTCAGCCTGTGAAGTGCACAATGCAAAGATTTATTTTCTGCTGACAAACAGCGCGTCGCTTGTTGGTAATCGATGGAAATGAGCATTGGCATTTTATTTGGTTGGCAAGGATAGCAACAAGGAGCCCCAAGGATGCCACTTGGCATGCTGTTTGCCTGCCTGATTATGGAAAGGAGCACACGCACATGTTTATTGAGATTGCCCGCCCGACTTGGCTGGAGCAATAAATAAGCATATCAGTTGGGCGTGCCAGCAAATCAAGCGAAATCCTTGCGACTGGAGCTAATTTGTTATCATTTGTACATATGTATGTACATATGTATGTATGTGCGGTATGTAGTATAATAAATGCTAGGCGTGCAAATCCCGAAATGGAAATGTATAACGAACATACTCATAACTCACATAACTGATGTGAATATACGCTGAGCTAAAGCCAAATCCATATCTACAGCATGTCCTTTATTAACGGCAACAGTTTATGGTTATTTATAAGCATTTCTTCCTGCATCCGTTGGGTCAGTAGATTGTTTCCGTTGTGCCACCCAAAATATGAATTTCTATTATTTATTTGCTGGAATTAGGGAGGCTTATAAGTAATCACAAATATTGTGCAAGTTGACAAGATTTCTCGGAAATTTCATTGCACAAATGTTGATTATGTCAAGAATAGCAATTGCCACTTTTTCGTATTCGTTCTCGTTTTCGTTATTGAGCTGCCAATTGTTTGCCCCAAGCTTAGACAAGTCATCTAATACTTTAAGCTTATATTCTTTGTTTCAACTTTTCAAAAGGACATATTTGACACTTGCTCTTTGTTGAACAACAACAGACAACTTTGCAATTAAATTCAATGCGCTCTTCCCCCGGAAACTTGAAACAATTTGGTTACAAAAACTTTTCACATAATTTATGCCATTTCTAAATACTCGAGAGCGCAAAGTTTCGAAAAACGATCAAATTCATTGGAAAAATGTCGCAACCAAAGATATACGATTAGCCATAAAAATAAGATGAAAATAAGAACACAACAAAATTAAATTTATGAATTTCGACTATGTCGTGTAAGGAGCTTTACAATACCTAACCTCTGACAGGTTGTACTCAAGGATACAGAATTCAGGATACAAATTCTGTAGAAAAAAAAATAGAAAAGCAAATACCACAAAAAGAAACATGGAAAACATAGAATCATAGAATCATAATACAGACCTGCTCTGTATTCCACTTTCGAATCAATTCCACACAAATATGTAAAGCATGCTTTTGGGTACGTCTATAAAATAAATGAATATACAAGCAAGCAAGGTTTTTTATTTAATTCTGCCCTAAAAAGTATGCTACACGCTATTCTCTGGAATTGATTCGGCATGGAATTCGGAACAGGCCTTATAGTGTAAGGTTTACACAATTGTCGCAACTAACACCATTAAAATGCAGTAAATAGATATTTCAGCCTCTCGACCATTTTTTGAGTAATCTCGGTGGATACACCTAATCATATCGTTATGAAATCTTAAAAGTAGTCATTATACAATTAGTTTTATTTCTATTCTATCTAAATCTACGATAAGTACACACATACCAATTTTTAATTTATAAATCCTGAAATTGAATAGTTCATATAGACAGATATGTATACTTGATCAAGTGGAAGCGTGCATCAAATGTTCTTCGAACTGTTAAAATCTACATTTCCACAACTTTATCATCTTTCGTCATTTTGAACTTTTTAGCGCATTTCATGTAAGTATAGGACATAAATCAAATTAAAGCTAGATCTGAAAATTGTTGTTTTGTGTGTACAACACACACACACACATGTAGCACTTTTCAACTGTTTAAAATTCTGCGATTGTACATTCGCTTCCAATTTTTTCTTTTCTTTATTTCTTCGAAAAACTTTAGCGCTTTGCCATATATTCCATTGTAGGCTCCACTCCAGATTTGTTAGTGTGAAGAAAGCAGGCAGAAACGCTTAATAGCACACAGCACACACACACACATACTCGAAGGGCCTATTAGCACACAGACACACACACAATAAGGACATGGGAATGGCCACGCATAAAACAAGTTAAAACAGCATGGTGGCAAAAGAGGAAACGAAGAGAAATAAAAACGGAATGCCAAACAAACCAAAAACAACAGAAACAACAAAACGGAACAACAAAAATATAGCCTACAAAAACAATACAAACAGCAATGACGACGACGTTGCGTCTGTGACTAACAGTCATCGATGAGGGGATGGGCGGGGCCGAATGCGGGGTGTGCCAGGCTATATAGCGGCTAGTGGGGATGGCGGCGAGGCTCCCTGAGCTGGCAGACAAATTCAAAGCTGCTTAGTGCTTACTTTATAGTTTACGCTTACGCGCTGCCAGCGACTTTGCCGACAAGGCACTGTGGGGTCCGTGCCCGAAAAACGCTGCAAAATATATAAGAGTTAGCTGAAAAATAGAGAACGGTTCTCAGCTTCTAAAAATGGTTCATTTTATAGAAGTTAGATGATACGTTCTTTTCCTTATTAGCCCCCATGAATCATTACTTAATCATTACCCTAGTTAAGAAAAACGACAAGATCGACAAGACAAGGTAAAATCTAAAGATCCAAACCATCTGGTAATAATAAAGACTTTTATCAAAAAAATTAAAATGGGACAGTTGGAAAATTCTACTTTGTATTTTTCTTCAATACACAATCTCAAAGTTATATAAATTTGTGTGGGCGGTAGAACTAATCAAATGTTTTCTAATGTTATTCTAAAGATATAAAATTTTGACGATATATTCGTTTTAAAATACTTTTTTTCGTATAATATAGCCTCATTCTTTTAACATATTGACTTAAAAAAGTAAAGATCTGCAGCTCCCTACCAATCTGGTAACAATAAAGAACATATAGGAAAAAAATGGACAATACATTTATTGTTTCGGAAGCCATGAATTTGCAAGGAAATAGAACAGCAAAGTTACCAAATACTTACAATCTTTTTACTAGTTTAGGAACTATGCTATTTGCAACGAAAAATCGTCAAAATGCCCCACTGTGCAGCGTCGAATCTGCCAAATGCTATTGCTATTGATTTTTAGTTTTTTTACGTTTCTCTACATCTTAGATTTCCGCTGCTGGGCCTAGCCAGGTGGCGACTGAAGTACAGCAAGGAGGAGCCGTAGCCAGGCTATAGCCCGGCTTACTGTGTGCCTGGTCGAGAACAACTACAAGTAGCCAACTACAAATCGGATTTGCGTGAGTAATTGGCAAGACAAACGCTTTGGGCTGAGAGCGTATTGGAAACACGCAGTGCCACGCAGCAGGAGGAATGACTGGCCAAGTAGCAGAGGGTGTTGTTGTTTTTTAGTTATTTGGTGTGAAACCCCAGTAGCGTGGCTAAAGGTGAAAGCGTGACAGTAAAAAAACAACAAGAGCAGAAGAAAAATAAAGTTGGCTAAAAGCGCAAATGCGTTATGTGTGCCAAAAACACACAATCACACACACATACTACTTACATATATCAATACTCGGCGGATGTTAGGCCAGGGCTTAGTTGTATTAAGTGACAGGCAGACTGAGAGGCAGACTGGCAGTCATGGATTGAAAGACAGTTGAGTGCCATTTGGGACTTACCTCATCGATAAACTCAAAATCACCGCCAGTTTCGCCAACATATTTCTTCTTCTTGGCCTCGGCGTTGCCAAGCAGACAGGATGACATCAACACCAGGACCAGACAAGCGCTGGCAATGAGCGGCAAACGCAATCGCTTCATGACAACCAGTCTATGACAACGGATCCCAGATAGTAGACGTAGAGCGGGGGAAGCGGCTTGAAGTGTTCACGGCTTCCGCTGGAGACAGTCACAATTCGCTGGCAATGATAATTGCTAGTCGAACTAAATGCGAGTATTGAGCAGCTCACAACGCGCACACACTCGCACACACTCTAACACACAACACCCACACACACAATGTGGCTATGAATGACAGTAAGTTTTTGGGCTTATGCTTTGCAATCGCTGGCGTTTCTAACGATGCAGTGCAGCGGGAATAAACGGAACGTCAACGAACTGTAGGCGACGCGACCAAAATGTAAACTGAGCGACCAGAGATTTGCATTGCTCGGCCCAAACGGCATTGGAATTTTGCGACACCCGATGAGAATACGCAATGGTTGGCCTAAGAGTGCCGGCAGGACATTTAAGAGAGCGCATTTGGGTCTACTACATGTCCATAGGGTTGTCAATACAGCTTGAAAATGGAAAGCTGTTACGAGAAACGGACAATCCTTTATTCTTTTTATTTCATTGAACAAGGGCTTACTACTGCTACTAGGATTCTCTTTATATATTTTAAACTTTTTCTATCTTTATGAATTCACCTATTGTCATAACCAAACGATTTCCTTATTGTTCTGAATTTGTATTCACTTTAAACAAATTTCGAAATTATCATAATTAATTTGTTTCAGTGTATGCCATTGCGTGTGCGCAATGAGCAACCCTCCGCTTGCCATCGCCTGCTCTCCCGCGACATTCGCTTTGCTGGGACAAGCAACAACTGCCAAAGCTTCCAGACGACAACCAGTGCCACCAATACTACCACCACCTGCAGCAAAACAAGCAGAGAGAGCACAGTTGGAGGACGAACATCCAAAATCGATTTTATTTCTTGACTCGGCTGTGTCGTGCTCTTGCCGTCGGAGGTTGCTCTTAAGCAATAATTGACTATGGTGCGGCAATTTGGCAAGCGGGTCGTGAACCTGCCAATACGCGCTAATACGCGCTCACAGCCCAAATGGAGCTCAGTGGTTGTTGTTGTCCTTGCTGCTAACTGGCGCTGGCTGTTGATTTTTATGTATTGGCGCTTGGCACACTTGGCCCGCATCGGCGACGCCGTTGTCGTCGCCACGATTATGGCCAGTGCTGCTGGCCGGGAAACCCCATAACTATTTAACGCGTCAGCGCCTCTCAGGCTGGCCAACGGCAGCCTCCAAGTCGACGCATTGCCCGAGTCTCAGTCTCAGTCACGTTGGCCCCCAGGCTCTGTCAGTTTCAAATTAATAGCTCCTCACACAAGGACATAGGCCGCCTTCTGGGCTATCTGTGTTTTGCGTGTGTGTGTATTTGCCTGTGGTGCTCAGCTGCTCCGCTGTTTATAATGGCATCATTGACTTTTGCTTTGATAGCGCTTTGGACGAACTCTAGTAAAAAACTTAATAACTACTGCTGAGACCGCAGGTCAAAGAACCTGTACTTGTGCATAGTTATTGAGCTTAAAGCATCTGTTTTCAATCATAGTCATCATGTTTGTTAAATCTTTACATTTTATTTGATATATAAATGATTTTCAATCAACAAGTCCATCTTAATTTACATATAGTTATTGTTGTTGTTGTTGCGGGTATTGCAACTGCTTTATATGATATTTGTTTCAATCAATGAAGTTTATTGAATGGCCTGTAGAAAGCGCGTATAATAAGTTACGCACTTGTGGTTATAAAAACTATTTAAATCATTATAATTTTTGTATTGCTTGCCATTGCTTAAACGTTTTATCAATTATACAATACATAAACTAGTAAATATTTTGATTTTCAACACAAAGAAATAAGTATAAAGGTTTGGTAGTATGTGCGAATTAATAATTATAATTATTTTTTGGTTAGTTACAAGTCTTAAATGCTTTCTAAAATGGAAATGCCTGGTAATGGTTAGTTAGTTGTTCGGATAAAGGATATCAGTTACACAAAAATAAACGGCGGCTAAGCGGCAGCTGCTGCTTTGTTCACTGGGGCGCCAAAAGATTGCTAAATTATTTGTAATTTTGTCTAAATACTACACGAAAATAAGTAAATACATATGTAAAAGGGAATACTATTTGCTTGGCTGCTGTCGCTTTTGGCCGCTTTAAAATTATGGCTACATAAAAAATTGTTCCAATTGGAGATTCCGTTGGCATTTACAGATGCACTTTTAGAGATTCCATGCGTGTCACAATGCGGCGACGCAACTCAGCATATCTGCAGAAAAGCAAAGGATAATCAGCGTTAAGCATGAAATGAAGTACATTTATAGCCCGTGCGATTACCTCTCCTTAACTTTGACTACCTCACGCGCCAATTCCTGATCATAACGATCTAAAATGTGGCGACACTCCGGCAGTGATAGATTTAAAAATTGAGCAACTTCATTACTAAAGAGAAAAGGCAGCTGATTAAATCAATCACTTGATTAGTTTATAAGAGTACCTACCTGATTTCATCAGTTTTGCGCGCATCCACTAGAAACAGGCGCGCCACATCCTCGTGCGGTCCGAGCGTGATGCGCGTTACCAGCGGATACTCATCGTCCTTTAAGCGTTTCTGTTCGCCATTATCGCGCACAATAAACAGCGAGAAATTCTCTGCCGCGCTATCCACCTTATACTTTGCGAGCACCAAATTGATGACCTCCTGCGTGGTCACCAGCGATGAGACCCACACAGACATCTGCGAGCCGTATGGCGGCGTAAAAAAGGAAGTTTCCCGATTGTAGAAATGACCATTAATTGAACAGCGACGTTTCAGCTTTGTGCGGGACCTGCAATCATTGACAAATGACAAATACCACAATGTGTTGGAGTCCTTTAATGAATCTTGAACTCACCGCCGGTTGCCGCTGCGTCGCTTGATTGCTGCAGCGCCTGTGCGCGGCGGCCTTCTCATGACAACGCCATCCTCATTGACATGCAAGCCTGACTCGACTGCTTCAGTTCCATCTGCTGCACTCCTTCTGCCCTCCGTGGCCGTGTAGAGTTCCTCGGTTTGGGTAAGTTCATCACCGGCCACAGCGCCGCTCAACACCTAAACAAATCATAAGTAATAAATTATTAGAGAGCGTCTCAAATGTCATTTTCTTATAGATAACGATATTATTTTGATATTATTTTATCAACTGGCGTTAACCAATTTTCTAATTAATCAATGTCAATTGTTGCAAATGTCAAACGTTTTCAATGACTATACATAATATATTATGTACAAGATAAAACTAAAATTATATTATATATTTTTATAAATGGGGCGAGACGCGACTTTTTAGCAAGATATTAACTACTCTCGCCTACGTGAAAAAAAACGCCCTTGTATGTGTTTTCATACAAGCGTAGCGATATTTCGTGAAACCTATAACTAAAAGGGTCTTATCATGTTAGTAATAAGCTCACGCACCCCCTGCTACAAGCTCAGAACGGATATTCGAGAAATATTAATATGTTACTGTCTATCATAAATTGACGCGAAGAACTTGGGCATAACCAGACCACATTTAGAAAATGCAGGGCCAGGGATTGCGAAAGCCCTGAAACAGTTGAAATATCTACAGCGTTATCCAAATATACACCAGATCAATACACTCTCTATGCGTTGTCAAATCGTTGACGAATTCTATTAATTATATTACATTCCAGATGCCCTTTAGTTTCCGATAATACTAAAGACCAACTTGGTCTACGTGTGAACAGTGCATGACGGCCAACCAGTTAATCTAAGTCAAAGCTTAACTCATCAAGGATTTAAAATGAAGAGATGTTGCAAAGATAACGAGATAGAAGGGTAAGCCGCTTTACAAACTGATTATTTTCATTGCTGGTTTGACACGCTTTTCTCGTCAGTTCTCGCTTTGCTTATCACATTTTTATTTGATTGCTTCTTGCTTTACTGCGCGTTTTATCCTATCGTTTGCTGCTCGCATTCATTTAACTCGGAGATATTTTAAAGCATGTAGTGCTTGTTGCTGCGTTAAGCTAATGATCAGCCTTTTAAAGCAACTAGATGAGTTCCATAAAGAATACTTAAGCTTTACCGATGATGCGTCTGCGCGACTCGAGTAATACTCGTTGGCAGCAGCGGCCTTTGATCTGGCACCTTCTTTGGGATAACAATTCATTTGGATTTGTATATAACGCGGAGGCACGTCGCTGCGTCTCACGGTGGCCAAACGATGCGGACGCAACGTCGCGTCGTCGTCGTCATCACTATCCGAGTAGACAAAACAGCTGGGGCCAGACTTGGAGCGATTGATGCCCTTCTCGAACAGCTGGCGACCCTGCTCAAATGGTTTCTGTTGATCTCTGCTGGGCGCTGTGGAGGCAAAAGCTGAACCACTTTTCTGCAAGGCATATTGGCGCTGAGAGGAGCGAGAGGAATCAATGCTGCTGCGCAACTGCATGGTATCATTGATCAGTGTGGGATCTATGGATCGCAACGCGTGCTCGCAGTTGAAGCTCTTGCTCATGGCCGAGTTCTCGCCGTAGAACTTCAGGGAGTCGTTTATGCGCGAGGGATCAATGGGCTGGTTACGTTTCAATGTACCATCATTCGGCTCCTGAAATGAGTTAGCACCATTTACATAGTCCTGATGAACGCTGCGTTTAAAATCCTCAAAATCCATGGGTTTCAACGTCGCATCGTCAGACGTCTTGTATTCGTCCAGCGTGGTGTGGCTAGTGCTCACCGTGCTGGTGTCCTGTGTATTGGTGTTGGCAGTCAAGGAGCCCGTTGCGGTCATAAAGTTATCCGAGCTGCTTTCTGTGGTTGTATTCGTGGTCGTAGTTGTGGGTGAAGAGGCGGAGTTAATTGGATTATTCTGTGTGCTTGTAGAGGAACTGCTGCCGCTGCTGGTTTTGCTTGGCGAGCTCTCGCTGGACGATTGCGACGATGACGAGGGCAGCTTGATTGGCATTGTTTCATAGATTTTGTCCTTCTCACTATGACGTCGCTCCACTTGCAGCAAATCATCAATATCATCCCAGTCCAGCTTTTCTAAATTGTCCAACTTGGAGGGCAGCGTGCTGGACACGCAGCTGGTGCTTGCCGTGGTTGCCTCAGTGCCGCTGCCAACTAGGGTGCTTGATGAATCCGTGTTTGCCGTATTCTCATCATCATTGTTGGCATTCGACTGGCCATTTACCGTCGTTGTGTTGGCGGAGGCATCTTCAGGCGTTGTCGGCAGTTCTGAAATCTCATTTAAACTGCATGAGTCAAATGTCATACTCTCCGACAACGAAATGTCCGTAGAAATTGGATCCACCTCGCTGGCGGTGGTCGTGGGTGGCGCCACCGATTCGCTAGCTTCGTTCTCCTTGTCCGAACAGCTTTCCTGCTTAACAACAAAGAAGAAATGTACTAAAATTACGTAACCAACTGATTACTTTGAACTTACATCCGCTGCCTTGGAGACACGACAGGAGTTGCGTTTGCGCACTATAAACGTACGCTGATCATCGTCCTCCTTCAGATGAATTACGCCCTGCACGCCCCAAAAGACGCGCAAAGGTCCCTCCAAGATCAAACGATTGTTCACCTCCCGGCTGCGTATCTCAAGGCTTTTATTGTCATAGTATTGGTTGTAGAGCTTCAACTTGGACTCGAAATGATCACGTGGCAGTGCGGGTCCATTAACCTGGGCAGCGCTCGGTTTCTGAGCGCCCTTAACTCCATAACTCTTGTGTGACTCAACGCGCGTGCCGTGACCAAAAAGCTGCGGTCCGAACAACGCACCATAGCAGGGCACATGACAATAAGGCACTCCTTTATGCTGTTGCCAAGGGCAAAATAAATGCATGCGATTAATTGCGTTTTAGATGAATACATGAGCAGATTAAGTAAATACCTCTGCATGCTGGCCGGGATTAAGGCGCTTGCCGCATTCCTCGCAGCGTAAACATTCCGGATGCCAATCGTATCCCAGAGATTGTTTACGTTCCGCTGTGTTGGACACGCAAGATTGAAATATGTATGTATGTAATTTAAATGTTATTTAAACAAATGGCATGCACATTACGGGCGCGTGTGCGACTGTGTGTGTGGGTGTGTGTAAACATATGCATATGTGGGTGTTTAAATTACCAAAGTAAACGGGTTTGCCGCACTTGTGGCACTTCCACATTCCGCTGGTCAGTCAGTCGGTCAGGTCAATGTTTCCTGGCGGGGCGTGTATGACGCGTGTGACGTCAGACAGAATTATGCAGGTTGCTGGGCACACGAAACACAAATACGTAGAACAGGAACACAAGACAAAGGGTAAACAAATGAAAAAGCACTAGACGACGACGAGTTTTGATAACGTCTCAGCGCATCACTTTCATAGTGTTACAAGAGAAACAAGCACTGGGCGCATTCACATAACATGTAAAACGTTTCCGCATTGATAATAACGGTGTTTTTATACAAAAATTATATATTACACAAAAACAGCACCAGGCGAAAGAAGCAGAAGAACCAAAGGCAGTATTAGTGTTGTACAGCGTTCAAATGTTATCAACCGTTGTGGAACACTTCAGCTGCGTACTTGGGCAAATTTAGTGCATTATTATGCGCGAGTAGAAAGTGAGACAACGACGTCGACGACAACGAAGTTTTTTTTGTTGTGCGCGTCGCTTTTTGTCAAATTTAGTTAATTACCTTGTAATACGCCATCAGTTAATTAATTAGTTAGTTTGCTTACATGTGAGCATTCTGTTTGAAGAAAATGTGCGCGTGTCATTGCAACCCAGCCGCCTGCAATTAGGCTGCCCCTCTCGCCAAACTCGCCAATCAATTTTGAAGCAGAAGCAACAGCTGAAATCAGCCAAATTTCGCCAAGCGATTTGTGTAAATAGCCAACAGTGCAAATACAGCTAAATTAAGCGTTTGCTTGCCTGTGTGTGTGTGTAACAATGCGCGCCACAATTGAGTTTGAGGAATGTCTAAAGGATTCGCCGAGATTTAGGTGCGTATTGAGAGTACAGCTTGAGCCGCCCCTGCGCCCCCCCTTTGCCCAACACACTGCGCATAATGCGCATTCTATTTCCGCATTTGGCATTTGGTATTTGCATTTCGTATCCATGATGGAGGCTCAGCTGTTATAGCGTGACTGGTTCCGCTTTAGCATCGTGCTATCAACAACTTTCCCACCCACCCCCGCAACTATCTCGACTCAAATATTGCCTGCCGCTTAATCATCATCGAACAAACTTTGCACTTGACTTGGAACACCGTCAGTGGTTTGGAATTTATCATTCATGTATTTATCATTCATCTGTCTGTGTGTGTGTATTCACACTGCTTTTGTTTTAGCCAATTGCTCTGGCAATCGATTGGTAGCTCCTCTCCAAAGCTGATTGATAAGATTTCACCAAACTGTCTTCTCTTTGGGTTATCTCGCCCAAAGACAAAGCTTTCGCTCATGCACAAATTGCCACACACAAATATTTTTAATTGCCAGCCCAGGCTAAGCTAATTTGTTAGCTTTCACATGGAGGAGAGACGACGACGCAACAGGTTATCCAAAAATAATAAAAATGCTCCACTCTAGCAAAGGCCTTGAAGCGCGCTCTTAATTAAAAGCCCCAACAAGCGTTTTAATAAATTAGGGGACTAACGATTGGTAGATGAGTTGGTGACTTTGCACCAAATTTGGGATTTAGCTTATATTTTTACCCTTAATGTTTCATTTGCACTATCAAAACATACAACAGAAAGTCACATTCGTGAACCCACTTTTTACTTGGAACTGGGTGAATTACAGGCAATTAGCTGTTCAGTTATTTGTACCATATGATGATAAGTTTCAAATCATTGTAAAGATGCTCAGAGAACGTTAACAGCTGAATTGTGCAATACAAAATAAATGAAGACTAAAATCTATTACATATAACGACGTATAAACATGAGTAAATTTTATAAATGAAACTATGTTTTAGTTTTAGCCAAAAAGGTAGTACACAAGTTTAATAAATATGCAAAATTTTAACAAAAATCCCAGTAATCTCTTTGAGTGCTGTAAAGTATGAATCTCCTTTTATATCCCCTAAAAAGCAAGTATATTCGCTTCTTTTACTTCCAATAAGATGCAATTTTAAAGCAAACCTGTAGGTTTAGCGTAGAGCAGCGTTTCCCAAAGTGTGAGTCGCGACCCAGTACCGGATCATAGAAAAAATATGACGGGTTCTAAAAAAAATAGTAAAACGTGAAAAAAAAAATTAAAATAGTATATTTTTGCATCAGATAAACTAAAGACTACAATACTATAAGATGTGCAACGCAGTAAAAAATAATGGCATAGGGGCAGCATAACAGCAAAACAGATAGCGCTCGAAATAAGCACGTTCGGTATTTTTTCATTGGGTTTTTCATACCGGGTAGCGGTCAAAAAAGTTTGGGAAACGCTGGCATAGTGTATCCATTTTCAGCTAAAAATACCAATTTTGCACCCAGCTGACAACACGAAAGTCACCAAGTCATCTGAAATCTGTAAACAAGGTTTTGTGGATGAAATTTAATGAGAAACTATTCATGTGTTTTGGCTTGGAGCTGAAAGGGGTTACTCACTCATCATCTCCTCTCTCATCATGAATGCCCTAAGTGGCATAAATTAAAAGAGTCAAAATAAACAAACAACAATAACGACGCAGCTGCCATTGCCTGCAGGCCCATCTCCCATTCGTCCTCTCCATCCACCCCTCTCCGATGAGTTGCCGCAGACTTCTCCGTTGATTAAGCACATAGTGGGCAAAGTTAATCGCCTACGACAGCGCGAGTTGCCTTCTGTTGTTTACAGCTATTAAACATGAGCAGAGCCCTAAGAAAATTTGCTAACGTTTTCAATTTACTTTGCCACAGACAATTCATATCGAAGGAGGAGGCGGATATTGAGCACTTGGAGCTGAGGCTGGATAAGATCATCAAGCTGTGCAATGTGGCCGTCGACTCGGGCAAGGAATATGTAAAGAATCAGAGGTAAATGCGCAGTTATTATTCTTCTCTCAATTATGCATATTTAATAAGTTGTTTACAACTTTTAGCGCCTTTGCGATGTCCTTGTGGGACCTCCAGCAGCATTTTCTCGACAATAAAAATGCGCACAATGCGCTGGGCAAGCTGATTCATTGCTTTCAGGTGGGCAACACGTCCTGTTTTAGCTGCACAGATTGTATAATTTATTTGCGTTATTTTATTTGCCAGGAAATGAACAAATTCCATACGATATTATTGGACCAGGCCAGTCGCACAGTGCTTAAAAATCTCAACGTATTTGTTAAAGACGACATCAACCAAGTTAAGGACTACAAAGGACATTTCCTAAAGGTTTCCGAGGGCTATGACAATGCGCTCATAAAGAACGCTCAGGTGCGTCTAGCCTGATAGTAAAAAAAAAAATAATCCAACATTAAAGTGCTTTTGTTTTGCATCGATAGGCTAGCAAAAATCGACCGCAGGAGGTGCAGGAGGCGGCTAATATACTGTCCGCCTCCAAGTCTTGCTTCCAACACACCGCACTGGACTATGTTAACTATATAACGCTGGTGCAGGCTCGCAAGGTGCCTTCCATACTATCCACGGTAAGCACTGAAAATGATTGTGTAGCTGCAGTTATATTTTACGCTAATATATATACTACTATGAACTTAATCGAAATATGCCTAAGAGAATATAGTTCGATGAAACGCAACTTAATTCAGTTAAAGTGTCTATAAAAATATTACGCGATAATCTAATAATTACAAATTCGTTGAAGCAGTCAGATCCAAGGAACGAAATGGCTATGATTTTAATTTACACATATCGATAAGAGTAATTTAGTAAATGTTTTGAGCTTTGTCAACATGTTACACAGCTTGTGACCAAATCGGACTATCCTAAGTGTGTTAAGGCAACTCGCTTTCGATCGATTGCGCAGCAGATGTGCCAACTTTCATTTTCAAAGTCTGTTTACAAACAAACTTTATAGCGTATTAATGACCCCAACAAACGTATGAGTTGGATGTGTTCATTGTATCGATTCCAACTAGCCGCAAAATTCTAGGAAAAATACATAGGGTGCCGAAGTTATGGATATACCCTTTTGCGGAAAGTTTTTTCAAACAAACAATAATATTCCTATGGTCATCAATAAAATGTAATTAAACTGGCATTTGCTAGCAAATGTTGTTCCCTCTGGGAGTTAAGCAAAGATAGTCCCTGCAACAAGAATACCCTAGTTTTAGTCCTTATACATGTAGGAGCTCCTTTTCAATATGGTTTTTTAGTTAAAAATGTTAAAATATTCATTATGCAGTAAGTAGAGCTTGATACTATGTACATATTTATTTTTTATCGACATTGTGGTTTAGCTGTGAATGAAATCTCATTGTCTTCAACGTAAATAAATATAATCAACAACAATTGTTGTGCTTATGACGTCATTTTTGCGATATACTTCCAAGATATGTGGGCAATATTTTTATATCGCCGGCCCATCGTTCAGCGCTGACTCAGTTGGCACGGCCAGAGCTACTTGTAGTCGTAATTGAAGTGCCGTCGATGAAGGTTCGTCAGAATTCTTCCATAATGAGTTCGCAACATAGAGAAAATTACAAATATAATCAATTGTTGGAAGCTTGCACGTGTTTTTATACTGATCAGTGTGTTTTCTTTGGCAGCTGCTGGACTACTATCAGGCGTGCGTGACCTACTACCATCAGGGCTTCGACTTGTGCAACGACTTTGACGAGTTCTTCAAGAATATCAGCGAGGATTTGAATGTGCTGCGCGGCGACTATCAGCAGCTGGAGAAGGTCATGCAGAATCGGCACATGAGCGTGAATCGGTATTGCGATTCGAATACCAACAGCACATCGCATAATGTCGAGGGCTATCTGTTCAAAAAGAAGTCGAAGGGGTTCAAGACCTGGTGTAGACGTTGGTTCTACCTAAGCGATAATCAGCTGGTCTACAGGTGGGTGCTTTTTTTAGCCACAACTTTGCGCATTTCTTTTGATTTTTCCCATTCGTTTGCTTGCCGGTAAATCGTCTTCATTTGTTTGCCATTTTGTACTCGTATTCTCGTATTTCTGTTTGTGCTTGTTGTTGTTGTGATTGTGATTTGTTGTACGCTGTACGCTGAAGTGACTTGGATTCGCATTGCAGAAAACGGAGCAACGAGGACTCGTTTTCGGTCATGGAGGAGGATCTACGCATCTGCACCGTTCGGCCGGTTAACGAAGGCGATCGCCGCTTCTGCTTCGAGGTCATCTCGCCAACCAAGTGAGTAGCCGCTCCCAGTATTTCAAAGAGATTCACTCAAATCAATCCCCAACCACAGGTCACACATACTCCAAGCCGACTCGGCTGACATGCTCTCGCTGTGGATCTCGGCGCTGCAGCATAGCATCGGAGCAGCCATTCAGCATGACTCCACGCATCACTCGCGACCGCAATCGACCAATGCCCCAAATGCGTTGCCTGCTAAGCGGCGAATGTAAGTTCTTACAAATCTATATTGATAACATATCCATAATGAATCATCTTTAGTCACTGGGAGGAGTTTCTAAAGATACCGGGCAATGGGCAATGCTGCGACTGTCGCGGCTCAGATCCACGTTGGGCTTCCATCAATTTGGGCATCACGCTCTGTATCGAATGCTCTGGTGTGCATCGCAGTCTGGGCGTGCATTACAGCAAGGTGCGCTCCCTGACACTGGATGCCTGGGAGACCGAAAATGTCAAGGTGATGATGGAGTTGGGCAACGAGGTAGTTAATCGTATTTACGAGGCGCGCATTGGTGACGACTGTGAGCTTAGGAAGCCCACTGAGCAGTGTGAAATTGGAGTGCGCGAGTCCTGGATCAAGGCAAAATATGTGGAGCGGCGGTTTATCTGTGGCATGCCCAAGCCCCAGGAGCTGCTGTCCAGTGAAACCGCTGAGGTGCTAAGCATAGACAGCGGTGCGATGCCAGAAGATGGCGGCGGCAGCAGCGTTGGTGGTGGTGGTGGTAGTAGTAGTGGCGTCGGCGTCAGTGGAATTCTTGGCAAGCGGGCAACTCTATCGCTGGGCGGCACGCGCAAGTGGGCCGTAAAAAAGCTAAGGCGACGCCGCCAGCAGCGATCACTGCCGAAGACACTTAGCGATGATCCAAGCATATACAATACGGCCAAAACTGGTGACGAACTGGACGATGATGATGATGAATCCATTAACATTCCCTCAATGTCGCTGAGCATATCACGGGATGATTTGCTGGTCATTGGCGATGATCTGGCGCTGGATAGCTATGAAACGCCCTGCATCTTAGGCAGTGATCAGGAGAGCACTGAAGGCGAGTCCGACTTGGAGCTGCCGGAAGAATTGCCCTTTACCCAGCTGGATGCTAATCTGTTGCTTTACAAAGCAGCCATTGTGCATAATCTTCCAGTAATGTGCATGGCATTCGCCCTGGGAGCTGAGAAACACTGGAAGAATGTGCAGGATCGTCAGCGCTCCTTTTTACACCAGGCAGTACTCTCCGGCTCCGTAATGGCTTGTGAGTATCTACTGCTAAATGGAGCCGCCATTGATGCTGTCGATGAGCTTGGCTACAGTGCACTGCACATATCTACGGCCAAAGGACATATTGCGCAGGTGTATCTACTATTAAAGCACAAGGCCGCCTACGATCTGGCCTCCAGTGATGGCAAAAAGGCGCTGGATATCGCTGTGGAACAGAAGAATGCGGATATTGTCACGCTGTAAGCTCAACAAAAATAGTTTGCATTTATATTTAAGTGCTGTTAATACAAATGGTTCTGTTTTTTTTTTAGTCTGCGCCTGACGCGTCTTAATGACGAAATCGGCATGAACGATGAGTACAATGGTGAGGATGAGACCTACAAGGATGTAATGAAGGACTTCTCCAATTTTGCTGCAAGCCAGCCGCGAATGTTGCGCCAGCGCAATGATTCAAATACTCTAGAATCGCAACGTAGCTCGCTAACCAACTCCGACTAGCAGTTACCACAAAGTTCCCGGAAAAGATGACAGTTTACTCGTTACAACAGATATTCCAATGTTTAGCTACTATATCCGATTGTTAGGGCTTACTTCTTATGCTAAATTGTTAAACGGTTCATTTACTTGCTGGGGCATTTATAAATGGCCAACTCCAATCTGTTTCACTAGGCAATCTCATTTAAAGGCGCTTTTGATATTAATACATTGCATTGCATTGCATTTCAGTTTCGTATTGATTTAATGTTTGTTGACGTTTAATTTATTAGCTTAGGTCTACAGTTTAGTCATCAATATTTATTGTTTAAAATGTTGAAATATGTGTGTGTTTACATGTATTTGTCTAACGCGTATTGTACATTCGTGTTGTTTATTATATATAACGATATTATAACTTTATGTATACTATATCTAGTTAGCTATCTTATATACTTACAATATACATATTATATCGTATCATGTTGAAACTGTTTAAAATGTTTCCAGTTTGTATTTGTTAATGATAAGTTTGTGTATGCTTAACTATTTTGCATGTTTTCCCGCTGTTTCAAGTTTGGTGCCAAAAATTGAGGGCACTTTAAAAGATTTCGAATAAAGTTGTAAACAAACAACAAAATACTTAAATTATAGAAAACCTTTTTAAATTCAGGCCACATTTTTTGTGCTTTTTGACGAATTATGCAACTTGTATATAAAAATATTACAATTATTCAAATTCCCTATCATTTTCATTCCCGTCATCGGCTGAATCATTGCCAATATCCCTCAGCTTGTGCACATTCTGCACATGGCGCTGCACAGCACTGCGGTCATTAAACTGGCGTCCACATTCCTTGCAGGCAAACAAGACGCCCGCATGCGTGACGAGATGACGACTCAGCCCAGAGACGTGATGAAAACTACGCTGACATAGATGGCACTTGTGCTGGCGCTCACCATCCTGGTGCATTCGGCTAATGTGCTGCTGCAGATTGGTTTTTTGGGCAAAGCACGTATCGCAGTGGGGACACTTGTGGCGTTTCTCGCCCGTGTGGGTGTCCATGTGACGCTTGAGCACCTCCCGCTGGGAGAATGACACATTACATTCCTCGCATTTGAATGGCTTAAGTCCCGTATGGATGATCATGTGACGCTTGAGCGAACTGGCACAGGACAGCTGCAGTTCGCAGACAGGACATTTGAGCGCGCCGCCGTTGCCGTTCTTCAGTGTTTTTATGTGCATGCTGAGATGTCGCGACAGCGTTTTCTCGGTGGCAAATGCGGTGGGACACAACTGGCACTGAAAGGTTTTGAGCGTATCGCTGACGCGGCCAGCACTTGGCTGAGTACTACGTGGAGATTGCTTTACCACAAAATCGCTTTTTATGCCCTTGGCGGGTGTCAAGAGCTCGCTGCTTGTTTTATCGTTTGACTACAATCGGAATGAATTTGAGATTATATGGAATGAATACGATTGACTTGCTCAACTTACCAATATAATGACTTTCTCTTTAAATTCATAAAGCTGCTGATCTTCACATACTTCAGAATCTAGATCAAACACCACCACGTCTCCCATATCCTCAGATTTAGAGTCGGTAAACTGAATTTCGCCATTGTCCCTAACTGCAAAGAGCAAGAAAAATAAAGGATCTTATTAAAAGCTTGCTTAAGTTTATAACTGGCTCAAATGCTTACTATTATAGGATGTTATGTTCTTATCCTGCTGGAATTCTGTTGAGGTTTCGGGCGTCGAACTAACCGTAGGTGCGGCATTAATGATATAGATTTCGCCATTTTTGGTAGTCACAACATCGCCAGCGCCGACCATTTTTATGTCGGGGTAACTCTCAGAGGTATCTGGCGCTGAAGTGTCCTCCCCATCGTCAGTTGAAAGTGGCTCTGCTTTGGTATCGCCACCCAGTATGTATTCAACATCTTCAGATTCCAATGCTTTTCCCCGACGCTTTGCCACTGTGGGCAACGAGATACGGCCACGTTTTCGAGTCACTCGTTGCTGAGTTGGCAATTTTTCAGATGGAATTGGTGCAGGCGTCAGTGGTGGCGGGAGTGTTGCCTTAGCAACCGGCTCAGTGGGCGGCTCATTCATAGGTTCCCAGAGACCGGCTTTTTTTTCAACCAAAAAGACTTCGATTTCACCCAAGAGCTTGGCAAGCTGTTCCCTGCGGTTCTCCTCCTGAACTTCATCATGTAGTTGCTGACGCACATCGCTGCGCACTTCCTCCATTAGCTCCTTGCGCACATCAGTACGCTGTTCCACCCGAGCGGCTTCCAAGCGAGTGGCAAACTCTTTCGCTTGATCCTGCATGTACTTTTCGCGCCATTTATCTGAGCTCTTTTCGCGGAGCATTTCCACATTATTTATAAATTCAATGGATTCCTCGAACTCGAGCTCATCCTCATCCGAGTCGTTGTCCTGCGACTTGACAAAGACGCGACTCTTTTTGCCCATGCTGATAAGGCGATTGTGTTTACGCAGCTTCTTATCGGCCGCCTGGCTGCGCTGCCGAAATAGGAAGGATTTTTCCAGCTGGTATCGACAGTCCCCGCAGATCTTCTTCGGCAAACCATCAGTTGGCTTCGCCTCCAGCGACAGACAAGCCATCAACCGCATCGGTATTGAGAGCTGTGCGTCGTCGTCGGCAAAAATGGAGTGCGCATCCTTGTGCTCTTTCAGGCAAAGGCGACACCACGTTTCTATGTCTAAAGAGACTTCGCCCGTGTTCGACATTGCGAGTTACAAATCTTTTTTTGGATATGAGGATTTCAAGTTATCCCGAGCTGTCCAGCAGGGAGATTTTCTAAGGCCGCGACGTGTAATTGACAAAGCGCCAACGGCAAATATTATTAATAGTTAAACGCTATACGTTATGTATATCGTTGCTACCGTCAATTTAATGTGATTTTTCTTATTATTCTAAAAATTGCATTAACAACCGACGCCAAAGGTGGCTAATATTTTAGAGCTGGAATACTATCGATGACAAAACTAAGCATCGCGGTATATCGAGAGAAATCCTACAGCACTATTTTGATTGAAGTGGCTTGACACCTTTCCAAAAATAAAATGTAATAAAACAAAAAACATTGACAATACAATTTTGTTCGCGTTCAACACAAAATCCTACATATAATAGTTCATTATTTAATGTAGTTTCTTTTCACCGATATAAGTGAATATATCGTGGCACCAACATCGCAATATCGCGCATCCCTGAAAATAAGAGTTGTAGTGTTGAAAATTACAGAAAACAGTGTTAAACAAAACACAATAATTTGCAGGCATTTGCCGCGAATATTTTATTTAAAAAAAATTCTTATTTTAGTAATAAAAAAATTCTTGATATTTATGTATATCTTAACATATGGCTCAGTACATAAATCGATTAACTTCATAATATAAAATGTTGAGAAATTCGGTGAAATAATGTAGTTTTTTAAATTCGCTTTATAAAATAAATTCAAATATGTTGTAGAATGCATAAATGCAGATCTTGTTTTCATTTAAAGGTATATAAAATTAATAAAAATTCGTCACAAATGGTTTAACTTTTAATGTGACTGGTGCGGTTAATCGATTTGCGCGCCGAACGGCTCATTTATGAGCATAGGAAAAACATTTAAGTACAATTAGTACGACTTAAACACAGTATCATCAGCGTTAGACGATGCACTTCACAATTTACTGTAAGCTGAGAATCATATTGTAAGACATTTATGCCAATCATGGCAAGAATAGAAAGTATTGAGTTTCCTGAAATAATCGCAAGGAAATTTGCGCGCTAGATTAATTCGTGTTTACACGTTGTATGAAAAAATTTCCTTGAGTGTGCTAAGTAAATGCATCTTCTAAAAAACGCCTCTGAAAGTCAAGTGTTTATTTACGACGCTGATTTGTTTAGACTCTGCGAGCCCCTAAGGCGGCAACGGTAACAATTTCGATCATCATTTGGTTTGAACGATTTACGAAGTTGCTTTGTCTCCACGCCATGTTTCCGACAATTGGGCTCCCTTACCATTATGCTTGGAGAAATTTTCTTTTTTGGTCTGACGAGCGTGCATACCGAGCCACGACGAGGCCGTTGTTTCTTTGGATTCACTGCAGCTTTGGCAGCTGGCAAATTAGTGTACATAAGATCCTCTCGCAAGTGAATTAAGTGTGAATTTTGCATATTGATTTCAACCATTGTAAGTGGTACTATAGGTGCAGACGGACCAACTTTGCTCTTCTTGAAAGCACTTCTATCGGAACCCACGGTCTCCGGCGTTGGAATGGGGCTTTGCTGGTTGAATTCATCATCTGAAATAGTAGTTGTTAAAATGGGAGTCCAATAAAACATAGCTCGGGATTTTACCAAGCAGTTGAACCCCAGGCAGATCATCAACTTCCAAGATCGTGTTCTCTATGGGCACCATGGGTTCGCTCTGGCGGCTAATGGCCCTCTGGTTCACTATGGTCGTTGCGATTTCTAGGTCGGCGGCCTCAGAGTCCGAGACAAATCCTTCTGAGCCGAGTAACTGCTCACACGCAGCCTTGTTGCGTTTTTGAATAAAGAGACTTTCGACATCGTAGAAAATGTCGTCCAACATGTTTAGGCGGCATTCCTTCCTAGCCTCCGCGAGGAGCACCTCACCCATTTCACTGCGCACTTCTTGTTCGATCTCCTCGCGCAGTTGCTGCTTGCATAGGACTAGCAGCTCCTTTTTGTAGGCATCGATTTCTGTGCGGATCAACTGTACCGCCTCTCGGCGCCAATATGCATTACTCTCTGAGCAAGCTGTGGGCGCACACTTTGCCACGTCCCGTAATATAATTGTATCCTCTTCATCACCATCGTAAATGTCTCGAGCCTTAAAGCCACGATTCGGGTCAAGGCGCTTCAAGTGACGCAGGCGTCGATCCGCGGCATGGCAGCGTTTGCGAAAATAGTGAAACTCCTCCAGATGCAGGCGGCACGCCGGGCAAATAAGCTGTGGAAGCTCATCATTCGGCTCCACTTCAAGACCCGTGCAGGACATTATCCTAATTGCAGCGTGGCCATTGGAAATAACAAAGTTTGCATCTTTTGTTAGACACAGACGACAAACAGTTAACATATCTCTTGAACAATTAAAATAAATCAATAATCATTTGAGTTGGTAGTTAAATTCCACCAAACCGCTTTATTAGAAAAAGTTTGCGATTTGCAAAAGGACGCCTATCAACAGTGAGGCTGTGGCTGTTATACGCAAAAATGTACACAATTTACTTCAGAAATACCAAAAATACCGCTCAATTTGAAAAAAAAACCAACCTTTATTTTATGGTTTTGCAACGCTACAGGGCCAGGGCTGGTCGTGTATACGATGACCACACACAAGTATATCGATATTTGCTCGTCACTATCGATTAGAGTAACGTGAAATGCGCTTGGCGCGTGATTTCAAAACAGGGCAGGCGGGTGTAAATACGTGTTTTAGCGAGTTTTTGTTTTTAAAAAAAACTTTTTTTAAAATACTCTGGGCTTATTATAGTTGTTGTGAAATATGTTTAAGATGTGCGCAAATTTTAAAATTTGTTGGGCGATATTTTTTTACCAAAAATTCAAGACAAATAAAACACATTTATTTTTATCAAACAATTTGTTATAATTCATTAAATATAAAGTATAAATACGCAGTTAACTATCAAGTATTATATACACAATTACAATAAGATATTCAGTCACTATAATGCTTCTATATACACAAAAAATATATATATATATATATATATATGTATATAAATTATATAATATATATATAGAAATCAAATAATTTGAACTCACTTCCGCACTTCAATAAATATGCATTTAAATTTTAAAATATACAACAGTCGTCATGGTCGTCGTTTCAAAAATTAGTTGGGGCCTTTAGGATCTCTGCCAAGGATTGCCTACTTACAGCTAAATGTTCGTTACAAAAATTCAAAGATTTGTTTCAACAGCTTTGCATTTTGCATACTGCGGTTTCGTGGTAAATAAATAGTATTGATCAGCATTAATCATAATTAACATTGAAATACAATAATTATTAGGCATATAGTACATACATAACTACAATATATATTACAATTAGCGCTTAACGCGGCGGCGGAAATGCATATAATAAGTGTGTGTGTGTGTGCGCGTTTCCTTCCGGTTGCCGCCAGTTTCCGCCAGTTTCCGCTTCCTGCCGGCCCGTCTAATCATGGCGCCAGCTCTGTGGCAGCACATAATCCTTGACCTTGTACAAGGCATTGGCATACCAGTGCACACCATTCCGCTGCTGCGCCGTGGCAGCCTTTGGCGTCGCCTTCTCCTGCGTTGTGCGCAGCTGGTCCTTAGCTGGCATCCAGGACTTCAGGTTGTACCACAGCCGCATGGGCGCCAGGCCCCAATGCGCCAGAGATTGGCTGCCGATCACTGCATAACAGGAGGCGGCCACGGAGTTCACCACAATGGTGCCCTCCCGGGTAAGTGGCGCAACGAAGCCGCGGCTGCGCAAACTGCTCACGCGAAGGACGCGCTGTGGACGCAGCTCACCCGTCGCATCGTGCACCAGCACATAGTTGAGCTCCTCAACGCGATCCGCAAACACAAAGTCGAGCGTTTGCCTCTCCGGCTGCCACACGGTGATCAGGTGGGCGGGCGTTACGGTCAGCACGGCGCCGCCATCTGTGTGCAGCTGGACAAATGTCATCTCCTGCTCCATATTACGGTCCATGAAGAGTATGACTTCGCTGTAGACGGGCTGTGCCTTGGCGTCCATGCTCAGCACACGATCTCCAATGGCCAGCTCTCCCAAAGGTTTCCTTACGCCGCTCTCCAGCAACGCCGTGCTCTCTGGCGTGAAGCAGCCATGTACATGCGAAATGGAAGGCGAGGAATCTGCAATGCAAACGGAAACAGCATTAGTTTTAGCCACAATGGGAGTGGGAAAGAGGAGTAACACGGCCAGGTAATGGCATTAGTGCGCCTAATCTAATTTGGCGTTAATAATGCCAGCCCGGGGCCAGAGTCCAACTGCCAAGCCAAGCCAAGCCCTACAAGTCAAAAAGGTTTTCACAGTTAGGACTCCGTAACCGTAGACCCTACCCTCCTACCCTTAGACCTTAGATCGGCAGCCAAAAACAATGGCAACTGCCTTTTGCGGCTTTCAAACAAAAACAGCCGCCAACTGCACGAGGAGCGCACAAAATGCGATCTGCCAACTGATAGCCGTGCATATCAATAACATGAGCAGCAGCAGCAACAACAACAAAAACAACAGCAACAGCAGCAGCAGCAGCCGTGGCAAGCGGCAATGTTTTTGTTTCGAGTTTAACAAAATTGTGATCTTGTTTTTGCTTAAAGATTAGCTCTGGGTTCAACTGTGCGGCTGAGCTCGAGCTCGAGCCAAAGCAGCTTAGAGTGCCAAAGGATGCACGCATCCTGAGGTCCTGCGCAGGTAGCTGCTGCTGACTGCAACCTGATCAACCTGTGCACAAAATTCAATTACAAAACATGTTGCAACCCACAATAACAGCAGCAGCAGCAGCAGCATCAGCATTAGCAACAACAACATTAATCATCATTAATAGCTATTGGGTTACTAGGCAGGGCCAGGGGCAGGGGCAGGGGCATGGCCAGCAATTGGGCCACCCAGCTGCATGCTGAAAATGTGCAGCCATTTTAAAAGCATTTGTTCTAAGCAGCCAGTTATCCAGTCGGCCAGAACTTTCTTTTCCGCCTCTTGGAACGCATATAGTATATACATATATTTCACACCCGAAGCGCCGGCCGATCTTTGTGCCGCTTGTAAAATTCAAATTAAAAATTCCAGACCAACAAAGCGACCACTAACCGTGCGCTTTATTATAATGAGTGGCCATAAAAGTGGCATTGTTGCTGTGGTTGCCGCAACCAAATTCCAATGAAAATGCACCTACCATTCCCATTGATATTGATGCGTTTGGTAAACACACACGCACACACACACGCACACGCACACTCGCACGCAGACAAGAGTGTAGAAACAATAAAAATCGGATTAAATACAAGACAGGCGGTCTATAAAGCGGTCCATAATCGATGCTCAGACGGGAGCAGTCGCCACAAACGGTAACCGTAGACAAATACCAAGGAAGTAACCGTAGTAACAAGCTAAGCCAGCAACAAAATTTGGTGTGAAACCTACAAAAAAAACCAAAATACAAAAAAACAGAAACAGAAACAAAATAAATGTGTGCTCGTACCCCCACAACAGAGGGACAGAGACAGGGCGAGAAACAGAAAACGAGAAAAATCTGAAGCATTGGACGGGGCAACGTTCCCAGTGTCGGTGTCGGTGGCGGCGGCGAGTGGAAAGTGAAGAACTTGAAGGGTCATAAATTAATAAACCATTAAAGTGGTTAAAATTATCGTTATTTTATCTTTGTTGTGAAGACTAAACTGATAAATTATTACAAAACAGAGGACAGCCACACACACACACAGAGAGAGACACACACACACAGTTACACTACATGGCTAGTTGTGGTGACTGATCGCTTGGACAGCATTAACATGAACATGCACACAGCAACAACAGCAACACGACAACAACACGCTTTGGGGCTTTAATGCGCGCGCGCGAGCGCTCGCGACACACAACAACAACAACAACAACAACAACAACAACAGCTGCAACAACAACATGCCCGAAAAAAAGAGTGAAAAAAAAATTAGTGTCGACAAAAAGGTTTACAGCCATTACTCTTCGTTGCTGCCGCCGCCGCCGCTGCTGCTGCTGCTGCTGCTGCTGTTTAGGCCACAAACAAAAGACTTAGGCAACGAACTGGCGGCAACACTGGACGCTGAGAACGCTGTGCCAAAACTGTCATAAGCGTGTGGTTTATGTGCGTCGGCCTATCAGCAATCAATCGGCTGGTTATTTATTAATAGCTGCGAGGCGCAACACATGGCGGTCCGGTATTTGACACTGCCGCAGGACCACACACGCAACACACACACACACACAGTGCATAACGTAACGTATCCTTGCAATGGCCACTTGTTCGCTGCATTTGTCGTTTGTCGGCTTATTGTCTGACCTTTTTGATATATGCAGGGCCCACCATTGATAGCCAATGACAGCAAAAAAGGACCTGGCTTTCCTTTGGGTTACTTTACAGCGGCCTCTTTCATGAGCAATTAGAATCAATGACTCTGACAACAAGGACACTCGTTGGCCCTTTGATCTTTTGTGGGCCGCACTAAAGTCAAAATATTGTGATGCGACCTCGTGTGTGGCTGCCTTCTTGCATATTATTGTTGTTGTTGCTTTTGGTTTCTTGTTTGTGTGGGAAATTCTGTAGACATGATGTAATTTTAGCAGCAAGCAGAGAAAATCTGGCTACAGCGTGTACGTAAATCATATTGAAGTGAAATATTGCAAAAATGCCGCAAACTAGTCAACTGGTACCACAACTATTATTTAGATAGCTTATACCTCTCTCTCTCTCTCTCTCTGTTTCTCTCTGCGAGAAAACTTAATTGTTTTGGCCTTTTTGGTTGGCTAACTTAGGCTGTGTGCAAGAGCATTTTCTCTGGCTGAGGCTGAGGCTCTGGCTCTGGCTCTTCTGGCAGTTTCGTTATGTTTCGGGGAAAACTGGTTGCCTGCCATAATGGCAGCAAGATATATACAGACAGAAACACACACTCCAATACACACACACACACGTACACACAGATATATAGTGTTGGTAACTTGTTGCCCGTTTCAGTTTTTCAATTAGGCCCGCGCGCAGGTTTTAACTCGGCATTTAATTCATCTTCCCTGGCCTGAGAAACGCTTTGGGTGTCGTATCATCAATTCGTTTAATTTGACAGGCGCAAACCTAAACATGTCAAAACAACAACAGCAACAACAAAAACGACAACAACATGCGGTTAGTCGCCGTTTGTGGACCCGACTCTGCTCAGGCTATATCTTCTCTGACTTCGACTTCAGCTTCAGCTCGGACTCTGGCTACGGTTTCGGGCCGGTTTCGACAATGTTGCCGCTGCTTGCTTCCCATTTTTGTTTTGTTTTTGTGTCTTTTTCTCTGTTACCACACACTCGCACTCGAGATAAACGAGCTGCGGCTCTGCGGACTGTGTCGACTGCAGGCTGAAGACTCTGGACTGCAAACAGGCAATTGGTATCGGGGATTGGGGATCGGGGATCGGGGAATGGGGATCGGCGAACTGGGAACTGCAGCTTGGCTAATTTGAGCGGGCTGCAAAATTTGCCAACGCCTGTCAGCTTAGCGGCCGTTGTAAGTTGGGGAACATGTGAAATTACGCTTGTTAGTGTCACTTCTGGCTAACTGGCCAGCCCAATGCCATTGGCATTTTACATGCGATTATGTACAGATATATACAATATACATATATATACTTGTACATATCTGCATCCATGCTTAGTTGACAAATCATATGACGTTTGCTTACCTGATTTGACGGAGCAGTAGATGTGCCGGCGACTGACATAGGACACCCAATCGAAGCCAGCCTCGACAGCCAGGCGCGCCAGCATGCCATATTTGGATTGATCGCGATCGGAGGTGGCAATGGTAACCGCACGTCCCTCATAGTGCAGCGACTCCTGTCCATGCTGATGCTCCTCGTCCCAGCTCTCGGTGACCAGCAGGCGAACGCCGGGCCAACGGTTTATCACTGAGTAGGCCAGCATGTTCAGTTTCTCCTTGCAGCGCTGTTGGGAAAAACGATGGAAAACAAGCAAAAGAAAATCAATTAAAAATTATTGATATTGTTTATAGGGCGGCCTCTTTAACGACTGCTGGTTGTAAATAAGACAGCGGCCCAAAATACAAAAAAACGCCATATTTAACACACACACTCTCACGCACAATGAGCACAATCAAAAGAGCAAGAGTGAGTGTCTGAGCGTGCGAGAGGGAGAGCTGTGTGTGTGCGTGTGTGCGTGTGTGTGTGTGTGTGTGTGTGTTGCTCTCACGTTTGAGAGGCGTGGTATTTAGGCATTCATTTCATGGGGCTGCCCAAAAGGGCCAGCGTTCATTTTAGTTTCTTTCAGTTTGTTTTTTATTTTTGGGAGCGTTGTGCAAACGAAAGACTTAAGCAACGAACTTGGCTGAAATTGCCTGTTGCCTGTTTTGTCGTTTTGGGCCGCATCCTTTGAACCTGTTGCGACTCAACCTCAACAAATACATGAGTCTGACTATTTTATTTTGGCTGTTGTCCGTTGTCTGTTGCCTGATGTCTGCTGTTTGCCTTTTCCTTTTCGTGTTTGTCGTTGGCCAAGGCAAAGGCTTAGTTTTTGTTATTTGCCCATGCACAGTTCAAACACTGACCCAGAGCCCTGACCCTCTCTGCATATAAGTACAATCGCTATACGTTTATAAGTAAATATTAAAGATTAGACATTGTCTGACCTTTTTCTTTCTATTTTCTTTCTCCTGATGCCTTCCTTACACTTGTCTTGTTTGCCAATGCGGTGGATGCTGAATATATAAGTACACACTCGTCTCCATATATTTTGTACGCTTTGTGTCGGCGCGTTTTTGAGTTCATTTCATTTATTTCTTACTCTGTTTTTCTGCTTTTAACGCATGCATACAAAAAACAAAATATAAAAAACAAAAAAGGTAAAAAGGATTCAGCGACAATGCAAATATTGAAATTTCATAAAACAACAACCAAATTGAGTGCCCAAAATGTTGTCATTGCTGTGTGCATGACGCGCAATCGCCAGCCACAAAATCAATTATCAACGGCCTCGGGATCGGTGCTCGTATCGGGAATTGGGCATTGGACTCTCAAATCGGTTGCACGCAGGCAGCAGCCGCAACACAGGATGTATGTTGTCGCTGTCGTTGTTGCCTTTGTGTGCAAACATTTGGCACGCAGTTCTAGCTGGCGTAAAATCAATTTCAAAGATCCTTTTTAACAAGCCACAAAATCAGCTTGCCCCAGACTGAGTTGGGACTTTGTTTTGATTTTGGGTGCGCCGCATTGTTTGTTGCCCATTGTTGTTGTTGTTGTTGTTGTTGTTTGCTGTTTGGCAATGCCAAGCAAATCGGTTTTTAATTTGTCACACCACAGTTTCTGACTGCTGGCTGTGGCGAATTGGACAGCAGGACAAACAAGAGTCCAAGTCCAAGCAAAACGCTTTCCAGGAACAGTTCAATGCTATTTGCATACAAGTATGTAAGTACCGCAACGCTTTGGTTTTGATATTATTAGTTACAAGCATCGATACTATCTAAACTTATTTATTTATTTGAAAACTATTCAGATACTTAAAACTATATGATAAGTGTGTATTAGCAGTGGCTGCCTTCAGCATACCCAAATCTATTTAATTATAAAGTACAGGTCATTCTTAAGCTGAATTAATTTCTTATTTTATATATTTATTTAATTTTTTATAATAAAAACAATTAATTCTGCAAGCTTTCATATCAGTTTGTAGAATAGAGCACTTTCGATGGCATCGATACCGAAAGAAAGGCTAAGCATCGATATATCGATACTGCCCACGCTCGTTAGTTTCGATAGTTTTTGCGCATAGTATTGTGTATAGTTTAAAGCGTGAAAATTAATTAAATTTATAAAATAATAAAATCATTAAATGAATTAATAAAATGTTCGTAAAATGAATTTAGTTTCTGTTTTACATAAAACAAAATATTCATGGCATTTCAAACCTATTTTGCATTTTAATGATTTAATATAAACATTTATAATTTGCAATAGTAAATGAGATATTAGATTGAGTAGATATCGATACTGCCACAGAAAAAATAATGATATTATATGGCACTCAATTTGATCTTTTTTCATAGAATTATTTTGCCTATAAGATCTTTGTAAATATCACATTTGAAAAAAGAAAATTCATTTTGCAGCATGCTGGATTCGAACCGCAATTAAATGTCCTCTGTTGACCTGGTTTTTTGATGACTTTCTAATTGTCGAATTTCGAAATTATTTGTACATTTTAAGATCGAAATGATCTGAAAATAATGATATTTCGAAAAGATCACATTATTGTTCGTGATCTTTTTCTTTTTCTGTGTAGCTTGCACATATTTATAAGAGAGCGTATCTAGATACATATAGTATTTGTGACTCAGGTGGAACTTTGCTTTATTAAAAGGCTTAACCAGTCAAGTGCTGGACTGCTGCTGCTGTTGCTGCTGCTGCTAATGAGCACAAAAGCGTAACGCCAAACAGCAAATAAAAGCGCAACAACAACAACAACAACAAGAAGAAGAAGAAGAACAACAGCAACAACAACTGCTTTGTCTTAAGCATGCCAATGATGTTTACCCAAGATGCTAATGCATTTGGCTCTCGTTGCTGGATCGGTGCGAGCTCGAATGATGCACAAACAAGAAGGCCCCAGTCGAAGTGGCAAGAAGAAAATGCCGACGGGTGCGTAAGGTAAACATTTAAAAGCAGCGTCGGCGGCGGCCCAAAAAGATGGCTAAATAATGTGTTTGTATTGTAAGTGGCATGGCCGTTAGACAACAACATCAGAGTCCAGCAACAACAACAACAGCAACAGCTACAAGTGTAAATAAGCCAATGCAAGTGGCGGTGCATGCCACAGCATTTAGATGCATATTTGAAGATATACTCCTATACATGTGTATGTGTGTGTGTGTACTTATGGCCTGGCCAAATCCCATGAAAAGCTGCTGCATTAATTAGACATTAAACAAGGTGTGAACTTTGGCAGCAAGGGCCACGCCCCAACGTCAGCGTTTTGTTTACACTTTGCATGCATTTGATTTTCGGTTGTTTTATTTTTTTGATTGTAGGCGGGGGCTTGGGTAAGCTTTCAACAGCCGAGAGCTGGCACAAAGCCCTCAAGCGTTAAGGTCCACTGATGCGTTTTTAATTGCCTACCTGGCTGCAGTTTTATTGATTTAAATCGTCTGCCAGCTGCCAATTTGAGGCGCTTAATGGCACGCATTTAGACGGCGCGAGAAGCGCCAAGCGAAATTACCAGAACCCATGGCTCCATTATTAGGCGCTGCTCATCATCATTAGGCCAAGTGGAGAGTAGAGCCGGCATGTAAAATGCGATGCCAAGTGCAATTGTGGCTCTTGTTTGTTTTGCAATGCTGACAGCGGACTGCTGCAGTTGCACTTCCAGTTGCAGTTGTTGCAGTTGTTGCAGTCTCGAATTACAATGGCAAACGATTAGGAAACGACACAATTTAACGACATAATTCAAGAGCGCATCAGGTTACACAAAAACCCAGAAATCACAGCCCAAAAACCGGAGTCACCCCTTTCGGGGCACACGTGCGGCACTGGCAGTGGCAGTGGCAGTGGCAGTGGCAGTGGCAAGTTTGTTGTAAGCAGATATGCCATATCCTTTCTGATTGCGATCGCTGGCGTTCCTGCTGGTAAAGGAAGCGAAAACTTACAACTGAGGAAGCAACGTCACCCCGTACAGGATATGAGCAGGACAATGACACCCACACGTGTATATACATATATGTGTGTCAACAGCCTGGGCACTTGAGCGTGCGCCTTAGCCGGGCTATGCCAGCAATGTGTGTGTGCCACTTAGGGGCAACTTAAGTTGCTTTTGTCAAATCAATCAGCGCCACAGCCGGTGTGCCAGTGCGTGCGTGTGGCCCACTTGAGGGCCAGATTTCCTCACTTAATTGGCAAAAAGAGAGATGCAGCCGAAGCCAGAAGCCAGAAGCCAGAAGCAGTATTCTGATTGATTCAAGTACCATCTATATCCATGGCGTTGACTCCAAGATCAATGCCATGTTGGTGCAGACTCAGTGACGACGTTAATGCTACTTACGGCTTACGGTTAAGTTAAAAGCGCTCAGCAATTTGTTTATTTGTGTTGCAAATCTATTCACAGCTCGGCTTTTGTGTATTTTTCCATTAGAAAATGGAATTTTTGTTTATCAGCCAGCCAGGCCGTCGACGCCTTTGATTGTTTATGCTGTGTGCAGCGCAATTATTACAGCGCAATTTTTATTTTTCTTCACTTTTGTTATTGTCTTTTAATTAAGCGAATGACAAACTCAATTTCAATTCAAATCCAGCGACTTTTGTCATCATCATTTATTTATTCGACTCGACTCGACTCGACTCGACTCAACTCGGATTCGATTGGAATCCATTCGGGATTTGTTGTTTACGTATACGCAATATGCAGCAACGATTGAGATCGCGACTTGCTAACTGCGAGATTCGCTGAGAAATCTCTCGGGCCCTCGCTAATTCTCACTCAGTCTGCCGCCTGTTTGTTATTGTTTCAATATAAATTGATACTCATTAACAAATACAGGGCAGCCTGTCAGACTGTCAGACTGTCAGCCTGTGGCTGCCTTTTGGCATTGGCTTATTGGATTAATGCCAGCGCTTCTGTTGCCCCTCATTGTTGTTGCTGTTCTTGTTGTTGTCTGCGTTGCTGCCTGCTTAAGATTGCATCTTGTCCGACTGTGTCGTGCCACCAAATTTTAGTTCTCTTTTGCCTTTGGATAAACGAGTGCGGCTTCCCCTGCAGCGGCTCGATCCATTTGGCTTGTTTGTCATGGCAAGCTTATGGCTTTTATTATTAATTATGTTTGGTGTTTTAATACCCTGTACGCATGTACTCTGCTTCAAAAGGGCATGCGTTAGTTGACATAAGGCAACACCTCAAGCCTATACCTATAAGGTAGATCTGCATATGTGCTCGTGTTCCTTCCTCTGTTTGTTAGCGGAACAGAGTATTTCCGAGCAGGGCATCTTCTAAGCGAGCACTTTCAACTAAAGCACTCTTACCTGCTATTTTCTTTGTCTGGTGACTAATTGCCACAACACGTGATGATATTGTAGTTGGCAATGCATTCAGCAATGCATTTCCTACTATTATTTTGTACACTTATCAGTCAGCGCTAACTTCTTCACTAAATAGTCACCCACTCAATCAGAGGCTTTTAGCCAGTCACTTGGTCAGTTAGTCAGTCAGTCAGTCAGTCAGTCAGTCAGTTAAGTCAGTTAATCAGTCAGTCAGTTAGTCAGCCCATTTACATTGCGCTGCCTAATGCTCATAAATCTGATGTCAAATAAATGTCCATAAAAAGGCGTCATTTTATTGTTATTAATTAAACGCTATTAATTTGCAGAAATCGTAAATTAAATCTGAGTGGAGCTCTCTAGCCCTCTCGCTTCCACATTTAATGCCCCACACATTTCGCACACACAGAGAGTCATTTGGACAGGTAAGAGCCCAGCGGAGGCCGGCGCAACTTAAATGATAAGCGCCATAATCCCTGATGTGTGATTAACTTTGATGATGAGTTATGAGCCGCACATTGGCACTGATGTGATGCCGTGTTACCATCTCGATACCCAAGCCCCGAGCCCCAGCACCGATCCCCCAGCCCCGATCCCCATCTGGAACCCAAACCGTATGTTGTCCTACCCCAAGACGCAGCAGATGACTTGCAGGAATCTGGCCGAGAACCGCAGCATGTGAAATGTGAGTCAGTCGCGTCGCCGTAATGTGATAGCCGCGACGCGACTCGGCGCGACACGATGCGATCCCAATCCCCAAGCCAAAAACCCAAGCTCGAGCTCAAACTCAAACTCGAACTGAAAACCCAAACCCAAGACCAAACCCAAACCCAATTCCAATACGCGATCGCGATCGTGCAGTTCATAAAACTTTTATGCAAATAAAGCAAAAGGCATACCGAAGGCATTTTGGGCCACAAATCCTTGAGGTTTGCGCTTGAGTGCGCTCGTAAAAGTATCAAATTGATTAATAATAATATAAAAGCTCAAAAGCCAAACAAACAAACTATAAAAGCTTCGAATGGGTAGTTATACACACTATATATGTACTGTAGGATATTTATACATATATGTATGTATATATGCGTGTCTGGGGATCGGCAACGATTTGTCCACTTTGCTTGACTGATGTTTGTTTGATATGTTTGATTACTTTGTAGCCTCAAAATATTCCCACGAAGTTGTGCCAAATATTTGTTGGTTGATTTTTGCTTATCGCAGCATTTGACGTGATTTGATTTGATTTGAGAAATTAAGGCTGAAACTGACTCTGAAACTCTGACATCATCTAACAGACAGTGGACTATGCCTCAGCCTCAGCCTCAGCCTGTGGCTTTCTTTGTCTTTGTCTCTGTCATAATAGGATCAATTTTTGACTCATAATGTTCTATTAAAATGCCTTCAGCTCTGGGTTATCTTTGATTTGATGCTTAATGCCTGATGCTGTTGTGGGGCCAGGGCCAGATCAGCTACGGGCTACGGGACAGGGCCCGGGTATATGAGCCTGGACCGGGGTCCGCTCTGGCTGCTGCATGCATGTCAATAATCATATCAGATTACCATTGGCTTTGCCCCATTGTTGCTACAATTTATGAAATTTTAGAAGCTATGCTGCGGCTTTTTGACGCATTCTTTGTCTGGCAGTGACTGCGGCTGCGGTTTCTGCTGCTGCCACAGAGCCAGACGCTGAGGCTGATGCGGCGGCTGATGCTGAGGCTGACGCTGACGCTGACGCTGCGGCTGTTGCTGCCACTACTAGCTCACAGTTCAGGTCGCAACTTTGTCTAATCTTGTGGCATTGGGGCCATGCACATTCGAGTATATGTAATTACCTGGTACGCGGGCGCAGGTGAGTAACAACAATGACTGTCATAAGCTATTCAATTTTATGATCTTTCTGTTTCTGTTCCAGTATCTGTATCTGTTTTTATTTTTAGCACTTTACGTTAATGTCCAGCAATTTGTTTATGCAAATGCGCACACGCCCACAACCGAGGCGAGCGCACAAAGTGAAAATACAAATTTTAGCTGCCTTTTTGGCGCTTTAATAGCCAAAACGAATTGTTTACCAACAAATTCACGCACAGCAGCAAGTACTACAATACCAAGTCCAAGTCCAGGTCCATGTTCAAGCAAAACGTTGCACATAAAATGCATTTTAGTTGCGCTGCTGGTTCAGGGGCACTGTGTCACCGTGCCACATTGCAACAGTGCCTGCCACAGTGCCACCGAGAGGACACTGACTCAATATGAGAGTGCATCCTAGTGCCTCAATGTCACAACGGTAGCCGAACAAACAGTTGTAAATATTTGTGACAATAACAAAGCAGCCTTTTTATGTGCTGCTCGTCCTTGATCCCTGCTCTGCAGCATTAGCCTTGAAGCTTCACTGTCCTTGACTGTGCCCATAACAATTGCTGCTGCCGTTTGTATGTGTGTGTGTGTGTGTGTGTGTGTGTGCAACTGTTAACTGTTTGGCAGTTCCTGCAACACTTCAATTGCATTACAAATTCAAGGTCCCATTGCAATTTGAGCAAATCAATTTAGTTGCCCCCGAGGCGCGTGTCAGTCGCAAAATGTAGTTAAACAAGTCAGAAATCGGAAGTCGAGACTGTGCGACCAGCAGATACCCTGTGCACTATCTTGAATACTCCTAATACACATTTGTCCTCCCCATATTTGCATTATTACAAAGTTAGTAGAATTCATTCGAATTTAGTTCTGGGCTTACTATTTGATCGCTAGAATAACAAGAAGATTATGTAGACCTTATAACTTCAGGATTTATCTTTCGAAATATGGTAAAAGTTCTTTCGATTTGAGCGAGTATAGATGAGCAATCCAGACAGACGTACACAGTCTGATCGACTTGGCTGTTAATATTGGTTAGGACCATATATACTTCATAGGAAGAGACCACTTTTTGGCACACAATCATAAAGATACTCCCTTATGGCATTTTTAATGGGTACTATAAAACCAAGTCCAAGAAACCAGCAACTGTTTTTATAGTTGGTGAGACAGCAAGTTTTGCGATTGAGATTGAATTATATGTTACACCTGGCAATTCCCATATTAAATGATAGTTATTAAGTGGCATAGGCACAATTTAAAATAGCAAGTACTTCCCGGAATGGAACACACATATGTACATAATGGGCCTATATAATCTATAGTTAAACATAATTTATAGCCCAATCTATAACTGACTAATACACGGCCCAAATAGTGCCAGTCAGAGCGCGGGCTTATCAATAAATTAATCCGCAAAAGCACTTTTCGAATTTCTTTAAATTGGCAAATAGCTGTGTTACCAGAGAAGTGTGCCCCTTATATAAGCGGCTGCCACGAGCCCAGCGTCTGGTTTGGTCTTAGCCAATTTGCGACTGCAATGCCAAATTGGCTGCAACGCAGCCGTTAACTAATTAGAGCTGCTGTCGCCCTAATTGAACAGTTGTTTAGCTGTTTCGCTGTTTGAGTTAATCTCTGAACCCCCTCTCCCCACCAGTCACCGCATTTGTCATTTGCCCCCACCCACCCCCAGCGTTGCCTCCGCAAAATGTCGCATACTTTTGCCACTTTCGTTGCGACTGCGACGAGTGATAAGATAAATTAGAGGTATTGGCTGTGGCTTAACACACATTTCTGTCATGTTTGCAAATATGTATATGTACATGTTTACACACATAGCTACTTGGCACACGGCTGCGCTCCAGGTTGACTACAGAGCTGGAAACGGGAAACGGGATTGGGAGTGGGAATGGGAATGGGAGTGGGTACGGGACTGGGGCTGCCTTATCACTGGCAAATGCGATAAGCGTTAAATGCTCGCGTGCCACTGCCGCGGCCGGTGGACGCAGGCGGTGGCAACGGGGGCAAGGTGTGCCGCCCGGGTAATGCAAACATTTTGATCAGTTTTTTATTTGATTTCATTTGTTGTTTATGGCATAATCGAGGGTGTTCTTTTCAATGACAAACTACTAGAGCTGTTAGACCAATCATTGTTTCGATAGTTCAAAGTATCGATACTATCGACAACATAAAAGCCTCAATTTAAACAGAAAGAATAGTATTTATTTGTATAAGCAAAAGAAATGAATGTATTGGCTAGCAAAATGAAGAGAAATGGCTTAAAGCAAATGTTTCGATAGTAATAGATTAATATATCGATACTATCGACACTATAAAATTGTAAATCTATACACATTATAGATTTTTGTTTCTCTAGACAACAGGCATTCATCGAAATAAAGCTATAAGAGTTTCAAAAATGCACAGAAAAAACACATTTGTTTAAACATGCTAAATATATCGATAGTGAAAAGATCTCGATGGAAAAAGATCAAACTTACTATCGATAGTGTGATCGATTGGCTTCCAGCTCTAATGATAGATCGTGAGGTTGTTGAACGTTAAATAAGCCGCTAATACGGTCGGGCTTTAAGGCTTTGTGCTTATCTATAGCTCTATGTCGAGTTCGATAAAAGTTCCCCCTGGCAATTTGTTAAGTGCATGTTAAGACAACAAGTGGCGGTCCTTCCTGTTTTGCACACAAATTGCAATCGCCGTTAATTAGCACCTAATACAATACTAATATACTATGTTTTTGATAAACATTGCGGTCAACTTTATGGCCCGCACTTGGCCAAAGCCAAAGCCAAATGTGTTGAGCACGGCACGGCACGGCCCAATAAAAGTTAGCACTGTTCCACAAACTACGAGTGGTAGGCTAAGTACTTTTACGGCACTCACGTATTGCTTTATCAATGGGAATGGGCACTATTCTGATAATTGTGAGATAGAGATAGTCGTTGTCCACACACCGATTAAGGCACATAATTTGGCAATTGATTTGAAATGAAATCGCACGCCATGTGTTGTTATTTATAGAGCGACCCTTATGGCTGACAAGAGTTATTAAGAAAAGTGCGTTTTGATATTTTGGCACTTACCTTGGACATTAGGCGATCGGCGCCGGTGCCCTCCTCGTCCTTGAATTGTATATCCCTATTGTAGTTTGGTACTAGATCCTTAAATTTGGGGGAATCACGATGAATGACGCCCTCGAGCGGACCAGAGGCGCCGCTCTGGAACTCGGATAGATTTGGCACAGTTTGCTTCAGCACCAGCGGATACAGATTGCGCTCCCTGCGACGTCCCAGGCCCCGGCCGGGGCCGCAGCTATGCGCGTGCCGAAAGTTCAGCGCCAGCAGCAGCAGTAGCAGCAGCGCCATAAAGCAGCTGCCACGGGGCGTATGCGCAATGTGCCTTAATTTACGGGGCTCAGGATCAGCAGCAGCTGTAGCTGTAGCTGTAACTGTTGATTTGTTGACTCCGATTGTGGCCTGATCGTTAACAGGATCATTGCTGTAGCGTTTGGCATCCAGGGACAGGCAGGTGGCACTGGCGCAGGACCAGAGCGCGGACACGGCTTGGTTATCCATAATGTGTGACTTTTGTGTTGTTTGTTTTGTTTTTGCTTAAGTTGCTTTAAGGCTAACAATTATGCTTTTTGGTTATTTAGCACTGCACTTGAGGGTTTTCGGGCACTATAGGCAAGGAGCTGAGGAGCGCTGTGGAGCGGAACAGCTCGCAGCAAAGGCAGTGGCTTAATTGAACGATCGAGCGCTTGGAGCTGGCATTTAACGGCTTAGTTAGTTGGTTAATTAGTTAGTTAGTTTATGCACACAAACAAATAAACAAATCATTTTAAGCACGGTGATTTTCGCTTTTGTTTCTATTCGACTCAAATATTTTTTTAGCTCAATTATTCAACTCAATTTTCCAATTTTCAATTTCAATTGCGGCGTTTCTCTTGCAGCTCGGACAACGACAACCGTTGCGCTCGCACTGTGATTGACAAATGACATATCCGAGCGCACGAAGCCAGCGGCCGAGCAAGCAGCGGCCGAGCGAGCAGCGAGCAGCGAGCAGCGGCCGAGCAAGCAGCGAGCAGCGAGTACCAAGTACCGAGGGTGCTTTTGCAGAACCCTAGGCATCGGAGTCGCAGTCGCAGTCGCTGCCGCTGCCGATGTCGTCTTCGCTGCCAGTGCTGAGTCACACAGACGCACGCACACAAGCATAACTGGCGTTCATTCTTGGCTTGGCTGTGTGCGTGCGCCGCTCATTGGACCTCTCAGCCCGTTGATCATTTGGCGTTCATTTTTATGCTCGCACGCTATGCGGCAGTGTGAGCGAGACAACTAGTCTGTCGCATTTGCCGCACGCTACTTACACAAACACACATACAGTGAGTTTGGGCCTTATGTACTTATGCTCTGGGCAACAGATGTTGGAAGACGGTTTATTATGGCCATGGCTCTGTGTGTGAGTGTGTGTGTGTTGCCAATTGGATGTGCATGTGTGTGTGTGTGTGTGTGTGTGTGTGTGTGTTGGCTGCAATTTCTCTTAACACTTGCACTATTGACTCGAAATCGACTCTTGCGGCTTGTTAACTGCCGCCTGCTGCCTGCCTCTGCCTCTGCTTCTGCTTCTGTGGCCGCTCTGTCTTTGCTTTGCTTCATTTTATTTTGCTTTTTGCTTTTTTTTGCGCATTGTTCACCTTTTGCCTTTCTTCATTTTTGGCTTCGCTTTATTGCTTGTAAATTAATAATGTTCCGGTTTTTTGTGTATTGTGCGCTTCAGTTTTGCTCGCCTTTGCCTTGGCTGCTGCTGCCGCTTCTTCCTCTTCTTGTATAGCACACACGCACACATGCACACACACATATACATATTTACATACATATATACATACGTACACATATGTACTTAGCTTCAGTTGCCGCTGCCGCTGCCACTGCCGCTGCCGCCAACGCTGCTCACTTTGTCATTACACCATTTTGCTGCTTGTTCGAATACACGACTCTGATTCAGCACGCACACACACACACACACACCCCCCCCCCTACCGCACACCACCCAGCACACCCTACCCTTTTCTACTTCATTTGAACGAACAGCAACTTCCGTTGGAGCTGAAGGTGAAATGATCTCGCTGTAGGGCCAAGCACAGATATTACAAATGAGACACGATATTTCTTAATGGGTTTTTAAAGACTCCTCGAAAATATTATTGAACTACGCCTTATTAATAATTTAATGTTGTTCCAATTCATTTAAAATAGTAAAACTGACGATAATGCAACTTATTTCAAAAGCTTCCATCACTAATTATAAACTCACAACAAATGTGTTTATTTCATGAATAACTTGCCGATAATATATTTATATGGTGTTTTTTTAATAGGTAATCAAGCGAACTTTGCAATCAATTGGTAGCTATTGACTGCTGTATACTCTAAACTGAGTTTGTCTTCAGTAATCAGAGTCCTTAACTTTAGCTATAAAGGTGCGGGAGTCACATGTTTTTCTTATTTGTGAGGGCGGGGGTGGGTGTGTCCTAAAAACTTTAACAACTATATTAGCTACGGATTATACGTATCTCCATACCAAATTTGGTAGCTCTAGCTTCAATAGTATCAAAGAACAGTTAGAAAGAAAATATAAGTTGATACCAAAATATAAATTGTATGTAACAGGCTGAATATTCTATAAAGTATATATATTCTTGTCTGTCTGTCTGTGCGATCTCTAAGATAGATATACCAAATTTGGTATAAAAGATCTATAAATGAAGCCGTTAAACCTTACTTAGTATACTCGAGAGCGGGACATTGTATACGAAAATTAAATCATAATATTTTGCTTATTTAATAACTGTAAATAATATACATAAAATAAACACCAAAGAACAAGGATATTTACGTAGTTCTGGACACTGGGTATCTCCTAGTCGAACACAATTTACTAAAACTCTCTTACTCATTATAACTATAGAATTCTGAATTTTTGTTTACCCATTATTACATTAGGATTAAAATATAATCTTATTATTAGATCATTTTTGTTCAATTTCATGAATAATTATGCATAATTCATGAGTATAGCGCATAAAATCCTGGTAGATTTGTAGTCATGTGCTCATTATCTTATTTTGAGTGCAATTTAGTCAGAAGTGTACTTACAATGAGTCAGTTTGGTTGATTAGATTAGCGTGTTCACAGGATGTTCGATAAATTTGTGAATTTATACGCAAGTACTATGTATATATATGATTTCCGCAGCTATTATGAGTACATATAATCATATACTTCATTTCCCCTGCACTAAGCTTGTCAATTCGATTCATAATATTTGCAAAAACGTTAAGTTCCGTTGATATCAACAACAAACAATGTAGTACACAATAAAAAGTACATTGAGTTTGATAAAAAATAATCGCCAGATAAGGTAAACAAGGTGAACAATTTGCAATGTGCAAGTCAACAAAATCGCGAAAAAATCAAAAAAGTCAAAAAAAAAGCATTTATAAAATTTACGGATCAGCTGAACTTTAAGATTCGCTGTTCAATTTTCAATTGAATAAGTAACTTAACTCAGATACATGTGTGCATAACAAATTGACACACAAAAGCCGCAAAGGCCGCTGCCAATGTACAAATGTACAAAAGTACAATATCAAAGCCAACAAACGGCAAATGGCCCAACAATGACCACAAATAGACTTATGTTTGTCTATAAGATGTATGTGTATGTGTATGTAAATGTATCTGTATCTTTTGTTCAGACACTTTTTGCCAGAATTTTCTCGCTCGACTGAAGTTTCGAGGTGCAAAAGCAAAGAGTCAAAAGTCAGCTACCCCAACACCTTGCGCTTCGCTCTTAACTTGTCCGGGTCCAAGTGTCTCTGTATGTGTGTGTGTGGTGTGGGTGTGTGCCATGGCAACATTGTTGACACAGGCACTTATAGTAAAGCGCGAACACGCTTGCGCTATTTGGCCAAGAAATTGACACTTGCCCTTCGATCAGCGCGCGATTTTCGCAGAAATATCTATATATATGTAGTGTATATATATGCATGCAGTTAAGAATTTCGTGCTGTCCCGTTTAAAGCACCTGCAACAGCTACAATGTAACGGTTTCTAATGCGCCTAGGCAGCTGCTAAACAATACTATATACCCTATATATATATGTAAGCATGTATTCTATATGTGTATGGCAGGCGCAGATAATGCAAATGCAAAGCGTAGCATAATTTCAATAAAAAATGAAAGAAATACGAATTCAATAGTTGGCGGCAGCGCGGCAAAGATATAAGCAAAAGCAAAACGCCATCAACAAGATACACGGAACCAAATTAAAGATGAAGAAGCTGAGCCAGCGGCTGTGGCTGTATCTGTATCTGTATCTGTGGTAGCGGCAAGGGCAGCGGCAGCGGCAGCGGCAGCGGCAGAAGTAGCAACAGTGCTGCTGCTCTCAAGAGTCCAAAGAAGCTGAGCCAGCAGCAGCAGCCAACAGATTCCAGTGGAGCGTTACATACATACATACACGTATCTTTCTCTCTCTAAGCACATGTATCTGTAGCTGTAGCTGTGTATCTGTGTGTTGTCTATGTGCCTGCCACATAAATTTCCAGCATGTCTGTATGCGGCGGCTCATTATGTGCGCTGGTGTGTGTGCGTGTGTATCTGTGTGTGTCTGTGTGCTGTGGGGCGGAGCTGCTTAAGGCGCTCATTTGTGAATGAACACGCCGTGAACCGTCCCAGAGCCCAGACCAGACAAGGCAACGATCGCTGGATCGCTGGATGCCAAAAACTTAATGAGCATGAATAAATGGCAGCAGCAGAGGCTGTGGCTGAAACTAAGACGGAGACGTAGAGGGAGATGGGGAGGGAGACGAAGATGGAGACTGAGCCAAGTAACTGAGACCAAGATCGAGTCTGAGACTGAGCGCAGTTAATAATGTTGATCATTGTAGAAATCGCGTTTTTGCGATCTTTCATACTTGCGCGTAGTTACCAAAAAACAAAAGAACAAAAATTTGTTCGCTTTAAAGCCATAGCGATAAAGAGGCAAAGATTAGTTTGTAATTAGATTTGGGCATAGATTTATGTTAATATTAATGGACAGCTTTTAATGTAAGTTATAAACCGAAATTGAATTTTTAATGCGGCCTGTAATGCCCTGCCCTGGCCAGGCCCAATCTAAGCCCCCAACACTTGGCGGCAAACATCCAAGCTGCTGCAGACCAAGATGCTGCGTCTAAATTCCAATAGAAAACCGGAAATGCTTAAGCCATTCGTTGTCGTGCATTGTTGCGATTGGAAAGAGGTTGGAACAGCGCCAGACCAAGACCAAGAGGCAGAGAGGCAAAGGGGCAAAGACGCCAGCAGCCAGCAGCCAGCAGCCAACAGCCAAGGCATGGAACGCCATTTTCTGCTGCTGCTGCTGCTGTTGCTGTTGCTGCTGCATCCAACGGCGTCGTCTGCTTTTAATTTCTTTTAATGGAAGTTGTTAACATGGCTGCTGGCTGCCTCTCTCAGGCTTCGCCTTCGCCTTCGTCTGCGCACTGCACAGCTTCCCATTCCCATTCCCAATCCTATTCCCACCAACGCCATGGCATTGGCTTACTCACTGCCTGATTCCCGGACTGGCCTGGCTGCGTTTTTGATTTGCTCTTTTTTGGTTTCGGTGCCTCGATCATAAAACTTCGATATGAAACTTGTATTTTTGAGGCCCATTGAAAGTGCTGGGCATAATGGTTATGAGACAAGACTTTGGAGAACTGAGAATATGCACGTGATTTTGGGCTTATACGAGTATACGAGCACTTGCTTATGTTTTCGGACCCTTTACTGCAAGACATTTCGTTTTTCATTTAACAGAAATAAGTATTGGCAATATATTTACAAAATCTCGTTTTTTATCTCCTGATTCAGTTTATCATTGCTTTTTCAAAACCTACTATTCCCAACTTTTCCTACAATTTTAGTCGTAATCACAAAGTTTTTGGTTCCACCCCGATTTGTTTCAAACTCACACATTAATTGTACTTTTCATACAACTTGATATAAACACATTAATTCGATGAAAGTTTATTCCCAATTAATAACATCATCTTTTGAAATTGATTTGATAAATTATCTATGCATATCTGAAATGAAATAATAATATTGTATGGATAATTCCCTCTAGCTGTTTGACGAATTCAATAAGCAATTCTACTTATGGGCAAATCCAAACAAATTTCAACCAAAAACTACAACTAAACACTGTTTAAATTTCTTGTTTTAGTTCATAGAAGAATTCATATACTCTTACAAATATAAGCAATATTAACACAACGATAATCTGTATTTTACTATGAACTTAAGATCTTGGCTTAATAATAATAAATATTTCAAATTTCGAATTTGCAAATTTAAAGAGTATCCCTCTTATTTTTAAATATCTTACAGTTTTTGTAATTATATTTACATATTTGCTAAATTAATAAATAAATAAAATTGTTTTTGTTGGCTTATTTTTAAATGTTGCATATTTATTTAACTTGGGATAATAAAAAAATTGAAATTGAATATAATATTTTCTAAAATTAAACTTGTATGCTCTGTTCTTTTAGAAACTTTTCTAGCTTTACATTATTTGCAGTTTGATGGTTACATATTTATTTGAAAAAGGGATTGAAGTTGTTTAATGTAAAGGCTTACGCAAGTTCTAGTGTGTGCGCCACATGGTCTATGTTCTATAGAGGTATGGCTTCAAGAATAGAGCATTAGAGTTTCGTTATGAGCAAGTGGAAATGCAGCTGTCAGTGTCTGCTGGCTTTCTATATTTGTAGTTCAATGAATTTGATGTGCTTTTCATGCAAAGTTTGTTGCCAGAGTCTTTTGTTTTGACTGCACACGTTTGTTATGATTTGAATCAAGCGCTCATCTGCTGTCACATAATTAACAGCTGGTTGCTGGCCAAAACGCGTACCGGTTTGCTGGCCAAAATGCCGTGAAGGTCGCAATGCCATAATCGAATATCTAATAAATACTAAATAATATTTATAGTGTTAATGAACAGTAAATTCAATTTGGGCGCACGTGCGTATAAGCAGCGAAATAAAAAAGCCCAAAAAGATGATGTTGCTGACAACATGTTGGAACTGTCCACAGGTTCACCAAGCGTCTGGGCAGCGACAACAACAACAATAACAGCAACAACAGCAACAACAAATACTGAACTCGTACCAGTTCCCAGAAGAGGCCACTCAATCATGCTGCGACTGCTGTTGTGACTGTTGCCGCTGTCTTTGACTGGTGACTGCTAACTGCTAACTGGTAACTGGTGACTGGTGACTGGTAACTGCCGAGGCAGCGGCGTCATAGCGTGCGACAAATGCCACTAACGGTTTAAGGTCTCTAATGGATGTTGACATTTACGGCTACCAGGCAGCAGGGAGGAGGAGTTGTAGCGCGACTCGTAGGCTGTGCTGTTTAATTCAGTAAAATGCCTTTGGGGAATTGTCTTACGAGTTAGAAATTAGGCAAATGGATGCGACCACAGCTTTCCAAGGAATTCGCTACCACAAGGCGACAACAATGCAGCCACTGAATGGACCATGGACCATGGCCCATAGCCGCAAGGAGCCGCAGCCAAAGGGGCTGGCTATCAGACGGCAGGGGCCGTGGGCATGTAACATAAATACATAAACATTTACAAAAAGGGTCGCAGACACAGTCCCAGAACTCTCAGCTCCGTTCGTGTCCTCCGTGTGTGTGTGTACAAACATTTGTCAACTGTGCGCCGTTTGATCCTGGCCGGCACGAGAGAGTCGAAAAGTCGTAAGCGGCATAGTTATCATTGTGCTCTGGGCCCATTGTCCTATCAGCTGGCAGCGATCGATGCGGTTAAACGGCAGCAGACCAGCAGCTAGATCCGAGTACCGTGTGAGAGCCACAGAAAGGTTGTGCCAGTGTGTAGATAGAGAACAGGCCTCATGTGGCGCGTATTTGGCAAACAGTTTGGCATGACTGACCACAAAATGCAGCAACGTTTTCCTGTCCTGCTTAGGACGCCCACACAGCGCCACCTAGTGCGCAAAGGTGGCAAATCAAAATTGTGCAAATCACAATATAGTACTTTTGGTAAGCTAATGGAATCTCTTGATTTATTGGACCATTTAAATACAGGTATTACTACAGCTGAAAGAATATTAGGCAATTCAGCGAAGGATATATACTGTGTATGTGTTCTAATATACACTCCGCCAATTGAATAGGACACTCCTTAAGTCTGTTTTCTGTATTTACATTGTACATATACTAGCTGTCCGGCGTCGCCCGGGCCTAAAGCCAATCGTATGAACAGAATGTAGAATAACAGAGTTTCCCACTCACATCTCGGGGTAAATTATTGAAAAACCTCAAATACACCATTTGGTTGTCTGCTTGTCTCAAATATGTTGCTTTAAAGTTACTATAAACAGTAAATAATATCGTTTCTGTAGGTTTGAGCCAGAGTCTTACAATGCTCATCTAAACAATTTTAAATATTTAGCATATTTGAATTTATATATACAACAATTTACTTAAGTATCTTAATGGATTTTTAATCGAATGGCTTTTAATTTTGGGCTTCATCGTTTTTGTGGATTTGATGGCTATATGAGCAAATATCCTTAAGCTGAAGCTTACTTTATCTTCCTTTAGTGCACCCACATGCCATCTTTAGGTTACATAACTTGCACAATGGTATCATTTTTTAAAGGCGTTAGATACAACATATTTGACTGATCATGGCCTTATTGGAAATGATATGCCGAGAGGCAGTGCTGACTTTAATTTTCTTGCAATACGTTGTGCTTAAGCAATTAAAAATCAGGTAAGAACTAAGTAAGTAGCTTAGAATATGCTAAGACTTTGGTTTAGTTCGAGTGCAAGCCGTTCTTTGGAAATAAGAATGGCAGAAAAGGAAAGGGTTTTATTGATCTTAATTTATATGGTTGATAGGTCCCATTCTGATGCCATAGTTACTCACATTTGAGCATCAAGTAGAAGTTGTCCTGATATTTTAAACTGTTGAATTAAATTTCTTCTATCAGTTGCACAACTTAAATACCAATTTGTCCTTAACACTCAACACATCAGAGAGAACCAAATGTCCTCCATAGTCACTTTATAGACATTGCAGTTGCTGTATTTGATTAACTGAGTTTACTATCGTAAATCGTTCTCAGCTGTTTGCAAATAAATAATTTAAAGATTTACGTCAGAGATTTACCAAATTTAGCACTTTCTAATTCGATCATGGGTTTTGCACAACTTTAACAATAGGCACGAGCGCTTAACGTAATTTCCATAATATCTCAAGTTGTCCAGAATATACCCAAAAGTTATGAAGTATTCAAGTTTTCAATAGACGCTTATTTCAACTAATATGCATATGAACCTGCTGAGCTATTGACTGAAAATAGATTCAAATTTGATGAACGATATTTTATAGCGCTAAGGGAATTTCTTAAGTCTTTGTTGATTAATCTCTTTATGGCTGTAAATTTCCCAATTAACTTGTCTAGAATATGATATAAACGCTGGGGAATCTTCTAAAGCGTAATTGAATTTTGCAATAAACGAACATTTTTGAAATATATGTACTTCTGCCCCATACTACATTGGGAAAATGAAAAAGGTGAAGCCAAGCGGCAGCACTTACTTAAAATATTAAACAACGCTGAGCCCTTGTTGCCCTCTCAAGCAGCTCTCCCGATCTTGAGCTACATCTACAGCCCCTCCGCCATGGCCAGTCCATATGGATGCGCTCTCAAGTGGTGACGGCGACCGATGGCAAACATGCGAGTATTTAAATGTGTATCATGGCGTGCAGAGCGGCGAGACGCGGCGCGGAGGTGCGCGGCGGCCAAGTGAAGCGCATGCGTTGATGGACTTGAATTATATGCGACTTAAGCTTCGCGCTGCTGCATCCAACATCGGCACCAACACCGGCACCAACCGCGGCACCGGCACCGGCATCGACATCGGCATCGGCATCCTCGGCAGCCAGTGCCATAAAAATTAAAAGTCATTATGGCCTGGAACAGCATTTAAGCCGCGGCGGTGTGGAGACCGTGGCACATTCCCACAGTCGCAGTCGCAGGCAGGTCGACGTCGACTCCGGCTTCGACTTCGACTTCGACTTGGACTTGGACTTCGATGTCGTTGTCGATGTCGATGTCGACTCGAGTGTCGCTGGGCTGTCAGAAAGTGCCATGAGACGGCAGCCACATGCGTCCACTTGGAGTGGGTTAATATTTGTTTGCATTATCATTTTGAATTGACAGCAAAGTGGCGCTTGTTGCTGTTGTTGTTGCTGTTATTGTTGTTGTTGTTGTTGCTGCTGTTGTTGTCTGCCCAGCGGGCGGGCAGGGGGCACTGTGCTGGAGCTCAAGTTGTTTGTTGTCTGCGCGCCGATTATGGAAAGTTGATGACCGGCAACGTTAGAGCCTGGACTTCTCCCACTCTTCTACAACTCCTCAGCGAGAACATAACATAGAAAATTGCCATTTTTCTCAAGTTTTCAATTTCAAAATGCTATTGCGCTGTCGCTTTTGTTGTTTTAGTTATGTGCCGCTCGTGGCATGGCGTGCTGGCCACAAAAACCGCAAACGGAATGCTGCCCTGTGCCTCTCTCTCTACACAGAGGGCGGGGCAGGGCGGCAACACTTTGTTAAGTTGATGCCAAAGCCAAAGTCAACGTCAACGTCAACGCCTGTGCCAGTTAAATAGATTTTGTTTTTGGGCTTCTTTCGTTCCTGCCTTTCGCTTTGATCTGCGTTGCTTCTGGCAGGCAGCAGAGGCGACTGCTGCTGCAACGTGAAGCAAATTGAAAATTGATTTCGCCTTGCCTTGCCTTGCGCTGCCCCAGACAGCAGGCTAAAACCGAAGCTAAGACAAAGTTGGCACGCCAAGTTCGTTGCCTAAGTCTTTCGTTTCGATGACTCAAAATGCGCGCCATGAAATTCCCACATAAATTGCGCGCATTGTCAAATTAAAAATGCCTAATGAGCTGTTGTTCGGCAGTCCGATAGTCCGGCAGTCAACCAGTCAGGCACGCAGCAGCCAGCAATGCAAAAGAGCAGAAAAATGCATTAGAACCGAGTTGTTGGTCACAAAATACTACGTATACCAAGGGCTGGCTCACAGGCAGCATCCAAGTCAACGGCGGCGGCAAAACGTATCGTGTTACAAATCACGGCGGGTTGTGCGGGCGGGCGGACGATCGGCGGCCAACACACAAAAACAAGTTTCGAGTGGAAATGCGTGTAGCGTGCAGCGTGCGAAACACAGCAGAACATGAACATGAAAGCCTGATGCTAAAGCTGATGCTGATGCGCTTGTCGCAAAAGTTGCCGTCTAAAAATAGTTGGTCGGGTGGCATTTGGGGTGCGGGGCGGCTGATGGTGGCGGTGGCGGCCGTTTAGCCCAACATGAAAAATGGCAACACTTTTGCGCTCATAAAACCTATTTATAAGCCAGCAAACAGCACGTAAGCATCAGAGTATGGCCCAAATGGATCAGCCAACTAATATGCCCGATCGCATGCACAACGCAGTCAGGGCAAGGCGCATGCGCGTGAGATCTCCACGCAAGATCACCAGCCAGCAGGCAGCAAGCAGCAAGCAGCAAGCAGCAGCCAGCAGGCAGCAGGCAGCAGGCAAAAGGAGCCCAACAACGTCCACACAGGGCGAGCCAGAGCCACAGTTTCTGGCTCAGTCCAGTTTGAGGCCGGGACCACACAAATACAGGCACGCGTTCGCTGACAGAATAAAAATTGTTGCGCTTGTGTTTAACGCGCGAACGCGGCGATATCGCAGCAGCAGCAGCAGCAGCAACAACAACAAGAGCAACAGCAGCAGCAGCAGCGTACCTTGTTTCCAAACTGGCTCCCTGGACCTCGTCTGAGGCTGAGGGCTCAGGTTAAAGTGGCAGCCAGGCACCGTTGTCAGTTGGCAGCGGCCGTGTTGGCGGGGCAGTGCAGAGAGTGGGGGCGGGGGGCAACGGCGCGGCGCGGCGGTACGGGGCATTGTCGGCTTGCTTAGCTATCACTGAACGATTATCGTGCATTTTAAAATTCTTACGAGTTTCTGCCGTTGTTGCTCAGCCTTTGCCTTTTTATATTGCCCTTTTCACTCTGCTGTGTGTGCTCTTTGTGTGTTGTGTGTGTGTAGTTTGTTGTTGTTGTGGTTGCTATTGGTGTTGCCGTTGTTGTTGTTGGCCAGATTGGAATCACGCATGGGAACCACAAGCGCCTTGGCTTTTGTCTGTTCGTCGTCGTCGTCGATGCTGCTCCAAGTCTGCACAGAGAAACTCAACAATGAAACGCACACAGCCTTTAAACACATTTTTATTAATAGGTATATATATATATATATATCTATATATGCATATGCAGTATATATATATATATCTATATATGCATATGCAGTATATATACATATATTGTATTTATCAATTTGTTAATTGCATAGTATACATAAATAGTACTACTAGTTTGTAGTTTGTTGCCATTTTGTTTTGCTTTCCGTTCGGTTTTAACAATTGTTATCATATGCAAATAGTTAACTAAATTGCTACACAAGTTTCTTTAAATTGCTTTCATAATGAATATGTTGATACTTGTACATACAATGCATAACTACGATAGTTAGTTAGTTGTTACATACTTGAATTGCATTACATAATTGCTACGCTTCAATCGAGTCTATTGGTTGATCATTTGTCAGTTATCATAAATACATATGTACGTACACTCAACACACAAATATTTATTCTCTATATAGTAAAGTAGTGTACTATATGCAATTCCTTGGTTAATAACTACAACAGGTGCCTGAGGGTTGACTTTTGGGACGTGGGGTGGCTCTCTAAACTACAATGCAAACCGTTTGCCCATTATACTATTTGATTTGTTATTCGGACATTTAAGTAAATACAATCGGAAATGAACTTTACTGTGCTTAGATAACGTTCACAGTCAAATAATCTTTTCAAAAACCATAATTTTAAATTCAACTTGAGCGCTTTATGACACTTTCCTTTGAGCTTAGATAACGGCATGTATTTCAAGTGTTCGCTAATTACGCCAATTGCTTATGACCACAATTGGACAATTTTAAAAATAACAAAGCAAATACATCAAACGATCTGGCCATAACTTGGCTAAGCCGACACACAATCTATGACAAATGCTCTATATTGATTTTGTATGATCAAGACGCTATAATCCATTCGTTAAGTTAAATATAATACAAGCCCCGATCGCGAAAGGAAAACTTTGTAATAGGCGGGATCAGCTTATGCTATCATTCACAAGTTAACGAAATTCCAAAGACTATTACCGACTGATTCTATTTTGTAGACCTAACTTTCGAACAAACTTTAATATTCTTGCATATAGAAAAAAGTCAGAAAAACTTATTTTTAAAATAATGAATTAAATACTTTTCGGATCCCAAAAATGTATATAATTGTTATCTAAATAAGTTTGTAAAAGCAGCAGAAAGTTGGAAATATAAGAAAGTGTTTTGGAATCGTGTGCTTTCTGGTTTGAAATTTGTACTCCGCGCCCAATTCTAATTGCTATGGTGAAAATAAACAATTGCTATTAAATAATAATAATGAATGCGTGTATTTGAGTTAGTTATTGAGGGTTATGCATCAGCAACATAATAATATTCATAGAAATTCTATATATTTCGTATATAAATTATAGCCTATGTAAAAGTACGCTCATTTTGAGCTCTCTGAATTATTTCAATAGTTCAGCATATTGTGTAAAAGTTGCTAGTAAATGTTTCGTTTCAAATATGTTTTGTTTGTTATTTGTTACATAAAGTTGTTCATGAGTTTAGTTGACACATTATAAAAATCATTTACTTGTTTCCATTTGTTGCTTTGTTTTGTGGGCTGTTTGCATAAAATTGCTATAAGTATTCATATACATACATAACTATTTAGTAGATTTCATTTGCATTAAAGACGACAATACTTTTTGCTTTTTGCTTTTTGCTTTAATCTGCATGCTTTTGTGTTAACGCTAGTTCCACATAAAATTCCTTATCGGTGTTCAACGTTTTGGTTTGGTATATCGATACTTTAGCGAGTTTAAACCGTTAGTTACAGTTCCATTTACATATACTAATTTGTTAAGAGTATTAACTATGAAACAACTAGTAGCAAACATTTCATTATTGTAATAACTCTACATAATTGCCATTCTGAATTCTTACACTTGCCACTTCAACTGTCTGATAGAACTCTATAGCTAACTACGAATATATTTGATATTTTAGACATTTACTTTTTTATCTTTTAATGTTTTTTGTTTTTTTTTTATTACATATGTATTTATTTTTGCTGTGGCATACATGAATACTTCATAATTGTAATATTTATTTCTCTTCTTTTATAATCGTCTTTGCCTGGCGAACGCTCAATGTGTGTGTGTGTGTGTGTGTGTGTGTGTGTGTGTGTGTGTGTGTGTGTGTGTGTGTGTGTTTGATTTGTTGTTCTTGTTCGTGTTTCTTAATGGAGCTGGAGCATTATACATTGTTATTGTTGTACATCAAGTTTAGTTTAGTTGGTAACAATTTGTTAGCTGTTGATGCTGGCGCGAGCTTGCATAAATGTATATTCTTATATTTTTGTTCATTCTTAAGTTTTCATTTGTTTTTGTATATTTTGTTTTTTTGTTGTTTCATATATTTCTGGATCACATATTCAAGTAGTTTCAAAATCACATAAAGATCACTCTTACAGTAGCGTATACAAAATACATACATACATTTCCCATCCATGTGTGTATATTTCTCAGTTTATTAGCTATTTGATTTGTTCTTTTGAGTTGTTGTCATGATATCATGAAAGGTTTTCTTTTCAAATTCATTCGTTTTCGTTTTTTGTTATTGTTGAGATGTGTTTTAATTGCTTTGACAGAAATACAATATTTGTGCTTGTAGATACGATTCTGTATATTGCTATACTATATACGTTGTGCCCAAAAGTTTAGAGTTTAGGGTATTTTGAAAGATCTATTCGTACTTAAAAGCATTCGAATTTAGAACTCAACAGCTCCATTATAAAACCATATTATACTTGTCTTTGTTTTTGCGTGTTTCATATTCTTAACAATTAGTTTTAATTGCTTTCAAAATTCCGTTGTTTGTTTGTGTAGAGCGTATAATATTAAAGCATTTAATTGTAACACACGATAACATGCACATTTAATTATTGTATAGTTTATTAATTTATTTTTTGGCTACTACATACACACAAAAGCCTTTGCGCTGCTTAGCTAGTTAGCTATAAAATATATATTCAAATCCTTTAAAATATGTATATCTATATATTATGTATATAACTATATTCATCTTGATTTATTTATTTTTTTTTTATTTTTTTAAATTTCTTGTTTTTGCTTTTGTTTTCAATAAATGCCCAAGTTCTTGCATTTCACGGTCATACTTAAATAGTTTACTTTCTTGCCCTAAGTGATCAACTTGTTTGCCATTAGTTTAAAAACTAATAATACGTTACGAGTTCAATATATTAAATATATATACTCAACTATGTCATAAGCTACAATGCATTAGCTTCTTGTATTTGCGCAAAAAATCTTTTTAAAGACGGTTTTTATTTAGCTTCGGTTAACATTTACCAAAGACTGTTCAATTTGTATTCGCTGTCTTGTTACGATTATTGTTTAATCTTTTACATCACACGCTTCAATATTTGTAAACATTATGTATTTAGATAAATATTGGCCATTAATATAAATGTTTGACTTTGACAATTGTTTAACTTCTAGATGACCGGCTTTTTATTGGAAGATTTTACATTGATTAAAAAAAAACAATAATGTTTGTAGCAAATAACGTACTTTAAGCACTAAAAAAAAATCACATAATAACCTAGTAGAGTAAAAGGGTGAAATTCACCAAATTAATTAAGCATTTTTAAATTTGTATAGTTGTTTCATACTTAAATATACGTATTATTATGTAATAGATGCAGAATTGGTTACTATTTTCCTGGCTTTTGAATGAGACAACTACTATAGAGTGGGCTGACAAATTGTATAAGCTGAGCAATGCCAAAAGTACACTGATAGATTTAATACTATCGTAGCTGTTGCTAAAAATATTATTAGTTTGTGCGCCCAAAACAATGCTGGCTTTGATTCGAATCATTCAAAGGATCCTACATCAAAGTCACTAAAATTCGAATATTGCTTAGAGAACTCTTAAATATGAAATCTTCAATTTGCCTGCTCTTCAGGTTTACATATGTATGTAGAAAAAATAAAATAAATATATATGTAGTAAGAAAGTCGGCTTACAAGAATCACTGGTGGTTTTTGCTTTTGTTGTTAGTCAATATGTTGTTAAAAATCGTTTATAGTCACCTACTAAAAGTGGCTAAAAATTCTTTTGTCATATACTACAATATGTGTATATCATACAAGTGTAAATGTTTTATTTCCTTAATGAATACTTGTAAAAATAGTGACTGCAAGTGTAGCAAATTTTAAATACAGATATGAACATAAAACAGAAAAAATATTGCCAATTCGATCCGTACAATATAAAATATTATAGACATAATACAAAGGTGAAGGCATTATAAAAAAATAAAATATAATAAAACCTAAAATAAACACAAAATAAAAAAAGTGGATTTTGAAAACGAAGAAAATGTTGAAATATTCTGTAAACTTCAAATGCATAGCAGCTTGTCAAGTAAATTACATATTTTGTGCCTAATATCCATGATAATTAATTTGCATATAGATAAATATAAATTATATATGTAAGTATATATGTAAGCTCTGCCATATGCCAGCCTGGCATATACGCTACTCAATCAACATTTTGCTTACGATTAAATTTTTGTTTCTAACGCACATGGTCACTGTCTCAATCAATCAGCCCTAAAGGCTCAACCATAATCCTGTAGCGGCTGAAACAAATTCTATGTGTGCGTTGTTATTACCGGCACCTGACAATAAGGACATTCGGTAACCGAGCCAGCGCATGTATTGCAAATGGACAGATGATTGCAGGGTTCCAGCGTAACTGTGCGATTGTTCTCCTCGCATTTCATGCACTTCTTGGCATTCTCCAAATATAATACTTTGTCTACCTCCTCCAAATCGCTGCGCAGCTTTGACTAAATAAAATTATGATTAATTAAATGATTGATTTAAATACATAGTTGACATTTAATGCAGAGAGCTTACCTGCAATTGCTTTAGTTTTTGTATGGATAAGTCACGCAACTCGCCAGGCAAATTGAGTTGTATCTGCACTAAATCGTGGCGCTCCTTCCACTCCATGGCATCCTGCTTGGCCTTGTCGCGATGCAAATCGGCTATCTTTAGTTTACACATTAGCTCCTCAAGCCGCACGGACAGCTTCTGTATTTGCGCATTCTTTGTGAGTAACTCGTTGGTCATGCGACCCAAATCGCTATTATTTTGCGATTGCAGAGATTGCAAGCTAAAAGCGTTCTTAGCCGTATTCAGCGTATTCTCAAACAGACTGTTGCCCACCGAGCTGCTGTTGATATCATCACGTATGGTGTTCAATTCAGATATTCTAACGGATGGACTTATAGATAAGCCATCACCGAAGCCAGGCGATATGATGCGCGATGGAAAGAAGATGTTATTGCTGTCGTTCTGTGTGGCTGCCGACAGGGAATTGCTCAACTTATTGGAGCCGCCATACACATTGAATAGATTGGCATGATTTGTGGGACTATAGGTGAGCGAGCTGCTGGGAATGTTGACGGCAAAGCCACCCGAGTTAAAGTCTGAACCAAAAAGTTGATAAGAGTAATTAGCAGTTAGCATTTACCAAGTCTGGGCAGCGACTTACCGTTAATAGAGTTACTTAGTGTCGTATTAGGAATGTTAATTGGCGCCGAGGAACGTGTTAATAAACTAGTGTTGACCAGACTTGCCGATAGCGAGTTCTCGCGTGGATCATCCAATGTACATGCTGCCGAAAATAATTCAAGAGAGAGAGTTAATTTTAGTTAATTTTGGCTTTAGTTGCATTTGCTTGGAGTTTGCTCTTTTGCGCTGTCCACAACCATCGTTGAAAACAATATGAAAACATCAATGTAAATTTTATAGTATTACTCACGAAGGCTGTCCAGTGGTAGTGAGATATTTAAGATTTTGCTGGAATTTGTTGTATTTTCCAAAGCATCTACCAACATTTTGTTTGTATTATTACCATCAATATTTAACAACTACGAAAGAGAGATCAAACAGAGAGAAACAAACAGAAGAAACAAAATGAGAGCGGGACAAAGTTCTCAATGACTTGCGATTTGATGGTGTTAGCTGGATTAGCTTGTGATCGGTTGGGGTTAGCAGATTGTTAGCAATATTCTGGACATATAGACACATACACACACACACACACACACACATACACACACAGACAGTACAGTTGTATTTTGTGTTGTTGGTTTGGTAATACGTACATTATTGCTCAGCTGTAGTAGTCCTGGAGGCAGCTGGCCATTGCCGACCTCATCCTGCGCCTTCAAATCGGACAGGCTATGCGAAATGAGCTCGCCTAAAGTAATTTCATGATCACGCATCTTCTGCTCGGTGGCCAGATAAACTTTTGGGGGGAAATGGACAAGCAGCAAAGCGCATTTTGATTTTGATGCAAACAATATTTAAAAGGTTTTCACCATTTTGTGAAAGTGAGTAAAAGACAAACAGTAAACACACATCCTAATTAATACGTATGCACACAAATTGAATGAACCTAGTCTATAACAACTTTCACTGCAAATACCGCCCGCTATGGTTGTGGAAAATAGCGCTAGAAGCTCAAAGGAAATAGTTTTAGGCGTCAGCCAGGATAACTTACGTTCGACGTGCGCAAAGGCGCAGAATACGCTGCGTGGACAGTAGCCAGCCTGTTGGACATCGTTGCATTTGGTGGACTTATAGATTTCCGGATGGAACTGTTGTTCTGTGCGCGTGTGACAGTACTGGCAATTGTCGCCGGCCTCACAGTTACCCGGCTCGCCCCACTCCTCGCCGTGCTTCACATTGGGGCATGGAGTGGATCTGAAAGCGAAATAAAAGGAAAAGTGAGTAAAAGGTAAATCTCGCCAGCTTACTAAGTAAAAACGTTTACGTAGATCCTGCATTTTCCGGCATAATAATATAATGCATTTTTATAGTTTTTTTTTACAGGAGCGGTTTTAAATTTTCTTCCCCGTAATTAAAGAGCAATATTGTTTCTTACGTTATGTATCGGAATCACGAGGGTCGGATAACTATATCAAAGGAATTATAAGACGAAAATTCACTTGATTTTCCAGATATCTTAATCAAACGTTATTTGGTTATTAATAAGGTTCAGGGTTATTAATCAATTCGAAATTGGGTTTTTGTTCGGAAAACTTTTGATTGGTAATAGTAAGCCGACGTACCTGTATTTGTACTTCCTGGGTGAGCGACGTTTGTCCTTGCTGTTGTGATACTGTGGACAGGCATAGCCTTGACGGCAGAGACGCGGCGGACGCTTGCACGGCTCGGTTTTGTAGTTGGCCAGCACATAGTTGGTGTCCTGCCATTTGGGATCCTCGTTCATCAGGTTGCGCTCCTTGTCAAGTGCGTTTTGTGCATTGGTGCCGTCTAAAGTTATATCCGCATTCTGAAGGGTTTCCAGCTCCTTGATATCATAGACCGGAGGACGCTGATCCTGCATGCCGTGGGCAAAGGCGCAGTGTAATCCATTCTTGACACAATACCCGCGACTGTCCGTATCGTGCACGCACATGCATGTCTTGTAGTAACGTAAATGATATCTACGCTCCGTATCGCCGGCGGTGCGGTGCAGAAAAGGACATCTGTGCGAGAGTGAGAGTGCGGGGGAGAGAGAGAGAGAGACAAGGAGAGTAAAAAATTTGATGTGACGCAGAAAAGAACTAAATCGCGTGCTAAAAATAGCCCAGCAGCAGTTCGCTCAACAATAAATGCGGGGGCGAACCAGCACACAAACGTACTATTACATACATACATAAATATGTATGTACGTATGTACGGGACATGAGCAACATCGTGTAATAGTGACTCGAGCCTCTGTCACTGACAACTACCATGTCACTGTTCCCATATTACCAGCTGTTTATAGTCATATTTACATTATTGATACTACAGTTAACAGTGCAAAATCGATACATAATTGTATAAGTTTGTAAGTGAATATTTTAATTCTAAAAAAAAACATTACATTAATCACTCGTATTTCCAAGTAAGTCACATTTTATACGGTGACTGCAATATCACAATATTGCTCATCTCTAACAAGTGTGTATATACAATTCCAAGTCTGGGTCAAAATTGTTTTTGTTGTTTGCTGTTGCAGAAAATGTTATTGCGTATTATTTTGTTGTCGCTCTTGCGCTCTCTGCCATCCACGCTCGTTCGGCGAGAGCTTTGATGGAAAGCTCTGCTCAATAACTGTACATTTACGAGCTGCTGCCCTTTACTACTACTATGACTGCTGTAACGCCGGGGGAAAACCAAAATAAACCAACAGAAAAACGCGCAAAAGCGAAACGCAATAAAAACAATGACGCACACACTTGTAGCAGTTAATGGTTCTAACTGCTGCTGCGCATTTGTAAATGTGTAGGTGAGGAAACAACCACCACAAAGTCAAGAAGCTGATTAGAATTTACGAGTAAGCTAGAGCAGCTCAATCGTTTAAATCACTTTCACTTTTGAGTTCTGTGGGCGGGTGACCTCGTATTGGGTTGCGCCTAGCCTAGCGCACACACACAAACGCAATTGAATTTCACTTTTTGCTAGACGACTTTACATTGCCCCTCCGTTCGCCCGCACCAAAGTTTTTGTTTGTAAACACGAAGCCATGAGATACACACACATTGCAAAGAAACGATGCGCAAAGAGGAAATGAAAAAATACTACGTCGTTCATTGTGCGCTCGCGTTGGCGTTTTTAACTGCATAGACACAATTTAGCCAAAATATGAATACTCACTCATCGCCTTCGGGACATATTCCAGTTGTCTCATCATATTTGGTGCAATAATTATCAGCGCTGTAATTAAATGTGCCATCGCGTTTACGTACAGGCCGCCGACGACGCTGATTTTGAAAGTGCCAATTGAAGCAAACGAAGGGGCGATGCTGGTTGCATTTGTGCTGTAGAAACGACTGGCACTGCTCCACGCGGAACTCCTTTAGGTATCTGCGCAAACAGAAGGGTTTCTTTAGCAAAATACATTGAAATTTTAGCTTGAAATGTGTTTATTTACGTATAATGACTGGTTTTTTCTTGATGTGAAGACAACAGTAGCTTGTTCGCATCGTTCGCCATCTTGAACTGAAGCACTAAAACAGTGAGACCGCATGCCAATAACCGCGAAAATACTCATGTTTGGGATAAACACTAATCGATATTATCGATAGTGCCAACGATTACTTAACACGTGCAGTCGAAATGTAATAATTGTTTATCAAATTATTTATTTATTCGCGTTAGCCGGTGTTAATTTATTTTTCGCAATGGCTGCAGCAATGGCTGCAGACCAAACACTGTCAAAAAATCACAGCGACTGCCTCTGCTACCTGCAGGTAAGTACACTGCCGCATCAATTAACTGCTTTGTATGTACATACATATTTACTTATTTTTTGCACGCCCATAGACGCTCGGCGATGCCGCACCCAATGAAGTGGCAGACAAACTGGCAGCCCAAATTAATAAGGAAGCAGACAAACCGGACACGTCCAGCATCAATCAGGCCGCACTGAATGTCTCATTTCGCGTCTACTATCACATTGTGCACAAATACGACTTGCCGGATGAACACTTTGCACTTCTGCCCCAGCGGTTGTCCTGGGAGCAGCCAAACGCTTTTTTAATGCTGCAGTCTGTGCTGCTGACCGACCACTGGTCGCAACTGGATGCCCAACTTATTGAGGCGAACTGCATTGAGGCCATCATTGCTGCGCTACAGCAGAACAGCAGCAGTCTGGTGCACCTATTGAAGACCACCAATCTGTTGGTGAAGAAGTTTCCCAAGCTGGAGCTGCTGGCGGTGGAGCTGGAGCACTTCTACCAATGCCTGCAGCGGCAGAGCCAGGTGGGGTCGCGTGAGGAGACGCTGACCCTCTTTAATCATTGCTGCAAGCAGGGAGAACGCGCGTTCTCGTACTTTCGTATGATTGTCGAGTTCTGGCCGTGGACAAATCGCAACAAGTACTATCTGCTTAGCGGCATACTCAATTCCCATGCGCTGCCAGATCTGTTGAAGGCAAGTGGCCACAAAGAGAAGGAATTCTTTGCGGGCCTACGTCTCAGCCTCAGTTACAAGGGTCTGCGTGCGGCCAGCCAGTATCCTGTGAAGAGCCTGAGTAGCCAGAGATCATCCGCACTACTGGCGCTGGCTGTGGAGCTGCTGGTCAATGGCAGCGTTGCCGAAATTCAAAACTTTCATTCACAGTGGTTTCTACGCATACAACAACGCGATGCGCTGTTTTTGCTGCTGCAGGCCAAGCCGGAGATTGTTGAATTTTTGGCCAGCTCAGAGTCGGCACGCACGGCCAGCGAGCAACAGCGTCTCATACTCATATTCAGCATGTTTGCTAGGGAAATCTATGTGGCATCCAAGCTGCACTTTTTCAAGATTAGCACCGAGCTGCTGACCAATTGCAGCTGCTTTGAAATAGACGCACAGCTGTTGATCTTTAAGTTTCTGGTTGATAATTTGATCAATTTTGCTGTAGAGGATTGCCTGGAGTTCTTCTACAGTTTTATGGAGCGTCATCGCGGCGTGGAAAGCTCGGAATTCCGCAACACAATGCTCGGCAAGATGCCCAACATCATAAATCACACTGCCAAGCATTTTAATAGAGCATTAAAAGCCGATGGCAGCACTGGCAGCGATGCACTCGCTCAGGACATCAAACGCTTCTTTTGGCAGCTGCAACAGATGCTGGAGCGGGACATTGAATGCGATGTTTATCAGCCAAAAATCTTTGCACTAAAAATGCTCGAGATACTCCACAAATCCTTGTATAGCGCACATGTCGCCAAGAATGCCAAAATGTGCAGCACCCAACAAAACCAGCAGCTTGGCGCCTTCCTCATGGATCATGGCGTTTTCCAACCAAATGCCGTGGCGCACTTGTTGTTTAAGTCCCTCAACGATCCACAGGGCTTTGATGATGCCTTGGAGCTAACGGTGTCGTTGCTGCTCCAACTGGGCCATGTCAACAACAAGCAATGCATCGAGCGTTGCCTAACGCTCTGCGCTAGCTCCGATGTGGATGAGTGTGCTCTGGTCTGCCACTACGGACAGTTGGCTGTGCGCAGCTTCTCCGACCAACAGGCAACCAAGGCGCTTTACGATCAATGCCTGCAGCAATTGAATGACAAATTCGACGCTTTCCAACGCGATCCTCTAGAGACCACTAAGTGTGGCGGCGGCCATCTCTTTGGCCACATCTGCGTGCTGAACGAGCTGATCAGCGGCGGAAGTCGCTGCCTGGAGTCAACCGTCGCTGAGCTCTTGCCCCTGCTCGAACGCATACTCAATGTCATTTTGCAGTTTCTCAATCTGGCAAATGCCAGACAAGATATGCCAGCAGCAGCCACTGCCGCCAGTTTCCAGGATATGGATGAGAGCCTGCAGCTGCTGGTCAGCGAGAGCGTCTATCATGCGACTGGGGATGCCGAAGCCTGTCGCAAATACTTGCTCATGAGTTTCTGGCTGACTTTGAAGGTAAGTTATTCCAATCTATGCTCGCTTTTGCCTTGTCTGAACCACTTTTACTTTTAGGCCTGCTGCGATTTGGCCACCAGCGCCGGCTGTGCGCTGCTGCGCGCGGATGGCGGCAAACATGACAACGACGCACTGCAGCGGTGTCTTGACATTAATGTGGCCGTATTGACCCGTTGCCGGCACAAGGGAGCCATTGAAGCCGCCGGTCTGAGCGTTGGCAAGCTGACACGTGCCATAATCAGCTCGCTGTCTAGCGATGATCCAGGATTTCAGCTGCTGCACGATTGCTTGGAACGCGAATTACTCTCCGAGTGCCGCCAAGTGAGCACCACGCGTCGTGGTGCTGGATTCGCTATCATGTTTCTGCACGTGCTCAAAAACGATAATCCGCGGCAGCGATTGCTGCTGCATCGCGCCGTGCAGCGCATACTGCAGCGCCTGAATGACAGCCTGCCCAGTGATGCCGCCGGCAGCAGCAACCACGACCGCTGGGAGGCCTTATCGCTGCATTATCTGTGCGTGCTCGTGCGGGACACAGAGCTGCGGCCGGCCATGTGCAAATACTACAACGAGATCATGCTGGTGGCCATGGCACATATTAACAACACTGATTGGACTATTTCGAATGCAGCGCTGCAACTTTTTGGCGCCAGTTTGGGTAAACTGGTGGGTCAGCGGCAGGCGACAGAGTTTGAGACCAAGCTGGCCTGGGAGCCTAGCGAGCTGAACTACGAGGAGCTGGCCTGCTTGCTGCCCAAGGCCTGTGATCAGATGCTGCATTCCTGCGGCAACGAGCAGCCAACATCCTCTATAGTACTGTTCCTCGGCTTTTTGTCCAAGGTGGAACACCTGTGCACCACTCGCAAAGTACAGCAGTCGACGCAGCTGCTGCAGCGCTTTCGTCGACTTAGCTGGCGTCTGCTCCGGCACAGGTACGAGCAGGTGCGTGTGCTGGCTGCCAACTGCTTTGTACGCGCTCACGAGTTTCGCTGCGATCTGCCGGCGGTGCTGCTGGCCAGCGCCAAGGTGGCGGCGCAGCTGCGCGAGGACAACTTTTACGAGGGTTTGGTGTACACCCTACATGCGGGCGTGCTTAAGGTGCAGCACGAGGCGCGTCATGTGTGGACTGCAGCACAGCTGCAGCGTTTCCAGCAGAGGCTACTGACAGCGCTTCTGGTGACGCAGCAAGTGAGTCGTTTCAAGACGTACACGCTGAACGTGCTGCTGCGGCTGCTACAACTTTTGGAGGCCACTGAGCAGGCGCAAATAGTGCGTCAGCTGCTGGTCGAGCGTAGTGGCCATTAGCTTAATACAACATTCGATGCTCTTATCATACGCTAGCATTTATCTAATCTAGAAACCTAAGCCCCAAAGTCTATGTCTGTCTGTACTTATTGTAATACTCGCTTTTACAACAACTAAATGACGCATTTACTAATTGTACGCAGTAAACGAATGAAAGCATTTACCAAAAGATTAAACAAAACACTTAATAAATTAGTTTGTAGCCTAAGCTCTAGCCCGTCTCCTGCTCCATAGCCTGCTGCTGTTTCTCCTGCGTGTCCTGCGCCATCTGTTGCAGCGTGCGGCTAAGTATATTGCGCAGTATGTGCGGCTTGCAGTGCTCCTCCAGCCAGGGTATTACGCCGCTGGTCAGCTGCTTAAACGTGTCCATGGGTATGTGTTGAAATGTGTCAAACATTTCATCGAGTATGGCCTGAAACTGTGAAACGAGAGCCATTCATCAGTAATGCATGTGATGAGTGTTTCTTTTTTTTTAACAATTTGCTGACCACTTGAAATTTGGCCTCGTCTGTGAGGCGCGCCTCTTCGGGACCCGGATTGGCCTGCTGATGTTGGAGCATTGTCTCGTAGCCGTGCTGTATGATGCGCAGTGCGGTTACCTCTTTCTGCAGCGCCGCACTCTCATCCTCCTGCTTCAGTTTTTGCACATTCAGATAGCCAATGTATTCGATAGACTTTTGCAGTATCAGCGCTTTGCTCAGCTTGTAACCGGATGAGTCGTTAGGCTGACAGCGTGGCACTAGCTCCTGTAGACTATCGTATCCCTTTTTGATGGCATCACGACGCTTCTGCTCCGCTTGTGTGTGCGCCGAGCGACGGCGTTCCTTGTAGCTCAGCGTCGAATTTGAGTTGGCGGCCGCCGAGTGTCGTGCATCGCCGCTATCATCGTCATCATCTGTTCAAGGGTGCGAGACAATGAAGGGGCAATGTAATAAAACGCTCACTGATAGTGGACACCAGTAACAATAACAACTTAATGCTATCGTTATCAGCTGCTCCTAGTAAACAAAAACAAACAATTACAGCGAGCACTTGCCTGAATTGTGTGCCGATGAGTTGGGGGTGTGTGTACTGCCCGCACTGCTGCAGCGTGAGTAGTGCTTGCCGCCCAATTCCTGATCTTGTTCCATATTAAGCGCCTCCTCCTTGGTCGTCAAGTTATCGCTCATTATCAACTGCGTCGTTGCACTGTCCACAAAAACAAGAGCATTAGCAATTCAGATAGAGCTGTGTAGTTCATATAGGAACTGGTTCGATTTGTGGTGGCTGTTCGATAAGCGATACTTTTGTATTGCCAACTCAACACAAAATATTAATAGTGACTTGTCACTAATATGTGATATGCGAAAGTGACTTGAAATGAAGTTATTTAGGAATTTAGGAAATAAGATATGATAAGTTCTCATTTTATTCGATAGATGAAATTATTATTATTATAATTGATTTACGGCCAAATTCATTTATGATAGTCTCTTCAAATAATATTTAAGCAAGTCAACGTGGCTATTTTAAGACCGAATAAAAATACTTCTATTAGTTGTCAACTAATTGTGAGTTCTCATAATTGTAGATATTTTATTGTAAAATAGGTGACAATTTATTTTTAAATTTAACGTACATATATATTAACAGTGCAAATTTATATTAGGTTGCATGTATAGAATTATTTCCGCAGAGCGAATCAATTGAGTCACCGTGACCGTCAACATCGCTCATATCTATAAGGCGGATTAGATATTATTTGGTTTGCAGCCCTCATTTCTGCACCGGTGCGATGACTTTTACGTTTTCGTATTGAACTTTGCCTTCGTGTCGCTTTTAATTTATCTGTGGCCTGCGCTGCGATTCATTATAAATAAACATATTTATAAGACTGGACGGTAAAATCACAAGCCAAAAATCATGGGTCTGCTGAAATTTTTGCGCGTGAGAATCATGAATTTCATGATTTTCTTTCTAATTGTAATTTTGATACCGGGTCTGCCACCACGGACCACTTTCCCCTACAAAGATTTCACGTAAGTTGTATTATACAAATTGTAAAAAGCGTTCAATAACCAATAACGCGTTGGTTACATGCAGCGTCGTCCCGCCCAAGGAACTGAAGGGCGCTCTAGAGCCCAATTTTCACCTGGATGGCGCTGAGCGCACGCTGGAGAACCGCATCTATGGCCCAGAGTGTCTTATTGCGCGCAACAATGAGATCTACACGGGCTTGCACGGCGGTGAGATCATCAAAATAACAGCTAGCCACATAACGCATGTGGCAAAGTTCGGCAAGCCTTGCTGTAAGTATAAACTAACGCTATATACGGGAAGCTGCTAAACAAAAGGGGGGGCTTCTTGCAGCGGAAACCTACGAGGAGGCGATCTGTGGTCGCCCGCTGGGCTTGGCCTTCGACACGCTGGGCAATAATATCATTGTTGCCGATGCCTACTATGGCCTCTGGCAGGTTGACCTGACGTCCCACAAAAAGCAACTGTTGGTTTCACCGAGCCAAGAGCTGCCTGGCAAGAGTATAGCACGTCCAGCCAAGACGTTCAATGTGGTGACCGTGAGCAAAGGAGGTGATATCTACTACACAGACTCCTCGTCAGACTATCCCATCCAAGACTTGGTCTATACGTCGTTCGCTAATCCATCTGGCCGGTGAGTTCATTTTAGTGTATAAATAGCGGCTGGTCTAAAACCGGTTTCCGTTCGATCTGCGCTAGTGTTGGGTATAAGAGCAAAAGAAAAGATTTAGACAAAGTTCCGTTATGATGTTTCTTCGTTACGTTTTGTTTGTTTGTAGAAAAGAGCAGAAGTAGAACAGAATAAGTGAAGTGAGTATTCTGCACGATCAAAATCCAATCGAGGAAAATGTTTGAGTCAATACTTATCGTCTAAATAGACTTAAGCGGAACTATGCTGAACGCGTGAAGTTTGATTATTTAGTTCATTCGTTTTGATCGATGAGTTCCATTTTCGTTCGAGCGTTCGAATAAATGCATGAACTAAAGACGAAGACGAATGATTATCGACAAACCAATTCGTTAGTTTACTACAGTATACAACTCAGTCGACAAGCTCACTAGTTATTTTCTGTTAAGAGAGTTAACTAACTCAGTTAAAGTACTAATTGTTCACTTTTATAAATTGCTCGTTTATTCATTTGTTTTTGAGCAGCTATCTAAAGCTAAAGCTTTTTGAATTTGTTTGATAACATTGGATTAGTTCTTGAACCAGAACACAACAAATATAACAACTGAGCAAAGTAAACCTTCAAACAAAACAATTCTAAAAACCATTAATCAGAAATGAGAAGCATTGTGAAATAAAGAGGTAATCAAAAAATATCACCTGGGCAAAGATGAAAAATTGTATTAGTTCAGTTCAGAGAGTAACTCAATGAACATGCCAACACTAATCTACCCAGCTAAGCTCAGCTCAGCCGCAGCGAATGGCCGATGCCTTGAATGTTTGTTGTTAGAGACCTTTTACCTTTGCTGCGCTAACGCATTTGTGCTTTCTCTTTTCAGTCTATTCAAATACAATCGTGCCAAGAATGTTAGCGAGGTGCTGCTGGATGAGCTGTTCTTTGCCAATGGATTGGCGCTGAGTCCCAATGAAGACTTCATTGTGGTGGCCGAGACGGGCGGTATGCGTCTGACAAAGTATCACTTAACGGGCCCCAAAGCGGGACAGAGTGAAGTCTTTGTCGAGGGTCTGCCCGGTTTGCCCGATAATTTGACGCCCGATGCTGAGGGTATTTGGGTGCCTTTGATAGTTAGCGCTGATAGTGAACATCCGAGCGCCTTCTCGCTCTTCTCGCGCTTCCCTAGCATACGTCTGTTCCTAGCCCGCATGCTTAAGATGTTCGAGCTGCCCTTCGAGTTCATTAATAGCGTGTATCCCAACAAGTTCTGCCAGCGCTTTGTACACTTTACTGGCCATGGTGAGAGCGTTATGCTGCTGGCACCCAAGCGTTCTACTGTTGTTCGTGTAGACTGGAATGGCAATATTGTGGGCTCGCTGCATGGCTTCGATAAATCTGTTGTAGGCATTTCACACGTCTTGGAATTCCAGGATCACTTGTATCTAGGATCACCCCATAACAACTATTTGGCACGTGTCAAGTCGCCCAAGGCGGCCAAGCAGCCCACCGTTAAGGTGCGTAATGTGCGCGTCGAGGGCGAAGGCCTAGAGGCGTCCATTGGGGCACCTCCCACAACAACTACCTCTAAGCCTAAGCCAAAGGCAGCACCTACAACCACCACCACCACAACCACACCAAAGCCACAAACTACTACTACAACCACCACTAAAAAACCAGCGACAACGGCTAAGCCAGTGACCAAGCCATCAACGACAGCCAAGCCAGCCACAACAACAACAACAACCACGACAACGCCTAAGCCAACAACGACAACTAAAGCCACCGCAACTAAAACAACAAGCTCGCCCAAACCGTCTACAACAACCACGAAGCGCACAGTGCCTACCAAACCCGCACCCATTGAAGAAGATATCCCTCTGGACACCAAGCCCCCCCAGAAGGAGAAACTCAAGGTGATAAACAAGCAGGGCGACCACGTTGAACTATAAGCGTCTTAAACACATCTTAAGCTTGGTTCTTCAAAAATTATTCTTTGATTAATTCCAATTTGCGTTAAATATTGAAGTCAAACCCTCAAGCACTCAGGCAAAAGCCATTTAATTATTTAGTTTGAAACTAGTTAGATAATTTGTAACTAGCTGCAAGCTTTTTAACCCAATTGTTCATTTAAGGCAGCTATTTATATGTCGCACAATATGCATATAATTGAGTTTTGCTACTTTAAACAAATTCCAAATGCTCTTAACTACGAAACATTCCATTTGAAAGACATTTTTCAGTTAAGCTTACTTATTACTTATATTATTAAACAATGCCCAAATTGTTAAGCAAGTAATAATACACATCCATACGAAAACATTTTTCATTTTGTACTGATTTTTGTGAGTCATGTATTTTTCACTTAAAGTAAAGTGTTTTCTAAAAACAATAAGACCTAAACATATTTTCATTAAATTAAGTATAAATAGTGAGAGTGAATGGGTGGATTATAGTAGATTAGCTATTGTGCTCGCCTAGCACTTGGGCCGGCTTGGAGGCTCCTTGGGATCCGTCCAGCTCCAGTTCGCATAGTGCACACAGCGGCCCAGTTCCTCGGAGTACAGTTGGGATTGTGGGCAGCGTTGGAGGCGGGCACGTGTGCCCTGCTTATCGCACACCCAATACGAGGTGGGATCCCAAAAATTACGAAACATGCGATTCACCTCCTCCAGCCCCTGGCAGCCGGGTTCGCCATCGTGATCATAATATTTGGATTTTTGTATGGGCAAGTGTGCGGTGGCCATTCTTTGTTATCTATAAGAAGTTAATTACAATAAAAAGTGCGGAAGTGAGCAAAGTTTTTAGCTTGTCATTTTTAAAAATATATATGTATATTCTGGTGCGCTTATTGCCTGGTTGCCGCATCTATGTACATATATGTATGTGTGCCCCAAATATTCAGACACTATTAATTTAGATAGTCTTTGTTCTTACCTTCAAAATTTGATGTGATTTCTTTATTGGCACTGTTGTTTTAAAATGCCCGTTGGCAACGAAAAAAGATTTATATTTTGCCGCGCAAAACTTTTGTGTTTGCCGTTTCACAATTATTGCGATTCTGACTTGTCATACCGAAGCACTTCTCGTTTAAATACTTTTCATATGACCGGCAGGCGTCGGCGGCGTCGCGGGCCGGTTTATATTAGTAATGTCTGGCTAGCTGGCTGACTGGGAGGAACATCGACATTGCAATCGTCTTCGGAAACCGAACACATTTTATCTACAATACCAACAAAATGCCCAGTTCGCTCAAAATTGCCTAACGTTCGTTCCGCCGTCATAATCTCGAACGATCGGCTCGTCGGCCGGACGGATTGGTCATACGTTCGCTTCGAATGTGTCACGTGTTGTCTCCGTGTTCGGGGAATACGCCAAGCGAGAGTTTGCATACTGACGTAATGGGCGCAGACATGGGCGAAACAACGTGCGAAAATCCAAGAGTACTACAAAGTACTCGAAAGTACGCGCTATGAGACACCCTGTTATTTATAGATGATCGTTAATTTTTGAAATTCTGACACTTGTTTAATCGCTTTACGCTCAACATGAGAAAAACGTTCGAAATGAGGTTAATTTGCATATATTTATCCCATGTACTAAATTAGATGGTCAAAATTCTTATAGACGTGATGTCTAAGTATATAGTAAATCTATAAATACTAGCTGGTATTTAACCTTGAGCTTGAAGTTAATTGCATGAATAAATAAATGCTAAATGCCACATTTTTGGAATCACTTTCCTAGCGTGGGAAAGAATTTATGGGTATATTTTCCACCAAAATATTCACATACAAGCAATTTTAAATGCACTTTAGTACATATAGTATATTCTTTTAGGGTTCGTGAAGGCCTTATACTTCAGCAATCTTTGTATGACCCTTTGAGCCACATTTTTGATTGCAGGGTATAGAAACTCAACGCTTGGCAACGAGTTATGAGACAGAACCGTCAGCATGTCTATCGTTCTCCAGAAGGCACACAAAGGTCATCGGCTGCGTGTGATTTTTATACTCGTGTGATGTGCAAATTCAACTTGAAATTGCGTAATTAGAGAACAGATGCCACCCATTAAAGCCTAATGCGTCAGGTTTATGGGAGGTAATCAGCCTAATCAGCCAGACTGCCTGATATCACGCCCAAGACGTATGCGCCATGACAAGCCCCCTTTTATTATATTGCAAGCCAGTAATATTCCTCCCGACGAGTCACCCTCCAGTTTGATATAAAGTATTAAAACTGAATTATCGGCTCATTCAACTTAGAAAATATTTAATAATTCTCTAGGCGCCCTGAACTCATATCTATAAGCAGCGCGGGGGGAATACTTACACGTGATTGCCAAGTGGCAGACGGCAGCGATTAATAGAATTAGTCGGCAGATTGTGTCACTGTGAGGCAATTATTTATAGGTGCACACGTGGCCAGTAGCTGGTTAGGTCTCGAGCTGTAAAGAAACACGAGATCACGAGGCGTATGTCTAAAATACGGTCTACACCAGCGGGGTGTAATAATCCAGACATGATTGTTCAGTAATTAGCGTGTCTGGGCGAAGTGGGTTCTAGCAGTTGGCTGTTTACCTCTAACGGTGAGTGAGTTAGTTGGTTTGATCAAAACAATTGAAAATAACTTTAAACAGAGCCGCACGAACTTTTGTGTACCCAGTACTTTGGAACATGTGTAAATTACAAGGTATTTTAGTTTCGGTGTGTAGCAAATAAACGCTTTTTAATGTTTTTCGCTTAATTAAGCGAACTTCATGTGGGTTGAGGACTAAATAAACGCTTGCTGACAGCTTAAAAACCAATCAAAACTTATGCAACATAAGAGCCAAAGCTGCTCACGAGGCGAGCCATGCACAGCCCCATTGTTTGGCATCAATAATGCTTTATGGCTGCAACAATAGCGCAACTCCCGCCAATATCCACTTGGCTGGGCGGTCCCGTGTTTTTAGGTTAAGGGTCCAGACGTAGGTGTTGCCACGCGACCTGCAGGACAGCGGATAAAGCATAAGCCAAGCTCCTGACCGGACCGAGCATTAATGATGGTCTCACCTGGTCTTGTACAGCGGACACTCATAGACGCGCTGCAGCTCCTGTTTTTCCTGCACAATGGACTTGATGAATATAACTGGCATGGCACAGAGTAGCTCCTTAGGATGCAACGATACAATAGAGTTAAGCTGGCAGTCCCAGCTGGCGCCGTCCAGGTATAGTTCATGCACAAAGGCGCCCTCAATGGGTGGCAAGCTGCATTAAGATACAAAAGGTTGTGAGCAGCTGAAGCCTGTTAAAAAGCTTGAAAGGTCAAGGAACTCAATGCTTACGTGACATCATCCTTCTGCTTTTTGGTTACATCACAGCTGATTAGCATGCGATCCAGTGGTAAGTCATGTTTTCTGGCGCTCTCCTGCATAATGGCCGTGAGAAAACTCTGCGGATTAAAAAGCCCACCCAGCCAGATAGCACAGGGCAGCTTGAAATCATTTAGCCAACCAGCAAGCTCCTTGATGCGATGCAGCAGATCAGCAAACCAGCCTTGAAGTCCCAGCATGCTAGGGTATGCCAGCTGAGCCCAGGCCAGCGGCACGTGATCGTAGAAGATGGCATAATCCAGACGCTCCATTTCCTGAGTAATGGTTAACTCGCCCTTCAGGCCGAGCATCAGTTCACGGAGGGAGCGCTTGATCTCTCGAATGAGCGCATTCATACGCTCACACTCCTGCAGAGCGACAACTACAAAAGGAGTCTTGCGTTCCACCCGATTGAGCAGAGCCTGCAAATTGAATTCATCCTGCAGCTTGTCGAGGAAGTCATCAATCATTATCTTCACCAGCTCCTCGCGCGGTGCACCACAATGTGAGCTCAGCTCTGATTCGCGTGGCTGCAGCTCAAAGATAGTGCGCAGCAGGTTCTCGGATGCGCTGGTTAGAAAGCCAATTTCTGCATTGGGATGCAGTCCATAAAGCAACGGCGATTCATCGGGCAGCATTTCATTGATGTAACCATGATAGCCCTCAAACTCTAGATTGGGCGGCGATGGGAAGCCTGGGCAGAGCTCAAAATCGCCATCAATGAGATCCTGCTGTAGCAGCTCTTCCAAAAATGTCTGGCATAGACGCCTGTCCCAGTCATCGGTTATGTGACCACCGTACATAATCTCCCCAAAGAGATAGCGCAGATCCTCCCATGGTATGCGATTGCTGCCCTCCAGATAGTTGTGCAGTACACTGGCCGAGATGGTCAGGTCGCCAATGTTAAAGGGATATACCTTGTTCCAGCCCTGCGGACCAAACTTGCGACGTTCGCCAGCCACTGCATGAAAGTAGCACAGGGCAAAGAGGATGGACTTAAACTCGGCCTCCTGGGTGCACGTCTCCAGCGTATCCTGGGAGAAATTATCCCAGGCTTTGTGCAGGTTGGCGGCCATGCCCGCTGGTGGTTCATTGACAACCTTCAATGAGGATTCCAAAATGCCCTGCGGTATGACATGGTATTGTGGATCTGGAGCAGGCTCGGCGCTGATGAACAGACGAAAATTGGAGTCACCCTGAATTTCCGACTGAAGTACAATGCGCTCGATGAGCTTCTCCAGCGTGGGCAGCCAGTTAACCACTAGATGAATGTTCTGTAGTATGACCCAATGCTGACCGGATTGCAGTGCCTGTTCTATGGCTTCCTCGGCAAGCAGCTCCTGTCCTTGACCCAATGAAATGTTTACCAGAGTGCCAGCATCTGCATGAAAGCCCTGCTGTTGACCATAGCGCTCTACATCGCGTATGGGATCGACACCGGGGGAGAGTATGAAGAATGCAGGCGTGGCTGCATTCAGCTCCTTGAAGATAGCCACAAACGGAGGCGTTTGGACCTCCGCATACGCACGACCCATCGTTTGCTCCACAAACTGGGCCATGGCATAGGTCATGCGATCGGGTCGTAGGGCTCTGACAATGCACAGCTTCTGCAGTGGGGTGCGGTGTTTCCACTCGCCCGGGAATTGCTCCCGTTCGGGCGTATCGCTGGCCATGAACTTACGCCAGCGTTTCGTATAGTTCTCCATGTCCTTGTCAATGCCATAGAAGTGCTCAATGAGCGTCAGCGATTTGATGCCACCCCAGGCACTGCGCCCCACAAAGTCCAAAGGGGAGAGCGTGTTTGGATCGTGCGGATAGCGCAGCAGGAAATCTGTTTCATCCTTGGCCACCTGTTCGGCGGCAATCATGATGCGCAGCGTCAGGTGGGACGTGAATGTCAACTTGTCCACCTCGAAGAGACCACGCAGGGTATAGCGATAGGTCTGCAGGGTTATTGAGTCCACCAAATGTAGGACACGCTTCTCGTAGCCCTTGCAGTCGGGCGCCACGGCAATGGCCTGTCGAAAGACATGCATGAAGGACTTCAAGGAGAACTTGTATATGGGATTGATCCGATTGAGATCTGTGAGCACAAAGTACAAAATAGCAGCCCGCTTCGCTGCGCCGCGATATATGTTTCTGGTCTCATCAATTTGCAGTGTGGTAAGGTGTGCCTCCCGCACCTTGGATTCAATTTCATCAACAGTACGTTTGGTATTCTCCAGATTAAGGACCAGCGCGTGATCGTCGAGTACATTCTCGCCAGCGGAGGCCAGTCGGGCCAGCAGCTCATCTTCGAGCGCTTTTAGCGAGATTTTAAACATATTCTGTTGCAGCGTGACCTCGGTTTTCATTTGCTCCAAGTCCGGGCGCTCAATTTTCACCACTTCCGCAAGCAGCTGCTCCTCCAGGCCATCTGGTGTTACCGTAAAGTTGATAAGCGTCGTTTGAGCTTGCATTTCCGGCTTGTAGTGTGGATTGGCCAGCTTGGTGTGCAGTATAAGTCGGAAATTGGCATTAAACTCCATTTCCTTTTCGCCAATGCGCAGATAGCGTCCTTTTTTGATCAGCGCCCGACTGAGCAGCGGCTCTAGCACTGTATCCATGGTCTCTTCGATTTGTTCAATGAGCACCGTATCGCCGCGTGAGATGCACTTCTCCAGTGCCTCCAGAAAGCCACGCTGTGTGAGTCGCAGCACCACCAGGGCGGTTCCAAAGCGGCTCTTGATCCACTTAATGCCTTGGCTGTAAATTAAGTATTCCACAGCAAGTTACTCAGTAAGTTACTCAGCCCCATATTGTTGTGCTTACAGTTGTGGATCTATCATCAGAGGCCAGCGTGTTGAATGCTGCAATATAGTCGCATTCTCCGTGGACATGCCATCCATGGGCAATCCCTCATTATTCCAAGTGGCAATTTGTGCGTCATCCGACAAGAGCGTCAATGGGTCAACGCCCTCGGTGTGGGGTATGAGTGGCTGTGATTCAACTTACGAGTAATACAAGCAATTGGCTTCCTCCGAATACTTACATCCATTTTGCGAAAGTTCGGCAGCCACATCTTCTGCTGCAGCTCCTCGCGATAGCGGCGAGTGAAGCAGCCCACGTACGAAAGGAATGAGGAAATTAACAGTATATCTCCCGGCAGGGTGCCAATCTTTGCCTGTAGGCTATGGACAATAAGACAAAGAAAGTGAGTTAACTGGACCTGGACCTGGCTAAACGGCAGGCTTTAATCTGATGCTTGGCGCCAGTAAATTGTACTTGTATAAATTACAAATGCAGCAGGAAACTGAAGGTTGCAAGGCGTTGAGCAGCCATTGCATTTCAATAGACGGGAAATTGGAAAAGTAATAATGTTAAGGCACATATCGTACAAGGCTGGATCAATAAGTTCGTCTACTTACAGACTACTTTCAATTTTGTGTGAGCCAACTACTTCATTTAAGGAAAGGTCTTTGCATATGAATGGGTGTTGAAGTCAGAACAAGTAAGAACGTTGTAGTCTGAAGCTGTTGGGTGCTTCAGACTCGGTTTTCACTTCTTCACGGGGTAATATACGGAAATATACGAGATATGAGTATATATTTGGTTACTCAAGCTCTAATAGTGTCTTAAAAACTTGTATTCATATGAAAATACAGATGGACTGTCAAATGGGCGTACCAATACCAAATATACTCTATTCCCCATTAGAAATCTAGTATAAAAAGTAATCTAATAAATAAACTCAATTACCTCTCTTAGATTTAGAGTTGAATATCAAATATCAAGAGAATTCGGATAAAGGAATTAAGTGCACGACCTTATTAGAATTATCAATATTTAAACTTTAAGTTTTAAAGATATAGTACTTACATAAAGTTTGAGAAAATTGTAGGATGTAAAATGTACTTATCGCTCATAATGTTATTATAAAAGCTACTAACTAATTAATCCGACCTCGTAAGCTGATGCTACTTGTTGGATGAAACTTTATTGAAAACATAAATAAGAGTAGTCTGGCAAGAGTATTCACCGAGGAGACACCCCGTACCCTGTCTTATGGACGGACAAATGTAAAAAGACATATTGGAAACTCGGCTGATGCAGAATATATATGTATACTTTATAGGGTGGGAGTTGCTTTCTTCTGCCCGTGAATAACTCAATTATACCCTATTTAGCCAATTGATGAACATAGGGTATAAAAAGCATCAGCTACATCATCAGCAGCATCATCTTAATTAACAACTTATCCTTCGTCCTTTCAAGTGACGTGTGTACTTGAATAATTATAATTTGAATTATAAGAAGTGCTGTAAAACATACACGAGAGTGCAGAGAGCAACGACTCATAATTGAGATGCTCATCCTCTGTGCAGCAAGGAAGCGTTCTATTTAGTAGAGGAGCATGACCCTAAGGCTCGAATGATTTATGTTTGATTCGCAAACAAATATAAATGTTGAAATGTGGGTTTCCGATGGTCCAAGGCAATTGAATTACACAAAAATATGCAACTGCATGCCATAAATGTCCTACGTACGAGCTTTGTATTCGTACACATTTATTTGTATATGTGAGTTGGAAAACTAAAATAATTGTTTTTTAAGAAATATTCTGGTAAATGTTGGTAAAATACCTGTCAAGTTGCATAAGAGCATCCGCATACGAAACGTAATATATATTGTATTTTAAAAGCAGCTACGAAATGCGAACAATGCAATTACCAACAGCAATACAGACAAGTGCGCTAACAATTTGTATGCCAGAATGTCCTTATGTACCTGTGTACCATGGCGAACATGTAATGCCATAGTTAAATATAAATTTATATGCAAGTCATAACGGTTAACGCACAGCCATACTATAGATCCAGGAATAGACCCAGGATGACAGAGAACCGCAAAATATGTTGTACTTTCAACTTGGTATTTTTGTTGCTGCTGTCGAGTGCAAATTATATCATATTTTCATAAATATTTGTAAGAGTTCGTATGAGTAACATTTTCAATTTTGACATAAGTACAGTCCTCTATTTGACTGAGGCTGTTGCTCCAATGCCAGTGCATTGTTAGCATATTACTTGGGGTATATTGTGTGGCAGCCACAACCCACACACACACACCAACACCCAGGTAAACCTGTCTGTTCGATTCTACCGTAGGATATATTTGGACATTTTTTTAAATTCAATACGTTTCAGATATGCATTTATGTGCCCTCTGGCGATTTAGGTGCTGACATTGCCAAATTGTATGTGTGAATTTTGCAGATATTTAGATGCATAAAATTGAACACTGCCCGTCCCGTTGCCCCGCACTGTCCCATACCACTTTCCCGGCATATCCTTTGTGGATGCTCTTTCAGCATGCACGCGCACTCAATTGAATTTCAATGAAAATCTGGCACAGGTGCAAGAGTCAATGCCAAAAGGTGTTGCAAGTGCATTTTGCACATTGCCCAAATATTGCTTTTGACATTTATATGAATTTGATCAAGTTTAATAATGGTATTCAAATATATGTGTACATGTAAATGTAAATGTAGTTGATTTGTTCATCTGAGCACGCAATAAATCAAATCCATAGAAGGACTTAAAGAATTATTAAGCACTCACAATAGTGAGAAAAAAATGACGGAAAATTAATAATCATCGATACTATCGATGCTCAATCTTTGACTGCTTTCTCTAGTAATTGGTTTACCCAATTACTTCACTTTAAATTAAATTTTATTCTTTTTATGAAAAACAAGTGTTTTCGTCAAATATTTATAAAATCTCACAGTTTCATTTGCAAATGATTGCTTGCATTAAAAATAGTACTAAACTTTACCTTAAAGCTTATTGTGAGCTGAATCATTTCACGGATACAAATTAAAATCTGTTGTTTTCTCTTTCCTTAGAAAATGTGGTTCACAGATTTCCAACTATTATAACTTGTCAAAACACAAATCATACGAAAGAATTTGACAAATCTAAAAATTCTTCTCAATACATCCATTAAAACCCTATCTTAAACTAGTGGCTCTTTGCATTAGCACGCTCTGTTTTAAGCTGTGGTATTTTTCACCTTTTAAGGATACTTTTCAGTCAGTTTAAATCAGTTTACAGGCCTATACGCTGACTCCATGCAGCGCTGTTTAAATACTCGTACATTATTTCTGTGATGTCTTAAATTAATCAAAAAGGGATAATACTTTGGCTTCTACGGACTTTTGTAAGCTTTTACTGATGTCGACGGCACTTTTAGTGACTTGTTTTGACATTCCATGTTTCTGTCGTCGCACTTTTGAGTGTGTGATGCCAATTATCCGCATTTTAGCGACAGCTGTAGAGCTGCTATTGGTTACTTTTGTGCATGCAACACTTAAAACGTGCTTCGGGGTGTATTTCATTAAGTGTTGCAAGTGCAAAGCTCTGAGGAGCCGCCTCTGACGCAGCTTATTTACTGTTTTCACAATATATGTCGGGCAGTTCATTGGCTGCGACAGTTCGCAATTTGTGCAATTGGTAACAGCGGGGTGGGGGGACGGAACTGCCAATGCGCCGAATGAGCACAAGTAAATAAAATTTACGGCCTTTTGTTGCTGCGGTGGCCCGCAAGTGTGCAAAATCCCGGCGTAGTTCGTTCAACTGAGCCCCAGCGCAAACGGGAGAGGAGCGAGAAAAGCAATTAAAGCGATTGCGGGCACACACAAAATGTAAATTAAATTTAATAATTGATGGCACATAAATGCGACGCTGCTGCCCACTCACCTCTGTACGGATTCGCGCCAGCGGATGTTCTCGTTGGCCAGTCCATTGACCAGCCGATGCGCCAAATCGATGGTAAAGGACGTCTTGTCCGCCTCGCGCTGGCATTTTTGTTTCTCGGCCACGGCGTGCTCGAACTCGGCCTGTATCTCGGCCAGCTTGTCCTCCAGATTGTTAATCTTGGATTTCAGATATTGCAGACGCTCACGAGCCTCCAACAGTTCCTGCTGTGAGTCCTGCAACGCCTGCTGCTTGGGGCCAACTATCAAGAAGACCTGATGATATCGATATAGATTGATGACCCAGGCGCAGAGACCAGCAGCAGCCACAGACTTTTGGACGACTTTGTCAGGATTGAACTCTGGATCCTAAATGATAAATATGTATAGATAAAGCTATCGACATAATAGCACAGGCACTCACCTTGAGATACTCCTGCAACGTCTCAATAATATTCGGATGTATGTTGTCCTTGTTGTAGTTGAGCAAATCGTTAAGAAACTGATCCACGCGCACCATCATCAATTTGGCTGACTTCCAGCTGCGATCGCGCGGCATTCTACCATTTGTGGCCAGCAGAACCATCACAGCAGCACACACATTAATCACACCCTTGGGAGGTGATCCAAAGGACTTCAACTCGGTCAGGTTGTTTTTGTTGAGGGTGTTGAGTGCTGCTTGGGCAGCCACCAGGGCCGGCTCGGCCTGTCGCAAGTCCTGCTCACACAACTTTGTCTTGATAGAAACATCCTCCTCTATGATGCGGACGCGTTTCTCCTCCTCGGAGGCTATGAAGCGTTCACGCTTCACCTTTTCGCTCTCGGCGCTCACAATTACGATCAGTTTATCGGCAGCCGCATTTTTGGCTGCCAGTTGAACTTCTTGTATTGCCAGTTGGTGCTGCGGTCCGAATAAAAAGTTCTTTCAAACTCAAACGGAAACTCACGAGCAACTTTTTAACTTTGCTAACAAACCAAAATAATTAAAGCCCTGGCACGCTGCCTCAATATTGACATAGTGCAACTTTTTAGCACAAATTGGCGGCGCCCCAATATCAACACGTGTGTATACCACCTTCAACTTTTTATTTGGAGTATCTTGGCCGCGCACAGGAAAACTGAAACTGGCGACTCAACTTCAATTAAAATCAATTAGTTTAAATAACATTTTGCTTTCTCTCTTCATTCGACTGTGAGCGAACTTTTTGCTTAGCGCTCAAAAGTATGCTACATTTTTTCATTGCGTATACGCAGCGTAACCGGAAAGAGCGCTTGTAATTCAAAGTGTCGCTTCATCGACACTGCCTCTCGCTGGCAACCATTGGCATCTCTGCCATCCACCCTCACCCCTTGCCGTGGCCAATGGGCAGCAGATTTGCTGTAACAACAATTCAATTATGCGCACTAATTGAATGCCAGACGCGTCGGGTTGAATAGCGTAGTGACAATAAAAAACAAAAATGTAAGCCGCTTTTTGCACGTTTGTACTTGTATGTAAGCTTGTATCTGTCACATACACATTTCATATGTATGGGCCGCGGCCCTTTTGAAATCCTTGAGCGGGCATTGTGACTTTGTCAGCTCGCTTGATTTTTAAGCTACCAGTTAACCAACTTAAATATGAATTTGATTTAATTTTGCTCAATATACAACTGTTAATGCCAAAATAAGATGTTAAGTCGGAAATTGTTCTCTATTAAGGAACTCTGTTATTATGCGGTCTGGGCATTACTCTAAATATTGATTCTTTTAACAAATTGGCCATCAAATGCAGAAATCAGTCAGCATCTCACATAAACTCTCTATCCAGCAATCTTGCTTCTTGCTTACTTCTCTGTGGTTCAAGCGAGAAGACTCCAGATAATCTTTCTGGATTGCCTTCCTAAGCGCTCATTTATTGATGAAAAATAAGATGACTCTAAAACTCTCACTGTTACCCAGCTGTTTTTGTCTGATGTGGAATCATCACATACTCCCTCGCCAATGTCCTGGTTTTCCCCTGCCAGGACTTTTTCTCATAGAAAACACTACTCAAGCCCACGCTTATCTTTAAGGTATTGATGAACTCGAAACCCTATTCTTTTATTCTATTGATCCTCTAAATTTGTTAGCAATACAATATACATTATATTGATGTTGCCTCAATTTCTCAAATAAATATTTGCTCAACAGAAAAAAAACTTTTCTGTTATGCTAATAAAAAAAATAATAAATATCGATTAAGCAATTAAGTTATGCCATTAAAGTGTGATATTTAACTATTGTGTGTTGTTCTCTTTATAGCTGAGCCGATATTTATATTATATTTATGGCAGGGTATGTAAATGTAGCACTTGAAACTATGGCATTTAATTTTTGTTGCTGTTTCCCTTGATAATTCACTCACCTTCAGGGTGTCCACCTGACTGGCGCATTCAGCCAGCTTGGCCATGCCGCTCTGCAGGCGGGCGATGCGCTCCGCGAATTCCCCGTTTTTGTCAACCAACAGTTTGCGGTATAGGAAAATGTATTCGAGAAATGTTTTTGGGGTCGTGTAGTTGTAGCGTTTTTCATTCTGCAGATAAATTTTCGATATCTGATTCACGGTACCGTGTACGTAGGCCATAAAGCAACCAATGGGCGGTATGAGTTGGGTCTGTAAATAAACGGGAGTCAGTTTGGTTTAATGTGTGTGTTCTGGCACTTATAGTGACCATTGTGACAGTTAAAAGTTGTAAATTGTGCATGACAGACGCATAAATAAAGTCAGTGTGGCATACACACCTCCAATATGTTGCTGATTTCGGTGAGAAACTTTTGGGATACCGACTCCAATGCGCTCTTGGGCCACTCGTGGAACCAGTCAATGGCAGTGCGGCTGATAATGGCTGGAAATTTTCTGGCCCGTATGCGTAGTGTTTGTCCAACTGGCGAGAAGCAGAGAACCACTTTCAGAAGACGTCGCACTTTCTCCACAAAAAACCGCCAACAATTCTCCTTGGTGTCAAGTGTGCCGTTCTGTTTGACCTCATTGCGAATGCCATTTATGATGGTATCCATTTGATCATCATTGAAGAGTTCCGGTATCTCGCCAGAGGCGAGCAAATCGTTGATGAGCATCAGTATGGACTCATCAGGCAGCTGAGCATCGGATATAAGAAAAATAGAGGCCACATTCTTGAGACCCACTTTCATGTAGAGACTGGCAATTTCGTCCTTCATGTCGAGTAGACCAAAGCCACGTTTGATTTGAATTTGAGAGACACTCAGCGAGGAGATGAACGCGGCCAGACGTGCCAGGGTTTGCTTTCCGGAACCGCCAACTCCAATGAGCAAGGCATTGCCTCGCGGGCTCTCCAGAATGCGGTTAATGCTACAATGGAATAAGAATCAACAGAGCTCTAGAAAATAATCTGATAAGCTTACCGACAAATGTGTATCATGGCGTCCTCGAATAACACCAGATTCATGTATCCGACGATATCATTATAGCTGCCCTGCGCCTCCAGCAGCAGTTGGTAGAGCGAGTCCCAGCTCTTGAGCGGCATATACTTCTGATCAACCAGAGATTGCGCGAAATGGCTGTAAATCAAAGGCTCTGCGAAAACGAAATCCTCATCAAAGTCTTCGAAATCCTTCTTAAAGATATCCCGAATGGAAGACTTGAACGATTTAATGTCATACTGATCAACAAGTCGATCATGATACACCCGATAGGCCTCGTGCACATACAGTCTCATCAGCTCGGCTGGTTTGCTGCAAACTGTGCCGCTGTAGCTGCTTCCCGCTCCACCCGCCGAGACCGGAGCCCCAACACAATTCATAACGCCCTGATAGATGTTGGTGAGGTCACGCAGATTGAAGATATAGTGAAACTTAATGGCCGTGGGCAGGAAGGCATACTCTACCCGACGATGCAAGGCGATGCCCACCTGCACCAAGAGGTTCCCTATGGAGCGAATTTCCTTGCTGAATCCCTGCGTGGGCTGCTCTAGGTGATTGTTCAATATGGTGCTGTATATGTGATGCAGCGTATCCTCGCCAGGTGACGCCACTGAGAATACACAAAAGTGTCGCTGCAGGCGTGGATCAATGGTGAATGAGCCCGCGGTGGGATTCATGCAAGCCGCAAACTGACAGTTACGAATGTCCTTCAGTTGAAGCCTTTGGCGATCGTACCTAAGCAAAAGAGTACACACATAAACCCAGTTGCAACATTTCAGTCTTAAATGATACTCACCATTGCCTATAGTCCATGAATTGTCGCATTATGGTGTGCGGTTGAACTGTGCCATAGGAGTCCACCTCGGGCATGTTCAGGTCGTTAATAAAGTAGACAAGCCGTCTCTTGGGTCCGCTGGGTGCATAACAGCGTCCGGATTTCTTCTCGAGCGGCCGGTCGAGCATCTTCTGGAATATCTCTGATGTTGTGTAGAAGTTGAAGTGTGTCGCTTGCACAGTGGTCAGCAATGGTGTCAAGGAGGAAGACTTCCGGCGCACACTGACGTTGCCCACAACGCCGCCACCTCCGACGGCTGTCTGTGGTTGGGTGTCGCTGACAGCTGCTGTCACTGCAATTTCAAGCAGCTCCTGTGCGCTGGCATATTTGCTGAACAGCTCACGGAAGATGGCGCCCTTGCCACAGCCAGAGCTGCCAACTAGCATGCAGGCGAGATTGCGGTCGATAAGCAGCTTGAGGAAGTAGGCCAGGCGAGTGGTCTCTGCAGTTGCAATGAGCACGTTCTGTGTAAACAAAAGCATTATTCGCATGATTAGTTCATTCCCAACTAGGTTAAGCACGCACCTGCAGTGGCAGCTCTGCATCAATTTGACAATCCAGCTGCTCTTGGGCAGCCAGCTCGGACCAGCGTTGGAACTTCAATGTTTGCACATTAAGTTGATAGTCAAATATGATGCCCTGACTGGGCAGCTTGATGTCCTTGAACTCGCCCGTCCACCACTTGTGAAACTCGCGATGCCAGTCAATGATGCTGTCCTGATGCAGTGCCGATCCAAAGCTCCACAGGGTGACATACACGAAGATCGTCTCCAAGGCCAGCTCGGCGGACTCATGTGAGAGCTCACCATGGTGCAGAGTGTGAGAATTTATGGCGAGATGTGTACTACCGCTTCGAGCAGTCTCATCCTCGGCTTGGTCCTTGTCCAACAGACATTCGAGCAGGTGACAGGTCATTTGTATCATGGCCATGTCCGTGATGGGTGTGATGCGACGAAAATCGCGCTGTCGTTGCATGAGACTGGGAAAATACTTCTCAAAGAGTGTGGTAAGTATGCCTCGCTCGATCATGTTTAAACGCGTTTCCAGCCAGGAAGAGACATAGCTAAGAGCCGGTAGAGAAATATTAAAATCACAATAAAGTAACGAAGAAACATTGGTTTAATGCTTACGGCGACCAGCCCAGATCCTGTGGATTGATGTATAAAATGCCTGCCCTGGAGACCGTCGCAGGTGTTGCCGCCTTCAGGTGTCCCACCTCGAAGAGCAGACGCATCTCTCGCTTCAATGAAATCCGCTCATTGCTGGCCAGGGTCAAGATCTTATTATCGTCCATCAAAGTGTTGAGACTCTCGATCCACATGGGATCAATGTCGCCATCGAGCACAATCCACTTGGGATTTCCAGGTGGCATATTGGCCTGCTCTCGCATTATGGAGGAGAAGAGGCCGTCCTTCCACTCACGTGTCGTAGGATTCACAATGCCGAAGAGCTCATCGTTGGACAGCGCCTTGGGATTGAGCACATTACAAACTGGCTTCAATTTCTGTATACGATAGGTCTCGCGCAGTGTTTGCCAGATCTTGGTCTTGCCAGTGCCCGCATCACCCACAATGAACACGGAGTGTCGCACATCTAGCAGCTCTTGCAGCTGCACCACCTTCATGAGGAAGCCCTCTTCCGGCTGAAGCTTGATTTCATTAACGGCACGTCGGATGGTTTTCTCGAACTCAAAGACTCGCTTGCGTGGCACGTCCAGGGCGGGAAAGAGGTCGCCAATCAGGCCCATAAATATGGGCACATCCTCCGTAACAATCTTGGGTATGTTAAAGTCACGCAGCGCGCGCATTAGCACCTGATCCTCTGGCCGACTGTGGTCATCGCGTTTCAATGTCCCGGCAACGACCAGCACCGATTTGATGGCACGCAGGCCCCAGTCGTAGTGATCCTGCTTGGACAACAGCTCCTTGCATAGCGTATACAGTGTGATAAATTTGCGTGCCAGCAGACGGGCATCCTGGAAGCCCTCGGCCATTAACATAATCTCACAAATCAAAGCAAAGTCCGGCACAATCATGGCGCACGGTCGAAACAATGTTTTCAGGTTTTCCGGCAGCTCGGTGCGGCCAGCGTAGCCGGGATTCATGGTGATAAAAATGCCAACCGACGGCTCCAGCGAGATGCGCTCGCCCATAAAGATAAATTGGGTTTTATGCATCTGTAAACAGCAGCAAAAGCGGCAACCGGACCAACACGAGGTCCAGGCCAAGCCCATGGTACAGAGTCGGCGTCCGTGATACGCGGAGAGAAATGTAATCAATGTGCAGCATTGCAAAGAAGTGAAAAGGTAAAATCAATTTGCGAACTCGCCTCGTCGCCCAACACTGCGGTCTCACCTTTATCGCCTCCTGTATGGTCTTCACCTGAACGGCCACCACGGAGAGGACCTCCACGCAAATGCGATTGAACTCGTCAAAGCAGCCCCATGCGCCGGTCTGGGCCAGCCCTTTGTAAATGTTGCCGCAAGATTTGTAGTCCATTTGCTCCGAACAGTTGAAGACATAAACCATTACGCCCAGCGCGCGTCCCAGGTCCTTAGTCGTCTCTGTTTTACCAGTGCCCGCCGGTCCAGCTGGCGCGCCTCCCATCACCAGATGCAGCGACTGATGGGGTTTAAATATGCATGAAGAGCGGTATGCAAATTGCAAACGGCATTTATTTTCCACTAACGAGTTGTTTAATTTAAGTACAGGCAAAATTGCCATAAAATCAACACCAAATGGCAACAAATTAAAGGTGCGAACTGCGCCAAAGAAATATGAAATGCACTCATTGGAATATGAAATATATATTGAAATATTCGCTTATTTAGGCTATGTCCAAGAATCAGTATTGAGCGCAATAAATAAACTTGATTGTACTTAACTTTTGCTAGAAATGGATTTACAAAAGCTGGCTTTCATTTGGAGCCTCTTAGAATATGGGCATCTAAAGAGGACTATAAGGATTGGATAAGCTCAAATGGGTTAGACATTTTTTAAAAACTCTACAGACGTTAGTATTAATCAGAAGTTGTTCTTATTAATACATATTACAAAAATTCATAACGTTCGATTTTTAAAACTCACAGCTTCATACAATAACAAGTAAGAACGTTGCAGTCGGACGCACCCGACTGCAGAATACTATGTTCCCAGTCCTATATAATTTGGTTATTTGTGTGTTCAGACATCGATTTTGCTACTTTGTGGGGAGGGGGTGGGCGGTCCAAAAATTTTTGATGCAGATTTGTCCAGGGGTCAACATTAGTATGTATGCCAAATTTGGTGATTCATAATTCTTGACACTTCATAAATTGACCATATACACCAACATGTGTACCAAGTTTGGTTGCTCTAGCTCAAAGATAAAGGCAAAAAAATTGCGTTCATACGGACAGACGGATATTTCGCAAGCCCAATATACTATTTTCCCTTCGGGAACATAGTATAAACATGCAAATTTTGAATACAAAAAAAAATGAAAGAAATGAAATGCTCTTCCTTTAATTCCAACTCGTAAAACTAAAACTAAACCAATTTAACTTATTACTAAGTTCATTTTTCGGTCAAAAGTTATGCCAAAAACTAAAAATATAATTATGCTAAAATTTTGAGCAAATTTAAGCTGTTTTTTTGTATTGAAAGCCCAACAACGAATTAATTTCCGCGGTATTCGTGTTTTTCACTCATTTTTTTGCAATACAAAAATTGTACTGATCATTAAAAGGAGCTCTAATTACATATACAAAAAGAATTAATTGGATTTCCGGATCCGAAACAAATTCGCACTCGCACACACACATATACACACTCGTATACATTCAAGTGCATGAGTTTCCTGTTCAGCGGCACGTTTCGTATTATCGTAATTTAACATAAAGTGAGCGAACAGGACTCCGCGAGTCCTTTTCATATGGGGAGGACTTCCGAACCCAAGCCCATTAATTAATCAAGTCTCACCAGTTATGCTGGATTACTCGTATTAAACCTTACGGGGAACTGCGAGTTGCCTTGAACGAACATTACAAAGTATGTAAAAGTGCTCTAGTCGAGCTTGCTCTGATTGAAGATACCCTATGCTCAAGACATTGTAGAAATGCACAAGCATATAGTCTCTAGGGTTGGGTAAAGAAGTTTAAATATTAATGAGGATTGAAAGCATGCGAAAATTTGAAAATATGTTTATTGTTAAGGATGCAGTTTGACTGAAAAGATTTAGGAAGGAGCTATACCAAAGTAAGCCTGGATCATAGTGTCTCTAAGATCGTTGGGCTTATACAGCTGGACAGGTAGAAGATCAAACAGATGGAATAGTTAGGTTGACTCGACTATTGAAGTTTATTTAGAATATATACGAGAAATATGCTATTTATGGGTGGGACATATCTCTTTGTGTTTTGCACAACACCTGCCTCCAATATTATGCGAACAGTATATAAGAATAACCAAGAATACTCAGAGTTGTCTAACCTGGGTCAAAGTAATGTAGCAGCGATCCGTTAAAGGCGTAATGACCAGCCTCGATGTATTGCCCAAGTACTCGTAGGCGTAACGAAACTCGGCATCGCAGATGTTGGCAAAGCAATCCTCCTCGCCGCCCCCGGCGCTGATTGTTGCAGTTCCGCTGGAGCTGCCCGAGTGCTCATCGTCCCAGCGATGCCGCAGCTGACTCTGCCACTGAAAAGCTAGAGAGTTGTCCACTTTGGTGGCTATGATCTTGCCTATAACATCACGCGAATGGACATCAATGGTGCAGATGGTCATAATTTTCTGTCGATCGCCTGGAGACAGTTCGCCCAGCAGCAGATTGATCAAAGCGTTTAGCTGAGCTATTTGGCGCTTGTGCAGCTCCTTCATGGCGCCCTCATAGCCCTCCTCCATGCAGGCAAACGAGCGATTCACATCCGCCGTCCAGTTAATCTGACTGCAGCAGAGTGCGACCTGTGCTGGCCAATCATAGAGCCACAGATCTCGGGATTTCTCGCCAAAGGCTCGAAGAGCACGCCGGAAGAGCTCGTGGAGTGTGCTGCGCATTTGTTGTATGACAGCCCGCAGCCAAAGCTCCACACGACCGCAGCAGTCAATGAAGGCTATTTGATCCCGCTCCTGGTTAGCCACAAAGGCCACATACTCATCATTCTCCTTGGAGTGCATGCCCAGTGCGTGGGTGGTATTTGTTTCATATTGCAATCGCAATATGGAGTCGAACAGCTTGATGAGATGGCGATCAATGACCTGAGGATTATTGCCATTGGAGAGTATGTCCAGCAGATCGGCGGCAGAGATGAAATAGAAGCGCGGAAAGGCCAAACGCTTTGTCTCCAGATAGTCGTTTAATGCCTTCTCACAAATTGCTAGGCGCTGCTGCAGTTCCAGTAACTGCGCAAGGACATTCTCGTGCTGCAGGACCACTTGCATGACAACGCGCACATGCGTAACCCTGTCCAGCAAATTAGTAAAATCTTCATCGATGCGTTCAAAATTTGCAGCATCTAAGGGCAACTGGGAGCGAATATCCGTTGAACCAATGAATATGCATTCCAAATAAATCCATTTGCGTTGCACCTCAAACCAATTGACAATTAAGTTGTCAATGCCGCTCAGTACACGCTGCCAGTGGCTTAACTTGTCCAGCAGATATTCAATATGCTTTGAGGTTGAGATATTTTGCAGCTGCATCTGATTATCGTCCAGCGTTTCAATCAGCTCCTCCGACACTTTGAGCAGACGCACAGTTGAACGTGTTTGATGCGGCTCTAATTCGAATTCCAAATGTGCCCAGGTGGCCCTAATATCGTCCAGGACCTTGGTCACCGTCATCTCTTTAATAGCCCGATCCACAGTGTTCTTGATGTCCTCCTCGTGCTGCTGCAGCTGCAGGCTTAGCAGCTGGGCCAGGGTTGTGGCCTCGTTGCACTTGTAGGACAGCTGGGAGACAATTTCATTAAACGTATTATAATATCCTGTGTGTCATGTCTGGTTTTGCTAATTGTCATGAATGTAGTCATATATATTTCGATGTTCGTATGTGTAGTCCTGTTATCAAATTATCAGAGTAACATGCTGATTGAACTCAGAATTTTGGAGTAAGTTTGTGCACTGCTGGTAATTATTACTAATGCTATTCAAGTTATCAAATGATTTACTATATTTCCTGATAGTTCGCCTGTCGTATTCAATAACAGCCAAATTGGAATACTTGTCCTGCGTCAGTCAATTAAGTTTAATCAGTTGCAAAAGGTTTTTGATGTTAGAATCTTTTACACACACAAATTATCCTTTTCGAGAAGCAACTCAAAAAGTTGCTGAGTATTTCAACTTACAAGTTCTTCCACTTTATGATGTCCAATTAGCTGTAAATGGAAGTAAGAAATGTTTACACTTCAGTGGATAAAATTATGAATTTAAATTAAATGAAAGTGCACATGTGGTAAGATTTAAAGTGCTAAACAATAAAACATCTGGGAAATGAATGGTTATGGTCAGAAAATTACTTATTGAAAATGATATCGAATAAAAGCTAATACAACATTTGTTGTACTACTTAACATTTTGAAATTAGCTTGCTGCAAAGACAACTAGGCTATCAAATTGTAAAATGCCTGAATAAGGGAAATTATGAAACGTTTTGATTCGCAAATATTTTTAAATAAATACAATTTTGTAGGACACAAAAATAAAAAACCAGAAATAAGTTTAATTTTTAAGCAAAATATAAAACTCAAAAATAATAATTTTTTCTCATCGAAATATACAACTCAATAAATAATTTTTATTTCTGAGGGGGAAAACAATATAATCACGAGGTAAGCTTTATTTTTAGGGAACAAAATAATTACCAAGAATAGGCTTTATGCCTGCAATAAATAAATTCAAAAAATTTTTCTAGAAAAGTGATTTTTTTATACATTACTTATAGCCGTTGCGGTCCCTGATCTTGAAAAAGTATAAAACTTAAGTATAATTATAAAATGTAATTGGTTTTTGCTATATCAAATCTGTTAGTGTTTAGGGAATGAATTAAGCGTGTATAAAGTATTTGACAACATTAAAGGAACCCATAACTTGTTTATGGAGCTTACGACTCCTGTAATTGTAAAGTTGTACAGACCATTAAATGTGGGCTATGATAAACTTTCATATCCGGAACACACTCATAGACATAACCTGGCAATGTGATTGCCAAATATGTACGTGACACACAACATCAAGCAACAGACAACACCAGGATACAATAGGCTGGATATATTGCACAACGGTGCTATGTAGTCCAATCACTTGGAATGGAAGATGATGATGATGATGATGACGATATGGTTGCGTGCCTTGCCTATATTGACTGCACCCATTATTCGCAGAGATTTCTGATGGTGCTTACCTTTGACAGCTGCATCAGCTCCAGCCAATGTCGCTCGGTAATTGCCGGATTTTGGAGCTCGGTAACTGCGCGTAGTGAAGCGACCAGCTCACGCAGCACGCCCACAATGTAAACATAGGGCGCCCAGTCCCGGATGCACTTGTCAAGTGTTCGCAGATCCCGCGTGAACTTCTTGCACTCATGCTCCATGTCGTCCGTATCGATGCGGAGCCAAGGTGTCGCATGCCAGTCAACAATGCAGGATTCGATGACGCGCACAAAGTCCCACAATTGCTAGGGGCGAAACAAGAGCAGTCATATGCCAGAACACACACTGACACACACAGAGAGATAGACATCCAAGTCACCTTTACACGTCTGAGCTCCGTCCTGCACTGCTCGAGTGTGGCCGTGTCGGGCTCGACAATGTCTAGCAGCCGTGCCCAGCGGGCATAGCGACGCTGCTGGCGCCCAAATCGATGCAGCCGCACGTAGACCTGGTCGCACGCATCGTAGATGTGTAGACAGGGCACACGAAAAAACTAGGAAGGACATGCGCTGCTCAATGCCAGGCAAACAAACTGGATTCAGATGTGAGCACTTACCGGCATGCGTTGAAACTGTTTCGCATAATGTTGCACGTGGCACGTATGCAGCCGAATGAGCGCCGTTACGCGCTGCTGTTGATAGTAGCGCGTGTCCTGCAGCGCCTCCTGCTTGGCCAGCGCCAGCTGCTTCAGCTGCTGCCACTGCATGGGCAGCTGTTCAATGTTGCGCAGCAGCTGCCCCTCAAACTCCACATTATAGGTCTTTAACAGCGTCATAATGTCCTTGAGCGGCTTGAAAACATTGTCCGCGTAGGGTTCGCGCTGCCGGATATCCGCCATGACAGCCAGCACGCGTAGCAGCGCCTCAAAATTCTGGCGTGCAATGTGAAGCTGCAGCGTCTCATGGCTGCGTCCAATGAATGCGTTCAGCTCCTGCAAGAGCACATTAGTTTTTCATAGCATACTTTTTGGGGCTGTGTGCATTTACCTGAAGCGTTTTTTGCACATAGCGCAGCATCCATTGCTTGTACAGATGGGACCACTTGCATGCCAGATTGAGCAGGCCGTGCTTAAGCGGCTTTAGATCCAGAGCCAGCCAGCCATTGATGCACTGTTGACTCTCGCACTGGTCAATGGCATCGTGCAGCTCGTTGTAGCGCTCGATCTGTGGAAGAGACGTGTTGACATCTTCATTTGCCTGGGCTAAAACCAAATTTATGTGCTAATTCGGCGCATATGTGTGTGGCTCACTCATATACTACGTGTATTTGGTGTAGCCCAGACAACGCGTTTATTAAGCACACCAGCTGCGCTGGAGGCGACTCTCAATGGCCGCTCATAAATAAAATGGCGGTCAGTGATTTCTGTTGCCCTTTGCTTGAAGGGGCATAGCAGATATATCGCAAACCTTATGCAGTAGCTTTTGGTGTGTTTTACTGGTGTATGCCTGGCTACCTATGCGTGTGTGTATTTTTATTTTATTTATTTTTGGTTTTGGTTGCTTTATACTGCTTAAGTATAAAGAAATATGTGTTTAACACAGAAACATTTAATAATGTGGGGCAAGCCAAGAGGCATAAAATTCTATTCTAATTAAATGTTTTCTTCTGCTTTCATGGATGCAATGCATGCATTGAAGCTGAAAACAAGGAAAAATGTTTATTAAAAAATAAAAAGGTATTTCTGTTTTGTTGGGAGAGGAACACATGTTGTTTTAGAATTAAGTCTCTTGCATTCGCATAGTTTCATTGTTTTGAGAATACATATTTGATTTAAAGCATGCTTTAATTACTTTTGAAATGTTATAACATTCGTTTGCTTTTGGCTCAATAGAAGCTTTATCAGTTCTAATTCAATCAAAGTATGCTCCTGACAGGATATTCAAGTTTCGTCGCATACAACTTTTACTTAGCTTCTCTCGTTTTATTGAGCCACTCAATTCACAGGCTTGCGTTCAATTCTCATGCATTTTGACCATGATTTGTTGTTGCTTGTTTGTCTACTCTGCATTTTATTTGTGTGTGTTTGCCAGGCGTCTTCATGTTATTTATTGCACACTTTTTGGGGTCTTTGATAATTGTTTAAAGAACATATTACGCATACGCAAGCGTTTGCAGTAGAAGCAAATTGGACTGTAAGTTGGCACAAGTCAGAGGCGCCATGTGGTTAAGCATTTGTGGCTCTATCTAGATTTGGCCAAAGCCAGCGCTCGATGGCTCGATTCGGCCACACATTTGACCCTAAATGGTCGACATTTATCAAGCGTTATTGGTCTCAGGGGTTACACAACGTAAATTGTGTGGTTGCCAATTGAGTGACCCGTCGAGCCACGCGGTCACTTCTGCGACCATCTGTCTGCCCAGCCCGTCTGGCCGTCTGCGTGGAGCGTGGGAGCATCAGAGCGCCATTGGCGAGCTGCTGGTGCCTTGTGCTTTGGGGCGTACATGTTTTGGGCTGGTGTCTGAACATTTTTTCATTTTTTTATTTTTTTTGGGATTTTCTTTGTTTTACCTCCTTTTTGAAAGTCTCCATGATGGCATAGCCACTGCCGCTGATGTGGGTCGTCTGCTCGCGTGCCGTCTGCATGCAGGACGCCAGCACGGCGTCGCTCTGCTGTGTCCATAAGAACGCATAGGCGTGGAATTTGGCAGCATAATTCAACGCCGCCTGCACCGTGTCCGACAAGGCGTCGCGTATGGCAGCGCACAGCATTTCCAAGTCATCAAGGCCTGCTGCGAGTGCGGAAATCGGGAGACGCGGAAGACGTGGCATAAGCAAATGTAAAGAATGCGACATGCAGGGCCATGTTGGGTAAGTAAGTACCTTTTGTGATTCCATCAGCAATGTGGCTGCCGCATAGCGGGTCTTGGCCGTATGCGTTTGCCAATGCCAGCAAGTTGTGCTGTTCAGTTTGAGGCAACTGCAGCGCGTCGTTGGGCTTGAACTCATCCTCATCCTCGTCAGACAGGGCACTGTCAGGCACAACCCTTGGCATGCCGTCGCATGTCTGTTTTATATCCAGCAACAGCTGCTCGACAATTTGTTGAAAATTATTTTCCACACTTGCATCAAAGGCAGGCGAAAAACGTATTTCCGTTTCCGTCAGCTCCAATTTCACTTCGAAGAGCGGTGAATCGCTTGTTGTTGTTGTTGTTGGTATTACTGTCGCTGGCGCTTGCGGCGTCGTGATTTGTTGTAGCACCAATCTAGCCATGCCTGGCAAGGCCGCGCCTGGAGTTGGGGGCGTGCTTGAAGTTGCCGCCGTGGTTGCTGTTGCTGTCATTTCCTTGTGCAAATACTCTAAACTGAATTACACGGCGTATAAGTAATGCGAAAATTAAATTTGGTGCTGAGTTTGTTTTGTGCTTATTTCGTTGGCGATTGCTGTTGCTGTTGTTGCTGCTGCTGCTGTTGCTGACAAGGACCCTGAATGCAATCACGAAGTGCCTTTAAGTGAAACATGCAGTTGACGCATGAATGCGCTGCCTGCAGCAACTTGTTGTTGCTGCTGCAAGCATGCCCCTACTGCGGTGCAGGTGTCTGTCAGCCTGCGGTTGCTGTGCGCGAATGCGGGTGAGTTATAGATTCGTGTTCATTTACTTGATTAGTTTTGATGAGACATGAAAGGCGCTGCCAGCGTGCCAAAATGTAATGAACTTGTTTGCTGCAAGCTATATGGGTGCTGGGGTGTGGCGGAACAGGTGCCACCTGACAGCGCAATCAAAATGATATGATGATAAAAAAATGAGAAAGCTCATCGGAATATGACTGTGGTGTGCTGGGCTGCAAATGTGCCTGTTAAGCTAGTCGGATTGCTGAACCTGATCCGCATTGCCTGGCGCACTTCACGGCAAATCAACTCATCAACGGTTGCCAAATATTTATTGTACTGACGGCGCTGCTCATCCGGAAATTCGCGCACAAACTGTCAATTACATGGTAAACAATAACGGAACCATCGAGTACTGCTCTTGTAGCCCACTCACCTCCTGCACACTCAGGTCACGCGAATACAATTGAAACTGCTGCGTCTCGTAGCTGAAGAACAAACAAAAGTTGGCAATCAGCAGGCGATTCAGCAGCATCTTCGTCTCTTCGCATTGCAGCAGACGCAATCGCACCCGCTCCTGCTGATGCCGCAGGTCCAACAGATTCCGGCCGTAGAGACTGCGCTGATGCAGTGGATCCCGGCTCCAGCGGCGCATGCTGGCCAATATGGACTCCAGATTGCCGTGCGATTGCTGCAGGCGCGCAAACAGTTCTCGAGATTTGGTGAATATGCTATCGATTAACGGCTCATCTGTTGATTGTACAAGATATCGATTAATGTGTTGCAATCGACTTTTGAGCAACGTTAAATCGAATTAGACCAACGATATTTTGAATAACAAAGAAAGTTTCCATTATTTCTAAGTACTTCCAACTATATAATTCAACTGTGTTCTCAGTGGTGTTTACAGAAATAGCAATGGTTCATAAATTACAATTTTTATTTTCAAAATAATGTTAAATAAAAAAGTGAAATATATTTGAAGTTGTCCGAAACAACAACTTGTAATTTCTGATCATACACATACAAGTTAAAAATAATTAATTTTAAAATATTTGTCTTCAAATAAAATTCATATTATTTTATTTTAAGAGATCAAAGCCAATTCACACTTAAATAAAAGTTCAATTGTCATTGACATTCTTAAAATTCACTGAACAATTTCCTACTTTAATTACATTACGAACAACAAGAAACAGCAGAAACTGCATAATAATGACAGAGTATCTAATAAATGTGTAAAACAATTTTCATTGATTATTGTTCTACTTTTTTCAGATGCTTGTAAAAATACTAGAAGACCTACATTTATGGTCCTTGATGTGTATAAGTCTATACATAAGTTTAGGTAATAGTATACGAGAATTTTAGTTCTTAGCAGTTGAAAATATTTGTATCTGATTTTTTTTTGTTTAAATAAATATTGTTGAAATTTTGAGGTTATAAGTAATACTAAATTTTTTTTTTTTTTTGGTATTTTTGGCATCTGAATAATACTAAATAGATACTAAATAAAATATTTTTCAGAATTTAAAAAATGTCTGATTTATTTTGAGCCCAATACTTTAAATAATACAAAACAAAAATGTAGTATTAATTCAACACAGATTTGAGTTTTTTGTTTTTTTTTTTAAATAGAAATAATGCTTAAAAGGTAATTTTTTATAAATATTACTTATAACCGTAACGGTCTCTGCCAAATACTGAGTACCGATTAAAAATTTGAATTGCCTTTGAGGCAGTGGATAAGGAACTGTGCGAACATATCTTCGGAAAATCTGTTGATATTTCATTTGTAAACGAGAATAAAAAATCTAAAACGTTTCAGTAATCGATTTTATATTTGAAAAATAGGAGATCGTCGCAATCTACTGTAATAGAAATATTCACAGTCCTAACTGGTTGCTTTAAGAGGCTGGGAATTTGGAATATGTCTCCTGTTAGGTCACTTACCATAGTTGCGCCAGGTCAACTGGACGGATGCAATCCCCACTTGGGCATCAATGGACGCCAGCTCACCGGCAATAAGCTGCAGCTCGGCCTCGGCGCACTGTCCAGCTCGGATGCCATTGTAGTACTCGTCAATCTTGATGAGCCTTATGCGACGGTGCCAGTAGGCATCTCGTTGCTCGTAGAGGGAGAGCAGGGCCTCGGGCATTTGAAACAGTTTGGACGAAAGGTTGCCGGCGGCGTGCAGGGCTAGCAGGTATTTGGTTTCCTTGAGCAGCGTAAAGAGAGCCTGTGCGAAATTGAGCTGCAGGTGCTCCCCAGCGGCCAATTGGGCCAACACAGGCTCGGCCAGACCCTGAGCAATGAGCCTGTCTATGTGCTGCTGCCAATTGTGCCAGATCTTGAGCTGCAGGTTGCACATCTTGGTGGTCAGAATGTTGCGTCGCGAACGCACCACATCCCATTCCACCGGCAACGTTACATGCTCCGATTTCTGGGCTAACCTGTTAGATAATTAAGTGTTAAGACTGGAAAATCATCACTAGGAAAGCTACACAATAGTTTCGATAGCAATAGATAGACAACGTCCTTGCTATTAAAATTTAATTTAAATGGCTTCTCCATATCAGTTACCGAAAGTATCGATACTATCGAAGCTGTCTATAAATTATGTTGTTATGTTGATTAAACTTACAAGGTCTGTATGAGTTCAGTTAGATCCTTAGCGCCAAGTTCATCGCAGCGCCGCAAATGCTGCTCCAGCCACATCATGGCGCCTGCAATGGGTGGAAAGTTCCAGGCCAAGGGCAGCGCAGCCAGTCCATGGCACTGATATCCCAGCAGCACGTCTGCCATGCTCTGCTCCAGCTGCTGCAGCTCCTCGTTGTAGATGCTAAGCATGTGTGGCAGAAGACGCACCAGTTCCGACTGCACCGCACTGCGCTGCAGCAGGCAGCCGAACATGAGCGTCAGCTTGAGCAGCTGCATCCAACTGTGGCACTGCTCGAATGCCTGCAGCAGCACCGTGGCCAGCTTCTGCTCCAGCAGCTGCATCCGGCCAAAGAAGATGTCCTGCTCGCGCTTGAAGCATTTCCACTTGTGAGCCGCAGGCGCTGCAAGATCGATGTCGACGTCTGTCCATTGCTCAAACAGCAGCTTGAACTCGTTGAAGATCTATAAGGCAGCAATGAAAAGGAATCTTAATCCAAATTCAGTAAAAAGAAGAGAAATTAGGAGGCATGAAGACAGTCTATGGAAATGAGCAGGTTTCCTTGTTTCTTGCGCATTTGACTACGTAATTTGAAACTCATCAGAATATTATAACTCATATTAGAGATATCGATAATTAAAATTAACAGTAAATGTATTGTTCGTACTGCGCTAAATATTTATAAATTTTAAGACGAAAAAAAAAATTGAGATAGAATCGCTTAAATAAATAAATGATGCATTTTCAAGAGACGATTTGATTTGAAATAAATGGTATTTAACAGAAATGTGTAAGGGTAAAATTGTTTGTATTTTTTTACTCCCTGTACCCATAAAATGGGTAAAAATTGGGTATTACATCTGTGCAAATGTATGTAACAGACAGAAGGAGACATCTCCGACCCTATAAAGTATATATATTCTTGATCAGTATCAAAAGAGATTTCGATTTGGCCATGTCCGTCTGTCTGTCCGTCTGTCCGTCTGTGTGAACGCGTCGATCTCAGCAACTATTAGAGCTAGAGACACCAAATTTGAAATGTAGGTATATGTATAGCATACGCAGATCAAGTTTGTTTCATATTTCAGATATCTCCCCCTGTTCCCCCGCAAATCGATTAAAACCGTTTTACAGTGACAATTTTCAAGATATAGCCTTAAGATTTGGCATGTACAATACTTTAGTCTCTCTTAATCTACTGTCCAAATTTCAAGTCAAGTTCAATTTCGATCGGATAATAAACGGAAGTTATTCACAAAAGAAGATTCAATGATGCAGCGAGAGGGGGGAAGAAGAAGCACATCCACCAATTAAAATGCCTCGCTTGCGCTGTCGCTTTTGCCGCCTGTGTGCGTGCGTCTTTGTGTATGCGTGTGTGTATGTGTAAGTGGACGTAGATGTGATTGGATGTTTTAGACCTGGGTACAGGGAGTTTCGTAGTCGGGTATATAGACTATAGCATTCTTACTTGTTTTTAGATATATTAGGCATAATAAGCAGAAAAGTCAATGTTAATATTAACTCTCAAGTGTTGAGTGATTAAATAAGTCAATTTTAATTGTTATAGTTAGTTGAGGAATTAAGTAAAAATGAATTTAATTTTGGATTGTTAAATGATTTGAAAATGTAATCTAATGTAATTTTTTTATTGCTGAGTTTTTTTTATTAAGCTGAAAGACAAGACGTTTAAAATGGCTAATGGAAGATAGGTGAAAAAATGTTGGCTGCTGTAATGTGTAATATTTTCAAAATGGCAACAAGTGTGAGATCCTGTGGCATATATATTTTTAATTACCTCTCTGATACGCTCCGTGAGCAATTTGCCACGCAGTCCGCCTATTTCGAGCTTCTCCAGCTGCTGGAACTGAACTGCAGCCTCGAACACATGACGCAGCTCGGCAAGCTGCAACAAGAAGCCGTCAAGTGTTTGACCAAACACTTGCTCGTTGCAGAAGCGCCACAGCTGCTGCAGCTCGTCGGGCGGCGGCGGGGAGGTGGCTGTCACTGCAGATGCAGATGCAGATGTGGATGGAGAGTCTGGCAAAGCCGGCAACAACACCTGGCTGCTGGCATAGCGTTCTTTGTAATCGAGTACACGCTGCCTGACAAGCCAGAAATGGCCAAAGTGTTGGGTAAATAACTTTACACCCACGTTTTATTTCGTTTACCTGAAGAACTCCAACACTTCACCGGTTTTCATGATCCTTTGCAGGCCCTCGTCGGCGTCGCCCTGAAATAGCAGGGGGAACTCCAAGTCTTCGGCAGCGCGATGCACCAGCATATTGCAAATACAACGCAACAGGACGCTCATCCTTTGAGTGCTACGGTAATAGCGTGCATTGCTCCACAACAGGTGCAGGACATGCACCAGTGGTGCAATCAGCTCCTGCGCATTGCTGAACTGCACCGAATTGAAGGCAGCTGTTTGCCGCAGCAAAGGCTGCAGCCAGAGGGAGACATCCTGCGCCTCCAGCCAGGCGGTCAGCAGCTGGCGAAAGGCCTTGGCATAGGACTCATAATAAACGGACTCAATGCGTTCCAGGATGTGTGCCAGCTTCTTATGCATTGGTTCCCTTAGCTGCTCATAAATGTTCTGCAGATTGAGCTTGCGATTGGTCCAAAAGGCAATCTCCTGTGTAGGCAGCGCAACAACATTGAGATGCTTGGAAGGAGCACTTGCTGCGGCTGGCTGGCTCGTGGGCAGGCCAATGGACTCGGAATGCTCCATGACAATGTCATGCATTTGTGTTGTCCAATTGATGAACATCTCTTCTAGCAGATTACGAAACTTGGGCTCCACAGCTGGCCTGAGATTGCTAACGGCATGCAACGATAATTAAAAATTGCATTATTTTTAACCCTTTCAATTCCATTTAACGCAACTTTGTAAAGGATGAAGGCAAAAAAATCCAATTATTGACCCAGTTCTCAAACATTTACACTTCCTTCCCACTCTCCCAACCCAATTTGACCGCTTTTGTTATTGCCTAGCTGTCTAAAATAGTTCATATAAAATTGACCTCAATCTATTTGATTTAATGACTTATTTCCATTATGGCATTTACTGCCTTTTGCCATTTTCATACGATTTCTACTGGCATGTCCTTCAATCCTGAGCTGTGTCACGGCCAGTTAGTTCAATATTTTTCAGTTTAAAGTTCTCTTAAGATTGCCTCTTAAATCGGCTTTTCTGTTTCCAATTAGTTGTATTGAAAATGCATACGAAAAGAGCAAGAATTTGTAGAATTCTGAAGCAACTTAATCTAATAAACAAGTATTTGAAAATGGTCAATAAATTTACGCAAATTCATGCGAAAAAGTTGTTCTTTGCAAGATTCGATTTATGCCCGGCTTTCACATCCTGTACATTGCTTTCAGCAAGGTCTCATCGCCAGCAAGTAGACGACAATCGCAGCCATACCGAAAGCCATAGTCCTTGAGACAATGACGCTTCTACTTACCCCTGATCCACATGGGCAGACACTTCCTCGACGATTGTTGGCGAAACTAATAACGATAAAATTGTGCGATTGTTGGTTTTGCCCTTAATCTGTGGGGATAACAATAAGGTATAAATATCGCTTACAGACACATGAAAACTTTGCTCAATTAAGCCAGTGACATTGGAACAATGGCTGACTCTCTGGTGTGCCATGTTTCCTCCTCACTGCACTCAATTAGATAAATGTGCCCAGATAGAACTGGGCCATCCAAATATACCTCGGTAAGGGTGTTGCGCGCTTCCTTAATGCGCGCCTGCAAGTCCTGGCGCACTGGCGTAGGCCACAGGCCTTGGGCCTGCTCCAGCAGTGGCTGCACCACCTCATCAAATATCAGAGACATTGTTTCGATTTTGCTGTGCACCGGGAAGTCGCCATAGAGCACAGAGCTCTGGAAATTCGCAGCTGTTAGTGGCACGCTCAAATTGTGGCGTATGAAGTAGGCACACTTGCCGCGTGGCACTCCATCCAATGTGGTAAAGCTGGAGGAAGCTGGCGGCAGTGGCACCAGCAGTGCTCCAGTTGTTGTTGCCGCCGCCACCACTGCAGCTGTGGCAGTGGCATCAGTTGTAGCAGCACCCAGGCTGCGCAAGCCGCTGCTTTGCAGCATATAGTTGTGATATAAATCGCTCACGCAGCTTCTGGGCACAAGTTCGCCGCCAGGACTAAGAATCATGACCAAAACCCGAGTACGACCGTGAAGCCAGTCCAGGACAATGCACTGCAGTGGCAGTCAGTTGTACAGTCAGGAAGGACCGTATGTACGAATACTATCAAGAAAGCTTACCCGGAACTCATCGCTGGACATCATTCTGGCCCATTTGTCCGGTTTCAGCCGCATTGTGGTTGTGGTGTAGCTGGCAACACGCTCCAAGCGCGCATCGCTGTAGTCCCGTTGAGCGCTTTGATGGCTGTTTATGGGCAGGACCTCGTCATCGCTGCTGGCCAAAGCCGCAGCATCGCATACGGACATGGGTATGAATGAAGCTGGAACAATAATGCGAACACAGAGCCAAGCAACTCAATTGATGGCACAAATCAACAGCTCGGCGCGGCGTTTGCCGTTGAAATGATTTTGACCCGCAGCCATTCGCATGACCTCTAATGGCAGGCCGGGCCTGCAGAGGTTGGCCTGCAGCACTTGCAGCAGGCGCGAACCGCAGCACACACCCAACATATCGATCAAACTTCAAATTCGAATTAAGAAAAATACTTTAAAGTGTGTGCTTTGTTTCAACCCGCAGCTCCGCTCCGCTCCACTCCGCTGCGCTCAGCCCTGTCGAGCTCCACTTTCTAATGCCCAGGGCAAAGTTTAATAGCAGTTCGCCAGCCCGTCAGCCCACCTGACTTTAATTGCGCAGCTGCGCTCACGAACTAAGCAAAATGTAATTTCCGTCTGCCATCGGGTTTTTGTTGGCTCTGTGCACATAACTCAACATCAACATCAACATCACATCAACATCAACATCAACATTAAAATCAAAATAAGACCATTGCCGCGATTGACATGGCGACGGGCGATCCTTGTGCCTGGGCTAGATCCTTGGCAATCCATAAATTTGTGGCCCCGAAAATTATAAGCTGGCAGTGAAAACTACTTTGCCATTGGGCGTATGCGTAATATATGATGCTTAAATTAAAAGGCTAAATAAATATGCTCGTACCCGCAATGACCACTCAATAAAGCCGCACACACACACACATGCACACATCCATCAGTCACACATTCACACTCACACACACTACACACGCACACACATTTGGCACATTAAGTGCTATGTTATTGCTGTTGTCAGCAGCAACAACAGCAACAGCAGCAATAACTATGGCTAAGGCAAGTGCATTTTATGTTTTGCACATACAAAGTAGACTTTACGCCAACTGCCCCGGCCCTGCCTCACGCTCCTGTGGCGCAGAGCCTTCCGCTTGGCAACGCTCAAAAGCCAAGCCAGGCACGGAATGACTGACTGAGTGACTGACTGACTGACATGTGTCAAGTAACAGCAGCAACATCAGCAACAGCAACAGCAACCAGAGCAGCAGTGAGTGTTGCCAGCATGCTTAAAATACTACGCAATTACCGCAAGTACACATAGAAAACAAGTTGCTGTACTTTGTTGGATAGGGCTCAGCTATAAGATGCCCTGCAGCACACTCGTATACTGCACATGTTGCACGCTGCGCAAATGATGCCGATTTACTTAAGAGCTACTTAAATATGATTTAAGTGTTTTACCCGCAGGTAGCCGGTTATTTAAAGACCTCTTGGCCTCTGGAAATATCAGCGAATAAACTACAAGAGACAAGCACAAAGACCTAAACACTAGTGGAGGTTCATAAAGGCTTTGCTGACCAACTTACTAGATAATTAAAAATCACTTGGTGTTAGTATTATAATATAATTACCCTTTGTGTACGATACATACATACAAATTAATAATTTTTAGATTCTTGTAATAAAGATTTATTATAAAATCGCATTCCAAATGATTATTACTAATATATAAATCAAAATGTTAAAAATATAAAAATTATAAAAATATTTTGAGGAGAGTCCGCCCGGATCCCCTCACAATTATTATAATCATTAAGCTTGCTGTATTATTATGGTATATATTATATAGTTACTAGATTGTTAGAGTTAGGGGAGCAACGTGCAAGAAACACACGATATTTTAGTGACGTGCAAGAAGAGCACAATAGTTAAGTAACGTGCAAGAATCGCTAAGTTTATACCCACAACCATAGTTTTAAGTGCTGTTAGTATAAAAAGGCGCTCGGAGCGCGTAAAAGTAAGATAAGCAGTTAGTATTTATTTCAAATTCAAATCTAACGGCCTGAGCCACTGCAAGCACGCACTGTTGAGCGGTTGCCCGATCCTGCCACTAGAGCGCGCCTTTCATGAGAGCGAAAGCTCTAAGGCAGAGAATGAAAGCTATCAGCGCGCGGCTTGGCCGCGAAGAGCTCGGGACTGGGAGTTGAACTTTTAAATTGAACAGACGTGCGTGAAAAGTCGATCAGTGGATCGCGTGTGAAAGATAACGGAGGATAACGGAAAGAACGCAAGGAAGAGGAAGAAGCGAGAAGACAAGTGAGCGATATCCAATTGTAATATTAACTCTGTAACCATTTTAATGATCATATTAGCGACAGAAATAAACCCTTCATCTACCCAACTCACCCCTGTTTAATAACTTGATCTAATCTTCCCCCTCCCCCATATATTGACAAGTAGCATAGTGTGTTCCGGTGGCAAGAATACAAGTGGAAAAGTGTGAGTGTCTGTTTCTTGCTTAAGGCCAGTGAGTGTGAGGGAGTTGGAGTGCGACTGGGGCTGCGGCCCGGCCACTGTTAGTTGAAGTATGACTGAGGCTTTTGTCCGGCCGCTAGTAGGTAGAGTGCGACTGAGGCTTCGGCCCGGTCCCTATTAGGTAGAGTGTGACTGAGGCTTCGGCTTTATGTAGGGTAGTGTAGCCGGTGGAATCTGGGTATTTTGGGTTGTCTACGAACCCCGTTTCTCAGTGCCCCAACGATTTACAAATTTTCTTGTAAACAGACCTTGTGAGATTTGACTGACCCGGGCAAGAAACTTCTTTACAATATAACGAAATAAATATCTATGATTATAATTATGATTACGATTCCTAGCTATTGGTAATTACTTAAAGTAAAATTATGGCTATTTAATTTTATAGAATTATTAAGTATTAACTTAAACAGGTTTTGTTCCCATTTCTGCTTCCGATTGAAAGAAGCTAAATTATTAGGAAGGCCGATAATATATTGAAAATTAAGTTTTTATGAGACAGAAGAGTGTGGCAGTTATTCGAATATTATATCAAGAAAATTTTCACCTTCTCTTTCGAAAACGGTTACACAAAATTAAAGACGATTTGAAATAAAATATTGTCGGAAATGGGAACCGGTCTGAAATGATCGATTACCTCATTTTGACATTTATATCTTTCTGGTTTTCATTGTTATGGCGGAGGCATAGCGAAGTGATAAGGTGTTCGGTCCTCAGACATCATTTTTGTGGTCTACACCTCAGTGGAGTAATAGTAATATTAATTAAATATTAATAAGGAAATTATCTTGTTTGTTAAGTGTATTATGCTCATAATTTGTTTCGTACAGGGTATGACAAGCCCATGATGATGTATGATGATGCTGATGACGGCGTCCCGGATCGCAGTATTACTTTGATGCTGCAATTCCACTTTTAAATATCAGCGTCACATCAGAAACAAGCGCATGGCAGCCTGCTGCTTGCCTGCATCCGTTTCCTCCCCGCTGCGTGGCGCCACCCTCGGGATAAATGCATTGCCCTCATTTGCAGTGGCAGCCACAACTGTTGCGGTGTTTGCGGTACAACTGTAACTAGCGTGGGGCGCCGTTCTGGATAATGAATTTACTGAAACTGTTTTCATTTGGCTTACTTAGTTTACTTGCCCTCTGACTTACTTGTTGAGTTGATGGTGAAATGCATAAATACATTTCTCTGCTTTTGTCGGTTGCATCAATAAGAAATGTATTCAAATAAACATTTCAACATTACGTTTAAAACAGATTATGTTACATAAATAGTTTGCTGCTGTTCGGCTTAGGGAGCCTTACAAGACTACCCAAGGTCCATTTGTCAGCTTCAAATTAAATGTCCTAGCCGAAGTGGTTCCATGAAGACTGCAAAATATGTGCATAAATAGTGCCAGGCTCTAAGTCAAACATTAAATGAAAAGCTGAGCAGAAGAAGAGAGGAAACACGAAGAGAAAGCCACAAGCCACAAGAAAAATAAACGTCAAATTGATTTCAAAAGCAGTTTCTTGATGGCCCAGACTCACTTCAAATTAAGTAAATCGAACAAAAAGCGCACTTGGACAGCGGCCAGCACTGAGCCATGAAAAATGAAACTGGAAAATGCTTTTACAATATTTTCTCTCTGTCGTTACGGATTCAGTATACCCTTTACTCACAATAGTGAAGGGATGTGACAGGCAGACGGAGACATTCTGAGCCTATAAGGTAAAACTGTACATTTGGATTTGTATTTCCTTTTTTTTTAATAAGCATATATTGACTTTTAATCATGTTTAATCATGCTTAAAAGAAATCATTCTTTCTTAATTTAAAACTTTATATTTCACTTAAGCAAGCCAAAAATCGAAAAAAACTGAAGTTTAGCTGAAGCTAAAACAAGATAGAACGGTTATCTTCGGGTGCCGAAGCTATATACCCTAGCAGCAATGTTTTTTATACAAAAATTAATTTTTGTCTGATTGCTCCTATGTGTTCCGATTTTGATCAAATTATAGGAAACTATTTGAAGTATTATAAAACTCTCACTCAGTTTGGATGAAATATTTGTATAAACAAAAAGTTTGATATAGTGATATAGTGTCCGATTTTGACCAAATTTGGCCAGATTGTATAAACTCTCTAGAGACTCGGCTAGGAAGAGTTTGGTAAGGGTACATTAATAAACGAAAAAGTTTTTCATACAAAAACATATTTGTCGATCGATCATTCCTATGGCAGCTATATTTTATAGTGGTCCGATCCGGCCGGTTCTGAAATATATAAAAAGGGTCCGTGCCAAGTTTCATTACGATAGCTTTAAAACTGGGAGACTAGTTCGCATAGAAACAAACGGACAGACGGACATGACTATATCGCCTCTGCTATTCATGCTGTTTCAGAATATATATACTTTGTTGGATCGCAAATGTCTTCTTCGGTCCATTACACATTTCGAGACAAAATACCCTGCTATGGTATAAAAAGGAGCTTCTAGAGTTGTTGTCTATCATCATAACATTTTCGGAATATAAGTTATTCAAGCAACAATTTAATTTTCTGTAATTGTAGAATATCAATGTATATTGCAATTGTAAGTACAGATGTGTGTATATTATTTTTAAAGTATTTTTATAACTAAACAAATTATTTTTAAGAATAGGTTAATCTGTATTTAAGTACAGGATATCTCCACGTACTGTACTTTTGGCTAAAATATTCTCACTTCTCGAATTTATGCCAAGCCAATTCGCACCGTGTCGCGAAACTTACTGCCTGGACACCCTGAACCCCCTGAACCCCTGAACCAGTGACCTCCTGACCGTCTGAACGTTGTTATAGCTGCTGATGAGTTTCATTATAAGTGCGCAAATCATCGCATACCAACGACAGTGCCTGCCGAACTGTGCACTGTGGGGCCTATGCCCGAAAGAAGTTCCAAAAATAAATATCATGGTTGCTGATAGTATGATTAATAAAGATGTTGAAGGTAGATCAAAAAAGTTGGGTAAATGTTCAGTTCAGAACTAAATGAAATTATTTTGAATTAAAGTATTTCTTTCGGTTAAATATTATCTAACTAATTAATAATTTTCATATTTGCATGAAATCTAAGCAGAATTGCTATTTTTATTTAAATTTATTTTGACTTATACAATTTTTGATATCCATGATTTCATTATCAGATAGAATGATAGAAATGTGACTTTAGTAATTTTTGTAGTAGTTTTTGATGGCAATTTAAATTTGCCGTCGTAAGTAACTTTTCCTTTTTTTTTTTTTTTATTTATTTAAATAATGATAACTTCTAGTTAAGTTAGTTAGTTAGTTAGTTTTTTTTTTAATGTATCCAGATTTGCTTTGAAATTTATCGAAAAAGTTGGAAAAAAGTGGAAACTTGTTATATTAATACTTTCCCAGCTCTGCGCAGTAGATATAGTTATTACACAAGAAAGTCTGAATAGCCCACGGTGCGACGCGTCGCTGCAGGACAGCGAGGCTGCCAACCAGACTGCACGGCGTCGCGCTCTTTTAAAAGCCATTTCGTGCATTTGGTAAGGACCCTCAACTCAGCCATATGTGTGCGTGTGTCTGTGTGTGTGTGTAGGTACAAAGGGTCAACGCTATTTCATTTGAACAAAAGCCATTCGGGAAAAATTATGAGTGCACTGGGAGCATATATTTAAACGGACCACAGTGTGTATTAGTAATGCGAAGGTTCTTTCAATAACGAAATGCTCTTTTCGGCACGATGAATGCATTATAAATTACATCTATGATTGCTAAATTATATAGTTATTTGAGAGTATCTGAGTATGTGGACATTAAAAACAAAAGTTCGTAGATGCTCACTTCAAGTCTTCACAGATTGCAGGGGCTAAATTCGAATGCCCATTGCAAGGGTATGAAAGGGCAAAGCGTTTGTATCATCAGCAAATCGATCAGTGCACAGTTTCCATTAAAATGCCTTACAAAAAAAAAAAAGAAAGCGTCGTCATTGACAGTGTAAGCCAGTCCTAGTCCTGCTGCTGGCCGGCTTCTGTGGAATGTTGAAACAAAACCAGTTAGCAGCCCCAGTGGCAGCAGCATCAGCAGGAGCAGCATCAGCAGCAGCAATAACAACAAATATGATTCTTGGTGGTAGTGTTGTGTGCAGCCTAACGACAACATTCAATAAACAATTCACAATTGATTGACAAATGGACAGGCGTCCTTGTCATTTGGATTCACTGCCGACGATTGACCAGCGACAGACATTGTTGGATTGGTCCTGCCGAGAAGCCAGCGGAAGGATGCTAGTTTGAGTGGATGAGAAAATGGATAGGGAGTGCTGACAGCAAACTCGACAAGAATGCAGCACGAGGAAACACACACAAGAACCAAAATAAAGGACCAATAGTCAAAAATGCCAAAGAGGCAAAATCGCCTGGCACAAGTGAAAACAATGATGACAAAATTCAGAGCGGACTTCCGCCAGCGATTAGGCGGTATTGCTACTGTGGTTAAGTGTCGAGCTTTATAGACTGGCTTATAGTAAATATTCCTCCTGTGAAGGACTCAACGTGGATATTTTGAAAAGTTGTTTATCTTAATAGCATAGCAAAGACTATGGATTCTTTAAAGTAAGCTCTTAAAATCCAATGTGAAACTTAAAATCAGTACCAAGAGTATTATTTTTATAATTTTTTGTCTTTTTTTAGTCACCATAGTTTGTAATGTTCGATTATTTCTCCGAAAAAAACAGGTGGCCCTTAATTAGGACGCTTTGCATTAATTGCTCACGTGATGTTAGCCGCTCGTTAACTTGGCTAACGTTGTGCCGGGCATAGTTTGGCCATGGATTGCTAAAGTTTGGCGGTCAATAACAGGGTAAAAGGAGTCAGCACAACATTTTGTGAGGCAAATCCTTTTGGCAATTAGGCACTTGCAGCCAATAGTTGGGAGCAAGGTGGGGACCAAAGTAACAGAAGCCATGGCGACACCCACAAATATTGCGCAAGTATCATGGTATCGTCGTGGTCGACATCGCATTTCGTAGTGCAAATATCCCATTACTCGGATGAAACTTTTAATTAAAAAGTTGTCACTGGCAAGGGGAAAGGGGAAAGGGGACAGCGGCGAGCTGAAACATCGGAACGTCCTGAGAAATGCGCTCGTACTCGTAGTCCTCGTAGTCTTAATATTTAGTCGGGGCCAGTGGAGCGAGCTGTCTCAGTCTAGCACGCACGTAATTGAGACAAAGTTTGAGACAGTAAAACATTCGTGCAATGCCTCAGGATAGGGCTGGATGCCAATGAGAAAATTACGACATTTAAACCCGGAGGTTAAAAGCACGTGAAATATTAAGTTTAGTTGCATGAGAGCACACTAAATCTTCCGCTCGCAGGTCATTTGTTTGCCAGTGTCTCCCCTCGCTCTTGTTCATCCGTTGTGTACCCGTAACTCTTTAGATGAGCAGCTAATTATGGCCTGGTTGTGGCTGGATGGAGCTCCCAGCTCACTCTCAGTGCAACCACTTCGTGGCACGCAATGCTCCAGTTGGAGAGCAGCCTACTGCACAACACTTGGAGCGTAATAAATTTTGCGTGCCAGCACACGTGGCTCGGGAATGTTTGATGCCATCATTATAAATACTTATTACTAACGGAGTGAGGTTTTCTGGTACGGAACAGAAATGAAAGCTAGATCCCTTTACGGTAGAACTATTTTTAGAACAGCTATTGTGTTCCTGTTCGGCTCTCAACAAAAGAAGGCTTATATAAAGCAGTTCATTACTAAATATTATGTCGAAACTATCCAACATTTGTTCTAGAAAGAGCTCAGATTCTATATTTGCGATCCTATGGTATAAGAACGGGCCAAATCTAAGGATTAAGTGTGTCTGGCTAAAAAGGCCTACCAATGGTTTTAGTCTTACCTAATCTATGGTATATCTTAAGCCTCCTAATTCGCCAAGCGCTGCTCGGCTCGACCTATTCTTATTGGTTGAAATCTCTCTATTCAAGCTTTATCGTCTTGTCGCAGGAAATTGCAATGATTGAAAAATCAGTCGAGCATTGTGTTGGGAATATTACACAACTACAAAGGATTTTGCTTACCTATGCCCGTCCAGTTTAGGGGCGTAGTGTCGGCTAATTATGTTGCCAATGCCAATGATTTTGCAAAATAATCAGAAAACGCCCTGAACATTTTCCACTAAACGAAAATGCACATACTGTCCGGGGGATGGGGCATTAAATGGTTGTTTTAAAAGCGCCTAGTTAGGCGCATCCTAGCCACAGCCTTGTCTGACTCTGGGCGAGCGGCCCGGCCGAGACGAATGGAACTAGCAGGCAGCGGAAATGCTGTGGTTGCCATGTTGCTGCTTTGCTGCGTTATCTAATTACAAAGGAATTGTGCGGCAGCGTCACACTATTTTTGGTCTGCCAACGTTGTTTTGGTCCGCTTCAACAGACCCAGGAAAATATTATTTTGCCCATACAGCACGATCTATTCGCCGTAAGAATCGTAACTGTGAAATATCCTGCAAACAGTTTGAAAAGCTGCTGGGGAATTGGAGTTTGGACTTCTTTCTAATGGTATTTAGTAAAATACTGACTCTAAGTAAAGCTAGTTAAATAATTCTTAGTTACAGCTTATTTCTCTTATTCTTGACATTTAAAGAAATTCAGGCACGCCATGCAAGAAGCAGGATCTTTTTATAAGTAAATTTCCATATTTTATGGAAGCCACGAAATGAATAGGCTTTTACAGTAATGTCAAAAAAAGAACGCAAATTTTACAATAGACACTCAATTTCCAACATTACAGAAGCAGTATGAATGCAATGTCAGACAATATGACCGCTAGTTCATCACAAACTAACCAAGTTTGAGTTTTAGTTAATGCTGTCGAGGCCAAACTAGCCAATGAATATGATTGGGGGAAAAGTAGCTATACCTCGTTTTGTTGCATACATTTGGTCATATCTAATATTCCCCTGTTGCCCTATAGGCATAGCGTACAACAATTCTGCGGGCATCCGGTTAATGTGTTTGTGTGTGCATTCTTATGTATGGGTCGGAATTGTCTGCCTTGTGGGGCCGCACAGAGCGTGACCCACAGTTAGTTACACACATACGAGTACATACATATAGCCAGGGCACATATGCGCCAAATACACTTGTGTCTAATAAGTTTTAGCCAAATGGCCATCGAAGCGAGTACCCACACGTGGGCACAGGCTCAACACACGCACACACACACACACATACACACATACACACAAGGACAAATGCACGGTCCGGGATAAACAAATGAAGGGTCGTCCATTGGGGGTAGCAGCTGCGTATGCGGCACATTTGAGGGTGCATGGCAAAAAATTGTCAAACTGCCGGACGCGGCCCGAAAGTCAGTTGGGTTAGAAATCTGCTTAGCTGCCTTCCGGCTGACCATTTGTTGTGCACGAGCCTGGCCAACGTTTACCGACCGCTTGAATTTTAAATTGACAAAACATTTGGCTCTGGCACACACGACTGGTCGTTAACTGGAAAATTCAGGCTGCTCACTTGGCCCTTTTTGGTAGCACGCAGAAAAAATCGCGAACCGCTTTGCTTTCGGCCCTCCAAGCACTAATTGCGCGTTTGTCAACACTCGAATTAAAAATAATATTTGCAACAATTAATAAAAATGCTTTTACGCCAACAAAAAAGCAAAACAAATTGCTGTTGTTCTGAAAACAGCCAAAAACAATTTAAACAAGCTAAAAATGATAGCAGCGGGGTGTCGAAGAGTAAATACTCTTAAATTAAAGCCCTCCATAAAGTCAATTTTTAAACAATATTGTTTAAATAACAGTTTTATGAATCGCAAAGGAATCTGTGAATAATAATTCATTTTTCATACGGTTTGACATTTCAAATAAATAAATAATTTCCTTTCGACCAATTTTAGCTATGAAATGAGTTTGTTTTTGATGACTTCTTAAATGTCCTTTCCAAGGGTATAGAATATGCGGTTCAATCTGTAAGCGTTGCCTGTCTCTGTTTATTTGCAAAATTGTACCAAAATTTTAAGGGCCAACGCGCTTAACGGATTTTAGACCTGGCGGACAGCAAATTATGTAAATTCGAAATGCGTCAAAATAATACAAATACGTGAGATATTTTTACCATAACTGCCAGCGGCTGCGCGGAGGTAGTCATAATATTGTCCAATTTATAGTAAAAGAGCGAAGCTCAATTTCCACATATCAGGGTTAATTTGCAGACCATCATTGACTAGAATTTTAATAGAATTTATGAATAAACTTGTGCTGCTCAAAATTCTTGTATTTTATAGATTTTAAACGGAAAATTTGGATTATCTAAACTGTATTTTTTGATTTACAATCAGGCCCTGTCAAAATAAATTTATCCTGTTTCTGCACCACTTCATATTGTCCGTAATGTAGTGCAATCTAATTGACGCCAATTAGTGGGGTCCTTTTGGGCATATTGCGTTTGAGTAGACTCCAGTTAATGCTGGTGGGTGGTGGTGTGAGACGCTGCTTCTGCTTCTTGACCTTGAGGGTTTTGCTGGCCAGCTTGGAGCGGATAGCACGTAGCTTTTGATACTGGCTGGCGCTGCGCACGACTTTGCTGAGCTCCTTTGTAAGCTTGGATGTCTTGGCCGGCTTGGTCTTGAACTTACTCTTGAGAACCATCTTGCCATGGCCGATGCGGCTCTTTGGACCAGTCTTTGGCTTGCTTTTTGACTTGGATAGACTCTTGCCCGATTTGGACGATTTAACTGCTTTGAGTGACTTTTTAGACTTTTGCGACTTGATGGACTTCAGAGTTTTAGCAGACTTTGATGGACCAACGAGAGCGCCGCCCTCAGCTCGATTGGTTAGCTTTGGTATTGGCTTCTTCACCGAGTATTTGGGCGACGCGGGGGCCTGTGTTGAGAAGACGCGTGCAGCCTGCACAATCGAGTCGAAGTTTCCAAAGACCTGCATTATGTTCCTGTTCACATACTGAAGATACTTGAGCGACGATTGGCACAGGTTGCACTTCTGATTCTTGTCACAGTTGTTACGTATAAGGCTTTCCAAGTATAAGAAATTCTTGGCCATGTTCTCACAATGTGGGCACTTATTCATGGCGGTGCGATCGTAGTTGTTCTCTTTTAGATTCGCGATATGCTCCTTGAAACCAGGTTTTTGTTCCAAATTAATTGTCGAGTTTTGTGGCACAATGTACGAATTTGTGGCTTTCTTTTTACCAAAACCGATCATTTTTTTTAAAACTGAAATTTTGTTAACCTTTTCAGGCATTAGGTGTAAATGTGTTATGCTTGTTATTAATATAATCTAGTTATACTTATAAGATTGTTTTCACAGCCTACCTGAGCCATTATTCGATCCAGCTGTTTTCGTGTAAGGTTTTGGTTTGTTTGCCAACTTAGAGGTGTGATAAGTTATAGTACATGCTGACATTGATTTCAGCGCCTCCTACCCGTTTCTAGCCATTTTGTCGTCCCAAAAAGCCTTGGTCCTAGCCATTATTGCTGCAATTAATTCCAGCAAGCATTTAAAGACTTGACCCCAATTTAATTTGAACGCATGCGGACGCGGACTATATAAATATAATTTAATGCTGGTCGCCTGGCTTTGGTTCGTTTAATTTGTATTTCCTTGGGCACAATTAGCAATAATCAGCTGGCCATGGCAGCCAGACCCTGTTTATGTTGTTGTGTGTATTGTGTATTGTGTATTGTGTATTGTGTATTGTGTGCTGGTCTAATTTACATTCTCAGTGTCATTTCGTTTTGTGCATTTGGGTCAGCTCGCAGTAATTTATTTCAGTTTACGATGCAATCGCGCTACTTTATTTGGCCCCGTCCAATTGTTTTCTTCAGCTAACACACTTTTAACTGGTTCCTCCGCCCCTCAGCAGGTGCTGACCTTGGACAGTGATTGCTAAAATTATGTAAATGCGTGTCACACAGTTTTGCGCCTGTTGCCTGAATTGGCAATTAAGCCCGTTGCTAAAATGGCTTCATTAAATAGCAATTACCATAATTATTAGGCATTGATGTGCCTCGGGCTGAATAAGTATTCATATCTGTCTAAGGCATCTACAATTATCCAGCTGATATGCCACAAACAGCCACATTTATATTAAAGGAAGCGCCTAATTGTAATTAAAGTTGAACTTAAACGGAAACAAAAATAAAACACAGAAAAAACTCAGACGTTTTTTATTTGGTTGAAGTATTTTTTTGATTGCAGTTGAAATTAAGTTGAAATTAAAAAATTAAAATCAAAAAAAGGCAGACTTTTTTATTTGGCTTAAGTATTTTTTTGATTACAGTTTAAATTAAGTTGAAATTAAACACGTTTTTTATTTAGTTTAATTTACGGTTAAAGTTTAAATAAAGTTGAAATTAAATTTCTGCATAAAAACGATTAGGAATATATATATGGAAAAGGATAGTACATTAATTTACCTTATTTAGTAAACTCATTAGGCTTGGATCAGGATTAATATACCCATCTGTGTAAAACATTAACAATTTTCCAATGGTTAAAGCAATTGTTTATTTTTCTGTTCTTTATAAAAACTACATCCGTTTGGTATATGCAAAAAGGGATACTGTGAATGTTTTAAACGATGGTACTGTGCTAGTAGTGACACTCTTATAAAGGGTCCAGGGGAACGTAATGTTAACAAATTAAACTATAAGTAAATATTGTAACAATCCTTAAGCAAAGGGAAGGTTCTGGAACTGTATTCTGCAATGATTGGTATATGCTGTCCTAAACAATCAGAGATGCCAAAGTTTGTTTAATAACTGGATAAATATTCCACACTTCGTTGTGGCGGAAACGAAATATCTTTAATCTGCCCATTTTCCGGGCATTTAGAAAACAGAATTGTGTTTTTTTGTCTATTTTATAACCATCATTAGCAGATGATCAGTCTGAGCCAGGACGAATGCCTGGATAGCTCTATGTACATACCAAAAAAGTTGTAAATTTACTTTATAATAGTATTGAAGATTGTCATGTAGTTGCACTGTAAATTATTGTTACTGAATCACAACATTTCAATTAGTTTCGATCTCAAATTTGTTGCATTTTAGAAGTTTTACAAAGTATTCGGGTATAATCAACTTTTAATTTCAATGCGAACAAAAATGTTATAAAAAAGTTATTAGCTCATACTTGCAAAGAAACTTTATGGCAAATATGCTTTCGAAATCAGCCAAACTTTTAATTGAATAATAAATATATATTGTCTGGACTGTTTATTAGAAACTTTGTTGTCATATGGCATTTATTGCAAAAGTAAATGATGCCCAACAAATGTCAATATTATTGCCAAGCAAGCATTGTCCTTTGTTTGCGAACATATTTGGTTTATCTTGTCCCTCAACAGCTCTTACGGCTCCTTCAAAATCAAGATTTAAAGCAAGACCCAAGCAACTAGCACCCACCCACCATATGAAACTTCGATTTAAAAATATCTAAGAAGCACTCTGCACAGCGATAATAAACAGAGAAGCACTTTGGATATATTTTGTATGTGTATGCACACAAATGGCACTGTGACCGTAAAGTTGATTGCTCACAAATGTACGGGGCGTATACGCAATGCCAAGCGCTGCTTTAAAGCAATGCAGGTCTCAGTGCACTCAGTGCAGCGCTCCTTAAAGGGCGTGGGCGTGGGCGTGGGCGTGGCAACGCCATAAAGTGCCATCATAATGAATTTATTAAAAGTTCGCTTTGTTAACATGAACAACGAGGCAGCGCAGCTGATTTGTTGGGCTTGGCTTACTTGCATGTTGGCCAAGTTTACCCAAATAGATTTCAATTATTTTTGCTTTGCATGCGGCAACTGCCGGGCTTGGTATGGCTGAAATGTGAATGTTAATGGATTTGTGCCAAGTTCTCGTCATTTGCCATGCGCTCACTGATTTATTCGTGGTCAAAATGAGGGCGTCGCAACATTGTTGTTGCTCGGCCAATGCGTTTGACTTTGCCAAATGCCGCCCGGTGGCACACTTCTGTTTCCTTCTTTTTTAGCGGCTCTAACTCAACATTTGACCCACAAAGGTTGCCGCCCAGCTCTCTGGCTGCTTTCACGGCAGTCCTTTTGCTGTAACGACTTCCTGCGTCGATGCCAGCAGCGGCAGCAGCGGCAACAGCTGCACTGAATATACAAATACTCGTACCTACTAACTTGGTCGAATTTGGATGTTGTTGTTGGCCTTAACTTCAGCGTGGACGTTGACGTTGACGTTGACGTCGACGTCGACGTCAGCATTTAAGCGTCGTGCCGCCTTACCTTACCGTATTTATTTTGTTTGCTTTTCGTGCCTTACGTGTTTATGGCCTGCAAAATGGCGTTTGTGAAGGAAAGTGAAAGTTGCCTTGCCTCTGGCCTCTCACTTCACTTCACTTTCGAGTGGGTGGCTGCGAGCTCAACTTGCTCGGCATTTCAATATCAACAGCACCATGCATAATTTCTTGGCCGAGCCTATGTAAATTTGCTTGAATGTGCTCAGCTGTGTGTGTTTGTTCCAGTTTTAGACGCGTTAACTGACTTTTGGGCCCACCAGAAAGCAGGTCAACTTCATTTTTCGCGTTGACCGACCGAGCCATACAAGCTACAACGGTAACCAGTTGCCTGCCCCGCGAGCTGCAAATGCCGCAAACACAAAATTAGCACAACAGCAACGAGCGGCAACAACAACAAACACAACAACAACCACAGCAACAACAACTTGCCCATAATTTCTTTTGCATCGTTGGCAAGCCCTTGGGCCAAGAGCTTCACACACACACACACACACGCACACACACACACTTGGACACATTTGCATTGGCTGCTTGCTTTGGATTTGTATTCGCGTTTTTTGGTTTTACTGCCTTTGATTTTTATACGATGTACCCTTTAAGGATGGTCGTTAAAGGTATAATGTTTACCACGAGGAATATAAAAGGCAGACGAAGGACCGTATAAAGTATATATATCCTGGATCAGCATTAAGAGAGCATCTGGCAATGACACTATAAAGCTAGAGATCAAGTTTATTGTAAACCAAACGGAAATACAGTTGTATTATAATTAAGATTTTTTGACTTATAATCAGAAATTTTGCAGATATGGCCTTGCTTTTTAGAACATAGGTAGCTTAGAGAACTGTTTTATTATCGTATAAATTTCATCCTGATCGAATAATTAAGAGTAAAGTTATTTGGGAGTGATTTAGGGTATTACAGAGCTGTGTACAGGGTATTTGCTGGCCGAGCACTTCCGCCAAGAGCATTCTTACCTGTTTATTGTTATTATTTTGGAGTTGACGTCGCTGGCAGCGACGTCGCGTTACGCTCGCCATCGCCTACTGCCGCATAAAGTTCAAACTGCAAATGTTTTGCGGTCAGTTTGGATTTGAAGTTGGCAAGCAACGCGACGTGATGTCTCATCGCACCTGAGCGCCGCCGTGCAGTCCTTACTTACCAAATTCAGTTGTTGGCCAACATATTTGCCTTGTCGTCGCCGCGGTTAGCAAATTGTCCTGCGGTCAGCTCGCGTTCAGTAGCTCACAGGCATTGGAGCGCTCATGTGTTTGGCAATGCGATTTCAGCAAATATTCATTTGCCGAGCCACGGAAATCGCAACGCGCCTCGAGCACTCATCGATAAGCAATTAATCGCGCTAAAAAGTTGATGAATTTGTGGTCGCAATTCTTTGACTGCAATTGATTGGAAAGCGCTGCTGGGGAAATTTAACAAACAGGATAAAAGCTGGTAAGTTGCAGCATCACCACATATTGAATAGAAACTTGGAGTTAAGAACCAGAATAAATGCTTTAAATATTTGTCTTGAAATTTGTGGGAATAGCCTAAAATAATTAGCATCATAAACAAAAATATACAAAAATATAATTACTTTCACATGTATATTTCAGTGTTTATTATTAAATAAAATTGAATTTGCTGAGGTTCAGAGAATTCCAAGTGGTGCACGAAACTATGAAATTTTAAGAGGTGCTTGGGTGTTTAAATAAATACTTATATGCTTACATATTTATATTTATTACGATTTAAGAACGATTTACTCAACGAATCTATTCACTAAATATTTGATTTATTGAAATGGGCAACATTTGTATTGTACTTTATTACATACTACTTACATATAAAATATTGGCTAATACTGAAAGGTTACTTAAGCAATTATTGGCAATTGCTGTTGCACTTTAAACTTTTGCGCAAAACAATTTAGAAGTAATTTTCTGCTTCCAACGAGCTTCCCTTTAAAAACTTGCGCACAAAAGTATGCAATACCTACGAAACTGGCCGGCGGCCGAATATCTTGGAAAATTGCTTTACGAATTTTATGCTAATAAAATTTATTGCGCAAGAAACTTTTGCTTGCACGTATTTATACCTCCATACTCATTGTGGATGCTGCAATTTTTCATGGCTTCGTTTTTGCCCGATAAGGGCAACAAAAGAGCAAACGGTAAACAATTTGAACTTTTAGCGGATGTTGCCTCAATAATTATGCCCATATATTGATGAATTTTTGCATTAACATTTAAGCAGGCATACCATATTCAAGCAAAAGACTTTTATCTTATTAATGCTATTTGGGTAAACACGTCTAAAATCTGAAATAAGTATATTTATATCACATAATAGCCGTGTCACATAAAGGTGTCGATGTTGGTGTGTTTGAATTTGGGTGTGCTGAAACACAACCCACATTTTTCAATCTGCAGCACCGCGGATTTTTGGCTAAAAGCATTCCAAGGCCTCGAACTATTTTTGATGGCGTTACGCCCTATAAACCGAGTATAGAGCGTTTGAATTTCATCTGTGTGTGTTTTAGTCTATAAAATGGAAGTCTCAAAGCGCTTTCTGGCACTCGATTGGCGAGTGCAGCGTAAAGTTAATGACTCAAAGCAAACCAGCTACAGGAATCTCTTTCGAGATTGTTAATCAAATAAAATAATAATTTGCAGTGACACACAAACGCTGAATATTGGTTGCTTCGGGAAAAGCGCAAATTAATTATGCAGTCAGTCAATGTAAAGGAAGGTGCGTAAAATTAGAGAGGGGTGTAAAGAGTAAAGGGCTTATGGGGCAGCCTCTGGTCAGGTTGGGTCAACTGAATCTATTATTCCATTAATCGGTGTTAGCAATTAGATGAAATGAATACTTCTATTATAATACACTTGGGAATTGCAACAACCATTCAATTTATATATGCTCTACACACTGTATTATGTTTGAAAGTTGAAGATAATTAATCTTTGAGCCGTTGCATTTTGCATGGTAAAGCAATTGAGAGAGCGACGAATAAGTGTAGGGGGAAATTTAGGAAAATTTATATTGAGGCTAAGACTGTTAACTTGCTACAAATGCGGCTTATACTCATAGTCCTGCAATCGCTTTAAGCAAAGGCTGTGTGCGGCAAGGAAGTTGCCATGCAACATCAAATATCCAATCAAAGTGTTAGAACTGCGTTTTGCTGGGCTAACTTGCCACGCCCACCGCTCAAGTAGAAAACTTTAAGCGAAACTTGGGCAATAAGTTGCCGCAAACGTTGAGTGGTTAGCCACAGACATTTATCGCATGCGTCTGGCTGGAACAGAAGCTTAACCCGACCAGGATGTGCGCTAAAATTAGCAACTAGTTAAAGCATTTATGGGGCATAGCCAAGCAGAGTGGCTGATAGAGAGAGCGACAGCTGAAATCGAGGAATTAGCCCGACAAAATAGCGACGCATGCACCTGTCAGCGTTTTTAAGTGCCGCTGCCACTGCTAGTGGTACTGCCCCATGCCCCATGCCCCACGGCTGTCAACGCCCACTTTTTAAGCCAACAACTGACAAGTTGACAGCCTGAGTCTGAGTTGCATAGAGAAAGTGGGCGGCGAAGCAAACAAATACATGACGCTGTGCGATGCGGCCGAGTGGCTTGTGGCATGCAAATGGGGCAACAACGGCAGGCGCTTCAGCAGCAGCAGTAGCAGCAGCAGGGGAACAACATCAACAAGTACCAGTGAGCACAAACAACTGCCAAGTTCAGTTGCATAAATGCATAAGCCGTTGCACGCATATGTGGCATACTAGTTGGATCCTTAGACAAGGGAGAGCAGCCAGGCCACCGTGGCAGAACGCACTCACTCCCCTGGAGATATTTTAATTAAAAGAACTGCGTTGTGCTGCTACTGCTGCTGCCGCTGAAGCAGCAACTGCCACGCCCTAAGTATGACCAGCTAAAATTTGCCTGGCTCGAAACGTGCTGCAAATGCAGCTGCCAAAGCCGCCTCCGCTGCTCACAATGTGTGCAGTTTATTTCTGGGGCACTTAACTGGCTGGACGCCTTACTTAGCCAGGCTTACTCGTACTACGACTGTTGTTGCTGCTGCTGCTCTTGACATGCCACAGCTAGAAATTTTTCGGCATTCGGTGGGAGGAAAATGTCGGCCCAGCTAACACATCCTGACGCAAGTCAAGGAATTTATGAGCTGTAACGGCTACAGCTGAGTGTGTGTGTGTGTGGGTGTGTGGGTGTGTGAGTGCTTGTGTGCGTGTGGCTGGCTGGCTTTTGGCTTAATTGAAATTTAAACGCTTAGCCCTAGCGTCAGCTGTTAAGTTGTTTCTTTTGGCATTTGAAAGCATATCATGAACTTGGCAGTTTGCTATTTCAATTTTCTGCAGCAGTGCAAGTTGCACTACAACATTTTGAGCATATATGCTAGCTGCTCATGATTATCCTTGACAAAAGCCAATAAAAGGCACAATATTTAACCCAATTAGGCCGCCAAACTTTGTTAGCTTAACACTCAAACGCACGCAAAGGGCTACCGCCCGGCTGTGTGGGTGTGTTGGTCTGCGTTTTGGTTATCGAATGGCCACTTGGCCTGGTCGCCGCCTCATTACCATGGCAACTTGGGTGGCCAACACAATAACACGGAGCATGCACCAAACGCACACCCCTGGCACACACGGGTACACACACATGCGCCCGCCAGCACACAAATGCATTGGCAGCCAGTTGTGCGATAGATTCCAACAGTGGCTGGCCAGCGTTAGGGCAACGCCATGTTCAGATCAAAAAATATATATATTTTTATCATTTATGAATTGGTGAAAGTGTGTGCAAAACATACATAATGTTGTGAGAAAATGTGCATGAGCCAGTGAGAAAAATAATCAGAGGTCTGCAAAGCGGAGCGTAAACTGGAAAAGGGAAAAATTTCAGTCATTGCAAAAACTTGGTCCAACGCGAAAATGTCAACAATTTGTGCTTTAAATGCAGTCAAAGGTAAACACAGGATAACCAGGTGACCTCTGAAGCTCCAGCCGTGGAATGCCTTGAGTCACAAAGCAAATAAAATATTAAGCTGCGAGAGCTTTGATGCCCTTAGAATGCCTTTGACAGCGCACGGAAAATGTAGCTGAAAATGTATTAAATTTTCATTAGATGCAACTTTCGAGAAATTTGAAGTTACTGGCATAATTAGCGAGGCATTTGATGGCCAAAGTCAAAGGATGGCCGCCAAAAAGGATCTCTTGGCTGATGAGAAAAGCAAGCTGCCTAGACAAAAATGTTTATTTACACGATTACCTGTCCATGTGTGTGTCCGTGTGCGTGTGTGTCGTTGTGTGTGCAGTGTGTATGTCCCCTCGTGTACCCTTGGGGCACTCGCACTTGTTGGAAAAGTGGCTTTTTGAGTGGTTTTTCAATGAAGTGTTAAGTGGGGAAAACAGCCTGGTTGCTCAGTCGTCCTCTGTCTGTGGGTGCTCCTACTGTGTGTGTATGTGTGTGTGCCCAGCCACTTCAGCTGCCTGTGTGTGAGTGTATTTAGTTGTCGCTCTCTATTTGTCCCTTTCCCTCGCTCTCTGTAAACAGGTCTGCGGTCTGTGCACACCTTTGCTAGGGTCCTCGCTGTGTTGCTTATTGTTCTGGTTGTTCTTTCTGATGTTCTTCTTCTTGCTGCCAATGTTTGATGGTGGCTATAAAGCTGACAGCTGTCAGTTGGCAGTAAATTTGATAAAATGTTTATTTGCCAAGCGGCTGAGTTTGCGTCTAACAGCAGGCACAGCTCCACACACACGACATGCACAGGGACACACACTTGAATAGTTTGGTAGCTCACCACAAAATCACAAACATGTGTTAGCACACACACACACACACACACATACACAAGTGTGTACATTTTCAGCATAAGGACATTGCTCGAGCATAAGAGAGCCAACTCCTGAGGCACATTTCAGTTTACCAATGTGGGCTACGTTTAATCACTTATAAGCAGTAGCCGCAGTAGAAACAACAGCAACAACAAAAGCAACAAAAACAATAGCTTCAGCAGAAGCTACAACAAGAATTATAAAGCCAGCATTGCGTGCATGACAAATGCTGAGGTACTTAATAATAGAATAATTATGGTAACACCATAAAACTATTTAATGATTATGACGCACAGAGAAAACGAGAAAGAGAGACGGCAAGAGAAAGAGTGAGAGAGATAGTGTGAGAGAGCGAGAGAAAGAAGAGAAAGAGACTGGTCAACATACAAGAAGCGCAACATTAGAATTGCCTTGGCATACGCTGCGTATGCGTGTTGTGCATTTAACTACCAACTAACTACAAATGTACATACATACATATATCATATGTATTCAACTGCTGGCGAGTATATTTGCCTACTTAGAGTGAGGAGTATTCCAATAGTTGTTTTGGAACTTTTGGACTGTCTTAATATACCCACGAAAGCATATATACCCACCAAAGCAGGCAGAATGTAGCCCATATCTGTATGGGATATATTGTGGCTTAAAACAAATAGTATCGCGTCTTGTGTTCTATTTGGCATCAAATCAAATGGTATACACTTTTTCCAAAGTATAATCAACTGATCTTTATCTGTATATATAAAACAGTTAGTCCTGATTGGTGACTGATTCGTAATCATCGCAGAGCCAAACCGTAAGAGCTAGGATGCTGAAATTTGCACAATAGTTTCTGTCTATGATGCAAGCGTGGTAAATCGCGGAAAACTGTAGTATGAAACTTTTTTGTTTATCATCCTTCAATCTCATTTCCCAAGATCTATACGAAAAATCATTTGACACATATTTGACCGATATTGGATAATCCACCGGAAAATTGTGGTCTCAATGTTTACATAGGAATTAAAAGACTCAGATTAAAACCAGAAGCCTTTTGTTTGCCCTGACCCTTGGCAATATAAAGAGAATGATTCACTGCCCAGGTTGAGCTGTCGACAACACATTTTGGTTTGTACCAAATTTGAGCAAATTTCAATAGAAAATCCATTTTTGGTGTTTCTTACTACATATTTCTTAAGAATTTTCAGCCAACAAATGTTACACACAACTGTTAATACACAACTGTATCAAAATATGGTATAATTATTAGTAATTCAGGTTGTCAAACTTGCCTCTTAAGCAAACCTATTTTCTCGTATCTCTTTTGACTAGCAACTTTTTGAAGAACTCTGTCTTATACTCATTTCTTGTGCTCTATTCGCCATGTCAATCCAATGCCAACTTATTTGCAGCTAATGAACCTCAAACTCTGTGCATACTTAAGTCTAGCTGCCTGCTCAAAGTCCGTTGAGCTGCTTTTACTGCTCCACTGTTGATTTTTATTGCATTTTGCTGCGGCGCGCATCGGGTTTTCCTTTTATTATTAATTTATTAAAAGCCAACGCTTGTAGCTGCCAGCGCCAATGGTTCCCGCGATTCCAGCGGTCCTTGCGATGCCCAGGATGCTTAACGCCTCGTAAAACTTGCCAAAATCATCAAGTGGCGCTGCTGCAGCGTCGCACTGCCACTGCCAACGCCACTGCCACTGCCAATTCCTGCAAAATGTAATGTAAATCTGCTGCGGCCCGCACAAAAAGCAGCCGTGGGGCAACAAAGACCCGTGGCACTGGCAGTGGCAGTGGCATTCACATCGAAATAAGCCGCAGCGCTGCGATTTACGTGCTCTCAAATTTAATGCGATGCGTGGCAATCGGCATTCCATTCGCAGTTTTCTGCGTGCGCGTATTTATTTAATTCCATTTCGGCTTTCAATCAACCAATAGGTTTGTGCAGCTTTTTTCCATTTAACGATTTATAAAAGGGAAAAACAGCTGCTGTCATCATTATCGTCATCATCGTGATCATCACGCAGCAGTCCTTTATTAAGCGACTTTGATGCTATTTACCAGATTGTCATTATATATAGTAGTAAAGATGAGTGATATTGTTACTTTCCACTCACACTGTAACTTGCAATCAGTGAAAACTATCAGAGACTGTGAATATGCAGAATAAATAATTCGGGAATTTTCCATTTTTTTTATATCAATTTTTTGTTTCAACAATAAGCATTTAAATGGAATATTCAAACATATAAAATAAAATACAAATAAAATTAAAATGTTGCTTTTTCGATATTTAAGTAAACGACTTGATAAATTAATGCTAGGCAAAGATATAAAAAGTAAATTTAATTTTTGCACATCTCGCTAGCTTAAAATACGACCATATTTCTCTTGTCTTTCTATAGTTTTCTCACTGTTAAAACTGGCGATAAGTTTCAGCCGATATTCGTTGAATTTTTAATCGAAACATGATCTGTAATCGATATGGCAATGTTAACGTTAACAGTTTTTAGTATTGAGACTGTGACTGTTATCGGGCTTGTGACTGTTATCGATATTGGTACTGTTATCGGAACTGTGACTGTTTTATATACGAATTCCCCTTGATCAGGAATGTGGGTGATACCAGGCTAATATCAGGATTACAACAGTGAACCTGTTACTCTCGATAATCAGTCACAGTGTGATGCGATATTTGTCAGTCACAGCGACTCAGTCACGCAGTACCTGTGCTCATGTTCAATATATAAGACATGCTGATTGACAAAAATAAACAAAATTTTCTACTTTGTGCAGTCATTAATATAAAAACTATTTGCCGCGCGATTTAACAACGAATTTCACTTTGATATTACACAAATAAGCAGCGCAAGTGTGTGAAAAAGGGAAATTTAAATCAAATGTGAGCACATTGAATTTTTCATAGCACACTTTAGAGCGCGTCGCGGCATTGACAGCGTGAATCGGGTGGGTGGCTTGGGTGGTTGGTTGGTTGGTTGGTTGGTTCTGCGTGGCGATTGGTCGCTGTCGGTCTCGTTGTCTATTTGGCAGTTGCCAAAGCGTCATCTAATTCCCCAGTCAGCCAGCATACAGGCATATAGTCAGCCCGCCCGTTGAGTACTCGTATGTCAGTGGTGGTGTGTGTATGGGTGTGAATTTGGGTGTGCTTTGATAAAAACCGAAATTAATTATTGAAAACGCCGTTGGTATGCTTCCAGTCGCGCCAATTCGCGCTTGTTTCACCGCATGTCGCAGTCTGTTGAAAATTTAAAGGGCATTCGAGCGAAAACAGTTGGCGCATTAGAGCAAACACACACACACACACACACACACACACACTACTTCCATTTACGCCTGAAAGCTCCATATGTATTATATTTACTTTGTGTGAGCAAAACTGTCAACATTAACCACAAGCAGCAACTGTGCAGAGTACCCGCATGTTGCAAGGAAGCGCGAGCAAACAAATTAGCATTTAATAATACATAGCCAGCAAATCCGCGTAAACCGAGAACAAGGACTTTAAGGAATAGCTTCTGTTTTCCATTAACTTATCAATATGCAACAAAGCGACGTAAAATGAGTGCCACAAACAGCATTGCTAAATACAAGAGCAGAAAGCGCAACAAATACAAACCGCAGCAACAGCAGCAGCCCGCCAGCAACCAACAACAGCAAGTACCGCAACTATTATGCAACAGCGTACCATAACGGAAGCAAAAAGCGTCAAGCCACCGGCCAAACCGCCGCGTTTGAAGGCCAATGCAGTGCAATTGGCCACAAAAAAGCAGTTGCAATTTGAAAGTCCATTGCCAGGACGATCACGTGCAGCAGCAGCAACAGCAGCGACAATGACAATGAAAAGGACGACGACAACAGCAGAGACGCCTCCAGACAGCAGCATGCGGAAGATGGATACGGTCACGGATGCGGATGCGGATGCGGATGCGAGTGCTAACATGGCAACTCGAGCGGCTATAAAAAGTCGTCTCGCCGAGGGCTGCAGCCGTCTTATGTATGCGTGTCAGCATGGCGACATTGTCCAAGTGCTCGCCCAGATGCGTGCCAAGGTAGGTGCAACAACTCAGGCCAATAGGGATGCCAAACTATCGATAGTTCAACCATCGATAGTTCTGATGCTAAGATGAGGTATATTTAAACGTGCAGCACTTGTTGATGCTTTCCCAATTAAATAAGCCATTGATAGATAGCCTTGTTTGTTATTCAAAATATTTATTTTGTAAAATGCATTACTAAAAAGAAAGTTTCGCAACAAATCAAAGTTTGTTTATCAAAGTTGAATCATTCAGTAGAGTTGTCAAGTATTGAATAGTCCAAACATGGATAGTTTTGATAGCTCAAAGAATCTTAAACACTCACTGCAATTCTCCAAATAAATATTGCATCTGAACGGTAGCAATTTTTTTGTGTGATGTGTTTGTGGAGTCTATTTATTTTTGATTTTTTGTTTAATACTTTTACAAAGTATGTTCTGCAGAGATCAAAGATCTAGTCAAACTATCTACCCACTGTTAATAGTATTTGATAGTGATTTTAGCAACTCTCAAGAGTTCAAACTATTCTCTAATCGCTACTATCGAAGGTGGCTGTGATATTTAGACACCTCTAACAACTAACAATCTTTGTCACTGGTGCCAAAGCTTTGCGTTTCACAACATGTGTAAAGTTCAGGGCGTGAAATTCGAGCTGAAACAACACAGAAATAAGCGAGTGTAATGGACTGGCGGGACTTGGAAGTACAACAGAGTAAGAGAACATGACAAGTTGGCTTTGGCAGAGGAGCGAGCAGTGGGCAGAAGGAAAGCTGGGCAAAAGCCAACATCATCATGTTGCCGCTGACGTTGTCTCAACAAAAGCCCAAATCAGGCGAAGGCGTAACAAGATTTTAATCTTTTTGTTGTCACGATGAGCCGGCATAAAACTTAAAGCCAGGATGGCAATACCCTTTTGGTTCGGTTGCTGAAGGTGTTTGGCAGCATGACAAGCGTCTTTAAATATGCGTTGCATTGTTCTCAGCTCAGGGCCTAATTGCTTCATAAACATTTCTACAACAAGCTGAACATAACAATGGGCCCAACTCTGACCAAGTGCCGGGCAACCCAGCTTCAGCCTGGTCGAATTAAAATGCTGTAAATGGCAGGACATTTGAAATTGACAAAATAATCCCGGGTCTCAGTTATGGCTGGGCAATTTCGTAGCTGTGTTGGCTGTTTGGGAAATGTTGAATTGTAAATTGTAAACGCCGTCTTGGTTCGTTCGTCATGCGCCTAAATATGCCAATTTCCCATTTAATTGAAATTTGAAAAGTTTTTAATTGAACGCAGATAAATTTACAAGGCTCTTCTCTCTCTCTAATGGCATCGAACGAAGCTCGCCTTCGTCCTGTTGCTAGTTTTGCAATTATTATTGGGCAGCGCTCTCGGGGTCTGCCTGACAAAATGCTTTCATTTCCGGACAGTTCAAGACTTGTGCCTTCGGCCTGGTAATTGATATTGACGCCAAATTTGATGTGAAATTGCCTGGCATTGAGCAGCGCGCATTTGAGATACTTTTGTACTTTGCGCCAACGCCAATGCTAAGTTCAGCAACTGACAAACGGAACAACAACAATAGCGATGACTATTCCACATTCAGCCTTCAGCCTGACGTCAGCTCACTCAGTTATGTAATTGTTAAATGGCATTCCGGGCGCCTAACCTTGACGCCACTGGCCCCGCCCCGCTCTACCCCTCGACTGGTTTATTTGCCAGTGAAATATGGCAAATGCTGGCAATTATTGGTTACTTGCGGCACACAATACGCACTTTTTATGCGTCATCAGAAAACATTTTGGCTGATTCATAATTACAACGAAAACAGTAAAATGTAATTGAAAGTTTGTTTGGTTTCATCTTTTACCATTGTGCGATGTATCTATAATTAAAGTGCAGCCAGCCCAAAGTGATTCATTGGAATTTCCAATTGTTCCACGCTTTAAATAAGCTGTGATTATTTTCTAATATTGAGTCACTATTTGTCAGACTTCGAGTAGAGGAAAAGCGTGGAAATACCATTCGAGCTCTTGTTTTTCAAACAAATGTTTTTTGTCCAAAACCCTGCATAAATTATAATGTAATAATAAAGTAATAATAGATTACATTTGAACCTATCACTTTAGATTAAGGTTAAAACTGGACCTTGGCTTGCTGGCGACCACGTTTAATTGAGTTGAAACAACTTTAATTTCATCTAAAACCGGTTAGAAGCTTGGCTTTGAAATGGTATTGGGTCATGAATATATTAAGCTTTGTTAAATCAGTTATTGCAACAATTTGTGTAACTCATTTGAAGGAGACGTTATCGACTTCACAAGTTATATTCGAGTGTATTCTCCCCGCATCGATAAAAATGTATTTTTATTATAAGGGCAATTTCAAATTTATTACCTTGTTTTTGGCAGGCATGATACAAAAGACTTATAAGGACAGTTTCAAAAATATATTTCGGTGTTTTGGTTAACTCTCGATCTATTGCGCGGATTTCAAGTCGATACAGTAATAAACACATTATTTATTTAAGAAACTAATTTCAGTACTGCTTGCTTGCACTGCGGCGGAACTGTTTGATTCATATGTTTGTGCGTAAGGAGATGATTTTGGGAATCTTATACCGGGGTACAGGGTGTTTCATCGTCGGGTATACTGGACTAACGCGTTCTTACTTGTTTTTAATGTTTAAAGTTGAAAAACAAAATTGCCGTACAGTAATTGGGCTGCTCTTTTTTCTGAATTATACATATGTAATACTGCTGACATTTTGTTGCTGATATCGCATATTTTTTGTCATTTACGATTTCTATACTGTTTTTATGGTTTCCTTTGTGCCCGTGGGGCAGGCTTTAATTTGTCTTCACTCGATAAGGCCGCGTAACCTATTAAAACTTTTCGCCTCTGTACTTGGCGAAACCGTTCCTCGTTCTGGCATCTTGCTCCCATTTAACTTTAGCTTGTTGAATAATTTAAACAATTGCTATTTTCGTTTGACGCGTGGCGTTGCTTGTTTCACGTCTTCTGTATGTATTTTAATTAAAATTATGTCTAATACCCGAAGTGGCTGAGGGACTGCCGGAATGAGTGAATGACAGACAGTCCTTAGCTCGGCTCAGCTCAGTCGTCTTTATTGCCTAGGCGCACTTAGAGGCGGGGGCTATCAATATTGCTGTACAACATGGCGTATGGGCAATAAAAACTAGTGTCTGGCTCGAGACGATTTAGCCCATATAAGTAGTTATGTGTATATTCAGCCGGGTCCTCAGTGCCCATCGTTGCCGTCTTTTCAGCTACTTGAGAGCACTCAGCAACATTCATCGGCATTGTTTACTTGCCTTCCATTGTTTTGCTTAAACTTTTCATTGATGTTGGTTTTACCAACCCAACCCAACCCAAGCCAACCCTCCCAACCGCTACCGACTGATGTCCTCGCTGTCGTTTTTATTGTCTTATTTTTGTTGTTGTTGACAATGGCGATGTTGTTGCTGCTTTTGCCAATTAAGTCTTAATTTCTTAGAATATAAAACTTTTTGGCTTCGAGCATTGTTTGGCGCGCTGCAAGCATTTCCTCTTTGCCTTCACCCTCCTTAGCTCAAATGTGCCACCCAAGCGTCCAGGTTAATTGTTCTTGTTCCCACTGGCGTTGCCTTAAAGCTTAAGCCACAGTTTTGCTAAAAATTCGAAACTGAAACTTTTTACCACTGCGAGTATGTTCATCTTGATGTGCCTTGTGCAGCGGACAGTATGCGGATAGCTGGCGCTTCTAAGATAGCTGCAGGGTAAATTACTCATTTTCATTCAAGATTTGCAGTGGCTGCTAAGCAGCCACCCCTCCACCGCCCCCACCATACCTTATCTAAACGGCAACCGACCACGCTTACAAGCTCTAAACAAAACTTTTCGTTCAAAAAGTCAGCTGCAGAAGTTGATGTTTGTTCAGCAGGACTCTCTGCTGAGTATGGCCAGCCTTTGTTTGCTCCGAACAATATTAACAGTGTTCGTCAGCATCCTGTGAAGACGAGTGGACTAGGAGTATGCTCAGCTGGTTTAATATCCTGTATTCTAATCTGAAAGAGAGTAGAAGGATGATTCTGTGGGTTACTTTTAATGTTATGTTTATATGACTGTTGCAGTCACTATTAAGTAATACCAGGCTTCCTACATAATCAGAGCTGTTCTGAATTCCACTTTTGAGTCAATTCCACATAAAAATGTGAGGTCTACTTTTCGGAGAGAGATAGAATTAAAAACTGGTTTTTTAAATCAATTTTTTAATTTTTAAGTGATGATGATGGAGTTTGAAACATCACTGTATACTAACAGTTTTATCCGTATACTAGGATTATCCTAGTTCAGTATACTTACAATTTTAATATCCAGTATTCCAATGTAAGGGCAGTTCCTATTTATAATCAGAATTCCTGACACCCTCAATCACCATCCTGAAATTCAGAGTACTTTATTGTAAGAAATGTGACCCTTATAGTCGTGTACTTTATCTATGTCTGTAATTGCAGGGTATGTGTGTACTGTCCCAGCTCTGGTGCCTGGTGTACAAAGCACCCGCTGGCAAAAAGTGTACGTTGTTGTCCTGATGCCAGCAGCGGATGGACCTTGTCTCGCTGGGATGTTAAAGTTGCTGTTCGAAATTAATTTTGTATGTGTACACGGATTAGTGCTTCTGAATTGCTTAATATTTAATATGTGATGCTACAGATGCAAGTGAATTGCGACATGGCTGCTGATATTGTTTGAAAATAAATAAATCAAAATTTGCCGTGTATTTGGCCTTAGTTTGCCGTTCAAGCACAAACTTCACAGGCTTTCACTTTAATTGTACAATTCAATATGGCAGCCTTCCATTAGCGCCGATTGATTGACCTTGGAGCTGCTCCTATCGATTGGCAATTTCTAATTACGCTTCGCTCTTTATACTTTCTTTCCTGTTGTTGCTGCTCTATCAATGCGCAAATTATTATTAATTTGGACGAGCTCTGTCTGCAGTCCGCCCCACTTCTGTCAGCCTGGCCCTTACTGGGTAATTTTAATTGCAATTTTTGCTTTTTGCTAGCCCCAGCTCCCCTCCCCGAGTGGCCATCCTCTTTTGGCCACGTTTGTAGCGTTTTGTTGAAATTTCATTAAAAATGACGTCGAAAAGTTTGCTTTTACCCAGTTTCCGTTTGGTTTTCCGAGGCGAATTCGCGTTCAGTTGCCGCTGCATTCGCTTTTGATTAATTTATTTTGATTGTCCTGCTTGTTCAATGGATCGTTCGTTTTACGTTTGATTTGCTTCAGTTTTTTACATTCAAATTAACTATTTTACAATATCTATTTAACCTTAGTTGCATTCACTTGAATTCCTAATTAATCGCCAGCTGTTGGTTTCTTCTGGCCGTTTGCTTGCCAAAGGTAAAGCCAAATTAGCGCGATATTGACAAAACCATTTCCCTGAAAGCTGGCTCCCAATGTGCGCTAAATTAACACCCATAACTGGACCCCCATCACACCTGTCCCCTGCCCCATTCTGTTTTGTATGCGATTTAATTGCCAGTCATTTGCGCAATTCTTGTAATTACTGCCAGAACACACCCAAAGCAAAGGCTTGCCGATGTGAGATGACTTCATAAGGGGCCTGTTTGAGAGCAGCTTAAATTGAAAATAGATTAGGCCGCTACGCTGCTGCTGGTATTGAAATTTTGGCCATTTGGCCACATCACATTTACCTCAATTCAAAATTTATTGCCGCATTTTGACAGTTTTGCATGTCGAGCTGTAATTAATTACCTACACTTTATGGAGGCCAACAATTGTCCAAATAAAAGTCAAAGCCAATGAGTTTAATGAGCGGCGCTGCTTGTGAGTTGCTTTGAGTCATCAAAAAAACGCAACCAGCCCCAAAGTTGGGGCCAAACGAGCGACGACTAATTGAGCAAAAAATAGCACTAACTATGCATGTGTGTGTGAGTGTGTGTGTGTGTGTGTGTGTGTGTGTTTGGAAGTTCCATATGCGGTGGCTTAGCTGTCCAGCTGGAAAATTAATTAGAAACCAGATCGGCAAGTGCAGCCGGACAGCAGCAACCAAAGGATAACTGGCTGCATATACGAGTGAATGGCAAACTTTCAAATAGCAAATTAATTACTGAAATCGTAGAAATTTGTCTTGCCATGGCCGGTAGTGGGGTGCCCCGTTTAGTTGTCACTGTTGTTTGGCTCTGGAAATGACTTCCGCAGCGGTCTGCCAGTTGCCAATTGCCAATTGCCAGTTGGGAACTTGCAACCAAAGTTGTTACTGAAGTCGCAATTGCTGCTGCTGCTGCTGGTGCTGCTGGTGCTGCTGGCTAGCTGGCACATGTAGGATATCCGCATATGAATTTGCCGGCTGCTCCGGCTTCAGATGCCACATTTTTGCTCAAGGAAATGCTCGACAGGCTAATCACATGTGAGCGGACCCAAAACTTTTGCCACAGTCCAACAATATTTGCCCAAAGTGCATAATGACATGAAAAGTTGACACAAATGAGCAGTGCTTGTTACTAATTTTAATGCGCTTCGGTGCACAGTTTGAGCCTGGCTAAGGGCCAGCCTCTTAGTTTGTTGGCCACAAACTTTTTGTTGCGGAAATGACTTTGAATGCCAGGGCAGGGGATGCATAATTTTTAATTGAGCACAGCTTGCGCAAAGTTTTGTACAATACTTTGCAAACTTAATTTGATTTAAAGAAAACTTGAGTTGTGATTTACAACTTGGCCAATGAATTATGCAGAAGACACATCTCAAGCTGAATTCACATTAGCTAAGTTCGGGACAGCAACAAGTTGAGCATCCTAAAGGATTCATAAGGTACCTTTTTTAGAGTCTGTACACAAAAGTAACAAGGATGTACAGCTTATACACAGAACTTATAGATGTTTTATGCTCGAACTTCCAAACAACTTTAACAAGAAATTGCTTGAAATTGTACTCAAATGCTTTGTTTCCGGCATTATCTCATATCAACGACTTTAAGTACTCTTTCAAGTACTCTATCCTATAGCCTATACATACATAGATAGATTGTTTTCTTATTTCGTGTAATATTCATTGTGCACCGTGTAAGCACGAATAAATATAACTCTCATTTAGCTGCGTGTCACTTTCGCGCAATTTTACGTGTCACTTTCACAATTTGCACAGAATAATAAATGTTTTGTCAAGTTTTTGACAGATAAACGCAATTTTTGTTGTTTTACTGTTTTTTTATATTTATATGACTTGCCAACGGATAATCTATAGAAGTTGACTGGATGACATTTATAACACTAAATTTGGAATATTACGTTGACGGGCAAAAATATAAATTATAAATTTTAAGTCATGACCGGATTTGAACCTGGAGCTACCACATAAAATACTATATGTCGTTGAACAAACAATATTTTATTTATTTAATATTTATTTTAAATTAAATTTTTATTTTTTTGTCATAGGATTCCCAAACGCATGATCTGTAGGTTAGTAATTCCTGAACTAATTTAGTTTTTCTACAACTCGCAAGGATTAAGATGTAAGCTGAAAGTAATAAGACTTGTATTTAATTTGGTAATTTAATAGCTATTATGAGGAGGGCAATATAAAATGGCTGTTCATATTTGGTAAGCTGTTTAGCGCCTGAGATTGAACGAACTGTTGGTTCCCCGACAAAGTTTGTGGATCAAAATGAAAGTTTGCCGTTGTTGTTAATCCGTTGCATGGCATAAAAACTATTCAAAAGTTGAACTATAGAGCGCGGCACACAGTACGGCATAATAATAATAATCCGTGCGGCAAGCCGTAAGTGGAGGGATCGGAGATGCTTCCAGCAAAGTAGCTGTAAATAATTGCCAAAACTACTTAAGAATGCTGCGCAGCGAATCGCTTCCGCCTGCCACCTGCCACCTGCAACCTGCTACCTGGTACCTGCCACCTGGTACCTGCCACCTGGCTGCTGGCTTGGGGGGTGTCTCCAGCTCAGACTGAGACAGCCACAACAAAGGATGCTGCAATGCATGCAACCATTGTTGCTGTTGTTGCTGCAGTTACCAACGTGGCACTAATTAGAAGTATAAAAGGTGCTGCAACAACAGTTAAGGAGCTCTCTCCCCTCTCTGACTGCCCTGCATTGTCTGCTAAGCATGTAAATTATAGTCGCTGCTGTAACTGTTGTTGTTCTCCAATGTCTGGATGCTCGAGACGAGGATACGCCCACAAGCCTTAAGCGTTGCTCAGCATCAAGAGAGTGATATTACGAATAATGCTATGTATATATTAGAGGTGGCAATATGTTGACAGATACATTCATAGGTTATCGGTGATAGTAACAACGATCGCCAATTTCCATAGAACTATAGTGAGTTGAAAAATATAGAAATAAATAGAGATACAAGTCGTTTTATATTTGTTGATTCCACTTACACTTTGTTTTGTATAAGCTACACAGTAGTAATCAAATAGCTAAAGAAAACTTAGATATTTGTTAAATAACAACATATTAAGCCAGTATCATTAATTTAAATCAATAAAATAATAATTAAAAAATACATTTTTACATTTAAGGCTTCTCTTTGAGAACAATACTTTCCCACATATTTAAACAAGTACGAATGCTATAGTCGAGTATACCCGACTACGAAACTCCCTGTACCCAGGTCTAAAACATCCAAATCACATCTACGTCCACTTACACATACATACACACTTACACAAAGACGCACACAGGCGGCAAAAACGACAGCGCAAGCGAGGCATTTTAAATGGTGGCTGTGCTTCTTCTTCCCCCTCTCGCTGCATTACTGAATCTTCTTTCGTGAATAACTTCCGTGTTTATTATCCGAACGACTTGAAATTTGGACAGTAGATTAGGAGTGACTAAAGTATTGCACATGCCAAATCCCAAAGCTATATTTAAAAAAATTGCTCCTGTAAAACGGTTTTTATCGAATTGTGGCGTAACGGGGGGAGATATCTGAAATATGAAACAAACTTGATTTGCGTATGGTATACAGGAACCTACATTTCAAATTTGGTGTCTCTAGCTCTTGTAGTTGCTGAGATCGACGCGTTCATACGGACAGACGGACAGACGGACATGGCCAAATCGAAATCTCTTTTGATACTGATCAAGAATATATGGGTCGGAGATGTCTCCTTCTGTCTGTTACATACACTTGCACAGATGTAATACCCCCTTTTTACCCATTTTATGGGTACAGGGAGTAAAAACAACTCAGTTGATTTTATTTTCCTAATAACTTGGGTGGATAGTCCATTGATAATAGTATATAAAACAAACCAAGCAAAAGTAACAAAAATGTAATACCAATGATGCTGTTGATATTGCCATCGACATTTAGCCAGCTCTACCATTTATATGGTGGTTTATATGTGAAAATAAGGATGTGTTTATCGATAGTATCGATGGTTATTGTTCTTAGCATTATAAATACTCATTGATTGCTTTTTCATTAAGTTTCGAAACAAATATAGGACTACTATCGATAGTTTGTCATCACTAGCTATGAGTCTGTAGTTTTACTTCGAGATACCTGCACATTTGTTGGCTTGCATTTAATTAGAAGACAGACTGAAAGTTACTGGGCTGGCAGGTTTTGTTGGCCGGGCTGTGTGTGATTAGCATAAGAATTACCCATTGTGCGCATAAATTTGCCATTGAGTGGGCCCGCTTGCAGGTCACTTGACATCTTAAGCAGGGCACAGGGCAATAGCGACCTTAAGTCGCCCGCAAAAGAGTTTCCGGCATTCAGTGTGTCTGGCTGTGGTTTGGATTTGTTTTGGTTTGCTGTCGCCTTTCAACAGGAAAATACGTTGTGGTTATCCAGGACTGCGGAGCTGGTCAACTGGTCCATCCTGGCCTTTTAATGTGCCATTCTGCTGTCGCGTCACACATAATTATGGCGGATGTGATGCCCAACGAAGCGTTAAGTCGAATTCTCGGCTCATGTACTCTCTTGGATAGTGTCTCATGGCCCAGCTGCCAGCCTTCCTGTCCTCATGCCTTCCTACCTCCCTGCCACCCTGTCGGCATGCCAGTTGCCATTTGTGGCCTTTCATGGCTTTCAGACCATGCATGTGTTTTATTTTTTATGCATTATCATGTAACTGTGTGCCTGTTCTATGCCTGTTGTTTTTGCTTCAGATTCAGACTTCTTCCATTATTATTTATGCTTTATTTATATGTGTACGCACTTCCTGCGTGTAAACAATAAAATGTATGGGTACACCAAGTCGTATGCGTCATAGCCAAATATAAATATAAATATAAATTCAAAGGCCTATGACTTTTGTGGCCGTGCTGCTGCTCTTGCTGTTCCTGTGAATTCTGGACATCTCCATTTCATCGTTATGCTAATGGATTACGATGTATGAATAATAAGTCCACAGAGCCCCACACGAGTTGCTCACATTTGGTCCATGCCCCCAGGAGTAGCCACCTCGGAAGTGCAAACGGTTGAGCTATGCAAATACCACAGTCTAAAGGCCCCTAGCCAAGTTTTAAGTTGAGCTGTCGTTTTTGCCTGACCGGAAACGCTTAGAACCAGCCGAGCAGCCATCTTGGGCTTACGCTTAACGTTCGTTGCGAGCCTGAGGAGCAGAAAAAAATATTTGAAACTTTATGACTACGTTGGCCTATCTGTTTCATTGTTGCAGGTTACAAATCAGGGCGCGTGTTTTTATTGTTACTGCCACAGCGGAACTCTCCCTTAATCAGGTGAGCTGCCATTCCCTGACCCAGTTGCCTTATTACCTTAATATATAAGGCACAACTGAACCATACCCTGTCGAGTTAATGATTATGGTATCCATTTTTAAAAGAAACAAGTAAGAATGCTATAGTCGAGTATACCCGACTACGAAACTCCCTGTACCCAGGTCTAAAACATTCAATCACATCTACGTCCACTTACACATACACACACACTACACAAAGACGCACGCACACAGGCGGCAAAAGCGACAGCGCAAGCGAGGCATTTTAATTGGTGGCTGTGCTTCCCCTTCCCCCTCTCGCTGCATTTCTGAATATTCTTTCGTGAATAACTTCCGTGTTTATTATCCGATCGACTTGAAATTTGGACAGTAGATCAAAAGAGACTAAAGTATTGTACATGCCAAATCTTAAAGCTGTATCTTGAAAAATGTTACTGTAAAACGGTTTTTATCGATTTGCGGGGAACGGGGGAGATATCTGAAATATGAAACAAACTTGATCTGCGTATGGTATACAGGAACCTACATTTCAAATTTGGTGTCTCTAGCTCTTGTAGTTGCTGAGATCGACGCGTTCATCCGGACAGACGGACAGACGGACAGACGGACAGACGGACAGACAGACGGACATGGCCAAATCGAAATCTCTTTTGACACTGATCAAGAATATATATACTTTATAGGGTCGGAGATGTCTCCTTCTGCCTGTTACATACTTTTGCACAATCCAATACCCCCTTTTTACATTTTATGGGTACAGGATAAAAAGTCATAATGAACGTTAATTGATACATGAAAGGGACTACACCTAGAGCATCCTGTTGGCTATACATTGCTGCAATGATTTTTACTTTTTTAAGTTAATAAATCTTTTCTTCAGATTTATTTTTTCCCTAAAGATAAAATTTATTTTATGAATTTATTTTTTTGTTCAGAAATAATATTTTTTATACCATGTTCCCGAAGGGAAAATAGTATATTGGGTTTGCGAAGGTCCGTCTGTCCGTATGAACGCAATTTTTTGCCTTTATCTTTGAGCTAGAGCAACCAAACTTGGTACACCTGTTGGTGTATACCGTCAATTTATGAAGTGTCGAGATCGACCCATCACCCCCACCCCCTCCCCCGCAATTTGGGGAAAACCTGTATCTTCCCCAATTTTAAAGCTATAGTCACCAAATTTGGCATACAGACTAATGTTGAGATTCCCGACAGATCTGCATCAAAAAAATTTGACCCTCCCACCCCCACCCCTACAAATCGGCATATGATATCCCCAAAACACGTTTTTCAAGGGGTATACAGTTTCAAAGATAGAGTTACTTAATTTGGCATACAGACTAATGTTGACCACCTGGACAAATCTGCATCAACAATTTTTGGACACCCCCACCCCTCCCCCCACAAAGGAGCAAAATCTATATCTCCCACACCTGTGCAGTTTTTTTCGCGTCTCTTTCTGAACACACAAATAACCAAATTATATAGGACTGGGAACATAGTATTTTGCAGTCGGGTGCGTCCGACTGCAACGTTCTTACTTGTTTTTTATTCTATTCTTTAATAGTTATAAGTTTGATTCAAAGATCTACATAGGCAGAAAAGGCTATAAAGTCTGAACTCCTTATTGAAGTTAATATTAGAACACGCAAAAATATACATAATTGTCTGGAATAAATAAAATTAAATGAGGAACCAATATTCTCTACTTACTTTTAAAAGATCAATCTGAGTGCAACAGCAACCAGTCTACTCTTAAAAGTACTAAATATATTTTACTATATCGATATAAACTAGTTGTAGAAGAGAATAAAATAACAGATAAGTTTAGCGTATATGCTTAGATATGGATTGCAAATTTTGTTGGAAATTCCGGCTGCTGTATACTCTGTTTGCAGTCTGATTTCTATTCCTCAATTGTAGGCGTGGAAATATATTTTAAGCCAAATCTTTCAAGTAGGTGATTGGGTGATTTGCGGACTCTAGCTATAAAGCTGTATTAATAATACAAAAATTATAGTCTTTAGTATTGTTGAAGAGGGGATGGAGGTGATGAGAGATCTTATTGCTTTCGCACAGGAGTGGTATATACCAACATGTGTACCAAATTTGGTTACTATTCATGCACACAGACAGACAGACAGAGAAGTCCAATATGCCCCCACTTATTCAAAAAGGGGTATACAATGGTATATGAATGGTGCCGTTGCTGCTGTCTACTTGCTCTGTTTATTTGTTATTGTTATTTTTGTGGCTTCACTTTTATGTAGCTTATGCATGCTTTATTTGTTTTTAAAACTATTAAAATGACATAAACAAGGCAACAGGGCAACCAGGCAGGGAGTTGCCATTGGCCTGGCCAAGTCCGCCTCTGAATGGCCAACCGGCAATGCCGAACTTTTATCTTGGCTCGGATCATGCACACTGCGGCAGGGTAAAATTGGGGTAGAAGGGTAGAAGGGAAGCAGTAGCTGCTGTTGTTGTTGGAAGTATTTGATTATCGCATTTCATTTTGTGTGGGACAAACGTAGAAAGTTAAATGCAAATTCGGATGACACCGACAGTTGCTGCGGGTGAAGAGACAGCGGCAACAATCACACCAACCACCACAGTCATAATCACAAAGGCAACAGCAACAACACAGCAGCTTTACTTGACGCTGCGTTAAGTCCTTGTCTCCTTGTCCCCCTCACATCTGCGACCTTGGGTCCTCTTCTTTGTGCCCTGTGAGTGCGCTTGCTGTCAAAGTTTTTAGGTATCATCTCAGTTTATTTGCATTATTCATAATCCGGATGGCAGCGGAGGTTCGCTATAAGGAACAGAGAATGTCAGATATGTCCAGGACACAGCAAAAGGGACAGCAAGATAACGGAAGTAGCGGCAAATAAAACTCATTGCAAATACTTATGCGGCAAACGCAAACGCAAACGCAATGGAAATTTTGTGTTCTTTTCTAATCAAAAGAAACGCAACGAAGCTTGCGAAACAATTTCGATTCAATCAACAAATATATTATCGGAAAAATTGTGAACTTAAGGAGTGTCAAAGCAGCAAACGAAATGAAGGACAGGACAGCAAGGACTACCTTAAGCTATGTCTGATTCGTTAAATATATATAACACTGTTTCATTCTACGAACTATTTTCAAGGGCAGTTCTTAAATCTGTTTACACTCACTTTAAAGCCCGCTAAAACTGCTTTTTAGCTTAGCTGCCCTAGCTTCAATTCAGCTTGAAGTGAAACTTAACTGAAAATGCTAGAAATTATATATCGCAAGCCAACAATTATTATCAATATAAAAACATAATTATGAATATAATTTTGAACCACTTATAGACCATTTTTATAGGATTCTATTCCTTCCTTAAGTCCGGGTGTAACATAGAAAACAGAAAACACCCCTTCTCTTCATCTACTGGTAAATGTATTTTGTCTACATCTCTTACCGAAGCTTAGAAGTTTATCTATGTATCCAAATCAGTACATAACTTTACTTTTTCTTTTTACATTTGCAATTTGTGCTTCTTAGGATTTTGTTCCATAAATTTATACCTCCCACATGGCTCCCAACATTGACAACACGCAAATTTTAGATAGTTCAACATTACTTTGCTTGTTCTGTGTTTCTTTTGTAGCAACTTTTGTCTTGGTTTTTGGCCGCTATTGAACTATTAGTTGACTTAGTTAAATGTGTAATAAATTGAACCAGATCGACTTTGACTGCCGTCAACAAGATACACATTTCAGCGCCTTTCGCTTCCCTCGCAAGGTCCTTTGGCCCTCTGACAGTCACGCGATGGATTTGCGCCTGATAAAAATAGAGAACGACGTGCTTAAAATGTTTTTATAAAAATTGAATGTTGGTTAGAAAAGCAACACATTCCATCATTTAGCCTGGCTGGCAAGATAAACAAAAGACCACAAGTAAAGTAATTTATAGTCGACTATATGATACACTACATGCAGTTCTATTATTTCCTACAATTATTATATAATTTCTGCATTAAAGGGAAACCTTTTAATGTGCTGAAGGAGTTTATATTTTATATTGGTCAGGTAAAGAATTATTACTTGACAGATAACTTACAGATACATAAAAGCTTCTCTATATGATGACTTCGCTCAGAAAAAGAAATGTCCCAAAATGGACAAAGCCGATATACTTTTGTGGCCAAAGACAGCTAGCCATATTTTATTTATGAATTTAAGAAATATATTTGTTAAATGGGTCCCCTTTATTATCGAGAGATTTTCTTAATTCGAAAGCATGTATTTTTCTGAGTGTAGGATGTATTTCTGTGGGCTTAATATGTGAAATGTATATTCCGAATCGGGTGCTTTCTGGACTTGTTTGGTCCGCAGGAGGTATTTGGTTTTCTCCTACCCACCAGGATGAAGGGAAGGCTACTGTGGCTTGCGCCCTCTAGGGTTACAAGCTCTCCCAAGGGAGATATATGGTTTTCTGGCGTGTATATGCCATTATCGTTCGGTGCTGCGACTGTATGTTACAAATAGCGTTTATAAAGGACTATTAAGTTTAATGGCGCTAAGGCTCTGATTTGGCAACATTTTCGGTTAAGCATTTTGGGTTTGCGTGCCGTTGAAGTCGCCGTCGTCGCAATGCGAACTTTTTGGCAGCGCTGAGCCAAGTTTCAGCATAGTTTTCGATGGCGGCGACAGTATTTTTTGTGCACTTGACATGTTTTGACACGCGGCAGAGACGACGCTCGGAGCGGCTAGTTAAAATGTTTGCCAGCCCATTGGAGTTTGATGTGGTGCTGCGCGCGAAAATGGCCAATGTGAATTTGGTAATTGCAGTTTGGGGCGGCATGCTTAATGAGGGGAATTACACCTCGGTGGGGTGTGCGGCGTGGCAAGTGCAACTCACCACGTTGCCCATCGCAACCAAAGCGGCACTTGCATTTTCCAAGCGACGCCAACTGCGTATTGTTTGTTGTTGTCGTCGTTGTTGTTGTTTGTTGCCGTTGGTTGTGGGCATTGTTGCTTTAGTAACTAACAAGCAATTGCCACAAGCGGGCCGCAAATGAAAAGCAATTTATAATTACATATTTATAGCCGTCTCAATTTACGCGCGATTAACGCAAAAATATGTTTAATTAATCTTATTGTAAGGCGGCTATTTAACATGTTGCATTTGCCATGCGAAGGATTGTGGTTGCAATACTGTGCAGAAAATATTTGTTTAATTACACGCGCACATTTCAATAAATATTAACATAAATAAATTACAAACAATTGATAATCCAAAATAACACTTGCCTGCAATTAAAGTTTTGTGTTCGTTCAAGTTTGCTTGGACTGAACTCGTGATAAACGTTTTTAATAATTACACAATTTATTAAGCAGCTCCGCGGCATATGAAACGCTGTCTTTGGCATTTTAATTAGTTTATTAATAATAGCTTCACAGATGCAGCGGTTTCTGTTGCTGACGGCTGAATTGAATTTCCCATTGCATACTTTCAGGCGCGCTAGGTAATTACCAACAGAATATTGAGGGCTGTTCCCAGTTCCGTTTCCGATCAAATATCATGCGGAATCGGAATTGTTAGCTGACTGAATTCCCAAAAAGTTGAAAGGTCATTAAGAAACTACTCGAACAGTTCAAAAATTCTTAAATCGAATACAAAATCAAAAGTGAATTGAATGAAAAGAAATCAGGAATGGGAACACGGGGGATTATTAATTAAATGCGAGACTTATGGATTATGGCAGCTTGTTAAAAGTGCCCTGAATATCTGATTAACTGGACTCTCCTCTTTGCAGCCCCAACTGCTGCGCCAACGTGACCGTAGCAACCGTAACGCGCTGCATTATTGTGCTGCGCAGGACTTGGAGCAGACGCGCGACCTCGTGGCGGCCGCCAGCATTGCGATTGCAGCTCCAGAGCTGCTGGAGTCTGCCGATGAGGATGGCTTCACGCCGCTTCACTTGGCTGTTATTCAGGGCAACTTGGCAATGGTCAATTTGCTGCTAGCGAACAAAGCCGATGTGAATGCGGTGGACAATGAAGGCCACTCGGTGGTACACTGGGCCACGGGTAAGATTACCCCTACCCCTAACTCTTCCCCCCCGACAAACCCACAAGTGTACATTCCCAATCTAACAAGCTAACTTTATACTTTAGTGTGTGGCGAAATTGATGCATTGCGAGCAGTTCTCTCAGCCGGCGCCAGCGTGGCCAAGCCCGATGTTAACGGTGGCACGCCCCTGCACTATGCGGCCCAAATGTGTGGCGCCACCTACGACACCAAGTTGCAGTCCAACTCCAGCAAACTGGCCCTAGAAATTCTTGGCATTCTGCTGGCGCATCCACAGACTAGCGTCGACGTGCAGGACAAGGATGGCAGGCAGCCGCTGTTGTGGGCCGCCTCGGCAGGATCTGCGAAGGCGGTGTTGGCCCTGGTGAAGGCGGGTGCGCGCGTCGAAAGTGCAGATAAGTGGGTTTGCCTGAAGAGCTCAATGCTGTGAACTTGTTAGGCAATCGTTATAATCTCCTTACATTGCAGGGATGGGCTGACTGCGCTGCACTGTGCCGGCTCGCGTGGCCACACCGAGTGCATTGACACGTTGATCAGCCTGTGTGGCGCGCCAACGGATCTCATAGACTCCAACGGCTGTACGGCGCTGCATTATGCCGTGACGCTGGGCCATGCGGATGCCACGGCGCGTCTGCTGGATCTGGAAGCGGATCCCAATCGCCAGGATCGCAAGGGTCGCACACCGGCGCATTGTGGCTGCTCCAAGGGCCAGTTTGAGACGCTGAAGCTGCTTAAGGAGCGTGGCGCCAATCTCTGGCTGCGCAATGCCAAAGGTGATCTGCCACTCCACGAGGCGGCCGCCTCCGGTCGCCGTGAGCTGCTCGAGTGGCTTCTGGGCCAGCGGCCTAAGCAGGTGAACACCACCAGCAACGACGGACGCAGTCTGCTCCACATTGCGGCTGCCAACGACTACACGGACATGTGCAAGCTGCTGCTGGACTATGGAGGCGACGTGAATGCGCTCTATCGCAACTCCCGGGGCATTGTGCTTACCCCGCTGGACTGTGCGCTGCAACGGGGCCATCGCTCCACGGCTAAGTTTCTACAGTCGCACGGCGGACAGCCCTCCAACAAGCTGAGGCTGGCGGCCCGACGCGGCAATCCATTCCACGAGGGGAACGCCGCGGACCTGGTGCGACCGCTGAAGTATGTGGAGAAGGAGGAAGTGCACGATCTGCGCAGCTCCAAGAAGTACGTGGTGTATCTCAAGCGTACGGATTCCGATGGAGCTGCTGGCGGCGCTGCAGGGGAGGAGGAGGATGAGTGCAGCTGCACGGAGCAGTCATATCGCAAGGAGCAGCGTCTTGAGCACATTTGCCGCCAACATAAGCGTCGCCAACTGCGACGACGCACCAACAGCTGTGGCGAGCACAAGCATGCGAAGTGCAGTGAGATCTGCCGATCCAAGAGCAACATTGAGATCCGGCGGCGCAAGTCCAGGGAGCGCTATGCGAGCACCAGTGATGGGGAGAACGACGAGGATGATGAGGACTCCTGTGAGAACTGTTGCTATCACAAGCGCCAGAAGCAACGCGTTGTGCAGCGCAAGCGCAACATGTCCACGCGCAGATCCAAGGAGCTGCCTGGCAGCGAGGAGGAGGAGGGGGAGCAGAACGGCAAGGAGATCTGCGGGCCGCCGCAGAAGGTTGAGCACAAGGTGCCCATTGTGCAGGAGCAGCCCAGCAGCGGCGGTCAGCCACAGACGCCGCCAGCCAGTGCGGCGGCTATCAAGGAGGGCACCTTCATCAAGTCGCCGCCACAGAGCGCCAAGAGCGAGAAGCCAGCGGATGCGGAGCCGGACAGCCTAAAGGTGGTTGAAAGCCATGCGATGGAGTTGACGGATGAGGAACAGGATGTGGCCAAGTCGGTGGTTACCCAAGTGGATGTCCACCACGATGCAGAGTTGCAAACCTCAAAGTCTTCCGAGGAGGTGCCAGTCGAGTCGGCGTCGGCGTCGGCGTCGGCGTCTGTTCAGGCTGAGAAGGAAGCCAAGCAGGAGCTGAGTGAGGAGGACACTCAGATGGTTTCCAATGAAGTCGAACAGATGATCAAAATAGCTGCCACGGCATTGAGCAGCGAGTCCAAGAGTTCCACCGAAGATGCTTCAGTGAAGGAGAATGCCGAAACTGAACAGCAAATGACGGCAATAAATGAAGCCAAGGATAATGCCAGTGTTGCCACACCGAAGGCAGACACCGCTGCCACAGAGCCTGCTGAAGCATCCAATGTCACCACGCCCACACCACCTCCACCCACTGTTGAGCCGGTAACTAAGCCACTTACAGCCGAGCAACCGCAGTCAGCTGTGGCTACAGCGCTGCCGCCTCTCCCTTCAGAAACCGCGGTAGAGGCTGTTGGCCAAAAAGCAGAACCAGAGCAGCCAGCTGCCGAATTTAAAGGTGAGACGTTGCCGTCAGTGGCCTCAACGCCCCCCAAACCGCAGATTGAGCTCAAAACTGCACAGCAACAGCCGCCAGCCGCACAACAGCCACGACCGCAGTCTGAAAAGCAGGAAAAGCAACCGGAGCCACAGCGGGAGCAGGAGTCCAGACGCTCCTTTACGCTGCTGCCCTCCGACTCGGCTGACGACGAGCCAGCGGCAACTGGTGTGCCTGCCACCGACGAGCCTGAACGCAAATCGAGCTTCCAAGTGCTTAAGAGCGATGAATCCGTGGGCGAGCTGGATCCGTCGCCCCGCGGCGGTAATCAAGTCTTTCAGGTGGTGCACGATGGCGCCGCCAGCTCCAAGCTGCCCAGTGCATCGGAGCTGGACAAAGCCGAGTATGAATACGAGGAATTCGATTATGTGGATGACGACGATGATCCCGACGGCATTGATCCGGAGCACGACAGTGCACTGCGCCGATTTTTGAGCAGCGGCAATCGTCATGGAGTGGGTGCTAGCGGTGCCGACATAGGCGCCTTGGACGCCACCAGCGACGCCGCTGCAGCCGCTGGAGTCTATGATGGGCTGGCCAACGGACGCAAGCGTCGCCTCAAGAAGCGCGTGCGCAGCGGCGCCAAGACGCGCAGCAACTGGAAGAATGCACAGGAGTCTCGCGACAGCAATGCCATTTTGGTCGCCACCAGCAAGGATCAGGACTCCGGTTTCGAGCCCAGTCCACGCGCGGAGCGCACCAAGATACCCACGCCGCGATCATCACATACGGCTATGCCCCGTCGCCCCATCTATGCAACCCTAGACAGTCGCTCCTGCAGCAGTCGCCTGGAGAACCGTAAGCCCGGGGACAAGGGTGCCTGTGACATGGGCGCCGTGACACGCTCCATCCAGCGCAATATTCGCAGGTAAGTTAGCAGGAGGAGCTCGAGAGCAGATTTGGCTAACTGATTCGTCAGAATTCCAGTGGCCAGTTGGCAAGATTCATTCACTTAAATTAATCACACGCCGGCAACTGTGGGCGCCGGCCGCCTTTTGGCCGTAGATTTATTTACTTGATGCTTGATTTTAATCAACTTGAATGTCCCAGTGCCGAGCATTCATCCCGGATTCACATTATATCACGCACGCGCCCCTGGGCCGCCGCAGCCGCCGTCCATTTAATGTAATCAAAGTGGCAGGCGCCACAGCCTGGCCAGTCCGGTCCGCCTTAAAGTTAATTTAGTTGGGCACTTAATAGCCTTGGAAACATTTCTCATTTTTAACGTGACTGGGAGAGGAGACGCCATTGTTGTGCTGGCCAACAAATAAATTGGCCAGCTTCCGGTTGCCATAAAAATGCGCGTTTTAAAGTTATCATTGTGCGGTTAAAGGCAATAAACGCGGCATTAATGTTCATTCTTCATGTACTCCAGAATTAACGATGATCCCGTGCCACAATAGCTTAAGCTGTTATTGAAACAAGTGCGGCTCATTATGGGGAAATGGGGATATTTGAGAATATCAATTAATGATAGATTATACTCCATCCAGTAATTGCCTTAACTTATTGCAATGCATTTACGTACAGATTTTTCGATATTGAAAAAATGTATTTATTTATTATTACATTGTGAAAATAATGTACGAACAAGGACTCAAGCTGTAGCGTGGGCCATAAGCTAAGTTTATTTACAATGATTTAACATTTAAGTAGAAAAATTACTTTGCTTCGTTCTATAAGCGTCGATTAATGAAAATTGTGTTAAACAAATTTTTATTGAAGCTTCTTTGTTAGCATCTCAAACCAACTCTGATAAAGCGGGTATTTGCAACTATATAATTAATTTTATTTATTTTTTGTTTCAAAATTTAAAATCAATTGCACAACTTTCTATATCGAAATTTTGTTGCTCAAATATTCCATAACCAAAACGTTTTTTATTCATGCTGATATTGTTATTGAATTACTTAACCTGAATCAAAATGTTTTGGTATTGTTGTTTTATTATGGCAAAATCTCTGAAAAATTCATGCAGATGCCAATTATTTGAAATATTCAGCATAAAGAAGAGAATGTTAGTTCGTATAATATATTGTTTTTATTGCTCGTAGTGTTTCTATGTTGTATTATATGCCTTATTCTGATGTTTGAAAAACACTTCACGGATATTTACGGTTTCGGATTTCGATGGCTGATGAATTTGTCAATAAGTTCAGTAATTCTAGCCTGTAATATATTTTTTCATGGCATATTTAGTTAACAACAAAAAATAATCAATGAAGATAAGTTGGTCCTATAAATATTGAACATGTTATAAAACATTCAATTCACATATTAGCAGGTATTTATTAATTACATTCATTATTTATTTACAACAGAATAAATCCACTTGATTCCACTTATGCTTAAACATGCTAATTTCCATTTTTAATTTTAAGTCTATGTTTAAATGAAGCTTATAATGTCTATAAATAGTTTTTTTTTTACTTAAATATGTTGGTTTGAAAATAGAGTATTACTTCGTTAGTCAAACCGCTTGCCGGATATTCCACTTTGTTATTGCTGATTTATTTTAATTTATACGAACGGCTGCAAATCTCCGGCCACCTTGGCTGTTGTCATTAGCTGAAATGCTCATTTCCGGCAAAGAGTTGCGCATTTTAATTAAGTGCCAAGGCACAGGACCCGTCTTCCGCGGGCCGTGGCCAACGCCCACCTGCGGTGAGTGTTTTGTTAATGCAAAGAGTGGCACAAAATATGAAAATAGGTCGCAGCTTGCAGTCACTGAGTCGCCGAGTCGCCGAGTCGCAGAGTCGCAGAGGAGAGTCCTTCATTTACAAGGCGCTAATACTAATTGTAAGTGGAATTAGGCCAGATTAGCGGGTGAGTTTTTAAGACGCAAACAAGGAAAACACAAACAAACAATTGGCATTTGTTTTTACAGCTACTTTGTTAGCGAACTTGAACCTAAATTAGTTTTGTAGTCGTCTGTAGCCTGTGGGATTTCTGTCGCAAACTTGATTTATATATTTTGGCAATTAATTTATTTAGAACCGTGTCGGCTCAAAGTTCAACTAAAAGTGAATTTTGATTGTAATCATAGGATTTGCATAAAGCGCACAAAAAGACTTAATTAAATTTGAGCGCACTTTTATTAATTTTCGTAATCTGCCCTGTTGCCTATGAATAAATTTGCCAGCATTCAAATGAAGAAGGCGAACGAAAATTCATAAATATTATTTTCCACTTCACTAATGAAAATATTTACGCGGCCCGCTCACTCGGTTTGCATAAGCTAAAAAGAAATCAGCAACTTTTTCAGCTTGCCATAAAGAACCCGGCAAGAGCCTCTCAATTCCGGGCCAATGCAAATACGAGGCGTATGCGCAATGTACGCGATGCCAACTCAAACAGGCCTCGTTCTTACCGCGTGTAACGAAATTTTTAACAAGTCGACAGTGTGAGTCAATTAATTCTTGTAAAATACATACAAATCCAGTGAGATCCAGCTCGGGAGTGTGGTCGGTCGGCTGGTTGAGCAAAAAACCAAATCTAAGGCCCCCCGGTAGAATTCTCTTGAATAGGTGGGCCTGAGGGGGGATTGGTGTACGGGGCCGACGCACAATGCCATGAAAAGTGTGTAAATAGAGAGATTTATTTATATCATGTTCTTTTTTATATTTGTACTTTTTTCTGTGGCAACTTTATTTTGTTTTCGCTTTGGCTCCGAAGAGATTAAAATTTTATCTGACGCATAAATTAAACAAATAACTTGCCAGCAGTGCGTGTGTGTGTGTGCGTGTGTATCCGTGTATGCTGCTTTGATTGTGTGCGTGTCCCAGTAGTACAGGTGAGATTTGGGATTTACAATGTGCGTTCAGGTAATTGACATTGTTAAATATTTGTTTTTTGTTTTATTTTCATTTTTATATTTTTTATTTATATATTTTTTGCCAGCTCTGTGTGTTCTTGCGGATCAAATTTAGCATATGCAAAACTATTAAAATATGTTAAGGTATCTTCAATTATCCCAGAAACTTTAAATATTTATTTATTAAATGTTCCCATGCACTGTGATCTCAGAAACTTAATTGCGCATGTTAGAAGTGTTATGTGTTTTCTCATCTCTATCAAATTAAAAAGCAACATCTTGAATTCAAGTTACTTTTAATGAAAATTTGATCAATTCATTAATGAGTAAAAGCTGCTCTGAAACATTTTGCGGCAGTAGAGCCTTACCCATACGACTGAGCTAATGTACACTCGACTCTCGCTGTCGTCCTTCCGCCCAGGTTGACTGCACGTCTTGGATGCTGTTCAGTTGTTAAGGAGCGCTCTGTGAACTCCCATAATAAATGAGCTGAGAATTTGCTCAACAACCAAAGCCGCAGACTTTCGAGGAGTTCTTAGCCGCAACTTTATGCCTCGCAGGTGGTGCCTTTGCGAACGCAAAGGACTGAAAGGACTTTTCACAAATTTCGAATCAAAATACTTACCGTACAGCTTTTCTAAAAAATTATGAGCAGAATTCCTTAAGAAATACACTCTTCACAACATTCTGTTTATTTATTTGTGAGTTTGTACCTTCAATTTAGGCAACTATCACAAAAATGTATGTTTCTGTTCAGTATAAGTACAGTATAAGTCTTTTATGCTATGTTGTACTCGTAGTTGATGACGGTGTAGTTGAATCTTCGCTTTGTAAGGCTTAATTATATTAATTTCCCTACCGATATGTGGGAGCGTGGAAAAGTAGTTGTCCTTTTTATTTTGCACAAGTTCGTCTGAGCCTTTCAGGTGGGAGCATATGCCATTGACATTTACTTAGGAGCAGTCAGTTATGATGGATTAGAAGAACTTAAACTGCGCATATGTTGACACATTAACACCGAGTGAAGGTTTTTTTAAATCCCTGCCATTTCTGTTTGCTTTGTTGTTTAAGAATTGTAAATTGCTGGTGGGCAAGAAGCTTGTGTTTATTTTATTGCTGTTGCTAGTGCAGCCTGTAAAGCGCTGAATCCTTTTTTGCATTATGTTTTCACGGGCGTTCACAACAACCCACAACCCACAGCCCACAGCCCAGGGCACCTAGAGCCGTGTTTCCAGTCCATCTACTTTGGTGCAACGCGCACTTTTTGCTTGTCACATTTGTGTCACAAACAGGAAGCCGTCGGCGTTGGGTTGGGTTCTGGGGGGTGGTGGTGCTTGGTGCGCTTGGGCGTGTCAGTTAGTCGGTCACTGAAAACTGTAGCACACAAAATCAACGCGCAGAAGAAAATGCAATGAAAGTTGTGCTAAGCGAACGCAAAACGGAAACGGAAATCAGCAGCAACAGCAACAGCAGCAACAGCAGCAACACCAAAACCAACGGCTGAAAAAAATGTGCCAAGGACACTATTGCAAAAACTATTTGTACTAGCAAAAAGTGGCCATGGCTAAAAGAGCGAGGCACAAATAGTTTTGCCGGGCAAAAGCAAAGCCGAGCAAAGAATTGAGGTGCAGCTGAGTGGAGCCAAAGCGAGGCGTAAATTTGAAAAGCGCTTCGACAAACAAGAGGCATTGAGGCTCCAATTGAAGCTGCAGTTAGAGCTGGAGATGCTTATCATCCTGATAATGATGAGCACTGGCTAAATAAGCGGAAAAGCGATTGCCCAGTTGCTCTGTGGCCATTGCGGCGGTGCATCGTCACAGTTAGCCATACATTCCATCATTGCCCGTTGCAGCATTTGGGGCAACTTGAAGGGGCAATTTGTAACGCAGTTTTTGCGCTGCAAGGGTCACTTCGGTCTTAGTAAGGGCATAAAGAGGAAGAACCACTTTTACCTGCGCTGCCTTCTCATTGCGTACCCAATCACAAGGCCGTATTGAGTGGGTTTTTCTGCCGTTTTTGTTTCAAAGTCAAATTGTTTCGCATAATTTTGCAGTGCAGTCAAGTGGCGAACAGTGTCAAGCGGCAACTGCATAAATTGCCAACCAATTCCCGCCAGCCACCCTCCTGCGTTCTCTCTTCCCTTCCCGACTTAATGCATAAACAATTTCAAAACGTTGCTCAGCGCTGCGATATGTCGAGTGCACTCGACAAATTTGCTCAGTTTTTGGGCAAATGCATTTCGCAGGGCGCTGCCAAAAGGGCTTGAAGCCGACGGTTGATTTGCAAAGTTGTTGGCCCGGCCCACAAAGTTTCAAGTGCCTTAAGAGCTGCACAGCCCGAGGCAATCTTAAAGCTCAGCCAAACAGACGGACCGCCTCAATATTTACTTGGTTTTTAATAAAATTTTCAATTATATTTTATGCCCGGGATTTCGGCGGCTTTAATTTGACTTGCTCCGCTTTATGTGCTCTCAATTATTAACAGAATTTTTTTGCGCGCACGCACTTTAGTATTTTTGAAATTTTAATAACATGATGCCTTTTATTGCGTTCGCGCATTGTGCGCATTCTGTGGGTGTGTCCTGGCATCCTTCCTTCATACTGTGTGGGGCATCCTTTGGGCCTGGAGCTGTGTCAGGCACAGACTGGGCCATAGACTGGGGCACAGCAGGCACGGGCTTTGTTTGCCTTGCGAAATATCAAAATGACAATTTACGTACATTTGCAAACATTTATTTTATACGCTAGCTGGCAAAGCTCGTGATGATGATGAGATAGCAGAAGGCAGTGGGCTGAAGGCAGAAGGAGGAAGGAGGAAGCCGCCAGATAGAGGACAATACTGCGCTTTTCTGGAGCTGCTTTTATATTGCGCTTCATTGCTTTGACGCTGATTCAGGGGCCAACATTGCTCATCGCTATTCTCTTTGCAGATACTACATGGAGCGCAAGATCTTCCAGCATCTGCTGGAGCTCAAGTCGCTCCAGATACGCTCCAACAAGCTGAACGAGGCGGTGCTGGTGAAGCGGGCCGTGGATGACTACCACAAATCGTGCGTGCTGCTGGGCGGCGAAACTGGCACACGGCTAAGACGTTACAATTTCAGCGAGTATACGTTCAAGAACTTTGAGCTGTTTCTATATGAAACGCTCAAGGGACTGCAAAAGCCCGGCACTAACAACTTTCAGAACATCAACGAGGTCTACGAGGAGGTGAGTAATCCAAAGGACGACCTACTCACTCACCCACTCACCCACCAATCGCTTGCAGGCGGAGCGCCGACTGAGCCCCGACTACAATGCCTACGAGAAGGCGCTGCAGTGCACCACCAAGACCCATCGCTGCCTCCACGCGGCACACGCCTACACGGGCATTCCCTGTGCCGCCTACAGTAAGTCAATGTTGAGTGTCGCAGCGCCTAAGCCCCTAAGCGGTTCTTTGAAAGCGTGAAAAATGACACCAGCCAGCCAAACAAGCAGCGAGGCAGCTAAATCGAGTTGTTACACTTTTGCAGCCACCTTTTCAGTGGGTCAAGCGGATGGCCAACACTCAAAAGACTGGCGCCGACAGCATTAAAATAAATCCTAATTACGACCAGTTTTTACATTTGACCAAGCAGCCAAGCAGCCAGCAGTCAACCAGTGGAGCGCATTAAAAATATTTTCTCCTTGCTCCTTTTGCCGGGCACGTTGCGCCTTTTAAACTTTTATTACAACTTCCATGGCACGGGCACGCCATCAGCTCATCTACTTGGGCCAAAGGATGCGTCCGGCTTATGCCAAATTAAAAACGCATTCATTCCTACGCTGTGTGTACTGTGTTTATATACACTTATTTTCAGTGTTAGCAACAGAGCCCAAGTCAACATTAATTCCGCCTGAAAGCCCGTTTAATCCGCCGAGATGAGTCGCAACGTAGTTGCAACAATAAACAAATTAAGCCCATAGCCTGGTGGGGCATCTTCATGACAGTTGGCCTTCCAACATTCAAGTTGAATTGTTTGCGCGTGGGCCTCATCGCACTTTACACATTGAAAATGATGAAATAATAATAAGGTTATGGAAGACAAGGCTTGAAATGAATCGATTTGATCTTCTCAGAGCCGCATCTTGAACTAAACTAGTTGTCTGTTTCCAGCCTCATTCAAGAGCAAAAACTTGTTCATAGAATTCAGTACTTGAAGTTGTTTTCTTTTTCTTGAATAAATTATGCATATAGAAAAGTTTGCCTGAAACAAAATCTGAAATACTTAAAACGTGTTTCCCAAAGAGATTCTAGGATGAGACATTGATTCAGGCCACAAGCTAAATCGCGGGTAAATCTGTGTTTATCTTTTAGAAAGCAACACACAGTTGTGTGTTAAGGTATTTCAACTAGACTACAGCATTCTTAATTGTTCTTTTCACTAGCTCCTGCCCATAAATACAATTTTGCAGCGTGTCCTCGACTGCTGACACCTGACACATGTCTCTCCGGAGCCACTTGAGGCTGGCAGCTGCGATTAATGCCGAGTGTGCTCATAAAAATGGCACTGACTAAATTCGGCTGATCTGCGTTGATCATTAATCTAATGCTCTGTTTTCGTCCTCTGATACTCTGTCTCTCTCTCCCGTCTTATCCTTGTGAAATGCAGTTCCCATGATGAATCACCACACGATGCCCAAGTTTGGATTTGGACCGTACAAAAAGGCCGGCAGCGTTAGCAGTTTTTATCTGCCAAAAATACTGACTAGCGGTCGTGCCTCCAGCGGACGAGTTGGTGTCGGCGTCGGCGTTGGCGTCGACATTGGCATCGGTGGCAGCGGCAGTGGCAGCGGCGGAGGCAAATGCAGCCACAAAGTTGCTCTGGAGCTGTCACACGGAAAGAGTAAACAACTAATTTCACTGCCAGCGGATAAATTGGACAGCAATAAGCGTTACTATGTGACGTTCACAGTTAAGGATTCTCTGGGCCAGTCCAATTCCATGGAGCATAAACAACAACAACAACAACAACAACCGCAATGTAGCGCTGCCAGCGTGCCGAGCGGCAAGTAGCACGCGGCGTATACGTAATGTGGCATAGCCAGAGCCGCGGGCGTTGCCTTCTGTGGCTTGGCGCGACATTGCCCATACGCAGTGTGTGCCCAGCATCCGCGGCAACATCAGCATCCTCGTTGCACCAAATGCATTAAAACAATGCGACATTTTGTGCTTTTGCAACGCTTTTTTTATGCGACCGCCCGCTGTCCAAATGTTTTTGTGTTTTCTGTTGGCTTTTTTTAATATTATTTTTTTAATTTGGTTTTGTTTGTGTCCTCTCTGCTTCCTGGGTTGTTTTTGCTGCACTTTAAGATGGCCAACTGCTGATAATGGCGCTGCGGCTGTCAGTTGAAGTTGTCACGCCAGCAGCAGCTTGAATTACTTATGTAGCACTGCCCCACCTTCCTTCCCCCGGGCCAGCCCCCTGCATTCCTTCTTGTTCTCCACTCTCTTCTGTTCAGTTCCATTTTGTTTGCTATTCTGTTGTTTGACTGTTGGCGCTGTTGTTGCGCTTTTATTTCAGTTTTTCATTATCATTTTTGTTTTTCCTTTTATTTTTGTTGTCGCTGGCATTGCTAATGCCACAGATAAGCGTTGTTATTAACGCTCGGCTTACCAGGACGAGGAGTAGTCGCCCGTCTCTCGTTGCTTTTGTCCTTGCTGAAAAGCAACAGCACCGACGACGGCGATGGCGACAGAATAAATGTAAAATATATACCGTGCATTTCTTTGGCACTTCAACATTTTTACTTTATTTGCAATTTTATTTACTTGTCTGCTTAGTCGCCCTATTCAAGCTGTTTGTTTTCATACACACTCCCTAGATCCCACATCCCTGCCCTGCCAGCTTTAAGAGTACGAGCATATTCCATTTGAGCAACTGTTTGGAGGAGACACTCCCGCAGCTTCAGTAGTTATAGAACCTGTATACCTGTAGAATCTACATTGTAGTTAAATCCGAGTTTCTGTAAACGTTCGACAACGTTCATATCATGCAATTATAAACTAAAACAAGAAAGAACGGTTATCTTTGTAGTTCCGACGCTGTATACCCTAGCAGCAATGTTTTTATAGCTATGTGGTCCGATTTTGATAAAATTATAGCAGACTGTCACTTAGTTTGGATGTAATATTGGCTTAAACAAGAAGTTTTTCATACAAAAACAGATTTCTCACCGGATCCTATGGCGGCTATGTGACATAGTAGTCAGATTTTGATCAAATTTGATCAGATTGAATAGACCTTACAAGGACTAGGTTTGGGTGAGTTTGGTGTGGGTATCCTTCTAAACAAAAAAGTTTTCATACAAAAACATAGCTTTCGAACGATCATTCCCATGTCAGATATATGTTATAGTAGTCCGATCCAGCCGGTTCCGACATATGTACTGCCTGCAGTAAACAGAAGGGTCTGTGCCAAGTTTCATCACGATAGCTTTAAAACTGAGAGACGAGTTTGCAGAGAAACAGACGGACAGACGGACATCGCTATATCGACTCGACTATTGAAGATGATTCAGAATAAATATACTTTGTTGCATTACACGTTTCGAGACATAATTAGAATGCCCTCTGCTAGGGTATAATAAGATTTTCCAGGTGCAGGTACGTCCTGGTCATTTGACTACGCCGCCGGCGCTTGCAAACATTTCGCGTTGAGTGCATTGTAAATGGAGAATAATTGTATTCAGCATAAAAAGTCCAGATTTGCATATTATGTACGGCAACAAACAACAAAAAATGAATCAAAATAAAAAGATAATTCGCTTCATTATAATACTACTATACTCGTCACATACATATCTATAAAATGTAAATTGAGAGTTTTAAAGAGTTAAACGGGTAGATTTAAAGCAGCTGTTGCAAATAAACGTTGAAAATGTCTAAATTGAAGAGTGTTTTGATTGCAACTCATATAAAAACACATAGACACACACACACATACAACAATAGGGGGCAGCCACAACAACAACTGTGCAACTGTGTGTCGTGTCCTTAGCATAGATTCGCGCCGAGTCGCCGGTTGAGCTGATTGCTCCCTTAGCGGGCGGCAGTGTCCCTGTTTGAGCAGCAGGACGAGCGTGAGCAGTCAGACGACATTGTCTGACAAGGAGCACAGAACACAAACAAAAAATATGCTTTAACAGCATGCTCGGCATTTGTGCAGGCGCTGCCAGGCTCGACAACGTTTGCGGCTTGTCAAATTGAAAGTGTGCCCCGGCCAGGATAATGACATTGCAGGACATTGATGTGATGGTGATTGTGATTGTTATGGCTGACATGCCGGGTGGCGGGGCGTGTCAGTAACAGCCCCATTGGCTGCCTTGTCAACAGGAGAGCCCCATAATTGCTGCAGTGCATCGATGCCGTTTGGAGACCTTGCCCCGACTATTGAAGCTGCTCGAAGCTGGGGCTAATTGAATTGAAAGCTGGCATTTATGGTCTCTGGTTGGCCATTGCATCACTTGCCGGCATTTAGTTGAAGCATTAATATTTCAGCACTTGTGTCCTGCCTAAGCATGCTCTTGTGTATTGTAACTGCCAAAGATTAGGCCAGTCAGCCGTCGCCTAATATGCTGCTGATCCTTGAGGCTAAGCAGCGGCTGTCACATAAAGGCACGCCGGCAACAGCCCCTCCCCCCTGCGATTCGATTGGCGCACATAAGTGCAAATCCGTGGATTTATGCGGCTTTAGTTTTCGCTTTCTCCCTTATACTTACCTAAGGATAAATACATTAACTTCCTGCAATTACTGATACATTACTGAGAAATCCACAGTATTTCGCAGGAATAAGTAATTTGAAATAAATGTTGATCCTTACTAGTTCGAGAATTGCAGCAAATGTCAAATAAAAGATAAATTGGTATAAAATCTAGACATATTTAGAATATTGGCAACTCGGTAGACGAGCTATGTAGATATCAGACTAGGAATTAGATATTCTAGTTAATAACTGTAGCGCTGAACACATAAGTTGGGTTAATGGTTTACTTGTAAGACACCTATAATTGATGATAAGTCAATGATGTGCGGATATGCTGGCATCTTCCTAAAGCAAACAACTAAATACATGACTACTTTTGTCTCCACATTTCCACAGCTCCTACCTTGCTTACAAATTTGAGATGACTTGCTGATTATCTTCCTGCCAACTGTATCAAAAGATATCCAGGATAGCAGGATCTGCTAAGGCAAAGAATGCAGTCAGAGTAGACTAGACTGACTGTTATTTAAAATTGCAACTAACTAAGCAATAGTAACATTTTTATCACCAAATATATAAGCAAAATACAGAATATGACCTTAATTTACCCACATTTATGATGCCAGCGTTGCCCGACGAAATATTTAGATTAAAATGCATTCTGTTGAATTTGACGACTGTCGTCAGTAAGAAATACACAAAAATAGCGCATCACAATATTCCCTCCCGTGGGGGTAGACTTACCTAAATAGTTGACACAAATGCTTAATGATTTGTTGTGTAAGGCTGTGACTTTAAAGTCGATCTAACTAAACAAATAATCTCATTCATTTGACTTTGATCCCATGCCCTTGGCGACGGGTGGTCGTAGTCCTTTAAAATATTTTTGATGAAGTTGGAAGAATAATACTAAGGTCCAGAAAATATCGGAAGGGTGGGAAAAAGTCTGTACTTACTTCAAGGGAACATTTTGAAAACAACACCTCACATTTCTCGCATTCTGTCAGCGTAAATTCCGGTTTTTTTATTTCGTTTGCACTTTCACGTTGTTACGCAGCATACCGAGATATTCACACAATTGTGAAATACTATTTTGTCATACTTCCGGATATATATTCTATCCTACTTACTGTATAGTAGGGAGGTACTATAAAAATTCCAGGCATCTAGCTTCTACCGTTTGGGCTGCTTAAAAGTTGCCAGTCAGTCAGCCAGGTTGAACTCTTTTATATATATAGATATAGATAATTAGCCGGGTAGTTGATAACATTGAAGTGGACTTTTTCAAAGTTCATTTGAAATACGAATACTTGCAATGAAATTCAGAAAGCTGCTATTAAATTACATAAATTGCAGTTACAAGTTTGCTAAGAGTTTGCGTCAAGTTACATTAACTCCGTCGTCTGGAAAGTGTTGCCAAGTGTATTAATCTGCAATGCAATCCGAGTTGCAGCCCAGTCAAAGGCCAACTTGCAACGGCTTCATAGCCTTCCAGCCGTGTAAATTAACAAAGGCTGACTTAGCTGACCGCCCTTTCGTTGTTTCCCTTACTCGCCCGGGGGGCCAGTCTGGAGCAAGTGCAGTCAACGGCCGCAACTGCAGGCGTCTTGGCCAGGTTATTGGCTTGGCTGCTTACGGGATTTGAGCGGCATTAATATCACTTAACCTTTGAGAAGTCGAAAGTCGGAAAAACTTGGCGTACAGTTGATGTAATTGAAATTGATTTAAAAGCTGGATATTTTCTTGAATTCAGTTTATTTATTAAGTATTCATTAATATTATTAACACACTCAGTAGTTTCGGCTTAATTGTAACAGATGTTTAACATTAAATTTAAATGTATTTCCTTTGTAAATCTAATCTCGCCTTAAAAACAATCAGTTTAGTTTTGTAATTTGTTCAGAGAGAGAGAAACAGAGACAGAGATTCTCAAAAGCGGGTAAGTCACCACGCCCCTTTGCTCTATGGTATAATAATAATATTTTATTTTATTACGCATACGCAGTGTATATTTTGCTAGGCTGCCATTTTGTTTTGTGCATATTTGATACTATTCACATTCACATTCACATTATGCATATGAATATGATTTATTTTGGATCTTATGTATTTTGAGTCGGTTACTTTAGTTATTTATAACATGTACATACAATGAATTAATTTGTATTATTGTAGTTGTTCCTATTTAAGTATCTGCTGCTCTTCTTGTCCTTGTAGTTTCACTTGAATTTCTGGCTGGGCTGTTTAGTTTGTCATTTATTTACTATTTATTCATTACGCACTCGAAGTTTGCACTCACTCTCAGTTAGCCTTTGCTATGGTAATAGAATATTCATGAATTTATATAAATTGTTAGCAGCGCCCAATACCTCAACCGGCGGGCGTGGCCAGCTCCTAAACATTTTGGACATTGCATAAGCACATTGAATTGAAATACAGGATCAGGGAGATTGTAAAGGATCCTTGGTATATTGCTGCGAACTGCTGCTGTAAAACTATCGATAATACACTCGATACTATCGATGAATGGCTTGCGACTCTAACCATCTATAGTTTTTGCCACTATCCTTTGAATTTCTTAAATTTAAGCTTAGAAATGTAACTGAAATGAATACTTAAAGAAATACATAGTTTATATCTTATATTTTCAAATGTCCATATTCAAGTTGATTGAAAGTATTGCGACTGTAGACAATCGAGCCCATCGAAAGCACTGCTGCTGATTTCAGCTAATTGAAGTCGATATCATTTTGGAGCTGAACATTTCTGAAAGTTACTGAACTAAACAACGGCATGCAAATCTGATCAACTGTGGACTACTCGACAGAACTTTATAATATTGACATGGAAATTTCAAAAATAGCTCACACTTTGGAGTCAAAGAAGCTTAACATACTAGCTTGAGTACTTATTATTAATATTGATTTGATTTGGTTGGGTTTTGATTTACCATTTACCATTTACTCTCTGCTGTGCTTGGTTTGACTGACTTCTCGCTATACTCTTTGAGTCTGATTACAATTGAAATACTTGAAAAACACACACTCTTTGCCTATTAACTAGCTTATGCACTAAATTGTTCATTAATTACAGTTAGTATTTAACACTTAAATACAGTTTGATTAATGTTTGCCCGTTTTCTATGTACATTTTGATGGCTCTGGTGCAACTGTTTTTATTTCCATTTGTGATTGTATGAGTGTATGAGTGCATGTGTGTGTGTCTGTGTGTGTCTTTTTAATGATATTTACAAAATTAATGTTTTGATTTCAGTTAATTTGTTGGTTGCTTTTTGATCTTGAATACAAAACTGTTTTGCCTGGTTATCCTTTCACAAGGATATATGTATTCATGTGTGTGTGGCATAGCTTTGACATTAATATATTTAAATTTATGCTAAGAATTTACAGCTATGTTAAATGAAAATGCCCATGAATTATGATGCCTACTGCTCGGCTAAGTTGGCCAAGGCATTCATAGTGCATCATGGCGGGGGGAGAGAGGAGCTTCGTGTACTGCGCTAGATATTACTTTACATTACTTTTTACAATTACTTCAGCGTTGGATCCAGGGTCGTAAATTCCAATTCGCCGCGAGGTAATATCAGATCCGGGTCTGCAATATACACTTTGGTTGGTTGGCATAAAACAAAATCAACAACAATGGCGAGCATATGTGTGTGTGTGTGTTATTATTTTATGTGTGAGTGAGTTATGCGCGGGTGTGTGTGTGGGTGTGTGCGTCAGATGCGGGTGGGAAGAAATATAAAGGTACAATTTGTGTTTACCGATTAGTTTAGCTTGTTTCATTGTTCTTATCATTTGTTTTTATAAATTGCTTTTTTGAAATTCACAACACTTTCAAAATGACATCATAGAACAGTTTGCAAATTGTTTTGGCAGCAAATAAAATAAAAACCAGAAAATAGAGATCGTAACTATTAGCAAATATCAAAAGCGTGACCAACTGTGCGCCGATAAGAGCAACAACCAGGCAAACAAACGAACAGAAACAATAACAACAACAACAGCAACAGCAAAACAGCAACAGCAACATCATATAAATAGTAAGTTTTTACACCCCCACCCATCGTAAACATCAAATAAACTAACAATTTCATAATTTTTATCGCACATTTCAGTCGCATTTATGTCCGAGCTGATTTTATTGTGCCACACTTTGAGTTAGTTGCCCCGAGCTCGAGTTCTGGTCAATTGAAACCAAAGCGCCATCTAGCGTTGGGCAACGGCGTTCGCCATTTGTTGTTTACGATTTTGCAGTTTGTTATTTGAGGTTCGTCCTATCGCAGCGCCCTGTGCTATATTTTATTATTATCGCCTTTTATGTCGCATTTGTGTGGCGTCTTTGGGTCATAAAGACGCATGTACTAAAGCAATCTCAAAGTGTCTTTGTGTGTGCGGGTGTGTGTGTGTGTGTGCCCTTAACGTACACTTTCACGCCATGCCTGGCAGCATAAAAATATCAAAAGTCGCAAAAATGTTGCCAGCCTCAGGGGCCAAAAGGCAAATAGGCCAAGAGGAGAGCGGAAGTGCGCCGACAAATGAGTGAGCGTTGACATTGAAGTGCCACAGAGTAACCCAGCAAGAGTGTGCGTGTGTGCGTGTGGCAGCATAGCACGCGTCAACAATGTTGCCAAAGCAAATTGCGTGGCACCTCTTGTGGCACGGCCACCGACATCAAAGCAAAGGCGAGCTGCACTTTTGCAACACGCTTTAAGGCGCCTTTAAGCCAACGCTTGAGCTGCCGGTCCGCAACAAATGATGGCTCCCAGTGCCTTTAGCCTGCCTCTTTTTCAGCCCAGTCTTAACGTTTGTCTAATTAGACGAGTGCCACTGAAGTGCACAAGAAACCCACTGACACACACACACTTACACTCACGGCTGGGTAACAATATGTAGCATACATTCTAGCGGCAGCTGGCGCAAAGAGCACGAAGGAGACGAGGAGACAAGGACGGCTGCAGAAATGTTACCCAGTTGGCGTCACGACTCCTGACGCGCACACACAAACAAAGCATGCTTCAAGACAAACAAAAAACAGCAGCAACAAAAAACAAAAACAATAGGACACAAAGTCGAGCAAACTGAATGTTGCAGCATGAAATGAAACAAATGTGCACAAAGCGGGCATAGGCAAAAAACCAACACAAACACACACACACACACACACATACAACACTGTGAGCTGAAAAAGTCAAACGCGAGAAGTTCGCTGCAAAAATAAAAACATGCGCTCAACTCTCTAACTAGTTCAGTAACCCAAACATCAGCCCAACATCAGAAGCCCACCTGTCTTTGAATTTGCGTGTGGGCGTGTTAGAATTTCGAGGTACCCTTTTTGAGGCTCTATGCAATTAAAAATGTTGGCTAATGACAACAGCAGTCGCTGGGCGCTGAGGGGCGTGGCAGCCAAGTTACAGTAGCTAGCTGCCTTGGCGAGAATTACTGCGCTGAAAATGCTGAGCATCTGTCTGCATACTGAGCGTTTTAGTTCACATATGAAGCTTGATGCCCGAAAATTCCCATTGACTAATTAAAACTACTGCAGAATACCTTCATATAAGCAAAATTCAGAGAAGCTGTAGCAAAACTTTAGAAACTTATAATCAGAACAAACACGAATCCAGGAGACACAAGTGTTCTGCCTTTGATAGAGTGATGGAGTGTACAGAGTAGCGAAATATTGGGCACTAAATATAAGTGAAATTCTAAATTTCTTTTAGCAACTAATGATTCCAAGAAGATTTGCTTTTTTCCATGGAACACAAGGGTAATTCTGTATATAAGAAAAAATACAAGTATAAGCATAAAACACGGTTTAAATAAGATCATAAAAAAATGAGAAACGGCCTTAAAAGGTTCCAAAAAAGGAGCAGAACAAAGAAAATCAAGTTGCTTCTCCCTTGGCCCTTCCTCTGCCTCTTTTTGGTCTTTGTCCTGACATGTTTCTGTCGATTGCACAAGAAAACACACTTGTTGCAGCTCTAACTCTAAAAGCCGCTCTCTGAAGCAGGCTCAGACTTCTGCTGTGGGATATTTCCAAGTCGACCAACTTTAAATTGTTTGGGCTTTTTAGTTTCGGCTTCCAGTTCTCTATGGCGCAACAGTTCCTTCATTTTGGAGCCGCCCAGGCGCACTTCAGTCTGACTTTGGCACTCGTGTTAGTGTCATGTAAGTAAGATCATGTCAACTTGGGATATGTGCCTTGTGGGTGTGCCTGTGTCTTGTGTGTGCTTTTAGCAGAGGGCAACTTTGAAGGGACTCTGCAAATAAACGCAGTGTACGCTTGGCAGTCAAGTGTGAGTGTCTTATGCGCACATAAATTAAATCCTGTCAGGCATCTGTAAAAAGCACATAAATTATGAAATACCAAACATACGCGAATGAAATCGCTGCCAAAATCAGATGTGGCTAATTTGTGACTTCTGTGTTACGCACAGCAAACTGATTGCGTTTATATTAAATTTAAAATAATACCACGTATGCGACACATATGCACATTGAATAATATTTGCATTTGCCGACATGTTGGCACTCCAGCGGCTATGTTTTTGATGTATGCGTGTGCGTTTGTGTGCCTGTGCTTGTTTTTGCTTTTTAATTTAGTGCTTTTGCATTACATAATTGAAATTTATGAAATTCAAAGTAAAACAAAGTCTGCATAAGCTCGTAAAACAAACAGAGCGCGCAGCACACATACTGCTATATGGTGCACCATTTGTTGCAGTCGGGGAGCGTGCCACATACGAGCACTAGAAATGAGTATTTGCATGTAACTTTGTATCCTTGTATCGCAGAGAGGTATTGCAATATGCCCAAAGGGACTTGTCGACGCACACAGGCAGACACAAATAACAATACAAACAAGGACCTTGTTCGTTGGCATGCCTTCTGCACAGACAGCAGCGATTGTCCTTTTTGAATACAATATTTAACATACGCTATTGTCATGTCATTTGCTGTTGATAAAAGTGTCATTTGCAGTGTGTCCTTTGTCCATCTTTGAACTGCCATCAAAATTCCAAATGATGCACTTTGCAATTCTTCAATAGGCTTTTATTAAACTTCATTCTCAACAATGTCAGTGCTGTGAATGGCAGCCTTCAATTGTTCGAAAATACGTTCAGAAATATTGCCATTTGCATTGTCCAAACCTGTATATACTGATAGACAGGTCATGTCGCAATTACGGTCTGCTTTGTCTACATTCTTCCCACCAACAATTAACAAAATGCCCTAAATTCTAAGAAGTTTGCGGCTTTGTTGTGCAATTTTCACAGCCAGAGAGCAAATGCCAAAAACTGAATGATATTGCGAAAATTGCTCGACTTGGGTATACTCTGTAGCCAGGTTTGTCACCTCTCCTCTCCACCAGTCACCTAATATATTTGAATAACCAATTTCAGAGTAAATGGATGAAATGCAAAAATTATCATGGCTTAATCTCTTAAAATGAGGCTTTTATTCTTCTTTTCGAGATGGGTTTTAAGGGTTTATTATGAAAAATAAAGAATAAACTTGTCTTGTTTACGATTTCCTTAGAAGTATGCTCTATTATCAACGCACTTATACAGAAGGACAGGCGGACAGATGAGCTGTTAACCTTGATCAAAAAGTAGCATATATGTACCTTATAGCTTTGTTATAAATATTTTAGGGTAAAGGGCTTACAAAATTTGAGAATGGGCAATGTGGATGCAAAGAATGACAATTGAGACAAATGAAAATGTGAAATCAAGCAAAACGTTGAGTCTGTGCTCGAGTTTTAATATTACAAATATTTGAGGTGAGAACTTTTGCCATGAAACTTGGTGCAGGTGCCAAATGGTGAGCAGGATGTTTAAGACAGGCTGCAGCTGCAGATGTGGTTGTAGTTTTAGATTTCGTTTTATTTTTAGTTCTATGTAGTAGTTATTGTTTTTGCTTCAGTGCTGGTTCTTGCCTTACAGCTTGCTGCACAGATTTCGTTATATAAAATTCAGTTTGCATACATTTGGGCGGCCAGGCAGCTGCACCACCTGCAGTTGCACAGAGCTTGGCAGCTGCTGGGTGGCGCATGGCCACCACCACGTCCGACATTGTGGCAGAGACGGGAACAGCACGGTGGTAGCGGGTGGTCGGCTGGGTGGCAGTTACAAGCAAAGGCAGCAGGACATCGCCTAGGATGGGTTAGCGGTAACAGTGTTAGAATAGTTCGTTAGTAGGACCACAGAATGGGTGTGGAAGTGGGTGAAAGTAGCAACTTTACAAAAGTATCTGTGCACTAGATTGCCGTTAATATTGGGCAAGGTATTTACAACCTGAAGTTTACAATTTAACTATGTAGTTTGATGATGGGCTAAGAGGAGCCAGCAAGTCAGTTACAAAGATAAAGAGAGACAGAGAGGTAGAGAGGTAAAGAGATGGGCTTTGGGGTGGCAGATAGATGGGGCAATTGAAGAGAGCTAGTTCTAAGTTACACTCGGGTGTCTAACGGGCTGTCCATGTCAACTAGCAGGAGCAGGTGGACTAAGCTGTTAGTACACATTACGTATACGCACTTCAAGTGCTGTCCTACTGTAATAGCACACACTAAAATTAAATCAATTTAATTGAACAACTCCATTTGTTGCAACACTAATTAGAGAATGGCATGGCACAAGCTACGTTTTAAATTAAATTTGGGCCAATTAGGTATTCAATTTAAACATACATGTCTAGTATAAAAGTAATTGTTGAATGTTGTGTTAAATGTAGTGTGCTTTCCCCGATATTAAATAATGTGTTTGACCACTATGTGCATTGATAATGTTTTTGTTTTTAAAGGTGTGCACATTTGGTTAAATAAAGCGCAGTGTTAACCACAATGCAATCCACCCACTCTATTCAGATAGATTACTATTTAATGCCAACTCACATGCACTTCAAGCACTCTTCAACTAATTTCGAAAATCATGTACTCGCATTGACATTTTATTGAATAAACTTCATTGCAATTGCAGTGAGTGTAAACGATGAATTAAGCTAAACTATACACTCGAAATGACTGGTATATACAGGCAGTGGATTTTCATGAATTACAAATTCATATCTAAACATATTTACAGTGAATTAGAACAATCGAACTCAATTGCAGCAATTAATCTACTATTACTATGAATAAAATAAATATAAGGTGCTTGAACAGAACTCAAAAGGTAAAAGGTAAAAGGCAAACCAAGTGGATGCAATATAGCTAATTACGATATAGTACATACTATAGAATTACTACTAATATGTGAATACTGGACTAGACTACAGTTACGGGCTACAGTTTGCTGAGTATAGATTTTGGAATAGTACCGTTTAGACTGGGCTGCGCATACTGTATGAAGCTCTCGGAGATGTAATGATGCGGTCCGCCAACGCCCATAATGCCACCTCCGCCTCCAGGACCTCCACACAGATGCGATGTGGCGGGTGTAACACGTGAACGTATCTCCGCGGCCCGTCCGCCGCCCTCCTCCAGCTCGTTCAGCTCATCCTCTTCGATGTACATGGAGGGCACATCGTTGCGCGCCGGCCTGTGGGACAGAAAAGAAAGAAAAACAAGTCACACAAATCTATTAAAAGTTTTCACACACAAATGCACACACAGAGAGCAAGCAAACATCCTGCTAATAGTTCCCAGGACGATGCCCACTTTTTGCATAGCGACAAATTTGTTTAAAAGTGAAACAGGCCAAACTAAGCGACCAAAGCGCGATGCTCAGATCACCTCGGCGGCTGCCACAAGTCAAACCTCAATAACAACATAAGCAGCAACATCCCAAACAACAACAACATCGGCCAACCACCTGGGAGTGACTGTTGCAAGTTGTAAAGCCGTTTACCTAGCCACAACGAAGATTTAACAGCATCTCCGCACGTTGCGTATACGCAATGTTGTTGACATTCATTTATTTATTTATAACATGAAATTCAGAGTCTAGTACTAAACCAAAACTAAGTTACCTTAACTCTCTCGATAAAAAAGTTAATGCAATTACTTTAGTATATCCTAACAAAAGGAAACTAATAAGATACTTAAAGCTATGTTTTAATTTAACTAAATGCTATTCTAACCTAACTACCGTCTACTTATAACCTCCCTCCAGTTCTGTTGGTATTGATGAAGGGTAATGCATGAATTCACTTATGAAACTAGCCAAGTTGCTTGCAAAGTTTCACCCATGAATCACCCATTACTCACTAGTGAGCCGAACTGCTGGGCTATTTGTATTTTGTGACTATTTGAAGTGTCGGGACGATTTTCCCAGGAAATTTAGTTAGCTATTGACGATGAGCAGTGCCTGAACATTAAAGTCTTAATTCGTTTGATATGTCTGGTCTCTTATACAAATAACTGCGGCGCCAGCCCCCGCGCATAATGTAATTAAGCCATAAACACCCTTATCAGTCAAAAAATGGCGGCACACATTAATAACTGTGTGTGTTTAAATATTGTCCAATATTTGCAGTTATACTTTTGTCACAGAAGGCAAATCATTAAAATTAATGCATTGGCGCACATGGATACAAGCGATTGGGGTAAGTCCCCAAGACAGACGAGCATGGGGACACCTGGCATTATAAATAATTCTATGTATGTATGTCCACGTTTCGCTTTGACACATACATATAATACATACGTACAAGTCGGATGGGGCAACAGTTGGATGGATCGCGCTTGGGGCACAGTTTGAAGTGACCATTTAATGACCCGCATGCGGCACGCTTTGATGTGAATGTGGATGTGAATGTGTATGTGTGTGTGAGCTGCGACGAGGCAGACACTCAATTATTTGGCTGGTGCTGGTTTTTGAAATTATATTTTATTTAATATTGGTTGGGGCCTTTGCTTTGAAGTGCCGCAATTGGCCTCACTCAGTGGGCCAGAACGGAACTGTAGCCGCTTCGGGCTGCCAAAGGTGGCGCAGGTGGGCCAATAAGCAAAATAATTAAGTATCAGCATCATTATGAAGGGCAGCTAAAGGTTTCTATGGTTAACCACTAAGTGGTTGCTGGGTTAAGCATTACATACACACAGACATACAGACACCGTGCGTAATGAATGTCACGGCCAGAGATGCGCGCGTGTTGCATTTTTTTCAGCTTAAGCAAATTTCAAATAAAATAAATTTCAACATTTTAATATTTGCTTCTCATTACAATTTTTTTTATATATAAAAATATTTATTTGTATTTAAGTTTGCTATTTGCAATCTTGCTATTTGGACAGCTTGAGCAAATTGGTTAAATATCCAAGGAAAAACTTAATTTTAAAAAAATATAAAAAAATTCTTATATTATAACTAGAAGAAAAAGAATAGGGTAATGATAGTTACAATATTTATGTTATTTAAAATATTCTGCTGGGTAGAGCACCCGGGAAGTACCTCTTTACTATATCATTTTACAGTTCTGTGTATTATTGAAGAAAAATGAATTTTTTTGTACAAAGCACAAGAAATTCTCAAATATTGTATGCATATTAAGTTGAGTTGCGCTGGTATTTATGGATATTTGGAACACAAGCACGTCACGCGGCCAACTCTAGCCGCAGCCGACTGCAAGTTTGTCTTTCATTAGCACAGACTCCTGCCGGTCCACAGCTGACAGTTGACAGAGCACGGGAATGGGGATGTGGACGGAGACGGAGACAGAGCAGCCAAGTTAAGCAGCTGCTTAATTATCTACTCTCTGCTGGGCGACCCTTTCAAAGCCAACGTTGATTTCTTATCGTAAATGAAACTTACTTGGCGGTGTGGCCATGGCGGGCAAGCGGCTTCCGTTTCCGCTGCAGGGCACAAGCACACACACACACTCACACAGACAAAGAGAATGTCGTTCATTTTGATACTTTTTTGCTCTTTTGTGGGTCGTAGTCAGGTGCAGGTTTAATTAATTTAATTACAGTCTAAGCATAATTTAGTGGGCAGCTGCGTGCTCTCCGCTTAGCCTGCCCCCGGCCTGCTGCCAGACTAATCGATTCGGCCAAATGTTTAATGAACCCGACACCGTTGTGGCTGGCCATTGATTTGAGCGTAATTTAAACACAAGCTGAAGTAAGCTGCCAATTGATTATGCACTCATTGCTCCAGCTCGCCTTTAATTACATTTTATGAAAGAAGCATAAACCGCGCGCGCAGGAAAGTATGCTACAGTTATTTCTGGGGCGGCTTCTTGAGCTGCCACTCCTCTTTGGCGGCTGCTTCTGCTGCACACGTGCGCAACATAAATAACCCTCTTAATAATTATTTCTGCACACACAGCCGCAGCAGCCGCGCAAACAATTTCATTATTAGTTTTTATATGCGCTCAACTCAAAACAACAACAACAGCGAACAACAGAAGCACGCTGAACGCGGATTGGCTTGACCAGCCCATAGATACCCTTCGCTTCGTATTTGTGTTTTAAAACAATGGTGAGCCGGTACATCCTTGAACTTCGTTGATAAATGTTGTTGAAGTGAATACAAATATTGTCCTGGTCATTTTTATAGACATTCAAGCTTCATATTTATGTTTTTAACAGCCTTGCAGAAAGTGTATGACTGTCTCGATGCATAGTCCTGCTCACTATTAGTCACAAATCTTTTGCTTGTATCGAACAACGCGTGTCCTTATGGGCTACAGGGTATTTGTGTTACTTACCGCATGCTCTTGCGCACCTCCTGCGGCTCAGGTGGCCGCGGCCGATGCCGACAGACAACAACGATGCCGGCCACGATAATTGACGTCACAATGACGGCTCCTATCGCCACGACGGAGGCGAGTATCAGCAGCGTCGACTGCTGGTCCGGGCCGCTGCCAATGCTGGCGCCGGCGCCGCCAGAGATGCTGCCACCGCCGCCGCCGACATTGCCACCCACATGGTGCGTGGTTTCCGCGGGCGTTGGATCCTCCGAGAGTATAGAATCATCTGAAAGACAAAGTGGGGCGAGTTAACGTTGCAGGTTAGACATCAAATGGCAAGTTGGGGTCCGCAATGATTTGTTATTTGCTCGGAATTAGTTTGATATTGTGGAAGCTGCCGTTGCCGTAGTTCCTGCCCCTGCCAATCGCCCTTCCACTCTATCTCTTTTATTTTTGCGTCTCATTGCCATTTATTTATTTGTTTTGTTTCATTTTGGGGCTATGTGTTTGCTGTGCTCACGTTTCGCCTCTTGCTTAACTGATTGCCTTAACTGTTTTGCTGAACTCTCGTATGTTGTATTTGTGTATGGGATTTCTGTTTTCTTTGCATTTGTTGTTCAGCCATTTCTGGTTGCTGTGTCAAATTGTGTTGAAAATTGAAATTAGCCAAATTGGTTAGTCGCCAGTGCGACGTGAGGGTCGACAACAGTTGCCAGGACCTGGACCTGGGCACGGCTCTAATTGGTGGCCCCTGCCTGTGGCTTTGAAATCAAGTCGTCTATTGCCTTGGCAATTAATATCAACATGCGAACGGCATTGTTTTCTAGTTATTAGATTTTCAGCAATATGAGCAAGCGGAAATTGCAACAGCAAACAGTTTGCGAGATGATAACCCGGCAAGATTTATGTGATACATTCGTTTATGTCAGCCCCCGTCGCACCGCCCACCGTCGACCTGTCCGCCCCTCTGCCGCTACCTTACTCAGCTGTGCTGTGCAGCATTTCCGCTCCATTTGCGAGCTGCCAGTTGAAACACTGCCAAGTGGCTGCTCTGGCTTTTGAGTCGAGCATTTAAGTGGAAATTGCCTACACCTGCGGCTCAATTTAATTTTTGTTCTTGTGGCTGCCGGTTGAAGCTCTTGGCCCTAGCAAAGTATCCTGATCAATTTTCTTGGCTCTGTTTGTCGACCGTTTTTCTCCTTAACCAGCTGCCATTGGCTTTTTGCTTTTTGTTAACATGTTTTCTTAGTAATTTGCCGCTCACTTCTGGCCAACTCAAGAGTGCATTTTCTTAACGTTTTTTATTTAATTTTGCGAATATTTCTTACAAAATCGCTTGATGGATATATATGTTTTATTTTGTTGGGAAGTAAGCTGATTTAAGTCCGCAGTAAAATTCAGCGTCAAGCGTCGACGGATTTCACACATAAATATATTTTGTTACTCCATGGTGGCGCTGTTTTTGAAATTTATTGCCGCACACACACATTTACACCCTCAACCCCCGCACATATGCTTGCGCATAGAAATCCCAAGCAACGTGTAAATAATAGAGGCTGCGTAGTCGCTGGCACTGTTAAAATTTCGCATAAATTACACATATCACAGCCTTCAAGGGATCTTTTTAAGAGCCTTTGGCCTGCCCACCGTCTATGGCGGTCTGGTAATCACAGTTATTGCTCCAAGGCCGAATAAGAGACCGCTTAATGTGACCGCAGTATGCTCAGTGCTGAACAGGGCAGCTTATTCAATTGATGGGAATAGGCTGAAACTGACCTGGTAGCCCGGCTACCAGACCAACAAAGACCATTCAATTGAACATTTGCGTATCAAATACAATTAGGTGCATTAAATCGGATAATTTGAGTGATTTATGGTCAACTCGCGCTGTGCACCGTTAAGGCAAATGGAAATGGCCAGGCAGAGGCAGAGACGCAGGCACAACCGCTGCAAATGAAAATGAAAATGGAAATGGTAATGGAAATGCAGATAAAAATAAAAATCAGCATGAAAATAATGACAACGTTGTTGTCGTTGTTGACTACGTACGCAATGCCTGAGTGCGAAATGCGAATGCGAAAGGAACAATAAAAGCAAAGTGTCTACGGCGCCCCGTTAAGCAAAACGAAAATTGAAGCAATTTCGCATTGCCTTTGCCCGATGGTATGAAATAAGGAAAGGCGCTGCCAATGACATACACCCGCCCCACACACACGCACACACAGTAACACACACACACAGTAACACACATGTGTGTTGTCGTTATGTCGTTAAGCATGGGGCAAAATGAAGCGGCTGAGGCGGCACGCCCCTGCGTATACGTAATATGCGTGCCTCGCTCAGCGCATTGATGGAAAATGCTGAAATGCTTTACGCATCGCTGCATAACTCAGTCAGTGGATTAGAAAAGGGCGGCCCCACAACGCACCAGGCACCAGGCAGACCTCTGCGAGCTGCACAGTCAGTCAGTCAGTCCGTCAGGACATCAGGTTCCTTTTTGGCCTGTGCCCAGCAACCGCGGCAGCTGATTGAAGGCGATTTCCGAGAACTTGCGTTGATTTGAAAATGCACTGAAGCGTTGAATTAGACAGCTACGGCCATGGCTGCCAACTACCAGCTACCAGCTACCAGCAGCCACCCAACTCAGGCAACTTTATTAGGCTGGCCAAAAACTGACCCGCAATTGCCAACTGCAAACTGGCACAGGCAAATTCTACTCGAAAGCTGCGTATATTTTTGGCACACTTTATGTGAACAAGCTGAGATATTGTGTGTCTTTTCCATGCTACTATACGGGCTCTTGGGTACTCGACTATTTGGTGTTTTCACAACACGGCTACTCACCATATGGTCCCAGCTGTGCAGCCACGCGAACACGTTCAATCACCACTGGCGGCTCGCTGCGTCCCTTGGCGTTAACGGCGTAAACTAAAAATTGATATTCACGTCCCGGCTCTAAATTATTCAAACGAAATTGTGGACTGTTCTCCTCCAAGCGAAAGATGGGTGCAGATGTAGCCTGAAAATAAAAGGGGAAACAAACAGCATATGAAGTACATATATACATATATATATATAAGTATACTATATTGTGATCTATAGCTGAAGCCAGATAACTAGATGACAGTCCCGTCTACTCGTGTATAATAATATGCTGGCCATACGGCTTGGCAACTGCACGCGCTGCAAAGTATGCTATGTTTATTTGTTGGCAACTTTGGGGCAAAAACTTTGGACGCACACGCAGCTGGAACACAGCACAAAACAACAGGACACATTAATAATTATTCATGCCTAAAAATGTGCTTAGATTGCGATGGAGATGGAAAACGCCACATTATTCTGTCCAGGACGCTGTCTGAAATTTTAAACTGAATATCCGTTTGCCGTAATGGGACACAATCGAGTGAGCTTCGTTGGTTACGCACAAATTCCCACTCAAGTAAGCGTAAGTAATTTATGTTGTCCTTGCGGCGCTGCCACCCACTCACACACACACCCACACACACACGCACACGCACACGCACAAGCTGCTGTCAATGTGGCTTCTCCTCTCTGCTCGACGCCCCTAGCTATATGCCATTTTTATCTAGCGTTAAACTTTAAAGCTGCAGACGTCCAACATTGGTCAGAGAGTCCATGTCCTGCTCATCATTTTCTCTCCCTTGCCCAGGGACGTCCGCCTCAGTCTTTGTTTTGCGCTTGGTTACTTTGCTAATAAACTCGACCGGCTGGCCGACCCTCAACCAACTTTTCGCAGGATCTGCCCCCCAGCCAAGTTGCTAAAAGCAGCCAAACGAAATGAAATGAAATTTTCATATGATATTCTCTTTTACGAGTGACAGAGATAATTTAATAACTCGGCATGTGTTTGCTGCGCTGGCTTATGGATGAAGTTGTCCCTGGTCCACTCAGTTGGTTAAAATGCTAGCCTCAAATGAAACTTATAGCATTAATTACGTTGTCCTTTTTACGCTTGAACCGAGCAGCGCAGCAGCGGTCCAGCCCCAGCACAAAATCATATTCCTTAATAACTCAAGCGGAAAAGTCAGAAAGGACGAGCAGACTAATTGACCATATGGATTTCAAGCGATTCAACTTCAGGCTCTGCTGCAAACTGACCGCTGGCTCGCCAGTAAATGTTAATTTAATCAGACCAGCATAATTTCATCATTCAGCCTGTCAGCGCACTTTAAGCATATTTGATTGAACTCAATTGAGACTCACCTGATCGTTGAGCGTGGATATCTCATTGTCGCCCTGGCCAACCGTCTCGCCAAACCCGTGGCCTCTGCCCGGCGCCGATTCGCTGGCATACAGCAGGTCCCCGCCCACCACCTCCAGCAGAAAGCTTTGCGAGAGGCCACCATCGCTACCGGCCACACAAACCACCTCCAGGATGGTGTCGTTGCGCAGTTCGCAGGCCTTTGGCGCCTCGGGTGTATCTGTGAAGAGTCAGGAATGGAGGCATTAGTTCCGGACATAATGGCTTCAGTAACAGTATAATTTACAGCCAGCATTGGCAACATTTGCATCTGAATTTGGGGCACAATTTCGGCACAAATAAAGGTGTGGCATCGAAACGCCCACAGCTTGTAATAATAACCGTCAAATGGGGCCATAGACATTGTAATGATATGAGGTTCGGTTAGACCGCGCTCTGATGATTATTTGCGAACATTTTGGTGCAGGAGCTGCTTCAATTGCACTGCATACAATATTTCGACATACACACACCACACACACAGTTACCAATTATGTAAGTAGATCCTGAGGTGTGCATAGCAGATAGACTAAGACCGAATTCAACACGGATGGTGTCTTGTTTGAATTGCACAATGTCGGCATTTTCAGGCAGCCGGGAGGAGAGTGTAAGGGAGATTGGGGGAGGTAACAATTTCCTCTACTTACTTGCTGGCAATATGTGTACAAGACAAGGCGTGGTTTGTCGGCCCACCGCATTGCTGGCCCAGCAGGCAAGGGTTATTAGCTCGGAGTCGGTTTGCGGTAGATACGTCACCGTGCTGGTCAGTCCGTTCGACGTTATCCTGGAGTTGAGTACCTGTAAGTAGAAGTACCAAAGGATTTCAATTGAGCTGCGAGCGTAGGCAGTTGTCCTTGAAGCCTGGCAACAGTCATAGCAGGCCAAGCATAAATATTTGAAAGCAAATAGGTTTGCATTGCAATGCAAACAGTTGGATAAGTCGAAACGAGCTGAGTTTAGTTGAGTTCGGTTCTGCAGGGACAAGCTCTGACGCTGCGCATTTTCGTGCAGATTTTCAAATAACTTTTGCGGTAAATGAATTACTTTATTTATTGTGCACAGCTGTCCCAGTCCTTAGAAAGCTCACACATGCATGTCTCTGGCTCAAACTCTCTGCCAGCTTAGCACTTTTGCGGGGGTTTGCAATTCAAATGAAAGTTACCTAACAAACCAGAGACTGGGACAAATACTGCTGCTATCCAATGCACAATTTATACATTTGCCTTAAATTTTAATTCAGTCACGTACAAAGTCTCTGTCTGTCTCTGATTCCCGCTGGGTATTTCTTCGTCAATGGTTGCCATTGAGAACACCCCAGTCAGCCCTCAACTATTCGTACTTAGCACAAGTTCTGCTAATAGTTGGCCACCTTCAAGTTCGAGTTCTCAGCTTTCAAGTGAATCAGTAATTTTGGCTAAGCTCGGCACTAACTGTGGGACACAGTTGCGTTTGTAATTAGAGTTCTAGTTTCTGCATAGAATTGGGTCTGCAATTGTGAAGTGACTAACTAAGCCAGCACTTACCGGAGAAACATTTCTGGTATTGTTGTAGGTCCAGCTGAATCTGACAGACTCTGGGGGATCGGCATCCACCTCGCATCTCACCTGTATCGAGAGCATGTTGATGGCTCCAATGGATGTTTGCTCTGTCCCGGGCTTACAACGCGGCGAGACTGAAAAGGAAATCGCATGGGACATGTCAAAAAAGAAAGAAAGTAAGTTGTTAAGCCGCACAAAGTTTGTTTTTTTTCTTCATATTTTTTAATTTGCTTTCAGTTTTCAAATATGAACACCCATCCACCGCCCAACTAAGCAAACAGACTGCACGTCTCTGGAGCTTAGCAACAGCGCCAGATTATACACAAAAAGAGGCTAAATCCGAGAGGAAGTCTGCCCAGCTACATAGCCTTGAGCATAGTAATTAACATGTTTCCGTTTCAGGAACGTGGCGGCTCTCGTTGCTGTTGTCCTGTTTATGCTTGGCAAGAACATATGTGTGTGTGTGTATGTGTGTGTACATATACTGGTATAGTATGTGCTTCTGTCTACAGCAGGTATTGAAAATGTTGTCGAGTTTACTTTCACTTGGCTGTAAAATGAGACCAGTTAGTATGCGGAAGCAGCGCTACAGCCCAGGGCCAAGTCTGATTCATGGCTCACACACATATGCACATACATGTATATATTTTAAACGCCCTTAAAATGTAAGTAACGACAGGACTGATAAGTTTTTGAGGCTCTTTTTCTTTGGCGCTGTTATCATAAGTCGACTGCACTTCAGCGCAATATGCTGAAAGGACTTTCTTCCTATATCGTATTCTCTGTGTGTGCCCAAGGACTTGTTGCTTATGTGTGTGTCTCTAAGTTAAACACAACTTGTTCCCAACTTAGGGCAGCTAGTTATGGTCGACAAGCAACTTGAAACTTTCATAAATCCAAATAGAAACTACTTTAACTGCCGTATAGCATAAGGACATATTTCCGACTCTTGTGCACTGAGAAATGAATCAGTGTCCTTTACACATTTCTGACATGGAAGCGCAGTGTGGAGACTAGACGTAAGAAACCGCATTATTGGCTTGAACTTTGACAGTATCTCCGGATTGTCAATAGTTGCTAGGCAGAGAAGGTCCTTTGAGCCTGAAGCTACTACCGAAAGGTAAGCGCAGTTCGTTTTGTAAGCTTTCTTTATTGGATAGCTTGCACATTTAAGCCACACTTGAAGTTCACCGAATATTCTCAGATCTAGAGACTTATAAAACTCAATCGTTTATAGTATATACAGTACACATTAATCATATAAAACGAAAATTACTGCCGACTGCCTTTTCCCAAAGGCAGCGCGTGAGGTTTATGAAAAAGTTGGCAGAGCAAAAATTGCGAGTTGAATTTATAGGCAAAACTTTTGTGTGTAAATCAATGGCGGTTATTTATACAGGCGGCAACAACAATTTTACAATTGTTAACAAGCACACACATATACACACACAGTTATACAAGTATTGGCCGCGGTCATGCATCATTTCTAAGCAATTTCCTCATCCGCTGCGAAAGTTGGCAACTTTAATTTTATTTTCGTTGCTATGCGCACGAGCTGCTAGTTGATTTTATTTTGGAAGTTCCGTTTCCGCTCCGCCATGTTGTTTCACCATATTGCTGGCTGCTGTTGCTTTTAGAATTGTAAACCAGCTGAAAGACTGCTTACTTACACTGCACTCTCAGGTTGAGGCTGGAGCTGCGCGTCTCCCCCTCCGTGTTGGCTGCCCCGCATGCATACGCGCCCGCACTCTCCCGCTCCAGCTGTGTCAAGTGCATGATTTCCGTGCTCTCGCCAGACATACGCATGCCCTGAAAGCATAATATATATTATGTTAGTGGGGGAATAAAACGTTTTGAGGATGTTTTGAGTGCATCTGCGAATGGTTGATTGCCTGTCAAAGGCTTCGTTCAAACTCTAATTCAGGTCAAGGTTTAATTAATTGTACATTTCCCAACACTCCCACTCATATGCTTTATACACAATCCCTTGCTTTGAAGTACTTTTCCAGACCAGTGGGGAAATATTGTCTTGTAATACTAAGCCAAAAGAGGCTAATATGTATTTAAAAATCCCAGATAGTAATAATTATTTATAGAGTTTTACATAACAATTTATATTATTTGTGGAACTAGTTCATCAAATTTTATTTGATTACAGTTTTACCAATACTTTAAAATTACATATATTTTGTAATGCTTTTGAAAATGGGATGTTTTGTATTCTTAGAATATTTATTATACTCTGTTCCCGAAGGGAAAAGAGTATATTGGGTTTGCGAACGTTTGAACGCAATTTTTTGCAGCTAGAGCAATCAAACTCGGTACGTGTATATCCTCAATTTATGAAGTGTCGAGATCAGTTATCAGTTTATCAGTTTTCTAATGCATGTAAATTTATTTCTGTGATTTTCTCTCTAACCTCTAAAGTAGCAGACAAAAGTTGTTGTTGGTATTTATAAGTATCAAAATAAATGTAAAAGTTTTGCACATTTTAAACTAAGCATGAATCGAAAATAGCTAATGGAAATGCATTGCAATTCAATCAATGAGAAAATGGTTAGCTTCTCAACCGCACTGGCCGAACCGCATTACAATGCAATTTAAACAAAATGATAATGCCCAAAACGACCACAAAAGGTCGCGAATAATGCCATATATTAGTTTGTAAATAGATTTTAATTATTCAACTACACATGCTGTACTTATTTTGAAAGCTGTGCCACAATAAAACCCAATCAACCGCCTCGCCTGCCTAATTAACATCATGCCAGTGCGACTTGTTCAAGCTAATTACATTCCAAACTAATTTGCCACAAATGGGCGACATCAAAATGCATGAAGCGTTCTTTGTGGAGCTCTTAAGACCTGCATGGTTATTTGAATATGCTTAAGTCCATACAAACGGTTTAATAGGCAACATAAGATTGTCAAATTATAACGGGAGGAGCCACCTCTGACCCTTTAAAGTGTAGTCCATATGTCTTAATGGATCAGCATTAATAGCTATCTGTCCAATCTCAGTGATTATTAAAGCTAGCTATATAATTTACGTATTTACTCCCTGTTTTTAAGTACGCTTCTTCTTAATCTATACTAATGTGTGGCTTATCAAGGATACCTTAGAGTTGGGGTCAGGGTTTCAAGCAAGCAAAATATTCCAAGCTGGAAACAGAGTCCACCGCAGTCGGGAACTTTCGATGGGAACGTTTTAACTTGTTTACTTTATTTTTATTAACAACTTCCAATACATCCGCAAATTCAGGCTTGAGTTGGCAAAAAAGGCTCTCAGGTTATAGAAAATGAATAAAAAGAAAAACTGCTGATATAGGAAATCTAGAACAAACTGACAGCTGAAGAAGTGACAAAGTTTTTCCTAGACTTTGCTGCTTTTTATAACTTTTTGTTCACATTTTGGCGCTCGGCTTTCATAATATTTGCCGTTTCTTGCTTTTTGTTTACAAAATAGCAAGGGAGAAGGCCGAAGGGCGAAAACAGGAAATACCTTATAGACATAGTACGTATACTAAAAAGTTTTCCGCCACAATGGCTTGGGATAATTTGTTCAATTCCAAGCAGAGACATGCAGAGAGAAGAGCTGAATGCTGAATACAATAATGTGAGCAAAGAAATATGATTTTATGCTGGCTATGCGATGAAAAATGATGAACAAAACTGTCAAACGACGTCAAAACCTTGCCTTTTAGTAATAACAACAGCACAATAGTAGGACGCCGAACAATAGTTAAGCTTTGTGACTTTTATACGATTATGAATGAACACACAAAACTCAGAGCCCGTAAGTTGGCATTCCGAGTGTGTTTTTGGTCACATTTTGCGCAGTCTCTGGCTTATTTGCCGCATGATTAATGCTTAAATAATTTGTAATATGAAACAGGTTTGATCGAAAGCATCATGAAGCAATTATGTATACGAGTAGAATCCGTACATTTGAAAAATGAATCGACCAAAGGCTGTTGACCACTTGGTAACCCAATAGGCCACATATTTTGCGCCCGATTGTGTGAGGTGTGAGTTGCCCGCTGCTTTAGAACTTTTGGCGCTGCCAACAATTTCGGTAAATTAAATTAAACCACAAAGTGTCTGCTTAAGTTGCCGCAAGTATTTCGACAGCCAGCAGCTGGGGGCAAAGCCCCTTAAAGCAATTGATAATAAAAATTGCCAAAGTATCTGCAGCTGGCCTGGCCTCAGCGGAAAGAGACAGTTAGAGCGGGAGAGGGAGAAGGATTGATGAAAATCTGTGGCACACTTACGTTCTTGAACCAGGAGTAGCTGGTCACCGCAGGCCTCGCATCCGCACGGCACTTGAACGTGACATTCTGGCCCTCGGAACGTGTCACCATACGGCTGGGATCCTCGTTGGCCAAGTGCACCGACACGGTGGGCGGATCTGCAGAGGAATAAAAGAAAATGCCCAAGGCAGAGTGGATAAGTAAGTGCGGGCGTCAAATCTAATGAGCGCTACAAATAGCCGGATAAAAGTCCAAATAATAAACGCAAATGGCTCATAAGGTGAGCCGGCCTGTAATGTAGTTAACTCAAGCTGCTGCTGCCGTTGCTGTTACTGTTGTTGTTACTGTTGTTGTTGTTACTGCTCCCGGTCAGTTGTCCGTCCACGCACTGTTGAGCCACAGGGTGGCATGCTCTGTTTTGGAGCTGCTTGGCTGCACATCCTTTGGGCACACGGCCTCCTGGCCAAAAGCCAAATGGGTCTATTAGTTACGGTTGTAAAAATCTAATACGCGACCGAGGCAGGCGCCCGTGCGGCGTTTCCGGCCGCCATCTTGTATGCGGGTGGACAAAACTATAACGCTGAGGCACAAGACGGCAAAAATTGCTGACGTTTATGGTGAATTATTAAAAATGCCGCACAAAATTAAACTGAAATGAAGTCCCAAGTATCAGCCAGAGGTTGTCGGGGTGCTCTCTGAGTGCAAGTAATTTAATTTGTTGTTGTGCTTGTTGCTGCGCGCCTGCCGGCCGGAGTAATGCAAAACGGAAGCCGGAAGGAAGTGTTGCAAATATTATGGACGCTAGGCGAAAAATGAGCAACGGAAACATAACAGTGAAAATTTAATCAAGCCAAGTCGAAGGCAATCCAAAGGACAGCAACGACAACGGCAACGATGATGATGAGGACTGAGGATGTCGATGACAACAGGGCTGCATTTTATAAGCAGCTTAGAAGGGAGTAGCGACCAACAGGTGGACGTTGCTCTGGGCCAGGACGAGGACCGCCTAGGCCTACAAAGTTGCAAGCCTTCCTGCCCCAATCAAATTATGTTGCTCTGGCCCTAATACGCATCTAATTGGACTTGCCTGGGCGGAAAGTGCTTTTAGCTACACCAATACACCCATACACACAAAGTGAATGCCGTTAAATGGATACACATAGGTCTCTCACTCACTATGTGAGCCTGTGTGTGCCGCATTGTTGACATAATTGATAGTAAGGACAGAGTTCATTCAGCAGCTCACCTAACTAGAGAAAAGTGAGATAACTGTAATGTGTGTGTGTGTACTTAAGTGTATGTGTATGTATATGTGTATCTATACTCACATGCCACACGTATAATGCGCCTATCCTCGATTGCCCCGCCGGAGAGCCATGGATTCGTGGCACGGCATGTCAGCTCGGCATTGTCGTTATCCGATGTTACCTTCAGAGTCAATATGCTGGTTGTTATGTTGGCATCCTGCAAAGTGTTGAATACAATATTAATTTAATGTAAGTATTTGAAAGAAACATACACTTTTAAATACTTAAGCTATTTGTTACTAAAAAACCCAAACTCCAACAACAAGTTCGAGTGGCACAAACTTGCAAAGTAGTGAGTTGTACTTATTATTTGTGTTGTGTCCTCGTGCCACATCCATATCGAGTGTGGTATTTGGTTACGACTGGCAGACAACCAAACAGGACCTTAGAGTTTTGGCAAAAACCGAACTTAGGCTGAAGGCATGTGTGTAATGAATAGATGCTGCACACTCACCCACAACACCATGTGCGTGTGTGTGTATGTGGCCCTGTCTATCCCATGTCCTTCGTTAAAATCGGTTATGTAAAGGTTATCTGATGCCTGTCGACTTTTGCCTTTTGGACAGCTTGAACCGCTCACGTGTCCGAGCATCAGCCTCAGCCCAGAGCCAGTCTCTATCAATTTACATGGCATAATTAGAAAGCGAAAAAGGCATGGGCAACGGCAAACTGGATAGCTAATGGAAGCCGATAGCAGAGCTGTCCTTACAGTGTGTGGTTGCCTGCCTTACTAAAGTCCTGCTTCCCAGCAGCTCTTAAAGTCTGGTGCGTGTCGTACTTTGGTTCGTGACACGACACACACGACGTGCTCGTGTTAAAGAATGCTTGTGCGTTTCCGTGCACTTCGCACACCAACAGGACAACAGGAGCTAACTCCGAGATGCACACCCCAAGCCAAAAAGCTACAAACTACGGCGTTGGAAGAGCTCCCATGCACACGATATCTAATTGAAGCGAATAGATCCACACAAAATATGGGCCAGTATCTTATCTATCTATACATTCAAATATTTGAACGCCAATCTCGATAAGCCAATCTAGACCATATAAACATAAACCATAACAAATGTTTTAAGAATCAGGGCACAAAAACGAAAGCCAGATATAGTGATATAGTGTGTTAAGATATTCGGTGGCTACTTTGTTAGATTTTGTATGTTTTCAAGAGCGCACGACTGGCAATTGGTGATTGTTAGGCTTATCATTTCTTGATTAACAACTATATGTTAAATAAAAAATGAAGGTTGACAGCAATATGTAAACAGACATTGAACGAAAGGTTTTATCTTTGGTGAAATTCACCTTTTTCGAGACTTGACTGAATACAATTTTTAATTGTGTTGGCAATTTGTGTTTCGTGTCGTGTTGCAAACATTCTACAAGGGCCCATCTCTGCCCGTTGGCATTGTGAACATAAACGGAGTCGTGTTGCATGCAAACTGGAGCTGATAAATTAGAGAATGGAGCAAAAAATTGCGGCGGACTCTTAACAAATGGGCGGGCAGTTCAACATAAATCCAAATAAAAATTCGCACATTAGTCAAGGCAACGTTGGTCGTTTGTGGTCCGCTCGTCGAGTGCAAATTTTTAAAGCTGCCTTGAAAGTTTTCGGCAGTGCACTTCATCAAAGAACTCCAAGGGGAGCGGCGGGGCTAAGGGAGCCTGTGGGGCCAGCCAGGCGGACTGCCACTTCAAGTCAACTTGTCTGCAGATTTTGGCTCTGCGGCTGCAGCAAAACTTTGCCCAGCTCACGTCGCCTTTTAGGGTCACCCAGTGGACGACATTGTTGTTGTTGTTGTAGTAGTTCCACTTCAGAGGTTATTAAGCGCCGCACAGTTGCACAAAGTTCAGTGTATATGTGTGTGTGTGTGTGTGTGTGTGTGTGTTTGTGTGGCAGCTATCAAATGTCAAACGTTGAAAGCAAATTTGTCGACCAAAAGTTGCCTTGCCTTGGACGCAGACAATGCCAAAGTCATTTTTTTACTGTCCTCCCCGAATTCGTTTGATAATTTTCAAGCAACTTGATATGGAGCAGCACTTACCTCCTTTTCACTGTGCAGAGTGACCTCCGCATTGCGTATGGGCTCGCCATGGAGTAGCCAGGTAATCTTGGCCGCAGGATACGAGCCCCACGATTCGCAGCGTATGGCCATGGGATGACCGGCAGTCAGAAGGTCATTGGGTGTTATGATCTTGACACGCACAGGTTTCACTACGAACACCAAGAATGTTAAGCAGCTGTGTTAAATATTTGAACTCGACTTACAGTGCAGCTGGACGGTGACATCCTTGCGGACAGGCTCCAGGAGCCGCGTGCCCTGCGCTCGGCACTCAATGCGCGCACCGTAGTAATCCCGCGTGGTGGTTCCAACGAACAGCTGATTAACCATTACAGTGGTGCCCTCCTCGGTTGAGGTGTGGTTGGTGCCAAAGAGCTCGTGGCCATCACGCCACCAGGTGACCTTGGGCGGTGGACGACCTGCAACAAGAGAGTGGCACATTGAGAGCAACTACTGTCGACCGCTGCCACAGGCGGGCGGTTGGAGGGGTGGTCAAACAACTGTCACCACAACCTGGCACACAGGTGGAAGGATTGCTCAGGCACATGAGCTGATAAATAATGTGGTGCGTTGACAATTGGATGACAGCTGCGTGGGTTGAGCTTCCACATGCTTCCTACGTTTGTGTAATGAAAATGCTTGCACAGGTACACTGAGAAAAATGGCAGCTTCCGCCACTTTCCTCCCTAAATGGTGTTCATATACCAAAATACATTTCTCAACCACTTTCTTCAAGCTTCTATTTCATTTTTTAGGCACTTTGTCCTCTAGATTGTTTTTCTCTCTCTCTATGTACCCTACTTGTGTATTGCAATCATTTTCAAAAGTTTTTCGTCAGTGTACACATGTCAGGACAGGACTTAAAGGATGTTTACTTACCGCCTCTCACTTGACAGCAGAGGAAAAGCTCTTGGCCCTCGCGAAAAGGTCCTGCGATTTGAGAGATTTCCTTGCCCTGTGCATCAAAGATGCGGGGCTCATCGGGCGGCACTGCAGGATCAGGGAGAGTTGATTTATATATTTTTATTTTCTAGAGTTATATTTATTAATAAAAGTTTACGCCGATTGTGCTTACCAACTAAGGTTAGGTTGTGCCTGAAGTTGCGCGTGGGCGAGTTGAAGAAATCAACGCGACAGCGATAAACGCCGCCATCCTCGGGCTTAACATTCTTTATCTGCAAGCGCGAGTCCTTGGGATTATCGCCAATGCCAAAGAACAAACGCTCCCCCAGGTCGCTAGCTATGGCCGCATGTGGCGCCAGCTTCACATTGCCACCACGCGAGTCCACACTGTAAAAAATGCGGCCAAAGGAGGGAATGTTAGTGTGTGGGCGTGGCAGGCGGGCAGGCGGGCAGATAGCCCTTATTATACATCGTAAATAAACATATGCAGGAATCCCTTGGCCATTTGTTCTGCCATGGCGCTCAGGTTGTCCTTCTGCTCGTACCATAATTTACGGCCATAAAAAATGACGCTCAATTTGTGTGTGTTGTTTGCGTTTGTATACCCTTGCGAGGGTATTCTAATTTTTTCAGATATCTTGACAGTTCACAAGATTGCAAAATGTTATCAAAATCTATCTATTATATAGCTGTCAGAGGATCGATCGCTCGAAAGCTCAATTCAATTCCCGCCCAAGTTTACTAAATTTAAGTATCGTTATGCACTTTTTAAATTGATCAATCAACCATATAGCTGTTATAGTAGGAGCATTGAATTTGATTGGCTAAAAGCTGATTTGTTTCATAAAGTTATTGAAATCTCTGCAAGGGTATTGGATCTTCGGCAACCAGGTATTGCCATTGATTGTTGGGTTGGCTACTGTTGCTTTGTCTTCGTGCCATATTGCGACTTTGGCAGCTTTGGCTAAATTGCAGCAATTTGTTGCTGTTTTAGCAAATTACTCTGTTTCATATACAACACCCGGCACTCAAGAGTTGAATTGCAGCAGTTGTTTATGATTATCGACTGGTGGCCAGGTCAGCTGCACTGCCTGACAGGGATCCCAGTTGATAGTAGCTTTTGTTAGTGTAGTGGCACGCAACGCTTGTGGCGCCCCACTTTAAATGAGCGTGGCATATTCAAAGTGTAGCAACTGAAATTTATAAAACAAAACTGGGTTGGGGGCGGGCGTGTCTGATGCGTGAAAATTTGCTACACTTTGGCTACTGTAATCGGATGTGCTTTACATTTATTATAACAAAGTGGATTATGATGGTGTTGACGAACGCATCCTTGCCACAGACACAACACACACGCACATGCACACGCACACCTTTTGTCAGGTCCTCTGCTAAAATGCCATCGCTTAAAAGGCACCTTTTCCCGGGTTACAGCAAAACGCACAGAAAGGAAAATATTTTGCAAAAAATGTGAAAAATGCGCCAAGTGTGTTGGCAGCAAAGGATGTTGACGATTACTTCACGCTTTTGATGGATGCCTCTCGCCTGCAGGATGCGTGTGTATATACTCATATACATATGTGTCTACGTGTGTGTGTGTGCCACTTGGGCAATATTTCCGCTTGTCGGGAACACTGGCGCCTGGCTCAGAAGTTTTTGCCAACTAAATAGTTTGGCCCGCCTTTGAAATTGATTTTGCGCGCTCTCAATCCCAACACTTACCTGTACAGCGGTATGCCGGTGGCATCCTTGAACCAAAGCAGCAGCTTCACCGAATCCTGGGGCGCGGGCGGCGTCAAATCGCAGGGCAGCTCCACGGTCTTGCCGAGTGCGGCCCAAACCAAGCGGGCGGGTACTGCAAGGAGCAGAGCAAAAGTTTATTTTTTATTAGCAAGGCATGAAAACTGACGCCCAGGTAGCAACAGCAAGGACACGCAGAAGGACAGAAACCAATTGAAGTTGTCATGTAGGAAGCTGGCACGTTGATAAAATATATTTATTTCTTATTTGAGCATCCTGCATGATTCAGCTGATTGTTTGTTATTTTAACACAATGCTTCCGCTCGCGATTCGCGAGCAGGCAACGCCCCCAGGACTCTACGCAGAGCCAGGGCAAGGTGTGGGGCACAGGACGCGCCCGGCAACCCCCACGCCCCGCTACTGTCATTGCCTGTTCCACTCTTCCGTTTGCCGGTTGTCGACATCATCGTTGTCCCTGTCGCAATCGTTGCTGTTGTGTTGTTATTTAAAAAAGGAAAAATAAATAAAATCTAAAGGCAAAACATTTCGCCTTATGCTAGGCTGCCTTACCTCGAAATTCGGGATCGTGTTTTGTGTTTCATTCGACAAGGGGCACCTGTAAAATTTTGACATTGCTTCCGCCTGAATGGCTTCTTTTATTTATAAGCACCAGAGGCGTTTTCTTGGAGTGAATTTATTTAATACAATATTTAGTATTCAGTTGTCATTTGCTTAAAGTTATTAGTGTGATCTTTAATAAATGTTGCTGAATTTATGCCTTAACATTCTTAAGGGTTTTATCTCCAAGAACCCCCGCCTCGTAAGCCACTGATACTCAACATATTGGACTACAGTGTATGCAATAACAAAGTTATTTGGACCCAGGATATCTTATCAATTTACAAATGTTCGCTGACGACTGCCTTCGATAAAATGCTACACAATTGTATTTCAGGGTTTTAATGCAATTTCGCTTACAGAATCTTCCAACATTCAGTCAGCGTTCAGCTGTGAATTTAAACGACTTTCTTTTCTTTATCAAGTACATCAGCAAAGATAACAACAACAACGACAACAACAATAAACTGTCACGCATTTATTTTGCAAACAATTTTAAAAGGCATTTTTCGTACGTTTTTTTGGGTGTTTTTTGTCGTCATGCCACTTTGATGTTCAAGTGTGTTTACCAGTGCCGAAAGTGAAGTGCAAATTTAATCGTTGGCAAGCTCCCCTTTAAGCTACCCCCTCCCCCCGCAACGGCCATTACCTGCACAAGCAAAGGATTAGCGAGGCACAAGCCGCTGCTTCGTGCATAAATTTATGCAATTTATTGAAAATCCCTATTCCTTCGTACCCCGCCCGCATTACCCGGAGTTGGCCAAGGAGAGTCGCGTAGCCGCGGAGCAAAGCCGCAGGCCATTTGTTATATTGCATTGCATACTTTCCGGCGCGCATTCGCTGACAGCTTGAGCAAAATGGCAAACATGGCGGCGACGCTGCTTCCGGCGCTGCGGCAGCGGCAATTTGTCAACGCTTTGGCTTGCGGCAAGCTGAGCAAATGTGTGCACCGGAGCCAGAGGCGACACCCAGTCGTAAATCCCTATGAATGGTTGCCTCGCCAAACTCAAACACAGCTCGAGGACAGGAGTTTGTTTGTACAGTGGACGCCCGATAATTAGAACTACATGGTTCCCAGGGCATTCCGAACTATCTACAAGCTTGGTTGTGTTATTTATTATTACATCAAAACGTATTGATATCGAAAATATACTAGCATGTGAGTTTGATTAGGAATTTATTATATTTGGCAAAAAGAAGCTTGCAACATATGCAACAATTTCTATAAATAGTTCCAAGAGATTGTTTATGCTTACATATTATGCTTTGGTACAATGTATTGCTTCACTTCATCTGAAGAGCTTTTTCTTCTTTCTGTAATTACATCAGCATTTAATTCATTGATTTCCTTTTGGCTGTTGTTATTTTACCTAATTTTATAAATTAAAATGGCGGTAAATAGAAATATTGCGAATGCTTTTGCTCAATTCAAGCAATCACAATACAAATCATTCAAATTTAATTTTTTTAATTTACAGTGCATACTCTAAAGATTGAACACACATTTATTTCAACAACTGGAAAGGTTTACTCTTGTTAAATTAAGTTAAGATGCTTATATTAGACAAAAATATATTGACTCCCTGTACCCATAAAATGGGTAAAATGGGGGTATTAGATCTGTGCAAATGTATATAACAGGCAGAAGAAGACAACTGCGACCCTATAAAGTATATAGATACATACATAAATATTTCAACCATAACTATGTGAGATTTATTTTTAAAAATAAATAATTTACTTTGACCAGTGAACATTTCGGAATTGCGACCATTTGATGCCAGCAAAAGTGGACAATCAGTTCTTATTCAATTTGACCATTGCTGGAGTGAATATTTTCGGAATTGTGAACATTTTGTGTTAACATTTGGCCATCAAAAGTGAGCAAAAAGTTCTGTAAGCTTAGAGTTTTAATTACAGGGTATTCAATGACTTTGAAATGCTTGTTCGGGACAGTTCTCATATGGAGAGTGTTGATTATCGAGCGTCCACTGTATATTGTTGCCTGTCGCAGGCAGTTGTAGTCTGGTCCGTCTAATTGGACGCCTTGACTTTCCATTACAAATGCAATAGCTTTGAAGTTGTCCAGCAGCTTTGTTCCGCTTGTGGGCCCTCTGATCGACTTCTCAAATCTATTTATAATGGCCTGTGGCATATTCACAGTTGCTGGCGGCAATCGTCTGCCCATTTTAAATGATTTATGCATGCATTTAATTCTTTTATTGGCAGCCCTGGGGACGACGACGACTTTGATGTCTGTGTCGTATCCAAAATAGCTGGCCAGCAGTTGGCTGCACTCTGAGTTTTGAGTTCTACCTGCGCCCCTACGATGTTCCCCGTGCGTACAGATGTTTTGTTTTGACACATCGCATTATTTGCGCCTATTTTTAGCCGCTTGTAAATTAGTTAACACGAACTGACTTCACAGCGGGGCCTCGCGAGGGAGCGATTTTCAATCGGAATTTTTACTACTTGGGGATGGTTCATTATTTAAGCATCGGGGCATTTGACGGGCTCTCAAGATGGATCAATTAATATCCATCGAATGTGTTGAGCGCGCTAAGAGTTTATGGCTGTTTTATAATTCTAATTAAGGCAATAGTGAAGGCAACATTGAGTGAAGTTTTATTATTAGTTTCGAAATAAAAGAATTATATGGGCGAGCTATAAATAAATAACATCAATCTCCTGGGATTGTTACGTTTATCAAGCATCCCTGAAGCCAAAAACTTTTAATGAAATTTATTTATGAGTCTGGAATTAAAATTCTTATTGTCATGATTCAAACGTCCTTATCTGACTGTTTTTATTGCTATAAGCATGCTGATCTCAACGTTGTATCCTTGCTGTGACGAGGCCTTCAAGTCACAAAATTCGCGTACACATTACGCATACGCAGCGTGGGAGTTTGCATGCATAAAACAGCAGTCGCACAAGGCTGTAGCATGAACTTTGTGCACCATTTGCGTAGCTTCCCATCTGCTCCCCAGCCCCCACTCTTCGTGCCCAGAAATCACGTTGCGAGGCCCAAGAAAACGCATTAATTATGCAGCCAACAGGCGCTGAGAAAAGGCAGCGCTTTCTGTGATGCTCGAACGCCTTAAAATCATAATAGGATTTCTCACTAAACCGAGGTGGCTCTATAAACTAAATAGAAAAACTAATTTAAGTTGATTTTCAAATATTTTTTGCAGCTGCAGCAGCCGCTGTCCAAGAGTTTAACGAACTTTTTAGAAATACAATGAAAACAAAACGGACTCGCCAAAAAATACAAGAATAGAATATCAACAAAACGTGTCGCTCAATAAACCAGATATCAACGGCAGCGTGCCAAATGTAGCACGCAATGTAAGCAACAACAACAACAACAACCATAACACAACAACATCTAATACAAATAAATAGCAAACAGTGGGAGCAAAAAATCACAAAACTTGGCAACTTTTCAGCTGCAGCGAATTTCAATGCTTTATTTTAGTTTTTATATATTATTGCACAGTTTGCAATTGATTTGTATACCCTCTAACCCAATAATGGTTAAGGATGGGCATGAAACAAGCAGCAGGCATCTGTGTCCCTATAAAGTGTATTAATCCTTGATCAGCATCAACAACAGACTCAAGCTGTTTTTACTCCCTGTACCCATAAAATGGGTAAAAAGGGGGTATTACATCTGTGAAAATGTATGTAAGACAGAAGGAGACATCTCCGACCCTATAAAGTATATATATTCTTGATCAGTATCAAAAGAGATTTCGATTTGGCCATGTCCGTCTGTCTGTCTGTCTGTCCGTCTGTCCGTCTGTATGAACGCGTCGATCTCAGCAACTATTAGAGCTAGAGACACCAAATTTGAAATGTAGGTTCCTGTATACCATACGCAGATCAAGTTTGTTTCATATTTCAGATATCTCCCCCCGTTCCGCCGCAAATCGATAAAAACCGTTTTACAGTAACAATTTTCAAGATATAGCTTTAAGATTTGGCATGTACAATACTTTAGTCTCTCTTAATCTACTGTCAAAATTTCAAGTCGATCGGATAATAAACACGGAAGTTATTCACGATAGAAGATTCAGTAATGCAGCGAGAGGGGGAAGAAGAAGCACAGCCACTTTTGCCGCCTGTGTGCGTGCGTCTTTGTGTATTAGTGTGTGTATGTGTAAGTGGAAGTAGATGTGATTGAATGTTTTAGCCCTGGGTAAAGGGAGTTTCGTAGTCGGGTATACTCGACTATAGCATTCTTACTTGTTCTCTCTGTTCGTTTGCTTGAGCGAGTCGATCTCAGCGATACTAAGGACGAAAGATACCAAATTCGGCTTGTAATTTTAAGTTAATTAAAAATCTTGAAAAACTTAACATAAGTTAAGACTAGATATGTACATATATCCCTTATTTTTAGCATGTCAGCTCAATATCCTGAAAAATTGTAAAACAACTAAGAAAAACGTTTACTTCAACAAGCGCGAGCCACAATACTATAATATTTTCACTTTCTTTACAATGTATTTCAGTGTTATCTCAGACCTACAGGGTATTTACCAGTCGAGCACTGTTGAACAGAACACTCCTAATAGTATAGAGTTAGGCTGGCTCACGCCACATTGGCAGCGCTGTGGTTGCGGTTTGTTGTGGTTGTGGTTGTGCCTTCTATGAATATTTGCCTGTTGCATATGAAGGAAAAAGGAAAAAAGTGAAATCTTCTGGATGTCGAGGCTGAAATACCCCTACCGAAATCTATCAATATATTGAAACGGGGTGTTAAATGCTACTACACTTTTCAATTAACGTTAACTGAAGTGTGAATTTATATTGCTTGTACAGATATAACAGTCCTTTGTAGAAATATGTATACATATCTTATTATTATTTTTATTCTTATTATTATTATTATTCAATGCGTTGCTTCTTGCATGAATAATTCCCAATACCCCCTTTAGGCTGTACCATTCATTACCAATTAATATGTGTATGAGTGAGTATTTATTAGCTTGCGGTTTTAAATGTGGTTAAAGTTTGATTGAACCATTAGCAAATGTACATAAAAGTCAATGAGAAATGTTAGAGAAAGCTAATTAAAAGAAATTAGAGCAAGTTATCCTTTCAAGTGTTGCATGAGAAGGGTGTGCGGGTGTGTGTTGTACGTGTGTGTGTTGCTAATGATAAGTTTATTCAGAGCACTGGCAGCTTTGAACTAAATTAGAGGCAATTGCCAGGATAAATATTTAAGTTTCACTATTCACAGCTGCCTCGTCGGCCATATGCTCGGCGATGTTCCTTCTGCTGCAGCTGCCGTCGTCCTTTAAATATTTTATTCAGCTGCTTTTGTCCCGTTACATTTTTTGCTACGCTGCGGCACATTGGGGCAAATTGTTTACATTTAAATTGTACATTATGGCAAAACATACAGCACAGCGCCTCGACTCGGCTCGGCACGGCCACAAAATGTTGCAAGTGAAGAGCGAAAGTGGTTGCCACGGCGGACGACTAACTGTAGCACCAGCATCCAAGTCCTGTGTCCTGCCACGCCCCCTGGCACGCCCCACTCTTAGTGTACTCAATGCCGTCAGTGACCCTAATGTACTTTCTCACACTTTTAGCATGCATTACGGACTGCCAAGCAGGGCTGGCCTTTTTCCCCAGTATGTGTGTGTACAAAGAAATTTTTAAAGTGCTTACACTCACACACTCACACACATACACACTGCTAATATGCATGTAGTATATTTACTTATAATTAGAAATGCCGGCATGTTATTTTTCTCTCAATTGCGGTGTTTGTGTAGGTCCCTTTGTATTTCCGGTTGCCCTCATATTGTGCAGCAAATAAAGCTAACAACTTTTAACGGACAAATACAGATGGCTTCGCCTTAGCCCCCTAGCCCCGTACCCCATCCCCTTGCTGGCTATTTGTTTCGAACAAAGCGCAGCTCAAAATGAATATGCAAGTTGTATAAGAATATTTCTCAAGTCATTTAATAGCCAGGCAAGTAGCCAAAATGTATTTTAAAAGTCAGCTGCGAAAATATTTTCCCAAATTGCCGTGTCAAAATGTTGGCGAAAAGTTGGCGCCACTCAGAGATCCGTGGGGCCCAGAAAGCAACAAATGTCCGCGGCAAGTCAATTAGGCAAAATATTATATATCTAAGTGTACAAAAATATATGTATAAATATGCTTATATACATTGAATTGCCAAGAAGTTTGCCAAGCTGTTTATGGCTGACCCAGTGCCTGGCGAAAAATCGCTTATTAGATTTTTTCATAAATCTTGCAAGTTTCTTGATGCTGCTTTTATACCCTGGTGCAGGGAGTTCGAATTTTGTCATCAACTACGTAACGTATTCAAGAGAATCAAGAATCAATTATAGCTGTCAAAACACTCGGTTGAGAATTGAGTTTTTGTATAGAAAACTTCCTGGTTAAATTGAAATTAAGTTCGCATTTAATGGATTACTTTATGCTTAAATTATTTTTCATTTAACTAAGAAGTGTTTTAGCTAGGGTATTAAATATTCAATACCCCTAGGATGGCGTTTATTTCGTTGTGTTATTACGCTTTTTTGTTGTTTTTGTGTGTTTCTTTTCGGGTAGCCCTGTCAGTGAAAGTTTTCAAATTAAATTCAGCGACGCCATTTTCAATTAGAAAACTTCGCTGCCAAAGTCATTTGCAGAGACCCAGCATGGTCACAGGCAGACAAAGCAAGTCAATGCTAGTAAGCAGGAGCAGGAGCAGGAGCAGGAGTGGGAGTGGGAGTGGGAACAGGAACAGAAACAGGAACAGGAGCTGCCTCATCGTTAGTCTGCGCCCCATCATTGTCCTTGCCAAGTTGCTCTCAGTTGTATAGCTTCCTCTAGGCGAACTCGTGAGCGCCTTTGCTTTCAATTAAAATGCGTTGGCTGTCATTTTGGACGCCGTATTGCACCCGCTACGTGATTTAATAATAAAATACGAAAAATATTCCAGTCAGCGCTTTGTTGTCCTTCTTGTTGACGGCATTGTTGCCTGGCCATTACGTGGCTCTTTTTAGTTTTTATTCGCTTTTGTTATGTCTTTTGTTGCCACTGCTCCTTTTGCAACTGTTGCTTGAGCTGCTTATCATTAAATTCCCCGTTAAGGCCAATAGGGCTCACATAAGAACCCATTGCCTACCTGGCAACAAAGTATTAAAGCAACTTCAATGCATAAGCCTATTACGTATACGCCCCGTGGCTGTTAATTAAAGCAATGCTAATACTTTTGGCATGGTGTTATTTATGAACATTTATCGAGTCTCGTTTTGCACTTTTGATATTCGCATTGAAGTGCTGAATCCCAATATTTCAATATTCATATTATTTTAAATGAAAATTATTAAAAACCGTTTGGCAGGCATAAATGTTTTAATTCACCGCAATTACAGCTCACAGGCAAATGTTGCATATATATAATATTTTATGTTAATTGCTGCGCTTTCGGGACTTCAAAAAGAGTCAAATGACCAGGCGGTCGCTCTAATAAATAGCCCGTAAATTACTCGATTTAAATGACCCAAGCACAAACAACTATACACAAGCGACAACAGTGAGTTCAGAATTGTGTGTGTGTGTGTGTGTGTGTGTGTGTGTGTGTGTGGCAGTGTTTGTGGCATGCAACATGCAGCTGTCATGAGTGCATGCACATGTGGTCATGATGAAAACAGAGTATACAAATTACTGATTTTGAGACTCTTTCAGCATAAAATTAAACAACTCCCTTGAAACTATATGAAAAATATGCTATTGCTTAGTTAATTCCCCATTACCTTATAATTTTAAATATAAGGTAATATTGTAATATTTAAAAAATAAATAAATATCAATGATTTTCCAAAAAAAAGAGAATTATTATGCCATAATCAATTAAATATACTTTACAAGTCGAGTATATGTTTCTTTTAAATATAAAATCGTTGAAATGCATTTTAAAAATGTTCAAAATCTATTAGAGCAGACAGATTAGAACATCCTTTAAATGCAGCAAGCGCCAAACCAATCTTAACTCTCAATATCATAATTTTCCGAATTCTCCTTCAATATCCGAACTATGCAAATTTATGTTCTTCTCTGCCAAATTCCCTAGAGTAAATGTCCTTTTTGAAATGACACCAAAATAAGATGTCCCAAGGGACACATCCTAAAAGAAAACATATATCTACTTAAAACAAACACTTTCGTATACATTTTGCAAATATTTAAAATCAGAAATCAGTAACAGCAAAATGAAAAAATTCAGTTTTGGGGGTTGCTGAATTCTAAACTGTAAAATAAATATTGTATATAAAAAAGAAATCACAAACTTTGATAATCGTATATATATATATATATATATATTTCTATAGGAAACTTTTATGTCGCATATGTTTAAATAGTTAAGTTGTCATATAAAATCGAGTCAAATCTAAAATGTGCTTGTGTTTTTACGAGCATTTATTTATAAATGTTTAGTCAAACCCAATGAAAAGTAAATTGAAAGCATGAAAATAAACCGCAATGAACAGAATGGACCGCAAATGTTATGCTACGGGGGGTGAAGCGGGTGCGAAGAAAGCTGCAACTGGAAAATTGTGTAAATGAGCAAATAAATTAAAAAGGCATCCAGCAAAGGCAGCAGCAGCAGCAGCAGCAACAGCAACAGCATTTTAAAAGTAAAATATGGCAACGGCATGAAGCAAAACATTTTTGCAAACGTAGCAGGCAGCCAACAGCAACAACAACAACAACAACAACAACAACAACAACAAGAGCAACAACTAGAATCGGTACGGCAACATGCAACACATGCTGTGCAACATAGCCAGGGCTGCGTAGTTGCAGCGACAATTTTGGGCGGCAGCGCAGGACTCTCAGGACTATGCAGCAGACAGTGCCCGAAACTAGGACAGCGCTCCGGCCGCAGCTCCATGGTGGGGTTGACTGTGCAACTGCCACAGACAGTGTGCATTATTTACACGCGTGTGTATTATTTTCAATTAAAATGGCCACTGGGCAGGGCACTTCTCATAGATAAACATGGCCGGCTGACAGCGATTCTCTCGCAAGTGACTCATGTCCCTGGCAGCAGCAGAGCAGCAGCAGCGCAGCAGCAGCGCAGCGGCTGAGCAGCGGCAGAAGTAACTCACAGATACAAGCTACAAATAGTTTAAAATGCTGCACGCTCGAACTAAGGGGTCTTTATTTATAGTTCATCTTCAAGTTGTTGTCGTAAAATTGCGTAAAAATCATTTTGAATTTGTGCCAGTTTTCGTTGTAGAAACAGAAACACGCAGCCCTGCCCTGTGCCACCAAACACATACATACATATGTACACACATACATACCATACATATATAAATATGTAGAGATATAACAACAAACTATGTATATGTATCTATATGCACTTAGTTGCTTTCGATTAGAGAATTTTCCCCTGACAAAAGCGAGCCTAAAATATATTTATATGTTTTTAATAAAATTGAATTTAGTTTCTTGTTTTGGCCCAGGCAAGAGGGTATCTTAGCTGTGTCTTAAATGGGTATATATGGTTGTAAAACTGTGGAGAGTATCTGCGATATAGCGATGACTTGTCCACTTGATATATTTTTATTGAAAAGACTTGGAAGCAATTGTCTGTTTGTCTGTATGCATCAAAAGTAAGCAAATAAATTACAATTAAATTTTAAAATAATTAGAGACATTGTTGAAAGCTCAATTGGAGACGAAATTAATGAAGATTTGCAGCAAATTGAATTTATGCAAGACATCAACTTGAACTTAGAGATTGTTGTTATTGGCAGTCTGATATGTGCGAGTGTCTATATAAGACTTCGCTGATGACTTGAGTCACCACAATTTTGTTTTATTTTATCAATAATTCAATTAAATTAGCTTTTAACAGCCGGTCCAGCAGTGTCGCCGAATTTGCTTCCCTCAATATCAATTTGACATGAAAGTCAGCAAATCACTTTGAATTTGTAAATTAAGATTAGGAAATTCGGTGACAAAACTGGCAATGCAATTTGTTATTGCCTAGTTATTTTGGTTTCTTTAATTCGACGTCTTTTATAGCCCAGTAAAACCCACCAACTCATAACGGCTGTGAATACCCTTATTGTTTTTATACGCTGGTTTAAAAGGAACATAACATTTGTATACATGTATGTAACAGGCAGAAGGAGGCATCTCTGTTCATATAGAGTATATTAATATTCTTGATCAGTATCAAAAGTCAGTTCGCTCTGGCCATGTCTGTTTTTCCGTCCGGATGAACGGGTATCCCGTAGTCGAACACACTGAGCTAGAGCATTCTTACTTGTTGTACACGTACATATGTATGTATATATATGTACATCGAATAAATAATGTAGCAAATACTTAATATAATTTGAATTCAAGCCTATAAAAGAACGACATTAAAGTCTTAATTAATATGCAATAAAGGAACATTAATTAATATGCAATAAAGGAACATTTCGGCCGCGCAAAAAAATAGAAAGTGACCTAAAGTTGATGTGGCGCCACTCTTAGTTGCAAGAGTTGTGGCAGCGACAGCAGCAGCAGCCACAGTCGCTGTTACCGTAGCGAAAATCAATTTAACTGCAGCTGACAATTAAATTTACGACGAATTAAAAGCGACACTTCACTTTTTCCGGCAGTCGAAAAACTCGACATACTTGTACTCCAAACGCATACTTTCCCACCTCCCAGCAGACATTTTCCATTTCCCAGCTCCCAGCAGCAGGCTTTGCAGCCAGACAAATGTCGCGCTGATTTCTTGTCAAACAATTTTTTTTAATCAGAGCCGCTTCACTTGCCCTGTCCTCGGCAACGTGGAAATGTTGCGATGCTTAATTTCATTTGGCTGTTGGCGCCGCATCAACGCGTCTTCCATTTTCCAGGAAGGCCCCTTCAACATGCCCAACTTTTAATGCTTGGCCTTGTCCGAGTCCAGGCTCAGCAAATCCTGCATGCCTCAAGGCCCAGCTGGTGGCAGAATGATGGCTGCTAGAGACGGCAGAACGAGCAAAGTGAAAGACCTTATAATAATAATTGTATTGTGTTATGAGGTCTTTGGTTATAGTCTAAACAATCGATTCTGTCGATGGCGCTTAGGTTTATATTTGGTTTTAAATAATTTATGCATATAAAACAAGTAAGAATGCTGTAGTATACTCGAGTATTCCCGACTACGAAACTCCGTGTACCCAGGTCGAAAATTTCCGATCGCATCTTCGTACACTCTCGCATACACACACATATACACATATACAAAGACGTACGCAAATTTAGACAGTAGATTAAGAGGGACTAAAGTATTGTACATGCCAAATCTTAAAGCTACATCTTGAAAATTGTTACTGTAAAACGGTTTTTATCGATTTGCGGGGGAACAGGGGGAGATATCTTAAATACCTACATTCCAAATTGGGTGTCTCTTGTAGTTGCTGAGATCGACGTGTTCATACGGACAGACGGACAGACAGACGGACATGGCCAAATCGAAATCTGTTTTGATACTGATCAAGAATATATATACTTTATAGGGTCAGAGATATCTTCTTCTGCCTGTTACATACATTTGCACAGATGTAATACCCCCTTTTTACCCATTTTATGGGTACATTTTATGGGTAGAAGAGCCAGCTTTGTGTTCTCTCGTTGACTTTTTCAAAGTTGCTTTGTTTTACTTATGTAAGCTACATAGCAAAATTAAAAACTCGTGAATGCTTCGTAGTATGAATTTTGATCCAAAGATGACCGTTTTCATTCAAAGGGAAATCTTTTCGAACAGAATCTTCAATCGTTTTTCGGAATCCAGAACAGCTAACATTTTGCGATTCGAAATGGTTTGATTGGAATTGGAAATTGAAGAACGCCAAATGTACATATTTTGTGGATGCAGTTGAGATGTACTATCCGATACAATCCAAGCAAGCGACACTTTTTATAAACCATTTCGAAGCGATATTATCGAAAAAAGGCATCGATATTTTGTCAGCTCCAGTGGCGGGTAATTGCCTGCATATTTGTGAGCCCGTTAACTCGTATATTGACACTGGCATTTTAAGCAGACGAGCAGCTGATTCATTGGGACAGCGCCAGCTGCTTAATTTGACAAATTCGCATGACAGGAGGGGTCGGCTAATTAGGCGCCTCCAACTGCCGCCTTGGCTTTGTTTTTTGACTTTTCCAAGAATCCGACTCGTTACTTTTTATGAACTCCATGCATAACGAAAATGAAAACAATAACAAAAAAACAGAAGAAGACAAGTGCCGCCAGCAAGTTTGTTTGCGTTGCATAAACAAATAATTAAAATAATGTGACGAGGCACTGTGGCAAGTTGCAGCTGCAGCTGCGGCCGAAGCTGCAGCTGTGTTTGCCATCAAGCGAGTCCAAGAAACGATGGGAACTTCAAGTTTATGCCCATTTTTGAGCCATTATTATTGGACGTTGCCTGGCAATGTGTTGTGCACATGCTGGCAAGCTTTTAATTGTTTCTTTCTTTGTTTTTGTTTACTAATATGCGTCAGCTGTCGCCAGCAGAGCACCCCCAAACCACCCCACCCACATGACCTCAACACCCAACTGGAGCCATTCCGAGGATTGCTCTTCTTTGTTGCCTTGCTGCTAATTGATTTATTTACTGTGTTCTGTGTGTGAGTTCGCGTTTTCAAATAAGTAATTTTATGCTAATTTGCCTGTTAATCGAGCTGAGCGCGATTGCCTTGCCCTCTGTGTATGTGTGTGTGTGTGTGTGCTTGTGTGTGGGTGCTTAGCGCCATTTTGTTGTTTGTGTCTCACAAATGAAGTGTGAAGTGTTGGCAGTGTTGTCGTTGCTGCTGTTGCTGTTGCTGTTGCTGTTGTTGCTGTGCATTGATTGCTAATGAGCATGAACATTTAGATGATTTAATGCGGCGCCTTTTAGCCCATATTTAACGCCATGACAGCAGAGCAAACACAAGATAGATTGAAAGACTTCTTGGTCTGGTTTATATGCTTATCTCTATCCAAACTGCTCTGAAATGGAGTTGAGCTCGTGTCGTGTTTTAGATTTCCACCCAATAGTTCAAGTGTTTCTATAGTAGGTATTTGAACACAATATTTAAAGTGAAATAAAGGTCACAGATATATGAGAATTATGTCAAAACAAAGAAGTTTGTCAAACAACTCATTTACTCACTTATTATTGATATTTTGTGATATTGCTGGTGTGATGTTGATTCAAATTGATCAACTACATGTTCGAACTTAGTTTTTTAGACAACATTTTAATAATGATTCAATCCGGTTGTTTCCGATATATGACGAGGAATCATTTGTGGCATTAAGGCTGAGAGACTAATTTGCATAGAAACAGACTCAACTCATCATACTTATTGTGAATATACATATATACTCATACTTAAAGGGATTTCTTTGCGTTTCACGTTTCATGGCTCAATTAAAATACCACTGCAAGGAAAATATATCAAATTATTATACAAAATAAAAGTTTGTGCTTATGTTCAAAATATTCTTTGAAGAAGATAAACAATTGTGCCACGAAATCAATATGAGAAACAAAATCCTTTAGGTAAGTAAGTTTTATGACCATAAAAGTCTTAAACTAAATTGAATTGAAAATATGAAATATTTAAGCAATGCTTGTCGTGTCGTGTTGCAAAAACACAACACGCACTTAGCTCTATTTTGAAATACAAACCAAATCTGCACCGGATTCAATTCGAAGCTCAAGTGGCGAAGGCTGCACAAACTGCCCTGGCAATATATCAAGTATACGCTTGTTTATGGCCACGCCTAGACCTGAAATCCTATTCGAGAGTTCGAGATTCTGGCAAGGAGCTACGGTCTGTCGCAGTATCCTTTGCCCAGCTGCTGCTTGGGGCAGACTGGCATAACTCAGAGGAGGCGCATTCAAATTGGGTGCCACGGGCGGGGCAGGTCGGCACACCTCAGGCCCCGGGGTCGTAACACTTGCCGGCTTGCAAACTATCTGCTTCTTTGGCCATTTTGTAGATATTTTATTCGATATTTATATTTATTTGGCGCTTCTTTAGCCATTTTGGGCTGTGACATTTCAACGCTGCTCCGTCTGGGCGACAAAATTCGCTTTTACGAGTTTATTTATATGCGAAATATGTAAATTTACGATGGCGGCAATGCCAACAACAGCAAATAGGGCTTTTACTTGTATTTTATGCATAGTATTGCATACTTTTGGGCGTGTGTGCTTAGATTTACAAGTGCGCTTCCGCTAGGGCCTCAGTTTATGTTTTAGTTTATGTGGCCGCTGAAAATGACAATTTCTACGAACGCTGAGCATTTTGACACAAATGAAATGAAATATTTAAGCGCCCGGCAATAATTTAGATAATGTTTTTTATTTTTTAATTAAAACCACAGCTGACAAACTATTGGTATGAGCAGCAGCAGCATTGCTGCAATTTATGGCCCGCTGACGATAAATAAATCGAAAATGCAGCTGAAATGTTACTTCAAATGCAGCAAATGTAATCCGCTCCAATTTATTTACTCCGACTGATGCTATTTATGGCATTTTGTGTACTGCATTCATGGTTGTTTTTGTTCTGCAGTTGGGCCATTTTCAATTTGCGACAATTTATGGCAACATATTATGCAAATCCTATGCCTAATCATACCCAAGCACAACTTGAATAACTAACTAAAAACAGCAAAAAATTTCATGTAAATTAAATTTTAATAAATATGCAAATTTCGCAAATTACAGGCAGGCTGCCAGGCAACGCCCCTTTCCGCTTGAAGGCCACGCCCCCTCGGCTAATTTTCAATTAACGCTTTGACGAAAATGCTCAATTCAAAGGGTCCACACGAGCAGTTGGTCAAAATGAAACACGACAAAAGGGGAAAAAACAGCAGACGGCGCCACGAAGCGGAATATGTTGCAAGCCAAATGGATGGCAACAAGAAGAGTGAGAGCACGGGGAGGGGCTGTTAAATATGCACAAACGAGTTGATTACGTGTCTCAAATAGATTTGCCGACGAATTTCAGAGAATTTTGTTGCGAATTAGCAGTGCAAAGAGCCAAAGCCAAAGCCAAAGGGCAAATGCTGCTTGCTTGGCATGTTCAAGTGATAAATTCAATTTTCCACTTGAACGCCAAAACCGTTGCACGCCCCCATTTAGCCCCCTTGCCACATACACTCAGTGTGACTAATGGCGCTTGCTTGTTGGCGGCATTGGCGGCGGCAGTCAAACAGAAATCATAAAGGCGTGTTGCCCCAACATAAACGTAAACAGGAGGCCTGAATCGCCTCCCCGCACAAAAGGTCACCCAATCCCGCCCCGCACAACCAGCTCGGACCCGCAGTCCACACCATAAACTGGCCAAAAGCGCATGCCGGTGGGCGATAAAAATTACAAGGCTCACACCAAGCTAGCAACAACAACAACAACAACAACAGTCCAGCCTCTGGGCCCGACTGGGTGCACTGAAGCGTGGGAGCTGCTGCAGTGCTCGGCTATATATTACTGGGCGTGTCCTGCGCCAGTTCAGCGAATGTGAATCACAACATACACTATATATATGTGTACATGTGTGTACATATGTCGCCACACATACATACATATGTACAGCTTCAATCACTTGAGCTGAAAGGTCTGAAAGCGATTCGATTCCAATATATCCTGTAAAATAGCACTGAGCAGAGCTACGCTTAATTCTGAATATATACACAATACATATGCTCGTTTATACTACCCCTACACTGATATAAATACTTTACAAATACAATTTTTTGATTTTATTTTTAATTTTTGAAAACGTGTATAGGGGGACCCTTGTCAATTTTCAAAAAAGTTTACAAAATTTGTTTTTGGAATATGAATAAAATTGAAATGCCAAGTCAATAAAGAGTACAAAAAATGATCAAAAAGACATTCCATATGAAAATTGGTTGTTTTGACAATGTTATGGGAGTTCGTAGTCTAGAATTCATAACTACTGTGGTGTTAAAACTGTACGAGTCAAAATTGGAATTTTAAACATGAATTCCGGCCATAACAAGAACTTTCTCGAATCGATTAACAATCAAATTTCCTGAATGAACTTTTATTGAAATTTAATTTGTGCAAATGTGTACAGTGAATCAAGAAAAAATAAATACTTCTTTCTTGCAATAATTTCTGAACTGTAGCTAGATGGTTTCTTATACCATCTCTGTTCAAAATATCAAAAAATGTTAAGGGAATTATCGCAACATCAACAAGACTTAATAATTACTTTGATACTCTTATTAGATCAACAATCGAGGCATAAACACTCATCCATATACCTCTTTGGGGTATTGTAACCTTAAAACAGGATGGCGTGAAAATCGACAAGGCTATGATACACTCTAAAAGGCTATAATTACAAGCTAAGTGTGGTAGTGACAGTTGCCCCAGCCCAATCGAGAGTGACTCGGTCTGATTCAGACCTTTGACCAGTGGCTTTGTTGTTTTTAATGCGATTTTGGCATGTGCAGACAAACGAAAAGTGGCCAAATAAAAGTGCTCATAAAACTGAATTTTTTATGAGTACCTTATGGCCTAAAGGGTTAATTTCGGGAAATAACCCCCGTGAAGCGAAGCGTTAAGCACAAAAGGCAAAAGTTGACAGCAACAAACAATGTTGGATATATACAATGTGAGAGAGACCTGGTACGGGTCGTCTCGCCATTTGTTGATTCACACCTTTGGCATTGGGTTTTCAGTTGAGTGTTAAGCAAGTCTGAGGAGCGGCTGAGGAGTGAATGGTGCTGGAAAGGTGATAGGGTATGGGTATGGGACTCAGGGCTAAAACGCTGATTAACGGAAGCATTACTCACAACGATGGGTGCTCAATCAAGTGCAAAATGCAAATGCTACGAGCGGCTAAAAATATCATTACAAAGGATGTTGTAGACTGTAAAAGCGGCATGGAGGACGTGCCCCACGCTGCACCCTGGCAGAGTGAGGGATGCGCCTTGGCATTGGTGTTGCACTATTGCAAGCGGGCAAGATGGAGAAGCAAGTTAAAAAGTCATAAAATGATATTTATTTCATTTCGTTGCCGCGTAATGCGCACTAACGGGATGGTGGTCTCTGTTGCAGCTGCCTCGCGGGTGGCATAAGCAGCCACTAAGGCGCAGCAGCCACCAAACCCATCCACAGCAGCAGTAGAAGCTGCAGCAGAAGATGTGCTGTACATTTGCCTTTTATGTGAAAAATATATTTCAGCACCCGAACGAGCAGCAGTCGGTGAAATAACAAAGAGCGTATCTGCTGAAATGGGGTGGTGGGGTCGGGTCGTGGGGCGGCACTTTCACACAACTATTTGCTGCTTTTATAGAGTTGAAGCTTTGACTTTTCCCAGGCACTGCCGGCATAGGAAGAGCAATGAAAATGGCAATGGAAACGCGCTTCAACGTTGTGGCTTTTTAATGTTTTCTTGTTAAAGTTTATTGAAAAACTTTGGACAGTCACGTTTGACTACTCAAACGGGCGCAGTAACTTATAACTGTGCACAGTTATATGTATTAGTATATATGTACTATATACATACATACATATCTGGATAGCCAGAAATGAAACAGCTGCACGAGTGTACGCCCCAACGCCCCAGAAACTGGAGCAAAGCGATTTTTGCCGTTTTGTAAATAGCAAAAAACTTGTAAAAATAACATTTTCCGTTTTGTCTGCCTAGAAAGATGAACGTTATCGGGCTGAAACTGAAATGGCATTGGGTCTATGAGGGCGTGGCCATGTTTGTTCATAATTGAAAATTCGCGCTAAACAGGAAGTAGCATTTGCTATCCTCAATTTTGTGGCCACTTGTTGTTGTTCTATTGTTCTACACTGCACTGCCTGGAAAGTGCTGTGGAGGGGGCTTCTGGAAGAGTTTATAAACAAGACAGCAAATGCAAAAGTGCTGCAATATTTATGGGGGAAAGTGCATTGAGGCAAGTGAGGAGCACATGTTTGGAAAATATAAAGAAAATAGCCTTCGAAGCAACTTTTGTTTCGCCAGAAATGTGTATCTTCGCATGAGCGAGTACAATTTCAAGAAAAGAAAAGAGAAGAGAAAAACTCATCTACGAGTATACAGTTCTGTGTATTTGAGATAGCATCGATGTTGTTATTTATGATATAAGCTTCTTTTGCCATTTACTTTATTCCTCCTTTAGTTCGGTTTTGCATTTTGTAAAAGTTGTTACAGTTGCCAGGATGTATGCAACTTAAGGATACAAATGGAACGCATATAAAGGGCGGCTTAGGCAGCGATATTGCCTTGATATGATACGTACTCCTCTACACTCTATTTCTATACCTCAACTTTATCAAATTTTTTCGATTTATTTATCTTATTTTATGCCGTAAATGGTATACCGTACATATTTACTATATGCCCTTTCCCATACTGTTCTATGCCATTTATTTCGCTGTCTGTCGTCTGTCCTCTGTCAAGATGCATCGCCAGTTGTTGCCACTTTGTATTCCCGCCCCCGTCCGCCGCATCAGCATCAGCATCAGCTCCATCCTTTCGTTGCACGTACTGTAGTGTGACATGTGCTTCCTCTGTTGTATTCTTGCTCCCCACAACATTTTTGCTGCTATTTTCCACATGTGAAATTGAACTTTGCATCTTGGCGCAACGTGCCAGCTACAAGCAACGCCACATATTTTTTTTGTATATTGTGTGTTTACTTTTTTTTTGTTTGCCGCCCCTCCCGATGCTGCACTTGACTTGTGGCGCTTCTCCATCCTCCCAGCCCACCGCTCCCTCGGCCACATTCTATGTCCGTGACGTTGTTTTGACACTGCGAACGCGCGCGTGTTTATAAATAAATATATATATATGCATGTGTATGTGTATGTGTATGTGTGTATATGGAAATATATTTAAGAAATATTTCCACGCTTCTGCTGACTGACTGGCAACGCACATGTGTCGCATTTGGCTGAGGGGTGGGGCAGGCAGAGTACGGTCTGAGGGCTGCACCCTTCTTGTTTTCCCTTTGAAGTTCATAAAAATTAACAAAAAATCAATTTACAGCACAAATGATGCGCTGATGAGGAGCTAAGCAAACGGCTTCGACTTGAATGTTTACGTTGCAATTGAACGTGCGACGCCTCTGATCTGAGCCGCCACGCCCCCTGCGACAGCCCTTAAAAGAGGGTTGTAGGCATTTGCTACGAGTGTGTTTTCCTGCTGTTGATTGCCCATCAAAACAAAGCCTGTAGCAGGATGCACAGCTGGAGATTTGCATAGCCGCCCAGCCGAAGGAACCCAAGAAATCCACTGCTAATGCCAAAGCTTCAACTCGATACAGGGCTGTAATTTTGAAAGGTATTCCTATTAAAGGAATCGTATGAATAACATAAACATTTCTATCAAATTTACCAAAGCAGAACTCGTATTGTCGAAAAATATTCAAATTTAAACAAACAAACTGTGTGTTTTACATAAAAAATTTCCTACAACATCAATTTGCATTGTTTGAATAAGATATTCATTTCCATGAACTATTTTTGTGGCTTCAATAAATTCGAAAATTTTTATTCAATTTAAGTTGTAGAGAAGTTTATATGGCTTTTGTATAATAGCAGAAAATGTTCTTTATTTCATCGAAAATGTTCTCTATTTAATAAAATTCCTTAAAATTGTTGAAAGTGTTTATTTGTACAGACATTTTCTGTATTTTCTGTATTTTATATCAATTATTTTCTCAAAGTAAACGACGCATTGGCTCGAAATGTAGCAAGATATTTATTTACAGGAGAAGGAGACTTTCTCTTCAAAACGTAGAAGTTTCTATTTCAATTGTAGAATTTAATTATAACTGTGGTTTTTTAAAGAATGTTCATTTGCGGAAATTCTTTATGTATTTTTAAGTAAAATAAATATATTTTTCTCATGACCTGATGCCAATTAAATATGCTAGTATACTTTTCTTGAGTTATTTTAAAAAAATTTTTTCTTTAGTTTTTACACAAAATGTAGCTACTGAGGAGGTCTCCGAGCATCACTTTTTCAGAGTGTACGCAGTAATCTACGTTCTACTTTCAACAAGGAGAGACAACAAAAAAGTTGTGAACATAAAAATAGCGACGATTATGATGAAAATATTCATGCGACAAACGGAAGCAGTCGCCGTGTGCCATGGCAATGTCCCAGGAGGCGCAGTGCCTCCTCCTCCTCCCTCCCGAGGGTACACATATGTATCAACGGTTATAGATGTATGTGCTTATGTGGCAACGTTACGCAGCACATTTGAGTTCCACTTAAGGCGTCATCGGTGTGCTTGCCAAATGTGGCACTATCGGGTCGGGAGGGAAGCACGTCAGAAGTACTTGGGATCTTCTAATTCGGATGGATATTTCCAGCGAAATGGTCGGCATTTTAAGCTCTCGAGTGTCCCCTGCTAATAGAGCAGAACAGATAATTAAATTTAATGCTCAATGCACAGGGTACAGCTAAGCTGGCCAGGCGAACACAAGTTCGAGCAGGATGGGAAGAAATGTCTAAATCCAAGCATCGAGATTCAATTTACTACAAAATCCCGCGCATCGGCGTGGCAGTGCCAACCGAAATAGAAAATGTGTCTCGTCTTGGGCAAATCCTGTCATAAATTGTGCCCAGCCGAACGGCAACAAAAGACAGACGCCCAGACGGCACCCAAAGGAAAATATGCTGATGTCGATGTCGAGTTATGATTTGTTTTCGAGTGTTTGGGTAGCTTGAAAACAGTGGGCGGGGCGGGTCGGTGCGGGGCAGGGGCCAGTTGGTCGCTTGGGATATGAGATACGTCCGATGCTGCTGCCTCAAGGTTGGCAGCTCTGCAATAATCTGAGCGTAAACTACAACAACCAGTTGATGGTATCATAAAAAGCACTGGGTGCCATCACAACAACACTCAGACACACTCACACTCAGTCAGACACACTCACACACACTCACACACACTCAGGCACACTCAGACACATGCTCGACCTCGCAAATTATAAAGTTGTTTGGCCAAAACTGCTGGCTAGCAAGTTTTGTCCTGAGTTTCCATTTTGCTTTCCTTTTTTGGAATCTGACAAAAAGTGCACGTCTTATGTAACGCACATAGACAAGCATTGGGGCAGTTGGCGAATGATTTGCAAGTTTGCACAAAATGCTTGCACAAGCCGCCATTTTGTGCAAACGTGTGCGAATATCAGCGCCGGAAGTTGCCATAGTTTCTAGTTAAATGTTGGAGGCGAAGCTCCACGAACTTGATTTCTTTGACAGACAAATGAAACAGAAGGCATAGCTCAAACTTGATTAGGGTTTTCGCGATAGGAGAAAGACTTCCGCTGATTTCGTAAAAGATTTCATTTTTTGCACATTTTCGACTGTAGTTATTTAACAAATTTTATATTTCGACTTGCTTGCTGTTTGTAGTTAGGAAAAGTACTTCAAATTTGTTTAGTGATATGAAATGAAATTATAGCAACATTTTCTGAAAAGAACGTTCTTGGAATACGATAAAAACAGAAATAAAAGCTGTGTATTTGTTTCCGTACTCGTACAATAAAGAATTTTCCATTCACGTAGCATGTATGTCATTCCTCATTGCGTCTTTTCTTTAAATTTTTAAAGAAATTCCAACTTACAAGAGTTGTTTTTATTTAATAACAAATTGCAATGGTTTAAATATAACACAATTAAGCTCCCAGCGCAGTTTTTAGTCATTTAAAGAAAGAATTAAATTTCTTTAAGTTGCCAATGCATGTTGTTATCCCGAAATCTAAATAAGTGTTTTCATATTTCTTTCAGGCGGATTAAAAACGATCAAATATGATTTTTAAACCATTTTGATGGCAGTTGTAATTGGATAGCTCGATTGCCTGTGGCATTGGCTTTGCTTGTGAGCACTTCGTGTTATTATATTATTGAGTATTTCGTGTACTTACTGTTCCTTTGAAAATCCTGTGACTGGTCTTCTGCTCGTGTCCCTTCCGGCTGTAAGCATGTCAGGGACAACAGCATCCAAACGACAATTGAAACCGTTTTCCCAGCGTCCTGCAACGTGCACCTCCTTCGTGATTTTCGATGTGTGTTGTATTGTTGCTGTTGTCGTTGTCCTTGCTGTTGCCAAAATGTTGCTATAGTTGCTGTTGTTAATTGCATTTTTGTTGCTGTTCCGTGCGTTGTTATTAAAGACTGCATTGCTGTCATTGCGTTGTGCTCGATCGCAGAAGCGTCTCGTCATTTATGAAGCCAACTTCAATTTGGTCAAACAGTCAAAGCGATGAAACCAAAACCAGAAACACCAACAAAACTGGCTGCAATACATGTGCCTGATGTGACGTTAATAAACAGGCGCCTTGTGTGTGTGGGTGTTTCAAATGAGCTCTTGTTGGCTATATCCGTTTCCGCATCCGCATCCGCTTTTCACTTTAATGAAGCGTCAACGCGCCTTTAGTTTGCTTTGAGTTCGAGTTGGCCCATAAAAAGCACATTTCAACTGGAATTTATATACGTAGGTCTGCCGACGCTGTTTTCAAATCGCTGGCAAGTCCTGATTTTGTGCTGCTTAATGTCCTTTTACAAGTTTATTTGCACTTTTATTGCCTTTTTGGCATGCCAGATTTGCGACGTCCCTTGGCCACACTGCAAATAGAAAAGCAAAAACATAACATCAGAAATGGGTTGTGGCATTTCAAGAGTTTCCTGCCCATATCAAGCCCATCACTCTCCTTGTTGTTGAAATATGAAAAACGCAAATAAAATCTTTTACTGACGTGCGGCACACATCAAGCAAAGGGTAACCCAAGGACCACCAGGAACTGGCATGGAGCTGGATACAAAATTGCCTGTTTTATGTGCTCAGCGCATCGATGAAGTGTGATTAATGGCGCGTTTCAATGTGAGCCTCGTAATTAAGGCGTCGCTAGATTTATGTTGCTGCTGCAGCTGTGCCAGCAGCCTGCAACCGATACACCTCAGGCCTGGGTCGGGCAGGGGGAGACTGGAGTGTGGAGGAGGAGTGGTTGCTCTATTACCCAACCAAATGTTGCTGCTGCTGCTCTGCCTTTTAATTGCGTGCTTAACCCAAGCGCTGGTCATTAAACAACGCATCAAAATTGATAAACCAACCCCCCCCTGATACAGTACCGCCCTTGCACGAGTCGCCTCACCCGCACCCTCACCCCCACCATAACCTATGCCCCTGAGTGGCAGCATTGTCAGCGAAGCGTTGCAGCCACGCATGTGTCATGGCTTGTTTGGCTTTGGCCAAATGCGGTGCATTAATGGAGTGAGGATGGAAGCGACAAGAGCGACGACAGGGCACCAGATGCTGCTGCTGTTGTTGCGACTCACCTTAACCCAGAAAGGCGCAACGCGCTCTTAATTATGCAACATTTTATATGGCGTGCGTTGGATAAGCAGGCGTATGTGCGGGGAGGGGGACAGACTAGTATCTGTCGCCTGTTTATACCCTTGCAGCGGGCTTTCGAATTCAGTCATGAAATGTGTAACGCATTAATGAAGGTCCTTAAATCTGATAAAGCACGAGTATAATATATATAATTATTAACAGATCTACGCATTCTTCCAATGAATATCTCTGTTTTTTCATCAACAACTTCAATTCAATTTAAGCTATATTCACAAGAACTACTTCATCAATAAAACTGAAGAAAATATTAAGTCTGGTTTAAGCGATGGCTCAAGCACTGTGTTTCTTAATGAAAACCTTTGTGGCTTTTGAAGTTGCTGGTTTCTGAAGTTGCATAACCTAGACATAAGTTTCGACAACTGAAACGTTCGAGATACAAGCCTCAGTCAAATATTAAACTATTGTTGAGTCAGAAATATAAAGTGTTTCACACAATTTTAGTTTAGATCACAGTTAAATGTCTGCAAGGGTATTCCATATTCGGCGTCTTAAATATAGCTCTTGTGTTGTTTTGTTTTAGTCCTGCTGTTAATGAGCAGCTCAACACCCACACATGGGCGTATACATAAAAGAATACCCGCTAAAAAAGTTCATAAATTTTTATGTGCTTTCTTTTGATTAAATGATAACAGCACGAAATGTGAACATTCCGTTCAGTTTGTTGTTGTTACTCGCTGACAATAGCATTTGCATTTATTATATATTCTTAAAAAGTTGCTTCCTTTTCGAATCTTGTTACCTGCGAAAATAAATGAAATTTCGACTTCTTCTACGGCGCCTGAGGAAAAGTTTGCTCATTAGCAATTTTCAGATTGGCAACATATGTGAGGAAAACACATATCAAATATCGTGTAAGCTTTAGTTTCTGTTGGCAGTTAGTTATTCTGTTTTATTGCTAATTAATTAACTGGTACTTTCATTGGAAACGCCTTCGGCGAGTTATACAACTTGAACATTTCCAAGGATTTGCTAATTAAAAAAGTTTGCTTGGTAATGAATACAGCAAGGACATTGAGGTGTTTCTTCCATGTTCCTGCTATTGTTGGTTCTTTCTTATAACTGTGCACAACTTTTTACCGGAGCGCACAAACATGCTGACTGGTACTCTGGAGAGCGGGCGCAGCAGCTGCAACTCCTGGCTGCCCCTCAAGGACTATTCCCATTACATTGTTATTTATAAATAACTTGGCTATTCATCAGCCAGGCGATGTGTAAACTTTTGTGCATTGACCGAACATACCAGATTCCGGCTAATCAGCGTTGTTTACATCAAAAGCCGGCAACAAGTTTGGCTCAGCTCATCCATTTCTGGCCTTGGCCAATTACATATTTGCTTGTGCTGCCCTTTGATTGGCTTTCACAAAAGGTACGTATGGCAACATTTGCTTACAGATTTCACCTGTCTGAAACATGAACGAACTCTGTGCCTTGGGCCTTGAGGCTTGTCAAATTACCACAGCTACTCCATCATGTTTAATTCATGTCCTGGCAGGTGGCCCCCTTTGAAGACTCAGAGTCTGGATGTAACTGCCATCATGGCGCGTAAATTTATGAGCAAATGCTCTACCATAAATGTTCATCATAATGTGACACAATTTCCTCAAGATTTAACGCCACATAAGCCCAGGCGCCCAGGCATCGAATGCGAATGCGAATGCGAATGCGAATGGGACTCGGAATGGGAATGGGATTGTCAGGGCCGTTGTCATGCCTTGTCTGCACTTCTCATGCTTCATAAACTCGACAGGCACAAAACTCGTTTTTATTATTTCTTCCTTGGCGCCAGGAACAGCGAGCGCTTGATGGCGGCTGACATAAATTGTAAAATAAAATAATAATATTACAATATATAGAATATACGCGAGTATATTTAACTGCAGTCAACACACACATACACACAGCTAGACCTAGTGTGGGCTAAGTGACAAGTTCTCGTTCTTATCAAATTGTATGCGGGGGACGGGCAATCGGAGTCCTTGTGCTGCGTGGGCATTAAGATGCTGCCAGGACACAAAAAGCGACTGCAATTTCTCTCTCTGTATCTCTGTGTGTCTGTGTGTCTGTGTGTCTCTGTGTTGATGTGTGATGTCGTAAGCATGCGTCTGACAAGCATAAGCACCGCTGCTGTCACTGTCACAGCAGCCCCCAACGAGGTCCTGGCGCCAATGCGTGTTATTACACCGCGCGGCATACTTTTAGCGCCACTCAAAGCATATTTCGCTTTCGTTGTGTGCAAATAAAAGTTGAATTATGACAAAGGCATGCATCAGTCGACAACAACAATGCGAACAACAACAACAACAACTATGGCCTGATAATGCGCTCTTCACTGACTTGACTCGACTTTGAGCGTGTGTTTACTCAGCGTGTGTGTGTGGGTGCCGTTTAACATGTCGTATGCGCAATTTGTGAAATATGTGAGCGCTCTTACCGCCAGCATGAGCAATAAGTTTGCTGTTTTTACTGTATGTGTGTCTGCGTGTGTGTGTGTGTGTGTGTGTGTGTGTGTGTGTGTACGTGTGTGTGAGTAAGCAATTAGTTGCCTTTTCAACTGAAATAAAAGCAAATCGTGCGAAAGTTTAGTGGAAGGACTTCTCCCATTTTGAGCTGGAGCTCAGTAAACAGCAGCTCATTAATATCCTTTATGCGTTTATTACAGCAGGCGGCATATTATGAAAAAACAAAACAATAATAAATGTGCAGCCGTATCCAGAATAGCAACAACAACAAGAGCAACAACGATGAAAATACTAATTAGATACAGAAGAGGAAATCGGCTCACGCATGGAAATCCGAATCCATCAGACAATGCAATATTCATAATTGCCGAAATTTGTTCACTTAGATGGCAATTATTTATGTTTGCATACTAATTGGCAAAAACCACAAAATTAGAGGCTCTTCAACTGCTGCTAAGAGTATATTGGGTTTGCGAAATGTCTGTCTGTCTGTCTGTCCGTATGAACGCAATTTTTTCCACATCCTTAAAGCTAGAGCAACCAAACTTGGTACACATGTTCGTGTATACCCTCAATTTTTTAAGTGTCGAGATCGCCTTTCCACCACCACCCCCTCCCTAACCATTTGGGGAAAACCTGTATCTTCCACATTTGTAAAGCTATAGTCACCAAATTTGGCATACAGACTAATGTTGAGATTCCTGACAGATTTGTATCAAACAATTATGGATCCCCCACAAATCGGCATATGCTATCCCCAAACACGTTCTTTAAGGGGTATACTTGTATCTCCTACAGTTTCAAAGCTAGACTCACCTTATTTGGCATACAGACTAATGTTGACCACCTGGACAAATCTGCATCAAACAATTTTTGATCCCCGACCCCCTCCCCGTAAAGGATCAAAATTTATATCTCCCACATCTTTAGAGCTAGAATCACCAAATTTGGCTACTGTTTTCTTCGCGCTTCTTTCTGAACCCACAATTAAGCAACTTATACCAGACTGGGATCAGAGTATTCTGCTGTTGGGTACGTCCCACTGCCACGTTCTTACTTGTTTAATAATTCAAAACACAAATGCAATATATTTATTGGCTGATCTTTTGCCCTGTATGCGGAATATATATGGTTTCAAGTGAACTGAAATGTTTTCTTTGAAATTTTTTATAATCCGTCTTTTTTGCTTTTTTTTATACACACGTTCTGTACTCAGGAGCATGTGTTGAATTCGCATTCCCAGGTATTCATATGCACTCACTCCCACTATTCAGAGAGGCATTTGAATCGTTCTATTTGTCCAGCACATGTTTATAGATACTTTTTTTCTGAAAATTGGCCAGTTTTTGTGAAAAGCTCTTGTATGCTTTTCATTCGAGTCGATAGCTTTTCATCAGTCTTTTTCACTTAAATTCCAGGCAAGTACATGAGGAGCTGCGTATTTTGCAGAGAAAATATGTAGCACCTGTAATGCTCAGACAGCTCTTCAGGGTAGAAAGTTAACTAAAACATTCAAGTGTTTTCTTTTACTTAAGCGATTTTATGGATATTTTGCGGACTTAAATTTGTGAATATTTTTCGACTTGTTATTCTTACATCTTGATATTTGAATTGACTTTAATTTTAATAAAATTCTTAGTTGATGTGTTTCTGTCACTTTAAACTAGTATAAAATATAAATATGCTCTCTTGCTTTGTACTGATTTACATTTTAACTGAGCTTAAGTTGGAATACTAGTAAACAAACATTTTTGCGACTTCTATTAGAGTATTTTATGAGCAAGCCAAACGACAATTTATGGTCCATGTGACTAAAGTTATTTCCAAGAAGACATGCCAAAGTTCTTTATGACGGACTTAAAGGCGGCATTGCATGCAAAATAACAAGAAATAGACATGGCTGAAATTTATTGGACGCTAAATTACACCAGTAGGCCCAAAGGATTAAATTGCGTCTGTTTTGCTGTGGTTCATCAACCAGATTATAATATTTCTGGGAATAGGAAACAGACGATGGAATTGTCTGACATTCATGTCCTTTCATCTTGCTGTTATTGCTTGCTTGACTGAAATGTTATGGCTTTAAGGTCAGTTGTTTGCTTGTAAGCCAAGCTAAGGATTAGAAATATCTACCCAACAATTTCTATGTATAAGTTTGTTTGCTTATCAAATCTACTGATTGTCTTGGTTCTATTACTTCTCTCATTTTATGTGCACTCATTTCTAGATATCTCTTAGAAACTAAGCATTAATGAGCATTAATTTAAAGATATCACAGTTAGAAAGATAGATATTCTTCCTTCTTGAGTTCATAGTTTACCTTTAATAGCAGTTGAGCCTTACTACAAAAAGACAATCGATTTTGGTATTTTGTTCTCAAAAGTCATCATAAAGTTGAATGGATTTGTATACACTCTTCCATATATACCTTTCTCGTACACATAATATATATCTTTTAGCTTGACTTTTGTAATGCTTAGCCCAGTTTATTACGCTTATACGTAAGTATGGTGTATATGCTTATAACAGCTAAATTATTTAATAAGCAATATGTTATAGAATGTGGTTATACGAGTATCATGTGCCGCCATCCGGCACTTGAGTGTACTGTTATCTCATGCGCTCTTCAGCAGTAAAAGGGGGGGTGAGGCTACTGCCAAAAACTGCGGCCTCGGCTGTCTGTCATTCGCAGGCCACCAGAAATCCAGCTGCCTCCAGTAGCACCCCCACTGCCGCGCCCTTGTTGCCTGATGCTCTGACAGCTTCATATAAATGAAGCAGATGCAGATACACACGCATACACATACACACACCCACACACACCGCAGCTGCTTGCTGTGGTTAATGCGAGTCCTGACACTGTGGTTGCCATCAGATTTACCTTAAATTTTGACAACTTCTGGCAGGCTCACAGGTGGCGCAGCTGTCACTGATTTTCAGCCGGGGAAAGTGGGAGGGATAACCCTGGGAACTGGAAGCTGGATGTCAATCAGAACGCTGCCAAATTATAAGTATATCTGAACGGGTTGGGGGCGGGGAGGGATAAAGTTTTCAACAGCCTTTGTTGAACTTTGTTTGTAATTAATGAGACGGCATTTGTTAACGATAACATTTTTGCAATTTAAATGAACATCAGCTGCAATTAAATTAAACGTTTTCAATTTCCCAAGATATTTACACGTGGCAGCCCCGAATTTAAATTTGAATTGAGGTTAGTTTAACAGGCAGCCCCTTGTCCCTCCGCCTGCATGCCTTCTAATCCTTCAATTAATATTCTTCGGCCCAAAACCTTTTTGCCCAACACGGGCAACAACAATTGGCCAAATGTGACCCAAAGTTTTTTTGGCCCTCGAACCCTTTTCGTGGTCGGAATTTTTGTTGCAACACACAATTATTTAACGCTTGCGACTTCTTGTGCTCCTCCCTCTCGTAAGCCTAAACTTACTTTGTTTTCCATTTAATACATAATTTATCTTCAAAACAGAGCGCTCTTCTTGGCATTTGGCTTAATTAAAGTAACATCGCCAGAGCTAAGCTCTGTGGGTGCGGATGCCGACGAATGTTTGCTTTAAGTTTCAGCTTGTCACCTGTTTGGCCAGCCAAATGTTAACCGCTTCCAATGTAAACAAAACAAAGCCAAGAAGGCTAACAAAAGCACCGGCCAGTGGGCATGGTCACGCCTTTTTCATTAAAACACACAACCGAGCCCAGTCCACAGCTGTCCTTGCTCTTTGTCTGTGGTGTCAGATGCTGACCTTGTTTGTCTTTCATTATTTATTCTTCTATTGGAGCGCAAGGATAAAGGCTCAACTGACACAAGTCACACAAGCGGATATATATATACACATAATATATAATCAAATATAATTAATTATGCGCCTTTAAAGCTACACTTAAAGTGGCACACATGGCGTATGAGCAATAGTGTAGACCACAACAGAAACTCCTGCCAGGCTACATGTGTCAGCTGGGAATTCGCTGGGAATCTCTGTACCTGGCGCCGAGCCAGCAACAACTTGCAACGTGTACTCGTATTAATTAGAAAAGCAAACAAGGCGGCAAGCGCTGAGGAATCAAATTAAACGTAAATGCATAAACAAGCGGGCCAAAGTCGGAAGCCCTTCTAGGAAAAGCAAAACCAATTAAAGGACACTCGGGATTCTGGGTTGGTCTGGCTCGCTAATTAGCTGCAGCTGGTTGGGGACAACGCGTTGGCCATATGTGCTCTTCATATTGTTTTTTTGCGGAAAATAACAATTTAATTAATATTCATAAATACAAAATGACACAAATGCATTTGCATTTTATATTTCGCATTTCACATTTCGCTGATGCATGCCAAAGCGAAAGTTGATTTTTAATTAGCTGTGCTAAAAATAAATTGCAAAAACGTGGCTGGCATTTGGAAAAGCAGCTCAGATTCTTGACATATTGCCAACAGCTGCAAATGCGAGAGGGTCGGAAAATGGCTGAGGCGTAGCCACGCGTCGCTTCGTGGAAATGCATTTGCATTTTCCAGGCGCCTGCCCCAAAGTCAAGAGAGTCAAACACATGGGCGTCCAGCTGAGAACTGAGTTTAAATTTAAAATTCAGCCATGTGCTTGCCCAGAGAATGGGTTAGTTATTGTTATTAGCCATTTGGGCCACAGCGTCAGCCAAAAAGTAAACAATTTAATGTTGAAAGTTTTTGGTCGCTACGCAAGACAACAGGCTAGCTGACTGGGCAACCCCATGGAGCTGGATAACAAGCCAAAGCCAAAACACAGCCAAAGTTTGCTTCTTCCTTTTTTGGCAATCATTAAAATTCATTTCCTATCGATAGTCAGCAGAGACAGACACCCGCACAGCAACACACCATGTTCAGATGACGCAATTTAGTTTGAATATCAATGGCAAACACATCCTCCAAACGTTTTGTATCTATTCGAGATGAGGGAAGTTGTTATTCTGCAGATACAGTGACAGCTTTGACTGTTACTTTTAAATATCAGCAATATGCTTCATAGATTGTTCCTGTTTTCAAATTTATGTATGTGTTTTAAATTGACATTTTAACAATCAAATAACTTTTGAGACTTTGGTCAAAAATTTCCTTTCGCTCGGGGCAAGGAAACCACAATAGAATCCTAATTTATGATGTGCTGGAAGGCTTATATTTTTATACCCTAGCAGGGTATTATAATTTTGTCTCGAAATGTGTAATGGACCGAAGGAGACATTTGCGACCCAACAAAGTATATATATTCTGAATCAGCATGAATAGCCGAGTCGATATAGCCATGTCCGTTTGTCTGTCTGTTTCTATGCGAACTATTCTCTTAGTTTTAAAGCTATCGTAATGGAACTTGGCACAGACCCTTCTTTTTGGTGCAGGCAGTACATATGTCAGAACCGGCCGTATCGGACCACTATAACATATAGCTGCCATAGGAATGATCGATCGACAAATATGTTTTTGTATGAAAAACTTTTTTGTTTAGTAATGTATCCTTACGAAACTTTCCCAAGCCGAGTCTCTAGAAAGTTTATATTTTATTATACTTTAAATAGTTTCCTATAATTTGATCAAAATCGGAACACATAGGAGCAATCAGACAAAAATTAAGTTTTGTATACAAAACATTGCTGCTAGGATATATAGCTTCGGCACCCGAAGATAGCCGTTCTTTCTTGTTTAGGATAATTTACTTTTGCAAATCCTATAAACGTTGCTTAAAATTGAATTAATTTTCCCATTTTAACCAGTCTTTTTTTAACTTGCTAAGCAATTCAGTCATTATTTATTATTATTATATATTCAGACATGGTCTGGGGCTGTTAATATCGATATGTTGTATGTTAATGTTATCAACATTAACAGCTGCTAACAGGGACTGTGTCTGTTGATAACAGGACTGTGACTGTTACGACCTGTTACTTCTGATATTTAGTCACAGTTTGACACAACAGTTTTCAGTCACAGCGACTCAGTCAAAGGTAGGACTGTATTGCTCATGTCTGTTATGTAGTTTTGTATCTATGTGACTAAGGTTACCCATTTGGTCGTTGTTGTTGACTTCTGCACTGTATACATGTCTGCGTATGTGTGTGTGTATTTTCAGAAGTGCCTCGCAGCGATTTGAATGCGGCAATTCCTTTTGAATTGATCCCAAAAGCGACCTTTGATTTTCGATACGATTTCAGTCATTTTCCCATGGCCAGGGACAAAAGTCTCCAGCGACTTTTACTGGCAACACACACACACACACACACACACACACACGCATACACACATAGGCACAAGGGCCATTTCGCTTGTATAGTTTAAGTGCCCACATTAGTGGGACATATAAATTTTGTAGCTCGGCTCAGCAACAACAGCGAAAGGACGACAAAAGCAACGCAACGAGGCAAATATCAAACTAAAAGTTTGTCGCATGAAAATCATAATTCAAACGTTGAAATCAGCACACAGACTGCCCTTGTCTGTATGTGCTTGCGTGTGTGCGTGTGTGTGTGTGTGTGTGTGTTTGCCTTTGATTGTTTGTTGCTCTCAGCTGCTGTGAATGCTTGTGTGTGTGTGTGCACCATGGAAACTATTGAAAATACGTAAAGCCTCCTCTGGGTTGCCTGCCCAGCGGCTTGTCCTTGTGCTGCTTCTATGATTTCTGCGACTAGCCCGGAACCCTAACCCCTCCGCTGTCCTAGCCGAAGAAAGGACATCTGCTCTGCCCCTTCCTTGGCACAATGCGCGTGTGCGTTTTGTTTTATTGCCTGGCTGACTCGTTGGCAGGCTTTTGCTTTTTTGCAAACACTTTCTCCGTTAGCCGTTGGGGAGCCAGGTCTCGCTGCTCCGTACACCATTGTGTGGGGATAATCGAAGCCATAAATAACAGGCGCGAAAGCATTTTTTCGTTGGCATACAGCAGAAACAACGCCAATGACAAAAGCAACAGCAATGCAAACAACAGTAAGAGCAGCAAAAAAACTGTCAAACATTGGCCAAATGTCAGCCGACCACTGCCCCCTGTTTCGCCTCCTCCACCCACCGCCCCAATGTCAACTCGTTAGTAAATCCAATTTGTGCGTGTATGTCAACAGTTTCGCTACAGTCACAGTTACAGTTACAGTTACTGTGACAGTTACTGCGACAGTTACAGTTACTGCTGGCTGTAACTGATGTAGCTCCTGCTAATAAACTTTGCGTTCAGCAAGGACTATAATAAAACAAGTAAGAATGCTATAGTCGAGTATACCCAACTACGAAACTCCCTGTACCCAGGTCTAAAACATCCAATCACACTACGTCCACTTACACATACATATACACATACACAAAGACGCACGCACACAGGCGGCAAAAGCGACAGCGCAAGCGAGGCATTTTAATTGGTGGCTGTGCTTCTCCTTCCCCCTCTCGATGCATCACTGAATCTTCTTTCGTAAATAACTTCCGTGTTTATTAACCGATCGACTTAAAATTTTGACAGTAGATTGAGAGAGACTAAAGTATTGTACATGCCAAATCTTAAAGGTGTATCTTGAAAATTGTTCCTGTAAAACGGTTTTATTCGATTTGCGGGGGAACGGGGGAGATATCTGAAATATGAAACAAACTTGATCTGCGTATGGTATACAGGAACCTACATCCCAAATTTGGTGTCTCTAGCTCTTGTAGTTGCTGAGATCGACGCGTTCATACGGACAGACGGACAGACAGACGGACATGGCCAAATCGAAATCTCTTTTGATACTGATCAAGAATATATATACTTTATAGGGTCGGAGATGTCTCCTTCTGTCTGTTACATACATTTGCACAGATGTAATACCCCTTTTACCCTTTTTATGGGTACAGGGAGTAAAAACGCACGGCAAAAATCGCGTGCGTCTCCGTCTGACACACTTTCCGAGCTATTCGATTTTATAATTTTACGATTTTATAAACCAATTAAAATTGCGCCTTTCATTCACACAATAAATAATTTGCATAACAACCACAAGCCGAACACATTTACGAACTGCCGAAGGCAAAATGTATGCAAAGTTGAAATCAGTAAATATGCTCTACTCGAGATACCCTGTAGGCAGGGTACAATAAAAATGTATTCGTATTTAAATTTGCATTTTTGCTATCTTGCTAGATAAAAATTACAAAACAAAATAAATATTCTTAATAGCCATCATATGGTTCTCAGAAGTGCTTGTATTTTGATTGCAATTTGATTTTCACCAACTCAGTTGTTGAGTTGAATATGGAAGATAATTGAGAACTATTTTTAAATAAATATTCACATTCAATTATTCTCAAAAATATTAAGTTAAGTAAAAATAAAAAACCATTGTTCCCTGTTTATTGCTCGACATTTACACAACTTGAACCCAACTCCATTTCACCCACAGCCATAATTACAGGGTATTCGAATAAGAAGCCAAAGCGGTTGCTTTTAATACATACATAGTTTTCAATTAATTTTGTTGCAGCTTGGCATTTATGGTATCAACAATATTTATTGCATACATTTTGGCGAATATGAATGTTAATAATTTAATTTCACACTTGTACGAGTAGAGCTGCAAAGTTAAGTATAGCCTTAAAGTGACAGCATCGAGCATTCAATTAAATGCAAAATAAATTTATGAATCTTCTTTCAAGTCATTAAAGTCATCAATCATAAGTCCAGACATTCCAAATTTTAAATAAACTTTATCCGTGCATGGTATAATGGAACCAAAATTATATTTGGTGTCTGTGATCTGTGTTGTTACTGAAACTTTTAGATTTCTTCTTCAGATTAAATACAAAGTGCCTGTATATAACCTTGCCACAAGACCAAAGAAACCATAAATCGACGTAGTCTGGTATAATTTTAGACCTGGGGCGACAAGCAGCGCAAGCCAAGAGTCTGGGCGGCAACATTCCTGGAAACGGCACTGGGATCGTGAGAATTACCATGGCAACTGCTGGAAGTGTGGCAGAAAACTTCCAAGAACTTCCAAGTTTTTGACGAAGCAGCTCTAAATATAAATCAGCTGTCCTAGACTGGGAGTTCTTTTGACAGTTTTGCCTGGTTTCAGCTGATTTAAGTAGTAAAGATCCAATTTAACTACGAGACTAATTTAAAGTGACATGTATATAAATTGTTTTTAAGTGCCAAATAAATGCAATAAAATAACATTAAAATAAATCAGAATTAGACGCAAACTTTTGCCAGAGCAACACAAATGAAAATCAACTGGAAATACAAGCATACACAGTCACAAAATTGTATATTTAAAAGTATCTACGAGCAGAAGCGTTTGTGCATCTATCTTAACTATTTGCTCACTTTAAATCTGAGCATATTTTACAATAAATTTCATGTTGCCTCAAAATAAACCCAAGACAGCGTGTACACTAGGCAGCCTTTAGACTTGGCATGTATCTTTCGGATTGTTTTGTATCTGTTGCCGGCAATAACGAAGCACAGTACGCATAATATATATGTTCATGTAGGCACATATTTGTTTTGATGCGTCATTTTAAATAGCAAATATATTTTGAATTCATTTTGGTCAGGGATACAACTTATTTGATTGTTTGCACTACAGTTGTTTTTGCTGCAAGCTTGCTGCCCAAATTGACAGTGAGTTATGGCAGTCTCTGGACAGCCTCAGCATCAGCTTATGCTTTTTAAATGAAACATCCAGCCTGCTCTTACGAAAATGTGCCCAAATTTTCAAAAAATGATTTATGTATCTTTTGACTACCTAAGCATTGCGTTTATTAATATAACTTTTCATATAAGGAGCAAACCTTGCACTCGATCAACTTTAATTGTGAGCTGTCCTCGGGCAGCGAGCAAAATGTTAATAAATGTCAGATTTCCATCCAACGGACACAATGAGCAACGAGCTTCAATTTGACTGGCCACGTTATAATTTCACATAATTTATGAGTTTCCAATTCATATTATTTTCCCACTTTTTTGGCTGCCAACTGCAGCATTGGGGCTGCAGTCCCAGTCCAAAATGTCGAGGGCCAAATGTGCCTGCCCCTTAAAGGGGATTACTCGGGTTGCATGTGAGGCACACATGTTTCGGTTTTCGGGTTTGTGCTGAGCTCTGTGGGAAAGTGTCTTGTGGCTTAAGCTGTACTTACTTTTCTCAATAAAACCCCATTAAATATTGCCACTTGTCATCAATAAAGCTGCTGCACAGTGGGCCGAAGGACCGAATAATTCATGAAACTTAAACTTCATGAGACTTCGACTTAATATATAATATATTTTAAGTACAACCGATAGATCAGAGCAAGACTTCTGTGTCTTATATTAAATTGTTACCAAAATGTAAGCCAATCCGATGGGCTTGTTTGGGTATTAGTAAACAGTAGACAGTTACAAATTTGCATGATTTCATACACTTAAATTGTAATTAATTACCACTAAAAAGCCCCTTTGGCCCACTGTTCGCTGGCGCTTCTGTTCCCCTCGTTTCCCACCGTTTATGTTCGTCGAGCGCATGTTATGCTTGTCATTAAAATTGTAGGCACTGTCATGTAGCTGTCAATTTCCAAAAATCGCATTAGCCATTGGAATCTGTTTGAGTGCGTATGTGACAAGTGTCGCTGACTCAACGTCTCCGTCTCCGTCGCCCTTCTGCTTAAATCGCGCTGAGTTTAAGGCCTGTCCGTAGCTTAACAGGCCGTAAAGCTCACCCGTAGCTCAACTACGTACTTCTGCTGTGGCACTAGGTACAAAACACTTGTGGGGCTGCACATAATTAGCATTTGCCCCTTAAGTTACCTGACGGAAATTCGGTGTCGCTATTCCGTGGCTATCTGCACGTAAATTTGCATTTTTAGGGCGCATAAAAAGGGCTAACAACTACGTACGGAATGTCGCTGCTCTGCTAAGTCCTAGGACGAGAAATGCGACACATGCGCAACACGAAGGAAGATAAAAGCCATAAGACTTGCCGCAAGGATTAAGCGTTGGCAATGAAATTGAACTGGGAACAGGAAGTGGGGGCGGGAAGGATGCGACAGTGACATACGAAATCAATTTAACTATGTCACAACATTTTAGGAATTTCATTTGATAGTGTTTCCTGAATATGAAACAGCAGTCAAAGAGAGACTTAAAGTAGAAAAGTTTTTAAGATATTGCGCTTTTTGTAATTTAAAATTTGATTTAAATAAAAGAGCTGCTAAGCTTGCAAATAATATAGATTAAAAGCCTGTTTGTGAAGCTTCAGCTTAGGGTTATTAATTTAAATGAATGCAACTTCATTTCTGTCCTCATCACAATCAGATTTCTAATTTGCCATATATGTTGAAATTTTTGCAATATTTCAGTTTCTTATTTATTATTTATTGAACAATAAAGTGCATGAATATTATGTAATCAATTTTGTTGCAAGCTTCAACTAAGGCCAATTCAGCTGTGATATTAAAAATTTAGCAACACTCAATTACTGAAATGCATACAACACAATTTCATATTTGGCAATTAAGTAAATATTCGTAAAAAAAAAACAAGTAGAATGTTATAGTCGAGTATACCCGACTACGAAACTCCCTGTACCCAGGTCTAAAACATCCAATCACATCTAAGTCCACTTACCCATACACACACACATACACAAAGACGCACGCACACAGGCGGCAAAAGTGGCTGTGCTTCTTCTTCCCCCTCTCGCTGCATTACTGAATCTTCTTTTGTGAATAACTTCCGTGTTTATTATCCGATCAACTTAAAATTTTGGCAGTAGTTTAAGAGAGACTAAAGTATTGTACATGCCAAATCTAACAGCTATATCTTGAAAATTGTTACTGTAAAACGGTTTTTATCGAATAGCGGAGGAACGGGGGGAATATCTCAAATCTAAAATAAACTTGACCTGCTCCCGCTATACACGAATGTACATTTCAAATTGGGTGTCTCTAGCTATTATAGTTGCTGAGATCGACGCGTTCATCCGGACAGACAGACAGACGGACAGACAGACAGACGGACAGACGGACAGACAGACGGACATGGCCAAATCAAAATCTCTTTTGATACTGATCAAGAATACATATACTTTATAGGGTCGGAGGTGTCTCCTTCTGCCTGTTACATACATTTGCACAGATTTAGTACCCCCTTTTTACCCATTTTATGGGTACAGGGAGTAAATAGAATTGTGTTTAAATGACAGCTTTTTTGTTTGTAATCACAATGGAATTTAATGTTGTATTAATTAAAAGTTATTTCAATGCTGTTTACGCTTACATTTGTAGAGAACTGCCTGAATATATTTATGTTTACCGATGTTAATGGTTATCCTGGTTTAAAACAATCACATGTAATTTTTTTAAATTTTCGTTTTTATAATATATTTTTCTCCGAAAAATGCACAGTCAGCAGCACAATATTAACTCAATTGCACAATTTAGCAGCATTTTGTGCAAACGAGTATCAATATGCTGAGATGTGGATTATAATTTACTTAGCAAGCAATTTTAAAAGGCTTTATTTTTAATAGCATCATTAACTTCATAGAAGTTTCAATATTTTAATATTATCGCAGTCAGTTGAGCTCGAATGGATATTTGCACAAAAAAACATTAGCATACATTTGTGCGCGTGAAATGTTTTTTGCCGAGAGAAATTAACCTTGAATCTGGGCGACACAACAGCAGAGAGCGTGGAAGGGAGGTTGAGGGAGGCGGGCACGTCAATGACGCAGATTATTATGCAAATTTGTAGAGTAAGACAATGTCTGCCTGGCATAGCATAGCCCTGATAACTCATTGTCTGTCCTTTGCGGATCTTCTATAACAAAATTTATTAATTTTAAGCCAAAGCGTTTTGTGGCAGCGTGACGTCAGCTGATAAGAAGCATGCTCCATAAAATCAATAAGCCGCAAGCTGCTGATGCTATTTTGCATGATTAATGAAGCCAAGTAATTGATTATATGGCCATAGCTAGGCAGAGCCACGCCCACAGCCACGCCTATGCCCAGTTGTAGCCCCCAGAGCATAGATAAAGACATGAAACGAACCTTGTGCAATTTCAACAACATCAAAGACAGCGGCAAACAGCTGATTGATGCGTATGTGACTATCGAAACGGCATACAAAGACAGAAGGACACGCACGTGCGTGTCCTGATGCTGCTGTCACTGGCGTGTGCCTGTCGCTGTCACTGTCGCTGTCAGCAGCGTCGTTGCCAAAATAATGCAACCAGCAAACCAAGGTGCAGCTGATGGCCAGCTTACCTGTCTGGTTAATGCGACCGGCAAGGCAAAGTGCAGCTGACGTGCAGGCTCCCCGTCTGGTTATTTATGCATAATCTCTATATATGCACACAACACACCCCCTCACACATCAGATGCAAAAGCAAATGGCAAAGCAGCCCAGCACGAGATGCCAAGAATCAAGAATCGAGAGGATCGAAAGGATGCGGATGAGGCGCAGCTCAAGTGGGTGGGTGGGTGGTCTTTGTTGTCGTTGCTCATGCAAGCGCACAATCATCAATCAAAATCAAAAGCCAGAGCCAAAGCACTTCTGGCATTAATTTATTCAAAGGGATACAAGCAGTTTGCAAGGAAGTGGTTTTGTACTCGTGTGTGTGTGTGTGTGTGTGTGTGTGTGTGTGCGTGTGTGCTTGGGTGTGTGTATCTACATAGCTCTTCCATTATGAGCGCTTGTCATACACCCACTCACACATAATAGTTATTCAATTTTAAAACGTCAGCATGCAAAATTCACTTAAAGTGCCAATAAATAATCGTAGCATACATTTCGGGGCCGAGGCGCAGAAAGCTCGAGTTAATATTTATAAACGATAAGTCAGCTGGAACACGCTTTGCATAAATCGAAAACACTTGAATAATAAATACGAATAATGCATTTAATTAAGATTTCTCACAGCAAATATTCTGCTTTGAAAATAGGGCGCAAAACAAACAAATATTCGCTAGCTGTTGCTTGTGATTTTTTTTACTGGGTCGATATCTGCGCATTTTCCGCAAAACCGCGTTGCCTGAAATCTTGATTTCTTTTGGCTTGCATCACTCAGTGCGAGCTCGCAGCAGCCAAGCCAAAAACAAAGAAAGAAGTATCCGTGGATGCCGAAGACTTAATACCCTTCTGCAGATGCTAACAAAATCAATTCTTAGTTCTCATTGGGATGGTAGCAACATTGATACAATTGTATAACATTTGACCAAATTTTACAAGTATAAGACTTAATCAGGCCTGTTTCGCATCCGATGAAATTCCGAAGAACATTTGAATGCTTTCAATTCAATAATTTCTCCACTGAACTTGCAACATCAAAAGTAATTAGAAAAATGTTCACCCGCCAAGCTTATTTAGTTAAATCCATATTATCTGCAAAAATAAAAAGTTTTCCTTACAATGACTCAGTTTTTTATCGTTTTATCGAAATGGCGGCTATGATATAGTCAAGCAGGACTTAAAGCTAAAAGCTTTGAAACTGAGAGACTTGACAGACTGGCATGGCTTCAACTGTTCTTGTTGATCGGGAATATATATACTTTACGGGGGCAAAGATGCCTCTCTTTTTGTGTTTCACAGTTCGTGAGAAAAGTATCACACCCAGTGCAAGGGTATAACAAAGAAATACCCAAATGGCAGACGAATTCAATCTAAATGCAAATGTTCGCATTGTGCTCTTTGTTCTGGCCAGGCAGCTGCGGATCCTGCTCCTGCTGTTGTCTAACCAACTGGATAACCAGCGGCATCAGCAACTGCAGGTGAAATCGTAACACAGAAAGTCAATTAGACAACGGTCGCTAATCGAGGCTGCTTTCAGATTTCGTAGCCAGGAGCGCGAGCTTGTGCTTTAAAGCAGAATGCAAGGACTTGTGGGTTGAACATTTGGTTGGCAGGCAGCTCACTGCATGTCCTTGTCATGGCCATAGCAAATTGTCCTTTATGGCTAACGCTGCTGCCAAGCTCATGTTAATACACATTTCCAATTCAATTGGAAATTTGCAGCAACTCGCTATTTCTATCTCTACAATCCTCTGGCTCTGCCTCCCGCCCTTGCCCAAGTCTACTCTTGTCTCTCTCAATGGGTTTTACTTGCCCTGGTTGTGTTTCTATTGCTTTAAAGACCAATAAAAATTTACAAGCATTCTGTGCTATGTTTGCCTTTACAACAACTACAACGAGCATTGTGCGCCTGACTGCTCATATGCGAGTGTGTGTGTGTGTGTATGTGCGGGTGAGTGTGTGTGCTTAAGTATGTTTAACATGGGATAAGCTCATACTTTCATGCTCGCTTCATTTACTTCAACATCGAGGCTGCGAAAATTGATAAATTATTGTTGCCTGGCCACAAACAAAGCGGCTCAATTTTGAGGACACGCCCACTTGCGCCCACTTTGGTGCCATTTGGAGCATAAATTGCATGCAATTAGCCAGCCAAAATCAATTAGCTAAATGTAATAAGCGCGCAACAATATTATTTACTGCAATAATTGAGTAACGAGACGGGAAGCCGGACGGCGGACGGCGGACGACAGACTGCAGACATCTACTACAAGCCGGCTCAAAGGCGTCCAAATTGCAAACACTTAAATCACACAGTATGCAGGTCAACGAATTGTACAATAATTGAAGCATTGCGGTAATTGCCCTGTCACTCACTTGCACAGAGAGGGGCCGCGACAATTGCGTGGGCGTGCCTGCTGGGATTGAGAGTGGAACAGGAACGGGATCTGGGACTTTAAATGGGACTGGGACTGGGACTGAGCTGAAAGATTATCCTTACACTCAGAAATATCGGCAGAAACAGCGCACTGAGTACCATTATAGTACGAAAAATACGACTGTTCATAAAAAGAGTCCTCCATTCATAAATATTAGTTAAGCCAGAAGACTTGTTCGTAAACTAACGCAAAAACAATCGATGCTACTACCGATTCATAAGATTTCAATTCATGAAACACCAAGTAAAATTACAAAATTTAATATTTGTCCTCAGGACAGATTTTAAATATAAATGGAAATAAATCATGTTTTCAAAAGATACCAGCGTAATAATATTGATTGTGTGAAACTGTCGATATATGTATGTATTTTTAGCTCTAGTATGTATTGATAAAAATAAATAAAATTATTCTTTGAGTATGCTCAAAGTATAAGCAAATGTTCATACCAAATTGAAGGTTTTTTTCGAGTGTAGTTTGATTTTGATGAAAATTCAGTACGCACACACGCCAACCAAATAGAAAATGCAAATAACGCATATCAGCAAAACACTTTGAAGGCATTAGAATTACAAATACCGTTGACAGCATTTCCCAGTGCCAATGCCAAAGAAGCCTACAAATCGGGAACCCCAAAACACTCCAAGTAACCGAACCTTTCCTCCGCCTGGTAATGGATGCAAAATAAATATGCAAAACCGTTCGACTGGCAGTGCCAGGCGAAATACATAAATCAGATGGGAAAAGTTGAAATGAAATGCAAACAGTGGCAAAGATGTCGACGGCCAACAAATTGAACTTTAAGCTACGCGTGGGTGGGTGGCTGAGGCGAGAGTGGGGCTGGCTGCGGCTGTGGCTGCCGTGTAATATGTAAATGCCACAGTCGACTCACTGGGCTGCTCATTAAAGCCAGAAGTAGAATGAACGCCGATAATTTGCAACAATTTGCATGCTACGTGAGAATGCAGTCATTGCCACTGCCACAATCAGAGGCAGAGGCAGAGTCGGAGTCGGAGTCGGAGTCGACTTCAGGTTCACCACTTGAAGTTGGCCAACAATTTGACTGTACGTGCCCGGCTTACCTTTAAATTGGAAGCTAAAGTCAAACACAAGCCCATTTTGTGAATTACGTTAATTGCAAAATGTGCAGAGATTTTCATTTTCATTTTCACCCATTGGCCGAATGCATTTATAAATACATTGCTCTAGCACGTGACTCTCCGCGTTTATTGTCAAAAGGTACTCTTTTTACTGCTAGTATGACCTTCCAGCTGGGTAACGCAATTATTATTAAATAGATCAAGAAAGATCAAAGCTTCAGGCCTGTACTCATTCCCACATCCGATTTAATAAATCGGTTTCAAAATTGATGTTTTAAGTTCCGAGAAGCCATTGAATATTCGGTTTGAAAAGATTTGCCTTTTGGGTAAGTGACACGAAAACTTTCGAAAAGTATTTGCTTTCTGCTAAAAACTCAACTTTGAAAACGCTTTAGAATGAAAACTAGTCCCGATTATCATCCAATAGGAAGCAAATTTTTGATTTATTTGTAGTGTTCATGTTCTAATTTAAATTACGTATTTTGTACACATTCTAAGAAAGTTGAACAAGAGCACATTTTTGATCCTTGGCAATAGTGGGATTATTTAAGTTGTAAGTTGTTTTAAGTTATTTCAATTGGGCTAGAAATACGTGCTTCAAATAACATAAGATGCTTTGCCAACACGAAACGCAACTAATTCTAATGAAAATTAGGCTTGTGCCCAAAGGTCTAATGTAAAAAAGAAAAGCACTACAAGAAAATACAAAAATAAATTTCACTTTGGCTAAGCAACTTACTCAGAATTGGTTAATACAAAAGCGGCCTGTTACATTTCATGTAAAACAAGAACAAAATAGTTATGCGACTTATACGAATTGTTAGTATTTATTTGACTGGAAAACTATTAGGGTAAAGACTTGCAGTTAACATTCAAGTGTCAATATTTTAGCTTATTGTTTAGATTTATTTTTGAAACGCTTATTGTCATTGTTAACTAATATTTATAGCCTCCAAATGAAATGATATTGAATGCATATTACTCTAATTTTCAGCACCATTTGTCACAGTATTTTTGTCTCCTTTTATTGTATAGCAATTGTTGGAGCTTAGCTTGAAAATTTATTATGCATAAAATGGCAAGAGAAATTCTAATAAAATGTATATTGAAAGTTCTATTGTTTGAGTGCACACACCCTCGCACACTCCTACACACAACTATAAGCTCTGTTCCACACATAAACAATATTTGCATTTTTACATAGCAAACATTTTATGCTGCTGCTTCAAGCATTTTGTGGAAAATTCAATTTTTCTACGGAGTTACCTAAATTTTTGGTTTTGTTGGTTACTTTTCTGTGGGGCAATGCGTTTGTATGAATGCCCCAACTTTATATACGCAACTATTATACTCTGTTTTCACAGATGAAAGAGGCTACTAGGCTTGTGTAACGTTGCTTTATCTGTCCTTCTAATTACATTTGTTGTTGATACTTTTAAAGCAACCAAATTAAGTATACTTCTTGCCTTAGATCTGCCAGTAAGAGAACCCCAAGTTAATATAATTAATAAATTGATGTACTGAAACAAGCCAATCCAGGCGAGCAGAGTATCTCACAGTCGGGAGCTTGCAACTGCTAAGCTCTAACTAGTTTTCCATATTTTTTTAAAGTTTTTTTTTGGCTTTTGGAGCGGTTTGCTTCGTTTTGTTTATATTTTAGTAGTGTGCCTGGCTGTGTATGTGTCAGTGGGTATGTGTGTAGGTGTGAGTGTCTGTGTGAGTGGGTATTTTGCTGTTTTTCTATTTGTTTTAACAGACTCAACTGGGGACTCGGCAGTGACTTGGGGCTGGTCGGTACTGGTCCACAGCTCTAGCTTTGCAAATATCCTGCGGCACTAACATTCATATGAGTTTATCGCAGGGGGTGCAGTGGATTTTGTGATTTGCTCTTTATGTGTATATATGTGTGGCATATGGGTTCCATTGTACCGTTGTACATGTATATGTAGGGGCACTACGCACCTATTCAAGTAGCTTTTTCAGGACGGAAGTGAGATTTTTTTTTCATTTTTACTACAGCATTAGACGTCAAGAGGCGCTTAGGGGAACTTATCCAAGATTTGACTTTGGCTTCTGGCTTACCCTGCGATTGTGGCTCAGGTAACCCAAACTGGTCTTAAGGCAATTTCCTGTGCTCTGAACCTTGGACTCTTGCCTGAAATGTGTCAGCAAGGACTTATCTTAGATAGAAGCAAATAGGACAAATGTAGCACTATTCGAGCATAACTAGAAACGAAGCACAAAATAAAACCAATTAAATGAATTAAAGAAACGAATTTCTTATTAGTAGAACAGCTTACTATAGAAGCTTGTAAGCTAATATTCTCCCAAGCCATTTAATTATAAGTCATTAGGAAATTACGAGTGTTTGACTATCCTAATACGTACTTCTTTTTATCTATAAAACTATCGTGTAAGTAATTACCTGGTTAAATTCAACGCGAAAGGTAAGGATAGAAAGCTAGAAGGAGTGATAAATCCACCCTTAGGCTGGACTTGGAAGTATTGGAAGTCTAGTAGGGGAGTGTAGACTGGTCGCCAGTCAATAAAGTTTACTTAAAAGATAGGTGGACGCTTTTTAAAATTATAAAGTGGTTGAAACTTATATAATCACACCTAAGCCATCACTAGCTGAAGGCCCTAGCAGCCATGGCTAATCCACACTGCTAGTTTATAGTTTAGTTAATTATCATTATATTAACAACAAAAAAAAACTTAAAGACCTAAAATATTAATTATATCCAGTTTGGCTGGTGGGTTGACCCAGTTCAACTTCAAAAAATTCTCCTCATTAAAGAATTTGATTTAGCAAGAACCCAAGCTGGAGCTTCTTATAAGCCAAGCAAACAAATTAAGGAACCCCCAGCGAATAAGCAATTTGAAGCCAGAACTTGCGGTTAAACTTAATTCATAAGTTTTAACCGAAAGTCACAAATTTTAGGGAGGAACTCACCCCAATTTTTCGACAGTTTTCGCCTTGCTAATCCAAGTGCAGGGCAAGTTTCAAGGCGAGCGTTAGTGGAAGCGTTTATTTGATGTTTGTATTTTGCTTTTGTTATCCACAAACGCGGAAGAAAAGCAACAAAAAAGTAAAATAAATGAAACTTTGCTGCTGTTGTAGTTAAGTACGAGTATTACGAGTATTGTCTTAACGCACTGACCCGTATATGGGGAAAAGTCTTCATAAACAATTTGTATCTTGTGGATGCTGTGGCCGCTGCACTTTCACTGGACTTCAGCCAGACGAGGAGTGGACAATTGTGATAAATTATGACAGCACGCGACCGAGGCGAGTGTGGGTGCAGGAGGAGTGCGGCTGGAAGGGGGCTTTTGCCCACTTAATACACAGATACAGCTGCAGATACACGTTAACCAATACAAATGAAACGGCAGCGCGTCAGATCGTCATTAATTTTGGTTCTTTTTGTTCAGTTTATATATAGTTATACTATATTCTGTGTTGAGTTCTTCCTTTTTGCTTTTGTTGTTGGCTTTTGGCGCTTAAAGTGCGAAAATTATTGCTGTTGTTGTTAATTGATGACCCACACGCAGCCAGGTTTAATGAGGAGGGTGAGGCGGGTCTGGGGCATGACAACTGTACACTAAGCACTACATTAATGAGCCAGCATGACAATCGGGAATATCCTTATGGATTATTTGACATACGTGTGTTTCCGCAGCACTTGTTCTTGTTGTTGTTTTTGTTTATATACTTATTTATTTGGAATTTCTTTTTTAGGCACTGACTCGTATATTGTATATTGTATTTGGTATTTCTTTTCATGTGCTTGCTTTTTTGCAATTCACTTTTTATTTGCACACACACACGCAGAAAATTGTTGCCTTTGTAGGGATAAAATCCTCTTTTTATGCTTGCGGCTGTTGTTGTTGTTGGTGGTGGTGTTGTTGCTGCTGCTGCTGCTGTAACAGCAACAATTCTCGTAATCCGCTTTTGGCCTAAATTTCAATTCTTATTTGATTTTTCTTCACCGTTTTGTTGCTCTTTGAGCAGCTTTTGAGGTTATATTTTTTGCCTCGTTCTTTCCCTTTTTAACGTGTTTATTTAAACGCGAAATTTCGACAATGTTGCCAAAGATGCCAACAGCGACAACTGTCCCTGCTCGGGCGCCCAGTCCCTAGTCAAATGTCCTGGCAACGCCGACTATTCGCACGCACTGTAACCGGCTAGGGGCGCGGCTTTTGGGGAGGTCACGCACTTTTCCGGCCGGGTTGTTGTTGCAGCATCTACGACAACAACTTTTGGAGTGGGTCACGCACTTTTTCTCTTGCCTTTGCCTAATTAGCGCATAAATTGCGATTTTGTTGTTGTTTTGTTTTCTTGATTTGCTCTGCTCAGTTGGCATGAAGCACACATCAATTCGTTTGCAGTATGCACAAATTTCAGCTCACTTATCAAGCACTTTATTTATACAAATTTAATTATACTTTTGCCCGGCAAGCACTTCAAACTTATTATCGAAACGCGTCTCTGCAACACGGAGCCGAGAACTGTTCAGCAGCTGACGAAGCGCGCGCGTGTGGACGACAGCGAACACGAGGGGCGAATGAGAGACTAACGGCACTCAGTCGGACGCCGCAGCCAACCGGATCGGGCGCCGCATCGAACCAAAGTGTTCGACGTCAGACCCAACCATGTTGCAAGCTGGTTTCATCTGCCAAGCATGCTTTTAGAAATTTAGAAATGGTTAATCAAATGGTTGAGGATATGTACAAAATTAAATGTTGGCAAATTAATAAATGGTTTTTAACCTACAGACTACTATGACCTCCTTGACAGATCTGTTCCCTCACCGTCTTCCCCGAAAAATGAGCTAAGTTTATATCTCCCACGCCGGTACAGCCATAGTCACCAAAGTTTGGCACACAGACTGTTATTTATTTCCTTAATAGATTGAATCTTCTTTCGTGAATAACTTCCGTGTTTATTATTCGATCGACTTGAAATTTGGACTGTGAATTAAAATTGACCAAAGTATGCCAAATCCCAAAGCTATATCTTAAAAACTGTTACCTGTTAAACGGTTTTTATTAAAAAGCGGGGGTGTGGGGAGGAATATCTCGCTATACACAAACCTACATTCCAAATTTGGTGTCTCTAGCTCTTATAGTTGCTAAAATCGAAGCGTTCATACATACGGACGGACAGACGGACAGTCAGACGGACATGGCCAAACCGAAATTTCTTTTGATACAGATCAAGAATATATATACCTTATAGGGTCAGAGATATCTCCTTCTGCCTGTTACATACATTTGCACAGATTTAGTACCATTTGATGGGTACAAGGAGTAAAAAAGACATGGCAAAATGTGCTAATGGAAAGAAAGTATTGTATTACGTTCTCAGCAGAAAACAGTTTAATTATTGTGTGTCAATTTGATGACTGTTAATTAAATGAGGAGGAAAAGACACCATGGAAACCGGGAGATTGCCAAAAGCCCCACAATAATGTGGCCATTTTGAACGATGTTTAAACGTTAAACGTTAGTTATAATTAAAGTGAATGTGATAGTTAATACATTATGCTCAAGGGGAAAATTGAGAAGCAAAGTTTGAAAATAAGTTTGCTGGTGGAATATGGGTTCGGCTGTGACTGAAATCGAAGGTAATGTTCTAACTACTGGGAATTAATGATGTAAATTTGCAACATGGCTTATGATAGTCTCATTCCGTGAAGTCGTTAAACGAATCAGGAGTTTAATCAGATTACTCTCAGTAAAAACAATCTGATGCAGCACAAAGAATGTTAGCCGTCAATGTTAATGTTGTTGCTCTGTTGCTGTTAACAGCGTCGAACCAAAATGTTGCACGCATAACGCACCAAGTTCGGCGTCGCTTTGAACGAAGTCGAGACACACTTTTGTCGTTTCGTTGGTCGGTCGTCGGGTTTTCAGCCCCGACTACAAGCGACGACGCTCTCTTTATCGCTCTCTCTGTTTGTTGATAAGAGTTTGTGCCTGGCAACATGTTGCTGCAACATGCTTGCCGAAACTTGACCTTTGGCAACAGCCTTATTTGTTGTTGTTTTATGCAACCAATTAATAGACAACTACTAATGTGTGTGTGTGGTGGCGGTGTGTGTGTGTTCGTTTGTTGTTGCTGTGTGTGATTTATTGCAAGCGCTCATAAATTTGCGCTGCCCTCTGCGGCGCAACATAAACAAAAACATGCATAATTTCCATAAATCTTTTATGCCAGCGTGCAAAAAGTTTTGGCCAGGCCAATTATGCGCCTTAAACTAGGCACTAATTTGACAGCAAGTGGCCATAACCTGACCCTCCTCTAACGGTCAGTCAACCCAACCAAAGCCTCAAGTAACCACAAATTGAGTTATCTACTGGCAGACGCCATTAATGAGCACACACACAGACGTACACACATTGTTGGTTGCTTGGATTATCGATGACCAGCAAGGACATGCTGTGACTCTGCCTCCTTGCTCCTTGTCATGCCATAAATGTCAAAGACCTGCTTAATTTCAATTTCCGGCAGATGAAAGAATTCTAACAGAAGTTCATTTTCATTTAACCAAGAAATTCGTTGGGTCATTGAACGCAGCACATCTTCAGGTATTACATTCCTTACCTGGAATATCCCTCCTCTCAATAATAACTGTAATCACGAGGACAGTGTAATTGTGATGAGCATTGCCTAGCAGCGTGGAGTAATAATGTGGACATGGCCATCAAGTGTCAAGTACAGCTGAAAATGTGTTTGTTTGGAATGAGGAGAAATGTGAAATCAGAAGTTAAGGTAAGTACTAAGGTCATGGAGAAATATTCTTTAGACTGGCCTTAGTTTGACTCTATTTGTATATTCATACATTCAATTTCCCATTTGATACACTTAAACTTTGCGTTCTGGCCTCTCTGCAGCTTCAATTCTCAAATTTCATTACCATATCTCAAAAATGTTTAATTTTGTTGCATTGGGCTTCACGAATCACTGAGTAACAATCAAAGGACTCTAATTATTGACGTCCATACGATGTAAAAGGAATATCAGATGTGTCAAATTTCGATTGGAACCAAACTACTCCAATTGTTTTGATGAATTTTGACAGAAATTCGTTTAAGAAACGCTACAATCACCTGATTTAATAGCATATTGTTTCTGGTTATTGAATTAGCACAAGCCGCTTAAGGACATATATTATAGATATATAGATATATATATATATATATATAGATAACAGCATAATAGAAGTATTGAAGGTCCTTACAAGAATCGACCATAACCGTTGTCCCTTAGATTGTAAATTGATTGTAAAAAATTGTCGGATGGAGCTGATTTTCATTTGACAGAAAAAAATGTTAACAAATATCGTATATTTTAGTCCAGTTCCACCCACTTATCATATGCAAATATATAAATTCAAAATTTCAAATAGAGATGTTTTCAGTAATTAACCAGAAAGGCTTTTTTAACCAAGTAGAAAATTAGATTTGACAACAGTTTTATTTTACAGTGTTTTATTTATAAATTGAAAACGATTCGTCTAATTGCCCAACCTATGCTGTTGTATGTGCGTGGGAGATTATATGTTATGATCCCTGCTCATGTATTTCTTATAAATAGGAAATTCAATAACTATCTCAAAGAGTCACCTTCTGAGTACAATTTATTCGATTTAACCACCAAGTAGCTTACCTTTTGAATATCTAGATCACGCCCAAGCACTTTATTGTATTGCACCTAATTCATTTGGTTAAATATAAGACAAATTCTGTGTTTAAAATCACAATTTCTGCGGTTGCCCAACAATTTGATAGCTGTTATCAGCATTTGCTTTGCAACTTGTGCCCAACCGAATGTTGCCTTCGTTAAGTGTTGCTGTGCTGAAAGTAGCTGGCAACATGTGTGGCTCAAATGTGCCTAAGCGAGCCGAAATGTTTCAATAGAACATTTTGTAAGATGTTGCTTGCAACATGCATGTGGGTGTGTGTATATTGCCATATTATCTGACTATGTGGCACATATAGCTAGCAAAATGGCTAACAAGTTGTTGCACCTAGCATGTACATGTGTTTGTACGTCTGCAGTATCCTTTCAGTGCAAGTGCTGGCGCTTTGGGCGCACAAGGAGCTGCTGATGCGTGTCCTGCGCCAGGTGAAACCTTCACTCCTTTTGTGTGGCATTTGTGTTTGCACTTGACTGCAACATGGTGTGGCAACAACTACAAAACAGTACAAATAAGATCAAGGATACTACTCACACCTACAAACATACTACATACTTTTAAAGGTAGAATATCTGAAAATTCTTTAAAGTTAAATCTGATTGATTGGCAACTGCTCTTGAAATTTATTAACCAGCTAATTAGGGTGTTATTTGTGTGGGCGTGTCAAAGGCAGTCTGCTTGGGAGTGTGTGTATGTGGGTGTATATATGTATCTGTATCTGTGTGTTTCCGCAAATTGTTTTCCAGGCGAAAAACTTTGCTTATTTCGTTTTAATTGCTTTACAAACGCATGCCAAGACATCAACACACACAAACAGGCACAACCACACACTGCACCGTGGGGAAAACTAGCACTTTCTGTTGATAAAAGAATACATTATGAAAAGTACTTTAGAAATGCAACAAAACTGAAATATTTTATGCCAAAAATGTTTGCATATATTTTACAATAGCTGTAAGCTAACAGCAGCTAAAAAATTTAACATAACACCTGTGGCTCCTCAAAAATATCCTTGATGATATCATTTTAATTAATTATTACATTTTATTTATTACATTTTAATTAATTACATTTTTGTACCAAAAAACCCAACTTTTAATGTGAATAAAAAAGAGAAGTGTAGAATTTATCCTTACTTAAAATATAATTATAGGCTAAAAACATTTATGGCTTATTTTTAAAGTATAATTATATTTAAATATTGATATAGATGTCCGATCAAAACTACCAGTATACTACACCTGGCTTCCTGGGTCTTAAAATGTTACTCCATTATTTCTTGAATATATTTCAGCGCCTCGTTCAAATGTTCAATGTTCAAGCCGATAAGCTTGAAACATTTTTCGCCGCTTAACACGCTTTCAAACTCTTCCGAAGTCAGTTCGACTCTATCCCAATATACTAGTCTTATTTCTCGCAGTATTGGGCATTCTGCAAGCAATGAAAGGAGTCCTCTCCTTTCCGTCCGTTGCACAATGTGCAGTCTCCTGTTTCCGAGTTTCTGTGTGATGAGAAATTAAGTTTTAACTTGCGCATTTTAATAATATCAATAATGTTGCTAATGAATGCCACAAAAAGTGTTAAATTTGCCCACAGTGCACAGTGGAAGCAACTTATTTGCATTGCCCTATGCGCGATGTGGGATGCGGTTGTATGCGTGTCTCCCCCTATCTCTCTCTTCTCAACCCCTATCTCCTTCTCTGTCTCTGTCTCTGCGTGCTCATTAAAAAACCGAAGCAGCTACGCAGAAAAGCAAAATTTGCATACATTTTGTCTGTGTCTGTATGTGTGTGTGTGTATACGTGTGTGTGTGTGTGGGAGCGCCTAAAAGCATGCAAGGAAAGCGTGCCAGTGACACACAAATGTCAGCAGCAGGACAAAGCAAAGTCAAAACTTGCAAATTTTAATGCATCACAAGATTTCAACAACTTCCTTTGGCCCCTCAGCCGCCGCACCTGCCAGCCTCAGCCTCACCAGGAAGCGCTCGGCTTGACGCACAACCAAAATAAAGAAACTCCTCGAGTGTCATGTGGCGTGACCATGGCCCACCCCCTGCCCCTGCTCCTGTTCGTGTTCCAGCTAACTTTGGCTTGACTAGGTCTCATTAAAAGTGATCGCTGTCTGTCCTGAAAAGGGTGTGGCCAAGGGTGTGTGAGAGCCAATTCCTTCCTACCTACGAGTATTTTTGATGGTTGCCGTCGTTAAATACTCGTTTCCTTTTTACGCACTCAACTAAATGTGATTGACAGCTGGACAGTGTGACTGACAGAATCTGACTTCTTAATGCCACAAAGCGGCAATTTATGAGGGTGTCGTTTACAGTTTTTGGTGTGCAATTAAAACCAGGAAGGGCAAGAAATGAGAATGCTGTGGCCGAGAGTGCTGGACCGAGAGATACCCACACATATTGCCACCCTGAGGAAAAGTTAAGGTTTAAGTGTAAACACCTTCAAAGAAAAGGGTTAAATTTAGCATTTAGTCGCTACTATCGACAGTCTTGATAGCATTTCTTGGTGTTTAAGTTGTCTTCTTCTCTAAACTCTTTTTGACAATAGGTATAACAAGTCATAGCTCAGGGCGCCAGTTGAAAGTGAAAGTTGTTGACTGGCTTGGGCAACGTTCATTTCTATGGATTAACACATCTGCCATCGCTCCGGGGGCGGGGAGGAACCCCCATGGGCACCCCTCTGGTTGTGACTTTCTTGTCATATAAATCAAACATAATCAACGCCAACTTTCAATGGATATACACGTTGTGATGGCAGAGGATAACCAGAGGGAGTCGGAGCAGGGGCACATAAATCTAAATTACGTAGGCAGGGAGACACGCGGGACTCTATTGAGTCTAGTCTCCCTACGACCGCGGGGGAATTCAATTGCGGCGAGGACGCGGAAGAGGCGGGCGGTTGATTGAGTACTGCTGCCGGCCTGAAGATACAAATCTGCCTTTGACTAGTGTGAGAAATGTTGCTGCTCGTTTGTTTGCTGTTGTTCGCTCGTTAAATGCTCTCTAATGTCGCACGGCAAAGTTGACACCTAGAGACGAGAGAGAGAGAGGAAGAGAAAAAGTGAGTTGTTGTTGCTGTGCCGGCAGATTACTTAATTGCAAGTTATTGATGGTCCTTAAATCGAATTAATATTCAATTACGCACCGCATTGCTGGCCGCAGCCTGGCGACCTACACAGCAGAAAGGGCCAAGGAGGCGCATCGTAATATGAAGTGTCAAAAGAATGAACCTTATGAAAAGTCATTGACAACAGCAGCAACAGCAACAGCAACAGCAACAGCGACAAGACTCCTGTCCACAGGACGACGTGCGATTGCGTGAGAGCGTCAACAACACAGCAGGCGGGATGATACACACCTATAGAGCCCGAGTAGGAGATCAGGGGAGTGTAGACATCATCTCATTTGCGGTCTTGTTGGCGTGTCAAGAGCGCCTCAATCACAACAACAACAACAAAAGGAATAACAACAACACAGCGGTAGCATGAGCTCGACCATATGGCAACCATTTGTCTGCATACCATAGACGGGAGACCAAGCCAAAAACAAACAGAATATGTCGACTAAAGGAACACCCTGTACCAGGATATGAGATATCCAAAATATGAAGTAGAATAAATTATTTGCCGCCTCGATAGATGAGTTTTGTATGTGATCCAGCCAATCGAAACTTTCAAAAGAAATAAACAAGCAGAAAGGATATAATCTTTTCGACATTCTTTGGCTCAAAAACACTCATTTTAGTTCTCAATCGCATACGTCTCATAATATGAAGATCTCCCCTTGCATTTTAGCATATGTATATTGGGACTAAAGGATAAAACTGATAAACCACACCAAAATATGTGCACAGGGTATGGAAAACGCTGCCAGGTCTCGTTGAATTTGTCTGCCTTTCGTCGCGTTTTTTCACCGCATATTGATTTTATAATTTTCAATGTGTTTATAATTAGCCCCACCCACAGACATTGCCTGTGCCGCTGCCTGTCACCAGCATTTGACATTTGTGAGTGTTTTGTCGAGCCTGTCCAGCCTCAGATTGGCCTGTCCTTGTCGTTCCCATTCAAATGTCCTTTGTCGAGGATGCTGCTGCTTCTATTGCTGGCACCAATAGCGTCTGAGTGCCAGGCTGAGTCCTTGTTTGCCTGTCTGTCGCCTGCTGTGCTGTTTGCACCGCATATCCTGACAGATTCACACCTTTCCATGACAGGTGCTGCTGTAACAAATCTTTTTAAAGCCGAGCCGATTTGCCGATAATTGATTATCGCCTGCCAAAAGGAAGCATTGTTAAAAAAGGACCTAAATAGCTGCCTAACTAAAACCAATTACAAAATAGAAATCTTCCATGTGTGTGTCTTCATACCTGCGTGTAATTATATTTGTGTGTTAGTTGGCTTCATAAGTGCCCAGAGTCCTGTGCCCTGTTTCTAGTGTCCAGTGCCCATTAGTGCCGCTCAGCGCCTGTCTGTTCAACTTTCTAGCCAATTTCTACTCCGACTCGTTGCGTGCTCCTTGCAGAGGTCCGTGTAGCGTGTCCTGCGACAACCTTGTGCCTTATCAAACAAACGACAATGATGTCCCGTCGTAGGGCCAGCCCTCCTTTTGGTCTCGCCAGTTGCCACACATTTCCAAGTGTTTATTCCAGTCTACTTCAGGACTCTTCACGCCACAGAGTGAGGTGTAAAGTTTGTTTATGGTCAAGTGGTTGGTGTGTTGTGTATATATATGTATAGGTCAGCCTATAAAAAAAGAAGGCGCTTGGGCAGTCCACTCTGTTGACACGACTCTAATGACCACTCGGATGGTATCTGGTCACGGTAGATGACACTGGCATCCCTTGTTGCTGCTCCGTTGCAAAATACGCTCAAAGTACGCAAATTGTTGCACACAAATTGTTTTACATGCGCTTTTTTGAAATTTGGTGTGTGTGGCATTTTGGTTGTGTGTGTGTATTGTTTCTACGCAAAATAAAAGCCAACCTATGCGTAACAATTTCATACTGAAATTTCGCTTACCGACTCCATACTATCCAGGATGCATATGACAAAATAAAGTATTACGACTGGCAAGCAGAGCCGTCAAATACTCTCTCCAGGACCTTAAACTAGAATGAATGGAATTGCCAAGTATTTGTGAAACGGTTCTCACAAACCGGAAAACATTTTTCACTTTTCAGCATGGAAGTGAAATTGATATGACAAATAAAATATGGTTTGGGGGAATATGATACATTAAACAAATTTTGTAAAATTAACAGATAAGATAGGACTATCAATGGGAAAAAATATGTGGTATTTTAAAACGATAGAAAAGATCTCCAAGGATATTATTTATAAGTAAGTAGTAGCAGAAAAATGTAGATCCAGTTAGTATGTAAGCCTATATGGCGCTTTTGATAAGGATAGTTAAGAATAAGTAACAAATTTATGAATAAATGGGATAAAATACATATGAAATAATACTGTTTAACAAACGTAAACTTTGTTGTTGGGATAAAATACATATGAAATAAAACTGTTTAACAAACGTAAACTTTGTTGTAGACAAGATAAAAGAGTTATTGCAATTGAAAAAGGATCAAAGTCCCCAACCAAAGCTGCAAAGAATCTTAAATAACGACTACATTTTGTGCTGAACTGGTCGACTGGTTCAATTATAAATACAATTTTATTTGCTAGCCAACAAGTTTTATGAAAACTCATTTTAAGCTTATCCCAATATTGCCTTTAAGCCAACATTGTAAACATTTGGGAACATTTGTGTCAACAGTTATGTTATGTGCACATATATTGAGATATGGGACATTGGACTTATGTCCAGACACAGGCTGACAGTCCCAATTAATTCTACCATAGTTTTAGCTAATCTATTCCCCTTAAGGAATAAACCTGCAAAAATAAATCAACTAATAAATAATACATTGTTTAAGTCTTTTCATTCTCTGTTAGTAACAACATATCAATATTTTTGTTGCTGACTAAAATTTGTTTAATAGAAGAATGATAGAAAATCATGATAGAAGAGCGGAAATCCACATGCCCCACAAATTCTTATGTTTATAAAGGGCATAATAAATGCAAATAAGTTTATTGTATGGCTTGTACACATGCCTGCATGTATATGTGTGCTGTGTGTGTGTATGTGTGTGGTGTGTAATATTGGTTTCCTTGCAACTTTATAGTCTTTATAGTCAACGTTGGGGATGCAGCTATCCGGGCATGGTTTGCCGAGCGGTGTCTGCTCTCTGCTGGCTCAGCGAAAATGCTGTAAATGAAATAACTCAAATAGTGGCAACATACACAGCAACAACACCAATAAAAGCGACATCAACAACAGCAACTAAAACAACAACTACTACTACAACCTACTGCCAACACACATGGTACGCACTTTATTATAGAGAAATGTTTCGAAATTTCAAGCAAGTGGACTTAATTCGTGTACACAACATTCGACGGTAGCTGAAGTTGTTGTTGGTGTATGGTTTAGGCTGTAGGGTGTTGGCTGTAGGGTGTAGAGTGTAGGGTGTAGGGTGTAGGGTGTAGGGTGTAGGGTGTAGGGTGTAGGGTGTAGGGTGTAGGGTGTAGGGTGTAGGGTGTAGGGTGTAGGGTGTAGGGTGTAGGGTGTAGGGTGTAGGGTGTAGGGTGTAGGGTGTAGGGTGTAGGGTGTAGGGTGTAGGGTGTAGGGTGTAGGGTGTAGGGTGTAGGGTGTAGGGTGTAGGGTGTAGGGTGTAGGGTGTAGGGTGTAGGGTGTAGGGTGTAGGGTGTAGGGTGTAGGGTGTAGGGTGTAGGGTGTAGGGTGTAGGGTGTAGGGTGTAGGGTGTAGGGTGTAGGGTGTAGGGTGTAGGGTGTAGGGTGTAGGGTGTAGGGTGTAGGGTGTAGGGTGTAGGGTGTAGGGTGTAGGGTGTAGGGTGTAGGGTGTAGGGTGTAGGGTGTAGGGTGTAGGGTGTAGGGTGTAGGGTGTAGGGTGTAGGGTGTAGGGTGTAGGGTGTAGGGTGTAGGGTGTAGGGTGTAGGGTGTAGGGTGTAGGGTGTAGGGTGTAGGGTGTAGGGTGTAGGGTGTAGGGTGTAGGGTGTAGGGTGTACAGTGTGCGGTGTAGGGTGTACAGTGTACGGTGTAGGGTGTACAGTGTACGGTGTAGGGTGTAGGGTGTAGGGTGTAGGGTGTAGGGTGTAGGGTGTAGGGTGTAGGGTGTAGGGTGTAGGGTGTAGGGTGTAGGGTGTAGGGTGTAGGGTGTAGGGTGTAGGGTGTAGGGTGTAGGGTGTAGGGTGTAGGGTGTAGGGTGTAGGGTGTAGGGTGTAGGGTGTAGGGTGTAGGGTGTAGGGTGTAGGGTGTAGGGTGTAGGGTGTAGGGTGTAGGGTGTAGGGTGTAGGGTGTAGGGTGTAGGGTGTTGCATATTACATTCTCTCTATTTCAGTCTGTTTACTATGTACGAGTGGTTCTACATTGAGTTTCCATGCTAATATTCAAAACTAGGTGGAACTCTGTAGTCAAAAGCTCTCGACTGCTGTACACTCTGTTGCAAGTGTATTTATTTTGTTGATATGCAGTTTTTGTCTCTATGGCAGCCGTGTGTACCTTACTCTATTTTCAGACACGATTTAATTCGGGCTTCATTCTAATATTAAAGTGTGTTAGCAGAACCTTAAGGTAGCGTCTCTAACATATGTGCATTAAACATTATCGATAGCTATCGATATTAACATAATTCTGTTAGTTAACAGTACAGCTCGTATCGTACTAGCATACCAGTTTAATAGCAATATATCTTTGTGAAGTTACAATAAAACTCTCCAGCTAACACTGTGCTAAAACAAGTAAGAATGCTATAGTCGAGTATACCCGACTACGAAACTCCCTGTACCCAGGTCTTAAACATCCAATCACATCTAAGTCCACTTACCCATACACACACACATACACAAAGACGCACGCACACCGGCGGCAAAAGTGGCTGTGCTTCTTCTTCCCCCTCTCGCTGCATTACTGAATCTTCTTTCGTGAATAACTTCCGTGTTTATTATCCGATCGACTTGAAATTTGGACAGTAGATTAAGAGAGACTAAAGTATTGTACTTGCCAAATCTTAAAGCTATATCTTGAAAATTGTCACTGTAAAACGGTCTTAATCGATTTGCGGGGGAACGGGGGGAGATATTTGAAATGTGAAACAAACTTGATCTGCGTATGCTATACAGGAACCTACATTTCAAATTTGGTGTCTCTAGCTCTTGTAGTTGCTGAGATCGACGCGTTCATACGGACAGACGGACAGACGGACAGACGGACAGACGGACAGACGGACGGACGGACAGACGGACAGACAGACGGACATGGCCAAATCGAAATCTCTTTTGATACTGATCAAGAATATATATCTTTATAGGGTCGGAGATGTCTCCTTCTGTCTGTTACATACATTTGCACAGATGTAATACCCCCTTTTTACCCATTTTATGGGTACAGGGAGTAAAAAGTGCGTTCAATACTCTCTATTTAACTTTGGGAACAGTGTATAAAAAGGCGTTAGCGTAGCGTAGAATTTCGATTGCCAACATTTTTGCGTATCTACCTTTCTGGCTGCCTGGCCTGTTTGTATTAGAATGTGTGTGTGTGTTTGTGTGTGTGTGCATTGGTATGTGCGGTTCGCAATCTTCAATAAAACGGTTTGTGCTTTTATTTTTTCTGTTTTTGGCAGCGCTTTTCATTTGTTTAAAACGCAAACTATTGTGCCAGGGGAGACTTGTCGCTCCAGCATTTGGGACTTCCCGCAGTTGCGTACAACTTTGTTGCTCTTTTTCAACGCTTTTGCCATGGCCCATTGTATTTGCTGGCATTTTTTATGCCTTAACTGAATGTGAGTGGGGTAGATAGGGGCATTCGGGGGCAACTACAACTGCAAAGTGGGCGGCTCTGTTGCGGGTTTTCATGGCGGCCACTTTATTTTCATAGCCGCCTTTTTCACAGCCGCATAAAATGCAACAACAGCAAATTGGAATGTGAAGCCTCAACTCGTTGTTAATTTTATTTATTCCGCAACTCGTTGCTTTTTCCTTATTCCTATTTGTAATTCTAATTGTTGCTTTTAAGCAGACATTTGGCACTCCTGCCCATCTCAGGACTGTCAATATGATTTAGGCGCAGCGGCAATAACATAAATTAGGCAAATGCGGTAGATAAATTAGCAAGGCCCAAAACAATTTTATAGCCGCTATCACAAAATGCAACGGCCCCGAACCGGATCCGTGTGCTGGTCCGCGACGCAGGACGCATTGTCCTTTCCAAATAACTCATAAATACAGGACGCCAAAGGCAGCCCAGGGATGGCAGCAGTCAGCAGCTGGTCAACTGTTTGACATCTGGTCCTGCGTGTATTTATGCCATAAAATGGAATACAAATGGATTGGGCACCCCATCCGTTGTATCGTTTCAACTGATGGTCAATATTAATTGGCTTTTTTTCGATTTTGTTGCTGATAATGCAATCTTTGTTCGTAAATATGAAGGACATTCTTTAGGCGTACAGAGCGCCGAATCATGCTGCTTATTGTTGTACACAATCACGGCCATATCAATTACACAAGAGGGCCCATGAGTTGGCAGAAATCCAACTGAAACGCGAAACACGAGTCCCAGGCTGGGAAATCGAAACAGGTGTGGGAAGTGAAAGGGTGGGGTGTTGGGGCTGTTCCTTTCAGCCGCATCCATTTGATCCTATCGCGACTTCTGCTGCAGCCGAGTTGGCAGTTATTGAAAAACATTTCACTGCAACAACTCGCGGGGGTTTCCGTGCGCGGCTTGTCCGTCCGCAAGCTCTACGGAAATGCAAACGTGGTTGGGCGATGAGAAAAGCGCAAGGAAAATTTATTGACAGACAATGCCTTTAAAGACATACAATGCACATAGTTATTCCCTCTTTCACACATACACACACTCGCAGAACTAACGCATATTTTTGCACAGACAATTAAAATATGCACACTTACAAGCATCCAAGGAATTCGTAATTAAAATCCGCTCTTTCTCGTTACGGCCATCATTCTCGTTGCTGAATAGTGTTCTACTTATATAGTGCGTGTCAAGGCAACAGGATATTTCTTGTTCTTTTCATAATTTGGTATGCAGCCTTATATCATATAGAATAGCTGGAACGCTCTCAGCACCTCTGATCAATTGGTTGTGGCTTTATTTGAGCGGAACATTAGCTTTGTTCGCTGCTATTTGTTATAACTACTCAACTGTTTAATCCGTCTGTTGCCTTTTCAATTTTTAATCGATTTGTGAACTGAAAATAAAACGGCATAACTTCTTACCACGTGCACAGCTGGCTGTCCCATTGGACCAACTGCGGCGTTTTGACCCCGAATTACGTTCGATTTATGTTTATCTTCGAATATACGAACCGGTTCACCTCCATTTTTACTTTTTGCGCACTGTTCCCGGCTCGCAGTTATCGAGGTTTACACACATTGTGCTCCGCATGGGGCAGGCAGGTTAATTGGATGCAATCGAGTTACCCCAGATCCAATGTATGTTTAAAGCCTTTAAGGTATTAGCTACCATATCACTGGGACTCTCAGATACTTTTGAGTCTTAGGCAAACCAGTTACAAAAACATCATCAGAAGGCTTGAAACAATTGTCTATTATGATTTTATCGAAGACTACATTTCAACAATTTTAAAGGGATATTTTTCTTTTTCTTTTTAAGATAAAAATATTTATTTGAATTAACATCTGCTTACTATCTTTTCATCTTTGCTGAACAATTCAGTTTAATATGATGATAAAAAGATTTTTTAAAATATGTCAATAGTGTTTAAAGATTCCTTTCCAGGGTATGACTCGTTGTTCCCAATTCTACGTTGCTTTCATTGTGTTTGCTGTCGTTTTGCGGGCATTGATTTGGCTTGGCTGTTCAGTTTGGTTTGGGTTTGGTTGGGACAGTTTTTTGTTTTCTGCTGGTTGCGTTTTGTGACCTGTCGTTTATTTGACTGCACTTGTTTTGTTCATTTGTTCAGTTTGAGTAAAGTCCGCTTTATTGTCAAATGCAATATTGTAGCCCCGCAGCACTCCTATGCAACAGAATACGCTTAAAGTCCGCTCTTTGGGGCTTAAATGAAAGTGAACTGTTAGCAAAAACGCTGCTTCCAATTCTAAAGTATACACAATTCTACAGACAGACATGTGCAGAAAATTACATAGACAAGTTAGTATTTGTGCACTTTTGAAATCTTTTTCCTACGTTCGTCGCTTTTTACTCACTCGGTATATAATGCCAATGATCAATAATTTATTTTTACTCCCTGTACCCATAAAATGGGTTAATAAGGGGTATTACATCTGTGCAAATGTATGTAACAGGCAGAAGGAGACATCTCTGACCCTATAAAGTATATATATTCTTGATCACAGATTTCAAAAGAGATTTCGATTTGGCCATGTCCGTCTGTCTGTCTGTCTGTCCGTCTGTTCGTCTGTCCGTCTGTCCGTATGAACGCGTCGATCTCAGCAACTACAAGAGCTAGAGACACCAAATTTGGAATGTAGGTTCCTGTATACCATACGCAGATCAGGTTTGTTTATATTTCAGATATCTCCCCTGTTCCCACGCAAATCGATAAAAACCGTTTTACAGTAACAATTTTCAAGATATAGCTTTTAGATTTGGCATGTACAATACTTTAGTTTCTGTTAATCTACTGTCCAAATTTCAAATTGATCGGATAATAAACACGGAAGTTATTCACGAAAGAAGATTCAGTGCTGCATCGAGAGGGAGGAAGAAGAAGCACAGTCACCATTTAAAATGCCTCGCTTGCGCTGTCGCTTTTGCCGCCTGGGTGGGTGCGTCTTTGTATGTAGGTGTGATTGGATGTTTTAGACCTGGGTACAGGGAGTTTAGTAGTCGGGCATACTGGACTATAGCATTCTTACTTGTTACTAATGCCCTTAAAGTAAAATAAAGTATACATTATTTGTATATGGTACTTGAGAGCCAACAAAATACATTTTCTCTGAAATACTATATTTTTTTAGCGTCGCAGATGTTCCTCTACTTTCAGTTACCTCTTTTAAGGGCTTGGTACTTTTTATTCTTTTTTCTTACAGCTCTTCAGTTACTCTCTACTCTTGGCTTGTTTTATTTTAGTGAGGTATCTTCATAGGCTGTCAGTGGTTGCTTCATATTTGAGCGCATAATACGTATAATTAAATAAGCAACTGGTGGTGCAACATGCCAGGATTGTGCCCCAACACACAACCAACACAAATGCTTACTTACAAGCAACTAAGTGCAACAAGAAGGCAACTTGCAAGTGATTTCGTGCAGAAGTTCAAAAAGCAAGTAAGAATGCTCTAGTCGAGTACGCTCGACAAGGAGATACCCTCTACTGTCTACACAATTCATGTTTAAAACCAATTTGATCTAAGTATGGTATTTTTATTTATTTTTTGTCAAAATCTTGTAATTATTTATTTAACTAGTATTCTGCAGGTAAAAAACTAAAACTAACTTTCTTTTTATTTTATTTGTTATTATTTTATTATCAGATTCATCTGGATCTTCAGATCTCAACTGACAGAACTCTTTATTTAAATCAGCGTTCTTATAACCAACTGCAGTTATTATAACGTGGCAGGTATATCTACCGTATGGTATTCCAAATAAAACTATGCTAGTACAGTTGCTAGGATCGAGAGGTTCATACAGACATAGGAATTGCATTCGGCTGCTGCTACTATATATAATTTATAGGGTATACTTCGGCCTGCTACAAAACATTAAATTGCCGAGTTTAACTATGCCCTTTTAGACATTTTGAATGGGTACAGGGTATGGACTCGTAAACGGTTTGCTGCATGTTCAGTTTGTCTCTCGGGCTGCCTGTTAAATTCGTGTTTTTTCAGTGCACTCAACAGCAGAGGGCCGGAACCGGGCCAAGTTGAAAGTGCACTTTACGAAATGCCAGAGTCCGGGAAAGTTAAAAAGCGGCCGCCATTTGCCAGCGTTCAAATGTAATTAATTAATTGCATTCCAGCTTGTGTACTTTCTCTTGTTCTTATTAAGAACGCTTACTTTCCAATTGTTTAAATGCGCTGCATTCACGCAGCAATCTCCCGAAACTGCTCATTATGATTGTAATATATTCTGTGAGATATTTAGGAGTATTTTACATGACAGGCAACCACTTTGGGAAATGTGAATTTGTATCTCGAAAGTCGTTGGCTGCCCAAGGAGGAGCTCCATGCGGGTCCCATTCGCATAATTAAGTTGTAAAAGTAATTGACGCTTGAGTGGGCAACTTTTGAGCATCATTTACAGCGCACACGCAGCTCAAACCCTGCACACTGCCACCCGCCCCCCGCTACTTGTCCCGGCCATCTCACGGAACGGACACACATGAACTCGCATTTGGCACATCATTTTGGCAATCATAACAATAAAATCAAATGTCAGTATGACAACCCAGCACTATCTGAGTTAAGCCGCTGCTGGGTCATCCGAGGAAAAGGAAAAAAGTTGAGGGAAATACATTCACATGGTATGGAAAAGTTTCCAATGCATTTTATTGACTTTTTTACGACTTGAAACTTATGTGGCAGGCGCGACGAGGGCAAACAATTCCCGTCTCATAAAAAGCCAGCAAAAATAGATGTAGCCAATGAAAAGCATAACAAACGACAAATAAATATGTATCTGTATATGTATCTATAGATAGCTGCGAGTATGCTTCACTTGCCGATTTTATGAGGTTGCCACAGACAGGCAAAAGGTTCGAGCAGGAGCCGTGGTCAAAGGACAGAGGGTAGAGGGTAGAGGGTAGAAGGGCTACCTTGTTATTGTTGTACCGTCCCAGTTGTTTGAGTTTTGCCAAAACTAATAAAATTAAATTGAATTGCTTAAAAATTGCCAAAAATGAGGCAAAGTGTCAAAGGGGGCCAATGGCGCCACAGTAGCCAAATGGTTATGAACCAAAGCCACAACCGTGGGGCAGGCCCGTTGCCGTTGCCGGTCGGGAGCGAAAGTGGCAGCCCGAGTGGCCTGTTTCAGGATAGCCGTCCCTGGCCGATGGCAGCGTGCGCACATTAAGGCATTTTGTTGGAATTGAATATTGAGTCGAGGGTCTTACGGCAAAGTAAGAAAGAAATCCTGAAATTCATTGCAGTGCCGAAATGTGCATACCCTTAATAACAATGATAATGATATTTTAAGGATAAATTCAAAAAAATGTTAATTGAAAAGACAAATGCGGTTATTTTACATTTTAAAGACATGTATACTTATTCATTAGCTATACATTTTGAAAGAAGATTCAAGAAATAGAAAAACGTATATAAAACATACAATTATTGAGAGATTGATTTGGTATTTTGAATTTTCCAATTTTTGTTGTTTTTGCTTTTCTTTCATTTTTCCATTTAATCTCTCTGTTATTTTATGAACAACTTGAAATAAGCCTAAACTATATTTTATTTATTTCTATAGTTCAACTTAATATGAATTCAAGAAAATTGTGATTAAATTTTAATGAAACAAGTAAGAATGCTATAGTCGAGTATACCCGACTACGAAACTCCCTGTACCCAGGTCTAAAACATCCAATCACATCTACGTAAACTTACACATACATACACACATACACAAAGACGCACGCACATAGGCGGCAAAAACGACAGCGCAAGCGAGGCATTTTAATTGGTGGCTGTGCTTCTTCTTCCCCCCTCTCGCTGCATTGCTTAATCTTCTTTCGTGAATAACTTCCGTGTTTATTATCCGATCGACTTGAAATTTTGACAGTAGATTAAGAGAGACTAAAGTATTGTACATGCCAAATCTTAAATCTATATCTTGAAAATTGTTACTGTAAAACGGTTTTAATCGATTTGCGGGGGAACGGGGAGAGATATCTGAAATATGAAACAAACTTGATCTGCGTATGGTATACAGGAATCTACATTCCAAATTTGGTGTTTCTAGGTGTTGTAGTTGCTGAGATCGACACGTTCATACGGACAGACGGACAGACGAACAGACGGACAGACAGACAGACAGACGGACATGGCCAAATCGAAATCACTTTTGAAATCTGTGATCAAGAATATATATACTTTATAGGGTCGGAGATGTCTCCTTCTGTCTGTTACATACATTTGCACAGATGTAATACCCCCTTTTTACCCATTTTATGGGTACAGGGAGTAAAAAGTTACAAGAAAACGTATTTTATATTAATGAAATTTATAATTTTTCTTCTCAAAGTTCCAAAGCGTCAGAGTTGGCATCTGTTATGGGTCGCTTGCTGTGGGCTAAATGAGATATACTACTTAGTATACACTCTCTGGAAGGGTAGGGTAAATGAAATTGAGACATATTGAAAATTTTTGGGCCTGTCTGGCTCAATTGGGCTGAGTTGGGTGGCGACAAATTGAATTGCGCTGATTGCCAAGGAGGCTGCTGCTCAGGTTCTTGCCCCAGCCGCAATATTAATGCAATTAAGTGCAAATCGAAGTCATCGCCAACTTCAACATCAGTGTTAGCGACAGTGTCAGCTTTGATATCCTTGTTGGTATCGTTGGCAACGTGAAGGAGGGCGCAGGAGCAAGTCCGTAACGAAATTACAGGCAAATCCAATCGAATGCATGAAAATGATTTGATCTAAACATTTTGCTGCACTCTGTAATTGCAACCAATGCAATTTGACCGATGACCCATGAAATTTGTTAGTCAGGGCACGATCTTTTATACACATATATAAAATGTGTGCCACATATCCATAATTAGTTGACGCAATATTTTATGGTTTTACATTTGGCCAATTCAATGTTTAACCGCACAATGTAGAGCATTTGAATAACAGACAAAGCGCAAAATTTCATACTAATTCAGTTGGGAAAACATGTATTATTTATAGCCTGCTGCTGCTGCAAAAAATAAAATAAATAAAGAGTCATTTAAAATGAAAACGAATCATTTCAGATATGTATTGATAATTTTCACTATCACAGCGAGTCTAAATAAATGTGTATTTAGTATTTTTTTATATTCAAATTCAATCAATCAGGCTGTCAGTGTGGGCGTGGCATTGAACTGAGCGCAATCAACCGGCAATTGTATTTATTATTCTGTCAGCTGTGAAATAGTTTTTAATTTGCTAAATCAAATAACCGCAGGCACCGCGAAGAGGTAATTCGTCAGTGACAACAAATGCAGAATTCAACAACTTAAAGCTGGGGAAGTTCAATTGAAACATTGAAGCATCACTCCGGACAGCTTATTCCTCCACTGGGCCATGACATGCTTGCTGCAAATTAGCATAGCCTAATTGAACACAAATGGCATCCTATTTCCAGATCCAGCCCTGCCTCTGGCCCTGAAACCCAAGCCCATTGGACTTGAATCGACTCAACTCAGCTCGACTGGAGCACAGGACGAACAGGACTCAGTCGCGTCTGTCTTTGCTGTAAGTGATACGGCATCCGTTTGCAATTTATGATGCCATAGACGACCCACTGCACAGGAGGTGGAGGACACTGCCTGACTTTTGAAAAGTCACATCGATGCCCAAACATTACGTTCTCAAACCCAAATGACTCTCTTTGGTGCGCTTATTATGATGTATGGGCAGTGGACACTGAACACTACTTAGCCGTACTCAATTGGTCTGGTGTGGAGTGCCCTGCAGAAGTCTGGGCACATGAAATGGATATGCAAATCTTCTGATGCATGTGTCTTTGTCATGGCAACTCTTTTCGTTGATGCTTCAAAAATAGGAATATGTGATTTGGCTGTAATTAAAATGGAACCCGATAAGCTCACCGAATGACCCCAAGTAGTCCGAATGAAATGCAATTGTCGATATGTATTTGAATTAGCCATCGGGCAGTACAATCCATTTTACACACTCTCATACGCACACACAGCCATCACACAATTTTCGCCAGAAGCTTTCTCCTTGCTTTACTTTCTTGCTACAAAGTGGAGAAACTGGGAAAGTGCAACAACTAACGGTTTATTCTTTCGTAAGCTGGAAAATTTTTGATTGGAATTTTGTGTTTTTCCCTCCCTTTTTTGCTGCGTACAACATAATTCTTTTGAAGTTTACCTTTCTACTTTGCCCTACACTGCCGGTTGCCAGTTTTCGTATAGGTGTATGTACATACCAGGACGCATTACCATTGATTAACACACTCATCCAATCCCTGGCCTGGCACTTCGAAACTTTTTGCACAGATTGAAATACAAAGTTTTTGCCGAGCTCTCGGTATATCTCTTATTGTTTCCACTTATTTGGTTTTGCATTCTCACTCTGCCATTTATTTCATTCCTTCAGTGGCATTGGAAGTCCCTAACATGAGAAATAAATTTGCCTCGTGGCTGTGAAACTTTCTGTGACCTGCTCAAATAATAGTTTCATAAATCAGTTATAAATATTGAACATGTCATTACCAGTTGCATGAACCTCTTTAAAGTCGTGGCCACAAAGGCAGCCACAAGAGACGCAGCAAAAGACAAAATGTGCGAAAAAGAGTTTCAGAAATAACTTCATATATCATATCATTAAAATGAAACAGCGCCAAAGTCCGTGCCTTTTTTATTATTTTATTTTATTTGTTGGCTTAACTTTTAACGGAGCTGCATTTGACAATTTGACAAACTCATTCTCTGTTCGAGTGTGCTCGACCCAAAGATATCTTTTACCCGACCTTAAGTACTGCACTTTATGGAAAAAAGTAACTTGAATTTTGGATAGATTGATATTCGATCTTAATGATGTTTTTACGGTCGATGGATAAACCGTGAACTAAAACTCATGTGCATCAAACTTATAGCTAATATATCCTAGAAATTGCGGCTTTATACATTTTTCGTTAGAAAAGTTTAGCTTAAATTACATTTTGTGACTAGTAAACATATAAATGAATATCAAATCTACCATAAAGAATATATAAATTGAAAATAAACTATATTTAATTCAAGAAACTTGTACCAAACTTATGAAGGACATGGCTAAATATACTTGACTATTGATGCTGATCAATCAAATTCAGTTATAACATTTGGCTACATGGATAGCAAATGATTATTATTAGATTTCTTGCGTTTTCATGCACATACTTTGTTTCAACGTTAAGGGACATCAATCAAACAATCTATTACAATTACTACTTTTTGTAATAAGACGAACCTCTAAGATTTTTGTCTAAAGATCCAAAGAATTTAGGAAATACGTTCTTTTATAACTTATTCAATACATGTGTATAATTATATATATGAAAAGCAAAGAAATACTTGGTTTTGTTTAAAACTCATTTATGTTCTGCCCATGGATTATATTCATATTTAATCGATTAAGAAATTAAAAAAATATATAAAAAATCAAACAAATAAATAATTATGCCGGTTTTGAGTATCGCAATTTTTGGCTTATTTGCCTCAAGTACAGGGTATAACAGGGTTCGGTTTGGAACGAAGAGTGTAGAGTATAAGTGGGCACGGCAGCTAATTAATGCCAAAGCAGAGCAACCAATGTGCAGTCGTCTAAACTTGTTTGGTTTTGTTTTGATCCGACTTGTTCCTTTATTTTTTTGCCAGTCAGAGGCCCAACTTTGAAGCTCAACTCCATGGAGTGAAATTTTTAATGGGCCGAGCATTTTAATTACTTTGCCAGCAGTGTGTATGTGGGTGTTTGTGTGTGTGTATGTGTCTGTGTGTGCATGTTTGTATTTGTGGAGCGCTGTGCTTAAGCTAGTGGAATATAATTACTCGTCTCCAGTGCAACTCCCGGAAGTCAACAGCAGTCGCAACCGCAGCATCACCGGAAAGTGTGCTGCATTTTGGGGGGCCAGCGGGTGAGAAACTTGCCATAAAATATTTATATTGCAAGCAAAAACTATACATATATACTTGCAGCATACCCATATATATTATACTTATACGAATACAAACAACAAAAATTGCCAGCGAAAAATCAACGCGCTGGATTAAAGTGTATTTTGAGTTTGTTTGAACTTTGTTACTAATTAATTGCCAAAGTGTGTATACCCTGTAGAGCATGTATATATATATATATATTCAAGTTTCTCTTTTCCAATGGGGTACATTGCATTATTCACTAGGAATCTGGCATTCAGCTCTAATTGTACGTCATTAAATACAACATTGAATATCAACTCGATTTGTGTTAAGTTTGAAATCTGATATTTGTTGTAAATGCGAGAATTAGCTTGAATATTTGATAGATACTGCGAAAAAAGTAAAATGAATGGCTTAGAGATGACTAAAAAATCATTTAATGATTTTATAGATCCATGAATATAAGGAATATATTTATTTATTGAAATTTCTTTAAATATAATATTCAAAAATTAAATGAATGTTAAGAAAAATATGTATTCACTTACAAAAATAATTTAAGAAAAAATAAAAAAATGTGCGGACTTGTGCCTGCCGTCCTTTTAAGCGAGGAGTTTGTGATTTAATGTAAAGTTTTCTATTTTGTCATGGCTTTTATATGAGTTCCTGCAGGTACTCTATATTTTAGTTTTCACGAGAAGGAGCCACAAAATATGTATGAGTCAAGTTGTTTTGTTGTACTTTTAGTTGAAAGTGGAGCATGCTCGCTGCGCTTAATACAAAATTAAATGCCGTCGCATACTGGGGAGTAATGACCCCTGGGAGCTAACTACCTGTGTGTGTGCGTGTGTGTGCGGGAGTGTGTTCATATTGATATGGCTTACAGCCGATAGGTTGCGCACGTGCACTGATTATAGTTTGCCATAATATATTTGTCAGCAGATATAGCCACATTTGGCATGGGTAAACAGCCAACCGCCACGCCCACGCAACGCCCAAATCAAACAGCGCGCTGGGCGGGGTTCAATTAAAGACAAGCTGTGTGCATATAAAGTCAGCAGTTGTTGCCTGCCGGTCATAACGGTGCATGAAATCCATTTGCGGCTAAGCAAACATATAAAGTGACAGACACGCAAACAAGCAGACGAACAGACGGACACACACACTGATGCGGCTGACAGACACACACAGGCACAGACACAGTCACAGGCTCCGCTATTGCTATTTTGTTTGCACAGTTTGCTTTGACGCTTTTCATTTTGAAAAATTAACGCGCGGCAAGTGAGTGTGTGTGTGTGAGTGTGTGTGTGTGTGTTTGTGTGTGTCTGTGTGCGCGAGTGTATTTAGCGATTTTGGTTTGAGCAGCGCCTAAAAGTAGGCAGCGAATTTTGTGCATGCCATACACGAACTCGAGCGTTTACTTTCGAACAGGAATACAATGCTCAGGACATGCAGTATGTCAAAGTTGTTGGGGTCTTGTTGGCTGTTTGTCCGTCGCTACTCATAAAAGTCAAACTATTTTTCAATTTCAAATTTCTGGGCTGCAGCCACAAATCTTCTTCACAGGCTTGTGTCGTGGCTGGTTGTTGTTGTTGACTGACCCACTGCCCATAAATATGCTGCGTGCCAGGCCAAGCCAGGCCGGGACAGCTGCAAAAACGACCCTGTGCATTTTGGCAGCACTTCAACCCACCGCTCCCGCCCTGTGGTACATCAAAATAAGTGCAGCTCCAAAAAAAATTGAGCAACCGTTTTGTGGCGTGTCGCAGGCAGGCGGGTACAGAACAACAACAACAAGCAGAGCAACAACATAGGAAAAAACGAATGCTCTGCACGCAGTGTGCTAGTCGCATAACCTCAAAGCCAACACCCCGAACACCCAGCCCAAGCAAACAGCTTTAACTCGTTGCCTCCATGAAGTTTTTGTACTTGACGCAAAGTTATTCATGGCTAAGAACCAACAAGAAGCGGGCGACAACCAATGCCAAAGGACTATTGGCCATTTGCTAGTCACACTACATTCATGCAGACACTCCTACACACACACACACATCCTCAGACACACACACACACACACACACACACACATACACATATAGACCAATTCTCGCATTGCAGTTGTGTTTATTCTCAAATTTAGATCACGTTGTCTGACCAAGTGACTCTAGAGAAGCCAATGCGTTGTCCTGGTTGGCAGCAACTTTGGTGTCTGGTCCTTTATGTCTGCCTGCATTTTCAGTGTTATCAGTTCTTGACAATAGTGAACCATGTGGAACCATCTGTAGGCTTAACGTCTGACTGATCCCACACAAAATATGCCGAGCAGCTTTAAATAAAAGCAAATTCGCTGAAGCCACCAAACAACAAATTTAATGACACATAAAAAACGCAACTTAAATGCAAATTTGCATTTACAATCTCACTGCTGTCGCTTAAATGGATACGGGAAGTGGGACGGACAGACGGTCACATATCACAGGTCAGAGGTCACAGGTGTGCCCGTACTTAAAGCCCACATGTAACCACGCAGCGCATAAGTATTTATAGTATTTTTTAAATAATTTCTGTGGATTCTGAATATGTGGTGCTGCACTCAGAGAAAAGATTTCGCACAAATTAACTGAAGAAAAAACTTTCAATTATAAACAAAATAATAATACAAAATAGTGAATTAGTTATTTGAAGAAAACTAACTAAATTCCAAGAAATTGGCCAGTCTTAATAATTCTTGACATAAATTCAAACCAAACCGACGTTGAATAGGCTTAAATCTTGCCCCAAACTGAACTTATGTATATCGCGTTAAACACCTTAAGCCGAACCAATAGTGTATCCATTTGGCTAAACTCTTTTCAAACCTAGCACTGAACAATTTTTAGCTGTAGACAAGGCCTTAAGTGAGCTTAATTATATTTGTATGAAATATTTTAGTAATTAAATATTTAGCTGGTTTTGAATTAACTTAAAATATAAGTATTTAATTCTATAATGCATCCTTAATTAGCACTTACTGAATGAGGACTGACATTTTTGTTATCAATTTGAAGCATGTCTTACATAATTTATTTAAACATCCTAAACAACATGGCATGTAACCATTTTATAAATTACGGCTCAGCAATTTATTTATTACTCTTAGATTACTCATAAATTAACAGCCCAATCTATGCATGTGTTTGTGTTGGGTTTGAGTCCAAGGACCCCCACATAAAGGGCAATTTCCATCCTGTATTTAATCTTACTTATTAAATGTGGAATGTTTGTTCAGTGTCGTTTTCCCAAAGAGACACCTGCCGGCGTTCACAGGACTTTGTGAATGCGGCATGTGAAAAGGCAATTAAATTGTAAATATGTTTGTATGTTTGGTACGTGTATTTAGGTCAGATGGTTTGGAAACTCAGTACTCACAGTGCAAAATTGCAAAATACCTTATGGAAAAAGATTTTTGTGGTGTACCTTTAAAAAATTGGGATATAACAATCAACATACAGGCAAATAAACTTCAGGTTACAAAGTCCAAAAAAAAGGAAATGCAGAATATGGAATGCCAAAGCGTGTGTACAGGAACTGAAATGAAAAACGATGAGTCAAAGATGTTTGTATTGGTAACAAAGATTGTCACATTGTTAACTTAATCACTGAGAAATAAGTTCATCTCAGAAATAACCATAGAAGGAGGTTGCAAATGGAAATCCATTGACATTACTTAGGGCTATTTTTTCCTGTTTATGCAGACTTTAGCCTGCACTTTATTGTGGTCAAATTGTATGAATTTTCCTTAGAACTTTTCCTTGTCTCTTCTCGAATGTAGTGTGGCATGGTTGCATTATTCGCGCGGTGTGAATAGCACCTGTTATTTTAGGTTCACAAACTTCAATCTAAAGCGCCACTTTATCATTTCAAATATTACTCCAGTTTCTGGACAGCAATCTTTCCAGATAGATGTCAATGTCAAGTACGAGTATGCATTCTGCTAATCATTGCCAGTGACGTGCCCGCAAACAAACGCCTATAAGTCGCGCCTCAAAGTCAACATTTTGTTGTTCCCGTAGCCTTTAGCTGAAGTGGCACGTAGCTGCAGAGCTGCCATCAGCTTTAGTTGATGCCTCACAAATGAATGTATCTTGGCAGCAGCATGACGTGGCTGGCGGAGACGCAGGCTTCTGCACCGTCTGCGGCTGACTTGGCAACAGTAAGCGAGCAGTAAATACGCGCTCAAGTAGCTGTATCTGTATCTTTGTGTCTTTGTTCGTGCAGCAATTCATGTAATATTAAATACGCCTTGTGTTTGATCAAGCGTCCGAAGGGGGAGGGCGGGCATTGTTGAAATTAAATGATACCAAATAATGTGATTATTGCTCAACCATTGTTGTCATCCTTGCTGCGTCCTTGTCAGCTAAGCGCGTTCATAATGACAGCGCTGCACTTCAATCTTGACGGATGTGCCTGGTCGACTTGAACACGCTTGATTAAGCACACGAAAATGTGGCTTTATGTGCTCACATTTTATGATTTTTACCGCTCTTGCGTTTTTTCATCGTATTACATACATACTTGTAAATATATTAAGCCAATGAGAAGGAAAATCGAACGACTAATGCCTTTAATCGGAAAGCTTTCGCCAATTAGGTGCCTGGTCATGTGCAGTGTCCATATTGCATTGTTGATCTACGCTATATCTAACATAATCAGGGCATGCACTAATTAAACACGCACACCATCAACCAAACCACTACCACACCAGCCCAACGACTTCCTTGCACAGATACTCGTACCCGCACACAGATACTCGCACACCAGCAGCAAGAAGAGTTCATCGGGTCATTTCACAATTAAGCTGCACCAACATTGCAACAGCGGACAACTTTGCCGTCATGTATCCGTATCTATAGCATTCCGTTACCCCAAACCCGAACCCAAACCCGAGACCAGGCCCATGCTCAGGCCCAGACCCAGGCCCGAACCCGATCCGTCTTCCGCCTGATGATGATGAATGAGTTAAGCGGCCGTTGTCTTGTAGTTGCCCGTCTAATGAGATACTTTTTCTGCGCAAATGTGGATTTCACTTCCAGAGCATTGGGAAGAGCGGCAAATCATGCAATGTCTCGTCTCATCTCAATTGCGCTTTTACTATGTAATCTATGGCATGTCAGCGTTTGTATCTGTATCTTTTGCTATCTGCGCTTCTATATAACCCACATGCGTGTGCCTGGGCACTAATTGCGTCTAATTGAATTGCAATTGACCGTGAGTTGGCGTATTTTTCACTCGTTTTTGCCGACGCCACCAACGACGTTGAGGATGCTTGATGAAGATTTACGCAGCTGCTTTGATTTGTGTCAACACAGACTACAGACAACGGCAACGGCATTCCAACAGATACATATTCATGGCTTCAGTGGATCATTTAGTTGTGGCGCCAGAGAATTGCAATTACAACAACAACAGCATGGAGCTTGCTAACAATTGCAATGCTTATTTATATCTTAATATACATTTTTCTTGTGATCATACTTATACGAGCAAGTAAATACTTAACAATTTATGACTACAGTAAAATACTTTAGATATTTACTCCCTGTACACCTATAAAATGGGTACTAAACTGTGCAACTGACCAATATGTAATAGACAAGAGGGGACATCTCCGACCTTATAAGATATAGATCAGTATCAATAGTCGAGTCGATTTGGCTCTGTCTGCCCTTATGTGTGAAACTAATATAAACTAATATAACTAGTATACTAACATAAAACTTATTTATACTAGAATTCGGAATTCAAAATTGTAAATATTCCCCCCCACCGAAAATAGATAAAAAACGATTTGTAAGTACTACTTTGAAGACTTGATTTTTGACACGTGCAATAAGTGTTTCATTGTTGATTTGTTGGGCAAATTTTAAGTCAATCTGATAATAAGCACAGAAGTTATTTAAGGGGGAAGCAGCAGCAGAGCCGCTCCTTTAAGTGCCTCGCTTGCACTTTCCCTTGTGCGTGTGACGGGCTTACTCGACTAGAGCATTCATACTTGCTAACGTTTTATTTTCTCTGTAATTGAATTATTATTGGCTATTGAGACAGACATCCTTTCTGTTAGGACTCACATTTCTGTAAAACTTCATTCTAATATACTTATTATTAAGTGCTTCCTTTCCGTGAAATTCTTCTTTGATGATTTTTTTCTGTCTGGCATTTGAAATAAAGCTGCTCACAGCAGAGCGGTCAGTGCGTCTAGTCTGTGTATTGCTGCACAATTTTGGATCCCATGGCGACTTATCCGCCACCGCCTTTGCCACCCTTGCCTCCATTTCCTCCGCCGCCGCCTCCTCCTTTGCTTTTGCCATCTTCTCCATCCTTGCCGCTTTTTTTATTTTCGTTCTCAGAATCCTTTTCATTCTCTTTTTTTCCACCTCCGTCGCCACCTCGACCACCACCACGCCCACCCTGTCCCCCTTTTCCACCTCCGTCCTCTCCATCTTGACCTCTTTTCTGATCGTTCTTTTTATTGCCATTGTTATCATCTTTTTTACTATCGCTGTCACTCTCTTTAGATCTTCCACCACCGTCACCACCTCGACCTCCACCAGTGCCTCCGCCCGCACCACCCTTACCACCGCCACCGCCACCCTCTCCTCCTTTTCCCTTTTTATCATCATTCTGACTAGACATAACTAAAGTAATTTTTGTAATTTATAATTTTAAATTTTTTGACAGAAAGCTCCAACTAAATAAATCTTGAAATAATAGACCAAGCAAGCCCTTAGAGGTCACCAAATGTCCTGATTAATGGATGAGTACTCTTCTCAGGATCTCTGCAATCCATTCCATCCGTATATAATTAATATTTGAATTGTTCGTACGTAGTTTTTTGTTCTTTGACTCATTGCTGCTGATATTTCAAATAGACAATGAAAATTCGTCACCACAGTTAAACGCCTTTTCTTTTGGCAAATTAACAACTTGCGAGTATACGAGAAAAGTTGTGCCAAGAAACTTTGCCAAAAGTTGCCAAGTACCTGTTTCCCCACCTGCCGGCTAACAAAGTTGCTCCCCGAGTGTCTGAAGCTGAGGCTGAAGAAAGAAAATGTGGAAAATCGATTTGAAGAAAAAAAATTGTGAGCTTTTCAATTTAATGTCGCATTGTTCTTGCTGTATCTGAAATTTATGCTTACAACTTGCATGCAAAAATATAAAAATTGTATTTTTATGACGAGCGCAAAGCGAATGAAAATGAACACTTTTTCATGCAATAAAATAAACATAAAATATTGTTGCAACGTTATGCGGAGTTGCGAAGTGCCAATGATATGTCAAACTAACAAAACATAAAATGGACATAAACAAAAATCAGGCCAGACAAAGCCACAGCCACAGTCAGCCACACCCAGTCCAGAATAAATATTTAAAGTTATCTGTGAAAGTGTCGGCAAGTGGTCGACGAGGCGACTGTGGGGCATGCCCCAACTGTTGTTTCTCACTTGTTTGTCTTTGCTTAATCTTTTGATAGAAATTTGTATAGCAAAGTTGTGTCGATCTCCGCCCCTCGACCTCGCCCGTGCCATCTGTTTTGGTCATACTGTGAAAAGTTTTGTGCATTATTTTCACAAGCACCAGCAAGAACAATTACTTGCCACAAGGTGTTTTCGCAGCTATTGAACTTACAGGTGGGGCACCTGGCCCAACATAGCAGCAGATCAGCTTGACAGGCATCACCATCGTCATCATCATCGTGATTATCACCAAGTCATCGTCACCACAGTACCTTGTCACAGTTTCTGCCCATCTTGAGCGTCTCTTATAATTTACAATCATGCCCCGTGAACTTTGAGCCTGATTTACACTCTGCTGATGCTTATGTCGGGATTTGGCTTGTATCCGCCCACAGCTCTTTGTATCTCTTGTTATTTACAACTTGGCCGAACTGTCAACAGAAATTCAGTTAATTTGATGCCCCAATGGCTGCCGTGCCACTCGCTAAGCGGCGATGCGTATACGTAATATTTGGATGGTCAAACGACTTGCTAACTAATTGGACACGCCACATGTGGCATTTGACTCTGAGGGCTCCAAAATGCATTTCAATTTGCATTCAACATTAGCACTGCTGAACAGAACACATTTACAAAAGGCACTCACAAAGCATTCGGACTTATAACTGATTAAAATGAAAAGAATATTAAAGTCCAGTTTTTTTGTCTTACTTTAAAAAATACAAAATATGTCAGCAAAGCGGAACTTTACTCTGCTGCATTCTCACGAAGTACTTGCCGCAGGTAAGTTCGCTTTATAGGTCCTTTCGTAGTATTTAAAATGTTCCTGAAATATTTTCTAGCATGATTTCTGCGCAACTGTCACATTAATACATGCCAACATCACACTGCCTTCAATTAATTGCTCAGTAAATTAGCAAGCGTGTTTTTTACTCCCTGTACCCATAAAATGGGTAAAAAGGGGGTATTACATCTGTGCAAATGTATGTAACAGACAAAAAGAGACATCTCCGACCCTATAAAGTATATATATTCTTGATCAGTATCAAAAGAGATTTCGATTTGGCCATGTCCGTCTGTCCGTCCGTATGTATGAACGCGTCGATCTCAGCAACTACAAGAGCTAGAGACACCAAATTTGGGATGTAGTTTCCTGTATACCATACGCAGATCAAGTTTGTTTCATATTTCATATATCTCCCCCCGTTCCCCCGCAAATCGATTAAAACCGTTTTACAGTAACTATTTTCAAGATATAGCTTTCAGATTTGGCACGTACAATACTTTAGTCTATCTTAATATACTGTCCAAATTTCAAGTCGATCGGATAATAACCACGGAAGTTATTCACGAAAAAAGATTCAGTGATGCATCGAAAGGGGAGAAGAAGCACAGCCACCATTTAAAATGCCTCGCTTGCGCTGTCGCCTTTGCCGCCTGTGTGTGTGCGTCTTTGTGTATGTGTGTGTGTATGTGTAAGTGGACGTAGATGTGATTGGATGTCTTAGACCTGGGTACAGGAGTTTCGTAGTCGGGTATACTCGACTATAGCATTCTTACTTGTTAGTGTTAGCAGCGGCTAAAAAGTATAACTTTACAAGGCAAGTCAAAAATCAAATCAACAAATCAAATAGAGACGGAAAATGTCACGTCATATCGATGACTTCAGATATTTTTTGAAGGTTTTACCTGAGGAGCACAGAGTAGCGTAATATTGCAAATACGAGATGGTGTGATGAGGCCCATAGGGATACCTCTACCTACGCAGCTCATAATCCTGAACATTAATTTCAATTTAGTTGAGTGCGGCATGACAGGGAGTGTGACCAACTGGTAATAGTTTTTATTAGACATATAATTGTACAAATAATTTTATCCAAATAATCAGCAACCCATAGCTTGAGCCGCGCCTGTGTCAACTAGCTTGCTGCTGCCCCTGATCCTGTTGCTATTTGGGCGCACAAAGGGCCTGGAGCCAGGCAACACTTCATTCCGCCCTGCAGAAATTGCCAGTAAACTTTCAGCAGTTGCCACAGCAAAGTGGATGAAAATTGTCATTGCAATTAAATTAAGCACAAAAAGTTGGGGGCAAAAAAAATGTCGCGCGACTGTCATTGGCAAGAAGTAAAGTGCTCGCCAAAATATGGCCATTTGCACTGCCACTTAAACACACATAAGGGCTGTAGCTTGGCAGATGGGTGGGGCACACACACACACACACACACACACACACACACACGCGTGTAGCTGTCGGTCGCCGGCACGCAAATCGAGTCAAGTTGAATAGGCGGAAGTAGCGCAAGAAATGCGATTGCCAAATTGAGTTGAAGGCTTCGCTTGACTGTGTTTTGTTTGGCCAACTTTGTGAGCTCAGTTGCAGCTGCTGTGAAAGTCGAAGTCGCAGTCGCAGTCGCAGTCGCAGTTGCCGTCGCGTTGGTGCCGCTCAGAAGCACTTGGCACATTGCTGCAATTTTGTAGTTTTGATAAAATTTCGCAAGCATATTAAAAAGTTGTGCGCAACTTCGTTTTTACTTTAGCAGATGCCACACAGCCACTTTTTGGTTGGTTTGGCGGGCGTGGCAAAACATACTTACAACACTACACATGCCACTGACAGGCAAAAGCGATGTGCTGCCAGCCACGACTTGTTTGCAGCCAAATAATAAAAAGCAGCCAGCAGTGCACTTTGCTCTGCTATTTAATTTTGCAGCTCAAAGGCTTCACAAAGTTTGAGGCACAAGGCAAGGCGACATTTTGCATGAAAACTTTTCCAGAAGCTTACGTGAAACTTAAACAACAAATTGGGTTTCCAGCAATGAGTAGTATGTAGCATGGCAAATGCGAAAACTATAATTATAAACAGATACAACTAATTAACAGGAGTTGCCAAATAATTGACACTTTTCGCCGATAACTGCCACAAAATGAACAACGTCGAAATCTATGTGTATATTTATAAGCATATAGCTAAATATTTTATTCATTTAAATTGCCGCAACCCAGACTATGCCAAATATCAATGCAATTGTATTTTGTTGCCACATGCTGCGTTGTTTGCGGCAATTTAACTCAATTGAGTGTTGCACACTTTTGTGCGCTTCGCCATTTTTAGTTGGCTGGCTGCTCATGTAAATTGAATGCCCCTCTGAGCTCGCCTGTGTGTGTGGGTGCAACAAAAGCGCTTTTTCACTACCATGAAAAATCAAATTAATGTGCATTATTGAAATACCAAACCCCACAACAACAGTCGAGCTTAGCTCTGCTCTGCTGAGATTATTGTTACAATATCAACATAGCTTTAAATTGTTCACATATTGTCCCGCGTTGTGAGTGTGTGTGTGAGTCTGTGCTAGACAAAATTCAGTCGAATTTTAGACTGACTTGAGTGCCTCAGTCAACTCTTTCTGAGTTGACTAGCAGGCTTGCTTGAATTTGAATTGCTCAAGAGACTCTTATCATATTAATAAAATCAACAGACATGCACTCAGAGAACACGAAATCTATACACAAATCATTGTTTGCAAAGTCTAACCATACATGCATAAAGGTACTACAAAATCGAGCCATGCGTGCCATTACGGACTGTCCATACTAGGTACGTGATACCACCTTCATCGCGAACTGAATCTGTGGCAAAAGGTGGAGGATCAGATTGGAAGGCGACTAAGAAGATACCACAGGATGCCAGGCCTTTAAGGAGATTAAAAAGAAAGGATTTTCCCAGAACAATTGTCCAACTTTAAAGTCTCCTTCGCAACAGGAGAATAGTTGCAAGTCCTCATACGCCTCGCTTGAGGTTTGGTCCTTTTATTATTTACTATACTTGTATTGTATGGATTCAACTCCTAATAAAAAAAATAAAAATAAAAATAAAAAAACAAATCATTATTTGATTATTTAACCGAAATGTGTTCCAATGTGTGTTTAGCGACGTATAATTTTTAAATGAAATATTTAACAGGCTCGACGTCAACAATTCAGGGTGAATATAGAAAGGTAGATATTGAAAAGTATTGGCTGGTCATATAGCGCTATTTCGGATGTGTTCCTTAAATTGAATGATTCAATTAAAATAAAGTTTTCTGATTGTGTTAACAAAATGTATTTTGTTAAACTGGATCGCTTGCTTATAGTAAACTTTAACATTGATTAGTTTCAGCATTCCCTTGCAAGTCTCACGACCCAAGCCATAGTATTGCCAAATGCTATTGCTAAGAATTGCTGCAGCTTTCAACTATATGTATAATAAATTACAAATTCGAAATGTAAACGTTTGTTTTTGCCTACCAAATTACAACAAAGAGGCAAACATCCTTTACAGTCAGAGATTTGCAGGACAAAGGCCAACTGTTATTGAAAACTGCATTTTTTGGTCGAGCCGTAAATTACGCTTGTATTGTGCTTATTCACAGGCTTAGCCCTGCTGCATGCATTTGACACACACACACACACACACACACACACATTGTTATAGTCTACTGCATGTCTGCATGTGTGGCAAAAAAGAAAAGGAGACTCGGCTTCGTGTATTGGTTTGTTGGTGTGGTTATGCGCTCTATTTCACACACATGCACACGCACACAGTCGCACAATTTCACACACATGTGTGCTGACACACACACACACACAATAGAAATGATTGCATTGGAAAACGCTGACAGGCAGGATGAAGCGCGCGTGGCTGGCTGCAATTGATGGATGAGTTTGAAGCTATGAAGCAGATGTGACAATTCAAATACCAAAACTCAACACACACAGGCACACACACACATGTAGAAGCACGCTAAAAAATGCATTGAACAATATGAGTCATGGCGCGCCATTGAGTCAGGAGTTTTTATTGAAATTGAATTGTTGATAAGTTTTGTCAGCAAACATTTGAAATACTACCGGGGAGGGAGAAACATATAAAAATTGCACAGAAACACTTAGCCACAACCAGCTGCCATAATTGATTTGTATTCAAGTGTAAAATAAAGTAATTGCCAAACCCTTTTTAAGAGCATTCAAGCCCGCAATACCCGCAAGGACGAATGCATCCGGTAGCTTCGCAATTGTATGTTGCGCTCCTATTGAAAAGGAGCAATTATATGGCTTTAAAAGAAATCAATCTCAAGGGTATAAGATAATCTAAGACCAAAAAAAAGGCATACTCATTTTTACTTTGCCAAGCCTGAAATTATTCTTAAGCCGTTTTATCCATTAGCTCTTTTATCTAGTGGATTATATTTTCAAGCATTTGACCCTTAGGCTTGGGAAAGTAAAAAAAAACACCCATTTACTGAGAACCTTAAAAGTTAAAACATTCTTCATTGTCGACTGAAATAGTTTTATCAACTCAACACTAAATTTATGAAAACTTGACAGCATCGGCTATAATATTTGAAAATCAGATGATATCCATATTTGCGCATACAGTATATTAGAGTCATATAATATTTAACAACTTCAAACTTAAATTTATGTACTTTAAATCGATTCAAGCAAGCCAAATAATCATCTCATAAATTCTAATTAGCTAATTATACGACCGCTCTTCTGCGGATAGATCTTTGGACAATGGTCTTCCAGCGGGTTTTCTTGGCTTTCAGTGCACGTACACCACATTGATGTACACTGTCAGTTGTCACCGCACACATTTGGTGATTCATTCATTTCCTTTGGCTCTGGTCCATACAGCAACAAATGCTGGCAACACTGAGCCACAATTCGATTCATCTGCGGCTGCCACAGACAAGCACACTCACTGACACACACAATTGACACACTCAACTGAACTTGCCGTAACCCACATTGGAGCAAGGCAAAAGTCCCCAACATGTTGCTGACCCAGAGTGCCACATCCGGCGCCGAGCAGCCACGAATGGTAAGAGAGAGCTTCTGCGCATTGATTAACTTTGGGAGAACTCTGGCTGAGGTTGCCGCATTGGCAGCGACAGGGACAGCGCGGCAGTGGGGCATTACTCAATACAATTTCTCAATGGCTTCGAATACGCGTTGACCATAAAACGCCTAATTCTTGTCTTTGCTAAATGAGCTCAATGCAAACAGCACAACATGGCCTTTAATTGGCAGCCGGCAGCCGGGCTGACTTTTCTTTTAGCCACCAGTGTGGCTCCAGACAATTTTATGAGACCTGTATTGCATTGAGAAATTGAATACCTGAACGCGCTGCTTTTAAATCGCATCAGACTTTAACCCATTTGGCTTAACTGCCGTCGACTTGAAAGGCCATCATCATCATCAACGTCGGCCAAATGGGTGCACATAAAAATTTGTCAAATTATAGCAGAGCTTGAAAATACTTGCAGTCGGCGAGGTGGGCGGGCCACCTGAGGAGTCAAGTTGTCTGCCAGGCATTAATCAAGGCACGTAAAGCAAAAGCACGGAGCAACAACTGGCAAGACGGCCTGACAATTTATGTGGCACAATTAATTGGAGCGCCTGTGGAATTGGCAAATGCTTTAAAGACTGGACTGGCAAAGTTGTTTGTCTGCTGCAATTTGCGGCTCATTTGAATTGGAGACGCGTAAATCAGAGTCCAAGTTGCAGCAGTTGGCGCTGGAATCTCACAAATCAGGCGACCAATTCAAAAATCCTTGACAATGGCGCAGAGTTATGACAGCCATAAAAAAGCAACCACATTGCCACATTTATTTATTCTTTCAGCCATGGCCGGTCTCAGTGCAGTTTATCATAATCGTTTGACAATTCGCACGCACTGTAATTAATTATATTTATAAATGTGCTCTTGAATGTTTAAGCTGATATTGTCGCAGTTGCTAAGCAGTTGTCATTTATTTGAGATTCTTGTTGAAATCGCTTGGCTAAGTCTCAATCAGCCCACACACTTCGACAGTCTTACCACGTTTGTATAATTTGTTTATAATTAGTTCGCCATTTTGCTATTTTGTCATCTTCAGAAGCCTTCCCCTGACATATCCCATTCCATCCAACACCGATACATAAACATTTTCATTATTTCCATCCCAAGCTCTGGGATTGTTGCTATGAAACGGTTCATTAAGTGAGCTGCCAGCCATTTGCCATCGCTGTTTTTCCTATTTGCCAAAACGTTTTGTGTTTTCCCATTTCCCATTTTGCTTTGGTTTCCCTTTTATTTAATTTTTTCGTTTGCTTAGGCATTCTTTTTGGCCGTTCTGCCTTTGTCGCCAGTTATTTGCGCTTGCCCGCTTTGACAGCACGTTGAGTTTATCCTGTCAATACAAGCCCACGCTTACACACACACACACTCACACCTATCTATATACAAGGACTACTCGCCTTTGACTAGCGCATTGACTTTATCGAAGGATTGACTTGATGCAAGGATTGATCGATCGACTGATTGATTAATTGACACTTTGCACATTAATTAGCCGACTGGCTGGACGGCAGGACAGTTAACTAAGCAAATGCCAAGTTCGCCAGCAGCCCAGCCCAAGCGACGGTCTCTTAAAGGATTTAACATCGGCTTTCACTTAAAGCCGGACAATTACCAACTGGCCCACCTAAATTCTCAACTGCAGCTCTTAGCCGCCCTTTAACCGTTATTGATGAACAGCCCAAAGCTGCTTCTTGTGGACTTTTGCTTATTAGAAGTTATGACAATTTGCGATGCTCGCTGGGGGTCAGTCAGCCTGCCTGCATTGGAATCCAAATTTATGGCTGATTAATAAACTCATTACAACTTTGCTTGGCTGCCTACCGAGTGTTGATTAATACGAGTTAGTGCACAGATTCGCATGCTAACAACTTTGTCTTACTGTTTAATTAAAAAGTTGTAATGTGGTTGACCCCAGGTGACTGGTGGCATATATAAATTAGTTTCTCTCTAATCAGTTCCGACCCGGGACAGCATAAGTATTAGTAAGTAACCCTTTAATCTTAGATAAACAAAATTTGATATGTATACAACACACAGATCATAAATTGTATATTTATAGTCTTTATTTTCTACATACCCTGAACTTCGAGTAAATTAGATATGTGTTTTGCTGCCCTGAGTCCGATTAATTTCCGGCTTATAGCCTTTCAAAGTCTCGCACGAAACTGAATAAATTATTTCTTATAATTGAATTTTGATCTAAGGTCAATGTCATTTGTGTAGTTAGAGGTTTACTCTACTGCAACAGTCAAGAGAGTTGTTTTTACTCCCTGTACCCATAAAATGGGTAAAAAGGGGTATTACATCTGTGCAAATGTATGTAACAGACAGAAGGAGACATCTCCGACCCTATAAAGTATATATATTCTTGATCAGTATCAAAAGAGATTTCGATTTGGCCATGTCCGTCTGTCTGTCCGTCTGTCCGTCTGTCCGTCTGTCCGTCTGTCCGTCTGTCCGTATGAACGCGTCGATCTCAGCAACTACAAGAGCTAGAGACACCAAATTTGAAATATAGGTTCCTGTATAGCATACGCAGATCAAGTTTGTTTCATATTTCAGATATCTCCCCCGTTCCCCCGCAAATCGATTAAAACCGTTTTACAGTAACAATTTTCAAGATATAGCTTTAGGATTTGGCATGTACAATACTTTAGTCTCTCTTAATATACTGTCCAAATTTCAAGTCGATCGGATAATAAACACGGAAGTTATTCACGAAAGAAGATTCCGTGATGCAGCGAGAGGGGGAAGAAGAAGCACAGCCACTTTTGCCGCCTGTGTGCGTGCGTCTTTGTGTATGTGTGTGTGTATGGGTAAGTGGACTTAGATGTGATTGGATGTTTTAGACCTGGGTACAGGGAGTTTCGTAGTCGGGTATACTCGACTATAGCATTCTTACTTGTTTAAATATTCGTTTTAATATAATTTGTTATTATTAAATAAAAAATGCTTTTGGGTGCTGTGTAGTGAGCTCAAATTTAATTTGGTTGTGATTTCAAGAAAATGCATTTGATGGGAAACTTGATGAATTCCTGTGCTTGTCATCGTGTTCATTAATTAAATTGGCTGGGACCCAGTCAAGAGAATATTGATTGTAACCGACAGTTTCCATTATCATCGTAATTAGTTTGTAAAATTATTTAGAATTTATAATACTCTTACCCTGTATCAAGAACTTTTTTTGGTAAACAGAGTATATTGGGCTTATGCAATGTTTATCTTTCAATAACCTGCCGCAATTCTATATCTATATATACTCGTATATCTACATCTATGTCTATATCTTAACATATCTGAATCTACTATATCTACCACACTTTTAAGCTAATATTGACCTTCTGGACAAATTTATTCCCAGAAATATTGATATATATTACATATTTATGTATACTTATGTATACTGCAGTCGGTAACTGCCGCCAGCAACGCTTTTACTTCGGTCTTTACACAGTTAATTACAATATTTAAAAATCAAATGAATTTCTACGCGAAATTAACTTGACTGTCAAAAACGTCAGCAATAATATTTTCACTTTTGCATACTATTTGAGTATTTGTTGTTGTTTATTGTTTTGTTTACCATATTTTATATTACCACTGAGTACGTGGAAAATATCTCGCTTCATGTCGTCAATTTAATTTGCTGTTCAAATTGGACACGTATTTATGTATTTTGACCAATAAATTGCCACATATTTTTGCAAAATACACAACAGCAACTTTATTAAGATACACAATTATGAAATATTATATGCGGAGTCAAAAATATGTAACTAATTTTTAGTAACCAAATGCTTGATCCTTAATTTGTAGAAATATATAATACAAAGCTGGTATTATGTTGAATTTGAATATTAAACGAAAGAAATACAGAAACGTAATCTTGTAGGTGTCATTTTTCAAATTCATGTCTTAGTGTGCACTTTCATTATAAATGGAAACTGCTGTGAAAATTTGAGTTTTCTAGCTTTTAGGGCTTGGGCTACGCCACTCAGTCTATTAGTCTTTGCTATTAGTAATTTGGTTATTTGTGGGTTCGGAAAGAGACGCGAAAAAAACAGTAGTCTGTTTGCCAAATTTGGTGACTCTACCTGTAAAGGTGTGGTAGATATAAATTTTTCTCCTTTGCGGGGGTGGTGGTGCAGGGGTTAACATTTTTTGATGCAGATCTGTGAGGAATGTTAACATTAGTCTGTATGCCAAATTTGATCACTATAGCTTTAAAAATGTGGAAGATACAGGTTTTCCCAAATTGTGGGGGAGGGGTTAGGGGGAGGGGGGGGGGGGTGGGGGGCGATCTCGACACTTCATAAATTGAGGGCATACACCAACATGTGTACCAAGTTTGGGTGGTCTTGCTTAAAGATAAAGGCGTTCATACGGACAGACGGACATTTGACAAACCCAATAACTCCCTTTCCCTTCGGGAACAGAGTATAAAAACCGCTATATTCGGGATGTGGATACATTTTATCTGTACCAACAAAAAGCTGTTTATTTAGCAGCCATAAGTTATGGTAATCCGGAGCATAATAAGACTTGGATTTGATGACTTTGATATCAAAACAATTTTATATATCAACCGAATAGACCCTATGGCAGCTATATGTTTCAGCAATTGAAGTATCTATGCCCAGTTTCATTAAGATAGCTTTTAATCGAATCGCATAGAAACTGGTGGGATTGAAGACGCCTCCTTCTATGCTTTGTAATTTTCCTGACAAAATTATAATACACTCCTTAAGGGTATAAATAGGATTGTACTTGTATTAACAAGCAAAGAACCTAACTAAAGCTTCATGTAATGAAAAATCACCACAGATACAGACAGAAATAGAAGTAAGTAACGAAAGAATTCTATAAATATATACCAGAATAAAAAGAACAGTTATTTTTATACGCATAAATATAATAAGAAACGAATGGCCTTCTATTCGGCAAGGATTCAAGTTTCAACTAACAAGCGATGACATTTGGTTGTTGTTTTTTTGTTTCCTTTGTTTGTTATTAAACAATTGATGCTGTGTCTGCGCTCCTGTCATTGCATTGTCCTTGTTTGTTGCGACTACACATATAAATTATATTTTAATAAGAAAACAAACGGAAAATTCAATGGCGCCATAAAGCATAAAAGACGCTGAAAAGTACTTAAGCACGTGCGTGGCTCTATGTCTATGACTGTGTGCGTGTGTGTCCTGGAAAACAATAAGCGTGTGCTCCACGCACACAGTCACACAGCAGACAAAAGTAAACAATGAAACATTTTTAGGAACGGAAGCAAAGCATAGAAAAACGCACGACGACGACTCGATTAAGTAGCATAAAGTGATGATAAATGCGACATTGAGCAACAATAAATTTTGCTTTTGCCCTTGTTTGTTTGTATCTAAATTCTAGTTGCTGTTGTTGTAGTTGTTGTTGTTGCTGTTGTTGTTGTTGTGTTATTTTTTTTTTGGCAGTGCTTGCCATTGACGTGTTTGACTTATTGATGCTGCGTGCTGGGATTGTCGAGGGGCCTACGCTGCGTATGAGCGACGCAAACAACATCAAGGCTCGCCAATATCGCTGATTATTAGCATTTTGGTGTCACCCACATGTGACTGTGTGAGTGTGAGTGTGAGTGCCAGTACGTACATACATATATTGTTTGTAAGGCTGTATAACTGTCGTCTAGCTGTGTGAGTGTTTATGTTTATATTTTCGCTGCTCTTTCAACTGCTTGGGTTATGGTAATTTGAAATTCATTGGCCTGGGCCGAAAACCGACAATCATACCGGCTTTATGGCACTGCAGCAGCATTAATGCTTAAATTCAATTTCAATTTCAATTGAGTATTGAATATTGAATCGACCAATTGCTGACAAATATGGCCATTTGATTACATCATTAGGAATGTAAACAACAACATATCAAAAAGCTTAAGTACCGGCTGGGCCCTAGCAGCTCTTACCCCTGTTTGCCTGATATTCTGGCCACTTCTGGGTTGCACTCGAGGCACTTCTTCAGCTTCATTGCAGGCAACACATCCGCGCAATGGCTAAGGTAGAAGTTTTCCACTTAAAAGAATCCAAAGTTGGCTATTGGAATCATAGAAAATGATTTTTCTCTTATTTTCCTGGCATTTCTCTCTTGGCGTTGCGTGTTGTCGCAAGTTGTGCCACTTGCCACCCTATGAAAGAGCAGCAGCGAAGTCAAGGCAAAGCTGTTACTGAGGCCGAGATTACTCTGGCTTACATTGTGCAGCACTTGTGCTTAAACTATTGTATGCATTTTGCAGAGATTCAGAGGCAATGGCACAGAAATCCATTAGAAAGCTGAATGCAACCATGCTACATGTAGCTGGCCGCATTTCATTGCAGTTCAACATTACTTGCTACAGCTGAGCTGCAGTGACTTCATTGAATATCAGAGAATTGCTCATATAAGCAAAGTCCAGGGCAGATTATGGTCTTTGGCCAGGCAATTGCTTAATTGCAACTTAAGCCCAATTTTCCAGCTGCCCTGCTCCTAGTAAGAGCAACTTACTGCTCTACTCTCACCTGGCTGGCCGACTGGTCAACTGCTCAACTGGTTTGTTTGTTGAGGCCTCATATAATCCTGGCAGCCTGCACTTACAATCGTTGCCAGTAATGACTGGAATTTGTGGTTTGCCTGCGATGTGGTAGCCAGAGCTTGGAACTGCCTGCATAGATAAATGTCCGGAATTCAACCTAGGCAAAGCCTTTGAGGCGGACCTGGCACCAAAAACGTGCAGCCAACCAGAGACTTACCGAGTTTAGGCACTGCTTAAAAGCCGTTTAGCAGTGGTAGTGTCCCGGCTCTATGTACCAGCCACAAATTAAGCCGCTAATTGTACAAATATTGTGTTAGGTCAGCAACAACAAATAACGAAGCTAGTCTCGATTTTAATGTACACAAGGAACCTTTTCGAAAGTAGGCTAAATTCTATGTTGCAGAATGTGTGAACTAAGTACAGGGGGCAACGCCTGTAAGTTGGGTTGGGATAACAATTTGGACATGGGTAAGCTGTAAGTAATTGTTTTCATCACTGTACTATAACAATCAACAGTTGCTCACTTGCAGAGACGCAGAAACTCTAAATTTGGTGGCTGAGACCTGCAAGGATCATTTAGAGGACAATTATGAACGCCTACAGCCTCGTACACTTGAGGAAATGGGCTTAGTACGTGATGAGATCATAGAGTGTAGCCTTTTGTACAACCAAGAGTCCTTAGCGACTGGTCTCATCAAATATGTGGAGAATCGCGAGTACACTGATGTCCGAGTCAATGTGCAGGGTCGTATCTTTGAGTGCCATTTGTCAGTGCTGCAGCTCTCGGCGAATTATTTCAAACAGTTCAACTCAATGGACGATATCGTTATCCGTTCCAAGGACGTAACTATAGTGGGCTTTGAGAAGGCCTATGAGTGGATGACCAGGCAGGATGCAATACCCCAACGCGAGCACATTATAGAGTTGTATTTGACAGCACGCTTTCTAAACATGCCCACTCTGCTGAACCAGCTGTGGTTCTGTTTTCAAAATACCGACTTCTACAGCGAGGACAGGCCTTTAAGCTGTACCTACAGGCACTGCCCTATGGAACAAGGACCCTACAATCCCTGCTCCTCACCCGGATGAGCCGTTTCTTCTTAACGGCGGTAGCCACAGTAGAGTTTTTGCAGCTGCAGCCGCTGGAGGCCTATGCCATGCTCAGCAATAGCCTTGTAAGCGTTAACAGTGAGATTGAGGTCCTTATGAGCGCACTGCGCTGGCTGTTGTGCGATTGGGAGAAACGTAAATCATATATACCGCTACTAATGAGTGCTGTGCGATTCAATATATTGCCCGCTTGGTACATAGTCTCATTAAAGGCAGAACAAGTCCAGCCAGAGCTGAAGGAGATATTTGAAAATCCTGCCGTGCAGTCTATGATCAATGGTGGCCTGTCATATTCAATCACTAGTCACTTTATGGATGCCGAATCACCGCTGCAGGAGAGCCTGCACATGGTTGATGCTCCAGACCGTGACTGGGTCATCGATGAACAAGCGCCCCATCATCACCTATACAAGTGCCCCAACTGGCAGTACTTGGACCTGCAGCTATTCGATACCTATCTGCAGCATATCATCGATGCTGGGCCGCTGTTCTGCAAGTCCTTGAAGGCTTACAAGCCAACAAATTTAAAACCCTGCTGTCAGGCGTTGGCTAATATCTGAAAAACTTATGTGCCAATCGATTTTCCAGATCACAATTCTGTGTGTGTGTGTGTGTGTGTCCAGCTTAAAAACACACCCTGGAGAGTTATTTAATTAGTACAAGTAATTTCATTAGCTGGAGTCGCCGTTCCAGTTTGGGTTCCACATTCGCATTAAGCGTTTCCAATTTGTCCAATGGCATTTGCTGAATTAATTGTCAGCGTTTATGGATTAAGCGTGTGTTAGTAGATGTGCCCGGCTACGTGTGTGTGTGTGTGTGTATCCTTTGGGAAAGTGACTGTGTTTATGCTGGCCAAACACACGCAGTACAAACACAAACGCAAACACACTGGCTACACATGTGTAGGCAAATGGCAATCAAGAACACCGAATTTTAATAAACACTCAACACAGAAAAAACAACTGTCGACAAATATTTTGATATGAAATTATACCAGATGAAAAACCACTTTAAAAAATAATTTTTTTATATTGTTACACAATTTCAACAATTTGTTTTCGGATTTCCTGTATTACACGCAGTGCATTTTACTCTTCAAATATTTATGTAGCTTTTTGACTCATTAATAATACTATTGCACTGAGTTTATATTACTTTAAAAGTGCGCTAAGAAGTCGAATTAGCACACTATATGACAGTTCTGTGTTAATCAAGCCACATTGGATCTTATATCTAGCTGGAATTAGGCCTTGAATCACTTAACCGATTGTAAGGTAGACTGGAACTTAATTGGGAGTACTCTGTGTTAATTAAGGAACACTGTATTAAGTCAGGAACCAGTTTAAAACAGTCTTAAGACTCGTATGATAGTTATATATATCTAAATATCGGGCTTAAAATAAGTTACCATCAGCCATCGCTCAGGCTATTTAAAATGATAAAGATAATTGTAAATAATTTTACATGTTTTTTTCATCATGTATGAATATTAAATTCGTTACAGTATTAGCTATTGTTCACACTGTTCAGGACTCTCTGAAAACACTAATAATAAATGCAACGAATTTCAATTCAATAACATACATAAAATTGAGTTTTTTGCGCATAATTTAATTGTTTGCAGTTAAGCCGTCATCGATAAATCAATTACTGAACAATCGCTGGCAGATTATCAAGGATTTAAAACTTTGTTTTTTTCTTTTGAGCGCCGTCAATTGCAAATTGCAATTGCAGAAGACGGATTCGCCAGTCAATCGATGTAATAGATGGCGCACATTATGATTGATGAATGCAATTAAAAGTGGGCAACTGCATTGGAGTTCAAAGGCATTAATGAACCAAAGTGAATGCGACTATAAATCGGTATAATGCGATTCGCGATTGACATAATGAAGCTCAGTCAGTAAGTGTGAAATTCAAAATAATGCTGATGCAGCACAGAGATTCCTGAAATTCCTGTAATTGCCAACATACCACTTTTTCAGTTTCTCTGAATTCCTGGAACTACATATCAAATTCAACAATTTCAATTTGCAAAGCAGCCAATATACGATTACTGTCAAATTGTATACCCATACGGAGGTTATTATCATGTTGCAACCAATTGTGTAACGCCTTAAAAGAGGCGTCTCCAATTTTGAATAAATATTCTGTATTCTCCCAGCAGAATTCCATGCGAATTAGCTCAACTGCATTGATCAATTATTGATCAAGTCGTATGCTGGGACTGTGGGAAGAGTGACACAATTTTTGGGCATAAGTTAATAACTCAAACACTGAGCAACCTTAAGCGATCTTCGTCAGATAAAGTATTTGGATTTGGGCATGAGTTTGAGTAAGGTATGCAAACAAATTTTTGTTTAATTTATCCGGGGATTTTCTTATTTATATGTTTTTTAACATTTTTTCATATTTATTTAACTTGTGCACTACTGCCTTTTCGGCAGCTTATATCCAGGGATGACATTTCATCTGAAAATTGACTTAGAAACAAGTTTTTAATTTTTGAAAGAAAAAACTAGATACGTTAAATTTTTTGGGATAACTTGCAAACCGAATTGTGTAAATATTTTTGACATGCTGACATTGCAGTCATTTGAAAAGAGACTTGTTACCACAAAATGTGTTTAACAGTGCAACAGCAATGCATTTTTTTATAATACTCTATTCCCGAAGCGAAAAAGAGTATATTGGGTTTGTGAAATGTCCGTCTGTCCGTATGAACGCAATTTTTATCCACACCCTTGAAGCTAGAGCAACCAAACTTGGTACACATGTTGGTGCATACCCTCAGTTTATGAAGTGCCAAGATCAATTGTGTCACCCCCAACACCTCCCCCGCAAATGAGGAAAATCGATATCTCCCACACCTGTACAGGTGGTCACCAAATTTGACATAAATACTACTTTTTTCGCGACTCTTTCCGAAACCGCAAATAAGCAAATTATACCGGACTGAGAACAGAGTGTTCTGCTGCCGGGTACGTCCGACTGCAGCGTTCTTACCTGTTTCTCTATTGTTAGTGTGTGCAACAAAAGCAAATGAGATTTTGGTGCTGTTTATTATCTATTACCTGCGGCAGCATCAACAAAATTGTTAATCCGCTTGCAGTGGTTGTGTTGATGCTCTTTAATTGGCATTACACCACTCAATCGCACAAACACACACACACATACACAAACAAAACAAAACATGGCTGCTGCGTTTTGGGACGCCATTACTCAGAACTCTGTGAATGTAGCAACGAGAGGGGGCTCGCAGGAAGGGAGGCTAAACTATCTAATGCCATTTGGCTGGCATGTAAACTTTCTGGCTATTGTTTCGGTTGTCAAACAAGCGGCCAAAGTTGCCAGAAAGTTGTTGCCTGCCCCGCTGCGATTGAAATGCCTCAACTTGAAGGCTGGACTTAAGGTCCGATTATCTGATTACCTAATTACCTAATTACCTATTTCTAATTCGTAAGCGAAAACAAGTTCAGAATTTCAATTAAAATGTGGCAACATAAGGGCATCCAACTTTGTAATTTAGAGAGCTATCGATTACATCGAATGTGGGTTACTCTGTGTGTGCGTGTGTGTGTGTGTACGTGTGTATTGATTTGCATGTGAACTTATACTGTTATCTAGTATCCTTTTATCGAAATTATCAAAAGAGTTACAGTTTCTCCGGTCGGTAAGCTGTTGAGTAAATGGTAAGCGGATTTGAGTTTTCCTGGACCACATCAGGCGAGTAGCATTAAGCAAAAGCACTTATGATTACAGTTGAGACTTGTGTCCTTTATTCGATGATTTTTCTATTGCTGATGATGACCTCAACTAAAAGTCTGAATAATTCGCTGATTGCAATTAAAGGCAATTATGCTCGTTGTCCTGGAAACCGCAAGCTCATTAGCTTAGTGCATCGAAACCACAGTACAGCAAATAGCTTAACCACAGTAAGTACTCTTATATAGACAGAAACAATGTGGAGCATTGGACAGGAGTATGTACAACTTGATGGGTTGGGATAAGGCGTTGAGGTACAACACTCGATCGCCTTTCAAATTTAAAAACTTTTCATACTAGGCTCTTATTGAATACTCCATGCATGCGTATGAAAGACACCCTGTGGGTGGTGGAGTTTGAATATATGTTTGCTTAAAAGGTTTTACGCATATGTTGGACATGTGAGAAATTCCATTAGGAAGTTTTCTTTGTTTGCATAACATTTGCATCCCCAACAGAAAATAAAATAATTTATTTGCGGCCAGCATGGGTCGGTTTTTGTGTTATGTTCGCACAGATTTTGTGTGGTCTGCCAGAACAGGCATTTGATTATTACTATTTTGTAATGGCTTTTGAGTGTTTGCAAAACCCCAGCAAAGTAAGAATGATTTGCATAAAATCGATTAAGCGTTTCTAGCAAATAAAATGCTTCTCGAATTCAAATGAATAACAACAAACCCATATACAGCCACAACAGCTCAACTTTAGATGGACTCGACTTCCATCCTGCTAAGTCCACTTTTCTTTGTTGCTTCGGACGTACAAATTATGTGAAAATACTCGAACATATTTGGTTTCTTTGATGACAATGTTCTTTGATAAACAAAAAACTTAAGGATATGCATGAGCAATTTACTAAGCAATGAACATATTTCAACATATTTCTTTTGTCGCATTTTCTTTTAATTATTAAAGAATAAGCAATTTCAAAATCAATAGCAAGCAATTAAAGACTTACCTGCAAATTGTTTAAACTGGTTATTAAATATTCTTTGTAAATTGAGAAGTAAGTTTCTCTAATATGAATTACGAAATGATCGTATAATAAACCACAAATAGTCCAACAATCTTAGATTAAATATTCACTTATTAATAATTGATCTGAAAACATTTTAGTTCTAAATTTAAAGTGTGCGAATGATAATCATAAGATAAATTACCTGTGTGTGTTCTTTTGTGTGTTCTTTCATTAGAAACAAATGAAAATGCAAATGGTCCACAAAATCTGAATGACATTTTGATAATTAAATTGGCTTATTAGGAATACCTTTGCTAATCTTTGCAGTTATCAAGATATTGTCAATCAATTATGAGTTATGTTGTATTAATTAACATCCTTCGGCTTTGGACTTTAGCTCTGCCTGTCTCTGTTCTATATTAAATGCAAACAAGTAATCAAGTACATGCATGGACTCGTCTGTTCCTATGTACATTATTATAAATACACCAGGCTGCAATCATCTTAAAAGGCGAATTAAGATGCTAAGATGCTGAAATGTGCAAGGCTGGAGTGGCCTGTTAAGCATCACTTATATCAAAAATGGATACGCAATTAGATTATGCAAACAAATGTCAAAGTTATTTGTATTTCATTTCTCAAGCAAGCAAAGTTAATTAATTACTGCACAACTTTAAGCTGGAGCAGACACACCCAGGAGTCCTCGGCTTGCCTGCAGTTTCCTGCTGGCCGGAATGGCATGAAATTACAATAACTTAAGAACTTTTGCTGCAGCGTACTTGAGAACTCACTCAATGCGCAGTAACTGCAGTCTGCAGCAACAGCACGAGCAGTAAGACCAGGACCTGACAAGGACAGGGAAAAGCACGATGATGCGGCTCCCACAATACACAATGCTTGGTGGCATTAATGGCAACTTAAGCTCACTGAAAATTCAACAGCAGCAGCATTTGAAACAATAGCCAACAAATAAAATATAAATGATTAAGTACAGCGAGTGTTCACAAAAAGCTGCCCGGCCCTCTAGAATGCCGCCAACTTGTCTGCCAAATGCAAATTCAGAAGCGAAATGAAGATGAAAACCAAGTAAGCCAAATGCAACATCATGAGATACAATTTGAGTATAACTTTGTTCTAGTTCTGGCAGTGCTAATGAAGCATCAGCTTAGCGTCCGTGGCCCAAAAGCGCTCTTCTTAACCAAACTGTCAAACACAAATTGCCCTTGAAGTGTGCAGTCGAATCGCAAAACTTTTGGCATCCAAAACAAACTGCAAACTATGAGATACAAGATAGAAGATACAAGTTTGCATCCAATTGCCTTGGGGCCACTTTAAAGTGCAGACGCGGCTGCAGGAAATACAAAAAGTTCACAGCAAGCAAAAAGTAAATTGCTTGCAATAAATTTCAAATTAAATAGAAATTTGCAGCGCCAACTGCGAGCGAAAAAATGCAAATCTCTGCTAATTCTTATAAATTATTAAATAAGAAAAACTCGAATGATTCATTTTTAAGCTGCACCCTTCATCACTAAAGCTCAGCTGGCAGCAGCACGAAAAATGACCCAAGCCACCAACCAGCAGCCAGAAAAGCTAGAAAAAGCGTTGCGAAAAACAGAAAAATTTCCGGACAAGGACAAGGCTGGCAAAAGGCAATCCTGCTGAACAAGCACTGCAGCTTGAAAGTGTAAGTCTATGTATGAGTGTGAGTGTGGGTGTGGGTGTGAATGTGTGCAAGTGTGTGTGTACTTATGGCTGTCTATGACTTAACATCAAGTTGGAAGTAAAATGATATTGTCAAAGGGCCATGAAAGGCAGCATATGGACGAATGCGTCGTCCTGACGCCTATTGCAAGCGCTTTCCCATGCTGTTGACTGTCTAAGCCAACATCAATTTACATACACCGCAGTCCCTTTTCTCTTTACACTCAAAGCGCACTCCTTGTTGACGCTTTCAGGATCTGCGAAATGCGTGAAAAGCAGCAAAAGCAGCAGAGGAAATGTTTCATTTCAGAACTCCAAAGTACGCTTTTCAAAGTTGCAATTGTTTTACTGCCATTGTATTGTGGGCACCTTTAAAGGTCTTGGCTCTGTAGACCATTAAACTGTTAAGGAAAATACAAGTATAGATACTAATATAAACAATGTCCCAATAGATTGATTAAAATTATACCGAAGACGATGTTTAGCGCTGTTATCAATGTTTTGGAACCCAGAACGAGGTATCATAATACACATTCGAGCTCAACGAATAAGAAAGAATAAATAATACATTAATTGTAATATTTTAATGATGTTATTGAATTACATTGCTTAAGAGAATTCCATCACTTCAGCCACAATTATCTGATCTTAAAAATATTCCACTTACAATCTTCGAGAAACTCCATTAAACTTCTTTTGGAATTCTCTATTTATAACTTGATCTTTGCTTGATATCTAACTTAGGTTAAGGACTATACTTGACCATCGAATTTTCTTTATCCTTTGGCTTCCGTCGCAAGTATAAATGTTTCATAAATAAAAGTGAAATTCCCTGCCCCTGTGGCAAAGTCAAGTTCCACGCTAAATTTGTTGCACACAAAGAGCGTCCCCTCGTCTTTGGCTTGCTGCACTTTGCGTTTGCCGTTGGCTGCTTAGAAACGCGGCCAAAAGGAAGCAGCTACAAAGGCCGTGGCAAACAGGCAAAGTAGAATGAAAGCAGCACAAACAAATGTTGAATGCTGTGCACATGGCAGTTTATTCATGATTTCACATATTTTGTCAAGCCCCCCTGCACCCGTACCCATTTCTAGACCTCCACTGCCCCCAGCTCTCATCGGAGCACTGGATGGTCGCCATTGTTGTGCATTAGTCTGTTCGCCAGTTCGTTGCTTGTGCAAAAATATGCCTTAGAATACACACACACACAAACACACACACACATACACACACACACACACACACATACTCGTGATATGCAGCATACCGAAGCAATGGCGAAAGCTTTCTACATGATTTCTCTGGCGCGTGTTTCTGTTGTGTCCTGCTGCTTCCTTGCAATATTTTTTGCAGTCAACCTCTCTCTCTCCTCCGTCACCCCCGCCGTGCTGACTCTTGTGAAGTTGTGTTTTATGGTTTTAACATGTTTACTTTAATATTGTGTATTTGTCTTGTCGACGCTACTGTGACATATGTAGCTAGCGAAATAAACTGACGGTGCACTCGATAGGCAGCCAACCCAGAACAAAAATGAATAGAAAAAGTTGTTGGCCTTCAAATGCTTTTAGCACAAAGGTAGAGATTGAGTTGTCCAAAACTACTGGCACAATATCAATATTGAATAGCATCGTAGCATGTATCGAACAACATCTGAATACTTTATTATTACAATTGCCTTTTGTCAAGAGTATTTCACTATAAAGTGCCCCAAATTAAGCTGGAAAATTGCATAAAAAAATATTCTAAAAAGATTGGGTAGTTTTGAAGCAAACCTAATCAATGTATAGTACGTATAGAAGAAGAACATATAACTATAACTGGTTCTTTTCGACGAAAGAACTTAATTACATCTTTTTGGGAATGGTAGCATTGATATTCCCGAGAGGCTGACTCGTGGCATACAGTAGCAATCTCTTGAGGGTCACAGCGGACGGAATCCTCTTGTACCTTAGCTCTTTCGGGATGGTGTGGGTTTTGCCATGTCTCAACAGTGCCTACATAAACTTAAACAGGAACACGATAATACTTCCAAAACAGGATCACTGAAAAGGTACCAACAAAAAACAACCAAGCTTTTGATCGCTTTCATCAGGTTAGAAGAGCGTGTCATTCGTCACGGTTTTTCCCCAAACCCAACCATGATCTTCTATCCAACCTGTTACTGAAGATCCCCTAATAACAAATTGTGCCCTACTATATTATATTTACATGTCTTCCAGGAACTTTAACATTCTAGCAATTCATTTTCAAATTCATAATCCATATTTATTAAAGATAGATTTATTACTCAAATACATAATGAGCCTATGGATTAAAATAACTTATCCAAATATTCAAATATTATAAATGGCTAATAACGCAGTTCATTTACTTTGTTGATTCAAATTCTAGACAATTTTACTCGCTTCCGTGCATAAATATAAAACATAAGCTAAATTCCTGAATGCTGGTGCACATACTAATTGCAGTCACGGTGCAGCACAAAATTACTACAGTAATAATTGCTCCTTGTTTCAAAGGTATTTGGAAAGTGTGCACTGACTGTAGGTAAGCACTATAAGGTGAACCAAATTGATTAAATTTATATTTTAATGTTGTTAAGGAAAATAACTATACTTCCAAGTAGTTGGCAAAGGTCATTAACAAGGTGTGCGCATGCTGACAGATGACACTGTGCGCGATGTATATAACTTCAATAACTTCAATAACTTCAATGCCTACGTACGGCAACAACGATGGAAGGCCAACTAAACTAAATTTACATGACTATATTCAAAGTGTGTACCTATGGTTGGCAGACACTGTACATTGGTAATCGCGACCCTAGCTGTATAGAGGAGTAGGCCTATACAATTGGTAGGCATTGTGCATGAGTGTAATGAAAATAACTAAAGGAAGCGGGGCTTAACATGTGCAAGTGGGCACATACGTCTTGCAGCCACTGTGTCAAAGCACGACGGCTTAAAACAGCTGACCACTCTGCATGAGCTTTAATAATTTGATTGTGGTTGCTGTTGTTGTTGTAGGTTAATCGCAATTATTAGATTTAGTAAATCATTAAGTTACGTTAGGGCTGTATCTCAAGGAATGCACAAATTTTAAGCAATAAAATAAAATTGTAAAGATAAATACATAAGCAGTGGCTGAATTGACCCGGCAAAGTTGAAAGCTTTGATTTTTTACAACAACCAGCTGCAATTACATATTAACGTACATACAAGTGTATGCCTGTATATATGCTTAGAGCTTTTTGCACGCGCAGGTCAAGCCAGCTTAGCTTACAGCGAAAAAGAAAAAGAAGAATATATAAAACGAGGGATGCACTTACATATATATCTCCAGCGGTGGAAAGCTTTCCATCGATGTTGTTCTTGTTGATGATTGTATGTATGTATGTTGGGTTGTATGTATGATGTAACTCGTTGTGGTTTTAAATATATGTATGTAGGTTCAGTAATATGTTCTCTTTGTCCTTTTCGTACGTTGGTTAGTCTTATGCACTTTAGTTTTAATGATATGTTTTAAAAAATAGACTATGTCCAATTTACCAACCTGACCACGCAACAGCTTTTGCTCTCACAACAACAACACACACTCAACTTATACTTATTTTATGCAGCAGTAACATAAGTTGGATTTCTACACAATTTACACTACCTTTGCGAGGTCTTCGTATTAATTATAAGCACTATTACTAATTTTCACTAAAGCCTACAAATTTATCGCGATCAAGCCGAGCGTGGCTCTTAGCGCGACGGCGAGACACGGGCAACTGGACCATCAGCAGCATAAAAGCTCGGCGGGCTGTGCTTTTTGCTAATGCATGCACAGCAAGGGCGTAGCTGTTGCTAACAAGGGGGGCTTTCCAATCAGCACAAATCCAATTGGCGAGCGCAGAGCAGGGTGTGTGCCAAAGTTTCAGGCTTCGAAACGGCAAACACCATCGAACGGCCAACCCAGCGGAAATCAATGCACCCCCACCAGGGCTCTATGGAGTACTCCAAACAATGCGCGCCTGCGGCAACGCGAGAGCGCTGGAGACTGGTGCGGGGATATATATGGGTATAACTGGATCACTATAGGAACAAAACAGAATTTAGCTCGACGAAAGTTTGGGTAATATTTACAGCGACACATACCTTGTCTTCCAAGGAATGCGGCTGGATAAATATCGCTTTCCGCGATCGGTCACAAGAGTTGGATGCTCTTGGATTCGATATCCGGCATCTTGGTCGTGGTGGTGAGTGCAAGCCCGAATAACATGAAATTTATAATTTACGCGGATTGATTGAGTTACTATAATTGGCCGTTGTGCACTGTTCGCACCACAATTTAATCGATTTCCAATTTGCTTTGGACGCCCGCTTATAACCTCACACGTAGCTACGAGAAGCTGTTCGACGTGGAGGACGCGTACTTATTCTGGGACCGATCAGCAAAAGAGGCTGAATGAGGCACATGTGGGCCTTTTATATCGCCAAATTCCAATGAAAAACTCTCCGTTGCGTGAAGTCAGATGCGGGTCTTATTGGAGTGTGAGAGCCTCCGTTGCCGCTTGCATTGCACAAGCAACAGACGACATTGTTTTATCGCATGCGACAACTTCTACCGCAAGATGTAGGCGATAAAACGTGACCATTACAGAATACAGCAAGCTTGTATTTAGCCCAGAAGGACATAGGTCTATGAGGCTTTCATAAACTATATTATTCTAAGAAGCGATTCCAAGTCAGTTCGTTCTGACATTCAGCAAGTTTCCTTAAATATATTATAAGAGCTATTTTATATTAGAAAATTCGATCTTATGCGAATATCAACAACCCTTTTGTATACTTACTCTGCTTTTATTTCAATACATTTGCTTCCAGGCAGTTGACCAATACTAAGATTCATGACATCCTTTGGATTTCAAAGAGATGCTTCAATAAGGAAATTGGAGTTACCTGCGATGTTAAACATACGAACATATATACTATAGCTTAGTTAAGTATGCTCATGGCATTAATACCTTGTAACCATGAAATGGGTAAGAAGGTATATACTCGGCAGACGGACTTCCTTGCTTGGTTTGATCATTAACAAAAATTGACATTTGCCTGCCCTTGTGGTGAAAATAAACACTTGACATTTGATTGTAATTTGTAAATCTATTGTAAAATAGTCCATAATGTTAATTAATTTAATTCATTTAGTAATTGTTCCGGAATTAATATGTCGATCAATTTTGCTAGAGTCTTTACAATTTTGATAATAGATATAATAAACAAGTAAATATTTAAGTATTGGAGATCTCAGAATCATGCATAATTAAGCATTCCTCAACATATTTGATGTATTCTTGCCGGCAGGCAAGTACAGGTAATCTCCTAGTCGAGCACGCTGAATAATTACTTGTTTTTCCATTAAAAGTACCGGCACATATATCGTGCTAACTACAACATGGCCGCAACGGCAATCTTCAGATTTGCTCGGCTCTAGTCCTCGTGTATTAATTTTAATTAAATTTGTTATTCAAAATGAAAATGCGGCACGTCCACGTTAGCCATTTCGCAAGTGTTAACCTTTTGCCAGTGGCAAAAGGCCCAAAGCCTTCGCAAATGGACAAACATTGACGGCGACAATTCGCACGAAGCTGCCCGAGAAGAACCTTGACATTTTTTGCCTGTTTTCATTACACTAATGAAGTCATGTGCGACTGTGATGCCAACGTAGGGTTGTGTGTGTGTGTGTGTTGGTGTGTTTGGGTGTGTGTGTGTAGTTGGGTGTGGGTGTGACCAGGAGCAAATATTCTTATCCAGGTACAGTCAAACGACTGTCAGACACATAAAAAGGTCTTTGGCAGTCGCTGGCAGCGACGCCTCATTAAACCATTTTATTGTGCCTAGCGACATGAAGCGGCCTTAACTTTGTCAAAGGCTCTCCCACACAAATGCACAATCACATAATAAGCGTTAACTGAAAACATAACGCATACGCCACATGGTACGAGCAAGCATTTAAGGCCTTAAAACAAACACAGGCAGGATAACGAGAGCAACGAGAGCTCGAAGTGCCACCAAAACTGCGGGAATGCCAGCTAAATTGTAAGACGACAGAAATATTTCAACAGGAATTTACGATCCTCGCACACTAAATGCTCATTTAGTTTGCACTTTTATTTAGAAACTTCGTTCGCACGTTCGCCAAATTGTCTGCGGTTGCGAAAGCCAACCACTGCCACCAACAACGACAGCAGCAATAACAACAAGAACGTCAGCAACAACCACAAGGAATAACAACAACGTTGTTCTGGCCAAAGTGCAATAATAATGAAGGCAGAGGCGAAAATATTGCTTTGGCCGCAGCCTGCCATGCGAGAGAAGCTGGCTACTGTGTGAGAAAAGGAGTTGACTCCTGTGGCTTCAGCTTTGGCTCCTGCCAGGTGAGCCATGTTGTCAGCGGAAGGTAGCAACAAATTTCGTAGCGAAAGCTTTTAGTGAATTTATGGCAAGAAATTTCCTTTTTGCCACACACGACCAACTGCAGCGGCCGTTTGTTTATGTCCTGGCCGAGACCCCTTCCTGCCACCTGTCATGCGTTGTGCTGCCTTATAAACTTCACAAATAATGCACTCGCTCACCCACCAACCTTAGCGCCTAATGATCCATAACAACACGGCACGTGCGAAAAGTTTGATAGACCACACAGCATACGCGCAATTAATTTTTGATATACAATATACATATGTGTTCATGCAAAACCACATCCTCAATCAATACTGCTGCGAGAAAGGCATTTCTCGAGATACTCGTATTTGCCACATGTTCATCAACTGCGTTAGGCATTCACCTGGCTTCACTTTTGAGTTCAGTATCAATTACCTGGCTGAGTTTTGCCAAACCAGCTTGAATAATTCCGTGGAATTCCGTTGAAGGGAAAAGTTATCTCCTCTGTCACTCAAGACGGCAACTCTTGTTTCATGTTTTATTTTCCTCCCCACAAAAGTTGATTAAAGTTTAAAGTTTCTTTAAAAACAAATGTAACTTTTAAGTCATCAGCAGCAAAAAGCTGCAGCCACAGCAGGTAGCTTAATAATTTCAGCACATTGCCACCATATGCGAAGATCCTTGAAAGCTTTAAAGCACGGCCCCGCCAACCCGCACAATCTCCACTACTGTAATTGTATTATCAAAGAAGTCGGCTAGAATTATCCATATGCTCAACGATACACTTTTAATACCTGGTATACAGATAAAACAGGTAGGTATCATTTTGTTGGGCTGTATGAAACAATTGAAAGAAGACATTCTGGTTATATATGTAAGTGTGTATAGTCCACTCTGAACGAGACGTTTCCGAGCCAATCAGCATTATTAGCTGAGTCGATATAGCGATCTCCGTCTGTCCGCCTGTATCTATGCAAACTTATCTCTCAGTCTTAAGGCTACCGTGATGATACTCGGAACAGACCCTTTTTACTCCCTGTACCTATAAAATGTGCAAATGTATGTAACAGGTAGAAGGACACACCTCCGACACCTCCGACCTCAAAAGAAATTTCGATTTGGCCATGTCCGTCTGTCTGTCCGTCTGTTCGTCCGTATGTATAAACGCAAGGATCTCAGCAACTATAAGAGCTAGAGACACCAAATTTGGAATGTTCGTGTTTAGCGGGAGCAGGTCGATTATTATTTTAGATTTGAGATACTCCCTTGCATTCCCCCGCTATTCGATAAAAAGCGTTTTACAGTAACAATTTTCAAGATATAGATTTGGGATTTGGCATGTACAATACTTTAGTCACTTTTAATCTACTGTCTAAATTTCAAGTCGATCGGATAATAAACACGGAAGTTATTCAACAAACAAGATTCAGTACTGCAGCGCAGGGGGGAAGAAGGACCACATGTCTCCCATGGGAACAATCAGACGAAAACTCAATGTTTTGTATAAAAAACATTGCTGCTAGGGTATATAGCTTCGGCACGTTGAAGATAGTCGCTGTTTCTTGTTTTGATTAAAATCAGCTATCAAGTCAGTGTGTTCTAGATAGATTATTTGGTACAAAATATATGTATCTTTAATGTATGGTAGTCAGTTATGCACATGGGTATATTGTGTGAATTTACGTGGCTTAATGACGTATATCAAAGTGTTAATTCTTAGTCTGCGACATAGGGTAACTTCTAGTCGAGCACTCAAATAGAACATTCATAGTAGATTCTTATGCGCCGCTGATGCCTTTGTATATATATCTTTATCAAAAATATTATCACGAACATTTCGTTGAACTTATTCACTTAATGCAAAAGGGGAGTGCTGTGTGGGGAGGCACAGTAAGAGCTGCATCCACACACACACACACACACACACACACACACACGTTGTCTTCATTGCCGTTGTTTAACTTTCAGTTGGACTGTCGGGCTGCATTTTAGCGCATCGCCAGGCAACGCCGCCGTCTGTATTTGCATTCAACTTAATTGCGTTTTAAGTAGATTTGCGGTGACAAATGCACACACATACATGCCCATACATTTTGTGTGTGTATTGTTCGCACTGATACTACAGAGGCGTCTGATAATTCTGCGAGTCCTGTCAGGCAAGAAAAAATTTTTATACAAACAGAAGCAACTCACATAAAAAATAAAGTAATATCATTGTATTGGCGTACTTTTATTAAATTGTAATTGAAATGATAATTCCTAACAAAAATATAGTCCCACCGATTTCGATAATTTATATTTATATTTTAACAGATTTTTAATGTTTTTCATTTTTATAAAAATTTGCCTTATGCTACCATTTTGGCAGCTTAAACCAGTTGAAAATATATTCTAGCTGATGTGCCCCATCTTAACTGTATGTTAAATATTTGACATGAATATAATATACAGTTTTGCCTCCCTGCAAGAGAAGGCTTTAAGTTTACGCGCAATTTAAGCTATGATCCTATTTAACCTAATATCTATCATGAACTTTGATATGGATATGAGAAGAATGATCTAACATTGAAAATTCTTATAAGTTGAAGGATAAATGCGAAGGCGAACATGGCCAGATCATTGGGGTTAGTGTAAATAGGATTGTATTGCGCTTGGTTACAAATACCCCGATTAAATGGAGACCCTTTCTTGGTCCTTTGAAGACAAAAGGCAAATGGGAATCCAGACAAATGGGCGTATAAAAATCCCTACTAATTTTCTGAAGAAAAATCTGTGCTGTCTGCTTTCCGTGTTGTTGGCTCTCGTTAAGCTAAGCAGATTTCTGTCTTTTACTTTTCTACACGTGTCAAACTAATTTCACATTTTGTTACCTTTTACACTTTGGCGCATTTGTGTCACCCGCCCGCCGCCCGCCGCCCGCCGCCCGCCGCCCAAAGCCCACAGCCCCGCAGAATGTCACGACGCCAGAGGCTCATTGAAATTCATAAAATATTTGCACAGCGAAATGGGCTACGAACAGTACGAAGTACGAGTACAGGCTGCAGGCAGTGTATTATGTGTCAAGCACGTTTGAATTTAAATTCAAATATTTGCCATAGAAGGCAAACAAATAAGTAGAAATATGGTAAACAGCAATAAGCAGCAATGTCAATGGCCAATGCGAACAGAAGTTAAATTAAGTACTTACTTTTATATATACTTACATTTGTACTTACTTACGGCTAACTATATTTCCCTGTATCTTTAGAGCCTATGATTTACTAACAGATCTGGTGAAATACTGTGCTTGACAAGTATCTCCTATTTTCTAGGATACAAAGTTGTACAAAAGTTAGTGAAAACATATTTTATTACTTATTGATACAATTGACACTATTCAATTCAATGATATATTAATAATATCGATAGTTAAACTTAACATTAATATTAATCATTGTTAACCTTGAGCATTTTCAATACACATTTTTACTCCCTGTACCCATAAAATGGGTAAAAGGGGGTATTACATCTGTGCAAATGTATGTAACAGACAGAAGGAGACATCTCCGACCCTATAAAGTATATATATTCTTGATCAGTATCAAAGGGATTTTGATTTGGCCATGTCCGTCTGTCTGTCCGTCTGTCCGTCTGTCCGTATGAACGCGTCGATCTCAGCAACTACAAGAGCTAGAGACACCAAATTTGAAATGTAGGTTCCTGTATACCATACGCAGATCAAGTTTGTTTCATATTTCAGATATCTCCCCCGTTCCCCCGCAAATCGATTAAAACCGTTTTACAGTAACAATTTTCAAGATATAGCTTTTAGATTTAGCATGTACAATACTTTAGTCTCTCTTAATATACTGTCCAAATTTCAAGTCGATCGGATAATAAACACGGAAGTTATTCACGAAAGAAGATTCAGTGATGCAGCGAGAGGAGGGAAGAAGAAGCACAGCCACCAATTAAATTGCCTCGCTTGCGCTGTCGCTTTTGCCGCCAGTGTGTCTGTGCGTCTTTGTGTATGTGTGTATGTATGTATGTGCAAGTTGGACGTAGATGTGATTGAATGTTTTAGACCTGGGTACAGGGAGTTACGTAGTCGGGTATACTCGACTATAGCATTCTTACTTGTTAATACAATAATTCATACACTTTTTTAATGCATGTCTGTTTCTATGTGCATAATTATACTATGTTCCCGAAGGGAAAATAGTATGTTGGGTTTGCAAAATGTCCGTCTGTCCGTATGAACGCAATTTTTTTGCCTTTTTCTTTAAGCTAGAGCAACCAAACTTGGTACAAATGTTGGTGTATACCCTTAATTTATGAACTGTCAAGATCGCCTCCCAACCCCCAACCCCCAACCCCTCCCTCGAAATTTGGGGAAAACCTGTATCTTCCACATTTTTAAAGCAATAGTCACTAAATTTAACATACAGACTAATGTTGATATTCCTAATAGATCTGCATCAAAAAAATGTTGACCCTCCCAACACCACCCCCACAAATCGGCATATGATATCCCCAAAACACGTTTTTCAAGAGGTATATCTCCTACAGTTTCAAAAATAGAGTTACCTAATTTGGCAGACAGACTAATGTTAACTTTCTGGATAAATCTGCATCAAACATTTTTGTACCCCCCACCCCCTCTCCCACAAAGGAGCAAAATCTATGTCTCCCACACCTGTGCAGTTTTTTTCCCCGTCTCTTTCCGAACCCACAAATACCCAAATAATATAGGACTGGGAACATAGTTTCTGCAGTCGGTTGCGTCCGACTGCAACGTTCTTACTTGTTATAAGTTGAATAAGTTAAATAAATCTTATATCGGTGAATCTCCGGCTGCTGATTTTAGGTGGTATATGAATAAAATAAAACAGTCATCGCCAAATGAGCAGGCAACTGCTAATGCAGCTAATCCTGTATGCGTAAATTGTTGTACTTGCTCTGCATAATAAGTTACTTGCAAGTACAAACAAGGAGCAGGCAAGGTTGGCTTCACTTGGACAGAGCTGATGGCAAACTCACTTCCCTGCCAATGTGTCTAACGAGTATATGACTTGTGGCAAATTATAGCATAGTTATGTGGTTGAGATGTTGCTGTTAGGTGGCCATACTTTAATATTTCTGCGAATTCACGCCGCCTTAGAATAGTCAGTGAGCCAATAAATCTTCGATTGTTTGTGCTGCGGAGTCGCCTTTGTCCTGTTCACATTTAGTAGGTTTACCAAGTCGTTGTCCTTTCGCCCAGCTGTTTGAATTTGCGCTACATTAGCTGGCCTAATTGCGGCGTCAGACAGCCAAGAACAACACAGACTCTGCCAAACACAAGGCACACAACTTTAGACCCTCTTGTTGATGTCGTCGTCTACATGGCTCAATAAAAGATATTTTTCTTTATTTTCTTGATTGTTTCGCTGACCTTGCCAAAATGCCAGCAGATACTACAATACAGTGTCTTCTCGAAACTCAAGTGAGTTCAAGTAGATTTCAACCGAGTGACAACTTTTCACATGGCAAACTAGCGCTTAGCCCTGCCAATTAATTTGAAAAATAGTATAGCTAAGCCTTGTGCATTGTTCAATGTGATATATCGCCAACCACCAAAGTCTGCAGTAAATAAATAGCAATAAAACGAATATTTTCGACACCCTGTCTCCAGTTGAGGTGGGTCCGTGTTGGATTTTTTACGCACGACTTTTTCAGTGTAAGAATATTTAATTAAATATGTAGCAGTTGTTTATTTATTTATTTTATTTATTATTTATTTACAAAGGCAAAACAGTGCTACCTCAAAACAAAAAACATATGTTAATACACAAATTTATGGAAAAATTATAAAAGCTTACACGAAATTACATTTGAATATAATTTCGATTAAGTTTCGAAGCTGTCCTGCCGAACAGGATCTTGACACAAATTGACTGCGCTAACAAATAATAAACTCCCATGCTTATCAGAGTAATATCCTAAAAAACCTACCCTAAAATTAGCTTTGGCATATTATTCCCATCTACAATCAATATATTAATGTAAATTCTGATTAGATTAAGTTGCCTAACTAAGGTAGAAGGACACTAGTAACAAAAGATATCAACAAACATATAAAAAATATAAAAAAAGATACAATTTATACTTAGCAAGGTATCATAAAAAGTAACGAAATACTAGGTAATCATATTCATCATTATGGATATCAGCTGAAGGCGCTGTCAGTCAACTTATCATATAGTTTTTAAGTAAATGATTAGTTTTTAAAAAAAATAAATATCTATATACATACATGTGTATTTATTAGAGCTGCACAACAATAGTTGGCAAAATCGATGATTTTTATATTCTCAGTTTTTCAACAAATATGTGTTCTTTAGCATATTTTTAGCAATTTTTGAAATTTTCAACTTCATTTTTTGCACGAATAAAACACGCGACCAGCTCAGGTCCTGACTTTGTGTGTCCTCGACTTGTGCCACGCCTCACATTTGGCTGAAGTGTTCTCCGAAGATAAATGATGTCTTCGAAGTTTGTTATAAATGCTGTACATCTATGTTTTGGGTGTAAGTGTGTGTGTGTGTGTGTGTGTGTGTGTGCTGTCATTGTTTTCACCTGACTTCTTGCAATTGTCTGTACTGAACTGAGCTGTCGTGACAGTCGATAAGGCTGATATTTGCTTCGTTATCAACACATTCCCAATCATAATTATGTGCTTGATAAAATGCAATTAATTTTTATTGAAGACGAGGGCGCCATGTTTGCATTGCTCTGCAAATGCCGCACATTTATCACAAGTGCGCCCGCCTCCTGACATTTTTGCAACTCAACGCACAACGCAGAGGCATATAGAATTTATCGAGCCAGACTCGGCCATATATCAGACGCATTTGTCAGCCATTGGCACTGGCAATGGCTCCTTTACCGGGGACTTGACTCCAATTGAACTCTGTGATTATTGATTTCCCGAGCTCAACAGAGTCCTTTGTAATGTGAAACGTGCGTGAGTATGTCTGTGTGTGTGTGTGTGTATGAGTGTGTGTTGCTATTGTAATTTTGGCAATCTTAATGTCATTAAAAACAATCTCCGAAAAAGTTGCGAATGATGTGCGAAAGACGGAGGTGGAGTGTTAAAGTATTTATGCAATTTGTGGCAGCTGCTTCAGCAATCATGCTTACAACAATAATAACAAACACAACGTCAACAGCAACAACACAACAACACAACAACAAAAACAACAACAGCCACAAATGCGACAAGGATATGTGTGCGGCAACAAAAAGGCCTTGGCATTTTCAATTAAATTGCAAACTCAATTTTCAACAAAATTAGCATATTTACATACACACGTATTTGCATATTTTTAATGCCAACGTTGGGCTTCAAGTAACACAGGTCAACAGGTGCAAAAAGGTAAATTGCGCCAAATTAAAATCAGATAACCTGTAATGACTTACACAGAGCATACACTTGTATAAAAGTTGTAAGAATGTCGAGTCGTCATCACAAGCAGCTGTGGCAAGGATCTCTTTCTGAACTACATGCCAAAGAGAAAGAAACCCAAAGTCAGCATGTCAGCAGCTCTGTAGGCACGTGCAAGCTGCTTATAAGTACAGACCAGGATACATAAGGATAATCATATGCACTCTATATCAAGTACTTGTGCCAAATATGCCGATAATTACATTTGGAAAAGTGTTTTCTACGCACGTGGCCCCAAGGGGAGTACTAATGCGAGGGCAGCTAAAGAAAAATCTTAAAGTTGTAGCAATTACTAAGTCAGTTAACTACAATGAAGTCCAAATTTAAGCTTGTTCTAAAATGCAAGTTGATCTTTACATAAATTCGGCTTAGACCTGATTGAAAATCATTTGAATACTTGGCGACTTGAATTTAATATTCTTTTTCGAAGTTCAGTTGGATATTAGACCCAATCAAATTGGGTTCAAAACGAGATAAGTCTTAAAGAAATTATTGAAATTCTACAAATAATAAGTTTCTATATAGCTCTATTCTGAGCTAGCTTTATAAGTATAAATATAAAACAACCTAATTAGTTTTTTGCATCACAAATTTTGTTAGCTTCCCCCGTGCATATATGTATCCAAGTAATGTGTATGTATGCGCACTTGTATTTTAATTTATTTATACATATTTGGCAAGGGCTAGGGAAAGTGAAATTGCCAACTCCACTCTTATGCAAACACACATGTGTGGCCACATTTTGGTATACAAATTACAAAATTATACAAATCAACGCCACACAATTGCCTCAATTTAACCCAGACCCCGGCCTGGCAGCTGCTTACAGTGCCTCAAGTGGCTCAGTATTAGCACAAAGGCTTTTCCTGCTGCTGCTGCTGCTGCTGCTCCTGCTGCCACTTCTGCTCCTGATGATTGCGATGTGGCTGGCAGAGATTAGAGACGCACCAGACGCGCAATCAAAGACAAAGCGTTCTCGACACCTGCACAAATTATGAAGCCCGATTCCAGAGGGTAACAGAGGGTGTGAATGTGAGGGGTTGGGGGCTGGTGGTTGCTTCTCGAATAAGAGGCTTGGATGTAGCGTGGCAATTAAGTCATTACCGCAAATAACTGAAGGCGTCGACTTCGCCCGTACGTACTACGTGTTTACAAGTGTACCAACAAGGTGGTTCAATGGTTGCATAAAGCCAGCCACACTTTAATATATATATGTATATACATCTATGTATATAAATAAATACATTCACACATACATATGCAATAAAGGCATGCAAATTTATGTTTGCGTATCTGTGTGCGTGACAGTCATCCTGACCCAGAACCCCAACCTCGACCTGGCCACATTTCTTATAAGCAATTTTCGAGGCTTTTGTGGTTGTTTGTCTGTGGTGCGCAATGTACTTTGTAATGATATTAACAAATAATTCCCTCGTGGGCCGATTCCAAGTTGCTGGTATCACTTTGATCGTCCTTTAAGTGGGCAAATTGGCATTTAAAGCGATTATAAAGGACTGTTATCAGTTGGTGCAGGCACAGCAAATGAAAGCCACTGACTCACTTCAGACTACAATAATTTATATTATCTGCAACAGTTAACACACATATTTTCCAAGTCTTTAAGCTGAGGAAGACAGACATGTTGGAGTAGGAATGTTTGCCATCAGACGAGATCTGAAGACGGACATTTTTAAAACATATTTTGAAAATTCATTTCAAATTTGTTTGAAATATTATCTTATTGCCGGTTATTCATTGAAGTTTGTTGGTATTTATTCATTGATATGCATATAAAAGTAATGTATGCTGCCTAACATATATTACAAAGGAATATTAAGCAATACAGATTTTAAATAACTTACAGAAATAGCTCTAAGAGCTCACTGTACCTATAATTAGCGTCTAAGCCAAAAAACTGATTGTAAAGTAGTCACTTCTTATAATCGACTCTGTAGAACCTTATATATGATAATTAATTAATTATAATAAATTATTTTAAATATGTTGATTGTGTTTTCAAACCAATTCACCGCAGAGATGAACTATTAGATGTAAACTTTCCTTTAATAAATTGAAAATGTTGATGTTCTATTTTTTACCCCAGTGCCTACACAGAAGTTCCATTAGCTAATCACTTTTAATCGATATGGCTCTCAACACACTCCCAGTGTCCTCAGTCATGTGGCATGTGCCGCGCGAATTAAACGACGCTTCGATGCGCCCCATGCGTCATGTGTTGCACTAACAGCTGCTGTTGTTGCCACGCTCACAGCAGCATGCAAGGCTTCTTCTTCGTTCTTCACGATGGTGTCTCATGCGTCCTTGACTTGGACTTCCTTGCTGCAGTAGATCTCGGCTATTTTGTAGTCTTATCCTCTGCAGGATGCTGGTAAGGCAATCATCTTCAAGCTGAAAAGAATAAGGCTAGATATCAATTATGCAGAGAGGTCCTGGCCAAGCTACAAGAACTATATCTACTGCATTGGGTAGAGATATATACAATTTAGAATATGCTTAACCTGAGTCTTGTATTCCAAGGCCTACATATCAAATTTGATTTCTCAACCTCTTTTAGTTTTTGAGATCGAACTATTGATGCTAATGATGAATGAAGAATAGTCTGACAGTGACAAGATTTCACAACTTGCACTATTTTCACACATTATAGTGAAACAGGGTGTAACGGGAAGCAGAGTTTATACAACCAATTATGTCCCTCCGTTTATCAGACAAGTGCTCTGGAATATAATAGCATGCTTTTAAGTGTTCCGCTTTCTTGGCGCCAGTTATATCACTAACGTAGGAAAGGCTTGCAGCTCAATTAGGAAATTAGACAAGATTGGGGATCTAATTGAACAGGCTACAACTACGACCACTGTGCACCGTACTTCTCAGTCATGTGGCATGTGGCAGGCGAGTTACACGACGCTTCTCTGCGCTGCATGCGCCGTTTAATGCACTATATATTGTTGCTGCCACCGCGTTCACATCGGTATCTGAAGCTGACTTACACAGTTATTTTACTCATATATCTGGCCTTCTTCTGCCACTGGCGACTTAGCTTTAATTATCAGGTCATCTACGATGTTTTGAATGATGATTTTTCGCGAGTCATCGACGTACAGAACTTTATAACGCTGATCATCGGCCATTGTGTAGTCGCCATGGAGCTGCTCTGGAGGAATCGCAGTGAGCAGATAGAACAGCAGCTGGAGCGCATGCGGTATGTTCTCCGAGTGCAGTTTGGCTATAAGGTGAACCTGGTCAGGATTCGTCGCTATTGCAATGCCATCTATGGATCCCTGCTACTGAAGTTTCTACTGCTACTGGGAATGACTGTATATGATAATGTAATGACAGACTCGGCGGTTCATCTTTACTTTGCCTTCTACTCGGAAATGGTGCTCCTGACACGTCTCTGCGAGTTTACTTTGTATGCATCACTGATATTCGCCTTCTATTTGGATTTGCGTAAAGCCAGCTTCAATCTCGTCCTGGAGCTGGAGAAGACACGTTTTGATGTGTGGTCCTTGCGCCGCTTGTCCTTGGATCGCTTATCCAGCCTTCAACAGCTGCATGGGCTGCTTTGGAACACTGTGCGTTTGATTGAGGGGAACTTCGAGCTGAGTCTGATTGTAGTCTTGCTGAAGTACTTTGTGGATACCTCCGTATTGCCTTACTGGATGTTTATTAATGTATTCAACAACATCAATGTCGCCGTCACATACTGTGGGTGCCATTTGCAATTGATCTGCCGATCCTTACCTAACTTTCCTTGCAGATTGCGCAACTGAGGAGCTGTGCAAGTTGTTGGCCATCATCGTTCCCTGCCTCATCTGCACTCGATGCGACCTACTGCAGCGTCAGTTTCGTGCCACATTTCATGGCCTTACCACAGATCGTCGCAATCCGCAGCTTAACGCTGCTTTGTTGCGCATCTCCGCACAACTGGGCCAGGAAGGGTGCTACTTTAGTGCAGGAGGCTTGTGGGCCATTAACAATGAAACTCTGGGCAAGGTTAGAGAATGTAATTAGGAAAAATGTGAATAATTTATAAAGCATTCTCTTTTTTATTGCAGTTTATTTTTGGCATGGTGAGCTACACCGTCGTGTGCATACAATTTCGCATATCTCTAGTTAAAACTCCAGACGATGCTGTTGAGGATTCCGTTACGTATGAATTTTTCTCCTAAGTAATATTCATTGAAGTCTGTTATGGCTGTTGCTGAAAATTTCCATATAAATCCGAAAAAATAATAAATAAAGCCTGTTGACTAGACGCAATTTGCATTTCAGAAGGACAATGAGAAAAGTACATAAATTTAATCTACATTTGTCACCTTTTTTCGTTTTAAAGGGCTTGCCCAGTGCTATGCCATGTGGCCTCAACGAGCTCCGCAGTCGACATATGACAATCAACCTACCCAATCAAGTTAATTAGCCAATTTCTACAAATATACTGCCAGCTCGTGCATAGGCCGAAAGACCATCGGCAGGACATGCAGGAGTCTCGTTTACATAATTATTCATGCCTACAAATTATATTATAAACTTTTGATATTTTTTGCTTTCGGCCTGATTGCCATGCAGGGGCCGGCTGTCATCATTCCCCACAGAGTGTGTTTATAGCCACTGGCCATTGTTGCCACTCACAGATTTCTGCATAAGTGAGCATACATAAGGCCAAGATGCTGCCACTAAGCTGGCTGGGCTCAAATGTGTACCACATGTGCAGACAGGCAGGTTCTCAGCCTGATCAACTGTAGTTATATTGAGCTAGAGCTCATGCGACAATCCCAAGACTTGAGTGACCTTCATTAACTACAAGTAGGTTTGTGTGAACTCTCTGAATTTCTTATACTTCTTATACTAGATGCAGAAATAGCTGGTTTTAAGTGATGCCTCAAAAGACATCTGTCATTTGCAACACGATTAAGCACTTTGCCATTTGGTTTTGTCTGCTGGCACTCATTTTTTGTGACTGAATTTTGAATTCTGACACTTTCCTAATCAGCCAATTTCACAGCTAGAACTTTGGATTACTGGGCTCAATGTATCATTTCATTGAAATTGCATTTATCAGCATTTGTCCGCTTACTCGCAGTATCGAAGGCACAGACAGAGAGCTGTCTCCAAGTGCCTGAGAAAAGTCTATCTATTGAAAGTAGGTCGCCGGATTTTCGGAACTAACGAGCTGATTTTCCAACTCAAGCTGCAAGTGCAGCTGACTGACAAGTTGGCTTTCTATAGCCCAACTCTGAGCACCTTTGCTGACAGCTACTGGCTAAATGAGTAGTCAGCTTAACCAGGCCTGAACCGTTGGATAGATAGACGAGCTGAGCACAAGTTTGAGGTATTGGTAACTTTAAAGTACCAGTACTTAATTAACGCACAACTTGTAGATGCACATTTTAATGCCAAAGCACTTTAGCTCAATGGCAAATACTTAATGAAAAGCTGGCCATAATCGTCTCATAAAAATCAGACGCGCACACACACTAATGCATTGCTTTAGCTATGGATATAGTATATATGTGTGTCTACTATAGCCCAAAGTCGCAGCTTTGACTAAGGCAACGATGTGCGTGCTTTGACATAGACAATGGCATCTATGGCTGTGGCTATGGCTGTTAGCCGTTCTGTAAGCTGTTGGCAGTGACAGCGTCGCCTGGCGACGTCAAGGCATTCACAGTTATTCACACACACACACACACACATACACAAACACACACACGCGCGCTCATTTATGGCAAGCACTTTTATAGCGACACGTAGTCAGCCATGCTCTGAAGTGCAGGAAGCTCGTGTCTCTATCCGTGCATGCGTCTCTATCAGTCTGTGTGTGTGTGTGTATGTGTTTGTGTGTGTAGTTATTACTTTTATGAAGCATGTGATTACATTTTATTTTTAATGCTTTTAGTAAAACGAGGTTAGTACACACTTGGTTAGCGACAAATTACATTTTATTTTGCCTGCGTGTGTGCGTACGCTAAGTTCTCGCTGCATGTTCTAAGCCAAGCAGCTTATTGAATTTTAGTATATCAATTTAAAAGGGTGGCCCGGCAATTTGGCCCTGCATTACAAATACAAAGTGGGCCAATTGTTGCTCGTAATTGTTGTTGTCATTAGGCAAAATGCTTAAACGGCCGCTGACTGCATGAAACATGCGCACAATTAACTTCCGCTTCCGGCATTGATTAAATCCAAAGAGCTGAGCCAGGCTGCAATGTTGCATGCACAATAGTCGAGCACACATACACTCTCTCAACACACACACAGCTGGTGCCCTCGAAGCATGGACATGTTGCAGTTAACTGTTTGCATATTAATGACAAATAACCCACAATCCACGCTGCACATGCCGACAACTTTCCCCACGTATTATGTTGATGTAGAGCATTATAAGCACACAGAATGAGCGATAAATGCTAGATAATATTGGCGGAGGGGAGGGGCTCCTCAATGGCGTGTGCCACGGATATAAAGCACCCTGCTCCCCGCTGGGACTATCCAACTGCACTAATTTAAGGCAAACAATGACAACAACAACAACAACAGCAACAAACAATGCCTTTGGCAATGCGAAACATTCGAAGTGCTTGACATTTGTGGGATTTATGCGACATTTGAACGAGTTGCAAAGGACAACTGGACTGAAATTCACGGATCGCTCCGTGGGCTATATATGCTGTGTGTGTGTGTGTGCGTGTGTGTGCTTAATGGTGGAATAAATAAACTACTTAGCTATCTATAATTGAGTATGGTAGCAGTTCCGGCAGTTAACAACCTTCGATGAAATGACAAGGACCTAATACCTGTTTCGAAAACTATCGAGAATATTGATATAGTGCGGCTGTCACTATTACTAGATTTTGCCTGTTTAATTAATACAAACATACTAATATTTTATCCAACATTGCTGCAAATGTCTCTTCATTAAATTTCTCAATTTAAGGTTTAGCTAGAGAGCCTTAAAACAACAACATTCATCGATGAGAAGCTAAATTGTGGCTGCAATTCCAGAAATTGTGGTAGTAATTCCTTTTTGTTTTGTTTTCAAGGGTGCGGGATGAGAATTACGTAACTTTAAACAAACATTTCCGTAAAATTATTAAAAATAAGCTACCCACACAATTTGCTGGCCCTAACCTCTGTTGTCAAGAGAACAATAGGTTCATACAAACGAACATGGCTAGATGGCCTTGACTGTTGCTGTTGGCTGATAGTATACATATATACATTTGTTAGATTCTATAGGTTTAATAGCAACACAACAGGCATAAGTTTATTTTTGTTGGCAATATGAAACTGTTGACTGACCAAGAATACAAATATTGTAATTTAATTATAACTTTTCATTTTTATATACTGCCCAGCTGACCGTGTGTATTGAAATGTTTTCTTTAGTGTATTGCAAACAGAGCCTTGCAGAGATACACACTTGTGCATACTGCTGTGAATGTATTCATTGTAATAAAATACACATTTAAAAGTATTTTCAGGGGCATTTCACAATAGAGGTTTGACGCAAAAATAATAGATGTGCTGGCTGATAGATTGATGCTGATTTGATGTCATTTGTAGGGTTTTGGTATAGCTTGGTGTACAAAGTACTACACAAAATGAGGTCAAATGTAAGATCTCGCAGGATGTCCGCTTGGTGTGGAAGGAGGACAATTGCTTTGGCATATTTATAGATTTATGCTCAATAAGCAGCACATGAATCCCATTGCTGTTGCTCTTGTTGGTGTTACTCTCGACTGCTGTTGTTTGTGTGTCCACAGCAGAGCCACAAACTCAGTCAGCATTTCGAGAATTATATTTGTGCTCCCAACGCACCAACTAACTCTCAATACACAGCAGTCAACACAACTACAACAACAACAATAACAACAACAACAACAGCTACTTTGGTCGACTGCCAGCAGAAGGAATGTGTGCAAATAATAAAAATGTTGAGCAATATTTCAATTTTGTGTTTTACGGCCGGGACGGGTCTTTGTTGCTCCAAGTTGCCCCCGGCTTAGCCACCCTTCCGGTTTATGTCATAAATTATGAGCAAAATGGTCGAGCCGTGCTCAAACTCGAGCAGCACCTGATTTGTTTATTTGTGGAACATTTCTCATATTTAAGACAGTCGACAACGCACATTTGCCGGCTTCTGTTGCCTGCCACGTGTACTGCTGTATTGACAGTTTTTAATGCGACAATATTGGCAAGCCGACGAGTCCTTGGTACACCAATAGGTCCTGCTCTTGACTGCTTCACAAATTGGCAAAATCTTGTGCCCCAGGCAAGTACAGCTCACTCAACTGACATGCTCACTTCTCTGACAGGGATGCGTATGCGGCAACTCCTTACCAGAGGACGACAACAACAACAAAAGCAGCTACACATTTAATTGCAGTGTAAATATTTGCCAAATAGTCAGCTGAAAGTGCTCAAAAATGCCTATGCCAATGCGCTGCATTGCACGTACTCAATAATTGGCCAAGTGATTGTGTGCTCAGCAAGCTTGCCACGTACACAGCAACATTCTCTTTCACACTTGCAACATGTTGCTGCAACATGTGCATTGCTGCTGCCAAGTGACCTAGGACAACCGCAGTAACAGCTCCCTTGACCGCGAGTGGGCATTGCAAAAATATCTAGCTGTAAGATTCTGGTAAATATTTATATATATTTTTATAAATTTATATATATCTATAGCAACGTGCATTCCAAAATGTAATGCCACAGATTTAATAATCGATTTTGTTTATTTAGAAAAGTAATTAAAGATAATAAATTTCGCTGTCTACACTTTTAAAACTCGAGCAGCACCTGATTTGTTTATTTGTGGAACATTTCTCATATCTAAAACAGTTGACAACGCACATTTGTTGGCTTGATAAAACAAAATAAGTAAATACAAAAAACACCTTAATACAAAAGAAATCTCAAAAATTATTAAAAAACAAGTAAGAACGTTGCATTCGGACGCACCCGACTGCAGAATACTATGATCCCAGTCATATATTATTTGGTTATTTGTGGGTACGGAAAGAGACTCGGAAAAACAGTAGTCTGTGTGCCAAATTTGGTGACTCTACCTGTACAGGTGTGGGAGATGTCGATCTCGACACTTCATAAATTGACGATATACACCAACATGTGTACCAAGTTTGGTTGCTCTAGCGTCAAGATAAAGGCAACAAAATTGCGTTCATCCGGACAGACGGACAGACGGACATTTCGCAAGCTCAATATACCGTTTTCCCTTCGGGAACATAGTATAATAAGCAAAGTCATAAAAAAAATCTCAAACTGTTCGTTTGTATGCTCGATCCAAAGCATCTCTAGCTTCTTCAGTGGATTTTATATTTAAAATGCATAGTTACATATAAATTTCATTCTGGTTCTACTTGAACTGATTTGTTTGGAGTGCAGAGACCTCATTCATGACACTGCAGCCATTTCCAGGCCACTGCAATAATATTAACTGATTTTAACGCCGGTATACTGTTAATTGCATTTCAAGCTCCTACAAACTTGCCGCAGTTTGCCACGCCCACTTAAGAGCATTGAAACCCCCAAAAGATGCGCAAAATTATGAGAGTCTTACTATGTACATACTTTCGAACGTCTTTTTTGTTAGACGGCCAGGAGCCATTAGCATTAGCGCCACTAAACAGAGAATTTGGCAAGGATCCAGAGGACACCCGCTGCCAACACTTCGAAAACATTTTGCAAGAATTAGGGAGCGAATAAAATGTGTTGCATACTTAAGAAGTTGCTGCTACAGTTCAACGCCTTTTGTGCCTAAAATGTTGAATTATTTGAGGCAGAGCTGAAAACTAATCAAGCCTTAAGTCGCCTTGTGCGCATTGCACACAATTTAAACTTAAGCCTGAGAGTTTTAATTAATAAATATTTGAGGTAAGAGCTTAGTTTAAACTTGAATTTGCGGTCAGTGAGTGGAAAAGCAGAGAAAGATTTTGTAAATAGTAATAATTTAATTCTATTTATTTACTAAGATGCTGTTCATCAATTTGAAGAGCTCTCGTTGCACGTTCTTTTTGATACATTTATAACGAGTATTTTATATTTTTGCATATATGATATGAAGATATGTCTTCGGTTTAGGACTGACTAAAGTGTGACTGACCTCAATTCGACTAACTTTTGTCGAAGTGAGTAATTGAAAGAGGTTTTTGAAATAAAACCACATCTAAGCAAATTGAAACTCATTTGTAAAATGGTGCAAGTAAATTGCTTGGGTATAAAATGTTTTTCATATGCTTCTCATCACCAAAAATGTTTCTGAGTGCCAAATTTGTAAAATGATTGAGCTAATTTACATGGTTTTTATATTACAAGGTGCGCTCTTGGATGGCATCAGCTTTTAGCCAAATACCAACTGTATTTTATTCGATCATGTGCATAGTCAAATATCTAACCATTAAAAACATTTCAAGGGTTGGCACCTTAGCGTAACATATCATTTAAAACAGTACTTAACAATAAACAATTCAAGACTCAGATTAAGCTTATGTGTATTTTTCGAAACATTTTATTAGCATTTCTAAAACAAAGGAGAAAACAGATAACAGTTAACGGCGAACTACAAATAATACTCTGATAGAACTATTAATTTTTATACTATGTTCCCGAAGGGAAAATAGTATATTGGGTTTGCAAAATGTCCGTCTGTCCGTATGAACGCAATTTTTTTGCCTTTATCTTTGAGCTAGAGCAACCAAACTTGGTACACCTGTTGGTGTATACCGTCAATTTATAAAGTGTCGAGATCGACCCCCACCAACACCCCCTCCCTCGAAATTTGGGGAAAACCTGTATCTTCCTCATTTTTAAAGATATAGTCACCAAATATGGCATACAGACTAATTTTGAGATTCCCGACAGATCTGCATCAAAAATAAATTGACCCCCCACCCCCACCCCCACAAATCGGCATATGATATCCCCAAAACACGTTTTTCAAGGGGTATATCTCCTACAGTTTCAAAGATAGAGTTACTTAATTTGGCATACAGACTAATGTTGACCACCTGGACAAATCTGCATCAAAAATTTTGGACCCGCCCACCCCCTCCCCCACAATGGAGCAAAATCTATATCTCCCACACCTGAGCAGTTTTTTTCGCGTCTCTTTCTGAACACACAAATAACCAAATTATATAGGACTGGGAACATAGTATTCTGCAGTCGGGTGCGTCCGACTGCAACGTTCTTACTTGTTATATATAAGCCAGAAGCCAAGCCGACAAGAGCCAAGTATTATCAACAGCTTTAGTTAGTGAGGACAAGAACAGGACAAAGCCACGCAAAGCACCGAACAATTCTACCGGCTGGCAGGACAAGTTATATTTTTCAATATGGTTTTCCGTTTGATTGAATTGGCAACATTATTAGCATGCTCGCTCGCATTCCACAGCTCACAGGATGGAATAAAGTCGTTGTCTGAGTGCCATGGCGTAGGTCCTTTATGCAAACATACATCAATAACCCTATACGTTGTAATGTGCTTGTCTCACCAGGCGTGCTTTCTAAATACTCCTCCTCAAACACACACACTCGGTGCATATAATAACATCCAATACCAGATGGTACAACGAATTGACGCCACCGCTGTTGTTGTAATAAAACCACAACATAACGCAATATTTCTAAGGGCAACTTTGTTTCTTGTGTCCTGTGCATAAGCAAAATGGCATTAAGTACAAACGCTTAAAGTAAGAAAAATGAGCAACCACTCCTCCTGACTAGCAGCAATAGTTAATTGCCACAGTTGCTGGCTTGCTGAGATATATGCTACTTAGTAGAGGTAAATATGAAACGTATACTTAATTATAATTCAAGCTCATTGTGTGAGGCTCCGGTTTCTCTGTTAATTAAGTATATGAGGCATAAGGTATTTTGAAATGCTTTTGAGTGCAGCTCTGAACATCAATTTGCGTCCTAATGGTAATTTGATGCAACTAATTTGATAACAAATTCAATTTCAAAGTGCCGAAACTGTAGATGCCGGCAAATGCATTTTCATTACCTGTACGGACTTGGTCTCGATGCTGGGCTTAACTCTGTTTGGAACACATTAGCACTTACACACTAAGATACACACACACACACAACTGCAGTAAGACCATTGGCAACAACTACCTTCGTAAACAGGATTACAGTATCCTGTGGCAGGACTCATGTAATTTGCAAAAGTTCAAAGTTTAACAAACTGTTACGGGAAATGCAAATGGCCATTCTGGTGAATCTACCAAATTGTGTGTAGTGTATGTGTGTGTGTGGGCATGTCCAGCAATTCAATACAAACAAATCGTATTTTAATCGACAACAACAACAATCACTAGTTGTACGCCTCAAACAACAATTTCCGTATCGCCTCGATCTATTTTTGAATTAAATTCGAATAAATACGCATTTAACGCTGGATTTCGACAGATCTTATTGTACCACATATAAATTTGTGAATTGCGCTCGCATAAAAACAACAGAGAACAGAATAATTAATAGGGAAGACGGAATATATATAGGCATCAAAAGTGAAAAGGAAAGAAATTCGATTATTTTTTGTTATACCACCCCGTGGAAGATATAGGCTTTTGCTGAGTTGTGGGTGTGGCAGGAAGATCATAATATTATTAATCGAAGGTATTTACCAACTTGGTTTCCCTAGCTTCCAGGATGTCAAAATAAAACTGACTGTATTTGGAATTCAGACTGGTTAGCCTTTTCAGTCTAGGTGTATAAGTCTCTTAATCGAAATTACAAATACTAAAGACCTGAAAAAGAGGAAGGAATAATAGAAAGAAAGTGAGAAAAATCATTGATTTTAGCAACAAAACTTAATAAAATCGCTCATTTATTGAAGTTGCATTGGTTTATTTTTTCAAGCAATAGTAGACGCCTTTGCTTTGTTTATCACTCCCTGTACCCATAAAATGGGTAAAAAGGGGTACTAAATCTGAGCAAATGTATGTAACAGGCAGAAGGAGACATCTCCGACCCTATAAAGTATATGTATTCTTGATCAGTATCAAAAGAGATTCCGATTTGGCCATGTCCGTCTGTCTGTCCGTCTGTCCGTCTGTCCGTCCGTATGTATGAACGCAAGGATCTCAGCAACTATAAGAGCTAGAGACACCAAATTTGAAATGTAGGTTCGTGTATAGCAGGAGCAGGTCAAGTTTATTTTAGATTTGAAATATTCTTCCCCGTTCCCCCGCTATTCGATAAAAACCGTTTTACAGTAACAATTTTCAAGATGTAGACTTGAGATTTGACATGTACAATACTTTAGTCACTCTTAGTATACTGTCCAAATTTCAAGTCGATCGGATAACAAACACCGAAGTTACTCAACAAACAAAATTCCGTGCCGGGGGAAGAAGAAGCACAGCCACCACTTAAAATGCCTCGCTTGCGCTGCGCTCGAACTGTCGCTCGTGTGTGTGCGTCTTTTGTGTATGTGTGTATGTGTAAGTGTACGTAGATGTGATCGGATTTTTTTCGACCTGGGTACAGGGAGTTTTGTAGTCGGGTATACTCGACTAAAGCATTCTTAGTCGTTTTGACCTGGGTACAGGGAGTTTTGTAGTCGGGTATACTCGACTATAGCATTCTTACTTGTTTATCAACTGAAATATCTTACCTTTGTCAAGGCTTTGTCGAAGTCTGTACTTCACATATCTTTAAGCCATTTCAATTAAAGAATGTCGTCGTTTTGTTATAAAAGAACTTTTTAATATTGTCTTCGAATTCCCTCAGGACTGCACGCATGTCACGCTATCTCATGAAAAACGCCGTTTCGGTTGCACAAATATAATAAAACCTCTCAACAGGATTATGCACACAGAGCAGACTCTTGCACTGTAAATCCAGCAAGTGAAACCATCAACTTAATTTCCTGCTCAAGTAAATTCAACTTTGTGGCTTTTTGGCTTAAAAGAACTTGGAACTTTGATTGCGATTGCTATTGCGACAAATAAGACCGACTACTAGTATATATGTGTGCTTCCCATTACTGCTTTTTTCGCAATTCAACTCAAAAGCGTCGAAACTCTTAACAATAATAAATTTCTTGGCACCTATGCCAAAGAATGAGCCTTTGAACTCCTGTGGTGCATTTTATGGATTTTCTATTCACAGCAGCACTGGCTGAATACAAAAGTAGAACCTCCATACTGAAATCTGCTCGACGGTAGAATACCCAGCTCAGCAGCAGCTCATAATTCAATTTTAGAATATACATTTACAAATCACCAAAATTAAGAAATGTGTATTTTGCAAAATTGTGAAGGCAATTTATAAATAAAGTGATAAAGCATTTACCTTGAGTTTACTTGATATAAATTGAAAGGCAGTCAAGAAAAAATAATAAAAGAAAACATAAAATATAGAAATAATAAAATATTGATAAAGACATGTCATAGATCGAATACAGGGTGCCATATGAAGGTAGCCTTTAATAAAATATTTTAAATTTTAAATGTATTTCTTATCAATACAGATGAAACAATATAAAACCTGTCAATGCTGATCTGGAATTGACATGTTCCAAAGAGTATTCACCATCCTATCTACAATAGCTGGGTATAAAGGGAGGAAAACTTGAATTGCACTTGGTTCTCCTTAGTTAAGCTCTGCCTTTTGCTTCCGGCAATTCAGCTGCTCGCTCAGCAAAGTGTGTTTCAGCTCTGCGTTTAATTGAACAACGACAAAGCCCCGGGTTTGCTGACCCTCACTTCCTCTTTCCTCTGGCATTGCTCTATATATCTGTAAGAATGCTTTGCCATAGAAGGCGATCGACTGATTTTGGCCAGGTCAAAGGCAAAGGGCAAGCGCAACTAGAGCAACATTTCTGATTGTATATCCTGATTTGCATTATATTCACAACTGTGAAAACAGCCTTCCTCAAAGAATTACGCCGGGCTTTTTATCAACATTTGGTAAACAGGAAAAAGGACGAAACCAAAAAGTTGTTCACTGAATGAATGAAATACTTTATTAACTAAACAGCTGTATGTGACTGCTACTGTACTGAAATACTCAATGCTTATTTAACTTATTCAATTTGAAATCCTTGACAGCCAAGTTTGGTTATATCGTGCGATGTCTCATTTAAGTTGCATTGCCACAAACTTGCCAATAACTCTTACTTTAATTCACTGGAAATGGAAACTTTAATGGCATGTCATAAATATGACCCTAAAGATAATTCAGCCTTACGAACATATTCAAACTTATTAAATATGCAAATGGATTTATTGGGCCAGAGTAATGAAAATGAAAATGAATTAAGAGCGTAGGCAATCACCCCGAACTTATAACTAAACCGATTGAACATTAAAAACGCATTTATCAAATAAACTTGCTAAGCCTAATGAAGCAAACATATGTACAATTTAAAAATTATTTTAAAAAAAACTCAGATATATTTATAACGATGTTTAAGCTAACGAAACTTAGTCAACACCCTAAAATGTAAATAGAATGCAAGACTTTAGAAATAGAAATAAATATTCATTAGAATTAATAACCTTGTACCTAAATAAAACACTATTAAGATATGATAATTATTATTGAAATATTTTCTACTTATAATTAGAAAATGGCTAAATGCGGACTAGTCCGGTTGGCGTTGGTTAAAAGCCAACAAACCGTCGCCATCGGTCAATTTCACCGTAATGAAAGCGCACACATATGTGCGTGAAGGGGTGTGGCAGCCACACACACACATGTACACACGCCCATGCCACAATGTTATCGCACACACGTGCAGTTCTATTTAAGTTTGGGTCAGGTGAGTTGGCCTGCGACAGTCGCTGTGACAGTCATAGTCAAAACTATCACGCACATCCACATATTTGGGCCAGGTCGAGAGTGGGGCGGCAGATGGGTGGATGCGGAGACTCATTTCGCCTGCCTGTGATAAGAAAGTGTCAACACAAACGTGACAAAGCTACAAATGTTTAATTTTTATAACTGTGGCTTGGCTTTGCAGTGGTAGGAGGGGGAGACGTGTGGCTTGACTGGCCGCTTAACTTATTTGCGGTTGGTGAAGGGTTCGGCCTTGGCCACACTTGGTCAGCTACACCCAGGCTCCGTTTTTGGGCCGAATATCACGTTTTTACCGTAAACATGTTGCAAAGTTCGCGGCCATTTTATCTTTTGCATACTTGCGGGCGCTTGACAACGACAAGCGGCCAGAAAACGAGCAGGCCAAAACGTCAAAGACGTGTCTCGTGGCCAGCGGCAACCGCTTGCTAAAATATTTAAAGTTAGTTCCTAAGCAAACGAACAATCACACATTCAACATTCAGCTGGTTAGCACATGAAATATGCAGCTTTGGTTTTCCAGCTTAGTTTAGCCAGATATAAGTAAAGACAGTCCAGTCGAGAGTTGCCAACTAGGAAGTACCCTGTCCACCGTATAAACTATATTGAAACTTTCAGCTTAAGGCTTAAAGCCACTCAAATGTGTCAGAATTTCCCAGCAATTTCATGCGTATTGCCAGTCAAATTGTTCAATCTAAGAAAACATTTTCACATTTAAAATACCTTTTTATTTAAGTTTAAAAGTTGATTTTAATATTAATTACTGTACTATCTTACCGAAGTGAAACGATTCATTTCTTCAAGTTTCGATTAGGAAAACACTGTGAAGTTTTAAAGTTAAGCATTCAAATAGTAAAAGAATATAAATTTAAATAGCAGTAACTACTGCTCTTATTGTCTTTGAGATCGACACAATCAAGCTGATGGACAAATACGGTGACTTGACTTTGATGCGGATCCAGTAAATTTGTATATAAGTCGGGAAAGGCATCATCTGCCAGTCACATACACGTACACAACTTTATGATACCCGTTTAAGGCAATTTTATGAGTAAAGGATATAATAAAAGTTTGCAAATAGCTGGTAGACATGCAGCAAAATATTACATTTTATTCTTCAGCATATTTCCTCTTGGCTAACTTAATTTCTATGCAAGTTTTTAGCTCGCTGGCGACGCAAGAGGGCTGGCTTTATGTTTTGGGTAAAATTTTAATGCACACAGACAATCACACATGCAAACACATAAACACATTGAGAGAGGCAAGCATAGAGGCGCATAGTACATTTGGGCATAATGAATGTGCAGCAACATTTTTGATGATGCCCACTGACAACAATAAATTACTCTTGGCTTTAAGCGAAAGCCATTAGCATAAAACTTGGCATCATCAGGAGCAAGAACACGAGCAGGAACACTAACAGTAACAGTAACAGTAACAGCAAAGCCAGCCAAACCGGCAGCATCCTTTTAACGCGCATTCTAGGCGTATGCGCAATATTTATCTGGCTCTAATTTTAGCCAACAATTTGCCAGCACTTACATGATTAAACTGCGTTGAGCTTGTTGGGCGTCGCAACTTTTCAAATATGTGAACCTTTTAATTAACTTGCCAGCACTCTGAGCTAGAGTTTTTTAATATTTAAGCACACATACTTGCACTCCGATTAACTAAGTATATCCGCATATTCCGTTTAGGGCGGTTTTATTAAGCGTTTCATAATTCCATGCAATAAACTTTCTAATTACGACGCGTTGCCTTCCTTTCTTGGCACTCAGCTGAACGCCCTTATTTTAAACTCGTAATGTGAACAACCAGGCAAGTCTTGAACCCACAAAAGCTGCCAAAATGGCGAAGGAGAACCCCAAATCTCAGGAGCAGCAAATGGCAGGCAAGCCAAGTGCCAGAGAATTAGTTGCCCCAAAGCGTTTTCCGTTTTTAATATTTTTTAGAACTTGGCAAAAAGTTTCTGCCGGCCACTTGGCAACGGCTCGTTCTTGGTCATTTGCTCAATTTCCGTTTTTAATTAAATGAGCCATTATATTGAGGCTGCAAAAATCCAATGTGTGCACAGACATGCATGTACATGTTCGTGTTTGCCCAACTCATATCACTATACAGTAAACTGCGCGGCAACCAGTTTTAAAGTTTAAATTTAATTTTTAGCCCGCTTTTGTATACCTACTTATGTTCAGTATTTTAAGAGCTGTTAATATTTATGATCCAAACTGTAGAATAGCGCTAACAAACAAACAAATGATCCAACAAACAAACCAACAAAAATCTAGTTAAAACGTGGCCCTCAGAAACTCCCTACTGCTGTATACTCTGTTTCTATTATAGTTTTAAAATAATGCAAAATTCAGCTGTAGCCAAATTGAAAAGATAATAATAACAATAACTTCTTATCAAGTAGAAACAGTGTTACTTCATTTTAACAAATAACAACTGATTTTATTTGCATTTAATTTCAACGTTTTTACTTTGAATTTAACTTTAGGTATTTAACGGCTTGAAACAACTAAAATTATGCAAGAATTATATAAATGAAAGCAGCTTGAATAGCTGAAGTTACACTCAGTGAACGTGGCAAAGTTTTGTAATAAGTATTGTCAACTCTCAAGCAGATCATCAGATTTGGTTTCGTCAATAGTAAAAGTGTCAAACAAATTGTGTTCAAATCTGCGTACTGACAGACAGAGCAGGATTGCACAGCACCAATATACCCTTTGTCTATTTGGGAACAGAGTATAAGCAACAACAGCAGCTGTAAGCCGACCCAACAATTGGCACGCACAGCAGCTGCCAATATTTAATGATGTTATGCGCATTGCATTCCAATTTCGAGGTTCGTGGCCCAAGGGTACTCGGAATGGATTTCAGGTTACGCCGGGCGTAAAGTGGCTTATAATTATTGAATAACCGTGTATTTATTATGCAAAGTTTTCACAAATAGAACAACAAAGTAGCCAAACCATTTGATGCAGCGCCTGGCTGATGCGGCGGATGCGTGATATTCATACCATAAATAACCCATTAAGTTTAGCTCCCATGATTTAGTAGCATTTTAAATTGCACAACTCACTTAATAGCTTGACATAACTAATATTGGATTTAACTAAGATTGGGCTTAAGTGACAAATAGCTTACAATTAAATTAAATATTTAAAAACCTTTAATAAGCTGAAAAGTATTTTGGGTGGTCGGTTGGCACTATTTCGGATGGTCCTAAACATTCACATCAGACCCTTTTATTAAATTAATTGAAAGTAACTTAATTTACAGCTATTTTAAATACATATTCGGCTTGATTTTACATTAAATGTGAAAAAAACTCAAATAAACAGCAGAATAATAATACAAAAAAGGGCAATTTTTTTAGTATTCTGATCCAGCTTCTGTCCGTGTATTTTTGAAGATCTAAATGAAACTTGACGCTTCGAACAAAAGCTACAGGACTAATCCATTGGATGCCTCTACGACGTTTTAGCATCTGCATTTCTCTTGCATTCGAATCTATTCCAGCAGCCAAATCAAACATTGTTTTGGGAAAAATGTATATTGGGCTTGTGTAATGTCCGTCTGTCTGTCTATGCGTCTGTCCATATAAATACATACCCACAGCTTATAAAGTGTTGAGTCGGGAACTTCCGACTGTAACATTACAACTTGATTTTTATTTTTATTATTATTAGCTACGCAGTTTTAATCACATACGATACTTTAATTATCTACTTACGAGTAAGATAGATTATATTAACTATTTTTTTCTGCTTTCCATGGCATCGAACAACAAGCACATTAACAGCACTATATTCAAAATAAACAGAATCTTCAGCAGGTTTCTCTGCAGCAACCGCATTTGCACCACACTCACGTCTACCGGAAAATGTCAATATTTACAGAGATATATTGATATATATTTGATATTGCTTGAGTGCATCTCACCTTCCTCCTCCAGTGGATTTTGCTGTACCTGCAGTTGCAGCTCCGGAACCAAGTTCGAGCTATCAATTACAGCATATTCATAAGTCTTAATGCCGCCAGATGAAGTTACCAGCCCTATGCGCCCAATAAAGGATACATCAGATGGTGCTGTCTGTGCTTTATTAATTAGTATGATTTTCACTCAGTTTCGCTACTGTTGGCACATACCTGCACCAGTGAGGTGTACATCGTCAGAGATAGGTAAATACAACGCCACAACATGCCTTTACAGAATGATGATGCGCCGTATATTTCAGCAGCGATATTGGATATTTTGGGGCCTTGGAATGCCAGCTGCTGCGCAAATATTTAAGCCAGCTGTATAGCCAGTATTCGTTTAGGTTACATATTTACTGGAATTGTTTTATAAACACAAATGTGCGGGTGACTGGTGAGTATAAGGAACGGAACAGCGCACTTCAACTCTGATATCTTCATGGAAGTGCCGTGCTTGATGTTGTTTCCAAATTAGAAGTCTTTGTTATTGTAGTTGTTTCTATTGTAATTGTTGTTGGCATAGCCGTTGTAGGAGTTGTTAGAGTAGTAGTAATTGGAGTAGTAGTAGTTGCAGTAGTAGTGGTTGTTGTTTTCTTTGTTGGCTTCGGTTGCTGTCGAGTAGGAGTTGGTTGTGTTGGTTTAGATCCATCAGTGTCGTTTTTGCCATCATCGCTGCCCATAATACTCAGCAGTCCCTGAAATGCACATAAAGCTCCCTATTTATGATGTCCGCTTTTAAACTCTGGCTGTGCTACCATATTACCTTTCTAAATTGCTGCCAGAGATTGTCGAGTGTATCTGTTGCATGTTCGAGCGAGGTTTCCATTTCATCGAGAAATCCTGACGAAGTCGATGCTGTGGTATTACGATTGCTGCTCCGGTTGCCTTTGTGTTGACTGAGGGGCTTCACTCCTGCTCCACCTGCCTGGCCGCCAAAGTATTGCCCCAATCCGCCTATTGCCTCACCCACGTAGTCATCATTACTACCGCCCTCCCCTGAAGCGGCTGTGTTGCCTGGCAGCTCAAAGAAAATGCCGCCAACATCGTTGCTAAACAGGCATAGAGAGCACACCCATATTAGCAGTTTCATGTTAATTGCAATTACAGGTGCAGCAGGGAAATTGCTACCTTGTGCGGCAGCTGCTCGACTGTCTAATGACTTAGAGCCGCACTGGAGTTTTGTTGAAGCCCCGCTCCGAATGATAGATAATGACATTGGCACTAATTGAAAAAGCTGTGCAAATATGTAACAGAGACTAAGACGAAATGGCAATGGTATTCGGGAAATGTCAAGGCCCAAGCCAATCAGGCATAATGCAGCACTCTACACTCACGGATACATAAAAGGCTGTAAACACACTCAGAAACATTTGAATACCAGCCCTAATCAGTCAGAGCTGTCATTGAATTGAATTTGACCTAGAAATTCTAAAGTCGCTATTGACTTTTAAGTGTACAACAGACTTTTTCTTTTATTAATATAAGTAGCGTTGTACTCTTCAAAACAATCTCTATACAGTAACTGACTTAACACCTATAAAGCTATTTAGCCAGATATGTAAAAAAGATGACTTCAACGAAATTCTTTTATTCAAAATTCAAACATTCTCATCAAATATTAATTCAACATCATCAACTTAAGTCTACAAAACATATTTAATGACACATAACAAATATACAGTTGCAGACTAAATTTCAGCACACAAACTGAATAAACAATTCTGAAATACAAATGTTGGGGTTCCGATGTCTCTATAATGATCACTTTTATCTTGCCAGTTCTTGCCAAAATATCAGTAAGCTTCAGTAGTAAGTATTATTTTGTAGTAATTGTGATCGGATATCTTCAAAACTAAACCGCTTTCTAAAGTTTTTAAAGATAAACATTCGATAAAAGCAGTAAGAGAGTGAACAGCTCAATGCTGACTGCATAGAATAGGTGACCAAGGACAAGTGACAGGATCGTATAAGAATTAAAAGGACCAATTTATCTTATAACTGTTGCTACTGGGTTCAAGCTTTCAAGTTCCCGTCCATCCCTAACTGAGATTTTGGCGCATCGAGAATCATTGTTTGAACGCTTGCCTTGACATAAATATCATGTTAATTTCGTTGAGTACGCATATAATTGCCTGTAAAGGGGCTGTCAGTTGTGCTCATGCGGCCCATCACACAAAGGCAAGAACTTTGGCTTTATGGCTTTGATGTGATTATAATGCACAAGATAATACCTTTCTTGCCTGCTCAACTTTAGGGGTGTGCGGCGGCTCAAGTGCATCGAGTTGTGAGCAGGAGAAAAGCATTTGAAAGGCATTCATCAAATGCGAGCATGCAGCCAAACGCTTAAGCTCACTCACAATACGCGCAAAGCGGCAAGCGGCAAGTGGCAAGTGGCAGGGCTGACGGGGCGTGTGATGAGGCAGCCAGCGAGGCAAGGGCAAAGCCAAAGAAGAAGCAGCAGGAGGAGCAGTTGACATGTGTGGCAGCAAGGAGTGTCAAGTGCATTCGGCCCTTAAGCGACTGGCGCTGATGTACATATGAGTGAACTTCAATTAATTTGCAATCGCAGCTGAGGTCCTCAAGTGTAGCTTGAATGTCAGCCAAAAGCAAGAGCTCTGTGTGTATAGACTGTGTGTATATTTGACGATTAATTAAACGATTAGACCCGCCCAATATATTGTGCATAATAATGCATTATTGAAGCTCAACGCTGCTGGCTTTTGGCTTAAGCAAATCAACAGCTCATAAACTAGCTGCAAATAGCTAATAAAAGCCAAACTAGCAATAACAAAAACAACAGCTAGTGTCATGACATGGCCCGCAGCTCCTGCTGATCTATGGCACTGCAAGTGTCACATAAATTACAAACGGAAGCATCAAAATGCTGTCAAGTCGCGCCGAGAGAAAGCTCAACTCCAGTCGAGTCGAGTCGAGTCGCGTTGAGTCGAAAAGGATTTTCATAGCCTCGTTGTAGCAAGTCAGGACCTAGACAGGCGGCTTGGCGTTTAGTTTTTCGCATTGGCACTTTGTCTTCATCAGCGAACGGAGGGGGGAGACAAGCGACAGGCGGTGGTCACAACAAGCTCATCATTGCCATCGACGGCAACATCATCTTGCTCGTCATTGTCATCATCGTACATTGCTATAAACATCAATTTAGCAACGAAAATTGGTTTTTTGATAGCTACACACACACACACACACACACACACACACACACACATACACCATAACCAAACATAGCTTCATAGCCAAGAGAAATTGTTTTTCACGTTAAGTGACAACGGCAACGGCAACTTCATCTTCGTTCTGGGACAGTAAATTTCGTCATGTTAAATCATTCGTGTGGAAAATAATATCAAAGAGTAAGACACACAACATGCCCATCAATATACATATATAAATATTTATATATGCATTTATATTGCAGCCATTGGAAACTTTAAGCATCCATAATTTGTGGCTCAGTTTATGATTGCGCAGGCTGCTTTGATTTGCAAATGTTTTACCTTTAAATAACAGCATTTACTACTTACGAGGATCTTAAATTGTTGCAGCCAAAAAAAAAGCGAGGCAACAACATCAAAACGAGTTGGCAGCGCCACATAGCTCATAAATTTATCATAGCATATCCACAGGCGCAAAATTAGACATAAGAACAGTTGAGCACAAGGCAAACGAATTGTAGGAACAGAGACGTAAGTGATGTCAGGAACTAAGGGTCAAATCGAATGGAAAATTGTCCTGGCTGCTACTTTAAGCAACACACTCGTTACATATGCATCAGGTACATTGATTTAAAACACATCTGAGGCCATTTAAGATACGCATGGCAAATGAAAATCTGATCTTCACTGTAGGGTGACAGCTTTGCTGCAAGCCTCTTACCCTACGCCACTGTCATCATATGCGAACCCAAGCTGGCACTCAACACCGGCACACACGCAGACACACACACACACACATACACTCACACACAATAATACTAGCCAGACACTTTCAAAAAGCGAGTTGTAAAAGAGTGGAAATTATTTAAATTTATGCCGTTAAAATAAAACCAAAAGAAACATTGAGCGACGAATCGGGCAAAGTGCAGAGCGCGTCCAGCCACGTACTCGGCCATAAGTTAGTATGTGTGTCAAGTGAAATTCGCTCAAATTTAATGCAAACCCTCAGCAAATTGTCATTAAAAGCGGCACACATAAACACACACACACACACACACACACACACAGATGCAAAGACACTCGGCCATAAACAGCGACGCCATTTGCCCCGCCATATTTATGACGTGAACGACAAGACAAAATGGACTTCCGGACTTTAACGGGCAACGAGCGGAGGTTTTTGCATTTTAATAGACTGACCCGAACGCTGTTAAAACCGCATGCAAAACGCGAAAAATACTACAGCATGTGTATATATGTGTGTGTGTGTGTGTGTGTGCAAGGCATTTGCAATGCAAATTTTTGCAAAAGTTTAAAAATTTATGACGCTTTTATGGCACCTGGCGACCTGCAACCAGGTCCTAGCCGAACGAGAGCCTTGCTGAGACCACAAAATTATATACTAAATAGCGAAATAATTTTTGGAATTTGCGCTCCACCATTTTTGCCCTTTTCATTCTCAGCTGAATTAAATGCAAATTTATGCACATTTGCCGCAAGAAACTGTAACGGAACTTGCCTTACTCCATTTGGCTGTTTGGTTGTTTGCCCGCTTGTTAAAATGGCATCAATTCTGCCAAGCACTTCGACAACGACGGACAGACAATAAGCGGCGCAGACTTTTCGACTATTCGGATTTTCGAACGCTCTATCCAAGTGGCAGGCGGTGCATGGCCAATGCCAAAACTATTTCAAAACTATCGGCTGGGGCATTGTGCATTTGAACAACTTGCAGCTTATTGTAGTTATCGCGCTCTGCGCTACTTTCGAATGCTTCTTGCTGCTTTGGCAGGCGGGCCAGAAGTCCCAGGGCGACACAGTAAAAGTTGGCTAAGTAAAATTTATGGCCAGATTTCTTTGCCAAGTGTAAGTGTAAAATGAAATGTCTGGACTGCGCGCAAAGCTGGCCAAGAAATGTTGCTATGACAGGAATGCTAGTTACAAATAATTAGGCATTAACAAAGGGCGTGTGGCATTTTCTGTTGCCTACTTATGTGCCAAAGGAAATTAATGGTCCTCTCGGGCCACTGCATCCGTTGTCCTTGTGTCTCTGTTCCTAGTTTTTTGGATGCTGCGCGTCAATAAAACAATTTATTTTATGCTGCCAGCGGACCATAAGGCTTGAAAACTTTATAAGCATTTGTTTTGTGCATGTGTTGGTTTGGCTTTTTGTAACATTTGTGGCAGTCTTCTGCCGCTGCGCTTATTATTTGAAGCAGTTTATTTGTGCAACGTTGTCTTAAGTTGCCATTTGCGGTTTATCTTTGTCTTTGGTGCACATAAATCTGCAGCGGCGAACGGCAGCAGCCGGTTGCAAGTTTTGGTCACAGCTAGCAAATAAACGGCCAGAGCCATAAATCCTCGGCCGCAATATAATAAAACCATAAGTGCAACATAGCTAAACATGACGTGCAACATGCAGTTAGATTGCACAAAAACAGATTTCTGATGGGCCATAAAGAAAATAACTGCACCAGCCACTTATCGAAAGGCCAACATGCGGCCTCACATGGCCGTGCCCGTGGGCGTGGGCGGAGTTGTGGGCGTGGCAAATGCAAATCCAGCCGGAAGCAGCTGTGCAAATGTTGCGGAAATTGCTTACCCCTGTCATCTGTGCCATCCCCGTCGCTCGATTCTCCCGCTGCCTTGGCCTTCCCGATAGCGCTGGTTTGGCTCAGTTTTTTTGTTTTTGTGCATTCCCATGCATATTTTATTATTTATTTGCGCTCATTATAACATTAGCAGGCCACTTCAGCAAATATGAATAATTTAAATGCCGCCGGAAGCTGTTAAAATACACTGAACAAAAGCAATGCAGATACTAAAGTATCCCACGCATTGCTAATTTATTGATTAAAAGATTAAAAATTAATTCAATTCAATTCAATGAAGAATGCGCTCAGCGAGCGTCCAGAAATTCAGCTTAAACGTTTCACTGAACAAAATATAAATAAATCAATTAATTAATTAATTAATACTGCAATTTTATGACGTACATATACATAGCTTGAAGTATTGAATTCCAAAAATATCAGAAAATTATGAAAATTCCGAAGCACATTTTTGAAATGAAGAATACACAAAAAAAACCAATTCAGTATTTTTAAAAAAAATAAAGAATACCCAAAAAAGGTCTTATTTTCTTAAATGTCAAAAATACCAACAAAAATACCGAAATCAGTATTTTCCTAAATTTTCAATATACCCATTGGGAAAATTCTGTTTTTTGTTGGTATTTTTGGTAATTTTGATATATTTATATTACTTATAACCGTTACTGTCGCTGCTTTTCAGGCTTATTAATTGGATTGGAAACTGCGTTATACGAGAATAGCAGTCATTATAAACGGTCATTATAAACAGTCGTTATCAAAATTCGTTTATATGTTGTTTTTGACAGAATCTTGACTAGGCTTATCAACCACGTGTTTTATCATGCTTTACAATTTTAACCATTTAACCGCCTCATCTTATACATTGGGTTGATGAATGAGAAATAGTTTATCTTTTAAGATATGTTAGCCATGTTAACCAATCACACGACTGAATACAAATCGGACCTCCATATAACATGTCGCAGAAAGCATCGCTTTCAAATCCAACCAAATAAAATTACCATGTCAATATGTTTTATATTATTAGCTGGTCTGCAATTATTTGTATTTTTCGCATTCAAAAAATGACTTCCTTCTTTGAAGTTAACTATTGGGTCTTTCCTTAAAGTATTTTTTCTATTGATTTAAAAAGCAATGTCGATTTCATCAAAATCTAAATAGTCTGGCATGATAGAAAAGATATGAACTTGGAGTACGAAATATGTTTATGGATAAGTATTTTCCAACTAAATGACATCAAGGTAATTGATAGCCAACTTTTTTTAAAGCATAACAATTGCATTATGCAAATTATTCATAATGTGTAAGTAATTGCATAGTCATTATAGATCAAATCAAATTGGAAATCGAGCAACGAGTCGTATGAGTAATTACGAGGCGCGTGAGTTTTTTTTACTGCAGGCAGCCGCAAATTGAACCCTGCGTTCGATGTGTGGCAAGTGCGGGTGGCAGACATGCCTATGGCCACGCCCATCACAATGCCGCCCCTTTTGATTGTAATGCGTGACAAAAATCGAATACCGATGTTGGCGACAGGCGCAATTTTTGGTCTGCAGTTGTAATTGCGTTAGGCCGCAACAGCTGTGCGTCTGTGTGTGTGTGTGAATGTGGCTGTGTGTGGCTGTGTGTATGGGTGTGTGCGCTAATTGCTGTGTTCGTAGCGAACAAGTCACGCCTCGCTCACGTTTACATCACAACCCTGTCACATTATGCAAAATGGCCAACGCAAGGCAAAGCAGTTTGAGGGCATAATAAACTTATCGCCGGCGTGAACTTAATCAAATTTTGCAGCATGAAAATGGCTGGCAAGCTGCAGCTTTAGAGAATGGGGCACGTTGCATACTTTGGCGCACGCTTCATTTAGCTGAGCACTGGCTGGCAGTTAAGTGAAAAGGGCCAAGGGAGTGGGGCCAGCGGCAGCCTGAGGAGCCAACGTTGACACACTTATTTAACAGCTGACCCCGCACTTGACAGGTCAGCCCGCTTCATCCCGCCTCGGCTGGCTGCCACAGCATTCAATTTATTCGTCGTACTACATTGCGCGTTGCCTTGGCTTGTTGCATGCCTCACGCTGGCACTGGCACGCAGCGCATAAATCAATGGCAACGATCTTTACGTGCTCGGTCCGCCACTCCAGAAGCTCTGTCCGGCTGTCCGACTGTCCGACTGTCCCGCTGTCCCGCTGTCCCACTGCCCACGCCTTGCAATCTTTATGAGGCATTGTGGCTTCCGCTGTGTGTGCTGCATTTAAGTTAAAAATGTGGCATTAAAATGCATTTCTCTTTCAATTTCTCCGCATTCACGTAGCTTTCATTAAGTGCTTTCATTTTAGACATTTCGGCCACGTTCTATTCAATGCACAGTTCTTGTTCTTCTTAATGAAATATTAAATGGCTCTCAATAATCCCAAACGTCTGCTGATTGGCCATAATTATCCACAAGTTACGCAACGCTATTAATTAATAACCAATTAATTACATACTATCGGCTTCACACTGCGCAGGTGTTTTCAAACGTGGCACTAATTGAACACACAGCGGGAATGACAACAGTAAATACTAAGAAATAATAATGAGAAATAATCTCAAGGTCCAATCAATTAAGGAAACTACTCTACTGCCTTAGAAGTATTTCATTTAATCCACATTCAATCAAATCCTCAGCTACGCACTACTTAACAGCACTCTTTTCGATTTGCATGGTAAACAATCTGTAAGAACTTCAGCATACATACAAAACTCATTTAATTTATCGTTCTGGGCACATCATATTAAGGATACTTGATAAAGCAATACACACACACCCACACACACACCCACACCCACACTCATCATGCAATACTAACAAATTCATTTATGCCAACAGCCGCAGCAACAACAAATCCCTGTGTGGACATTTAAAAACAAATGCATTTACGAGTGCACAATGCAAATGACAAGATAACAATAAAAAGTATGCTGTAATCTAAATCGGCTCTTACACGTTTGAATACCCTTACTCTGACCACTTCTGGTCTAAATACTAGTTATTTTCAAATATATTGAAGTCCATTTACTCTGTGTTTAGTGATGAATGATTGGAGCTTACGCCTGTTTAAGTCCTAACTTTTAAAATAAATTGTAAGTAATAAGTCTTGTACTCGGAAAATAAATGTTCTTAAAAGGCCGAAGTGAGTACAAAAACGTTACCATTCGATGACAAAAGTAAGCTAAATACGTTATGGAATAATGGTATTTTTAAAAGAACATTTATTCTTAATTTTAGGCAATTAATCATAATTTTCAGCTCAGTTACTTGGTGTAAAACCAATAGGCTTTGATTTTAACTATATATCTCTATGATTGCAAATTAAGAACACAAAATACTTAAAAATTTATTAGCTCGCTTAATATAATTAGAATTTAAAGAAAAAAGAAATATGCACTTTGCTCACCAATAATAGACAATTTTAATGATTTAACTAAAGGACTCTCAGGTATGGCGTTACAATATAATGCGCACATATGTATAGGTTCTGCTGATTCCAGAGTCGGCAGCCAACACAACGGGAACATGTGTGTGGTTGACACTTTGGGGGCTTGGAGCTGTGCCACCCCTGTGTCCACCCCCAACAGCATACTGCAGCACTGCTGATCCCCTCAGCTGTTGAATTGCAAATTGTTTTTGTATGGCATCAAGCATTTTCATTTCTGTTTATTTGAATTTCTTGTCCTTTTCTCTGTTTTTTTCACTTCATAGCACATTCTTTGACAAAATGTCCAGCAATCTGTCACTGAAACAGCAGTCAACAGCAGCAGCCCCCAAATTTGTATGATTATACCCTAGCAGAGGGTATTATAATTTTGTCTCGAAATGTGTAATAGACTGAAGGAGACATTTGCGACCCAACAAAGTATATATATTCTGAATCAGCATGAATAGCCCAGTCGATATAGCGATGTCCGTCCGTCCGTCTGTCCGTCTGTTTCTATGCGAACTAGTCTAGGCACAGACCCTTTTTTGCTGCAGACAGTACATATGTCGGAACCGGCCGGGTCGGACCACTATAACATATAGCTGTCATAGGAATGATCGATCGACAAATATGTTTTTGTATGAAAAACTATTTTTTGTTGTTAAGGTATTTTACCAAACTTTCCCAAGCCGAGTCTCTAGATAGTTTATACAATCTGGCCAAATTTGGTCAAAATCGGACACTATATACTGCTAGGGTATATACATAGCTTCGGCACCCGAAGATTGCCTTTCTATCTTGTTTTTAGGTGTTTTTCCTTTGAGTTATTTCAAACGCTATGCAGAATGTTTGAACTTCAGTGCCAATACAAGTCATAAGACAGTAAATAGTAATGCTGTAGAAAGGGTTGCCTGAATGTTTAATCTAAGAAACACGCGGCAAGTTTATTTAATGGTCCATGTAATTTGCATATATATGTTTTAATGCATTTTTTGTTGCATTTACACTAAACACTTTGCCATTTTGTCTGCTTATCCCCAGCAGTTGTTGGCCATTTGCATTTACATATGCGCATTGCCTGCAGCCCGTTGGATTTAATTAAAATTGCGTGTAATGCTAAACTTGCCGGAAAATGCAGCCAAAAAGCAGTTCAGCGGGAAAAGCATGCAACGAATTGGTTTATAGTATATTTTCGATTCAACTGTGACAGACCACAAATAATGAAATGCAAAGCACATTAATTTATTGGCACGTTTATCTGTTGCAGCTGCTGCTGTTGCTGATGCTTCATTATAAAATAAGTAAAAGCTTGTCAGACGACAGCCCCCGACTGCAATATACTCTGCTTTCAGGCTGTTTGCTTTGGCTCACTTGCGAGGCGGCAAAATACCTTTGTGTGTTTCCTATATCGAGTTATTAAGGCTGCTGTGATTCATTTTAATAAAATATTATCATATCCTTTATTTAAATTGTTCTCCTTCCCTGGGGAGCCTAAGATGCATATAGGAAACATTTACATACATGTAACGATTTAACAAACATTTCGGCTTACATTAATATATTAAAACATCAATCTTTTAAGGAATTCATCAGATGTGCTGATATCAGATTTTGCGAGTCTAGATATAAATGCGTGAAGGATATAGATATTTATAATTTGCAGAGGCCGAAGTTAGCTCCAATCCTTAAATGACTTCATAAGTAATCCTGGACTCATAAACATCCCCCCACTCCCATAATGTACAAACCCTCCCCTCACCCAACCCAACCCCTTGAATATGATAAATGAAACTATGAATTGTTAATGTTTTGTTATAAAATTTAATTATTGCCTTCTATTCGGGCAGATTTTAAATAAAATTCGATCCAGATTGAGAAAAAAAAAAAGTCATCCTTATATTAAATTCCTTTCTTCTATTTGACAATTTGAGGGCGTTATAGAATATCTATACCAAATTTTGCTCTGGCTTCAATAGTGTCTATCGAAAATACGCTCATGCGTAGCATACTTTTCTCTTTTCGGAACAGAGTATAAACAATATTCTGCATACATACGTAGCTTATATAACTCGTATGTATTTATAGCTGTAGATGTGTGGTACGCACTTCGTACGCAGATATAATTTAATACGCCTGTGTGGTATATTATGTTCTCCCGGACCAAGCAAAAACTATTGCGAATTTGCGATAAGCCATTTTTGTTTTGTTCGTGGTCCATTTCGCAATTATATTTGAGTATCCAGTGGCTATCAATTGCGTTCGGGAAATGCAAAGCACAAATTGCGTGGCATCAATTAAGTCCAATGGCAAATATTTGTTTATCTCAGGCCCGTATACTTGCAACGAGTATAAAATGTGTTGCAAGGTGCACAGTGTACACGCGTTTACACCACACCATGGAACTAGAGTCCTTTCCTGCTCTAACTACATTAAATTAATGCGCCGAAAAGAAGACTATTAAAAATGCAAAGCCATCCTTATTAGTGCGCACAGACGCACACAAGCACACAGTTGTCCTGTTAGTGTTTATGGAAGCTGGTTCCATAAACAGTCAGTGTCCTCATGGGCAGAGACGTCTATAAAAGTAGCTGGCAGATATTATTAATTTTAATTGAATATATTATGCTTTATTCCTGGAATGTTTGCAATTTCACTCTGGAGCAGCTTACAGGCTCAGAGTTTACTGTTTAATTTCAAATATTCCTGAGTCTATGAAACTCAAAGTAATTGTCTCTTAGGTTAATTAAATATTTAGTAAATAACAGTTATAACATTACTGTTATTTTACAACAAATTAAATTTTCTTCAATCAAGCAATGAAAATGCATTTAAATTCATTTTTAAATATCAAAATTTAACTCTATCATTCTTAATCTTATTATAAATAGTAAAGGCAGCAATTTTCTCAGCCTATTATTAAGGGAGAACAACAAATAAGTACTTTAAATTATTTATTATAAATAGATTTTATTTAAGACAACAAAGTCCGTCTTTAGCAGTTGCAAATATAAAGCCAACGAAATAGTTTCAGCTCAGTCCTGATTTCAAGATATTTAAGCTAAATTGCACAGAAAGACTTCTTATTAAAGAGAATGTTAACTTTTAAGAGTCGCAATTAAGGTGCTGTGTTGTTGTCAACAACGCCACTGGCAATGACAATTGCAGGCTACACACACACAGACACAGAAGCGCATAACTAACACATTAGACGTCGTTCCCTTTGCCAAAGGAGCGGCACAAAAGTTGCTTGACTTTATTTTGGGTCGTCGACGTTGCCGACAACTAAAACAACAACAACAACAACGTCACCAAAAAGCGAGCAAACTGACAGACACTCGTTTCCGTTTTCAAACAAAACAGACGCCATATTTAAAATTTCAAACGGCGTGGCAAGAACAGCAACAACATCAACAACATCAACAACAGCAACAACAACAACACTACTATATTAGCAAGCAAATGAAATCACAGAGAATTGCCGTTTGCAGAAACTTTTCGCGCTACTTTTATTCGTGTTTGTATTTCACATTCTACAGAGAATTGAGTTTGTGGGTCGCGCTTTGATTTTAAAAAACATTGAGCGCTTTTTGGCTAATGTGCTTCAATGTTGCGCCTCGAATGACAGCTAATTGCTGAATTATGCCAAAAAAGCAAAGCATGCTTCACAGCGCACAACAATGAAGGCACAATGTTGTGAAACGTACACAAATTCTGCCCCAAGCGCACACTCAATGGGGGGGAAGGGGACAGCCGCTCACAGAAAGCTAAATCAACATTCGGCATCAGCATTTGGTAGTTGCCATTTGGAATTTGGCTTTTAGTTATAACGAGTAGGAGCCAAAACTGCTGACCGTTTGCCGTGATTTCCGTAGACCAGAAATGAAAGATTTATTCGAGATTTGCATGATGAGATACGAGTAGTGAACAGGTCACGGGCCCACACAATAGACACGTAGGCAAATAAAAATGACTCCGGCGTTTGTTTAGCTCCTCAGGTAACGTTCCATATTAAAATGATTTATGAGCACAAGCTTGCTTAACAGCCGAGCACCTAAAAGTTCAACACTAATTTCATAAAATATGCATTCGAACTCACATAAACGAATCAATAATACAATAGGTTAACTAGAATCCATCCCCAACATATCCTATCAGACCTGATCTGAATTCCACTTCAGAATCAATTGGACAGAAATATATGTAGTACTTTTAGGATAGATTAAAACATGATTGAACGTGCAATAAATCGAGGTTTTTAATAATCCCGCTCATTGCAGTACATTTTCTATTGAAGTGATTCGAATTTAGATTTCGAAACTGGTTTGTATACGTTACTTCTATTATATCAGCACCAGTTATGGAATTTATTACATATTCAGTGATATAAGTGATAAACGACCGTTTAGATGTAGACCTGTTCTGAATTGCACATTCAAATCAATTCCACATAAATAAGTAGTCTACTTTCCTTAATAATTGAATAATCGAAACATCTACAAAAAAAGGAATTATAGTTTTCCGTAGAAATGAAATGAAGAAAATGAGACCTGATAACCTACTACATTTTAAATTTAATGGCACCGAATCTTTTTGAAAATTTCAGATGCTATAATAAAAATGTTCTTGAAGTCTTATAAAATCCGATACCATATTTCTTCAATATAATGTTCAATTTATTGAAAATATTTTAGAAATATTCCAAATATTAAGAGCTTGTAACACTTGGCTCTAAAGGGCACTTCCATATTTAATATACATTAATAATGTACATTATATTCACAAACATATGGAAGTGTTTAGTCAGCTAACATCAGCAACCTTCTAGAAGAATGATACAATATTTTCAATGACAAACCATTTAACTTATACAATAATACAAAAGTTTAATTTTGCATTAGTTTTAGACGGCATGACAAATGAAAGCCATATATGATATATGTAAGATATAGCTCAGATTATTTGATTATACATGACGATATGCCTGCCCACAAGTTATCATACCGCACTGCAAGGGCATTTAAAAAATATATATAAAATAAATTGACCGACAGGACGCCAGCTACACATGCCAATAAAATATTTTATCAGACGTACGTGTCCTATTAGACGTTAAAGCATCGACACCATTTCTCCCAGGCCAGGACAAGCGCGTCACGCACGCATTTCAAATGACGGCGTTGGAGTGTTGAAAGCTGTGACGAGCATTGGGTGAACGGGCATCGGGTGGCGAGGTGGTGAAGCGGCAAGGCTGCTAACCCTTTTTACGGCTGGTCAGCGCAGGATCTGGCCTCTGATTATGCGTCGTGTGGCTATAAATTTATATTGAAAGACGTGCGCTGTTAATCAAATTAAAGTGTTTGATTAAATTTTAAATAAAACTTTGATGGCGCATGCTGTAAAAATTGAAATTAAATTGTGAACACGTGGCGTATGCGCAATATTCTATTAATTTGAGAATTAATGTGTGAATATTTTGCAATCTCTGCAGGCTCTCTTGAAATCCTTTATACTAAACAGTCCTCTAGTAAACTGCGAAATATCTAAAACGTGTCGCAAACTTGGTGGCTATTTAAGACACGGCTTGCTCGAGTGTTGCGTACTTTAAAGCGCTTAACGGCCAACTGAAGTTAAATAACAATTTCACTGCTCATTAACCCTAATTTGTATGTAAATTTTCAGGGAGCCCTAGTTGGCCCTTTTCTCTTGGGAGAGCTGCGTTGTGCCCTCCTTTTTTAAAGGATTTCAGCGACCGTTTGTTTAAGTCTTTTTTAACTAACGCACATGAAAGGCACTGTACACAGCTGAGATTCAGCTTCCTGGTTGTCCTTAAATGGTACTAGTGGAGAGTTCTTCATATATTTACCTTGTGTATAAAATGTTATGAATTGAATTTTTAGCATTTTTATGTGTACGGGGTATAAGAATGTGGAATCCATGATATCTGTATGCTGTCTGCTGGGTATTCTTCTTCCAGTTACCATTATTTCATCCGCACATAAACAAAAGATTCGCGGCAATTGTTATTGTTGCGAGCGTCACAGTATAAAACGAGTAACAATTCTTTCAAATAGAGTATTCAACTATAAGATATCCTGTACCTTGCTCTGTACTATAGAAAATGTAGTCATAAATAAGTTTAGCGTTTATATGCAGAATGCATAGATTAATTGCTAATTTATACGCTTACCAATACAAAAACCTTTGCTCTTTCATAAAGTTCATCTACTTACTTAAGTGAACTTAACATACACTTTAGCTTACGCTATGTATTTGAATATAGGGTATATAAGAAGCGAGCATTATGCCAAATAGCAGCCAACAGACTGAGAGAATAAAACAAGAAACGGCAACGTCCTCGGCGCCCATGCAAATTCAATAAATTAACACGACGGCCATTAATTATATTTTAAATTACAATGCAAACACATACAAAGGCACACAAGCACGCACACACACTCACATACACACACACGCACATGGATAACTTTTGCTTTTGCTGGCCTGACAGAGGGAAAGTTGCAGGCAAATTGTCGCAGTTTATCGCCATGCACCAAGAGTGCGGCAACAACGTTAGCAAGGACAACAACAAACTGACTGCCCCACTGCCTGATAGCCAGAGAGTCCATTGTTGCCAGCAGAAACCACTTGCAGCAAAACAATATGAAAAAATGAAAAGCACAACTTTAACAACAACTTCAATTTCAGCTGGGCCAGCGACTGCTGTTGTTGTTCGGGCCAGTCTGATGGCTGCTGGCCCATTAGCGGCCCGTAAACAATGGCCAAGGCTGTTGACAATGGCGGCATGTCATTAAGGCTGACGTAAGCCGTTGGCCGCTGACGTGTTAACTGCAGCGGGCCAACTTTTTAATTGGTTTTAAAACACAAGTTGATTTTCACAAGGCGAGGATGTTCGTATAAATTGCTGTTGTCATTAGAGCTGGAAAGCCAATGAAAGTGCCGCCACTCGATATGTTCGACAGTAACAGTTTAAACTATTGTTAAGTTGTGGAAAATACAAAGCAAAATGCATTTTGTGTTATTTAATCAGATAGTAAAGTGTTTATTTCAAAATGTTGCATTCATTCACACAATGAAGAAGTTTATTCATTTCTAATGGTTTCATTCCGAACCCATTTCGATGTTAAATGAAATAACAACAAAATAAATGAAATAATAACAATTTTGCAATTTGTTGCTCGAATAAAAGCAGTTTTCATTTCATTGCCTCAATAAAATTATATAGTTTTTTCTGGAATTAAGCCCACAAATTTGAGTTGAAAACAGAGTTCGTAGTCGGGAAGTTCCGACTGCAACATTCCTACTTATCTACTTCTTGGCCTTGGAGCGCTTGCCGCGCTTCGGCTTCTTCTTGAACGGTCCCAGGCCACGTCGCACCATCGTGCCACGCCACCAGGCCTGCAATTTAATGGCGCACTCCATGCGATGAACCTGAAGATCATGCAGGCGCTGCTCCTCCTCCTTCTTGGCATTATACTCGCCCACAAAGGCCACGTGCTGCGCGTTCACTTCACGGTGGTGCGCCAGAGACTTTGTCTGCTCCAGGATGCGCAGCTCCCAGGACTCGGCCTCACGATCCACACGACGCAGCTCGCTGGCATAGCGCTGCTGCCAATCCTCGATGCGCTGCTGCAGCCCAACCAGCTCGCGACTGCGAAAGGCGCTCAGCTCCTGGCTGATGCGCTTCTCGCGTGCCACACGCTGATTGTAGTCGAGTATATCCCGCAAGTAGGCACGCTCGGCATTCTCGCCCCAAATCTTCGCCTGGGAGACCCTTGATGCCTCCCAACGCTCCACCAGACTGTACTCCAGATCGTTGACGCGTGAGACACACTTCAAATTGTACTTGGCATCGGCAATGCGCTCGTCAATGTCGTGCAGCTTGGTTACAGCATCAATCTTCAGCTGCTCCAGTTGCGCTTGCAGCTGCTTCAACTCGTCCTTGGATTGTTGCAGCTCAGTGACTGCCCCCGACTGCTCGCTGTTATTGCCACTCAGCGCGTTAATGGCCAACTCCAGACAGCATGGTTGTTCCCTCTCCCGCTCTTCCTCCGTCAAAAAGAGCTGTCTGTTGGCCGCCTCAAAGAACGCACGCAGCGCATCCAAATCGCGTTCGTATTTCAGCGCATTTAGCACGCACTCATCCAGCTTACCCCCATCCTGCCCTGTATCGCCCAGCAGCGACTGCAGCCGCGGCAGCTTCTTGCCCGTGAGCAGGACTCGCTCGGTCTTCGACTTCGGGCCAATCGATGAGCTACGTTGTCTCCGCAACGAGGCAGGCAAACGCGGCAGCGGCCTTTGCCTATTCAAGCGATGTGAGCGCTGATGCAGCACCAACTTATCGCTGGCCTCCTTGTAGGCAACGGCCAACATCAATCGCTGCCATTCCGCTTGCTGCTCCTCCCAGTGTCCTGCGGCGGGCGGCTCATCCATTGCAACTGGCTGCAAACTGCTGCGAACAAACCGCAGCAACCAAATACCCACGTTATAGATATGAAATGTTTGGCATTGCCATGGCAACTGTTCCTAAGCCAAAAGTTATGCATGCCTATCATGGTGTGCACAGAGGGGGTTTCAGGGGTTGAGCCACGTCCAATAAAGTGTTGAAATAAATGTATAAATTTTTTATTTCAGCTGGCAGATGAGCATCATAACTCGCGTTTCTCCAAAAGTTTTTTCCTATTTTGCATCAGATCAAAAACACCAGAAATACAGAAAATAGAAGGAAAATATTATTAAAGTTATGGGATAAAAGTACACTGCAACTTTTTGAATCTTGATATATTTTGAAAATCAAAATTAGTTTTGCCTACAAGAGAACGGACTTCGATTTTTTAAATGAACCCAATAAGTATTTTAAAGCTGTTCTCAGTTTCTAGAGTAAGAAACATATCGAGTGAAACTATAGTAACCTATTATTAAAATAAAAGGACGACGAAGTCATAACGAAGAAGCACCCCTCAAAAAATGTCCTGCAATGCGCTATCACTTACACCATAATTTTCTCTCTCGCATTCACACACTCTCCGGGACTATTTGTTTGGCCAGGAGCCAATAAGTGCACCACGCACTTGCTGCCTTTGTCCTTTCATCGTTCCATCGTTTACGTGCAAGAATGCTAAAACTGGAGCTGGCGCCTTTATAGGACATGGCTGAATTTATTTGCCAGCTCTCGCTCTGCATCCTGTGCGGCCTTTCCTGGGGTTCATTCACTTCTTTCCCACTGCCATGTGAGTCGATGTCTGCACAATTCCCAGCAGCCGCCTCTCCCTTTGTGTGTGCTTAACCCATTAAGTGCTGCGCTGATTGCAAGTTAAATTATTGGAGCCCAAGACGCCAGACCCGCATTACAATTAAATTATCGCATTAACCACAAAACCTGCGCGCCGTTGCTCGGTAATTCTTTCAGCATTCCCGCAGCGATAGTGCAGTAAAAACACACAGGTACAGAATCGAACAGAGTAAGGGTGTATGCGACTAATAAATGCTCTGCAACTGAAATGAACTTCAATATTGTAAGTACTCAAGCAATACGAATCGTTTTCGATTCTTTTGTTTCGAAGAAGTAAAACTTTTCAAACCGAATATTCAATCGTTTATATTTACATATAAATTTAATTATTATTATTATTTTTTTTTAATTTTTCATATTTATTTATTATAGTTTTTATGAATTGCAAACAGCTAACAGTTTCAATAAGATTGGAAAATGCGAACAGAGGTATACTATCTATATTTTGAATAGTTTATGTATTGATTGACAAAGTTCCTTTGCTTTCTGCTATTCTTTTCTCGCATTTGGCATGCGACACTTAGATATTAAAATCCCCAACGTGCCACAGTTTCTCCAAGCTCGTAGGTCAAACAAGGCATTATGAAGGCAAGCACGAATGGTCAATGCAGCGACAGCGTCTCTGAATGGGGCGCTATGAGAAATTATCCAACATACGCACATGCAGACACACATATTAATTTAATATCTGCCACTGTCTCGCACACACACACACACACACACACACACACAGACACAGACTCATGCACATGAACGCTGCATGCGGCGCCTTCGCTGTCAGCGGCCATTATTTTTAATAGACTGCAAAGAAAAGGTTCAGTTTTCTCAGTTTTCTGCTTCATTGACTACGACAACGACAGCCAAACTTAAATGCGCCAAAAAGTATGCTGTGCAACGACTGATAAGCAGGATACTCACACATACACACACACACACTCACTAAGACTGGCTGCTGCAGCATAAAGTCATACACATAAATCGCATTGAGCAAATATTCATTTCTTTTAAGGCAAGCACATCTTTGACTATCTTTAGACGATCGTAGTTTAACATGAATTATACAATTTTGGGAGGACTGCAAAAGGCATTTCTATAAGAGGCTCTAAACAATTTAATTTAGTTGGCACGCAATGTTTATTCAAGGAATACAATCAAGACTTTGCCGCAAAATTGTCTTGTCAAAATTACAAGCAAATATTGCGCGACATGCCAAAAACAAAACGTGACTATAAAGGACTAAAAATCAATCAAGCTTTTTCCTGTCTATCATATTTGCATGTCAATAGCATTTTGCCATCAAATATGCAGCTTTAGTATTTTTAGTATTTTCGTAGTGTGTGGAAGGGGGGGACGGCTCGGGTTCAGTTACATGTTTTGCTTGGCAACAGCTTCATTTGACAAGTCGCTGAGCCAGGGAAGGCGTTCAGGAGGGGAATGTTCTTTGAAGAGAGCCATAAAAACTCAAAGAAGAGGCAGCACATTAAAATGAATTAAAATACCCAATTAAATATCATATTTAGTGTTTAATCAAACGAAGCTGTCTACTGTCCAGTGGCTACGAGTCCTGTATCTAATTTGAACCCCTGCAAATGACGCTCATGCAGCAGACACACAAATACGAGCAAACACAGACCAAAGACCTTATAATTACTAAGATGTCCAACGCCCAATTCTGTTGGCTTTTCGCTCTTCAGTGCTTAACGCGCTCTCGCTCTCGGTTTTCAATTTTGAGAGCGTAAAATTGAATGCGCTCTCAGCAGATGATGTTTGTTTATGTTGTGAATTGCTGCACATTAACTGAAAGATATTTTAGTTCTTATTGCTTTGTTAACATTCGAATTATGTTCTATTTCTCAAAAAGTTATGGACCACATTCCCATTTCGAGCCGAGAGAGCAGTTTTACGTTTCTTAAAAAAACAAGCTGCCCTTATGCCATTTTTTGCTCTGCGTTGGACATTTTGATATTTATAAGGTACATGCTCACATTTGCATGTACGCACCCACCTAACCAGCCTCACTTACATTGCACGCTTCAGTTTGGCCAGTGTAAATAACCAAAAATGTTATATTGCGAGCCGCAACCACGACACCGTGACGACAACGACATATGCCCGGCGAAGTCCTCTGTAAAAAGGACACGGCTGGGGTGTAGGAGTCCATGTCCACCCACGGAGGTTGTCGCGGCGCTGCGGACGACGATGTCTGTGTGAATATGTCAGTGTGTTGTTGTCTGTGGCCGGCGAGTGATAGAAGCTGCCATTAATGCACATTCAGGTGCCGCACGCTTGACTGCCCAACATTGTTACAGTCTGCGTGTGGGCACAACATGTGTTTTCACCCCAGAGCCGATTAAGGGTTGGCCGGCGAACTGGAGAAGCTGCGATCGCCCATGCAGCCAGCTCCACTGCAATCCATGGCAAATGCCTTGGCTAGCCCCACCGATTCGCCACATTTTTGTTTGTAAATGTTCAAGGAAGGGCGCCACCCAAAACTGACCTACTTGCCGGGCGCGTAATTAGTGGCTGGGCGACAGCAAGGGTAATTCATGATGCGCAAAATCGAAAGTTAGTCTGCCGCACTCAATGCCTGCCACATTGTGTGGCAAATGGCGAAAGGGCCAAAGCCAAAGCCAAAAGCTAAAGCAAAATCAATAAGGGCAGGTCGCTCCGTTGTCCTGCCGCCCCAGGCCAATGCCAAGCAACCACCAAAAAACACAGCCAAGAACTAAGAAATGAGGTAGCCATGACAACCCGACTCAATAAACAAATGCCAAGAACACACACGGACGTAGCAACACACACACTTAATGCGGCTATTCAAATAAAGTTGCTTTAAAAATAGCTTACATTGTCGCATTTAATGCTATTCCGTGGGCCGTGCACGTCCATGCCAAACTGTGTCAATGAGTCGAGTGCAGTTTGCCATTGGCAGTTGAACGAGGACGACTTCAGGACGACGAGCAGGACACGTCGAGTCTCCGCATCGAAATGTATCCACAGGCTGAGCTGGATAACTACAAATTGCAGGTGGAGCTGCTTCAGGAGAAACTGCAGCGCAGGTGCGTGACAATTTTTAATTATGGCAATTAAAACATTAAAATATACTCTGGTAGAGAGTGATCGGTGAGGAAATTCTCTGTACTTGGAGTCCTTAATATTTTCTGTGCCTGTGCCTGTTATCTGTTATAAATGTTTTGTGTTTTGAAAGGATATGCATTGGGAGTGAACAATTTAAATTATTATAAAAGTGACTGTATTTTATTTAGTTATTTAGTTAAACTCAATAAGTTCAATAATTCTTCCTTATTGCACTTATTTCAACTAGTCAATTGCTTCATGCACTATAAATTAAGCTTAAAATTGCTGCAACATGATTTAATTCATGGTAATTCCATGTAACCCCCCGTACCTTCTACAGCGAGGACAATCGCCAGCAGCTGGAGCACAAGCTGGACAAAGTACTGCAGAAGCGCAGCGAGCTGTAAGTAGCTATTATCTTACCTGATGGAGGAATGCCTCATGCCAATAATCCACCCATTTTTAACCCGCCCTTGGCAATTTTCAGCGAAAAGTGTGTACGCCATAAGAGTCGTCAGAAATATCAGGAGTTCCTGGAGGAGCAGAGCAAACGCAATGAACGGAACAAAAAGCTGGTGCAGATGCTGGAGCGGATTGATGAGCAAACTGCTGCCATGTCACAGCGCAGCGAGCGACTTAAAATGATGAAGGTGAGTTAAAGAGTCAGTCAATAAGCCAGTCTCCGGCATCCTTAATCAATGTCTATGCGTTCTGCCTTTGCCTTGGCATTCAATTTGCCAATGTCAATGTACCACAGCTGCAGTACCAAATGTACTTTGCAAAACTGGTGCAGAACCAGACGCTGCGCTGCATACAACAGACGACAACGACAGGAGGCGCCGCCCTGCCGATTCCAGTGCTGCTGCAGCCACAGACGACTGCACCAACAACAGCAACAGCATCCGCGGCCACAGCTCCGAATCCAATGCAGCCACTGCTCAATCCAATCCAAAATCCACAGCAATGGGCCTTTGCGACGCCCACGCCAGCTGGCATGCTATTAACGCCACAATTTGCGCCGCAGTCCGTTTATATGCCCATGCCGGATATGTATCCTGGCTCGGGTGTGGCCGGCGGACAGGCGCTTGGCACCTCCAACCTGTTCGACTTGCGCGCCACATTACGTGCCCTGGACAATGAAAATGCCGATTTGCCGGAGCGCATGACGCACTTTGATGCGGCTGCCCTGGCAGCGGCTCAATATTCACAAGGCAGCACTGACAGGACAACACCAACACCAACACTAACAACAACAAACATGATGACAACGCTGGCAAGTCCTTGCTCGGAGAATGACAAAATTGCGCGGGAGCTGAGCAGCACATCCTCCACACTGGCAACATCCTCGTTGGCATTTGATAAATTGCCAAGGACAGCAACGCTGACTGAGCTGCCGACTGCAGCTGGCACTGTCGCTGGCATCGATGACATCGGCGGGCGACCGCAAATGTCGGCGCAACTTCGTAGAAGCAGTCAGCAAGCACTGGAGCCGGATGCTTGGCCAAATTCACGCGTCACTGAAGTCGAGCATGAAATACTGCCAAATGTTGTTGGCCATAATGAGCCAGGACAGCAGCAACATCAGCAGCAACAACAGCAGCAACATCAGCAGCAACAACAGCAGCAGCAACAACAGCAGCCACCACAGCAGCTGCAACAACAACTGCAACAACAGCAGCCGCAGAATATCGATGCATACTTTGGTGAGCTGAAAATCGACGAACCCTGGCAACCAACAACAACATTGGCAACAAGACCAAGAGACCAGTTCGACGACAAACTGGAGCTGAACGTGCGTGCAGGCGAAATGAAGGCAGTTGGTGGGGCTGGAGCCATTGGTGGGCTCGTTGGTGGCATCAGCAACGAATTGCTTGACGAAGTCAAAGCCAGCCGTGCTGCTCTGCAGAAAGCAGCGGCTGCGGTTGATGAGCAGCTAGCGCGGGGTAATCAATTGTCGCCAACGGCAGCCAATGAGCCATCCACTAAGCCCAAAGTGTCGCTTGAGAATATTGAAAATGCCATTTATGGTGAACGTTTGACAACAACAACAACGGCGGCGCCACCAGCAAGAGCAGCGGCAGCACCAGCACAAGGATTATTCGAGAATTTGCTAACCACTGCCGCAGTCGCAGCAGCATCAAATTGAGCAGCAGGTGGAGCAAGCTACACCGTGAAGCTAGAACATTTGCCGGAACAACAACAACAACAACAACAACGAGCCGCACATGATGTGGCCCAGATCGATTACGGGCAATATGATGCCAACTATGGAGATCCTGGCGAGCCCAGCTACGCCAGCATCGAGTCCAGCCAGCAGCAACAGTTGCCGCAGCAGTCGAGTGCCATGGGCGAGCCGCTTTATAGTGAAATCGGAAATCCCACGGACTATCAGCAATATGCAACGGATGCGAATGCAACATCTGAAGCCGAGGCAGAGGCTGCAGCGGCCGCGGCACAGCAGGAGTACTCGAATATGGATTACAGTAACTACGATGCCGCCCAATACGCAGCCGGATATGATCCCAATGCCTATCCGGGCTACATATACGACGAGGCCACTGGCCAGTACATAGCCGATCCCAATGCAGCCCAGTATGCCCCGGATGGCAGCTACGCGGGCCAGGAGTATGATGCCGCAGCGACAAATTATGACTACTATGCCGAGCAGCAGCAGCAGCAGCAGCAGCCACAGCAGCAACAGGAACAGCATCAGGAACAACAGGAAGCCGCTTATCCAACGAGTGACAACAACAGCGCAGCAGCCGAGTTGATGTTGCCGCAGGAAGTGGCGCAAGGCCCGCCCCCTGATGTCGTGGATGCAAAAACTGAAGCCACTCACTCACCATCTCCTGCCGGCACCACCAAGCCTGTCAAACCCACATCGATACTTGCCTCGGCAGACAAACAAGCAGCGCCTAATGATGCGCATCAGCAGCAGCAGCAGCAGAAAAAGAAGAAGCGTGTTAATTTCGTTGACAGCAGCGAAACGGATGATAGCTCAAGCGCGAAACCAGCCCAGGACGCACCCACAATCCCAGCTCCCGGCTCACCAGCTGCTCCAGGACCTGCAGTTGCCCCTGGAGCAGCGGCTCCCGCATCTGGGGCCACCAGCGAAAGTGACTTCGATTTTTCAACAGCCAGCGAGGCGAAAAACTAGAACAAGCGCAAAACACTTCGGCTCTAATTTGCTGCCATTTCGGTTAGCCAATGGATGACCAATCGAGCGACCATTCAATGCGTCCCTATTCGATTTATCGCCATTGCATTCTCCATTTTTTGCTGGAATATATAATGCGAGTATTCAAACGGAAGCACTCGAATAAAAGTTGCAAACTCTGCAAGGAATCGAGCTTCGTAATTGCTCATGTGCATAGGCAAACACTGCTGCATAAAGCAGCTTTAAGAAAAATATATTATTTAATTACAGGTGCTAGCTTATAAGATATCAAACGAAGGTTAGTCCTCAATTCAATATTTTTACCGTTCGATTTACGGCCGAGTCTATATAATAGGTTTTCTTAGAAAAACTTGCTCAGAACAAACTTAACAATTAAAACTAACTTCGAATTTGAATACAAAACTTACTTCAAAATAAAATGATGGCTTAAGCGTTTAATAATGTTGTTTTTGTATAGGGGTTATTTCTTCAAGTAATGAAGTTTTCTTTTTTTCCTAAAGTGTTTAAAGCGCAAATATTGCAAGCAGTTATGTTTTATTTATCAGAGAATTAAATAGAAGAATAATCCACAATCTTTTAAAAGATCTTGCTTTATTTGTTATTTAACTTATTAAACTACAATTCTAAACAGCTGCTGGAATATACATATTTGAATATGAATTTATTTCTTGATAAAATCTTTCTAGTACGTAGACAAATCTAAAAAAATCCATAAATCCGTACATAAGTCCATAGAACTCTAGTGAATGTCATCTTTGAGCCTCATTGAATTGGCGTAAATGTCGCATGCTTCCCACTTTGTCTAGCCTCCTATGCAACTTTCCTGCTTTTCCGAGAATTCAAACCCGTTTTCTCAGAAAACCATTTTTAAAATTCTAGAGTGTCAATTGAGATTTCTTGGTCGCCTTTAAAGGGTGGTTTCCCAGAAGCAACGCAGAATGAAATTTTTTTTGGGAACTTTAAAATTGCCTTAAAGAACACAAAATTTAAGTTTTTCAATTCATCAGAATAGTCAATATTTGAAGTTAAACTGGCCACAGAGTACATATGCATGCGAGTATATAACACAGCATACACAATATATTGCATTTTCAGTTTCAATTATAAGGCCTGCAGCTGTCCGGCCGTAAATTGAGAAAAATGGCAATTGTCAGTTGTGTGAGTTGATTGCCTGACACTGAGTCATCTCATTGACCAACATTCCCCCTTGGTAATGGTACTAATTAAGTGCGGCGGTCGGCAAATGGCAGGACATCAAGTGTATAATGTTGATTCCTGATGCGTTGGCTTGACAGCCAGCTGTCTATAGCCGTGGGACACTACAGTTGGCCAGGTATGGCCAGTTAATTGAAATTTTCCAAGCCAAAACAAGAAAAAATGTGCCAATCGAATATACCTGACTGCGAGACATCCTCATATTCCCAAAAACAACATAATAACCTTATTTATATTTAGTTATCATAATATGAGCTGCTGCTTTCCTATGTTGAATAACGCAAAAATATCAACTTGAATAGCTCTGTGTTTATAATCCGATCGATATTTCATAGTGTATATATGGACATAAGAATCGAATTCAAGGCTACTTCCTTAAAATATGCCTGTAAATTCTTTAAATGAATTAAGCGGGGTGTGGTGTGTGAAATCTAAGATAAACTTGATTTGCATATGATACACAGGAATATGCCAAATTTAATATCTCTAGCTCTTGAAGGCTCTGAGATATGTTCATTCATAAGGACTAGCCTAGATCGAGATCTCACTTTCTATGGTCGGACTGTTTGCACAGTTTGATTACCCTCTTGTATCCATTTTATGGGTAAAGGGTATAAATAATGTATAATGTGCGTGCAACAAAACGAATAGGACTTGGTCTAAGAATGTGGAACAAAATTCGTGTTATAATAGTTCGAAGAATTGAGTTAATAAGAGTATATGAACTCGTACATATGAAATGTTTGTAAAGATAAAATCGATATTCCACAACCGCTTGGCCTTTAATGTTTTCAGGCTTAAAGGTAAATATGACTATTTCATCATGGCGAATATGCAATATAAGTTTTGGTCTTTAACTGTCATTGAACCAATCTTAACACAGACTGGAGCATTCATTCTTGAATAATAAAATTGAATGTTTTCATACATGTAAGAAAACAAAATAACATTTGTATGCAAATATAGTGGTATATTAAACATAAACATAATATGTTCAAACAATGTTTTGTTCTCACTTTTTGATTTACTCTACAACTGTTGCTGACATTTTGCCCCTCAGTTTCAATGTGGATGTTACATTGTTGATTGTCCTCTCGTTGTATATTTATTGTATAAATGGCTCGATGTTTTTTCCAGCGTTTTTAATTACTTTTTAAGTGAAATTTTAATCACACTCAACCTGCTAATTTACATTAATTTGTGTGCACAGGTGTATACTCTGTTCCCAAAAAAAAAATTTGTAAAAAGGATTATATTGGGATTGTGCAATGTCTGCCTGTCTCTCCGGATGTGTGCCGTGAAGCTAGAGCAACCAAATTTAGTACACATGTTGGTATCTAAACTCTACTTATACTGTGCTAAGATCTCCACACTACCTCAACCCCGTGTCCCGTAAATAAACAAAGTCTATATCTACCACACTTTTAAAGATTTAACTTATCCATAACATATTAACAGGCTATCAACAGAGTATAATGCAGTCGGGAACTTGCGATTGCAACGTTATTAATTGTTTGTATAGGGAAAACGATCAAAATATAATTAATCCACTGCAATTATCCCATCAAAATATCAATTCACTCACACAACATACACGTCAGTCATTTTTCGCGGCTTTTCCATAAGGTATTCATAAACCACTAATGAAATGAAATATGCATAAGACTGACATAAAAAGTCGTATTAAATAGGAGGTTCGACAATTGCACAAAGTCTAATGCGTTTATTTTTTTAATGAGTTCAACATTCCAAAATCAAAGGGCAAAAACAACACGAACGAGAAAAACCTGGAGGAGATTTTAAACAAAAATTTGCAATTAAATGTTACACAAAAAACCTCAAAGGCAAAATGGACCACAATTAAATGGCCTCATTCATTCGAAAATGCAGATAAATTCCCAGCATCGTTTTACTTCAAATGAAAAATTTCCATCGATCCAAAATGTAGCACCAGGCAGTGGGAGACGAAAGGTTTGAAATTCGACCCGAGGACAAAGACAACAGCAGAAAAAGTGACTTTACTTGAGCTCAATTTAATTGAACAGCGATAAGTATCGAAACAGGCGCCTTTTGAAGTCTAATCCGAATGGTTTAAGGGCCACAGCAGATCTTAAATTGATTTGCGCTAAGCATTAGCATAAACATAAAGCTTATAAGGCGTTTATCGGCCCTACATTATATAGGTAACATACGCTTGTATGCGTGAATGAGCTGGCATGAATCAGCAATAAATTGCAAGGCAAATCACATCGTCACGTCGGTACAGGTACAGGGATAAAGGATTACGAATAAATGTATGTAGCTTCAGCCACAGCACGAATAATTGAGTGCTGCTTATTTATGCACCCCGGGCAAGCAAATCAAGGATAGACAGAGAATAAGCAAACAAGTGATGTACAGTGAACACCCAAGAGAACTGAGCAAAAAAAAAACAGTTTACGTAATCAGAGGCGAAATTCAATTTTGAAATAACACACAAATCGAGTAGCGAATTTCGCAATGCCGTGCCACCTTGGTAGCACAAGAGGGGAAACCACTACTCAAAATTGAAAGAATCCTACACGAATATGTTTCGTGTACTTTTGTAGCGACTTTGGGCAGAAGAGGCAACAACATTGTGGTGCACGCGGCGTATGATTGACATTTATGCAAATGACTCTTTTGGGGCGCGTGCTTTGGGGGCGCTGACTATGACAATATTTATAAAGAAGCTACTACAGAAACCCTTTCCTTATACATACATTCCATTACTTATTTACATACGATACGTATAAGCAGAATATGTATATGAACAACGCAGAACAGGAGACAGCTCAGTTTCAAAAAGAAATGGGAGGATTCCTTTTTAAAATTCGACTTTTCTTCATAATTTGTTATACGCTTATATTATTCTCTATTTATTTTAAATTTTGTATTTACTTTATTTATGCAAATACAGAATTACACGCTGGTTTATATTGTTTCAGAGCCCTTATAATAGCACGGTTTCGGCAGTGTTTCATTTTTCTCAAATTCAATAAGTCCATTACACGATACTAATATATACTAATATTCAATTGTAAAAAGAATGTTAAGAATATTTTCATTTTCTTTTATTGAACCCAGAACCGCAGGGCTCTGTTATTTCACTTTGCGAACATTTAATATCTGTTAATGGTAGTTGTGTCATCTTTCAGGGGCCTGCTTATGCCCAGTCCGCTTTGACTTCATATAGAATTTCAATTTAAGTTCCAACTCGTCCGTCGCACTGACATTAACGCTAATTGAAAACATGAAATGTGATATATCGCAGCATAGTTAGACAAACAAGCTATGTACACGTCACACCCCGCGTATACTTGATTTGCTTACCTGGGCTAGGCCCCACCACGATTAGTCCACATCTATAGTTCCCTCTCTACCCTCCGCTCACAGAAAACCGCAGCCCCTCCAATTTCGTGCCGTTTTCATGGTGAAAAGATAAAGAAAGTTTTCGCCGTTTTGCCGCGCGGCAGCACAAGAGTTTTCCTGCGCTTTTCCGCCAACTTATTATTGTTTAAATATTTACACTACGAATGGCTGCGCGAGGGGAAAGCCGGGCAACAACTCCCTTGCCGTGTGCTGTGTCTTGCCAACATATGCCAGACAAGTTTTGGGGCGAAAAGTTAGCTCGACACTCCCTGAGCTCGGCATTGTCACGTAGTTGCCAGGCCACTCGGGTGACTTTAAGTGCTGCTGCCAGCGATATGCATATGAAAGCCAAGCGGCGGAGCTCTCTATGACAACTGCTGTCGCTGACAATCCGAGTAGCTCGCTAAACGCAGGACTCCGATCTGGAGCTTATTGCTTAGTTTGCCGTCAGTCCATTTGACTTTTCCCGTGCAAATTAAGTTGATGTTGATTCACATACTTGCTCACATCATGTTGGTCACGTCTCGCATTCGTCCTTTACAATACTTGCATGCCCAGTTCAGGTTCTTTACCCTGTAAACAATATATTCAATTCGAGGGATATCAATTTGTTAAATGTTTAAGTGCATGTGAATGATATGCAGGTTAGCAACTACAGCTGAGAAGTTCTAACCTGACTCACGAATGCGTCGAGCACAGCTGAAACTAAAAAATATATTTTTGTATTTTCCCGCATATTTGTCAATATTTCCAAAAATATATTTATTCAAAATCTACTTTAGACTTCAATATCAAATAAGAAAAAGTCGTTTAATAAAAATACAACAAATTTTTTAACAAATAAATAAAATAAAATTAAGAAGATATAAAGAAAAAAGAAAAAAAAAGGTAAATTTTTGTTCAAAAACAAAAGTAATATTTGTTTTACACTTTCTGTTTGTATTTTTATGGTATTTTAGGCAACGGCAAGTGTATTACTTCCAAGAGCTACCTAATTCCGAATTTGTTGTGTTGCATTGTTGTGTTTAATCCTGCCTGCAGGGTATCTTCTAGTCCAGCAGTCTCGACGAGAGCATTCTCAGTTATTCTTCAGTTTTACTTTTTTGTTTGGCGCCATAAATGTTAGCAACTTCAAGTCCAACACGTAAGACAGTTTTACTAGCGTGGCAAACATGGCTTATAATCATCATAATGTTTGTGAAGTGGCACAAATATTTGGTAAGCCCATTAACATAAATCAGTTGCATCTTACAGCCTTTACCAGCATAAATCCACAACAAGACAAGACATTTTACGAGTTGGAGTGCAAGCCATACTAAAATGTCTCTGTAAATTGCATTCAGGAAAACTAATTTGCCTAATAAGCCGCAGGCAGAAACGGCAAGTTGTTGAGAGGGAGAAACAGCAGCAGGACAGCTACCAGCAAGGATAAGCACTAACTGAAAAAGCAAAAGCCCAAAATCTGCATCTGTCACTTAAGGTTTGTCATTGAAATAGATTTTCAGTTTCATTGATATGTATGGCTTTGTGGCAGCTTCATATTCATATGCAGAACGTGCTCATCCTCGCAGGTGCCACTTGAGAATACTCTGGCCCAATGGCCTGGCTGCCTGTACCTGCCAACAAGGCAATCAGCCAACCGAAAGTTGTTATTGGTTCTAAATCAAAAGCGAATGACATTGTCTAGAGTGCTTGAGCCTGAATCCAGTGGGCCCGAATGCTCGCATTGTCCTGCCCCAATCTGAGGCATTGTCTTGTTGTAAAATTGAAGAGACACATGTGGCAATGTCTTGCCAACAGCAAGTGTATCTCGTGCTTCGAACACACAACTTCAGTCTAGAGGACAGTCAGAGTTGCTCTATTCTACTGATAATATGCTTATCCACATATCTACACAGGGTCTTCCAGAGTTTTCACATTTATTGTTAAAGCTTTCAGCACAGATTGTTTGCGTATTATTGAAATCCCTTTTGCGCGGCTCGGGGATTCCGCACCAGCTTAGAAACATACACACATTTGCACACACCTATACACACGCTGGAGGACCACACTTCACTTACGCTTGCATTGTTTCACTCTGCTCCTTGGGATTGGAGTGCGCCATTACCCCACACTTGATTCGTACAAAACAAAAGCCATGTTGCGAATTGAAAAGTTATTTGAAAGCTTTGATAACATATTGATACCAATGCCAGACTGGAGTTCGGTATAACGAAAGCCTTCACCAACCGCCAAACCACAGCCGTTTCATCCTCCACGACAATTGATATTTCCCCCAACCTTTAAGCAAAAGCTGCCTGGTTTGGAATTTAGGGTTTCACGATAACGAAATGTTTATGGATTTTTCTGTTGCAAGGGCAACTTACATATCTGATGCTGTTTGCCACAGTCATTGCCAATAAGTTGTTACTTTTACCAATAAGGGGTGTTGGAGCTGCGTTGTATTAGAGAATTAAGGAAAACATTAAATGTATCTGTTGGTAATTCAATATGACAATTTGATATACTTCAAAACTAAAGAAATTCAAATAATTATAATACATACAATACAAATATTGAAATATTTTTAGTCATTACAGTAAGGCTAAAGTAATCGACAAGAAATATTTTTGTATTTATTTATTAAGTGTACTATCAACTGATGCCCGCAATAAACAATTAAAATGTTTTGGTAAATTCTGTCTTAGCAAAAACTATGTTACGGTAGGCATCTATTTGTTTAAATAAATAGATCCTGAACTAACAAAATATGTATATAAATTGATACTTGTTTTGATTTCCGGTTATTTAGTTGATAAAGTAGCCACATTCTCAACATATCAAGTTGGTGGCACAACCCAAACAGTCTAGCCTAGTCCCAAACCTCTCTTAAGGATTTTTCCAAGTCAGAGAAAATCATAATTAAATGTATAATAATTTCATTTGAATCGGTAAAAAGCCGAAAGTCATTTAAATGTAATTAAGTCTCACATGTTATCCTTAATTTATGTAATCAACAATTTCAGCCGCAAGGATCCAAGTAATTGCAAAATTGCCAAAAGGGATTTCCTGTTTTCACACATGGTCTCGCAGAATTTATTTTGACAATTATTCTCAGTTCTGTTAACTTTAAATTTCTGTAGCTGAAGCTATTTTACAGTGCTGTTCCAGTGCTCAATCAAATTGCCAGGTAAGTAGCATTGTGTTACATTGAAAAAAAAACCCTTGAAATTTCATTAAGCGCCACGTAATTTTTGTTAATTTGTGCGTTAATTTAATATCGTGTGAGTGCTGCATTTCCCATATGTAGGCACAGAAGTGCATATTAAAGTTGCCCATATATATATGTGGCATGTGCCAGATCCTCCACGGAATCGTATGGAGTGTGGGGTTCATTGCAATTTAACGCGCAATGGCCACGGATATCCGTTTAATGGCCATGAATACATAAATAATAAAAATGTATTTGTTTATTACACACAGACATAACGCATACACATGCAGAAGTCAGCTTACATGCCTTTATGCGAATTTATTTACCTTTGCAAATAAAATATATGGTCAGTTTTTTTAAACAGAAAGCAATTTAAACAATACCCAAGAGTATTTATAATAAGCGCAATAAAATACATAAAAAAAACTATCTGTGCGCATTGTGAAGTGATTGGCTTTTGTATCAGCCAGTCTCTGTCTGTGTGTGTGTGTGTGTGTGTGTGTGTGTGTGTGTGTGTGTGTGTGTGTGTGTGTGTGGTGAGTACATCCGTTTCCTGTGGTTTGTTAAAAATTATTTAATTTTATTGTATTTAAATTATTGTTTGCTGCATGAATGAAGGAAACAATAATGCAAAATCATTGTTGCACTTATTTTAGGCACAGCCTTGCATTATAATTAACTCTAGTGATACCAAGCACTCGAGAACAACCACTCTCCAAAAGGACACTAATGCCAAGACTGGCAAATTAAAAATTCTATTGTTCAGTTGGTGGATCATGGAACTAGTACCTACAACATGAGGTAAAGGAACATTTGCATGTGCTCCAGTTACAAAGTGTTCAATGAAGCTGAAAAGAAGAGCACTTGGAAAAGAAATAACACACACTTGCACACATATATCAGGACAAGCTCGGTTTACCCATTGACTGGATAAGCTAAATTGAAGTATTTTAAAATTAACAAGTAAGAATGGTCTAGTCGAGTAAACCCGACTGCGAAACTCCCTGTCCCAGGTCTACAACTTTCTGACATATCTTCATACACTTAGACATACACACACTTACACAAATACGCACGCACACAGGCGACAATGAAGCGAGGCATTTTAAGTCGCGGCTACGCTTCTTCTTCTCCCCGGCTCTGCACTACTGAATCTTGTATGTTTAATAACTTCCGTGTTTATTATCCGATCGACTTGAAATTTGAATAGTAGATTAAAAATAATCAAAAATATTATACATGCCAAATCAAGTCGCTATATCTTGAAAATTGGGGGGAATACATCGGATCCAAAATAAAGTTGACCTGCGCCCGCTATACACGAACCTACATTCCAAATTTGGTGTCTCTAGCTCTTATAGTTGCTGAGATCCTTGCGTTCATACATGCGGACGGACAGACAGACGGACAGACGGACAGACAGACGGACATGACCAAATCGAATTCTCATTTGTTACTGACAAGAATATATATACTTTATAGGGTCGGAGATGTTTCCTTCTGCCTGTTACATACATTTTCACAGATTAAGTACCTCCTTTTTAGCTATTTTATGGGTACAGGGAGTAAAAAGGACACCAAATCCTACAAATGAGATTGCGGAAATTAAGTGAAATTCCAACGAGCAAGGAAGTGAGGCAGATGAGAACTTCAACTGGATTCAGTGGTGTTTTCATTTGATTTGGCCTGTCCATGTCCACATGTCTGCTGCACATGCATTATTCGAGTATATGTCGATATATGTATCTGTGTCTGTTCCTATTGAATGTTTGCACATCGCATCGCCCAAGTGCAATAATATGCACAAAAGGGAAAATGAAGCAAGAAAGTGGCACAATTGCAGGGCAACGAGTGCAGAGAGCGGGGAATAAGGAGTGCTAACCATAAACCGAACTGATTGCTGGACATGCTTGGTTTAATGACAACAACAAAAAGTAACCCACATTTGCTAGCAATTGGAAAATTACAAGCATTCTAACGTGACAATTGGCCATGATAATACTTAAAGGTCTTAGTATGCGACTACATATATAAGTACTAAAGTTGTGCACCTATACTTTTAGTATGTATATAATTAAGAACTATAAATAAGAACTGTTTTATCTATATAATTGGTCAAGGGTATCGCGACAATCCGGCGTATGAGCAATATAGCTAATTAAAAAGTGGACAACTTCTATCGCATGACAGTGGGTAGCAGAGTCTCATCAGTGTTAGCCATGGAGGGTCAACTTCTAGCAACAGCTCGTCCCTATATACAGCTATTCTCGCTGCTTACGCTGACCCCCCCACCCAGCAGCTATGGCAGAAGTTCCAGCTCTAGTGGCCGCCAAAGGCAGCTGTGGATCCTGGCCTTCGCCTGCTACACTTTCTGCGTTTTCCTGGGGGCCGCATATGCTGCCTTTATGAATATACTTATACTTAACATGGAGGTAAAGTATTTGTCAGTCGAGGATTTCACATATGTGATGGGCAAGATACAAATCCTTGACGTTCCGATCCTACTGTTCACCATTCATATATATATGCTAATATATTGTCGGAGACTGGGTCGCATTTATACCGAAATTGCAGCGCTGGAGCGGGACATAGATGCTGTCTCCCAGTGCCATGGCGGTCAGCGGCAACGTTACAGCTTCCGCCGACGCCTGGCGATGCGCTGCGGACTGTGGTCGATCATTGTGATCATTGCCTATCCCCGTGTAATGAGTCCAACACTAACAGAGTACATGACCGCGCACGACAAGCTTCTCACCATGTTTATATTGTTGGTGCTTCAATTCAAAAGTGTGGAGTATACTTTGTTTGTGGTTTTAGTGCAGGAACTGCTGCTACGTTTGCGTCACACCCTCATCCAGCTTCAGCAAGAGATATCCGCCTGCGAGCAGAAGGTCCTGCTCCAAGCGTTGTGTAAGGCCTTGCGACGTAATCAGCAAATTATGTCTCGTATTTGGAAACTGGTGGGCCAACTAGAGGGATACTTTATGCTGCCAATGCTGTTTATATTTCTGTTGAACGGTCTGCACCTTCTACACGTCGTCAATTGGGCGTACATTCAGGCTCTCAATCCAAACGATTGTTGTCGTTACTGTAAGTGATTTTAGATAAAGTAACACCGCACACAAGTGAAACCTGGACTTTTGTATAAAATTGTAGAATACATAAATATTTAATCCTTCCTTTCCAATAAATCCCTGCAGCACAATACACTTGTGCCAATATCGCATCTTGCAATCAGTTGTTAATCTTGAGTTCTGGAAGAGCCTTCAATATTTTCTGTGTTCCGCCTTTTACTTTCTGAATCGAGCCAAAATTTTGATCACCAAACTTTCTTTTAAGTTTGCAAAATTTTGTAATTTAAAGGTATTCTTTTCAAACCCTGAATTATTTATAATTAGAAAAAAAGGCGAATCTTTAGAACAAAATAAAGTTACTATAAAGTAAAAATTTAAAGATCCAAATCAAACTGCTTACAATAAAGAAATTAAGAAAAGAAAGCGCCTATTACCATTTCAGAGTACTTTTTATTACAAATCGTTACTGATTTTGTTAACCGCTTTTTTCAAATAGTTCGGAATGCACTGGCTCAAACCACAAAACTTCTCATGACAATAATTATCAATTCCGAAGAATATAAAATTTAAATCGTATTGTCTGACGGTTTTTAACTTGTTTACAGCGTTCATTTCCAAATCGAAGACATGAATGAAGATATTGTTAGTTAGATAAGTCTGCGACTATTTAAATTAAATGTATGTTTGTTACAGGGCGAGTTGGCAATTTAATTATTCAACAAATCAATCTACTGATTCCCTGCTGGCTGAGCCAAAACTGTATCGACACAGTAAATACAACTTGGATTGAGATTTTGTATTTATAATAACATTTATGATTTGCAGTACAACAGCTTTAAACGCATTCTTTATAATATTCACTGCGGATTTGGTAAGGTTACTCCGGCAATGCTCAGGCGGGGTCTTCGAGAATATTCTTTGCAGTTAGAACATTTGAAGCTGCGTTTTACCTGCGGCGGCTTCTTCGACATCAATCTAAAACATTATGGAGGCGTACGTTAAATGCTTTGTTTTTTGTTAACCATCGCTATCTTTTCCCTACACTTCCTTATACTTATACAGATGGTGCTCACTTTGATGGGTTATGCAACTATCTTAATACAGTTTAAGCTGCAGGCGCTAATCGAGGCACGACAGGCTGCTATCCAGACAAACAAAGACGAAATCTCTGTTAAGGCTTAATGTAAAGTTAACAGTATGTTAGCTTACGATAATAAAGTCTTGACTGTACTTCAAATGCATATGCATATTATTTCTATACATAGATTTGCATGAAGAATCATTTATCTATGATCCTCGCTCAGTTTTAAATTATTACTCTTCACTAAAGCAAAGAACTTTGTCATGAAATCAGATATTCCATAATTTTTATTGAATTAAAGAGATATTAAAATTTAATAATTACAAGTGCCCCTTAGCTCTGAAAGTCACTGAACCTATATTTGTAGTATGTATGGAAATAAGAACTGTTTTATCTTATAATTAATCTCGAGTAGCGCGCCAATCTGGCGTATGCGCAATATAGCTAATTAAAAAGTAGACAACTACTTTCGAATGTCAGTGGGTAGCAGAGTCTCATCAGTGTTAGCCATGGAGGGTCAACTTTTGGCAACAGCTCGTCCCTATATACAGCTATTCTCGCTACTTACGCTGACGCCGCCTCCTAGCATGTATGGGAGAAGTTCCATCTCTAGTAACCGCCAAAGGCAGCTGAGGATCCTGGCCTTCGCCTGCTACACTATCTGCGTCTTTATGGTGTCCAGCTATGTTGCCTATGTCACCACAGCTATACTTAACATGGAGGTAAAGCATTTGGCAATCGAGGATTTCACTTATGTTATGGGCCAGATTAAGAATTTTCACGTTCCGATACTACTGTTCACCATTCATATATATATGCTAATATATTGTCGGAGACTGGGTCGCATTTACATGGAGATTGCAACGCTGGAGCTGGATATAGAAGCTGCCTCCCAGTGCCATGGCGGTCAGCGGCAACGTTACAGCTTCCGACGACGCCTGGCGATGCGCTGCGGACTGTGGTCGATCATTGTGATCATTGTCTTCCCGCGTCTAACGGTTCCAACACTAACGGATTACATGACCGGGCACGACAAGCTTCTCACCATGTTTATATTGCTGGTGGCTCAATTCAAAAGTGTGGAGTATACTTTGTTTGTGATTTTAGTGCAGGAATTGCTGCTACGTTTGCGTCACACCCTCATCCAGCTTCAGCAAGAGATATCCGCCTGCGAGCAGAAGGTCCTGCTCCAAGCGTTGTGTAAGGCCTTGCGGCGTAATCAGCAAATTGTATCTCGTATTTGGAAACTGGTTGGCCAACTAGAGGTATACTTTATGCTGCCAATGCTGTTTATATTTCTGTTCAACGGTCTGCACCTTCTTCACGTCGTCAATTGGGCGTACATTCAGGCGCTAAATCCGAACGACTGTTGTCGTTACTGTAAGTGATTTTAGGTATAGAATACATAAATATTTAATCCCTCCGACACAATACACTTAGCCAATATTGCATCTTCGAAACAGTTGTTAAAGTCGATTTCTGGAACAGCCTTTCACTTAAAATTTTGTGTCTCTAGCTTTTATAGTTGCTGAGATCGACGCGTTCATTCGGACGGACGGACAGACGAACAAGCAGACGGGCATGGCGAAATCGACTCTGCTATTTATGCTGATCAGGAATATATATACTTTATAGGGTGGGAGATGTCTCCTTCTGCCTGTTACATATATTTGCACAGATTTAATTCCCTTTTTACACATTTAATGGGTACAGAGACAAAAAGGGTCTGTTCCCATTTCCGAGTACTTTTGAATCCAAGTCCTTTCAGAATTTGTTTTGTCCGTTTTCAAATGAAATAGAACACGATTTTTTTTTTGAGAACTTATGTTCAGAGTTCTCAATACACAGTTTCAATTTCGAACGTATTATTTTAGTGAAGATATTGTCATAAGATGTTACACACGTATTAGAACAGAATCGATAAGCCCGTGTTTTTTAAATCCATAAGTCTGCCTTGTATTTGTACATATTAAATAAATGTATGTTTATTACAGGGCGATTTGGCAATTTAATGATGCAACAAATCAATCTACTGATTCCGTGCTGGCTCAGCCAAAACTGTATCGACACAGTAAATACAACTTGGATTGAGATTTTGTATGTGAATTATAATTCATGATTTTCAGTACAACAGCTTTAAACGCATTCTTTATAATATTCACTGCGGATTTGGTAAGGTTACTCCGGCAATGCTCAGGCGGGGTCTTCGAGAATATTCTTTGCAGTTAGAACATTTGAAGCTGCGTTTTACCTGCGGCGGCTTCTTCGACATCAATCTAAAACATTACGGAGGCGTACGTTAAATGCTTTGTTTTTTGTTAACCATCGCTATCTTTTCCCTACACTTCCTTATACTTATACAGATGGTGCTCACTTTGATGGGTTATGCAACTATCTTAATACAGTTTAAGCTGCAGGCCCTAATCGAGGCACGACAGGCTGCTATCCAGACAAACAAAGACGAAATCTCTGTTAAGGCTTAATGTAAAGTTAACAGTATGTTAGCTTACGATAATAAAGTCTTGACTGTACTTCAAATGCATATGAACTGATTTTATTTAAACATTTAAACTATTATTGTTTCAGGGATTGCAATCCAGCCACTTCAACGATCAATTATGATTATTCTAAATGCTTATCCTACGCATTAATATTTAACATTGAATGTTGTCGCGGTTAGTTGTACTGGTAATTAGTGTATTTTAATTGCGACAATCAGCTTATGGACTACTTAGATACTATGTATTGCTTATCACCTACTGCTAAACATCTGCCTACCCATGACCCATCAGTGTTCATTAGTTACAATTAAGTTACGGACTAAATAAGTTTAATACATATAATTTAGTTGGATTTGTTTACTCGTGAAATGTTCAGTTACGTACTTTTGTTTGGATTTAGATTTTGCCATTTAACTTTCAATTGATAATCACAGACTATATAACTGGAATAACTTGTGGAAGTTTCACATTCGCACAACATAAGAATATATTTATCTAGAGAACAAAATTGTCTATATAAAATGCGCCACAAACAATCTGGGCGCCAGCAGTTTGTTAACAATTGAACAAACCAACAGAGCGTTTAAATAAATCTCAACAATGTGGATGTTTAAATATGTATGTATGTACGCACTTAGTTCGCTTATAATATAAAGATACAATAATGCCATTGGCAGTTTTAATTGCAATTAGTTTAAGGTAAAGCTCCATGCAGTGATTATAGAATACAGTTACATTTGTATGTACGAGTATATCCATATTGGTATAAAAATAACATATTGGAAGGACACTGGTGGTCTCACTTACACACATAGTACATACAAGGTTTTTGAGATAACTCAGTATATGTTTCTAGAGATTACTTGGGCTAGCTAATTAAAACAGGTCCATGTTGTCGTTCATATAGCTTAGCAGATAATACAAATATATAAATAGACACACTGTAGGCAGGAGATAATTCAGCAGTAGGTTAACTATTATCCCGTCCCATGCTTTCCGTTTTCGAACAGGCCCTTCTTGAAAAAGACGACAGCTGGACAGGGAGGCACAGTGAGGCCCGGCCCCCGGGCCCTCATAAATTGGACACTGTGGTATCTTCGAGCAGACTACGAACAGACGACGCAAATAGAGCTCCAATAGACGGCGACGATGCTTGGCCACCGGTTCACTGTTCGAGGCAAACAGTTCGCGGCGTGGAAACGGCAAAGCGGAGATCTGCAGCGAGGATCCATTGCATTAAAATTTTAAGATCAAAAAACGTCATTAGCAGACTTACCTTGGCGCCATAGCAGTGCTTCATGCACAAGTGTAGCTCCCGAAAACGACTGTAGCGGCGCAGAATATTTAGTTTGCCGTCGGGCAGGGCGATGCGTACCTCGTACTCGTAGTGCGTCTGCTTGCCAGCCCCGCGCATCACGAAACTTGGTATGGTAATAAAGTGCTCGCCATCGGCTGTGAGAATAAAGAAATTAAAGTCAGTTTAGATATAAGGATTGATGAAGAATACTTACGAAACTCCCTCATGGACGGGCACGATCTTGTCATGCTGGGCGGATACATTTGCGAAGTGGAATCCTCCATACTAGTTGGACTCATTGCACTGGATCGCATCAAGGAACTCGACAGCTCATACTGCCGTTCCAAGCCGGCACGTTCATCCGCACAGCACAGAGCATGCGCCTCAAGATCCTGCACCGACTGCAGCATTTCCTGTTCCATTTGTATGTAGCTTCGCTGAAGATCCTGCAGATCGGCGATTTGGTCATCGAGCTGCGCCTTGTTAAGATCCGTTTCTAGATTCTTCATAATCAACGCCTTCTGAGCCGCAATTTTGCGACGCTGCGCATGTAGCGGACAGTAGGCTCGCGTCATTCCCGAGTTTCGGCCATGTTCGGAAGAACAACAAGAACCTGTCTCCTCGTCGCTGGTACGCATGTTGTGCCTATTATAATTGCTGGTAGGAACGTTTTGTAGCAGCGCCTGGTTGCGGCTGTCCAAGCACACTCCGCTGTCACTCATTATGGCCTGCGAGCTGGGCGCAACTGAACTGCCACTACCGCTGCTGGTACCCGCAGTACAAGTGCGCGAAGCATCCTCGCTGCTGCCAGACAAGTCATCCTTGCGCGTATCCTCAGCCTCATCTTCCGCCTCGCACGAGCAATTGCTAAGCGGCGACTGCTGACCCTCAGTGATGGTGGGTGACGACAAAAGCGAAAAGTCAGACTGCGCCGTGTGGAAGGTATCACAGGTTTCATATGTGTCCGACTTGGACACGTCGTCCATATCATTTGAGATTTGCATCTGCAGTTGCATGCCCTGTTTTTTCGCCCTCATTGCCTGGGACTCTTTCTCGCTATCAGCGCGCTCCTGGCGCAAACGTTCCAATTGCCCTTGTATTTCCAGCATGGTCTCATCCACTTTGGCTATTTTACTGGTGCTGGCATTGAGAATACGTTCCTTCTCGGCTATTTGCTCGTCCAGCCTGCGTATCTCCTCATTCTACAATGTGAGCGGAATTCAAGTTTCTGAAGCAGCACTTTGAGTTTGTTAACAATGTGAACTTACGTTTCTTCGCACCGTATCCCTGATGAACTGCGCAGCAAACAAATCCAACGAATCGGACACGTGTAGCAGCAACTCATCATTAAGCGGAGTCCCTTCCTCTATTTTGATGCCCATCTGTGATATTCATAAAAAAATGCTTCAGACGTTTTGGCAAGTTGAACATAATTCACCAATTTTAATTTAATAATTTAAATTCTAAGCAAAATATATGAAAATAAAACGAACAAACCTCGTCCAGTTTGCCACAATCATTCAGCTCCTGCAATTCTTTCGCTACATACTCAGAGAAATCTCGTTTCTTTGAGTCGAGCTGCGTTTGAAACGCTGAAATTTGTCTACACACAATGTCGATCTATAATGGTAATGAAATGAACAAAAAAAAAACCGTAAAGAAACGAGTGCAAATTAAGAAAATCAGACAAAAGCACGTTACAAGCAAGATCAATGCATTCAAAATACGAATTCGGTAGTATTACATGCATTTAGTTGAATCCGAAGGATGTACCTGAACTTTCTCGTTATTCTTTTCCCACAGCAACATGTCTTTGCGGGCAAGAAGCTCCTGTTCGCGACAATTTAGAATCTTCATCCCATCCATTTTCTCAAGCTCCAAACGTCTTAGCTCTTCCGTTACCTTTCTAACCTTTGTCTTGTACTGGTCGTGCATTTGAACGCGCTCCTAAAATTGATGAAAAACTGTGTGATTAACAAAACATTACCGATCGTGCTGTTTTGAATTCTTTACTTACCACATTCAGCTGTTTCAGCGCATTCTCAATTGTGTCCAGTATTTTACGATTTTCGTCCTGCAGCTCGGGGTCATCACGCGAGGTAGGGCGCTGTGGATAATACTGTCGCTCAGAACGCTTACAAGAAGATGACATGCTGCCCGTCATGGCATCCTCGTCCGTGTAGATGCTGCTTGTAAGCAAATTCTCCCTGGACGAGGTAATCAGCGACAGACGCGACATATCCAACTGCGAGCGATTCAAATCTTTGCGCAACTTTTCTGCTTCGGTGGGATTGTTAAAGCGAAATATATTGGTGCGCCCAAGCAATATGATATCGCCCTGCGAGATCTGCTTGGGCTCGTCGATGAGATGTGCATTGACCCAACACTGAGCCTGCGGACAAGGATGTAACGTAGCCACACCGCCCTTGAGAATAATGCTGCAGTGCTGCGGTCTAATGCCATCGCCCGCCAGCTCAATGTGCTGCGCCACTTCGGCATCCTCTGTCCCTATACGGGTTTCGCCCTCCTTTAAGCTATACAATGTTACGCCAGTCGTCACATCATTGTGTATACCAATCAAATGTGGAATTTCTGAATCGAGCACAACGCCAACGCCCGATTTGCGCAGTCCCAGGCTCTTTTGCTCCTGCAATATTGACTGAGCGACCTTCCATTTTTCTGTCCACTCCTCAGTGAGCACTTTCTCCTGCGCTTCCTTCTTCTGCAGATCGGCCAGCACTTTAAGCGAGGGCTGCAGTGATTGCTAGTAGAGAGAACAAAATCAATTAGATTTTACAGAATTAAATGATGATCATATTGATATGCTTACAATATCGCCCGTTAGCATGGACTTTAGCTTGTTTATCTCCTCCCTGAGCTCGCGAATAAGCTTCACATTGGCATCCTCATTAACCGTGGGCTTGTTGATAATTTGCTTGGCTCGATTCGCATATCGTAGTGTGCTCAGCGTTTCGCTATAGTTGCAATCCGCTGGCGACAGCGCCGCTATCATAATTGTCTTGCTGTTGCCGCCCAGGCTATCCTTGAGCAACCAGGTGAGTATCGAATCGCGATAGGGAATGTACAGCACGCGCTTGGTGCCACTGTTTGGTGTGATGGCCAAAGTGGAAGCACTGTGTGCGCTGCCGGCACCTGTTTGTTCCGCCAGTGCTGAGATGACGCTGCCCAGCGTTACCAGTGATTTATTGATATGGGCGCCCTCCTTTAGCCGTTGGCCCGTTGCGCCTGTTGCATTTGCCCGCTCACTGCAGAAAGAGACAATAGCAATTAGCTACAAAAATGAGAGCGCAACTTCATGCTCCGCTTACGCACCTGCCGGCCAAATCGACCAAGTGTATTTTGGAGACTGTCTCGCTTGGCATGTCATTCATGAAGACGGCCTGCACAAACGTAATCGTGAAGATGGCGTGACTGCGACTGCTCGTGTCATTCATGTTGGTGCTCGCCGTGGTGCGGTGTGCATTGCCGCGTCCAATGCACTCCTGTAAAAGATTATCAGCCCATGGTTTAGCCTCATGCCTCAAGCCAACACTCACCTGTATCTCTTCAAAGTTGGACACCGCATGCTGCGACAAATTCTCCACGTAGGGGCCCAAGCTGCGATGTTCACGCACGCGCAGCGCATGACCCGTACTCTGTGCCGCCAGGAGATCCTTCACCCGCTCATTGTATATCTCCAGATAGCTGGCATGCGTGCGATATCCCGTGCCCGACTCCTGACCCACACGCATGCGCATGAATAGCTCCTCGCAAATGCGCGGTATGAGACCCGGATTGCTGGGTGTACCCATCATTGTAAACGTCTTGCCCGACCCCGTCTGTCCGTAGGCAAAGACGCAGGCATTGTAACCTGTAGGTAACCAAAGACCATGTGAATGCCAACCGTTGTTTTGTTATTGTTAAGGTTAAAGGTAAAAGCCTAAAACTAAAACTCAATTGCATAATCGCAGACTGTGAGCACATCGCAGTCAAGTTGCATGCAACTGCAACACACTTGAGAAACGTTAGCTAACACTTACTGCGAACCGTGACTTATATGTGGCATGATGCAGTTAGCTTTCAAAAGTTGTTGTATGGTGAAAAATTGGAGCCCCTTTGAGGGAAATTATTTCTTGACTGAAGGAGTAAATATCAAGGCGGCCACCACTTTAACCTGCGGCCGAACTAAGTTCTCACTCATGTTCACGATAGCTGAGTATGCAAACATTTGCAATGCACTTTATCTCAAATGTAGATATTTGTCGGTCGACATTTCAATTACCTAATTTACCGCTCACAATCAACACAATAAACAATAACAATCTCAGCTGTCTGACTACTTTTTCTACCTTGTTCATCCATAAAATGCTGTGAGCTATAGACAATACAATTTTACAATTTACATAAAAGGCAATTTAATCGCACAGCAAATTAATCCAAACAACAACAGCTCTTGGTCAAATGTAATTCTAAGTGTGAATTAGATAGTTTCAAATCAGTTTTGTTAGCCTTCATATCATTTTTCAAATTCAATTACCAGTCACTTAAGACCACTATAATAATATAATATAGCAATACCTTTTGCTTTCGAATAGATTTCATTCAAGGGGAACATTTTTAAACAGAATATTCAATCGATTTTAGAAACATTTTTGATTCCGAATGATTTTATTGGAATTTGAAATGGAAACAGTCCTTCATTTGTATTTGAATTTGTTGACAGATGTTACCAAAAAGAATAAACAACTTGTAGAAGCCTATCAATTAGTCTCCGACCACACATTACAAACCACTTTTGGAAAGTAAAACAAACCTATATTTTAGTTTAAATAAGCTAGAGTGGTCAATCAGTCTATACGCGGTTGTGGTTTCAAACGTCAGTTCTAACTCGCACGATAGTTTTCGCTTATATTAACAATTTATTGCAACATGACTTAATGCAAAAATCATTACTTAACAAATTAGAATCCATATAAAGCACTGGTATTTAAATTCATTGGAAATAAGCCTATATATATGCAGAGATCTCGCAAATCGGTGACTCGCGTGTTTTAGTTTAAATGACTCGAGGCTTATTTACCCAATTGAGAGTAACTAACAGGCCTCTCAGCCTTGTGCATCTAGATGGCAGACGCGACCTGACCGGGCTAAAACACTTTTACCGTAATTACGGCTCAAGTGTCAGTCGCCAGAGACGACAGATGAACCCCACCCATAGGGCGGTTTGGGCCACGTTAAACATCTCAACAGCTTGTCTAGCCAAGAGATTGCTTCAATGGGCCCCTCCGACGGCGTCATCTGAGACCGCACAAGTGGCGCAACAACAGCAACAGCAACAGCAACAGAAACAACTACAACAATTGCAGTGCCAAGTCACTGCCGCATTTAACCAGTCAGCTACACATGCAGCTATTCAAAGCCAGGCTCGGTGTACCCCTGCACCCCGCTAAGCAAGCGGACATCATTTGCAATTGTCTTATACTCTTGCAGGGGGTATTATAATTTTGTCAAGAGTTGCGCAACGCTTTGAAAAAGACACTTCCAAAAGCGTATACACACTATCTAATATTTACGTGCAAGATTTCTGTTTCCAATGGTGGCATTGATCACAAGCTAAGCAATGGTTAACACGCGTTAATCTCAAGGAGCGCTAAGCCGAAATCGGAGTTAAATAAATAGTTTTGTTTAATTTGTATAATAAACTATCTAATAAAGCTAACTAAATAAAATCACAAATTTCATTTTGTTATATAGCTTAGCTTGATTTAATTAAAGCAGGATTTCTATAATAGATACACACAGTAAAATAAATGCCCTAGAAATGTAAAATGTTTTTAACTGAATTTAAGAGGTATATTTCTCAAATTTAGAAATTATTTATATTAAAAACTACAACTTTAATTAGGTTGCATAAGTTGTGGATTTTGAACAAAAGAGAAATACAATCAATATGTCAGCAAGGGTATTTCATCTTCGGCACCCTTTCTTTAATATTGTTTTGTTTACGTTTTTTAGCTGCACATGGCATACTCGTATTCATGCAACTTTTGTCATTCCCAGTCGGCCAATCTTGGCCGGGTAATTTAATATTGAAAGCGTGCCAAGCAGCGGCTAAAACAACAGCCATGACAACAATAACAAAAACAGTTAACTGCAGCAAACAGCTGTTCCAATTCGCTTGCCATTTTGTATAGTGGGCGAAAGTTTGTTTTTGGCATCGTTTTTCGCTAGCATTAAAAGAAATTCGAATTTTGTTATAGTTTTTCTCGAGTGAAAGCGCATAAAATATTACGCACCGGTGGAAATCTTTGCCAGGCACGTGACAATCGTGTCGACAATCAATCAGCACTAGCCCATTGCCAGGTGCCATTGAAGGTCCCAGCGGGGCATCAGTGTGTCAAGGTACAGTGGGTGGAAACGTTCAGTCTAGCTCATTTCAATGAATGCCTTTGCGAGTGGAGCTGGAAAAACAGCAGTACTACCAATGCCAAGAACCTTTGATATTTTGTTATCTATCTATGTTTTCGACTTAAATACTATCAGGTAATCCAATTCAGATTAAACAAGTAAGAAGGCTATAGTCGAGTATACCCGACTACGAAACTCCTGTACCCAGGTCTAAAACATCCAATCACATCTAAGTCCACTTACCCATACACACACATACACAAAGACGCACGCACACAGGCGGCAAAAGTGGCTGTGCTTCTTCTTACCCCTCTCGCTGCATTACTGAATCTTCTTTCGTGAATAACTTCCGTGTTTATTATCCGATCGACTTGAAATTTGGACAGTAGATTAAGAGAGACTAAAGTATTGTACTTGCCAAATCTTAAAGCTATATCTTGAAAATTGTTACTGTAAAACGGTTTTAATCGATTTGCGGGGGAACGGGGGAGATATTTGAAATGTGAAACAAACTTGATCTGCGTATGCTATACAGGAACCTACATTTCAAATTTGGTGTCTCTAGCTCTTGTAGTTGCTGAGATCGACGCGTTCATACGGACAGACGGACAGACGGACAGACGGACAGACGGACAGACAGACGGACATGGCCAAATCGAAATCTCTTTGATACTGATCAAGAATATATATACTTTATAGGGTCGGAGATGTCTCCTTCTGTCTGTTACATACATTTGCACAGATGTAATACCCCCTTTTTACCCATTTTATGGGTACAGGGAGTAAAAACATTAAATAACCCAAAAAAAAGAAAAATTAAAAAATCAATTTAATATGCAACTACTTGCTGGTAACACCCCCACTTTGCCCGGCGAACATTTAGATTAAAATGCACTATGTTGAATTTCACAAATTTTGTCAGTAATAAATTACACAATTGTTTTTATATAGAGCCATGAAAATTAGTTTAAAGCCAATCAGCATGAAAATTAAAAATGACGAAATACAATTTTCCAACCGTGGCAGCAAATTTTCCAAAATCGGTGAGACACGTATCGAATTATTGAATATGTAGAGCTTTGAAAATGAGTTTGAACCAGATCGGACTAAAATTTGAGTTTCGCCCATACAACTTTGGGACCACCATTTTTACGCCCATGAAGTGGATTATTCAAAATCGGTGAAATATGTGTCAAATGTTTTTTCGTATAGATCTTGGAAAATGAGTTTGAGGCCGATTGATTGGTAAACAAAAAAGTTTCATACAACAGTTGTCCGCGAATTTCCACGCTTGTGGTAGGAATTTTCCAAAATCCCGTCTGAGAGCGCACTTTCGTCATAGATGGAAACTACTGTACAAATTTCAGCATCCTAGCTCTTACGGTTTGGGCGATCAGTCCAGTCAGTCAGTCAGTCACCAATCAAGACAAACTGTTTTATATATTTCGATTACTCGCTTTGCCCACTGTGCAGCGTGAGCCGATGGCGCTCAAGTAGTACACAGATTGTGGGTGTATTTGTGTGTTTGGGGGCGGGGAGTTACGTAGTCCAAACGGCAGCCGGAAATTTGCATGATTACTGAGGCATACGGGCACACAAAAGTAAATCGAGCAAATGTGTTTGGTCTGCTTATTTTTGGGCACGCATTTTGTTTACACAGCGAAAATTCGGGAAAGCAGAAATCAACATCAAAGACCATCGAAAATGTAAACAAATCAGCCAAGTGCAAGCAATTCTACAGCTGAGTAAGTACAGTGCACGCTCGAAGTAGTGAACACACAATTATAAGAACAGCTCGTAAGACAGAAATGAACAGATCATAATCATTTTAAGAACTGATTTTCTCTGACATTCGTTAGAGTGAACACTTTTGCCATAGTAAACTTCCTTGGTTTTGATTAGTTAGCTCTATCAAGAGTGCACTGTGAGTCGGCCCGTTTGTTTGGTTGGCTGATGGCGAATGCCAAAATCAACAATAGTATGACGTTAGCGAGAGGCCAACCAAAGCGTTAACAAACTGCGTTAAAGTCACGGCCAAAAGTTGAAAGCCGCGCTGTGCGCAATAAGTTCTGGGGTAATGTGTCACTTGGCAGCGGCCCGAAGCCGCGTCTGATGTCATCAGACTGTGCTCTCAGCTCTGACTATGCAAACTACTGATGCAAAGCTCGAATGAACATCGAGTAGCAAACTTCGATTAAGCCATTCAACAAAAATATAAAAGAACACATCAGTGCATGGTTGTTTGGAGAAAATGCAATTATTTTAAAATATAATTAGGTCTTTCATCAGGGACAATAAACGGTTTTTTTTCTCCCGCAGCTGGAATTGATTTACATTATGGGATTGAAGTCCTTTGTGCTCTGACCAATGCAATCTACTCACCTTCATAGGCACAATCGACGACATCGTTGCCCAGGTCGCTGTACACCTGCTCCTGTGTGGCGAAATGTGAGTCTTCATCATCAAATGACCAGTATGAATAATCAAAGGTAAAGTCGTGATGGGCCTCGCGTCCTGCATCGCGGATGGACTGCAAACGTGGCTTCAGCAGGCGCGTCTTCTTTCCCTCCATTTCCATAATCAGCTGTGCGTCCATATCATTTTCCCTGCAGAAGAAAAGAGAGCAGAACAATGCGCAGGCATTAGAATGGAAGTTGAATGTGCTTAGAACACCCACCCTGTAAATGACCTTGGCCCAAACAGTTAACTAACTAACGTTGCTCAGGTGAGCATTGTATTGTTGTTTGTTATTTTTCCCTGTGGCTCCATTAACTTGTCGTTTAGCTTCGCTAACAATTCGCCTCAACCTGGCCATAAATATAGCTATTTATAAACGCTTTGCATGATCTGAAAATGGTGAATGACGCGAGAAATGCTAAATGATTTCAGGTAATATGCAGGTTTGGAGCAGTCACATGACTTTTAAAGCGGCAATGCTACACATTACAAAAGGAATTCCGGTTTGCACGCAATCATCAAATGAAAAACTTGATTGCAGCACCAAAAAGACAAGACTCTGGCAAACGGTCAGATAGTAGAACGTTTGCCGGATAAACCGGTTGACATCGGTCGACTTTGAGTTCATGCAACGCCCACCACAGTTGCATGTGCCAACGGCAACAACAAACAAATGCCACCCAATTCAAAGACTTGCCACAATGACTCAGTCAATGGCCCCGCAGCTCAGCAGACGCTGCGAGTATCTTTTTATTATGTTTTAAATACCCCTACCCATAAAAAATAGATAAACAGGGTATAATAAAGTTAGCAAATGTATGCAATAGACCTAAAAAAGCCTTTGCGACCCTATAAAGTACTCATATATGTATATTCTAGAACAGACCAGACTATAACAGGTAGAAATACCGCGTGTTAGTAGATTGTTATAGTTATAATAGAGCTGAAGAAACAAAAATTTTCGTCTAGAAATTTCAGCTTCATCCAGAAAATTCAGAGAAAACTCGTAATCGCGATTCCTTTAACAAAATATATCAATCTTATTTATTTGTATTTCCGATTCCATTTTATTTCCGATTGATTTCGTTATTGTGCTTCCATTTATGAATAAAATAGTAACTGGCTTTCCTTTTAGATTAGTATTCATTTGACTCGCTTGAAGCGAAACTTCAGATCACAAATTCAATAGATTTTTGGAATTAAGAACACCTAACAACTACGATTCCAAATGAAGTGTTTGGAATAGGAAATCAGGAACTTAAATAAGTACAAATTATGGTTTTGTAGTACTTCTTTTGTCTTTGCATGATGTTTGTACCCTGAAAATTTCCTAAAAAATCAAATGTTTTCTAACATACTTCAGACTTCATTCCAGGGCATTATCTAGTCGAGTTCTCTCGATTGAAGCATGCATGCTTACATGTTTTATCTGCAAGCTTCTTGTCCCCATTCAAAGCAACAATTTTAGGTCGTTCCTCTTTGCTCATAGGCTCAATGCTTGCCGCTCCGTAGTATCATGCCCGTTGTGGCATGCTTACGCTCCACTTTCAGTTGTGGTTGTGTGTGTGGTTCTCATCTTATTGAATTTGAGTGGTTTTAATTCTTTAATCTGCTGGTTCGTTGAGCGCATTGAGTCAGTTTATTGCGCATTCCCCTGCATTTTATCTAAATCTGCGGCGCTGATTTATTCCGCGATTCCAAATACGCAAATGCATCGCCGACCATTATGTATGACCAAATTTCTGACTCATACAAGCAACCGTAAAAATAAATGAATAAATCTTTAACAAACCTCATAATGAATATGGAAGTTGTTTGATTAACACTGGCGTGCAAAAATTGTTCATATTTCCATGCATAATACATATACAGATGCGTGAGTGTGTATGTGTGTGTGTGTGGAAAAGCAGAAATCCTAAAAAATTCGGATAAACTTTGTATGTAATTATATTTGGTATGGTTTTTGCTTGAGAGCCGCACTCTTCCATGACTCCACTGAGAGAAAGGTGTTACTTCAAATACCCATTTCAAATTGATTGCGGTTCCCTAGCCATTAAATATACACCAAATATATTCCATCTAATTGCATAATTCTGTTTAGGCTGCTTGTCAATGTACAGCTCTTGATAACAATGCTTGATTGTGCGGCCAATAATCTAAAATTAGAATTGTTGTTTAGCTCTGTACCCAATATAACGGAAGGAAGCATATTATAGTGTATGGGCATACGTATAGTACAACGTTTCCCAAACATTTTTGGCAGAGGCCCGGTATGAAGTTTTAAAATTGTTCGCGAAACCACCTTATGAAAAGAACGAGTTATTTATGTATTTATTTAAAAACTAATCATATACTAAAAACCATATGATGAGTCAATGGCAATGGCTGTCAGCGCCTTTAGCTGAATAAAAATTTAAAAAGCCACTTATTTACAAAACAATATGATTTTTTTTGTCAAGTTTTTGTTTGTTTGTTCTATAAAAATATTACAAAATAGTTATATGAGAAAAATATAACTAATTAAAAATAGAAGAACAGTGAAATAGATAGAGTGCATAGAATATACGCGCTGATCTATTTTTAGCATTTTACGTTCTTAAAGTTTTGAGACCGAAAGCGTGAGCCATCGAGCGATCTCTACTTTACGAAAAGGAAGCTGCCCTTATGCCATTCTTTTCTACTGCGTTGCACATCTTGAAGTATTGTAGTTTTTTGATTAACTGATGTAAATATATATAAATATATACCCGGTGTCGGCAAACGCTGGTATAGTAAATACTTTAATACAGTAGCAACGATATCTGAAGAAAGCATAAGTCGCTGTACGGCCATGACTCTCTAAATAATGTTATATGTATATTTTCGCGTTTACTTTTACTTTTCGTTATAAATTGCAGACTTTTTTATTTGTTCATAAAACAACTAAAAACTAGATTAGATAGCTAACGTTATCAATAATGTCTAGCAGCAAAGATATTTGACTGTCTATTTCCAGAACCCAAAGCAGTTACCCTGCTCACAAGGTGTTGCAAAGTAACACTCAGAACAATTTAATTTAGGTTCCTTTTAAGTGGTTTTTTTACCCAAGAAATTTGTAAAGCATTGAGAAAGGCTTTTCCGACCCCAAAATCTTAAAATAGATTCGTTTATTTACCAAGTCAATGAACAAGCCAACTTATTCCTTCAATTTAACAGGAATATGAAACTTTAGCACAGGTTTTTTTTCCCAGTGTAGAGCCTTGTGCATATGTATGTGCTAAAAATTGTTGTTTTTACGCTAAATAAAACAGCAAATATGCATGTCTATATGTATTTACTATGTATGTGCATAGTTGGGAGTTGAGCTAGATTTGTAACTGCTTTACATAAAGCAGATGGCGGATGACGTCACTCTGTGGGCTGCTCTGGCAAACTCCACTGCGACTACCTATGCTATAATTACATTTTTTGCATGCACAATTAACACAATGAAAGCCATTAAAATAAACAACTCATTTGTATACGAGTATGATAGATTTTAGCCTGAGCCGAACAAAGTGTTCGAGATGAATGACATCATTATAATATCATCTTCTTTGTTGACTGCCTGTTCCTGAAATCTTTTGCGATTTTATACGCTTTATGTGCGTATAAGCCAAGTAACTGTGCCAAAAGCATTGACCGCGCTAAGAAAGACGAGATACAAGCACACAAAAACAAAAAACATTGAAAAGACCGCTTGCCAAACCAGGCTAAACAAAAAAAGAACAAGTTAGAATGATCTAGTCGAGAATTGTCGACTAGGCGATACCCCGTAATCAGGCTAGAAGTAACTCGATAGTTACATAAGCCTACATACCAAATTTAGGCTTCAGTCTTTGAGGTTCAGACGTTCATACAATCAGACAGATGTACTGGTAATGTTGTATTAGTTCAGCTATTTTGGAATTATGGTCTAATCCAGCGTTGCGGACGTTACATTTTAGCTCATATTTGTAATCCTTTTGGCGCTCCAAATGATATATGTATATTAAGCTTACTTATTGTGATTGTTTTTGAGAGTATTTCCAATTGGCATGAAGCATATTTCAAAACTTGTAACATCAGCAATATAATTGCAAGTGAATTGCCGTTGCGGACGTTACAAAAAAAAAAACAAAGAAATCATTTTGGTGGTTAATAGGAGGAATCCCTATTGATATTAAAACTGCTTCCGAGGCTAACAAAACATTTTTAATCATTCTTTTTTTTATCATTCTAAATATATTGACGTTCAATCGTTGCGGACGTTACAGCTATTAAATTTATTTATTACGTGTTCCTATGCATTATAAAAATTACATACGAACTAATACTTAAGTTATAACGTAGTCCTTAAGCTGGGCTTATTTACAATTTATGTGTATGTTTGATGTAATTTAATTCTAATGGTGTTGTTCTTGGGGATGTATGGAGTATTGGCGTATAAAATGGTTACTGTAGTTATTACAGTTAACTTGGTACTCATTTAAACAATAAACAGTTTATAGAATAGTGCTTCTGCTCGTTACACACATTTGCACAACTTTATTATACCCTTGTTGCCCATTTGCAGTCAACACAGGGTATAGCAGAAATATATGTGTTTAATGTGGCTTTAAGTAGCCGTTGGGCAAGCTTGGGCCAACGTACTTTGCTGTTAGCTGAATAATTTGTTGGCCAATAAGAAAAAAGCTTGGCAACGTCAGCAGCGCAAATGTTGTTGCTTTTCTTGGTGAATGGTTATTGCAAAGGCCACAAATTTTGTTTTTTTAATGGAGATGCGCAACAGTTTGAAACGAACAATTGAGAGGCGTTTCGCGAGCGTCGCGTTATCAATTGCAGCTTCCATTCCATTACGTCTCCGTCTCCACATCCCAATCCAAATCCAAACACAATTCCAATGGATTGAAGCACTTACCGAGAGTTAAAGGGGCGAACCCTCACAGCAACCTTGAGCGACGACATTTCGGTGGTAGTTTGCTGCTGTTGTTGTTGTTGTTGTTGCTGCTGCTACTCCTTAGCTATGCGCTGGCAGCACAGCTATGTGCGCTGTATGTATATGTATGTATGTGAGTAGAATAGGAAGTGGGGCTGCGAGGGTGGCTGCGGGTGCGGGTGCGGGTGCGGGTGCGGGTGCAGCAATGTACAGTTCGACTGTTTAGGCAGCCACGTAATTTTTGTTGTTCACAGTGTATTTTGTTACGATATTTATATTTGTTTTTTTTTGTGTTTCTTGTATTTGCGTGTTATTATTGTTGTTGTTTATGTTGTTGGCCTTGTTAGTTTGTTTTTCTTTTCGTTGTCTTAGGCAGCGTTGTTTCACCGCCCGTCGCACTGCAGTCAACAAGCAAAGCACATAATAATAATAATAATAATAATTGTGCACTATTTGATTCACTTGCACATTTCATTGTTGATTACCGCTGCCCACAGCAGCAGCAGCAGCAGCAGCAGCAGCTCGGTCTGCAGTCAGCAGTAGCAGCAGCACAGGCCCTAAAGATGTGCGCACTGCGTCCCGCTTTTGTGTGTATTGGTGTCAATTTTGATTTGTATTTTGTTGCGTACGAATAATTTAAATAAATGCTCAAAAGAAACAATCACTTAATTAACACACACTCACGCATTGCGCACGAGTCTTGAAAACTTTTACTAAAATATTGTGTTTTGTGCGCGTCGCGATATTGTTGCTCATAGACTCTTCTTCTTACTGCAGTTAAGTGACAGTGTTGCACAATACGAACGTTAGCAAACAACTGTTATACTCTAAATGGGCATGTTAAACACCACTGTTAAGTCCAGTACGGAGGCCCAGAAAAACTGCATTCAAGAAATAAAAACTATTGTATATAAAACAAATATGTGTTCGTTTGAAAGGTAACTTCCTGCACACTATGAATGGTAGTGCGTAACAGAAAGCGGATTGTGCTCATGCCATAAATGTATTTAAAGTGGGCATGATTATAGTTGGACAATATATTTATGTTTATGCATAAATATGTAAATCTGTTGACAGTTTCTTTCCTTCGATTACAAACGGCTAACATAAAGTGCTGCAATATATAAGCCTCATATACTTATACGTAGTCCAGAAAAATGTTTGTAAATAAAAATTAAAATTCTTCAATAACAATTCATAGCCATAGGAGCTCTTAAGCAAGCCAGTTAGTACATTCTAATTTAAATCAGTTAAAAGTTTCGTTAACTTTCCGAAGTAACATTAACGCAAAATGCGTAACGTAAACGCAAAAAGCGCACTAAAATGGACTGCTTTGCTACACTGCTTACTATCCGTTGAACTGCTTAGTGTACGTTGCACTGCTTACTGTCCGTTGCACTGCTTAGTGTTTGTTTTGTGGGCCATTTTGCATACTATGTAATTAATTTATAAAATATTTAATATTTTTGTTAGATGTTCTAAGATCTTAGAGATAGATAGTTAAATAAACAAACTTATAATTGCGATTAAGATTTATCTCATATTAATTTTTCAATTGAGTGTAAGGTACAAACAAAATGTGGGTCACAACTATCGTATCCAACTAGCTTTGCCTTGTATCAATATAGAAATTTTAAGTTTATTATTATCGAATATTTGAATTTACGCATATCTTAGAAACTTCTAGTATAATAGTACAATCATATATATATAAATACATATATATTGCGCCGTAGTAAAGTATATCTATATATGTATATCCAAAATATAGAAAGATTCGAGTAAATACATAAACACTCAACAAGATCCGCAAAATATGACAAACAAATAAAGATTCGCTAAATATTTCAAGGCGTATTTGCCACCAGAAATTCTAACAGGCGGCTGCCTAAGCATTTCCTTAAATCGAGCTTAATTTGCAATTATATTTTGTATTTAAAGTGCAACGCGTTGCACATTTTCTAAATCAATTAGACTTAAATACTTACGCCGTTTTTCTTTTAAACAGTTATCAGGCTGTTCGTTGACCGCTCGCACACAGACGCACAGCTGACCACATGCATAGGCCGATGCTTGTGTATTGGTGAGTGCATTGCAAAGTGCGACAAAAGGCCGGAAATTTTCAATTCTGTCGCATGCGCAGCAAGCCCGCTGCAAAACATCCAGCATTGATCCAGGCGGTGTTGATTGACCAGAAGATACCCTGCCCCCTGGTTGGAGAGGTGCCACCAATCGAATTTTGAAATTAATAGCTCAAAACATTATCAACAGTACCGTCGAAATGTTAGCTATGCTAATAATATTACTAATTTAAATTCATAAAAAAGGGTTACTTTAGGGCTCGCATATATGTATGTATATCACCTTTTTCCCTTTATTGATAATGGGAAAGAAGGCTTTTAGATGTATTACGTAATCATATGTTAAGGACTCTCCCCCAATATAGTGATCCGATTTTGATTAAATTTGGTCAGCTTACATACAAAATATATCGTTACTTCGAGCTGATTAGTTTAGTCCCCATATCTTGAAAGACATGCATGAAAAACATTCAACAAAAATTCGACCAATCTTTCCTATGGCAGCTATGTCCATATATGTTATAGTGATCCAATCCGGCTGGTTCCGTCTGTAGCAAAATAAGTATCTGTCCCAAGCTTCATCACGATAGCTCTAAAACTGAGAGACTAGTTTGCTTAGAAGCAGACAGACAGACGGGCATCGTTATATCGACTCGACTATTCTTAATCAAAGTCTTAATTAATTATTTATTAAATCTTAATCAAAAATATTCATACTTTTCTTGACAAATCTATTATACCCTATTAAGCTATTAAGCCAACTCTTCCCTACACAAATCATGAACCTTTACAGTATTGTTTGTCAGATTCGAAGATTCCTCGGTGTTTGTTACAAACATTTGCACAGCGCTATTATGCTCTTCATCACCGCTATATATCTATATAGGGTAGTCGAAAAAGAGGCAACAAATGTAGTGAAAATACAAAAACACAGCCGCCTAAACCGGCTCAATCGCTTTTCATCAAAGGAAACAAAAATAACAGCAAATCAACAATAGCAACAAGCGAAGAGGCGAAGAGGCGAAGAGGCGAAGAAGCGGCCTGGGCAGCCAGTAGTCAACATTCAGTCATTCACTCAGTCTGTCAAACTCTCACTTAAAGCTGCTGCAGTTTTCCATTTCAGTATTCAGTTCCATTTCAAACTCTGATCACAGCAGTCGGTCACAATGTAAGTAACTTTAGAAATTTGAGTAGTTTCTGAGATTCCAGATCGAGATTAGTGCTGAGCTAGCTTTCTATATGCTAATGCTGTTGTGCTCTGAACGATCAGCTGTTCCAATCAATTTAAAAGCTGTATCACGCCTCAAATCAAATTAACTTCCTGACTATGTAGGGAAGAAGCGAACTCGTCACTTAAGCTGCAAGTTGGGCTCAAAAATTGTAAATTAAACGTCATGCGCTGCATAATAAGTGTGATAAGTTTATATAATTTAACTGGCAGATTGTAGCACTCTCGGATTACAGACAGTGTTGGCATTTAAGCGAACAAGTACACTTGGTTCCGTGCTCTGACCGAAATCGTGTTGATTTTCTTATCGAATTTAAAATACAAAACAGTTTCCATAACAATAGACAATCTAAAATTCAGCTAAAAGAGAAAAGCGGACTCATTATAAAGTTAAAAGTGCTGAGAATTTATAGAAAAAGACAAATGTTGGAAAACAAAATGAAGCTGAATTATAAACAGAATGGATAAAAATATAACTGAGCCTTAACCAATTAAATTACAGATTTAAATAGTTCCAAAAATGTGTGAATTATTTATCAAATCTTGGCCTATAAATAAATGTTAATATAAAATAAAGAACATTAAATAAATATGTATTGTGACAACTAGTTTAAGCCCAGCTTACTGAAAAACAAAGCTTATAAATAAGTACAGATATTCGCAACAACAATTATAATTCAACAAAATTGGTTCGTAATCGGAATACTTTCATTAATTTCTTTGTTTATTAAATTGGATAGATTTTCTTAATTTTAATTCGAGAAAATTGGAACGTAATCGGAATGATTTAATTAATTTCTTCATTTATTAAATTAGATAGACTTTCCTTATGTATAATCGAAATTTCCCAGTACTAACTTTAAATAATGTAAGCACACCTTATTTGATTTATTTTTACTAGAGAAATATTTCAATCAATACTTGAAAATGTCTTCATTTTGATCAATCAAATACTCATAGAAAAAACTGATGTGATTGAAGCTCAGCCACCAATACTGAAACTGTAGAGCCTTCAAATTGTTTCGATGTCTTATAATTGGATGATTGAGCCCTGTTTTTTTTTTAATACTGCAATTTACGTTTAATGCATCTGTCTATCAATATGAAGATGATTGATTACTTTAATGGGATCTACGTGAAGCACTGCGAGTGATCAGGTGACTTTATAGAAACTGACACATTCCGTTTTCTCATAGTATCTGACGATCTACATTGCATGTGTAATAACTTGAAGCTTTATCTGCCGGACAGCTCATTCAATCAACACTCAATTTCACATAGCATCTGATGATAGATTCAAAGCTACATACATTGCATTTAAAATAACTTTTAGTTTCTATTGCCAGAGAATTCACACAATCAGCATATTTGCCAGGCATGGGCTTGGCCATGGCCAGCTATTAGCACTTCCCAGTGCTCGAACCTAAATAGGCTTTAGGGAAGTACTTGACTTGCACTGTTGTGTTGACATATCGACTATATATTATACTATATTTGTTGAGGCGAGTTTTAGTGTTTGTACGCCGTCAACAGCTGATACTGGCGAGTGCAAATTAACGCATCTGGCGGATACACAACAACCTACACTTGGCCGCCAGTGTGTGCAACATATCTCAGATCTAACAATGAGCTAATCAAAGTGCCCCTAAAACGTCACGGATGCGCCCAATTGAAGGCCTCTCCAAGCACGCAAATCTCTGTACGCCTTTGCACAACAAATGCCAAATCGTCCAATTGCTCAAATTGCGTATATAAGCACTGATTCTCCAGATTCTAGATACTTGTTATGCCCCACGCATACCAAGCAGCCAAAGCGCCCCAAGAAATCGGACAGCGTCCACTTCAGCTCCCCCGATTAGTCAGACAGCGGCGAAAAGTCTTTATATAGGCTCTCTGCGAGCTGGCATTCGCTCAGTCTCCGCTCGTCAGTCGTGCTCAAAGCTTGAGCTCCGTTTAAAAATAATACGATAAATACGCAGAGACCGAAACTAATTAACTTATACCCCAAAAAAAAAAGCAACATTACTTGGCAAAATTTGTGCTTTAAACGAGTTTGTAATTTTGCTGAATAATCAACGGACAAGCTGCATATACTTGATGTAATGAGCAAACAAATATAAAGATGGGAACTTCACGCATTTGACGATCTACAGATTGCTTGGTTTTGAAAGAATATTAAGCTTGAAGAGTCGGTAGATTCCAGAGCTGGACTTAAACTACATTCTTGATCAATAGATCGCATAGATTTCAGACAACAGTGATTGTGTACCTACGAAAACTTACTAGTCTTTAGACAGATGAAATTATGAAGAGGCGATAGATTCGTAATCTAATTTATCATTTAAGGAAAAGTGAACGTGATACTCTTGAAACCTTATGGATTCTGGAATTGAACTTAAGCTTGCTGTACACGAGTATCTAAGCGAATTTGAATCAATCAAAAGTCGATAGTCTAAAGCTGGACTTTGGTCAGCTGTGTATTTATAGTCTATAGATCGCGTAGATTTCAGAATAAAGTAAAAGTAAAGAAGAGAACTCAACTCTGCAGTATATCTGTCAACTACATGTCGCTTAAGGTTTAAGAAAAAGCTTATAAAAACCGTAAATTACAGAGCTGGACTATAGTCAGCTATCTACTCGAACCAATTGAATCCAATTCCATCTACAAGATACTTGTAGTTTTCAGTTTAGGTGCGCAAAATGTCATCTCGTTTTCAATTCAATTGCAGAGCGCGATAATCAACTTTTTTAGTTCATGAACTGGTCCGTTTTAAAGTCAAGGCCTATCTTTCGTTTAAAACTGATTCGTTGAACCGGTTTAACTTGAACAGTGCTTAATATATTTATTATTTGACAGTAAAATGAGCCAAGTTAGTGGACTGCCCAAATAGGTTGATAGGCAATTACCCATCTGAGCACAACATTCGCATGCACTGCGTGTCTCTATTCATGGTCGTTATATGTGCTTAATGTCTTACAGACTCTCCCCCCCACCCAAAGTACACAAAATGAGGATCACTTCTGCGCTGCTTCTGATGTGCGCCGCACTGCTCGGCCTGGCCACGGCCACGGATGTGAAGCCATGCCCCAAATGTAAGTGAGCCGGCTGAGAGATGGTCAGTTCTTAAATAATGTTGCAACTTTTATAGCAAAAGCACGCGCCTTGGGCCCGGGTGAGGTGACCATATCGAATTGCCCCAAGAACAAGTGCATTCTCAAGCGCAATACGGAGGCCAGCATCACGATGAAGATTACGCCGGAGCGCGACTTTGCGGATCTCACCTCAGATATACAGGGCATTATACTGGATGTGCCGCTGCCCTTCCCCGGCTACTATGGCACCAGCGCCTGTCCGCACATCTTCGATGAGTCCGGTGAGAATAAGGTCGGGTGTCCACTGAAGGCGGGCGTGACATACACCTACAAGAACAGCTTCAAGATTCTGCCCGTTTATCCGACGGTGAGTCTGGAGATCCATTGGGGACTGGGCGACAAGCAGGGCGATGCTGCCTGCTTCCAAATACCCGCCAAAATCAAGGCTTAGACACGAATGAGTCGTAAGATTTGCTTATAAGTTTTATTTGGTATATTTTAAACGTATGTTATGTATAGAGTATAGTAACGACTAAGAAAAAAAATGAAATTGAATTGATCTGGACAATATTGCGGCATCCAGCCAATGACGCAATATTGGACATTTAACAAACAAACAACATAAGAAGAATGCATAAAGTATGGTTAGATGCAAATATAATATAAATAATAATTAAAAACAACAAAAGCGAAACATTTTTTAATTACATTTAATTCTGCTTATTTATATAATAGATTTATGCATGTAGTTCGCATCTTTTATTCATTGCCTGCCCGGCCAACGCGGCGTATGCGCGATCTGCGTGCAGATCGTCTCTGTTATTAAGTGGTGCGCGGCATGCAATGAGAGTCGAGTTCGGATCACTCGAATGGTGGAATAAATATCGTTTAATTGTTTTTGCTTATCTTGCATCATTTCATTTGATGTGTGTGTGTCTGCGTGTATTATTTTCTGTGTGTACATATGTGATTCTGTTTAACTGTGTGTTTAGCATTTGTTGGGCATAGTCAAGGTTCAATTTTAATTTCGGAGTTCAAAGTAGTCGGCAATTGGCAGCTGCTGCTGCTGCTGCTGCTGTCTCTGGCGCTGTTCTGCCTTGGCCATCGCCTGCTGCAACATGCGCCAGCTCTCAGCGGCGTCGGTGGCATCCAGTTGACGTTGCAATTCTTTCATTTCATAGCGATGCTGGTTCAGCAGCTGAGTCCATTTCCCATCATTCCCATCACGGTTGCGTTCTCGGCCACTTGCCTCACCTGGTGGCGCCACGGCAGACGACGGTATAGGCAAGTCGTAGTTCTTATTGATGTCATCGTCAATAGAGTTAGCATTAAGCTGCTCAGCTAGGTTGTCGACATAGGGTGGAGGCTGTCAGAAGATGGATGAACAGGATAATTTATAATGTTTATCATAACTTTATTAGACCTTTTATTTAAGTCTGAAAACTGATTCAAAATGTCTACAAATAATTCAAAATATTGCATTATTTTATCAAAATAGAAACGTGAAATATTATAAACAAGATTGAGAGTTTTCTCCTATAGCATAAAATATTCATTTTTAAGAGCTTGTCAGGTCGAATCCCAGGAAGGGACTCAGATGTTGCACCGTCTGTCTTGGTCTATAAAATAAATAAGCCCTATTCTGTCATGCACAATAATACTAATAAACTACGGGGTATACAAATTGGCTACTTGCTATGAAAATAGTCACTGTGTCATCCACCTCGATAAGTGCATGTGCTAATTAATTGTATAAATTTTCCGTGCCCTACGTGAACTCAAATCGCGCAGTTTCATCCAAATAAGTTAAACCTGTTCAGTGCGATTGTGTAACTTTACGACTGCCCAGTTTCAGCCGGGTTTTTCATCAGAATCTGATAACTCACCTGCGTAGCTGCAATCTCTACCCTGTTGCCCGAGCGCTTGCCATGAGCTATAGAAAATATATAGATAAAAGTCAGCAAATGGGCGTTTAACAATCCACCATTACAGTAATGAACTTACCACCCCAACAGGAATGCCCATACTCCAAGCAGGAGCCTGAAAATAAGTATGAAAATATGTTAACTAATTTATCATAAATCAGCATCATCATCATTATGACAAGGCACTGAAGAGTTAAGCTCAGAATGCGAATTTATGAGCAAAGAAGACACAGGCCAGCCCACCTGCCGAGCTGCATTGATCACAGGGGCTTCGAAGGACCCACAGTGGGGCAAGTGGCTTAAAAAGTTAAAGGTTGCTAAGAAATTGTTGCTGGCGAGCTGTTATTGTTGCTGCTGTTATATTGTGTGCGGCGAGCTATGATAAATGTAGTCCATTACAATCCCGTATGACATGCCAGGTAATAAGCGAGCACCTGAGTAATGCGTTGAAAGCAACACTCAGCTGCTGTGGAGTGCGTGGTTAACACGAACTGTGTGCGGAAGGAGGGGGGCTATGCCATTATGCAATGTCCTTGATGCTGCATTTCATTGTGCCGGCCAAAAAGTAATCGCACAAATGGACGAACAAGTCAGCATTCAGCACAAAGGACTTTGGCTGGGCTCACATGTCATAGCAGGGCGTCAAAGTGTCAACATAAGAGCAGCTGGGACACCAGGATAACTTTACGCAACTGTCGAGCAGGATAAGCAGGAGCCGCATCTCTAGGCAACCAAGCAACACGTTCTGTGACGCAGCTGTGGCTGCATTTACCATTATCTGAACGTATATCCTTTGCATAAGTTATTGATATAAATAGAAACAAGCCTTAGCTTTGACCATTGAGGGCTTCTATCATGTACTCGTACTTGGAATCACTGATTGAGTTGCTGACCTAAAAATAGCAAGGCACAGAAAAAAGTGCTTTGTTTTTTAAGTAGCTGACGATGGCAGTGGAAAGCTATAATGCTTTGTTGTTCCACCAGCTCAGGTGATACTCAAAAGTCTTAAAATAAACACGAGTATGATTCAGCACACGCAGGAGCAGCATATCCAGGCAACTAACAAACAAGTTCGATGACGCAGCTGTGACTGCATTTACCATTGTCTGAACATAGTTACAATATATCCTTTGCATAAGCCATTGATAAAATAAAAATAAATGAAAACGTTTGCTTGTCCATAGAGCCCTCTATTATGTATGATACTTGGAATAGATGACTCTATCAACAGTTGTTGCTACGGCCACATAGCCGCCACATGTCAAACGTGTAATCATTTGTCAATTACTTAAACCGTGGATTAATTGCCACACTGTTGACAGGCCAGTCCATCAGAGATAGCCCGTTGCCCAGCCAAGGATCCACTCGTTAGCTGTTTGGCCCTGCGGCTTTGGGGCGCCTCATCGAAGGGCTGTCATTAAAAGAGAGGACTTCTCCTAAGCGTCTAATTAACGTGGCCATCCACTTTAATGGCCCAGCTCGTGACGTTGTCTGGTCAGTTGGCGTTGGCTAGCTCCAAGTGTCGTGTAATGTCTTTTTTTATAGCTCGAAAAAGTCGCATGTCAAACTTAAAAGTGTTGCGCAATTGGGCAATAAATTTATTTTTAATTATCTACTCTCGAAATAACCTGAACTGTGCCCATCTCTAAGCAACTACTGGTATTTTTTTGGCAGGGGAATCACCTCATTCTTTTAACAAAGCACTTACATAGTGCATAAAAAAAGATTCTTAGATAAGCGCAGGTTCTTAATATTCATTAATTTGGGTATATAATTGCTCTACCATAATACTTAGTAAGCTCTGGAAGTACGAACTTGTTGAAATAATAACGTTTGGTATTAGTAATTAAAAATACTTAATGGTATTTTCACAATTTTATGACATTTATTAATACTGCCCACTCTTTTGAAAAATATATTTAAAATAGCTATCTTGGTTAAAGCAGCAATTTGGTTGAAGAATAATAAAATACAAAATCTGTTTAATATGATCAAGAAAATTCTGAAGAGAATTTCGGGCAATGATACATTATCTTACCTGCTGAATGCGTTGATTTCTACTTCTGATGCATAATTTTGTAATCAGTATCACAAAAAATGTTTCATAGAAATAGTATAACACTTGGTAATGTTACAAAAACTGCAAGAATAGTTTTTAAATTAAAACAGTAAGTAAACACAAAGTTTCCCGCTAATTTTGTGAACCAAAGTTGAAAAATGTTGTATTAAGAAATCATATGAAATCAAATGAATCATAGCATTCACCAGACACCAAAATATATCAAGTACTATCATATTATGTGTGAAATATCTCTAATCGTAATTTTTTCTGAACGCGACCATTCTCAATGTGTGTAGAATCAGTTAGCGTTTTATTAGCTACATTAATAATAATCTTAATAATTCTTAAATACGAGAATGAAATCAGATAAAAGTCTGGTTATTCTCACGATTAGCTTATAAAGTTAACCCAGCGATCAACGTACTGGCAATATTTTAAACAATTTTATGCAAGTTATAAACATAATTTCACCTGAACCCAACCCACTCCAACGATCCACCATCTGAGATTAACATCAAAGGCAACTAGCGCTAATCAAAGAACTGCAATCTAAACTGGAACTGTTTGCCGACTGTCTATGCCTATCAGACAACACTAACTTTGGTTGTTACCCGTTGTTGTCAGGATAAGCATAACCCGTTCTAAGCCACAACTACAACCACAGCTACAACCACAATTGCAGTGGTGACAATTCCCCACCTGCAAGTGGCACAGCTTGAGTGGTTCACACGTTTTTTCGCTGTGCCGCCTGAATTTGATTCAGTTTTTGCCGTTGATGTTGCTGTTGTTATTTGCCACGCAGTTTGGATTAATTTACGACTGCAATTAAAATCGTCGGGCTTTTTGCAGCTATCCGAATGCCGGTGCTGGCTGTCAAGCGCGGCAGTTGAGGACGTAACAAAATTATAGAACCAAAACCGGAGGCGGCAAAACAACAAGGCGTGGCGTGAAGGCGTCCAAAGATCAACAGGAAAATGTGCATAAAATAGATAATGCGCATTACAATATTTTGAATATCAATATGGGTTAATCAGGTAGTTTGTAATTTTATGGCCCTGATATGGCGGGAAATTCTAACAAGTTATAGAATGACGCATTGCAAATGGTAAATGGGAAGTGCTTCAAATACATACACCGGATGTTGCAAATAGTTATCCTAAGATTCATATTCATTCAAGATTTTTGCACATATCACGTTTGATTCACACATTTCACTGCATACTTTTAGGCTGAGCTCGCTGATTGTGGAAAATTGTGCTCAAATGTACAGCGCATTTTTGGGGAAAATGTGAAAAATACTCGTAAGCAATGATTTTAATTCTTATTGGTGACAATTTGAATATTATATTTAACAAATAGAGTAAACTAGCACTTTATTTGGGTAGGTAAGAAGTCGTTTAGTTGTGCAATTTAATTTTTTTTAATAAATTATTATAATAATAAATATTCTAGCAGATAAAACGAACAAAAATTATAGAAAATAAAACAAAAAATGTCGTGTCAAGCTCCTCATTTTATAGACGTTTGACAGTCTTGCAGTAAATGAGTGATATAATGTGTAATAGATCGAAAATTTAGTTTTCGAGCTTAAGTATTGTAGTTAACTGTCAAAAACTAGTAGCTACGATATATCATCAGAATAGTCAGAAATAAGGGTTTACTTGGTCACAACCGCATTTTGAAAACAAGCCTCTGCAAGTGTCTAAGCCATATTCTGTAATCTCCTTCCTCTAAATATTTTTTAATTTTAAAAAAAATGCATTATATTCATATTTTTTTGTCAACTTATAGTCTTAGCTGCAAGCTAACATTTTCTAAATAAATAAATACATATTTAAATTATTATTACATAATAAAATCTGAGTAATTTAAGCAACACAAATTGGTTTAGGCTTAGCACAGATAAGAAAATGTGTATATAATTACAATCTATAATATTATGCGCCCAATTGATTTTTTTTTAATTTCTTGATATGTTTAATAAAAACAGAAATAATAAAATATCCTGATTTAATTGATATTATTTTGGTTATCTTATCATATATATATTTTGATAAACTGTTTTTTTTTAATATTTATTTTGTTACCTTGCACAATCGTGAAGAGCACCATAAATACCAAGATAGTCCAGCCAAATTTAATGTACCACATTTCGAAGAAGATTTTTATAACAAGGTGAGCACTTTTTGATGTAAATTGAATTTGAATAGTTTTTTGTTTTTTTGAACAGACTCTGCAACTTGCAATACACTTGCCACAGACTTTGTGCAGCAGTTTTGCCTTGTGGAACGAGTAGCTCGAATGCGACTGTCTTCAAAACACTTTTCGAATTGCCACCAATATGCGGCGGACTACAGGCTTTTATAGCCAGAACGGCCTGCAGCATTCACCGTTAGAACGCCAAAGATAACGACAGCCAATGCGAGCGCAATTGCCGAGCCAGATGGGGCAGGCGAAGAACGATAGAACGATACGACGACGCCAACGCGAACGCACGAAGTGAATGCCGCCAATGAGCGGCAGGCGAGTGGGTCAGCAACAGGCTGACGCATAGCTTAACACCGTTGGGTGGTGGGGAAGGCCACAAAAGACGGATACGGGAACGGGCAGCCAAGGGGAACCAAGGCACAGTGCAGCGAAATAATGGGAAGTCAGGACAATGCATTGCAATGGTTAAAACACATTTGCTCAGAAGGTGACAAGGAAATGCAGATAAATACAAAATATCTCAGTTTATCCAAAACTCTCGAAGGTCTGTAGTATTAATGGCAAAATATTGATGACTATCGATAGCATCGCTAGCTTAACTTTTGGGAAACGATCAATGTATGTTGAATGTTTTCTTAAAACACTATCGAACGTTTCAATCACCTTGTGAGTTCGATACGAAGCTGTACAGCCTCTGGGCACAAAAAGGGGTAATAGAACTGAGCATATAAAGTACACATTCTTCACCAGCATAAACAGCTGTGTTTGTCCGTCCGAATAAGAGCTAGAGAGTATAGGGTATTATACGCAGATGAAGTTTATTTAAAATCTTACAATTTTACTCCCATACCGCAAATCGATTAATAACGACAATTTTGCGGATATGATGATATGATAATATCTATACTGTACAATCAGTAAGTACAGCGCAGTCGCCCCTCGAACAGTGAACAGATCAATCTAGCAACAATAGAAATATAATCAAAAAACCATTGAGAACGCTCGAATAATTAAAATAAAAAGAGATCCGGGTTACTCCGATTCCACTAGTTGCTGCACTGTGCGAGGCTCGGAAGGTGTTAGCGTTATGGTAACTGCTTACGACTGCCGCACGTTGCAAGTCCATTTTTACCCAGGCTCGAGAAGAGCCAACAAATAAAAATGCATGGTTTTATGCTCATTAAAGAAAAAACGCAATCTGAACAATTGTTTAATGTGGTGTCCTTACAAAGTATGAAGTATCAAGTATAAAGTATAAAGAGTAAGTGTTTAGCTACCAAATACAACATTTCATCAATCATTTAGTTTCGAACGCAAAGATGTGTGGCTGTACAACAAACAAGCTTAGTGTGATAGCTTGACCAATCATCTGTAGTGTGCATTTTGTATTGTGTTTTGCTTATAGTGTATGGAATATGTCATCTCATCATTATTAATTACTCCAGCTTGGCCAGGATGTCAGTCTCGCGAAACAGGACGTATTCGCGCTTGTCATCCATGTCCACCTTGGTGCCACCGTATTTGGGCAACAAAACTCGATCGCCCTCCTTGACAGCCACCGGCAAGTGCCCGGCGCCAGCAGGATTGCGTGCTCCAGGTCCAATTGCCACCACAACGCCCTGCATCTCCTTGGGCACCGACTCCTCCGGCAAAAGTATGCCTCCTGCAGTGGTAGTCTTCACCTCGCAGCGCTGTATTAGAATGCGATCCAGCATGGGAATTACCTTCTTGATAACGCTAGCCATTATCCTGAGATACTAGAGAAGATTAACACAATATTAAATTTCTTAAAAGATTGAAGCCAAATATTTTTCTTACAAAATTTTTAATTTTTTTTCAAAATTTGAACTTTTTACTTCCTTTCGGTTCGGTTGCCAGAAGCTGAATGAATTCTAAACACATTGCAAGCCGGTACTTCGCCGTTTCAGGGCCTACTCGATTTGAAAATCAGTTTGCCAACGAAATGGCCAACTTTGATATTGTTTTACTCCAACAACTTGCAGTCAGGCTCCCTTTCGGCTTAAGTTATTTGTGCACCAGCTAACTTTAAAAACTCCCACACGCATTATGTCTGGAACGAACATTATAAAAAAAGAATATTATGGGTATGTGTGTGTGTAATACATTTCATGGTATTAACGTGTTGTTTTGATGAAATTCCCACGCCGCAAACAGCAGCGCCACCTGTTGGCTCTGTTGCGCACTAAGCCCTGTGTATATATGTGTGTGTGTGCCCGTATCTGTGTCCTGTTTTCCTTGTTTTCTAAGTAATTGGGAGTGAGTCTGTGTTTTTGTGCATGCAGCAGTTAATGCTGCCTGAATTTGTTGCTGGCTTTTGTTTTTGTTTCCCGCCTCGCTCGTAAATCAAAATATTTCACACTCTCTACGTCATTTTGCGGGCGGCTATGTGTCAGTGGGTGTGTCTATTTGTGTGTATGTGTGTATGTGAACTTTGCTCGATTCTTTCATGTATTATTCGATTGACTTGCTGGTTTTTGCTCGCTTAACATGACGTACATGGATTCATTTTTGTATAACCTTCACAATATTGATAAGTATATGAACTATGGGACGAAATATGTAACACAAGAATACAAAATATTACAAATAAAAGTTGTCGATGTGGTGGAGTAAGTTAAGACCGGGTTACGGGCTCGAATCATAGAGCAATCAATTCTGGCCCAGACCAACTCCTTGACTACGCGTCTAGCTAGATCTTATATAAGCAGAAGGCTTGCCCGATACTATCCTTCGCATAAATGGATTTATGGGAGGATGCCTGCAGGAAGGCTATTGGACTTTAGATAAGCTCTGTCGAATCTTGTAAGGGTTTGCCTACCTTACAGACATCTTTTTAATACCCTCCGTTAGATCCCTGCATATCTCTGTTCTGTATTCCATTGTGCGTTTATAGGAGTTATGGCAAGTTCGAATAAGATTAAAAAAATAACTTCTTAAATAAATAATTGTTAAACAACGACAGAGATGGAAACATTTTCAAATATAATTCTTTCACAAAAAAATTGTCTGAAATCAAAGTCAAAATGGGATTAATTTACTATTTTCCCACGAAGTTTTAAGTATACTGGAAATTCAATTGTGCAAAGATTTTAAAGTTGAGAAGCCCTACAACGTATATTAGGGGTTTCCAAAAATTCCGCCTCCCATAAGCTACTTAAATTGTATTACATTTTATACATACCTTTCCGCTTGGTAGAGATTCCAGCAATTAATAAATTATACAATTTGTTTTACAGCAAACAAAAACATGATCCAATTTCAATAACATTTAAAATCAGTTAGATATTTTTATGTAATTTACATGTTAAGACAATTTATATTTATATCAAAATAATATAGTAGACTCGTCTGCTAGAGAATATATGCGTCGTATATAAATATAATGGTAATGCTCACGTTAATACATGTTACTAACTTTTACACTTTCTCTTTGTTAGCCACGTTTTTGTTGAGTTTGGTGTTTTATGGTGTTTATGGCATGCTGCGCTCTAGATTTGCACATGTCAAAATGACGCACTTCTTGGGAATTTATGAGCACGGGGCATATGAATACGTAAGCAACTGTCATGGCTGGATGCAGTATGGGGATGTGGATGGTCTCAATCACACCTGCAAATTGCGTAAATTTCGAATGTCGTCAGGCAAATCAGTCTGCACTTTGCATTGGACAGTATCCAATTACCTGATTACATTTTCATAACAAATGCACACTCGACAGAAGGGCCACATTACTCATACGCCACGTGATGTGTTCGCATTGACACTAGCTTGCACTTGCAGTCCGTGACCTTCTGCGATTCTCATCGTGACGCACTCGGCAGGGGGCATCATTATCATATAACTTATTCACGCAGACGACATTCATAGTTCTCTGTATGCTTTTGCTCGCACGCCGAATCGATAAAATTTTGTTTATGCGCATTGCGATGAATCCAAATTACAATTTGTCCTTTAAATACGGCGACATCTCGAGCAGCTAAGAATAGCCAAATTGCGAAACCCTAGAAGTTTCTAACAAAATAATAAAATTATGCAATATAATTGGTGTTAATAAAATAGATTTGTTAAGCTTTCATTATGTATTTATAGTTGTACATAAGATCTAAAAACTTATGTTGCAACATACTGCACAAATTTTCCATTTTCCGGTCAAATGGTCGTTTGCTATTTTTAAAATAATTAGCAAAAGTACTCAATCACTCTGTACATCGGCAGCTGTTTTACTTGATTGTTCATCAACAAAAAACTTATAGAAAAGTTCAGCCAAAGTACAGGAAATTTGAAAGTCAAGAAGTAATTTATTTGAAATGTTGTCATTTTCTTCAGTTTAAAAATCTTTTATTCAAGTTGATATTTTGCTTGTTTGTAATTAATATTTTGGTTATAATAAGTTTATTTCACGTATTTAAGTTGCAGATGAGCTAAGCTCCTAGTACGGTTATTACATAAATAGGCTGTAAGTGAAATATAGCTGTGTTTCAAGTTTCTAAATTTCAGTTTTTATTATTCTGCGTGTCAATTAGTGGGGTGCACTTAATAGCTTATACGCGATTACGAAGATCTAATATATTTGATTCAATTACGTTGTTTATTTAAGTTTTAAAATATTCACTTTCAGAAATATAATTAATACATGTATAGATATATATTATAGATTTGGGATACAAGACTAGTTATACAAATATGTATACACTTTCATATATGTGTTTGAATTGTCAGCAATTAAAAGGTAAATTGTCAGCATTTTTTGAGCATTATTAATTAGGAAATATTTGTAAATTATGTCAAGACTCAGCCACATACTTAATAAAATATAAACACTTGTACTAAACGCTTTGGTAGCAGTAGCAAAATAACAAATTAAGTAACAATATATTGTACATTCATATATAAAACATTTCTCGTATTTTACAATAAATTAACATTAGGAAGCAAAACACTACACAAATACGACATTGTTGCAGCAAGTGATAAATGCCGATAGAAGGAAACTACAGAATGACTATAATTACTGGCAATATGTACTTCAAATTACGAAACAAGTTGCGACTTGGATTGCAGCAGCCGTTCGTTGAGAGCAGTCTACAGAGAGTGGGAGAGAGAGAGAGAGAGAGGAATGCATGTAAGTAATTCATAATGTATCGAATTTCATTTAGTAATACTCATACGACCAGTGGGACTAACCTGCATTAGCGTGTTCTTCGACTCAGTGGACTCTCGTTGCGTTTGAGTGGATGAGTTTAGTGTTGTGGTGCGGCGCAGGCGACGGGATTCCATCTGATGCCGGGAGTTCAGGGAGCCCTGTGAGTACTTCTTGCCCAGCAGCACGGCCTGTGGAAGATGAATGTACAGTTAGTAGCAAAAAAGCGATGCAAAACTATCGATGAACCAATCGATAGGGCTGACAACTCTATCGATAGTTGCGTTACCTCTTCTTTAGAGCCAAATATTATATAAATATTATTGTTGACTCCATTGGTATTATCGATAACTTAGCCGATGTTATCGACGACTCGATCGATAGTACCGACTACGCTATCAATATTGTCAATGACTCTATCGATATTATAGATAACTTTATCGATAGCATCGTTGACTGTAGTACCGAATACTCTATATATTATGACTCCATCGATAGTATCGATGACCTTATCGATAGCTAAGGTGGTGCTCTATCTGTAATCACCTTTCAATTTTTTCGTCACTATCATTAATTTTGATTTTACACATTACAAATATTTCTATTTTTGTTAGCTGGAAATATCCAAAAATATATGTATATCTGGAATTATAAAATACTGACTATGGATGGTCATTAAACGTAATATTTCCGAAAAAGTGTACACCTTGATTTTCTTAATATAATTGAAATAAATATTTAAGGAGAATATTGTATTAAAAATCCGATTACGTTCTGTATTTATAAGTCTAAAGAACGCTGGGCTTCAATGCTTATATATTAAAAACACATTCATGTACAGACTACTGATGATCGATATATGTAATATATTGAGTGGGAATACTATCGATAGTTTTGCAGAAAAAGTATGTAAATAGTAAGGATCACCATAGAGCTTACTTTAAAGGCCTCGCGGAACTTGTTGCTCATGAGATTGTAAAGCAGCGGATTGATGCAGGTAGATAGATAGTAGAGCACGCCAGAGATGTATGTCATCACCGTATAGAGGAGCTCATGCTGATCATGCAACTGGGCGCCCCTGGCGGGTGCATAAATGGCAATCAAACGCTGCGCGTGGAATGGTGCCCAGCACAGAAAGAAACAGATGACAACGGCAACTGTGAAATGAAAGATAAGCAAACAATTGTATCTGTATCTACAAGTACTCGGTATAATAGCAGACAATAGCTTGTATCATTTTTGGGGCACAATAAAACGCGCTTCATAAATGTCATGCCAAATGACAGACACGATAAATTGGCCAGTGAATGGCTGATTAAACGTGCCTCGGCTGACGCCCCCGTCTCTGCTCCTGACAGAGACATATGGCCAGGAATTGGGTATTAGGCGCACAGCCTGTGGCCATCAGCCGCCTAATTTTGCATAATTGGACTCGCCTGCGCCCTCCAACTCACCCAACATCCTTAGCACACGACGCGTGCCATAATGATTGAGACGCCCCCGCACCGAGCTCAGCTGTGGACCAGCATTGTTGCCAGCATAGCGATATAGAATTGTATCACTCTGGACAGACTTCAGAGGATGCTGGCGTCGCAGGCTGCCCTCAGCAGCAGCAGATGCTCCGCCACCAATTACATTCGAGCGATACAGATGTAATCCAATGCACAGATACAGCACCAGGATGATGGACATGGGCGCAAAGAAGAAGATGAAGGTGGAGAGCTGAAAGGAGTGTTGCACTATGACGCGCACCACAACACACTTGTCCACACCCGCGTAGTTGATGATGCCAAACTGGGCTGCCTGTGGTATGGCCGTGAGCACGGCCAGCAGCCAGATGAGGATTATGATGCGAATGGCACGACTTAGCTTGCTCATGGCCTGGCCCAGGAACGGATGGCAAATGGCCATGTAGCGTTCCACGGTGAACGCCGTTATGGTTAGCACTGTGGCATTGGCGGATGTCTCGGCCAACAATCCGCGCCCGATGCAGAAGTACTCGCCAAACACATACGGATACTTTGACCAGATGAAGTACATCTCCTGCGGCACACCCGACAGCAGCAGCATAAAATCCGATATGGCCAGCGAGAACAGATAGTAATTGGTGGCTGTGTGCATCGAGCGATTCTTCTTGATCACAATACAGGTGCTTATGTTGCCTACAACGCCGGTGAGAAAGATCAGGCAGTAGACCACAGTGACGGGTATGACAATGCCCAAGGGATCCCTCTGGGCTCCAAGCAGTTGGCTAACTGTAGCGGCGCTCTGGTTAACGACAGCTAATGCCGGTGCCGGCGTCATGTTTGCTAGGAGTTTGTTTTTCGTTAAACTTAACGCTTTGTTTATATTTTCTCAAAATTTCCACTTGCTGGAATGCCGACTGGCGTTTAACTGGCTATGTCTCCCTTTATGCTAATTATTATAATTCGATGTCACGACCAAAGACTTCTGGGTAGCGAGTCAACTCGACTCGTTTCTTGACTGGCACGCAACATACAGACAGAATTGTCAGCGAGGTCGCGACCGGAACTCGGTCCCGATCGCCCTGCCAGCGATTGCTGCGAGCACTGGGCGCTGGGTGCTCCGTTCACTTGATTTTAACTGGCTTGAATCAATGAAGTAAGTAGCTGCTAACCCGAACTCGAACCGCACGCTAGCGCGTTCTGAACTTATCTGATAAGCAGCGGCGACATTCCCATTGATTTGTATCTAAAACAAACCAACGACGTACTATGGGATCTCTGTCCGAAAAATGTTGCAAAAATCAAAATTCTGATGGCTAAACTGACGCAGTTATTGGATATATCAATTCTTCAGCGCTTATAAAGATAAATTGCTATAAGTTATTATAATTTTGTTAATTGCCATGTTGAAATAACGCCTAATCTAACAATAATATAATTATGGCTTTACGGAAGGCTGATTAATATTTTAACAGTAGTAATGAAATTTAATTATTATAAATATATAATAATTGTAATGTAATATTTAAATATTTAATATTTGCGGTTGACCAATTTTATTGTACCCTTTTTACAAATTTTGCGGTGATAAGAAGTTTCAACAGTTTAAATAAAAATATTATTTATTTCCGCTGTAAGCAGAATAAAAATGAATTAATTCTTATTGGATCAACATATATTTTAAAACTATTTTAATTACCTATGATTTGCCATTAAGACTTCCGTCCTAAGTCCATAGTTATGTTTTTCACAGCCGAAGAGTCAAAGGACCCCACTGTGCGGCGCGACTGCGCTGCCTCTGCTGGCAGACATGTGCATACTTGTAAGTAAGAAATTCGCTCTGTGCTCGGTTTGTTTGTGCTTTGGGCCACAATATTTCATAGTTGTGGCATTGCCACCGCAAAAAACGCAGTCCCCAGCCAACAAAAACAACAAGAGCAACAAGAACACCCCATGACGATGGCTGGCAAAAAAGTTTTGCTCTATGCGTTTTGTCAGTTTCGGAGCTCCTCAGTTCCACATTACTGACGAGTGACATTTCTCTGGCCCCGTCATAAATTCATTCATTTATTTTCCTTCTTTTAGCGACACGCTAACTAATTCAGCACCCCGCTAACGCCCCCTCTGTGGAGTCAAAGTGCGTGCGCTGCTTTTGAAATAGACGCACACAGTTAAATCCCATTTACACCCACTGGCAGTACGTCAAATATTTATATCATATTTATTACATTATAGGGACTATCAGTTTTAATGTAACACTTATGAATAAAGAATTATTATTGATTTTTTCATCTAATTGTAAAATAACTCTTTTTTTTGACCCAATGAAATAATAATTAAATTTATATTTATGTATATTCAAATCACAAAATAATAATCTTTATTGTCAATTTTTTATACCCTAGCAGGGTATTATAATTTTGTTATTTTAAAAGTTGAAAATAAAAGTTATTTTATAAAAAAATTTATGTATTCATTATTTCGTAATTTTTTTATTTGGTTCGAGATATAATTATCAAATCAAATGTATTTTAATTAAATTAAGAATAAAAACTCATTCTGCTTTTGTAAACTCTGGCATAGACTGGTAGCCTGACAGATTGCGCTGGAAATACATCTGGCAGCCCTATACATACGATTGCCGAATATTTGACGTGCTGCCAGTGTTTGTAAACATGCATGCTATGTAAGTATAGATACAGATACAAACATACATTAAAGAGGATGGGTCAGCGATTGCCCGTCGTAAAAGCTTTGGGATGCAACAATCTTCCCAAGTACTTGGACGCGTGCTTTAAAAGCTCTCGCCAAGTGCAAAAGAGCTTTTCACTGAGCAACTGACCTTGTAGAACGCTGCTTAAAAAAACATTAACTAACAAAGTAATGGTATTGACGGTACACTGATGATTAAGACGAATGCGAAACCATTAATAATGGGTTAAGGGGGCTTAATAGGGCTGTGACAATGGAGGCTCTTTCCTAAAAATATATCCTTGTTTTTTGTATATGTGAAAATAATATGTGTCTAATGAGTATATGAGTGATAGGGTATTTCAGACCTGGCTATATTTTTGTCTAGCACTCTCAACTATAGCGTTCTAACTTGTTTTACTTTGCAAAATGAAAAATTTTGTTCATTCTGCCAATGCCATCTGTGACTTTTGTGATTTATTTGATATTCGAACATATATTTATATTATTCAAACCATAATATATATATTGTGTATGTAACACATTACTATATTTTTTAGTTTGTAAATAAATAAATATTTATGGAAAATGCGTGAGAAAAAATGCAATTTTAATTATGATTAATACGGATAATATGCAATATCAATTTTATTTAGGGTTTAAAAACCATTCGTAAGATACAGGACAACTTAGAATAGTTTAATTATCATTAATTGAACATCCAGAAAACATATGCAATTAGTACAATGTGCGTATACATATTCAATATAGAGCTGTATAAGCTTGGTAAAATGAAGTCAATAAATATCTCATTAAAACACTGGACACTAATTCAACCAGCCATATCCGGGATTCGGTCCCGGAGCCTTTATATTCATTATTAATTAAATAGACATTTAAAAACTATTAAAACATGTAAGTCATTTGTTGACATGGCAAGGATCAATAATAGGTTTATTATACGTTTCTCTTCAAAACACAGAGGACACCGATCTAGTTGGGTATGACATTAATTATATAGCAGTTTATAATGCCAATCCATTGAATAGATTTATCATATTGATTATTTTGTCTTATACATTTATAATATGAATATATGCGATATATAAAAAAAAATGTAAACAGTTAACCTACCAGCCTCCTTCGGAAATCAAATTTCATTCTTTTCTATTCAGTTTTTGTCGTTTCGATTTGTAAATTACATTCCTTAGATATTTCAATACACATTATTTCAATATACATATATAGTACGAATATACACTGAAATTGAACTGTCAAGGGCTAATTCCTTTCCAGCAGATTATTATAATACTTTCCAATCTTAGGAAAGCTAATACCAATGCCAATGATAGTTGTAAATACTTGATCATTTCAAGCATTTAACATTTATTTGGCATTGAATATTCATTTCGATTGTTTGATAGTTATATGAATAATATCGTTAAGACATTGAACATCTGTTAACCACAATGTCCACAATGTAGAGTACTTAGTACATCTAGAATAAGTACATACATACATATAATTATTTGAGTAGTATATGTAACATTTATAATTATTGCAATTAATGCTTGTAAATATTTGTGCGATCCTTTACTGGAAACACATTTTTTTTAATACGAGTATACTTATGACATTCGATATAGTATAGGTAATACTGATCAGTGTTTAAAACCGACAATTAAAGTCTTTGTCAAGCTCGTTTAGTTGTTAAGTCTAGCTTTTCTTGGTGTTTTCAAATTTAGCCATGATCGTTGGGCTATAGCTTCTTAAATCACATAATAAAAGTTGAAGTTGTATTCAGTATACAAGGTATTCAGTTTCCTGGTATTTTCGAAATATTTATGAGTTTCTTGGCATTGTATGAACATCATTGTTGACATAATAAAAGTTAAAGTTGTATTTAGGTATTCACTATTCAAGGTATTCAATATTCTCGCTGTTTTCGAAATATTTATGAGTTTCTTGGCATTGTTAGAACATTCTTGTTGACATAATAAAAGTTAAAGTTGTATTTAGTATACAAGGTATTCAGTATTCTTGGTATTTTCACAACATTTATGCGATAGTTTTAATTGTTTGAAATGTTTAGTTTTACATGCTTAGAAGTATTGTATGTGCTATAAGTTTCTTGGTATTGTATTGACATCATTGTTGACTTGAGAACCTTAAGAGTTACTATATGTATTCTTGTAATCCTAACAAAGTTAACTAAACTTTGTTAGGTTTAGAATAAAGTTGCTTCACTACATTGTATGTGCTACTAAAAGTTTCTTGGCATTGTATTGACATCATTGTTGAAAACCTTAAGAGTTACTAAGTGTATTCTTGTAAGCTTAACAAAGTTAACTAAACTTTGTTAAGCTTAGAATAAAGTTGTTTCACTACATCATAAAATATTACATAAATAAATCTATGATTTCACCCCAATTTTGCAAGAATTTGTCTCATATTTGAACTTTACGGAAATATAGATATAACTTAAAAAACTAAAAACATTTAAAAATTATGAGCATACAAGCTAAGTGTACGAGTATTGTGCGAAATGTTTGTTTTTATACTCTGTTCCCAAAGGGGAAAATAGTATATTGGGTTTGCGAAATGTCCGTCTGTCCGTATGAAAGCCATTTTTCCCACACCCTTGAGAATCTAGAGCAACCAAACTTGGTACACATGTTGGTGTATACCCTCAATTTATGAGCCTAACTGGAACAGAGTATACTGCAGTCGGATACGTCCGACTGCAACGTTCTTACTTGTTTTTACTCCCTGTACCCATAAAATGGGTAAAAAGGGAGTATTACATCTGTGCAAATGTATGTAACAGACAGAGGAGACATCTCCGACCTTATAAAGTATATATATTCTTGATCAGTATCAAAGAGATTTCGATTTGGCCATGTCCGTCTGTCTGTCCGTCTGTCCGTCTGTCCGTCTGTCCGTATGAACGCGTCGATCTCAGCAACTACAAGAGCTAGAGACACCAAATTTGAAATGTAGGTTCCTGTATAGCATACGCAGATCAAGTTTGTTTCATATTTCAGATATCTCCCCCGTTCCCCCGCAAATCGATTAAAACCGTTTTACAGTAACAATTTTCAAGATACAGCTTTAAGATTTGACATGTACAATACTTTAGTCTCTCTTAATCTACTGTCCAAATTTCAAGTCGATCGGATAATAAACACGGAAGTTATTCACGAAAGAAGATTCAGTAATGCAGCGAGAGGGGGAAGGAGAAGCACAGCCACCAATTAAATTGCCTCGCTTGCGCTGTCGCTTTTGCCGCACAGTGGTGTGTGCGTCTTTGTGTATGTGTGTGAGTATGTGTAAGTGGGCGTAGATGTGATTGAATGTTTTAGACCTGGGTACAGGGAGTTTCGTAGTCGGGTATACTCGACTATAGCATTCTTACTTGTTATATAGTGTAAAGTTATTTAAAAGTAAAGAGAACAGCTATCTTCGGGATTCCGAAGCTATATATCCTTGCAGAAAGATTTAAAAACAAATGCTCAATTTGACAGATTTTTGTATGACAACCTTTTGATATCATGATCAGATTCTAATCTCGGCTTAGTTGAAATATCAGTAAATAAACAAAATGTGAATTTTGACCAAATATTGTCAGCTTAAATAAATCATAATGAAATTCCGATTTGGTGACTTTGGTTAGGATATCTTCAAAGCCAAAACAGATAAATATTCAACTCAAATTATGACAGATTGTTTAAATGGCAGTTGTATGATATAGTAAGGAAATACGGCCGGATCAACAAAATATGCCAGAAACAAAACAAATGCATCTGTCATCTGTTTTCTGCCAAGATTCATTACGATTGCTTTAAAATAAATTGAGAGATTAGTTGGCAGGGAATCAGACAGATCGACGGACGGACGGACAGATGAATATCGTTAGTTCGTATCATATAATATTGCACTGTTCCTGCTTAGACAACAATCTCGATGATTTCGGGCTCTTCTTCGTCATCGGTGCCCCATCCCGCGTGGGGATTGTTCTCGTCTAGTCAGTGAACCAACCTCTCCTGCTATAGCATCACCTGCTTCAATTGTGGCAGACGCCGCTTCAGGACCTTTTGGGCAGCCTCATGATCAAGGCCATCAATACTGCAGGCCACCAGTTCCCGCAAGTTGTGCGCATGACGAGCAATATGATGGAACGCTTTGATAGTCAAAAGCGAGCAATTGCTTATATTGAAGTTACGCAAACGCTTTAGATTGACCACAACCTTCTCAACCGTTGAGTCGTCCATCAACGAACAGCTGGCCAAGGACAGCATCTCCAGCGATGGACAGTTTTCGCTGATCGCAGTGATGCCTTTGATCTCAAAGCGATTGCAATAGTCCAACGACAGGGTCAGCAGCTCGGGCAAAACCAGCGCCTTCTTCAGCAGGCGGTCCGTGAGATTGCGACATCCCCGTATATTGAGTTTACGGAGACCACGAAGTCGAGTGATGGGATAGGGCTGCTTGCCGTAGCCAATGAAGGCATTGTCCGTGACCTTGATGCAGTAGTCAATCTTGAGCACACGCAGCAGCGTCTGGTACTGGAAAATGGTGGAGAGTGTACGATCGGTGGTCGCCTGACGGCAGTTGTCCAGACTGAGCTTGCGCAAATTGGGCAGCCGCTGCAGCAGTGTGCACATGGACACCTCATCAATAAAGCACACGTCCTCCAGATACAGCTCCTGCAGCGTATAGTTGGGCTGGAAAGTCAGGCCCTCCACCAGGCCCTGCCGGTCAGTGCTCGACAGTAGGCCATGGTCAGCGACCGCAGGCATCGCTCAGCTGGCGCAGCGCCTTCACGCAGCGCACGTCCAGCTGGACGCAGAACATGAGGTCGAGGGAGCGCAGCGAGCTATGCCACTTGTGAGCCACGCACATCAGCATTTCGTTGGTCAACGATAGCATGCCGGTTAGATCGAGCTGCTGCAGCTGCGTTGTTGCCGGAATCGCGTCCAGTATATCGTCCAACAGCACGAGATGGCAGTTGCCAGAGAGCTTCAAGGTACGCAGCTTGCCCATCATTTCGAAGGCCGCACACCATGGGCCCGTTTCGATGCCCGGTGAGCAGCTAAAGAAGATGTCAACGTTTTCCAGCGTGGGTGCATGATCGTATAGCACTTGAAGCAAAGCCGTCTCGTTGTTTCGGCGATATTCGAACTGCAGATGACGCAATCGCACCTTGTTCTCTACGCGACGCAGCTGCAAGAGCATTAGCATCTTTAGCGTGGAGTCCAGACTGACGCCATCACATTCGAAGCCATCGAGGTGCAAGAACTGCTTCATATTGATGCCATCGATGGACATTTGGGTTTCATCCTGGCAGCTGGTGGTGGCAATCTTAAGTATTTTCAAATTGGGCAACCTTCCATTCATATTGCGAAAAACGGGCGAGTGGCGCACCTGCATGCCCCTTACCTCCGGCCCCACCAGCTTCAGAAACTGCTCCAATTCGCGACTCTGGTTTAAATTGCGCAACTCCACCTCCTCAAAGTTCAGATACGAGTTACCACGCTCCACTTGCGCCTTCATTTCCCTTAAATTATCCTTGGTAACGATCACCTTGCCCTTTGTTAAGAAGTAGCGCCGATTGACCAACTCGCGACAGCGCCAGGACACCAGACGAAACTGCTGCAGATCCCGGAACGACAAGTAGGACATTATTTCTATCCACAAATCATTGGGCAGCTGCTCAATGTGCATTCCTTCGCTCCCATCCGACTTGCGATATGCATACTCCATCTCTGAATCCCCTTTGGTCCCCTGCAAGAATTATGAAATATTATGAAATATGACTTAATTTCGAACTATTGTTAATTCACATACATCCATTCATACGCTCACACAAACCTATTCTAATTTGGCTAAGACTTTGCGTATTTGATCACGTGAGTATTTAACTAACTCTCCGATTTCCCCTTAGAATTTCACAATACGACAGCAGTGCTTTAATATACAATAACTTAAATGTTTTTGAAGTATGCATACTATATGATTTCTATGTTACTAGTACCCAGATCTGAAATTCGCAAATACATGTTCGTACACACAAAGACATTATACACACATCAAGCAGTTCAGCGAGAGTGCAAGCAAGCAGAGCATTTCAAGTTCGAAATTTGTTTCCTGAATAGCTTCTGTGCTTGTTAACTTATCAACTGAAATTTTAGTAGAACGATCTAAAAAAGAAAATCAAAGATATATGTTTAAAATTCTTGCCGGATATGGCTCGATCGACTCGACTTTATTAGGCCTTCTGTCTGTTACATACAGGTTTAGTACACCTTAACCATTTCTAGAAATAAATGGATAGTGAAATGGAGTCAACAGTAGAATATGTAGTACCAAAGAATATAAAGTCCTATGATTCTATATTTTTGGGTAGTACCCAAATACCCTATATACATATGTATTAGGGTATGTATAAGTAGTTAAAGAATTGTATACGACACATAAGATAAGGCAATCGAAATCGTTCAAGAGAGGTTCATCAGGAAATGTCCCCCGATTTATTTGCAGCACAGCTAAAGAACTAGCGATCGAATATTAATCTCAAACTATTTCCGTATCAAGTTCGATTAGTCAACACACTTTCAAATGAAATTTGTTATTTTATTTATATTTTTGGAATAACAGAGTAATATGGGTACATAACAGAGAGCTGTACTACACACTTACCATTAGTTTTCAAAGTAATATTAGACCATTCGAGGGTTGTTTCTATTGCTAATTTTGCTTGGCACATCTGCTGTTTATCGATAGATTATTAACAAGCCGAAAGATAATTTTGGGGATGAGCTAACTATTGTCAATGCAAAAATTGAAATAGATTTTGATTGATTTTAAATGCTGAAATGCATATAAATGTCTTCCTTTTGAAAGTTGCAAGCCAAATAAATGTAATTGTTCTGTCTACCTTTATTATATACTCTGCTTTTTTAAAGAAAATTATTCCGTTCAATTTCATGTATGTATATCATAAGTCCTAACAAAAAAACTCCTTACTCGCTCTTTTTGGTTGTTGCAAGTTACTGACATGCATATGTATGTATGTGCATATGTGTATGTATGTGTATGAGTGTATGTTGCACTGTTGTTTTTGACCACGGTGGCACACAGCAGGGTTAAATTTAGATACCAGCCAGAGCCACCTCAAAACAGGTGAATTGGTTGCCCGGGCAGCAGCTCGTTGCTAGGCCGTTGCAACACCAACGCTGAGCCTGGATGGCTTACATCTGTGTGTACACATAAATGCACTTTGACCCACACAACACCCCCACCCACACAGACGCAATGACGTAGATGCATGCCCCTTGACGACAGTAGACTGCGCCCACCAAATTTTCACTTACCTGGGACTCAGCGGACCTATCAAAGAATATGATCCTTCCCCGGTCAATCCTGACAATTCCACTCGTGGTCAAGTTATTTCCCATGCAGACAAACTTTGGATGTGTGAAAAATTGGAAGAAAAAATGAATTACAATAGTTAGTGCAGGCTTAAACTACGCAGTTGCATATAATATGTAACTATTATCATTCAATTATCCAGTTGACTTACCTCTTCTATTAGATTTGATAGGGTAAAATTATATAAATTTAGTTGTTTTATTGTTTGGTATTTGATTCTTTTTATTTATGTATGTCACTTATGATTTTTTCCTATTCGACAGCAACCTGCTCACTGGGTGAGTTACAAAATCCAAATACGAACAGAGTTGGAAAGAAACAAACCACGCACAGGGCACAGCTGTGTATCTAATAATGAAAATCAAACTGTTAGATACTTTTGTGCGACCTCAGATAATTTTTCGTAACAACGCATGCTCTCACGCTCCGCACGCTCTCTCGATGCGCTCTCCCGCACTTCCCTCCCTTTGTCTCTTTCTCTCGCTTTGGCTCTGTTATTCTTTGTTGTTGCTGACCCACTTCCAAAAACAAGAAGCTAAAATTCTGTGCCGGCAGTGACCTTAGTGCTGTTGCGTAGGAAGTGTTCACGATAAGTCACAGCGAAGTCAAGTATAGAAGATTAATTTAAGCGTTCCACCAAATATTAAATACACTATGCAGGCCAAAATACATAATCCCGATTGTGTATTAACCTTACCAAGAGGTGTGCCAAGAGATGTTTATACAAAACTCTTTTTTCAATAAAATAATGTGTACACTACAAAATATAATAACTTCGGCAGGTATATAATAAATGTAAATTTGGGACAGTTCAAATTAGATTTAAATTTTGTACATTTAGAAGGTTGGAAATTATAACTCGCACAGTTTCACCCTTAATAATATTTCTAATTGGGGTCGTCTAGTTGGCGCAGTCGTATCCAATTTGAAATTGACGTTCGCAGCCAACTTAACTCATAAATGCATTTTATCGTGTTGCCAGATTGCTCAAAAAACAAAACTGCCAATGTAAAATGCCAATTGGGAATACAACTAATGTGGCAACACCTTACACAAATAGTAAATATGAAAATGCAGCATAAACATATACAAATTTAGATCTAGCAAAATGAAAATACATTATAATATTTATTGTTCGCAATACTATGTAAGACACAGGTCCGTAGTTGGTATTGAGTTGAAATACAAATACATTTTTTGCTGTTCCGTTAGGCTACGCATTTATTTATGATATGTATTTATTCAAAATTTACACATGATGTACACGTAATACACATAATGTGTATTTAAACATTAGTATAAGCATTAATCATATTGAGCTTTTCCGAAAATTGTGCCACCTGTCTAGTCCTAACCTAATCCTTTACAACTATACCTGAGCAACTCGAACAGAGTTGGCGCTGCCGTCTCTAAGGATGCGTCTGCTTTCCCAGGCGCAACGAGGGGCGACGTGTACCGACCGAGGGCACTGCAGTGGACAGACGAGGCAGACGCGCATTCACTGGCGGACCCATTAGGCGATCGGGTCCCTCCGACACGGCAACATGCTCAGCATGGACCTCTATGTGTGGCATTGGCGACGCGGGGGACCATTCTGAACTGGAGCTGGAACCGGGTGAGTCGGAACTACAATAAAGTGCGAAATTGTTGGTTCGTCGGTATTGTCTTTAGAAGGATAGTCATCTAACCTACCCAGCTGTGTATATGGGCGGCAGCTTCTTCTCGTAGTTGCTTGTGCTGGGAGTGACAACACCGGCGTGAATCTCCTGCTGATAGAGCCCGTAGAGCTCGCGCAACTCATCCGGAAGCTCCACGTTGCCTTCCTCGATGAGGCGACGCTGGGAACTAATGATATCCTCGCACAAACGGCGCTGACGCTCGGCACGCAACAGCTGCAGGTCGCGACGTCGCAGCTCTGCCTGACGCGCCAGGCGTTCCGCCTGCAGTGAGACCTTGTCCGCCTCCAGTTCGTGCACACGGCAGAGCAGGGCGAGTAGTTCGCGTTCCTCGTCACTCGATATGCGTTCCGGAAGCTCCTGTAAAAAGGGTTATTTTAGTTGAAAATACAGTCGTTGAAACCGAGATGGGACACCTACATCCTCCAACTTGACACCCTTCTGGCGACACAGCTCCAGCTCGTGCTCTGTATGCTCTCGAATTTCCTTGTATCGTCTTGTTTCCTTCTCAATGGCAGCCAGTTCGCCCCAGGCATTCTTCAAAGCCACCGCACCCTCTGATTCAAGATCTGCAACAGGGAATCGAAAAGGAATGTTTAACTGCCACAATTGAAGCTTAATAAATCTAGAGGAAGCCAGGGACAATACAAACATTCAAATTTTTTATAAGCTCCTGAGCTGGTGTTCAAGCACATAACTAAAAATAAGAATAATTGTAAGACTGTATTGTAATAACCAATACATGGAAATAATGTTAAAAATTGTATAGAATATGTAAAAGTAATTAAGGCCGAAATCATTGGCCGGCCCTTTGCAGAATGTCCATGATTGAACATGCTTAAAGTACAAGACACAACGTGTCAAGACCTAAACACGAAGGTGGTAAGTATTGTAAGACCGATGGTAAACAAAACCATAAATGTTAGAAAATATCATCCAATAATATGTATAATTTGCGACTAGTAAAATGCGATAACCCTATTCTTGGGTCAAGTCCCTGCATGGGTAAATAAGAACACAGACGATGCCATCCCACGTTTCCCACGAAGATAACGAAATCTCGACTAGAAATAAGACTCGATGTTACTATTGAGGCTATGATTTTAAGAAATAAAACACAGTTCAATAAATGAACTCGTCGTAAATGTTTGTATTCTCTTTGAGGTAAAGACAGCTGGTGATGACACAGTTCTAAAATCAACCTTAAGGGTATATTTGGAAAGATTGTCATGAATATTTAGTTTCATTATTATTATTTTTCTGAAGGATCTGTTGAGGTTGTTAGTTAGTATTGAATGGTATTCTAAGTATATAATATTTTGGTATAGTATTATACAATTGTACATATTATATAGCATAGTGTAGCATGAATCATTACAAAATTTAATATTTGAATATGTGTATTATTTTTCTTAGGATCGCAGAGATTATTTGCACAATTGTGTTATATAAATTGTGTATAGTATTGTATAGTATTTTATACAATTGTATTATACATTACCCACCATCGTCTCCGGGTGCATCATACAGCTTGCCGATGCGTCCCTGCCAGTGCGAAATAATCATATGCTGTCGCTCGGCATCCAGTTCGAGGCCCAGGAGATGACTCTCCGCCTCCAGCAGCTTGCGTCGCAGTTTCATCTGCTGCTTGAAGGTCAGCACAATCTGTTCACGCAGATAGCGTAGCTCAGTCCTGCGCTGCTCGTCCATCTCCTCGCTGGGTGGCTGTTGGGTTGTTACAGCCGCTGCTGCGGCAGCAGCGCCACTGCGCGGACGTTCCGTTAGCATCTTGGTGCGCAGGCGGGTGACTTCATCCCGCAGTTCTGAGACCAGGCTCTGGTAGTGCTTGGTGGGAAAGTTCTTAAACTCATCGATGTACACCGAACTCTGCAGCTTGGTGGTGATGCTGTTGGCGCGATCCGCATATACCAGGGTATTCTTGGTCTCATCACGATGCTTGCTCTCAGGTGCGACGTGGGCAATCATTACCGTCTTGCAGCGACCGCTGAGCGCTTCCTTAAGCAGGCGCGTGAGCTTCGAGTCCCGGTAGTTCACGTAGCGAGCACCGCCCGACAGGGCATTGATGCAGTTTCCCAGCGCCAGCAGACTCCGATTGATGTGGGCGCCCTCCTGCAACCGCTTGCCACGATTCTTTGTCTTCTTAGCGCGCTCCGATCCAGCCAGATCAGTGAGAAAGAGCCTGCCCTGTTTGGTGCCCAAGGGTGTGCGCGTCTGTACTGTAATGCTGAGCAGGGCATGGCTGCGCGAGGAGGTCTGGTTGGCAGCAGTGGGCTCCATTGTGCGCGCCTTGTTGCCTTTGATTAAGAGGCTGACGACCTCCTTACGACTGGATGTGGTTATCTCGGAAAGCCCGGCTACGGTAATGCGTTGGCCACGATGATCCTCGCGCAGCTCCAGTGGCCCGCCCGGATTGAGCAGATCCCGTATGAGCTCGTTGTAAATCTCCAGATAAGATATAGACACCTTGCAGGCACTCTCCGGCCCAGCTGCCTCAATGTAGCCAAAGATATCCTCGATGGCGCGCACCATCAGGCCTATATCCTGACTGCTGACATCCGGCTCGTAGCCGGCGGCTGTTGAAGGACCGCGGTCAGCCGTTGAGGGCTTCTTGCGCGGCACAGGCCCCAGCATTGTGTGGGTTTTTCCGGAACCTGTCGCCCCATATGCAAACACTGCCGCATTATAACCATTAAGGACATCTCGCACCAGTGGCGCTGTGGTCGTTTTATAGACCTGCTCCTGCGTGTCGGTCTCCTTGAAAACATAATCGTAGGAGTACTTGCGTGGTCGACTCTTGCCGCCATCGTCATACAGCAGAGAGCCGCCAGAGATGCCTTCAATGCAGCGCTCGGTGGCCTCCAGGCTGGGGCGCACACGTACTGCCACCTGTCAATAGAGAAATCCTTGAAGCGCAACTTTTCTAAATGCCCACCGTTGGCTACTCACCACCAAACGCTCCTCTTGGGCGGGCTGGGCGGTCCCCAGTTGGCGTTGCGAGGATGTGCTGCCGCCACTGCTGCCCGACCAGCTGCTGGCACCAGCGCTAGCCGCCATCTTTGATCAGTTGAGTGTCCTTGACGTGCTGTTGACTACCTACCAAAAACGACAACAACAAATGGTTACAAATGGTGTCAATTTGTTGTCAACAATCGTAAAAATGTCATTAAGAGGGAGTTCCCAGCTAGCCCAACTATTTTAATGAACAACGTGTCTTAATGGATTGTAAACTTTGGCGCCAAGGTTTTCCCTGGCATGAACATGACTTGGCTAATCGAAGTTGTTGTTAATGCTCGCCGGGGGAAAGTCCTGTGGGCATTGTTTTCGAGTTGGCGTGTGCCGTAAATCAAGCCGTGAACTTGGGCAGTGCCCATGTTACGCGTGTCTCCGCATGCAAATCAATGAAGGTTAATTGCTCAAGAGTTCGATGGCAGCTCTAAAAGGCAAGCACCTTTCGCAGGTCCAAGCTGACGACTTGCTGACTCAAAACTAACCCAAAAAATTATTCAAAATATTTGTTTTCCAATCAATCCTTGATTATTAAGCTGGACATGGATTGAGTAGGAATGGCTGCTTCATTAACTCAATTAATATCATTTCTAAAAACAAATATTTTCATTTGTATATAAGACAAGTAAGAATGCTATAGTCGAGTATACCCGACTACGAAACTCCCTGCACCCAGGTCAAAAATTTCCGATCGCATCTTCGTTAACTTACACATACATACACAGATACGCACACGCACGAGCCACAGCGCAAGCCAGGCATTTTAAGTTGTGACTGTGCTTCTTCTTCCCCTTGCTGCAGCACTGAATCTTCTTTCGTGAATAACTTAGGTGTTTATTATCTTGAAATTTGGACAGTAGATTAAGAGGGACTAAAGTACTGGACAAATCTTAAAGCTATATCTTGAAAATTGTAACTGTAAAACGTTTTTTATCGAATAGCGGGGGAACGGGGGAGATATCTCAAATCTAAAATAAACTTGACCTGCTCCCGCTATACACGAACCTACATTCCAAATTTGGTGTCTCTAGCTCTTATAGTTGCTGAGATCCTTGCGTTCATACATACGGACAGACAGACGGACAGACGGACAGACAGACGGACATGGCCAAATCGAAATCTCTTTTGATACTGATCAAGAATATATATACTTTATAGGGTCGGAGATGTCTCCTTCTGCCTGTTACATACTTTTGCACAAATCCAATACCCCCTTTTTACCCATTTTATGGGTACAGGGAGTAAAAATGCGACCCTAAAGCATAAAAAAATATTTTGTAAAAGTTTCAATTGTATTATTTGAACTGTAATATTTTGGTCTCAGTTTAAGTATTTTTAGGATCATGCCGTTATTGTCATCGATTCGTTTCGGCTTAATATGAAATGGCTTGGTTTTTTCTATCTGTGCTCATATATATTAATTGGTAATATAGCTTCCCTGTATTTTGAATATCCTTAAATTTTCCAGTAACACCTTGGACCCATTTCATGATGGTTTGTCTAATAAAGACAGTAATTAGTCAGAAATATAGAAATGGTAACAATCGAAAACTTTCTTACTTATTAGCTTTAATGCTCTAAACCAATAGACTTGCTTAGTCAAATTAAATTGTTATCTTTCAATATAATTGCCTCAACAGACACTATCTGTTGCCACGTGCCGCAAACTGATCCCCCCGCTCCAGCTGTCCTTCCCACAAGCTACTCTTCACACCTGTGTTTCCAATTAAAATAAATGACTTGACCAAAGAGTGTCCTCAGTTGTGCATGGCGGCACTAGTTTCTTTATTTATTCATTCCTTAAATGCGCTTGAATTATAAACCGTCGAACCATTGGGCGCCAAAAAGTGTGAATTATTAAGTTTGTTTGAGCCAACAAATCATAAATATCTCATACTCGTACGTGACCAAAATTATAAACAAACAAACAGTTGCGCTTCAGTTGTGAGTGTCTATGTAAACAAATTACAGGCTTTCAGTATCAACACGCATCGCATAATAAACAAATGGAGTGCTGGGACACGCCCTTAAGGAAACCCAGGAAAACCAGGCCTCCCAATGCAACCAATAATAGGCCACTTGACCAAGCCAATCAATGGCCAAAGGCTGTGGGCGGCTAAAACAAATTTGATATTAAAATCGATTTACGGGGAAGTCCAGAACTTCCCAGTTCGACGCCTAAAAAGCCGCAACACTTTTGCTACCTCTTGTTGCCGGTTGGTTTCGCATTCTAATGTTTTTCTGTATTGTCCTGTTTATATACTTTTTACCATTGTCGCTTATTGAATTTGTGTAAATTGCCCGCTGACACGACATCCAGCGAGCCAACGTACTGGAGTTCGTTGGAGTCCAGCTGAGCAGCCTGAATTATGGTTTCTCTATCTTTGGCTTTGTGGCCGAGGTTGGAATGCCGCATTTTGATTTGATTTTGGTTGGGAGAGCCTCCCGCCAAACATAGCCTAGATTAGACCTTTCGATAGCCACAGCGATCCCATTTTAAGGAATAAACCAGCAGTGCATTATGTGGTTGAAGCATGTCACCATAGAGTTTTGATTCATAGTCGGGCTCATTAGTTGGCACTGAATAAGTGAGGGCGTGTGTCCCAAATGACTCTTCTAGTATAAAGCCACATATTTCATTTTCATGGCTGCGTTCTTAAGCAGATCCCTGTCCAGCGACCACATGTTGACAAATGTCTGAGCGGTAAACGTATTCCATTTACATGAATTAGGGAAAATCAGTGACTCGGTGCATTTGCCCGGGAAATGTCGTTAAAAACTTAGGTTATTAACTTAAGTGTGAGTACTTAATAGTCCCTAGGATGTATATAGTCGCTATAGGGAACATATATGGAACCCAAGTCAAGCGTGCAACCTTCCTAACTGAGCTTGGAATTTAAGTAGACTCGTCTCATACTTAAAATTTATAAATCTTTCATTTGAAATCAATCAGGTTTCGGGTTTTTTTGTTCAAGTCGAATCAGGCTTAAATCAGATTTAGGTCAAGAATTCGAGTTTTGAAAAGCCCGTTCTCTCATCTAGAATTTCGTATTGGATATGAGAAAATACGAAGTTATCTAAAAAGGCTGAGAAACAATTTAAAAAAGGACAGAAGCTGTTCAGTATTGAACGTGCACGACGGTGATAAGTATTGTAAGACCGATGGTAAACAAAACCACAAATGTTAGAAAATATCACCCAATAATATATGTAATTTACGACCACTTGTAAAATATGATAACGCTATTCTTAGGTCAAGTTTCTGCATGGGTAACTAAGAACACAGACGACATGGGGTCCCACGAAGGTAACCAAATCTCGACTAGAAATAGGACTCGATGTTACATATATAAGGCTATGATTTTAAGAAATAAGACACAGTTCAGTAAATGAACTCGTCGCAAATGTTGAATTCTCTTTGAGGTGCAGACAGAAGCAAAAGCTGCTCTCATAGCATAATTGTACTACAATTCCACTTTCCAGCCTTAGCATTGGCAATATTTGTAATAGCAAATCTAGAACATTTATGCGGTTCAGGTGGAGCAAATTCTGGAACATTAATAACACATTAATTCTGATTAGGGGTAAAGTAGAGAAGTTGGCTATTATAACTTTCTCGCGAAACTGCCCAGGGCATTTTATTTGGCCAGGAGTTGATTCTTCAGAGCTCCTCTCCCTGCTATCTGCAGGTCACCAACGCAAAATTAAGCAAAATTAAGGGGTATTCTGGGGTTGCATTGGCACGTTACGAACATTGCGTTTAAACGGGTCTTATGACTGGTAAAACTTGGGCACCAAATGAACTTTTAGACTTGGAAGAAATGTACTAGAATAGTAACTTAATATTTTGTAAAGAGTTTCACTGTATAGTCAACTTATGGAGACAGCCATGGAGTTGGAGATTTGAGATGTTTAAATGGCAAAAAATAGTAACATTTTTGCAGTATTCAAGCATTTTAGGTCATCATAATTATTTACTGCGGTTTTTTTCTATATATAGCATTTTAAATATATGGTTTTCTCAAGTTGAAGTATTTAACTTAATATTAACTTTTACGAAAATACAGCCAACTCATTTTCCATAATTATATCCTTGCACAGTCCGCGGCTCCGGCGATTGTGATTCTGATTGATGGCTAGCATTCTCGAGTAGTAATAAATTACCCAAGCGAAGTCCGGCTATTTATAGAGCTATCCGTAGGGAATGGGCCACCCTAATCGTGGAAATACATAGTATTACGCAGAGTTTAATCCAATGACCAACAGTCACAGCCACAACTTTCAAATGGGGATTCACTAAAACTGACGTCACTTTTTGTTTTTCTATCGGTTGAAGTGCAAACTTTCAACCTTCAAGTTGGGCAATTAGCGATGGACGCAATTAAATACTCTGAAAGGACTGCAAAAGAGGCGTGCGTGCCGCAATCTCAAGAACTTGGCCCGGCTCAAATTGGGGCAACTTCTCCGCATTGTTTACAGTATGTACAAAAAGTTTTCGCATACTTCGCACATTTCAAAACAAAATGGCCGTGCTGGCCCCAATCTTAACATGAAATAATGTAATATTTTACAGTGGCACTGAAAGCAAATCCAATGCGGGTAGAGATGGCTACGATAAGCAGAGTAAGCCACCGCATTCAAGTAGGTCAATTATATGCGGTACCAGGCTAAGAAGGAACCGCTACTCATAACACTCAGCCAAACTTATCATCGATTATATAAAACTACAAAACTTTTGGCCATTGATAACAAAGTTCTGCAGCACCTCTGCAACATGCCGCACTTACAAATGTTTTTAGCTCGAAAACAATGTCGAATACGAGAATGTCAGATCAAATAATGTATGGAGACTTTCCGTTGGAAAAACGTTGAAAAACTCCGACGTGGCACTCGCGATGCCGGCGAACCGTTCGCGTGGACTGACAAAACTTAACTGAAAGGCGACCGGCCCCATTGGACTCTGGTCTGGCCCCCATTCTGGTCAGAACAAACGAAATGATAGGCATAGTGTACACCTGGATGGGTGTTGTGGGTGGTCTCGACTGTCGACTGTGGTGTGTGTGGTTGTGTACTGTACTGTGTGCTGGCCGCTTGGCTCAATCAATTCCTCAGTTGTTTTTTTTTGCTCCCTAGTTTTTCGAATTGTTGAAATGCTAATGCGCCATTTTGCATACATTTCTTTGGCGTTGGCCAGTTCTGGGGCTGGGACTGTTGGGTGTTGACTATGAGTGTGTGCTTGTAATTGTTAAACTACACAGGCAGTGGTGTACAGAGTACAGTGTACACAGGGTGGCAGGAGTGTTAAGCTTACCAATGTTACGGAATAAATGTAAGGACATTATCTAAACTATTGAAGCACAGCTTTAAACAGCAAAGACGTTGGGTATTCATTTGAGAACGGGAACACATAATCGAGAACGATACGGACTGAAAATTTATCAGAAATATAAACAGTTTTGAATATATTTCTTGTGCTGCAAATGTATTGAAATATTGCATTTGCAATACATCCTAGTTTTTGCTTACTATTGACCAAAAATAATGATTCATACCACCCTCAAGGCCTGCACAAATAAATAATAAGCTCCATACCACTTAAAAACTTGTTCTACTCTATCACTATCGAAAAGAGTATGACGAGTGCGGCGATAGGATGCTGGAATCAGGAGTTTCCGTGTTTTATATACTAGATACATAATTAAATTACATTACTAAATTAAATCTTATTTTTAATCCCACCTGCCTAATAAAAGTATTGCGTACGCCACTGTGCAGAGGTATTGTGTGAAGGGACGGTTATAGTACAAAACTAACATTTACATTCGAATAAGAGACCGCATACCTATTATATCAAATATGTGTAAATAGAAATTAACTACTCCGTAGTATGTAAATTACTTATCACTTGTTAGTTGCTGAGCTAATGTCTCTATAATCCAGTCTTTTCGGATAATAAAGTTGTTCAATAAATATAATTGAAGATAAGGCAACTTTACTAAAGGACCTAAAATGGAACTTCATTTAAGTACAACTAAGCTATCCCTAGCTATACTAACCACCTCTGTTAACTAGTTTTTTATGCAAATCACTTGATGTTTTAGTTTTTGCCTTGGCACAGTGTGGAGCCCAGTTGCCTGCCAGCGCCTGTAAAAGAAATGTAGAAGCATTTCCGCAACGTCAACTTGATTCCACTCCACAATACTCGAGTCGATTTGAAAAGAATGGTTTGATAATAAATGCTGCAAGTAAAAACTGCCACATATCAACACGAAAGCGTTAATTTTCATGTCTTTCTTCTCTGGCATAACATGCAAAGTGGATAGCCCGATTCAGTTTTCCGGACGCGACATTGAAATGGAATACGTTTATGCATTTTGATTGATTGATAGATTTGGGCGCCAGTTCGATGAGTGTTGGCATTTGTAAATATTTTATTGGGGCAGCTGGGCACCCACAACCTCAGCGAAGCATGCGTCACTCACAGTCACTGGTCGTGTGTGTGCATGCCAAGGACCTACATTTGCATTTTCTCCCGATCACTTTCGTTCGTGTCAGGATTTAAATAAAAGATTTTCTTCGCATATGGGGGGCATCCGGCACGAAAGGTCAAGCGGTATGGCGGTACGTGCAATGCCAAATTACATGGTCAAACAACAAGGGCTTTGAAAATTTGAAATTTTTATTAGCTATTATATAATGCATGTGGCTGTATATTTTGTAAATGTAATTTGATTTCTTGTTGCAATTTCATTTTAACTAAATATTTAGTATGCAAATCATATAGTATATGCATATTGTTGTATTGTAAATAATTGTATGTTTTGTAAAAAAAACACAATACCAACTGGCCAATACTTAAAATCTAAAGGCTAACTGAAATTCGTATAACCTACGACATTGCGGATATTGGAGTGGGTGGACTGGCAGCTGTGGTGCCTTGAAAACCAAGCGCAGTGTAAACAAAAAGCGCCTTACACAATTGTAGCAAAGGTAGGTAAATATTTAACCACTTCTTGACTGGGGGCCGAATTCGTCTATGTCAGAGTATACTAAATAGGTCATATTTATACGTGCTTAAATTCTTGAATTTTACATTCTTTTGGGCTATTTTCGGCTATCTGTTATTAAATTAGTTAATAGTTTAAGTTACATAGAAAATAGCGAGCGCTCATATAAATGCATTGATAATTGTTGCTGGAGTGTGTATATACGAGTATAGGACTGCGTGTGTGTGTATGTGTGTGTTTGGTGACAATTGCTTTATATTAAACTATATGCCGCTTGTGGCCATTAAGTTTATGCTAGTGGAATACTTTATCGAGCATGCGCCGCTTGCTGTGGCTGTGGCTGTAGTTGTATAATTATCATTATCAATATGCTCAAATTGTTATCGTCTTTGTCATAATGCAAATTATTGTTATTGTTAATTCCGTTGGCAGTGCTTAGACACATGGCTCTACATAATTGCCAGGGAAAAGACCGGTCACACCATCCATAACGCCCTCCCACCAGCCATCGTCGTTCTTCTTTAGCACATACAGCACCGAGCTCTCCTGGAAGCTTAGTTCATCATCCTTGTCGGCGTAGTAATCATAAATTGCCACCACTAAAGCAAGTTGAATGGTTTTAATTAGAATAGAAGTTTGTTTAATATACCATGTCAGTTATTTACCCTTCTCAATGTAGTTCTTTGGCACCCAGCCAGGCAAGTTTTGATCCTCCGGCACAATGGGCGCCAGTTGTGGGCCAGTCGAAGTTCGTGGACGACCAAAGTCCTGATGCTCATCCTCCGGCGGCGGCGGTGGCGGCAACGGCGGAGATTGCGAGCCAGGACGCGCAAAGTTTAAGCTGAAATGATTTCTATTCATGCAAAAGAGTTAATATCGAATTTCAGCCTAGTTTTCAATAAAAAGCATGCAATTTACCTATTGGGATTCCTGCGCGCAAGTAATGGCATAAAAAGTATGACATGGGTTATATACAAGCAATTAAGGATGGAAAGAGTTGTGCAAATGCTTACCTGTTGATATTGCGTCCTAGCGTGTGCATGCCAATGTGGCTCTGCTCCGTCATCTCGTGCTGCGAGACGGTCAGCGGCGAGGGAGGCGCTGCTAAGGGTAATAACGGGCAGGTTAGTTTTGTTTGCCGATGATTCAAATGAAGTGCTTAACTTACGCGGCATGCTGCTTCTATCATCGTAAGTGGTGGGCGGCGGCGGTGGCAGCGACTGCATCATGCCCGCCGAGGGCAGATTCACGTGCGTGGCTATTTGCTGGCTGGGCGGCATGGGCAGCGCGCTGTAGCCGGCGGCACGCTCATTGCCAGCTGCACCGCCACCAGTGGTGGTGGTCGTTATAGACGAGGCCGTTGACATACGCTTGGGATGTCCAATGGGATAGTTGGGCGCATAGTGCGAGGGCACCTGCGGTGGATTGACCACTGGCGGTGTCCGGTACTCCCTCGAACTCTTGCCCAGCGTTCCGGTATTGCTCACGGACTTGCCCAGAGTGCCCGTGTTGCCGGCACGCGACATTTGCGGCGGCGTTGGCGGCTTGGTGGTCGGCGGCGGACCCACCGACAACGGCACCAGCGATTGCACAGATCCATGACTCGAGCCGCGGTGCTTTTGGCGCACAACGTGTTGGGCCGACGAGTTGATGCCATGCCCAATCTCGTCCAGTATGGAATAGTCGATGGGCTTGCGCACATACTTGATGGGCTTCTCGGGATTAATGGGCGCCACAATCTTGAACTGCCTCGAGCTCACTTTATTTGCGGTCAGCACGCCAATCTCGCTGCAGGTTTCAAGTAAAATTATTCATAAGAGTTAAGAATGAATTTAATAAGACTGAAGGGAGAAAATATACTTCTTTCATTAAGTTAACTATCCTTGTACTAATACAAATATCAACAATAATGTTCTTCAGACAAATTTTCATTTCAATTCTTGCGGAAGTGAACTTTTTGTAGGGGTTTCTTTCCATTTTCATTTGGTGAGCTAGTAAATTAAATCCTAGCTTATCGGAAAATTATTTTAATCAGCAATCTCTATCCGAAAGAAAAGGGCGATAAAGCTTAGTTCAATTTTAGCTAAATAGCTAGATGTTAACTCTGTGAACTAATAAGTATAATTAAAAATATAATTAAATTGAGCAGATTATAAGGAAACTAAGTCTGAGCTAAAGAAATGGTAGTTTTTTTTTAAATTGAATTTCGGCTTTAATTTGTTAACCCAAAAACGGAAGAAAGTTAAAATCTCCTTGAAAAAGCCCTGTATAGTATGATAATTAAACAAGAAGGAACGGTTATCTTCGGAGTGCCAAAGCTTTTATAGCTATAACTATATAGCCCCAGCAACAATGGTTTTGTACAAATCTCAATTTTCGTCTGATTGTTCCTATGAGAGCTATGTGGTCCGATTTTGATAAGATATAGGAAACTATTTGAAGTATTAATAAACTCTCACTTAGTTTGGATGTAAAACAAAAAGTTTTTCATACAAAAAAAATCATTTTTCACCTGATCCTATGGCAGCTATGTGATATAGTGGTCCGATTTTGACCAAATTTGCTTAGATTGTATAAACTCTTTAGTAATTCGGTTTGAGTGAGTTTGGTGAGGATTTCCTTATACAAAAAATAAGTTTTTCATACAAAACCATAGTTCTCGACCGATCATTCCTATGGCAGCTGTATGTTATAGTGGTCCAATCCAGCCAGTTCCGACATATGCACTGACTACAGCTAAAAGAAAGGACTGTGCCAAGTTTCATTACGATAGCTTTAAAACTGAGAGATTAGTTTGCATATAAACAGACAGACATCGCTATATCGACTCGACTATTCACGCTGATTCTGAATATATGTATATATACTTTGTTGGGTCGGAAACGTCTCCTTCAGTCTATTACACATTTCGAGACAAAATAATAATACCGTCTGCTAGAGTATCTTTAAAAGAGAGTGTAAATTTCGTCGAATGATTTAAAGAGGTGTGGAGGCTGGCGAAGCGTGCAAAACGACATGAGAAACTCAGTTATGGAGTTTCTTAAAGTAATTTTTGTTTGCCTCTTTGCAATTGGGGTGAAAAACTGGACGTAGTGTGGTATTGTTATGGTTGACTTACCGCCTGGCCACCTTCTCCTTATGTATGTGCACCGTCTGGGCAATGTGGTTCATCTGGGATTCCATTTCGCCCAGCTGCTGGGCCTGCAAGTCGAGTAGCTGCATGTAGCTGTAGGCGAGCGTGTTTATCTGATACGCGACACTGGCCAGGGATTGGGTGGTGTAGTTCTTGGTGGCCTCGAGGGCCGCCTTTTTGTTGTCGGCGCGATAGTAGGTGTCCTCGCAGTAGTCGGCCACACGCTCCAGGTTCGTGTAGCTATCGCGCAGGCTCTGGCGGCCATCGGGTATTTCGGTGCGTATCAAAGATGCTAATTCGTCCATTATGTTGTCACTGGCCATGGGGGCTTCGGTTAACATGGGTATGGATGCTGCAATAAATAAATGCAAGTTTTCCCTTAGATTTCACTTTGAAAATAAGCGGATGTAAACATTTGCAGTAGGGCGGTGACTGTCGCTGGCGTCGACAGAGGCAGAGGCAGAGCAGAGGCAGCGGCAGCGGCAGCGCTTGCTGATTAGTAATTAGACCGTGCACCGTTCGGCACTTTGCACGCTATTATTGGGTAAACTTTCATGCGCACTCACTTGATGTACGACACGCTTGCACTTGAAATACGTTTTTGTTTGTATTGCGACGCGTTAAATGCAATAAAAATGCAGTTTTTGTTTTACATTTTACAGACGTGAAAAGAACGCAGCGTAAGTCACAGTGCTGTAAAACACCCGTTAAGTTGTTGCACAAACTGGTCACACTGCATTTACAAAGTGCTGCCATATTCCAAAAAGTTTCTTTGCAAAATGTAAACAAATCATGAGTGATGCCAGCGCGTCTAAAATAACGTCAACGGGTGGCAGCACCACTTATTTGTGAGTAATACACTTTTTTCCGCCGATTATAATTTAGCATAACGCACTAACTTTCAGTTAACTATGTCGCATCAAACAGGCATCAAGGGTAAGCAATAAGCCGCAGCAGCCAGTGCAATTGTTATTTCATTTAGCATACTTGCAGCCAACGAGCAATTGGCAAAAGTTTTCGCCAAGGCCAAAAATGGTAAAATACGTGTGATAAAAGTGTCAATCGAAAACGGTAAGTGAAATATGCATACATACACACACTTTGATAACGTTGTTTCCTGTAAATGCTCCGACCGCGCAGAGCAGCTTAGCTGCAGCGCAACAGCTGATGTGAAAAAGGACTGGGAACGGGACTACGATAAGCTTCTGGCGCCACTTTTGGAGGAGAATGTGCCCTGTTACCTATTGTACCGCATGGATGCGAAGATACCGTTGGGCTACAGCTGGCTACTAATCAGCTGGACGCCGGACACGGCTAGCATACGCCAGAAGATGGTCTACGCATCGACAAAGGCCACGCTTAAAACCGAGTTTGGATCCGCATACATCATGGAGGAGCTGCACGCTACAACTTTGGACGAAGGCACTTTGGAAGGCTATAAGAGACATAAGCGTGACTTTGCGGCGCCGGCACCGCTCACCACACGCGAGGAGGAAATCAAGGAGCTGCAAAAATCGGAGGTGCGCACCGAGATATCTACAGAGACGCGGCACCAGACGCTGGGTGGCATATCCTGCCCAGTGACTGATGCAACACGTGCAGCTGTCGAGGACTTGTTGCGTGGCAACTATGACTACTTGCAGTTTCGAATTAGTCTGGAGGAGGAGCGCATACACGTCTCGCATGCTGCCAGAGTGGAGCTCAGTGAGCTGCCCAAGCAGGTGCCCGACGATCATGCGCGCTACCATCTTTATCTGTTCAAGCACACTCACGAGGGCGACTATCTTGAGTCCTTTGTCTTCATATACTCAATGCCGGGCTACTCCTGCTCTGTACGTGAACGCATGATGTACTCCAGCTGCAAGGCGCCGTTTCTGGAACAGCTTGCTGCTATGGGCGTGGAAGTAGTCAAGAAGGTAAGGACCAAGCGCATTATGAAAATTTCCCAAGTCATTTAAATTTGAATTACAGTTGGAAATAGACGGTGGGAACGAACTCACCGAGGCGTACCTACAGGACGAACTGCATCCTAAGAAGATATTGCACCGGCCAGCATTTGCAAAGCCAAAAGGCCCACCGAATCGCGGGGCTAAGCGCCTGACGCGTCCCACAAACGAAGACGAAGTATGAAACCCATCGAGTCAAAATGTACACTTATTTCGTTAGTTTGTTTCCTATCAAAGCATTTAATTTATTGCATTCGAAAACAATTTCTGTGCTCCATTTTCATGTTCTTTGTTACTGTATCTGTATCTGAGTCATATCTATATCCTTAGTTGCACTAAGCATTAACTGAAACAACGCATAGCAACAGCCAACTTGGGCTTCCTTAATTGTAAACTTGCCTGTATTGATTTACATGGACATAATTGCAATTTATTATTTAAATAAAAACAAACTAAATTTACATTTTATTCAATTCAATATACAACTAAATAAATCGAGCTTATTTACTTGACCGTTTCCAATGTGATCGTCTCGCCTACACGATTGTCATGCGCTGTAAACAGCTCGGGCGCATCCTTTTGCGCCTGATTTTTGAACGCTTGCTGGATGTTATCATCCCGCTGCAGGCGCCATTTGTACTGCCAGTAACGCACCTCCTCCATGGATGTACCTGAGGCCTTCATCAGTAACAGCGAAGCCACGCCCGCCACGCCACCCATAAACCCGCCAATAATACCTCCAGCAGCCATGCCACGCAGACCCAAGTTGATTTTGTAGACGGCGCCAGTGAGCGAGCCCGCTGCCAAGTACTCGTAAATGGACGACTTGCCGCGGTAAACAGATATGCAGGTAATGATGCCACTTTTGGAGGAGAGTTAAGAGTTAGTATAAATCTTGCGAAGGCGTGTTCTAGATGCATACTTACAAGTAGGAGGTGGTAAACAGGCCCACACGCCAGCCCCATTTAAAGCCGCCCTTGGCAAAATTCACTGTAAACTGATCTTGAAGTTTTTTCTGCAAAAGGGAATGTACTTATCAATACACCAAGTTCGATTATAGATAAGATATATATATACCTTGGCATCAAAGTGCGACTTAAAGGCCGTCGCTTGATTATTCTCAATGAAGTTCATATAGCTGATCCGCGATTGTGTAACACCGCCGTAGATGACGCCCACAAGAAATCCTAGGAATCCAGCCTGGTATATAGAGTTCAGCTCTGAGGATATGCTGCCGAATTCACTATAGAGATATACATATCTATAAGTAAGCTGCAGTTTTATATAGTTAATCCTCCCACTTACTCCACGGTGAACATTTGCTTTATGCGTTCCAAGCCGGTTTCATCTTGTCGCTGGGTTGCCAGAAATGTTTTGTAGGTGTTGTTTTCCTTGTCGGCAACATCGTCGGGGTTGCTGCCTATGCCCGGCAGAAGGCCAGCAATCAAAATCCGACCCCTTTTTGTTAAAAAACTCATCAGTGTTTCAGCGTTAAATAACAAAAAAGACAAGAAGAAAACATGCGACGAGATAAACAGCTGTTTGCCGCGGCTACAACAACATCGAAGTGCCGATATCAACTGAACGATATTTCATGCGATGCTAATCGATATGTGTTCAGAACTTTAAGAAACTCGAGTTTTTTGTTTTTTTTAATTCGGTTAATTAAAAGTTGTCTGACATTAAGTAAAAAAGCATTTACGATAATAGCAACTAAACAAAACAAGTATTGGTTAGTGGTATAGCCTACAGAGCGCAACGACTTGAACTTAAAAATCATCCACGCTTGAAAACGTCAGTTTACAAATGGTTCCAAAGCATACGGTTGGTAGACCGTGAAGTGAGCCACAATTTGCAATTGTTCATTTAAAAAATGTATTCTCATGAATTATCTGTGCATTACAAAATTGAGCAATGGACACCAACTCCAGTGCAGCTAAAAACTCTTACAATATGAGGACATTGGAGCATCAAATGTGCAAACTTCTACAATGCCGCAAACAGCAGCCGTTAAAGAGAAACACGAATGTCATAACTACTCTTGATCTGATTGAATCGGACAAAAAAATATTTAGTTTCTCATTTTAAAATATTGTCTGAAGTTAGTAAAGCTATAAACATTTACAAGCTTTCAAGCCAATCAATTGCTTGCATAATTTCTTATTATTTGATCAAAGCAGAAATAAATCTTGCGCAAAATTTAAACATAATTTAATAATATAGACTATTACTTCCGGCCAAATACATTAAAGTAAATTTTTCCGTGGCAGAACTAAATCAAGTTGTGTTTCCAAGATAATGTTAATCACAAGAACGAGATCCAAATAAAAATACGTGTGCACGCCACCGCAGTATATTTTGAAGTATATCGATATATCAGTATCGGTGGTGTGGTGTTTTTCACGCATCACTATTCCCAAGAGAAGTGCCGCTATTTGCGGTGTTTGTGGAAGTTTTTGGGACAATTTCACAATTATTAATTGTATAAAAGATTGTAAAAATACCATATAATAGTTTATTTTCGTGCAACAAGTGCACTAACGCTACTTGCGCAATATGATGTACGACAATGAGGAAGGTAAGCAAATAACGCCACAAAATTTGCAACGCATGCCGCTTGCCAAAAAGAAACATGGCGTCACAAGCGCTGTGTTAGATGCATAAGATCAAATACTAACAAAATGAGTTTTCAGAGATATACGAGGACGACAATGCCGGGGAGATCTCGCACGAGTTGTGGCAGGAGGCCTGTTGGATTGTGATCAACGCGTATTTCGACGAGAAAGGCCTGGTGCGTCAGCAGCTGGACAGCTTCGATGAGTTCATACAGATGTCCGTGCAGAGGATAGTGGAAGATTCACCGGCCATTGAACTTCAGGCTGAGGCGCAGCACACATCCGGCGAGATAGAGACACCCCCGCGTTTTTCCCTCAAATTCGAACAGATTTATCTGTCGAAGCCAACGCATTGGGAGAAGGACGGTTCGCCTAGTCCCATGATGCCGAACGAAGCACGTTTGCGTAATCTAACTTACTCTGCGCCACTCTATGTAGACATTACCAAGACGAAGAATGTAGAGGGCCAAGATCCCGTTGAGACGCAACATCAGAAAACGTTCATTGGCAAAATTCCCATCATGTTGAGATCAACGTACTGCTTGCTCTCCCAGCTAACCGATCGTGATTTGACAGAGCTTAACGAGTGCCCGCTGGATCCTGGTGGCTATTTTATTATCAACGGGTCGGAGAAGGTGCTCATTGCGCAGGAGAAGATGGCCACTAACACGGTGTATGTGTTCAGCATGAAGGACGGCAAGTATGCCTTCAAAACGGAAATACGCTCCTGTCTCGAGCACAGCTCACGCCCCACCTCAACACTCTGGGTTAACATGATGGCTCGTGGCTCGCAGAACATTAAAAAATCAGCGATTGGCCAGCGCATCATAGCCATTTTACCATACATCAAGCAGGAGATACCCATTATGATTGTATTTCGCGCCCTGGGCTTTGTGGCTGATCGCGACATTTTGGAGCACATCATCTATGACTTCGACGACCCAGAGATGATGGAGATGGTGAAGCCCTCACTGGACGAGGCATTTGTGGTGCAGGAGCAAAATGTTGCCCTGAATTTCATAGGCGCACGCGGTGCCCGGCCCGGCGTCACCAAGGATAAGCGTATCAAGTATGCGAAGGAGATTCTGCAAAAGGAAATGTTGCCGCATGTTGGCGTTTCAGACTTCTGCGAGACCAAAAAGGCTTACTTTTTAGGCTACATGGTGCATCGCTTGCTGCTGGCCTCGCTGGGCCGGCGCGAGCTCGACGATCGTGATCACTATGGTAACAAGCGCTTGGATCTCGCTGGGCCGTTGTTGGCCTTCCTGTTCCGCGGGCTCTTCAAGAACTTGCTGAAGGAAGTGCGCATGTATACGCAGAAGTTTATTGATCGCGGCAAGGATTTCAATCTGGAGCTGGCCATCAAGACGAATATCATTACGGACGGTCTGCGCTACTCGCTTGCCACCGGCAACTGGGGCGATCAAAAGAAGGCGCATCAGGCTCGTGCCGGCGTCTCGCAGGTGTTGAACCGTCTCACATTTGCCTCCACGCTGTCTCATTTGCGTCGTGTCAACTCCCCCATCGGACGCGATGGCAAACTGGCCAAGCCGCGCCAGTTGCATAACACGCTCTGGGGCATGTTGTGCCCCGCAGAGACGCCTGAGGGCGCTGCTGTAGGCTTGGTCAAGAACTTGGCACTGATGGCCTACATATCGGTGGGGTCACAGCCATCGCCGATTCTGGAGTTCTTGGAGGAGTGGTCAATGGAGAATCTGGAGGAAATTGCGCCCTCAGCCATTGCGGATGCAACGAAAATCTTTGTTAACGGCTGCTGGGTGGGAATTCACCGAGATCCCGAGCAGCTGATGGCCACGCTGCGTAAGCTGCGTCGCCAGATGGATATCATTGTATCGGAGGTGTCCATGATTCGCGATATTCGCGATCGCGAGATCCGGATATACACGGATGCGGGCCGCATTTGCAGACCCCTGCTTATTGTAGAGAATGGCAACCTGCTGCTGAAGAAAACGCACGTGGAGATGTTAAAGGAGCGCGACTATAACAACTACAGCTGGCAGGTGTTGGTGGCCTCCGGTGTCGTTGAATACATTGATACGCTGGAGGAAGAGACGGTGATGATTGCGATGTCGCCGTATGATCTGAAGCAGGACAAGGACTATGCCTACTGTAACACCTACACGCACTGTGAGATTCATCCGGCCATGATACTGGGCGTCTGCGCCTCCATTATACCCTTTCCCGATCACAATCAGAGTCCGCGTAACACATATCAAAGCGCTATGGGTAAGTCGAAGGACGTCTTATTAATTGAGCCTTTTATTGACATTGTTCCCCAATCTTTAGGCAAGCAAGCGATGGGCGTCTACATAACCAACTTCCATGTGCGGATGGACACCCTGGCCCACGTGCTGTACTATCCAATGAAACCCCTGGTCACCACACGTTCCATGGAGTATTTGCGTTTCAGAGAGCTGCCAGCGGGCATTAACTCGATTGTGGCCATTTTGTGTTACACTGGTTACAATCAGGAGGATTCTGTCATTTTGAATGCCTCGGCTGTGGAACGTGGTTTCTTCCGTTCCGTGTTCTATCGTTCGTACAAGGATGCGGAGAACAAGCGTGTTGGTGATCAGGAGGAGAACTTTGAGAAGCCGCATCGCGGCACCTGCCAGGGCATGCGCAATGCGCACTACGACAAACTGGATGACGATGGCATCATTGCGCCGGGCATTCGCGTCTCTGGTGATGATGTTGTCATTGGCAAGACAATTACGCTGCCTGAGAACGACGATGAGCTGGACAGCAATACAAAGCGCTTTGCTAAGCGTGATGCGTCCACATTTTTGCGTAACTCGGAAACGGGCATTGTGGATCAGGTTATGCTGACGTTGAACAGCGAAGGCTACAAGTTCTGCAAGATTCGCGTGCGTTCGGTACGCATACCACAGATTGGCGACAAGTTTGCCTCGCGTCACGGGCAGAAGGGCACGTGTGGCATACAGTATCGGCAGGAGGATATGCCCTTCACGTGCGAGGGCCTGGCGCCCGATATTATCATTAATCCACATGCTATTCCATCTCGTATGACAATTGGTCACTTGATTGAATGCCTGCAGGGCAAGCTGGGCTCCAATAAGGGCGAAATTGGCGATGCTACGCCCTTCAACGATGCGGTGAATGTGCAAAAGATTTCCACATTCCTGCAGGAGTACGGCTATCATCTGCGTGGTAATGAAGTCATGTACAATGGCCACACGGGACGCAAAATCAACGCGCAGGTGAGTCTCGCATACAAACTCTGCCTGTCAATTCTGAATTGTGTTAATATGTGCGATTTCTATTGCAGGTGTTTCTGGGCCCCACCTACTACCAGCGTCTCAAGCACATGGTGGACGACAAGATCCACTCGCGTGCCCGCGGACCCGTGCAGATACTTGTGCGCCAGCCCATGGAGGGCAGAGCTCGAGACGGCGGCCTGCGTTTCGGTGAGATGGAGCGCGATTGTCAAATCTCTCACGGCGCAGCACAGTTTCTGCGCGAGCGTCTGTTCGAGGTGTCCGATCCGTATCGGGTGCACATTTGCAACTTCTGTGGCCTGATTGCTATTGCAAATCTGCGCAACAACACTTTTGAATGCAAGGGCTGCAAGAACAAGACGCAAATCTCGCAAGTGCGTCTGCCGTATGCGGCCAAGCTGCTCTTCCAGGAGCTCATGTCCATGAACATAGCGCCGCGCTTGATGGTCAGCTAAATTCTTTACTATATTATAAATATACACTTGGAGCTGCATGCGCTCTAATTAGCAATTAATTAATTAAATTTCATATTTGTGACAACTCACTTTGGTGCGTCAATTTTTTGTAAAACTATTTTTTTTGTCTTCTAAGTTCAGCTCTTAAGTGGAGCAAATGCCTGTGCTGCATTTGTAAAATGTATACGTGCCTTGGTCTCAAAACAGTTGAAGCGAAAGTCTGGTTTTAGAGTTCCGAAATAATTTTGAATTATTAGCTCGTTTTGCGTAGTTTTCTCAATCGGCCCACAACATTTTGTAACTCATAGATGGAGTCTTCGTTAAACTGCCTCAAAAGCTTTATATCTTCACTTACTTTCTGATAATACAAGACGATGGTATTTACTGATATTATGTGGAATACCTACACTTTCTATCTTTCTAAGAATTTGGGATTCCATTGAATGTATCTCTCTTTTTTTTTAATTCGAAGATAGTTTTTCTGATCTGTGTGGACAAGTTATTATTTATGACCATATGATTTGCATTCTATAAGAACTTTAAAGATTTTCAAAGTTTTTTTCAAACTCAAACAACCTCAAAAGCTTAACATCCATAAATTGTAAATATTACAAGTTGCTAAATTCATAAAATATTCAAAAATATATGAAACACGTAGTACTCGTCACGTACTCTCTACCTTGCTTAGACATTATTGATTTTGTTGAATGTATCACGTTTTCCGCAATTCTTTTTCTGGATATATGACCTGTGTGGGATCAGCTTTACTTTTAGCATCACATCATATGCCGTGTCTTCTGTAAGAACTATCAGCTAACTTGTTTTAGCTTGGGTAACTTGGGTGATAGCTTTCCATTCATGTTTTATGTTGGCATTGTTGCTTTCTATGATTTTGACGTAATGTTTCGCCCGCGGTCTGTGACGCCCAATGACAAAAGGGATTATTTCTTTGTTGTGGAGCTGGAGCTTTGAGTCGGCTTTAGTTGTTGCCACCAATTGACTGACAGTTATTAATTGCCGCTTGACGTGAACCCGGTGTGGAGCGCGTGGAGTTGAAGCTGGGTAGATGGCGTTGACGTTCCCGCCCATCATTCAGCAACGACGGCGGCTGCTTTGTTATGAATAATTGAAGTGGCATTAAAATTGGCACCCAAGCGCCTTTGATAAGAGCTTCTCGATAATAATAACTTAAAAGACGCTGCACTTAAACAACTTCTGAGGTATTTATTTTTAGTGGCTTACAAATAACTTAAACAACTTGAGTGCATCGTAAAAATGCCGCAGCAGCAGGTGCTAACCATCATCCGGTTACTTCTCGCCGTTGTGGAACACGCTGATGGCATAGAACTCCGGCAGTCGAAAGACCTTTAGACGCTCGTGACTGAACTGTCCGTTGGCACGCGCTTTTACAAAGAATATATCCTTGAGGTCCAGCTCCTTGCGTCGATGCTCCTTCTGCACGAGTCGCTGCTGCTTGGGCCGATAGCCGTTTGATTTGTCCTGAAGTAGCTTTACAAAGATGATGTCCCGCTCACCATCGCCACCCAGTGTGCGAGCCTGGTAAAGCACCTCGCGTGGCTCTGGATAGATTAACAGTGGCTCAATGGGCAGCACCTCGCTGGGTGAAGTGGGGTATGCAATGAGATTATTGTCATAATGTGGAGCTGGAGCTGCCAGGGATGTGTGGTAGTTCAATTTGTAGCTGAGGCAGAGCAGCAGTAATGCATGCAACGCAGGAAGCATGTCCTGAAAGTGGATTGGAAAATTGTATCACAGCTACATCAAAGGATAACTCTTAAGCTCTGTTCAAAAAGAATTAACCCCGACAATGTGTAGGTATCTAAGGACCATTTGCCAATGACATGCTGCTTGGACTGGGTGATTGGCGACAAGGTTCTGGCTGTTTCCAGTTGAATAAGTTGTGATGCGCTATTCATCTTGGAAATTAAATGTAAAAATGACCATCTCAATTAGTTGGCAACACTTTATTACTTGGTTTTAATTGTATCAAGGTGGATAAAGTGCCATGAACATGATAAACTAGACGGTAACACTTTTTCATGTACATGAGAAAACATGTTTTAATCTGATTTACACTGAAAACTGCTGTTGATTATAAAAATAAGTCCTGCACAAAGTATAGATCAGGTTAACAATCTTAAAATATTATTACGAAGCGATCTGCATATTTAATTAACTTAACATCTGTTGAGATATTAGTTTCAGATGGTATCTGGCCTTGTCAAGACTGTCGTTCCGTACACAAGATTTATATATATATACATATATATATATATACAATTTATGGTTACTTTTGCACTGGTTAGTTAGCCTGAATCCCGTTTGGCAATTACCGTTTTGAATTTGGGCTGTGACATTTTGCCAGATAAATCGCTGCACGCTGATTAAGTTGAAAACAAATTGGATTCTATAAATTAAGCCGCTTTGGTCGCACGGCACTTTACTCTTTGCCAAAAATATAACAGCCGAATGTCGACTTTTGACTGCCGATTGTCGGTTGTCTATTGTCGAGTCGCGATTGAAGATTGTGCGAGTAGTTGGAGGCAGCAGGTTCGACTACCAAGCACAGACTGGCGCGCGACAAGGCCAGGTAACTTCATTTACCAAGTCCAAGAGCAGGCCGGAGTGTTAGAGCCGGGCCGGGCTGGCAGCAGCGACGTCGACGGCTGCGTAAGCGGCGACGATCTGCCAATGAATTGTAAATTGAAGGTAAATAAAATCAGCCAGTTAAATGTTAAATGTTGATGGAAGTGGGATGGGTTTGTGGCTGGCGTTGCAAAGGAGCCGAACTGATCAAACAAATGTATTAATTATATTTTGTATTATTGCTATTAATTGATCACTAGGTCGTTGTCGATAGGGTCATTGCTGTCGAGAATTATCAATCAGCGAAGCTGCAGTCTTAAACCTCAACAGATTGCCAGCTGCTCAGCCGCTTACAAGTCCGGTAATTTTATGCTCTTACGCGCAATGATGTCAAATTTATTATTATTGCCCATGTTTAATAAAAATAAAAAAAGTAATAAATTAAAAAAGCAAACACATTTAGAAATGGTTAATTAGCAAATATTTGCGTTGCGCTGAAAGATTCCCTGGGTCTGTTTGTCTATTGTCTTTACGTAAATTATGATAACATTTCTATGATTTTTTGTGTGTTATTATTAGCCAAATGAATGGCTACTGTGAATGCCACTGATGAGTTTTGTTGATTGCAATTGAACATTGCTTGCTGGACAGCAGCTACCATTGTTAAATTAATTTATGAATACAAATGATGTGGGACCTCTTCAGATATACCAAGATGCTGAAAAACATTAGTATAAGATATAAATCTTAGCACTCACATCATGAGCTCTATATATTTAAGCCTAATGGTGTTAGATTCGAAACTACTGTTAACCACTTTCCAACGAAAAAATGATTGTTGAAAAGCATTCAACATATCTAACGATGTTTATGAAGTTGTCGGAAATGAGGTATCGCCCAAAGTAAAAATCAAAACAAAATAAACCCATGTAATTGAAGTGGCAAGACAAATGCAAACACAGCACTTCGAGGGCCACTAGCCAACCAAGGCCAAAAGCGAAATTTAATCGCTTTAAATGTGAAATTATTTCCAAAGCATTGCAGAAATAATATGTTAAATGAGGCAAAAGCTCAGTTCGAAGCACATCATATAATCAAAACAGTTGTCGCTTGATTTCATTTTTCAGCCCGGGTCGAGTACCAAATCGTGTTTGATTAATTGCAACGCATCTCTCACCTGGAGCGGTGTCCACTCGGCTTGTTTGTGGCTGCCCCATAGACCCACTGTGGGTGCTCTTGTCATTTGGATGGGGGGCACTGTTTACGAGTACTTACTTACTTATGGATATTTGCTATTTGATTTGTGCTTTCGTTTTGAATTCGATTTCGTTCTACGAGTATTCGCCCAGAAGCAGACGCATTTAATGAGCTCATTCGTATGCGTATGCGGGAATCGTGTGAAAGGTGAATACTACTTATCGAATACTCGTATTGGCCTGGCTCTGGCTCTGGCTCTGACTCCGGCTGCGGCTCCGGCCAAGCTACTGTTTAGCAAATGCCACGAAAAGTGAAAGCCCTTCATTTGGTGGCATCTGTGGCGCCAGCATTAGCCACATAATGTGGTTTATGTGTCTCGCCAAGCGTTAAGCCGGTGGATCCAACAATTTGTAAGCCAAGCGCGTAGTCTGAGCTCTACCAATTATTCTATGCCCTCCAGTGCCTTCTGTTTTTCATAGTCTTTTTTGTTTTTTGGCATATTGATTTTGAAATACAAATCAATCAATTCGGGTTGGGCATCCATATATTGCAGAAAAGGTGATTTTTGGCATTTCGCTGGCTAAAAGATAAATAATAATGATTGATTAAAGCTGCATTAGGAAGGTTTTACAGCATATTTAGAGAAATTCATTTAAATTTATAATTGAATGACATGATTGGAATCAATTGGTAATGTTAGAAATCGTAGTCTGATAAGGGATTCCAAATAAGAGATTCCTTCATGAAAACACTATCACCAAGAAAACTGTTCTCACTGCAAACGAGTTAGCCTGGTCCACTCTATAAGCTCAATTATATGGTTAGTTGCTGAAATAGGAAAGCCTATTTTACTTCCTTTAAATTCGTAATATGTTTAATTTGAATATGTGACATTAAAGTCCTTATATATGAACTCAGCAATTTGTGTATTGATATTATAGATTCCTTGGGTGTTCAGGCGTTTTAAGCTTAATCAATATTCCGTTTATACTCGTATGTTATCCATTTAACATTCTCCTATCGTCACTACTTGAATCCTTAATTAATGAGGTTTAAGGCGCCTCCTGCTTGCGCCAATGTAAACAGCTATTTTGCAGCTCATTTGCATTTTTAATTGCAAAATGAGCAACAAGAACAGAATGTATGCAATTTATGGCTGAAAATTTGGTGCTTTCAGTCTATGAGGCCGTAATATCTTGTGAGTGTGTTTGCTCAAGTACGAACCAGTTATTTTGGGGTGCCACATATGAAATACTCTTTTATTTAACACATGACAAACAGCTGATCTATTATAACGATTTATCTATCTATTTTATATTTTAAAATTATTCTCCACTGTGTTTCTGCATTTGGTCTTCTTTTTAATCAAATCTATTATGTGAAATAAACATTTTATACGCAACTCGACCATATTGATGGAGTAGTCATATTTTATGAATATTCCGCACAATTGTCTAAGGTTTTGTGAAACTCCTATTGGTGTATTATCTTTGTACATTGAGTTTATGTATCTATTAAAATAAAATAATTTTTTAGTTGTGGTAGTTACTTTTATTACGCCAATGTAGAATATAGAACTAAATTATGTAAACTTCATAGTTGGGAACAGATATCCTTGGTTGGCGGAAGGAGTCACCGCAATTGGCCTTAAGGGAGCCCGCGAAGAATAAAAGAAGCAAGTTTCATTAATGTAGCTTTAAAACTGACAGAATAGTTACAAACAGACGTAAGCCGTCCTCAATGCGTTGCACATTACTTGCCAAAGTAATAATACCCTCCGCAAAGCCAAAGAGGAGCTTAACTATGAAATACAAGACTGGAAAGACAAGTCAAATGGCGATAGGAGCGCCAGCGTCGAAGCTGACGGCGTGTTTTTAATTACCATAATTACATAACTGCACACACGCACTCGCACTTTCACTCACACACACACACACACACACACACAAACACACACAGACACACAATGATAATATTGCGGTTGCCTACAAGTATGCAGCACTTTCAGTCAGAGGAAGTGAAAAGACGTCGACTTGGTGTGTGGAGGCATGGGAAAACAAGAACAGTCAGCAGAAAGGAGGGCAGGACATTGAGGGGTAAGCAAGAGCCACCCTGTTGCTGTGCTTTTATTGTCCTTATCGCATAAACTTAAATAGTTTTTACCAGCCACTTTGCGGCTTTTAAGTTATTTTGCGTGCACCACTCTTAAGTCTCCTATTCTCAGGAAACAGGACGTTATTTCCTACTCCTCGTGTTTCTCCTTGTTGTCGTCATTGCTAGTTGCCTGTTCTCAGGGAAAATTAAAGCTGACTTTCATATTGTAGAGCATGTTGGACAAGGGTTGAAAAGTGTCAGGTACCCGCAGTTCGAAGTTCGAATATTCAGCTAGTTATCCCTGAATCTAATTAAAGTCCAGTTTCGGGATTCTCCTGCCTGCCAGCAGTTGCCGTTGCTGTTTATTAAAAACTTGTAATTATTCCACAGCTACAAAAGGTGCAATGTCTGCTGCATAAATTGCATGCCAACCAGCCCTTCCTCTTATCCTGGCTTGCCACTTCCCTCTTGGCTAAATGTTTTGCAATTAATTTTCGTGCCAGGTCGGTTATTAACCTGCCATTCCGAGCCAACATTCTGAGGGTATAGTTTGGCTCATTATTTTTCTGACGATTGGTTCAGGTCCTGGGGCGTGTTGGGTGGGCGTGTTAAGCATAGTAAATCAAAGCCCTCTAGTTTGTTATACATATGTATCCAGGCATTCTTAATACCCTAAAAAGTTTTAGAAAAAAGGATATATAAATTGGAGATGTGTGCAAAGTCTGTCCGTCCCTATGGATTCTATTTGCTTTCGACACTCTTGAAGCTAGTCCGACCAAAATTTGTACACAAGTTGGTACGTACCCTTATTTTATAAAGACAGGACGGTTTCGGCAAACTTATGGGAGTTGAAAGTAAAAAAAAGACAATCAATAGGAAGCTAAGATCTTTACATGTCAAAAATGTTGGCATGTTTTAAAATAGTTTTAAACTAACATTGTATACTTATTGCAGTCTGTTTCATTAAATTCCAGTCGGGAACTATCAACTGCAAGGTTCTTACTTTCATTCATTCATTTGTGATTACTTTATTTATTAATAGAATATTGTTATTATTATTATGAAGAAATAACCGCGTAATTATAAATTACGCGTAACTTATTATATAGCTCCTAAGTCCTTATGTAGTTGGTATATTGGATTGTGTGTCCTCTTAATTATCAAAATTGAATAAAATAAGAAAACAGTTAATTTAAACAAATAAAAAATCGCGTATGTAAGGGCTAAATATAATTGGATCCCCTCTTTTAAAGCAATAGTGATCACAATAATGACCATAATTAAGCCAGTCCTGAATACGAACCATGTTTGATTTGGTATAGAAGTATTTAATTAATGTAGATTGAACCTTAAACTTATTTCCAATCCCGTATTTTATAACATTTTTGTCTGGCTATGCGCGAGATTAGTAACTGATTGAAAGCCAGCAATAGATTCGCATTTATGGCAACATCCTGAACAAAATGCCATTGGCATATTTCAAACACATGTACATTCGTATATTTTCTAAACAGAGTAAATTACAAGTATTTTCACATGCCAAAAACATTGTTTCGTTTTCAATATTGATTGAATAATTGAAATAGTATGCTTTCGGTTAAATAAAGAATTTTTCGATTATGACAAGAGCAATATTAACGGCATGGCGAACTAGGAGATACCATGTAAGAAGGATTAAAGTACTCTACTTTTTATTCATACTAGAGTCTCTATACGGAGTGGAGGATATGACAAACAACATGGACTCGGCAGTTGATGCTTATGATATTAAACATATCTGAGTGTTCGTATGCCTTACATTCACTTTGCCTGTATTAGCCATTTGAATGGGTACAGGGTATAGAAATATAAATCTCTGCTACTCAGGTTGAACATTGGTTTTGGTTTTGGCTCAGAGTGTAGTGGGAGGTGTGAAGATATAAGTATACAATTTATATCATACTACAACATAGCAACAAATTTACAAATTTTATGCAAATTGATTCGTGCTGAGCACAGCGATTTGATTAAATGAATGCAAGAGAATGTCAATCAAATAAATGATTGTATATTAGGGAAACATAGGTACTTACTCGTATTTATTTAGCAAACAAACTGGACTGCCCCAACTGAAATTGTAGCTTTATAGACCAGACACCCAATTGAGTGAAATGGCCAAGTTCTTGGTACGTGCGTGCCTATAAAATTCGCTTTGCTGGCAATTTCAATTTCGTTTTGGCCACAAAGTCCATTGTCAAGTAACCCAAATGCATTTGGCTTTCATAAATAAATAAGTCTGTTAAATTGTCCACGCTCCACAGGCTCAGCCCCATCCATCCTTGGCTTTGGCAGCAAGCTTGTTTGCTTGTTTGTTTGTCACTTTCTGGCATTGGATTTGAATGTTGCTTCTCATGCTCATCACGTGCCCCGGTCCGTGCTCCATTCCATATACCAGCTCCTGCTTAGGCAATGTCAAAATTGTCCAGATGCTGCTTGCTGTTATCCCCGCGGATCAAGTAGATATTTAAGCAGCTTACCGCAAATAAAAACCAATTGAAAATTTCATGTTAATCATAAATGCACAAATTTACCATACATTTACAAGATATCATTCCTGGGAGAAGTAAGACGCTAGTATTGAGAATTTTCGTGAAAAGCTTGCAGGCAAAAATTAGCCAGATTGAAGTAAAGTTCTCAACGGTTTTTAACTATCCCATAATTGAATTTCGCAACAATTTTGATTTTCCGTTTGCCGGCGTACAGAAAAACGGCTTAACTGCCAGGTTTTAGCCAACAAAATAAAAAAAACAACTCAACTTTGATAGCAAATTTATTTGCCTCGGCCAAAGCAATTTTTCCCTCTGAATCCTGTTTAGTTTTACTTTTTCCTCTGACGTGTTGCACTTCCAGTTGTTTTGCTGCACGCTTTTTGCTGCCTCTCTGTGCAGCATTTTTATCCCGCATTTTTAGATTTTGTGTTGATTTTGTTTTTGTGTGCATTTCTGTTTTTTTGTTTTTGAATTGCATCTTTGCTTGGCCAACAGACCTGAAAACGGGTAAATGTGTTGCTTGCAAATGTTTACAGTTTAGTTGGGTAGCAGATGCTATAAAACAATTTGATGGCAAAACCAACAGCAGCTGGTATTCAAAACAACATTTTTTTGTTGTGAGCATAGCTGAGCAGCAAATTGAAATGGAAATATTTGGTAGGCAATGCAATTTCTGATTTCTCTGAGCACTTAACAATATTTGGCTAAAATTCTTTGATGGAGGTCTGCTTTTAATTGATTGGGACAGTGTTCAAGACATTTAAGAGTTGTATAATGTCTCTTTGATTAAAGCACATTCCTAAATATTTCATTATTTAATCTTAGCAAACTTTTCTTTAACTTTGCTGTTAGTCTGCTCTATGTTCCCATACGTTTTATATTGTATCCCAAAATCACATTTTGACATACCCTACAATTGCATGTTCATAGATTTATCATAATAAGACCTTCGGCGCAAAAATTATGCTTCTTAATTTTAGTTTGCTAATGACTTGATAAGCGGTTAAAATATTTGTTGTCGCCTCTGAGAGCTTTTAATTAATCACAACAAGGCCCAGGACCCTTTTTAATAAGCTTCTAATTACATTTTTAAGGCAAAGGGCAGAAAAAGTCATTAGCAAGCCAAATGCAAGACGAGCCCAACCAATTCTTTGACTGACCATTTAACACAACTCTCATGATATACATACATATGTGGTTTTTTAGTTGCTGCCAACAAATATATAAATATATAGTGTACCCATTAAAACTTCACTAAAGGGCATATAAGCGGAAGAGGGAAACATCTCCATCATATAAAGTACTATATATATTTTCGATCAGCATTAAAAGCCCAGTACCAAAGCCCATACCATATCTGTCCTTCTGACCATCTTGGTGATTATAAGCTAGTTTTGGTTTTTTTGTTTCGAATTTTGGAAACAAAATAAACTATATACAAATTTCTAACATTCCAAATATATAGTTATTGATTTTGGCACACATCATTCTTAGGTCCTTTTTGATCTTCTATAAAAAGATTGTTCTATAAATTGCATAAAGATCGAATAGTAAGCAACTATTTTAATTCATTTTAATTTGATTAATTGTCATATCCTAGCGCAACAAGTTTAAAACTTTTACGTTACTGCGCTAGTCACGAATACATAAGATTAATCTTATTATTAAATAGCTTATAGTTGTTAAATAGATTAAGATTGGAGTTTACTCTAAAATGAAAACATTCTTTACTTATGCTAATAATTTACTAATTATTCTATTTATAATATTCATTGATTTGTATATTTAATGATTGTGTGTCTTAAGATAGTTTTTAAGCGATATATTGTAATGTTTTCAATGTATGCAGGATGTGTGTGTGTATGTGGATGTAAATGTGTATGCAGATATGTTTGGGGATTTCAGACATGGGTGCGGGGTGTCTCGCAGTCGAGCAGAATACACTCAATAAAACAATTTAGACTTGTTTTTGTTGCAAGCAAAAACCATACTAAAAGTGTCATAATGAAATCTTTGTTGAGTGTTGTTTTGTGTGAGTTGCGGAAATGCGAGCAAATTCCGCATGTTCTACAGGAGTCACGTGTTGTGGTTGTTATACTCTGTTTTATGTTTGCCTTTTGCACTCGCGACATGTCAAACAATTTTAATGTTGTCGACGGCAACAACAAACTTGTTTGCGGCTCGGATATTAAGTACGCATTAATCCCGTGAAATGTTCTCTTGGTGACGAGTTGCAATAAACACGCTCGTCTTACCATCGTACATTGACAAAAATTCAAACAGACTACAATTTTTAAGATGCAAGCTTGACTAGTGTGCTTGAGCATGATTTCATATTCTACATTTCTCAGGTATCTCAGCTAGCAGTAAGTAGGTAAATAGAGTTGGAAAACACTCGATGGAGTTATTGAAATTATCGATGGTTTTCTTAAGCCACTATCAAGGATTCTATTGAATTGAGAGATGAATTCATTTAATTCCAATACTAACTACAATAGTTTCCCTTTAGTTAGTAAATAGGTAATGAGTTTAGGCTTAAGGTCCTTACAAGGTTTTTTTTTTACAACTGCCACTTTTTATACTATGTTCCCGAAGGGAAAATAGTATATTGGGTTTGCGAAATGTCCGTCTGTCCGTATGAACGCAATTTTTTTGCCTTTATCTTTAAGCTAGACCAACCAAAATTCGTACACATGTTGGTGTATGCCCTCAATTTATGAAGTGTCGAGATCGCACACCCACCCCCACCCCCTCCCCCGCAATTTGGGTAAAACCTGTATCTTCCAAAATTTTAAAGCTATAGTCAACAAATTTGGTATACAGACTAATGTTGATATTCCTAACAGGTCTGCATCAAAAAATTTTGACCCCCACCCCTACCCCCTCAAATTTGGCATACAGACTAATGTTTTGTTTCGCGTTTTCGGACCCACAAATAACCAAATTATATAGGACTGGGAACATAGTATTCTGCAGTCAGGTGCGTCCGACTGCAACGTTCTTACTTGTTTTTTCTTGTTTATATAATATCAACTCTTTAAATAAATATGTAATACTAATTATCTAAATTTGTATGATCAGCTAGATCAGGTTAAGATTAAACAAAATCTAGTCTCTGCTTCCTGTACATGCTAGTTTTAAGCAAAATTTATATTATTTATATTATAAAGCAAACACTTTGACGTGAATTTAATAATCTTAATTTCATTGTGTTTAATCATTTTCTAAATTGCATAATCTATATCGATAGTATCGATGACCTACCACCCTTACTTTCGAGTCTAGCGATGGTGCTCCAGCTCTACTCCATATCAATATACGAGAGAGGAAAGCCATCTCCAACTTCCGTCATACTTCTAAAATATGTACATATGTACATATACATATACATATACATATACATATACATATACATATACATATACATATACATATGTATGTTGTTTGAAAGCGTCATAGCTTGTCCGTGTTTATGGAATTGCGAGAAATGATTAAATAAGAAATGTGCATATCAACAAAAACAACAATATCCTGCCAAGTGACCCACGTGCAAATTCACCAATATGTCGCCTGTGAGCATTTTTGTGTGTGTGCATGTGGGATGCGGAGAGGTGGACGGGCGACAAGCGTATTGACAGGAAACAACAGTCCTGATGGCACTTAAACGATGGAAAAACTGTAACACATAGACGTGTACACAAAAAGCGTCTGGTCGGTGCGATGAGAGATTGGATGGCTAAAGGTCACTATTGACTGAATAACCGTATTAAAAGTTTGCAGACCAGCAGCCAACAACTTGTCATGGCCATGGACCGTAAACAGATAAGATGCGCGTCCTGAGTTTTATTGACGGTCAGCCAAAAAAACTTGCGTCCTGTGGGGAGTGGTATCCCTAACCTCATACAGCGCTGTGTGCCGTGTCAACTGTCAGCCGGCTGTCAATTGTTAATTAAATGTGTGCGCCGTGGGACTGGCTACCATAGAAGTTGGTAGCTGGATAGCTGTTGGCCGGGTAGCTGGCACTAAGTCCACTTGATTTGCTTGATCCAGCCAGCTGGGCACCCTGAGGCTTCTAAGCCCACCCGAACATACACACACACTCACACACATACACACACACACACACACACACACACACAGGAGCAGTTCATGTTAATGTTGTAATTGCTTTGACATTTTTATTGCTACTAACTAATAACTTAATTGACATAGTTGATTGCACGTGTGTGATTTATGTGTGTGCTTTGTTTGATTTGCTGAATTGCTTATTTAGATGCCACAATTTAATGCCTATGAAAAACAAACATTCGCCTGCCCCTCTCTGTCTCTCTATCAAAACTAGAATTGTTTGTTTAAGATTTGGCAATGGTCTGGATCTAATAGCATCAGAATTAAAATTGTATCTGTATGTATTTGTATGCATTTTAAACTTGTTAAAACTTTGGCATATGTTCTTAATCTTGTGTGATGCCCAGTATGCTGAGTATGTCCATAAAGATGTTTATGATGTCCAAATAAAGATTAAGTGTGGCGAATATGTATTCCTCTGGGCTAATGGCATACTTATGCTCGCCACCAATCATCAGCTGCGTATCGTAGATTAGATAAACGGAGAAGAGCAGGGCCCCAAAGCAGGCGTAGAGCAGAGTCACAATGCTGCCACCCACAAAGATGGCCACGAAGCCAAAGATCAGCAAGGCCATCAGGCAGGCAATGAGAATGCCACCCATCATTGTAAAATCGTACTTCGTCTGCATAGCAAACAGCGTCAGGGCCAGGCAAATGGCAGCCGTTATCGCTACGGCCAAAAGGACCTCCTTGGCAGCAAAGCGACTGGCCGAGACGCCTAGCAGAAAGGATTCGGCCACTGTGAATAGTCCCAAAAATATGAAGTTGGTGGGCGTCTCTCGGCGCACATTCTCGCAGCAGATCATGGAGAACATGGTCACCAGCATGACACCCACAGCCAGCCAAAAGAGCCACATATTGCGAGCGGCATAGTACTTAGCGTCCTGGCTGAATACGAACAAGGCAACTACACCAAATGTAACCACCAGCTGACCCATGAGTATCAAGTACACCTTGCGTATGAATCCGCGGCGAATGCTTTCATTATCAAAGGACAAGTTCTTCGGCTGTCCTTCTAAATCATTCTCATAAGCTCCGTAATTTACAGCAACGCCTCCTTGCATTTCCATTCTTAGCGCAGTACAATTCTTAAATATCCTAAGAAGGCTTTCGGTATTAAATGAGAGTAAAGTTATTTAGTTGTGATTTGAAGTTGGACTACTCTATCGTATGCTACTGAGCTAATGGTTTATTCTGGTTTCTAGAACCTGTCGGTTCTTGTACTGGAGCTGAAGCAACCAAATTTGATACACAGTTTTTGGACGGGAATCCCGCCGGACGTGAAAACGGGAATCCCGTCGGACGTGAAAAATTCTTCAACAGTTGAGATGTCTTGAAAAGTTTTACTTTTCTATTGTCTAAACTATTATGTAATTAGTATTGTTCTTTGCATTATGAATGCAATTCTGAATTTAACTGTTTTACAATTAGATGAGCCTAAGAGGAATTGTCAGTGAACGAAAGGAAAAATATGAGTAAACATAGGAGATAAATTAAACTAAAAATGCAATTGAATTCTATATGTTTTAAGGAGTTTGGGAATCAAATATACTTTGAAAGAACCCAGGACTGGCAGGCTCCGGATGGAAGATAATGTTTGGGATGAGCGGGATAGGAATATGAACACATTTCTAGTATATACTACAATAGGTTACGAATAATGGAATGGTTACCCAAAATTCGTTTAGTCCTTACAAATCTAGATAAGAGATTGAAACGTTTGCTAAGTTCGGTCTACTAACATGGATGCATGGAAAACTTATTTATACAATGGTATACATTGATGACGCACAAATGTCAACCTATTTATTTATTTCCTTAAACAAGTAAAGGTAATAGCCCTAATACAGTTTAACTGTGGATGAAAGTGACTCTAATTAATTATTAATTAATTACATTAAATGACTGCGTCTAATTGATATTTAAATGTACTCGTAGGTTGTCTGTTCTAATGCCTTTGCTGTGAGATCTTCACAAGAGCCCGCTGATAAGTGGCCAGAAAACAACAACAGGTGGTCTCTTTCCCAGCTGCTAAGCTCGTAAATTGTTCGCTTTGATTATACTCTCATTATATTGGTTCATACATAGATATATCTCTTGGCTTTCTCTGTCTCACTTCTCACTTCTCGCTTCTGCGCACTGCGTCTATTCAGCGGAAGTTTGTTTTGGGCCAATACTCAAAGCTCTTTGTGTTGGTTTCACAAAATTATTTTCAGTATTTTCAGCGCCTTTGTCGGCTTGAGTGGCCGAAGGACTTGAAAAGTGGACCAGGCAGGAACTGCATTTGGCATTTTCTGATTGCCTGGCCACAACATTTGACGTATTTTTCATTGTACAGAAGTTACCTATAATATGGTCATTCGCTGAATTTTACAACTTTGTTATTTGCAGACCCTTTTCACATTGCAATAGACATTCCAAACAATATTAAGTTGCCAATATATAATATGGAATCGAATGGGGACAAAAAAAAACTTATTCTCTTATGGCGCCTTTCGATTGAAGGCCTTTTGCCTTCCACAGACAATTTTGTGCCACACATCAATCAAAATGCCATTTGGACTGGCATGCAACGCGGCCCAAACGAACTCTGTTAGAATCAACCTAAACTAGTTCCGTTCCAAGGCACGGCACGTGTTGCGTTTTTAAGTTGGCTTAGAGCCCAAATGGCCCCTGAGGCCTTGCCAGCGAGCTATCAACAAGTTTTTCCTTTTGGCAAGTAATCAGAACTCAGGCAAGTTTACAAGGCGAATAGATATCCTGTAATTATATAATTATTCGCAGTATCGATACATACAAAAATGTGTTTTCATATTTGTCTCAGATTCTGATTAAAAAACACATTTATTAAGTTTAAGTTTTTATTTGTAGCTAAATTACATGTTTAATATTTTTATTTCCAACATCTTGAATATAGGAACTTTTAAGACTTAAATTTAGATATTTTTGTTTTTAGAAACAACAATATAAATTATATTGCATTTTAGAGTATGTCGGAAATAATATACTCACTTTTGTTAGTCATCCAACCGGACTCGGTTACTTCCACCATATCAATTTGCATTTTATGCATATATTATGCATAACTGTGCACAAATTTGGTGTCAAGTTTGAAGATCCGAAAACAATGAAAACAAATGTGTACAAAATTCATTTTAATCTGTTATGACACTTCCATTACGAGACAATTTTGTAGATTGGCAACATTACTACAAATTTGGTATATTTTGCAATTAGTAATATGTGTATCTCATCGATATTGACATTGACATTGTTTCAGACAACTGTTGTGATAAGCAACATGAGTCAGGAAGCCTTAACAACAAATTTGAGTGAGCTTTTAATCTACCTGGGATTTGTGTGCGTGTGTGCCAAAGGGCAGATAAACGTGGCTATTTGGACTAACTTGTGTGAGAATTTGTGTGTAGCATACATGGAGTTCACACAGCATACACTCGTTATATATTAACACTTCGACTACAGGGTATCTAAGGAAAAAGTGCGTCACGTGTCGCCCTAATCCCACCGGTTGGCACAACAAAGCGGGTGAAACTGGCAGTTCCAAAAGTTGTAGCTCTAAGGGGCGCTCACAGAGTAGGCGTGGCTGCCAGTCATCGAGTCAGTCAGTTAGGGAATCTATCAACAAAAACTACACTTTAAAACTTTAAATGAGTTTTTGTGCGGCACAAAGTTTTTGCCGAAAATCAACGGGCCCCAAGATGGTGGGGGGCACATAGGGAAGATAAGAAGAGAATAGAATGGAAAGGAAAGGAAGAGAAAAGAAAAGAAAAGGCAGCCACAACAAATCGTTGACATTTTATCGACCAAATTGAAAGGAGAGGCGTTGACAGACGGGTCCAAAATTGAAAACGGTCTTAGCCAAAGTTGTTACAAAATCTTGACCAGAACCAAGACAAATACAAATACTAAGTACATACTTTGCAAAGAATACATACATACGTGCATACATACATACATACATATGTATGTATGTATGTATGTCGTACAGATGCGACAGAAATAGAATACGAAGCGGCTTAACAAGCACTAAAAACTAAGTCGCAAGAAAAACAGCAGCAACAACAAAAACAACAGCAACAACAATGGTCACAACATCATGGCCTTGTTGCTGACCAACAACAAAAATCCATTGCAGCTTAATCTATGCAAATCCACAAGAAAAACTCATTTTACGGATTTCAACTTAATAAAAGTGCGGTGCAGCCTTTCAGATGGCGAGCAGCAAACAAAAAGTTGACAGCAAACAAATTTCGCCAGCACTCAGTCTATAAATGTTGTTCTTGTTGTTGTCAATTGGGCGCGAAGTTCTGGACTGGCATCTATATATACTACGAGTATACTCTTTATGAGGCGTGCGATGAATTCCAGTTTCGAATCCATTTGGGATTGCTTGAAAATTAAGTATGTGTACACACAAACTAACATTTTAATTGTATAAGTACTTCTCCAAAAAGTGGGTTTCCAAAGTGGAGTTCAGAACAGGCCTGCGTCCTAGGAGGGAAACCTCTAAGCAAATATATTATACAAATATACAGATCTGTTCCGAATTTCACTTTAAAATTTCTACAGAGATATGAAAACCCACTTATACGTTCCTTTATTTAAATAAAAGTCAAGAAAACCGTTGAAGGTTATCAAAAACTATGCTATACACATTGGCGTGGAATTGATTCGAAAGTGGAGTTCGGAACAGACCTAATAAACTCGATAGGTTCGTCTTTCTGCCTGTTTCTAAGTTAGTTTTAATTCTAAAGCTAATCTGAATACACTTGATAAAGATGCTTCTTTTTGTTACTGATAGTACATATCTTGAAAAAGGCAGGATAGAGTCAGAATATCATTAAGGAAAAATAGGTTGGTAATCAAACATAGCTACTCCAAATTTCTTGAACATTTGATTATACCCTGTACCCATAGAATTGATCAACAATCTCCTAACAAAAGTGTGTAAACAAAAGAACGAATGTCAATTTGAGCACGAGGAACATTAAGATTGTAAAGGATACCCAATTTGTTATATACTGTATAAAATATACCATTCGCAAGTAAGGCTTCTTAAAAAAGTTAAATATCTGTGAATACGCATACTTATTAGTTTGTGTACTTAAATCTTACAAACAGGGTAGCGCCGAGTCGTGCACTTGCGAAAGAGCATTCCTGCTTGTTATTGTTATGTTTTATCATCGCATACATATTTTATTTGCTGTTTTTGTTGGTGTAGGCGCCTCGGTTTCATTCTCTTTGTTAATTTTGGTGTTCCTTATTGTTTGGCAGGACTTGAGACTGAAGTCATTAAAATTTACAACATGGCGAGGGGCAGAAAGTTCAATAACAACGCCAGCAACAGCAGTAATTCATTTGTTTTGTTGTTACTATTGTTATTCGCTGCACTCATTAAATATTTCTGCTCTAATTATGAACACGATTCAATAATTGTTTTTTATCAATTATGAAGGAGCAGGCAATTCAGCCCTTTTGACATAATCTTTTCAGACAATTTAGTCTATATGTACTAACCTTGGGTAATTTGAGGACTAACTTTCCAAACAGAGATAAAAAGATAATTATTTTACATTGGGTAAGCTTCAAATTATAAACTATTTCTAGCCTAATCACATCGAATATTTAACCATTTAAATCTTAATAAGGTTGCAAATATATGCAGACAGGCAGAAGGAGACATCTTTCTTCTGGCAAAGTAAGTACATGAACATTGTTATTATGGTTAAATTACTTTTACGTTACCATTGGTGGCGCTTATTTTTCTTGGTTGCACCTGAATATATACATAATTCATGAACATATTTGTACAACTACAAAGTGTATTTAAAATGTTTGCGTGAAAACCAATTACAGGGGTGTATTTCCTTTACCTCTTTGTGGAGTGGTCCCAAGTTGAGCATTCTTGTTATTTTGCTATTTACTCCCTGTACCCATAAAATGGGTAAAAAGGGGGTATTACATCTGTGCAATTGTATGTAACAGACAGAAGGAGACATCTCCGACCCTATAAAGTATATATATTCTTGATCAGTATCAAAAGAGATTTCGATTTGGCCATGTCCGTCTGTCTGTCCGTCTGTCCGTCTGTCCGTCTGTCCGTCTGTCCGTATGAACGCGTCGATCTCAGCAACTACAAAAGCTAGAGACACCAAATTTGAAATGTAGGTTCCTGTATACCATACGCAGATCAAGTTTGTTTCATATTTCAGGAAACAGGGGGAGATACCCCCGTTCCCCCGCAAATCGATTAAAACCGTTTTACAGTAACAATTTTCAAGATATAGCTTTAAGATTTGACATGTACAATACTTTAGTCTCTCTTAATCTACTGTCCAAATTTCAAGTCAATCGGATAATAAACACGGAAGTTATTCACGAAAGAAAATTCAGTGATGCAGCGAGAGGGGGAAGAAGAAGCACATAACCACCAATTAAAATGCCTCGCTTGCGCTGTCGTTTTTGCCGCCTGTGTGTGTGCGTCTTTGTGTATGTGTGTATGTATGTGTACGTGGACGTAGATGTGATTGGATGTTTTAGACCTGGGTACAGGGAGTTTCGTAGTCGGGTATACTCGACTATAGCATTCTTACTTGTTTTTGTATCCCTTTCTGCTCAATATAAACATTGCTTTAACCAATTTGTGTTCAAGTCTCAAACTTAATGCCCTTTCGGACCATTGACTCCAAGTATGCCAACTTTTATAGACAGTCTGTTAATAATTTGCTGCATTTCGCCAACGGGGTCAGACAAGATGGCCAGCTTGCATTTCAAACTATTGTACATTGCTAGACAGTTGATGCTTCTGTGGATATTGCTGTTGCTGTAATGCAAATATTTTTCAAGCAAGCAAAAATATTTGTGAAGACACCGACACCGACCATACAGACAGGCCACAAGCAACACCATCGTTGACCACAGAATGTCCATAAAATTCTTGGCCACTGGCACATCAAGCATTCACAATCAGTCAATGACTTTCACTGGGAGTACGAGTATGTTTTTATGGGAACTTGAGGTGGTTGTCCTGTGGCAAGGCGGGCTCATTCACTCATCGGGCTCGGTAGATCTTAAGTACGTCTTGTATTTCTTAGTTGCTGAGATTTTTATATTTATACGTTGGTTTCTTGAGACTTTATAAATACTTCAACATGATTATCGTTTTCTCAATCTTAATTGCAATATCTACGTATTTTTTTGGTCTGAGGCTGAAAATATTTTGCTCGAGCATAAAGTACAAGAATTCAGACATCCCGTGCATAAACTTGTTTTAATTGAATTTCATCTGCTGCTCAGTCATGTAAATTCCTATCTCTCTCCGACTGTATGTCCATTTGAGGGCACTTCTTGTTTGCCATGTATTTGCGGTGAGTGCAAAAAGGCAGAAAAAACCAACTAACCAAAAAATGTTTTCGAAATTAATTGAAATTGTCTTGCGGTTCCTTAGCTCCCATCGGATTGCATACAGTACAACGAGCATTTGTTTAAATGTTGAGTAAAATTTAAACGCAATGCCGACAAATTTAAATTGCTTAAATCCTCGTGTAGAAAATAAATAAATACTATATATAAAAAACATTTAAATGCAATGTTTTCAAACTGTATCGATTACAATTGCATGGCTATATTCCTTTATTTATAGAAACATTTCATTTTTTGTAATCCCCAATTATTTGAACAGTTGTTTGGAAATACGTTGTGAACAGTTAAAAGGCTTATATATGTATATATATGTCAAATCCTGTTGGCTATACTATTAAACTACTGCGATTTGGGCAAATGTGAACAAGAAATTCAAGTGTTTTGGGTTTATTCTATTTTATGTAAATATTATAAAAATGTTTTAGCAAACAGAATCACGCGTATGTTCGCATTCATATTTTATGGCATACTTGCCGGCGCGGATTGTCAAAACGACCTCGCCTGCTTTTGGACAGGTCCTGGCTGGATATTTTGTACGACCAACCCACACCCCCCAGTCGCTGTGGGAGTGCCTTTGCATTCAAAACGCATAATTAAAAAGTTTTATTTTCAGCACTTTTTCTGTCGGTGCGTAGTTCACAGAGGGTTCCCCACAAGCTGCATATCCATAAGGCCGGGGACCTTTTGGAGCTCCAGTGCAGCTTTGTTCATTAAATATGATGCTCTGCAACAGTTTTGAATATTATCATAACGTACTAACTAGTTGAATCCTTCGGTTGACGCTAAAATTTACTTTTCACTAGTTACCTACTTTCATTTAATTACACGAGAACAGAAACGCAACCGCTTTTACTTTGCTAACAAAGTCATTCGCAAAACAAAGTTTAAAATTTCAAAAACTGAAAGCTTTAACGCCTAAATCCATTATATTTTGTTGCAGCTCGCAACTTTGACTTATACCCTGTACCTTAAGTTTACAAAAGTTTAGTAAAACATTTTGACTTTTGTTAAATTTTTTATAAGATCAAAGTGGGTTAAGGAACTCACGCAAAATCAGTTAGATTTCCATTGTGAAAGTCGTGGCTTCTACAGCTACAAAATTAAAGATTTTCGATTTGAAATACTTAAAATACAATAAACAGAGTATGCCGCAGTCGGTACCGTTCAACTGCAACGCTCTTACAGTTTCATTTTTTGGTTTCGCCCTTCGCTTTTAACGAAATCGTAAAGCTTTAGGTAACAAAATGTTGGTTTGTTCTTTTTGCTGGCATATAATAGTTGTGTAGCACACACAAACACACACCCACACACCCACACACACACACACATACACACACACACAAATACCCAGGAATTCTTTGGTTACACCACGTAACCATAGTCGGCGTTGTTTGTTGCTCATACGCAGTGTTGTCGCCTCGCGTACTTCTGCATTAATTAGAGCAACATTGGCGATGAAGTTGCATGCCAACATGCGAGCTTGTCGCGTCTCGTTTGCCGCAGGACTTGGTTATTAAAATGCTACAATCGAATTTTCAATTAAAAGCGGGGCTAATTTCAAACCGCAAATGAACGAATTTTTGGCCAAATGCTATTTGGCATTTCATGGCATCGAAACCAAACTTTTTCGAGACTCGTAAAACTGTTAGCTGACCGAAACGAAAATGCTCAATACAATAGAGTTGAACATTGTAGTTCAGTTGAACGAATGAGTTCATAATAATGAGTTCATTCAAATTTAAGCAAACAATGGAACACAAATGTAAATATTTTCCGTATGCGAAGAAGAATATAACTTAAGTGAACAAAAAGAACGAAATGACGAGTTAGTGGAACGACTGTCCGTGGCAAAGTTCGTTCGTTCAGTTTAATGAGTCGTTATTCTGAACAATTGCATGCAACACTACTCTACATTTATGTGAGCGTGGGAGTTGCTCCAGCAGGTGGCGCATAGTTTTGCGATGCTGTTTCTTTGCCCTTTGTTGCAGTTATCGTATTGCATTTAAGCCAGCAAACCGACAAAGCTGAAACTGAAATCTGCGCCCTGCGAACTGGCAACTGGCAACTGGCAACTGGCAACTGGCAACTGGCAGCTGGCAGCTGGCAAATGGCAACTGCGACACGCGCAGCTGCGTTCAAATTGCAAAAACTGCCAGCAGGGCAGAACAAAAGTTTTGCAAATGAGTTAGACTGGCAAAAATTGGAGGGCGCAGTTATTGGTGAGGGGGAGAGGCCGCTGGCAACTTGGGAAAAACTTCAAAATGATTGGAGTTCGCTTAGGTTTCGGGCATTTACAAATCTACTGTCATAATTATTATGAATTATGAAACAATAACTCTAACACTAATGGTCCCGGCCGCAGGCCACACACGCTGTTCCCCTAATTGACAAATGATGATTAAGTGTCTTGGCCAGCACCCAAGCAACTTTAATTCACTTTATAACATTTTCTTAACGCGCCTTGACGTGCCCGTGTCCGTGCCCGTGCCTGTGCCCGTGCCCGTGCCCGAACCCCTACCCGTACCCGTACCGTTGCCAATGTCGGTGCCAACAAACAGCGTGAAGTACTCCTCGGGTTCGGTGTTCACGTTCCTGCATTTTATATGAAAATCTGATAAAAGCTTTGTTTGTGCCGACGGAAACGGATGTTAACTGCCACACCGAATGGACACTGACATGACTGGCATAAAATGTGCTTGAGAGTGGCATTATGGACAGGTTCACTACACTGTGCAGGATCGTAACTAGTTGGCTGTTCTTTAATGTTTGCAACATATTTAGAGAAATATTAAAATGTGTATACTTGATCAGTTGATTAAAGTTTAACAAGCTCCTTAATTAGTGAAATTTAAATGAATATGTTTATTACATTTATAAATAAATTCAACTTAACAATATTAAATATTAAGTTGGGAAGTTGTAATCAGGGATCGCAAATAAAACTTATGAGTTTAAAAAAATCAAACCTGAAAAAAATACCTAGAAATTCTTAAACATTTTTGAAATACTTTTTTTGAATGGGGTATCCTGGAAACAGGATAAACTTTTATTTTCAATTTTTATTATAAAAATTAAAAAATAACTTCTATTTGATAATTTTATTTTTTTTTAATTATAATTATTACGGTCCCTGGTTGTAATAATATATTAAACTAATTGATTTTTTTAGTATCGGCATTATTTAAAGTATCTGCGATTCTTATGCTCAAAAATACTTTATTCTTTAAAGTTTCGGAAGAGTATTTTAGCTACACGACAAGAAGTACTTTTATTTCATTCTTTCTGATTTATGGAGTGCCACAAAGCGTTTCGTCCATCGCTGTTACTTACTTGTTTTAAAGCCTAAATTAAGAAGTCTTTCACATGAAATATTCAATAAAATTCGCACAACATCTGACCGTAAAAGGTTGACCTTTTGGTTCATGGAAGTGGGGTTCCAATGTTACATCCATTATGCAGAGGCCCACGGTTCATTGTTCAATCAAAGCTGTGTATGTGTCTGTATTACCTAATATTAAATAATGCTTGTCGTGGGTTTTAACATTGTAAATTCATATTTTATGGACCACATGCGCCAAACATAAAATATTCAATGCTTAAAAAAGTGTTGCGCCTGCAACACCTGCAAATATGTTATGAAATACATTAATGCAGAATAACTATTGCCGGCGGCACTCAGAGCTGTTCAGCGGAAAAACATATCCGTCCGGACATTTAATTGTCCATACTAAAATTTTAAGTTACGGTAAATGTAAATATTAAAGTATTTATGTTATGTTATGTACACTACGATGCGGTATGTTATGTTTGTTACGTTATGCTCTGTTATGTTTGTTATGTTATGCTATGTTTGTAACGCAACGTTGCTAGTTTATGCTATGTTATGTTAAAATCAGATCATGTTATGTTATGTTCAAATTATATTATAACAGGCGCAACAAATAATCAAGGTTTGTCGTGTTGTATCTGTTCCTAATTTATAGGATTTAATATGATTCCTAAAATATTCGTATAATCAAAATATGCATGCACACGCCTATGTCTATTCTCATACCCAATAGTGTGTGACCTCATATGCATAGATGTATTCACAAATGAATATTCTTACTTCAATTTTTGCAGCACTCTTGCAATAATTAATATTGCCTGCATTTTTTTCCCATTTGAATAATTTGGGCAGTCTTCAGTTTAAAAGCAGGACTGTCGCATGCAAATAAATGCAAAGTTTCTTTCAGTTTTCCTTGCTACTTTTTGTTTCATTTGCGTAATTTGTTTAATTAAAAATTTGCCTTTGTGTAACTTTGATACCCTTTTCTGAGTCCCATTTTTCCTCTCTTTTTTTGCTGTATTAAATTACAGCTCATTAAACGGGTGAGCTAAATAATGGTCTACCTTAATTCATGTATGTACGTAACTATATTATACCAATTAACCTTTCGGTTTACCTCATAAATTCTCAATGCTATTCTCTAGGTATAGCTGTTAGAGAATTTCACAAGTCCTATTGATGTTTGATTACTTGAGAGCACAAACTTCAATCAACTGAAACAGTTGTGGAAACTACTTACAAGTACTTGGTTATCCGGCATATTTCAGTTTGATTATACACTGCTCAACTGTTTGTGAATCAATAATGGAGTGGGCAGTAATCTGTTTAGTCATCTTGCATAACTATTCATGCTTTATTGATAAGGCTTGTGGGTACGAGTGTATCCAGTTCATGTTCTGAAGTGACACAAGTGCCTGGACCCCTTAACATCCCCGACAACCCCACTGACATGTTGAATTTGCTTGTGTCTACCATTAAATTAACTACCCACTGCCCTACAATTTCAATTTATGTTCTGTCGATGCCAATTTACAAAATCCGAGAGACAATTAGTAGGTAACTTCTTAACTACCAATTTACTCCACAATTACTTTAAATAAAACAAGTAAGAATGCTATAGTCGAGTATACCCGACTACGAAACTTCCTGTACCCAGGTCAAAAATTTCCGGTCGCATCTTCGTTAACTTACACATACATACACAGATACGCACACGCACGAGCCACAGCGCAAGCCAGGCATTTTAAGTTGTGACTGTGCTTCTTCTTCCCCTTGCTGCAGCACTGAATCTTCTTTCGTGAATAACTTAGGTGTTTATTATCCGATCGACTTGAAATTTGGACAGTAGATTAAGAGGGACTAAAATATTGGACATGCCAAATCTTAAAGCTATATCTTGAAAATTGTAACTGTAAAACGGTTTTTATCGAATAGCGGGGGAACGGGGGAGATATCTCAAATCTAAAATAAACTTGACCTGCTCCCGCTATACACGAACCTACATTCCAAATTTGGTGTCTCTAGCTCTTATAGTTGCTGAGATCCTGCGTTCATACATACGGACAGACAGACGGACAGACGGACAGACAGACGGACATGGCCAAATCGAAATCTCTTTTGATACTGATCAAGAATATATATACTTTATAGGGTCGGAGATGTCTCCTTCTGCCTGTTACATACTTTTGCACAAATCCAATACCCCTTTTTACCCATTTTATGGGTACAGGGAGTAACAAGTAAGAATGCTTTAGTCGTGTATATCCGACTACAAAACTCCCTGTACCCAGGTCAAAAATTTCATTTTACACACACACATACACAAAAGACGCACACATACGAGCGAGGCATTTTAAGTTGTGGCTGTGCTGCTTCTTCCCCCGCGCTCCAGCACTGAATCTTGTTTGTTGAATAACTTCCGTGTTTGTTATCCGATCGACATGAAATTTGAACAATAGATTAAGAGTGACTAAAGTATCGTACATGCCAAATCCCAAATCTATATCTTAAGAATTGTTACTGTAAAACGGTTTTTATCGAATAGCGGGGGAACGGGGGGAGATATCTCAAATCTAAAATAAATTTGACCTGCTTCCGCTATACACAAACCTACATTCTAAATTTGGTGTCTCTAGCTCTGATAGTTGCTGAGATCTTTGCGTTCATACATACGGACGGACAGACAGACGGACATGGCCAAATCAAAATCCCTTTTGATACTGATCAAGAATATATATACTTTATAGGGTCGGAGATGTCTCATTCTGCCTGTTACATACATTTGCACAGATTTAGTACCCCCTTTTTACCCATTTTATGGGTACAGGGAGTAAAAACAGATTTCAATCTCTCCCACAATTATTGTATGTGATGAACATTTATAAAGTGTCAAAATAGTTTAAAAATAAATAAAAATAAATAAAGTGAACACTTTAATCTCTGTATAAAGATATTAATTTTCACGTTTGTAAGTAATTGCTTCTATATTTGAAGAGCCTGGATGCAAGGCTGATTATTATAGTATGTAAATATGAATCTCTGCTGTTTTAATTGTTACTTAGTTCAATTATGTGTCGAGTAGCTCCCGCATCTGGCGTTATAATATCATTAGCATAATCTGCACTACTTACATATTAATCCCAAGTTTGTGGACACACGACTTTAGTTAAATTAGTAACCTGAAGGCTGATATTTGTGTGGGCAAATTAATTCCAATGGGCGTGTTGCGCATTTCCGCACAGCATGGAAATTTCAGAGGACGAAGAGAGGTACACGCTGATTCCAATTTTTGTTTGGGAACCACTAGCAGATATTTATGTATTACTAGCTGGTAAAACGCCAGCGTTGCCCGGCGAAATATTTAGGTTAAAATGCATTATGCATTACGATTGACGAAAGTAGTCAAATTCATGAAATACACAAAACTATATAGTTGAGCCACGTGACTAATTTTTTTGTGTAGCGCTATGAAAATGTCTTTGAAGCCGATCTAACTAAACAAATAATCCTACTCTTTTGTCCTTGGCTTCCATATTCCGCCCGTGTCGACGCGGAGTGGATTTTTCAAAATAATTTGGCAATTGAAAACCAATTCAACGAATAATACTAAAAATCCAGACTAAAGCTTTCCAACTATTTTCCGCCCGTTGTATTGCCCGCAAAGTACCGAGGTTTTTTTTTATTTATATTTGGAAATTATTATGAAGCTGAATTCCAGACTTCCCCCTTTCGTGCCGTGTGCGTGCATTTTTCAAAACCGGTAGCACATGTGTGGAATATTAATGTGAGGTGCTTTGAAAATTAGTTTCAAAATAATTTGATGATAAACAGAAAAGTTTAAAAATTAGTTTGAAGTCAACGGACGATAATCAAAAAAGTTGCATACAATAGTTTTCCGAACTTGGTGGTAGATTTTCCAAAATCATTGGGCACCGCGCCTATTATGAGTTTGTGTAGAACCTTGAAAAAGAGTTTGAAGCCAATCGCATGAAAATTAAAAATGTCGAATGCCAGATTTTTCCGCTAATTTTCCGACCATGGGGCTGAAATTTCCAAGATCGCTGATACAGGTGTCGAATTATTTAATGTGTGGAGCTTTGAAAATGAGTTTGAAGCCAATCGGACGATAATCAAAAAAGGATCATAGAACAGGTTTCATCAAACTTTCCGGCTTTGGAGGTAGATTTTCCAAAATCTTTGACCACCGCGCGTATTTAGTTTACCTATAGAACAATGAAAATGAGTTTGAAGTCAATCGGACGATAATCACAAAAGTTTCATGCAACAGTTTTCCTCGAATTTTCTGATATTGGGGGTAGATTTTCCAAAATCTTTGACCACTTCGCCTATTATTTTTTTGCAGAGGACCTTGAAAATGAGTTTGAAGCCAATCGCATGAAAATTAAAAATGTCGAATGCCAGAGTTTTCCACCAATTTTCCGACCATAGGGCTGAATTTCCCAAAATCGCTGATACACGTGTCCAATTATTTTATGTAAAGAGCCTTGAAATTGAATTTAAAGGTAATCGGACTAAAATTAGACTTTTGCCCATACAACTTTGAGACCGCATTTTCCGCCCAGGGTGGTGGATTTTGCAAAATCTGTGAAATATGTGTCAAATGAATTTTTGTGTAGATTTTTGAAAATGAGTTTGAAGACGATTGGATGGTAAACAAAAAAGTTTCATACAACAGTTTTCCGCGATTTCCCACGCTTGTGGGTGGAATTTTCCAAAATCCCGTCTTAGCGTGCACTTTCATCATAGATGGAACCTACTGTGAAAATTTCAGCATCCTAGCTCTTACGGTTTGGGCTGTGCGATGATTGTCAATCAATCACTCAGTCAGTCAGTCAGCACGAACTCTTTTATATATATAGATAATATGTATTTATATGCATATAACCATACCTATTCCCTTTCCAGCGTACTATACCATACTACTCCAAACATATTATAGTTCCTTGAGTAGTTTTTATATATCATTCAATATAGTCTTATAATTATTCATAAATTTATTCGCTTATGTTGCTTTTATTGCTATGCGTTTATTATAAATTTAAATATCTGTATTTTTTTGTATCTATGTTAGTGATAATGATAGTATAATATGGCAACGCGCACAGCGTCGGTGGTTGCAGTTACCAACTATATACCGTCATAATCGCCACCACCGGCGCTATAAGCGCCACCAATTATCAAGTGGTTAAGTTATTAAGGCGATTAGATTGATTGTTGTTGGTTTTTTAAATTACAAATTCTATCTAAAGATCTGGGGTAACTTGGGATATCTTCATCTGTGATGTCTTTATACATAGATACATTTTTTGTTCTCCGAGATGGAGTTCATGACTTATTAATGATTTGGGTGCCAGGAGGGTTGTTTTTGGTGGGAATTTAAATTGGTTTGTCACTTGTTGTTTCGTTTAGTTAAGACTACACGTATCTTAAGCCGAGATATTCAATATTGAAGCAGTGACATTAGAGCTCCTAAATTGTACTTTCATGTCGGAGTCCAACATTTCAATATCCTATTTGCTGGACCAAATTTCTTTTTAGTACTTGCTATAAAGTTTTTGTTAGAAAAAACAGAGCTAGAACTTCTGTGTCTTAGCAATAGTAGCCACAAGGATAACAACATCGGGTGGCACACGGATTGTAGCATTGGGCAGCACACGGATCGTAGCCCCTGCCAAGTCGCGGTATCGTATCGAGTGGGGGTATTGGCATTTGGCGGAGAGCACGACGTCTGCGTTGTGCATCAGTAAGTCCGTCCGGACCAACGATAGGGCCAGTCTTACCTTTACTTTGACCGAGAGTGCCTTGTTTCTTCAAATACTTCATCATGTCAATACCCTTCTTCTTCTTGTCAGCCGCCTTCTCCAAGGATTCCACTTTAGCTTTAGCGGCATCTTCGATAGCTTTATAAAATCGTTGAGGCATTCTTACCGGAATATCGTGTTTTCGGCCCCCTCCGGCACCATGTTTGTTTGGAGCACCTGGGAAATTCTTTCCACCAAGACGGCCCCCAGGACCAACACCTCCACCACCGCGCATAGGCCCTCCAGAGCCCGCACCCCAAATACCCTTGTTTTTGGGTCTGCCGCCTGGAGTAGCCGATGCGCCGTGCGGACCGCCGCCCCTATATCCAAAAACGCCATCTTCAAACACTTCTTCACCGGGAGCGCCAAACGCTGTGCCGGTGTATCGATCACCTGCAGCACAGTCGTAGGCGCGCCAGTAGGGATTGACTTTGATTGGATACTTTGGAGGCACATCTTGATCTTTTTTAGCTGTCTGGGTGCCATGGTTGATAGTGCGGGGTTTTAAGCGCGACGGGGGCTTTGACACGCCTGCCGGCGGGGTCACATCGAAGTCAAATTCCACTTCGCTGTCACTAGTATCTGTGAGCACCAGCCGATTCACACAGTTCTCCATTCCGCGGCGTTTGCACTCCTTGTTTAGTTCACACTCGAGATTTTTCTTCTCCATGTGGGTTCGGCAAACACACAGCATTAACGACTTGTGGCAGATACACTTACGAAAACCCTTGTCCTTGAGCTTCCTCTTGATCTCTCTGAGGGCTACAGCCAGATCGCTTTTAACCACCTTGAACGTAATTGGTTTCATCTCCACATGTGGATTATTGAGGGCTCGTAGTGTTATGAAGATTTCACCATTTTTCTTGCGCACGTTAAGCGTGGGTAGCTGGCACTCCTTGTTCTTTTCTGAATTCTCCGCTTTCTTGCAGTATTCAAATGCCTTATCCTTTGGTAAGTGTTGCAGAAAAAACTTCATGATCCTTTTAATGGGCTTGAGAACGGAGCCTGGTCGCCAGCCATCCTTGCGTGCCTCCTGGCTGGAAGTCCAGGCCCATCCGTGGCGACGAGATACGGCGTCTTTCGGATTCAAGCAAAACTTGTGTCCGACTCTGATGGTTGGTCGTTTTTGTTCAGAGGTTCTACTCAAGCCTTTTTCAGTGTAAGTTGGCCTAGTACCTTTTCCACCGTCCATTGACTTTTTATTCTTGTCTACGTTTATATATTGATGTTTACTTTGTTCAGACGACTTTCGATCGCATTGCTTATCCAGCTCAGATGGCCGTTTTATCTCCTTAATGTCATAAAGATCGCGTAGCTCGGAGAATACGCGCGCCAAATATGGTCGACACTCACGTAAACTGTTGTCTATCACACAAAAGTCCTCTGAGGATTTCGGTTCTTGCTTGGGACACACAGGGATATTTTCATCGGCCTTAAATATATCAGCGCACAGTTTACGTATTCGGCAATGTGCACAGAACTTGCCATACTTGCAGGTGCACCGACATTCGATTTCTTCTTGGACTTTGCCACAAATATCTTCAATATTATCTTTTGGTTTGGCCAGATACTCTTGTAGTATTTGTTCTGCTGTCAGTTTCGGCACCTTATGGCGGTCCTCAATAACCGGCATTGGCTTGACCCCGCATTTAGGACAGGCGGCGAATTTAGGCAACCAAGACATGTTGGTCAAACAGACTGGACAGAATCGACTGGGCTTAATCCCTGATTTGCCCTTATCACTGATTGAGACGGGAATAAGTGACGGGCTGCAGAAATCATTCTTCTCACCCTGGCGTGCTGGCAAGTAGGAGAAGCAGGGAGCAGTTGATGGAGTTGGTTGATTTCCCACCCTAAGGTATTGGCTAGGATCACAAAAGTTTAAACACTCCTCGTCTGGTCGCCGACAAGGTGGTTTGAATGGCTGTGGTTGGCCAGAACGCCTGGTAATGGAGTCAACAATTTGTTCACACTCTTTTGCCATTTGCTTTATATAGATGGGGGCGTTAGAACTTTAAACTGTGGAAAGACACTGTGTACCCACCTTTAAGTGGCAGCACGCGGTATTAGCAGTAGGGTTGTGTATTAGAGACTCCGCAGGCCTTAAGGAGCCTGCTCTAGATCGATAACGTTGCAAATCCAAAGTTAGACGCTCATCGTCCTCCTCCGGTAACATTACATCCTGACAAAGATCGCAAGGGTTTGGACATTGCTGGGACTCTCCCAAAACAAACATTATATCCTGCGGGCTGATGCTTTTGTCCATATTTTGGCGACATTCTTTCTGTAATGCCCTGAAAAAAGTTTTTGAAAGTAAGATTAGAATTTGCAGTGGAGGTCAGACCGCCTTGAACTATTCCTTACTTTGGCTGTTCATCGCATTTGATGACCAGACGAAAGAGTATCTCTAGGGTACCAACAACCTTGCCTTCCTTCTCAAAATCGCAAGATTCTGCGTGCGTCAAATCAGTCATGCCCTCATATATTCGATCAATGATCATTTGAGGGAAGCTTATTCGACCGGTGCCGAGAAGGCGGCCAGCATATTTGACTGACACGGGCATCCCACATTCCTCAACGTTTTGTCGCAGCTTTTTTGGATCCACAACTAACTGAGTACCAAAGCCAGATTTAAAGTCAGTTACATTAATGCGGCTCGTTGTTATGGGCACTTTAATATTATTAAATTGAACTTCGACAGTCAGTTTCTTCGGATCTTGCATCTTAAGGTTGGGTGCATCAAAATGCGCCACAACAACGTCAAAGACAAAGTTACATTTTCCTGATTTTCCTTGATTCATAATTGCCCTTTTTAGTTTAAAGAAATTAAATACTTGAAAATTTCGTTTTACAATCTGTTGTAATATATAAGAAAATAATTCGAACACAAAAATTTTCAAATTAATAACTTCAATTTTAATCTACTTTTACTCATTTGAAATACGAAATAGTCTGAAAGTTGTAAACTGTCTAAATTATAAAAAGTCAAATGGTAGTATGATGAATAAAATTAAATAATAATCAATTTTACTAAATTAAAATTAGCACTATCCTTCTATGCATTTGCATTGGGGTTCCATGGAGTTGGAATGGCGCCTTTTTGCATCATATATTTCATCATGTCGGGGCTCTTCTTAGGTTGTGCTGCATGCATTGCTTCTTTTGCGGCCTTGGCAGCCTCTTCGGCCGCTTTATAAAAGCGTTTGGGCATCCTCACAGGAATGGGTTCACTGTTGCCTCCCGTAGGTTTCTTTTTAGCACCAGGGATATTCTTTGTACCGAAACTGCCGCCAGCAACAACACGTCCCCCACCGCGCATAGGCCCGCCAGGCTTCGCACCCCAAATAAGCTTGTTTTTCGACTTGCCGCCGATAGCAGACGGTCTTCCATGCGGACCACCGCCCCTATATCCAAAAACGCCATCTTCAAACACATTTTCAGCCAGATCTCCGAAAGCTGTGCCCGTGTACCGATCACCCGCAGCACAGTCGTAGGAGCGCCAGTAGGGAGTTAGCTTAACGGGATACATGGGATGCACCTTTCGATCCGTCTTGATTGTCTGGGTGCTATGATTGACGGTGCATGGTTTTATCGGACTCGGAGACCTTGGCATACCCCCTGGTGGTGTCACATCGACGTCAAATTCCACATCACTTTCACTGGTGTCTGTGAGCACCAAATGATCTACGCAATTTTCTATACCGTGACGTGTAGACTCCTTTTGGACTGCGTACTCGAGTTGCTTCTTTTCGGTGTTGTCGCGGCAGATGCACATCATTAACGGCTGGTGACAGGTGCACTTGCGGAAACCCTTCTCCTTGAGCCTTTTCTTGATATCCCTGACGGCCACCGCCAGATCGCTTTTGACTAACTTAAACACAATAGGCCTCATCTCCACATGTGGGTTACTGACGGCACGCAGAGTAATGAAGATTTCACCATTCTTTTTACACATGTTGAGAATGGGCAGTTGCCGTTCAATCTCCTTCTCTGCTTCCATCTGTTTCCTACACTTGTTAAATGGACTATCATCTGGCGAGTAGTCCAAAAAGAAATTCATTAGCTTCTTCATGGGTTTGAGAATGGCACCAGGTCGCCAGCCATATTTGCGGGCCTCTCGGCTTGTGGACCAGGCCCAGCCATGACGACGGGAAACGGAGCCCGGCTGAGTGTTACATAATTTGTGTCCGGCTTTAAGAATTGGTCGCTTGTGCTTCACGAGCCTCTTGACTGCTGGAGCAGCAATTTTTTTTGTGTGGTTTTCTTTTATCTGTGACTGGGGATATTTTCTTCTCACCGAATTGGGGCTTTGGTATAATTTTCTTGCGCAACGATTTTCGATCGCAAAGCTGGTCGAGCTCCGTTAACTTCCTAGTGTCCTTGATATCGTACATATCGCGTAGCTCGGAGAAGACACGGGACAAAAATGGCCGTGATTCTACAGATTTTTTCTCTTGCACACAAAAGTCCTCAGAAGATGGTACCTCCTCGGGAAGTTTGGGCATCGGCTTTTCATTGACCTGGTAGAAGTCCGCACAAAGATTACGTACTCGGCAAAAGGCACAAAGTTTTCCGAACTTGCACGTGCAATGACATCCAACATTTTGCTCTTTAATGGCCTCTTTTTTGGCACAAGGATCTACACAGTAATCGTCAATGGTTTCTTTCGGTTTGCCCAAAGACTCTAACAATATTTGTTCCACAGTCAATTTCTTTTTTTCGGGTACCTCAATAAGCGGCATGGGCTTAACTCCGCAATTGGGACATGTGGCAAATTTCGGCAGCCAGGACATGTTGGCCAGACAGACTGGACAGCTGCGAATGGGCTTGATTTGTTGGAGGTCGTTTGAATTGACTTGTATCGGTACTGGTACTGGCGTTGGGCAGACGATTTTATTGCTGTCGTCCTGGCGTGCCTGCGGGTATAAAAAACTGGAAACAGTCGGTGGATTGAGCTCATCTTCGTCCATCAAATAGGGACAGGGCCCACCGCAAGGACTTTTTAGTGCTTCTGCTCCACGGCAAGGTGGGTTTATTGGGTGTGCCTGGCCAGGGCGCTTAATAATTGTGTCCATAATCTGTGTGCATTCCTGTGCCATTTTCTGGGAATGAAGACGAATCGATACGTTTTAGAAAGTTATGAAATATTCAGAAGTATTGTACCCACCCTCAGCTCACAACAAACGCCATCGCCTGCGGGGTCATGTGTAAAAATTTCCGCGTGTTTTAGAGCATCAGCATTAAAGCTGTCATAACGCTGCAAATCTAATTTAAGGCGCTCATCGCCTTCCTCCGATTCCCATGCATCTAGACAAGGATCACAAGGACTGGGGCATCGCTGGGACCCGGCCATCACAAACATAATATCCTGTGGGTTAATGCTCCTGCCCATATTGAGGCGACAATCGCGCTCGCCTGGCCTAAAAAAAAGTATTTCATTAATATCTTGAGCATCTGCAAACAAATATAGATTGTTTTTTCTATTTTTTTTGTTGGTCAGGCGTCAAAAGGTACCTTTACGAAGCACAGTCCATGACATGTAATCAGACTCCATTCTTTAAAGACCTATAGGTCTATGGATATTCTAGCAATGCGGCTATTGAGAGATCTAGCTTTTTATACCGAATCCTTAGGTTGATTGAAAGGACGCATGTTTTCTGATGAAGGCAACTAACTAACTTTCCTCTTTCAGCCTTCCCCACTGCCCCCCTTCTTATCAGTGTGTCGAAGGCTGAATGATCTCGGCCTCGATGGTAACGTAATATAATGGATATAAGACATAACTGGCAAGTGATACTATTTCAACCGAACCCTTTACTTACTTTGGCTGATCATCGCACTTAATCAACAGACGACAAAGCACCTCCAGTGTGCCTAGAACTTTACCATCCTTCTCAAAGCTACAGGTGTCCACGTGCATCAGATCAGGCATGCCTTCCTCGATGCTATCGACAATAGCTTGGGGGAAGTTTATCTGACCGGTGCCGAGAACCCGTTTGTTATACTTGACGAACACGGGCATGCCACATTCCTCGAGATTCTGGCGCAGTTTACCTGGGACGGCAGTGAATTCAGTGCTATAGCCAGTTACGAAATCGGTTACATTAATGCGACTCGCTGTTATGGGCACTTTCTTGTTATTAAATTGGACCTCCACTTCCAATTTTGCGATATCTTGATTATTTAAGATAGGCGAATCAAAATGTGTCACAATGGTGTCAAAGACAAATTTGCAGCCTGCCATTTTCTTGTAACTGTGTTAGCAAAACGTGTATGCTTTTAGATATTCCTTTGATATAATCGTGATTGGTATTTCAATAGAAAATTTGTCTTTGCACTTAAGATGAGCAGGAAAAACCAAGCACATGGAAATTTAAAAATCATATATACAATTTTAATATCAAATTTTGTTAAAAAATTTCAATAAAATATTGCAATAAAATCACTACAAATTGTATGACTGAATGTTAGTTATAAGTGTTGTAAAGAATGTGTAGCGAAACAAAAGCTAATGTGATTAACAAAATCTCGATAAATTGAGTTTTGCTGTCAGCACTAAAATTATATAACAGCAATCTTCCGGATGTTTTTTGTCAGGCATCGCTATCTTGTCAATCATTAACTTTATTATCAATAAACAAACAAGATATATATGCAGTCGCTCATATATGGCCTATACCAAGGTCAAGGGTACACCAACAGACATTCGTATTACGAATAAAAATAAAAAACACCTAAATCAATCGATTAATTAACTATTAATTTTTTGATAGTACATGTGACTGTAAGATTGATTTGCCTCAAAAAACTCATTACTTGATGTTCTTATACATGTAAACACTGTTAGCACCTGTTTCAAATTTATCCATTTTAGGCGAGGTATTCAATGCACGATATTCAATATGTAGTTGGTATTATTTTTATTAAGAAAATCAGCATATTCATTATTATGTTTCATACATAAATACGTACTCATAACTCACTGTCTACTGGATCTCGAAATAAAACCGCGCTTTACTAATATGTCCAAAAATCTGTCTTATACTTTAAAACTGCATGGTCAAATATAAACATACATATAAATGTGGAGATTTTGGTTAATCAGCATTTTCTCGACAGTCTTATTAACAATAGGACCCACAAGGATAACAACATCGGGTGTCACACGGATTGTAGTATTGGGCTGCACACGGATCGTAGCCCCTGCCAAGCCGGGGCATCATTTCGATTGGGGGTATTGGCATTTGGCGGAGAGCAAGACGTCTGCGTTGTGTATCGGTAAGTCCATCCGGTCCCACGATAGGACCAGATGTACCTTTACCAAGAGACCCTGGTTTCTTCAAATACTTCATCATGTCAATACCTTTTTCTTCTTCTTTTCAGCCTCCAAGGCTTCTATTTTAGCTTTAGCGGCATCTTTGATAGATTTATCCAAACGTTTTGGCATTCTTACCGGAATATCGTGTTGTCGGCCCCCTCCGGCACCATGTTTGTTTGGAGCACCTGGGAAATTCTTCCCACCAAGACGGCCCCCAGGACCAACACCTCCACCACCGCGCATAGGCCCTCCAGAGCTCGCACCCCAAATACCCTTGTTTTTGGGTCTGCCGCCTGGAGTAGCCGATGCACCGTGCGGACCGCCGCCCCTATATCCAAAAACGCCATCTTCAAAAACTTCTTCACCGGGAGCACCAAACGCTGTGCCGGTGTATCGATCACCTGCAGCACAGTCGTAGGCGCGCCAGTAGTGATTGGCTTTGATGGGATACTTTGGCGGCACATGTTTATCCTTCTTAGATGTCTGGGTGCCATGGTTGGTAATGCGGGGTTTTAAGCGCGACGGGGGCTTTGCCAATCCCGCTGGAGGTGTTACATCGAAGTCAAACTCCACTTCACTATCACTTGTGTCTGTGAGTACCAGATGATCCACGCAACTTTCCATGCCGCGGCGCTTGCACTCCTTATGAAGGGCGCATTCGAGATGTTTCTTCTCCATGTGGGTTCGACAAACACACATCATTACTGACTTGTGGCAGGTGCACTTGCGAAATCCCTCGTCCTTAAGCTTTGTCTTGATATCTCTAAGGGCCACTGCCAGATCGCTTTTGCCTATTTTGAATACAATTGGTTTCATCTCCACATGCGGATTATTGAGAGGTCGCAGAGTTATGAAGATTTCGCCATTCTTCTTGCACACATTGAGTGTGGGAAGCTGGCGTTCCTTTTCTTCGCTTGGCGTTCTCTATAATTTTGATTCATGCACTTAGTGAATGCTTTACCTTTTCCCGAGTTTTGCAAAAAGAAAGTCATGAGCTTTTTAATGGGTCTGAAAATGGCACCGGGTCGCCAGCCATGCTTGCGTGCCTCTTGGCTTGAGGACCAGGCCCAGCCATGACGACGAGAGATAATGGCTGGCTGATTGTTACATAACTTGTGTGCGGCTTTGATAGTTGGCCGCTTGTGCTTCACGATCTTCTTGAATGCATCATCAGCAATTCTTAGCTTAGTCAGTCTGCTGCGTTCTGCAAGTTTACTTTCCTTCTCGGCTGATTTGGGAATTTTTGGGATATTTTTGTGCGATGATTTTCGATCGCATTCTATATCGAGCTTCGATTGTCTCTTAACGTCCTTCACATCGTAAACGTCGCGTAGCTCGGAAAACACACGTGACAAAAATGGACGAGAGTCCTGTGATATTGGTAACATACAATAGTCCTCGGAGTTTTGTGGCTCCGCCTCTTGAACCCTGGGAAACACAGGTCCCTGCTTCTCATCGGTCTGAAAGATATCCGCGCACAGCTTACGTATTCGGCAATGGGCACAGAGTTTTCCGATCTGGCAGGTACAGTTATATACGGTATGATGCTCTTGAGCAGTTTTTTCCTCGGCTTCCTTGCCACATGGATCGTCTTTAGTCGCTATGGGCTTTCCAAGATACTCTTTCAGTATTTCTTCCACAGTCCGTGATTCCTCCTTTTGGTGTTCCTCAATGACCGGCATGGGCTTGATTCCACACTTGGGACAGGCGGCGAAATTGGGCAGCCAAGACATGTTATTTAGACAAACGGGACAGTAGCGAATAGGCTTGATCTGTGGCAACTCTGTCTTACTTCTACTTTTACTTGAACTGTCCTCTTTAATATAATTACAGGGACCGCCGCAAGGACTTTTCAGTTCTTCTGATCCACGGCAAGGTGGCTTCATTGGCTGCGACTGACCAGAGCGCTTGGTAATTGAGTCAAAAATGTGAGTACACTCCTGCGTCATTTTCTGTGAATGAAGACGTTTCAAAAAGTTATGAAATTGAGTCAAGCATTGTGCCCACCTTCAGTTCAAAACAGGCGGAATCGGCTTCTGGGTTATGTATAAGAGTTTCCACAGGCCTGAGTGCATCAACATTGAAGTTGCCATAACGCTGAAAATCCAATTTTAGGCGCTCATCGCCTTCCTCCGGTTCACATGTATGTAGACAAGGATCGCAAGGACTGGGGTATCGCTGGGACTCAGCCATTAGAAACATGATATCGTGATGGTTAATGCTCCTGTCCACACTCAGATGGCAATCACGCTGCCCACGCCTATAGAAATTTTGTGAAAATTAAACAGTGAGCTGCTGCTGAGTCTAGCGTTTCAAATCTTTACATACTTTGGCTGATCAGCGCATTTGAAGACCAGGCGACAGAGCACCTCAAGTGTGCCAAGAATATTACCATCCCTCTCAAAATTGCATGTATCCACGTGCATCAGATCGGGCATGTACTCCTTGATGCTATCGACAATAGCTTTTGGGAAGATTATCTGACCGGTACCGAGAATCTGACCGTTGTACTTGACTGACACGGGCATGCCGCAGTCCTTGAGGCTCTGTTGGAGCTTTTTTGGGTCGACAGTGAATTCAGTACCAGTTCCAGATTTGAATTCGGCTACATTGATGCGGCTTGCTGAAATAGGTACTCTTATTCTATTAAACACGACCTCAACTTCCAATTTTTTTTCATCTTGAATTTCACACTTGGATGCCTCAAAATGCGTTACAATGGTATCAAAGATAAAATTGCAGTCTTCCATTTTATTATGACCTATTAAATTAATCTTTATACTTTCAGGTTTTGGGTTATTTTAACGTGTTTGGTATTGTAATGAAAATATTTCCTTAGTACTTAAGATGAGTGTAGCAAAAACCAAGTACACGGAAATTTAAAATTGATAAATACAATTCTTATATAAAATTTTGATAGTGAAGTATTACAATGAAATCTGTGAGTTATAAGATAAGATTAAGTATGTAGCATTAATATCAAAACAAATGCTACTGTGATGAATATGAATCTATGAAAGGATAAGACATGGCGATAGGCATGAATGTATATTTTCTATACGTTTTTAAAATATTTATTTCACATTACTCCCAAATTATACAGCGCATTGAAATTGGTTTCTCCCATTCCCCAGTCACTTTGGTATTTAGTAAGATGTCGCGATATAGCTTTATTGAATATCATAATACTCGTATATAGCTGACATAATATATATTGGTAATTAAGTATAACAAAATTCACAATTTCCGAGTTCGCCTAAAATATCTGATTGTTTCAATGGCTATAAGATATAACAATCGGATTTCCATAAGGTTAAGTCAACGTATAAAGAGCATAATGAAAATTTTGCATGTCATAATTATAGAATTTATATTTTACAAAATATTTGTTATTACAAGATATTTTACAAATTAATTATTAATACAATAGAATCCGGTCAAAATTACGGCGTACGTATATGCTATAAAGTATTTATATATATTCCTGAGCGGCACGGCGATCTGATTCGAGATAACCTTGTCTGCGGATGCTACAAAATATGTATCGGAGGTCTTCTTGACGGGTGGATCAGATCAATATCGAGCTATGTTCATGATAACGCAATAGGAATGATCTGCCGAAAATGAAGTTTCTTTTATATTCAATAGTTCTTATGTTTTGAATGCTAGTTGCGTCACAGTTTATTAGGTTGTGCTTAATTCCGCTTTGACTTGCACTTGCTGACAAGATATTAGTTTAGATCATATTAGTATTAAATATCATGCTCGTTTTCTTTTTACTCCCTGTACCCAAAAAAAAGGGTAAAAAGGGGTACTAAATCTGTGCAAATGCATGTAACAGGCAGAAGGAGACATCTCCGACCCTATAAAGTGTATATATTCTTGATCAGTATCAAAGAGATTTTGATTTGGCCATATCCGTCTGTCTGTCCGTCTGTCCATTCGTATGTATGAACGCAAGGATCTCAGTGACTATAAGAGCTAGAGACACCAAATTTGAAATGTAGGTTCGTGTATAGAGGGAGCAGGTCAAGTTTATTTTAGGTTTGAGATATCTCTCCCCGTTCCCCCGATATTCGATAAAAGCCGTTTTACAGTAACAATTTTCAAGATATAGATTTGGGATTTGGCATGTACAATACTTAAGTCACTCTTAGTCTACAATTAAAATTTCAAGTTGATCGGAAAATAAACACGGAAGTTATTCAACAAACAAGATTCAGTGCTGGAGCGTGGGGGGAAGACGCAGCACAGCCACCACTTAAAATGCCTCGCTTGCGCTGCGCTCGAACTGTCGCTCGTGTGTGTGCGTCTTTTGTGTATGTGTGTGTATGTGTGTGTGCATGTGTAAGTGTACGTAGATGTGATCGGAAATTTTTGACCTGGGAACAGGGAGTTTTGTAGTCGGATATACTCGACTAAAGCATTCTTACTTGTTGTTATCAGTTATTAGTGACTATATGTAAACTTAAACATCCTCACATCAGAGACACTCTTTTCTGTTACATCAAAAAAGCGCAACATATGATTTACTTACCTTAAAGGTGCTTACATACTATAAGACGGGTCAGATTTCATAATTAAACTAGATTTTTGATTTAAAAAAGCCATCACTTGCATATTTACAAACAGTTTATAAAATTTATTACTCAGTGTCCAACGGTATTATACATTTCTAATACCTCCAAGCAGTTGTACTCTAGCGGCTAAATCCGTTCCTTCCAAACACATGGAGGTCCTTATGAAAACCTAATATTGGATTTATGTACGTCTCCAAGTGATGTAATGTCTTGTCTATACCTTTAAAGTTTTTGTTCTTTTCACAGTTCCCCGTTTCTTAGCAGTAGTAGCCACAGGGATAACAGCATTGGGCGCTACATGGACCGTAACACTGGCCTATACAAGGATCATAGCCCTTGCCGAGCCGGGGCATCGAATCGAGTGGGGGTATGGGCACTTGGCGGAGAGCGAGACGCTTACGCTGCGCGTCGGTGAGTCCGTCCGGGCCCAAAACTGGGCCCGTCTTTTCCTTAGACTCACCCTTCGGCTTAGGCTCATTGGGATTCCAGGGGGTAGGCACATCGCCGCGTTTCATTAAATACGACATTAGGTCCGTGCCCTTCTTCTTCGTATCGATCGCCTTCTTAACGGCTTCCTTTTCGGCTTTGGCAGCTTCTGCAATGGCTTTGTAATGGCGTTGAGGCATTCTTACCGGTATTGGTTCGCTTTTGACTGCAGCACCAGGTGTCTTTGGAGCACCAGGGAACGTCTTTCCGCCAAAACCTCCACCGCCAAAACCTCCACCGCCACCTCTACCGCCACCTCCACCCCCACCTCCACCGCCACCTCTTCCACCACCCCCACCGCGTCCACCTCCAACCATAGGGCCACCAGGACTGCTGCCCCATATTCCTGGGGTCTTGTGCTTGCCACCTGGAGCCGCAGATGCCCCGTGTGGGCCGCCGCCTCTAAATCCAAATACACCATCCTCAAACACAGCTTCACCGGGAGCACCAAAAGCTGTGCCGGTGTATCGATCACCCGCAGCACAGTCGTAGGAGCGCCAATAGGGATCAAGTTTGATGGGATACTTTGGCGGCACTTTTAGATCATTCTTAACTGTCTGGGTGCCATTGTTGACGGTGCGGCGTTTTAGCGGACACGGAGGTTTTGCCACGCCCGCTGGCGGTGTCACATCGAACTCAAACTCCATTTCACTTTCACTGGTGTCTGTGAGCACCAAATGATCTACACAATTTTCTATACCATGTCGTGTAGATTCCTTTTGCACTGCGTACTCGAGTTGTTTCTTTTCGGTGTTGTCGCGGCAGACGCACATCATCACCGTCTGGTGACAGGTGCACTTGCGAAAACCCTTTTCCTTGAGCTTTTTCTTGATATCCCGGGCGGCCACCGCGACATCGCTTTTGCCTATTTTGAATATAATTGGTTTCATCTCCACATGTGGATTATTGAGGGCTCGCAGTGTTATGTAGATTTCGCCATTCTTTTTGCAAACATTGAGGGTGGGCAACTGACGTTCCTTTTCCTTCTCTGCCTCTGCCTCCTTTTTGCACTTAGTGAAGGCATTACTTTCTGGCGGGTATTGCAGAAAGAAATGCATCAGTCTTTTTACAGACTTTCGAACGAAGCCTGGCCGCCAGCCATATTTGTGTGCCTCCTCTCTCAGCAACCAGGACCATCCGTGCCTGCGGGAGACAGCGGTTTTCCGTTTTATGCAATCCTTGTGCCCTGTAACAAATACTGGTAGTTTGCGCTCGACGGGTTTGCGCTGCATTGGTCGGCAATGTTCGACTGGGATTGGTTTCTTCTGCTCAGAAAATGGAAGTTTTTTTTTATTTGCCGCCTTTTGATCGCATTGCTGATCAGATTGATCGTGCTCAGATATACCCTGTGCATCTTTAATGTCGTACATATCTCTCAGCTCGGAGAACACGCGTGCCAGATATGGTCGACACTCATTTGTGTTGTTCTCCAATACACAAAAGTCCTGGGTTGAGTCTGGCTTTACCTTGGGGCACACAGGCTCATTCTTACTAGCCTGGAATATGTCCGCGACGAGCTTACGTATGCGACAGTGAGCACACAGTTTTCCGAACTTACAGGTGCAACGGCATGAGGTGTCCTCATCAGCTTCTGTCTTGGGGGCACAGGGATCATCGCAGTAGTCTTCATTTCCTTCCTTGGGCTTGCCTAGATACTCCATTAATATGCTTTCTACTGTTAGTTGTTTCTCCTTATGGCGTTCTTCAACGACTGGCATAGGTTTGACTCCGCAAGTAGGACAGGCGGCGAATTTGGGCAACCAAGACATGTTCGTTAGACAAATGGGACAGAAGCGACTAGGTTTGATCTGTGGAGGCTCCCCACTGATGGGCACGGGAATTAGCAACGGGCTGCAGAAATCTGTTTTCTCAGCTTGTCGTGCTGGCAAATATGAAAAACAGGGAACGTATGGTGCAATGGGGGGATGTTCGTCTCCAAGATGTTGACCGGGACCACTGCAAGGACTGTTCGGCATTTCTGGTCCTCGGCAAGGTGGCTTCATTGGCATCGATAGGCCAGTGCTCTTAGTAATGGAGTTAACCATTTCTTCACACTCTTGCATCATTTTCTGTGCATAGAAGGGGATCCTTAGAAGTTGAGGATGGCGTGACTAAGACACTAGTATTATACCTACCTTTATCTCACAACAAGCGGCATTGCCTGCTGGGTTATGTATGAAAGTTTCAGGAGGCCTATGCCCACCAGCATTGGAACTGCGATAGCGCTGCAAATCCAATTGCAGTTGTTCGTCGCCCTCTTCCCGCTCCAATGTATCTAGACAAGGATCGCAGGGGCTGGGGCAACGCTGGGACTCGCTCATAACAAACATGATATCCTGCTGGTTGATGCTTTTGTCCATATTGCGACCGCAAATGGTTTCCCCCGGCCTGTAGAACATTGTGTTGACGATGAACTGCGGATTAAATCAGATTCACAAAGCCCTTTACTTACTTTGGCTGATCTTCGCACTTAATGACCAGACGACAAAGCACCTCAAGTGTGCCAAGAACTTCACCATCCTTCTCGAAATTGCAGGTCTCCACATGCATCAGATCAGTCATGCCATCTTCTATGCGATCAATGACCATGGTAGGGAATCCTATTAGACCGGTGCCGAGAACCTTGGCGTTGTATGAGACCGTCATGGGCATTCCGCATTCCTCAACGACCTTGCGTAGTTTTTTCGGCGCAACATTGAACTCAATCTCACGGCCAGGTACAAATTCGGTGACATTAATACGACTCGCTGTTATGGGAATCGGCTTGTTGTTAAATTGGGCGACCACTTTCAATTTTTGTGGGTCTTGAATTCTTATATTGGGAGCCTCAAAGTGCGTCACAATTACATCGAAGACAAAGTTACAACTTGCCATATTGATGGTATTTTCGATTTGTTTTAGGCTTTGCCCTTAAATATTTTAATTGATATTGGTTTTATAATAACTTGCAAATTTTGATTGTGCACCGCAAAATGGCGCAAAGTGAAACTATAAACGGCAAATTTAAAATTGATAACTTAAAATTTTTATAAAGTATACTAAAGCACTGCATAAAATGTGCTAAAATTTGTGAAGCCTAGAAGCTATTTAAAAACGAAAATTTATAAAATCAAATGTTCCTATGATGAACAGATTATCAATATTTTATGCGTATGGTCTAGAAGATTGCACATATCCGACCTAACCACAGCGGGAAATTTCACGCTTATTTCATTGATTCCAAGTCGCTCACTTGCAAGCTGAAAGCGCTTCCTATGTGAACTACAGTCTCGTCCACATCATCGATTACTAAGGTAGCAATGTTGTGTGTAATTCAATTGCTGTCCACAATATTGCTTACTTTTCTATAAATGTTATCGCTTACATTAATTTGTTCTCATATTTCTCAGCTAACCGTAAAATCTGTTTTCTTGCCATCGCCGGTATGTTATTGACGAAAAAAATAAATGAAAACAATCGTTAAAGCGAACTGTATATTGTATCAAAAATTGAGCTCAATCGGTGCAAAACTAATAGCTACAACACTTTTCTATAAATATATTGATGGCTCCTTATAGTAATCTCAATTCAAAGCACAGTTTAATTGGCAATCATATTGTTTGTTAACCTGCTAAACTATTAATGAACTTTCCACTTGTTCCTAATTTGTTGCTACTTTTTGCTCTCTGTACCCATAAAATGTGTTAAATAGGAGTATTAAATCCGTGCTAATGTATGTAACGGACAGAAGCAGACATCTCCGACCCTATCAAGTATATATATTCTTGATCAGCATTAACAGACGAGACGATATAGCCTTGTCCGTCTGTCTGTTTGTCCATCTGTTCGTCCGTCCGTCTGTCCGTTTGTATGAACGCGTCGAATCAGTAGATCAAGTTTATTTCAGAATTCAGATATTTCACGCCACAGCCCCTCAATTCGATAAATGTTTTACAGCAACAATTTCAAAGATATAGCCTAGTTACTTGACATGTATATTGCTTGGGTCACTCTGAATATACTGTTCAAATTTCAAATCGATCGCATAAAAATCACCGAAGTAATTCAACAATCAAGATTCAGTAGTGCAGAGCGGGGGATGCAGCAGTGCAGCCGCCACTTAATATGCCTCGCTTGCTCAGCAGTGCGCTGTCGCTAGTAAGTGGGCGTATTTTTGTGTGTGTGTGTAAGAGTACGAGGATGTGTTTTAAAATTTTAAACCTAGGTACGGGAAGTCATGTAGTCGTGTATACTCGACTAGAGCATTCTTACTGCTTGGATATACGATTTTAAAAAATTGCTGTTAAATTTGCTTTAGAATAAGATAAAATTTATTTACATTGTACAGCTTTATTTTGCATTTACCAAATTAAATAATGTTACCTACTACCATGACTTTTCAGGCGTGAGCCCTTAAATCTATTTTCCTGTAAGCCTCGAGCTTATAGAGTTTTGTGTGGTGGACACGTAAAAGATTTTATCGACAGTGTTCTTCGTTCCCTTTGATTTTAGCAATAGTAACCACAAGGATAACAGCATTGTGTGTCACACGGACCGTAACATTGGCCAATACACGGATCGACACCCTTGCCAAGTCGGGCCAAGGATTCAAATGGGGGTATGGGTATCTGGCGGAGATCGCGACGTTTGCGCTGTGCATCAGTGAGTCCATCCTTGCCCACAATAGGACCACTCTTAGTCTTGCTCGGCTTCTTGGGCTCATTTGGGTTCCAGGGAGTAGCAATGGCGCCTTGCTTCATCAGATACTTCAACATATCCGGGCCCTGCTTCTTCTGATCGAGCTTCTTCTGTATAGCTTCTTTTTCAGCTTTGGCAGCCTGCTCGATAGCTTTATAGTGGCGTTGAGGCATTCTCACTGGAATTTCTTGTTGTTTGCCTCCATCGGCAGCAGGTATCTTCTTGGCACCGGGGAATGACTTACCGCCAATGCCGCCACCTCCACCTCTACCACCACCACCAGCGCCACCTCTACCACCTCCAGCACCACCACCACGCATAGGTCCACCAGGAGTTGTACCCCAAACACCCTTGTTTTTGGGTCTGCCGCCTGGAGTAGCAGAAGCACCGTGCGGACCGCCGCCCCTATGTCCGAAGACGCCATCCTCAAACACATCTTCACCTGGAGCACCGAAGGCTGTGCCAGTGTAGCGATCACCCGCAGCACAGTCGTAGGCGCGCCAGAAAGGAGTTAGCTTGATGGGATACTTTGGCGACGCTTTTAGATCCTTCTTAACTGTCTGCGTACTGGTGTTGATGGTGCGCGGCTTTATGCACACCACAGGCTTCGACATGCTGGCAGGCGGTGACACATCGAGATCAAATTCCATTTCACTATCACTTGTGTCTGTGAGCACCAGATGATCCACACAATTTTGCATTCCGCGTCGCTTGCACTCCTTTTGTAGGGCGCACTCCAGTTGCTTCTTTTCCATGTTGTTGCGACATACACACATCATCACCGTCTGGTGGCAGGTGCACTTGCGAAAGCCGTCCTCCTTTAGCTTTTCCTTGATCTTCCGGAGCGCGACTGCCAGATCGCTTTTAACTAATTTGAACACAATGGGCTTCATATTCACTCGGGAAGTGTTGATGGCTCGCAGAGTTATGAATATATCCCCATTCCTTTTGCACACGTTTAGAATGGGCATTTGGCGTTCCCTTTCCTTCTGTGCATCTTCCGCTCGTCGGCACGTATTGAACGCGTTTTGGTCCGGGGAGTATTGTAGGAAGAACTTCATAATTGTGCCAGCATAACGACAAATGGCTCCAGGACGCCAGCCGTGTTTGCGGGCGGCCTTGCTTGAGGGCCACGACCAGCCGTGGCGCCGGGAGACGCAGCCCTCCCGCTTAATGCAGGTCTTGTGGCCGATTTTGGGACTGTGATGGGTGCGGTGCATGAATGACGGACTCCCGGTTCTTGTTAATATGGCACCGGACGATGATTTTGTACCCAGCTCTGGTGAACTTTCTTCTGATTTCTGATGTCCAACTCTTAATAGAGACTGAGTGCAGCGCTTGTTCAATTCTGACATCTTCTGTGCGTCTCTTTTATCGTAGAGGTCCCGCAGTTCGGAGAATACCCGTTCGAGATACGGACGACATTCCTCTTCTGGCTCGACTATGACGCAAAAGTCCTCATTTGAAGTCGGCTTTATAATGGGGCACCCCTCGATATCATTGGGTTTTTTAAACATACCCTTGCATAAATTGCTAATGCGACAATGGGCGCAGAGCTTGCCCCTCTTGCAGGTGCAGCGGCGTTCGTTCTTAACAGTCTCTTCCACTTCTTCCTTCACACAGGGATCCTTGCAGAAGTCATCGACTGTTTTTGAAGGCTTCTTTAGGTATTCTTGGACAATTTGGGTGGCAGTGAGCTGATCCTCAGTTCTCTCCTCAATCTGTGGCATGGCCTTGGCGCAGCACTTAGGACAGGTGGCGTATTTAGGAAGCCAGGACATAGGAGTCAGGCAAACAGGACAAAATCGTATAGGCTTTACGCCCATTTCCTCCATGTCACCCACAGGAACAGGTATCGTGCGATCTTTATATTTTTGTTTGTAGGGTGGCTGTTTGCCGCTCCAGTCCGTGAATAGAAAATCGTCATCCGGCATCGGTGATGGAAGCTGATCAACTTTTCTGACCACAGAGTCAATGAGCTCTCCATATCTTAGCGTCATATTCTTCAACTGACAGCAGGCTTCAATGTCACATATTTCCTCAGGCGGCTCATCAACACGTTCGTTAATGCTAGGATATCGGGCGAGATCCAATTTAAGGCGCTCGTCACCCTCTTCTTGCTCCAGTTCATCCAGACACGGGTCGCATGGCATTGGGCGTGGCTCGCCCACTACAAACATAATGTCCGTCGGATTGATGGCTTTACCCAGGTTAGCACAGGTCTTTTTGTCCGGACTGTGGGTGCCAATATAGTGTTAATCTTGAGCAATGATCAATATTATCTTAAATCTTACTCAAAGTCTGCTCCTAGATCGTCGCACTTGATGGTTAGAAAGATCAGCACCTCCACACTGCCTACATTCTCATCGCGGCGTATAATGCTCGCGGTTTCCGTGTGCAATAAGTCGGTCATGCCGACCTCAATGCGATCGGTGAAGCTCGGGGGAAACTTGATCTCCGCTGCCCCCAAGTTGGCGCCACTGTAGCGCACAGTGATGGGCGCGCCATCTTGCTCGAGAGTTTTGCGCAGAGTCGCAGTATCACTTAAGAACTCAATGCGGCGTCCTGTTTTGAATTCAGTCACATTTATGCGGCTTGGTGTGATGGTAATAGGTAGTTTGTTAAACTTAATATTCACCACGAGCCTAGTCGGATCAGATATTTTATCCTTGGTCAGTTCTATGCGGGTTACAATGATGTCGAAAAGAAAGTTAATGGGAACTCTTGTGTTCCTAGGTGAAATTGCGACATCTTTTAAGTAACTTAATGTCAATTTTCTTTCAAATACTAAAAATATGCAAAATATAAATAATGTATGAAAATAAAGATTTGGACGATTAATGTAAAAGTTAAGTGATTACATATTATAAGCTATTGTGATAAAAAAAATGTGCTATTTGTTTTGACTTTGAATTCTTGATCAATTTCTCGGGTCTTTTTCATGATAATAAATATGCCAGAATGCTGCAGATTATATAGTCATTTAAAACAAGAAAGAGCGGCTATCTGCGGCTTGCCAAAGCTATATACACATGCAGCAATGTTTTTTATACAAAAACTAAATTTTCGTCCGATAGTTCCCATAGAAGCTATATAATAATGTGGTCCGAATTTGATGAAAATTATGGGAAATCATTTGAGGTATATTCAATTGTTGAGTTGGGAAGCAATATTTGTATACTATAAACATAAAAGCTTTTCATACAAAAGCTAATTTTTCACTCTAAAATTCCTATGGCAGCTATATGATATGGTGGTTCGATGTCGAAAAACTTGGTCAGATTGTATAAACTGTTCAGACTTTCGGCTTGGGTAAGTTTATATATAAACAAATAAGTTCTTATACATAGACATCGTTTTCGACCGATCATTTCTATGGCTGCTATTTGTCCGATCCGGCCGGTTTTGATATATGTACTGCCTGAAGCGCAAAGAGGGATCTGTGCCATGTTTCATTACAAGAAATAGAGGGATATCGCTTTATCGAATCGGCTATTGATGCTGATTAAGAATATATATACTTTGTGAGGTCGGAAACGTCTCGTTCAATGCGTTACATATTTCGTGACAAAATTATCATAACTTCTGTAAGGAAATAAAAAGCGAAGGAGCCTCCCTGAAACCAGTTGATTTCAGCTTAAGTACATAGGATTCTTTATGGCTCTGGTCATTAAATCACCAGCCTGTTGCGCTGCCGGATGTCGGCGGCTGAGAATGCCACTGAAGAGGGCATTGCACTTGGCGGCAACGCAAATTCCGGAAGACCAGCTCAAACAGTTCCAACCAAACCCTAAAATAAATTCAGGGCTCTGAATTATCGCATCGGTAGCCTTTGATTATCCTGTAAGCCGCTTAGCACGCAATGCGCGGACAAGGCATGCTCTGCTCCCCCCCTACATACACATCCACACACACACACCCTCGAGCCTGAAAGTATGCAATATTATTTCACCTCATGCACTTATCTAAATTAAGTTCAATTTTAATTAAATTTCGCGCATTAATTCGACGCTTATCGACTCCGCGTGTCTGCCTGCAGTTGCGTCTGACCAAACTAATGAAACATACGATGCCTGGGGGCGTACCACAGGGGTGCACCGAGATGTCTGCTGACAGGGATCACTACGGCGCGGAATTTAGCAAAAATATACAACAACAAGTTTGCAAACACTAGGAAACGGGAAACACGCCATGGGACTAAGCCGATTTAATTCGAATCAACTGCGTTTGGGGTAGATATGGGCCTGGTTCGCATGAACAGCAAAACTAACATACTAGTTTTGTTATTTAGCTTTTGTTGGTTTTGGCCTGGTTTTGGCCGCCATGGGCATACATTCTATATAAGCGAGTTTTAATAAACTTGCTAAGTTGACGCACATCGAAATCAGGCTTAAATTTAGAATTCAGAATTCATTGTAATGAATACAAGATTGTCATAGAGAGCATGTGTTAACATCAACTTATTTTACAATGCTTTTTTATAAAATAAATAACATTTATGCGACTATTTGAGCTTATTCTTTTTATTTTTATATTAATACCTTATGATTGTATCTAAAAAATTGATGTTTAGTTCAGGTTTTGTAATTTTAAGCAACTTCTTATAAAATTGGATAAAGTCGAATTTTAAAAGATGAAGCCTTGACTTCCTTGTTTAATGTCAAATATTTTATTAACAATAAAATATAAATTATAATAAAATAACGTTATAAATGCACGCAGAGACACTGATAGCACAATTTTTAACTATTTAATTAGCTCGCAACCTAATAACCTTGTTGCTCTCTGTGCTCCTCAGTGGGATCAGTTGTTGGGCGCAGTGAACAGATTCTTTGAGAGCTTTAAGTAACTCTAAACCAAATACATTTTAACGTTGGCCAGCACAGCATTCTTATTTAAGCCTTTTACCAATTAAGCTCGCCACTTAAGCCCACATAATCTGATTGTATCAGTATCGGTTGACTTTCCAAAGGTTAAATGGTATTTATAGCGCATTTACTCAAATTAATTTGTATTCATATTTATTTGTGATAAATACTATTTGCTTGTACAACAATTTTAATTGCTTGTGCAAATTAGTGTCCAACAAAGCCAAGCACTTTGCTGTACACAAGTGTAGCTTGAATACACGCCAAATCACAAGCAATTAAAATAGTTTCAGGCAAGTTGTGTATACTATGTATATTACTACATGTAAGTAAGTATGTATTGTGTGTTAGTGTAAGCAAGTAAGAATGCCCTAGTCGAGTAGAACCGACTACAAGACACCCTGTGTATGAGATTTTCATGCATCATATGCATCAAGTAGTTCAGCGGCAATGTAAGAAAGCAGAGCATTTCCAGCTGCACTCTCCTGCCTGAATACATTTGTGTTTAAGACTATATTTTTAAAATTTTCCTTTATAATCCAAAAATTTCAATATTTGATTTTATTATAATTACAATCTGCCTCATCTAGGGACAATACAATAATGAATATAAAAATAACTAAATCGACTCTGATACTTATTAAAAATATATATACTTTATAGAGTCGGAGATGTCTCCCTCAGGCTATTACTCACTTTTGCACAGTTTCACTAAACCCTTTTCCCATTTGGTACAGGGTGTAAAAAGAGCTTAGCAAATCCATGGAATAAATGATACCACAAAATACTTACTTACATATACGACAACGAAATTTGACGATTTATCTCCTGTGAGTATTTCCACTCAACTTCAATCAATTGAGAAGGCTTAGCAGGAAAACTAATAATGTTATGTCGGAAGTGCACAACTGTGAGGAGTGCTCAGGTCAAAAGTACAGACACATATGTAGTTATTATGTATGAAATACATATGCATACATAGTATTTATACAAATATAAAAGAATGTTAGGATTCGGTTTTCCGATTTGTGTGGGAGCGAGGAAGATATGAAAAGTGTGAAACCACTTTGTCTGAAATGGTATACAGGAATCCACTTACCGAATTTGCTGAGCTTTTGTAGTCACTGAAATTAAATACTTAATGCAAATGGAAGGACACACAATCAGACGACTAGGCGACTGAATCTGATCCAGAATATACTTATATGGTCGCAACTTTCGCCTTCTATGTATTACGAATATTTACAAGACTTAATAATGCCCTTGCTTGCCAATTTATAAAGGGTACAATGTATTAAAATAATAAGTTTGTGTTGGAAGGGTGTGGACTCGTGGCAGAGTAATACTTCTGTTAAAGTTGAGGTGAAATATGTGCTATGTAAATTTACAACGTTACTGCGGGCAACACAAATCCTTCCCATGTAGCCACACCCACCAGCAGTCTAGAATCTTTGCGTTGCATTCTGCACTTTACGAGCTTAATCGGTAGAGTCCTTTTGCAAATGGCGAAGTGCAAGGCTGTAGCTGTGGAAGACCACAAACAGTTTCTGCTGCTGGTAGACAAATGAGCAATGCCATTAAATACGTTTTGAAATATGCTGGCAAATCATTTACAGTAGCCACAGACTTGCCTGCTGCTGGGTTTTCCAATAAATCTGAAATAGCTGAAAGTGACGTGGCTAAAAGCTGTCAACTGTATGAAAATCGTTGGGAGCTGAACCGAATTCTGGGACTCTGCTGGTCGGAAGGCAGCCACGCGGAATTTTGGCAAATATTTTGATGTTGACCTTCTCAAGGAGTACATATATACACATATGTGCATATACACGCAGTGTACAAACACTGAGAAAAAACATAGCTAAATTGAAGACATGCAACTTAAATTTTATTGAAAGCACTTCATGTGAGCTGTTATGGAGCATATGAATATGAAATCGTTTTACTGTTGAAAAATAAATTAAAGCAAAAGTATTGAACTGACTTAACATGAAAATGGAATGAATTTGAATTCAAAGCCGAAGCCGAGCTTGCTTTTACTCTTCAAATCAGTTTCGAGTCAAGAATGTTAAGCCCACGACATCTAATCCACTTTCCAAATCAATTATCCTTGTTTTGAATACATTAAATTTCTATCAATCTATATCATCCTGTTTATATCGTTTTGTCTTTATGATGCAGGTAAAATCAAAATGAGTTTTTATATTATCAAACAAATTTGTTTACCCGCTTTATATAAGAGATATTGGAAATTAAGCTTTACCATAATGTAACTGAATAAGAACTGAATGTAAGCAGAATATTGCAAGAATGTTTTCATAAATTTGCAACGGTTTAATTCATAGAAAAAATATAATAATGGCGATGTGATCTCTTGATGTGAATTTCTATTTCTAAAATTTTAAACTAATACCTGTTTTTCTCTGAGTGAGCTAAGCATGTTTGAATATACATGTATGTATGCTTTTTTTGTGTTTGATTTATTTTATCACAAGAACCAATTCTCCCATTTCTCGCATTGCCAACGTTTTTCTAGCATTTTGCAGCTCTTCGATAAAACCGATATGAATATTAATTTGCACCTTTTATTGATTTATATTTGGAGCAATTTCATCAATGTCCGCCAGCCAGACTGACTTTTCCAGCTATCGTCAGTGTTGGTAACTAAGGTTGACTTTGCGATGCGACTCATTCTAAGGTCAAAGAAGCCCCGTAGCAAGTCGCTGTTTTTCTGTGTTGCTGTCTCAGACTTGTTTTTATTAGGGTGTACTAATGTAGGAAAGCATATCTATGTTTAGAACCAAATTGTATAATTTGAATTCGTGAAATACTTTCGCAGCTTTTGCAATTGGCGCCTGCCTTCAGCTAAGCTAACTTCATTCGCTTGTAGCAACTGCTGGATGTGCTTTGTATACCCTTGCAGAGGGTATTAGAGTTTTCTCACAAAATGTGTAACGCATTGTAGCAGTAGTTTCAAGATTTTGTCCAATCTAGTCTCAGAGTTTTATGAAACAGGTGTTTACTGCAGGCAAAACTGGCTGGATTAAATCTCCATATCATATGGCTGCCATAGAAATCATCAAACCAAATATCAGTTTTTGTGAGAAAAATATCTTTGTTTAATGAAATATACTCACCAAACTAGCCACCCCCAGAAACCTATTAAATTACGAGTATAATAAAAATCAGTTCACCGTATCTTGTAGTTGTCCGACAGTCGGTGGAAATACTAGTTGTATGTAAAATGTTGTATTTACTTAGGCAACTTCTCCAATCTCACCAGTTCTACGTTTTATTGTGATCGTTTCATATAAATACTTAGTAAATTTGATATAAATCGGATGTGATACTAATGTCGAAAATGGAGTTTTTGTTTGAACACCTTTTATGTTTTGTCGTGGGAAAAATTCCTTGCAGGGTATTTACTGTTCGGTACCACGAACATAGCTTTTCTTCCTTGTTTCTTCTTGGCTTATGTGGATAATGTTTTTTATTAAAATTTTTTTTGCTCATTTTAATGCGCTGCGCTCTCGCATTGCCTTGAGGTTATTTGTGCGTTTTATTCGCTGTTGCCGCTGTTGGTTTTTAAGCTGAATAACAGCATAATGCCAGCCTCGGATGCGGAACATGCTGGAGTATAAGCCACACATATGGCGGAGGAAGCGTTCGGCACATAAAACGAAATAAGTTCATCTATTTTATATTTTTATAAGAATTTTTCCATATGCCTTTTAAAGTCAGCTATGTATGTACACATTCGTATGCATGCATACATACATATATGTACATATACGTACATTCAGTCCATTATGGTATTAAAATTTGGTTTTTGCTTTTGTTGTCTCTTTGGCACTAAGGCATAAAAAGGAAGACTCTACTTGAAGGCGTCCAAAAGCTTTGAATTGAATATATATTAGATTTCGGAACTTTTTTGTACAAGTTTTACCTGTTAACAATAGAACCTACATAAAACCAACAAAAGTACGTTCGCGTTGCATGAATACTCGTAACAACAATTCCCAGTCAGTAATAATAATAACAACAATAACAGCAGTGGCTGTAAAAAGAAGTGTAATTTCGTTGCTTTCGACTTTTTGATGGCGACCGCAGAACGGAAATTAAAACTTCTGCCCGTCAAAAGTCGACATGTGTGTGTGTTGTTGCTGTTTCCATAGAGCCCCGAGGTTGTTGTTGTTGTTCATTATTTGGTTGTGTGGCCTGCGCATTGTGCCAGCTATATACATATCTATATTTGATATTGAAACATTTTTACTCCCTGTACCCATAAAATGGGTAAAAAGGGGTATTACATCTGTGCAAATGTATGTAACAGACAGAAGGAGACATCTCCGACCCTATAAAGTATATATTCTTGATCAGTATCAAGAGATTTCGATTTGGCCATGTCCGTCTGTCTGTCCGTCTGTCCGTCTGTCCGTCTGTCCGTCTGTCCGTCTGTCCGTATGAACGCGTCGATCTCAGCAACTACAAGAGCTAGAGACACCAAATTTGAAATATAGGTTCCTGTATAGCATACGCAGATCAAGTTTGTTTCATATTTCAGATATCTCCCCCGTTCCCCCGCAAATCGATTAAAACCGTTTTACAGTAACAATTTTCAAGATATAGCTTTAGGATTTGGCATGTACAATACTTTAGTCTCTCTTAATATACTGTCCAAATTTCAAGTCGATCGGATAATAAACACGGAAGTTATTCACGAAAGAAGATTCAGTGATGCAGCGAGAGGGGGAAGAAGAAGCACAGCCACTTTTGCCGCCTGTGTGCGTGCGTCTTTGTGTATGTGTGTGTGTATGGGTAAGTGGACTTAGATGTGATTGGATGTTTTAGACCTGGGTGCAGGGAGTTTCGTAGTCGGGTATACTCGACTATAGCATTCTTACTTGTTTTTTCTTACCTTTGGATACTCAGGATAGATATCTCTATTTAAAACGCCGTTCTTATTGTGTTTGAAGGGATTTTAGTGTTTGGTTAATACTGATTTGAAAGTGTATAAATAAGTAGAAATTACTCATGTCTGATGTATGTTTATTAAGTTGAAATATGTTTTAATACCTACTTGCCAATAAAAAGAAATAAACATTTGCTTTGCTTATTAATATGTTCAGTATTTATTTAAGTAATTCTCAGTATGTCTTTAACTTAATATTAAACTTGAAATTTACAATTGATAATTATCAATAGTCTAATTCATTGGGGGAAGAGAACAGTTGAGGCATTCCCCGCTGCAGTGGGGAGATCCAATTCTAGGGATATACATAGATGATAACATACGCGTACAGCAAGTGTTCTGGATCTAGACACATACACATACATTTACAGCTAACTACTATATCTATTACAGTGGGTTGTATGTATTATAATTGTTTAGTTGTTGTTGTTGTTGTTGTTGTTGTTGTTATAGTATTTTAGCGATTATATGTTAGTGCTTGCACACAGTGATAGAACGCACACATTTACATAAATGTAATAGTAGTAGACAGTAACAATGAACTACAATTTCCTTCTACAGTTGTATATATAATAGTATGTACGAGTATTTAATTTGCATATTTACTAGTTATAAATATAATTTACAATCAATTTGAATTTCATTTATACCACAATTGCGGTTTGAATTTGAAGTATTATCGATTTATACTATTAAATGCTTTTAGCATAATTGTTACTTAACATTAGCATGTGCATTGGGTTTAAGCATTAAAATTCTTTGCTGTTGTCAGACGTTCTCATTTATCTACTCAATATAGTTAGTTATTAATGCTTAGTATTAGTATTAGTATTGTGTATTATTAAGTTATACTTAGCGCTTTTATAGGGTCTTCAATAAATTCGAAAGTGGGAGCAAGAGGTACAAAAGAGCTTTTAATTTACGAGTATTTTAATGTCTAGGTTCAAAGTAATACATATAGTACAATACATTACTCGTATTTGCGAATGGCTTGCCATTATACTTATGATACGATACCACATACATATTTATGTATATTCTGAGTAGGTTTTCAAATATTTACTGCAATAAGTAGTTGTCCATATTGGGTTAGTATGCGTTTAATAGTATTTCTCTTACATTTCTAAATTTATGAACTATTTTCTTTGGTTTTCTAGCCAATTGCTGGGCTACCTTTTGCCTAACATTGAAACAAAGTTCTTATTTACAGTTTGCTGTGTACTCTTAGAAAATAGTTACAACGCAATAGGTTTAAGGTACAAAACAGTAAGGAAAGGTACATATATATTTCCATCAAATAGTTTGACTATGTATGTGTGTACAGTGTCTGTCTGTGTGTTTAAGATATGTGGCCGGTGCTATAGAAAATAGCACGATACGTTTAATTAAAGTTTTACCGATTTCTGATATGTCTTCTGTGTGCATATACTTTCATATAGACTGTAGGACAAACAGCAGCTGACACTATTTCGCATTGCCATTTCCGTTTCCGGCATTCCTATTGACGCTTGCACTAATGGCACAGACGGTTGGCTTCAATATGGTCTGAAGCCTGGAAGGACCTGGTGGAAATCCACACAGAATTGCGGTTGGCTCTGTTTGGTATTAAAATGGAAAAAAGGATTGCTGACTGTTTATGTGTGTGTGTGTGTGTGTATGTGCCTGTCCACGTGTCTCGGGCTGCATGCCGAGCTCAGCTCGGGGGGATATCCTCTTATACTTTTGCTGCTTTGGCAGCAAAAATAAAAAAAATATTAAAAAATAGAATGTGTCAACTTTAGTGTCAATTGTATGGCCATTAAACTATTGCGCTTCAGATGTGATGCTGCCTCAGCAGCAAACACTGACAGTACGTACACCCCCTGGCCCCCCTTCAGCTGCTGCAAATGTTGATTTAACAGTCGACATGTTGAGCATTTCAGACAAAATTTCACATTTTAGAATATCAGGTTATCTTCCAATGCAAGCTGCATCCTTTCGAAAACTAGTTGCAAAACGTGCCAGCATTTGATGGCCAATTGTGAATTGGGGGTCAAATGGCAGTTAAGGCTTTAGTTTGAATGATGCCATCAGGTAAAGTACTTCAAATTGCCAGCTTGCTCTTTGTGATGGGATTAGAAACTGTCTCACAGGTTAAAAAGGGACTTAGCGTCAATTATACTGATTGTGGATATGCATAGATATGTATGTATTAAGGTTGGGTATTCAGAAACTTGAAATCAGGTTTGCTGAGTGTTAAGCTGGGAGCAAGTTATCAAATCATGCAAACGAATCATATAATTTCCAGATTAGATTAACTATAAAATAACTCTAAAAGAGGACTGTAGTAATATTGTTCCTGTTGTGCAATTTATTCATGTGCAGAAGTAAATATAAGGTTTTTGTAGCCAAGACTTAAGCAAAGTGGATTCAAAATGGGAGTTCAACCAAAACAATACTTTTTGGATATGGGCGGAAGTAATTTGCATATACACGTAACTATAAAAAATGCGCAAAAGCTTGCTTGTTGAGGCAAAGATTTAACAAAAAGAAAAACTATATATTTTTTGTAGAAAACATGTCAGTATTCATTTAATCGTGAGCGACTGCAGGCGTGGTATCTCTCAGGACATTGTTTGCACTGCCCCGCTTTCATTTTTAGTGCAACAATTGCAGTTGCAGCAACACAACTAACAACAGTATAAACAGCAACAATAGCGCAAAAAAGAGCGTTGCATATATTAAGCCAACAAAGGAAAAGGGGGAAAACGCGAAAAATAAATGCCCGGCTTTTTTGGATGCATAAGCAAACATTTGAGGCATCCTTTTTCATTACATTCCATCGTCAAACCAAATGAAAGTAGTGCGAAATATTTAAGCCATATCTATGTCAGCAGCTCTTTGCCGGCGCAGATCATAAAGCCTGGCCCAGTCATGATATGCCGAGCGTAAAATGCCGGTCAAACTCGTATAATTTTTACATGCACCAATCTGGGCGTCGAGCACAGCGAACACAATTTGAATTTCGCTCAAACGATTGAAGTTTTTATAACAAAAAGCCATCTCCGATTTGATGTGGGATATAGTTCTTGCAGGGACTGCAATCATTAGAAGTTTTATTTCTAAGAATTACAATATAATGATTCTTTTTTATTGATTCTTTCACCAAATAATAGTTCAGAAAAAACTCATAAATTTTGAAATCATGGTGAAGATGCATAGATTATACTTAAAGGAGTATATTAGTCTATATTCCGCTTGCTTAAAGTTACTATAAGTACAGAATTTTATTGATTAAAAAAAACAAAATAGTCACCATTTACGATCCCTGGTTTTTCGAGCTGTCGTCTGCTAGATGAATTAAATATTAAATTAATCAACCAGCCAGATTGCTGCTGTAATCTTAAATAATCAAAAATTGAGTTTTTGAAGGCAATAAATTGTCTTAAAAGTTAGTTGTTGTTGTTAAACCCTAGCAGAGTGTATTACAATTTGGTTTTATGTATACTCGTTTTAATTTCTTCAAATTTCATTTCAGAAGCCGAACAACCTATTATATTTATTTATAGTCAAGTTTGAATAAAAATTCTTGTATACGTTTTGAATTTTCGGATTTTTACAACATTATCATTAAGCTGCTAAATGGCAATCAAACAAAGAACAGTTTGGGTTTTCTTTCATGCTTATAAATTAGGCTACATAAATTTCAATAACCTTGCGATAAATACCTTAATTAATTCTTAACGGATTTTGATTAATACGTCTGTATTTAATCTGCGGCACGCCCTGGAAAATTGTTCTTTCCTTTCTTCAAAAGGAATGCCAGAGCGCACTAATTTATTTAATTTTGAGCGGAAATCTGGTTGAAAACAGTTATGTGAAAGTATTGAACAAACTTTTAATGGCGTTATTGATTGGCTTATATCTGTCCCGAAGAAATTAAAGCAAAACCAGTAAATGAAAACTTTCCAGAAGTTCTCTGCTGCGGATTCACTATTATAGTAAATGTTTTGACCAGTTTGTGGACAATTAATTTCTACAGAATGTCACTTTATCGCTGTTCAAATTAAGACGTTGTTTTTTTGTCAAACGTTTGAAGGCTTGTAAGTAATTTTCAAAAGATACGATAATGTTTTCAATTATATACAAAATATTTACAACATGAAAACCAAATTACCTAACATTTACCAGAGATAAACTGGAACATTTTTATGTAGCTAATAGCCAATAAATTTAGAAATCAACTTCAAGCAAATGCCTTGGCAAAGGTCAAGCAAAAGTGAGCAACTTGAAGCATTGCTGCTATTAGCCAACATGATTAATGATTGTTGCTGAAAAAGCAACAGGAAAGAAATGGCAATGCCAAAATAGTCAAGACAACAGTTTCATGATTTATATGAAGCAAATTATTCCTACACACACACACACACACACACACACACACACACACACATATACATAGACGAAACTGGGGCGTTGCCAATGCTTAGCTGACCGGCAGCCAGCAAGTAGGCAGGAAACATTTATAGGCGCGTCAATTTGCAGGACATGCCTAGGATATTGCCCAGAAGCCAGCAACCGAACAGAGGTTATTGTAAAATATATTTAAAAAATATCCTGCGGCTTAATAGGCAATTAGGTAGAACAAAAAGATCGCTGCGAGCGGTATACATTTCAATATAGGAGTAACTTCAATGGAATTTCGTCCAGGGAGAATTCATTGACTTCCCATTGAGAGCAAGGTTGGCAGCGCGTATAAATTACAATTAAGTGTAATTAATCATCCACTAGGACGATACTGGGGCAAGCCAAGTGACGTGCTCCACTTCAGACGGTGCTTGGTTCTTGGCCCGACGGCGCTTCTAATTTATTAGCACAGCCCATGGTCAAGACATCAACATCAACATCAACATAGATGTCGACATCGTTGCACAAGGAGGCAACAAGCGGTCCAGCCGCACCTTCCAGCCTTGTGCAGCACGATACTCCACTGGTCAATCACACGGCCACTTAGCAACTTAGCAGGATAACAACAGGAGCAACAGAGCAACAGAAGCAACAACTGCCCGGCTATGCAGGTGACTTGGTAGCGCTTTTAATAGCTCGGCAAATGGTTGGCTCTGGCTCCGACTCTGGCTCTGGCTCTGCCTGTGCCTGTGCCTCTGGCCGCACGCTGTTCTGCGCTGGTGGGCCATGGTGAAGGCAAATCAATGAATGGATATCCATTCAGAATGACGCATGGCCAGAGGGCTGCAAGGACTCCGGGGAACAATACCAGACACTGTGGAGCAGCGCAGCAAGGCGACTCCATCAGCGGCTCGTTCGTCTGGAAAACTTATTGCGCCAGAAGTAATTCTATAAAGAAAGCTCTTTCTTTCTCTCTCTCTCTCTCTCGCTTTCTCTCTCTCTCTCTCTCTCTCTCATTCTTTTGCAACTTTATGGTCTGGTGTAGTTTTCCTATTGAAAATGTTTGAGGGCGAGTGTTTGGGTTCCTGTGGTTCTTGCTGCTGCAAACGGCATGCTATTTTGGTTGCAAATATTTGAAATATATGTATGTACATACTTGGAATAGGTGAATATACTCGGCATGTATGAGCGATCGATTTTTGGGGCCCTTGGTGTATTTACAGCTCGACCAGCGAGCCAGCGCAATGTCAAGGGGCAGTAGATTGACTGAAATATTCGATTACCAGCATCGAATTTTCGGTAATTTGCGTGGCCTGGCAACTGGCAACTGGCTGGGACTTTGGTTTGCTGCTCAAGGGATTCGAATTTTGAACGGGTGACATTTTTTAAAAATAAACCTAATTTGATTAGTTGGGTTCATTCGCACGACAAGCACACACTTTGGACACAACCCATTATCGGAGGCAGCAAAAATGTACGAAATTGATTTTTCTTCTAGAGTTTTATTCGTCGACATAATTTAATAATAAACTTTGGCACTTTACCCATTACAAAGTCCGCACAACTTCATGCAGCCGGATTTGCGATGCCAGAAGTTCTGTTTGGAGCGCACTCAAGCCTGAAATTTATGTTCACGCCTTCAGTGGGCCTTCAGGGGCCCACAGACGAGCTGGAACTCCGATTCCTGTCCTTCTCCAGCTTCTCAGCTGTCCAGCTGTCAGTGGCATACAGGCGCAGAGTATACAGTGTCGGGCATTGCTCTGTGGCTCTGGCCCTGGTCCTGGCTGTGGTTTCAGCTGTGTTTTTATTGCCCGTTTAGCATTTATTTGGAATTCAAATATATATTACTATGCGGAAAGCCAAATAAAACACGTTAAAGCGTTGCTGTCAGAAGCTACCGACTGCGGTATACTCTGTTCCGTTGCTACTGAGACGATTTTCAGTCATCCTGGTATCAAATTATTTTTTTTAAATTTAGCTAGCTGGTGTGGAAGTTACATAGTTTTCTAATTTTCAGAGGGCGTGGGCGGGCGTGACAAAATTGTATTGTTCCAACAGATCAAGATGACTATCCGTAATCCTCATATCAAATTTGGAAACTCTAGGCATAACAAGTAAGAATGCTATAGTCGAGTATACCCGACTACGAAACTCCCTGTACCCAGGTCAAATATTTCCGATCGCATCTTCGTTAACTTACACATACATACACAGATACGCACACGCACGAGCCACAGCGCAAGCCAGGCATTTTAAGTTGTGACTGTGCTTCTTCTTCCCCTTGCTGCAGCACTGAATCTTCTTTCGTGAATAACTTAGGTGTTTATTATCCGATCGACTTGAAATTTGGACAGTAGATTAGGAGGGACTAAAGTATTGGACATGCCAAATCTTAAAGCTATATCTTGAAAATTGTAACTGTAAAACGGTTTTTATCGAATAGCGGGGGAACGGGGGAGATATCTCAAATCTAAAATAAACTTGACCTGCTCCCGCTATACACGAACCTACATTCCAAATTTGGTGTCTCTAGCTCTTATAGTTGCTGAGATCCTTGCGTTCATACATACGGACAGACAGACGGACAGACGGACAGACGGACAGACGGACAGACAGACGGACATGGCCAAATCGAAATCTCTTTTGATACTGATCAAGAATATATATACTTTATAGGGTCGGAGATGTCTCCTTCTGCCTGTTACATACTTTTGCACAAATCCAATACCCCCTTTTTACCCATTTTATGGGTACAGGGAGTAAAAATGTGAGAGATATACAGGCCTGCTTCCAATTGCGATTCCGATAAATTATTGGGGTAAATCAAATAATTCGGATTGATTGCACAAACCCAACCTACTCTAACTCCCTTTGGAAAAAGAGTATAAAAATAAATATACACACTCGTACCGCACTTAGATTCCAGCTGGTCAACATGTTTCCAATGCGGTTGACACAGCTGACGACTGTTATTGTTCAATTTACGCCCAACGCAACTGCTTTGGGCAATTGGTCAGCCGGCCATTAAAATATTTACCAATTAATATACTCGTAACACTTGTGCGATCTAAGCATAAACAAAATTTGGCAGGCTGCAAAGGAATTTGACAGGCTATCAAAATCTAATTTATGTTCAATTTGGCACGCGCACCACAAATGCAAATAAATTAATTGTGCAAATTGTTTGAAATACCACGAAGACAATTATTCAAGTGGCTATATCATCATATTTATCGTTGCTTATGAATATTTAAGTTTTGCTTTGTATTTAATTTAATTATTTTGGTATTATGGCATCTCAATAAATCAAAATTGTTAATTATGGCATTAATTATAATTAGAGGAACAGCTGGGTCTGTTTACTCAATTTAAGTTCGCACATTTTCAAGGGTCTAATGCGATATGGCTTTTTAATTGCCAGTCGAACTTATATCATAAATATAGTATTACTCAATGTCTGCTAACAACCGAAACGATAGCACCTTAAATACTTATCAAAAATTACCGTTTACCCGGTTCAATAAATGATTAGCATTTTTTGAAAGCATGTTTCATAATATTTAAACGATACAAAGGGTTTCGGTGCTATATTATTTAAATGCGATTATCATATCTATTATTTAAGGTATTACAAATATTCCTAATGTAATCGCATTTAAAGTACTTAAAAGTTCAGTTTTACTTTTAAATTAATTTGATGAAAATATCCAACTTTACAAAAGTATTAACAAGCATATACTATTTAATATGGATAAATTAGTTGCAGCTGCACTGATTTTTATCACCGCATATTGTAACTTTTACGCCAGACAGAAAAACCACCAAATTCAAAAGGATAAAAAGAAAGGCTTGCCGCATGCAACTTTGTCTTTGGCGGAGGACGATGACGCGGTAATTCAATTTGGGTTTCATACTGCAAACTATGTGTCGCTGCATATTAAGGCGACGCGTTGTCCTGGCTGAGATATGTGTGCACAAGTATAAGTATATACATATAGTATATATATTCATATGTATATAGTATATGTATGCACGCAAGAATGTCAGTATCAGTAGCCAACGGAAAGAGGAAAGGATGACGGCCTGCAAGCAGTTTGTGCGTGGGCAGATATTCCCAGACTGTTCCCCTTGGCTCGGCTCTGGTCGACTCTGCTCAACTCTGCTCTTGTCACGGCTTTTTAATTAAAATGCATGACATGAAAGTGTATTGCATGTAAATCGATTGAGTGCAGTTTAAGCTAAGTAAGCAGAGGCTGTGGAAGGTTGCGAGACTCGAAGGAGTGCCAACCAAATGAAGGATTAATTAATCATTGTTATTTTGTGCATGGCACATGAAGAGAAACAGAACAATAAGTAATGTCCACTTGGCTTAAATTGCACTCTCTGCTCTCTGTGCACAATCGATGGGCTTTTCTTGTCGCGCTTGCAGCTGCCAACGAATTTTTGATTTGATGCGGCTCAACGAAAGTTTCCTTGCACAGGACGATGCACATGCAGCCATCCGTCACTCAATTGGTTAGAAGGGCAGCGTCTAAAAGGCAACGAAAACTTTTCACCAAAAGTCGGCTGTAAAATTGAATTCGTTTTCCAATTAAATGGCTATAATTGAAATAGCAGAAGGCAAACAGAAATGGAAATAGCGACTAAAAATAGAGAATCGAGAGTCAAAAATCGAGAATCGAGAATCGAGAATCGTGCTTAAATGTGCATTATGAAAATGTGGAGTAGCGTCAAAAACTTTTGGCCCTAGGCGGATGTTACCATTTTGTTTGCTAGACAATAAGCAAAGCGAGGCGTGGCCTGTTGGCCAGGTGGCCAGGCAGAAGAACAGTCGAGCTTTTGTGCGGTGCGGTGCGGTGCTGTGTGTTGAGTTGTTGTAGAAACTTTGCTGCATTGTTATTGTTGCAGCTTGAAAAACTTTTGCCAACACAACTTTGCCGCTGCAGCAAATGGCAAAAAAGAAAGAACACAGAACATACACAATGAAACTTGATGTGGCGAATAGAAACTCGCAGGAGCTGCTTTAAGCGCTTTAAGTTTTGACAAATGTCAGAGATTGCGCATACGCAACGTTGCCCTTGTCAAAAGTCAAAGTCACCACATTTATAGGTCAACTGGGCAGCTACTAGTGCTGCTATACTTGGCCACTAAGTAGTGTCTGCCAGCCAAGGTGTACTCCAAGAAGCTGTGCGAAATATTTATCTAGTTCGCCCATGTATGCAAAATTCTTTGCCAAAATCCAAGCGCGTAAGCAAAAATTGTGATTAAAAGTGTGTTTTTATGAAGCATTGGGTCGTGACTGGGGGCATTAAACGAGACCCGGAGCTAACGTATAAATTAGCACGCCTCACGACGGCGGCAATAAAACGTTTTGAGCTACGTATACGTAATGCGACCCATGTACCGGAGCCGCCTGAAAGTAGGATACCAAATGACACGCGCCGAGCGAATTTGTAGAAAGTCGTAAAACGAAATAAACACTTTAAGGCGCAAAGTCATAAAAACACCGAAATAAATTCAACAGCCACTGGGCGCACCGGGATAGCGGGGTGCTTGCTCGGGTATTATGAGTAGAGGACATTTTGTGTGAGTTGCGTGCCACTAAAGTTTCACTAAAATAAGCTGGAGTCCAATGCGACATTTTGTGTGAATTATTGGCCAATGTTGACAACTGTTGCTTGATGTGCTCGTATACATTTTATATTCGAAGGAATGTTGGCTTGATACCAGCTGCAAAGGGTATGGCCCTCAGTTTGTTCGGTTCACTTGGCTCGCAAATGAAATGTCAATCGCTGCGGCGCTTAAAAAGTTGCGAAAAAACGTTCCAAACGTAACTTTCAGACACCCAGTCAGACTGTCAGGCATCCGTCCATCAAAACCATCAAACCATCAAACCATCAAGCCATCAATCAATCAATGCGCTTTGTGCGCCTAAGCCTGATGGCGAAGTCCGTTGAAGCCTTGGCAATCGACATGCAATTTATGCGAAATGTTGACATTAATCGCCTGACTTTTTGAGCTTTTTACTCGTATTATTTGCTTTTAAGTTTTCGCCAAATGACGCTCAACGGCGTGAACTGGAACTGTAAATAAATTGTACGCAAACATTTAAAGGGGCTCAAAGGATTTGGCATCAACATATTTACATATTTCCAAAGGACTTGCCAGAGAACTGCTGTTGGCTTTTCTGATTAGAAAAAGCATTTTATGATTGCTTACTTTAAATTCAGCGACTCAGTGGATTACGATAAACTTTATCAGACTTGTTGCCCATTCAATCCACAGAAAACTTGTATATCAGTATAAATAGAATCAAAAGTCGTTGTTTTGTGGTAGGCATATTTAATTTTGAAGCCATTACAAAAACAGACTTCACCTATTTCTGTGTAATTGATTCTCAAGTGGAATTCAGAACCGCTCAGTATACTTACCTTTTATCTTTCAGCTTTTAAGAGTCGGTCTCTTTAAAGATTGTATTCAAGAAATCGATGACTATTTTATTTGAGCTCATATCCCATTTCTCTTTTTTCGATTATTACTCTGAAATTTGATCAACGTATAGCCTCAAGGTTTCGCCATTATATAAAGCTATTAACGTGAGGTGGTTATTTTTAAATGCTGTTTTAATTTCAAGTAAATGTTTATTCAATGTTCATTTGTGTTATTCTTAAATCGAACACGCGCAGAAACTGAATTTTGTTTGTGTTTGCTTTTGCTTTTTATTTGAATTGAAATTTTAATTGTTTGCTGTTGCTATTGACACTGATGGCTCTGAATGTTTTTTATTATATATATATTTTTTCTCTTTTTGCGTTTTCTTTGATTCTTTGTGGCAAATAATTGAATTGGGAAAGCAATTACAAGAAATCTGTTGATTTAAGCAGCGCGTGCAATGGTGCGTATGGGTGATGCAGCAAGTGAGGCCTCAAATAGCTGGCGGGTATAGTCAACAGTCTCTTTAAGCACGACCTATTCTTTGTTCACCGATTATGCTAATGAAAGGGCATCTTTGGTTTGTTTCACGCAGCGCTGCGCTGATTTAGGATCAGCATGGCATTCAGGGATTGCAAATATTATCATGCACAGCACGTAGCCAAGTGAGTATATGGCATGTCTCTGGCTAATATAATTACAGGGTGCGCCAACGGGAACTGGCCGACTTCTTGGCAAACAAGCGAAACGACAAATGTTTCAATTAAATCCCTAAAAAAGTCAGTGCCCAATATCCTTAGCGATTAAAAAGCCAAAAGCTGAGCGGTCCGTCGGTAAATTGCAATGCCAGAAAAAGGTTCAGCAATTGCACAAATGGACACAGCAGAGCGGAGTGTCAGACAAATTGGAGAGCTTTTGATTGCCACCGCACGGAGTGGCCAAACTAAAAGGGAGACAGTTAAAAAAGCAGACACCTTAAAGGTGCTTAACACGGGAGAACATAAATAAGGATCTGCTAAAGACAAAAACAAAGCAGAATCCTTGAATCTGTCTGTTTTTATGCATACCTAATCGCATGTTGTAGAGCGTTGAGGAAACGTGGAATATCCTGTGAGTGCACAGGGACCTTGATTCCCAGCTCATTGCAACCTTGTATCGAATTCTGATGCCTGTCTGGGCTCACTGCGGCTTCTATATATAGGCACATACTCGTATTATAGGCGCGTGGCGTTTGCTTGGCATATTTATCATGCCATTTTCCATTTGGCATTTGGGCGGGCTGCAAATGCCAAAGTCAATGCCAATCGCAGTGCCAAAAGCACTGACAATGCTCTGTCGCCCCCTGGCGGCTCCTGCCTCCTTGATGCGTGCCGAGCACAAGAGGCGGCGTACTTCAAGCCTTTCCATGACTTATAGCCGCAGCCGACTGTTTTTTACTCCGGAAAACTTGGCACGTGCGATCAACATACGCCGGGCAAACAAAAGTGGAATTGATTGCGTGCCAGATGCCAAAAGGAAATGAGCCAAAAGGCTTTGCCAACGGGCGGTGGGCGATGGGCGGTGGCTGGTGGGCGTGTTCAAATGCTGAATGCTTTCGCTGTACGAGTAAGTATAAATAAGTATATTGTAATTAAAATGGCGAAAGCAGCTGCTTTAATAAACTGCCAAAACAAATACAAGAAACAAAAAGCAAAAATACGAAACACAAACGGCTCAAAATAAGACGTAAGCTTGATTACGAATATTTGAGCGGATTGTCAAAGGCTCACGCAATGTGCTACATATAATTAACAGAACAAGGAGTTGAGACAGCAAGGCAGCTGAAGGAAGCCGCATCCTTTTCGCGCACAAAAATAACTGAAAATGAATCCAAAGCCTTTGCCGAAAGGCGAAACAAAACAAAGCAAGATGTCGAGCTAAGGCAGCATAATTTTTCATTATATGAGAAGCAGTGGGAGCAGTCGGAGTTGTTTGGCGTGAAAAGCAAACTGTTTACATTTGTTTTACTTCACTTGAGCCAGGAGCCAGGAGCCAGGAGCCTGGAGCCAAGCAACCAAACAGCCAGGAGCCGCATGTTCATTATCCTTGGGCAGACAGCTAAAGGAAGCGACAGACAGACAGTCGGACAATGAGTAAGACAGCTCAGGTGTTATCGCCACCAACAATGTGAATCCGCTTTGGGACGCTTCAGGTGCGGCTCATTAAATCATTTGCTAATCAGGGCCAATGCTTTGGTTAACCTTTCCGGAGGCCTGCCAAGCTCCTTGGCTTTGTTATAGCTCTCAAATTTCGCGACTGTCAATCAGAGTTGGGTCCTAATTAACATTTCAAGTCAGCGTTGATGAGGGCAGTCGCTTCGTTTAGATAAGGCCAAGTAAGTGTAAGTGCGATTATATTCGTAGAAATTTAAATTAGATAGTGTTGTTGCATAAGTAGTATAGTGATAAGCAATACTTAGATATAAGAAAAGCATGGACTGATATTATTAACAGAGATAGAGAGTAAATGATTCAAATTGTGTAATAGAATTGTATTTCATTTGAAAGCATGCCACAACAAAGCCAAATACTAAATGTGGGATTTGAACATGCGAGCATTACCTATCGGTAATGTTCGTAAATCATCATCATGTTGAATGATTTGTGACTGCAGTTGGCAGTTTAAAGTCGCGTCGATGGCTCCAATATCCATAAATTCCCATCAATAATTCAAATGTAAAGCTTTGTTTGCTCTGCCAATGCGTATGTTTTGTAAAATGCGAGTGAGCCCCGAGCTGTATGCTATATTTTGTTGAGACTAGTGAACGGCACTGTGTCCATGTGTGTGCGTGTGTGTGTGTGTGTGTGTATTGTCCGATTGAGTATTATGACAGATGCCACGCTTTGGCTTAGCTATAATAATCACAGCTGCGGCCAAGGAAACATACATATAAGGTTATCAAACTCTAGCCACATGAAAGTTGTGTTATTGGGTTGTTAAAAGTATTTAGAGTAGAATTGATAGCTGCCACTTTAGACATGGCTAAGTCTAAACAAAAACTTAACAGTTAAACGTTTTAGAAGCTCTTTGGTGAGGGGATCTTAGACCTAATCACGACTTGGTTGTTAATAAATACAATAGTTTCATACATACGCGTACAGTACACATTATGTGTTGTCTTATGGCTACGATTAAGTATACACACTCTCACAAATTACAGTTAGTAGATTGCTTATGACTCTAGAATGCGCTGATAATACTTACAGGTTTCTCATTTGCTTTGGGATTAGTTAATTGTGCTCGGGCTGGGATTGCTACGCATTGATTTGCGTGTAGGAACCCAATTTCTGACTTAGATCAGTTCCGTTTCCATTTGTGCGGCCTCCACGGTCTCCACGATGGTTGTTGTGGCCGCCGCGACCGAATCTCATGGAACGTATCGCGTGGTCAATGCTCCATTATCATCATCATCCACATTTAGCCCGCTGCCGGGGAAGCAGCAGCTGCAAAAGAACCAACTAGTTGCATTGCCACATCGTTTTGGTCAAATCGCAGAGACCTGCTCCAACTCGGCGCTGGAGCGGCCCGAGTTCATCACAACCACATTCTTGGCGGCGTAGTCTGTGATGAAGCGGTCACTGTTCCGCGGATGTATGTTGCCCACGTCCTGGGCACAGCACCACGGATTTCGCATGGTCAGTATGCGCTTGAAGGCGTCCCGGAATTCCTTGTTGAAAATCGAGTATATGATCGGATTGAAAGCGGAGTTCGAGTAGCCCAGCCAGGTGAGTATCTTAAAGGTCTGCCCGCCAATGCACGTCTTGCAGAAAGCAGCTGTAATATTGACACAGAAGAACGGCACCCAGCATATGAGGAACACGCCCATTATGACGCCCACTGTGACAGCGGCCTTGTGATCGGACACATGGTATGGGGAGCTGTGGTGCAGATTGCGCACCTTGAACTTCTTGGGCGTGTTCTTGGGTCGACGTATGCTCTTGTAGCGCTGCTTCTCTGCCACCTCTCCTGGTCGCGTCACCGCCTTGATGGACTTCACATGTTTCTGGGCATAGCAGTAAAGTCTGTGACGTAGAGAAGGAGAGAGTAAATGTGTTATCCTTACAAATATCCTTCAGCAGAACGGTCACCAACTAAGAACTCTAATAAGCTAAAATCCACTGACATGATTTTAATTGTAAATGAATCACAACGAATTGTTGCGTAATTAGAAATAGCTTTCGAATATTTGTGATTGTGTAATTAATTTTGCTCAATTTACTTAATGTGTGTCTATAAATCAGTTTAACCCAAAGTGCTCAATACATCAACCTTCTGGACTTAAGAGTGTTTGATTTTGAGCTCAAATTCTCTACTACTTATAACAATAGAACCAACAGGCAGATTACCGATTAATTGAGATCTCGTTTGAGATATGCATTGTGTTCTCGATTTAGCCCCTAGCCAGCTTTGATATATATTTCATGTAAATCTGACTATTGAAACTACGAGAAATTCAAATTCTAGCCTTCTAATTGCATTGCCATTGATATTTCTGTCTGCCAGCTATTCTTGTAACTGATATGATAATTATTTACTTGTCTAGGCATGCCAATTAAACAGCCTACCCCAGGGAATAGCTGCAGTAGGTTGGCTGGCATGCGACTCCCCCCCACCCCAGTCTGAGCAGGGGGCAGACAGTGCGTATGCGTAATATTTGACGTGACTGCTCGGCGTGCACTCCCACACGTAGGGCACGTTCCGGCTCACTCGTTCAGTGGTATAGGCATACCAAGGATACGTAAGTCTGTATATTTGCTCAGACCGCACATGAAAAGGATAACAAGGCCGTGCACAAATTATGACGATAAAAGTCTATTTATTCAGTAATTTAACCGAAATTTGATAGAACATTCCACTGACAGCAGCCAGACACTCCAGCTCTGGGCTCGATGAGCGATGGACAGCAATACAGCTCTGGGCAGCGTTGGACAGCGTTGGGCAGCGATGTGGGCAGTGGTCAATGGGCGTGTGAGCAGCTTGTGTCCATTTGTTGCGTTAGCCCATTGGCCGCAAATCTCGTTAAGCTAAAATGGCAACGTGCCACTCGCCGCTGGCTATAATGCTGATGAGCGGCCATATCGCTGTCCTGCTGCCGTTGCCGTTGATGTTGCTGTTGTTCTTGTTGTTGCTGCTGATGATGTTGGCATCCTGTTGCCGTCCTTTGTAACGCATTGTCTAGCCCTTTTAGCACACGCCCCAGTCTTTGACTGCCTGTCCGCCCTTGGCTCTGCTAAGGGATTACTTAGCTGGACACTAATGCGTGTGCTTATTTGTTTGCCTTCTTATTTGATAGTCAGCCCCATACACTAAGCCCCCAGCCCTCAGCCCTCGGCCCTCGGCCCACAGCTGCCAGTTATACCATTTCCACAGCTCTCGTGCCTGGTCGCCATCAGTGCCAATGTCCTTGCGGCATTCAGCATAGCGAAAGCAATTTCCACGGCGTTTACTACATTTTATTATTGACATTTTACTACTTTTGCCGAGCACATAAAAATTATCAAATTGTTCGCTGGGTGCACCAGTCTGGCAGACTGGCAGTCTGTCTGTATTCTATATATGTTTATATTTGATAAGTTTAATTAGCTGCATGCCAAGTTCTAGTAAGTTTTCAAAGAATATCCGAGATAATCAAATTATCCTCTTTTGACTCGGCATAATACCAATTGCTATCATTCCACATGCAAATATGCAATGTATTTTATGTCTAATCTGGCAGAAACTTCGCTGATGACTTCTTTTCCCCATACTCACCGACAGTAGATGCCAATCATGACCACGCAGGGAAAGTAGAAACTGATACAGCTGGATACGACAGCATATGTGGGTGTCAGATCCAAAGCGCATGTTGGATACTTTTTGCCATTATCCTCGAAAATCAGCGGCTGGTCGGGTCGATGAATGCCCAGCGAGATGGGCACGAACGAGACAAACGCGGCCAGCAGCCAAATAGCTGCAATGGTAATGACGGCAACACGTCGAGTCACCCAACGGCCGTATCTGGAATGAGAGAGAGATAGAAAAGGATCACATCAATTTGGAGCAAAGGAAGTGCTGCTGGCGCTCGTGTTTGTCCTTCTGCGGTTGCCAGCAGCAAATGCCAAACGTCAACAGGAGTTGGCCAACAGCAACAGCACCAACAACAGTAACAAGAATATGGGCCATGTTGTGATTGTGGCTTTGCATGTTGGAGGCAGCCAACCCCGGCAGGATTGGTCGACACCATTTTTGGTTGTGCGCGACAAGTGTTGGCCGGAAAACGAAAAGCGACTGGGACAACATCAACCCATTTGGCCTAGGTGTGCGGAGCCGTAGTTCCCATGTAATACGCACAGTTGCAGGGCCTGCCTGCATGTCATTAATTACCCAGCACAGACTGCGACAAATCGACCTAAACCAAAACCCAACCACAGCACAGACCAACCAACACTACGCATTCCCCTACGCAATGTGGTCCTGGTGGTGACGCATGCAAATCAACGTATATGCTGTTCGAAGGACTTCGATTCTGATAGGGGACGCACAATTTGCTTTTACAGCAGCGGAAATGAGCAGGCAGAGACCTAAGGCTGTTGGTATTTTATGTGCCCGTATGTGTGTGAGAGTGTCTGTGTGTAAGTGTGTGTGTGTGTGTGTATGCCGCCATATGCCGCAGCATTTTGGCTTGTGCAAATGTTGCCGCTGGCTGTGTGGTAGACATGGGCAGGAAATCAAACAGAATAATTCAATTTCAATACAAAGACGCACTCAGTCAATGTGCAGCCCCGAAATGTACAGATGACAAAACGGAAAAAGGAAGTTTAGGTAATTGTATTCACAAATAAATTCAATTTCATGTGGGCACGAAAATTGATTTCCATCTGCGAGGCAGCCCCGCAGCGGTCGCCATTTGCTTAGTTGGCACCTAGCCCAAGGTGTCCCAGGTCTCTCAGGCGCAACCACAGCTGAACAATCACTAAAACACCCATAGACCCACATCCACTTGCGCCATTGAGTGCCAAGTGGCGCCACATGCATCCATCGATAGAGCAAGCAATCATGCCCCAAAGAGCTAATTGAAAACGCGTGTGTGTGTGTGTGCCTGAGTGTGTGTGCTGGGCACAAGTTGCCCCACAGCTCCACACCAAAGTCAACCGCTGCCATTGCCCATTTGCATTTATTGTTGGTGTGCGTGTGTTTGGCTGTGTGCGCTGCTACACGCACTCAAGAAATTACAGCCAGGCACGCACAATGTCAGCTGTGTGTGCGTGTGTGCGTGTGCGTGTGTGTGTTTGGGTTAAAGAAGGACATCTGCATAGTTTGTATAGCTCTGGCGTTTATTTTGTTTGCCTGTTGGCATCTGAAGTTTTATGAGTTTTTATGCGAACTTCGCTCAGCGCTTAAATGTTGCCAACACATGCTGCTGCTGTTGTGCCTGTTATTGCCGTTGTTTTCAAGTGTTGCAGGCACATGGCATTGGGCTCAGCCCAAGCAAACCCCAAAAAAAAAACACAATTACAAACATTCCCAAATGCGCCATTCTTGTTGGCTTTTGGCGCTTAAGTGTTTTGTGTCTCGCTCACGCATTGGGTCGCCATCCCTCTTCCGCTCGGTTGGCCATAAAAGTTCGCGTCACTTTTTATTGCAGTTTAAAGTGTACTTTATGCATGCACTCATGGCATATGTATGTACATATACATGTGTGTGCTCTGCCTCTGACAGCTATGATGAGGTTGACAGGCGCGGGCTGCTCCGGCCTCAACTTGATCACATAAAACAATTTTTAATCTTTATTTAATACCGCCATCATTTTAACTTTGTCAGCGCCTGTTTCTAATTAGATTTGCACGCGCTTTTCATTCAATTTGCTTTCCTTTCTTTCTCTTTTGCCAATTTTTGCTGGCTGGGCTCAAATCTTGGCAAGCGCAATTAAATTAAACGCTTGCAATTATTTTAAGACGCTACGAAAATACAGCAAATTTCTCAGTGGCAGAGGAGGCTCGCCCCAAGGAGAGCGCGCGAACTTTGACACGTCCTGCAGACGGCATAAAAACTGTGCGACGCTCTCCCCACTTTGACATGCAAATAAATCAGATTTGCATAAAGAGCGCCACCCGCTGCCCGCATCCCGGCGGGACCAGCACTAATAATGCTAGACAAGCAGCATTCAGACTCAGACTCAGATCCTGCCAGTCCAAAAAAAAACAAAAGGTAAGTAGAGTGTGGAGTGTGGAGTGTGGTGCGCTGTGTGGGACATCGCTAGGGAGTTGGGCGTGGCACATTGCCCTGAGTGGTAGGCGCCGCCTTGATGTTTGAAGTGTACGCCGCAGACACACTCAGGACTTGGGATAATGGACCGGAGTCTTGCCTATGGTTCGATGTCGCGGAACGACTACAGTGGCCAAATTCAAATTCAATTTCAATGTTTTTAAATTGACCCAAAGGTCACATGCAAATTTACCAAAAAGTAGGCAATGCTTCTCTTTATTCTTCAAGAAAATGCACGATACATGTTATGTAAATGTTCTATAGTATTTCTGTAGCTATCTCGTCAGAAGCTAGTTTACTTTAAACTTTTCTCATAGCTTGTGGCTTAAACATTTAATGCTTTGAATAAAATCTTTTCATAGCTTCATTTAAACAACCAAAGTGACAGCTACGAATCACTGCATTAATACGATTCTCTGATTCAAATGTTTGGCTGGCAAAAAATTGATGACCTGAATTCGCAGTTTATGGCCAGGTGAACTTGCCAAGTCGATGGAGCGTGTTATCACGCCAACTCGTTATATTCAGAAAACGAATTTCAAGAAAACTGATTTAGTTCACAGGGCACCAGTTCACTAAAGCTGAAAACGGTTGATGGCATTATCGATATATTTGTATACTCTCTCTTGCAGAGGGTACTATAATTGTGTCAGAGCTGAAAGACAGGTTTATGAAGATACCCAGACCAGACTCACCAAAGCGGCGTTTCACTATAGCTTATACAAGCTGACCAAATTTATTCAAAATCCGACCACTATATAGCTGCCATAGGGAAAGTTGTGCAAATATTGAGATGAAAAGCTTTTTGGATCATGTTTTGTACTCAAGCTTTGTCAAAAGGTATTCGATTTCCATACGAAGTGTGGTTTTGATCATGTTTTTGACTACAAACTGACTTGGCATTCAAATTGCGTTCATAAAAAATAAAAAGAATTATAATTTTGAAAAAGTTAATATCTCAAAATGTTGCTTTTAATCAATTGCAAATAAATTTCTTTGGTATTCTAAAATACAATTTTCGAAATATTTGCATTCCTCAATCAAATTTTTGAAAAAAGTAAAACTTTGAAACTCATTTATTAATCGATGGTGAATATCAAAATTAGGTTAAATTTACTCTATTATACAATTTTTTCTGAGGACATTCATTTTATGAGTCAAAATTCATGCTAAAAACTCAAAATCGTTCTTAGATGTCCAGCACCTATATCATTTTTAAAGATACTCGTATCTTAATCAAACAAATCAAGCTAATATACTGCTTCAAGCAAGCTGACCAAATTTGGTCAAAATCGGTGGACGATATCATATAATTTGAAATAATTAGAATTTTTTTTTTTTAAATTAATTTTTTTTTTTTTTTAGTTATATACAATATTTATTTAAAAGTTTAGAATTCAGCAACGCAGACTAAATTACTACATTTGGCTGTTACTCAAAAAGCTAATAATTTGGATATTTATTTAAGAGTATTAACAGTGGCCTTAATTGCTACTATCGAAAATATCGAAATGCGAAACGATGGTTTTCCAAATCTGCCGCTCACACACACACAAACACACTAACCACTTACACCCACATGACAAGGACGAGTGGTAACTCAATACAAATGTCGTGTAAAATTGTTTTAAATCGCTTAAGTTATCCAGGTGCCAGCAGACGGGGCAGGTGAAAGCGAAACAACAAATGCCCGCATGCGAGAAAGTGAGCGCATAAATAGAGAGGAAGCGGGTGGGCAAGGGGCAAGAGGCGCGGGGCGATGGTGAAGAGAAAATATTTTGCTACTTTTGGCTTGTGCTGAAAATAGCATCAAAGGATTTATTATGGCTCTTTAGCAGCAGCATATGAGCTTGATGGCCAGGGGAAGCTTCAGTCTTAAGTGTTGACATATGTTGACAGCAGACTTTTTTTAGCCTTCGCCCACTTGGCCCACTACCCGCATGCCCCTGTGCCCCTGTGCCCCTTAGCCCTTCTACCGATGCCAGTAACAGCCGTTGGGCCAGATTAATTTCGTTTGTGGCGCTGCTGTGACTTTGTCTATAGCTGTCAGCGACTTGGCCAGCGCCATTTTTAACAACACACATACACACACACACACACACACACACACATACACCCATGGGCACACCCCGTGCAACCAGCAGCCATTTTGCTTGTGGTCCTTTTTGGCCACTGCTGGCCGTTGACATGTCATATATTTTCGTTTGACTTTCCCAGCTAACGTAATATTTTGTGGTAGCAAATTTGTTGGTTTCTCGTTGTGCGGTTGTGGCATTGTTAAAACTTTAATTAACACACAATTGTTGACACAAACAATGCGCTGATCAAGCTGTTTTCACTTGTGCCCACTCCACTTGGCTTGACGAACAATTTCCAGAGGCAGACATTGCCCAAGATGCCCAAGTTTGGCTGCACAAAGTAAATTGACACGCAGCTTGCATGTTGTTCTCGTGTCCAACTGGCTAAATGCAATTTAAGCTGCAGAACAAAGCATTGTGCCACACGCAGACACATGAGATGGCCAACCGAGACATTGTGTTTGGCTAACACACACACATACGCACACACACTGACTACCTGTATGTTAGCCTTTGGGCTTAAGCTGACTAATAGGGCAGCAGGTGAAACTTGATGCTCTTTAAGAAATAGTATCAATTGAGCAGGGCTAATGGGCAGAATAGCTGGTCATGAAAGGATAATATTGGGTACACTCCGTTCATCAAATGATTTGAATAACAGTCAGCGCTAGGCAATATAATTATAGTGCATTGAAACATGATTTTTAGGCGACAGCTGTCAAATCAAACCGTCTAAAACATTCACGAAAATATATTGCTTTTTGAAAAGCGCTGACTCAAGCATTTTTTAGAATTCTCTCAGTTTTGAAATGAAACTAGTTTTGTCAATCATTAAGAGTATGAGTAGTAAGTACAAGAGACGTAGTCTTAAGCAATGGATTGCTTTCAATTTCTTTCTAGTCTTTCTATTCAATTGCAAATGACTTGCTGAATATGTACAAGTATATGGTTAAATAAAGCCACAGTCACTGTCTGATGATGCAGCAAAAGTGCTTAGCAAAGTTTAACACGCAGCGCATAAAAATGAAGTCAGAACCATGAACAACTTGCTGGTCCTGGAAGCAAAAAAAGTCGTTAAAGCCCAATAAATCTGTTACTAATGAAACAATTATGAGCAGCGATTAATGGAAGACGGCGGCATAAACAAGTCGAGTTCCCTTTCTCCCGGCATCCCCAAAAAGTGAACGACTAAAAGCTGGCAATGAGAAACGTGACGTGAATGTCAACGCGGCGAATGAGTAATATGCAGGAAAGGAGGAGGCTGTCCTGGGGCGGCGGGGGGCTTGCTACCTTTTGGAGCGGCATGTCTGTTTTTAATAAATCGATATTTAATCGGGCTTCCATTCGCCCGTCAATGTCGCATCAATAATATTTCCACTCACTTGCTGTCAGACAACAAATGGGCCCAGCTTTCCGGTCTAAATACGTTGAAGTACACCGGGTAAAATCAATAGAGGGGAGATAGTCCAGCACACTCTTGCATTCTACTGGCCGTCACTCGATGCACAATTAATTTCTATATATTCATATGAAGCATGCGATGACAAGCAGCTGCTGTAGCTATTGATAGATTATATAGTTCATGCATGTGACATCGTCATCATGATGATTATTAGTTGGGGTACTCACCTGAGCGGATCCTTGATGTGTATGTAACGGTCCATTGATATGGCGCAGAGATTCAAAATAGATGCCGTCGAGCACATGACATCAAAGGCCACCCAAGTATCACAAAATTCCGCACCAAAGATCCAGTAACCTGCAATGGGAAGAGTAATAATTGAACCATTGTTTCATATTGACTGATGGATTGACCGAAAGATTGGCTAACAGGCTGACTGATTGCTTAATAACTTTCGGATAAATATTTCCTCTGATGTGGATGCAATGTAAGTGGTTATGTATGAGCATGTGCGGAAATTGCCATGTTGCGGCCAACAAGGCCAGAGGAAATTTCTTAATTTTCTCTGCGACAGCAAAATCAACATGTGAAGAGGAAGTTGGAAGTTGAATACCCTTTAGCACAACTGTAATTGGGTATCTATCCTAAGCGAATGTGAATTGCTGCACATACCAATAAATATATATATATATTCCTTTCTGTTCGTATACCATTAGATTATGCCTTCTATATTTAGCTTAACGAATCTTGTTACTTGGCTAAGTATACGGTATCTTACCGTCGATCATCCTAGCATACCCACAGCCCAGTTATGTACCTTCACTTATTCATAACGAAAATTGAGTTTAAATGATTTTATAAATTAATTTCCGTTTCCTGCATCGCTCCATTCTCCAGTTTCCACTCTGCACATTTGTGGCTCATACGTTATTTACATTTGATTTCGTTGGTAAAAAAAAGAACGATCCCTTTTTTATGTCAATTTATAAGTACGCTGCAATTATAGCCGAGGACCCTGCCAAGCAGCCGACCAAGTCCATTGAATCTCTGTGCCAGCCACTCAGACCGGATGTCCGGAGCTTTGTCCGACTGAACTCGTGATAAAAATCACCGTGCCACGGAAATATTGTACATAAATGTGTTGCCATGATAAATTTAATATCAGATCAGACACAAGCCGTTTATTTACTATCCGTGGATGTGTGTAGAGTAGTATGTGGGTGTTGCCACAACTGATTTCATGTTATTTGATAATGCACACACGAGTATATCATGCTTATTTTGGCTTTTATGCCCGTCGTGCCAGGCGTGTCACAGGATATTGCCCTTTAGCACACAGGATGTGGCGCATCAGCAAAAAGGCTTTCCCATCGACATCATCTGCCAGAGCACTTTGCACTGAATGCAAGGCACGCTTTCTCAATGGTATCCTTATCTGATTGGGTCAGTGCCAATAACTTTGACTGATGGCATAAGTCTGTACACTTGTGTTCCAAATTAAACTGTCTGCCCACGAGTTAGCTATAAAATTTGATTAAGTCATCTCAGAAATAGAAAAACTTGTGACTTAAGATTGATTTTAGATTTTTTTTGCTTTAGGGCTTATGCCAACTCTTAAGAAATCATCTAGCCTCGAAGTTAGAGACTTTATTTGAATTTTGACAAGTTGTTTATAATCATCGATCTCAATTCGTAGTTGCTATGAACGATTAAAGACCCAGCAGTGAGCTTTTTATTTAACAGACTACTCCGAAACCCAATTTTTCAGTATTAAATCCCATCTTAACAAAAACCAGCTATATATAATCTCTAGCTCTATAATTTGTGTTGCGTATTCTCATTTTAATGGAAACGAAATGAATATATTAGTTGACAATACCTTGTGTCATGAAAAGACTTTCATTTCATATAACGTTCCCTGCGTATTCCAGACAAATTCAGCTTTCATAGCGTGAGAAAGCGAACTTCAGTTCGAGCCTTAATACGTATGCATTCGCCCACTTGGCACTCATCACAAACATTGTCATAAGCCCCGTCAGTCAGTCAGTTAAGTCAAATGAATTATTGAGTCAGCGATGATTTGAAAACGTGTGTAAGTACATATGTATCGAGTAGAATTTCATTTCAGAACAGCGCATTCCTTGGGCTAGTGAGAATGGAGAGTTATATTATCGAGACGAGAATGGCGTTGTTTGTTTATTTTGCGTTGATCATTGCACCAAAGGAGCACTTACGCTGACATCCAGACAAGTCGAGGACTTCTCGACTACATAATTCGTGATGCTTTCATATGTGCACTCGTATGTATGTAAGTAGTTTAGTGGCATACACATTGAAATATAAATATAATATAAATACTTATTGCTTTTGCCCAATCTGCTGTAACATGCGAGTATGTTTTCATACCTTGTCTGTGTGTTTTGTGAGCTGGCGCAGCTGTTGCCATCACTCAGATCCCTGTTGTTGCTCAAATTTGTATAAATATGCTGGAGTTTGTTCGTTTATTTGCTGATTTGCCTGCCTTCGAGCGTGCCAAATGGTGCTTTACTCTTACTGGCACCCACCCAAGTTCAGGTTGTAGGCTCGCCGGCATTTTGTCGAAAATAATTTGGCTGAGCAGCTCTCAATTCACATGTGTATTTTGGCCCCGAGGTGCCTCAGCTGGCACTCGACTGCCTGTTTGTCTTGAACACTCTGCAAGCAGAGCGTTTTATTTATTTTTTCACACTTTCTGCTTACGCAGCAGTGCGAGCACAACCCAGCACCACCGGCAGCGACTTCTTTGCCACTGTTCCATCTTGAAGTGGCAAAGTCGTTTATTATTTTCACGCACAAACACGGCAAGACAGCCAGACAAACAGAATGAGAAACACACACACTCACACACACACTCGCACATACACACTGCACACACACATGGCACTTACGAGCACATATACACATGTAGTATCTCTGCTGTTCCGTTACTGAGGTAACGCATCAGCAGGCCTTAACACACTTTCTAATAAGAGGAGTACTCTCATATGTGTGCCTGGGCCGCCATATTCGCAGTATTTGTTTGTGTTTTGCCCTCTCATTGAGCACTCGCTGAGCACGCATTGATGTCAGCTGCATGTTTCTCAGCCGGAACATGTCATCGCACATAGGATAGGCACAGGCAGCAGCTACCAGCCAGTCTTCAAAGTGCGTCTTCTTATTCAGCTGTCAACTCAGTTACAGCCTTTGAACACGCCCAATTTGCCATTTATTTACTTTGTCTTCCCTAACCGCTGCCTTTGTGCGGCTTTAATTTGACGCTCAACTGTTGCAAATTGTTAAATTAATCAAGTACAGTCACAAAATTGAAAGATTGCTCCTGTTGCTGCTATAGCTGCTCAAATAGGAGCTACCCTTTAGCTAAGACTAAAGTATCCTTATACATATTGCAGCATTAATCAAGCACAGTCACAAAATTGAAAGAATGTTCAACTATGCTGCTCAAATAGAGATTACCCTTTGCACTACACTAAAGTACCCTTATAAATATTTCCAAATTAATCAAGTACAGTCACAAAATTGAAAAACAGCCTCTGGTTGCTGTTGGAGTTATCCCTTACCCAGCACCAAGGTATCCTTATGCATATTGCCAAATTAATCAAGTACAGCCGCAAAATTGAAAGAATATTCTAGTTGATGCTGCTCAAATAGGAGTTACCCTTTACACAGAACTAAAGTACTAGTAGAATATATATTTAAAAATGTACTGTTTCTGGCAGTTATAGGCTCTGAAATGAACGCGTTCACATATTCGTAGATAGATGAACTCTACACAAGCTTATCCATTTTAAAAAGTACAGTGTATAAACTCGTTCAAATGCAGGCAAAGGCCGTTGTAGGTTACAGGACTCGACTTTTTAATCGGAAAATTTTGGATTGGAAGCTTTTTCAACGTGAAATGATTGCCCGACTGCCAGTGACTTGAGGTCTGGTACTATGCCAGTGTGCAGTCAAAGCAAAATAATTCTTTTATGAAGGATGTATGTCCTTGTAGATGCAGGTGAAGTCTGCATATTAGCTAAAAGCGCAATTGTGGCTTTGACATGGCATATAAAGGAAATTCCTGCTACCCAGCTAGGCAATTGCACCCACTGCAGGCGGCTGGATATGGCGGCATATTGTGGAGCTACTAAGGATATACGAGTACTCAATGTGCTTTGCGACCACTCAACCAGCTCGACAGTGCAGCTGACACTTTAAAAGGCATTGTATAAGGCCACACAAGATCCCGGCTTTAAGCGCTGCCAGGCATGTCAAATGGGCTCACACGAGTGCACAGCCAACTCCCCGCAAGTGGTTCCATTAGCCCATGGAGCTCAGTTTTTGCATGTTGTGAAGTCGTTTGTTTGTGCGACAGCAGCCTGCAGCATTTTACATAAATTTATTGCGCGACAATTTCAATTGCAAATTTCCATTACACTGCCGCCAGCCGGATGATACTTACCCAACAAATCGTTGACGCCCGCAAATGTCATCACCAGAGAGGCCACAAACAGATCCGCAATCGCTAATGAGGCCAGGAACAGATTGCCAATGCGGCGCAGACTGCGCTCCGTGTAGATGGCCAAGCAGACGAGGATATTGCCCGCAACCGAAAGGAATATCAGCACCGATAAAAAGATGCCTGTGGCGGGGCAGAGAACGCAGGATTAGATGTGTGAATTGCAAAGGAAGCGTGAACATTAATAAACATAGCATACTTATGGGAGTCGACCCAATGATAAACAGTATACATATGTGCGTGTGCGTGTGCGTGGGCGTGTGCGTGTGCGTGTGCGTATGCATGTGCATGTATGTGTGAGTATCTGTATCTCTATATGTATCTGTATCTTTGTGAGCCACATGCAATTGTGTGCGCTAATTGAACAGCAAATAATTGTTGTGTACTGTGGAAAGTGAGCTGCTGGTGTCTGCTGGTGTTTCGCTTGTTAGACATTCAACGACATTTACTTTACCAACAACTACAATTGACACAAGTGAGAGCTGTTCCGGTTCCTCACCAACTATTGTATCCATTTCAGAGGCGTTTGTCCAGCTAGTCTCATTGTAGAACGATGTCAGCTGCAAGTAGGTAAGAATACAACACAGTTTTTAGTGGCCAAGTTATTAACTGGTGTTTTATGTCAAACCACAACAAAATAAACAAGTCTTTACTTGACAACCACTCTCAATTTGGCAGCACATGCCATCACACACATGTCTGTCTGTGAAATTGCTCTTAATTACATTTCACATTTAAGTTTGCACATACGAAACATAAGGCACGCGGCTGTTAACCACATATAGTTAGTACTGGGTACTGGGTACTGGGTACTTGGAGCTGGGTTCTGGAGTCAACGTCAACTTTTAATTAACTTCAAAGGCATAAACTAATTGAATATATAAAATGTGTATATGACACAAATTGTGGGCGGAAGTAACATTTTACAATAATTAAATGGCAGACCTTGGTTATGGGCTGCATCCGCTGTTCACTAAGGACATGTTTTTTCACTTTGTTGCTTTTAGAGCAGCAATGTGGTGCGAGGTTGGTTTATTGTCTGTGGCTCACATGTCTTGCTGTGGTTGACTGGGCGCACACAGTAGCTATTAATCTTATGCCATCTGCGGTGGCCCAGGACCGACGCACTTTAGTCGTGGCGAAGACAGAGGCACGTCTAGCCACATTATTCATAATTAAAATCGACAAAATTGCGCCCTCGTTCTACTTTATATTGCGCTTAAGACAGCACATTTCTGGACACTAATTTAATTAATTTGTAAAACTAAGCGGGGATCGTCACTCCCTCCCCTTCTCGGCTGGCATATGACTGTCAGTGTGAATTTGCCTTGCGGTTATGCCCAGCCGGCGTGTCGAAGTGTCTGGGTGTGCGTGTGTATCCATGTGTGTGCCTGGCATTTGGGTTATGTAAATGCTTGCATGTTGGCATTTCGGTGGTTGACCCATCTTTGCCTTTGGCCAACTGACCAAAACTATGCTCCAACAAGTTTAATTCGATTCAAAACCACAACAGAGCGCTCCTCCTGTATGAATTGGCTTGTGCGAATGAATTTATTAATTGATGGCCCTGCTATGAGTATAGCACAGTATGCGCGCCTTGGCAACTGAGAAATTCAATTAAAGGTTGAAAATATTTTATGCCCAACTTCAAGGATAACAACTACGCAGGATATACAGCCTGCCTACTGTGCGCACTCGTTGGCATTAATATGCAACCCAGGCAACCCTTGTGAATAATGATTTTTCACTCTTCAAGCGCCAGCTAAAGATACAATCACTTTCACTGGCGTTTTGCAACGCACTGAAAAGAGTATTTCAAATGTTTATGCTGGGTGAAGGGGATTTCTCATATTCGGACTTATCTATAAATTTATTTATTTCTCCTTAAAAGCAGCCTACTGAAATTTATTATCAACTTAACAAACGTTAGAATGTTAAGTAAAATGTCTATTAGGATGTTCGTATTTTTATTAAATTTATAAATTAAATAAATATGTGTACTTATTTGCTTCAGCCAGCATGACATTTTGAAGTCCAACGTAATAATAATAACGTTAGCTAATAGTTAATATTAGTACACATTCCACTCTAAATATTACTCAAAAATGTTTTGAATTAGTTTAAGTTCTGTTGAACATCATATCTATTTCAAATAGATATGGAAAATAAAAAAAATTTGACTTCAATTGGCAAAATTTAATCAATGTTGACTGCCAAAAAGTCAGAATAATAAAAGCGAGCGGAATTGCTGCCATGTTGATTTTCATGTGATAAAAATCAAATTTAGTCTGCTGGAGTAAGTCAAACGAATATTAAATAGCACGTATAAATGGCTAACGAAATATTTCAAAATGTTGATTTTATTTGCAGCCAGAACTTCTGTAGAATTTGAACTAAATTTCAACTAAAGCTTTAATTAGCTCCATTTCACAAAATGTTGGCACGGCTTTTCAAATAATTATAAACCATGGTGGAGCCATTCTATAAAAGTGTTTTAAAGGACTCGTATGCTCATTTAAATATTGTTAATATTATTTTTGTGAAGTAGCTGCAAGCTCGTTAGTTCCAAATATAAAATTGTTGCTTTAAGTGTGGTTTTAATACCCGTTTTGAGTGTTTTTAATGACTACACACATGTAGTTATGAACACACACACACACTTTAGCATGCAGTTAAGTGTTTCAAAATGTATAACATTTAAATATATACTCTAATCCTAACAGTTTTGGGATTGAATAAATGTAGTTTTTAATTAAAAGGGAATTTAATCTTCTGTGCATACAAAAAAGACTTCCATTTTATTTTATTTCGTCTGGCCCACGCTGCGTATGTGAAGCATTAATTTACCACAAAAAATGAATACGAAACACAAGCAACAAAAATGCAAATGAGAATGCTAAAGAGCAACCTCAAAACCGCTGACACATGCAATTAATTAATTTTAACATAAAAATGCCCTTGCTGCAGAAGTATTTTTAACTCTCAGCCGGTTTCGAGCATCAGCACCTGAAAAGCGCTGCTTCCCTTTTATAAAATTCATTTGGCAGCGTGCCTTTTTATTGTATTTTTTTATCATACTTTTTTAAGCGGCTTAAAAGTTGCTAATTGTTTGAAAAGCGCAACTTTCATTATCTGGGAGCACTATATTAAGCCAATTGAAGTGGTGTCACCTGTGGCAAGCCGCAGCTCAACCAGCCGACAGCAAACATTCCAAGTGTCCACAGGGCGTATACGTAGTGTGCACTAATTAAGTTCTGCAAACAAGACATCGGCATTGCAGATAAACAGATATAATAACATAATTAAGTGTTAAATACGCTGTCAAAATACCAGCATTAAACAATGTGCAAATTGTAATTAATATTTAATTTGTTGCCATTTGTACGAGTTGCGTGTGCTTTTCAATCGAGCTTAATATAATATATCAACGAATTGAATGCTAATTTCAATATTTGATTTGTCTTTTTGAGTCAACATTCACAAAGTTCTCGCAATCATAATCTTGTAGCCACTTGCATAAATCATTAATTGAGCAGCTTACATTGTGCTGCTTTGCATACCAATGCCATTATTAATTCAAAACTTGGCTTATGATATTGATTGCCAGGCAATAAACGCATTGCGCCACTTAGCCAGCTGCCAGTCATGGCTGGAAGGGATTCCTGTGAGAGTTGAGAACATTAATTTACAATAAACTGACTTAATTGACGCAGTTCTGTTGGTCACTGCCAGGGACCATTAACCCATCCTGCAAACAATAAAAGACACTTGAGATTATAAAAATTACATTAAACGCTTTTGCGTGTCAATGGTATGGCAGTAATATATATTCATTACAATCGCCTGCTGTTTAACAGATTTTTAAATGTTGCCAGACATTACGACATCGCTTTTTGTTCTTGTTATACTCTGTTCCCGACGGGAAAAAGAGTATATTGGGTTTGCGAAATGTCCGTTTGTCCGTCTGTCCGTATGAACGCAATTTATTTTCCACAACCCTTGAAGCTAGAGCAACCAAACTGGGTACACATGTTGTGTATACCCTCAATGTATGAAGTGTCGAGATCGCTCCTACAATCCCCACCCCCTCCCCCACAATTTGGGGAAAGCCTGTATCTTTCACATTTTCAAAGCTATAGTCACCAAATTTGGCATACACACTAATGTTAAGATTCCTGACAGATTTGCATCAATAAAATAGGAACAGAGTATTCTGCTGTCGGGTACGTCCGCCTGCAACGTTGTTGTTGCTGTCATTGTACTTAATTCTCTTTTTTTTTACATAATTAAAATGTAGTTAACAATCAGCGAAGCAGCGCAACAAACTAAAGTGCCAATAATGAACATCCAGCGAGATTTGTACAAAGCCACGTTAACTGGCATTACGAACAACAAAGTCCACAACAAATGGTATTATTAAAATGTAATTTTTTCTTATTTCATTTTGGCACTGCTTTACAGCTTAAACAATTAGCAGAGATAAAATGTGTAGTCGAATTAAAAAGTGAGATACGAGATACAGTAACTGGACTAGCAGCTGCTTCGTTTAATTGGCAATAAAAGTGGACAGCAAAGTCAGAAGCCTGCTGCGAGGGTAGCTCCACGAAAACGCAATCCACTTGAAAATAACAAAAGGTTTCCGGAGGTTTGCAACTAGATGAGAACGGTTGGAATTTGATATTATAAATTGCCACCATATTCTGCGATAGAACACTTATAGTAATTAATTCTAAAAGAAAACCGACTTTTATCTTACATTTTTGGAATTTATTTGTGCTATATAAATTACGATTTAAAAAAATATTCATAAGTAGCTCAGAGCTTATCATAAAGCCCCTGCGCTGAGATGCTTCCTCGCAGCTCTTGCGGGGTATCCAATGAATTTTTAACCAACTTTAATTTGGACAGTAACAAGCCAAAATACTTTTGGACAGCTACATAGCCTGCTGTTAAGCTTAGTGAGTCTTTGGTGACCAACCTGAAATGTTATACATTTTTAAAGAGCGCTTCAATGTAATAATATGCAAAAGGATTGTTATTAAACTGCTCCAGATAAGGCAGATGTAAGAGACAGAAATACACAGGCCGCAGGACATGGCTTTGAGTGTGTGTAGGCAGACGCTTAGGCACTGTTTGTAAAGTTAAATGGCACAATTCGTTGATTAAACGTCACAACACCCACACGCATACACCTACGCATACACACACTTAGCACGCATACATATATGGACACACACACACACAAAACGGCAGCCGGCGGCCAAGCGAGCAACGCTGCAAAGTAGACTACAATAATATTGCGCAAAAGGCAAAGGACAAAACCTGTTCACAAGACAACAACAACATCAGCAACAATGGCATAAAACTGTTGCCAACGGCAGCACGCCTCTTGCTTCCCTCTATCTGTCTGTCTGTCTGTGCGTATCTTGTAGGTGTGTGTATAAGTGTAAATATGGGTGCCTGCCGGAAGTAGTGTGATTTACAAGCAAAGAAACGACACAACGCGCGCATAATGAGCAAAGCCAACAGCAAAGGACACATAAAGTGAGCCTCCCATTTTTGTTTCATTTGTCACCCCAAAGGACCATCGGAGATTGTTTATTTTACTTACTTTACAGTGTCATTCGAGCAGTTCCGCCACTTGAACTGCTGTTATTTCATTGTCAGGATAAACAGCAAATGAAACAGGAAACTAGTTGCTTAGGTTGCCAGGAGCCGCTTACGTATCTTTCAATAAACTGCAAACTTCTTGAGGCTGAAAATGTCAGAGCCCGAAGGTGAAGACGACAGCTAGTACATGTGAGCAACACCATCGAGTATGTACATACACTTATGCACATATGTATATGCATGAAAAAATGAATATTTTATTATAATTGATTTATAAGACTATAGTCTGTCTGTCTCTGCCTCGTATTCCGCTCGTTGCCAGAGAAACAAATGTATCTTGCTCTCTGTCATTGTCTCGACAGTAGATCTCAAGTTTTCAGTTTCATGTTGGTAAAGGAAATAGAAAACTGTTGGTATTTGTCTGAGTTAATCAAACAATTTACACAAACCATTTTTGTAACTACTTGTGCCGCGACAATTCTGACTCGATAACTTCAATAGATGGCATTAGATATGGCCGACACTTTTTATGCAGTATTAGTGTTAGTTTTATCTATCAGTGACAATTATCAGAGACTGCCTTTGCTTTGTATACATCTTCCTTCCTCAACTTTTAATCTCTCTCACACTTTTTATAAAAGGCTGGTAATAATATCATCAATACCAGCAGTCGAACATAGATTTCTAGTGTTTAAGTACTAATTTTCTCGAGAATATGAAAAATCGGATCAGCATAGAATCATAATAAGTACTCTTGAAAAAGAAAGTACTCTTCAGCACAAGAGAGGACTTACAGGACTGCCAATTCGAATTATTTCCCCAGAAATATGTAAAATATCGTTTTTGTGTCGTCTGAGAAATAAACGGATAACGAAATTAAAAACTCTAATGATATATCGTTCTGTTTTACATAGTTTACTGTGGAATTGATGCCAGTGTCCTTCGGCACAGAGCTTAGTTAGTATGGTTTGATCCTGCAATCAAAATTCAATACCCCAAGACTGTCACAGCCTTAACTGATTTCTATTTGCTTCAGTTTCCTCGCCTGATTCCGGTGCAGCTAAGCTAGTTATTAAATTGACTGCTTTGGGTCGACAATTTTATTCGCTGTGGCTTCACTAAATTCAATGGCACAATTTGCGCAACTATTTCTATCACTGCATAAGCAATTTGTTCGCTTGGGTGACTGCACTGAGCTAAATAGAAATCGGCTAATAAAATTTTGTAGCTTCTGTTGCCGTAGATTTTTTAAATCTTTAAGCACAAATTGCAATTTCAACAGCAACTGAATAATGCAGTTTTCATGTCAGAACTTTGTCACTTAAGCAGAGTACAACAAGTATCCAATATACAAGGACATACATTATACATATTTTTAGAGCCTCAGGCACTACATGGCACATGTTGCAGTTGTTTTGACTGACTTTTCTAAGTTGTGGCATGCTTAACTTGCGATCTTAGTACAAGCCACAACAATGATTAGCATAAATTTAAATTCGCATAATAAACAAGAAAATTCGTAGGCGTTTCCTGTGCCAACTCGGTTCTATTTACAATAAGAGTATATACATAAGCACACACATACTGACGCCATGCATTTAGTTGCCAAGTCAGGAAATTGGGCAGAGGAAGTGCCTGCTTGTATGGCGGCCTGGTTTGGTCTGGCCTGGCTTGCTCATAGCCACGATAATAACAGTGCTAACATGCTGATTTATGCTGTAAGCCAATATTTGTTAAGGCTGCCCCAGCTGAAAGGGGCTCTTTAATAAGTTTCCTGCACAACTTTAAGCTCCCTTTTGGGGCTGTGCAGATTTATAAATATAAAGTTAAACATGTGAAAGGCTGGCAGTCAACAGTTTTCAGCTATGAGATACTCAGTTACCCAAAAAAGAACGATGTCAAAATCTATAAAGCTGTATGTATTTCACACTCACAACAAATCTGGCTCGGTTTCATGCACCGTATAAGAAGGATGTACGCAAAGTTGCGCGCTAGATTAGTTCGTGTTTACACCGTGTTCAATGAAAGTAACACGAACAGTGTACAGGAATCGCCTCACTTCAAATATATATAGTTCATGCGGAGCGTAAATGTCAATATTTCATATATGTATAAGACAATCGAGAGTGCATCTTCGATACTATCGAGAGTGCAACATGGTAACTATCGACTGTGGCATGGTAAGCCTTGCAGCACCAGTACAATTGTAACTATTTTCTGAACAGCTCCCATCACAGGCATAAATCTCTCGTTATGAGCACTTAGATACGTGCATAGTTCAAATTAATATACCCCTTGTACCTGTAGACAGTTTATAAGCATAGCAATTTGCTTTATGTGTCTACACCGCCCACGCCTTTGAAGCATATGTAAACTGTAATAACAATTGTCAAAGAGCTCTACCCAGCCATTGTTGGAGCTGTCAATGTTTGTGTGCAGTTGACAATTGCATAAAGTTGGCAGGCAGGCAGGCCGCCCTGCTAACTTGTTCTTGTCTGAGCTGCGTTGTCTCTGTTTACATTTGTCTACGATTGTCAAGTAACAAGTTGTGTGCACATATGTTTGTGTGACACTGTTAGTGTCTTGTTTGTGTTCATTGTTGGCATTTGGCATAATTAAACGCAGTTGAAAGGCAAGTCAACATACAGACACACGCTCATATTCAAACCCCTGACGAGTACTCGTCCTCATCTTCGTCCTCGTGCTCGTCCTCGTCCAAAGACAGAATGTTTTAGCAGTTGTAATTACGCAAATAGACGCTGCGACACTTGGGCACTTGGGCACGCCTAAAAGTATGTGTTGGATGTAATATTTAGCAAATCGTCATAATTGAAGCAAAGCATCTATGAAAATTCCAACAGATTTAACGGGCACGTGCGTAAATGCAAATGAGCATTTAATGGATAGACAGGCTTGAGCAAATAAGTAGAAGGTGTTGCTTAGACTATAGCTTACTTACTACATATCTTTGGGAAGAACCAGCAGTAGTCTGGGGTCTGGACATTATGTATGCTTGATGGCATTTTTAATTATTAAAGCATTAATTAGATTTGAGACAGCCGAGATTTAAGCACGCAAACGAGCATTTAATGCCCATGGGCTAAGATTCACACGTGAGGTGTGCTTTCGGTTCGGTTCTGGCTTGGACTTGGACTTGCCCAGGTTGCCGCCAAGTGGCGCCGCACCCTCAGCTGTTTCTGAGGCCGCCATGTGCACATATATCAAATTCTGCACTAGATAAATAATTAAAAAGCCAGTCGGTCGACAGCCTGCTGTCAAGGATGTACCTTGAATGCTCGTTAATGCAAAAAAGTTATTAAAATTTCCCATGCTTCGATGCTCTGCGAGCATGTGAACTTGGCAGCTGTCATCTGACCCAGTTCTTAACTTACCTACCACAAACCCAACTGTGAGGACCCAAACACTAAATTGACAGCTACACTCAGTTTTTCATGATAATTGTCTATCTATTTTATAGTAGAGGAACGTGCCAGTTGCAACAACATATGGGTAGTTGTGTACACTGAGAGTAAAGCGAACTAAAATGCAAGATAAACATATTGAAAGTCACTATTTTCAACGTCAAAAGGTAAACGTAAGCGATTATGTATATTAAAAAATAGTGTGGCAAACTTAAAATTGGGTTGAAAAGCAATAAAGAGAAGATACACAAAACTTTGCTCAGTGTATGCAGCAAACAAGAAAAACAAGTGCACAACAAGAGCTATGCTAATTTTGCAATCTCCTGTCCTGCGGTGACTCCTATGTATATATGTGGCTGACGGATTGACGTGGAGTTGTGCAGTCCAGAGTGTGGTCACCCACGTTTGAATTGAGATTCTGATTGCTACCATAATTAGCTGCAGGAGCAATCGTCCTTGTTTGCCACTTGTATGTGAGCCGCAGTCATGGCAGTTGACTTAAGCTGATTGCAAACTGTTGTACGAGCTTGTCATACTGTCAGTCGATTGTCGATTTCAATCTGCATCTTTTGCTGCATCATCACACTTTTACTACGGATGCATAGATGCCATCGATTTTATGCCGTGTGCCGTTTTTTCACTTGACATGCAAACGAATTTGAGTGCAAAACTTGTTAAGAAAAAAGAGTGGCAAGCGATGTCTGTGCCTCAGCTCGTTGTGTGCTTAACAAACATTCAGCAAACTCACACTGCCACAAGTGCACGGTGTTGACACACCAGCATACTATGGACAAAATTCACATATTTTGAGCCTTACAGTCACTTCTTAAAAGACTTTCGAAATAACAAGTTTCTATTATTTATAAATTAATCACCAGAAATATTAATAAAAGCATTTAAGATAACAATTGTTAGGCTGAGCTATCGGGAAAATAAACTACAATTTTAGTATTTTTAATTGAGTACTTAAAATTCATATTTTTTGAACGAACTTTTCAATTTCATGAACATTTTAGTTAAAGTGGATACTGGACTTCTATCAATATAAGTAGACCCGAAAACTTCCTTTATCTATGAGGTGTTGATTAATTTCGCAAAATATTTAATTTCTTCCATAGTGCAGCACCAAAAGCACACACACACACCCACACACACACACACACATACACAGAACTATGAGCTCGCGCAGCTGCACTTGTTTTGTGCCACTAAAGCAGAATCAGTTTGATTCTTATTGGTATTGCCAGGGCCCTACTGCCGCCCTTTATATCCTAAGTTCTTTATATTGTTGCAAACACACACACACACTCACACACAGCGGTGTGTCCTTAGAGCTGCTCTAAAGTGAATTAGCGCTGCAAAAGTGTTTGAATGAGCACCAGTTGAGACTGGCAAGTAGTATATCATAAATAGGTATTGAGTTATTTTCAAAATCAAGTTTGTACATAAATAAGCACATTTTGTTATTGCCCCTTTTATGGGGCCAACTGGTGTGGAAAATATCATGCGGCTCACTTGAGCAGCATACGGGTTGACTTCTCCAATGTAATCGCTCATTCTTATATCGCAATTACATGCTCAACTTACAGGGCATGTACGTAGTTGCAGTTCTCGATCCCAACATGAAAGAGCAGCGCCAGCAAGCAAATCCAACAACGCACACAACCAACTCGAACATAAAAAATGAAATGAAAGTAGCAAAAATGAAAAAAAAAAAACGACGGTCTCACATTTTATGGCCAATAAAATGTGATCCTTTTGGGTTTACTGAAACCCTTGGACTGCGCATTGAAAATCTTTTGCTGCCATTTGACCCTCGCCAAAGGGGGGACAACCTATCAGTGAGAACGGAAATGCAGACAACATAAAAATCAGAAATTACCTGCCATTTTCATTTGCGACCCTAACGTCACACACAGACAGACAGACAGATAGACAGGCACACAGACACACGGACACACGGACACACTAGTTCCCACAGACATCATGCACAGTGCAATTATTTGGCAACACCTATACAAACATATTGCGGCTACTGTGGTGCAGCATAATGGGCAGGTCGAGGTGTGAACAGACCAGACACGTTTTCCCAAAGCAGCTAACAGCACTGCATTTGGCTAACAAGCTGCTTGAATGTGTGTGTGTGTGTGTGTGTGTTTGCAATCCCTTTTGCGGTTTATATTTGTGACCCAATTTATGGTCAGGCCACCATAGGGCGCATTGCTCCCAAGCGTGACGCTCATTTGTTTTGCGGCTGTTTCCATAATAATGGTAGCAGGCAACGGCCACACACACACACACACACACACACACACACACACACACACACACACACACATACACAAATACCCATACAATTGCTGCTGGCCGTATTTAATTTCACATAATTAAATTCAATTGCTGAGCTTTTGCATTTGTCAAATGCACATTTTAACTTCAATTTATTACACACAATTTTAGTTTGTTTTTTTTTTAACATGGTAATTCAGTTCAGGCATTTTGTCAAAGAATATCAAATGCAAATAATCTACTGTAGAAATATTTCATATTAGAAAAATGCGCAGAAATTTGTTCAAAGTGAAATTGTTTAGATATTGTACATACTTTAATGAATTTACTTTGAATTCTAGGACAACGAAAATGGGAACCAGCTTAAACAGGTAAGTACGTTGCAGTCGGAGTTTCCCAACTGCAGTTCACTCTGTTTTCACTCTATTAGTTTTTGCTTGAATAGTTTTTTTTGTGAAAACAATACTCCATACTCAATACTCTTCCTGTAAAGCTCTGACGGGACTCTATCAAATCTGACAAGGGAGTTAGCACTAGAAGACGGACATTGCATAAACCTTATATACTCTTTTTTCAAAAATTCTTTCCAAACAGAGTATAATTATGAACAAATCTGCTATTAATAAGAACCACTCTAATAATTGGCCATCAATTTCTTGATACTGTCTTTTATACGTATTATGCCTCGCTCTTTTAACAGCCACATTCCGATTGTTCGAGCAATCAATATCCTTTATCACGCCCTTTATACTCCCACTGCCAATGATGTAATCCCAACCGACTTCAACAAATTGTTGGCGGAGGATTTCACACAATTCAATTGCTTTGTAAGCATGTATGTATGTATTTGTGTGTGTGCGTGTGTGTGTGAGTGTGAGCAACAATGGCCCATGGTCAATAAGAAGAGCAGAGGAAAATGTCGAGCAAATCAGTGTGGTGCTATGCGAAGGCAAACAATACTTAATGCCATTAATATTTTATTATTATTACTCGGCTATGCAAAGACGGCGAACAATGGGAAACTAAACTTTTTATGCCTCGGCTTCCGTGTAATAGAAAATACGGAATTAAGTTCAAACACAATCTCAGACAAATAATGGCAACAATAGGCAACCATGCAAAAATGTTTATGCGCGTTAGTGTGTGTGATGATAGGGGGGAGGGGGTATGCATATATACCCAAGGCAATGGAAAAAGTCGGTCGAGTAGATTAATAATTCAATTATTTACTATAAAATACAAAATGCCAGCCAGCGAGCAACCGCACTTACTTAGAAGAGGTAGAAACAACTTGAAATAATGCAAATTGAATAATGGTGTTGTCTATGCCAATGCCAATGCCAGTTAACGAAAAGTGCCATTAAAAAGTTATACTGATTTTAAAAGTATCGTTTGATGTACGTACGAGTACTTACTACAATTAATTCAGCAACTTTGTTGCGGAAATTGACCTAATTGAGTTATAAACATAAACAACGTTTATTATGTTGTTGAGCACATCAGTGCGCAAAGTTGTGCTTTCCACATAAGAGCTTTTCATAAATTAGTTAAAAGTCTATTTGTGCGGAAAACATTAGACAACATTGTTGCCCTACACCCTGTTGCCTGTTGCCTGTTTAGTCAGCTGCATGTGAGGCACGCGTGTGTGGCAGGAGCTGTTGCACAACCTCCTGAATGCTGCACGCCAACTTACGTGCCACTCATTATTTGCATTCGATTGCAAGTTTAACATACATAATTGAAAAACTTTATCGTTGGTTGCCCGAATCCTGGTTACGGATATAGCTGCAATATGGCTATATCTACACATGTGTATATCTGTATCTTTCGTATCCTTTGGGAAGCACATATATTATTCTTTTGCCGAATAATATATAAAGTTTGCCGTACCTTCCCCGCGGATTCTGTGCATCCCTTTTAAATGTGGATTATGCATCGATACACACGCACACTCGCACATAAGCTTCAGTATATGGCTGTCTCCACAAACGAATGTTGTGTGTCTGCTTCTCGGAAAAGTTTCCCATGTGCGTGCGCTGCTAATGAGCCTGGCATTCATTTTCATTTAGCAGCTGGTTACTGAGACACGAGCTAAGATAAATAAAAGGACTGAGAAGCTTTCCCAACTATTCGCTATATTTCATAATTACCCCTCTATTAAGTAAATTGCGTGAAGGTATTGTAAACGAGTTTTGATGTTCGCTAATTGGCTGTCAACGGCATGAATGTTGCCTCAGGTGGCATATAGTAATAACCGGAAAATAAACTGTATCGGAGACAGTTGCTTTCAGCATGAATGATAAATCAAAGAATAAAATGCAGTAATTAATTGCAGTAATAAGAGAAGATGAAATGTGACTAAATGATACAACTATTAACAGTATAATGCGAAATATTTCCCTCAATCGGAAATCAATTACTAATTACTTAAAATGTGCGTACATTTACTTTATTTCCTACTTTGTTTATCAGAATATGATAAGATATAATATTTATTCCCACAAATAGATTTTAATAAATTGATGGTTTATTGTGATCTGTTAAATACGAGTATACAAGATTTTATCAAGAATTTTTTTAAAATATGAATATAGTAAAGTTTGGTAAATCTCTGCTTAGCTTTAAGGAGAAACGCTCTCTCGCTGTCACATTTAATATCCTATTAATAATGTTTGTCAAAACTGAATAGTTCAAAAGAGATACCTTACAGCGTGTGGTATTCAAAATATTATCGAAACCAACAGCTTTATCTTATTTCTGTTCCCAGAAAAACTGAACATTACGTTTACGTGCTATCTGAATGGTTTCTTACAAACATTCCTTAAATGGTGGTTTCACTGGTCTTCTTTTACTAAGCCTACCTCTGCAAAGTTGTAAGGAAGGAATTAAAAATAAACGTAGCTTCTTCGACTTTTCCTAGAATTTCGTACCAAAAGTTAAAATTCTTTAAAAGTACCTTAATGAAACATTGCAACTTAGTAAGGGGCCCAAACAGAGAGAGCCACCAATAAGAGCCGCTTAGCTCACTGACAACTCATTAGACATTCTGCGTTAAAGGCTAGTGCAGATATTTATTACGCATACGCTCCATAAACCGCATGCAATCAACCTACAATGTTTGGGGATATGAACGCGTGCAATAAAAGTGAAGTTCGTAAAAGCTTATGGCTGATGGCTGTTAGGGCTGATATAGTCATACACCCGATCAAACAGTAAATTACTACAAGAGCATCTAAAGCAACAATAAAAGCGAGGCATACCTGAACCTTTTGTGCGCCAAAGGATAATTTTACGAGTTTGCCATGGACATAAAGTTGGCAAGCTGACAAGCTGAAAGCGAAAGGCAAGCAAATACAACCAATGCACAATCGATGCCCAATAAAGGCACATCAATTCGCATTGACAAACCCTTTGTCCCCGCTCTTACCACCCCACTCTTACTCACCGTGGTGCCGTCATAGCCATTTGTCAGCAGTTGAATGTCGATTTCAAATTCCAGATCCACTTTGGTGGTTGTCAGCTGCAGCGGCAGGTGATCGGCGGCCATAAGCAGCGAGCTGTGGTTGCGGCGGTTTCCACTGCCACTGCCACTGCTATTGCTGCCACTGCCACTGCCACTGCTAATGTCCAGTATACTGCTATGGTTGGTGGCTCTGATGCTGCTGCTGTGAGTCGTTGCAGCTGCAGCCGCTGCTGCGGCGAGGGCTGCGATGGCCGTGGCGGCGCTTATGACTTTTGTCATGTTGCTTTATGGATGAGGGTAGTTAGATGAATTGGGATAGGGGATTGGGAAACAATGGCTTCACTGGCTTATTGCAATCGCTGCCTGTGGTAATCTGCTCTCGAGTTTCAATCTCAGAATGAATGTATTGCCAGCCGACTGCGGCGTAGCATTTTGGATTTGATTGTGATTTCCAGAGATTCCTTAATGTCTGCTCGTATGTGTATTTTCCTTTTCAATGCATATCCTTTCAACAAGCACTTGCTGGGGTTCCTGCTATAGTCAATTTATGTTAAAGGCTGCACTTTTCCATATGCACTTCCCATTTGCTCAATGCCAAAACACACCAACGTGAATTAACTTGTGCTAGGCGAACACTGACCAGTGCCTAGTCATCGTCATGCGACATTTCCCAAACGGAAATTGCATATTTTCAACAGCTTTTCGTATGCAATAGTCTGCAAAGTCATTTATTATTAGCCAGGACTACAACGTGGCCAAGACGTGACCATGCGCTGGCTAACGGTAGTGTTTCTGTGTGTGTGTTCAAGCCAGCGAACAACAGTTGAAAACTGCATGCAGCATGACGATAGACCATTCCCTGTGCCACGCCTAGCTGCAATCAAGCAAATTATCAAATTGTTGCCAATTTGGGACTGTGAACTGCAAACTGTAAACTGTAAACTCCAGCACAATTGGGCCCACAATAATTGCTAACGTGCTCTGAATAAGACGTCTTGCTTTAGTTAGTAACTCGTATGGTTTTTGTTTATTTTATGCACTCGCGCACGATAGGAATGATTATTATAGCGACTGTTGATCGACATCAGCACACACACACACACATACAGCACTCACACACGCACACACACGCACGCACACACACACGGACTGGCTGGACTTCTGCGTCGGCTGCTGGAGCTGCTGAAGCTGCTGAACCGCGCCGAACTGTGCGAATTGAAGGCTGAACGTCGACTGTCCGTTAACAGGCACGCACGAACGACCCGCAACGGTGACGAACTGGGGGGCAGGCGAGTGGCGGGTGGAACGCAGGCGAATGCCGTGCGTTCATTTGCCAGCGCCGCACGGTATGCAACAAATTTTGAAGCGATTTCATACGCGACTGAATGCGAAGGCTCCGACGATTCAACAGGATGTGCGATAGGTTCGTACTTCAGGCGAACAACGTGCGCAGCGCAGCACAAAGCAGAGCGAGCTTTGCCGAGATAGTGAGCCACAGAGAGAAAGGTAGCGAGAATGCGAGAGAAACAGCAGAGAGCGTGCACACACTATCTGATAAGCACCTGTTGTGCCGTTGACGCGTTTTGAGCGCGTTTTGTGCACGTTTTGTGCGCGTTTTTTATTCACGCCTGCAATTTAGCCTCATTACCTCGGCCATGTGACATTCTGAAGTGCACGTAATGAAACTAAATTGCCGCCACTGACAAATTGCACTTGCAGAGCAATTTTTCAATTTGGTCTAAGCTAGGCTAGCATTTATTTTGGCACACAATATGAAAGCTCTCTTTTCCTATTACAAGTTAACTAATCTGTTAAAAACGTATATTGAAATGACTTAGAACCAGATGTTCAGGCGCAGCCAGTCAATATGCCTGGCCAGATCTGTATAAATGACGGGCTGCGATAGATCACACCGATTGGCCAGTACTTGGCCCGCCGAGACGACTCCGCGCAGCAGCCACACTCTATTCTCCTGCACCATGAGTCCGCCACCCGAGTCACCATGGCAGGGACCCGCGCCCCGCTTGTTGCTCGCACAAAGAGTGCGCGCGGTGACAAAGGTGCTGCTTCTGGGCGATTTCAGATCCCGCAGGCAGTCCGTCTCGGTCACAATGTCTGTGTCCGTCATTTTGGCCACCCGCGTGTTGGCATTGCCCTGCTCATCCTCACCCCAGCCAGCCACATAGGATTTGTAACCCGATGGCAACTGCAGCAGAAAGTTCTCGTTCCACAAGCAAATTGGCTTGATAAATTCGCTAAATCTGCAATAAAAATTGTAATTTATTGGTCGGAGCCGGTGTTAACGAATGCTCACCTCACGGACGTCGCAAGCCGGAGCAACGCAATATCCGCATCCGTGTAGGTGTCCGCCGTGTACTGGTCATGTATGACCAGTAGCGAGACAGCCAGCATCTCGCCCGGCGACACCAGATCCAAGGTGTTACGTCCCAGCGAGACGGCTGCCTTGCTGGCCGGCAGATCGCGGCTGCCGAAGCGGAAACAGTGCGCCGCCGACAGCACCGTTGAGGCCGAGATGAGCGTGCCGCCACAGAAGAACTTGATGCCGTTCTCAATGCGCTCATAAAGTGCCACCATCCAGGGCAGCTGGCCGCGGGCCACCTGGTTGCCATGAAAGATAAGCGGCGCTGTGATGGCCCCCTCCCGCCCGCAGATTTCATTCAGCTGCTGGAGTCCCTGGCCACCAGTTGTGGCTGCTGCCGTTGGCCGGGGCTGCGGCGCGGGACGTGGAGTTGCTGGGCGCGCTGGGGTCGCTGGGGGCGTTGGGGGTGGCCTGGGAACTTGTGGAGCGCGAAACGGGGGTCTCTCTTCGTATTGCTGCTCCACTGGAGCTTGTGACCACTCTGGACGCTGTGGTTGGCGGTTTGGTTGAACGAACTGCGTTTGCGCTGGGCCCTGACTTATCAAAGGTATCGTCGTGGAGCGCAGCGAGTGAGACAGAGAGAGGGTCACACTGCTGGGGGGATCTGCAGGAGAAGTTTCTTAGCTGGAAAGTGTTTCGATCGGAAAGCTGTTCTTTAATGCTTACATGCCGAGCCCCTGCAAACCGCAATGTCGTTAATCATAATGAGAGTCACCTTGGGCACTACTCCTGGTGTGGGAAAGTCAACGCGATATTGAATGGGATGACCATGTCGCAGATTATACTTGGTTGTTTCTTCGTCATCCCACAGCGTGAGACTGCCAACGTAGTTCTATATAATTGACAAAACATACAAGTCTTATTATTTGATGGATCAATTAGATAATCAGAAATTTCCCCTTTCAAACATGTCTTCAATTAGTCACCACACTTTTGATTTCTAAAAGAATTGCAGTAATTCCCTGTCAGTCATTTGGGTAATGATTGTTTTATGTTATTTATCATTAAATGTCACTTCGACACAAGCAAGAACAATGTAGTTTGAAGATCGTGACTGCTGTATACTCTGTCGCTAGTCCGTTTCCTTCTGCTAACTTGAGGAGGCGAAAGTGGGCTTGACAATAAATGTTTAGATTTCATTGAATACTCGAAATGTTTTGATAGTAAGTCTATTTGTATTTTTTTTTACTAATTTTACACCCTGTTACCCCTGACCACGGATATACTCGACTAGATCATTGAATCATCACACCGAGCATGTGGTGTTATATTTTTCATTAAGATCAATATTAAAATAAAACATTTGAATTGTTCTCAGCTTGAACGCTTTTAAATTATAATTTTTTAAATTATTTTAAAATATTTTATTTTAATTTCACTAAACTTTTTTTCTAATCTGATGACAATTATAATTTTCACGTCCACTCCACGTAAATTATCAAAACGAAACTGACTAAAAAAAGAGTATATATCAGTCGGAAACTTCCCGCTGCAACGTTCTCACTCACTTCCTTTGGAGACAGATTTTAAAACATGTATACGAATAAATCAAATTGGTAAAACCAACACATTTGTGATTTTATTAATAGAACGACAACACACGAGATTTATCGCACCAGTGTAAACTTAATAACCCAAACAAATGGCAAGAAACCGGTCTCACAACTTGTCGATGGAACTGACGCTCGGAACAAGACAGCTGCGTAGAATCATCCACGAGTAATCATATTATTTAATCTATAATACACGAGCAAAGCGTGGACTACGACATTTTGAAATATACATACTTGTATTCCCATTTAGACACCAAAATAAAAAAACACGAATAATTATTAATAAATATTTATAATGCTTGTTTGAAACTTAACAATCCTCCTTAAGTCAATTCAAACAGACATTGTTTAAGCCATTTATGCTACATACAACAAAATGTAGTATTTTGATTTAGCATTTATAAGAATAGCTGACATCATTATGGGAAAATCACAAATCATATCAGCGTCGGGGGTCAATGTGTGATAAGAGAACAAAACAAACAACGACGAATAGTACATAATATATCCAAGGGAATTCCGAATTCCAGAACTATTACTCACCGAACTGAGAAAGCCACGCTGCGAGAGCTCAACCCTGAGCGTATTATCCTGGTACCGCGGATCATGACGTATCGAAATACGTCCCACGTAATCCCGATTAAATGAGAGGTACTCAAAGTACTCCGGACAGGACACAGGCGGCACCCGCTGAGCCGAATTGGGCAATGCTGACAGCAGCAGTGTCAGAAAGATGCAGGACAGTACTACTAGCTGTTCCATACCAGCTTCCTGATTATCCGAACAACCTATAAGCACACTGGATTGCTAAACACCCGGAATAACGAACTGCAATCACGATTCAGACCGCATTCACTGAGCGCCAAGCGATAACTGCTGTGTGTGAGATTCCAGTCACACAATCTGACAATTTTCGATCTTCGATCGGTCTTCTGACACAAAAACCTGATGTCTCTCTTAGCCAGCTAAGCAACTGAAATGAGCACGCTTTGACGCAGACTGCTTTTCTCACAGCTCTCTCGCATTGTTTGGATTCTGATTATATTATAAAATATGAATTTATAAAAGTCAGCTGCCTTTCTCATTGGGCGGGCTTCTCATATCACTATAAAGTCTCTTTGTTTTTATAATGCAAATGATCTTGATTGTCTAGAGATATCATGTCATCGATTCTGTTGTGCCATAACATATTATTTGCATATAAATTACCCGCTGGTGACGTATATTGTACGACCCGTTATTGAACCCATGGATCTTCCGTCACTTTGTCAATTTTACGATTATATGAATGACATTTTATTGGTTTTTAATTTATCTACAGGAATAATTTCACTTAGGGCTAACTCCTAAATCACTACTGTATTTTGGCACTGGTTTTGTGGTACTGGACAGTACTGCTCAGATCCCGTCAGGAACCAGCTAATTCCACATATTCTCACGCACCCAGGAAATCTGCTTGGCCACATCGGTGTAGACGGCTGGCTTGGAGAGATCGCAAGTATTACCCTTGCGCTGGCCCCCCGAGATGACTCCACGCAGCAGCCAGACATTGTTCTCCCGAAGCATCAGGCCGCCGCCCCCATCGCTGGCACAGGGACCGGCCCCCACTTTCTTGGCACAGATGGTGTTGGTCTGCACCAGGCGTACCGGCAGCTCGCGGAGGCAGTTGGACTCCGTCACAATGTCTGTGTCCGTAATCTTGGACAGCTTGGTGTTGGTGTTGCCAGTTTCATCAGCACCCCAGCCAGCCACATAGGTTTTATAGCCAGACGGGAGCTGCAGCGGAAAGTTCTCGTTCCACAGGCAAATAGGTACGATATAGTCGTTGAAACTGTCGGGATAATCGGCTTTATAACATATATATTTGTAGACTTATTTATGTACTTACGTGACTTTCTCCGCCAGCCTGAGAAGCGCTATATCCGGCTGTGTGTACCCGGAGAGTTTGTATTGTTCATGGATAAGCAATTGCGATACGTCTCTCAACTGGCCATCCGATATGAGATCGATGGTGTTGCGTCCCAGAGAGACAACAGCACTGCTGGCCGGCAGATCGCGGCCAGGAAAGAGGAAACAGTGCGCCGCCGACAGCACTGTCAAGGACGAGATTAGTGTGCCGCCACAGAAGAAGGTCAGACCATGGTCTTGCTCCCGCTCAAAGAGGCCCACCAACCAGGGCAGCTGGCCGCGCTCCAGCGGCTTACCCTGAAAGATTAGTGGCGTCGTGACGGCTCTCTCGCGTCCACAAATAGCACTCAGCTGCTCAGTGTTGATCGACTGGCCAACAAGCTCGGGCTTGGGCTGCTGATCTTGAGTCCAGTTCTGGTTTACCGGCGGTGGTTGTGTCACCGGACGCGTTCTGGGCCGAACTGTTCTCGTAGTTGTGAACAGCACTGGATCTTCGGAATCATATTCGGATTGCTGGATGGGTGGGAACTGTCCCGGAGAGCTGGATTGTGTGGGAACACGCGATCCGCCCAAAAAGAACAGCGGCAACGTTGTGGAGCGAACTAAATGCATCAGAGAGATTGCTGTTCGGGGTCGCGGGTCTGCAAGGCAATTTAACTATATTAGTTAACTGGACAGGCTTAAGGTCTTGGGGATTACTTACACTGTGGGGCACTGCAAAGCACCTTATCGTTCAGCCTGATCTCTGTCAATTTGGGCGGACTGTTCGGAATGGGAAAGTCAACGCGGTAGTTAATGGGCAAACCATTTCGAATGTTGACTTTGGTTGTCTCCTGATCGTCCAGCAACGACAAGCTGCCAACATAATCCTGAATGGACAAAAAGATATATTGATTGCAAATATGGTAGATCACTATGGTAGAGTCATGTTAAGCCCAGAAGGAAATTGACGGTACGAACATATAGATACTAACAGGGGAGAACAAAAACCAAAATAATCAGGCCTGTTCCCAATTCTACTTTTAATCGAAAGTTGCGAAAGTGGAATTACGAATCTTCTCCGAACTCGCCAAAAGGAAGGGTATTTTCATCGTCGGAATTGCAGTAATTGCCAGATTACATAAGATTAAATATAATATTCATAAACACAATTTTCTAATATTCTTCATTATATTTAGAAATTCATTCATTCATATTATTACAATCAAATAACATGAATATGAATACCCTATTTAATTAAATAATAATTTAATTAAAAAGGGTATTCATACTTCTAATCGAAGTTTTGATTAATACAAGTTGCCGGGGATCTACAATTCAGTTGGTAAAGCCACCAAAAAAAAAAACTTTCTTTAAACTGGTTAAGATGTCCGTACACAAGTTTGTCATATGTACATACATACATACATACATACATACATACACATATGTAATCATTGTAAAATGTGTTGGGATGATATTCTTAAAGAGAAACACTCAAGAGCACCAGAAGCAAAAACTCAATCCCATTAGCTTGAAGAGCTTGCTCACCCAATCTATTTATAAATGTTCTCTGAAGGTCTCCTTGAAACTCTCATTGGCTCTGCTATTGACACAATCAGTTATGCATTTTATTTAATAACTTGTGAGCGCGTCAGAAGCAAATTTACACATTGTTTGAATTTGCGTTTGCAAAGAACATTGAGATTGCGGCGGGAAAAAACACTACAGAGACAGTTGTTCGGGTCAATGTGTGATAAGAGCAGGAATATGAACACAGTTGTAAACATCACAAAAACATACAGCTGTGAAAAGATCCGATTGAATTTCCGCAGATTCACAATGTATATATACTTTGTATATGTATGTATATACGTACCCATTTATAGGCTCCTGGCTGTGAAAACTCCACAACGAGCTCGTTATTTTCTAACTGCGGATCGTGGCGCACTGATACGTGGCCTATAAACTGCTGATTATATGACAAATATTCAAAGTACTGCGGACAGGCAATAGGCGGAAAATACTGGGCTGAATTGGGCAATATATGCCAAAGCAGTGCAAGTAAGATTCCTGGCAGTAGTAGCATCTTTTCCAATTGAATTAGGTGTCGCTTCTTAAGTTCACAACCAAGAATAATACTCGTAAATTACACTCGCGAAGTAAATCTATCCGAGTATCTACTAGCGCACAACCGAACCTCATCCACCGAGCATCGAGCGACGAATGATTTGTGCTTGCTTCTGTTTCCTCTATATCATTCGCAGATCGATGAGAATCGATCTGTTCAGTTCTGAGCTCTCCGATGAAACCGGATAGCTCAGAAAATAAACACCAGTGAGTGCTTTCATTTTAGGTCTCTTAACTTGACTATTCAAATGTATATATTATATGTACTCGTACTAATAAATACAGTTGCTGGTTTTAGTAAGCTCATTAATATACATTTAAGCTACACCTTATCAAAAATTTGCGTCCCCGGCATTCCCCGCTTCTACCTATTTTTGTGGACTAAGCAATGAAAGTCGTCATGTCTCTGAATTTTACTTTAAAATTTTATAATGTACATTTAAATGTTTAATTAGGTACTTCAAATGCAATAAGTTCACTTATTAAGTTTACCACCTTCGGAACTGTGGTTCGATGGCACGTTAAGGACCCTTGGGACTTGCAGGAGTGTTGGCAGGAAAGGTGTCGGCAGAAGTGAGTTTGTCAGTGATATGACAGAGGTGTTCACAGAGATAAGGGCGGCGCTCTTATTTAATTATTATTTATTTTTCAACACCATTTTAGGCCACTTCCGTTAAGTTAAGACCAATTGTAACAAGTTCAGACTGATGCGTCCAATAGTCTATCAAATACACACAAGCAAGCCATAATTCAGTATATGTATAGATCTGTGATTCTTAAATGGGGCGTACTGCTTTAGGGTGGCAGCAGAAGCCTCAGAGAAAATATGGGGCGTTACGATACAGCCTTGTTGTCAATTCCATTGGGTTTTGAATATGTGTTAGTGTACTGGGGTAAGAACGGGGACTCACCAGAGAACGATGGCGCTAAAATATTTGTAGATACATGATACTGAAGGTAGATCTAAAAGACATGAAAATTTGTGAAATATGAATAAAAATGAAATCAAACCATGGCCAGAAATGCATTCCCCAATGAAATCAGTTCGATTTTGACAAAGTTATGGAGGGTTGAAGTCTAGAAAAAATAAATTTCTGTTTCAACTTCAATCTTAAAGACATGAATATTGCCCAAATATGAAGTCTGAGATATGAAAAATATGAAATACATGAGAAAAATATTCAAAATATTTGTATCCGGAAATACCTCTATCTTCTTGAAGCAAATGTTATACTCTGTTTCCAAATTTAAAAGAAGTATACTGCATTTGTGCAATGTCTGTTTGTCTGTCTTTCCTGATCGTTAGTTTTCCTCGCCCTTGTACTAGCTAGATCAATCAAACTTGTACACATGTTGGTATATATATATATATATATATATCCTCAGATTATAAAGTGTCGATATCACTCAGCGTATGGTAAGGCAGAACCATTTACCCATTTTTTAGATTCCCTAGCATAACTTTATCTTATCCACTTTATGGGTTCCCGTAATCTATCAAGTAAGCTCCTTATGACGATAACTTTATAATTAGCATTTAAAAGGCTTAAATCATTTTCATTGTGGTACTGAAAAGAGCACCGAAGCATAGTTTGCATTGCATTAAAAATTTGCATTTTGCATTGTTGATCACAGATATCGTTTATAGCAAGTTATAAGCAAGTTCACTTCAGATTGTTTTTTTAGCCGATATCTAATTACGAATTAAAGGAGGAATAACTTTTGCGTAAGCCTATTTTAATTTGTTGTCATCGCTAAATTGATCACAAATATTTAATTAATTTATTATAACTTGTTAACTAAGTACTAGCTTATATTCTCGCTAATCCAAGCCAAATGCTTAGAAATATCACAGTACAGCACGTACTGGTTGAGATTGCAAAAGCCGACTGTGCTTCGCTCACCCTGGGAGACAATGCCCCGGAGCATCCAGCGATTATTGCGCTTAATCATCAAACCCCCACCAGAATCACCTAGGCAGGGACCGGAGCCATCCAGGTTGCCAGCACAGAGAGTGCGCTCTAGGACCTTCTGTACCTTCCACTTCCGAACGCACTCCGCCTCGGTGGCAATCTTAGCTTTGACAACACGCGGATAACGTGTCATTGCGTTTCCATTCTCATCCGTTCCCCAGCCGGCAATGGAGCCTATATCGGAAACGATGTCGCTCTCGGCAGCCTCCCAGAGGCAAATGGGCCTGATTATGTCATTGAATCTGCTGAGAAAACAGGGAATAAGCTCAGGGTAATCAAATATGACCAAAGCAAGAGATTAACCTACATGACGGGCCGATCGATTGTCACCAGCGCAATATCCGCATCAGGCTGAAGCTGCAGTCGGGAGGTGTATTCTGGATGCAGCCTGATGCGCATCACCTCACGCACTTCAGCGCCATCCTCACTGTAATGATCCAGATCGTAGCGTCCCAAGGCAACCACCACGCGATCCTCCTTCATCTTGTAGACACAGTGGGCAGCCGTGATAACCAAACTGGTCGAGATAAGCGACCCACCACACTTGAAAGCCAGCGAAAAGGCCTCCTTATGGTAGATGGCTGTCAGCCAAGGATACCTGCCACGTGGAAACTCCAAACCTTTTTGTATGAAAGGCGTGCCTATGCCTTCCTGGCCACACCCAAAGAATGGTGCTCCAAAATTTGGTGTGGGTTCGAGTCTAGGAGTGGAACTATTGATGTTTGGAATTGACGACATCACAGGCGGTACTATTGTCCAAAGAGAAGGTGCGGGTGCAGGTGCAGGTGCAGATGTAGCGACCGATACTGTGGTTGTGGTCTGTGTTGGCCAACCTTGCCACGGTCTGAGAGATGGGGTGGTGCTCGTTGTTGCCGGTGGCCAGGGTGGCCAAGATGTGGCAGAGCTCGAAGACTGTCCATTCACCCAATCGGCTAGGAGACGTGGAATTGCATCTTGAGAGAGCTCCTTTTGACCGGCCGTATCTAGGTAAACTGTTTTAATCTCCACATCGGACTGACCTCCCGAATATGTATTGAACACTGGAGCGGTATTTATCCGACGAGGCAACTGTGGGCCGTTCGTGTGGATAACGTAAAAGCGATTAAAGTAACTGTTGGGCGGACCATCTGCAAACACAACTTCAATGCAATTTCCCAGATAAAACTCATTTATAACTACTCACAGTCGCTGGCAGTGCACAGTATGACGTCATTGAAAGCCAAGCGTGTGAGCTTGGGCAGAATGCCAGATGCATCTGGCCACAGGCTCAGCCGGAATCTAGCAGCACCAAAAGTGGACCGCACTGTAGCCTCGTTGGGGTAAGGCAGCAAAGCTCCAACAACAGCTTGCTGTTAAGTATGGAATGCGGTAGCCCATTCAGCTAGTATCAGAAATATCAAAACAAACTTGTTGCTTTTGTCGTACATACATCTTGAGCGCCCCGCTGAGAGAAACGCACGTCGATGCGATTACGTCCGTTTTGCAAGCTAAGTGTCAACTCGCCCTGAAATACGCCAATGCCACTCTGGACATATCGGAAATACTGGGCACAAATACTGTCCGGCAATTGTTGAGCAGCGGAGACCGCCAACACCGTGGCCACCAGTAGTAGTGGCAGCCGTTTCCTGCTCATCGCCAAATTTAATAAAACTTTGCAAACAAAACAAGTTCTAATTGAAATCTTGTGTAATTGTTCAATGCACACGCGACAAGCGTCAATGGACGAATACAGCTACAATCCAGATGAGCTGCTCAATTGCGCTCAGTGAGGCTCGGAATCGTGGTTGAGTCAGTATGTTAAGTAAACTGGAAATTCCGCATCGTGCTGGGCTTGATGAAGCGCCTAGATCACGTCTAAATCTCTGATTGCGATTGCGACTCTTGAGTGAAATAAAACCCCTCCCTCCGACGGCAAATAAACGTGGGAATAAATAAGTAAACAGACTGTCTCCGGTTTATTTTGGTAGCTTATTTCTAACTGCTCATCTTACAACATTTTGCTCTATCCAGCTGAGATGCCTGGCCACATCACAGTAGATGACGAAGCGGGATAAATCGCATCCATTGCCGGCGCGTTGAGCCAGCGAGACGATTCCGCGCACCATCCAGCGATTGTTCCGCAGCACCATTAGTCCTCCTCCAGAATCACCCAGGCAGGGACCATGCCCCTGGCTGTTGCCCGCACAGATTGTGCGAGGCGTAAGAAAGTCCTTGGCCGTGACCATTTCACGCAGACACTCCTCCCTGGACACAGGTCTCACATTGACTGTCATGGGAAAGCGAGTTGGTTGGAACTTATCATCAATGCCCCAGCCGGCAACGGCTGCCTGTTCGTTATCATCGATGCCCAGTGCGGTGCTGCTACTCCAGAGGCAAATGGGACGCACGTAGTTTGAGTATTGCACCTGCTCGGTAAGCACCAACAGACCCACATCCGAATCGGGCACCAAATTGCCCACAAAGTCCGGATGCGTACGCACGCTCTCTACGGACATCAAGGTGGCGTCCTTCTCGGGATGCAAAGTCGCATCGTGGCGTCCCACATAGACTCTCAATTCAGCCGGCTGGGAGCCGTAGATGCAATGTGCTGCCGTTATGACAGTGCGTTTGGATATCAGCGTCGTTACGCATTTGTAGCTCAATTCAATTTTATTGGGGTCCAGATTGGTGTCGCTATAGAGCGCGGCCAGCCAGGGAAACCGACCTCTGGGCACGGTCTCTCCTCCAAGCTGTAGGGCCCCAAAGCCCTCCAAGCCGCACTCATCTGGTACTGAATCTTGACGCATATTCACTGTCACTGGAGGCTTTCGGGTAGTCAGCGCTGACAGAAAAGGATTCCTATTCCAGTTGTTCAAGGCTGATTCAAGCGATGTGATCGATGTCGGTATAGATGGAGACAAACTTGCAGTGGGTGTTACTTTCTGGTTGATAAAAAGCATAGGTCTTGCAGTGGATGTAAAGAACTGGTTGAAAAATAGTGATGGCGTTTTACTAAAGAATGGCGTTGTCCGTATTGTGGGTGTTGGGGGTAAGACTTTGTTGGGTCTAGGCCCAACATACGTTGTTGTCGTCGAAATAGACAGATGTAGCGAACGTGTTAATGTTGTTGAGGGTGCATTATCTACGATTAAAAATAAATATATGAGTGTCAGAACTTGGAGAACAAATACAAAGTATGTATTGATAAGAGAGTTGGTTAAAAAACGGGAAATATGCTCAATGCATTGAGCTGATCACATCATACATCCGTTATGATAGTCGTCAAGTAATTGAACGTAAACTTGTTTTAGCGCTAACAACTATGCATATCAAATCGGTAATTTGAGATGTGTAAGCTGACGTTGTAAGTCGTATACGAGTAGTAAAAGTACTATACGAGGTCTGTTCAAAAGATAGGTGACTTTTCAAATTTCCCAGGGTATGTATATTTGACTTACGATTTTTTTTGTTTTCTTATGCTACACATGTACCCAAAATATGTTGAGGTCATCATCCAATTTGAATTCTTAGTTTGTTTCTGACAGATGTAAAGGTTAGAAATATTTTGGTGTGATGGGTCTTTTCAGTTTTGGGAACAAGAAAAAGTCGCAGTTGGCCAACTCCGGCGGATACGGATACTTACGGTACTGAACAAGCAACGATCTGTGATGCAAAAGCCATGAATTATTTTGCCACATATTCGGCCCATAACTTAAAGGTAATATTTCATATTGACCGTACGAACTTTTGGCAAAAACTCATGATGCTCCAGGCCATGGTAATCGAAAAAAACAGTAAGCAGTAAGCAGTAAGGTAGCTCACACCTTTTTTGAACAGACCTCGTATACACAATGTGTTTGATGGCATTTAACTGTCAGTATTAAAACAAATCAATCTCAATTGATTACTCACATTCGCTGGCAGTACATAGCACTTCATTATTGAGCTCAATGCGCACTATCTTTGGCAGTTCATCCTGGTAGCCACCGAAGCTCACAAAGGCTTCGGCACGCCCGCCATCATGCATGCGTTGGAGAGCTGTCGCCTTGTCCGGGTACGGAGATAAGCCACCCACTGTGCCCGGCTATAAGTGTACGCAAATAAAATCAGAAGTTGGCTGAAAATTGGGCCGTTTGGTCAACCTGCATACCTGGTCTACACCATGGGACACAAATCGAAGCGTCCAGTCGACGCTTTGCAGTCCTTTCTGTGTGGCAATAACATGCCCAATCCAATGGTCACCCTGCCGCTCATAGTGGAAGACATTGTCACACTTGTTAAGTGGCAGCCGCTGGGTCAAAACAGTCTGTATACAAAGACTGAGGAGCGTAAGTTTCAGCGCCAGCGTTTGAGATGCAATGGCCATCAGAACTGTTGCTGATAGCGGATGGGGGAGAACTGAGTCAGTCAACTGCATATCAACTTTGAATCATCAGTATTCGCTCAGAGTTTGACGCCAATTAGCTCTCAGCAGTCTATAAAATTCCCAAACGTAAGAGCAATCATTTGCTCTCCCATCTACTGAGTTGCAACTTTCTGAGGACAGGTTTACGGGCTTTGCCCAGCCCCCTGCGGATAGCACAAGCTGCGAATTTACCGGTCATGGGTCAGTATCAACCATATATACTTACATATGTATAAATGAACATACGCTCTTGCGACTGCTTGAATGAAGCGTGCTTTCACTATAATCAGTTTGTGGCGGGTCATTGTTTATGTTTTGATTTGGGTTTAACAATAACGTGTTCCTCCCCTGTTCCGTCTTTAAACTGGTTTGCAAAATATTTCGGTTCGCTCTTTACTGTGGAATCGGTGCCTTTAAGCGAAACCAGTTAAATGGCAGATAATATTATTAAGCACTGCAAAAGCCATCACATCATTGAGACTGATTTGTGTCAATTTTTGGGTGGACTGCTGGGAATAGAAATTTAATATACATTTTTCAAATTTAAGAAATATATTTCTTGATTCTTTCAGCAATTTTTGGGGCAATTATCTTTTTTATATTTGTTTATTTTTTAAGAATTTAATTTAATTTTTATGAGTATAGTTTCGTTGTTATGGCTAATTTCAAGAAATGTTTGGTCAAAATACCAATTTCTTATTGAACAGTAGAGTAATTTATTATTGTAGTATAAGCGGCACTAACGTGGGAATTACTAGGTAAACAGGCAGTAAACAGCAACTGGAGTACTTTCTTAGCTTATTTCTAACTGCTCATCTTACAATATTTCGCTCTATCCAGCTGAGATGCCTGGCCACATCACAGTAGATGACGAAGCGGGATAAATCGCATCCATTGCCGGCGCGTTGAGCCAGCGAGACGATTCCGCGCACCATCCAGCGATTGTTCCGCAGCACCATTAGTCCTCCTCCAGAATCACCCAGGCAGGGACCATGCCCCTGGCTGTTGCCCGCACAGATTGTACGAGGCGTAAGAAAGTCCTTGGCCGTGATCATTTCACGCAGACACTCCTCGCTGGACACAGGTCTTACGTTGACTGTCATGGGAAAGCGCGTCGGCTCTAACTTCTTGTCAATGCCCCAGCCGGCTACGGCTGTCTGTTCGTCAGCACCGATGCGCATCGAAGTGCTGCTGGTCCAGAGGCAAATGGGACGCACGTAGGTTGAGTATTGCACCTGCTCGGTAAGCACCAACAGACCCACATCCGAATCGGGCACCAGATTGCCCACAAAGTCCGGATGCGTGTGCACGGTTTTTACGGACATCAACGTGGCATCCTTCTCTGGATGCATGGTCACATCGTGGCGTCCCACATAGACCCTCAGTTGAGACGGTGGTGAGCCGTAGATGCAATGTGCTGCCGTTATGACAGTGCGTTTGGAGATCAGCGTCGTTACGCATTTGTAGCTCAATTCAATTTTATTGGGGTCCAGATTGGTGTTGTGATAGAGAGCGGCCAGCCAGGGAAACCGACCTCTGGGCACGGTCTCTCCACCAAACTGCAGGCCCCCAAAACCCTCTAAGCCGCACTCATCTGGTGGCGTATCTTGACTCGGATTCAGTGTTATTGTCGTAGATGGTGCTATTCTTCTATCAATATCTAATGTTGGATCTGGTTTTACTGTGCTGGGTGTTGGCATTGCGACGGGATTTCTCGTGGACGAAACAGATATGTGGTGCTGACGCGTCATTGTCGTAGAGGGCGGTTCATCTATGATTGACGAGAATAAACGATAAGTTCGAGGTGTTATAATAATGGTGTTGCATTATATCTAGATCTGAAGTTTGATGGATGTAAGTGGTATTATATGGTAAGTTAGACTATGAGTCGACACAACAAAAAGTAGATGTTTGCAGTTTGGGTATATGATATATGAGAAATCAAAAGGACCATGACAACACACTCAACCCAATCGGCTACTCACATTCACTGGCAGTACATAGCACTTGGTTATTGAGCTCAATGCGCACTACCTTTGGCAGTTCACCCTGGTAGCCATCGAAGCTCACAAAGGACTTGGCACGTCCACCATCGCGCATCTGTTGGAGAGCTGTCGCCTTATTAGGATACGGTCCCAAGTTACTTAGTGTGCCTGGCTATAAGATTAAGCAAATACTACATTCAGGACTGTGTCCAAGGATGCGCTTGCTCAACTTGCATACCTGGTCTACACCGTGGGAGACAAAACGAAGCGTCCAGCTGATATCTGTAAGACCATCCTGCGTGGGCGTGACAATACCAATCCAATGGTTGCCCTGCTGCTTGTACTGGAACACATCTCCACATCTGGTGGATGTGCTTGTTCTGCTTGTTGCGGGTTTTGCTACTGCATGGGTGCCCGTCGAGGAAACAGACATTTGCAGACGACGCGTCCCTGTACTTGAGGGCGGTTCATCTATGATTAAATATTGCAAATCATGAACGTGTAAATACAAGTTTTCAAGCATATTTTTCGGTTTAATCTAAATACATTCATACGTAATCTTTGGTTTTCTGACTGAATGGCAGAACCAATCAAATGATTCAATACAGAATTTTAATATTAAGTGTTAAAATCGATTGCCCAATTCAAGTTAAAATTTAAAGTTCTGCAATCAAGAACATAAATACCACTAACAAGACAATACGCGTCATCTCTGAGGCATCTGGCTAATTAGCTTAACCGCAAATAAACACAAAAGAGAAGCTGCTATTTCATTAATTCTAATAATCGTATATTTTACATATATACTTATAAGTCCAGCTGACCGACTCGGTAAACAAAAACGACTCGTCTGTTAAATGGTAGTATTTATTTGGAATTATAATCATTGCCTTGTCTTGCCTGTATACATAATTAACTGCGCAAATATACAGGTGCCTACTCACTACCTATCAAAAATATTAAAAATGCTTTATTGTCAAGGTATTTACAGTTCATCAAACTTAAATGAAACTCGCTTTGGGATTAAATTAGGATATACCGATTCGATTCAAATTTTTCAGAAACAAATTATTTATAAACGAGCCGCACTGATGTTGAGAAGAAATCAGGAGAAATAAGAATTATAGTAGGAACAAGTTATTTGTATTTTCAGATATTTTAACCCGCAAATTCAAAGTTATAAAATACTGAATATAGATGGAATTCATTTGATCAAACTCGGACTACAAGTAATAGATTATACTCACACTAATAAATAATAATTTAGTTTTAATCATAACTCAATAAATATTCTGCATTAAATGAATAAACCTATTCGTTTGACTTACTATTTTCTTGTCGGAAAGGTTTTGAAGGGGGGTAGTATGAATTTTTTATCCAAGTATCTTCTGTCTATGGTTTTAAAAACGATCTTATACAGTTATACCACTCTCAAATATAGATATAAGGAAATTGAGAGTCGCAGATTATATTAAAGAGAATTGTTAACTAAATTAAACTCGATCAATTACTCACATTCACTGGCAGTACATAACACTTCGTCATTGAGTTTGAAGCGCACTATCTTTGGCAGTTCATCCTGGTAGCCGTCGAAGCTCACAAAGGATTCGGCACGCCCACCATCTCTCATGTGTTGCAGAGCAGTTGCCCTATTCGGGTACGGTGCCAAGTCACTTATTGTGCCTGGCTATAAGATCGAGCAAATATATTAGGAATGAATCTCTAGATCGATTGTCAACTTGCTCGACTTGCGTACCTGCTGTACACCATGAGAGACAAAGCGAAGCTCCCACTTGACGTCAGTGAGACCAGCCCTTGGAGGCGTCACATGCCCAATCCAATGATCGCCCTGTCTTCGATAGCGGAAGACATTCTCACAATTGTTGGGGGGCAGACGCTGCGTCAACACAGCCTGTAGACAAAGGCTGAGAAGCGTCAGCTTTAATATTAATAACAGCGGTGCGATAGCCATCAGAACTGCTGCTGATAGCGGCTTAGCGAGAACTGATCAACTCTATTGACAATCAGGTTCATATCATCGAAATACTGTTGCTCAGTATCAGTCGTCATTGACATAGCTCTCAGCAGTCTGTGGAATTCCCGAACTTAAGAGCAAATCATCGCTCTTCCATCTGTGATCGCGTTGCCTTACAATATCGCTGAGAAAAGGCTTACGGGCTTTGCCCTACGCTCCTACAAAATACGGATTATGCAAGCTATCGATTTGCAGGTCAGGGGTCACAATCAAAACTGCTTGCTTATGAGTACCTTTAGAGTTGAGCAATTTTGTAATTTCGCAGTCACATAAAAATTACATTTATTTTATAGTAATTTAAAAAAATGGTAACAATTAAGAAATTTCCTCAGTAAGTCGCTTTTTGGATTCCGTTAAAACTTGACCAGACAACAGCTGGGCTGGACTACTTCTTACTTAACCAAAACTATAAGAATAGTTAATGTGACTGTTAGTGTCAGGTCCAGAACTGTGACTGCAAGCCTGTAACTCTCGATATTGAGTCACAGCGTGATACGACGTTTGTCAGTCACAGTGACTCAGTCAGAATTAACTGATCATATCTAGCATAAATAAACAAACCAATTACGAGTTTATACGCACGAGTACTGCTTGAATAAATCTATCTTTTACTATAATCAGCTTAAGTTAACAAGTAAGAATGCTACAGTCGAGTATACCCGACTACGAAACTCCCTGTACCCAGGTCTAAAACATTCAATCACATCTACGTCCACTTACACATACACACACACATACACAAAGACGCACACACACAGGCGGCAAAAGCGACAGCGCAAGCGAGGCATTTTAAATGGTGGCTGTGCTTCTTCCCCCCTCTCGATGCATTACTGAATCTTCTTTCGTGAATTACTTCCGTGTTTATTATCCGATCGACTTGAAATTTGGACAGTAGATTAAGAGAGACTACAGTATTATACATTCCAAATATAAAAGCTATATCTTAAAAATTGTTACTGTAAAACGGCTTATATCTATTTGCGGGGGAACGGGGGGAGATATCTGAAATATGAAACAAACTTGATCTGCGTATGGTATACAGGAACCCACATTCCAAATTTGGTGTCTCTAGCTCTTGTAGTTGCTGAGATCGATGCGTTCATAGGGACAGACGGACATGGCCAAATCGAAATCTCTTTTGATACTGATCAAGAATATATATACTTTATAGGGTCAGAGATGTCTCCTTCTGCCTGTTACATACAATTGCACAGATGTAATACCCCCTTTTTACCCATTTTATGGGTACAGGGAGTAAAAAGTGCCCCTCTCTTTCATATGGTTTTGTAATCTAAATATTACACTCCGGGCTCTATATGTCTTTAATTCGCTCTTTAGTGTTAAATCAGTTCCTCTCAGCAAATCTTGTTAAGTGGCAGATGCTATAATATTGTACACGCTTCCAGGTTAACTCACCCCTTGCTCTTCTGCCAGGTTTTCCGACCTTCCTCATCATTTCTTATCTGGTCTTTTGCTATTGACAAGTTTTGGGCTTGGCGCCGCAGTTTTGATTATTATTAGTTGAAAAGTTAAAGAACTTTTAATGTTGTAACGCAATATTTGTATGAAAATATGTATATTGAAAATTATGGTGGTATATACAGAAGTGCGTATGTAAATATGTAGGTTTGTACTTGTTTAAGTAGCAACGCATTTACCAAACTTTTAACAACAATAAACACGCCCAAACTCGATTTTCAGCTGCAGAAACGAGAACTGGAGGTGGATGCTATTGTTATTTTTGGCTTGGAGGGCTTCTTTTTCACAGCAACTTTTATAATCAGTTCAAGTTTGTTAAGCTTTTGTGGTAATTTGTTGGGATTTCGCGTAAATTTCATTCGCTTGGCCGTAGAAATGAATGAAATATGCTTGTTGTTAGTCCGCAAGTTGCTGCCAAGTTTCGGGTCTAATGGTCGACACAAGTTGGCAGCTTGAGCTACGGGCTGCATATTGATACGGCATATTGAGACATCCATATCCGACCAATTTGACTGCTGCTCCAGCTGAATTGCTTCCGCAGCAAACAGTCAATGGCAGCTGCCTGTTAGCTGTTCGCAGTTACCTGTTACCTGTTACCTGTTACCTGTTACCTCTTGCCAGTCGCAGGAAGTGCATGTTCGATGCAAATTGTGCGCACTTCAGGCACACTGATTGCCATTGAGGCGTTATGACAGACCCTAATTGGAGCACAAGGCTGGCACTGCATATAAGCCTGAGCCCAGTTCTGAGTGAATTGCTGCCATACAATTGAATAATAAATGCTAAATATATTTTTGTATGGCGCTGCTTACAATTAAATGCGGCGCAAAATTTTGTAGGTATCGCAGGTGCAAATGCCGCGATAGCGCGAAAATATAAAAACGAATGCATCGGCACAGTTCTTGAACAGCTCTAAGCTCTGGGCTTTCTTTAGTCCTGTGCGGAGCGAGTCCTGCAACTCATAGTGCCAAGTGTTCATGGCGTTCTCCTCCACCAGCAGCGTGTGGAAGACATTCAGCAGCTGTATATGCCGCTCGACACGTGGACAGCGCACCATGACGAGCATTTGAACATATGGCCGGAACTTAATCCAACGCTTAAGGTCGTCAACACAGATCTCAGTGCTGACATCAATCAGCATTAGCTTGCAATTATAATGATATATACCCTCCAGTATCTCACGCTCCATGGGACACTGGAAACTGGCGCTCAGCTCGGGTGTGAGCACGAAGCCCAACTCATGGACAGGCGTTTGCATGGTCCATGGATACTTGCGATTGGCAAAGTCATAGGCCAACTTCTGGCGACGCTCCTGCCGCTCTCGAAGATGTTTAACTTCCTTATCCACACGGCGAATGGCCTGAGAGCCACAGTGCTCGTAGTCGGCAAGTGCCGCGGCAGTTTGCCCCTCAGCGGCCACATTAGCCGCCTTTTCGGCCTCCTCTTCGGATGCATCCTGCCGCTTGGCGGCCGCACAGCAGCGCAGATCAAGCGGCCTGTCATAGTTCGGGTAGCCCACCCTGGCCAACAAGGCGTGCCAATGAAGCTGGTTAAATGGCTTGCGCGGCACAAAATGGTCCACAGATTCACTTTCCAGGCGACACTGATTGTCATCCAGTATCAGAGGCCACAGCGACTCGAAGAAGGAACTATCCAACGATTGTTTGTCCACTTGACGGCTGCTGTTCTTGTCTGAGTCCATGTTGTGTACTTTGAATTTCTATGATTGTAATTTGGTGCCTTGTGATATGTGCTCGTATTGTCTATCTGACAGGCATTTCGTGTGTGCCTTACTGTCTGGTATATAATATACATTTATATTTGGGTGCCTGCACAACGAGGCGTATGCGCAACAATTTCATTTTATTATCAGCGCATAAATCAGCTACTCACTCGCATCCTCTGGACATTTGTTTATATTTCTCTCAAATTTATGCGCGCTCACAGCAATAACAATAACAACAACAACAACAGCAATTTGCGTAAATTTTATGCCATTTTTGGCAAAGGTAGCCGCCGATCGCCGTCATTTTATGAGCTCGCCTGAGCTGTCCTTGATAATATGAATCAATATAAGCGCTGCAATATGCCCACGATTTTCATTATGTGGCGAGGGCGGCGAGGGCGCCGAGGGCGGCGAGGACAGCGGTGGGCGTGGCTACCTTAACAATAGCGACAAATTTGTGTTTGTTTTTTTGTTGGGCTCATTAGCTTTTATGACTTTGATTTTATTGCCACACACAGAGGCATGACGGCTGATGCTACACATTAAACATGCACAACAAGTAAATGTGCTTATATAGAGATACGAAGGGAAGACGGATGTCGCCATAGAATGTCACTCTTGATACCTTATGGGCTTACCAAATATGCTTTCTTCTTTCTGTAATATATATTTGCAGCCATATCATATTATATTTTGTGCCTATTTTAAGCATATCTCTTGCAAAACGTCAATATCTTTCAATTTCATTCATCTTTTCATTTCAATTATAAACTATTTATATTTACGCTTACGAATAATATCAGTTAGATTTGTTTGTGAGTAAGCCTGATTCAAAGTAATCTAGATTTATTTTAAATTAAGTAACATTTATGGCTAAAAATAGACCATGAAAAAGTTTTTAAGGGGTTTTTAGTCAGTAACATTTCAAACTCAACATCATCAGATGTTTCCCAGAAATCTGTAAGCGAATTTTCGTCTGAGTGGTCAAATTTCGACAGGTCCCATTGGGAGAGGATTGCAGGACACACCCGCATTATTCATTTTGAAGACCCTAACCGGGTATCGTATTACCAGAGTAAATGAAAAATTTCACTAAACTTCCGAAAATGGATTTGTTAACCACTAAGTTGACTTTAAACACGGCTTCGCCCTTAATTATCCTGTTTCGGCGCGTACTGTGGCAGGGAAGGTATATGCACACTTGTACCCCCGGCAAGGGTATGACAACATGTGTTGCATGCCACAGGGCGTACGCCCTGACAAACATTGCGCATACGCCACATGTGTGCAATAAATTTTCATAAATCAATTGTGCGTGCCACTTTTAACACGTCTGGCTGACTAACTGACACGCTCACTGCCCGCCTCCCCCGGCTGTCCACAAATCGAAATCAAAATCAAACCCGAATCTCTTGAATTGCTTTTTGTGCTCCGTTTTTTCTCTGGTCTTTCTGGGCTACAAATTTATGTGCACACAATTATTTCAAGTTCGACGCAGGAGCAAAATGTAAAGATTAAAATTTAGTGACGAATGCTTATTTTACGCTTCAATTTTCAGCAAGTTATTGCAAATGTGATTTTCGATACACAAATTCTGTTGTTCTTACATTTTATTTTTCGGCGCGACGGTGCGAAAATTTGATTTGTGCCCTGAAGCAGAAGCTACCGTTTTAATTTAATTCCTTTTGGGTTGTAAGATTTATGGCAGACCATTTACTTGCCATCACCGGCTGCTATCGAGAGTTGCGTATGAGAGACTGAGGAGCAGGGTAGCAGTGAGTGAAATGTGAGGTGGAAATGGAGATGTGTTTTCACTAAAAGTATAAAGTGATTTTCAACAAAAATGCCTGGCCTTAAGATTAGCTTGTTCCTGACCCAGCTAAAGCCACACTGGCTGACCTAAATTGAACTTCCAGTAAACCCATTTAAGCCCAATAACAGCGCAGCTCAAATTGCTCGGACCAACATTTCTTTGCGCTATGAAAATGCGACAAGAGTTTCGCGACATTCGCCTGCCAGCGAAATGCCATCAGAAAATGTATGGGAATTTATTTGTATATTTATTGTGTTTTATTGGGCCACTCAAAAAACAGTAGTCGCAGCACACAGTAGAGAAAAGCGCGCAAACAAAATAAAAACAAGAAAAATAATAAAAACAGAGGCCAAAACAAGCAAATAAAAGCAGAGACATGGCAAAATTCATATTGACATAAAAGCGAATCATTTTAAAATAGCTTTAAGCAAAGGCAACTGGCACTCAACGACCAGCGAGCAGAGAAAAACATCAAAAGGTCTTTGATAGAGCGGAATAAAAAACAGGAGCACGTCAAATTTAAGACAACTTTGGAAATTTGTTAAGCCATGTTGCAGCCAGTGTGTCGGAAAGTTTACTCAGTTATGCCTTTGAGTACCAGAAACCACTGCAACCTGTGAAAGCATTTCTGATGCAGTCAGCCACAATACGAATTTTATGCACTTTGATCCTTAAAGTCCTTTGGCGTTGGTCGCTCTGCAGCCATGTTGCATTGCATATACAATCAAAGGACAAGTTTTTGCAAGTAAAATGCGCGATTCCATTGAAAATCCATAGAGTGCTCCGCACTAGCGCCCAAAGTCATGGCTTTTCTAGTACTGGCGGTTGTAGAATATTAATCAAATTATTGCCGAAGCGTAAGGCGCATGATTGATGTACCCGACACCCCCATCAATCATCGTAGGACTCAGGTTCAACGCTCTGTATGAAGTTGATAAATCAAAATCAATGGGTTACTCAAGTGAACAACATCTACACTCCAACTGAAAATACTCCATATATGTATGGCCAATAAATAGAAAAGACAACAGCTGGCTCTGAATGCTTTTATCCTGAATATATTTCAAATAGACTCGTGATTGTATTGATTTCAGCCCACAAAATAAAATTTAATTTGTTAGCTAGTAAAACGATAATCGACAGCGCTCAAAAATATTTCACAATAAATAAAACGAAAGTATTAAATGAATTTGTCAATCCAAACTAAAATAATTCTTTTAAAGGATTAGAATCTCTGCTTGCTGCATAGTAAATTCTGCTCAATTTTTATGCCATTAGTATTTTTGTGTATAGTATTTGCGTTTGCCATTTGTAGCTAATATCCTGTGATCGCTTCCACAGCGCAACCTCTACAATCAACAAAAAGGACCTCCAGCATTTCTGCCATTTACTGGTATGTAAATATTCAAAATGACTTTGAAAGGTTAAATGGCTTTCCAATTCGTGCAATATTCAAAGGTAAATATTTGATGTTTGTTTACTGGTGCATAAAAATAGCTCACCTTGTGTAGCATAAAATGCATTCAACTCAAGCAAGACTCTCACATGAAAAGGCATTCTTGAAAATGTGAAGCACGTGCACGTGCAACGAGGAATCTCAATGGGTTGTACGAGTATATGGTAAGTGAACTTTATGGGTACCCTAAAGGACGAAAAGAGTACCCTAAAGAGCTGACACAAGTTCAAGGCTTAACTAATAATTGGAACCGCATTCAGCCAACAAACATTTTATCAACAAAAAATTAAAACTTTATTTAAATACCCGTCGCCGAGTGAGCCGTAACTAAGCAGGATTCTAAGCTGAGCTTAATGAATTGTAAAATTAGTTTCTATAATCCTTATAGCTCTAGTAGCTATCAAACAATTTTAAACAAGCAAAGAACACTTTAAGCTCAGCATTTAGCATACGCCAAGTGCATGCAACATGAGGCCAGAACTTGGCGGCAACTTACAGAAACTTTCATCGTATAGTTCGATCTATACATAGTATACTCGTATTCGGAGCATGGCATCAGCATTTTCACGCATGTTTTGCCAAGTGAAACCAATTTAAGAATTCATGCATCTATGCATCAGCGAGGCAGCCTCAACGCTTGACTGGCAGACTGACTGCCGGATGTTTGGCTAGACAAAATAAGTTGCATACTTTCAGTGCTGGGCTGGCATTTCGTGGCTAAAGGCTTATCGATTTTGGGCCCTGCAATTGACAATCAATTAACGCAAAATCCGCAACAGTCTTTTTCCCATTTCAGCATTTAAGGTTGCAAATTGCATTTAAGGCTGCGCCCAGGATGTATATCTGTGAAATGCGAATCCCAGTCTGCAATAAAGTGGCTGAATGTAAACTTTTAAAAGTTTCATTACAATTGCGCTTGGCTTTTAAGTCGTTGGGCATTTAAGCCCTGGTCAGCTGCAGTCAGCACAGTCCAGCTGCCAAGTAGAACTTAATGCCCCGGGCGTGTTGGCCCAATGAACCTCATTATCGAATGTTTGTGCTTGGCATGGTATGTGGAGGAGGGCTTGCTGCATAACAGCCTGGGGTCACCATTGAGTGGAAGATGGTTGCACAAACAGATTCTAGTCTTGACGAGGCCATTATAGCCGATAGCTATGGGAGTTGTGGGTTACTTAAGCTTTCACTGTAACGATTTGTTTGCTAAGCTGCCCTAGTTTTGTAGTCCAAGCGAACTTGTTGTCTACCAATGATTTCGTTTTATAATTATTTCACTGATCTTTTGACTCAAACAATTCTCTTGTTCCCTGCAGAAATGAAATCAAAATCCGTTTTGTTTGTACATATTGTATTCATTTATCTCGGCAATTATTTTGTTGATTGCATTGCATACATTGCACAGTTTATTGAAATGCATTCTTAAAAATTGTCAATTTCAACAAATATTCACGCCTGTCGATTATTTAAAAACAAATTTGAGTTGCCATTTTTATTGGAGTGCCTGTTGTCAATTTTGTGTGGTCGGGACTGGTGTACGTGTGTGTGTGTGTGTGTGTGTGTGTGTGTGTGTGTGTGTGTGTGTGTGTGTGTGCGTGTGCGTGTTTATCGCTGCTCGGAAATCAATATTTAAACAGTGTACGCTCGTTTAGTCCTTGCTGCGTTCTTCGCTTCAGGCGGGAGCGGACGTTTAAAAATAAAACCTAAACTCATTCAACTCGTTCAACGACTCAATAAATGTTGCAAATGTGCTCGTTGTCGCTGTGGTTGTTTATTCCTGTGGTTGTTGTCCTCAGCGTGCTGTACCATTTTATTTATATAGAGCCAAGGAGAAGGAGTAAAAGGAAGAGAGCGAATGAGAACATGTCCTCACATGTCCGCATTCTGCGCTTCGCTCGAGTGTGTAATAAATTTCGTTTCAGTTGAAAAGCAACAGCAACATTTCAAACGCTATTTATCTTTATTTCTATGGCTCGCTGCTGGCACTGATGTTTGTTATTTGCTAACCGAAATGATATATACTTTGTTGGCTACAGTTATCATTAGTCATGCTTTGTTTCACACACATACGTATACACCCACATCCACACATGCCCAAAGGAACAGTTTGGCCAACGCTGCGTATGCTTGATATGCCACAGCAATTGCTTTGGCTTTTGCTTTTGCTTTTGCTTTGGCTTTGGCTTTGGCTTACCTCGCTTATCGATTAGTTAAAAGTTTTGCACAAACTTTATGCATATTTCAAACCCATTTTGAACTTAACGCACATTTCATGAAAAGTCTATTAATATACTGCAACGTCGAGGACGCCGTCAGCAAACGTTTCAGTTAATTACCCAAAATTTCAGTTGTTCAAGTGCTCCAGCTAAATTAGCAACAACTTTTCAAATATCGACAGCAGCAAAGTTTTCTCTTGGCCCTCTTGGAGTAGGCAACTCAAGAGCCTTAAACGTTTTATTGCCAAGAATATAATGCCTGGCGGCAACTGAAAATCTCGCTGCTAATAGCTACTTAGCCTTCCGGCCTTGTCCTTCAAGCTGCACTTGACGTAAGCCCAACATTTTTGCAATTTTCCACCGCACAAATATCAAGCGATAACAGCATCCCATCAAGCTTTAATCACAACCCATTAGCGTCCTTCGATTGGAGCCCTACTCAATGGCATATGCCATAATTGACACAAAATGGCCTTCAGCTTCCATATTTACGCACCTAATCAATAAACGCAACAACTGTTTGCTGTTCCCATTGCCCAAATATTTCTAAGTTAAATTTTCATTAATAATTAGGCGAATTTCCTAAAGGCACAGTGTGCGATAGCCAAGTCTAGCCAAAGGTTTATAGCTAACAAATGCGAAATATACTCAAGCTTATAAAATTTCCCCTTAAGCTTACACTGAAATTGACAGGGTCTTTAAAAAGTTGCAAAACAAACGCGTTTTGAAAACAAGAACAATTTTAATAACCTAAAGCAGAATATTAGACACAGAGCACAAATTCGAGTAATTCAAAAGCAATCAATAATTAACTTCTTAAAACTGACATTCAGTCTTACAAAACCAAAGTAAACACAAATTTATGCACAAGAACTTTAATTAAGTTTGTTGTATTACCACACTCGATTAATTAATATACTTCAAGAAACTCAATGTTAAAATATATCAATAACAGATGGGATTTTTAGTGGATTTTTAAAACATTTTATTAACAACAGACCTACAATTCGTCACAGTATATATAAATGTATTGGTGCCCTCTAGATTTAAGGTAAGTAATCAACAACCATTTTTAAGCGGTGCAATAGGTAGTAAGTTGCTCGAAATTTGTACTTTTCATACACTTTTAGTAACAAGTTTAACAAGTATACCCGTCTACAAAACTCCCTGTACCCAGGTCAAAAATTACCGATCGCATCTTCGTACACTTACACATACACAAAGACGCACACACACGCCACAGCGCAGGCGAGGCATTCTAAGTTGGCTGCGCTTCTTCTTCCCCGCGCAGTACTTAATCTTATTTATTGCATAACTTCAGTGTTTATCATCCGATCGACTTGAAATTTGGACAGTGGATTAAAGTGACCAAGGTAATATACATGCCAAATCCCAAAGTTTTATCTTTAAAATTGTTGGCATAAAACGTTTTTATCGAATTGCGGGAACGGGATATTTGAAATTTCAAACAAACTTGATCTGCGTATATCGACGCGTTCATACGGACACACGGACGGACGGACGGACGGACAGGGAAATTTCTTTTGATACTGATCAATAATATATATACCTTATAGGGTCGGAGATGTCTCCTTCTGCCTGTTACATACATTTGCGCAGATCAGTACCCCCATTTTACCCATTTTATAAGTACAGGGAGTTAAAAATATATACAATAGATATTTAATTGAAATGGGTACTCGAAGTCAAAAATGATACTTAGTAATTGGTACTCGGAAATGGAAACAGACCCTAGTAGGCGCTTATTAATATGATGTAGATAATTGCAGATATGGGTTTTCAAAGACCTCAATATACTCTTAGTTCTGACCCCAAAAAATTTGTTTATTGGAAATAACAACAACTTCTGATCTTGGTTGGTAGATATTTGTATGGTGAAAACTTTTAGCGTTTTAACTCGGTAATTAAAAATATTAAGTTACCACACATTTGTAGAGCGTGTTTGAAATGTGCTTGCGAGTATAATTACGTCATATAACTTATATTTATTTTATACTGCCTTCATGCTTACTTCCTTAATCAGTTTTTAACTTTTCAGCCAAGTTGAGTTGGTTGACGACCGCCACCACCGTAAAGGCAAACTTGGCCAGCTATAAAGAGAGCATAAACATATTTATCATGAACTGAAATAAAGTGTTTAAGCTCTTACGCTTAAATTGGTGCTCATGCAAACAGGAAATATGCCGCCAGCAATAAACCGAATAGGTTTCTGTGCATTATGTAAGAACAGGATTAGAGTCGACTTATAACGAGGGGTCGCATCTATCCAATTAGACTCGAGCATTGTCAAGGTGAGTGCATCACCGTCTAGCTCCAGCAGGTTGCAGATGTAGCAGAAGGGGAATGTCTGACACGAGATGCCAAAAATGTATATGACCGTGAAGGCAGCCGACAACCAATCCGCAAAGAAGAAAATATTGGTCAGACAAAGCCCCAGCAGCAGGCCGACAATTAAGAGTTGCACAAAAACAGTGCGCGATATAAGAGGTCGTATAATATTGCAAAGCCTAAATAGGTAAATAAATGAATGGGTCAATTGAAATGCAAATTAATCTGACTTACTCCACAATGTTCTTATGATCCTTGATGCAGCCAGTGAGCTCCTTGTAATTCTCATCCTCGCTTTTTTCGGCATCGGTGCGCAATCTTAGAATACGCTGCTTCAACAGTCCAATGTGAACACGGAGAGTCAAACCATTGATGATCGGGAACACATCGCACACTCGATTAAATAGACAAGCGATCAGAATTTCTGCAAGCTCTATAATCGATGAGATCCAAAGCTGTATTGTACCATCTCGCCAATTCAATATGGGATTGTACATATTCCATGGCGCTTTGTGATTTAATATTGCCACGGTAAATGTCGTCACTGGGAAGAAGCTGTACAACATTATATAGATTAAGTAAATTATGTTACACCGTTTAGCTGAGCGATGAAGTTGAATCTTTTCTTCATCTCTGCTGCATCTTTTGTCCATCACATCCAGAAGCTCCTTGACCTTGTCCAAACGCCACAAGTGTAGGAAAAATATAAATGACTTAATATGCGAGTTGGGCAGGTTAAAAACGAGCTGCAAAGATGACAGTAGTTCATTTGGTGTATAGTGCTTGAACTCTTTCATATAGTTAATAAATAAGCCAACTGGCATATGCACAGCCAATACAATAATAGCCAAGGTCCACAACTTTTGTATCCATTGGAGTAAACGGTTTTCTGAAAAGTTCTTCCAGCCCAACACTATCACGCCATAGTCCAAAAACTTAAACGCAGCTCGAGATGGTAAGAATCCTCTCAAAGTTGGCCCTCGAGTATATTTAAGAAACATTCCTTTGGATTTTCTGAAGAGATTGAATCTCTGAAATGAAATTTACAATTGCATTTTTTTTTAATCTAACACTAACACTAATAATGTCAATAAATTCTATTATTATTTGAATTGGAAAAGTATATTCTAGTTATAAACTAAGTAGAATAAACAACTCTGGCTACTTATGCCTTTGGCTTTATTTCATTTCACAAAAGACACTAAAGACTACCAAATATTTACAAACTTTTGCGTAAAGTATAACACAGCTCGACGACTGCCAAAATATAACTGGTATTTGGTTACGTTCTCACCTTTTTATATGTGTTAAATATGAGAGATACAGATTATAGTATATGAACAAGCATAGTTCATCGACAACGAGATACCCTTTAGGCTTCAGAATTAAGCAGGACCATAACGGTTATAAGTAATATATATAAGAATTACCTTTTAAGCATTATTTCTTCTTTATTGCTCAAGAAAAAAAACTTATTTTGAGATTATTTTATTTTTTATTTTATAAAAAAATATTTCTTGAGTTTTATATTTTGAAGAAAAATAATGATTATATTTTTAGTTTTTTATTTTGCTTAAAAATAAAACTTACGTCTCGAGTTTTATTTTTTTCGAAAATAAAACTTAAATCTGTATAACTTAATACTTCATTATAATTTTGTATTATTTGAAATTTTTGTATTATCAGAAATTTTTGAAAATTCTGAAGAACATTTTTTTTAGTTTATTTCTAGTAATTTTCAGATTTTAAGCAGCATTCCCAATAAAACCTATACAGTTTTTAACTCGAGTATGGCTTGCGAAAAGTTGATTTGAGTGCCGATATGCCCAAGGAATTGAAATTACGCAGGCGATTGACATGCGTATTTCGCCAATTATAGCTTGGTTTTCAATTGATATTTGAAGGTTGTAATTTTCTAACAACTGTAAGTTAGCACACATAAAATATTTAAGTGTATTCGCGAATGCTCACAGTTCACGGCTTAATTCAAAAACAACGCACAGAAACGCTTATTATATCATTGAATGATTTACAAACTATTGAGCATGCAATCCCAGGATAATAACATACACATAACAATCAGTTTGCACTCCATAGTTATTTTGTTAAATAGAAAACTACCACAAAAAAGAAACACTCCCAAAGCTGGCCAAATACTTACGTGTATAGCAGAAATATTCAATATTCAAGTTAAATGGATGGAACCCAGCCTGGGGCCGCTTGAACAGATTGAAACAATAAACTGAAATCGCCCCAACAGGCAATAGCATTAAAAGGGGCAAACACTGAGTACTGGGAGCTCCCAGTTGAGTTGAGTTATCTGCTTTAAGCTGAGCCGATAACTTTATGCGCCCAATTCCATTTGATTGATGAGATTTATGTTCGCTACGCCCGCTTAAATTTGTATTTTATATTTATTTAGTTGTCCCCCAAAATGGTACCTACAAATTTCAGTCTGTTGCTTTTCCTTTTATATCCCGAGCACAAAACAAAGCGAGGCAAACAAAAACATTTAAAGCGGCTCAGGAACAATTCCTTTATTCCTTTTACGTGCAGTCGAGAGTCTGTTATGCTATATGATAGAAAATCAAGTGGATTTACTGTCACAAGACGAATTTAAGCATTGTCTTTTTCTCATTGTCATTTTTAATTGGCTCCATTGTGTGCCTCAAAATTGAATTCACCTTGCTGGAGTGGCATTAATTAGTCTCAGTGCTAGACTTGAGCATTTTGCCATGATAGTGAGAGCTGGTGACACTGCTCTCACAAATGCACACAATTTGAATCATTAAATCTTGTCATGGCAACAATCTTGCTTCAAAGTATGCAAAAGGATCGCCCTGCAGGCGAACAGATTAAGGACTAGGCACACAAAAGTCAAACGATTTAGTTGAAAATACTGTTCAAGTTGTTTTGGCTCTGCTCCTTTCAATGCCAGGCAACTGTGCCATTGACTGCAGATGCGATAAAAGGACCCCTCTTGTTCTGTGACCTGCAACACTTTGCAGTAGTCGTTGTACATGAGGTAAAGTTGTCGCAGCATCAACATCTCGCTAACAATTTGCACAGCAACGTTTTTCATAGCATACTTTTGAGCGCTTCGACGCTAATACTTTATGCAATGAAACTAATTGCTTTGAAATGTTTGCACACAAAGCCTTGACATGCACTAAAACACACACATACACATGCAGACAGCGAGGCACAGCTGCAGACAAAATTTTGCAGTTAAAATTAATTTCCTTGTGCTCATTTGTCGACTGTCGTCGCCTTTGTCCTTGTCGTCCTGTCTGTCTTCAGCTCGAGCTCTTGTTTGCCCACGCTTCAAATTACAATTTTTCATTTTTCATAACTTTTCTGCTTATTTTGCTGCTCCACCTCTGCTCATATTTATTGCATTGTCATGCACCTGCAAAGCACAGCAAATTAATTTGCTTCACTTCATTATAATGCCCACCATGCATGTGTCAAGGTAGGAATCCTTGATGGGAACGAAAGGACCCTGCAGCACATAAGGGCTTGAAAGTATGAATAATGAATTAAACTTGAGAATATGAAAGCTGGAGTATTCATAATCTTCTGACTTCTAAATGAAGATTAGCGTCATTAGGGTCATTTATTTTTCGATAGTTGTATCATTTAACTCGTTGTGTTAATTGTGTAAATTCATAATAAGGCATTGACAACGCTAACAGTAAGCCAAATTTAATGTTTAGAAACCAACACCAACACGAACACAACACACGTACACAGACACCCTCCAGCATGGGGTTAATAAAAGCTCTACGGCATTTTGACCTGAAAAATATTATAAAATAAAATGGCAGCCAGTCTGTTGCTTCGGCAATGCCCTTCTTGTTGCCGTGGACTCTCCAGCTGTGCCGACAGCCTGAAAGTATGCTTCAAATAGTGGCATAGTAAAATATTTACTTTGGCAACGGCTGCAACGACAAGTGGGCAAGCAGGAGGTAAAAGGATGGGTGGTGTGGGCAACGGCAAAGTAGGGTTTGCCGCTGCTACCCAACAAAATGAAAAGCAAAAGCCGGGCAAGCAGAAAAAATTCATTAAAGGGATAACGACTCACATAGTTTGTGGCGGTCCTTGCTGCCGCTGCTCGCCCATGTGTGTCAGTTTGTGTGTGTGTCTGTGTGTATCTATGTTAAAGGATTAAGGATTTTGGTAGCATTTTTTAGTAGAATTTAATTACAAATTATGCGAAGCGGCAAAGCAGTTTAGACAGTGGCCGATTCGGCTTTGAGCAGACCAACAGACTGCTGGAGTGGCATTCAGCTGTCTGTTTGTCCGCTTGTCTGGCTGGCTATCCAAAAAAGGAGCTTATCATGACATTGTAACACACTTGAAATGGCAGGACTGTCCTGCTGAATAGCCTTGGTCACATAAGAACCTCAATGTCCACACAAATCCGCGCTAATTTACGAGCTTTTCTAATTAAATGCGAAATATGGTTTATATAATTTACATAACTAATTACCCAATGTATAAATAATACAGCACGTGACAGAGGCTATTGAGCTAATTCCCAACAACAATTTATGGCATATTTGTTTGACTTTGAAGTATGCAAGCAATAAATGTACATTCAATCAAAATCCGATTATATTATTTCAATTGTATTGTTTTTGTATAAAACTTGATTTTGTAATTTGCACGAAATAAACTTGCATTAATTCGTATTATGAAGGCATTATTTTCACATTATAAATGCAACGCGCTGATTCAAAATTAAAATCAAAGAGTACATATATACACAACAGTGGCGTAGATAGGGGGAATTAAGAGGATCATTCCCCCCCCCCCCATTGAGTTTTTGGAAAAAGAGATTCCGTCTATATATTTTAAAATTTGAGTTTTCGCAGAAATCAATAGACATTGTATCTGACTCGATGTGTTTTAAATCATCAAACAGTGTAAGATTTTGAGGAATTATTGCCATTTGCTTTGGTTGACGTGAGAGCCTCAGACTCCAAATATCGAATTAATGCCATGAAATTCAAATTTTGATAAGCTTGCAGGTCATTAATCTTGTTTTCGTCGTTCGTTGCCGTTGAGTCGCGAGTTCGAAAAAGCTAATTTAGACTTAATTCAATCCATGGATCTCTCGCTTTACCAATACCCACCCGGATGACCGTTCGATTCTATTTTTTCTTTGAAAATAAATTTGATTAAAATCCCACGATAACCAAGAATGTTACATTTCAGAGCTTTTCCGAGCATGGGGGTGGATTTTCTAAAATCGGTGAAATATGTATGAAATGATTTTTTGTATAGATCCTTGAAAATGAGATTGAAGCCATTGGATGGATAAAAGTTTCACACAACAGTTTTCTGCGATTTTCCACGATTGTGAGTGGAATTTCTCAAAACCCCGTCTTAGTGCGGGCTTTCATCATAGATAGAGACTACTGTGAAGATTTCAGCTTCCTATGTAGCTCGATTTGGGCTGTGCAAAGAATCTATAAAACTTTAATTATTCTGTGAAGGTACATATATTTGAAGAATTAATTTTAATAAATTATTAATTAATTGATTAATTTTCAGAATCCATCGCTCCCTTTGCAAAAAGCTACCTACGCCACTCATTCACAATATTATTTATTCAGATGAGACATTCGTTTAAGAGTTCAGTTCGTGTTGCAAAACCCATTTCCTTGCCTATTTGTGAGCAATTGTGTAAACCAAAAAGCAGAGCATTTGCATACTTTGCACAAATGGATGATGACCAAACCAGATGAGTCTCTCACCTTTAGAAACAGAAGCTGAATTATTTTAGTTGGGTCTACTTGAAATCATTTTCGAAATGAAAGTCAGTTCATAACTCACTCGCTTGGTGGCACACTTGAGCCGTGACTTGCCACATGCACATGCAGCAGTTCAACTTGCCGCATCACTCACTTGAAACTACAGTCGGAACATGCCCAGAATGCTGACTAAGCGGACCACGGAGCACCAAGTGCAACAAGAACAGTGTTGTCTGCAATCGCTGGCAGCACAGCAAAATTAAAGCCCAACAGAAGCTGCAGGATTTTTAATCAGAGCACAATATACTTTTGAATATTAAAGGAGGCAGCTTTCGGGCCACGGACAACTTAAATCAAAGCAATCAACGCTGCAAATTTCAAGTGCCTGCCTCTGCCTCCTTTGCATACTCTGCCGGTGCTGCAGATCCTTGTGCTCCGGCTTCTGCATCAACAGCTCGTTGAGCTACTCTGTGAGATTGCAATATGCACATCATTCAAGTGCTGCACGTGAAATTTTCGGCATTTGAAAGCGGATGCAGCGCACAAAAGCAAAAGGATGCTGCTGTCTACTGACTGCTGGCTTGGGTCCTTGCTCGTCTAAGGAAATCAATTTGTACTTTGATGCTTCACTCCAGCTTATGTCTACTATTTGCGATTGATATAACAGCGAAGCTCAATCCGCTCCAGGCCTTGCCTTTGCACAGCTGGAATGGCCAAACTAATTCATTTATAATATTGCGCATACGCCGAGCAACACAAGCAAGCAATTAAATTATGCATGGCAATCAAAGGCAATGTTCGCGTATCCAGCTGCCACAGATGTGCAATTAATCAAAGTGCACCAACAACGTATAAATGTACTCAAGTCGAAGCAGCATTAAAACCCAATCATTAACCATATTACCGCATACAGCGACCGTCGACCGTCGACGATATTTGGCATCCTGCGGCAGCTCTTGACCGTCTCTTCTGGCTTCTGGCTTGTTTGGCCGGCTGCGTGGCCTGGATGCTTGTCTACATAATTAAATTAAATTTGCCAAGGTAACAAGTCAGCCACATTAAATTGTTCGCTTGCTTATACAAGTGCCTTGCATTTTATTAACGGTCTGACGCTTTTAACTCATTTTGAATATGAAATTCTGTTTAACTGCGCGCACTAATTTGCCAAAAAGCTGCATTAAGTCCTGACTGCAAGCAATTTAAACAGGCAATCTGTGCGCAAATTAAAACCGTACACTGCCACGTAACTTCCGTCTATCTTGCTAGTTGGCTAATTACGCAAATATCCAGCAAGCTGTTGCCAGCACTTAGATGCAAACAAATGTGCAAGTTGCAAGTATCCGCAGATTGTTGGCACGCCATGCAGGTGGGCTGCCAGTTACAGGACCTGCATGCTCAAATTGCTATCCAAATTTTGACATGTTGTTCAGCGACCATTTGGCGGGCCTGGCTAATTGGCAGACAGCGCTTATGGCAAACAGAGGGGGCTTGCCCACATGGGAGACTGTTTTCCAGCATCAGCTTGAATTATTGTTCACATGCAACTAGCTATAACCGGCACATTGCCAGTTAATACTAACACTTTTTGTATACTCTGGGCGCTAGAAGTGCAACGCAGCGTATACGCAATGTTGTATGGATGCTGTGTGCTTGGCTTGAGTTAATCAGCTTTGAAAGCTTGTTATACCTAATAGTCAGGGAATGGTCAGCAAAAAAAAGAAACCGTCTATCTCCAGGAGCGTCTGGCAAGCAACATGGCCATTTATTCTCATTTGGCGAACAATTTTCGTTTGCCTTGTCTTTGAGATCTTTGTCAAATTAAAATAAATTAACAAGAGCTTGACATGTCAGTTGGGCCGTCAGTTTGCAAGCTCCGTTGCTTGGGGACTAATTAAACAGTTTTTCTATGGCTCACATTATTAAATTCTCTAAAGCCGATGCTATTTTATGCCGGTTGGACGCCACTTGCCCTTCTATACATAAATAACACTCAAACACCTGAACGTATCTCAATTATGTATAATAAATAACAAAATATGCGCCCTGATATGCGACCGGATGGCCAGGCTGACAGTTTACAGCATCGGAGCACGCAGTTCCGACCCGCCACATAATTAAGTGGATTTTAATGAGCATCGGGCCAAGTGGGGCCCGAGCAACTCAGCAAACAGAATGGGCCCAGTTGTGTGCCGTTTGAATTTTGATTTGTGGCCACTTGGGCTGGCTATTTAGATTAAGCATACGCAGCGTGGCATAAAACGCAATTCATAAATGTCGCAATGCTCAGCCAAATGAATATCTAAAGTAGAAAGTTGAGTAACTGCTTGAGTTGGGTTCAGTTTATTAGAGCTACGTGCCAGGACACTTCAAGACATTCTCGTTGCGGTCTTACGCTCCTTTTTGGTTTTACTGCGCTTGGCTTGCTGCGACTGTTGCTGCAGCTGGTGCTCTGTTGGTTTATCCTGCTGCTGCTCCACAATGCGCTGGAATAACTGTGCACTGCTTTGAGCATCCAGCCGGCGACTCTCGTGCGAGGGGGCACTGCCGTCAGTGGCAAAGTTCTCGCTCAAATGACGCCAGCTGCGCTGTGAGCCTGGCACGCTCAGCTTATCGAGCAGCCGGCTGGCCAGCTGCGGAATCAGCGGCTGAAGCACAATGCCGCAAAGCCGCAACGCATCCATTGTCATTGCGATTATTGCCTCCAGGCGTGGCGCATTCGGTGTTTTGCCTGCCGCCTTGAGCTCCCAGGGCTTGGCGCACTCAAAGAAATTGTTGGTTGCATGCAGCGTTGCAACAGCCGTGTCGGCCACCAAGTGGAAGTGATTGCACTCGTAATGCTGCTCACAGCGCGCTGTAAATGCAAATGGAAATGGAAGGCATTACTTTTCAGCTTTCTGGCTGGCCGCACTCACAAGTGCACTTGTACTTTAGTTATTGGCCGGAAGTGTGCTTGCTGCCGACAACATGACAGCCAGACACAAGGCAGCAAACTATACCAAGCCACTTCGGACCAACTGCTTAAATATTAAAATGACAAACTCGCTAACTTACCCGCCAGCTGCAGCAGCGCCTCCTGCAGTCGTTTAGCAGCATCCAAGTCGTGCAGCAGCTCTGACAAGTGCTCGACATGCAAGCCGGGATAAATTTGATCTGGATTCAGCGACTTGGCACAAGCCCGTGATAACAAATTGCCCAAAGTGTCCGCCAGCTCCGAGTTTAGTATGCGCAGCGCCTTCACGTGACTGAAATCTGCAACGGGGCAAAACATGTTAGCCGGGCATTAAAGAAAACCTTCTCCCTGACACAGGACAGCTCTCGCCATAAGACAAAGAACAGCTAAGAAGCTAAAAGGCTAAAAAGGTAAAAAAAAAAAAAACTTAAGCGCCTACGGAAGGCTCATTAGAGCGCACTTAGCTTGGGTGGCCCGGGGCGTATGAGTGATGTTTTACTTCATTGTCAGCTAAGCTCAGATGGCAATCATTTAGCTTTTTAGCTGCCTGCATATGGCAACTTGCATAACTGGCTCTGCTGGCTGTCCATTAAGTGGCTTAGGACAACACAAATGTCAAAATAAAAAACTCCGTCCGGGATGTTCAAAGGCTGCCTTAGATAAGCTCGCGCAAAAGCAAATACAACAGCGGATACCCTTAATGGCACGAATCCGATTTGCGATTTGCTAGACAAGAGGATGGCCAAAAGAGCAACAGCGGGCTTACACATATAAAATTGTTGTTGCCACAACAACAGTTTCGCTTGAAAAAATCGCATTTCAAAAATCTGTGACAAATATTTTAAGTCGCTTTGTAGAGCAAAGGATTTAAGCAGCGTGAACATTTTGCACACCGTCGTTTGTATGACCTGTAGAACAAATAAGAAAGGGCATATGAAGTATGTACGAAATACAATCGGGTTTGAAATGGAGTAAAGCTGCAATCAGTTGGCTACCAATTCAAGCTAAGACTTCTATCGTTACCTTACTTTATAGCATAAGCTCAATAAACTGAAGAATTGGCCACGGCTTCCTTGATATCATAGGCAGGAAAGCAATGTGACTATCTTTGATTTGGGCTTTAGTATAGTGAAAAAGGAATTATTTGACTATTGCCAAAAACTCACTACGTTAACAAAAACAAATAGAATATACACAGCTTTAATTTCTTAATTCAACAAACTACCACATTCTTATGTTTGGAATGCTCTCTTGAGGAAAAACTATGTTTTAATGGGTGCAGCCAAGATGGCGCCAAGGTTTGGAATTCAAAGATTGGCTAATATAGAATATATGTATATTGTCTGTGCTATGATCAAATAAGAAGCTCATTTAGCTGACTGATTTCCACGGATTCTCTAGCATCCCAGGCTTTTCTAAGCGGAAATTAGTCAGCGATTGTTGCTGTTGAATGAGTCCAAATATTGGAGTATGATATGTATAAAGGATATCACCAATTCGAGCAACATTCTGGCCACAGTTCGTACACAATCGTATAGCTGCAGGGGAAACGTGCCTTAAAAAGCACTCAAAACATTATTAAATAAATAAACGGGCTGCAATTAGCAATGTGGGTGCAATGTTTACCTTTAATAAATGCACAGCAAATGCGAGAGCATTAGTAACGGATCATTGCTAATTGCTGCTGGCCATGATTATCGAGAACATTACCATCATTATCCTGCACAAATGCAGTCTAATCGTTGTGCGGCCAATTCAATGTACTAGCCTCCGATGTGAATGAGCCGGCAACAAAAAGTTGGCTTAAAACCTGGCGGCAACCATTTCGATTCGGGTCAGTACACAAATTTCGATTTGGCATGCAACGTTCATTAAAATATACATGCTATGAAATTTGATTTTCGTGCAATAAATGGCGACAAATTCAACACCAACATTGGACAATCAAAGTTGGTCAACGGGCAATTTTGGGGCATTGCTTTCAATTTGCGATTGTTATTGGTAATTAAAAAATTGGTGCACTGGCCACAGGTGTTGCACAAATTGCACCTGACATGCAATCATTTTGGCACACATTCCGACACATCCAAATTATTATAAACTATGCACTAATTGGTTGCATTCAACACGGCGCCAATTTATTGACGCACATCATTGGGATGCACCAAACAATTCAAGTTGACACCATTTGCAACAACAATTGCAGTTATTATTCAAATATGCAGTCAACTTTATGCGATTATGCAGTTCTGGGAATTGCACTCCGAGAACTTGAGCAGCTGCCACGTGTCCTAAAAGCAAATGCATATGCATGTGCACACACACACTCTTCCACACCATACATATATATATTATACATACTTAACTGTGTGTGTATGTCTCTTTTTTTGTGCCGTAACTCTAGGTTTAACAATGTCATGACTTTTGGCCACGCAGCTGCTGCAACCAAATGTGTTGCCTGCTTCTCTGCGCTCCACATCATTAATGCAATTGTATTGTCGCTGCTGGGGCAAAAGTTTTGCAGCTCTGCAGCAACAGTCAAGTTGCCAACCTGCTGAATTTGAATGCCAGTACTCATGCGTACACATGTATTTACAAATGTACGTACATACGAATGGGTTTCAAATCCACACACTTCTGGCTACAGAGTAAGCGAAAAGTCTGGCAAAAAGAAAATACTTGACTATGGCATACCCTGTATAAAGTAGCCTGTTCTTCGTGCATTGAATGTCTGTTATTTCTTTGCATTTAGTTATGTGAATTATTAAATATATGCATATTTATATGTATTTATTTTATTTATGATATTTCAAGATAGAAGTAAGTATTTAAGTAAGTATTGTTTCCCAGCAAAAAACGCCTCAGCTTCATACATCTCCACACATGTAGGATATAGAATGTAAAGAGTTTAGTTGAATTTTGATTTATTACCCCTCTAAAGGAAAATGTTTTGTTTAAAACTAATGGTTATAATTTGTAGTATTTTTCAGAGTCTTAGCAATTGCTATTCAACTGTAACATTTGTTTAATTTACTTAATTTGTTATGTGTAATAATAATCAATATAGATCACAAAGGAAAATGGGGAAGAAAACCTTAATATGATCTAAAGAGTTTAGGTTATTATTCACCATTGACCATTCCTTGTATTGTGTGCTCTGCCTCCTTATACTTATTTCCCTCTCTTTTATTCTCACAAGAGCGCTTGATAGTTTCTCTTTGTGTCACATTCATAAACGTTTTACTGGCTGTGCTGCGTTCTTGCCAGTTTATCTATGAGTACGCAAGGAACTCTTCACATAAGGCACTCCATTATTGCAATGACTTCCTTTTATAAGAATCAGACATACCCAATCCACACTGAGTATTACAAATATATGCAATGTACCTGAACGAGTGCTGAATTTCATTTTTAGCTGAACGGCATTTGATTTTCAATGCATTGCATTTTCTTGTCGTTGGCAGTTAGTTGCAAGTTACGTTTGGCTAAAATCAATTGCAATTGTAATTGCAAATGCACAAGGCGGATTGCAGTCGGCCCACTCCTTGGCCATTCTGGTTGCAATTGTGCCGAGCCACGCTGGTTGCCAATGCGATGGCGAGGAGTACAGCCGCAGCACGTGTTGCAACATGGCAATCGCAATTAGAATCCGGCCCAGACCGCCGGCCTGGCCAAGTTGCTTTGGACTGCTTACGTGTGCAGCTGCAAATGGCCAAAAGTGGCATCGGCAACGACTCGCAGTGCACTCAAGTCGTTGGGGCACATGTTGTGGCATGTGTAACAACAGCAATTCCAACAAAGTTCTGCACATGTTGCACAGGGGCACGTGACTGCCGCACAGGATGCAAGCGAGCTAGAGAGCCTTAGACAAATGCTGTTCCATTTATTTGGCAAGCGCGCAACATAAATAATCATTTTTTACGTGGCACCTTCACCCACTCGCTTATGGCTGCAACTTAAATTACTTAAATGACTTGTCGCACTTGCCGCATGCATTTTCCTGTCGCCCAGAAAATGTGTGGCACACTGTTTCGCTGCCCCCACTTGTCTATCTTGGGCCAACTACTACATTCAAAGTTTACATCCCGCCCCGAGGGCGTGGCACTGACAGCCCGACAAGTGTCGGTGTCAAATATTTGAGCAGGTTTACGCAGCCCTCGAGTGCAAAATCGCCGGCAGGCAGTAAGAGCTGCTGGCTTTAAGCTGAGCAGCACTATGCCAGTGCAGAGTTTTATTCTCAATCTTGGCTTTATGTGCTCGTAACACTTGAAGTGTCTTTTTAAACTTTTTTAAACTTAGGCACAGATTAGCGAAGGGCATTGTATACGTTTAATGACTTGTCGTTCGCTATAATGCCCGCGAGTTATGCTATGCATAAGTAGATTGTGGTTAGCAATGTGCACACATGGCATTTATTTATTACATTCTCTGGCCAAATCCCCAATCAGTTGGTTAACTTTAATTCAAGCCAAGGCAAGCCAGCTTAGGTACTAGAGTGCTTGCCATTTAAATTGACTGGAGCCTTTGGGGAATTGCATCAGCGTGCAGTTTCCCTTCATTGCGTGCATTCTTTCTGCATTTCCATAAAAAGTTTGTGAACTTTTTCAACATCCGGCCACGTCGCGACGTGAAGATGCTCTTAAGGACAACTTGAAATGCACTTTCTGTGTAACATCATCAGCTGGACACTCCTCGCAGGACAGCGCTAAGCGGAAGTGCGCCGGCGGCGGCGCATGCAGCAATTCAATATTAAATTGTTGGTAATGAAAAGTTGCGCACTTAATGATGTTGTCCTAATGCCGTTGATGGCATTGCTGCTGTCATTGGCGCTCAAATGCCGTTAGCGGCTGGCAGCGGATGTCGCCAATCAGCGCCCTCGGTTATAGCCGAGTGCAAGGCCAAACTTATTGAAATAAATATTGAAAAACGGCGTGAATACTTGCCACCCTGCCTGCAGGCACAGTGCTTCATAAATATTCTACAATAATATGTTATGCGCAAACGGGAACCAATTGCTTCACATTTTTATTGAAAACAAGTAAGAATGCTATAGTCGAGTATACCCGACTACGAAACTCCCTGTACCCAGGTCTAAAACATCCAATCACATCTAAGTCCACTTACCCATACACACACACATACACAAGACGCACGCACACAGGCGGCAAAGTGGCTGTGCTTCTTCTTACCCCTTCGCTGCATTACTGAATCTTCTTTCGTGAATAACTTCCATGTACTATCCGATCGACTTGAAATTTGGACAGTAGATTAAGAGAGACTAAAGTACTGTACTTGCCAAATCTTAAAGCTATATCTTGAAAATTGTTACTGTAAAACGGTTTTAATCGATTTGCGGGGAACGGGGAGATATTTGAAATGTGAAACAAACTTGATCTGCGTATGCTATACAGGAACCTACATTTCAAATTTGGTGTCTCTAGCTCTTGTAGTTGCTGAGATCGACGCGTTCATACGGACAGACGGACAGACGGACAGACGGACAGACAGACGGACATGGCCAAATCGAAATCTCTTTTGATACTGATCAAGAATATATATACTTTATAGGGTCGGAGATATCTCTTCTGTCTGTTACATACATTTGCACAGATGTAATACCCCCTTTTTACCCATTTTATGGGTACAGGGAGTAAAACGCAACTTTTACTTTTTTAAAAAGCTCACTTAAAAGTTGCTTAATTTATCTGTACGCACTGCACTGTACTGCCAGTTTTCGCACATTTCTTTTTAATATGCACAATTTTAACAAGACGCGCCAGTAAAATGCAATAAAAATGCAATTAAATTAGCCACAGGGCAACGCGCTCAAAAAAATTAAATAAAAAGAATCCAAAAATCCGCTCTACAGCCCAGCCAAAAACTACAAAAGCAAATTGAATAAAGGCATCGACGGGCGAGGGCGGGACCGGGGCCGGGGCCGGGGGCTGGGCTACGCATAAAGGCACAGTCGGTAATAATTGAAAATTGAAAATTAAATTTAAATTGCTGGCAAACAAAGCAGACGGCAAGCCATTAAGTAAGAGAAAGACTCAACAGCGGCCATTTATGCAAATTGAATGTCGAAAAGGTTAAGGAATCAATCAAATCCCATCAAATGTGGGCGTGTCAAGCAACAATAATCAACTTGACGACTTCTGGCAGTGCGTCGAGGCGTATTAATTGCTTTTGGCAAAATTATGTGGGTGTGTCTGACGGTTGATGGGCAGTGTTTGAAAACAAAACAAGCAGATAAATGTATCTCAGGGAAGCCGAAGACTTAATACACTTGCAGAGATGCTAGTAGACAACTATATACAACAAGAAACAAGTCAAATCAGCTGCGGGGAGCTAAGCCCCCTCCAGAAAAGTTTTTCATACAAAAATTTACTTTTCGTTTCACAGTTTCTAATAACAAAACTGTCAATTGCTGCATAAACAAAACAAAATCATTTTTCAGCCGATTGCAAAATCCTATGGCTGCTAAATGATATAGTATTTCCATCTGAAATTTAGCCATTATATATAACACGAATTTAAAACTGCTTAATTTCGTCAAAATATCTTAATAAACAAAAAAGTTGCGCATACAGCAAATATGTACTAGGCTGGTCGCTCCTATTACAGCTATATGTTATAAGAAATCATTGCGGCTGGTTCCAACAATATAGTTTTAAAACTGAGAGAACAGATTGGGTCGGAAATGCGTTACACACTTCTTCAATGCGTTACACACTTTGTAACAAAATTATAATATCCTCTGCAAGGACATAACAATTACTTGTTAATGGCGTAATAGGTAAGTGCATGCATGAGTTGGCCACAAGCTGATAATGCCTGGATTATAGATTGGCATCTGCTCAGTTGGTCGCATAGTTGTCTGTTGCAATACAATGTTTCATAGACACACCACAGGGCAATACAATAGAGCAGCTTAGCCTGTTTTAGATGGGCCTGACAGATAGTGGAGGAAGAGCAATTAATGCTTAGGCGCCCGGTGGCCACTTGAAGGACATGTTGTAGTGCGGAATGACAAACTAATCATATCTGGCAGAAACTTGCATAAGCTTTAAAACTTTGGACACCCTCCGTCTGAGAGTGTGCTGCGGTCCCAGCCAGCAGTATGCTTATGCAAATACGCAAATCTTAAGCCAAGTTCAAGATACGAAAACTTTGCAACCAAATAAACAAAAGGCGGTACGGCGCCAGCAGCAGCTCCTGCCAAACCAAAAGTTTGTTGTTGCTTTCGCATAAAATTGAAATGCAAATTCAACTAAGGTACGAACAAAACTAACGAAATCAGCCAAGTGACGAAGTCGGTACATTCATACACACATATTTGCATACATACTCCTATATGTCCAGTGGGAGGTGGCTAAACCGTGGAAGGAGATGGACTGACAAGCTCCACTCTACGAACTGTTGCACTTGCCGATTAAGTGCGACAAGCCGCAGCTTTTATACTAACGCATAACGTGTAATGCATTGAAAAAACATTTCCCATAAAGCATATATACAGAATACTGGTTATATTCAGAAAACGAATTTCCCATAAATGTTCAGATTTTAACTATTGCTGTTCAGCTAGTGAACAGTGTCTTAAAGACAAACCAAAGTGAAAGACAATTAAATTCAAGCCGCAAAACATTGCCGTAAGTGTAAACCGATAAGGCCCATATAATATACATACATAGTATGTCTGACTTTAATTGATCTTTCTTTATGAAGGACATTCTGCTTATATAAATATCTAAACTAAACTCACTAATTACAATTGTGATGATTTTGTATGTAAATTGACAAAGTTCTTGGAGCAGGATAGAATCAAAAACATGTTGTAATATTGGAATTTTGGGCGATCCTATAAATATTTTCGTAATAATAGTAAAGTGGATTTGAGAACACGGCTGTATATAGTATTAAGTTTGCTAACTCAGCTGCAAGGGTATTCAACATGTGGCACCCAAACAAAACCCGTTCTATCTTCATTTCATGTCATTTTGCCCCTAACATTGCATATTGAACAGCAAAAACAAAAAAACGAGAAGTTTTAAAGCCGCAGAGATCAAAATGATTCTTGCAGTTTTGTTATTTGGATCGGATTACTTACTGCCATCGCTATGTGCCACGCCCTCGCGGAGGAGAAAATAACGCAATCCCTCCATAGTGTACTGTTGGGCCGCCTGCACGGGATCAACGACATTGTGCTTGCTCTTGGACATCTTCTGACCGTCCACCGTCCAGTGCGAGTGCACGTATAGCTGCTGTGGAGGCGCCAGGCCAGCGGCCAGCAGAAAGGCGGGCCAATAAATGCCGTGAAATTTGAGTATGTCCTTGCCAATGATTTGCTGTGCGGGTGGCCAATGCTCCAGATACTTTACAGCAGGCAGAGAAAGAGAGAGAACACCGTGAGTGCAATAGCAAAGATCGGCCAAAAACTGTTTACCTTTTTATTGGGGTAGCCTACGGAACTAAGATAGTTGATCAGAGCATCTAGCCAAACGTAAACCGTTTGAGAGTCATCATTTGGCACGGGTATGGCCCAATGCACACGATTTGAGGGCCGAGAGACGGACACATCGGGCAGCGGCTCGCTGAGCGTGTCCAGCAAGATTTTCTCAAACTTGGCTGGCCGTATACGAGCCTCCTGCTTAACCCAATGACGAACATCGTCTTGAAACTGTGACAAACGAAACATATAATTGGTTTCCTCAGTCCACTCCACGGGATGCCCCGATTCCAATGAGTAGCGTGTGCCGCTGTTTTCATCCAGACGCAGCTGGGAGTCGGTCAGAAAGGTTTCATCCGACACGCAGTACCAGCCGCTGTATGCCGCCGAGTAGATGTGACCACGCGACTGCAACGTTTGCTGTGGATATACACTGATCAGTGGAAATAAGGCCATCAATTGGTAGCGAGCTTAGCCAACCCAGAACTGTGCCACCGCCTGCTTGTGTCGCTCCTCGGTGGTGCGTATGAAGTCATCATGTACTATACGTGCCGCCTGGAAAACGTCGCGATAACGCACCGATATCTCATCGCAGTACTGCCCCACGGGCACTTTGTGGCCAGCAGCCGCCTGCTGAATCTTGGTGCCGTGCTCATCTGTGCCGGTGCAGAGCCGTACATTGCTGGCCGGATAGCGCAGACGCTGGTAGCGACAATGCGCATCAGCTATGACCGCCGAGTACAGGTGGCCAATGTGTGGAGCTGGATGAGGGATTCAGTTTTGTTTATGTTTTGCTTGTTATTTAACACCGGCACTGAGCCCCCCATACACTCACCTGCATTTACGTAGAATATTGGCGTTGTCACGTAGTGAGAGCTGCTGCAACGCACACCAAATGCTCGTAGTTGCCTTATTTTACCAACTAACATTATAAAAGTAAGTATTTTAATATATAATAGTGCGTACTTTCTAAATGAATAACAATTTACCGGCGCATTGTGCAACGCTCAGCTGTTTGGGCAGTGCTGCCCATAGTTGGGTTGATCAGCTGCTGCCACTGCTTGTCAATTTATGGGCAGCACTGTTGCACAGGGTGACACTATGCATCGCGGGCTCTATCGCTTATTTGAAACCAAATTTCTTCAAAAGCAGTTGTTAAAAATTGTTTAAAATATCTTGTACACTGTGAAATTTTGAAATATAGATTAAAGAAAATAGTTAAAATTAAAGTTTTGCTTACTCACATTATTTGGCATGTATTTTGAATTTGGAAATTTGTTTTTAAATTTGAAAACTTATAATTTAGTATTTGTTCAATATAAGATTCACCACTAATCCTCCGATTCATCCTCAGAACTTTCGAAAGTGTTACTACTAATAGCATTTACAAGCATTTTGAAGTATTTGCTCTCCTCAGTTTCGGTAAATTCCGAATAGGAATCAATGCCCAATAGCGGTAGTACGTCTATGTGGTGGGAGGTTGGGAAATAATGATCGTTACATTTCTCCAATTCACCCAGTCTGACTGCTAAGTCCAGCAACACTTTCAAGTTCTCCTTAAGTTTCACTGGGTCCGGAATTGGGATGTTAGCAATTTTTATTAGATCGTCGATAGAAACTGGCTGTTTGACCTCCCGTATACAATCAACCAATTGCTTAATGGTTCCAAAACACGCGTGATTGCTCATTTTAATACGTTAAATTTACAAAAACTTGAAATAATTTATAGATGTGTACGAGTGTGTTGTAACAATATACAATGAAATGAAATTGCTTGCTCCGATGTAAGTCTAAAATCCGGACGGAGAGGCCTACTAGATTATTTTGAAATATTGTATATATAACAAGTCAGAATGCTATAGTCGAGTACACCCGACTATGAAACTCCCTGTACCCAGGTCTAAAACATCCAATCACATCTACGTCCACTTACACATACACACACACATACACAAAGACGCACACACACAGGCGGCAAAGCGACAGCGCAAGCGAGGCATTTTAAATGGTGTATGTGCTTCTTCTTCCCCCTCTCGATGCATCACTGAATCTTCTTTCGTGAATAACTTCGGTGTTTATTATCCAATCGACTTGAAATTTAGAGAGTAGATTAAGGGAAAGTAAAGTATTGTACATGCCAAATTTAAAAGCTATATCTTGAAAATTGTTACTGTAAAACGGTTTTTATCGAATAGCGGGGGAACGGGCGGAGATATCTCAAATCTAAAATAAACTTGATCTGCAGGAAACTACATTCCAAATTTGGTGTCTCTAGCTCTTGTAGTTGCTGAGATCGACGCGTTCATACGGACAGACGGACAGACAGACGGACATGGCCAAATCGAAATCTCTTTTGATACTGATCAAGAATATATATACTTTATAGGGTCGGAGATGCTCTCTGCCTGTTGCATGCTTTGCACAGATTTAGTACAACCTTTTTACCCATTTTATGGGTACAGGGAGTAAAATTATAAATTGTAGAAGTACGTTATTTGTAAATCTACAAATAAACAAGTTTATATTGTGCTGTAAATATATATTTCGTAGATTTTCGATACGAAATTCCTCCACAATATGATACTATCACAGGATTATCCTAGCGGCAACTTGACTTGTACTTTAAACCATCGTCTAGTATGCGGCTTCTTTTCTTTTTAATTCCTTAATATTACTAAATGAATCTGGATCCTAAGATTTTGTCTGGGTATAGATCTTACTTCATTATGCCGGGGAGCAATGTTTTTTATACAAAAACTCAATTTTCGTCCGATTATTCCTATATAATAATAATAATATAATATCTAATAATTTGGTCCGATTTTGATACAACTATCGGAAACTATATGTAGTACCATCTGGTAAAATTAAAAAACAAATAAGTTTTTCATACATAACAAAAAATAAATTTACGTCCGATTGACCATATTTAGTCAGATTGTATAATATGTACAGTCACTCGGCTTGGGTGAGTTTGGCGAGGATGCCGTCATAAACAAAAAAGTTGTTCACACAAAAACATAATTGTCGACCGATTATTATTTCATCACGATAGCTCTAAAACTGAGAGACTTGTTTGACGGACAGACGGACATTACTATATCGACTCGGATATTAATGCTCAAGAATTTATATACTTTGAGGGGAAAAACGAAACGTCTTCTGCGTTGAACATTTCGTGACAATATTATAAAACCCTCTGCAAGGGTATAAAAAGGCGATATCGACGTGATTCAATTTATGGAAAATACTTTCCCTGACATCTCCGGTTATTGGATTCCAGGGTAATAAAGGTTATTAACGCAACCAAGATTCTTAAACAAGTAAATCATGTTGACTGAAAAGGACAGACAATTGGTCAATAAAGGTTTTTAATGCAATTCTTTAAGTAATATACCGACTCCAATATTTTGCGAATTTTCAACTCCAACTCAACTCTAATTTTGAATGTGAACAAACACATTTACGCGTAGGTGCGGCCGTGTATTGTGTAGAACCGGAAATAAGGTTGCCGTACAAGCTGTCCGACTACTGCAGCATATTCCAGGCGGAAGTCTTCGCAATAAGGAAAGCAGCAAAAGTAGCTCTATCCATAACCACTAGGAACGAACGACAGCCAAGCTGCTATAAAATCATTGCGGGCGTCCTCCATTGGTTCCAAAAATGTCCTGGCAAGCAGGGTGGCATTAGATAATCTAAGCACTGCTAGAACAGTGCATATCTATTGGGTTCCCAGCCACTGGGGCATTGATGGTAACGAAATGGCGGATCGCCTGGCGTCGGTAGTCGGCTACCTCTTGACAACGAAGGAAATATACAAATCTCATTGCAGTCGCTATACAGCGAACTGGATGAATCCGCTTGGGCTAAAGCCGGAAACTCACTAACTTCCTGCTATATCTTCCAAGAAAAGATTGCAGGCTTTTGATAGGAGTATTAACTGGATATTGCCTGGCAGCAGCTCATGCTAAAAAGCTGGGGATATTAACGAAAGACGGCTGCCGGAAATGTAAGGAACCAGGAGTTGTGGAAACCTTGGAACACCTTATGTGCAGCTGTCCAGCACTCGCAACACTTAGACATCGTTACTTCATAAGACACTGGCTCGCATCACTGGAAGAAGCTGCCAGACACACTCCCAATGCGCTGTTGGCGTTTGCCAAGCGCACACGCATTCTACAGGATCAACAAATTTATGTTCATTTATGTTCAATTTATGGAAAATACATTGCCTGACATACTACGGGTAATTCCAGCTAGGATATATCGTTGCAGTCGTGTGCATCTGGCAACAAAACTAACGGACGGTTTAAGATTCCAGGGTAATAAAGGTTATTAACCCAAGATTCTGAAACTAGGAAATAATGTTGACTGAAAAGGACAGACAGTTAACCAATAAAGGTTTTTAATGCAATTGCTAAGAAAAAAAACTATATATATATTTTGGAAAAAATTGAAAACCTATTGGGAGTCTTTATCATTAGTGCACAAATAATAAATAGAACTACACACAAACTCGTGTAATTGCAAAAATCAAAATATAGCTTAAAATTAATGAAAATATAACGAGTGTAAACAAGCGTTCTACATTTTGGCACCGCAAGCATATTTCACGGGCTTCTTGAACTGCCGTGAGTGAAAAGCCATGCGCCGGGATCTGGCAGCCTTCTGCTTGGCCTCTACTGCTGCACAGGCTGCTTTGTAGGCGGCCTTCTTGGTCTTCTCAAAGTCCTGCTTGGCATCCACAAGCTGGCGGTTTAGGCCCTCTACGCGGTTCTTGGCCGCTTCCAACAGCTGCGTCTTCTCGGCCAGCTCCTGTTGCGCACCGTTTGCCACATTCTCAATATTGGCCAGATTCGCTGTGGCGGCGGCCACCAGCCGCTTCATTTGATTGAGCTGACTCTGGGCCTCCAGGGCAGATTGCTGGGCGGCATTGGCATTGGACTGTGTGTTCTGCAGCGAAGCTGTAATCTCTGTGACCACGGCATCCGCCTCGCACATTTCCTGCTGCAGTTGCTCCATAATTTGTTGTTTGCCTGCCAAAGCCGCCTCGGCGGCTCGAGCTGATTGCGCCGCCCTCTCGGCCAGCTCTGTCTTGACCTGTGTGGCAGCGGCCTCTGCCGCGGCCATTAGCGCATCACTGGCGGCCCGCGCCTCCTGCGCCGCCTTTTGTGCAATGTTCGGATGCTTTTGTCTGGGATCACCTGCCCATCGGATTGCTGGATTGAGAAGAGCCGGACTCGCCCTCGCTACAGCCGCGCTCATCCGCATACAAGCGGGATATGCTTTGCTTGCCAATGTCCTTGGCTCCAGGCTCGCCGCAACTGTAGCTGTCCAAACTTGAAATGGCCTGCAGCACTATTAGTAATATGAGCAGTACTGTACGACAAAGCATATTAACATATTCTTAACAGTTTGACTTTTTTCGGACACTTGAAGCAAATTAAACTATGTTTTTATATCCTGTACCAGGTAGAAGGCACACAAAGCCCATTTAAAAAACAAAAACAAATCAGATCATTGCGTTCTTGCTATAGCCATATTCTATCTGTCTAAGTGTATGATCCTGTCGATCTTAAGCACTTTAAGGCTAGTTTCTTTGCTTTTACTCTGTTTGTAAAAGGGAAATTTAATATTTTGGGCTTATGCAATATGTACCTTACAAAGGGAGCCAAGATCGTAAATGTAGTATGCAACAGACACAAGGAAGGATCTTCAACCCTGTAACGAATATACATATGTATTCTTGTTCAGCGTCAAAAAATGAGTCGATCTAGTCTTATTACCATCACATGTCAACCAATATGCTTCTGGTAACTCACGTATATCAAACACAGATCATGTTATGTATACAATTTCGCCCTTGCACCAATTCTAATCCGTAGAAAGTATTCTTCGTCGTCACTGTTGACCTATTGCAAAACAAATTATAACGATTGGATAATAAACTACTCTCAATACTCAATACTTATAATGTTACGAACTATCTTTCATTAGGGGTATTTTATTCAAATATGGTTCAACTTTCAAAATATATATTTAATGTAATTATATATTATTAATTCATGCCTCATCCAATTCATAACCGCCTCTTCGGGCAGTTGGCCGTTCTGCGGTTCATGCGACGATTCCTTTGCGCCTTCTGATTGGCTTCCACTGCCGAACAGGCTGCCTTGTAGGCGGCTTGTTTGGTCTTCTCAAAGTCCTGCCTGGCCGCTGTTAGCTGACGATCCAAGTTCTGCACGCGATTCTTGGCCGCTTCGACCAACTGTGTCTTCTCGGCCAGCTCCTGTTGGGCACCATTCGAGACATTCTCAATCTTGGCCAGATTCTTGGTGGCCAACTGGACCACCTGCTTGAGTTTACTGAGTTCTTCCTTGGCCTCATTGGCTGCATCGCTCGCAGCTGCCGCATTCGCCTGCGTATGCTGTAGCGAGCTGTTAACCTCTTGGACGACAGCCTCCGCCTCGCGCTGCTCCGTCTCTAATTGCTCCATGATCTGCTGCTTGCCAGCCAGAGCTGCCTCGGCGGCACGAGCGGACTGGAGCGCCTTGTCGGCCAGCTCCACTTTAACCTGTGACGCGGCTGCTTCGGCGGCTGCCATCTGGGCGTCATTCGCGGCCTTTGCCTCCAGCGCCGCCTTCTGGGCAATGTTGGAGGCTTTGGTTTTGGGATCGCTCTTGAGTAGCGGACTGTTACGCAGCACTGCAACCCCTGCTTGCCTCACAACCTTCTGGGTTACCTCCTTTCTTGTCAGCATCATCGTCGAGGCGCACCAGGTCAGGATATGCATCGAGGTTACGTTTGCTGAAAACCTGGATTCCTACGTTAAAATGTGAGCATGCTAGAATCGGTGGGCTCTACTGACCTTATCGCGCGACCTTATGATATAGCTCTGGGATACACAGGCGATGTTGAGGAGCAAAAATATGGAAATATAGAGCATTGTGCCGACCTCTCTGAATTCATTGTTATAATCCGCAAATGTCAGGATGTTTTTTTTTTTGTTATCAAGAATCTGAAAGCTAAAACTTATAAACAATTTGGAGCATACGGAAAATGAGACTATATTTTCAAATCATGTGGCTTTTCATATTTTCGTCTGTTACACAACAAGCATTCGTCTCAGATCAGCGACAGACACGCACCAAGAGGCTGCTGTCCCACGATTATAGATGGGGCCTCGACAGAGAACGAGGAGGAGAGGTAGCCGAAGCAATCAACGAGGTTGGTTCTTCCCAGGATGACAGCGCAGCACATCAACGACATCTGTTACTATGCAAAACCAGAGTGCGCAATCAAAAATCACAATCTACTGGCATTGCGGTACAGGCGGCTCAGGAGGCAAAGCAGGCCAACGATGATATGGCCAGTGCCGTGAAGGTGGCATCGGATAGAATAAAGCTTGAGTACGCGGACAGGGCGGCTACAGCAGCCAAGGCGGCGGAAGCAGTGCTGGCAGGGAAGCGGCAGGTGCTGGAACAGCTAGAGATGGAGGTGCGCGAGGCTGACGCTGTCCTGCAGGACGAGTCGCAGGAGCTATTCTCGGCTGAGGCCAATTGCCAGCTGGCACGGAAAGCACACCAACAGGCCCAGGAAGAGCTGCAGTTGCTCATGGCTGGCGTTAAGCTAGCCAGGGAAAACTATGACAGCTCGGAGCAGGTCTCAGGCGCGTGCCAGGTCTCCATGGCGAGCAAGGCCAGCCTGCTGGAAACGGCTCAAAAACGGGTTAGTGCGCTGCTCCGGCAACTGAGCGAGGCCCGCAATGATTACACGAAGACCAAGAAAGCTGCCTACAAGGCGTTATGTGCCGCTAACGAAGCCAAGGAGCGGATAAATCGCACCAACCGATGAAGAAGAGAAGGACATGCATCTCAAAATGTAGATTTCTTAATCCTTGTACATATTTTATATATATATATTGTTTACTGTGCTTACGCTTGATATCATAATTTTTTGATAATACCAATTTTTGATAAAAGCAATTCGATTGTCCAATTCAAAAAATGTCTAAAATTAAAGTTGTGTGACGTGACAGAATATTGTTGTGCATTTAACAAAGTTTTAGCAGCTCATCTGAAATATGCCTCCAAATCGATATAGCGTTGCTCGATAGGATGAAATGGAAATTATATGGAAACTAGACTAGTGTTGCCGAAACACCCGAGAAACCCCAACGAAATGTCGTCGATCTCAAAATACTAGATTCACAAATTCGTCGAACGCTTTGGTTTGTTTATAGTTACAAATGTTAAAAGGAATTACCAGGAATGTGCTTAAATTGCATTATATTCAATTCACCAATCAACTGGATCACACCTAGTAAAATAAATAAAACCAACAGTTATTAAAATAATTTATTCTGTAGTTTATTAAACTTTTTTCTTTAGGGAATAAAAATATAAAATTCCTTGACGTCGTGCAAAAAGTGCCCGCGTCTGAATGGCTGCCAAAAAATGCTGTGGAACTTTGCCTGTACATTCGTATGCTTTCGTATGATTCCGAACTGAACAATGTAAGTACGCATGTGTATATATAGATATAAACATACATATTTAAATGTGGTACCAATTTTGACAAATATAAAATACAAAACGAACTAACTGTAGGCTTAAGCGATGCAATGTAGTAAATCTAATAGAATACAAGGGAGCTGCTTAATAAATAAGGATTACTTTAAAAAGCCGGCAATAAGGGGCTGACATTACGAAAAACAATTGTACACAATTAAACTATCATTAAATTTAGAACACAATTTTTTTAGCAATTACAAATCAAATTATACAATTTACATGGACACAATACAAGGTATTACAAATATTAAAATTATAGCGCACGAATACGTACGTAATTAAAAAATAATAAATATGCATTTGCTTCTTCATTTTATGTTTGTTTTTCGCTTACATTTTGTTTACAATTAAGATTGGTGTTGTCTGTTCACAAAATAATTTCAAAGGTGATGCTTAGTTACTTGCTTGAATTACCCATTTCAAGACACACACTTATCTGTATGTGTATGTTTGAATATATTAGGACAGGCCAGTGGATATTATTTGTAATAGTTATTAGTTGAATTGCAACAAACGTAAATACTCAATCAATTTGCATGTGTGCATAATTCTACATAAAATAGTTTCATCTGTTTTACATTTAGAGATTTGTTGCTTCTTATTGTTAACTAATTACCTAACGCTTTGTTGCGAAGCTTTCTAAATATTTACAATCTAACACAAGCCCCTGTAAATAATCATTGAATGGTTTTATCCATCGATTTGGCCATGAATGGTATTGATAAACTGACCAAACCGCTATCGCTAATTGTTACATATTAATATATTGTTGATCTTGATCGTGTTATGTGCAACATACTCATACCTATGTAAATTATGTTAATATAGAATCTGTCAAGCCTTATCATACTGAATTTCATATATGGTAGCTAATACATACATATATAATGCATAATTTAAATATATTTCATATACAGTTAAACGTTCTCCGCTGAATACTGAAATCATCGAGTTTTCCCTATATATTTTAAGTGTGTGTCTGTGTCTGTGTGAGTGTGTGTAAATATGCAGTTTATAGATACATGTTGTTATATCGTACAGTTTATATCAATAGGATTGCCATATATGAGGATCCTATATGAGCACGTTCCGTAATATGTATGTACTTTCTTGTAATATATGTACATATTCGTAAAATATGCATTTATGTATAGGATATAATATCAACATTTTAACTCTTACATTTACAACTGTTGTATCTAGCGTCTACTTAAATTGTATGCTATAAAATGAAAATGTATCACGATTGACCAAAATTAGATCGAAATAACCGTTAACTACACATGTTTCTTTAGCTGTATCCGCCTGTTTTTTTCTCTTTTTTTACATTGAGTATACTATAGGACGGCGCACTGCGCCTATATGTATATATATGTTTGATGGATTATAGTTGTTTTATAAGTTCTGTCTAGTTTAAGTACTTGCGGCAACGCTTCGACCCAAGGAACAGGGTATTTTCTCATCTTCAAATGGGAACTTGTAGTCATAGGTCAGCTCCTCGCCCTGCACGATGCGCCGCAGGGCAAATATGATAATGTGCTTGTGACCAAGTATGTCCACGACCTTTGAGTAGCAATTCGGCTGTAAAATACATAGAGGATAAGCATGATATTGGTAGGAACACACAAGTAAAAGCCAATGCCCTGTACTCACCTCACAGGAGTGATTGATAAAACGCGCCGCATTGCCACGCATGGTGGCGTCCACCACCAAATTGTCGTCGATCTTGAACATGTAGCAGCCAATGCCGCGGCTGTCGTAGTACCGCTCTCGCTTGTCCGTCAGCGTTGAGCGTATAAGTTCGCCAGCGTACTCGATAACCATTTCACCTGTGTGCAAAACATTTGTAATTTAAACTAGTTTGTTGAACAGAAAAACAGGAAGGAAACACTTACCCGCTTCAATGTCCTTGGTGCAGTAGAGACCCCGCCCATGGATGTGCGAGCGGAAGACGCCAACATAATCCTTGTAGGTCTCCTTCAGTGTACGATACTTCATGGCCATGGGCAGATTGCTGCCAGTTCCGCGCCTGCAAGCAAATTGGAAACACAATCAGTATAGCTTCTGTTAGTCTTTGAAATATTTGTAACCCACCTGGGCACCAGTTCATTATCGGAGGGCTGCACGAACACCTGTATGGGCTGCTTGCGGTGCCTGGATGCCAGCCAGCTAAACATATCGTATTCGGAGCGACTGGAGTATGGCTCACAGCGGGCGCACTCATATGCGTTCTCCTGCAGCTCTTCCTGATCAGAGCCGTAGTCCATCAACGCCTGGGCATCCCCTCCAGCGCCAAGTGCTGCCGCCGCATTGCTGCCAGCACTGCTGCCAGCATGTGCAACACCAGCAGCAGTTGAGACGTTTCCGTTGCGTTTATGGTACTTGGGCGTATACTTGACGCACTTCTCCACGCCGGGCAGCTGCTCGATCAGATATTTGAGTGCGTTCGTCTTCAGCCCAATCATTTGTACGCCGCTCATGTCAGCCAGCGGTCCTTCGGGCAGCGGTGTGAGACCATGAGCGCGTCGTGCCACCTGCACAGCCTCAAACACCTTCTCCCAAATTTCAGCAATGGAGCTGGACTTGTAGGTGAAGCCATCTTCGCTTTGTATCTCGTACAGCAAATGTGGACCGCTTATCTTCTTTGGATCACGCATCGGTGGCAGCGGTTGTTGTGGAGCGGCAGATGTGGGCACCACCATTTCTGCAACGGACACTGGCTGCTGTTCCACATCCAGCTTCGGTTTCTTGTTGAGATCCAGTTCGACGCCCGCCTGCAGCTGCTTCAGCTGCAGCTCATGCGCCTCAGCCATTTCATTAATGTAGGTGGCGGCAGCCTCCACAGCAGCCGTCTCCTCGGCCGTAGCTGCGAAGGCTTCATCGCCAGCACCAGTCGTGGCCAGGACATCCTCGACCATTTGCTGATACCCGGCGCTGGCCTCGACTGTCGTTGCCGTGGCTATTGAGTCAGCACAATCATCGTTGGTAAGGTTATCCAGTATTTTGCTAATCTTCTCCTTAACTGCCGGCTCCTCGCTGTCTGACATGTCGTGGTCGTTACACACCGATGTGGCCATTTTCAGGCTGAAATCGTCGTCGTCTTCCTCATCGTCCTCGGCATTATCAACCTCATGGCCATTCTTTAGACTGGCGTAATGATCCTCGGTATCCATGGGCACTACTTCCACATGGAATCCATGCTTTTCCAGCAGACAACTATCGCTGGACGTTAGCTGAAAACCATTGCCCACCAAATCCATCTGCTGCTGCTGACACGTCGTCGCCTCGATGAGCATGAGATCATTGCTTTTCGATTTGTCCAGTTGCAGCTGCGCCTCTGCAGACTGCTTCTCATAAATTGCCTCGTTGTAGACGGGCTCTGGCTGCTGTTGCAGCTGCATTGTGATTATAGAGTTGCCCTGGCCTAGGTTATCCAGTGCCGCGCTGGCCTTAAGCTCAGCCTCGTAGCCTGGTGACTTTTGTTCCAGTTGCGCATAGCACTTAATGATAGCTTTCTGGGTGGAAGCACCAGCGGTCACCGGTTCCTCGACGGGCTTGGGCGGTGTTGGCGACTGCACAACGGCATCGCTTTCCAGGGGCGCTGGTTCCTGCCGCTGCTGCATGGGCAGCACACGGTTTGTGGGCCGGCTGTTGATGGTAATGCTGCTCTGCTGAGCGCTGGCCATGCTTGCCACAGTGCTGCCGGCGCTGACCGCAAGCGGATGCTGCTGCAGCGGATTAACCACATTGGTAGGCAGCGAGTTGCTTGCATAGTGCTGCAGCCGATTGGCGTTGCCGTTGACCAGCAACTCCGCCTGCTGCGTTTGCTGCTCCAGTAACTGGACAGTTTGAACGGTCGGCGCTGCCGGCGTCATTACAAACTGAGCTGTTGCCTGCTGCTGTGGCTCCGCTGCATTCACAATGCTTACAATTGGCTGCTGTGCCGGCTGCAGTTGTGCCACTGACAACTGTTGTTGCTGCTGCTGTTGGTGTTGCTGTTGCTGCTGATGCTGTGGTTGTAGTTGTAGTTGTTGAGGCTGCTGTTGCACTGGCAAACGCTGCTGCAACAGCGCCACCTTGGGCACCTGGCTGACAACCGGCGGCTGCTGCAGCTGCTGCTGCTGTGGTTGCTGTTGTGGTTGCTGTTGAATCGTCGCTGCTGGCGCGGGCTGCTTGGGTGCCGGTTTCATCAGCTTGGGTTTCACCTCCACTTTGTGTATGGGTCGTATCAAGTTGGTCTTCTTCTGCAGCGGCTTGGAGGCAATGCTGGGTGGTGCACCACATGTGGTGCCCGTCTGCTGCACGTGTGTTTGTGCCACTGCCGGCTTGTGCTTTAGTTCCGCTGTCTGCTGGCGCTGGTACTGCGTGGTCAACTTCAGATTGGCATTGCCAATCTTCGGCTGCATCTGTTGCTGATGCGTGGCCATGTTTGTGGGCAGCACCTTGTTGATCACCTGGCACTGCTGTGGTTGCGGCTGCACCTTGCTCAGCACAGAGTTTGCCGCCTTGGCCGCATTTGCGTTCCGTTTCAGCTGCGCCACCGGCGGAATTTTGGCCGTGACCACCAGCGGTGCCGAGTAGTCGGGCATTGTCTGTTGCGTCGACGATGTGGGCGTTGTTTGGAACTGAAAGCTGGCATAGCTGGCATCGTCCGCTGGCTGCGACTGACTCTGCTGTAATACGCTGGCGGCATTTAGATAGCTGCCAGCGCTGCCACCCGCATCCACGGCATTGTTGAGTACCACATAGCCGGCTGGTAGATCCACAATGGGCTCGATTTTGCTGGCTTGAAACACCTGCGTTGTGGTTGCCGAGAAGCTGGCGTTCTGGCTAAACGTGCCTGGCATCGCTGTCGATACAAACTGCTGCGATGACATAACCGTGTTCTGGACAATCGTTTCGAGGCCATAATACATTGGCTGCGTGGCAAGTATAACTTGCGGCGTGGCTGTGGCAAACTCCAATCCCGTTGTACCGCCGCCTGTCCCGCCCAAAATGAGCGGCTGCTGGCCCGTGGCACTCTGTGTGCCATCTGCACCCGTAGTCAGCTGCAGCGTCTGCGGCTGGATGAGCGTACCAATGACCTGCGGCTGCCCCTGCAGTTGTCCGGTGAGCATTTGCAGGCCCGAATTTCCTGGCGCTGTAGTCAGCATTAAATTGCCGCTGGCATCCGTTTGCAGAAATGTGGCACCGCCGCCTGGCCCTGTCGCCGTCAGAAAGGTGGGCGTGGCCGTCGTCTGTTGCGGCTTAAAGTCGCTCGTTGGTATCGAGATATACTGCAGCGGCTGGTTCTGGCTGCCATCGCCAGTCACGAACGAGATGATATTCTGCGCCTGCGTCTGCGGCAGCAGCAGCTGCGGCGCCTGCGTCTGTCCGTTGCTCTGGAAAAGTAGCTGTGGCTGCAGCAAATTCTGACCCAGCAGCTGCGTGGCGCCACTCGTGGACACCGTGATGGGCGTATGTTGGTGTTGGTGCTGCGGCTGATGTTGATGATGGTGTTGTTGTTGGTGTTGGTGCTGCTGCGGCTGCTGCTGAGGCTGCAGCTTCGCCTGAATGGGCTTGACCCCGTGCGCTGATTTAAGCTGCTTCTGCTTGGCTGCGGCCGTTGCTTGTTGGGCCGCCTTGGTGGCCACCGTCTTGAGCGGCTTGCCCGTGCCCCGCAACGGCAACACAATCTTTTTGTCGCTGTTGGTCGCCTGCAGCGTCTGGTAGGTGGTCGTCGGCACCGCCTGCGCCGTTGTCTGCAGCAGCTGGTGTCCAGCTCCGTTGCCCTGCGGCAGCTGTATAAACTGCTGCGTGCCATCCGGATTTGTGGAGAGCGCTATAAGTTGAGGTTGCGCGGACGCGTTCACCGTTGGCTGTGTCAGTGCAAAGCCACCGCCCAGATTGGCCGCCAAGCTCTGCAACGAACTGGCATATAGCTGCAGCTCGTCGCCGCCGTTGCTGGTGCCCTGAGCGGTATTTGGCTGGGACAGAAAGAAGCCGTTGCCCAAGGACTGCGGCTGCAGCTGCAGTGACTGCAAGCCCTGCAATCCCTGCACCCCAAACTGGCCCAGAGAGGCCAAGTTCTGCACCTGTGGAAAGGATGTCTGCAGATAATTAAGTCCGCTAGCGTTGCTGAGCGTGGCAGCGGCCAGCGCTTGTTTCTGCAGCTCATTGAGGCTCTCGGCGCTTAGTTGAGCGCTGGCCGAGGTGGTCTCCGACTCGGATTCGCTGGTGGACATGGGCTCGCAGCTGGGCAGATGACGCTGGAAGGAGTCATAGTTGCGATAGGTGCACTGACAACGCTCGCACTTCACCTGGCCTGTGAATTGTGCCGTTGATAAATTGCCATCGCCGCCGATGATACGAAACTCGGTTATGGAATCGTCCACGCCATCCATTTGCATGATCTTCAGCTTGGTGGGTTCATCGCGTGACTCGTTCTTCCCAAAATACCGCTTAGCTGCGCTCCAGGTGAAGCTCTTGGTCCGCATGGCGGCGCTGGCGTCCGTGGATACTTCGCTACTGCTGCAGATGGACTGGCGACGTGTGATGCCAGCAACGGTGGCCATTTCCTTCTTGCTGCGCTGATTGAGACTCATGAGCACACCCTCGGCCAGATTCTTGGACAGCTTGCGTCGCTTAAAGGCCGCCACGCTAGTGCCATCTAATTTTGGCCAGGAACGCGTCTGAGCATTGGCTGTCTTTTTGAGCGCCTCCCCGCGCTGTTTCGCTTGGCTGGAGGTGCGAGCCGCCGACAACATGGCATCCTCGACCGGATTGCTGGCGGGCCAGCCATTGCTCAATTCGAGTTGTTTGCTGAGACTATTGGAATTGCGGGTGTCCTCGTCGCAGATGCTTGCGCAACTACCTGGTGTTTGGGATGTTGCCGTTGTGCCGTCCTTGGACTGCTCGCTCATGGCAAACAGTTCGGTCTTGTCGCCCAGATCCTCGTACATGAATATGTCCAGCATAGAGATGCCATCGAGCAGCTCATGAGGCAAATCCTCGAATATAGCATCCTTTATCTCGGGCGGCAACAGATCCGCATTCTGTTGCGGTTCCTCCTCGGTATTCTCGTCGGCTGGCACATACGAGTTGGGAAATTCGGCCCAGTCCGCGTCCAGAAGATCGCTGCGTGCCAGGCTATTGTGCCACCGTGCTATCTGCGCCAGACCGAGCTGCACCAGCGAACCATTCGAGCTGCTGTGATCCACGGTAAAGTTGCGACCGGCATCGAGGGTCAGCGTTGTGGAGTAACTATTCTGTATGGTGGTGCGCACCGTGTACTCGACTATCTTCCAGGGCTCCTTGGACGACCAATAGAGCCGGCTGCACAGAAAGTTGATGGGCACAATGGCCTCAAAGGAGTCCGAGAAACGTGGCACTATCGAGCCCAGTTGCCGGACCTCCAGTGAACCGATGTGGAACTGCACCTTGGACGGCTCCATCAGCTTTTTGCGCTTGCGATCAAGCTCCACATAAACGGGTCGCGATACCTCGAAATTCGACTCAAAGGTGACGCTGGGTGAGCCGTTGGCTTTGAGTGCGTTGCGGGCGTGGGCCGGGCAATACATGGACTTGTCAGTGAGAAAGGCGCAGTCAATGCTGCGCGCACAAGGATAATGATAGTGCTCGCCGCAGGACTTGACGTTGCAGCCAACGGTGGCGCCCCGATTGCCGCAAACGGTGCATTTAATCATGCGGCCACGAGCGACGGCGCTATGCACATTTTGAAGCGAACCATCGATCTCCTCGAAAACCTCAGCGGACCACATGGCGCAATTGGTGTGCACCCAGCAGTCGTGGCCGCAGTAAAGTAGGCGCGCCTCCTCGCCGGAAAGTCCCTCGCCGCTTTTGCGGCAGAAGAGGCAGACGCGCGTATCGAGGCGTGTCCTCAATGCACAGCCACCCAGATCATCCACATCGTCCAGCGGTATGTCCAGAACGCCAGTCTGTGGTGGCTGAGATGCTGTATGCTGCTCGGCATAGGTGGAGGGCGCATCTTCCAGTTCCTCGTAGCCACACGACTCGAACATGTCCTCCTCGAGCGCATCCGTGCAAGCCTTGGTCTCATTCTGGAACCAGGGAAATTGCTCGCTCAGCAGCTCCTTGTACGCAATGTCCAGCTCATCACAGTTGCTCTGCTGTATCACCTGACTCATGTCGTAGTTGAACTCCGCCAGCGAAACGTACGCATTGCCCGCTATCTTCTGCTTGATGTCCACCAGGCTAAAGGATTGCGGCTGACTTAGCGGCTGCAGGCAGCTGCATGGCACTGGCGTCAACGGCTTGGGATTGCCAAACTGTTGCTCCTTGAATTCGTAGACATCGTCGCTGTTCTGCGACTCGCCATCGCTGCCCAGGCCGTTGTAATTAAACTGCAGCGCCTTGGGTTGAAGCTTGCCTTGGCTAAGGCCCTTGCCAGCGGCGGTGCCGGCTGCACAGCTGCAGCGCAGCTTCTTACGCGGACTGAGTTTGAGCAGGGCACACGCTTGCCGCGACTTGCTAAGCAGCTTGAGCACACTATACAGGCTCGACTTGAACTCCTCCATGACTGCCTGTCGCCACTCATCCGCCTTGTTGCGGGAGACTTCACAGCGACGCGCACACTTTTTGCATATGAACTCAATGGACTCCGGCAGCGTGCTCAGCAGATTGTACTGCTCGTCGCTAAGACCCTCGCACTTGGAGTGCACCCACTGGTTGCAGTCGCCGCACTCCATCATCTTCAGATCAAAATCGTTGTCGTCGTAGCACTTCTGGCATATAGGACAATAGTTACCCTTTTTGCGCAGCTTAAAGCAGGGCGTGCACATGGGCAGATTGCCAACGAACTTGGACACCTTTGTGGTCGTGCAGGACTTGCACTTAAGGCAGTTGACACAGATGAGCGGTCGATCGGCGCCCAGCAGACGCTTGCTGGTGCCCAGACAGGTGCTGTGATAATTCTTCTGGCACTTCTGGCACTTTACCTTAGAGCCGGAGGACATGTTGCATGTGTAACAGACGGTGCAACGCGGGCACAGCCAATTCAGACGCTGGGTTAGCTGATTTAACGCTGTATTACTGGCCGGTGAAATGGATATGGTGCAGGCATTGGCGTTGACGTTGTTGGACGTGTCCAGCAGACTGTTCATTAGCGTATCCTCGAATGAGCTTAGCTTCAGATTGTACTCGTCCAGCACACAATACTGATGGTAGGGTTCGCAGCAGCATGCGCAGAATATGAGTGGATCGAGGCCCGTCGAGCCACACAGAAAGCAGAGTGCACGCTGTGCGACCGTCTCCGTGACAATAAGGCCAAAGCCCGTTTGGCACACCTCGGCCGGATCATAATTCTCCCAGAAGTCTATCGAGATGAGCGTCTTCATGCGGTTCATTTCCTTGGCCAGAGCACGACGACTTTGCGCAGCGGAAGCTGCTTGACTGCCCGAGTTGCTGGTTAACTCCAAGTTTCTCTGTTTCTTGCTAGCCACCAGTCCGCTGGCCGTTGATGTCACCGTCGCCGCTGCATTGCGAGTGGTCACCTTGCCCTTGGATGGTGCCGTAGTTGTCGTTCTTTTAGCCTCTGTTTGAGAATTTGATTTGCTGGTCTTTGTTTCCAGCGCCGTGGTCACGCTCTTAACAACTGCTTGGGCATTGGCTGAGACTTCAGCAGGAGGTGCTTTGCAGGTGGCACAATTGTCGTTCTCATCGGTGATCATTTGCGCGGGCACTGGTGATTTGGGCTTCTTCGCGGCATCTGCTGGCGTCGCATCGGGTATCAACGCTGTTTCAGCAGCCATCATCTCATCTTCCTCATCGCCAAAGGTGGCCAGCGGTTGGCCCAGCACAATGGAGGCACTGCGGCACACGTGCTTTACACGCGGACCCTTCAAATCAATGCGCTGTCGCTTTAAGTTATCGGGAACCGTCGCTGTAGCAGCTACCTCAGCAGTCTCACTTTGACCACCGGTAGTTAAGCTGGGGGCTGCGCTGCTCGTAGACTGGGCTGCCGGCACTGTTGTCGATTGATGTTCATCCTTTTGAGTCTCTTGCGCGGTGGTCTCCATCGTTTTTTTAGCGGTGGGACTAAGCGGCTTCTCACTTTCCATCTCCCTCACCTTCTCCTTATCCTTCTCTAGCTTGTCCTGCTTGGCCTTGCGCGTGGTTTTCGCAGGCGCTACTGGTTCACTGGTGCTGGGCACGGGACTTAGGCCAACGGCCTCGGTATGTGCCGCTTTTGTATCGCTGGCTTTCTTATTTTCGCTTGCACTGGCAATTTTGAGAAACAAAGGCTTTTCGAGTATAGCAGGGCGCAGTAGCGGAGTGCTGCCGAAGGTAACATTGTTCTCTGCTAGAGGATTCGATTTGATTGAATTCACTGTAGACTCCGCACTGGACTTCCACTTGATGGTCGTGCTTGTTCCCGCAGAGGATGCAGCACTAGCTGGCGCCGCAAAACGCAAACTTGCCGTTGGCGATAGAAGCTCCGTACACTTGTCATCCTTGGGCGCAGCTTCGTCTCGCATGCTGGCGGGCAGTATGGCACTCATGCGACTTCTGTGACCCGTAGGCAGCTGGAATGCGACCAGGCATTTCTTAAGCCAACATGCCGTGCAACGTTCCTTGTAAAGCTTTTTGAAGTTCTTCAGCTGGCTCATAACCGATACTATGCTACAGCTGCCACCTGCACGATTCAAGAGAGTTAAAAAGAGTTAAGAGGACCAAGAACATAGATCCCAATTGGTCTTACCATCTGTGCTTTTGCACTGTAGCTGCTCACTGGGTTGTGCAGAGTTGGATAGCTTTGATATCTTGGTCATCCGTGATATGAACTTGTAACAGACCTCGCAGGCAATCACGCTATACTTGCGTGCCAGCGGCGCATCCTTGGCATTAACAGGTGTGGCGCAAACAGCACACGCCATCGGCACAACTGCAAGTGAATGAAAAAGGATTAGATTGCTGTTCAAATTGTTTCAAGGATCAATATACCTGGAGTGACATTATTGAGCGAGCAAAAGGAAATAACATTTGCTGAGGAAATAGCGCTTGACGATGTTGGCAAGAGCGCAGCAGTCGAAAGCGACTTGGCTCCCGCATACGATCCATTCTTGTCCGTTTGGAATTGCAGGCGTGGCTTGCGCAATACGAAACTGCTGTTGAGCTTCATGGTGCCAAAGCTAGGAAATGATTCTGTGGCTAGCTTCAGGCTTAGTCCTGATGAGGACGCAGGAGTTTCGCCGGCAAAGTCACCCAATCCAAAGTAGTTCTTCGGCTTGGTCTTAATGCTAACATCACTGACAGTTTTCTTGTTGCTAATGCCACCAATATCCATGAGCCGCTTGTTGGGCTTTATAATGCGCGATGAGCGCGTACTGCGTTTTGGTAGCACAAAGTGTTTGTCCATTACCAATTGCCTATCCTCGAGATCCTTCTCATCGATGCTAGCTGCTGTTTCAGTGCTATTTTCAGACGCTGCCTCTTCGTTGTCCTCCAAATCGTCATCCTCATTATCCTCATCGTCCTCCATTTCATCGCTGCTTGCCGAGCTATAAATTGAAATTGTTTTTTAAATGTGTACATAGAATTTTAAAAGCTCAAAAGGTTTTTAAATGGTATATATAAATACATGCAAGCTCATCGTAAAACAAACTAGCTAAAATTTCCACAAGGAAATTGAAATCAAGCATTACTAGTTTCCACTTTCGAGATTGTTTTCAGAAAACTTGACTATAGAAGTAAAATCTAAAATCTAAAATTATAATGGAAATTTATTCTTAAGACTTCATTTAGACAATTAAGTTCCCCCACGAAGTTTCTTCGTTAAGTTTTTGTTTGTAGGAAAGAGGTGAAGCAGAGCAGGCGATCCATCTACAATTCCTTCCTTTAAACAGGAAGTTAACAAACAAATTCATCCTAAAAACAGTAAGTTAAACAACAAATTCATGAAATAGACTTAATCGTCTAAGTTCCCTCTTTTTAATAAGTAAATATTTATTTGAACTAAATTAGACAGCGAAGATTTCAAAAGGTTTGTATCGGAGAACAATTTAAATCAAATTTATTATCATGGCTTACCCATCATCGTCGTAGTCCTTAGGAGTTTTTTGATGAGGCTCATGCTTGCGAAATGTGACACCGCCAGAAACGGCGTCTTCATCGTCCATTGGGGCACCAAAGGCGCGCGAAAGTCCAGAGCCAAATATACTTGTAGAGCTGCTGGAGGAGGATGCCGCGGCATCATTAATGGATGCCGCCGCAGGCGCCGAGCGAAACTTGAGCGAGTTGAGCTTATCGATGTTGGAGTTCTTGTTGAGTATCTTGGACAGTATGGAGGGACGCACTATGAACTCGCTGCCTCTGCAGTAGGCTAGTGGACGATTCATGCTATCCTTTTTCATAATGGATACGAGCGGGACACGGTTATCCGGGTTGTAGAAACGCTTGACCACAGACTTATCGTCGCTGGTCTCCAGTATGTTCTTGAAGGTGACCGTTTTCTTTTGCTTTGTGGCCGCTGGCGCCTCTGTGGCACACGTGGCAGCCGCCGCATTTGGATGGGGACTTGAGCCACTGGTCTTGACTGTAGCAGCGTTGGGTACTTCCGTTGCGGCTTCATTGGCCATTTCAGTTGTAGCCTTTAACTGCAAAATGTAAACAGACAGGTTAGTCCTAAAGTTTCAGCTTAATGTCCTGCAAACAGTTGCTTGCCACAGCCACAGCCAATCAATAATTCATGCAACTAACTATATGCATGCTCGTAAAAATTAAAGCAAGCTGGCCAAAACACACAAGCAAAAAGCATGCAAAGCAAAACAAAGCAGGGCAAGGGATACAAGAACTGGAAACGGGGGGTGAAGGGTGAATGGTGACGAGTGAGGGATGAGGGGTAAAGGGAGACCTGCAGCTAGTGCAAGTTTTGGGGGGAAAACGAGTTATGTACAGGTACAGGCAAGCAGGCAGGGCAAAGCGCGAAAACGTCATAAGAGCCAATTAAGCAGGTAAGCAAGTTAAGCGAGCGGGCAATAGGCAGACAGGCTGGCAGGCTAGGGTAACCAGGTAAAGGTAGGTAAGGGGTGGTGAGGCTGGGGTACGGGGGGTGTTTGGCTAAAAACATACATACTTATGTATAAATCTGAAATGGGGCAGAGTAAGCAAATAACACGCAACACAAAAGTCGCGACTTCAAAATCACTCAGGAAAATCGGCTTTAACTTACTTACTATATGTGCATGTATGTAAGTGTGTATATTTATATATGTATGTATGTATGCACGTATTTATAAAGCGGGTGCGAAGCGTGTACAGTACAAACATGAGCTAAAGAAATCAACTTACCATTGCAGCGTCTTCGCCAGCGCCTGCCTCGACCACTTTTGGCGCGACGGCGGCAAAGGGGTTCGTCAGCAGAGCTGCAGCTGCGCCTCCACCCCCGATCCCCCCTGTTGCAACCAATGAGGACGCTGACGTACTCATCCCCATCCCAATCCCAGTCCCAGTCCCAGCCCCAGTTGACGCTGGCGTCGCTGTTGCTGTCGCCGTCGTCGTCGTCGCAGTCGTCGTGCTTGTTGTTGTTGTTGTTGTTGTTGTTGTCGTAGGAGAAGTTGATGATGAAGGGCAATTAAGTTGCAATTGTTGTTGCTTGAGTTTCGACGTCGAGGGCAACATCACCTCCGCTCTGGCCAGATTCAAGTTTTTGAATTTTTTATTGCCTCCTTTGCGTGCACGCTGCAACGCACCGAGGCCCGGCACAAAGGCGGCTGTTGCTGCTGCTGCTGCCTTCTTGTCATTGCTGCTGTCATCGTCGTCATCGTTATTTGCGTCCTCGGCAACGTCGTTGCCTGAGGCGCTGCAGTTGTTCGGCTCGTTGTTGTTGCCTTGATTTTTGCATTCCTTGACCTCCGCCGCCGCCGACGCTGTGGCGTTCTTATGTTGGCTGCCTTTGTCATTGCTGCCACCGTTTACGCTGCCACCGTTTGTGGTGCCGCCTCCGGTGCCATTGCCAGCGCTGTTGCCACCGCCAGCCGCTGTGGCATCCGGCACACTACTGGATGCACTGTTGCCACTGGTCGCTGCACCGCCTGGCGCATTATCATCGTCATCGTTATCACAATTGTTGCCCTTCCCCCGCGAGGCTGAGCCGGCACTCTGATCACTCTGCTGCTGCTGCTGCTCCGTTGCCGCTGCTGTGGCCGCTGCAATCGCTGCAGCTTCATCCTCCAGTTGCAGGACACTTATCCGCTTACGATTAATCGACTTGGATGGTTTCCCGGGGAACTTGGAGCGGCCCATAATATACGCGCTTCCTTGTATTTTCTTTGCATTTGCAAATCGTTGCTGTTGGCCCGGCTGCGTTTGCTACGTTGGCGGCACAACTTTCCTTGCAACGGCTGCAACTGCTGCAGGCAAAACAACAAAATAAAAAAAAACAACAATTTTCACGTGAGCCAAAAAGACCGGTATTAGCAACGCGACGACAATAACAACAAAAGTAGCAACAACAACGAAACATCAGCAATGCCTGTAACCGAACCGCGTTTGGAATGCGTCAATTTCCACCTCCCTCCCCTCACCGTTCAACAACAGCCGTGGGCTGTTGTTGCTGTGGTTACCAATACCACTTCAACACACTCTACTCCACTCGTCTCGACTCGACTCGTTTCGTGTTGTTTCGTTTGTTCGTTTCGTTAGTTCGTTCCTGTTTCGTTAGCTCGTTTTCGTTTTCGCGCGCGTTCCTCGCTCCTTGCTTTGCAAATTACAACTACTAAGCCGAAGGTGACGTCGTTAAGCGGCAGCCGTTTTGGCTTCGTTTGTTGCTTACGCTCTCTCGCTCGCTCGCTTGCTAGCTCTCACAGACACACACAGTCCGCTCTCAGGGGGCGCTCTTGCGCTCCTGACGCTAAAGGTGCAATTGCAGCTGCCTTTGTCTCGTTGTTATTATTGGTTCTGCTCCTGCTGACGCTCGCTCCATTGCCACGTCTTGCGTGACCACCAGCACACCACCTTTTCACGCTGCTACCACTAAATATAGTTTAAAAATCGTCGCAAGAGGCAAAAGAAGAAAACAACTGCGGTGCTGCTTCCTTCCTTAACACGCGCTTGCAGACTCCTCTTGAGCAAATGTCACCGCGCCCTCCCTCCCTCCCTTCCTACCTATCTTATCGCTTCTATATTCTCTCTCTCTTGGTCGCGCTCTCGCAGCGTTAATCGCACCGTTGTTCGTTCGCTACCGTCAACGTTTTCATCGACGTTTTAAGTGGTTTTTCTACTTCAGAGTTGAACTTTTTTCTTCTTCGCAGGATTTTCTTGTTTTTCATTGTTGTTGCTATTGTTGTTGTTGTCGCTTTTGCTAGAAATTGAAATTCTTAATTCTTACTGTTTGTCGTTGTTGTTGTTGTTGTTGTTGTTCTAGCCCACTACCCCTGTTAAGTGGTGGGTTTTCCTTTATGACGACTGCCTTTTTACGACCGATTTTACTTTATTTTCTCTTTTTTTTTGGCCTTATGGTATTATGGTGACGCGAGTATGAAAATTCTTCTTTTTGCGCGTTTAGTTTTTCTGCGTTTTGAGTTTTTGCTCGTTGTATTTACAATTTTCCACATTGCTGTACTTTCGCGGAACGTTGCTCAACTATGGTAGCAGTTCGGCTGCGGCCTCATCAACAACATCATCATCATCATCATCATCATCATCATCATCATCATTATCATCATTGTCGTCAGAGCCGCATCAACTACATCATTACATACTAAGGCATTTACAATCACCGCACTTACACTAGCACACTTTTTGCGCATCGGTTTTATTCGCTGTGTGCGAATTTTGTCTTAGCGAGATTTCTTGAATCTGGAAAAATTATTGAAAGGGGGGAAGGAAACAAAGTAGAAATTTATTAGTTCGCTTCGTCTCAGTTGGCAAACAAGTTGAGATTTTACTATGTGTGGGTGTGGGTGTGTGTGTGGTGACTATGTATGTATGTGTGTGTGTGTGTGTGTGTGTGTGACACGGGTGAATGTATTTATATGTTGTGGTTTTGGATTGAATTGCAGGAGCTGCTGCATGTGACGGTTAACCATGTTTGTGAAATACTTAATGGGCGATGGAATGGGAATGAGAATGAGGTGAAAAACGTTCGACTGCGTATGCGCCTGTACCCCCCGCCCCCTCCACCTATAAGTCGTTATTGCCGTTTCTTTTGTTTTTCGTCTTTTTGTTTGTTTTGTTTTTAACTACCCAGTGGACAAAATCTTTGTAAACGATATATGTAGCTCAACGAGGTAATAGTCAGCTATTAGCTTGGTTGAAACCTAATGTTACTATGATTTGGTTAGGATATCTTCATAAACAAAACAGTTTTTCATACAACACAATTTTCTACTGACAGTACCAAAAAAAAACCATATGATATAGTGACGCTGTCCGATCTGGCCGGTTTTAACTGTCTGAAAGGAAAAGAAGCACCTGTGACAGCTTTTACCATAATAGCTCTAAAACTGAGACTCGTCGCATAGCAACAGACAGGTGGTCAGACGGAAATTTCTAGATCGACTTGGCTATTGATGCTGATCACGTATATACATACATATACAGAGCTAGTCAAAAGTATTTACACAACGAGAATTTTTAAACATTTCTCAAGAAGCCATTTCTTGATTCTCTTGAAATAAGTTGTAAAAAATATTGACAGCAATAATTTGTTGGCAACTTATATCCAAGAGCAATATAAAAAATATATATATTATATTGAGTGAGTAATGTATGTTTTAAAATGTTCTTTGTGTAAATATTTTTAACTACTGTATTTGTATATTTGTGGAGTCGGAAAGGTCTCAGTCAATGTGCTACACATATCGTGACACAATTATAACACCCTCTAAAACACACACAAGTCCTCCACAACGCTCGCTTCTGGGCCCGTTTGCGAGAACTTACAAGATTGTTCGCCAAACCTTCGCTTCTCTGTCCGCTGGGTTGCTACTGCAATTGGCTAGCTCAAGTAAGCTGCTTGCATGAGTCAGTTCGTGCATAGGTGATTGTGATTGTGTTTGCTCAAAGTGTGCTCGTATTTGCCTAGAGACACACGACCCGGTAGCGGGACAATTACCAGCACAGTTACCGCTTTGTTTCTGGCACCACTGGTCTGGTCAGCCAGCTCCAGCTTGTTAGTTAGTTACATGTGTAACTAGTCAATCTTGTCAACTGTACTCCCAGTGCTGTTTTGCCTTTTAGCTTGTTGTTTTTCTAGTACTAAGCTCGCAGCACTACCCAGCCAATAATTTGATTTTCATGTACCTGAGTAACTGTGTCTACGATTGTAATTGTGATTTCATTCGAAGCTTGAAGTGCGCATTAGTAATTTTCTTTTTATCTTTGCGCCATAAGTAGGCATGATGCAAGCATTAAGTTCAGCTTGATTGAATAACGCTTAAATAGACAATCTCCACAAATGTTCATGGCTATAGCGATAACACTAATTGCAGGTTGATATTTACATGAGTTTATTTCAAGCAATTATGTAAATTGAGAAAGGCACAATGCTTAGTATAATCAATGTGCACTGTCGATGCCCTAACTTAGCCTTCATAACATTTCCCAACAACTAACGGTAAGATTAAGGATGCATTTCAGTATAAATTGAAATAATATTTGAGCTTCTGTTTAGTTTGAGTGTTTTAAAGGTAAATTATGTTAAATTAAGTTTTGGCACGGTTTTATGTCAAGCAAGTTTAGTGTTTTATGACTGAATAAGGACTTCCTACAATTTGTTCAGCTTCCTTCTGCCTCAATGACGCCCGCGTAAACTGTTTACTTATTCAGCTTATCTTATTTTATTTTTTGAGTAATTCCCCAAACATGATCCGTAGGATCTGGTAGATTCGATTTCCACTTCACTTAGCAATATAGTAAAACTAGTATTCCGATATGTTTTGTTATCAATTGGCAGTATTTAAAAAAAAAACCTTGATGTTATTTTTAAATAGTGATATAGTATGTATGTGTTGGTTATTTACTCGATAGTATAGTGGTAAGTATTCCCGAGAACAGTTTCAGTAACAGATATTATCTAGATTAAATATGGATCGCTGTCTTCATCGTCAGCTTTGTCAGCCTGAAAGTGCAAGGGTTGTGTTGAGATTGTAAGGGGAGCTGGGGACTTAAGATGATAGTATGAATGTACATATTTATATATGGGTTATGATGGGATGTTGATGGGATGTTAGATGTTGAATTTGATAGAATGGGTGTCGCCTGATAATATTAAATCTAAATACGCGTGTAACAAATTGTAATCATGATGCACATATTAAACTGTTAAGCAAACAGAATGATAGATGACATAACAAACTAAAGGTTAATTCGCTCAAGCTCAAAACAATTGTCAACAATTGAACACTCGACTCGTTCGCACACAAACTACGCTTTAAATTGCAAATTGAACACACACAGTGATACACATACAAAGCTAGCAAACTAGTGTTAATAACAACATTGTGTTGACATCAATTAAGTAAATCGCTATAATTATACAACGATTCGAGCGCAGGAATATTTAACTAATCAATAAAATCTATGACAATATGTGAGTAGACGGCCATCAAAAATGCACACAAAGCAAAGACGAAACAAGTAAGAATGCTCTAGTCGAGTATACCTGACTACGAAACTCCCTGTAACCAGGTCTAAAACATCCTAATATATCTTCGTACACTTACACATACACACACACATACACAAAACTGTGTGGCTGTGCTTCTTCTTTCCCCCGCTCTGCAGTACTGAATCTTATTTCGCCAATAACTTCCGTGTTTATTATCCGATCAACGTGAAATTTTGACAACAGACTAGGAGTGACCCAACCATTATACCATACCATACCATACATGCCAAATACGAAAGCTATATCTTTAAAACTGTTACTGTAACACTATTTGATCGAATTGCTGGGAACCGAGGGAGATATCTGAAATCGGAAACAAACTTGATCTGCGTATGGTATACAGGAACCTACATTTCAAATTTGGTGTATATAGCTGATATCCAGACGGACATGACCACATCGAATTTTGTTTTGATACTGATCAAGAATATACATATGTATGTACATATATACTGTATAGGGTCGGAGATGTCTCCTTCTGCCTGTTACATACATTTGCACAGATCTAATACCCCATTTTTACATATTTTATGGGTGCAGGGAGTAAAAAGAGCAATTGATGTGAATAATTTGAATGCTACAAATAAATAAGAGTAACGCGAGGTGCGTGAAGCAGGCAAGAGATGGTGGGAGATGGAGATGAAGGTGACGGTGGAGGTTGCTGACAACAACAAACTACTCACAACAATCTCCAGTGGACTGACGAACTGGCCAATTCGTAAGTACCGAGTCGAGCAAATCGCCAGCCCGAACAGAACCGAAGCAGCAGCCGAGTAAAAACGACGGCGACACCGACAATAACAACAACGACAAGGCGCGAGGCCGCACACACACCTTTAATTTAATTGCCATCAATTATGGTAAAAAGATTAAGAAATCAAAACAAGCGCAAAACGTACAAAAACATGAATAAGGAGAATGAGAAGCAAAACGAAACGAAACGAAACATATACGAGACAGACTGTCGCACACACGCACACATTCACACACGCTCAGACAGATAGACAGGTAGGCAACAACAGAGACAGAGACAGGGACAGAGATACTCAAAGAGCCGCACACAACTTGCAAATTGCGAGTAATTGAGCAGATTAAAGTCAAGCAGCGACAGCAACAGAGGGCGCAGAGCAGCAGTCAGACAGGGAGGGAGGCCATGCCAGGTAACGACGATGCCAAGATGTCGATTGAAAACCGAATCGACTGACGAACGATTAAAAACGTGAGCACGACAATCACAACACCAACTCGTATACACACACACGCACACGCTATTAAACAGACATCTACATATAACCACGACAGACAAGTTGAACAGCAACAAAAATTTCGAACTCAACGGCAACCACAATGAGCAGAGTCAACAGTGTGACAAAATACACAAACACACACACAAAATATTTATGTGTAAATTTGCATGAAATTATGCAAAAATGCCCAAAACATGTACATACATATGTATGTATGTATGTACATATGAAGGTAAAGCAGACAATAAGACCAGCGAGACAACAGCAGAAAAAAAATGAGACCAAAGACCAATATAAATAAGAGCGCAATGGAGCCGAACAAGAGAAAGCCAAACGGGCCAAGCGGAGCAGCTGAAGAAGTTGTATTATCCAGCGAAAGACAACAAGCAACAAATGTGTCCCGATGAGATACAAAAATACAAAAGCACAAAAAAGAAAAGAGCGCGAGAGAGTAAACACTTGCGATGTGGAGAGACCCAAGGTGGGGGCCAAATAACGAGCATGAGAGCGCATATGCGGGTGTGTTTGTCTGTGTGTGTGTATAATACGAAGGTGAATGAGGTGCCCAAAAGACGTTCAAATCAAAACACGCAACAAAGGTGAAAGAAAATTGTGCGCGCCAATATGTGGGAGCGCAGCGTGCGTTTGTGTGTGTGTGTATATATGAATGAGCATTAAAAGCTGAGCATGAAACGTAGTTTGATGCCCAATTGCCACGAACACGAAAGCAACAGCAGCAGCAGCAGCAGCAGTCTATGCTCTACTACTGTTGTTGTTATTTGATTTGCTTTTGTTGGCGGTGGCGGGTGGTAAATGCATGTTAATAGCCAATGGTGGTGGGTTCTCCAAAGTGACAGCTGCCACACGCACTGCAAAATATTTAATTTGAATGAAAACTAATAATTTACTTAGCTCTGGCCAGTATGCGAGGTGCGTGTGATAAGTTGACGCCAGTTGCGTCTGCTCAGCAGTGCGTGAAAGCAGGCGACACAATTCAACAGCAAATTAGCGACGCGACGTTCAATATTTGAGGCATTAGCCTACGGCCCACTGGCTGCTGCCGTTGGCTTTTGAAAGGCAATTTTAAATATACATATGTATGTACACAATGTGTATGTATGTTTATTTATGAGCAATTACTCATTTTGCGCGTTAATGTTATTTTGCGCGTAGTTTCTCACGCTCACACACTTTAGATTTCGAATTTGCCTTTTTGATCGACAAAAATGCCATAGCAAAGATGGCGTCAAGAGAGAGATAGAAGGAGAGAGAGAGAGAGAGACACACAAACACACTTAATATATATGTGTGCATGAATATGCAAATATATTTAATACATGCACGTACAAATATTTCGTAATTATTCATCAAAATTATCATCTAACGGCCTCAGCAGCACAGCTAACAACGCGGCCGGCCACGACTAGAGATGGCACGATTAATCATACGATACAAATTAATCGATTATTTTGTCTGAATTCACGATTTAATTGTATAGCGAAATGAGTTTCGATTAAATGAATCTTTAATCGATTATGCAAAGACTGATTATCTCAACATACAGCAACGTATGGAGATATTATTCCAATTGTTATTATTCCAAGCAACTAAAATAATAAACGATTATTTTCATTTTTTCAATTAATTGCGATTAATAATCACTCGGCTTAAATTAATCATGATTCAATACTCGGTTAATGAAATTTTTGCCACGACTCTAGCTTCCCAGCATAGTTTTTTCTTCAATATTTTACAACGATAAATATCGATATTTTTGACTTTAATATTGGATTGCACAATAAAAAACAAGGCCATACAGAAATACATATTTTTAAAACAAAACACGTGTTACATTTTAATTCCAGCTCAAACGTTTTCAAAATAAGTATACTTCTAATGAAATCATTGTTTTTTGTTTATAGAAACCAGCAATCTCAACAGCAATCAAAGCAAAGAATATATAGTGGGCAAAATATTAAAAATGTAATAGTTTTATTACTTTTGTCTAATTAGCGATGCCAATAGAAGGCTTCCCTTCATTACTACAAAATAACAATACTCAAAAATAAAAACACTACTTGAGCGAAATAAAAAAAAGTCGATAATATCGATATTGACATGGATAGTTGTCCAGCTCTAGCTGCGACAATAACAAAATAACAAAACACAGAGCAATAACAACATCAACAGCGTCGCGCTGTCGTAAGCACAGCAAGTCGGGCCAATCGATTTAGCTGCTTGGCAGTTTTTCATTTTATTGTAGACATTCATACATATGTATGTACATACAGACATACTTATAAGTGTCTGTACATAATTTATTAAAAGTTTAAAAAGCAACGCAAACGATCAGCGCAATTTTAGTTATAAATACTTTTGGACGTCTTGCTGACTGTGTGTGTGTGTGCGTGAGCGAAAGGCAGACACTGCGAGAGCGCATATTTGAATTAAATATCAAAATGAGTAGACAACAAAAACAATTAGCTCTCAATTAGGTACTCACAACACACACATTAGCATTGTACCTATTGATGCTGTTTTATTGCTTGATTGTCTCTCTTGCCTGCTGTGTGTGTGGGTGTTTGTGTAGGCTAACTACCGTTGGTTTAGTTTTCCAATTTGCTTTCAATAGTATTTAATAATGCATACATTTGTATGCGTAAACTTGGACATGGTGTATTAATACAAGGTGGTGTCAGGCGAGTAACCCGTTGATAGTATGGTGCATACGAGTTTAACAGAGATGGCAAACTCGTTCGAATTGGAGGCTCAGAGATATACATGAGAGCGCTCGGCCACATGACACCACCTAATATAATTACAGCATGCAATCGGGTAGTAAATAATGTAGCGGCGTAGATAAAAATCGTATTTAGATACAGGTAGCAGTAGACTTTTAAATGGTAGCTTTTTGCTATTATATGTCGCAGTTCTTATTTCATATTATTTTTAATTGGCAGCCTAACTAAAATCAATGCTAAATGCAAAACAACTACAAGAACTACATATGTATGTATGTATACGTGTACGTATGTGACAACAATCTGACTATATTTATTTTATACTTATTTATGTATGAATGAATGCACGATGTGTTAGTTGTGGTGTCAAAATGCAGTTGTTAGACGATGCGATACGATGACTACATAATATTCGAGCGTCTGACTCATCTGCCAAAAGAAATGAGCCGACGACGCCTAACTGTAATATATTATTCAATTACCTTTTGATTCTTAGCGCGATTCACGGAATGTATCCAAATTTGAGGGATTGACAATTTGGGGCTGAGTTAAAACTTAAGTTTGCCATGCACAAATGCAAGGCACACACACAAACACGAACAACACCAAAACACACGACTTGTTCGATATATTCGGTATTTTTCGTTTTTATTTTCGTTCACTTATTTGTTGGTTTTTGCTTTGCTCTCGCATTCGCCTGCTTGGCGCGCTTGCTCTCTCACCAAAGAAACACAAAAACAGCGCAATGCACACTCACGCATACAAACACACACACGACACTCGCTCACGCTACTTTTTCTCTCTCGCGCCCGCGCGTTACATATACATATATACGTATATACATTTGCATCTGTGTGTAAGAATGTCTGTATGTATTTTACGACGATGAAAAATGCCTGGCTCTTCACAAATCAGGTTTGCAGCTTTTTATTTCACATTTTAAAGCATTTTTCAATGCAACATACATTACTTAACATTGTACAAAGCACTTAATAACAGTTTTCACAATACTTTATTAATTATTTACGACATTTTCTACGTTTTTCACGAAATATCTTGAGCAGCTTCTGAATGCTCGCAGTTGCCATATATTATCGCTTATCGATATTAATAAAGCTACCCTAAAATGTTGCCACACTATCGATAGTATTGGGTCTCAGATATTTATAATATATTTTATCGAATTCGAAAATTACAAATGTAAAAGCATTATGTACGTGAGAAATAAAAGGGGTGAAACACATACTTGCAGTAACGTTTCATTTTTATGGGTTTATTGTAAATATTTAGATCATGAAATTTAACTGTTTAATTCTGAATTCTTTTTAACTCAATGTGGCAACGCTATTTCTCAATTGTGGCGACACCTGGCGAGATAATTTCAAAACAGAATCAAGCGGTTAGATATTTAAATATTCAAACTAGCCTAAAAACTTATTTGATGATTGTCATTTATTTAAGACGATTATATTTTGAAATTAATTGTTCCTCCTGCTGTAGTATGAGTTTTTTGTACTTTCTACGTTTTTCGGCTGCCAATTGCTGAATTTGCTTTGTTTTATTGGGAATGGAATCTTTATATTTGTCCAAAAGAGACACGACAGTCTCAGTTGACTTCTCTATCGAGGCTTTCAGGAGGTTATCATCCGGGAAGCACGTTAAGGCGCTTTGAAACATATCGCCCACCGATTGCATGAAGTCATCGAAATGATCAAACTGATGCTTCTCCAGCTTGTTTTTTAAAATTTGCCAATCCAGCTTTTCCCCGCTATTATAATCAAATCTCGCATTCTGAGTATATTCAGGCCACAGGTCGCTATTATTGCATGGCCAGATATGTTGCAAGCGCTTATTCTTAGTCATGCTATTGACGAAATGATTACAATGACCCATCTCGATGAGATAGTTCTCCCACTCGACCAGAACATTTGAATTATGATCAAACTTACGGGGCTCCGTGTATGGCATGGGTTCCGATTCAAGTTCTAGTTCTGACTGATTCATCATCTGGGTTTTCGTTGTTTTCATCATATCCGTACTTTCCATTATTTTAACCGATTCCATTAGTGTTTTCGTCTCCGGCTTTTGCTTTTTTTCCGATGTTTGCCTTGGTTTATTGGACAAGCCAACGGGTTCGTCATTGTGTAATCTTTTAGAAGTCTTTCGATTGCTTATATTTGTCTCGGCCGTCAGTTCCGTTTCGTTGCTCAAATTGAAACCGCTAAGCTCCGAATATAATTTATCCCTCAGGTCGAGGCCAGCCTTATAGATGTCCGACCCCTCCCGGTTATACGCCCTGCAGTTCTCCAGTATCAGTTCAATGTCATCTATTGCCTCATCCGCTTGCCAGTAGTAAGTATTGTTCAATCTGTTTCTTATTGTAGTTAGGTCCATGGGATGCTTTATCAGCTGATGGTAGTCGGGTATGCCTAACGCAAGTGCATTGACTGGATACTTAAAGGGTTCCGAACAATTACTGAACCAGATCGATCTCAGTACGTCTTTCATTTTCTCCAGCAAATCTGTTCTGCGTCCGGGTCGAAATGTAGGAGGTTTAACTGGCGGCTGAACAACCCCATTCACAGGCGTAATATAGGGCTCATATCTTGGTGGAGCGCTCAGGTAATACTGATTGGGATCCGCCATATACATTGCGGTTGGCAATTATCTGATTTGACAAGGTGTTAAGTTGTTATATACGGAACTAACATGCTTAACTTACGTATATTTATTATCAGGACAGGAAGGTAAGTACAATATATTACAAAGTTCGCAGGAAGTCGAAGAAATACATACACTCCTCAACAAATACTGTCTTGTCTTGAATTCTCAAGAAAAGTTTGGATATGCCAAATTTTCCCAGTGACGTTGATGAATATTTTCATGACATAAGAAGCACGACATGCCAACCTGCTTGAAATTGACCAGAGTTGCCAGACTGCTACAGACGGCTTAATTAGGCGGGCACAAATATTTGAATTCTTTTATTTTGAACTTTGACAAAAGAAGCATCTGTACAAAGTTCAATATATCTCTAAGACTGCCAGATTTCATAGAAACGGGCGGACATGGCTCGGCTTTTGATGCTGATCAAGAATATATATCCTCTGCAATGGTATAACAATGTACATACACCTAGGGAATAGGGCAATTGGTTCCTCATGTCGTTCTGGAAGCAACCGGCACGCGCCCATCTCTAGTCCAGGGTGCAAATTTCTGGTTGTCTGTAGTAAATCAATTGTTCTGACAAATTTCATGGTAATACTTTTTACGATTGTTAAAACGCTTTCCGTTGGCAGTTTGCATTGAGAATGCTGATCTTATACTTGTTGTTTTTCTCCCTAGAACTGGTAACCGCACAGAGTCATGTTGCCACGTCAACTAATGAAATGGCACGGGTTCTTGAGGGGGAGGATGATCTGCTCAGAGATTTGGGTCTCTACGTGCAGGCTATGGAGCAGAAGTTGAAGACAATCCGCTTGTAAGTAGCAAAGCGGCAAGCTTGTCCAAGTTTAACTAAATATATCATTGCAGGATTCTGCATGATGCCACCAAGCGGCGGGAGGAGGCAATGCTTGATCCTGTTGCCTATGTATCCAATCCTCTGAACAGTCTGCCAATGATGCGTCGCATGCACGTGGATGCGGCCAAGCTGTTGAGTTACCTGAAGCTTGAGCCGGGTGCAGGTTGGTTCTCCCCTGGCGTTTTTGGATAAGATCTTAGCCAACTTTTGCTGATGCATTCACAGATCTGCAGCAGATATGGGAATATCGCCTGGATGTGGTAACCAAAGAGGACTTGGTAGTAGCTGTCGAGGGCTTGCTGCGCATACAGGAGGTCTACGATCTAGACGAGCGGAACATGGCTAAGGGTCTGTTAAGCGACAGCAAATACAAGTGTGTTCCAGGCTCTCTACGCTTCTCACTTTCATCTACTCCAACTCAATGTCCTCCATGTCCTTTGCAGCGCTGAGCTTAGCACACTGGACTGCTTTACCGTGGGCCAATACCTGCACAAGAAGGGGAACGAGCAGCTGGCCACCAAGTGGCTGGAGATTGCCTTGGAACAATACGAGCGCACGCCGGAGCGCATTCACCAGCTGATGGGCTTAGAACGTGCGACCATTCAGCGGCAGCTGGGCATGATTCAGGTGGAGCGGGGTTAGTTCAATATATTCCAAATAAAACGAGTGCTAGCCAGAGCTGACGTAGTGTTCTTCTTGCAGAGGATTGGCGGGGCATGCGGGCTGCCTTTGAGCTGCTGGCCAAGTACGCCACCAAAGAGGAGGATGAACAGGTGGCACAAACTTATTTGAAATATGTACAGCTAAATCATGCCCATCTGCGCAACTGTCGAGGCCAGAGTCGCAAGCCAGTTAGCTCCTCGCTCCGCTGTCGCTACAATACAAACACCACGCCCTTTCTCCGCCTGGCCCCGCTGAAGCTCGAGCAGCTGAGCCTCGATCCCTATGTGGCTATATACCACGATGTCGTCTATGCCAGCGAGCGCGAGGACATTGTACGGCTGGCCAAGCCGTATCTAAAGCTCGCCAAAATAGGTTCCGGCAATTCACATATTAAAAGGACCGCCATGACGACGAGTCTAGACCACAATGAGTCGCTGCATGTGCAGCGCCTACGTCGGCGTATCGAGGATATGACCGGCTTCGATCTGACCCGCAGCGAGAATATATCTGTGATCAACTATGGCATAGGTGGGCAGTACGACTTACACATTGATTGTTGGCTCAGGCACTACGAGGTGAGTCCTTATGTAGGGGATAATATATTTGTGGGTCGCGATCAGCGGTGACAAGTAGATATATCCTTATGTTTCTATCATAAGATACGACAAGTGATTTGACGAAATCAAACTCAGCAACAGGTAGGGATGTAAGTACATATCGATTAATCGATAAGATGTTTTAGGGTTGCCAGGCTTATGCGCTTATCTATGCTTTTCTAAAAATATCTAGCCAAGCACTCATTTATTTTTCAACTCATGGACACCCTGCATTGCTTTAATTTTTTATTTTTCCTATATAACTATATAATATTTAAATTATTTAATAGTTTTCTTTGAAATGTTTTTATATATTTAAGAAGAAGAAACGGTTTTTGCCCATAACACTTCGATTAAATGATTTTTCCGAACCGTTTTATAAAAAATCGTTCTAATTGATTATTATCTGCGAGTTCTGTTACAGCTAGACAATGAAATATAATATTATATTTTGGACAATTGATTCCTTCAAAAAATCCAAAGACATTCAAATAGTTATGTAAGTTCCAGTCATTCTGATATTTAAGGATTCCGCAAAAGTTTTGTTGAGTTTGAACTTTGTTTCTTTTGTCTGCAAAAGTATTTAGTCCTCGGCTCTAGAAAGATTCCCTATTGGTGGCTTTTACTATGTGTTCATTTATGCATGTGTAATTTCAGGAGAGCAGGGCAAAGTACTACGTCAAGGATAATCGCATAGCAACCGTTTTGCTTTACGTAAGTTGCCTTCTTACCTTTATACTCAATGCATGCCCCACTACTCGCTACTGTCGCCTTCACAGCTGAGCGATGTCCTGCTCGGAGGACACACCTCCTTCGCCCAACTGGAGCTGAGCGTGCAGCCGGTGAGAGGCTCGGCTCTGGTGTGGCACAACATGGACAATGCCGCCGAGTGCGATGAGCGTGTGCTGCATGCCGCCTGTCCGGTCCTGCTGGGCGCCCGCTGGGGTAGGCAATGTGGTGCTTCATTTAATTGATACAATTAATGCAATTTGTGTTTTGTTAATGTACTATAGTGGCCACCCAGTGGATCGACGTGTCCGGCCAATGGCGCACCAATCGCTGCTTGGACAGCTCCACAAATTGAGTAAAACAATGGACTAAGTTTTGCGATAATTTATTCAATAATTTTCGTTAATTATATTTATGCACTATTTTATAGTATTCGTGTTTAATTATATGCAATGTAACATTATGCGACATATTTTTTGGTATTTTTCGGTTTTTGGCGCCTGTTTTCATCCTCATTTTCCATTCGATATCTTGGCCATATTTTGGGGGAACAACATCTCTCGTGATACGTATGTAAATGATATATGCGATGCGGGGGGCGCCCGCAGCGCTTTTGGCAATATGTTGCGTTTATCGAAACACAAAACAAAACAAAAGTAACGGGGGAACAACAACACAGGCGCTGGAGCGGGGTAGCCAGGGGCCGGGGAGCGGGAGCGTAAGCGGAACAGTGGGTCGGTTTAAGGGCTGGGTAACACCTGTAGGAATACTTGATTGCCGGCTCTCGCTGAGTTTTGATATCACGCGCTGCTCCATGGCGGCAACCAGATCAGCAGCAGCGACAGCGGCAACAGCAGCGACAGCAGCAGTGGCACCGACAGCAGCATCGGCAGCAGCTGCCACGTGGCATCTCTCCTGGCAGCCCCATTGCGCGCCGCCTCCTCCACACCTGCCAGCAGAAATGGGGGCCCAGCAGGGGTCAGGGATCAGTAATGCTTAATGCCTTGGGCCAGACAACATTTTCAACTTACCGCCTATGAAATTGAGATGCTCATCGTTGCTGGACGAGGCGCCCGGATGTAGCTTGATTTCTGTAGAACAACAGCAACAGCAACAAAAGCAAAAGCAAAAGCAAAGCCAAAAGGCCAAAAGACAGCGACAACAAAATAAAAAGCATTTCACATGAGAATTGTTGGTTTTGGTGGCAGATTACGCATACGCACCGTATAGCCGGAGCGTGCCCTCGGCACGGCCCAGCGAGTTTGTGCTGACGCAGTGATAGGTGCCCACATCGGAGGGGGAGAAGGAACGCACCACCAGCAACATCACGCCGCGATAGCCATCGCGTTTTTCGGTGATGCCGTATTTGGGCCTGGTCAGTGATATGGATGGGCATTGTGCTGAATATTTTGGCGGAAAGGACAATAATCTCTTTAATAGTGCTTACCCATCCAGGAGCATTTCGGGGCCGGGCGAGCCCGACTCCAGGCTGGACGTGGAGACGCTGGCAAAACCGTTGGAAGTACGCGCTCCCTTGAGCCAATAGGAAACGGGCGAGGGTGAGGCCTCCACCTGGCACTCCAGCTGCACATCTGAGCCGAGCGGGGTGCCCAGCAGCTGGCTGGGTGCACGCACCATGGGCGCAACTGTGAACAAGCAATGCGGCATTCAAATAGCTGCCCCAGAGAGTAGCAAGTTGCGGACTTACATTGCACGCTGAGCGAGACGCGCTTGCTGACTGCCGGGGGCACATCGTTGGAGGCAATGCACAGGTAGGCGCCCATCTGGCGACGCTCCAAACGGAGTAGCCTCAGCGAGGACCCATTGTAGGTTTCCACTGGGATGCAGATGGTCAGTTAGCTGCCGGACACATTTCTTTTGTGGAACTCACCTTTCATGAGCTCGCGGCTGCCCGGCTTGCGTATGAGTATCATTTCGCCATCCTCCCGCCGCCAAATAACACGCGGCTGCGGATTCCCGGTGGCCTTACACGTAAGCGTCGCATCCTCGCTCTCCTGCACGGCCAGATCCGCGGACGAATCCTCGTTGATGATATCCGGCGGCACTGCAAGCACATATCAAGCATTCCCTTAATATTTACATTCTCCAATTAATAGGTCCTTCCCCCCACTCACCTTGCACATCGATGCAGCCAACTTGCTTCTTCATGGGACTTGTATTTATCTGGCACATGTAGCAGCCTCGATCGCTTTCCCGCAGCTTGCTGATCTTCAGTTTCCAGCTGATGGGGAATTATGGAAATTAGTGACATTAGTCGAGTATAAATAAATGTGAAAGAAACACACCTACGGTATTAAAGGCTAAAGGAACAGCGTTTTCAAATACAATATACATATTCATAAGTAAGCATACTCTATTCCTCTATTCGATAATGCCATCGATCGTTGCTTAACTTTTATAATACAGATACATCACCAACTTGGATGTATTCAGAAATCCAGACATTAATTCGGGTTTTTTCTTTCAGATATCGGACTCATTTTCAACATTTTAACTAAACTTTATCTACAACAAGTAAGAATGCTATAGTCGAGTATACCCGACTACGAAACTCCCTGTACCCAGGTCAAAAATTTCCGATCGCATCTTCGTAAACTTACACATTCACGAGGACGCACACACACGAGCCACAGCGCAAGCGAGCATTTTAAATGGTGGCTGTGCTTCTTCTTCCCCCTCTCGCTGCAGCACTGAATCTTCTTTCGTGAATAACTTCCGTCTTTATTATCTGATCGTCTTGAAATTTGGACAGTAGATTAAGAGGGACTAAAGTATTGTACATGCCAAATCTAAAAGCTTTATGTTGAAAATTGTTACTGTAAAACGTTTTTATCGATTTGCGGGGGAACGTGGGGAGATATCTCAAATCTAAAATAAACTTGACCTGCTCCCGCTATACACGAACCTACATTCCAAATTTGGTGTCTCTAGCTCTTATAGTTGCTGAGATCCTTGCGTTCATACATACGGACGGACAGACGGACAGACGGACAGACAGACGGACATGGCCAAATCGAAATCTCTTTTGATACTGATCAAGAATATATATACTTGATAGTGTCGGAGATGTATCTTTCTGCCTGTTACATACATTTGTACAGATTTAGTACCCCATTTTTACCCATTTTATGGGTACAGGGAGTAAAAACCTTTAAGAAATAAATTTGCTCCTTAATTCAGTGTCTAAAAAAACTGGGTAAATCTAACGATTACGTTTTCGGGTTAAATACTGTGTCGAGCTCTCTTGAACTTTTTACTCCCTGTACCCATAAATGGGACTATAGCATTCTTACTTGTTTAAAAATCATTTTATCATCATATTTGATACGAGGCGATTCTTAAAATGGTCTGTTTAGATGTTTATCTCTAACCCACACAGTACATACCAAATTTCAGTAACTATTTAAATAGCTGCAAATCTTTATGAGCTACATTTAGTATATCTGTCTAACTGATTTTTGTTTAATTTTAAAAGCTCGTTTGAGAGCTTAAAACAAAAATTTGTTAAACAGAAAAAATACATAAATTTACTTTAGAGTTGACTGAATAAACTATACATAAACTTCCAGGGTTTGTAATTGTGTAAGGATAACTAATATAATATAAATAAATAACAGAGGTTATTATAAATAATTAAATACATCAAATGAATATTATTTTAATAAATTTAGTTTTAATTCGTTGTAAGTTATGTTTATTGAATAAATACTGAATAAATATAAATGTAATGCATTAATTTATTATTTATTTATTGTTTTTGTAACGCAAATTAATAATGTAATGCATAAATTTATTATTTATTTATTGTTTTTGGAGCGTAAATTAATATTAAATAAATTAATAATGTAATGCATTAATTTATTAAGAAACAATGAGTGCTGAGCATGATTTCATGAACTAAGAGTACAGAAGAAATCAAATTGTCGTTATTCTGTACTCACGTATGCATATCCTGATGCATGACACTAATCCTTGCATTGTGCGTGACGACGCGTCCTTGCAGGGCGAGCACCGTTTGATCGGAGGCACGCAGCCAGCCCACCTGTGCGTAGAGAGTGAGGGGAAGTGTTGTGATCAGTAGAATTGAGTGCAACAACTGGCTGACTGTGTGAGTAACCTACTTTGTTCTTGCCCAGATTGCGCACCGAGCAGGCCAGAACGGCCTCACGACCAGCCGGATACGTGACATTGTTGATGTAGCCAATAAACTCCGGATCGGGATCCAGCTGTGAGTTTGAATCTGTGCACAGCACGTGGCCATTAGATTGAATTAGCATTCGATGGGGGCCAATGGGCACACTTATATCTACTTACCATGATGTTGATTCTGTGGAATGCCGTTGCCACATTTGGCGGCCATTATCAAAATGACAAAGAGCGGGCCTAAATGGCGCTCCATTTTGTTATGTTTGTTGCTGCTGTTGTTGTTGCTGTTGCTGTTGTTGTTGTTGTTGTTGTTGTTGTTGTGGCTTGTTTTTGCGCTTTTGCAGCTGACGTTTGTTATTTGCGGCAGCTGTTGCTCTCAGTTGGCTCTTGTTGTTGCTATTTTATGTGGATTTTCTTTGTTGCGAGCGCCGCAATTTCTATTTGCATTTGAATTTCTATTTCTATTTCAATAGCAATTGGTATTTGCTATTTGTTGTTGTTGTTTGTGCAAATTGCGCAAGGGGCTTTGATTTCACTGCATCTGCATCATTCCAAAGTGCTGTTGACATCTGCAAGCAAACAAAAAAAGCAAACAAAAAACCGCTGAACAAAACATCAAAAATTGCTACCAAATTTATTTCACACACACACACACACACACAGGGGCACACACAGAACAACACCAAATGCCGTTCAGTTTAAGTGCTGCAGCAGCAGTGCTGCAACAATAGCAATCAACAATAAAGGGGCTGGCAGTGGGGCAGTGGGGCTGGAGCTTGGGCTGGGGCTGGAGGGTGGCTCAGAGTGGTGGTGATGGGTCAGGGTGTTAGCTCGCGCCCAGTTCTGCTAACTTGATTATGTGCGCCGCACAGTTTTACAATTTTACGCTGGCTGCTTTTAGGCGCGGCCAATATGCCACCCTGCAACTCTGGCTGTGCCCTGGCTGTGATCCTGCCGCCGGTGCTGGCCCCCGCCATCACAATCTCTATCTCTATCTCTACTGCTCGCTGCAGCTTCTTCATCCGCGGCTCAAAGTAAAGGCAAATGCAATTTTCAACACAAACACGAATTTATGGCAGTGGCCCGCCCGCCCACAGTCCTCTCCTTTTGCATCCTTGTGCAGCAGCGGCGCTAAAAGCAGGCCACGAATAAAAGGAAGAAAATAAAAATAGAACGAGTTTCGAGCGTCGGCAAAGCCAAAGGTGCAAAATATGAATGTAAATATTAAAAAAGTTTCAAGACGCAAAAACTAACGAGGTGTTCGCTCATTTGCTTTTGCCCACACGCCCAGCCTTTGCCCCTCCCCGTCCAACTCCCCGGGATGCGCCCACGCAGCGCTGCACTTTGACGCGTCTGTAATTTAATTTCAGTGTGAAATTGAGCGCTCGGCTAATACTAAATTCGCACTAAACCAGTTACTAAGCTCAGCAGAGTGCAGCACTTTTGACGAGGTGTCAATGCGCCGCCTCAGGACTAAAATGCGCGGAATGTCCTCGGCGGCTGCCAGTCGGAGAAGGGCAACTTTCAGGCAGCGGAAATGCGATTTGCTTATTGAATTAGCCTTGGCACTGCGGAGTAAAGATATTTGAGCTGCAGTGATAGCTTGTTGTAGTCAGGACACAATGCCATTGATATTAAGTTATTCGCCCAACTGCATTTCAGCACAAAACAGTGCAGTTATTGGAGTTGGCTATCATTTGATTAGAGTTCAAAAAGATTTTACCATGTAAATTCTAAATTCAAACTGCAGCGATTTTGAGAACGTATAACTTCAAATAAAGCCGCTACTGTATTTTTATCCTTATCCATATTATCGATCAAATTTATTGGCGAGTATCGATATGTTTTTAAAACCGATATTTATGTATTTCTGCAATCGCACGGCTGTTTAACCAGTGTAAATTCCCAAGGTGTGCTTAATCTTTTAAATCTCATTAATTTATTATTATACTAGCTGTCCCGGCAAAAATTGTTTTGCCGTAAACAAACCAAATGAAAGTCTTAATGTTCATTTTAAATTAAATTCTCGCGGTCGCCAGTATGTTATTGATGATTAGATTATAGATAAGTAGAATCATAAAAGCGAACTGTATATTTTGTCAAAATTTTAGCGCAATCGGTGCAGAACTTTTCGAATTCTTGACATTGGACAAGAACAACATAGCATTTTTATTCCCTGTACCCATAAAATGGGTAAAAAGGGGGTACTAAATCTGTGCAAATGTATGTAACAGGCAGAAGGAGACATCTCCGACCCTATAAAGATATATATTCTTGATCAGTATCAATAGAGATTTCGATTTGGCCATGTCCGTCTGTCTGTCCGTCCGTATGTATGAACGCAAGGATCTCAGCAACTATAAGAGCTAGAGACACCAAATTTGGAATGTAGGTTCGTGTATAGCGGGAGCAGGTCAAGTTTTCTTTAGATTTGAGATATCTCCTCCCGTTCCCCCGCAATTCGATAAAAACCGTTTTACAGGAACAATTTTTAAGATATAGCTTTGGGATTTTGCATGTGCAAAAATAAAGTCACTCCTAATCTACTGTCCCAATTTCAAGTCGTTCGGATAATAAACACGGAAGTTATTAACGAAAGAAGATTCAGTGCTTCAGCGCAAGGGAAGAAGAAGCACAGCCACCACTTAAAATGCCTCGCTTGCGCTGCGCTTGAGCTGTGCTCGTGTGTGTGCGTCTTTTGTGTATGTGTGTGTGTATGTGTAAGTGTACGTAGATGCGATCGGAAATTTTTGACCTGGGTACAGGGAGTTTCGTAGTCGGGTATACTCGACTATAGCATTCTTACTTGTTGTATATATAGATTATAGATATATAAATGGAAGCTTTAAGCATCAAAGCAATTAAATAAATTATCGATGAATTAATTATTTGAATCAGTTTATTCCATTCAACAATCGATACTAATGATATTTTATTTGCGAAACATATACTATATAACTCGGAACCACGTTTTTTGAGTTTTGTTATTTTTAAGGTCTTCTCTCAAATATTATTTATACGACTACAACATTAGTTGAGAACAAGTAAGAATGCTATAGTCGAGTATACCCGACTACGAAACTCCCTGTACCCAGGTCTAAAACATCCAATCACATCTAAGTCCACTTACCCATACACACACACACACATACACAAAGACGCACGCACACAGGCGGCAAAAGTGGCTGTGCTTCTTCTTCCCCCTCTCGCTGCATTACTGAATCTTCTTTCGTGAATAACTTCCGTGTTTATTATCCGATCGACTTGAAATTTGGACAGTAGATTAAGAGAGACTAAAGTATTGTATATGCCAAATCTTAAAGCTATATCTTGAATATTGTTACTGTAAAACGGTTTTAATCGATTTGCGGGGGAACGGGGGAGATATCTGAAATATGAAACAAACTTGATCTGCGTATGCTATACAGGAACCTACATTTCAAATTTGGTGTCTCTAGCTCTTGTAGTTGCTGAGATCGACGCGTTCATACGGACAGACGGACAGACGGACAGACGGACAGACGGACAGACAGACGGACATGGCCAAATCGAAATCTCTTTTGATACTGATCAAGAATATATATACTTTATAGGGTCGGAGATGTCTCCTTCTGTCTGTTACATACATTTGCACAGATGTAATACCCCTTTTCCCATTTTATGGGTACAGGGAGTAAAAAGACAACTATAAGATATTGTATCAGTTTGTTACATATATACATATTATATTGCTGAAATACCATGTCATATATATCAATACCTTTACTCAAAACTGTAAGACAAACTTCATTAGGAATTCCAGAAATTTAATCAGCAATCTTAGTAATTATAGAAAAGTAGGGCCCACATTGGATAATTTAAAAAGTTTTTGTTTAAAGTAAGATCACAAACTTTAAACTACTAGTTATCAATGTTGACTGAAAAGGACCGACAATTGACAAATGATATTGATATTTTTTAAGTATTATACTGCCACCGATATTGTGCGAACTTTCAACTTTCATTTAATTTTAAACATTTTAAACAATATTTACAAATCCTCTACAAAGTGAGCATAATAGTTAAGTACACATTGTGGTTTCTTATCAAATAACCAAGTAGTTGTCAATAAATACTCTCCAGTTGGTAAAGGATTTCGTAACATCTCAGGTCTCATATAAAATCCTTGAACTGCTAGGAAACCCTGTGAAAATATATTGTGAAATAAAAATGTATTTACATATACATACATATGCATATAGAAAACATTGTGAATTTACATCTTACCGAGTAAGGGCATGTGTGGTTGAAATTCGTATAACTTTTGATAAGACTATAAAAAATGATCATTATTGGATCATAAGATTTTCCCAAAAAGCGGCACATGTTAACACTACCTTTATAGAGCCATGGCTTGTACCCGTTAGCTCTTTTAAAGATTTGATAATTTATTACAATATTATTGACAGGATGTAGGATTGTAGCATTAAAGTTTAAAGTTGTCCTATTGCGACTAATTGCCTTGAGACGACATTGGTGTATCAATACCCAGGATTTGTTGTAGGACTCACACACAAAGTTTGTAAACTTAAATTCCACTGCATTCTACAGTTGATAGAGTTAAAATTATTAAGATCAGTCTTAATTTATAATGTATACTTACATTATAGATCAAGTTAAGAGTCAGCAGAACTGCTACTATTCCAAAAATGTTAAAAGAGGTGCTCATGGCAACGATTTGGATTGACTCTGCAGCACTGAATAAATATATTTATCTTCAACTAATTTTATATTCATTATCGTCATATTCTAATATGTATATAGAATACAATATAAATATTAATGGAAAGTATATACATTCTATGTGCATTTTGTATAGATAAACCAACTAAATTGCCATCAGCTATATAAAAATAATGATTAAATGTTTTGACCAAGCGTTACTAGCCAGTTGATTGTAAGATAACCTTCATAAAATGGTTCGCTTAGGTGCATATATAACGAAATATACACCAACCAAATTAGATTGGACGTTCAAAACGATTTTCATACAAAAAACTCAATTTGCTCCCGATTGTCCCCATGGCAGCCAAATGTTTTAGTCGGTCCGACTTAGACCAAATTTGGTCAGATTGTATAAACTCTTCAGAGACTGGGTTTGGGTGAGTTTTATGAGGATATATTCATAAACATCATTAATATTCGATCATTTCTATGGCAACAGTATGTTGTAGTTTTCCGATCCGACCGGTATATTTTTGGAGTAAAGGGAAGGGAGTGTGTAATGAATTATAAAACTATCCCGATAGTGAATAAGCAATCGATGTCAATAAATAAAAAACCTCGATAGGTTCATTGTTTGTTTTGCAGCTTTTTAGTACAGGGTATAAACAAGTCCAAAAGCTCAGAATATTTAAATAAAGTGCATGAATTAAAAACGGATTAGTGATGAAAAGTGGTTGAAACTGGCAAATTGGCCAAAGTGCTTTTATAAAATTATTTTTTTACCGCTTGTTACCGAACTGAATACATTGTACATTGTATTGTCCTTAAGCGGATAAGCTCACAACTTTGTAGACAATAAAAACTGAAACAAAATGAAAATGCTTTCATTTCAGTTGTAAAGTTTCAAATTGTATCAGGATCATAGCCAGGCGCATTTCAAGATTATAATTTGCAGATAACTCGGTTGAGTTGTGATAGCAAATTGAAATTAAATCAAGTATTTGAAAATATCTTGCTTAAATTCCCACTGTCTCCCTTTCATCCTTTTTTCATTTGCTTTTACGCTTTGCAACTGTCAGGGAAAACAAATTTGCATCAGCACTTAAGAAAGGGAATATTTAAGAGGCAACCAAAAAATGTGCCACAGCGCGAACATAAATAAATTTGCCGTGTAAACAAAATCCATGGCGAAAAAGTGCGCCAAACAAATGAAAAGACGAAACTGCAAATCAGCGCAGTTGCTGCAAGGTAAACTAACAGCTCGCCAAGCACTGTCATTGCAACAGAGAGACGGGCGAGGCGGAGCTACAGGGAGATGGATAGAAAGAATAAGTAATAAGACTCCAGTGGCGAATGATCGACCAGAAGATACTCACGAGCATTCAAAATCAAGATGTTGTTTTATACAACGCGTAATAAGTTATATTCTCGCTGAAGGTATTATTATTTTGTCACGGTTCTCTTCCCATAAAATATATATGTTCCTGATCAGCTCACACACCGAGATAATCTGCCCATGACCATAATAACCAAACCCACGAATCGCTTTTGAACAATCCGTCAAAAATTGAGTTGCACATCCAGAACAAAATACCTTAGCAAATCGCCCCATAAATCTAAGTCACCCTCTTTTTTCTAATAGAAAACAATTTATTCATAATTCAATTAGATTTTGGACTTGCAATTAGTTCTTATCAGTATATTCACTTGTTACAGTTATTTTTAACAAATAACTATTTTCTGTGTAGTAGATTAAATTTCAAAATTAAAGAAATATAGTTTTTAAATTTAGAAAAAATAAATAAATCCAGCTTCCTTTGGCTACAAAACTATAGTGGTTTTCTCCATTTTAGGGAATTTATTTTTCTGAATGTATGAAAAACTTTTGTGTTAGGGACGTTGATATGTCAAAGATAACAGTTTTCTTGTCTTTTACTGATTTCTTAATTTTAAAGTCAGGAAAGTGTATAATCTAAAATTGAAAACAACCTGCAGCTGTCTAAGTTATTAGAGCACCCACATACTAAATTTGCTGACTCTAGCTTCTATAGTTTGTCAGATAGACAAATCGAGGTATAGGGCTAGGTTTCGTCAGGAGGCGTTTCTTCTGCTTGTTGCACACATTAGCACAACATTATCATACCCTTTTTCAAACCATTTAGTGGGTGCATAGTATTAAAAATAGCGTTAGGGAATGAGTAAGAAAGCAATGTACAAAAGTGGCAGCTCAGCCGGCGGCAAGTGTGAAAGGAGCAATGGCGAACTAACACAGCGCGAAAGCCTTTTGAAGCTGCATAGCTGGCAAGAACAACAGCAACATGAAGGCCAAACACTTGAGCCACAAGCGTCAGCAGGAGTCGCTGGCTGACAGCTGTGCCAGGACCTGCTCTAGCTGCTTCAGCTGCTCCAGAGCCAACGCCAACGTCAATGTCTCGAATGCCGCCGTGGCGCCGTCCGCTGTCAAGGCGCATGCACTTTACCGCCTGGACACAGAACGCAGGATGAAGGACGAAAGAAGAAGAAGGCGCTGAAAGTTCGGATCAGCGGCGCAGGCAGGAAAACGTTAAACGGTAAATGGTAAATGACCGACGCTGCCGAGCGACAAAGCAATTTGACTTAAAAGTGCTGAGCACTTGCAGATTCTCGCACAGCGCCCAGGAATGATGACGTTGTTGCCTTCGCGGGCGTGTCAACTAAATAACAATGGTCCTGGCAGCGGGCAGCAACAGCAGCAACAACAACAACAACAATGAAGCTGACGCCAACGACAGCACAGGCCTTAAAGGATCAAGCTTAAGCTCATTTATTTAAATTAAAACAAACACTGCAGGCAAAAAGGCAAGCCAAGCTGCAGAGGGGGACGCAGCCAACCCAGCAGAGTGCATAACTACATACATTGTGCTCATGTGGATGTGTGTTTGTATGTGTGTGTGTGTGCTTTGTGTATGCCTGCAAGGCGTCGTGGCTACTGCTGCGTGTGTGCTTAGCTCCGTGTGTGTGTGTGTGTGCATGAGACTGCCATAGAACTTTGGCAACATTTTCGATTGCCAACGCCGGCCTTAGTCCCAGCATGGCGACTGGCCGTGTCCTTTGTCCTTTTGCTGCCAGCCTGCCTGTCATTTGTCCACTACACAAACAGGGCAAATTGTTTGCAATAATGCGCGTGCCGAGTGAGTTGCCTTTTCTACCCACCACCTACCGCTTACCGCCCAGCGCCCAGCGCCCACAGCCAACAGCCACGCCCCTTATCAGATACACCAGCAATGAGCTGACAACATTCGCTGCAGGTGTCCTCTGCTTGCTGCTCTGCTTGTTGTCCTGCATGCCGCTGGCGCTAATGAATTTCACTGGCAATTGCATAGTGAGCCACATCAGCAACATCAGTATCAACAACAACAACAACAACAACAGCAGCAGCAACAACAACAGCAACAACGGCGACAACAACATTGACAAGTGCAATAAATAGCACTGCAAAGTTAAAGTGGAAAATCACAAAATGAAAATGTTAATTGTTTGTCTCGCGTTCTTTTTTTTAATGGCCATTTGTGTTGTTGGCGAAAAAGTTTTGCAGCATTACTCAATGCGATTTTTTATTGCAGTCGGCGAAAGTTTTTATGCGGCGCCATTAGTAGCCAATTATTGGCGACTTTTTACGCTCGATGGCCGAAAGCTAAGCATCCTGGACGACTGGACGACAGGCTGAATGGAAAGCAGGGCTCACTGGCTGACTGGCTGGCTGTCTGATTGGCAGTCTGAATGCCAATTTATATTCCATGTCAGCGGCTTCTAACTATTTGACTGACTGCATTAAAAAGTTCAATAATGAGCTGCTAATAACTCAATTTCCACGATGCGGCCAGAACGCGCGGCGCTAATTAATACGGCTGTCAGAGTGCAGAGCCAGTTGCAAACGGGGGCAGAGTGCCGAGTGGAGAGTGCAAGGAGTGCAAGGAGTGAGATGCTGCATTTTAGCTTAATTAAACATTGGCGCCTTACTTTTAATTGATTGTGAACAAACTGAAAGCAGACGTTGTCGCAGCGTGACTGAAAGTGAGATGGAGGGGTTAGAGCCAAATAAACAATTTAACTAAATGCGCCACAAAGTAGGCAACGCGCCTCAGAGTCGCGAGCTGCCGCCTCTGCCGTAGCTGCTGCCACAAAGCCTTGAGCATTAGACGTGGCATGGAAATGATGCTTGCAAAGTGTAAATGTAAACACAGCTCCGGCAACAAAAGGCCGGCAAGGCGTCGAGCACGAACAATGCGTAGGGCCGAATGAATGGAGATGAAAATGTTAGTGGAAGTGGTGCACGAATGAATGAATGAATGAATGAATGAATAGCAATGCCAAATGGTTGTCGCTGAGGGACTGGCAGAGGGGCAGAGCAACAGCAGCGAGTGGGTGGCCGGGGGCTGGTTGTCCTTTGGCAGAGTGCAGGCACAAATTGTGATAATTGCCGTTGTCTCACACCTTGGCTGGCAGCGGGTCGTGAAATGATGACAAGCAAAAGCTCTTCCGCAGGCTGTTTGCCTGCCAGCTGTGGGTCGGGGGCGGAGGGCGGGGCATAAGTAGGTGCCCCCAACCCCAACTGTTTATTCTACAATTTCATTGTTTACATTTATGTTCTGGCACACATACGCTTATGCCTGCACCATGTGTGTGAAAAACTTTCTTACCCACATACGCCTTTCCCTATTTTTCTTTTCCTGCGCCTTTTCTAGCTGAATTTCCTTTTATTTTGGCGCTTTCTCAACTTTTTTCGCGCACAATTTGCATGCGAATTTGCCGCTGTCTGTTCGCCCAAAACTTTGCCCCGTCCGTGCCTGCGTCCTGCCGTTTGTCCGTCCAGTTGCCATCCTTCGGCTTCATGCGCGTGCCTTTTACTGCACGACTGCCACTTGGCAGTTGGCTGGCCGCCCAGCCATTTCCCCGCCCAGCGTCCTTCTGTCTCGTCTCGTCTCGTTCTGCCTGGCAAAGCCCCATCCTTTCCATTGCCACCGTTCTGGTCCTGTACAGTTTTTCTTTCATTTTTTATGCGCCGTTAACAACTTTTGCTCGGTTTACTTTTTCCGTGTCGAGGCGGCGTCGCCGGCGTTGCTTCTTTCAAACTTTAATTGTTGTTGCATGTCCTTTTGCGCACTCCTCGACGGCATCGTCGTCGTCATCATCATCGTTGTACTCGTAGCTGTTACTGTTCCTGTTCTTCTTGTTGTTGTTTTTCTGGCGTAAATTGTACGCCTCACGTTTTTACGCCTGCAGCCAAAGGACACCCATCTGCATATGTGTGTGCATGTGTGTGTGTGTGTGTGTGTGCGTGTATGTGTGTATGTCTGTGGCGACGGAAGTGTGAAACTGAAATTGAGCAACTAAAGGACTAAAAGACTCTGCCAGTTGCCTACTTGACAGTGCTGAACCCTGGTTCAAAATAACCAAACAAATTAAATTAAATAAATTAATTTGTCAAATAAATATTTTACTTCAAGTCTTTGCTGGTCTAAAGCTTATTGACCAAATATAATAATTAATTAACTATATTAGTTTGAGTATTCTTATTACCAATTCGGATTTACTTTTGATTTATCTTTAGACTTTAAATGGACTCCTTGCTTTATACTAAGAGATAGTTGAAATTGTATAGATTGTGATATTTAAATTTGATGTACTTATATAAGCTTGGGACATATTTACATAGACTGCTGGTTATAGTAGCTTTGAAAACTTTGTTTTCTTTTGTGAACTAATAACTTTTATAAGCCGAAGCACTTTCTCTTATTCCTCATTATAGACATCTTTAGACGCTTCTTATTGACAGAAGATCAAAAATATATCAATAAAATAGTGACTAGTGCCCTAACTTATAAGCTTTAGCTTGTAGAAGTAGGAAATATCAAATCAATAAAAAAAATACATATTTCTTAATCTTTAATTTCTTAAAAAACACTTTTATATACTACATACAACTCATTATAGTTAATATTGCTTTATAAACACTAGTTTGTACATATCTTTCTATTGTTAATAATATTACTGTACACATACACCCAATTATTGTTGAATCTAACTTTTGTAGACGTCCTTCTATTGGTAATAATATAACTATTTGCATCCCACCTACTAAATTAAACAGGTAACATAAAGAAGCCGAAGGGCTCATTGTTAGCTTAAACATTTTAAATTTAACTATCAATGTTAGCAAATAAATGAATAAACATTGTTTAGTATCTCAGAATAAAAGCACTTTCAGTTAAATAGAAAGCTGGCCTTAATCCTGTTCAAAACCTATTCGAAACCAGCTCAGATCCGATACGAAAAAGCTTCAGCAGGGCTTAGAGCTGGGCTAATAACGGCCTAGCTGAGCCGGGCTAATTGCGAGGACACTTTATTTTGTTTCCAGGATGGCATGATGCCGAACCACTGTGCACGGCCTGTGCATTCATGTTCATTGCCAACGTCTGTTACTGTTAAATGTGCGTGCGTGTAAGTATCTGTGTGAGTGCGAGGGTGAGTGTGCGTGTGTGTGTGTGTGTGTGAGTGTGTGCTGTGTGCATGTGCTCGACTTTATTTGGTTTTGCGTAGCACTTGGCATTTATTTGCCCACACCGAGACATGCCGCTGGTCTCCGCCTCCTGCTCCCCGCCGAGAATGAGCAAAAAACTTCGTTTGCTTTTTTTGTTTGCAGAAAAAAAGTTGCTTTCGGAATAGCTTTAGGGAGTTTGTAAAACGCATTGTGTTGAACGCTTTCAGCGATAGCTCCATTGAACTGGGCACGCGTATACTCGTAGTTCCCCTGTCGTTTTTTAAATTTCTTAAATGTACATACGTATGTGTACAGCTGGTGGGGAGTGGCAACGGCAGCGATAAGATAACCCATATGATTTTTATAGGTCGCTCTATTTGTTTGACATGTGTTATCTAATAGTCCTGATTGCTCAATCATTTCAACAATTTTGATATAATTGAAAGCTGCTCGTAAAGGATTGTGACATCTGATTGATATGAGGGATACGATGGGAAATTGCCAATGAACTCGACTTCATTATTTACTAATTCCTTGTGGGACCTTTCTTAAATCTAGCTGAAGTGAATTCAGGGCAGCCAGAACTGAGCTAGGACAATACTTAAATAGAGATCATCACAAATACGAATAGCAAACGGAATTCTGCAATCATTTCACTTTAAAAAAAAACCTCCTATTCCCTGGCCGAGACTATCCTATTTAAAAAGAAATTTGAAAAACTTCGTGTAGATTAATTTGTGACATCAATCAAACTTAATCAAAGCATAATCGATTATTGACTGTCTCCAATCAATTCTATCGATAGTGTCATCTGTTCTGCGACATAACTAGTCAAGGGATCATCGATGGTTCAACGACTCGATAGTTTTGATTCGAACAGCTTAAGCTATCGATAGCTATATGGAGGCTGACGATATCTTGCAAATTAGAAAGCCCAATGGAAATTGGTTTATTTATACACATATAGGTGTGTCTATTTTATTAACCAAACACACAATTTATCAAATAAAGAGAAGAAAAAAGGCTACAAATCAATTTATAGAGTTGTCTTATCCGTGCTGTTTCGATTGTGAAAAGAACCTCGATAGTAGCACAATTATAAACATCGATACTACCAGCGATTGTTGTCCAACTGTTAAGACTATCGATAAATATCGTGTTTATTTTATTGGGAAAACAATTAATTTATCAAATGACAAAACTAAGCTGCAGGACTATAAGTCAATTCATAGAATTGGTAAGCTGGTTGGTTTATTCGATGATAGAAGGATCTCAACATTGGTCCAAAAAACCAGCGATACTATCGATTGTTTACCAGCTCTAGTACGTACGGCTCTTCTATTGGTATTTCATATTGTTCGCTGCTTTAGTGCTTTAAAAATGTTTAACAATGGCTGGATTGTAATTGCCGCTGCTTGCTGCATTCGTTACCATAATTGCTGTTGGCTTAATTTCAACTGCCGACTTCCGGGCCGGCAACTTCCACTTCTTCAGCTGCTGCAGTCCTCCTTGTTGGTTTGTCTGAGCCAACGACGACGACGACAGCGACGACGACAACAAGAAAACCCATTTGACTTACAATCCTGCCATGTGTGCGTGTGAGTGTCTGTGTGTATTGCTCATTTGGTTGGCTTTCTTCGACTGTAGCTCCTTGCTCCTTGGCCGGACTGCACTTTCGTCTGAGCCCGAGCCCACCACGTCTGTGACTCGCTTCCAGCTGCGCCTGCTTTGTTATTTTTATTGTTGGCTGCCGGTTGACTCCTCGTCAGGATGCTCTGTGTGCTTGGCTCTGGATATGGCTTCGTGTGTGGCTCCTTGTCCGCTTACCGTCGTACTGTCGTCTTAAAGCTACGGGCCACCTCGTCCTGCTGCACCTAGGATCGACATTCAACGCTCATCAACGCCACATTTGCGTGCTCCTTTTGCCCCGCTCCTATCCTACCTCCCATATCCTTGTCTCTGTCCACATGCAATTCAACTCTGCATTTGCCTGCTCGCTTGAGCAGCAATTCAGCTGTGCCTTGTCCACACTTACCCCGCAGCCGTCTCCCTGATGTTAATGTGGCCAATGCTTTGCCGTCTACTGACTCCTGTCTCCCATCGTCCCTCGCCCATCGCCCGTCTCCTGTATCCTGTATGCCGTCTCCTGTCTCTGTTTGCATAAATGACTGCGCCTGTGTATTTGGCATGACTCTTGAATTAATTTTGCAACATTTTAAATTGAGCGCAATTAATTGCAAAAATGTTTTATTTTTACCCACTTGCACTCGTTTTACCACTCACATACTGACAGACACCTACATATAGTACATATATATCCATATATATATATATATATGTATTTGTGTGTGTGTGTTTGGGGTTTTTGAATGTGCTGCTGTGCATTTTGTAGTTGCTTTTTGTATGCAAGTGCGAACACGCGCATTCAAGCATATGCACGTCGGCCAGGCCAAGCTCTGTATTCATATTCACACACACACACAGACATACGCTTTGCATGTGTGTGTGTGTGTGTGTGTGTTTCGCTTTTTGTGGCCCCATCGTTTGGACGTGTTGCCTTTTTGCATTTCTTTGCTTTTTTATGCATTGCTTTTATCGCGTTTTCTACGCGTCTCATATACATTCCCGTACACTTACACTCGCACACACTCGCACACACACACATACGCTTACAGCACGCATCGCCTAAAAGTATGCTGCATGCATTGAAAGGCTTTTTACATGACACTCTGTACGATTTCCTTCCTTCCTTTTTTCTATTTTGGCCATTCTGTCGCCATTTCTGGCATGGCTTGAATTGTTCTTGTTGTTGTTGTTGTTGTTGTTCGCGTTGTTATTGTTTTTGTTGCTGTTATATTTATTGTTGTTGTTGCCTTCGCTGCTGTTGCTGTTAATTTTTGGGCGCTTCTGTTGCATTTTGTGCCATTTTGTTGCCTTGCGTTTCAGCCAGCGCATTTCATTTCGACTCAGCTCCCTCGCTCCTCCTCTGTGCGTGTGTGTGTGTGTGTGTGTGTGTATGCTGGCGTACAGCGTCGCTTATTTATATCCAATTGTTCATTTGTCTTTGGTTTATGTTACGCATACGTCATGTTTGCCCATATTTTATATTTTTATACATATATATGTACGTATGCATTAAAGTAGCACGCTCCGCTTGAACAGCAGCTGCGTATGTGTATGTGTGTGTGCGTGTGTGGTACTTACAATCAGAGTGGTGGACCACAAATGTAAAATATTTTTTGTAATATTTATGCGTGTTTTCAGCTTTCCTTTATAAATTAAATGTGTCAGCTTTTTGCAGGAATTTCCATATCGCTCATTTGGCAACAGAAAATGCATTTAAGCTGCTCAAAATTATTGTTAACTTAAATGCATTTTTGTGCGCACTCTTGCACTTAAGTACGTAAATTTACTTATTATTTAAGCTCATTCAAATCTTGTTTTATTACGCATTCAATTGGATCTGAGCTGTAAGAGCTATACAAAAGGAAAACATTGTGTACTTTTGATACGATTTGATTGATTCCGTTTGAATATCGATGCAATTTAAATATCAACTTAGTGCGACCGTCTGACATTTGTCAAAAGCACTGACAGCTTGCTCGTATCTATTGCAACTGTCAATCCATACAGTGCTCTATTCTATAGGGTATATTCTATTCGCTTTGCTTCGTAAATCTCGTTACATATGCATACAATTTTGCACATTTGCTTTCCTATTTTTCTCTATTTTTTTTGGATGAAACTTTATCATTTTGTTTCTTCAATTGAGTTTATTTTTCCATTTTCTATTTTTATTTATATTTTTTACTTTTGGCTGTGTATATGTTGCTCTTTTTAATAGTTATTGTTGCTTGTGTTGCTCATTGCCTTAAGGAATTTTTGCATTTTTTATGGAACTTATACTCGTACAATGCCAGCTACAATAACAGTAACAGTAACAGTAACAACAACAGCAACAGCAACAGCAACGACAACAAATTTGTCTTGCAAAAAGTTTATTTAGCCTGTCACATTTTCTTATTGTAGTTGATAAACTTCCCGTTTCGAGTCCCAATCCGCATTCACATCCACATCCACATTCACATCCACAGAAATGGCCATGTCCAAGTGTCTATGACTGTTTATGGGCCGTCAGTCTGTCTGTCAGCGTGCCTGTGTGTGTGTGTCTACATGTTTTCGTTTTTTATTATTCAGTAAATCAAATCAGTTGCCTAACAACTCAATCCAAACACTTGCAGCACGCGCCAGGGACATGGCTGGGACACCTCTCTCGCTCTTCCTCCGCCTCCGCACTACTCCGCACTCTACTGGCTCGCAGGACAACTCGCAGGCTCCTCCATCGCCTGCTGCTGCTGCTGCTGGACATTGCCTCATCTTTTTCCTTTCACTCAACTGCAGCATACATTTGAGATACTATCTATATATATATATATATATCTCTGTCTCTTTCTGTCTGTCTGCCTCTGACCTGTCATTGCCATAACTGTTGTTGTTGTTGTTGTTGTTGTTGTTTTTGTGGGTGTTGTTGTTAGCGCTGGCGTTGTTGCTGTTGTTATTTTTACAGTTAAGTCAATATGCAGCCGTCAAAAGCAACACTTGATACTTTTGTGTGCTACTTGCGTTGGCCCAGTCCCATCTCTTGACCCATCCAGCCCCTTCTAGCCCCTGCCTTTCCACTTTTCTTTCATTTTGTTTGCAAAGTTTTGCACACAAATAAACAACATAGATGGACTTCAAGTTGCCAATGGCGCAGCGTAACAAATTTATGGTGATATCAACAAAAATCATGCAAACAACAATACACACACACACACACACACACACACAGAGAGAGAGACACACAGATATACATAGGTAGCACTGGTTAGGCAAAGGATGACCATAATCGACTTATGTGCATAAGCCGTTGCCAAAAAAGCTTCAACTATCAACCTAAAAAGCCAGTCGACTCATGGCTCATAAGCGCTGGCAAGATGTCGTATCAGTGGGGATTGCCTAGTTGCCAGTTGCCTAGTCAGTCAGTTCGTCAGTTTGTCATTCAGCCAGTTTGTCCGTCAGTCAGCCACTTGCATGGACGGTTCAGCTGATGTGGCTTTGATGCTATTGCTATTGGCATTTAAGCCGCAGCAGCTGTGACAATGTAAACATTCGGAATGAAAATCGTGGAAAATCGGATTGTTATCAATCAAACGTACGAGTAAGCCATAAAGGAGCATCATTTATTCATCTTTCAAATTTTAAATGTCGGCTTAAAATAAACTGAAGACGAACCAAATTACGGAGCCATTTCGACTGCCGAAGATAAAATGCCCTTGCCTAATATTAATGCGCACCTGAAAACCGTGAACAATAATCAAACTCTTCACACATCGTTCCTATGGCAGCTCTATGATGTAGTAATCAAATTTTAATCAGATTTGGTCAAACTATATAATATATAGTTATAGATATAGCTGGAATATCTTGCAGAAACAAAACATTTCTACAGTCTTTTCATATGACAGTTCAAAGATTATAGTACTCTGATTTAAATTACAATTGGTCAGTTTTTAAAAAATTGTAAGTTGTTATAAGTTGAGCTATCTAAAAACAAACAAAAATATTTCCCTACAACAACTGAGCTATCAAACGATCATTTCTATAGCAACTATATGACATAATATAATATTCCGATGCAGCTGCTACCGACATACATACATATGTATAACCTCCAGTAAGAAATATCATCAAGCAGACGGCTGTTGTGGCTGATCAAGAATTTATGTATATAAGGCCAAGGGAATGTAGTTCTTACGAAACTTGGTCACACCGATTGTCTGGCAGTAGGCAGATTACGTTATCGATAATTCGATAACAATAGTTTGAAGAGCAATCGCTCTTTAAGTTCATTTGCCTGAGTTTTGCTGAAGGGAGCAGTCGTTATGTGAAGTGTTTAACTAATTACTAAGTTAAGAACTAAAGCTCACCTTAATTTACCATTATTCTAAGAAAAAATCCGATTAAATAAATAAAACATCTTGTAAGACCTACAGATATATGTATATATATATACTTTATGGGCAAAAAGAGAGTCCTTCAACACGTTACACAAATTCGTAACAAAATCACAATACCTTCTTCATTAGTGTAAGAACGTCCTTTAATATAAACGTTCATTATGCAAATTTATTTTGATTTGATCTTATAAAGTTTGTAAGCAAAACTGTTTGTTAATAAATTTGCAGCCTGACATTTAAAACGGCACGCAAAATAAGAATGAGAGGCGATTGGAGAAGCGAGGACAGAAGCATGTGATTTTCTGTGCAACTTTGCAAAATCTGGCCTGTCTACATTCCCAATGAATCTACGCTATTCTACTCGTAAAGCATATTTGATTACAGTGGTTTCCGTTCTGTAACCTTCGCGGTTTTGATAATACGAGTATCTTATCGAAAACCACAAGAGATGGAATCAGAAAGCCCCACTTACCTAGAAACTAATATCGAACTCGATGGAAGAAGTTTTAGTTATTAAGGAAAATAAAAACGTTGTAAGCCGTGTATTCAGCCCTGCTGAATATTATTTCAGATTGATTATCTCAGTTAATTCGATGTTTTGTTTAAAAAATGCATGCATTTCATTACTGTACTTAATTATGAAAAAGCTTTTCAAGTATACATTTGGAAGTCCTTTTAATGATTCTGTTCTATTAAGTTTATTGGAAGATATAATCAAATGTGCAAAGATTTCAGATCTCGTATAGGAAAAATACAAAAATAAGACAGTTACAACTCCGCAATTTGAATTCATTTGTCAACTATTTTAACTATTTCCACTCCTAATAAAATGTTTCAGCCAGAAATGAGAGTTATTTCATAGACTAACGCATTTCAGTAGTGCAGAGAAACAGTTCAGTTAAATTTCATATTATACTCGTATTCTCTGCCCAAAGAGGCTTACTTTGGATGTGTCGAAGAAAAAACATTTTCATTTCATGTTTCGCCTGCCATTCTATAAAAGATTCACTAACAGTCTGTTAAACACGTCGTAAAGTTACAGGAGTACCCAATTTATAACGATAACATTTTTATTGAAGTGAAAACTCCTCAATGAAAATTGTAAACGAAATTCTTGTACATGGTTCTTAATGTTCAGAAAAAGTTCAGAATGTCATCGAACGTACAGTCACGTCGATTACAAATCTATCGATTCGATCAAAAAAATATGTCAATTGATATCAAATTCGGCTTGAAGTGTTTCGTATCGAATGTGAAAAAAAAGGACGAAAAATTGATGGTAGCGCATAGTGTTAACACAATGACATCTACAACGTTAATGAGCATCCAGCATATGGCCTAATTCGAATCACTTTTAGCCACTGTCGCTGGCTGGTCCACACAAGAGAAGTTTGCACGTAGTCGCCGTCCGGCATGGGTCTCCTCCCGGCCGGGGTATTGTTCTGGTGGAAACCTTTTTTACGATTTACGTGCCGTTTCCCCAGGGAGAGACTGTTCAGCTCTCAGATGTCCGCCCCTCATGCATGGCTTTTAATAATGCTCATATTTTTATGGCTCACCCAGACGATGGGCGGTGTATGGCGTGCGGGTGTGAGGAGTGCGGTGAGGGGGGCATCATCACATTTTGTGTGATTTTTTGTTGTTTTGTTCTGTATTGTTGTTAGCAACTTTTGTTGCTTAAATTAACAAGCCCGTACCGGCATAAGCATAAGCACACACATGCTCGTATAAACGTACTATTGCAAACATTGATGTTGATTCTGTTTGACCCAAATCCGGTTTAATTGAACACGGAGGAAAGCGCCAAAGCCGCGATACGCTTTCAGTTAATAATATCATGAAATTTTAATTATCAAATAAGCATTCGAATTCCAATTTAAAATCGTTGCCAACTTTCAGGCGCCACAAAAACGCCAACAAGCAAACAATGCAAAGTGTTTGCATTAAACAAATGGCCCAAAGTGTCGCAATTGTTGTTGTTGTTGTTGGTGTTGTTGGTGTTATTCACGCTCTTGTGCCGTAAGTGTATGCAGATGCCTTGGGCCTGTTTGTTGTAATTCAATTTGATTAAACAAATTTTGTGTTGATCAGCTCAGCTTGGCTCGGCTCGGTGGATTATTTAGGCCTCAACCGCAGCAGCTGCCAGGCTCATTTGCTGTTAAGCTGCATATTTAATGCAGCAATTTTTATTATCCCTATGCGCTGTCATGTGTGGCAGTGCGTAGGTGTGTGGTGTGTGTGTGTGTCTGGTAGCACAAAAACAAAGAGCAAGTAAGTTTAAATAAACTTTTAACTTGAGGCATCAGCGCAAGTTCGGTTCGGATGTCAGGCATCAGCAGCAGCATCCATCTGGGGAGTTGTCAGTGCCGCTTCCCTGTCGTCCTGTGCTGTCCTGCAAGCCCCCTCTACACCCCCCGCTGCCATGTGTGTCCTGTGGCCCATTTGCCACTTTCTGCCTCAACAGAGGCGCCATCATCATGCCCCGCCCGGCCATTGTTGCTGTTGCTGTTGCTGTTACTGTGGCGTTTTCGGTTGGCAAAAATGAAGTTTTTCTTTTGCCATGAATTGATAATGTACACATGTTCATATGGAGGGGGAGGTGCTGATACGATGCTGCTATTTGCATAACCATATACAGGCTACTGTATCTGTGTGCGTCCCTGTGTGTGTGTGTGTGTGTATTTGCAGATTATTTAGCCAAAAGTTGAAAGGTATTCGAAATTTTGCAACCAAACTAAAAACAAAACAAAACAAAACGCAAAAAAAAGCCCCAAAACTTTTATTAAGTTGAAGATATTTTGTTGAAATTTATACACATTTGCCATTTCTCTTGCTTGTTTTCTCTCACACTCTCTGTCTCTGTCTGTGTCTCTGTCTCTGTCTCTGTCTCTGTCTCTGTCTCCGTCTCCATCTCACTTCTCTCGCATTGTCTCTGTTATTGTTGCTGCTGTCTTGTACCATTTTTTGCGCTTTGCCCGTTAAAAACTACAAGCAAATGGCTTGGCACAAAATTTGGCATTTCTTCTGCGTGCATTTCGCTTCATGGGGATTTATATTTTTAAATAGAAAGTTAAGCTTATAATAAACTGTGAAGAAAAAGTAGCTGCTTATGTTTTTGCTCGCCTCTTTTCCGACTTTCTTCTTTATGAGATTTCATTGGTTGTTCTCTGCGCTGCGTAAGTTCAACCAAAATATTGCCCTGACCAGCAGTTGGCCCCCGAAAGTGTTGCCCCCAAGTTGAACTTTTCTTTTTTGCCATCTGACAACTTGCTGGCATTGTCTTAAACTCTTACTAAGGGTTGTCAGTATGGAAGCAGAAAGGACTACACTTAGTTCCATATGTCATGCACCCAAAATCAAATTAAATCTGTATATCAATTCTCTGGCCATCGTTTCAAATGTGCAATCAAAATGCGCATATTATTCACAAATGACCCGAAACAATTAAATTGTCGATTTACATATGAATTGAATAATAAACAAGTAAGAATGATTTAATCGAGAGTGCTCGATTGCCAGATACCCTGTATACAGATCTGTAAGTCCTTGAAATTGAATTTGAATTCAAGGCTTAAAGTGAAACGATTTTCCTTAATAGTATTCATTTTACTGTTCTGAATTTACTGTCTCTGTCTTTTATAGTCTCTCAGAGATCGACAGATCTCTCATAAAACATAAATACATCCAGAAACAATTTGCTTTTGCTTTGAATGGAGAGAAAAGAAAGATTTAGCAAGCAAATGAATGTCTCTTGTAAGCAATTTTAATTAAATATATGTAGAAATAAGTTAGATAGTAAGATTGTTCAACCCTGGTACGACTACCAGCAATATAATCGATAATACTATTAGACATTGTTATCGATATTGCATCGAAAGTAGGTTGATCGCCACTTTTGAGTAAGAAAGAAGCTTGAAGGGGAAACTGACAAATGTCAAATATTATTATTAAACTTAAATAAACTGTATTATATTCTACCGTTAAAAAACAAGTGTGAATGTAATTGGAATAACACCCACGCCCTCCCACGTACATCCAAATTGTAGGGTCGGAAAAAAGGCAATTCTCGGACTGTTGTATAAATTTGCACAACTTTGTTAAGCCCTGTTTAATATAAGTATATACAGGATATTAAAAACAGCGCACTGTCAAATTAAAACAGCAAACATGCCACTGCCGATAGCAACAGGAATAACAAGGAGAACAACAACACTATAACAATGAGAGCAACAAACTTAACATCTAAATCAAACACACAAAATTCATTAAGAGAAATTTGCATGATATTCACGCTGGATCGAAAATCGATAATTAAAAGCAGGCAATAAATTAAAAATTATTATAAAACAGCAAGCACAATGTCGCAATTTCGAAATAAAGAGCCGCGAGAATGTAATTCGCGTGCGGTGTGGAATGGGGAACAATGTCATTTGAAAAACATATTTATAAATAATTTCCATGCTAATATGCATTTTATGTAATTAGCGGTTAAAATAATAAATACACTACATAATTATCACCCATTGGCTGACCGCACAGCGGCAGAAATGAACTCGACGGCGTAAGAGGGCGGCAGTGTACAGATACAGATACAAATACGCAGATACAGATACATCTGTGTGTGTGGTGGCACTTATCGCTGCATGTGCAGCTATTTGGGTGTGGACATTAAGGCATTAGCACCGCAGAAACATAAACTAATTGTGCATTTTAGCGATAATAAACACAGGCGACAAGAGTTTATTATTTCAGGCTGGGCCGCATTGCGTATACGCCACGTGTAGTGCCGAGAGAGAGGGCGAGTGCTCAGCCAAGTTAGGAAAGTTTGACACCACCCAAACACTCAAATTCACACCCACACTTACACTCTCACACACACACACAGGACTAGGGCCAAATTAATAAGCGACGCATTTATTAGCAGTCAAATAAAGAGATAAATGTCACTCATACGCACCGTATGATGCGCTGCTGCTGGCTCTGCTGCTGCTCTGCTGCTGCTCTGCTGCTGGCTCTGCTGCTGGCGCTGCTGCTGCTGCTGCTACGGTGATCCCCAGTAAAATATTAAAATATTTAATTTGAATGGCAACTGTGTGGCATGCCACTCAACCAGACAACGAACCGTGGCACGCCCCCCTCCCATGCCAGGCATACGGCAAATATTTCAAGTAGTTAAGCGCATTAGCGCCACTTTTGGTTGGCTTTGTCACGACGAGCCGGCTGGGGGGACCTGGTGGAGTATGTGTGGATGGGCCCCTTCTGCATATGCCAGTTATCGCACATCGCGCATACGCAGCGTGTGCCGCAGCCAATTAAAGTTCTTAAGCTCCTGGAGCCCCCCTGCTCGCCGCGCCGTCCATTGCAAACTTGTGCATTATCCATTGCAATTGTTTAATGAACTTTTGCACGCTCGACTGACTTCATTAGCAAGAATCAAAAACGAGAACCAAAATGTGAAAAACTTTCGCATCGTCTCATTGTAATTTTGTTTGCATGTTGCAAAATGTTTCGCATTCATTTTTAATTTGCACATGTGGCATTCGCATGACATCAAATTGAAGTCAGCCAACGAAATGCACTAAATGCCCGCATACGTTTAACAATTAAATAAATCATGTTCTGTTTTAGTAATGAGCCCACAGTAGTTCTCTCCCTCCAGCCCCAAAATGCAGCATCAATATTAATGTCATGTCAAACAGCAATTACATCATGTAACAACAACAATATTTAGCAAGAACAACAACTAAACAGTAGAATTGTGGCTTTCATTCTTTGCCATTCGCACACTTGAACAATTTGCCAAATAAATCATTATTATTTCATCAAATTTGTCATTGATAATGTTCAAATGTTTAGAATTCATTTCTCTATCGCTGTGTGCTCAAGTATGCTGAGACAGAGACAGAGAAAGAGAGAGAGAAATCTGTTTGAGAAACAAAGATGGCTCTGGGACTTTAAATTGGCAACATTTTTGAAATTTACATATTTAATGGATATAACAATCTTTTGCCGAATCCTTATCGAGCCAGCAGCCAAATATGCACAATAAACTTGCCATGCAACTCAAAGCAGCATATATAACTGCAATGTTAACAGGATTGCTGACAATTATCAATGCACAGATACACACACACACTCGCACACACACACACACAGACACAGTCAATAAATTGCAATTTAATAGCAAATGTTTGGGCCTGGGCCAACTGGACCACAGATTGAATTAGCCATGGACACACACGAAAATGTTTATTAAATTTACATGGATCTATCTTTTCAGTTGACTTTCATTAGTTGATGCCATTTTGGTTAATGCGCATTGCAAATTTGCATTTATCTTTGCCATATTCATTACTCAAAATGTCAACTCATTTGCTTATGACAAGTGGCCTGGAAATATATCACATAATTCACATCATTTAACGCAATATTTCTAGCACTAAATCAAATTAAATTATCAAAATGCACACAAGTTGTAGTTTTGCTAATGTATTTAAGATTTTATTGAACAATTTTTGTGTAAGCATTGAATAAACATTTTACGAATTTAAGTGAATTTATAAATATAAATTAATTTCATCTATACAAGTTTACTCTCTTGATTGGGCTTCAATGGCCGCATTAATGAATTCAGTCAGTGCCTTATGACTTCACTTACAAAAACATTCGTCTAATTTATTTAGCCAAGTAATATTCATTGAATTAAGTTGAAGAGTTGCGCGAGCATCTTGCTACAAAGTGTTGCACGTAAATATTAGATAATATGAACAGAAACTTGCAGTTACTCGTATCTTTAATTGAATTAATATTCATTAATTATTATTACTGCGACCTATAAGATCTATTGATCCACTCCATATTGAGCCTAGAGCTCACTCCTGCATGACTGCATGAATTTTCGTCGGATTGAGAGTTCCTTCGTGGCCAGCTTGGAGGATACACCTACCCAGGAGTCTATTTCTTATTCTAGCTAAGGCAGGGCTTTCTGCTAGTATGTGCAGAATCTGCATCTCATAGTTTGCTAAGGTGGCTTCTCAATTCTTTCACATAGGTATTATTTGCTTCAATCTCCTTAGATCCCAATTGTCCTCTTCTAGCCTCAAGTGTTCTCGTAGTGTGTGTCTTCCTATGGTCTATGATCCTATGGTTCTGGGCCTACTAGGGGGGGCTTCTCTGCTACAATGCTGGCTAGCTCATCGGCTGCTTCGTTCCCGGGCATGTCCCTGGAATCCAGTTAGTGGCAAGCCTATTGTGCCTGCCCTAGTTTAGTTTGGCTAGCACTTCTCGAACCAACTTCGATGTTATTTTTATCTTAAAGTGCCTATTGCTGTCTGGCTATCAGACTGGTTAGCAATATCCCTGTGATAGTTACATTGAATGTTCAATTCGACACTCCGCCCAATGGCGATTACCGCAGACTGCAAGATGCTGGTCTATTTGCAATTTAATTACTTGCATTCATTGAAACGGAATACTCAAGTTACTCTACCTATGTGAATTCAATAGAAAGTTGTCTCATTTGCAAATAGAACTTTGGCACAGCTCATGCAGCAACTTATATTATAATTTTAAGGCTGTCAGGTTTCAAAAGCTGCAACAGAGCATATCATAATATGATGTTGAATTGATAGTCAAGTTTAGTGTTTGTAAATTGAATCCATGAAATAGGATAAACATAGCATAATTATGTAAAATAAGCAACCAAACAATGAAACGCTACAATGTTTTCAAAGGAAGCGGCGGCCAATAATTTATTAGTTTTTGAAGTGCTTATCACAATTTATGATTTATCGATTTATGCAAATAATTGCTGTTGCTTTCTCTTTTTTTTCTGATTGTTGTTATTGAACTCAACAATGTGACAGGCACAGGTGGGCTAAAGTACTTGCCGCACGCGTTTCATTATGCAATAGAGTAAATAATTTCGCATTCATACATACATAGCATATTTGCATAATTCATGTGTTCCATTAGTGAGCTTGTGTTGGTGTAATGGCGAAAAGTAGCAGTGAAAAACAAATCCCTTTCACTTACCCACTCCTCGGAGCGGTGCACAAGCGGATTTCCGTCAATGCCAGACACTTGAGAATTAATATCAATTTGTATTCATTTGTGAATATTACAAAAGGATTATACAAAATTAATTAAAATTTGCACAATTTATGTTCGAAGGCACTGAAGGCATCGGCATCGGCATTGGCATCGGCATCGGCAACGGCAACGGCTGCGGCTGCGGCTGCGGCTCTGTGGCATCCACGTCGTCAATGTCGCTGATGCTTTTGCTTGTCGTAGGGATCTGTGGGAAAACTTTTGGACAGCTGGCGAGGCGCGAGTGTTGCCGCTTAATGGAGTTTAATCGCATTGATGAGCATCAATTAATCATGCCGCAAACGCAAATGACAACGCATACACCCCACTGCACAGCGCACCCAATTGCCCTCCTAATCCTAATCGACGCCCACAAAGCCCGCACATTACGCATACGACACGTACGCCAAGCACAAAAATAAAAGGAATGAAAGACAGACAAAAAAATCGAATTGCCAATTAAAAACTGCGCAAGCTGAGTCTTCGAGTTGGCAATTACAACATAATCGAAAGCAAACATTCAACCCCAATCCCCCACCCAGCAGCCAGTCCCCAGTCCCCAGTCCCCAGCCCCAGTTCCAAGCAACCGCACACTTAAAGCACTCAATAAACGGCATCATTTGTGCTGACTGTCAGGCAACTGTGAACGGAGCATGGAGGACTCAGAACTTAAAGCCCGGCGCACCTGTCGCCAGCACAGTATAGGAGAGAGCAGGGCTGAACGGAACGGAACCGAACGGAAAGGGACAGGGCACGGCAATTGCCTGGCGATTGCGACTTTATACAAACAAACAAGCCATTATGATAATGTGCCGCAAAGATGCCGAAGCACTGCGACAGCTAAAGTCGACATCGATGACGATGCTGCTGTTGCAGAGACAGAGATACACACACACACACTCGCACACACAGTCGTACACACACACATAGCCATTCTGGTTGAGTGAAGCACGCGATATGATGACGGCGGCAACAGTTCGTGTTCGCATAACTGAGCATAATCGACGCCTTTCGGTTATAATTAACTCATTAAAGTGAAACGTCAGCCGCAGGATGTGGCAATCCTGACTGAAGGCAAGCCATCAAAGCGCACACGTAATCCGAGTCTCTGGGAAGGAGCAACAGCTGCTTATAGCTGAATAGCACACACCCACACACACGCACACACACACACACACACACACACACACACACAAAGACACAAACGAGTACTCGTAAATAAGAAATGAAATCAAAGTTAACATTTTGTAAATCTGGTTTTTATAACTTTTGCCTCACGCAGTGCTAACACTGCTCTAAGAACACGAGTTGTGAAATTGCAATTAAATTAATGTCACGCATACGCCGCGTATACCGCGCCACCCGCACCCCGCACACCGCGTCCTGCGTACTCTGTGGCGCCCATATGATGGAAATGGAACAGGAAAAGCGGGCCACATAGCTCAGGTTTTATTGCTGAGCCACAAACAACAGCAGCAACAGCAGCAACAATTAGTGCGTGTTGCCAACCAGCAGCAGCTGCTGCTCACGCTTGTTACATATGTGGAAGCAACTGAGGGGCACTGAGGACTTGATATCGCGTTGTAGGGGGTGCAGGGAGTATGGGAGCGGTTGTGGGCTTGTGCTGCATATAAATCGATGCTGATGTTGTGAAAATTTGCCAAAATAACTACAGACATACACTTGCCAAAAGCAATTAAACTGCTAAAACCACATTTTGTGCGAGAAATAATTGCAAAAATGCCAAAACATAAAGCCAAAGCCAAACAACAAGCATGCTATTGGCAAAAACAGCCCAAATATGTACAACAACAACAATAACAACAGCAACAATGACAACAACAACAATAACAACAATAGCAGAACATTACCAGAAACCAAAAACAACAAGAAAAACAATCGCAAGCCGCGATGCCAATTACAATAACGTTCTACGGTGGCAGGGAGCGGGCGTGGCTGAAGGAGAGGCGGTGCGTGGCTCTGATCGAACATAACCCACAAAAAGTCAAGCCGCATAAATAGGCTGGCAAAAAATAAACAAAAACGACAAATGGCAACAACAAATCAAATATATTATAACGCAACAAACCAAAGTCAACGCCACTTTCAATAGCAATGGGAATAGCACAGCCAAAGAGGCAGGGGATTGCGGAGTGTCAGGATGGCAGCATCGATGGCACAATTCGGTTGTGGTGGCTTTGTTTACACTTTACAATCGGATTTAATGGGGTTTTGTCAAAAAATTTCAACTTTTGCTGCCACTGAACAGAAACCAAACGGAAAACTAATGCGATCTTATGTATTGGGAGCTGAAAAGCTGTGGAAATCATATGCGTTACAGCAAGTAATTAAAATTAAAATGTAGCGCAAAAGGATTATTTACGCAATATTTAAAAGAGAATTTTGAACATGATATATGATTTCTGATCGCCATACACAAGCTTGCAACAAAAAAGAGTATGACTATTATTGTTTAATGCTTAAAATTGGTTTTTGTTTTAATTGTCAAGTGGAAACCATAATTCTGGTTATAATAAATATACTATAAAATATAATAAAATAAATAAAGTAAAATATGTATAAAATGTACATATGTAAATAGTAGAAAATTGATATACCTGCTACGTTATAAAAGCTTTAGTTAGTTTTAGTTTTTCACATGTAACTTGTCATCTGTCACGTAAGTAGCCGACGAATACTACTTAAATAAATAATTACAAGATTTTGAAATAAATAAAATAAAATATATACTTGTTGTTTCAGCTGAAATTTTGTCTATCAATGAGAACATTTTCAAATCTTGTGCTTCAAACACAATTGTACTAATTATAATCTATTATCATCTATCAATCAATCATTCATCAAAATTCCCTTATATCTAAAATTTATAATTATTTTTTTATTTATGATATAATTGTTATATAAATTTAATATTAAATTCCAATGGTATTTCTTGGCAAGGAAGGCCTTCAGGCTAAAATTTGTTAGTTTTATCTAATTTTTCACAACCATCAAAGCCAGCAATCTTATTTTGTTGAAAAATATCGATACACTTTTAAAATGTAGAATATCAATAATATCGATTGTGTTACCGATATTATCCAAACTCAGAGATAGATGAATTTTAAATTGAAATTACTAATAAAATCAGCTTTTTGATTATAATAAGTCAAGGACATACCAACAATTTGTATAGATTTGTCTAACTAATCATCAATTACACACTACATAAATGCGAATCTCAACGTATCTAAGACAAATATCAATTTCCGACACAGCAAAGGAAAAGGATCCATTACTGCTCGACAACGCACAAAAGTAGGCAACAATTTATCAGGTGCTCAGTCTTCTTTTTGGGACAGGCAGACAGACCCTGAAGCTGAAGATGTCCCAGCTGACTGGGAAATTCCAATCGCCTCGCTTGGTAGAGCACACACACAATGTACAAGAAAAATCACAACAAGAGCAAAGACAACGACAACGACAACAAAAATGAAAATGAAAATGACAAAACAAAATGAATGGCAATCGCGGTTCAGTCGTCGCCAGTCGCGCGAGTGAAAGACAAATTAAGATTATAAAAAAAAAAATAATAAAAATACAAAAAAAATAAAAATTCGAATTGATTGATTGATCTATCAAAAATATATACATATATATATAGATATATATTTATTTGCTGCGTGCGGATTGTAGATAGGCACAAGGTGCGTGCAAAATATCTCTGGGTGGCCTGTGGCATCCCTCGGCGCGTATCTGTATCTGTAGCTTCGACTTCGAGGGCGACTGCGACTGAGACAGCAACAGCGGCGCCTTTGTGATTTGACAGACAAACTGACAGCCAGACGCGGGCTGAGGGCAAAGCCGCGGGCATTGGCAGACACAGGCACAGACAAGAAGCGACCTGTGACTGCCTGTCGCCGTTTATGTATGCGCGTTTTATCCCTCTTACTGCCCCACGCAATGTGTGCGTGTGTGTGTGTGTGTGCCATAGGGGCAGCGGACTGTTAGAGGATGGGGGTGGGGGTGGGGGTGAAGGTATGTGCCTATGATGGTGTGTTTGTGTGTGCGACACGTAGCACATTTTATTTTCCAAGTAATAAATCAATTTTCCGCACCACTAAAAATGAAAACGAAAAACGAATTGAAGCTGAAGCTGACGCTTCCTATCGACTGAAGTGTGTATGGAGGCGTGGGTAGGCTGAGTTGGCATTGGGGTTGGGGCCCAGTTGGGGCTTGGATTGCGTTGGGGCTGCTAGCCGGTCACAGCTGCTTGGGCTGCGTGAGCGTGGAGGCGGGGGCAACAGTTGGTGCACCTGAGAAGAGCGTAAATTAAAGTCACTAAATCAAAAAATTCCCAAAAACACAACACAAAATGAAACGAAGCAAACGGGAAAGTTAACATTTGTTTACGTGGCCGCTGCTCGTGAAACTAAGATGTGGCAGCAACGCAAGGACCAGCGGTTCAACTTGGCCTAGCTGGGTTGGTCTATGGCCGTCCAGCTCCAGTCATTTATTGGCCAAAGTTGGCCAAGAAACGCATAAAGGAACGGGCTTCAGCAGCAAATGAGCAACTTGGCGCACAACAAAAAGTAAGCAAAACAATTTGCTGTTTGCTGTTTTTTTTTGTTTTGTTTTTTTTTGTTTTTGGTTCTACTTCTACTTCCACTCTTCTGCTGCCAGCGCTCCGTGCGGCCAGTGGGGCAATTTGTTTTGAGTGGGGTCGACGGGCGCAGTGCCCAAATTGGGGGCGCTGCGGCGTCAAAGGCAGCAAAACAAATCAAGTCAACAATCAACAGAACACACACATATATATATAAGTATATACAGACATTGGGGCAGACACTCTGTAAAAGTTAATGTAACGGCGCATTTAATTGCACGCACGGCACAAGTCCTCGCCTAGCCCCGCCTAGCCTCGCCCCGCGCCGCCTTACCGCCATCGTCGGACTTTTTGCCCAGATACTTACTTGGCTTTTTGGCCTCGTCGTTCAGGTGAGAGTTGCGCTCTCAAGTAAGTAAAAATGGCTATTAGCCAAAGCATTTTATGTGGCTCCTTTTACTTTGGCACGCCCAACGGCCAGCTTTTACCGGCCAACTGTCTGTGCCTGCCGCCTGCCTTTGGCAGCTTTTGTTGCCTAATGCGCTTTGCTATTTTTTAATTATAACGCAAGTTACCTGCGAATGAAAAGTAAAAGGGCTGCCAAGACGACGACTACGACTGCGACTACGACAACGACAAGAAAGCAGACGAGACGACAAGGCCGCATCCTGGCGCAGGAAGCGGCAGCGGCCAAGACACGAAAGTCCTGTAACAGACACACTTAAATGCCTTTTAGCTGCAGCAACGTCGAAAAAATCGCTGGCAACAATTTTAATTGCGTAAAATGTGCAGTTTCCTTCGCACTCTTTAGCTCTATCTCCTTCTACTCGGCGTCTCTATCATTCTCGGCCAGCGCCTTACCATTTCTCGCTGTCTGTGTTCTGTCTGCGACACCAAAGGCCAAGCTGCAACAAAATTAAATTACTCATTCGCCCAGTTGGTCAGCAGCAGCGCTTCCACTCGAGACTGCAACGGATTTATTGTTAATTGGAAATGAGGCATGCTCGGACTATTTGATGCGCTAAAGATTTCCGCCACTCAACAAGAGACCAAAACGACTTCTCATTTCTGCTAAAACAAAAGCCGGCCAGGCCAAAAGGAAACCGCTGACAAATAGCACGCGTAATTAGAAATTAAGTTGCCATTGCTCTGGCCGAGTTTTAGATGATTAAGAGCAATGACTATTGAAATGGTTAGGCAGAGGCTGAAAATACTCAATTTGTTGGTATTCATCCTCCTTATTATTAAATCGATATATTAGGATATGATATATATACATAAAGTCAGGAAAGTAATCAATTTAAATTGAGTACAAATATTGTTAGCTCTGACCAAGTCCGTACTTTTTACTCCCTGTACCCATAAAATGGGTAAAAAGGGGGTACTAAATCTGTGCAAATGTATGTAACAGGCAGAATGAGACATCTCCGACCCTATAAAGTATATATATTCTTGATCAGTATCAGAAGAGATTTCGATTTGGCCATGTCCGTCTGTCTGTCCGTCTGTCCGTCTGTCCGTCCGTATGTATGAACGCAAGGATCTCAGCAACTATAAGAGCTAGAGACACCAAATTTGGAATGTAGGTTCGTGTATAGCGGGAGCAGGTCAAGTTTATTTTAGATTTGAGATATCTCCCCCATTTCCCCCGCAATTCGATAAAAACCGTTTTACAGGATCAATTTTTGGGATTTGGCATGTGCATTACTTTAGTCACTCCTAATCTACTGTCCAAATTTCAAGTCGATCGGATAATAAACACGGAAGTTATTAACGAAAGAAGATTCAGTGCTTCAGCGCAAGGGGAAGAAGAAGCACAGCCACCACTTAAAATGCCTCGCTTGCGCTGCGCTTGAGCTGTGCTCGTGTGTGTGCGTCTTTTGTGTATGTGTGTGTGTATGTGTAAGTGTACGTAGATGTGATCGGAAATTTTTGACCTGGGTACAGGGAGTTTTGCAGTCGGGTATACACGACTATAACATTCTTACTTGTTTATAAATTGTATAACCAACAATTATAACATTATTTTAACACAAATAATGTTGTAGTTTGATGGAGTTTTAAGAACCTGGTCTAGTCAAGAATGCTTGACTAGGGGATACTATTTACACAGTTCTAATGCACTCGAATCAACACTCGCATTAGTCGAAATCATGGTATATGGAATACAATATTCTTTATTATAGACTACAAAGCTGGTATTACCCGGTGAATGAAATGTTCAGACTTTCGCCTTATCAAGTACCTTCCCCCCAGGATGAAATGGATTTTCCAATATCGGCGAATGAACTAGTTGTAAGCAATTATTCTTCTAAAGATCTTCAAAATAAGCCGATCGGATGCTAAGCAAATCAGTAACAATTTTCTACCTTTTTGAGTGGTGTTTTCAAATATCACAACTAAGTGACTTAGTGACTTCAGTGACAGAGAGTTATACGAACATTTTTTGCCATATGAAGCTTATCTCGCAATTCTATACGATGGTTCCGCTTAGTTTAAGAATTTAATCAATGTATTTATTTATTTATTGGTGGAATTTCAGTTGGTATATCTATACAAAATGCATATAGAATGTATATACTTTTCCATTGATATTTATAATACCAGTATATACTATATACTTATTAGAACATGACAAAAATGAATATAAAATTGGTTGCATATAAATGTAGCTATTCAGTGCTGGAGAGTCAATCCCAATCGTCGCCATGCGCGCCTCCCTCATTATTTTTGGGATAGTATCAGTTCTGCTGACTCATAACTTCAGCTGGAATGTAAATACATAATTCTGTTGGATCTATATTTAAAGTGATCGTAATAATTATTTCAATTTATTCTCCTATAGAATGCATTGGAAGTGAAGTTTACAAATTTAGTGTGTGAGTCCTACGACAAATCCTTGGTATTGATACACCAATGTCGTCTTAAGGCAGTTAGTCGCAATAGGACAATTCTAAACTTTAATGCTACAATCCTACATCCTGTCAATGATATTGTAACCGAGTATCAAGTCTTTAAAAGAGCTAACGGTTACAAGCCATGGCTCTATAAAGGGAGTGTTGACATGTGCCGCTTTTTTAAAAAATCGTATAATCCACTTATGATCATTTTTTATAATCTTTTTAAAGAGTTTACGAACATCAACCACACATGTCCTTATTCGGTAAGATATAAATTCACAATGTTTTCTATATATCTTAAAAAATTTAATCATATATTATATATGTTACTACCTTTTCATTTCACAATATATTATCACAGGGTTTTCTAGTAGTTAAAGGATGTTATATGAGAGCTGAGGTGTTACGACTTCCTTTTCCGACTGGAGAGTATTTAGTGAAAACGAATTGGATATATGAACATAAGAAACCACAACTATCAATAAACTTTTATTTTCGATTTATAGAAGATTTGTAAATACTCAAAATTTGATTGAAGTTGAAAATTCGCATAATATCGGTGTCGGTATATTACTCAAAATATTGTATTAAATACATTTATTAGTCAACTGTCGGACCTTTTCAGTTAATATTGCTTACTAGTTTCAGAATCTTGGTTGGGTTAAAAACCTTTATCACTATAGAATGTAGGATCCTGTATACCATACGCAAAACAAGTTTGTTTCATAGTTCAGATATCTCCCACCGTTCCCCCGCAATTCGATAAAACCCGTTTTAGAGAAACAATTTGAAAGACATAGCTTTGGGATTTGGCATATACAAGACTTTAGTCACTCTTTATCTACAGTCCAAGTTTCAAGTTGATCGGATAATAAACACGGAAGGTATTCACGAAAGAAATTCAGTGCTGCATCTATGGGGGGAAGCTTGCGCTGTGGCTCGTGTGTGTGCGTCTTTGTGTATATGTTTGTGTAAGTGTACGAAGATGCGATCGGAAATTTTTGACCTGGGTACATGTAGTTGGGTATACTCAACTATAGCATTCTTACTTGTTTTACAAAGACTATTGCGTTTGCGAAATGTCCGTCTGTCCGTATGAACGCAATTTTTTCCACACCCAAACCCAACCACCCAACCAAACTTGGTACGCATACTGGTATATACGCTGAGTGTATAAATAAGAGTTGGATATTTTGAAATTGGTGAACAACAACTTAAAAACAATTTTGATATAGATCTTTGAAAATGAGTTTGATACGCATCGTTTAAGAATTTAATGATAGTATTTATATTGCATTGCTATGTATATAATATGTATGCATATAATGGGCACATAGAATGTATATACTCCAACAGTGATATTTCAGATAAATATAATTGTCAGAATATGAAAGAAATTAATATAATATTGTTGCAAATGACTGGAGCTATTCAGTTGTGGAGAGTCAATCCAAATCGCTGCCATGCGCACCTTTTTTAATATTTTTGGAATAGTAGCAGTTCTGCTGACTCTTAACTTGATCTACAATGAAAGTATACATTATGTAGGATCGGAAAACTATAACATAGGGCTGTCTTAGGAATGATCGGTCGACAACAATGCTTTTGTATGAACAACTTTTTTGTTTATAAAGGTATCCTTAGCAAACTTTCCAAGCCGAGTCTCTAGAGAGTTTATACAATCTGACTAAACTTGGTCAAAATCGGACCATTGTATCACTATATCAAACTTTTTGTTTGTACAAATATTTTATCCAAACTAAGTGAAAATTTTATTATATTTCAAAAAGTTTCAGACAAAAATTAAGTTTTGTATAAAATTTAATGCCTGCTATGGTATATAGCTTCGTCACTCCGAAGATAGCCGTCCTTTCTTGTTATACTTTGTTCCCGAAGGGAAGGCTTCTGTTTTTTCGCGTTTCTTTACAAGCCCGCAAATAATCAAATTATCTCGGACTGGGAAGAGAGTATTCGGGTGTCGTGTACGTCCGACTTCAACGTTCTTACTTGTTTACTTTAATTCTAAAAATATGTTCACCCTCCGTATGAACGAATTTTTTCCCCACACCCTTGAAGCTAGACCAACCAAAGTTGATACACCCCTCCCGCACAATTTGGCGCAAGCTTATACTTTCCACATTTTTAAATCTATTGCCACCAAATTTGGCATACATACTAATGTTGAGCTCATTGGCAGATCTGCATCAACAAATGTAATCCACACCCACCGCCTCCCCCGCAAATTATCAAAATCTATGTGTCCCACACCTGTACTGGTAGAATCACCAAAATCTGGACTACTGTTTTTATCACGTCTCTTTCCCACAAATTACCAAATTATATCGGACCTGAAATAGAGTATTCTGCTCTCGGGTACATCCGACTCCAAAGATTTCACTTGTTTGGTTTAATTCTTACTTTCGTCGTACATATGTAGATAGACCTAAGCGAACCATTTTATGAAGTTTATCTTACAGTCAACTCACTAGTTCCGCTTAGTTTAAGGATTTAATCAATGTGTTATTATTGCTGACCGATTTAGTTGGTATATCTATACAAAATGCACATAGAATGTATATACTTTTCCATTAATATTTATAATGTATTCAATATACTTATTTGAACATGACAAAAATGAATATAAAATTGGTTGCATATAAATGTAGCTATTCAGTGCTGGAGAGTCAATCCCAATCGTCGCCATGCGCGCCTCCCTCATTATTTTTGGGATAGTATCAGTTCTGCTGACTCATAACTTCAGCTGGAATGTAAATACATAATTCTGTTGGATCTATATTTAAAGTGATCGTAATAATTATTTCAATTTATTCTCCTATAGAATGCATTGGAGGTGAAGTTTACAAATTTAGTGTGTGAGTCCTACGACAAATCCTTGATATTGATACACCAATGTCGTCTTAAGGCAGTTAGTCGCAATAGGACAAATCTAAACTTGAATGCTACAATACTACGCCCTGTCAATAATATGGTCGCAGAGTATCAAATCTTTAAAAGAGCTAACGGTTACAAGCCATGGCTTTATAAAGGCACTGTTGACATGTGCCGCTTTTTTAAAAAATCGTATAATCCACTTATGATCATTTTTTATAATCTTTTTAAAGAGTTTACGAACATCAACCACACATGTCCTTACTCGGTAAGATATAAATTCACAATGTTTTCTATATATCTTAAAGAATTTAATCATATATTATTATTCATTTCACAATATATTATCACAGGGTATTCAAATAGTTAAAGGATGTTATATAAGAGCTGAGGTGTTACGACTTCCTTTTCCGACTGGAGAGTATTTAGTGAAAACGAACTGGACATATGAACATAAGAAACCACAACTATCAATAAACTTTTATTTTCGATTTATAGAAGATTTGTAAATACTCAAAATTTGATTGAAGTTGAAAATTCGCATAATATCGGTGTCGGTATATTACTCAAAATATTGTATTAAATACATTTATTAGTCAACTGTCGGACCTTTTCAGTTAATATTGCTTACTAGTTTCAGAATCTTGGTTGGGTTAAAAACCTTTATCACTATAGAATGTAGGATCCTGTATACCATACGCAAAACAAGTTTGTTTCATAGTTCAGATATCTCCCACCGTTCCCCCGCAATTCGATAAAACCCGTTTTAGAGAAACAATTTGAAAGACATAGCTTTGGGATTTGGCATATACAAGACTTTAGTCACTCTTTATCTACAGTCCAAGTTTCAAGTTGATCGGATAATAAACACGGAAGGTATTCACGAAAGAAATTCAGTGCTGCATCTTGGGGGGGGGGGGGGGGAAGCTTGCGCTGTGGCTCGTGTGTGTGCGTCTTTGTGTATATGTTTGTGTAAGTGTACGAAGATGCGATCGGAAATTCTTGACCTGGGTACATGTAGTTGGGTATACTCAACTATAGCATTCTTACTTGTTTTACAAAGACTATTGCGTTTGCGAAATGTCCGTCTGTCCGTATGAACGCAATTTTTTTCCACACCCAAACCCAACCACCCAACCAAACTTGGTACGCATACTGGTATATACGCTGAGTGTATAAATAAGAGTTGGATATTTTGAAATTGGTGAACAACAACTTAAAAACAATTTTGATATAGATCTTTGAAAATGAGTTTGATACGCATCGTTTAAGAATTTAATGATAGTATTTATATTGCATTGCTATGTATATAATATGTATGCATATAATGGGCACATAGAATGTATATACTCCAACAGTGATATTTCAGATAAAAATAATTGTCAGAATATGAAAGAAATTAATATAATATTGTTGCAAATGACTGGAGCTATTCAGTTGTGGAGAGTCAATCCAAATCGCTGCCATGCGCACCTTTTTTAATATTTTTGGAATAGTAGCAGTTCTGCTGACTCTTAACTTGATCTACAATGAAAGTGTACATTATGTAGGATCGGAAAACTATAACATATGGCTGTCTTAGGAATGATCGGTCGACAACAATGCTTTTGTATGAACATTTTTTGTTTATAAAGGTATCCTTAGCAAACTTTCCCAAGCCGAGTCTCTAGAGAGTTTATACAATCTGACTAAACTTGGTCAAAATCGGACCACTGTATCACTATATCAAACTTTTTGTTTGTACAAATATTTTATCAAACTAAGTGAAAATTTTATTATATTTCAAAAAGTTTCAGACAAAAATTAAGTTTTGTATAAAATTTAATGCCTGCTATGGTATATAGCTTCGTCACTCCGAAGATAGCCGTCCTTTCTTGTTATACTTTGTTCCCGAAGGGAAGGCTTCTGTTTTTTCGCGTTTCTTTACAAGCCCGCAAATAATCAAATTTCTCGGACTGGGAAGAGAGTATTCGGGTGTCGTGTACGTCCGACTTCAACGTTCTTACTTGTTTACTTTAATTTTAAAAATATGTTCACCCTCTGTATGAACGAATTTTTTCCCCACACCCTTGAAACTAGACCAACCAAAGTTGATACACCCCTCCCGCACAATTTGGCGCAAGCTTATACTTTCCACATTTTTAAATCTATTGCCACCAAATTTGGCATACATACTAATGTTGAGCTCATTGGCAGATCTGCATCAACAAATGTAATCCACACCCACCGCCTCCCCCGCAAATTATCAAAATCTATGTGTCCCACACCTGTACTGGTAGAATCACCAAAATCTGGACTACTGTTTTTATCACGTCTCTTTCCCACAAATTACCAAATTATATCGGACCTGAAATAGAGTATTCTGCTGTCGGGTACATCCGACTCCAAAGATTTCACTTGTTTGGTTTAATTCTTACTTTCGTCGTACATATGTAGATAGACCTAAGCGAACCATTTTATGAAGTTTATCTTACAGTCAACTCACTAGTTCCGCTTAGTTTAAGGATTTAATCAATGTGTTATTATTGCTGACCGATTTAGTTGGTATATCTATACAAAATGCACATAGAATGTATATACTTTCCATTAATATTTATAATGTATTCTATATACATATTAGAATATGACGATAATGAATATAAAATTGGTTGAAAATAAATATATTTATTCAGTGCTGCAGAGTCAATCCAAATCGCTGCCATGAGCACCTCTTTTAATATTTTTGGAATAGTAGCAGTTCTGCTGACTCTTAACTTGATCTATAATGTAAGTATACATTATGTAGGCTCTAAATTAAGACTGATCTTAATAATTTTAACTGTATATACTGTAGAATGCAGTGGAATTTAAGTTTACAAACTTTGTGTGTGAGTCCTACAACAAATCCTGGGTATTGATACACCAATGTCGTCTCAAGGCAATTAGTCGCAATAGGACAACTTTAAACTTTAATGCTACAATCCTACATCCTTTCAATGATATTACATTTAATTATCAAATTTTTAAAAGAGCTAACGAGTTACAAACCATGGCTTTATAAAGGGAATATTGACGTGTGCCGCTTTTTTAAAAGATCGTATAATCCACTTATGATCATTTTTTATAATCTTTTCAAAGAGTTTACGAACATCAACCACACATGTCCTTATTCGGTAAGATATAAATTCACAATGTTTTCTATGTATCTATGAAAATTTATTAATATATCATGTATGTTAATACATTTTCATTTCACAATATATTATCACAGGGTATTGTAGCAGTTAAAGGATGTTATCTGAGACCTGAGGTGTTACGACTTCCTTTACCAACTGGAGAGTATTTATTGACAACTACTTGGTTATACGATAAAACACCACAACTAGTATTAAACTTTTATGTTCAATATTTTGAGGATTTGTAAATATTGTTTGTTCATATTTAAATTTAAATTGAAGTTGAAATTTCGCACAATATTGGTGTCGGTATATTATTTTAAAAATTGCATTAAAAACCTTTATTGGCTAACTGTCTGTACTTTTCAGTCTACATTGTTAGTTTAAAACTTTTAGGACAACAACGATATAGCGTAGCTGGTACTCACCGGAGTTGACAGGCAATGTATTCGACATATCTTTTACACATTTTGGAAGAAGTCAAATCACCTGGCCAAATGTCCCCTTCTCCCTGTTACACAGATTTGCACAGTTTTAGCGGGTCACCCTATTGCAAATTTTATGGGCACAAGGACTTGGGGAAAAGTTTATACAAGGTTGGGTAAGACCGCAGTGTGCCGATTGTAACCAACAAAAATCAAGTAAGAACGTTGCAGTCGAACGTATCCGACAGCAGAATACTCTGCTCCCAGTCCGATATAATTTGCTTATTTGTGGGTTCGGAAACAGTCTGTATGTCAAATTTGATGACTCTATCTGTACAGGTGTGGAAGATATAGATTTTGCTCATTTGTGGGGGAGGGGATGGGGGAGTCAAAAATTTGTTGATGTAGATTTGTCCAAGGGGTCTACATTAGTCTGTATGTCAAATTTCATGACTCTACCTGACAGCTGTGGAAGATTTAGATTTTGCTCATTTGCGGAGAGGGGGTGGGGTGGCAAAAGATCGATCACGACACTTTATAAAATGAGGGTATACACAAACATGTGTACCAAGTTTGGTTGCTCTAGCTTCAAGGGTGTGGAAAAAATTGCGTTCCCTTCGGGATCAGAGTAAACCAAGAATGAACGGAAATCTTCGAAGTACCGAAGCTATATACCCTTGCAGCAATGGTTTTTATACAAAACTCAATTTTCGTCTGATTGCTCCTATGGGAGCTGTGGTTCGATTTTGATAAAATAATAGGAAACTATTTGAAGTATAAGAAAACTCTCACTTAGTCTTGGTGTAATACAAAAAGTCTTCACATAAAATCTCATTTTTCACCCGATCCTATGGCAGCTATGCGATATAATGGTCCGATTTTGACCAAATTTGGTCAGATTGTAAAATATCTCCAGTCACTCGGTTTGGATGAGTTCGGTGAGAATATCTTCATAAGCAAAAAAGTTCTTCATACAAAAACATAGTTGTTGACCGATCATTCCTATGGCAGCTAATAGTTGTGCGATCCGGCTAGTTCCGATATATGTGTTCAGTGCACTACACATTTAGAGACAATATTATATTACCATCTGCTCGGGTACAACAAAAAATATAAAGATATACAAAACAAGAAAGAGCGGCTATCTTCGGGTGCCGAAGCTATATACCCTAGAAGCAATGTTTTTTATACAAAACTTTTGTCTGATTGCTCCTATGGAGCCATGTGTTCCGATTTTGATCAAATTATTATAAACTATTTGAAGTATTATAAAACTCTCACTAAGTTTGGATGAAATATTTGTATAAACAAAAAGTTTGATATAGTGATATAGTGGTCTGATTTTGACGAAATTTGGCCAGATTGTATAAACAAAAACATATTTGTCGAATGATCATTCCTATGGCAGCTATATGAGACTAGTTCGCATAGAATCAGACGGACAGACGGACATATGTAGTTATACCGACTCGGCTATTCATGCTGATTCAGAATATATATACTTTGTTGGGTCGCAAATGTCTCCTTCGGTCCATTACACATTTCGAGACAAAAAATTTAATATCCTGCTAGGGTATAAAAATATAAAGATATACAAAATAAACAAAATGTTTTAAGGGTAACGATTTGTCATTAATTGGCTCCAGTGACATTAGGTAAAATATCGAACTCTGTTGACAATTTAATTACTCTACATTAAAAGGTCTTCCAACCATAACGATTTCCTTATCGCAATCCGTTTCAGTATTTCGGCCCAATTGGCTCTGTGGTAGAATGGCTAATTGCTGAATCCTTACATTTTGCATTATAAAGTTGAAAAAAAAAGAAGTTGCCCGCGGCAACTGGAACTTTCGAATCTGCAGAATGTTCTTGCTGGCAAAAGTGGCAAGCAGTTAAATTACTTCTCGTTTATTTAAAATTGTGAAAAATATGTGCGAATGTTCAGCCAACAGCCATTACAAGATGATACCGAACAATGAGGGAACTCGTACGAATCCGAATGCATACAACTACGAGTGCGAGTACAACTATGAATGCGAGTACAACTACGAATACAAACAAGGACGAAGACAAACGCTCGCAGCAATGAGCAAAAGCCAATGCACAAACACGATGAAAATGTTATTTGCTGTGAAATTCGCGCGCTGTATTTTCAAATAATGCGAAAAGTTTTCACCCATGTTGTTGGTAAAGTCGGGGGCGAACTACCAGCTTTCAATATACTTTTGTTTCTTTGCCTCTATTGTCCTGCACTTTGCGTGCTTTGGCTGCGTAAAATGCAATTTCTCATATTTGCATAACTGCAGAAAGCAGATAGCTCAAAATAAAGTTGAAATTTTAGTTCAGCGGCCGCGGCTGCAGCACAAGCAGCAGCAATAACAACAACTTTAATATCGCCACACTGTGCTGCGTAATTGCCCGCGACCAAGCCCCCCAAACATTCAAGCCCCTCTATTCCCCAAACGGGCCGCAGGCGGCCAACAGCCGCGCAATCCTTCCGCTCGGCTCATGTACGCAGCGCGGCGGTTTCCGGCAGCAGTCCCAACAATACGGCACACGAACTGCAGCGGTATGGCAACCAAATTCAAATCAACGGAGTTACGCGCACACACAATGAGAGTCCACACACACCCCGTACACATCCGCTCATTTGCCCATGCAGTGTGTGGAAGTACGTGTAAGACAAAGCATACTTTCGGGCGCAAATAACAGGCGGAACAACGAAACAAGCGAGAAAGCTAACAACTGAGCGCTCTGGCCGGACATCGAGCTCGGAACTGCGGACATTCTATTAGGACACATACACACACGCACACATAAACATAAACACACATACATACAAATTATAGCAGCAGCTAGCATTCCAAATTATACACACAAAAGCAAACAAGTGGGCCAGGGGATGTCGCTCGACGTTCTGCGTTCAGCGTTCTGCGCCCTGCGTATTGCGTTCTGTGTGCTGCGTCCAGCGTCCTGCGGCCTGCGACCAGTGCCAACATCATCGATGGCCAAAGCAAACATAATTGATATCGTAATCAATTCAAAAATCCAGCAAAACTAAAAACAGCAAATGCTGTGAAAACGACGTCGTCGATGGCAGGATGCTGAGCACATGGCCACGAACATGGCAGCGTATGGCCACAGGCATGTCAGCATTGCGCACGTAGTCCTCGACACTTTACCACGCTGCCACCGCCATTGCCACAGTCACCGCCCCCGACGTCGACCCCACCCCCAACTATATATGTGCTTGTTTGTGTGTGTATGTGTGTGTGCTTGTGTGATGTGTGGCAGTGCGTGCCACTCAATCAACTCAGAAAAAGTCTACAAATATTAGCCCCTAATGCCATTGAGACCAGGACCAAGACGTAGCCAAAGACGAGAGCTGCTGCACACACGCCCAAGTCCATGCCCATAAAAAAGTGGAATTGTGTATAAAAATGAAGCAGCAAAAAAAAGTGGCAGCTTCAAATAAAATTGTTGCGACAAAGGCAGCGGGAGCAGGAGCAGGAGCAGCAGGGGCGAGGCAGCTGAAGGAGCAGCAGCAGGAGCTGCATCGGGCACGACGATAACATTAAGAAGAAGTATCGAAAAAATGTGTAGTGCCACACAAAAAGAAGCTGAGGCAACGGCAACGGCAGCGGCGTCGTCGTCGGCGTCGACGACAACGACAAGGACACAAAAGCAGAATAACAACACAATCAAGCGAGGCGCGCGCCAGGATAAGGACGTGCAGGAGCGGGAAGCGTGTCTGGGCATAGGCGGCACTGCATAACTTGCCAGCGCCAGCGAAAGCGGCACGTAATAACATTTTTCTAAAGAAAGCAAAAAAACAGACCGTTACAATCGCCTGGCAGGATGCCGACACAGATGAAGACGAAGACGTCAAGCGAGTCCAAAGCCGATGCCGAACCGGAGACCGAAGCTTAAGTCGTGCCAGCAGCGTGCGTGGTGTGTCCTGGCGCTTGTGGAATGCTGTCAGGAGACAAGTTATTGTTTTTGATTTCATTTTTCTTCTTGCGTTGTTTTTTTATATTTTTTTTGTGGCTCCTGCCCACTTTATGGGCATGTGGATGTGAATGAGTATGTGAATGTGAATGCGAGTGTTGGTGTGGATATGGAACTGCTTATTTCCATGCAGGAATGTCTATGCACCCCCAAATTGGTTAGTTTGGCTAATCGAGGTATTTGCCCGGGGCATAAGCTGGATTTTTTTGGGATTTGTATTTTTATGACTAGCTGGAAAATTGGCTCTGTCTGCGCTATTATTATTATTATTAATAAAAGGGGGCTTAATCCAAGTGGGCTAATATTTTGAAAGTCAGCAGGTTGGAAATAACTGCAAATGGGCAGGTGGAGACATGGGACTGACCAAAGGAAATTGCAACTGAAGTTATTGAACGAGTTCTTTTAGCTTATAATATCTTATTTTTAAAATGTTAACGTTACTCTTCGAGCACGCTTTAATTTTCCCTTACAAATATTGATAGTACAATGAGTAAACATTTCATTTGTGGCACACAAATCAACATTGCGATTTATTCGCACAGAAAATTTATCTGCAAACTTACTGTTATGATATGAACATCAAAAATAGGACCTTTGTGTTGAACTGTCAACTAGTTGGATAATCAAATGTACCTATCTTATTTATTTCAATCTTATTATAATAATATATGTAGGAATATGTATTTCAGAGAGATTCTTAATTCCGAAAACAGCTTGAAAATGTGGTTTGAAAAGTATTCTTGTAATCCAGTGGAATTAATATTATACGAACATGATTTCTATTTCCATCTTAACGAGATTAACAGGGCTGATTATCTTTTTACCAAACCAATAAAAATTCAAAATACTTATCACTATATATAACAATTATAAAGCATGTTCTAAAAAGTTTTTTATGAATTTTTATACTCCAGCAAGGCATTATAATTTTGTCTCGAAATGTGTAATGGACCGAAGGAGACATTTGCGACCCAACAAAGTATGAATCAGCATGAATAGCCGAGTCGATATAAGTAGCAATATCTGTCTGTCCGTCGAATGCTTAAAGTGTCAGTCGAAACCAAAAAAAACGATTTAAATTTGGGCTTAAATTTCTAAATTGGACTAGGCCAGCAATTTTAAAATACATGTATTTCACAAGTAAGAATACTCTAGTCGAGTACACGCGACCACAAAAATCCTGTACCCAGGTCAAAAATTTCCGATCGCATCTTCGTACACTTACACATTAACACACACATACACAAAGACGCACACGCACAAGCGACATCGCAAGCGAGGCATTTTAAGTGGTGGATGTGCTTCTTCTTCCCCCCCCGCGCTGCAGCACTGAATATTCTTTCGTGAATAACTTCCTTGTTTATTATTCGATCGACTTGAAATTTGGACAGTAGATTGAGAGTGACCAAAGTATTATACATGCCAAATACCGAAGCTATATCTTGAAAATCTTGCTGCTGTTAAACGTTTTTGAAATTGGAAACAAACTTGATCTGCGTATGGTATACAGGAACCTACATACCAAATTTGGTGTATCTAGCTCTTATAGTTGCTGAGATCGACGCGTTCATACAGACGGACGAACAGACGGACACATATGCCTGTTACATACATTTGCACAGATTTAGTACCCAATTTTTACAGGGGGTAAAAATAGTTTCGATAAAGGTACAGTTTTTAAAATGAAAATCCCTAATCACTAAGTTGCTATTTCAAAATTAAACGGAGTGGTCGTAACAAATGAGTAGTAACTCCATTTAACAAAAAGTTTATAAATGCGATGAAATAATGTCATAGTTCTTAAAATTCCCTTTACATAAACATATTCAAATATATATCGAGAAGCCATAAATGCCATAAATAGCCAAAAAATAATTGTCAGTAATGTTAAACATATTTTGTAGCTGATGGAGTTAATCAATCTGTTCACTGACCGGCTCAAATACAAGCACATTTCATTTCTATTGTATATAATAACTTTGCGGATAATACCATGTTAGAGCGTGTTTTGGGTATAAATTTGAAGCAGATTAGTTAAGTACCACAAAATGCGATGATTGATTACTATTACTGGTTTAGTTTCTGCAAAACGGTAATAAAGCTACCATAATAATTATTTTAATTAAACTATCAATCTAACATATAATAAGCAGATAAGCAGATAATAAGTAGATAAGTTGATAAGTTATTATCACAAAAGTGTGAAAAAAGTGTGAATAAAGTGACCTGAACTTGATTTAAAATCAGACCTCCGGTCTCAAAAACTGTTTTATTAGTAAAGTGAAATTGTGCTATAATTATAATTGTTTTAAAATTTGGTAACAGCTTAAAAACTAAACAGGGATATTTAAAAATTAAGTTTAAGCAAGTTGTTAATTTCATAAAAACTTAGGGCGGCATGCGGTAACATACAATCCTCGAGACCGTCGGGATCGTTAAGGATAAATTTGTTTAAGATCCGTTCGATCGGAATAGAATTTCATGTTAAATTGTAAAAACAATAGTTTGATTCTAATATTTCACCCGCTACTTAGTGAAATGAACAATTACAAAATCTGAACAGACTACAAAGACAATGAATAACGTAGAAAATAGTTGTTGATAGTACAATATAGTAGTAAGATTACTATATTATATCCATCTATATCAATCAATCATTCCGCCAGCAATATAAGTTGGGCAATTTCTCTTGTGCCACATAGCGGCATCATTAGGCTTGCAGCATTTCAACATTTTAGCCGCAGCTCTGGTTTATAACACTCGCAAACTAACTTTGAAACTTTCTAATAAAATAGCCCTAGCCGGGCAACTATGCTGCTAGGCGCCCAAAGGCTCAATGTGGCACGAACCGAGCCAGGACCTCGACAGCGGCCTTTGCAGCTAATGTCGTTGCTGCCGGCTGAAGGAACAACCATAACCGCAACAGCAGCAGCAACAACACGCCTAAGAGCGCAACAGACAATGATGCCGCAACCTCAAACTCACTCTCAACTCATCGCTCTTTCAGGCCCACACCGCCTCCACCCCACCCGACTCTCCTCCCATTAGACGCAGAGTTCTCAAGTTTTAGTTGCACTTACACACGCAACAGACACAATGCAGTTTTAACTTACCGAAGAGAGCACGTCAGAGTAAAAGCTTTTTTGGCTGTGCTCTCTTTGGCATGCCCAACGCTCAGTTGGCGCTCAGCGCTGTTCGTTTCCACTTGTTTCACTCGTGCGTGTGTGCCTGCACGAGTGTAGGTGAGCGTCACCAGTGAGTACGGCACACATACATGGCCGCAACATCCGTTACAATTTTTTACGACTAGGACGCCGTCTGGCATAGCGCTGGTGCTGACGTTGATGTTGATGCTTTTGGCGGCAGCACCAGCAGCCACTGAGATGCTTTGTGGTTGCGCTTTAGCCCCTCTTAATATATTGTGTGTGTGTGTGTGTGTGTGCATGTGTATGTGTGTGTGTGAGTGTGGGTGCAAGGATTGAGTAGATTTTTGTGGGTTGCTTCAGTAATGATATGGAATGTGTTGGAATTTCAAGAAGTTACTCCAGATTTCTTTATTTATTTAAATGAGCAGCCACTGAGATGCCACCGAGATGCCACTGTGTCTGCCCCAATCTCTGTATTTGACTCTGCGTCAGTGCCTGTGTCTGCGTCTGTGGCACTGCCGGCTTGTGTGGTGGGCAGCCAGCCTGCCAGCCAGCCAGCATCTTCAATTGACTGACTCGCTGACTGTGACTGACTAACTGACTGTCTGACTGAACAGCGTACAACTAAATGAGCGTTGTTATCAGTCCCTGCTGCTCCCCATGCGCCTTTTTCTCCCTCTGTGTGTGTGTGGGTGTGTATGTGTGTGTGACTGTGCGTGTAATTGTAACGGCAAGCAGCGGCATCAAGGAGCGCTGAGGCAGCAGCAAGGAGCAACCAGCAACGTCATTGAAATTTATGCACGTTGTACTTTCGTGTAGTGATATTTGTATTGGGAATTAAAACTATGCCCCCGGGATTATAACCTAATTTTGGTGCTGTGCGTTTTTGCTCTTCATTTGCGGCACGCTCGCTTTCTGCTTTCTGCCATCTGCCCTCCGCTCCCGTCTGCCTGCCTGTCTGTCTTTCCAAACACGCTGCCATTTTTACTTTTCATTGCTCCTGTTTCCGTGTAATTAAAATAAAGGCGTGGAGTAATTGCTGAGGTCAGTGAGCAGCAGACAGCAGACAGCAGACAGCGAGTGCTTTGCTACGTACTCGTACATAATGCTAACTAAGCGCACAACGCATCGCCAAAATTAACACTTTTTTGCTGGCTACTCGGTTTCCTTTTTTGTTTGTGTGTCTATGTGTGTGTGTGTATTCCTTGGAGCTGCTTCTGAATTACCGAATTGCAGATAAAATTCTCAGTTTAACACTTTGTTAAAATGCTGCCCATACGCCATGTGGTGCGGCGGCCCTTCAGCCCCATAAAATGTGCCAGCAGTTGCCCCATTTGCTGGGGCAGGTTCTCGGCTAGGACCTAACTAGCCGGCCAGTTGGCGTGGCTAGAACTTGGGTTACGTTTGTTCTCATTGTTGTTCTTGTGCGCTTGCGGTAAATTTCGTTAACAGCCCATCAATAGAGTGAGTCCTTCAGACCCAAATTTCCATGCTAATTGGTATCCCAATGTATACAAGACTTGGAAATTGTAAAGCTAGCGCTTAACACGCATTAATTGGGCAGGAAGACATCGAGTAATCTGCTCCTTACAATGCGCTCTGGCTGCGCACGATATTTGAAAAGTAGATTGGTCAACGAAAACTGCAAGCACAAGATTTATCCTTGGGCTGCATGTCCCTTCCACTTCCAATTAGGTTTACTGTGCTTTTCGGTTTTAGACACTGCACAAAATAGGCTCTCATTTGAACCAACTATGCACTAGTTACAGCGAGTTCAACAAGGTTTAACAATCGTTTAGTGATAGTAAGTAGTAGTAATACAGGCTACTTGTAAACTAAGTGACATCGGAGCGCAAAATAATCGGACCTCTTCTAATTTTGTCGATAGTCTAGGAAGTAATATCATGAAAAGTTTGTTATCCGTATCCGGAAAATATATATACTGTTATTGTTAACCTCGCTTGTAAAGCTATATTCGTCTGTCCTTAAGTTTAACCAAATAAGTAACAGAGAATTTGGTAAGATTACATATAGTATGCACACTCCTTCCCCACCTAAATAAGTAAAACATTTGTTGGAACTTATAAACAAATTAAAAGTCGAAAAAATACAAGTAAAAATAATCTACTCGAGTATACCCGACTACGAGACTCACTGTACCCAGGCCTTAAATTTCCAAATACATCTTCATGCACTTACACACACACACACAAATAAAAATACGCACCCACACAAGCAACAGCGCACTGCAGTGCAAGCGTTTCCCCCTATTTCCCCCCGCCCTACAGTACTGAATCTTCTTTTGTGAATAACTTCCTTGTTTATTATTCGATCGACTTGAAATTTGGACAGTAGATTCAGAGTGACCAAAGTAATATACATGTCAAATTCCAAAGCTATATCTTGCAAAATTGTGGGTATAAAACGTTTTTATCGAATTGCGGGGAACAAGCAAACAAACTTGATCTGCGTATGGTATACAGGAAGCTACATTTCAAATTTGGTGTCTCCAGCTCTTATAGAGATCGACGCGTTCATACAGACGGACATGGCCAAATCGAAATCTCTTTTGATACTGAACAAGAATATATATACATACTTTATAGGGTCGGAGATGTCTCCTTCTGCCTGTTACATACATTTGCACAGATTTAGTACCTTTTTACCCATTTTATGGGTACAGGGAATAAATATATTTACATATTAAGAGTACAAATTTTAGATTTTATTTAATTAAAATATATTCTTGTGTGCAAAAATGTATTAATTTTAAATTCAAAAATATCAAAAATACAGAATTATATTAGGGATATTCAAAATATTATATTCAAGTATTTCTATTGGTTCTATTTCTAGTGTCCTGTTCAACAAGGAAAATTCGGGTTTCTAAAGGTATAACAAGTAAGAATGCTATAGTCGAGTATACACGACTACTAAACTCCCTGAACCCAGATCAAACATTTCCGATCGCATCTAGGTACACTTACACATACACACACACATACACAAAAGACGCACACACACGAGCGACAGCTCAAGCGCAGCGCAAGCGAGGCATTTTAAGTTGTGGCTCTGCTGCTTCTTCTCCCCGCGCTCCAGCACTGAATCTTGTTTGTTGAATAACTTTCGTGTTTGTTATCCGATCTACTTGAAATTTGGACAGTGGATTAGGAGTGACTAAAGAATTGTATGTGCCAAACTTGAAACTGTTACTGTAAAACGGTTTTATCGAATAGCGAGGTAACGGGGGGAATATCTCAAATCTAAAATAAACTTGACCTGCTCCCGCTATACTCGAACCTACATTTTAAATTTGGTGTCTCTAGCTCTTATAGTTGCTGAGATCTTTGCGTTCATACATACGGACGGACAGACGGACACACAGACGGACATGGCCAAATCAAAATCTCTTTTGATACTGATCAAGAAAATATATACTTTATAGGGTCGGAGATGTCTCCTTCTGCCTGTTACATACATTTGCACAGATTTAGTACCCCTTTTTTACCCATTTCATGGGTAGAGGGAGTAAAAATCAATGTTTTCCGCCGGAAATATCGAACACATCGCAAACATAGATGTTAGTGCAGGTTTAATAATTTTTAAGATAAGCCAACTAAATAACAAAGAGGACCAGAAGTAAGCTTGTTGAGGACACTGAATACTGCACTGATGTATGGATACGTTATTCCAGAATATTGTATGTCCTAGTCTAGTGTTTTGATTACTCTCACTGCTTTTAATTGCCTTGAGTAACGTTTTCTAGTTTCCATATTTGCAGTTCCTTTCATTTCCTTTTTCATCGTGCGGTTGTTTGTTTGTTTTGAGTATTTTTCCTTCAACCACAACCACATGCCTCGACTGTCATCACATTCACATTCACACCCATATACCATTCCGTTGCCTATTGCCACATGTACCGAAACCTGCGATCATATAAGCTATAGATGCAAATACTTAAAGGGATTCGAGGAAACGCCAATAGCTGTGCAACATTTGGCTGCAACTTCAACGAAAACACAAATATTTCAAAACTTGGGCAAACAATTTGCACAAACTTTTGTGCAGCGAACTCGCATTTAATTATTCATTTATAACACCAAACTAAATTAGCAACTTCATGTTCAAACTTTGGTCTGACAGCAATGAGCCAAAGGTTAACGTATAAATGCACACGACTAAATAGACGCCATGGAAGTTAATCAAAAATCAGGTAAAATTCAAAACTGCTTAGACTAATATAATTAGTTGGTAGCTGCATAAATAATCGTAACATAATAGAGCTTTGCTTTTCAAAAACTATTAGGTAACTAATCTGTGCGTACTCAAAACACTTAAGCCTAAATGATAACTACTAAATTACTGCTCAGTTACTAAATGTGGCATAATTAAAGATACTTGTCAAGCAGAAACACTGCAATTAATCAGGATCATCATTATTAATAGACATGCAAGGAGCTCAAATTCAAATGCAATTATGCAGCCAGGGAGCAAGGAGCATTCACAAAGGCACCAAGGACTCTGGTCGGTTTTAAAGCATTCGAGAACTTACTGCTGCCACTACTACTACCAAGTCATACCAACTGGGCCAAATTGGACGCTCAAGTGCCATAAAACCATAAAGTAATCAAAGTTGATATCAAAGTACCACATTGCTAACTTATGCTCTCATGTATTCAATTAGGACAGATTCCGAATGGCCCTGTCCTCGTTCATTTTGAAAGAATTAAGCACTTTTGTGGAGCGCAGCTGTTAAGAAATTACCGCAGCTCCAGTTGCAGCTACTGGTCTGCAACCTGCTCCTTCAAGAACTTTCAACAACTTCCTATTCCTCAAAGTTTTCACAAATTAGTTATGCAAATTATGTGAGTCGCCTCTACCTTAACGGCAGCAGTCAACCGCCAACTACAACAACAGCAGCAGCAGCAACACCGACAAACACCACCACCACCACCACCACCAACAACAACAACAGCAACAACAATAATGTATTTAAAACAATGACGGCTTAGTCCATCTAATACTTGGAGGCAAATTTGGCCCAAACTTCAAACTCAATCCCCAGCCCGATTAGGACGCATAACAAAGCAGAATTTGTGTAAGTTCCTATTTAACATGCTTTATGCATTCCTCAATTATAAATAGATTAAAGTCCAAAATAGACTAAAGTTAAATGTTAACTTTCCGGCCGAGGCGGACACCATTCACAAAGCAATTAACGCGCTCCAAGGAAGCGACACCAACGGCGAGCTGCTTGGCAAGGATGCGAATGCCGAGAGCGTTGCCCGACCAGAACTCAATTTAACTGACTGCCAACTTTCACAATCACTGCCCATCATCAATTTCAGATTTTGCTGTATGTTTTATGTAGCAGCCAAGGCACGGGACCGCCCGTCAAGCAGGCCAACCGTCTGTCCCTCCGTCAGTTATACAGTTAGTCAGTCACTCAGTCAGTCAGTCAGTCAGTCAGTCGGACAGGGGAAAAAAGTGAAAACAATGCTGAGACCGGGCAACTCGCAAAATGGTTCGCAATGGTTGTCCTGGGATGCGACCGTCAGCCGAGTGTGTGTTGATCTGTGTGTCTTGGTGTGTGTTTACTTAAGCGTAAGCCTTGCACCGCCCCACCACCTTCCCCATCCCCCTGGCACCACCTCGCACTAAGCTTAAACCACACAACAATGGCAGGCAGATAAAGCAAGCGGTTGGGGGCCAAAAAGGGTTTCTGTCCTGGCCCGCCAGGCCCGCCTGCCCCGACTGTCCCGGCTGACTGTCTGCCTGGCTGCGTCTTAAAGGATTGCTCAAGTTTTCGGTAACCAATATGTAAATGTGCGTGCTGTGATTAAGCACAATAGAAGACCAAACCAAACCAAACCAGACCAGACCTCCTCATCAGACAGACAGACAAAGAAAGAGCTTTGCTTAACCTAAACCTAAACCGAAATCTAACCACAATTTGAAGCGCACAAAATGTGAAACCAAAACAAACCGAAAAACGCAGCCAAGTCAATGGCTGGACAAGGCCAACTTTACACACCTCAAGTGTTTGTTTAGGCTGCTGAAAGTCGGTCGCAAGGGCCAAGGGATGGATGCTGGGACGTGGCACGGAGCAACGGATCGCGTAACAACCATGGCCATTTGCTGTCTTGTTGCTTGTTTTTTTTTTTTTGGTTTTTTTTTTATTTTGGCCAGCGTCAACATAAATCTTCCCTTGCCAAACAATGGCCCGCAGCCGCGTTAGGCAATATACCACACCTCTATAGGTGCCTCCAAGAAGGGGGCGCCAAAGACAATGCTGGGCCCGCCTGCAATACCCGAAACTATTAGCAAAGAGACTTCACCGTCGACGTCGCCTTCGCATCTGCTTGCAAGGAGATGTGTGCGAATTTTTAAGGGGCACGCACATAAATTGCAACCGCCAGGTGAGCAATGGCACCACCACATTGGTGGTGGGGCACCTAACTTGCCTTCCTTTGTCGCGTCGTGGGTCGCCTTGATGTATCACACAAACAGACACAAATGTATTTATGCTGCTGCTCAGTTTCAGGCTTCAAGACTTGCTTCTTATGGGCATCAGCCGCGTTCCGGCCGTAATAAAAACTAAAATCCGCACAACAATATGTGCGAGGATAATGCCATTTCCGTTTTATGTGAAATCCTCTCAGTAGTCCGTGTCCGTGTCCGTGTCCGTCTAACGTCTACCGTCGCCCCATCTGCCCACGGCGTGCTCATATGTGTATGGCTTCTCCAAGGTGTGCTCCGGCCGGAGCTGTGGATCCAACGAGTTGGATACACAGTGCCGAAAAAGGAGTGCGGTCGAAAAGTTTTTCCGTTATGGCACTTTTGGAATGCGGACAAGCAAATGGATGGGGCGGCTTTTATGGATTGGCACGCCTGTTTGGGTTCGCTTTTTGATACTGCCATGTGAAAAACCTTGAATAACGTAGAGTGCATGCAGATAACCAGGATGTTTTAATGCCCCGCTGCTGAAGAGCAGAGATTGCTGCGGAATATTAAACACCCGATTTCTACACTTATCATCAGAAAGAACTGCTGCGATGCTTCAGATCTTAAAAAACTTATTAAAGGCTGTTTAATATTAACCGTAAATACATAATAATTTTTGGTCATAATTCACTTGATGGTAGCAAATGTTGAAATACATTAAATACAAGTTTATCATACCTATGTAAAACCTGTTTAATTTTATAGTTTTATCAAACACAGAACCAAAAACTTGTTGAATTATTGAATTATGTATAAATTAATTAATTAGACTAGGCAGCAACATTTTGTAACCAAAATACCCATTTGAATGCAGTTCTCCCAAGATCTATTAGCAAAGAAATAGACACACTTCGAGCATGATTATCTGATGAAAGTTATTTATTTCTAGTCCGACGGGCTTAGTCAGAGATTTAATCAAATATAGAAGCCTTTATTGCTAAGTTCCTGCTGCTTTTAAATATACAAAGTAAATAGATACTTCCGCTTAAATGTTAAATGTTTTTATATTTTCTCAAAGTTAAGCACAATTTACTCCAATTAATAAAATTGATTAAATCACAGTAGCCATTTCTATTTTGTTGCCTAATGTAATTCGGTAACTTTATGCATTTTCTATATTAATTAATTATTATTAAATATGTACATATTAAGGTGAGCGTGTTATTTTCCGGTAGCTAATTCATTACGGTCAATTATTTATGCTAATTAATATTATCCCAGAATAACCTTTAAACTTTGAAAATAAAGAACAGTATTAAATCTATTTGGAAGTAGGCTTCAAATAATAATATGCAAATATCTCATCGCAAATGTAATTAACTTATTACATTATTAGATTTGAATAGTTAACTTAAGTTATACATAAATTAAGTAGATAATTGTCCATAATCATGAAGGGAATAATATTTTATAGTTTGCGCTCTTCACAAACTTTTTCAGCCTTACCTTTTTTGGAGGATTATTTGACAGCTTTAGCTGGGATTATGAAGCACATTCATTAGCAGCATCTCCAGCTTATGGAGCCCATCAACAAAATGCTTGTCATGTGGCTAGCCGAAGTTTTGGAGCAGCTCTGCCATAACTGGCTAAAATATACATAAATGTGGCAACGTTTTTGCTCAGTGTGCGAGCGGCAAAAAGAAACAAACGTACTACAATTGGAGGCAAGGGCGCTGCTAGTGGTAAAAAGCGCAGCCGGAGTAAAAGACGACAGGAGCGTAGAAAAACAGAAACGGAAGAAAAACCATAACTAAATCCATTGCCATAGCCAAATCCAAAGCAAAGTCTGCGATGCAAATAGTAGAGATTATGGGGCTGCTGCAGATGAATAAGAACAAGAACAAGAACAAGAACAAGCCGGCGGAGTTGGTGGGTTGGCGGATGTGTTTCAAGGCGTTGTTCGGGCAGCGTTAGAGGTGCAGTAGGTGTTTACTACGTGTGTGTGTGAGTGTGTGTGGGTGTGGGTGTGGGTAAGGGTGTATGTGGCACAATAAATCTTACAAGGGTGCCGAATGGCCGGGCATGGCAGTGTCGAAGCCATTGGAGCTGGAATGGGACCTGTGCCTTGGGTGCCGCCAGTGAAAACCAAAACCAAATAAAACTGACATTATGCGAAAAGCGAAAGCCATAACTAAAAGTTGGGCTAACGTGGCATGATGGAGCGGCAGTAAAGTTGATACTGGCGCAAAAGGAAAAATAGCAAAATAGAAATGATAGCCCGAGATATACGAGGGGTTGGTTGGCTAAGTGAAGTAAAAGGCGCTCCTCAACCAGAGAACGGCACATTCTGAAACGGAAATCGACTTTGGCAAGGCTTTTACCTGTGAATGCACGCTGAACTTGCTGCAAGTTATGCAAATGTTCCCAGTTGACTCCAATCCTGATCACAATCCAGGTGATGATGCTTGTTGTTGCCGCTTCTGCTCTTCCTGCTCCTGCTGCTCCTGCTCCTGCTGCTGCTATCAATCGAAGTCAGCGTCGTTGACGATGGCGCGTGTGCTAATGACATTTGCTTTGATTGCGACCAGAACTCAAAACTGTCATTTTCATGGGCCTAGCAACATTTTTATTTTCTCTTTTTGATTATAGTCTTTTGCTATTGCTATTGCTATTGCTATTGCTATTGGGGCTGTCTATTTATTTAATTTGCATGCAATTTTCAATTTTTATGCGAAATACTTTGAATTGACAGCAATCGACGCACACACGTACACACACACACACATCGGCAATGTCAATGCACAATAGAAATTGAATTGCAAAATTTGTTTGCCAGTCAATCGCTGCAGAAGACGGTGAAGCTGTTGGAGCTGATGGAGCTTGTGTAGCTTAGGGGAAAGGAGCGTCTCAGTCAGCAGCAAAGTGCGCCACGTTCATGGCAATGTCACAGCCACAGCCTGTAGAAATCGCACAATTTGGCGGCGAAAATGTCAAGTATTCAGAATGCCACGACCGCGTCGAGGACGCGTACAAGGATGGGGATGAGAGCGACGAGGACGACTGTCACTACAATGGCGGCAGCAACAACAATGATGCCGGCTAACATGCACGCACACACATACACACACACGCGCACATCTAATGTGAGTGAGTCAGTCGCAGCCTGGGGTTGCCTTGCCGCAAGTTGCACAAAAAGTCAGTCGAACAGTGGCGCGAAATCGCGACTCAAAACACTCGCCACGTTGCCGCTACGTCAGTGCGAATTTTAACGATGGACCCGCTTGTATGTTGGGACAATGCGACCGACTGCAACGACGAACGCTCTGAAACTGAAACTGAACTTGGCTCCAAAGCCAGAAGGATGCTGAACTAAGCGTACAGATGCGATGCCAATGCCGATGCCGATGAGGACGCGACGTCAACGTCAACGCCGACGACGACGATGCCGATGCCGCTGCCGATGCTGTTGCCGATGACAATGCCGATGAGGATGCTGTGCCGAAGCCGGCGATGCTGCTGTGGGCCATAAGAGAACGAGCGTGTGAGAGAGCGTGAGAGCAACAGAAGAGCTGCAGAGAGACTGGAGCAACAAAGTCGGCGACGGCAACGGCGGCAGTGACTAACGTGTGACTTCGTTAAATTTCTGCGGCGACAGCACACAAAACGGATTCGGAAGCGGAAGTAGCAAGTAAGCGAGCAAGCGAGCGAGCGCTGGGAATGGAAGGGAAGGAAAGGGAATGGGAGGGGAGTGGAGTGGAGTAAGCGAGCTTGGAGCTGGAGTGGCGTGCAAGCAGAAGTAGGCGAAGTAACGCGAAGTGGCTGCCCGTAGTCGAGTGGCAATCGCTGGCGACGCACGCGAAGAATATTTGGATGTGGGTTGTTCTATTTGGGTGGGGGATAATTTCGGGAGCATACTTTTGGTTATTGGGGGGGGGGGGGGGGGTACGGCAGCATCAATATTCACATTCGCACTTGTCAGAGTACTTTCTGATTTGCTGCAATCGCATTGCCAACAATCTTCACAATAGCAACAAGAACAACAGCAACATTAGCAAGAACAACAACAGCAACAACGTTGCACACACACATAGCGCAAATTTTCTAACGGATGTTTAGCAAATCTTTTTGCGCCGGATACTAACGGTGTCTTCAGCACACCGATACACGGATACAGCTGCAGATATACGGCGCCTATACGTGTCCTTACATGTGCTACACACACACACATATGCAGCACTATGTGTGTGCGTTTATCGATAACTAATAATGGCATTACATTTATGTTGGCCCCTGCCCCTTAACTCCACCTGTGTTGTGTGTGTGTGTGTGTGTGTGTGTGTGTGTGTGTGTGTGTGTGTGTGACTCGGTAGTTTCCCTCCTCCGTCGCGCAATGTTTTAGTTCCCATTTCTCTGTTTTTCAGTCTCTTAGCAATTTTGTTTTCTTTTTGTACCCTGCACCCACAATAGGGCTACTAAGGGATATAATCAACTATATAACATGCAGAAGGCTGCATCTCCGATATTATACTATATCTGTCTGTATGATTGTGACAATCTCAGATCTCAGAGATCGTAGGAGCTAAGGATACCAAATTGGTTATTTAGACACTCACTCATTTCAGTCCAGAATCCATAACTTTAATGAATTTAAGGGTTAACAATTGAAAAATGGTATTTTCTACAAAATAAAAAGTACATTTTCTTTACAAAAATATATGCTATTTTATACTGGAAATATTCGAAAATATCTTATGTGCAACATATAAAAATACATTTACATTTTAACTTATTCAATTCGATTAAAGAAAGTACATATTACATTATCGCTAAATACAGAGGATCTTCTAGTCGAGCACTCTCGACAAGATATTAGTTTTACTTGTTTCTGCAACTGCAGTTGTCCTTACCTAACACAGACACCAGCAACTAATTAGAAACACTTGCCATACGCTGCAGTTGTTGTAGCCAACGTTTTTGTGCTGTTCAGTGTGTGTGTGTGTGTGTGTGTGTAACGAGTTGGGGTGGCGGAGCCTGGACTGGGTCTGGAGAGTTACGAGGGGTATTGGCAATTGCTTAGTTGATTTTCATTGATTGCCCTTTGGCCATGTGGACATATATTGCAGTTGTTCGCTGTCATTAATTGGCTGTTGGTTTCCATTTGGTGACAGGACCAAACGATCTTACAATGGATAAATGATTACCGATACGCTGGAAGTGCTTTTAAGCTAATAGTACCGAGCTGGACTCTCATTGGCGGCTGTCGAATGCATATCCTTTGCGTCCTTTGTATGCAATGCACTTTTGTAATTGGTTTACCTGTTTATTACACCGGATATTGCATTTGATATCAAATTAATTTTGTAATATGAAAAATGCACGACTTACCTGCTCTTGGCAGCTCAGTTTATCAGCTTAGTATGCTGTTTTATATAAGACGGTACTTCATTTCCTTGCTTCACTGCCAGCTCATAATCAGCTTCCGACTTGGCAATTTGAAAAGTCTTTAACATTCTAAGGTCCGGTTTCTGGCGCTGTCAGACTGCTTTATAATTCATGAGTATTAAAGTTCTTCAATCGAGAGAGCTTCCGGTTTTCAACCGCATATTGCAGTTTCTGCCCATTGTGCACTGTCTATCGGTTATTCCGTCGAGTGGTTCGGAGCCACCAACGTCATATATATACTGTCCTGGCCACTGCACACAACCACAGACACAAGCACAGACAAACAGGACATTGAATTTGTTTTGGGTTTTGATTTTTCGATTTAAAATTGTACGTTTCAATGGCCTGGGCAGCTGGCCACCAGTCGAATGGTCCAATGGTCGAATGGTCGAATGGTCGATGGGTCGATGGGTCGATGGATCGAATGGTTGCTTGCTCGGTTGGCCTCATCGTTGTCCCAATTGAGGTGTTGCTATCACATTTATTTAGAAGCTGCATTGCCAGCTGCACACACATCTCCAATTGGCATCTTTGAAGAGGCAGCCTTCCGTAAAATATAGGCTACCCAATAAAGTAATTAAGTGTTATTGCTCCTAAAAACCCCAAGTTGAGTGTGCAGCTAATATTTGCTATACCAAATTTGCAGCAATGAATTGCATTCGAATGCTTTTATGTGGTCTGAGAGAATTCTGAATGTAATATTTCAATTAAATGAGAATAACATTTGCACCCACAAAACTATCAATAAACTACACATTTTTATTTTCATTTGCATATTTAACACATCAAATAATTTGATTGAAGTCAACTCAATTAGCAAACAATTCTTGTCTTTCAATTGCCATATTCTACCACAAATTAAACCCGACAATTCAGGTTTAATTGAATTTCCTCAACTCTCTTAAACCCAGACAGGCTATGAAAATTGCATACAAAGTTCAATTTTGTGTGTTGGCAACACTCGTTGCCCTGTTATTTAGTAATTGGTCATTGTTTGGGAACATTGGAGTATATGTAAGCATAGCTAACACCTACCCAAATTGAGTTAATTTGGTATAATTTATCTGCATTGCTAAGATTGTTGCAATTATTTCGTATTTTATTAACTAATATTAATGGTTGTTGAGCATATGTTTAAAATTGTGCGCTGATTGCAATAATGTGGTCAAAAGAACCACTTGCCGAAGAAGTATACCCTTGCAGCAGCATTTTTATAGAAAAGCTCGATGTATTTTGTCAGTTTAATTTTGTACTTTTGGTTAAGATATCTTATAAGTGGTATTGAAGCTGGAGATCTAAGAACTATTTCGAGCTTTTTTGAATTTTCCACATGAATTTTGACTCATAAAATGAACGGTTTTCAAATAGCGTTTGATATCAATTTATTATTAATTATTATTTAAACACAACTTAAAGATTTTTACATTTTTCAATATATCAAATATTTTATATCAATCTTTCTATATTCACCCTGAATTGTTCACGTCAAGCCTGCTAAATACTTAGACGCCAAGTCAATTTAGAGCACAGTACATGAAAAAAGTGCGTATGGATATCGTTTAAGTTTTAACAACGTTAAGGGTAGTTTAGGAGGTAGAGCTTCTGTAGTGTTGAAGACCTTACAGATTTTCAGTTTTTTTTAATTGTTGGCTTAAATTGTGGGCGAAAAATAAACTTACTCAGAACAAGTTCTGAAATAGTTTTATTCTAACATTGATTTCCACCATCGACGAAAAGTAAAATTTGAAGACATTTTTATTTTTACAAAATCTTAAGTTTTCGAAAATTGTTATTTGCCAATTTTCAAAAATGTTTTGTTACAAGAAATTAATAAAATTGAAATGCCAAGCTAATTAAGAGTAAAACAAGTAAGAACGTTGCGGTCAGACGTATCCGACAGCAGAATACTCTGTTCCCAGTCGGCTATAATTTGCTTATTTGTGGGTTCGGAAAGAGACGCGAAGAAAACAGTAGTCTGTATGTCAAATTTGATGACTCTATCTGGGAGATATAGATTTTGCTCATTTGCTGGGGAGGGGTTGGGGGGGTCAACAATTTTTTGATGCAAATTTGTCCAAGGGGTCAACATTAGTCTGTATGCCAAATTTGGTGACTATAGCTTTAAAAATGTGGAAGATACAGGTTTTCCTAAATTGTGGGAGAGAAGGTGGGGATGGGCGGGCGATCTCAACACTTCATAAATTGAGGGTATACACCAACATGTGTACCACAATTGGTTGCTCTAGCTTCAAGGGTGTGGAAAAAAATTGCATTCATACGGACAGACGGACATTTCGTAAACCTAATATACTCTTTTTCCCTTCGGGAACAGAGTATAAACATGATCAAAACGACATTCTGTATTTAAAACGGTTAAGTGTTGTCAAAGTTTTGGGAATTGTTAGTCTAGGAAGTAGAGTTTCTGTAGCGAATTGTTGAATTTGAATTGGCATGAATTTTGGCCGAAAAATGAGCTTACTCAGAACAAGTTCTGAAATGGAGTTAATTTCTCATGTTGACACCCGCAATCGATTCAAATGTCGAGACCCATTAAATGAAGCTTTTATTCACAACAGCTTACATACTTTTGGACTTGTGACTATTTTTATAACCAGTCCTTTAGAATACATACACGGATATGGTCCTGGTTTACACATTAACAAAGACAATGGCTAGTAAAAAGTTATTTATTGTTCTAAATCCATTTGGGAAGCTCAGTCACAGAAAATATGTAGGAGTATATCCTTGAGTAATTTTGGTATATATTAAAGCAATACTTGAGTACAAAGGGATATATCTACAAAGCAAGGATATAGAGATGAATAAATAGACCACAGAGGAATAGAGGTAAATAACTTTCCACAAAGGTAAATACTGTGATACAAATAACCGAATACCATTGAAACAGTCGGGGAAGAAGCAACCAAAGGGAAAGGACCAAATGTGCCAGCTTAATTTTATTCCAAACATAAAGCGATTCATATCAATCATGTAGTCGTGAATACATTGACATGTTGATCATTTCTAATGTAATTTAAAATTTGACCGGCAGATATATATTGCGCGGTTGTTCAGTTGGTTTGAGCTCTTCCTGTGAATTGACAACTTGTTTTAAGAAACTGAAAGGGGCTGAGCCCTTGACAGTTCGCATAATTGTAAATGGCACTGGCATTGCATCCTTTAGACCCTGCCCTGGGTACGTGAAATGTGATTACTCCAAGCGAAGCGTAAGTTGGAGCCTAGGGAGCGGTTGGGGCTGAGGTTGTGGCTTAAATAAAAACGAACTGTGCGTGGCAAATGGAAGAGAAATGTTTCAAGTTGATGCTGTCGCAGTTGCTGCCGTTGCCTTTGCAGTTCCTGTTGCCGTTCCTGTTGCAGTTGCAGTTGCCGATGCCGTTGTCCTGTGTTTGTTGTTCACGCCCGTTGCATTCGTCATTGCTGGCCTTGTCGGCATCCTTTGAGCAGGCGCTTTGACTGCCACTAACAGCGCTGGTATTGTGTTCATTGTAGTTGTTGTTGTTATAGTTGTTGTTGTAGTTGTTATAGTTGGTCGCGCTCTTTTGCGCCATGCCGTAAAAAACAAAGATGAAAACTTGTTTACTAGTTTCTATTGCTGGCCGCCTCTGGCTTTGCTTTTGCCATAGTTGGTGTTATTGTTTGTTGTTGCATATCCGAGACCATTTTCAGCATTATGGCCACACACATACACACAGACACACACACACCCAAAGCCCACTCACCAACACAGACTCTGAGCGCACAGTGAGACTGTAATACATTTAAACTTCTTAGGCTCACTCAGCTCGAGGGCAGGCAGCCGCATCCCTGGCAAAGTTTCACTTGCGAGCTTAGCAGTTGGACTTAGTTGGGGCCATGCGCTCTCAGCCACATCCTCATGCACAGCAATAGCCAGAGCCGCAGCCACGGCCACAGAGCGAGCGCCAATGGACGCCAGTGAGCGGCTTTGGAGCATTGGAGGCAAAGGATAAATACGGATTGAAGCGAGCTGCATCGACTTTTGCCGCTGCTCTTGCTGCTGCTGCCGCTGCTGCTACTGCTGCTGCTTCTGATACTGCCACGGCAACTTTTGTTGGCTCCGCTTTCGCCTGCTGCTGTTGTTTACCAAGTTTTTGCTTTGCCTTTGCCACTTTGGTGATTTCTGGACTATATAGGGAGGACTCGCAACGCCTCAGTTGGCCCGGCTTGGATTCGGGTTCGGGCTTGTTTGTTTGTTTGTTTGCCAGCCTCCTGACGCCTGGCACACAATCTGCGTTATCGAGTTGATTGATATTTTTAAATTATGTGCCGCAGTCGGCATAAATTTAAATTTTCGGCTGCTGATGCTGCTAATCCAGAGCGGCTCAAGGCGCCGTCGGCGCTGTCCAGGGCGCCGTGTCAAAATGCCAATCGAGCGACGAGACCTGCTCATGTTAATAATGATGATGATAATGATGATCCTGATGCTGTTGATTGGTATTGGTATTGGTATTGGGCTTCGTTGTAGCCGCTGCGGTGGTTGTGGTAGCACTTTCTTGGTTACAGTTGCCCGTTGTCGATTTTAGCATAAAATTAACATTAATTTACTTGCGGTCTTTGAAGTTATTGTCGGCGGCAGCTCCTTGTTGCTGGCACAGCCGTTGCCGCCGCTGCCGCCGCAGCCACTGCCGCCTCCTGCTTTGTTCTTGTTTTTGAATTATGGAGCGTTTTTGATATTGGCCCAAGATTCAAGGCCGACCAAACAATGCGCTGCCAGCCATTACGCTCCATGCATTTGGATTTCTACAGCGACGGTGGCACGCTTATCGAAGCGTGGCACAAACGTTATCGGCCGTTTCCATTAGGAGGCGGCCGTTTAATGAATTCTAAAGAGACGCCAATGCGGACGTCGACGCCGTTGAAGGATGTGCGTCCGGCTTTGAAAAGATTCGATTTTGGCTTTTCAATTGTTCGCACGGCAGCAACGACGCGGCCCAAAACTAATTTGCGGGTAACGTTTTTGGGCTCCGGAAATGGCTAAAGCCATTAGGCTCGGTCTCTGGTTAGGTTAAGGCCCCCATCCACCCCCATCTCCAGCTAAAGTGCTCGCATCGAATGGCTTATGTGGATGCCAATGCCGATGCCGGTTCACATGACGATTCTGGCATTTTGATAAGCCGGCGGAACAAATTTAACACTCCGGGCACTGCCAACTGGCATTGATTAACTATTTTACTGTGCCCCAAAAAGTAGGCAATGTTTTTTGAAACTTCATTACGTGATGGATTCGAGTCATTATGGCTTCAACTTGATTTGCATTGTTTTTGTTTAGCTCGCAGTTACATATATCGCCATGGCTACGTGGCGTATGCGTAATGTGTTTACGTGAAGAAGCTGTAAAGCTAAATTGCGGCAACTTGACGTAATATAAATACTAGTAAGCGTACATACACACACAGTAGCCCCGCTTGTCGACGTGTAGTTAGTACTTGCCACACTGAATGCCACACTCAACGAGTTACGGCAGCCGAACCTCCAAATGGACCGTATCACAGTGGGCCAAATGTGGAATTCAGTGGAATTAAGTGCATGCAAAATAAATTACTATTTTTAAATTATAAATTATTTACAAGACTCGTAATTGAAGAAACTTGTTGCCATATTTTAAGCAATTGGTAAAAAAAAAGATATAAATAAATACATTAATACACATAATTGCATATATGCAAGATACAACCTAAGAAAGGTTAAATTTATTTGTCTGTAAACGTTGTGCATTTCCATAGGCTATTTTATTCTTACCTAGTTAGCAACTCTCGTTTTTTCATATTATTTTAAAATATTTTTAAAAACATTGACTCCTTTTGAGAGACAAAAACCGCTTTAAGGATATTTTCTAAATGTGTATTCATATTCAAATATTATTTTTTTTTTAATATATTCTAGATAATTTTAATAAATAATAAAAATAAGACATATTCATATTTTTAAAACTATATTTATTTTAGATATTATTAATAAGTGACTACGTTCTTAATTTTTATTAAATTGAATATTTGATTTTTAATAATTTTACATTTAATTTAACACAGATCAATGAACAATGGAAATAATAAGCAGGCAATTAACAATTAGCTGTCAGGCTCGAATACAAATAAGGAGCAAACAGAATGGAATGGAATAGACAAGTATTATTATATTGTTAACAAACTCAGCATCAAGATCAACTATAGATATTTGTTATGTAAGCCAATCTGCCCAAAAATTTAGTGAAATTAAATGAAGTTGATTAAGTCATTTCATAACAACACGAATTCTTAAGCAAACTATTTGATTAGAACAAACAAATACAGGTCGGGGAAATGTATTTGATAAGCCCGGAATGTGTTAATGCTAAATACAATACAAATTGTGATTTTATAGTAAGTCCAGTATGATGTTTGACAGCTTACAACTCATTGGGGCATTTGTAGGTGGGATTAAATTGAGCCACTGTGCGTATACGTAATATGTGCATGCCAGAATCTCGTTAGCCATATTCAAAGAGCTTGACATGCAACATATAATAATGCCACATGCAGCCACATAATGAATGCAAATGCGCAAATCAAATTTGCTTCATATGCCGATACAAGCCCGCCCACACACACACACACACACACACACACACACAGAGAGAGACTCACACATACAAGAGCTGGCACTTCAGATCAACATAACGACGCAGACCAGAGCAATTAAATCAAGTACCTCACACGAGCGCTGCTTATATTAGACAGATTAAAATGTGCTTGATATTATTGGCCTGAATATTGGAATATTGGCCGGGCTAGCGCCAAGATGTTGGCCAAAAATGCTTGAATCAAATGCACAAGCACATAATTGAAATAGCTTCTGGTACTTATTAGGAGCTATTAGGCAAGTCGCTCTCTGCTTTTCAAACAATGCTAAATGCCAAATGCCAAATGAACAGTTCAAAGTTTATCAGGCAGCGGGCCAAAGGGCGTGCGGGTTGCGGAGTGCAGTTAAACAAATGGCAGTTCAAAAGCGATTTGAAAATAATGCCAAAGACAAATAACATTACCTGTTACACACGCACATCCACACCCTCACCCACACCCACACCCACACACTCGCACACACGCAGAGCCGTCGGCAATGTCGGCTTATTTATTTAATCAACACTCCACAGTTGGCTTAGTCAGGTTTTTTGGTATGCCTTTAAGCCAAATAAAGTGCGGCGCTTAATCTTTGCCACATTTTATCAATTTAATTATTTCAATTTGAGCGTAAGCAGCAACAGCAACGACAGCCACCGACAATTTCAGTTCCAGATGCGGCCCAAATACACACACCCACACACACACACACACACACACATTTAGCCGCGCCAGGATGCGGCAAGGAGGCATTCACTAGCATCCTGTCTGTCCTGCCTGCCATGCACCCCCTCTGTATTCCTCCTGGCTAAAATGCGCGCAATCTGCGCATCAATAAACGCTTTAATCTCTGCTTGCCTGCCATGTTGCTTCTGTTGCTGTTGTTGTTGTTCCTGTGGCTGTTGCTGTTGCTGACTTGTTTCGTGTTGTTGTTGTTGTTATTGCTGGCTGGCTGGCTGGTGGGCTGATGGGCTGGCTGGTGGGCTGGCGGGCTGGCGGGCTGGCGGGCTGGGTGTCTGTCTGCTGTTGAGCTTTGACCTAAAGCGATTCAATAATCAACTGCCAACAATTTTACCGTACTTTACTTTATTTTCACGCTAAACTATCTCAAAGATGCAAGCTCAAAGATACGCTACAGCGATTTTTTGTGCGGATTGTGAGCACACACAGCCACCCACTAGCTCAGCCCGCCCACACACAGTCAAACAGAACGGGGAGTGGGAGAGGGGGGGCGCACATTGCCTGTGTGCAGCCTTAGGCCAAAAGTTACCATACTAACTTGTTTTTAGTTTCGAGTTCGTACGACATCATTTTACTTTAAGCACTTAAATATACTTTGTGCCCACACCCCCAACACCCAAACCTCCAACCTCCAACCCCCAACCACCAACCCCCAACCACCAACCCGCAGCCACGGGCACCCAGCCTAGCTAAGCTATTCCGTTCTATTCTATTCTATTCTGTTCTATTTTATACCATGTCTGTGAGGCGGCCACTCGAGTAGTCCACACTTTTTATATCGGCAAACTTTTGTTGCTCTGCGAGTTGTTTGTGTTTTTCTTTTGCAGTTTTCAGTTTGTTTTGCTGTCTCGTTTCCTCTCGCTCTCTTCCCAGCCGCCTCTCCCTCAGCCCCTACACTGAGGAAATAAGCACAGACAAAATGTCATATATTGTCATTAAATTAAATGATTATTGCCGTATACTAAATGCTTATAAATATTGTAGAAGAATGCCTATAGTGCTTCCACTTGATAGGTTCTATAGTTGTTGCCCATACCAGTTAGTTACTTTTAAAAATAAAATGAACTGCAACTGGAAAAGATTGTAAAAATAATTAAATAATAATTTTGTTTCCTGCTAGATTTTATGTTGAATTGCAGTGTATAAGGAATCGTAAGACTATCGAAATAGTGCAAAAATAATCGATAGTGGTGGCAAATGAAAAACCATCGATATTATTGATAATGTTATCGATTGTTTTACAGCTCTAATACACACACATGCGTTGATTGCTTTGCTCTTTTAAATATCTTTGTTATATAAATTAACTAATTTATATATTAGATTAAACAAATGAAACTCACCAGAATACGCCTTGGACACACAAACATTACCAACATGCATTACATAGACAAAAACCTTAACAACATTACCACTTTTTGCAACCAATCCCATACGGCATATCCTATCCACATGTTCCTCCTTTACATCCCACAGAACGTCCCTACTTTACAACATAGATCCTTTATCCCTAATTACAAACGCCACCAATAAAAACATTAAAATTCTTTTTCATTTCCTAAACAACACCAACTTGATACATAAAATATAACACAATATTCAATTACACACATCCCAAGCGCTCATTCACACATTATTCATAAAATAGTACATCCTTACAAATCCTGTAAATAATACATATATACACATATATTTCACACATTCCCATTAATAATGGAAATATTAACTATTAAATGTAACTCCAGCTGAAGGCCCTGCCAGCCATTGCTAAGAATAGCTTAAACTATGAGCTATCATTATATAAATAAATATATATATATTAAAAATACAATAAGGGACGGCGCGCCCATTCATTATGACAAACTAACTTCATTGTATCAACCTCATATTGAAACAAAAACCAACTGACTGACCTGCATAGATCAGCTACTACCGAACTTACACTTGGATGAAAAAGCGAAGCTTTTACAAAGTGATAAAAAAGTTCAATACAATTGGTTCTAATAATAATAGATAGAACTGTAAGGGTTAGAAACTTAGATAAAGGGATTAAGCTTTGGTGCGGACTTAGAATTTCAAATGGACCTGTTGATGACAGTAATTAGTTCAAGCCGGGATCGGACAGCAAGTGGGTCAGAGGTTAAGGCATCCGCCTTACAGACGAGAGGACTCGGGCTCGAATCTAGCCGACTACTACTCATATACGGAAAAGTTTGTACAAAAATTTCTAACAATAAGGTGGTCACTGATGAGGATGCTTGGCAGCATCCGAAATAGCGCTATATGACCAGCCAATACTTTTCATATCTACCTTTCTATGTTCACTCTAAATTGTTGACGTCGAGCCTGTTAAATATTTCATTTATATATTAGAATACTTGAATTGAACCTATTTTGTAAATAAAAATAAATTTGCATCATGTTCAAATTTATCCTGCCATAATTTGAAATTAAATTTGATTCATTCTTTAACTTCATTAAGTAGCAAATTAAATAAATTAAATTGTTTACCTAAAACTCATTTTAATAATACTTGTCTTTATTCTTAAATTTTGCTTAATTTATCATTTTTATCAGCTTCAATCCGTTTTTTTGTTTATTCAAATTCATTTTTAATGTGGCGAAATAAAGGCTCACTTTCACAGTTCCAAATACAATTTTTCTATTATGCATTCAGTGTCAATACATGATGGAGTCCTTATAATCCTACGCATTTTAGATAGCCATTCCTGAAATTAAGGCGTATAATCGAAATGGTAGTTGCACCATTTTTTGCTCAGTGTGGGAATATAAATATCTGGCTCGTCGCCGTGTTTGCCTTTGGTTGATCTAGAGATTTCTGTGCAGTTACCTAAGACCAATGACCCCCCTTCTGGTAGCGCCCCTTCATTCCTTCACTCCGCAGCTGTTTATGGGAAACGGGTAGGGATGTTGTCCCTGCTAGTCGCCAAAGAAGGCGTATTGAAAATGGCATAAAAATCGCATTTGAATGTGGCCCCGTCTCGTCCTGTTGTTGCTGCGTATCCCGTCCACTGCTCCTTGGGGGAGGTTCGGCCTGAACGCGCCACTTTGGGGCAGCGCGCGTTAAGTCAACGACGCGGCCGGTCGACCCTTTTAGAATCTGCAGCGCATATAAATTTTTTGGCTAGAGGGCAGCCCACACGATGTTGCTGTTATTGTTGTTGTCGCTTGTGTTGTTATTTCTGTTGTTGTTGTTGTTGCTGTTGTTGCTGTTGATGCTGGCGACATCGGCAAAGCCATCGCCAGCATCGTTTTCGGCCTTGTGGGGCATTAAGGCAAATCGGGTTTAATTGAAAATAAAAATTCTTAATGGTCTTTAACCCAAGATTATGGTGCTGTATTGCTTGCGCCTTTTAGTGGCCTCTTTTATTAAATGGATGTGAGTGTGTGTCTGCGGGTATGTGTGTGTGTGTGTGTGTGTATCTGTGTGAGTGTGGGCCAACCCTTTGCGTTCCATCGCCCAGCATGTTGCTTCATCTTCGTCGCATCCTTGTTGCTGGTCAGCGCCATGCGCCATTTTTATGTCGCCGGAAGTGGCATGTAATCGTTTTTATTTTGTAATTGTTTTAGTGCCACTTCCTTTCGTGTTTTTTATGTGTCGCCTGCTTCCTTTTTGGCTTCGTCCTTTTTTATTCTTGGTTGCCGTTGTCGGCCATGGTTTTATATTTGTTGTTGCGCACTTTTGGCCCAAATAGGTGGCCTCATAAATCAAATATGTCACAGCAATTTAGGTGTCAGAATTTTTATTTTTTATTTTTATAACATTTTCTGGCCAAGACGTAGCCGGGCACTCCCAAAAAAGGGGCCAAGCCGAAAGGGCAACGAAATGCGTAAAACCCGCAAAAAAATATTTAAAGGCACCCCAAATGTATAGCAGTGGGTTAAGGGCAGCAGGGTGCGGTGGTGCGGTGGTGCGGTGGTGCGGTGATGGGTGGGGGGTGGCGGATATGGGGTTTACGGGCGCAAATATTTCCAAGGGTTCGAAATTGCGCACAAGAAAAACGCTAAATTTAATGAAAAAAGTTTCATAAATATGGCAATGAATTTAATTAAAACACAAACAAAAAAACAGAGAGAGGAAAAACGGAAAATAGCCGGGGAACAAAATGGAAAAGTGCGCTGCATGGGAAAACAAGCCGAAAAATGTCGGCGCACTAATTACGCGAATTAAACGTCAATTTACAAAAACAATTCGTTTACGAAGCATTCAGCAAACAAACCGAATCGGAAATTCTTGATAAAATCAAATGCCGAATAATAAATACTCTAAAATCAAATATTAACAGATGTATTGACTTAATTTCAATGATCGCAATGATTAAAATTAATTATATATATTTCTAAGTAGTGAGACTTTCCCAATTTTATATTAATTTATATAATTCAATTCTAAGAACGGCCTGAGAAGGGTTCAATTTCATTGTTATAATCAGGCCTGTTCCCATTTCCGTTTACTTTCCATTCCGAATCTTTTCTATTTTGTGTTCCTCTCTTCAAAAAGAACAAGAAGCGTTTCTTTCATTTTAAAGTTTGTTCTTATGCTGAACAGAAAATCAATCTCAGCTAACAATCTCGATTCTGAAAGATTTGATCGGAAATGGGAACAAGCTTAAAGTATTTTTTTAAATCAGGGTTGATATGTGAACAATTTCTCAAATTATACCTGCTTTCAATAGCACCAGTTCTTAATTATTATTCTTAATTGTTATTCGTCTTCTGAAATTTTTTAGGATAAGTGATCTTATAACTAATTTGGAATTAAAGCAAATATAAATAAAACATTTTTGTTTTTAGACATATAAACATAAACTAATAGTAATATTACATACCAAATAGAGTAAGGGACTTCGTGAATTTGTATTCTGAAAATACTTGAGTTTTTTTTACGTATAGCTGTAATGTCTTTATTTAATCTCATTATTTAATTAATTATTTTTGAAATCCACTCAAAAAATATATTTATTACATTTAAAGAAATATGATATAGTTCATAAGTTAATGATTCTACTGCGATAAAAATCATTTTTAATATTCCGTTTACCCAGGCAGCACATTTGTAACTAAATTATATCATTTTTTGTATACCCATTTTACGGGCTTGCGAATAAAATATGTAGCTATCGTAGATAGATAGAATATTTGAACATATATGTGAAATTGTGGTCAACCTCCAAACAAGCGAGTTCAACAAGCGCTGTGATTAACCGAACCAAAGACAAAAGTGTGCTCAACGCGATTATATAAATTGAAATTCTATAGACAAGCTTACGACACTTGAAAGTTCAATGTGGAAATTGTTGGTTGTTGTTGCTGTTCGGGTCGTGACTGGATCAACTGTCAGTGAATTAAGTCAAATTATCTTCGAATATCTGGGAGTAAATGTTTTGGCATACGCCACAAACACACGACATGGACGTGAGCAACTTAGAGCACCAAAATCAGACGCTTGGATAGAGATTCATTAACTCAATGCCATCAACGCCACGTACACCGTACCCCAACCCTCCTGTTCTGGCCAGGCCAAAATGTTAATGAACATCACGGCAGACCGACACAGATATGGGCAGTTGACTGGATGTCTGACTGTCAGGGAGTCAGGGAGTCAGAGAGTCGGACTGTCTGGCTGGCGGGCAGTACATCATTGTAATTGAGTGTTCATTAGCGGGCGAGTCGAATGAATTTTGGCATATTGGTTGAGGCCAGCAAATCGGCTGTACAACATCATTAACGAGCAACCCAGTCATGTAAGCCCAGCCACGCCCCCGCAGCCTCATTATCGTCATCAACTCATCATCTTTATGCGCTAATATTTGTGATGTACGCGCCAACTTTGGCCAATTTTATTGTACATTAAAGCCAGCAGGTTGCTGAGCGGACGGGGGCGCCAAATCTGGCAGGAGTGCGAGCACGAGCATGAGCACGAAAGCCAGGACGAGTCGCGGCGGGTGCGAGAAGTTTACAAATATAATTTTGTAAATGTGCGTTATGGCAATGAAAAGGACGCCAACTCTTTTGGCTAAAACGGCGCAGGGAGAATGCCAAGTGGACGAGTGGCTTAGGCAGCCAGGAGTTGGGGATCGAGGTCGGCGCTGGGATTGTTAAGGACTGACTGCCAAGAATAACAACAAATTGCTGTCGGTGTTGTTGTGTTCAAGTTTTTTGGCAGCGCGCAACATCTGACTTGGATTTGATTAATTCTGAAGTCGGTTTAACGGCCAAGCAGCAAGCGAGCGAGCGCTCTGGGGCCAGCGGAGACCCGCCCCGGCTGGCGGGGCGTGGGTGGTGTGCTCATTCATTTTGCTGTGGCTTCTGCGCTGTCTGTTGGGGTAAACTTTGATGAGCAACAAGAGGACGACAGCAGACGCTAAACCAAAAGTAGCACAAGTAACAAGTTTGATTATAAAATGCAACAACTGTAAATGTTATCATAGCGGAAATGTGCGTGCAATACTTAATCCGTGAGCCGGAGGGGTAGGGTGAGAGGGAAAGGGAAAGGGAGGCGCAACGACAGCGGGAGCAAAGAAAACTGACAGTTGAGACGTTTGAGTCCCGTACTTATACGCGGCATTGTTCTTTTAGTTTAAGATTCTCTTGTGCAACTGTCAAGTCAAATTAGCGCCATTGAGGTGCTTCACAATCTTGCAAAAAGTTGGATTATGTTTCATAAAACCTATTACAGTTGCCCAGGTCATGATTAAATTAGGATTTGTTATGAGCCATTCCTACAGTCAAACAGGCAATGGTAACTACATATTCGTAGAACTGGCTAAGGAGTCTAATAAATGTTTTCTATACCAGCGAGCATAATCTCAAAAAACAGTCAACATGAATTAAAACTTGATACCAATTTAAGAACATGATTTGAAAAAATACAAAAACTGCAGATAAAGTTTATTGAGAATCTATCTCAACGTTTACGGATGCAAAGCAAAGAGGAACTGAAAAACAATCGCTATTCTGAAACTCAAATAGGGAGAGTGAGAACACTCTATTGGAAAATACGTAGTGCTTGTATAGTTTATATTCTATTCTCTTAATTATATAAAAATAAATGTTATTATTTGCTGTATTTTTCATTGTTCCAGAATATATACGTATATTGCAAAACTAACATTATATAATGTTTGAAATATTTTGAGATTTCTAAAAAGTATGAGATAAATTTTATAGTGTCAAACATCGTTTGAGTCGGAAGTTTTCGATTTCTAGTTCACTTACGTATAATAATTTAGAGTTTCCAGTAGGTAATAATAATAGTCCTCATATGAAAATGGGTCACTCCAGCTAAAACAGAGGCAGAAATAGAATCTTGAATATTGTGGATTAGAATGATTTTAACACCATATCAAACGAGGATATACACCAAAATATATAGATAGGTTGCTCTAACTTTAAGAATATCGTATAAAATAGCCGTCAAAAGATCAGATGAACATTGCAATGCCACAATGTACTCATATTTTATTTGAGTATAATAATTGAAGATTACGTAGTTGGAGAAATAAATATAAAACGAATTGGGACTTTTAGAAGCTTACATTGGCACATATCATATGCACAGTGTACAAAACCGAGTATATTTCTAGCATTTCTAGCAATATTTCAGCACGTTCATATCTCGAATCTAATCCCATGTAAGCTTCAAAAACAATGATAGGAAATTTGTTATATTACAAATGCAAATTGCAAAAATCACTTCTGACACTGGCCCTTGCCACAAGAAGTTTAGTGATAAAACCACTTGGCGAGACACATAATCAAAAACAAGTTTTAAAGTTACTAAAACCCTAATGCACTGTGCGAATAAAGAATGATATTGCTAAGCTCGACAAAAGACAGACCCTTGTGATGCGGATGTTGCTGCTGTTGCTGCTTCCGTTTTGTGTGTCTGTCAATCTGCAGGAGCATCCAGCTCTCGACTGGGACCCAGCTCGAGTGGCACCAGTGCCAGACCACTCTGCTGATAGTTAATTTCAGTCATTCAGATAGAACTGTGTGCATTTGTTGCTGTTACAAACTTGAATTATGTGCATGTCATTGTGTAACTACGCTCACATAAAACTCATTTGCCATTGCCACCGTCAGCTCCAGTGTCCAGCTTTAGTCTGACTTGGAGCCCGCCACTTGGCGTCGTACTCTCATACTTGTCCTTATGTTCGCCGTCGTTCCTGGTCATCGTCATTATCATTCAACTATCTAACTGCGACAACGATCAAAAAATACCAGAATATTTCCCCTTTGCAAACAAAATAAATTAGAATTGAAATAATTCGTAGCCAAAGTTTGCGTTTTTCCTAGTTTTTAATAAAGCAAACGCCGCTATGCAAACTTTTGCCCAGCGGCAACGCTGCGTATGGGCAATATGCAAAATGCCCGCAGTCCTCAGCCCACTGACTTGCCGCTGCCGCTGCCGCTGCCGCTGCTGAATCTAAATCCGAGTCCAAGCTGCGGCAGCAGGACAGCCGGACTGGAGGACTGGGTAGATTTTGCGGTTGGACTCTCGTAGCTAACAAACAAACAAGCATTACAAAATGAAGGAACAGTATGAAACGGAAAGGAAAGGAAGTGGCCAGGACTCGGGGCAAGCGGCCAGCAAGCGAGATATAAATAAATAAAATTTCAAGGATGCGTGCGCTTTTATCTTCACAACTTGCTTTTGCCCTTAGTATTTTTTTATTACATTTTGCTATGTGCACTTTTTCATATGTTGTAAATAGCTGCGCTGTGAAATTTCTACCCAAAACTTTTTGCGGCAATTCAAACTAATGATTAAAAATGTTCAGTTTTGCCTTTGTGTTTGTGCTATGACATTTGAGCATGCGACCGTTTCATTCATACTGGATCGTCCTTTCAACACGACCAGCACACAGCACACAGGACCTGCCTGCACGGCTTCGGGTCGTTTCATTCATGGCAGTCGGCCTTGTTGGTCGGTCAGCAACCGCAATTTGAATATATAAATACATTTTAATGATGTCGCCGCTCATTAATCATAATCTATTCATTAATTTTTGGCCCCACCTAGCCCCCGTCCGCATTCCAGTGGCTGACATGTCACAAAATGTTAAACAAAAAGTAAAGTGTGTACAAATGTTTGGACCTTTGTTTTACATGAAATTTAGATAGGATCGCGGACATTTCGCAACAACAGCAGCAGCGGCAAAAGCAGCAGCAGCAGCAAAATGAAAGGAAACAAATAGAACACAACATGGCAGCTAATTAACGAACATTTTTCGCCAAGCACCTTCCAACACCTGCCCAATTAGTGAAAAACCAGCATCGTGCTTTTCTTAATGGCAATGACAAATTTTTGTATAAATTATGTATTAGCCAGAGACGCTAAACGTTTTTGGAGACAGCCGGCAAAGCAGCTCAGCGGCAAATACTGTTAAATATTTGAGAGATAAGTATTAGCCCAGTAAACCAGCCCAAGGCCCAAGGCCCAAGGAGCCAGCATTCCGTTGTGCGGGGCGGGGCATGTTTGGCATTACAGTGGTCCTTGGGCGCTGTTACACAGAATGTGACCCATTAGCCGTTTTTATTAAATTCAAGCGCTGTAGTCCGTCCGCCTGTGCTTTTCTCTCATCTTGTGTTTTTTTTTGTTTTTTGTTTTTTTTTTTTGATTTGATGGGTCTCGAGAAATCGAAGCGGGATAATTTGTCACCAGAGAGAAAATGGTGAAACATTAAATTTGGCAAATAAATGGACACTTGTTTGTCATAACGCTGCAAATGCGTCCAAATAAAATGAAAATGAAGAACCAAAAAGGACGATGCCGGGCAATGGCGACACCAGTATCTACGATGTTATACGTACAGAAAAAACATTTTTTAAAATGAAGAACAAGACCATTTTCATTTGTGCAATAAAATAGAAAGCAACTAAAGTAACCGGAGAATGAAAGCTCATACGGAATAGCCAACTTCTTAGATGCCCTGTCGAAATAGAAACAACAGCACGAGATTTCTTTGAGCTCTCTGTGAGCTCTCTTAACATGATGTGCCTGAAAGTTGTTATTTTTGAGTGTCCACATTAATAACACAAGTGTGCTCCTTCAATATTTATGCGGTTTCTAATGAAATTCAAAATGTGCATAATTTGCCAGCTAGCTCGAAACTTGCTTACATATGTACACAATCTCTATCTCTCTGCCTCCCTTTCCCTTGAGGACGTTTTCCTTGTACCTTGTAGTTTGCATATGATTTTAATATGAACAATCCCTTTAAAATAATAGCAACAAAATTAAGAGCAGAGAGTTAAACATTAGAAATAGAATTCCGTTTTGCGGAATTCAGAACAGCTTTAAAATTCGGTTTCCAATGAATTCGGTTTCCAGAATTAAAAATGGAATGAACTTGAAATATTAAGGCAAATGAAATTTGCCTTTGAGACAACCCAAATGAATACGTTGGTTTCATATTAGGTTTTGATTGGCCTAAAATGATTTTGTAGAGCACCTGCGGTAATTCCTATTAATCATTCAGTTAGCATAGGAAATTCGTAATTAAAACGGCTTTTAATGTCCATATGCCAGAATCGGTTTCTGCAGAGCATTTGCTACAACGACAGGATCTACATCGGTTGAGAGGAGCAGCGCAGAAACAGGCAATGGCAATGGCAATGGCAAAAAGTAAATAAATCGCTTCAAATTTTCGCATGGGTTGCGAGTCAGGGGAACGGACCAAAACTGCTGAGCACAAGGCTCAACTGAGCTGAGGCGTAGTCGCAGTCGCAGTCACAGTCACAGCCAGCAGCAGCAGCTGAAGCAGTGGTATCCTGGAAGCGTGGAACCGTAAGTTGAAGAAAAAGCCAGCGTAACTGCAGCAAAACAGGCTGGGGGGAACTAACAGCAAGCCCCATTCGCTTTGGTCCTTTATTGTTTTTTGCTAAATGTTGTTGTTGTTGTTGTTTGCTGGTTTTGTCGGTGTCGTAGGTTGTAGAGGTTCTGGTCTGGGACATTTCTCCTTAGTACGTACCAGGTGCAATCTATCGATTCGCCGCTTGCCCCCGCAGCAACATCCTTGCCCGCTTCTGTTGGTGCTCCATCTTCAGTTTCTCGGTTTGCTCCTGGTGCTCGTTATTGCTCCTGCTGTCCATGTTGCGTTATGTTGTTGTTGTTATTCCCTCGTTGTTGCAGTTGAAATATTTACGATGTACGTTGGGCTATTTCACTATTTGTAACACCCCGAACCTCAGTCCTTAGTGAAAGCCGGAGACGGAGACGGAGTCGGAGTCGGAGACACACGCACAAAACTTGCCATTTGTTGTTGTTGTTGTTATACTTTTATTGTTGTTATTGTTGTTGGCCGTGCGTCACCTTTTTTATTGTTTTCTAGCTTGTTACGACGTAAACGAAAACAGTTGCACCAAAATGTATGAAATTATCAAATAAAAGCTTGAAAGAAAAAAAACAAGTTTTTAACAAAACCCTGATTGGATGGTCGACTATGCGATGCTCTGCAATAATTTATTTTAAATTTTTAAATTTGTATCTAGACTTATAATTGTAATAAGCTGAGTAAGTTGGTGTCTTGCTTAATTTTGTTATGATTTCATACATTAGTTAATTAAGTATTATTTATATTTTTATGGAATATGTTCTTTTAGTTTTTATATGATAAGCAAGGAGAGAATGGAGAGTGCAAAAGCTATAAATAAATAATAGATAGGATGGTCTTAAAAAATAAATAACAATAACAATAACGCGTCCAAAAGTGGAAGCAGTAAGTTTTTTTTTTTTTTTTTTAATTTTGTTTATTAAGCGTTGAATCCATACAATACAAAAATAGTAACATAACAACACAAGTATAGTAAATAATAAAAGGACCAAACCTCAAGCTAGGCGCATGAGGACTTGCAAATATTCTCCTATTGCGAGGGGAACTTTAAAGTTGGCCAATTGTTTTGGCAAAACCCTTTCTTTTTAATCTCCTTAAAGGCCTGGCAGGGAGTAAGCGTCTTGCGAGCATACTTTGGTGTCTTCTTAGTCGATCACTATATCTGCTAGTGTGCCTTCCAATCTGCTCCTCCACTGTATGCAGATTCAGGTCACGATGAAGGGTGGTACCACGTACATAGTATGGGCAGTCCGTAATGGCACGCATGGCACGATTTTGTAGTACCTTTATGCGTTCATAGTTTGACTTTGCAGCTATTCCCAAAATCTGCACTCCATATAGCCAGATCGGGGCTACACAATGCACATAAACTGCTCTTTTGGCTCTAAGGGATATGGTGCTTCTTCTGTTGATCAGCCATCGTAGTTGTTGCATTCTTTGACCACATCTACCAGCAGTAGCTTTCAAGTGAGGGCCAAAAGTCAAAAGTTTGTCAAGGGTGATCCCGAGATACTTAGCCTGCGAGGGTTGGTCCAATGTTACGCCTTCCAATTGTATAGGTGGGGTATGGTCAATGAGGGTCTTTAAGGTGAAGCACGGATTGGTGGTCTTTTGAGGATTGACCTTTAGATTCCATCTTTTGCACCATGCAGCCAATGTGGTAAGGTACTCTTGAAGTCCACCTGCTGCCTCATTGCGACATTTAGAGTTGTAAAGCAGTGCAATGTCATCGGCGTAGGTAGCAAGTAGAGCCTTCCTGGGATCTTCCATATGATACACGCTTGGGCAAGGCAAATCTGCAGTATATATCGAGTAGAGCAGCGGGCCAAGGACGCTGCCCTGTGGAACTCCAGCAAGGAGTCGAGTAGGTGTTCCTGACCCTGACCATAAACTTCCGTTCTTCCAAGTACGATCGTAGAACTCCGTAGTATGGTGCTGGGAACAGCTTTTTAATTTTGCTCAGTAGGCCAACATGCCAAACTCTATCGAATGCTTGTTGCATATCAATGAAGACAGCATTACAATATTCTAGATTGTCAAAGGCCTGTAGGATGTGCTTTGCCAATCTGTGAACCTGCTCCACAGTGCTGTGTCCCTCTCGAAATCCAAACTGGTGATCCGGCAGGATACAGCGCTCTTTGATAATGTCATTTAGTCGATTGGCAATAAGCCTTTCCCACACCTTAGATAGTGAAGACAGAAGACTTATAGGCCGATACGATTCGGGGTCCTCTTCTGGTTTTCCGGGCTTATGGATCATCAGAATTGCTGCCATCTTCCACTGCTTTGGGAAGAACTGCATCCTGAACATAGCGTTAAATATTAGCGCCATGTAGAGAATCGCTCGAATAGGTAATGCTTTCAATGTGGCATTACAAATCCTGTCGATGCCAGGAGCCTTCCTTCTCGGTAGGGATTTGATGACATCGGCAATCTCCTCAACCCTGGCAGGTTTAATGGGTAAGGACATCTGCAGAGGTGTCTGTAGGCTATCAAGTGTCTCTCTATACTGCTCCATTGTGGCGAATTGGTAATGGGTGAACCTAGTCTCTAAATGATGGGCAAAACAATTGGCCTGCTCTTCTTCGTTTCTTAGCAAGTTCGCCCCCAGGGCACCTAATTGGAACCTGTCTAAACGGTTGTCTAAAGCAGTAAGTAATTGAGTAAAGGATAAATAAGATGAACCTTCTTGAAGGTCAGGAGGTATAAGAAATCAGAAATAAGTGGAGATAGATTTGGTCATATGGAATAGCGGGGGAATGAGTTTGAGCCATGGAGAAATTCAAGAATTAGTAATGAGAGTGCCTAGTTTTCATTGGAAATTTAAAAAATAATATAAAGAAAGTGATTTCAAACGGAAACTAAGAATATGGTATATTATGTTAACCTTTTTCCATAATGATATTTAGTCCTAAAATATAGAAAGTCGCCATATTTTTAGCCAAAGATAGCCTTATTTTTTCTGAATTTAAGAAATATATTTCTTAAATTTAGAAACTATTTCTACTAAATATAAATTATTTTTGGTTTTTAGATTGATCTTTTACCACAGGGTTTTCAATTTTCCAAGTTTAACGGCATTTATTTCTCTCAGTGTAGTCAATATGTGACACAGTGTAATAGTATAATGCATTTGATATATTGTTTTTATTTTCCTGAGCACTTCGTTGAACAACAATTTAAAAATTGATTGTTCTGGCCAAAACAAAGCAGAGTAACAACGTCCTTCCTACTCCTGTAAAAATTTACATTTTGCCACAAGAACCATTTTGCGCACCGCCGACAATATGAACGCTTTAAATACAATTAGTTTAGTTATTTAATAGCGTAAAATGGAAAACAGTTTCGTGAAAAATAAAAGTGGCAAAAGCGCGCCTTTAGAGTGCTGGAAAACGAGGTGCAAATGTCACCATTACTTTTCGATGGATTTAAAAAAAAAACAAGTAAGAATGCTATAGTCGAGTACACCTGACTATAAAACTCCCTGTACCCAGATCTAAAATTTCAAATCACATCTTTGTAGACTTACACTTATACACACACATTTACAAATACGCACACACACAAGCGACAGCGCACTTTAAGTGATGCTTCCTCCCCCCGGACAGCAGTACTGAATCTTCTTTTGTGAATAACTTCCGTGCTTATAATCCGATCGACTTGAAATTTTTACAGTAGATTAAGAATGACCCAAGTATTATACAGGTCAAATCGCAAGTATATATATTAAAAATTGTCGTCACAAATCGTTTTTTATCGATTTGCGGGGCAGCGGGGTGACATATCTGAAATCTGAAACCAACTTGATTTGCGTAAGCGTGAGCTCCTCTTACTTTCTCTACATTTCATTTTTCAAAAAGACGCACCGTTTAGCCGCTAGAGGTAGCCATATTGCTTAATTTAATTCAAATAGAGGGTTGCCCTATTTTGTGTTATACAGGAACCTACATTCCAAATTTGGTATCTCTAGCTCTTATAGTTGCTGGTGATCAATGCGTTCATACGGACGGACAGACAGACGGACAGGGCCAAATCGACTCGGCTATTTATACTGATCAAAAATATATACTTTATTAGGTCGGGATGTCTCCTTCTGTCTGTTACATACATTTACACAGACTTAATACCACCCTTTATCACATTTGATGGATACAGGGAGTAAAAATGGTTGTGAAACAATTGCAATTCAATTTGGTTGGCATCGATGCGTTATGAGAGTACCAGCTTATAGAGTGGGCTGATGGCATCGTAATTGTACTACTCGAACTGCATGAAAGTTAATAACAGTAACTAAGTGTGCAGTGCAGGTATCAAGGACAGATGCAGGCGCAAATGAAGTTACCAGGGATCACATAATTGTGCTGCTGGATTGATGTGTATGCAAATGAATATCGCATCGCTTGGTCCTCGTAATCTCATTGAAGTTAATTCGCATTATCTGTTACACTTGCTGTGCTTATTGCTTGCTACTTTTGCAATATCGTTTCATCAAACTATTCCTGGAATCTCTCTGACACTAGAAAGTTGAGTAAGAATTCAGAACATGCAGATTGAAGGCGCAGCTTCGTACTTTTAATGTGCAGCATCTCTTTGCAGTTTATGCAGTGGAAAGGCATTTGTAAATTTGTAAATTTGTAAATTTGTTAATTAAGGAATTTATGATTATTATAGCGTTAACTGTTTCAAAACTAATGGTAAAAGGCCTTAATAAACTATTTTGAACTTTGAAGTGAAACTGAACTTATTAAAATTGTGTAAAGTAATTTGATACTAGAATAAGTAAGAGCAGTATGCTCGACTAGTATATATCCTTCAATAAAAGCAAGGATATAAGGCCTGCTTCCATTTCCGAACCGACAATATTAGCTGTTCTGTATTCCGAAAAAAACGATTGGGTATGCGGCTTTAAAAGTTTTTCTCCTCCGCCAATGAACTGTAAATTATTTGATAGTATTTTCAAAAACAAGGCTAAAAGATTCCTAATTCCATTCCAAATCGAGAAAATTTTATCGAATACAATTCGAAATGAAAAGTTCTCGGAAAGTATCTTTAATTCTTGATATGCGAGTGTGCGGCGTCAAATCAAAAATTTGAAACAAACCTTATCTGAGTATGGTATTCAAGAACTGAGGTACCAAATTTGGCGTTGCCAGATCTTTTAGTTCCTGAGGCAGACAGACAAGGCAAGATTGATTACTGTCAGAGATGTCTCCTGCTCCATACATTGGCACAGCTTTATGATACCATTAACTACTGAATATACAGAAGTTAATGATGATACTCTTTCCCACACTTTATACACAGAAACCTTTCTTACCCCATTCTAGGATCTGTACGGCAAGGATGAACTGATTGATGTAACTATTCAATACATCACAAGCTTAGCTAGTTTACAGGGCACAACAAAACGCTGCTCGCGTTGCTTTTATTTATAATTTTATTTATTTTCTCAGTGCATGTTGGGCAAATAAAGAAATAAAATGCTCGCAAAAAATATAATAATTTGTGCAAATTTTATTTGCCGGCACTTTTCATTATTTTTATTTGCAGAAACAAGCGTTGAAGAAAAGCGGAAAACAGCCGTGGATTTGGTGGCAGGAGAGGGCGTAGAGGGAAACGGGAGTATTTTAATAAAAACCACAAGGCAAGTACATACGCGCACACACACACGCACACCCACACACACTTTGTTAAAGGCAAAGAAAGCAATTGAGTTGCGTTGAAGTGGCATAAAGTAGTAGCAAGTGGTGGCTGGGTTGTAGTTGTAGTTGTTGGCTGCTGTTGGGCGGACGGAAGGGCGGGCGGGTTGGCTTGGTTTGCTTTTTAACCATTTTGTTTGGTCTTTGCGTTTTCCCTTTAGGCGCGCACGCGAAGCGCAGGTGAAAACGCAGTTAGCGACGGAGATGGTGGCAATGAATGCCTGGCTATCCCCACTGGGTATAGGTAGAGGGATGGGGTGGTTGAGAGGTAGGGGCAAATGTAATGGGAAATGAAATGAATGAATGAGCATAAGCACTTTTTTGTTTGTGCGCTTGTCTCCCCAGTTTATTTGTTTGTTTGCTTGTTGCCTGTTTGTTCGTCTGTTTGTTTGTGGCCACAGACGCAGACGGCAACGGAGATGCTGCACTTCAAATTAAAATGCGAATGCAAGCGAAAACTTCAAAAGAAGCACTAGAACAGAAAACAGAAGCGCAAACGAGATACTAATAGACAATGGCAAAGCTAAGTGGGCGGGGCTGGTGGTGGTGGTGGGGGTGGGAGGGACACATGACCGAGGCGGTAAGCATTGAGTGTATACTACATGGGACATAGCGGGGGGCGTGGTCGCTGCAACGTATGCGCTGCAATTGAAAGGCACATAAACACACTAACACACTGTGCCAGCGAAAGTGTCTCTGTGTGTGAGTGTGTGTGTGTGTGTGTGTGTGTGTGCCAGCCAAGGATAAAGTTAGCGACGACAACAGCAACAGCAGCAGCATCGCAGGACATACAAATGCACTTTGGACGTGGACGACGCGCGCTAAATTCGCTTTAATTCACTTTTCATACAAAACTACAGGAGCAGAGGCGCCGGCAGAGGCTGTTGCAGCAATACAAAAGCACGCGCCTCACACAGACACACACCAACACACAGACACTTACACAGGCACACAAAACCATGTTTGTTGTAATTAATTTAAAATATTATTACAAGCTCGCGCGAGCGCTAAACCAAGGCAAGAAAACAAGCAAAGGAGTAAGCAGCAGAGAGAAACAGAGAAAGACAGACACACAGGCACGGACACGCAGCAACCACAGACAGGAGGGCGAGAAGCGAAAGGCAGAGGATGAGCAAAGCGAACAGTAGAAGAGCTGTGACAAGGCAGGGCTAAATAATTATAACCCACGCGAACTGCACACGAAAACAAACAACAAACAAGCCGAGCATGGCATTTCAAGCAGTCAGCCGAAGGCGGAGGGGAAGTGCATACATTTGTATGTGTGTATGCACGTGAGTATACCCTGCACAAATGATATTTAAGGCGATAAGGCGTGTAGATATTGTCTATCGCTTTTTCTATAGCTTTTCTCTATCGCTTTCGTATCTTCCTCTTTCAGCTCACTTTTATGATACTACTGGGCGAGACCTAAGCGTTGCCCCTTGATATCACACATGTATTAGCCATGAAAAACAACTTCCCAATCAATTCCACAGAATAGTACACCCATTCAAATTTACAAAGTAATGTCTACTAATTGAAATTTTCTTAATTATATGTATAAGTATACATACATACATACATATGTACATTATAACAACAATAAGCTAATTTTTTTCCATTTCGTAGCTATGTTTTTAAATATAATGTTGCTTATATAAGTAATTTAAAAAAATATTTACAACTAGTTTAAGCTGCCAAAAAGATAGTAGTGCACAAGTTAAGCAAATATGCAAAAATTATTATTATTTGTGTTTTTTTTTAGTTTTAAATCTTGTAATTATTTATTTATTTAACAAGTATTCTGCAATTATAGTGGTAGTGACAGGTTGCATGTAAAAACTAAAAACTAACTAGAGCTATAGTAACATATGCAAAAATCTTAACAAAACAAAAAAAGCAGAAAATTGTGTAGCATACTTTTCAGGGCAGAATACATGTAATTAACATCTTAGATTTATTGTACGAAGTGCGACGTTAATAAAACACTAGAATTATGTTGGCTCATAGAGCATGCTACGCTCTGATTGTCAGCTAATTAATAAGGAAAAGACATTCCCAAAAGTATGCTTTCCATATTTCGTAAGCATTATTTAAATTAGTAAAAAGGACACTCTTTGGCTTCTCTTTATCTACCAATTAGCTTCCCAAGTATACCGCAAATCTTCTGCCCTGGGGATGGGGATAATCATCAGGCAAAATGTTTGCAGGGTATACATATAAGTGTATGTTATTATCCAGCGTAATTATGCTACATGCGCAACAACAAAATGCCATTGTCAAGTATTTTAATTGACGTGCAAGCCGCGACCAACAACAACAAATCAGCAAAACTGACTGGAATGCACAGATACAAGCATAAAAGGGACTAAGAATACATCTATACATACACACACACACACATGCGTACGGACAGACGGTGGGGGGGTAAGCAGCCAGCCCCAACACGCCAGACAGTACGCCAAATGCCAAAAATACCGAAGACGTTGAAATTGAAAAAAGTAATAAACGTAAAGCTATTACAAAATCTGATAATGGTACACCGCTGGCAATAGAGCGCAAATGCCGGCGCACGCACACACTGATGAAGCGGAGGAAAGAAAACAAACACGATGAAGAGAATGGCAGGCAATGGGCTCGAGAGAAGAGAACGCGGTCACAGCGGCTGCTTTGGAACAGAGTGGAATTGAAACACAACAAGCGTTCGATGGGCAACGCAAGTGTAACAGAATGCATTGGCAGCAGCAGCGTTTTGGGGCACATAAAAAACCGTTACAATATGCAGCTGCAGCGCCAAGGCAGCAACAACAAGCGTTGTCAAACATAAACATTGTGGCGCGCGTGCTGCCGCTGCTGCTGCTGCTGCCCCGAATCGCGGCTGGCGCAATATTAATTTCACGAATGAACAACCCTTGAATAACCATGCACTTCATGTGCCGTTATTATGGCTTTGCTACGTGAGCCAGAGAGAGAGAGAGAGAAAGAGAGCGACGGCGAGAGCAACGAATGCAACGAGAGCGTAACTCCGAAAGCTTTCGATTTGACGAGACAAACAACAAAGTTGAGTCGTTGGCTCGGCTCCTTGTACAGCCGATTGTTATATGTGTGTGTGTGTGTGTATGTGAGTGTGAGTGTGTGTGTGTGTGTGTGTGTGTGTGTGTGTGTACATGTGTGTGTGCAGTGCTTTTTCATTGTGCATTTCCCAGAGGTGCATTTTTCTGAAAATCTAATTTGAGAGATTGAGATTGTTTGGTCTTTCAATGTTCTGCTCACTCGTTCGTGCTGCGACGCTTGCAATTTCAGCTACAGCAGCAACAACAAGCGTTCTTATATTTATGTACGTAAATATGTATGTCTGTAAGTACACATGCAGTGAAACATATTGGGGAGTTATTACTCAGCTGCCGCACTGTCTGTCTGTCTGTCTGTACACACATGCCCCGTTCGCCGCTTACTTTAATTGGACGCGCGGGCGTTACGCTGTCGTAATTTTTTGAAAAATCTACATACTTGGCCCTGGCACTGAGCAACAGCAACAGCAATAGCATCCGCATCCGCATAAGGATCCGCATCCACATCCGCATCTCAACGATAACGATGCGTCGCATCGCAATGGCTTCAATCATTGAGCGCTGCGCTCACTGCGGTTTGACAAACATTTTTCACTGGCTGTGTGCAAAGGCAACGGCGTCGTCCTTCCGACCGATCCACACACGCCCCATCCGACGCGCCGTGTATGTTTGATGAGTGTGCGAGAGTTTTATGGCTGTATTGGGAATGAGCTGTTCAGGCCGAAGCAAACGAAGAACTCCAAGCTGGCAATAGCTTGAGTTTGAGGTATTAGGGACAGGGGTGTGGGGTGAGCGGGTGCGCGGGTGTGGGGGCTGAGGGTCTACTTGCCAACGTTGGCTGTGTGATTGGGTTATGCTCTGATTTTAATTTTGAAATCATACAAGTGCAGCACTGCAAAGTGATACATGCGGATTTATTTATTTATGTACGAGTGTGTCTGTTTGTATGTTTGAGTGTGTGTGTGTGTGTGTGTGTATTTCACTCTATGCATGTGTGCGCGAAATGCGATAAAGCGCCTTACAGGATTTGGATGTTGGCTGGATGGCAAGGCCGCTTCTGTTTGCAATTTGATAAGCTCTCTGGCATTATTTTTACGACATTTCCTTTTGACATGGCAGTCGCCTGAAAGTATGCAATAAAAATATCAATGCTAAGCCAATGTGTAAATCAGTGAATCTTATTGTTTTACATTTCCCTTTTTGCGTTGCTTTAACTAAGAGTATACCTCTAGCCTCTCATCTGAGTGTCATCCAATGCCCGTTGAATACAATTCATACTCAGTTTATCAATTTATTATGTTGCATTATACTTGACAGCAGCTTTTTCCTTATGGAATGCAAAAACCGAAAAACTACACAATTCTAATACGCTTGTCTGTTTGGAAGCTCTGTGCCACAACATAGATGGCTCTTATTCTATACAATTTAAATACTATGCTGCGTAAAAATAATTTCTGACATTTTAAATAAAATCCTATGGTTATCGGATTGCCATAAGAACTTTCGAATCAAATGTAAATATTATTTGATATTTTTTCCGTTTATTTCTCTGCAAGAATGTAAGGAATTTAAAAGGATTACAAAATCATCAGGATGGAATTGCTTTACAAGTAAGTGAAGCGCTGTAAAAAACTTTTATTATTGATTTATCTTTATGAATCAAAAGACCAAAAATTTAAAACTAAATTTCAGATATTTATATTTATTTTATTGATCATGAACCAACACTGCTTTATTCAGGTCTGTTTCAACTTCCGAGTACTATTCATTCCGAATCGTTTTGAAGGCATGTTCGTATAGTTTTAATGATGTGAACTTAATCGGAAATGGGAACAGGCCTGATCATAAATATACTTAGATAATGATTGTCTCAATTAGTATAATATAACTTCAACATTTCCCCAATACTACTCTCAATAAATGAATATTATCCAGTTTATAATTTATAATAAAGGCTTAGTTTACATGACCCAAAAATGTGAAGCGATTTTATTGCATTTCGATTAGCTTCATACATAAATACGAGTATATACACAGTATGTGCTGCATGATCAACTTTAGCATAATACATTTACAAACTAATCTATACAGATTTCGATTGGAGCGCTGTAACCGTAGGACTATACATAAACATTAGTAGAGACGCACTAAATCTAGAGCTAAGCTATTGCGAAACTGAAATGTTGCATTGACAATAATAAAACCTCTGTTTTTATGATAACCAATACATTTCCATACACTTAAATAGATTAAAAGAAAATAAGCTTGACCAGTCCGTAGAGCGCCCAGAGTGTTAACGAATAGACAATTCCCAGTAAACAGTAGTGAAGAACCATCATGCTGCAATCAAAATATTGAGTTAACACATACAACAACTTCAGGACGCTGACTGACCGTTTGATACGCTTTATGGATTGGGGTAAATTGGCGGGATCGTCCTTGACAACATACATGCGCAGACCATATAGACTGACTCGAAACAGATGTTGCCAGTCCAGATCACGCATATCAAAGGCAAATATACGCTTGTCCCGCTCATCTAACTTGTCGAGCAGACTCCGGACATTATCGTTATCGAAGCGAAACTCATTGGAGCTGAAGAATTTCAGCACATTGCTGAACTTGTGTATCTTGCGATAGATCTTCACCATTCTGCATAAGAGTGAAGTGAATAAGTTAGGACGGCTATAATTTAGAGCTGGAAAACAATCAATAGTATCGATTGAGGTTTTAGCACTATCGATAGTATCGAACCGGCATGGTTGATGCCCAATTTATTATTTGATAAATATTTATTAAATTTATTATATGCCCATGTGAATCAACAATTTTTGATGCCATTTCTTGTCGATACTATTGATAGTTAATCGGGAGGATAGTTTTCCAGCTCTGTTACAAATATAGCGGAAATGTGAGTTAAACTTACCTGGGCTTCTTGCCCATAAGAACCATAACCAAGTCCATGAACAGAGCGGGCAATGTGTGGTACAAGAAGCACAGTATGTGATATTGCCACATGTGTGGCACAATGGTGAAGCACGGATACCAGATGGCCTTGCGCATGGGTATATCATTGACATACTTGAAACCCGTTTGCATATAGTTCTTCCAGGTGACCATGTTATCCGGATCCGGCACAAAGTTATAGATAGGCGGCGTCTCATATCTGCAAGCATGAATACCAACTGTGACATAGTTGCAGACGGACATGCCACTTGACTTACGTATTTCGTGCCACATCCCAGGCACTTGCCAGCAATGCATTAACGCACAAGTCCACGGGCACAATGTGCGCCTTGTTGTCCATGTTGCCGGTGAAAACGCGCAACACGCCAGAACCAATGCCCACAATGACGCCGCAGGGTCCATACATATTGTCAATCCAGCCAGTCACGGGCTCCCTATAGGTGGTGATCACTGCAATTATGCCAAAATGAAGCAGCACTTAGAGAAGGACATCAAGCCAGCTGCATCTTACCAATGCCAGGTCGAAATATGGTAACGGGCAATTTCTGTGCATGCTGGCGGACCACATCCTCTGCGAGCACTTTGGTATAGGTATATGTGTTCGGATAGCCCTTGATAATCGCCGGCGTCAGCGTGTTCAACGTGTGCTCGTCCAAGCACTCAGTCAGCTTGAAGGCATTATCGCCAGTCATCATGCCGGTGTAGAATTTCTCCTGTATGTAGCGCATGTTGCAGTGTGCAAATGCGGTAGAAACATGCACAAGAGCCTGTTCGGATTAAGAGAATGATCCGTTAATATAGCGTAACTGACAGTTAAGCTAGCTTCGAGAGTCCTAATAGCCTGTTCACACTATCACATATTTACGTGCAACATTCCGTGACGACAACAAGTGTGATCACGATCAATTTTCTGTTGTCACGACAGTTGCCGCTACTTAAAACAACAGTTGTTAAATTTATTGCCCAATAGTTTGAACGCAAAGTAATATTTTCATATAATGTTTGACAGTTTTATATTAGAAAATATTAAATGTAATTATTGGGCATGGTGAACATTCCTTTACTAATTCTGGATTGCATTTTTCTAAGTATTTATGCCTGCTTGGTTTCTACGTTCTTAAATGTTTCGATTTTTAATGCTCTTTCAGGGGAATATATCAAAAGGTGAATTCAATCCGCAAAATCTTGAAATATATCAAAAAGGCAACATTTAAAGACAAATTCGCTTTCCCATGGTAGAGATAGTATAATAATAATAATATTATAAATAGTATAATAGTCTTAATCAGATTTAATTTGAAGTCCATAGAACACTAAGAAAATGAGTTAATATTATAGAAATATAATCTTATATATTCAGAATTCATTTGTTTAATTTGTTCATATCGTAGACTATTAAAGCTATTGACCACAGAACTCCGAACAGCATATTAGCTAGTCTATAGTGCCCTGAATCGAATTCATTAGATCAATTTAACAATCAATTTAACTATAAAAGCCACCTCGTTATAGGATTAGACTGTGAGCTTACCTTTAGGTGAACAATCTCTTTGGCCAACTTGATTATCTCCCTTGTGCCATGTACATTGATGGCTATGGCCATTTTGAGCTTCTCATCGAATCGCACTGTGGCCGCACTGTGTAGAACAATGTTGACATTCTCCTTGATGGTCTCACGCTCATGTGGGGAGATGCCCAGGCCAGGAAGGGAACAATCGCCGCTGATGATTGTGATCTGGCAGCGGTACTTTGGATTGATCTGTTTCATTTTGGCAAAAACCTAGAAGACCAAAAGCAAGCCATAAGCACATAAGCACAGGCAATTAGTAGGACATAATCAGTTTGGATAGCTGAGAAGTTGGACTAGCCATTTACCGGATCATTGAACAAATCCTCAATACGCGCGTGGCCATCCTTGCCCTTCTTGGCGCGTATCAGCAAATATATTTGAGCCACCTCCGTGACGCGCAACAGTTTCTCAATAATAACTGCGTACAAATCAATTCGTGAGTATTCAATTATTCAGGTCACGTTCTTGAGATTGCCACTTACTCTTGCCAAAGAAGCCGGTGCCGCCAGTGAGGAAGACGCCCTTATCCTTGTAGAACATTTGCATAGGCGACTCATCTGCAAAGATCAATGCAAACAGCCATTAAACAATTAGCCAATTTGATGCGCATCATTGTGCCCTGGCAGCGCCACACAGTGGCACTCCTGCTACCATTGGCTGTGGCAGTGCCACTTCCCAGCCGCCATACTCAACGCTGCTTGTTGCCACCCGCTTGAAGCGCGTCACGAATTTAAATGCGCGCCCCAAAAGCCACTTCAATTGCGCATAATTCACGCCGCCACACGCACACACACACACACACACAAACACGCACGCACACACACTTAGGGCCCAGTCACACGTAAAGAGCGTTTGGCATGTGGCTGCATTTTGGCCATATGTCAAAATGGCAACAACAACACTCAAAGTTAACGCCGATGCTGACATTGTTGTCGCCTGCTGCTGCTGCTGCCGGCTGCCACTTGTGGGCCACTCATAAATATTTGCAAGTTAGCAGCTCGTCGAGCTATTCATCTATCGTACAATGGCTCACACAAGCTCAGGCACATACAGACACACACACACACACACACACGCACACACATCTACACTCGTGTAGTACATGTTTCTAGGCACATTCCTGCTTCTTCAAGGTACCCTTGCAGGTCCGTCTGCTGTGGCCTAATTGCCAATCGAGGACGTAAATCACTGTCACTGCATAGGTTACATATATGTATGTATTGGCAAACACAACCAGCCACACACACACGCACACACTTAAATGCTTGGCCACTCGATAATTGCATAATAAATGCAACATTGTTAAGGACCTTACCCTCGCCCAGTGGTTGGTTGGCATTGCCACCCGTCGCTGTTATCCAACGGCGTCAAACACAACAAACTGGCACATTCATATTCATACAAATACAGGCCGACACCTAGGGCCGACACTTATGCATATCATACCCCTCATGCCCCCCACCGCCTATGGCTGCAGCCTGGGGTCGCACTCAACCAAAAGCACTTGGCGCGCTCACTCAAATGTTTTGTTTACCTATGCTAATTGGCTTAAATGCAACTCAAGCGCACTTCTCATCGCGCCAAGCCGAAACTGAGCTGCCTTAGCCTCCCCGTGCCCTCTGCCACCAAACGCCCTCTGTGGTACCCCCCTTCGGCCACCGCTCACCACGCCCCTGCCAGCATTGTTTATGAGCGCTTCGAAATTGAGCTCCAGCCCCGGCGCGTGGCCTCACTTGGAGTGCGAGTGCGAGTGTGAGTGTGAGTGTGAGTGCGGCGTGCGCATTTAAAGCTTTTGAGCGCTTTGGGGCATTTGTTCAGCGACAACGCCAACAACACCAATAGCAATAACAGCAACACCAAACACACCAGCAGCAACAACAACAACAAGAGAAACAGCAACGCCACTTTGAGTGAATTGTCAACAATTGTGTTGGCTCTTCGGATTTGCGCGCCGCCGTTGTTGTCGCTGTCTCTGGCAGACAAAAGTCTGTCACATAATTTGTCAATTTCAACAATTTTGTTGAACCACCCCCGCCTCACCGCCCCCACTCCCCACGCCACAATCCACAAGACAAATGTAATTCTTCATGAATGCTTATTGTTTTTAAGAAATACGGAACTGGTTCCTTGCTTGCTTTAGGTTTGGTTTCTTCTGTTTGCGGCTTTATTTATTTTTGGTAATTTTTGTCTGAACTTGTGGTCTGGGCACCTGGCCGTGGCCGTGGCCGTGGTCGTGGCATTGGCCCCTGTTGTCCTGGTCACTCACCCTGTGTGCCAGTGATAAGCTGGGAATGATCATCGAAGGACTTCGTATACCCATTCATAAGGTTCATCAATTTCGCATCCTCCATAGTGGCCACAATGTGATTTTGCCTGGCAGAAAAAAAATACAAATTATAAATATATTTTATCTCAAATAAGTATTAGTTTTAATTAAATTCTTGCATTCAAAATGTATTAAATTTACAACACTTAAGGAATGTGTATGTAAGAAATTATTAGTTTTGAATTTTTGAATATATTTATTTATTAAAAATATAACAATTTTAATAAAATTTTCTAATAATGAAATAAATAAAATAAAAATTAATAAATATAAATACTAAATAAATAATAACGATTTTCACTTAAAAACAATCTGAATATGATTTTGTTGAATTTGGCTTTATTTTTGTTTTAAGAAGGAGCTCATGTGGTTCGAAAATATTCCATCATATTTACCATCTCTATTGAAAAACAAGTAATAACGTTGCAGTCGGACGCACCTGACTGAATAACACTATGTTCCAAGTCCTATATAACTTGGTTATTTGTGGGTTCGGAAAGAGACGCGAAAAAAACAGTAGTCTGTTTAGATATACCCCTTGAAAAACGTGTTTTGGAGTTATTATATGCCGATTTGTGGGAGTGGGGTGGAGGGTCAACATTTTGTTTTATGCAGATCTGTAAGGAATCTCAACATCAGTCTGTATGCCAAATTTGGTGACTATAGCTTTAAAAATGTGGAAGATACAGGTTTTCCCCAAATTGCGGGGAGGAGGTGGGGATTGGCGGGCGATCTCGACACTTGATAAATTGAGGGTATACACCAACATGTATACCAAGTTTGGTTGCTCTAGCTTCAAGGGTGTGGAAAAAAACGCATTCCTACGGACAGACGGACATTTCGCAAACCCAATATACTATTTTCGCTTCGGGAACATAGTATAATTAGTCGCTCTACAATTGGTACGGACAAGATACTTTTGTTTTAATCAATTTTGCAAACAATTTATTACATATCTGTAATTTCGATTAACAGTTTTATATTCTTAGGGTAAAAAGCTGTGAGGTCTGATATCCTTACTTGTAAATAATAATAGTACACACAGAAATGTATATGATTAATTACAGAATACAAGAAATCAAATCAAAAAAGTTGTGCACTCTAAAATCCAATATGATGTTTGTAAAATACGTAAATTTAATCATCGTTTCAAGTACGACCCTCAGCGTGCTTTATTTCAACTATTTTGTACTGTCGCAATTATAATTTAAAGTTGAACTGCTCTTCAGTTGGTGACGTTATTTGGTGTCTATCTAATTAGGAAATGTTTGAATTGAAATGGTTAAATGTGTTTAGGCAATTACAGACCAGAGGCGGTCTCCGTGCGACTGTTTCGTGGCGACTAAAAATCAAATATAAGTGAATTTCGTAACAAAATTTAATTAAAACTTTGCTCCAGCTTTGTGTTTCGCAGAACCCGATGGACACTGCGGCAATGCGAAAAAGCAGAGCGCGGCACTAAAATTTCTAATGAAGTGCCAGACGCACCTGTTGACAAAGACCCAGAAAAACCGAATTGAAAATTAAACTGAAATGAAATTTTAATAAAAATTCTTATTATGAGACAAAGCAATATCCGAATAGAATGTCGATTTGCTGAACACAATTTGAAACTAGAGCTGGCAAAAATACTTTTGGGCTCTTTTAATTAATGCTCCCACAGATGCAAAATTGTTCCTATTGTAGAAGCTATTGAACTCTTTAGTTATGCATACAAGCCGTCAGAGGTAGGTAGCAAACAAATTGTGGACAATGTACCTGTGTACTTATAAATATATATACCAGCTGCTAAAATGAAAACAAGCACAAAAGATAGCTTGCAAAAATAAAAAAGCAAAAGGCAGGGGAGCATTTAAAAGGCACCTTTCACCTGCCGAATAAACAGTCTATGGGAAAACTAATTGTTTGAACCTGGCTTTTGGTAAGCATATTAATGATTTTTAATCCCTGGGTTTGGAAATCAATAGAAATGCTTGTAAGACCCACTTAATAATTTGAATGAACAAAATTATTGCTAAACTTGATAAGATCTAAAATATGTAAGAGCAATCGAAAGTTCCCGACTGCGGCTTACTCTGTTTCCAGTTTGTTTTCTTTTGCTATTTGCAAGTACAAAAATGGTGAGAATAATATTAGTCCTATCTTTGTAGGCGGTCATAAGTAGTTCTCAAATCAAATTTGTTAGCCCTAGCTATAATAGTGTGGGAGATATATGCGTTGCTCATTTGCGGGGGTGGACGTGGGTAGAACAAACATTTTTATGATTAAATCATTCCAGAAAGCCATAAGTAGTCAGCATATTAAATTTAGTAACTCTAGCTATAAAGTTGTTGGAGATATAGCTTTGGATGGTTAGGGTTGGAAAAAAGACCTTTGCACTTTTACTATAATATAGCTTATAACTTTTGGTTGCCGTCAGGCAGAACATTGTACAAGCCGAATACACTCTTTTTCTCCCACTTTGGGAATAAGAGTACAAATAGAATATTTAAAATATGTGTTATTAATTCCTAATAGGAGAGTGAGTACGAGTAGATATATGTAGGTCAACAAAACAAAAATTTTCCACGTTGTGATGCTTAATTATTTCGAGTATAATATTAGAATTCCATTAGGTGCTTCCGTTTCTCGAATAGTTTTTACATACACTCAATAGACGCCAGGTGGGGCGTTCGAATAATTAGAGAATAAAATTCCAAAATCAGCCAAACAGAAAAATAATACTCGTGAAATGAGCACCTGGTCGGTATGAATAAAAAACTTAATTGCAGAGCTCAAGTAGATGACGCTATGGAATTTTAATTGCATACAAATTAAAAGATAAAAAGCCAAAATCTAGAAAAACACAATTACAAATAATGAAAATTGTAATTATAGGTGTAAATTCGATGACAGCCAAATGAATTTATTACTTGATGATATTCGATCAAATGAAAAGGCAGCAAGTGCAATAAAAGTCATAAGGGTACTCGCGGCATAAAGCCAGACACATTCATTCAATTATTGTAAGGAAAAGTTTCCAAACGAATCCATGCTGGGCACAACAACGACAACAAACAAACAATGGCAAAGAAAATGAAAATGAAAAAGAAAAAGAAATGCAACTGAACATTAAATAATTTGAGTGTCGAAGTCTCGCACAATTAACCCATATTTGCAGACTTGCAATGGAAACCCGCCAGTCCGTCAGTCAGCCGGCCAACTAGCATGTTGCATTTTACACCAATTGAGGGGATTCCCCCCGCTTGGCTCAGCGCGCACTCAGTCGTATGAATGACGAAAGCAGCGAAAGAGAGGCAGAGGCAGAGGCAGGTGGATGTTGCACGGTCGGCTGCCTGGGCAGCTTGCCAAGCTGACTGACTGACTGAGCTGACTGAACTAACTGACTGACTCTCTGGCAATGTCGGCCAAAAAGCCACAGCAACTGATTGCGCCACACCGGCCACCACAACGCCACCAACGACGACATCAAAACTGCAGCACGCACTGCACAAATTCCCGACTACTTCAGCTATCATACTGGTTTCGGGCCACTGCGACTATGATACTGAAGGATGGGCGATGGGGGTTGGGGGTTGTTTGTGTACGCGAATTTATACATTGTTTAAGTATAGGCCACAGCTGCAGGCGCTGCTGCCTTAGCCTTCTCTGTTGCTGTTGCTGTTCCTGCTGCTGCTGCTGCTGCTGCTGCTGTTGCCTGTTGTCGACACCAAGTTCCATCGACGATGCACATCGAAGCGCAGCTAATTGAAACATTTCGCACAGTGTCTCAAATCTGCAGAGTTGAGTTGATTCGAATCGGTCAGAAAAGTTCAATCGAACTATTCACTAAACTGGACTAACAAACAATATCCCGGATTACTTTGTTTGACTCATTTGAAGCCGCTTACTATATAAGAGTAAGGTTCGTTTGATATAATTCGATTGAACTAAAGAGTAGAACGACCTAAAGAATCGATAAAGCTAAAAGAACGTTCCAACTAAAATTTCAAACGAAATTTATTTATTTTATTTATTTTGTACGACACCAGCACGTTGGGGGAAGTCTATTTGCCAGTCCGGCTAGCTATGCCCCTATTCACAGCAAAGAATTGCCGGTAGCGTTATTAGAGCCTATAGCAAGATAGTAAAGAGTTAGTTATAAAGAAAAAACTTATAGAATTTAAGGTTAATTTAAGGTATAAAACTAAAGAAGAAGAATAAAGAAAGACAGTAGGAATGAAGTCTCCAACCCGGTGGGGGAAGTCTTAGTAGCCAGTCCGGCAAACTGTGCCCCAGCTCACGAGGTTGCTTAGAGATTACATTAAGGAAAGAAGGATCTAGGAAAGGGTAGGGATGGGAGAAGAATAATATAGTTATAGAGTAGGAAATATAGGGAGACATAAACCTACGAACGAACTTAACGAACGAAAGAACTTAGTGTTATTAATATTTTGAGAGAAAAATGGTTTGGTTCGTGTAAAGTTTCGGCTGGAGTAGCAAAACAGTTGACGCTACTATTGATAGATTGGGTGTGAGTATGTCTTTCCTTGCCCCTATCGACTGTTTTCTTCCTATCACAATAATTGAAAAATTTCTTAGACACCGCTAAAAAAAACTGTTGGAAAACGCAATCTGTATTATGGCTTGAGAAAAACTATCGAAACTTTTAAGTTGGCCCACTCGATATCGATATTTATACAGCTCTAGGCTCGGCAATTTTCTGATCAACTAGTTCGGTTCCTAGTTCGGGGCAAGTGGAAAAAGAACTGGAATTCCGGTCACGAACCGTCTAATCAATAATGAATTAATAAACGAAGTATTTGCGGATTTCAAACTCCATGTGCCTTGTGCCACTGTTGGAGCTTCTCAAACCAATGCCGAACTGCTTTTGGCGCTTTTGATACTTGCAACTTCTCGTACTTTAGCGCTTGTTTGCTGCCCATGTTGCTTCAACTGCAAAGCTCGAAACAATGGCCCAAACACAAAAGTATGAGCCGCAACAATAACAACAATAAAAGCAATGCAACAACATTGCAACGCCGGCGACTGCGCCTCGCAAGTTTCAATGAAAGCCAAATGCGAATCGAAGCGCCAGCGCCATCGCCTTGCTTCGCATCTGCCCCACTGGCAACTTGCTGCTTGCTGCTTGCCCCCATTTGCGAGGCTCATTCGCTTTGAATTTTATTTAATGCTTTTGTAATAAAGTGTAAAATGGTGAAAAAGTGCAAACAACAGCGATGGGAGCTGCACAGGGCCGGGAAGGAAACGGCAGGGAGCAAAAGCCCCATTGCATAACATCAACAACATCATCATCAACGGTAACAGCAGCAGCAACAACAACAACAACAATAAGAACAAGACAAGAGCAATAAGAACTACGGCAGCAGCAGTGGCCACATTAAAAGAAGAAGAAATAATTAACAGCAACAGTTTGAAAGTCCATAAAGCGCAAATGGTTGTCGTTGCCGTTGCCATCGCCGTGCCCCTCCACGTTGCCATCAACTGACAGCGCAAGGCTCCCCTCCCCTCCCCACCCCTTCGGCCTTTATCCACCCCACCGCATGTGGCATGGCCATACAACTTCCGACTTCCGTTGGCCGACCGGGTACGCTGGCCTGGTACATCTGTATTGCCGGACTACGTAGATTGTTTGTTGTTGTCCTGCTGTCTGGGTCTGGGATTGGGATTGGGATTGGGATTGGGCTTTGGGCTTGGACTTGGGTTTGGGCTTGACAGTAGTATTGGGAACTGGTCGTACCGCCCACTGCCCACCAGAGAGGACACCAGCAAAGTCAGTGCGAAAAATGTTCGTTAAATCTATTAAAAGATAATTACGTGAAGACAAATGAACGGTGGCTTGGGTGCTGCCAACACCCATACACCCAACCACCCACTTGGGTGCTTGTCTCTGTGGTTGTCTGCGGTGCACACATACATATGTACGCTGTTATTATTCGAGTTGGCTGATACGATAACGCTAATGGATATGGATATTGATTATAGTTTTTATGCTGCTGTAAATGCTGTGGGAGCTGCTGCTCGGATAATGATAATTCTGATTATATTGATGCGTCATTTTATGAGCCGCAATGGTATTGAAATTGAGTGGTTTGTGACAGCGTCTTGTTTATGGCACTACGATAATGGTTCGCGCTGGAAATAAGATATTCATGTTGGTCCCTCTACAAGGAACCCGCAATTATTAGCCACTCTCTCTCTGGTTGTACGGCGGTTTAATTAATATGGATAAAGTTCCGTCCGTGTACGTAATTATTAGTAATAGCATGATATTGACTTGGAAATTAACTATGGTCACTTGGTCATTTGGGGACCTGGTTAATGGCCTGCTTAGTTCCTCATCGACCATATTTATGCATTTGCGGGTGCTCGCGTCATTTAGTTAATTTGATTAATTGCTTAAGGATGACAAAATGCAAAATACATGCGCTAAATGAACTGGTTCTTAGAGTTAAATGGCGTTGCCAGCTGTGAAGAAAAATATTACGCATACGTTGCCAACTGAATGCGAAAGTACTCAATGTAATGTGGTAACTTAGTATTTTTCTTTGGAAAATATACGGTCACACAATGATCTACAGTAATCTTTTACTGAAGCTACCCCACCTAAAAACTGCACCAATCTGTATGTATTCTTTTGGTATCAAAACACGCGGAAAGAATTAAGGATGCGATTTCCGGCGGCGGAATAATGAAGAGGACAAACTGACTCAACTAACCTAATTGAGTTAAATATGTAATTTTCAGCATTTGAATTTGTCACCACTTAACCCGTTTAACCAGTGGTCAACCCAAAAAAAGAAACAGATGAAAGCAAGAAACTCAGCTGCGGTGAGAAACTTGAAAAGTATTCAATTCTATTAACATCATCGAAAATGCATTGAGTCAACAATTCATAATATTTGGGTGCAGCTAATGCAATACTCAAATAGTTATCGAAAGTGATAATGTTTTCCAACAAGTTCACGAAACAACTTTGGGGTTTCTATTAGCGCACGAGTGTGAAGTGCAGAGGTCAGTTAGTTAATTGCAGCTGTGAGAACTCACCGCAGTAGCTATTGTGTGGGTTGCAACTGGGCATTGCACTCGAGCTGGAAAATCACAGTTCTTGGCATGTGAATAAAACGCTAATCAGCTCAGCCAAGTGTCTAACACTTAACTGTGTTTGTATCTCCGGGGCACGTGTGAGCTTCTAAGCGTTAGTGCGTTTGTGTGTGTGTGCGTGTGTGTGTGTGTACCTCTATTATTATCTAATTAGGAGTTTCATGCAAACTGACAAACATTTGCAATTACATTACTCGCACTACGTGCCTCAGATATTGCGACATTGTTGGGGTTTTCCAATGCCAACTTGAAGCTGTTATCAGTGTGCATCTTTTGGATTTAGCCAAAATGTTGCGCATGCGTAATTTGTAGGCGCTGAGCAGAGGTAGGAGGGACCAGCGGAGCCAGCTAATGAGCGTTGGCAATGTCTTCGACGTTAGCGTCAGCGACAGCGTCGACGTCACATTGTTGATATGCCTAATTGTTGCCATTGTGGTTGCCACGCCCACACACACACTCACACACGCTCTCACACACACACACATTACGAGTACGTCCATCTAATGTGCGCACCTGAGTGTAACCAAATTGTTGACGGCGTTGTTGCTGTTGTTGTTGCTGCTGCTGCTGCTGCTGCTGCTGCTGGCATGTACGCGTTGCTGTTACTGGTAATGGGCCTGGCCATAACATTTACGTATGAGTTGGGCAAATATTAATAACCATTGCCTGGCTCTCGCATTGCCACACGGCCAATAACAATCACATGAAATCAAATAAGCCAAATGCTGTAGACGATCATTGTTGCCGGTAAATTTAACTTTAAACGGTTCGCAATTGTGCGAACATAGTGAAATTTGACACGTTTTGATTGTAATACCCAATTATGAAACAGCTGATTGAAATCTAAATGGCAATTGAAACAAGACATTAAGTATACGCAGCGTTGTGCAATTGTTGTACATAGCAATTATGCTACTTACATTTGAATCGATTTCAATCATTATTCATATTCATTTTTTGCTTAGCCAGTAACTGTGTCAACATTACTAATCGGCATGGGGTTAATCTCGCTCAGTGGGGAGCACAAAATAATTATAAATAATTCATTTTAATTAAATGTACACTTGCTCATTTAATAGTTTGCATAATATTTTACATTACAGGCATTCGTGGAATTAATTTCATTTCATTTGAATCAATTTTACAGCGTTTCGCTTTAAGCTGATTATTTTTTTGTAATTTTTTTAATTTGTGTGCGCATTTTCTAAATCAATTTTAATTGTTCGTTACGACATTATTACACCCAGTTATTAATGGCTGATATTTCCAAATAGAAAACAGCAAACAGACACAGATTGGAAAGCCCACAAAAGTCGAGTACTAATGTTGTAATTACATAATTCGTGCATTATCAATGACAGCGGCAACAACAGCAATCGGGACCTTACAAAACCTACGTGCAACATAATAACAATACAGCAATAACCAACAATAAACATGCCCCTTTATACTCGTAATTTATATTAATTAATCGCTTTTTTTGCCTCGCAAATCGCGCGGATTGCTGGCCAAAAATCAAAGCTCCAACAATTGACGGCTTCTGTATTGGCCAGCATGAGTACGAGTATAATGGCAATACAAAAAAAAATGCAATAAATTTATGCGCTAATAAATAAATACATTTTTAAACGCTTCTTACTGGAAGCCATTTCAATTGCAATGCATTTATTATTGTTTTCATTTTTTGTTCCTCTATATTTTTTTATTGCTGCCAATGTTTGTTTTTGTTTTTATTTATGTGTACATAATTTAATAACATCACTTAATGGTGCATGATTTGTAAAATGATGTGTGTTTTTTCTTTTAACACAATATTCTTATTACGGGTTAAATAGCTACTTTTTTAAGCAAATGCGTGTTATTGGCCAATATCAATAGCCAATGGGCAAAGCATTGACATAACACTGATTTAAATTAGCCAGAGAACAATTATTTAACCAGGCAAATAGAAAATGTCTCTATGAATAATTTCATGTGGCCGAAAAACGAGCATTTAATGCAAATTATTCCTGTTTATAGTATCAATATTTTAGTTTGATTAATTTGCAGATGGCAAGGCGGGCTTTATAATTAACATATCAAATAAATTTAATAAATAATAATGTTATTGATTATATCATGTAGCTGTCATAATTAAATTAACTATGGCATTCAATAGGAAATATCGCTGCTTTCTAGTTTAGTTTGAAAATATAATTATTAAATTATAGAAAACATCCCCAGGCAATAATACTGCTGGTTCTTTCTACAATCAGTTATTAATAAAATTAAAATTATTATTTTTGACATTGAAACATTACGCAGCTTATTAAATTTGTGTAATGTTGAAAGTTGTATTTATTTTGAAAAATTTGTACATTTTCTTATGTCTTAAGGCTTGTTCAGACTATCGTATATAACCGACGCAATATTACATGATAATATAACTTTGCGTTCAAGTTATTGCGGAAAAAGTTTGACAAATATTTGTATGCTCTGTTTTCATAAAATTTTTGGGAAAAAGACTATATTTTATGCATATTTTTTGACACCTTTGAGACTAGAGCAACCAAACTAAGTACGCATCCTGGTATATAGCCTCAGTTTATAAGCTGTCAACTGTCAAAATGTTAATCTGTAATCCCTGTATACCTGTATACATAATCAACGGTAAACATAAACTAACTTTATTGAACTTAAGCACACATATAACTGAGAGTATTAGCATTCTCCGTCTTACTCCAAATCCAAGTTATCAACATAAACTGCAGCTACGCACTCGGGTTTCCTCCTGTTCTTTTGCAATGTGTTATGCGATACGAAGACGACAATTACAATACAGGTATGTATATAAATATTTATATATGTACTTATATATATAGTATGTAGGTATGTGCATAACTGCAGGGCGTGGCGAAGGTGGCTGAAGAAATCACGTCATAAACGTGGCGAGCACGAATTATTTACAAAGCAGGCGAAAGCCCAAAAGAGGTCCCAATAAAATAACAATAAACTATGTCACACTTTGCTGGGCAGCCAGGAGATGTAAAAGTGTGTGTTGCTCGCTGTGTGTGTGTGTGTGTGTGTGTGTGTGTGTGGGTGCGACAAACCATAAAAACAAAACAACAACAAGCCGCAACAACAACAGCCACAAAGCATAAACAATTGTATTACAAATACGACTACAAATGCATAAAGCAGCGCCTACAACAGCGAATGCCGCTCTTCTAGACGATTATTTATTGTTAACGATTTATATTTGTTGTTGTTATTGTTGTCGCTGCTCAAAACGCTCAGATTTCAAAGCTTCCAGCCATAACTACGTTGCTATGTGTGTGTGTGCGTGTGTGTGTGTGTACGTGCGAATGTTTGAGTGCGAGTGCCAGATTGCAACCTACGGGGGTTGCCTGCCCCCACATCGATTGAGCCTGATTGCCGGCTCAAGTGTCGGTCGCGTCACACGGCTGAAAGGCGGTTGGGCGTGGCCTGGGGCTTGGCCGGGCTGGGGGCTATGGGAGTGTGGGGGTGTGTCTATGTCGTAGAGCTGTATCCTATGGTTCAGAAGAAGTTGGTTTCCAAGGCTCACCAAACTGAACGCATGAACTGAACTCCTGATTTTCATCCATCTAGTTCCTTTGGATCGCATTCACGTTCTATTGTTCTGTACGCTCATTTGAGTTCGTTTTTCATTTGATTAGTTTTTTTTTTTTTTGAATTGTATTATCATTTGTGAGCAAATTCAGTTTCAGGATTTAGCTAGTTTAGGATAGAAGAATACAATGATTGCTGTAATCTTAAAAACTTTAGATTGACAATAACCTTTTTGGTTTTCTTACAATCCATTTATCAATTTTTACTCCCTGTAACCATAAAATTGTTTCTTTTAAAAAATCGCTAGTGCTAAGGAACTTTTGTAAACAGGTCTTATTATAAAGAGTAAATCTTATTTTCAAAAGAATAAATCTAACGAATGAGGTAGTCAAATGAACAACACGAACTGGTATGGAACTTAAACGAACAACACAATGAACGTTCGTTCACCAATAATTGAAGAAGTGAACAAATTCGTTGAATTGAACTGCCACGTGCAACTCTACTGTGTTGCGTGCCGAGCTGGTGAATGGATGAATAGATGAGCTACCTCTGCATTCATCGGAGCTGGACGACTTGAGTTGGCCTGCCCTGGTCTGTTCTGGCCTGGCTTGGCCCGACTTGCCCTCCCATGGCCTGGCCATCAGGCGCAAGTGTTACAGTTTGTTTTCCCACACGTCTCCGCAATGCTTTTCGTCATCGTCAACTGTGCGGCATGTTTGACAGCAATGAGTGCTTGACACGTACAAAGGCTTTTGTTTGGCCTAAGTGTTGCTCTCCCTTGCTCTTGCTGTTGTCGCTGCTATTGTTGTTGTTGTTGCTCATCTGGCAGTTTATCTTGCCATTGTGCATGTTATTTAGTGTTCGCTGTTGCTTCTTTGGAATCAATGTGCGCTTTTCTTTGGCCACTGTATAGACGCGTCTTTCTATCTGTATCTGTATCTGTATCTGAGCATGTCAATTGCCCATGTGTGCGCTTCCCCCTGGTGTGGTGGGTACTCGCATTACAACTTTCATAGAAATTCATTTGCTACGCTCGCTTAAACGACAATTTGTTGCTTGGCCGCTGTTATGTTGTTGTTACGCCCAATTCATTGACTGTCCCGCCCAGTTGGCAGGCTGCCCTGAAGCTGCTCGTCAACAACAAACCAATCTGGCAACAACCCCATCGAGCGACCTACAGACCGCCCGACAGACTGACCCAGACAAAGTAGCACAAAGATGTTTTACTGCCAGACGTTGTTGCTACAATTTGCTCATTACTTTTTATCACTTGTACGTCAACCCACATACCCCACCCTGTCCCCCCAATTTTCCCATTTCCCTCGCAAGACATTCCCATACAGCAGACATTGGCCTTTGGCCCCAAAGTAAATTGTTGCCCCTTTTTCGACTGTTTGTTGCTACTCTCATCTATTGTGTTTTTATAGCTGTTTCACTGATTTTTCCATTGTTAATTTCTATGATTGCGTTCCTGCTGCACCCTCAAAGCCAAAACGAACTGCAAATAGACCATGGCGATGCCAGATCCAACCGAAAACCAATCCAAAAACCGTCCAGAGTGCTCAACGGGGAAGTACCCTGTACACAGGTCTAAGACCAGCCAGAATGATTCCAGGTCACCCCTGGTAACTCCGTCATAGGAGATGGAGATATCAACCTCATGGAAATTGGTAATCAAATAATCTCTTGCCAATGCAATGAGCGTCTATTCATTCACCCTAACATCCTGGCCAGGAGTCTGCGAGCAGGTACGTCTCCACCACTCCAAGCTCCTGCCAGGAAAATATATGGATTACAATTTAGAAATACCCTGTTAAAACATAAATACTTCAAAGATTTAAACTTCAATTTTATGTGCATTTATTATTATTATATTTACGATATTACTAACTTAATCTATCTATTAAGAATGGTGATTTTAGAAATTTATAATTGGGAAATACCCTGTAAAAACATAAATACTTCATAGATTTAATAAAAATTATTAGCATAATCTATCTATTAAGAATGGCGATTTACGATGACATATAGCCAGATAAAATCAGCATTAATATAGTAATAAGACAATAAGAAAGAATATCCTAAGTACAACAAAAATACATTCATTCTTACATACATATAAGGAGAATTTCTGCTCTGCACCTAGAATATAGTTTCTGAAATAACTGAGCTGATAATTTGATGATTCCAAAGATTTCAGGTTATAAAAATCAGATGCTAATTTATACCATACCATTTATTTATTTCTATATTTCTAAAATGTATTAAAAACATTTTGTTTATTATTTAAAATCTGTCTTTAATTGACAATTATAAAATTTTTTCAAATATCATATTTCATTTTAATATTATAAACATGAGAAGCAAAGTTTCTTTGGAAGGACACAGATAGATTGGCTCTATAGAGTACAGAATGGCTCCACTGCCTGTACATACATCGATTATACCCGCTCGTCACTTTCGCATTAGGTACAGGGTATAAAAGCAACAAAAATCACAACTGCAGCTACAACTACAGCAGAGGAGTGTTCAAATTTAGTATGTTGAATGTTTGTGGCCACGAACGTTTACCCAAACATATAATTATGCAATTCTGGGATTCGAATACTTGATACGATATATGTATGTATGAACAGGTCGCCCTGGACCCACATGCACTTTGCCAGCTGGCCAGTAAAATGTATTTTTGCTCATTTTTATGCGGCCCACAAATTGCATACAATTTATTTTGCTTGTTGCAAATCAAAAATTTCCATAAAATCAAATGTTTGGCACAATGTTTGTGCAGCATAAAAATATATTTAATGTGGCATAAAAGTTATTACTTCATTTATTTTAAAATGCAAATAAACCTGTTTGTGGCCCTTTGATTTGAGATTTTTTTATAACCGTTTGACTGAAATTTGTTTATGGACTTTTAAGTAACATGCATATTAAATAAATTAGAATGCTTTGCCCAAAATTGTTTGTAACTCTGGGTTCAAACACAGTCGCTGCCGCTGTATCTGCTTATTATGCCAAGTCATTTCACAAATCGGGTCGCAAATGTGTGCATTAGCTTCCATTTACGAATAGCCCAACCATTCAGTATAATTTCATGAAATGCCGATGCTTAGACATCCAAATATTGTATAAAAGGTGCCAATTTTGAATGCTATCAGATCCATGAATCAATAGCATTAACTCAGCATATATATCGAGTATAATTTGCATGCTGAAAACAAATCAAACGCACTTAATTCAATAAAATATAATTGATGATAACTATAAATAAGTTTTCCTTTGATTTATTGAATACACATCGAATGATTTACTGATCAATTTCATAAATTTCCTAAGACTTATTAAAAGCATGCCTTGGCTGTGCGTAAAATCAAAAATCTGTAGATTACACAAGGTTATTGTATTTGTAGATGCGTTAGAGTGCAAGGTCAACAGTTACAAAAACACCCAAAGAATTTATTTGACTACGTGCGGAATAATTGAATACATATCGGTTTTGGCAGTGTGGCATGCAACAACAATACTAACAACAACAATATCAATAGCAAGACCATCAATTGAAAGTCATGGGCTTGAATTACACATCAAGCTGCACTTTATCCAAGCAATATTGTTTCGTATATTATTTTTTTTTATATTTTTCATTTCATTTCTAAATGCTTAAATAAAATCCGAATATTCTTGTATCCTAGCCGGTGGCTTTAACTCAAACAAAACTCATATGCACAGACACACTCACACAGGGAAGCCAGTCGGAATGGAAAATACTTTGCGTATTTGCATAAGAAAACTAAGTCGTACCGAAATCAATGATTGCTCGAGCATTACTTGTGAGAACTACAAATGCCACGCCTCCCGCCCCACCCACCGCTGCCTCCAGCTAGATGTACTATATTGAAACATTGGTAAGGGGATTGGACTTGGGATTGGGCTGGACTGGGTTGGGTTGGGTTTTTGGCTTCTGGTGGCTTGCTTTCATATTATTACTTTATGGCTGCCTCCAGTTATGCATACTATAACCATAAATATGCGCCAGCGTAGGGCAAGCCAGCAACATGGCAGCCCAGTGGGCGTCCAAGCCCAATAAGCACAGCAGCAGCAGCAGCAGCAGCAGCAGCAGCAGCAGCAGCAGCAACGGCATCAGCATCAGAAACAACAAAAGCATGTGAATAATATTTTGTGCTTGTATTAATGCATTCTCATATTTATACCATAGCTCAAAACAATAAATAGTAAAAGCTGGATTATGATTAAATCGATTTCATGGAGTATCGCAAACGATACTTTCGCATTTGTTGGATGGAACAAACGCTCGTCTTGCTTGTTATCCTGTAAACACAAGTATGTGTGTGTGTGTGTGTGTATATATAGCTATTGGTTGGATGCCTTTGACTGCAATGCGCCCAAAGATAGGCACCGCCCACGCACATTTATTGATTGCACTTATGTGCTTTAAAAGAAACAAACAAAAGTCAAGAACAAGAGAGTGACGAAGAATAAATACCCTTTAGTACACTTTAAATACGTAGCTGCTATGGCAGATGCCCAACAGTCAAATATGATCTTAACTAATATAGTAAAATAGTTTCAAATAAGTAAAATTTTAACCGATTTCAGCCAAATATAGTTATACTACAATGAACATAGTTAAACTTGGAAAAAGTATGTATAGGAAATAGGAACCAGAAAATTAAACTTAAATATTCACTGATCGTTAATATATATGTATATACATACTGATAAGGTATTATAATTACTTTTAAAATTTATAGACTAGCTTGAACATTGTGTAAAACCCTATAGCAACAAGTACTAAGGTTTTTAATAGAGATGGGATCGGAAAAATTCGATGGAGTGGAACACACGGCCCGATCGCATCTCCATTCCTTAGTCGATATAGTTGCTATGTCTGTGTAAAGTGAAGTAAAGTATATATACCTTAACTCAACACGTCGACCTGTTTAAGAATATATACATTTAAGAATATATATGTGCTATATGCGGCCGGAAATGCCCTTTGCGAAGAACACGCACATCCTGAAAAAATTATAATATCCTCTGCAAGGGTATAAAAAGGCACAAGAAACCATAAAAGTAATCGAGTCGGTGGGGCTGGCCACCGGACGCTGGGGGGTGTAGAGGGCGCGCTGGGGTGCATATTCATAAATGCAAACATAAATGTCTGTATTACATCCAAAACACTTTGTACGCAAAATAAATACGAGTACGCAGCATTCGGGGCTTCATAACTGAATTGCTTCCCAGCGCACTCCGAATTGAATAAGGGCACTGGCAAATTGAATGAATGAATCCAATCGCATGCAAATGCGATTGAAGTGCAGCATCGAGGACCGAGGACCCAGGACCGAGGACCCAGACCGGGGTCTTCCCACCCCGTATCCGGGTTAACCGAATGTGTCCAGTACGCTGGTGACTGCTTTTTATATGAATTTCCATGTAAATATGATGACTTTAATGCTGCTCAATGATGTTATGCTCGCTGGCTTTTCACACTCACACAACTTCCGCTTGAGAATAAGACCCAAATTGACGCAAGAGCTCGAAAACATCAATTAGCATTCATCTTGTTGACATAATTGTTTGCTAAAATCATTCCAAAATCAAGCAAGCATTCGGTAGCTATTATGAACATGTGTTTATTTCATTTCAGGCTGCTTATTTGTAGAACTTTTAAAGCACTGAACGTTCACACTCTTTCCGCATATCTCACCCGCATTCCCCGTGCGGTATTTCAGTGGCTTCTCACGTGGCCATATTCCATGTGGTTGCGCTGCGTGGACTAAACTCACATTCATGCCAGACCTGGACTTCAGTGTACTCGTAGTATCCGGCTTCCTCTTCGACTGGTCTTTAATTTTATGATTTTGCATCAAGCGAAATATTTTTTGTTTTATTTTTAATCAACAATTATTGTTTTATTTAAAATCTGTATCAACTAATTTTGGTTATTTAACTTGGCTTAATTGTAATAATGTAATAATTGAAGTGGTAATTTTATAAAGTGAAATATGAATTGCATTTATGCATTTCCATTTTTGTGGTTTTTTGTTGTGAGTTGCTGCCCAGAGCACTTTGCTTTCCGATATGATCAATTATTCGCTTTCGCGATTTCCAATATACTATACCCTTCCATAAAGTGCAGACAATCACATTTGCACAATGTTTGTTACTCAGAACTATCCCATAAATATTTATAAACACTTTCAAATTCAAAAGAACTGCCGCCCGGTAAACTGTCGTTTAAATAAATGGCTTCCAGAAATCAGATATTTAAATAAGGTTTGGGTAATTAAACATTTGTGAAGGCACCAAACAAGTTTACATGAAATAAATTTATGTTTTTCTGTTTTTTATGCAAGTACTTGATTTATAGCCTTTGAGCAGAAAGGAATCGAAATAAATTTTACAAGTCAAGCAAATTGTAGAAAGTTCAAATAAGTTCATATAAAACGAATGTTATATCATTTTGTTTTATTATAATTAGCTTACTTTATACCCTTAAGTGTAAAAAGTTATATGGCCAACCACGTTATGAGATATAAAGTTTTTGAAAATTATTTTATGAAATTTAAAGTATCCAAATAAAAGATTTCTGTCCAAAATCTAATTTAATTGAAATTCTTCAAGGATCAAAAATATTTGTAGTTTGCTTATATAGTTTTAAAACAAACTGACAAATATGTTATGCTGTAAAGATTGTTTATGCGTTGTGGAAAAATTATTAGATGTTCGACACATTCGAAGTTAATAGAAGTTTATTATATGCATACCTATATTTACTTTATTTTTTACGCATAAATTAAGAGGTAAGTTGTAGAACCTGTACTTGTCCTGTACTTGTACCATAAAAATACAAAAATTTAACTACTTAATGGTATTACTGGTTCCGTAATCAATGTTGAACACATTGTACTTTCAAAGATGACTGTGTTCAAAGTACTGCCATTAACTAACCCTTGACTTTGACCAATCGCTTATAAACTTAGTATTTTATGATTCTAAGTATTTAGGCATGTGCGTTCTAAGGTCAGTTATAAAGATTATTAATTTATGATCGTCAATAAATGTTATTACATAACACGCACCCGATACTGATGCTATACGCATAGGATAACATATGTATGAGTTCAGGTTGATTTGTTGTACATAGTATATACCGTTCAAATGGTTTTCTTGTTATTTTACAAGTTGCACAAGTTACACTCCCGAAATCTTTTGAGCTGTCTCTTATTTGAATATTTCCGTAAATCTCACAAATTTGAATGTTCGAATCTACTATGTTTTTTGCACATTTCTCATTGTATAATTTCTGGTTATATTTGCACTTCACTTTTGTTAAAAATATACTGGCATCCATTTGAGCCTCAAATAGTTTAATATTATTTTTATTAAACACAATCGCTTTGTTATTTGAATATTTTACTAAATGTCCAAACCTTATTTTTTTCCAACACATAAAAAATTTGTACATATGTATTTGTGGAACAAACAATGCGTTGCATAGCAAAATGTCACCGTCTAACTGCGATTTGATTTCTACAGTACCTACGCTCTGCGCTTTGACTTTATCACCTGATGCCAACATTATACTCTCGTTGCTCTCAATCAATTCTTCGAAGTATCCTCTCTCTCTCTCTCTCTCTCTCTCTCTCTGTACAATTGGGATGAAGCGCCGCTATCCAAAGTTCATTCGTCGTTGCTAATTCCCAACCTCTGACTGTACACGCTGTGTTTGTTTCGCGTCTTTCGTTTTTACATTGCGCCCTAATGTGCCCGCGTTTCCCGCATGCAAAACACTTTATGTTGCGTCTCTTTTCATTATCAATTTCTTCATTATGTACCCGAGCAGATTTTTTATATCTCTTTATTCCTATTGCCCTTTATCGCCTCTACGATGTTCCTCTTATTGACCTCCAATTGACTTACAGTCGGTAGGTGATCTCTACATTCCATTGCTACTACAAAATATTCCATGTCGTCCGGCTAACTACATGGCAGCATATTTAAGAGCACATCATCTGGAACCTTGACATCTATTTAATTCAGATTTTCTGCAATACTGCAAAATTTATTCACTTTTGGGGCAACGTAATCATTGCATCTAATTTGAAATATAATCAACCGCATAAATACATACATACATACAATGTAGCTTACTTTTCTTGCTGGCCCTTTATCAAAATAGATTTGCTAGAGCTTGTCCCAGGCCTGCCAAGCTGTATTACATCTTCACTTGACTTCAGGCACATAATTATAGTAGTCAATGCTTTCTAATCAGTTTTAGGCCATAACGCTCTTTCAAGTGCAGTTCCAGCAATCTAACGTAATCAATACGCTCTTCATTTGAAGTACTTTCAAGTACGTTGAAGTACCCAACTTTCGTAGTTGTCCTCTGATAATTTCTCTATATTCATTGTTCCGTTTGACATTTCGGACCGTTCAATGAGAATGACTGTTTATACTGACTGTCGTATATACAAGTTGTTCCTTAACCCTATAAAGACAATGTTCCAACAAAGATGACAACAATTCCAGTAAACACTGTATTTTTTACTTTTTACACCTGCCTATACCTATACATATGGTCCTAGCAATTAATTTTAAATACGTTTAAATATATTAGACAAAACAAAGATTGCACTATCGATTATCTCAGAGAATAAGAACTAGAGACACCAAATTTAGTGTGTATCAAGCGAAGTCAGTTTCGACATTTATCTCTCAAAATACTATCGATAATATAGACATTTTCAGCTATCACTATCAAACCGCTTAATCGATGGGTTAGAATGTGTAATATCGTATTATTGAACAACTAATTTTTACGCAATTTCCTGGGCAAACTTCGAAAGTCGCCCACAAATGCTATCACGTATGGTGACGAAAATGTTAAATGAAAGATTTCGAAACTGGGACTGGGCCACGATTGGTAACCAAAGCACAGGAAGAAAACTCGCGCACACGTTCCAACATCACATAGATGCGTAATGCATAACAATAGGGAGGTATCAAACCATGGAAAGCCCGATCATCATAGCACGTTTTTGGAACCGTTAAGAATGACCTACGCACATGTAAAGTATTGGAATAACGGATAGCATGGGTAGCTCATTCTGGACAGCACTGTATAATTGGAAAGTGTGCATGTGCCCATGCACATAGAAGGGTTTCAGATTTAGTGGGAAGCTTGTTATGTGCTGTGTTAGCTTTTTATGAGAACCTCGTCCAAGCACCACTCCTCGCACCGCAAAGCAAACAACTTTTATTTTCACATATATCTGTTAGATACCACGTACAAATGTGTACGTGTGTTGTCGTGCGTTTTGATATTTTAAACAAATATTTAAAACAAATTACCAAAGCGCCAAAGAAGCACGCAAATGTATAAAAACCAAAAGGAAGTAAACTCACAGGCAATGCACAGTGGTTAAAATTGGATTTGAATTATCTAAGCTATAACCTCAAAGTGCCTGCATAAAGTGAAACAATTGAATTATGCGGTTAATAACGAAGCGAAACGAGATTCAAGAAGCGATTAGAGAAGTGGCAAGTACGAATTCAATTAACTTTTTCATCTTGCCTCCTGTGTGAACTCGTGCAGACACTTCACACTTCTCGTGTCCACTTCTTTTTAGAGGAAATAGTGAAAAACTCGGAAGGCAAAGCATTCGTTGGCCACTCTGAATCCTCCGTAGTACAAATGTTAATAGCATTCAGGCTAATCCAACAAATGTAATGGATCTCTTAAAAGCCGATTATGATCGTGGTCATTAAATTTCCAACAAGCAACAAACATGTTAAGTCAAATACTTCCCTTCGACCTTTTCGATAATTTTTTGGAAAAAGTACCCTTTTGTTTTCGACTCTGTGATCTCAATCACGCTTGATCGCGATGAGCGTAGAACCCAAAAAATTGTTTAAAATCCAACTTAGGAATGAAATATAACGTTTTTGATAAATACTTGTAATTTCTTCACAATAAAATTATAAAATCAGTCCATTGATTCTTCATAAGAAAGAACTTGCAATAGATTCAATAGGTGTATTTATTCAGACTGCCAAATGGAGAGCATCTATTCCGCCATAATTTACCCTTTGGAATTTAGATACTCTACTCTAAATGTTTGTTTATTTGTTAATTCTATGATTTGCAACCACTGTGCCGGACAGTGCTTTGATTTATTTACGAACTGAAAGTTGGAAGCCACTGTGGTGTTGGCTCTTAGTTAGTACGAGTATCAGTGCTGCCACCAATGTACAAGTGCACACACAGATTTGGATGTGGTTACTGTGGCTAATATGTATGTGCACACACAAACACGCACGGTTTTTTGGCTTAGAAATTCGAAAATAGATACCAAGTTTTTGGCTAGCCAGTGGACGTTGGACAGGCGGTGCGTGCGGCATTTGGGGAAGTACGGAGGTGCGGCCACGGTAACGGCAACGGCAACGGCGGCGACGGTTGCGCATAAATTGTGCAAACAAGCCGAAAAACCGAAATGGTAGTGGCCCAAACACAAAATGTGAAATGCCACACGGCGTATCCATGAGATACAAATAGGCAGTAAGACACAAAGTACTTACTAAATAAATCGACTATGGGACATCGCTTCGATGCGTGTGCATTACGAGTTGGATCGTGGTCGGTTTGTCATCAGCTTGGAACCTGTCGGACGACGCGTCCGTCAGTCAGTCAACCAGGCAAACAGACAGGCCGACAGAGAGACAGGCTGGGGGCCAGTTGGCCACTTGGCCAGTTAGCCACTTATAGTGTCTGCAAAATTATGTCAAACCAGTTTAAGTGGCTCGCTATTGGATTGAAACACAAAAATTGTCTGCAAAATGGTTTGGTCGCGGTATTTATAGTGGTGCAACCGGGTGATCTAACCACCAACACCACCAACTACCGGCAGGAGCACCATCGACAGGTATTTGCACTCATTATATGCAATCGTACAAGCTGCACTTGTAAGCCATGCAAAATGGAAACGCTTTTGTTTACGGAAGTTTGCGCTTCGAATTTCATTTCCAGGTTCCGCAACAAATGGCCAGGTTGAAACCCAACTGAAACCGGCTTAATCTCTGGCTAGTGGCCGCAATTAGCGTAGTACAATGCGTTTAACTTAATTGTATTCCTGTTCGATAAATATAAAATACATAATCTGCTTTTATTAAATTTCCATTATTAAAAGCATTCCGATCATCAATGGATCTTCTGATGCAATTTTTTGCAGTTCACCACAATAAAAAATTAAGAAAAAAAAAGAATAACCAGAAATTGAAGCGACATAATGAAAAAATGCAAACGGCATAAACGCTTCCTGAATGGAATTTAATTGTATTTTTCAAAGAGTTGTAACTCCATATGTAATTGTATATGTGGCCTGTGTATCTGTGACTGTATCTGTATTTGTATCTGAAACTGTATCTGAAACTGTATCTGAACGGTTGTCCATCCATCTGTCAGACGGACTGGTGTTTGCATCTGTTGGCAGTCGACGTTGCGGCTTTCAGGTTTAATTGGCTGCGGAAATATTCCGTGTGATTACTTAATGAGCCCCAACTCATGTTTATTACACCACGGTTCAGCACGGTTCTCTGCTAAAGTGCACAAAAGTTAAAAGGTTAACAAATTAAACAGGGAACAACAACAATTGTGCCACACATATATATACACATATAGTCGTACTTATAATATCATAATATTCCAAAAAGGAGTGGCGTGTACACGTAGTTTATTATTCAATTATGCGTTCATTAGGGTACATAATTATTAATTAAATAAAGGTAGAGACCATTGTATTAATATGGTTTCATCATTTCCATACAAATGCTGGAACATTTGCACAATTACACCATTTGCTTTGATTTTGAATGAATGCGTATCAATTTAAGCGGGTTCTTAGGACTCACAACTGTATTTATGTTCATAAAGGTTACCAAAGTACGCAAAGATGTGCGCTGAAGTATCTCAAAATGCTCAACTAGTTGCCACTTGACTTGACTTCAAAGTGAAACTATATCTCATAAGAGAAGTATCCATATCACTAAATATCGCATTGGTTGCAAGGAATCTAGGTAGTACTTACATTTATCACAGTGCATTGCCTGCCAAATGATGCAAATCTCTGCTCAATGTTGCATAACCAACCCAGTTAGTCACGTGTTGGAAGATTTAAGCTGCTTAGAATACAGAAAGCACAAACTTTCTAAAACGATGCCACTGTTACTTCAAATCCATCTATTGGCTTAAATTCTCAAACCTTGTGGCATGACTGGCCATAGTCTCTCACTAAAGTGCGACCCCTCTCTAGTATCTACAACATGTAACCTTTAGTTTGACGCTCTGCCAATTTGATGAACTGTTAATCTTTGTTTTATGTCCACGTTTTGTCAAGGTCCCCATCTGCATTAGCTAACCGCCAGATGTGCTGGCCAACGTGGCTAGTCTGAGTGGTAATGACCTAATTGCTTATGCTGGGAAACGCTTTTCGGAGCTGGCCAAAATGTTTATGGCCAAATACATAATTAAAAAGCTGTTACAGGCTATAAGTACTCGTAGTTGGCCTATTAAATGGCAGGTAAATGGCAAACGATACGCGCCACTCAAATTTTAAGAGCTGCCTGCCTCAATTGTGCCAAAGAGTTGACAATAAAGACAATAAAGATAATAAAGACAATAATAAAACATAAATATGAGGAGCAAAGCCTGCAATTTAACGCGCTGGGGCATGAATGAATTTAACGTATTTAACCTTTCATAAGCCACAACAGAGGGCATAAATAATTTAATTTTGAGTGTGCTCCTTGGCCAACAAGTGGCCACAAAGATACTGGCTGGCTAGCTGGCAAGCTGTGGCTGCTGTCAATGTATTTTTGTTTTTACGGCCAGACTTATCTTCATTCAGTGTTAGATTGCCATGCTCAAGCTCAAGCTCAGGCACAGTCAAGGTATTCCGGTGCATTTATTGCAATTAAAGACTTGTTAATGCCAAAGCTGTTGGCCACAAAAACAACGCTACATCTAACAAGAAGCTGATGGCTTGCAACTAAAAACAAGCAAGAACGTTGCGCTCAAAAGTGCCCGACTGCGGTATACTCTGGCTCCAGTGTGTTTATGCTTTTGCTTATTTGCGTGTGCGGAAGTGTGCCTAGCAGTAATATTACTGCTTCAATCTTTCAAGAAGGTCATCTGTATATCTCATATTAAATTTTGCTTAATTGCCAGGGATGGACTGGCGATGGCAAAGTTTCTTTTAATAAAATATTTCGAGAAGGTAATCTGTAGTCCTCATACTTAATTTGATGAATCTGGCTATAAAGATGTGGGAAATATATGTTCCTGGCTGTTGATATAGATGGGGCGTTAAGTAAAAACCTTAAAAGTTGTTCTATCTATATACAAATATGTGTACCAAGTTTGTCTACTTTAGCTCTAATAGTGTTTGTTCTTTCCGATGTTTTGGAAAACAGAGTATCGCTACTATATACTATTATTACTACTACTATTTGCTAGAAGATTTATACTTGGAATTTTGTGTTGTAGTACGAATCGACGATTCATTTAGAATTCAATGGCGACCACCAGAGGCCCCAAATAAACGCCATGCGCTGACCTTGTCACTGGCTGCAGCTACTTTCAACTGCAGCAATTGCAACTGCGACGGCAACTGCGACGGCGACGGCAACGGCTACTGCTACTGCTAGTGTTGTGGTTTGAGTGGTTTTCCTTGTATTTGATTTTTCAATTTTTCAGCACAAAAGGCGGCCCGCAGGCGGAGTGCACACGTACATAATTAAATTGCCAAGAATTGCCAGAGCAAAGATACATTTGTATCTGGTATCTTGTATCTTGTGTTTTGTAGCTTGTGCATGCAAAGCACCAAATCGCCAAACCGACAAATGGCAAATGTCTTTGGCTGTTGATTTAAACGTTAGCGCAATATTCGCACATTTATCGATTACAAATCAATTTCATACAATTGCGCATCTCACGTAGCTTTGGCAGCAGCAATGGGCGACCTCGGACCCAGTTGTTGTTGCCGCTGTCGCTGCCACTGCCGCTGCCGCTGCTGCCGTCGCTGCCGTTGCCATTGCCCAAGCTTTGGATCTGGGGGTCTGCCAACTGTGTGCAACGCATAGCTGCCGGATTACACGATTAACGCCACTTGCATACAAATTGGCGCATTTGAGTTGCGCGCAGTTTAAGTGTGTGTGTGTGTGGGGGTTACCTGAGGTATCCGTAAGATACAGATACGCGCCTGCACTCGTTAGCGTTGTTGGCATCGTTGTCGGTATGTGTTTCTGAATCTGAATCTGAGTCTGAGTCTGAGTCTGGGCATTGTGCGCCATTTGCTTTCCTTTGGCGTCCGCCTCAGCCCGCAAATTGCATAAACAACAGCAGCGGCTACAAACGAGCCAAAACGAAATGAAAACTGCAAAGCTGCACAAGGTGCGAAATATAAATTACACCTCAATATAACTGCATGCAAATTTGGTTTTTGATTTTCGCCAGCAAACTCGACAATGCCATTGCCAACTTTAAATACATATGCATACTCGTATACGTGTATTTCAGTGCCACATTGTTCATAACTTCGTTCGTTAAATTATTTGTGAACTAACGTATTGTTCATACAGTTCATTCATTCATTTTGTTAGTTTTAGACCCATTTTCAATAATTTTGTTTATTTAACACATATTTTTGCTAACAAAAAAGAAAGAAAAACAAGAAAGTTCAAGTACAGAGTACAAGTAGATCAAATACATATCCTTTCCGTAAAGTTTTTCATACGAAACTCAACTTTTCAACAATTTCTATGGCAGACTATGACAGTTAAATTATAATATGATATAATATAAATCCCAATTGCTGAGTATAATTGTACTTTAAAGTAAAGAAAAGTTTTTTATTGCAGCAGCTCATTTTTCTGTTCCGATTGTTTCCAAGATGCTGGAAGATATAGATGTAGCCCGATTCAATTTGTGAAACATCTTAATATCATTCTGAAACTTAGAATGTCTCAGTTTGGTTGATATCTCTTACATTATAAAACAAATAATTCAGACAAGAACTCTAGTGTTGCTTGAGTGTTCCTGTGTTAACTATATGATATAGTGATCCCATGAGCCCGGCTCTAATGTATTGCCTATTGATACTGATCAGAAATATATATATATATGTTTGCATATTTCCCTAATGGGGTCGGATTAGACGCCTTCAATGCGTTATACATTTCCTGACATTATAAATGGAACAAAAACGAATGAGCGAACTAGCTCAAAGACCATCAGGGATCTAACTCTTTCGTTTAGTTTAGTGTGTCGTTGGAACTTATTCTGAACGATTTGATGCACCGCTGACACGTATGTTTCTGTTTCTGTGTCTGTGTGTGTGTGTGTGTGTGTGTGTGTATGTGTCTAGTAAGAACTCGGGCGCCAGCAACACTTGCATCACTTTGCTGTCAGCCGCAGCTCCCTGCAATCCTCATCAGTATGACTGGCCGGCTACACATTGAATCTTGACGTGACGACAGCATAAGTAAGCAGCGCATTCGCGGGATTTGTCAAATATTTGCGCTACGCTGCGCTCATTCATAAAACCTTAGCCAAAGCCTTGGCTCCAACTTGCATCTCTCAGGCCCCAACCTTAACAGCAGCCTCAACCTTAGCCAGTCAAAGTCTCCATCTATCTATCTATCGCTCTCTTTTTCTCGCCTCCATCTCTGTCTGTGCCGTAGCTTATGCAGTTTTTACGCCTCTTGCAAGGAAAAACAAACTTTTTCAGACACTGTGTAAAGTTCGGCAAGTTTAATGCTGTTTGACTTTGATTCAATATTTGCATCGATTAAGTTTTTCAAGGTATTACTTAGCTGAAAATCTTTCTGCGAGAGCGAGGGAAATCTGGCTATATAATATATATTTATAATACGTGCTAAAGCGCAAAATATTAGCTTGTGTAAATAAAATAAACGTCGAGTGCACAAATACTCGAACTGAGTGCAGTCTTACTTATTCAATTATTTATTAAATACGTTGTAATAAAGGTTGTTAGCTTTAGTTACTATTAGCGCCACCAACACATTGGGGGCATTAAGGGATAATTGTGGTCAGTCGCTTTATTACAATCTACTTAGTATATCTAAATAGGAAGATGTTAATGGTTTAAAAATAAATCAAGATAGACGGCTATCTACGGCGTGTCGAAGCTATTTACCCTTGCAGCATTCTTTTTCATTCATACTCCGATATATATATATATATATCTCCTGCAGCATAAAGAATCATCTATACTAAAGTTACATCATGATAGCTATAAATCAGAGAATGGTTGGAATAAAAACCAACAGATGGACATCATAATGAAAGCTAATTATATTGACCGTTATGTATACATATATAGTAGTTAATAATCGATTATCTGGATATTCTAGACATATTTTAATTTTAGAGTTGCAAAGTATTTTTCTCATTAAAAATTCAAATTTCAACTTGTTTTTCATAAAATATTCCTTTTTGGAGACCTTTCAAATTTTGAGATGCATTTATTCAAGTTCAAGTGTTTTCAAGTATTAATTTTGGACTTGCATAGCATTATTATTAGGAATGCCATCCTTAATTACACTTTTGATATTCTGGGCATTATTAATAAAAACTTCCCGTTTCTAAATATTGCTAAATATTGCTTATTAACGACTGATTTCTTGATTAATTGATAAGAACATTAGCCAACCGAGTTGAAAGAAAAAGGAACAGCTACTGTATTTGGTGCAAGAACGTTCCAGTCGGCATTTCCCGACTATGCTATACACTTTTTTGGTGGCAGAAGTGGGCGTGGCAAATATATTTTCAGTCAAACCTTATCAAGTTTTGAACTCTAGCTATAAATATGTGGAATATATAAGAATTGCTGAAACAGAATTGCACAGCATAAAATGGAATGTATGTTTAGCGACGTATAGTTTGTAAATGAAATATTTAAGAATACATTCTTTAATACATATTCTGTTTTGAAGATTCGAATGAACAGCTACTTCGTTTCGACTTAAAAGACCTAATCCAGATAGTAAATAATCTTTAAAAAATACTGGCTACTGCTCTTCAACACAATACGTAATCAAATTACAATACCCTTAGGAAGAAGCATAGAAGTAACGGAAAGCCTTTAATGTGCCAATTACAAATCCTATGCAATATTACGAAGCCTACAGCCGTCTTGATTATTGCAGTAGTGTAAGAGATAATTTTTTACAAATATCAACATATCAAAATAGAAGAAACGGCTTTACCAATTAACATTGAGTGTTATTTTATAGTTGCATAAAAACAGCATGTTAAATTCAATCCAATGTTTAACGTGGCGCATGAGTAATTGCCATTAAAATGCATTCTTATCAACGCACTGCTTTTAAATCCCCCAAAGAGGGAATTAATTTATTTTTATTTTAAAATAATAAAAACCGTTTAAATTTAATTTCCTACTTTAATCGAGTTTGTTTTTTTAGTACCGGCTATAAGATATAATGATTCCAAATTTGTTCAACATCTAACAACTATAGTGAAACTGTGATTTGGTGAACTTGATCAAAATATATTGAAAATTTTTCATATGTGACCTTGACCCCATCCAAATCCTATTCGTGGGGGTTAGTTTTCACTATTATTTATTTTTTGTGTAGAAATTTGGAAGTGAGTTTAAAGTTTAATAAAAATTCGAATGACAAGCTTTTCCACCATTTTTCCAAACGTTGGGTGAATTTTCCAAAATCATGTCCAATTATTTAATGTGTAGTTCTTTGAAAATTAGTTTATAATTTGAGTTTTGTGCCCAAAATCGTTGTAATGTGTGTCGAATAATTTTTTGCGAGATCTTTGAGATAGAAGCCGATTGGATGATGTAAAAAAACGTTTTTTAAAAAAGATTGATAAAACAGTTTTCCACGAATTTTCACACTTCCGGACCGAATTTTCCCAAAATTAATTCAGAGTGCTCGCCAACGACATAATAATAAATTACTGGCAATATTTGAGGTTTCGAGCTCAACCGTTTTGACGGACGGTCGGTCAGTTTACAGAGTTTTATATACATAGAGGTATATTAACATATTTACACCTTTCGTGACAAAATTATAATACTTTTTTCGAGGGTATAACAACAGAGCTATTGAAATTATGGATATGGATTAGCGCTGCTTTTAGAATTAGGCAATTTTGTTTTCTTGTTTGAATAAGCTTTTCCATCAAATTTGAAATCACAATAAAATGGTTCACATATCATTCACATTGTGTGTGGCAGCAACCAGTTGGCCTGGCTTTCCTTTTTGAAATCATTGGTAATAACAAAAATTGTAATGTATAGTTTAAGAAATTGTCTAATTGGCTTACTCAGAGTAACACGAATCCAACGCCAACGAGACGGATTTTCAAATTATGAGCTGTGCGGATTCAAAAACTTGATTTATTTTGATAACAAATACCACTGATCAAGATTTGCTGTATGGCATGTATCCAAATTGTCAGTATACGCTGCAATTGGCTGCGCACTTTCGAAATTTTCAACGTTTTTTTTTTCCAGCAGCACGCTTTTCACGCAGCGCCCGACGTTGCACAATCAGCTGGCCAACGGCGAAAAACCAAATTCCCGAACCAAAGCCAACTTCAACTCGAAAATGTATTTCAGGAAAAACGACTAGCCTGTTTTTCGCGATTAGCGCGCCACCGAACCACCAAAACACCAAAAACCACCGAACCACCGAATTCAACTTACACTATCCAGCAAATTGTACGCGTTTCAGAACCGCGCTGCCAGGCAGACAAAAACAGACTCAGCTCGAATGCGGCTTGCAAAAACGACAACACCTGACAGAGGCCCCATAGCAGGCCTGACCGCGGCTAGCTTGCGCCGCTGCCGCTGCTGGTGCTGCTGCTGCCGCTGCTGGTGCCGCTGCTGCCGCTCATACCGCTGTCACTGTCGCTGCGCTTGTCTATGACGTATGACGCCGACTGCAGCGGCAACGGCGATATTGTAGGCGGCAGCTAAGCCAAGCTTTTGGGGTAGCAAGCCTCTGTCGCAGTCGCCGTCGCTGTCGCTGTTGAAGTCAGCGGCGACGTCGCTGTCTCTGCCTCTGTTACAGAAAAAGTCAAATTGAGTGGCGCTGTCGATAGGCAGCCGAACGAAACTGTTAATTAATTACCTGAGCAACCTGTGGCTGTTGTTCGTCAGATGGCTCAAACGTATTTTTAAGCGTTTTTTTTTTGTATACCCTGTGGCCAAAAAAAGTGAAAATATGAAACAGACCAAGGAAGGCCTATTATATTCTTGATAAGCCGTATCGATGTGACCAAATTCATAAATTCGAACAGACGTTCGCCTGTCCATAAAAATTCTAAGTACTTATAAGTACCATAAGGTCGTAACGCCGATAATCGACTTTTTAATCTGGCTAGATCGATAAGTATCGTCTATAATCGTTTTTTAATCTGGTTAGATCGATCCGGTACCGATCGAACCAGATTAAAAAGTCTGTTCGTCAGTAAAAGTACTTATGTAGTATGTTGTTGATAAGCCGAATCGATCTAACGAGATTTATATGAGCTTGTAGGCCCAACTTGTCGAATTTACTTCAAGTCTTAGAAATTTTTTCTCCTGGCAACCAAAATTTTTTGTAATTTTTCAGACTTTGTTTAAAACTAATCTACAGAATATATTTTACGGCCAAGTCTACCAAACTCTTTGTTCTGACTGTTTTGATGAGAAGATATGTGTTTTAGTGAACATTTATATCAATTTAAATCGAATATGGCAAACTTTCATTTACTACATTTTTGATATACTTTAGAAAGTTTAAAAATTTCACAACATTTTTGAATATTAAATGTTAATCAAGAAAGTGTAATCTTAAAGCGAGTGCTAACCTCTGCTGCATATCTCACCTGAAAACAGGGTATCTGCTTGGTCTAGAACTTTCTTAATTACATTGTTTTGTGTGTGCTTGTAACACAATTCGAAGTTAAGAGTTCAGCCTGGTTTGTGCTAAGGGTAATGCCACTTTGATCCGTAAGTGCGAGAGGAGCCTGTTGAGCGATTGAATCATCGCTGGGTTGTCCAGTTCACATCCGTCAGTTGATCCTAATTTGTATGCCTGTATTGTGCGCCCGAGACGTCGTTTGACGTTGTTCGCTCATAAATTTATCAGCGCTGTAATTTTCCTTATATTTTTATTTGCGAATCTTTAGCTGGGCAGTAAGTAAGTAGAATTCTACAGGTTGAGTACACTCACTCTTTGAGCTTTAATCGCGACGGAGCCATCAATCACGTAATTGCCAGCGTGTTCGTTTCGGCGTTTGCATCTGTATCTTGCTTTTGTATCTGTTCACACAACAAAAGGCTGAAATCTATTAACTGAAATACATGTGTTTGTATAAACATAGTACAATGTACATATCTTTCAGCTAAATGACAAACAAAAGACGCATTAATTAAATTTGTGCATGTATTGTTGTGTTTTAATGATGACTTTAGCAAAATATGTACGTAAATTATTTGTATACATGATATGTACTTCAGCATATACATATAACTGCGGCTACAATGTCACTAAGCCATATTTGAAAATATGATATTGTACTCGTACATCAAATGGCAATCGAAATATTTAAAAGAATCATTCATACGTCACGCGTTCGCTTCTTGTTTCATTTTCCCTTAGCATATCTATTTATGACTGATTCAAGAAAGTTTTTCAAACTCTTTGAGAATTCGAAAAACAAGTTTGCCAGTTAATAATAATAAAGTATATAGAATAAAGTAGATTTGTTGACTACAGTCGTGGACTATACTATAATCAAAGGCATTATAACCTATCTTTACATATTTTCGTTCTTGCTAGAACTTCTAGAAATCACCCTCAGCTTTATCTAACATTGTAACAATACCGACCTGTCTTAACAAGTATAGTATGGCAAATAGGACCATCTAGAAAAATTCTGATTAAATTTTATATTAGAATTAAGTGACAGGTTTCCAACAAAATCATCATAAACAATTTGCTGGCATATGTAACTAAATATTTAAATTATAGAGGTAGAATATACTAGATCGATAGGTTACGTAGATAATATCTATAAACTATCAACTTATCTTGAATTAGTATTGATGGCTACTAATAAGACAACATCCGTACTTAACTATTAATTTAACCTTTCGACTTATTGTAGTCACATAGAAAACCCCGTCGCGTTATAGTGATAGTTAAATTATGTAATAAATAATAATTTACACTGTATGATTAGTTGTTCCTACTTTATTTGACTAGCTATTTAATAAAAAAAATGTAATTATTTTGATCATTCCATTTCATAACGTTACCCATTTATCCCCCAAATGGTTGTTTATTAATCAGTCAAATGTAAAGGTTAAACTTGACATTGAAATATATTTAAATATCAAGTGACATGACTTGGATTCGAAGCTGAAGTTTTGTGTGTCCGCACTCAATCACTTAGGGTATGCCCTGATAAACAATTAATTTGGAATAATATTTTTGGGCTTTTCGTTCGTTGAAACATTTCAGCCTCTGCCGTATTTCCGTGACAACTATAAAACTGAAGCACGTGTGGTGCTCCGCATTTAACTAGCCTCATTTTTGCCTCGCTTTGCCACCCAAATTGCCACACAGGTACGAAAACTAGGTATGTACTCACATTATCTGCAATTATGATGAATAATATTATTTCTTTTGGCAAGTCATGGTGTCTATTGGAATACCAAGTGCGGCAAAGTAAACAAACAAAAGCGAGAAGAGAAGCGTATAAAAGTCAATGTCTGAATTAGCAACATTTCAGCAAGGTACGAGTAATTGCTATTACGGATTTGGACGCAAATACAGACGGGCTCTAGACCGACTTGTCACTGCATAATTTCAACCAACTCATAATGATGGGGGGAGGGTCAATGGCGCAGAACCCCTCGATATGCCATTGGCGGTGATTTAACATCGGCTCTTGTATCAAGTTGGCTGATTTATTTTATGAGTCAACACATCAGCCGTGCGGCGAACGACTTTAATTCCCTCCAAATAAAAATACCCGTCACGATAGAACGCAAAAATTACCTACACTTGGTCTATACACACACACACACACACACACACATACATCCAGAAAAAGCCATTGAAATTCAGAGCAAGTTCGGCATCGGCCACAGCAACAAATCGCGCATACAACTCGACTGCATTCCGTGGCGTTGCCATCTTTCACCAGGCGCTCAGAGCCGAGTTAAGCTGCTATATGCAGGTGGGATGTGGGGATAGGACGCCAATAAAGTCCCAAATGCGATTTTTCTAAATGCATTCGAGAGTTTTATTTATTGTATAGGTTTATAGTATGTGTATACGCGTGTGTACTATACAATGCACATACACGCTCTTGCGTTATACGTGTGTGTTTGTTTACAAGAGGCCCGGGGCAGGTGTAAATATCGCAAACACTATTTACTTTAGCGGTAAACAAACGAATTTCAAGTGCAATTAAGCGGTCGCTAGTTGATTAGCTAACAAGCCTGTGTACCAAATTTATGGTGGGGCTATTATTATTACTATGCCTGTGTACTGCGACCTATTGTACCCCTTTCTGAGCCGTAAGTTTGCTCGTCAACCCGATACCCTGAAAAAATGCTAGGATTTTCGTTGGATTAAGAGTTTCTATATGTTTGAAAGATATGCTTTCCCAAATGCCAACTTCTTCTGTCAATGAGGATTCTTCCTTGGGATCACAGAACCTGCATGTCCCGCTGCTGTCACTTCTCAGTCTAAACTGATCCGTTAAGAGACCGGTAAGTACGTAGAGTGAATTTTATCCCATATGTATTACTTGCTGTAATCTTCTCAGATGCTTGATATACGATACATGTTTTAACTGCTAAATGTCTGGATTCCTATCGGTATTACAAATTTATCATACAAATAGTATGATACTGCAGTATGTAAATGTGATTTGCTTTAATTGTCAACAATCAACAACAATAATTGTATTCTCAATTATAAATACTATACTGATTTTTGTTGTCCAGCTGGCATTGCTTATCGGAGTTGGATAACCTTTCACTGAAAATAAAATGTATCAAGTATCATTATTCAAATTTCATTAATCAACAATTCCCTTTATCTTTTCTAAATGCTCCCATTTTTTTAGCATTAAAGAATTACCGAATTCTCTAGACTAAAAGGGCTTGCTACATTTTAGAGTGATTTAGTCGGGCCATTTTCAATATATTGCTAACCGCTGGCAATAAAGTGATGAATTGTCTCAACACAGGCATAAAACCAGTTTCTAGCATATTTTAAAATACGTGCTAGATTCTGTTTGTTTGCTAATTTATTTGTTAGAAGCTGTATTAATTGAGCAAACTTTGTACTTTTACTACAAATGTTATGAATAACGTTAAAAATGCGTGTGCATTTTTAATACTATTTATTTGACTTCGAAGTTACCTGGTGACGCTAATTACTACCTTATTGAAAAAGTGTTTGTTTTTCTATTAAAACTAATATTACATATTCTACCTTTACCTCTGGAACAATTAGCAACAAATTGTAAAGAGAAGCCCTATCTATTTAAATTTACTTGGTGTACTTTGGTACACCATTGTCAATTTTCAAAAACAAACACTATCCATTAGGCATTTGTGCCTAATTTGTGCCTATGACTACAACTCATTAAAATTGTAATTATAGTCATAAGAATATTGCAAAAGGCTTTCAAAATAATAATTCAAATTAAATGGTAGGTTCAAATATCAAATACTGCTTATAGTAAAAATAATAGAATAGATTCAAATAACTAAGAGTTAAAGCTCAAAGGTATCCAAAGAATTTGACGCGGTCATAAATTAGAGCTCCATGGATTCGATGAATAGTTATAATTATTGGTTTTGTTGTTAAAAAGAAAACTTTCGCATTTCAAAAACTTGTTTTACACACTTTAACCATGAAATGAGTAAAGGAGGGTACTAAAGAAAATAGTTTCAGTACTGCAGCGCAGTACAGGGTGTCTCGTAGTCGAATATAATCGACGAGAGTATGCGTAGTGTCGTCACGAGGTCAGCAGTGTGAGTGACGTCACAAACTGTTATCATAGCAAGTAAGACAACTGGATGACAGCCCTGGCCGGTGGCTTGGGGCGAACGGGAGACGCGAGAAGTAGCAGAAAAGGCCGCAATTTGATTGTCAGCTGTAAAAACAATAAAGTAATAAGAAACTGGAAATAATTAATTCAAAGTTGTTAAATTCAATTATGACGGCCATACATTCTTAGTTGTTTCTTTGTAAACTTTGATATATTTATTGGTTTTTATACTCTGTTACCAAATTTGGCAAAGAAACTACTGATGACACCAATGATAGACTTGACAAAAAAAAAATTTTGACACCTCCACTCCATCCCCCGCAAAGGACCAAAAATAAACCAATTACACTGGACTGGAAACAGACTATTCTGCAATCGGGAACTTCCGACTGCAACGTTCTTACTACTTGCGTCTAAATATAATACTTGAACTGCGTATAAAAACGTCTATTGTCTCACAACATTGTTGGGACCTGTGCGTTCCTAATAGAGATAGGATCGGTAAGGAAATTTATATTTCTTGGAAACGACAGGATGCCCGCGGTATTCGCTACCCAGTCTATTTCACGTTGCTTAGTTTCTACAGTCGGACTGAAAGTGAAACACAGGAACAGATGGGCGTTAAAACACATTAGTTAGCATAAGGGATAACAGTAAAATTTGAATATTTAGTATTAGGGTTACTGTATTCAAAGCTTTATACTATTAAATAATGTAATTAACCAAAAAAAAACGACACATTAAATTATCTATTACATACTTTTGCGCTGCACTGTTAAAAATTAGAAGGATACTTTCTTGAGCATAGAAATAATATATTTCATATGTCCGCTTGAGTGAAACCATGTCCATTTAAATGGCTTGGTTTAGCTAGGCTTACACACACTGGCAGTGTGGCAAAAACTCTACCATTTTCGCTTCCAGACACGTGTGAAAAGCTGCCGGATGCTGCTAGGTGGGGCCGGGGCTTAATAAGTATTATAAATTATCTTGCAGTTAACTGTAATTACCATGCACGTGAAGATAATTGAATTTTTGACTAGGAAAAAAAACAATAACCAGTTTAATCAAACATTCCTCAATGGAGCACAGAAGGAATACTGTTAATTTTATTGCTACTCAAAATTTATAACTATATACAACGAAAGATATTTAAATTTTAATACGTTTAGTGTGTGTTTCTTTACATAATGCAATTGCGCCTAAAATCAAAAATATTGTGTGTGATTCCTATAACAAATTCTGTATAGAGCACGTCTACATTATCTCATTAATAAAAGGCCAAATAATGAAGAAATTGACTCAATACAAAATTGAACAAAAAGTAAAAAAATTTGTTGTCAATTTATAGAAGAAACATAAAATTTTTAAATTGGTTAGGCACTCTTCAAAGCATATTCGATATTTACAATAAGTGTCCCTTTTTCGAATATTTACCTAAGACATCAAAAGCCTCCTATCCCAATTCCTACAGGTGCCGTTTTAATAATAACACCATATTTAATAATAAGCCGCAAGCTGCCAAAAATATTTGCCTTATTTTGTAGAGGGCTTTTGAAATGTAAACAAAAATATATGAAAATAAATAAATTCATTCTTAACTCGACAGCTAAGATACAACCTAATATTTAATATTTTGATTCTTTTAAAAATACATATACTTTTCATCCACAACTTATACTCTATACAAATAGAGAAGTAGATTGAATTTTTACATTGTTTTTTTGGCTTATTGCTAAGGCCAACTAATTTTTTCGTAAGTACTCGTAAATTACTAAGATTAAAAAACGACTCTGAAACGCTCACGATTGTTCTATATAATTGTTGTTTTGTATAATTGTATAAGCTAATTAAAAATAAAAAACCAGTATTATTTATTTATTTAATTAATGATAACTTCCAGTTAACACTATGAGTTAACATTGAATTTTTGCCATGGCTGCCAGGGCCTTCACCAGTATTATAAATCTCATAATAATATAAGTAAAATATGCCAAACAATTCAAGTTGATACTGCAAATGTTTTCTTTTTAATGGAAAATTCTTAACAAGGAAATTCGATACAAAAATAAATTTGAATGCTTATAAAATGTAATAAAATGCAGGGATTGTGACAAAATTCATTATAGAAACGTTTGCTATAGAAAAGTTCAGCAGCTTTAAAAAAACTTCATTTCTATCAGTACCATTTTTAACAACTAATGTATTTTAAATTGCTTGTATTTATCTTGGCAAATGTTATGGCAAAACTATGTGTACTTGCAGCATTATAAAATGAAAAATTATTTTCAATCACTTTTTAATAGATGCGTCATTAGTATGAAATACATCAGATAAATCCCAATTCAGGGTGACCTTACCATATTGTAAAATCACTATTTTATGGTTTTCCTACAACGATATTCTCTGGGCAGTTCTACATTCGCAGTGTGATTTTATTAGACGCCAGTTATTATCAGAAGTTGCACTCAACCTATATTTTCATACTTAATATTATATTAACTAAAATTATCGCAAGCGTTTAAAATAAATAAATTCACCAATTAAAAACAAGTAAGAATGTTATAGTCGAGTATACCCGACTACGTAACTCCCTGTACCCAGGTCTAAAACATTCAATCGCAAATTTATCAAAATCGGAACTCGATGACGAACGATGACGAACGACGGTAGAGTGAAAGAAATACTAGCAGCACAATGCAGAGATGAGCGAGACTGATCGAAGAGCTGATACTTATCGATATTTTATCGAAGAGGCCAATTGGCTGCGCGCCAACAGTCAATTTTTGAATTTTGATGCATAGTCTGCACTATGCAGAGCATTGATAACAATATGTTTCAAGAAAATAAAGTCATGCAGATGGCGCATGTCTCACAAAGAAAAATGTCAAGCAGATCAGGTGCTTAAAATTTATCGTATGGTTTGCGTACCGATAAGCAATTATGAAACCATATGGGCTTGTGTTGCTTAAAAGCGACATGTGCATCAGCTGATGCCGTGTGTTTTGGTATGTCGTGACGTCACGAGTACAAGACCCGCTGCACTTTCGCGCTCGCTCGCACACATGGTTAAGCCTTAAGTACTTAATAGAAAATGCACGCGCTTCTCGCTCGCTCGCCCATATGTACATACATATGCTGAAGCCTTCATGTTGCTGCTTGCCAAGCCTGCAGTACTGAATCTTGTTTGTTGAATAACTTCCTTGTTTATTATCCGATTGATTTGAAATTTGGACAGAAGATTAAGAGTGACTTAAGTAATATACATGTCGAATTCTAAAGCTATATCTTTAAAAGTGTGGCTGTAAAACGTTTTTATCGAATTGCGGGGGAACGGGGGAAGATATCTAAGATCGGAAACAAACTTGATCTGCGTATGGTATACAGGAAGCTACATTCCAAATTTGGTGTCTCTAGCTATTATAGTTGCTGAGATCGACGCGTTCATCCGGACAGACGGACAGACGGACAGACGGACAGACGGACAGACAGACGGACATGGCCAAATCGAAATCTCTTTTGATACTGATCAAGAATATATATACTTTATAGGGTCGGAGATGTCTCCTTCTGCCTGTTACATACTTTTGCACAAATCCAATACCCCCTTTTTACCCATTTTATGGGTACAGGAGTAACAAGTAAGAATGCTATAGTCGAGTATACCGACTACGAAACTCCTGTACCCAGGTCTAAAACATCCAATCACATCTAAGTCCACTTACCCATACACACACACATACACAAAGACGCACGCACACAGGCGGCAAAAGTGGCTGTGCTTCTTCTTCCCCCTCTCGCTGCATTACTGAATCTTCTTTCGTGAATAACTTCCGTGTTTATTATCCGATCGACTTGAAATTTGGACAGTAGATTAAGAGAGACTAAAGTATTGTACATGCCAAATTATAAGAGATTTCGATTTGGCCATGTCCGTCTGTCTGTCCGTCTGTCCGTCTGTCCGTCTGTCTGTCTGTCTGTCTGTCCGGATGAACGCGTCGATCTCAGCAACTATAATAGCTAGAGACACCAAATTTGGAATGTAGGTTCCTGTATAGCATACGCAGATCAAGTTTGTTTCATATTTCAGATATCTCCCCCGCTCCGCCGTAATTCGATAAAACCCGTTTTACAGGAACAATTTTTAAGATATAGCTTTGGGATTTGGCATGTGCAATATTTTAGTCACTCCTATGTCCAAATTCGGATAATAAACACGGAAGTTATTAACGAAAGAAGATTCAGTGCTTCAGCGCAAGGGGAAGATGATGCACAGCCACCACTTTAAATGCCTCGCTTGCGCTGCGCTCGAGCTGTCGCTCGTGTTTGTGCGTCTTTTGTGTATGTGTGTTTGTATGTGTAAGTGTACGTAGATGCGATCGGAAATTTTTGACCTGTGTACAGGGAGTTTTGTAGTCGGGTTTACTCGACTATAGTATTCTTACTTGTTATGTACTGGATCTAATTATCATAAGTCTATTACAAATCGGACGCAGTCATTTGGAAGTTCTGATTGTTGTGCACAACTCATCCAACTCTCCAATAACGTGCGGACCTCTTTCGGAAATGTGCAGTTAACAGAAATGAAGAACTTCTGGTAATTGTTTAAGGACAACTTGCAACCAATTCGGCTCTTTACCATTATAGTACTTATGTAGTAGACCTATATTTTAAATGGTAGTAGTAGTTTATTTATTGCTTATCGCTGGCTTGCCATATTGCCATCGGCCTAAAGCAGTGTGATCAAATTAAAGTTTACCAAATTTTGATTTCTTAGCTTATGAGATTTCAAATATTCAAAACAAAATAAGAACAGGCTATTTGAATAAATTTATGTTAAAAGAGTAAGTATGGAAACTACTATATGTACTGGGTTCGCATATTCTAGAATGATCCATATTCTATCTGCTTTCTATATTGCAGACCAAATCTTATGAACTATGTTGCCAGGCCAGCCCAGTTTCTGCCAGAGATATCCCATCTTCTTCGGTGAGGAAATATTTTTTAATATATACGTATAATAAATATATCTTATTAGCTCAAGCGTTGATAACAACTAAATTCTTCAATTAAAAACCACTTAGAGCTTGGTATTTATTAAAGCGCAACTAATGCAAATTTCAATTCTTAATACAAAACCGCAATTTAATGTACGGTGAAATCAGAACAGAGTGAACTATCTATCCACGAAGTCCGATTTTTGTAATATGGCATCAAAAGTAAAAAATATAATCCTTTTACATTATTTATTGCCGATAATAATAATGGAAAACGTAAAGAAATAAAACCAAGGATTGCACACGCTGAATCCCTATTTTATTTGCAGGATGCTGTTGTCTTTAAGTTGACAAATGCAGTCTGTGAAAGCTATAACAAGTCCTGGGTGGTAATGGGCCAATGCCGACTGAAGGCCGTGCAACGAAACAAGGTCCTTCTAAATATTGACCTGAATATTACACATCCAGTTAATGATATGCAAGCAAGAGTGCAAATTTTGAAGAAGGCAAATGGCTACAAGCCCTGGATTTTTGATTACACAATTGATGGCTGTAAGTTTTTGCGAAAGAACTGCAATCCTGCCATGAAAATGTTGTGGAAGCTCATTGCGGATTTTTCCACGGTCAATCACACATGTCCCTACGTAGTGAGTATAAAATACATCACGATTTTTGCATTCATTTCTTTTTGCAAATTGTCATAGGGCTATCAAGCTTTAAAGGATTTTTATCCCAAGCCGGACAGGATTCTCAACCCATTCCCAACAGGAGACTATGTATCAGTCGCAGATGTTGCATTCAACAAGCGTCCAACCTTGGTTTTTAAGATTTACTTTTCATATGTCGAGGATCTATAGTAACAAACAAAACTCCTTCGATCGACTATGATACCCTGTAGAAGAAAATGTTGAAATAAACTTTCTTATAAGCCGGGTAATGCAAACATAATCTACTTACATTTATTTATTTTTATGTACTGCCGAATCTGAGTGAAGTCAATTGGAAGTTCTGATTGCTGTGCACAACTTACCAAACTCTCCGATAACGACGTGGGGCTCTTTCGGAAATGTACAGTTAACAGAAAAGCAGAATATCTGGTAATAGTTTTAAGGAAACTCATGTAGTAGACATATATTTTAAATAGTAGCAGAAGTAATAGTAGTAGTAGTTTTTTCTCCCTGTACCCATAAAATGGGTAAAAAGGGGGTATTGGATTTGTGCAAAAGTATGTAATAGGCAGAAGGAGACATCTCCGACCCTATAAAATATATATATTCTTGATCAGTATCAAAAGAGATTTCGATTTAGCCATGTCCGTCTGTCTGTCCGTCTGTCCGTCCGTCCGTGTGTCCGTCTGTCTGTCCGTATGTATGAACGCAAGGATCTCAGAAACTAGAAGAGCTAGAGACACCAAATTTTGAATGTAGGTTCGTGTATAGCGGGAGCAGGTCAAGTTTATTTTAGCTTTGAGATATCTCCCCCCGTTCCCCCGCAATTCGATAAAAACGTGTTTTACAAACATCTTTCAGGATATAGCTTTGAAATTCGGCATGTATAATACCTTGCTCACTCTTAGTCTACCGTCCAAATTTCAAGTCGATCAGATAATAAACACGGAAGTTATTCACGATAGAAGATTCAGTGCTTCAGCGCGGGGGGAAAAAGAAGCACAGCCACAACTTAAAATGCCTCGCTTGCGCTGCGCTTGAGCTGTGCTTGTGTGAGTGCGTCTTTTGTGTATGTGTTTGTGTATGTGTAAGTGTACCTAGATGCGATCGGAAATGTTTGACCTGGGTTCAGGGAGTTTAGTAGTCGGGTATACTCGACTATAGCATTCTTACTTGTTTTTATTGCTTATCATTGGCTTGGCATATTGCCGTCGATCTAAAGCAATATGTTCAAATCAAAGTTTACCAAATTTTGATTTCTTAACTTATGTGATTTACCATTTTCAAAATAACACAAGAAAGAACTGCTGTCTTCGAAGTGCCAAAGCTATATACCCTAGCAGCAATGTTTTTATACAAATCTCAATTTTCGTCTCATTGCTTCTGTGGTCCGATATTGATACAAGTATAGGAAACTATTTGAAGTATAATAAAACTCTCACTTAGTTTGGATATAATACAAAAAGTTATTCATACAAAAACTTCATACTAAACCCCGATTCTAAGGCAGCTATATAATATAGTGGTCCGATTTTAACCAAATTTGGTCAGATTGTATAAACTCTCCAGAGAGTTTTTCATAAAAACATAGTTGTCGACCGATCATTCCTATGGCAGCTATATGTTATAACTGTCCGATCCGGCCGGTTCCGACATATGTACTGCCCGCAACAAAAATAAGTTTCATTACGATAGCTTTAAAACTGAGAGACTAGTTCGCATGAAAACAGACGGACAGACGGACGGACGGACAGATGGACAGACGGACATCGCTATATCGACTCGGCTATTCATGCTGATTCAGAATATATATACTTTGTTGGGTCGTAAACGTCTCCTTCAGTCTATTGCACATTTCGAGATAAAATTATAATACCCTCTGCTAGGGTATAATGAGAACAGGCTGTAGAGATCCCTTCCTCTGTGAGGAAATGTATAATATATAAATATATAAGTATCATACATTATGTAACGTGTTTACTCAAAATGGCTCGCGGAAATTGTCGAGCAAGCGTTGATAACAAATAAGTTCTTCAATTAAAAACCACTTAGAACTTGGTATTTATTAAAGCGCAACTAATGCAAATTTAAATTCTTAATACAAAACCGCAATTTAATGTATGGCGAAATCAGAACTAAGTTAACTGTCTATCCACGAAAGCCGATTTTTGTAATATGGCATCAAAAGTGAAAAATATAATCCTTCTACATTTCTTCCTGGCGTCAACATTGTTGCCGATAATAATAATAGAAAACGTAATGGAATAAATAGAAAGATTTCACATGGTAAACCCCTATTTTATTTACAGGATGCTGTTGTCTTTAAGCTGACAAATGCAGTCTGTGAAAGCTATAACAAGTCCTGGGTGGTAATGGGCCAATGCCGACTGAAGGCCGTGCAACGAAACAAGGTCCTTCTAAATATTGACCTGAATATTACACATCCAGTTAATGATATGCAAGCAAGAGTGCAAATTTTGAAGAAGGCAAATGGCTACAAGCCCTGGATTTTTGATTACACAATTGATGCCTGTAAGTTTTTTCGAAAGAACTACAATCCTGCCATTAAAATGATAAGGAAGCTCATGGCGGATTTTTCCACAATCAATCACACATGTCCCTACGTAGTGAGTATAAAATACATCAAGATAGTTCTTATTTATTTTGCAAATTGTCATAGGGCTATCAAGCTTTAAAGGATTTTTATCCTAAGCCAGACAGGATTCTCAACCCGTTTCCAACAGGAGACTATTTATAAGTCGCAGATGTTGCATTCAACAAGCGTGCAACCTTGGCTTTAAAAGTTTACTTTTCATATGTCGAGGATCTATAGCAACAAACAAAACTCCATCGATCGAGATACCCTGTAAAATAAAATGTGTTAATAAACTTGCTTATAAGCCGAGTAATGCAAACATAATTTACTTACATCTATTTATTTTAATGTACTGGCGAATCTGACAGAGTCCAACTCTCCGATAATAACTTGATGCACTTTCGGGAATCTACAGGAAATAATTATATAATAAATATTTGCCCTATACAAATTGAGTTGTCCATTCCGATAACATCATACTCGTAATTAAGTGCTATGCAATCGCCTCACATTTTCCAAAACCAAAATCACACACGCGCAACAAACCATTCTGAAAGCAAGCGAAATGGGAATCAGACGTACTATTTTTTTGCTGTTGCTGGGATTTCTGCTAATATTAAAATTAAACGTACGAACCAACGAATCTTATCCATATCTAATTCCATATCTTTTCAGAATGGAGCACACATTAAAATGACGAACACTGTTTGCGAGTCCCATAACAAATCTTGGGTAACATTTGATACCTGTCGGCTAGATGTGTTACAGTCCAAAAAGACCGTCCTCAATGTAATTTTAACATTCCTACATCCCACCAATTCTATTACCCTACGAGTGCAAGTTCAAAAAAAGATGGGCAATGGCTATAAGCCGTGGCTGATAGACGTTACTTTCGATATTTGCAAATTCATGCGATCTCAAAATTACAAATTCGGTAAAGTAATATTGAATGTCCTCAAAGATTTTGCAACACTTAACCATACGTGTCCTTATGTGGTGAGTAATTTAAAAAATGAGTGTGCTTATTCTTACAAATTTTTAAATAATCTGTTTTATAGGGCAAACAATACCTGACAAATTTCTATCCGATTGCTGATAGGTTTCCTTCTGTACTTCAATCTGGCGACTATTTGCTACTAATGACGTGGCATTTTAATGGAAGCATCCAATACGTAACGAATGTTTACTGTACAATTGTAGACAATTGACAGCAAGAAAATGTAAAAAATATCCCTCACATTAAACGTTCTATTAGATTGCGTTTACAAATTTTATTCAGTGTCACAATATATGTATGTCCGCTTATTAAAACTCACTTATGTTTAATTAAGCGTAACGAAAGCAAGATCAACATTTTGTACATTTTCTGCAGTATTTGATCACTAAGCTATTATTTTTTAATTTGGAGAATTTATGTCATACTATATTGCGCTTAACAGCACTATCTACATAGATAGTCATCAGTGCAATGCAACTTACCCTTAACCTATCTGAAACGCGCGCGGAAACTAAGAAAATTTTCGATATATATATACATATATGTATTTATCAAGACGTACAGGCAAACTACACAGATTACAGTAGTGCTGGGTAAGGGAGGTAAAGTTTGTAAACTTGAACTACGTACGGTATACAGGATTCCGGATTTTGTACCTCTAGCAAGTTTATAAAGTGCCGAGATCACACGCCCACCCCCACCACATTCCACATTTTATAGCTTAGTCACCAAATTTGTCACACAAATTACTTTTGACCCTATGACAGATTTGACAAAAAAAATTATCACCCCCACCAAAGAGGTGGTCAAAAGCAATATGGTCAAAATCAATATTTTCCAAATTATTATACTCTGTTTAAAAAAAATTTTTTGAAAAGAGTATATTGGGTTTGTGAATGAACGCAATTTTTGTCCATATCCTTGAAGCTATAGCAACCAAACTTGGTGTGTTGATGTATACCCTCAGTTTATAAAATGTCAAGGTCGTTAACACCACCACCCCCTCCCCCGCAAATGAACAAAATCTATATCTCCCACTTCTGTACAAGTAAAGTCACCAAATTTGGCATACAGACTAATGTTGAGCTCTTTGATGGATATGCATCAACAAATTTATGCTACCCTCACCACCTCCTCCAAAAATGAGCAAAATCTATATCTCAACCGTACAGGTAGTCACCATATTTGAAATACAGACTACAGTTTTTATCATGTTTCCTTCCCAACCCACAAATAACCAAATTATACAGGACTTGAAACAGAGTATTCTGCGGGCTATCCGACTGCAATGTTCCTACTTGTTTTTTCATTTACTCATTAATATTTCCAGTGATTCAAGCCAAAGATTATTAGTTAGCGACTAAATACCGGACTAGAAACAGAGTATTCTGCTGTCGGGAACTTTCGACTGTTGTTTTTTTTTTGTCCAGTTATTATCAGAATCTTAACTTGAACTGTATTTGCATACTAGTATCATGTTGAAATAGTTCGAAATTGACGAGCAAGCGTTTGAAACAAATAATTTTTTCAATTAAAAATCACTTAGAACTCGGTATTTACTAAAGCGCAACTAATACAAAACCGCAACTTAATGTTTGGCGAAATCAGTACCAAGTTAACTATCTGTCCACGAAGGCCGACTTTTATAATATGGCATCAAAAGTGAAATACAGAATCCTTTTGCATTTCTTCCTCGCGTCAACATTGCTGCTGATGATACTAATAGAAAACGTAATGGAATAAATAGAAGGATTTCACATGGTAAACCCCTATTTTATTTGCAGGATGCTGTTGTCTTTAAGCTGACAAATGCAGTCTGTGAAAGCTATAACAAGTCCTGGGTGGTAATGGGCCAATGCCGACTGAAGGCCGTGCAACGAAACAAGGTCCTTCTAAATGTTGACCTGAATGTTACACATCCAGTTAATGATATCCAAGTAAGATTGCAAATTTTGAAGAAGGCAAATGGCTACAAGCCCTGGATTTTTGATTACACAATTGATGGCTGTAAGTTTATGCGAAAGAACTGCAATCCTGCCATGAAAATGATGTGGAAGCTCATTGCGGATTTTTCCACAGTCAATCACACATGTCCCTACGTAGTGAGTATAACACACATCACAAAGTTCTCATTTATTACACAAATTGTCATAGGGCTATCAAGCTTTAAAGGATTTTTATCCTAAGGCGGACAGGATTCTCAACCCGTTTCCAACAGGAGACTATGTATCAGTCGCAGATGTTGCATTCTACAAGCGTCCAACCATATGTATAAAAATTTACTTTTCATATGTCGATGATATATAGTATAAACCAAACTTCATCGATCTACTACTAGATGCCCTGTAAAATAAAATGTTTAAAAACCGGGTAATGCAAACATAATTCACTCACATCTATTCATATTTATGTACTGAATCTAATTAAGTACAAATCTGACACAATTGAAAGTTCTGATTGTTGTGCACAACTTTTTCAACTCTCCGATAACGACATGGTGCTCTTTTGGGAATGTGTATTTACCATAAAAGAAGTATGTACAACTGCAAATTGTTTTAGGACAAATCGGTTCTCTACCTTTATATATATATATATATATATATATATATTTAACTATGTTCCCGAACGGAAAGGAAATAGTGACCCCACACCCCCTCCCCCGCAAATGAGAAAAATCTATATCTCTCGACATATAGATCTATACTATAGATCTCGACACTTCATAAATTGACGGTATACACCAACAGGTGTACCAAGTTTGGTTGCTCTAGCTCAAAGATAAAGGCAAAAAATTGCGCTCATACGGACAGACGGACAGACGGACATTTCGCAAACCCAATATACTATTTTCCCTTCGGGAACATAGTATAAAAATAAATAAATAAAGAATCTTTTCGCATGAACGTAATTCTTTTCGACACTGTTGCAGCTAGAGAAAACAAGCTTCGCACACATGGTGGTAATAATAATCTATTATAATCTACAATATATCCCGAACACCTAACTAAAGTAAGCAACTTTCATAAAAGGTCTATTAATGACCTGCTTGATTGATTGAGTACACATAAAATAACTTCTGATGGCAACGTTCTTGTTATTTTAATTTTAAATACAACCACAGGAAATACTTATAAAAATTGCGACAAATTGGTTTTCACCAATAATAATTAGATTTTTCAAAGATAAGGAAGGATACGGGAAATATTTATTAAAATTGCAACAAATTGTTTTTCATCAAACAATAGTCCAGTTTATGAACAAACGCAATGGGAATCAGGCGGTCAATTTTTTGTTGCTGGGACTTCTGCTAATACCCAAATTAAATGTTCGAGCCAATGAAGCTTTTGCATATTTAATATAATACTCTTTTTGCAGCACGGAGTCATCTTTAAAACAAGTAAGAATGCTATAGTCGAGTATACCCGACTACGCAAACTCCCTGTACCCAGGTCTAAAACATTCAATCACGTCTACTTCCACTTACACATACGCACAAACATACACAAAAACACGCACACAGGCGGCAAAAGCGACAGCGCAAGCGAGGTGGCTGTGCTTCTTCTTCCCCCTCTCGCTGCATTACTGAATCTTCTTTCGTGAATAACTTCCGTGTTTATTATCCGATCGACTTGAAACTTGGACAGTAGATTAAGAGAGACTTAAGTATTGTACATACCAAATCTTAAAGCTATATCTTGAAAATTGTTATTGTAAAACGGTTTTAATTGATTTGCGGGGGAACGGGGGGAGATATCTGAAATATGAAACAAACTTAATCTGCGTATGGTATACAGGAACCTACATTCCAAATTTGGTGTCTCTAGCTTTTGTAGTTGCTGAGATCGACGCGTTCGCGGACAGACGGACAGACAGACGGACATGGCCAAATCGAAATCTCTTTTGATACTGATCAAGAATATATATACTTTATAGGGTCGGAGATGTCTCCTTCTGTCTGTTACATACATTTGCACAGATGTAATACCCCCTTTTTACCCATTTTATGGGTACAGGGAGTAATGACGAATGGTGTTTGCGAATCCTACAACAAATCTTGGGTGATAATTGAAAATTGTCGGCTACATGCGGTGCAGCGCAATTAGACCACTCTAAATATATTTCTAACAATACTACATCCCACCAATTCTATTACCTTACGTGTGCAAGTTCCAAAGAAAGCTAATGGGTATAAGCCTTGGCTGATAGACACGACTTTGGATGCTTGCAAATTCATGCGAGCTCGAACAAACTTCGCCGCTAATGCGATTTTGAAACTGTTCGAAGATTTTGGTACAGTTAACCATACGTGTCCTTATGTAGTGAGTAATGAATACAATGAGTTTAAATATTTCTTATTAGCTTCCAAATGATCTGTTACACAGGGTGCACAATACGTAAAAGATTTTTATCCGATTGCTGATAGACTTCCGTCTGTTCTTCCAACTGGCGACTATGTGCTAATGTTGACATGGAAATTTTATGGAAAGCTCCAATTCATTACACATGTGTACTTTACATTTGTAGAGGATTTTAAAAAGACTTAAACAAGAACGCTGCAGACGGAAGTTCCTTACTGTGGTATGCTCTGCTTGTGGTATATTTTCTTCTTTATGCCTATCCAAAAGTAACTAGAGCAATATCGTTTTATAAATTACAAATAAATGTGCATGGCAACTTATAGTTAAGCTATTTGAAAAGCGCGCGAGAACTAATTATCGTTAATCGGTGGGATGGATTGACTTCGAAAATAAAGTTATCGAGCCGTCATATCAAAGAAGTACACAAGTGAACAAATTAACACCCCACATAATAAAAAGCCACTTTTGGAAATAACGGTAAAACGAAATGGCACTTTTCCCAGGAAAACGACGCAATTGTTGTAAAATCTTATTACTAAAATTTCCATCAAGGGATGAAATGCGCGACGTGAAAACATGCAATTTTTGCTGCAAGATTCGGTCACACTGCATTAACACAAACAAAAACGGACCGTCGCTACTCACTGTCGCTATGCAGTGACGCAAACCCAAAAAAAAATAGAGCAAAAATAATTTGGGGATTGTTGCAAAGCTGTTTAACAGTTTTTATAGTAATCATTAAAATCAGCAAGCATGGACGTGATTAACAAATTCTACTCATCGGCCGTGCACACAGTCTCACAGCTGTCGGGCGTGCTTCCAGGCAATAATGTAACACGGGAGTGCGAAGTATTGGAACAGATTTGCACGGCGGGTGTGGGTAAGCACAAGAACAATACGCTAGCTGCAAATTCTAAAAGTGACAATAACAATAAAATGTCCATTTAGGACTCATGTGGAAGGTTTACAATGGCCATAAGAAAAGCACCAAACAAGAGGTATCTGTGTTTGTTTTCGAGAAGAAGGTACTGGAGCGCTGGTCTAAGGACGATCGGGAGACAATGCTGGAGACGCTGAGACGTGGCGTGCAGCAATTAACAAAAATACGACACCCACATGTGCTGACTGTGCAGCATCCGCTGGAGGAGAGTCGCGATTCGCTGGCATTTGCCACAGAGCCGGTATTTGCGTCCCTCGCCAATGTGGTTGGAGACGCCGTGCGTTCGGACAAAAAGCTTTATGATGTCGAAATACGACACGGTCTGCTGCAACTGTTTGATGGCCTACAATTTTTGCACAATGACGCCAAGATCGTACATCGCAACATTAGCGCTGAGACGATTGTGATCAACAAAAATCGCAGCTGGAAACTGTTTGGATTTGATTTTTGTATAGCCAATCAGCCGGCCACAAACGGCACACCTCACTGGCCATGTCGGGAGTATAGTACATCCGTACATGTGTTGGCGCAGCCCAGTTTGGAGTACACAGCGCCGGAGCTGGTTTTGAACAGTGTTAACACACCGGACAGTGATCTTTTCTCGCTGGGTAAGCTTACATTAACAATTTGCACCAATGGCACTAAACAATATCCTTATAGGTGTGCTCATCTTTACAATATATTCCGGCAAGCCGCTGAAAATGTTTGGCAGCGACTACAGCGGCTTTCGGCGTTACGCCAACGAATTAAATCAGCGAAAGTATCCACCCATGAACACAATTCCAAATGAGCTGACCGAAAGTCTTAAGGCCTTGTTGCATCCCAGCGCCAGTCTACGGCCCAAATTGCATGAGCTGAAACAGATTACTTACTTTCAGGACGTTGGCGTCAAGACACTGAGCTATTTGGACTCACTTTACCAGTGGGACAATCTGCAGAAGTCCAAGTTCTACAAGGGTCTACCCCAAATTATACCCACCCTGCCGCATCGAGTTAATTTACATTCCATTTTGCCCTATCTAGTCAAGGAGTTTGTCAACTCGCCCATGATACCATTCGTGTTACCCAATGTGCTACTAATTGCCGAAATGAGTAGCCAGCGTGAATACTGCGATCACATACTGCCGCATCTGAAGCCCATTTTCAAGCTCACGGATCCCATACAGATACTGCTTATATTTATGCAGAAAATGGATTTGCTACTAAAGCTAACGCCAGCGGATGATGTTAAGCAGAGTGTGCTGCCGCTGCTTTATCGCTCACTAGAGTGCGACATGCCCCAAATACAGGGCTTTGCCTTGGCGTGCTGCCCACCTTTTCCCGCTCATCGACTTCAATGCCATGAAAAATTCAGTCATACCGCGCATTAAAAAACTGTGCCTGCTAAGCAATAATGTTTCGGTAAAGGTGAACTGTCTCATATCAATTGGCAAGTTGCTAGAGAACTTGGACAAGTGGCTGGTGCTCGACGAAATTCTACCCTTTTTGCAGCAAATTCAAAGCCGCGAACCTGCCATTGTAATGGCCATTATAGGTGGGGTCTTGACTATCTCATAATTTTATATGCTAGCCTTAACACGCTCAACCGTTCGTTGCAGGTATTTATAAAATCGCCATGACGAATACAAAGCTTGGTATTACTAAGGATGTGATGGCACACAAATGCATACCGTTCCTGGTGCCACTAAGCGTAGAAAATGGACTTTCCATAGCGCAATTCAATACAATTGTAGCCCTAATCAAAGAAATGCTGGGACGTGTGGAACAGGAGCAGCGTGAGAAGCTGCAGCAACTATCCACAATACAGCGGGACAACAAGTAAGCGCTCTAATAAAATGCTTGAATACAAAATTACAACATATTGAACACTTCTACCAAAAAATAGACCCAAGGATGCTTCCGAAATATTGGCCAATGAATTGGAGAGCGCTACGTTATCGTCTACAGGCAATTATGGTGCCAACAATGGCAACAAGAGCGACGATGATATGTTCTCCGGGTTTACCGTTGGACAGCCAGCGAGCGCTGTGACGCCAAAGCCCGCAGTGCTAACACTCGCGCCTGTCAAGACCAGGGAACAGCTCAAGTAGAAGATCTAGTTAAAACTGAAGATCATGCAAATTAAGTCAAGATTTTATTATTGCAGAATAACGCACAGTACAACAAATGATGCAGCATCAAAGCCGGACATATTTTCCTCGCTTATGCAAAGCAACCTGAGTAGTCTTACAACTGCCCAAAGCACACCAGCAGCAGGTGCAGCAGCTCCTGCAAATCCTCAGCTCACTTTACCCTTCAATGCCAACAGTAACAACGGGAGCAACTGGCATAGTGCCAATCCGCTGGTTATGAACCATCAACTGGCTTCTCCGCAGGCCAACAGCAACAATAACTTTTCCTCGCTGGACGACTTGGATCCATTTGGTGGTGGTGGTGGTGTTGGTGTTGGTGCTGCCAGCCAGGCCGCCAAACCCAACAGTGCAAACGGTGCCAATATGTATACACTGCAGCAGCCCACAGTTAACTATATTTATCCGTCGGGTTACAATTCGGCAAGCAGTTTAAACAGCATGCAGCCGAGCATCGGGCTAAACAAGCCGATGAATCTCGGCGCAACTGCCACGCTGATGCCACAAACACAGATGGCGCAGTCGGCCACGGATAGCAAGAATCTTAATACACTATCCCAGCAAGACATACTTAACTTCCTAAACTAGACACATCATTCCAAATAGCCAATGTTTTAACTAAATATTCCGTACTATATTCATTATAAATTACGAAGTATGAGTGTTTGTGTGTTTGTGTGTATGTCCGTATGTATGTATGTGTTAGTTAGTTTTTTAAGTTAATTGAGGATTTGCTCGTTGCATAGTTCAACAGATATCAATTTTATAGCGAATGCATGTTTATTATTTATTGTTAGTCTAGGCAAAAAGTCAACCAACCTAATATATGTATATTTATGTGCATTGTGCAATTTGCTTCTTAGTGTAACTAAAATTACACACGTTAGTGAAAATATACTACTTATATATGTATTAATCAATTAATCAGTAGACTTGAAATTTATTTGATTTATTTATTATCTCTGAGAGTATTATTAATCTACAACAATTTGTGCTTTTTCACATTCAATTATTTAATTGCCGCTCTTGGCTTTACAAAGATTCCTAGACTAAAAGCTAAATAACAATTACGCATGTCGAAGCTGAAGGCTAGTTTTGGCGTGTGCGTGCATTCACCTAGGTCTCGACCAGAATATGCGTGAATAGACTATGCATTCTGCGCTCAACTTCCTTGTAGACTAGAGAATTAAGTCCATCGGTGTGCAGACGCAGTGAAGCAGATCGCAGCAGGGCCATGCGATTTTCATTAGGAATGGCGTGTTTGTGCTTCAGCATTGTGTACTCGCTGTACGCGGGATCAAAGCGACATATCTCAATGCCAACGACTTTCAGACGTTCGTATAAATCATCATCTTCGCCACCCCAACCATGGTACAAATTCGACATGCCGTTGATCATTTTATACTGAGTCGTACTCATTGCCACCACTCCGCCAAAGAGTGTCCGATATGGAAGATGGAAGCGCCAGCTGTCCAGTGCCGAGCTCATGTGGCGTGGCCGTGCAGTGCAAGCGTAAATCTGGCCTGAGTTAAGCGGCATTAGATCAACATCATGGAGTACCAGGCATGGATAACCGTAGCTGGCAGCCACATTTGCTCCAATATTGAAAAGCATTGCCCGATTAAAGGGCTTGTGATCGCTCTGCTCCACTACAAATATACGGTAATGGATTAGCTGGAGACGCAAATAGTTGTGCATGTAGTTGAGGAAGGCGGCCAGCTGCTCTTGGCGATCACGGTATGGCACAATAATGGCCGTACTGAACCGAGCACGGCACTCTTCCGGCTGATATTCACCGCCCAGCCGAATTTCCTCGCCACGCAGAATTTTCTCCCGATGAAAGGCATCGTAGACAAAGTTGCTTTCTTCAAGCACCTCCTTGTAGCTACAGTCTATGGCCTGCTGGGACGAGATGTTCGGAGTGGTCAACGCCAGCAGAGATTCCTCAATTTGCTCCTTATCGATGTAGTCATAGCGCAAAGCAAATCGATGAGGCAGCAGAAAGTAAATTAAGAGGGTTAAACAGCCGCTTACAATAAGTAAGTCATATATATGAAAACTGTGCTGGCACAGCCGAATGAGCATTATTATATAAACGAAAATGAACGCTGAGGTTCATTATACAATCTATTATCCATAAAAACAGCAATATGAATAATATTCTTTGCACGCACAACAATATGATTGGTTAATGTAAATGCAGTGTGACCGAATCTTAAAAGCAAATTATTATACAGTTCGTCTGTTTTTATGTCGTGCATTTCTACACTTCTTAAAAGTGTTTCTTTTATAGTAGTTTTAATTCAATAATGTATTCTAGACGAACACTTATTTAATGGCAATATTCTCGCACTGATTGTATTTTCTTTTAAACAAATTAGTGATAGGGAATTCTGTCATTTTAATTAATTAGTTTTACTTATATGTATATCAATATTACCAAATACATAACAATGATAAGATATGGCACTGCCTTTCTCAGAGCCAAGGTTTGATAAGATCAGGAAAGGTTTTTTGTACATACATTTACAATATTTATACTCATAATTTTATCGGTATTCATTTATCAATTACATACATATATATTGACATACTTTGCATACCGACTATTCCCAAGTGAAATTACGGTTACGGGCAAAATGTAACCCAACATCTATTACCTTAATATGTTTGCATTTATCTCAGTTGATAACGCAGTCTTCGATAAGATAGACTGTGCTAATGACAATAGCTTTTCGGACGTTAAGCTGTGAACACCTATGTAGTACATATGATTATTTGATCAACAGAAATGTACAACTCACTTAAATTCTATGTTTATCTAGTCGTATTCAGCAGTTACTTTTTTGGATCTCAAGCTGAAGAAAATCCTTCACCACAATGTCCGTAAAACCTGTGATTTTTTATGGAAGATTCTTAACTTTTACTTCAATTACAGTAAAAAGCTGCACGGCGCTTGAAGTTTGTCCGGATAACTCTATATGTACAAAAGTTGAGACCAAGCTAAATTGTGTCTGCTGGAAGGGATATCATCAGAATCCGAACTGGTCTGCGAAAGTCTTCGATAGCACTGACTCGGACTATTGTATCACCGACGTAGCAAAGAAAACTGTTGTCATTTACAACCGCCTACCTCCAAGTAGGGAGAACTTAGCAATTGCCATTTTGCTTGTTTTGTTTGGAGTGATTATAGTCACGCTGGTACTTTACTGTTTCAATGTCATCCGTCCCATAAAACGCACCCGGGCTGCCTATCGCCGCATGCAATTACGGCGTAACAATCATCACCGGCTAGTTGAGTTTGAAGATATTGATATGACTTTTCGTGATACACGCAACGCGGAAGAACATTCTTGAAAGCTAACATACAAAAGAGGGGTTTACTTTGAATGGAAAGACTGTAAATTACCAAATAGCTTTTATGCAAATACAGACAAATTTAAACATATTTAACGATATCTGTCGTTTTGCAGAAACAGATACACATAGTAAAGTACTTCTCTACATTGTTAAAAATATCCTAAAATTTGACGGGGAAAAATATTCACCCAAATGTTTTCCTATTTTAAGGTCAACAATCAAATGTGAGGGACACTAATGGTAATGATCTATATTAAATAGGGGATCAAGCCAAAACGTATATATAATCCATAGAAATAAAACTCCAGTGCTGTGATAAATTTTGTTATTATTAATTTCAAAAAAAAGTTGAGCTTCATTATAAAAGCAATAAATTACATTTATACATAAAATTTTCGGCTTACATATAGAAAACAACACATTTTAAAATCGCATATTTCGCCGCATATCCGTCAAACATCAGTTTAATAAATGAACGCCCAAAAACTCAATTTCCGTCTGATTCCTCCTATTGGAGCTATATAATAATGTGGTCCGATTTTGAAACAATTATATGAAACTATATGAAGTATAATAAACTCTCACTTAGTTTGGATGGAATATATTTTTTAGTTTATCATACAAAAACATAGATTGTGACCCATCATTCGTATGGTATATATTATAGTGTTCCGATCCGGCCGGTTCCGACATATGTACTGCCTGCAGCAATAAGAAGGGTAGGGTCTGTGCCAAATTTCATTACGATAGCTTTAAAACTTTGAGACTATTTTGCACAGAAACAGACGGACATCCCTACATCGACTCGGGTATTAATGCTGATTCAGAATACATATACTTTGTTGGGTCAAAAAACGTCTCCTTCACTGCATTACACATTTCGGGACAAAATTATAATACCTTCTGCTAGGGTATAAAAACGAAGGGAATACCACACTTATTTTTTCGGCTTACCATATTGGCGGGAAAAATGGTTCAGCACAAGTATATCGATATATGTATCGTGTGTATATAAAATATCGAGCAACGGCTTGGACCGGCTGATGTATATATAGAATTCATTTACTTATTAACAAATGCATTGGTTTCTCAAGAAACAACCTGTAAAATGACCTCAATTATTAAACTGCACACCATTTCTGGTGCCATGGATGAGTCGCCGCCGTGCTACATACTACAAATTGATGATGTACGAATATTGCTCGACTGCGGCTGGGACGAGAAATTTGACCCAAACTTTATAAAGGAATTAAAAAGGTGAGAGGCGACGTCTAATGTATACAATTATTAACGCTTGTCATTTTAGGCAAGTACATACTCTGGACGCCGTGCTGCTTTCCCATCCAGACGCTTATCATCTGGGCGCGCTGCCCTATCTTGTGGGCAAGTTGGGACTCAACTGTCCCATCTACGCAACGATACCAGTCTTCAAGATGGGCCAAATGTTCATGTACGATTTGTATATGTCGCACTTTAATATGTACGAATTCGATCTATTTTCACTGGATGATGTGGATACAGCCTTTGAAAAGATCACGCAGCTTAAGTTCAATCAAACGGTATCCTTAAAGGGTAAAGGTTACGGGATTTCAATAACGCCGCTCAATGCGGGTCACATGATTGGCGGCACCATTTGGAAGATAGTCAAAGTTGGTGAGGAGGACATTGTTTATGCCATTGATTTCAACCACAAGAAGGAACGGCATCTCAGTGGCTGTGAGCTGGACAGACTGCAGCGACCGTCGCTGTTGATAACCGACGCCTACAATGCACAATATCAGCAGGCACGAAGACGGGCACGCGATGAAAAGCTAATGACTAACATTCTACAGACCGTGCGCAACAATGGAAATGTACTCATTGCTGTCGATACGGCGGGTCGAGTGCTGGAGCTGGCACACATGCTCGACCAGCTGTGGAAGAACAAGGAATCTGGCTTAATGGCTTACTCCTTGGCGCTGTTAAACAATGTCAGCTACAATGTCATTGAGTTTGCCAAGTCACAAATCGAATGGATGAGCGACAAGCTGACTAAAGCCTTTGAGGGCGCACGCAACAATCCCTTTCAGTTCAAGCACATCAATCTGTGCCACACGCTAGCCGATATCTACAAGCTGCCTGCAGGTCCCAAAGTTGTATTGGCCAGCACACCAGATTTGGAAAGTGGCTTTACGCGTGACCTGTTCGTACAATGGGCCACTAATCCAAATAATAGCATTATTTTCACGACACGCACCGGTCCGGGTTCGCTGGCCATGGAACTGGTGGAAAATGCCACGCCGGGAAGACAACTTGAGTTGGATGTGCGCCGACGAGTTGATCTGGAGGGCGCCGAACTGGATGAATATTTGCGCACACAGGGAGAGAAGCTAAATCCCCTCATTGTTAAGCCAGAAGTCGAAGAGGAAAGCAGCTCAGAGTCCGAGGATGACATTGAAATGAGCGTAATCACGGGCAAACATGATATTGTGGTCCGCGCTGAGGGCCGTCATCATTCCGGCTTCTTTAAGTCAAACAAACGGCATCATGTGATGTTTCCCTATCATGAGGAAAAAATTAAGTACGACGATTATGGCGAAGTAATCAATTTAGATGATTATCGCATTGTGGACGCTGGCGGCTATGACTACACCATGGAGGAGCAAAATAAGGAGAATGTTAAGAAGGAGGAGCCACATGTGGAGCAGCAGCTCAATGGCAACCAAGATAATGATGTGGAACTGTTGGAAAAACCCACCAAGTTGATTAGCCAACGCAAGACCATCGAGGTCAATGCACAAATACAACGCATCGATTTTGAAGGACGCTCCGACGGTGAATCAATGCTTAAGATTCTGTCACAGCTCCGACCGCGACGCGTCATCGTGGTGCACGGCACAGCCGAGGGCACACAGGTGGTGGCCAAGCACTGCGAGCAAAATGTGGGCGCCCGCGTCTTTGCGCCACAAAAAGGTGAAATAATCGATGTGACGACAGAAATTCACATTTATCAGGTGCGTCTAACCGAAGGGCTTGTCTCCCAGCTTCAGTTCCAGAAGGGCAAGGACGCTGAGGTAGCTTGGATCGATGGAAGATTGGGAATGCGCTTGCAGGCTATCGATGCACCGAATCAATCGGAAGTTACCGTCGAGCAGGATGTTGCGGCGCTAGAGGGCAAAACTCTCACGTTGGAGACGCTCGAAGAAGACGAGATTCCCGTGCACAACTCTGTGCTGATCAACGAGCTCAAATTGTCCGACTTCAAGCAGGTCCTTATGCGCAATAACATTAACTCGGAGTTCTCTGGCGGCGTTCTTTGGTGCTGCAATGGTACACTAGCGCTGCGGCGCGTCGATGTGGGCAAGGTGGCCATGGAAGGCTGTTTGTCTGAAGAATACTACAAGATACGTGAACTGCTCTACGAGCAGTATGCGATTGTATGAGGAATAAAAAAAATAATACATAAAAAACTTTTAAACTATTTCTTTATATAATCATATTTATATATCGCCACGTGAAATCTCTTATAAGAATTGAAGCATAGGATCATCGGTGCGCGAGCGTTTCCTCTTCCATTCCTCGATTTCCTCCTCGGTGGGAGCTTAACGTCATACATGCTATTGTATGGACGTTTGCGATCGTCAATTTCTTCTGGCAGGTGCTTTGATCGGGACAGCGGCTTCTCATTCTCCATGGCTTCCTTGTGTTTATTTTTGTTTCTTCTCTGTTCCTTGGCCTTCTTTTTCTTTTCGCGCTTCTTAGACTTTTTCTTTGATTTTTTGGTTTCCTGCACGGGCTCTTCGTCCTCGGATGACTCTTCGGAACTGGGAGCAGAGTCCTTCTCTGATGCAGAACACGGTTTCTCTGTATCTTCCACAACTAGAGTTTTTGGCAAAGCATCTGTGACTACTACATCAGCAGGTGCACTCGATGTTGGATGCTGCTCGGAGTAGCCTTCCGGTTCCTGCATGCCCACACAATATGAGTTCTTGATGAAGGATTTGCAGCATTTGTAGCCCCAGCGTCCGGCATTCCAGTAGCTGCCCCATATGGTCGTGTGATTATTGATGTATACATCCTCCTCGTAAATGCTGCGCGCCTTGGGCTTCTCAATACCTTTGATGACCTTGCCACTGCGCGAGTACTCGACATACTCCTCGGTCTGTGCGAGCAGCAACGATTTGGGCGGCACCCGCAGATGCTCCTCGCCACCATACTTTTCCACAATGTCTGTTTTGGTCTGCAAAAGAAATGATATTAGCCTTGATTGGAGCAGTTGGTCATTTGACTTACGCTTGACTTGAACTGTTCCTTCTTTTGTTCATACTCCTTTTGCAGCAGTTCCAGTTTTGTGGGCTCGGCAAGCAAATGTACATCGACACCTTTGCCGTGGGCCTCCCAGGCAAATAATTGTGCAGTGGCCTGAGCTGTGGTGTCTCCGGAGAAGCGCACAAAGTTCTCGCCCGCAAACTCCGCTCTAGAAAAAACGCAAATTCAATATGAAAACTTAATATTAAAGAAATGCGCTGCACTTACTCTTCTTCAGGTACTTGTGGATTAGGATTATCGCGCATCGAGCGGGTCTTTGGGTCATAGTAAGCTGAATTGGGATCCAAATTGCGCAAATATTTCGCTGTATCCTCTCGGATGCGCAAATTACGCACTGTAATGCGCTGCTTCGAATCGACTTTTGTGCCCGGCATGTCCACCTCGTCTACGTATTTGTCCTCGTTGCCCTCCTCATCCGAGATTTCAGCATCAGGATCTGTGAGATACGGAAACGGTTGAAACTTTCTCTTTCAACAAATGATGTGAATGCTTACCATTCTTTAACTTTTCCGCTTTTAGCTGGCGCTTTGCTTCTTCCACCTTTTCATACTCCTCGATGATTTCACGATGATTGGAAGGGTCATAGGAGCTCCAGCGATCCCGCTTTTCATCGTAGTTAATCGACGCATCGGTCACAAGGTGCTCGTCGTGCACCACAATCGACTCGGCGTACTTGGCCTGCACCTTGCGTGGCCGCTCCAAGCAATCCTTCTTTTTGTGCGTCATGGCGCCACAATTTTCGCAGGCACCTTTGCGAAACTTTGTTACCAGTTTGGTTGTGTCCAATCCTTTGGGTGCACGGTTGTCCAATTGGCCACGCTCATCCTCATGCTGTGGCCGCTGATGCTTTAACGTGGGCCCCTGCGAGCCGTAGTACCAGGGTGCGTTGGATATATATTGCGGAATGTGTGGATTAATGTCGCGACCTTCCTCGTCAACCGCGGCTGGTGCAGTACCCGCTTTTCGAGCCTCTTCCAGCTCCTTGGCTTTGCGCCAATCCTCGCGTGACTTCTTCTTGGGTTCCTCCTCCGCATCTTGATCATCCTTGTTGTGGATTATTTGCGATACAGGCGTACGTACAGCACCCGAGCTCATTGCAGTTGTTTTTATCAGTTGTTTAACACTTAATAAATAAATCAATCAGCTTATATTGTTTTTGAGCAAGGCATTCAAATGAATAAGAAGTTATTCAAATGAACTAAGCGAATCGGAATGAACAAGAGTGACTGAATACATCCCAGTGTTGCCGATATAATTTTTACGTCGAGTCTGGCTTTTTTTAAAAGACGGATCTATTTTGTCATAAATTCAACAGCCTTTTTTTAGCTACTTTATGTAATCAATTCCGGATTAAAATTTAATTTTGGGATGCTGCATGCTGGAAATCGAACATTTCAAAATTAAATATTGTTGCTGCTTGACAGCTTGCCTAATTAATGATTGTTCTCAATCGGTACTGGCCAAGATTACAAGACAAAAGGCAAAAGAATAAGCGCACATTTAAGCAAAAGTAATTTTATTGAATCCTTTTAAATTTAGTTATTCTTAGCTTTTTTAAAAAATCAATTCAGCTATTTTAATTAATCCATAATTGTCAGCACTGCTTATATCTTCAATAGATATATTTTGATCGATAAGAATACGCAATTCCAGAAGGGAACGATAACATAAATACCATTCGCCAAAAACGCGTGCATGAATGCCAATCGCCGACAAACAAGTGATTGGCTACTTTGACGGCGTCTCATTCGTGTAAAAATTATACTACAGAGCAGACGCGTTTTTAAAGAAAACGTTTCGAATTTTGATTTAGTTGTTACAATCATTCCACGCATATTAACAACAATCGTGCCTTGTGCATTTCCATACCAAACTAACAGCTAAGGAAAAATCGATTAAATAAAAATGGTAATTACAACAATGCCAAAGTGTCGCTGCCTCCGCGCAGCGTAAGCTGCTTGCCAGCAGCTCTTCGACATACTGTAGTTTATTGCGCGTGCCTCGCGTAGCGACCTAAAATATTAATGCGTCCACAGACCACGTAGCTTTTTGTATTGGATATTTTCCGTGACGTTTGCTTACGGTGCGCGCTGATTTTCAAATGGGCAAGAATTTATCCAGTGTTATTGTGTGGCTCGGCGGCAAAATGTACGTGCTTAACCTCAAATTCTGCTAGTGTCGCTTTTGCCGCCACCATTTTGTGTAGCATATTCTTAGTGGCTTCTTTGTTTGTTGTTTGTGTTTTTAACCAATTTTGTGCGTAATTCTTCTCTTCAGGCTGGCGGTAAAGCGGGCAAAGACTCTGGTAAAGCTAAGGCGAAGGCGGTTTCACGCTCGGCGCGCGCGGGTCTTCAGGTGAGTTACTGTTGTTGTCTGTACCAAATAAATTTTTGGCGCCTTTTTTACTCGGCTCACATATTGTAAACAGGGTGCGTTTTTATGTTCTTGCATACGTATTTATGGCTGTGTTAGTGCGCTGAGGGTATTTGGGGGTAGCAAAACGTAAACAAGAGTTGCATTTTTTTCTTAATGCCATTTTATGTGCTTTTCCGAACAGTTTCCCGTGGGTCGTATTCATCGTCACCTAAAGAGCCGCACCACATCGCACGGACGCGTTGGTGCCACCGCCGCCGTTTACTCTGCAGCCATTTTGGAATACTTAACGGCTGAGGTAAGTTTTTTCCCGCCCAATATGTTTTGATGTTTGGCGACCGACGTGTTTACAATGCACATATGCACATACATAGATATGTACTGCTACATTGTTGACAACGGCATTTGTTTACATTCCGTTCCTGTTTAACATTATTATGTTATGTTGCTGTAACAGAGCCGGTTAGCTAACATTTTCCAATAAGCAGCATTTATATTATTGTGTTGTGCTATTTACTAACGATTGCTTATGTTTTTGTGTCACATTACAGGTGCTGGAGTTGGCAGGCAATGCATCGAAAGATCTGAAAGTGAAGCGCATCACGCCGCGTCATTTGCAGTTGGCCATTCGAGGAGACGAAGAGTTGGACAGCCTAATCAAAGCAACCATTGCCGGCGGTGGCGTCATTCCGCATATACACAAGTCGCTTATTGGCAAGAAAGAGGACACCGTGCAGGACCCACAGCGAAAGGGCAATGTCATTCTGTCGCAGGCTTATTAATAATATCTTTTTGACCATTTCGAAATACAAATTTTATATCTATGTTTAAAAATATATAACAGGCGAAATGCAAACTGACGTGTTGTAACAATATTGTGCGAGCTGCCTAAAGTATCATTCTTATTTACAACAATTCTAAGCAATGTCTTATTCCCCCCTCCCCCTCTCCCAACCTATTGTCAGCAACCTACATAAACATCAACACATTCACATACGCACTTACACATACAAAGTAAACTTAATTGTCAAAATGCAATGTTAAATGAGAAATGAGCATAAAACGAATGCAAACTTAATTTAGAGCAAAGTAAATTACACAAATAAATTTAATAAAACTTTAAATAAAAAATAAAAACCCCAAAATGTAATTGGACAATTTATTAGACAATTGTTGAAATATATTTTGTGCACAAAGTACATGGTATAATTATATTATTTACAAATAACTGAAACTAGCCCAGCAAATGCGGCACTGCTTTCTGCACGTCATCGCAACGCTCGTTCAGATCCTCGGCATCCAGCTCCAGGCAGGCGCCCCACTCAACCAATGTGATACGATGGTCGTTGTTGGAGTCGCAGGACTCCAAGAAAGGTGCAATGCAATGCTCCAGGCTGACCAACGGTGCACGTATGGGGAACAGCTCGTGACGGGACACAGAGCGATCGGTGTCGCCATCCAAGTCACACCACTTCCAGACAGCAGCATTAGACCAGCGGCGGGAGTTATTGGTCTCGGCCTCCAGTTCCATTTGCATATAGTGATCCGTCAACTCGTCGCGCTCGGCCAGGTCGCGCATCACGTTGAAGAGCCAGTCGCGCATGCGGCGCGGGAAGTCCTTCAGATCCTCGCCATCGCAGACGCGCGATTCGTGGCAGGCTCCGTAGTAGTCAATATGAAGATGTGCATTGTTCGGATGACGGCATCCCTCTGCCTTGATGTCACACAAGCAGCGTTGCTGATAAACGGCGCAGTCCGACGGCCAGGTCTCATTTTTGTTGGTGCACACATGACGACGTACATCCGACTCATCGGGGCATTCGGGAATGCACACACATTCTGGCTTGTCCACGTTCAGCTGGCAAATCCGACCGGCGCCGCAGAGTATTGTCTCGCAGGGATCAATCTCGACAACCGGATTCAGTATGTTATGCTGCACATCCGCCAATTTTTGGGCCAGTTCGTTCTCACGTGCCACATCTTGGATCTATAAAGGTGCAACAGTTGCGTTGACAATTATTGTCTATAACAGCTAAGAATACTCACTCACCTTGGACTTCTCCTCCAACAGCAGAAGAAACTCCTCATCGTTATCATCAAACTCGGCAATGTCCTCCAAATCGAGATCAGTGAAGGACTCCTCGGCGCGCACTTGGGACAGTGCCAGCAGCCCCAAGCAGAGCAGCATCCAAATGGAACGCATCTTGTAACAAGTTCTTCTCAACTGAAAGTGTGCAATCATAGTACATATAATTCTTATCTACCAACAACTCCAAACATAACGGATAGAAATCTGAGAGCATGAAGAAAGGTCTGTGGAATGGGATGAACTCATGGCATGAGCCTGAAGGCCCATAACGCTATGCATCATCATTTCAAGCCTCGAGAAAGTGGGCGGTTCAGACCCATGTTTTCAAAATTAGAAAAGCGCTAAGGACCATGTACCTTAATATTTAAACGTATCTCTCTCCTGAATCGCTAAAGACCAAATCATGGAGTTCTGATTCCAATCCGAGGTATATTATATTATCTATGGTGATAAAGCCGTCATTACGCAACACAAAACTTCGAATTCTGTGTTAATTGGCAATTAAATAAATCAAATATGCAAAATGTACAGGTTCAATGTCTAAACATTTAAAGGACGTAATCAAAAATACAGAGTATCCAAAAAAATAAATATTAATAAAATTAATTAGCAAAAAGGACATCGTGCCAGAAAGGGTTACACCAAGAAGCAAAGATAAAGTCTGCCAACCCGCCGGAATCACTGCATCACTGTAACATAACTGTACTAGTGTATAAGGACCTTATCATTAATTTATACTTCTTTAATTTGTTAACAAATTAGTTATTTCCAAGCAGCACAGTTGAGAATGCTTAGACATAATTGGAACAGTGTTCCCAATTATATTATCTGCTTAGACATATGTGTGCCACTGTCTAATCTCGCTCAAAGTACGAAGGGTCAAACAGTGTTGCGATTAAGTTTGGCCTTCTCTGCAGGCGCAGCTGACATTTCTGGAAATTTCGCGCTTATTGATCAACCAAAACAAAATGTCATATTTTCTTGAACGCTCAGGACCGTACTGTACGCAACGGTTGTAGCTGTAACACTAAGCAACCCCCCTTGTGGGGTAGCTTAAACAACGCTGCCTTTGAAGACGCCGCGTGTAAATTCTAAGTGCAATCGAGTTCAAAGGGTCATTTACCAGGAAGTTCCGGAATTCAATGAAAACAATGCGCACCCATTCATTGTTGATGCAGAGAAATTGCATAAGGAAAGCAGCACTGTGACTTTAAAGAGTGAATTGGGGTGAACCAGCTCCTAAGAAATATGTTAATACTCTTTTTAGACAAGATTGAATCCAAAGGTCTCGCAACTATCCAATGTAAAAGTCAGATATCTACAGTGTAACCGAAAACTTAAGATACTGCAAAATCATTGATATATTGTATTCTTTGGTGTAAAGATCGATTCAAATTTATTAAAATCTAGGAAATATTTTGCATAACTGAATACAAATTCCGATGGTTTTGCGGGTCCACACCAAGAAAAGATTGCACTGAAATTCATTTGACGGCATGTTAAACACATGTTTCCCAGTTCAAAGCATTTAAAAAATGATTTATGGTTGTTGAACGTTTCTGAAATCATTTCTATACATATGTATGTACGTAGTAGGCACATACAAAGTTATGTACTACATATATTGTACATAATTCTGATTAAAGTTTGACCTTAATGATGGGGTAACAAACAAAACTATGGGCTAATACATTATTTTGTCATGTGGCGGCATTTTAATCAGTATTAATTGTCGCAACAGTATTTTATAGACCCTATATACATATATATACGCGAACTTATCACATAAAGCTTAGCTTGGCCTGTGCTTATCTGTCGTATGGGTTTCCGTTTTGGGACTCTGAAGTAGACTTGAGATTTGCTTAATCGCCGCCAGAGCAAAAAAATCTTTACAAATGCGCACTCAGGCACTTTGAATGTGGCACATCCATTCTATACATACATACAGATATATACATATCTGGGCATTGCAGCAATTTCCAGGAATATTTCAGTTGATGCTGCATGTTTATGAATTTGTTTTGACTCTGTGTGTGTGAGAGATACGTTGTAGCTGCAGTTTAATTATAACGAAAACCGACAAAAGAATGACGTGATGCATCGCATATAGCCACAGATACATTCGCAATGCTTGTGTGAGGAGCACCATTTTCACTCTAATCAAAAAATACACTGGGCAAAAACTACTGGGAATTTCCTTTTAAGTTTCCATAAACGAGATATTAAGTAATTGAGATTTGTCTTGAAGATGTGAATCTTTTTGAGAAGCACAAACAAAATACATATATAATATTAATTTAAATCCGGAACGCTTTCTTTGAGTGTAGCAATTGAAATAAATTTGCGGAATTGCACTTTGAAGATGACACTTATGAATCCAAGCCTAACCTTGTAAAGTCCTATATAAAATAGTATCACAGCCAGTTAGTTGAACACAATTTAAACAGTTTGCCCAAATAAATTGACAATAAATAAATTGAGTTCAATTAACTTCAGTCTCGATGCCTTAACACAGATTATTGAACTTGAATATCAGAGTACAATTAGCAGCTGACCGCGCAGAAAAGATAGGCACTCGTATTTCAAAACTTTGGATAAATCATATACTGGGTCAGGTACTCCATAGTTGTTATTGCAGCCGTTTATTAAGTATACTCACATTATGTTTCAATTCCTGTACGATTGAAAATAACAATGTCCAATCGCGACGACAGCCGACGTATGACTGCTTGGCCAGGCAGAGAGCTAACCGTCGATTATAGATCGGCATTGGCTGCCCCCCATATCGCTAAACTGGAGCAGAGGCACTGAATATAATTCTCGAACAATGGGGTCGGCCAACTTGTTGGCTTCCAACATGTTCGTTGCAATAACAACACAGATTTTCTTACTTCAAAATTTGATTTATTTCTTGTATTTTTGTCAACCGAATATAATAGGAGTATGAAGACAAGTGTGTATAAAATATATAATATTTTAAAGTATATATTTTATGTAACTTACCTACGATTGGAAGGCTGGTATTTAGTTGGCGTGGTTCTATTCATCCAGCAGGGCTCAAGGGTTTGTCATTTTGGAAAAGAAATAGTGGTGTGGTACTTTTAGAAATGCTGGATAAATGGTTTGGCATGCGAAATACATATTAAGAGATGGTACTTAATCAGTCCTATAAACTATATATATTGTAAGCTGGATAAACTTTGATGAGCCTAGCCGATGTAGTCACTAACTTACCTTAAAGCCTGAGGCCAGGCTTCGAAACTGGCAAGAACTTTAAACATAGTTCGAGTACTACGCATATAGATAAACATATGTATAATTGCTTGCACTTGTTTCTATGGCTGCATACGCATACGATTAACTAAATTTCTAACTGTTAATTTAAGTAGTTAGTTAAGTATGTACTTAGATTGCTGCCGTTGTTAAACGAGACTTACTTAAAATTGCAGCTATTATTGGTCAGCTCAAATAAATATTTAGATACGTAGTGTGGGTTGTAATTATTTGTTTATTTAAAAATAAATATATGTGTATATATGTAGTAATATAGTGCCATAAATTTATATTATGCATTCGATAGTTATATATTTGTATGTCTTTATGTAAGATTAGAGCTAAATTAAGCTGGGCTGGCAATTTAGGGACTACGCTCTCCTAGTTAACCCCATACATAGTTAAATACATATTTCGTATATATTGTAATTTAGAAAACTCCTTCAAAGCCTTTGGCGTGCGCTACAAAACTTACAACATATCGAGATAATTTAACATCTATTAGATATAGTTATGCTAAGCTTACGAGTTCATGTCGTGGTTGATTTTGAACACATATAGTAAATACATTAGTTAATATTTCAATTTCAAAATGTTTTACACAAAAACCAAATCAGTTCTATTATTGCTTATATTACTTATTTGATTTTAATTGTGGAGAGTCCGGTATGATAATCTAAAAAGGATCAAATTTGAATTCGCTTACAACATATAAAAAAGATCAAAAAAGTGTATCCATTGTAATCCATTGAATGCTCAACAGCAAATAAGTTTCAGTAAGATGAAACCGTTGAAAACTTAACATAAATATTGGTAGAGTGTATATCAGACAGTCATATAAGTACAGACGTATATATTTATGTATATACATTAATGTTTATAAAAAATTGACAATAATTTTGATATCAACTCGTTTATAATTATACATACTCGTATATCTATACATAAGAACTTTATTAAATCCTTCCGCATCCGTGCGTTGCTCACCAGATTTCTGTTTGATTTTGCTATTTTACTGGACGTATTTATTTTTGGTATTTGGTGCTCGATAGCCAATATTGATTATTGATTTGTTGTATTGCTTTTCAGTTACGAGCATTAAGGCGTCTAATAACTAAAATACTATATGAACTAGCTCAATAAGCTCAGACTAAAGCTGTGAAACGTGTGTTTAAAGTTTAAACTGCTTCTGGTTTAATTGATTTAATTTGATTATAAAAATACAATTACGTTTTGTAGTTGGCGAGCCTCGCACTGGCGCTTGATTTGATTTATATTATTATTATTAGACTGAGTTACATTTTAGGTATACATAATTATATGTAATTTCTATATACTATATATATATATGGAGAAAGAGAGAGAGAGAGCACTAATTGGGTAAGTTGTAATTATGTTTACAATATATTCAAATAACGCAAAAGTATGTCTTGTAAATAAAGCATGGCAAGTTATCTTTAAGTGAAATGTAACGCGATGTTGTATCCAACAAGATCTTAGTTTAAATTCATCAAATATTTGTCTTATTATATGAAAACTATTGCTTACAATCGTACAGAGATGGGTATCGATCGTTCAATAAATAACATTAGATCTTAAGTTAAAGTGTTAAAAACTGTAGTTAGTTGTCATATGATCAGTATCAGTAAGATAATTAGAAAGAGAGACCGCAGTTAATATGAATCCTGTTTTAAGTTACTAAGCGAGCTTATAACAATCCTATTTATTTGTATCTGTATCTTGAATTCTGAGCTTTTGTGCTGCACCTAAGGCACACACAAAAAGGCATCTAAATTAAAGAGAATGTTCAATATTAGTATAAGTATACTTATAAAGATAATCAATAGGAGCCTGTATTTGGTACCTTAAACTTGGCTTTAATTGTACTATATATAAACGTACAACAACAGAGACAACCAAATGGCGGAGCCTCCTCACTTACTTACCCGATTTAACGACGATATTTGCTGTTGGCGCTGGCGCCTGTGGCTACCGAGCCATTAGATACGCTTTTCGGCACGGGACCCGAGGGGGGGCCATTGCCACTAGGTGGCGGAGCGGCGGCATTGTAGGGCGCATAGCCAGGCGCGGGCGGCTGTGCGTTGTCTAAAGGGAAATAAGGCATAATAAACATGAAAAGAGCGTATGTTAAAGCAAATTTATTGGGCAGCATCACTTACGATAGTTGTTGGGCGGTGCCGCATACGGATTCATGCGGTTGCCATTCATGTTGCCATGCTTGGTTGGTCCGCCGCCATAGTTCTGCTGATAGCCACTGCCAAAGTTTGGCGGTATCGGCTGCTGTTGCTGTGGTGGTGGCGGCTGATGCGGCGGAGGACCCTGCGTTAGCGGCATTGATCCGGGCACAGGTGGTGCTGCAGATGCCTGCATATTCCAATTAGCCACTGCTTGCGGCGGCGGACCACCGCGATGATGGCCACTGGGCGGCACACCAGGTGTGGGCGGCTGCACGGCTGGCGGCCCGCCCCACTGACCGGCATGCCACTGTTGGGCACCCGGTGGTGGTGGCGGCGGCGCATTCCAACCATTCTGTGTGGGTGGATAGCCGTTCCACCCATTCATTTGCGGCGGCGGCGGCTGCTGGTAATACGATTGCATGGGCGGTGGTGGCCCCCAATAGTTGTAGTTTGGTGGCGGCGCCGTCATTGGCGGCGGCGGCTGGTGTTGATACGGCGGCATTTGCTGCTGCGGAGGCACTGGGGGACGGTAGCCAGTCGGGGGCATGTTGGCCTTAGGCGGCGGCTGTTGTTGCTGCTGCTGCTGCATCTTGTTGCCATTGGCAGCTGCGTTTTGCTGCGATCTGTCTTTCTTTTCCAGATTATAAATGGACTTCTTGACGTCGACGAGGACATATTTAATGGAGTGTTGCCTTTGCACTGTAAGGAAGAAATTGATTGTAAATGAATGTCGAGGTGTGTGTGTTGTGCATAGATCAGGTGAACGAATAAGTTAATTCGATCAATCACGAATCGGTTATATTAAGTAGTAGTTTTTTCATTTGCTTATATAGTTCCGTCATTAGTTTCATTCCATTTGTTCGAGAAGCGGACTCAAACGAACTTATTCTGAATAATTTATTACAACTCTATATTATTAATTTGATTTTTTGATACTTACGTATTGCCTTGTCTACGGCATCATAGTCATCGAACTCGATGAAAGCAAAGCCTCTACGCTTGCCGGTGGTTTTGTCTGTTAGCAACTTGACGGACACCACATTGCCAAACTGCAGAAAATATTCACGCAGGCAATCCTCGTCGTGATTGTCCTTTAGTCCGCCAACGAACAGTTTTTTCACCGATATGTTTGTCTCGCGTGTTTCGCGCTCTGGGCGTGGCAGGGCGCGTTTTGCCTCCACGGTTCTAAACACAAACCGAAAACAGGAAGTAAAAATAAACATTGAAATTAATTAAATTATATGTAATTACACAATTACAGTCAAACGTTACATACTTGCCGTCGATGATATGGGGGCGGTTTTCCTGCGCAGTATCTACCATAGCGGACTTTGTATAGGTAATAAAACCAAAACCCCGCGAGCGTTTGGTTGCCGCATCCCGCATTACAACAACATCGACCACTTTGCCCCATTGCGTATAGAACACTTTGAGGCCCTCTTCCGTGGTATACGGTGCTAAGCCGCCAATAAACAGCTTACGCAAATGTTCCAACTCGCAAATGTCCTGTGAATAGTATGTACATATGTATGTATACATATGTTTGTTAGTTTTTCCAAATAAAAAAAAAGAACAGCGCAGGCTTTTTTGTGCACTGACGTGAAAAGTGCCGAATGAGCTAAAATTTGTATTAATACTTACATCTTCATCTTTAATTTCAAATATTTCCGAGCCGGCTTCTTCAGTGGACTCTTCTATTTTTACTTGTGTTTTGTTTGCCATGTTTGGCGCACGCTTTATTAATTTAATTATGTTAAAAAAACGCGAAACAAGCTCGTCAGACACGCACGCCAAGAAAAAGTCAGGGCTGTTACATACACATCGATATGTTGAGCTATCGATAAATAGTGCTCATTGATTGTTTTGATAACTAGTTTTTGGTAGCCCTGTTTTGTTATTGTTGCGCAAATCATGTATTCTAGTCAAATTAACAAAATATACGCTTATTAAGCATAAGTAAACTATCTGGTGTTAAAACTGGTGCAATTGCAAATGCAGTTAACTAAGGTAAGTGCCGAGCGCTCCGTTGGCAGTGCGCTAAACCGTCATTTCATATGTTATGGAAAGTCAAGCAGTCAGTGTTGAGAACCTTGGCTTATTAAAAGCTAAATGCAAAGCAGCCAAAACAAGTTAAATTGTAAGGATGGGCGCGAAATTCAAAATTTGATTCATATTCTGGCAAAATGCAATGCATTTGAAATTATTTAAATTTTCGGGACTATCATTTCATTATTGAAAGTTACTGTAATCTCGTTTAACCTGAGCATCTTTTCGTAACCATCACGCACGCATTTCTAACTAAATAAAAGACAGCAAAAACATTGGTTAAGCTTAGTTTATTTAACTATGTAGCGTTAATTTTGCATACATATGAACTTAAATTAGGCATTATTTAAAGCTCCGGTTAAGTTGTTGACTTAATTACCGCTAGCACGTATTGATGAGCGTCGGCGGCGGCACAAAACGTCGGCGTCGCTGCTGTTGCTGGTCGGGATGAGCGTCGTGGAGGTGGTCCTCAATGTCAACATAATTAACATCCGCACGGCGAGCATTATTTATGATCGGTGGCCGGTGTGCGTTGTCCTTTGGCAGCGACGTTGGCAGCAGGGGCGGCAATGCTGTTGGGGTTCCATAGTAGCCCACACCGACGCCCCCGCCAGTTGCAAGCATGGCTGCCGCAGAGCCGCTCGCCGGCGCAGCCGTCGCGTAACTCGTTTGGCCGCCCATAATAGAGCTCATAAAACCATTGGCCACGACAAAGTTCCTGCAAATTGATTGTATCGTGGTTTATATGAAATGACCAAGTTAGGACGAACACCAGCCAGCCGCAGGACACAAACTGATAACCCCGGACACAAAGCCGGGTTCAGGCATTGTCTAATTGGGTTTGTGTGCGCGTAAATGTCGTAAAATTAATTTCGTGTTAATTTTATGGGAGTACATCAATTAAACTTGTGACATTTCTTTGAATTACTTCCGTTGCAAAATTGTGTCCCGCCCCCCGCCGCTGTCTTTTAATGGCCCCTTTTGAGCCAGAAACTCACCTGTAGTGCTGATCAATTTGGGCCTTCTCAATGCGCTTGTCCTTGGCTCGTCGATTTTGAAACCATATTTTGATTTGTGTCTCTGTCAAGCGCAACGTCTCCGCCAGCTCGAAGCGGCGACTCCTCGAGATGTATTCATTGCGATGGAACTCGACCTCCAAGCGCAGCGTTTGCTCCGTGCTGAATGTGGTGCGCTGCCTTCTCTGGCGGCCCTCCTTGCGGCGACGTCGAGCCACTGCCAAATAGAGTAAATAATCAAATTGTTAAATAAGCCATCAAAAACAACAACAATAACCTAATACTCCCACTTCTAGGCACACACAATGGAGATGCTAGAGCGAAATTAATCTTACATTAACAAACCATTAAATTACGCTCAACCCCCGCACAAATATCAGCGGACAGCCAAATGTCCTTGCGTGTGTGTAAGTTAAACAAATAGTTAACCAGGCCCGCCCCTTGTCCCTTGCCCCTTGCCCCTTGCCACTGTTAAGCGATGTTGCTGATCGCGTTTTCAGAGCACATTAAAATGCATTTTACACGTGTTTTTGGACCACCATCCCCCGCCCATGCCCACCAACCCAGCGATTCTGAGCCGGGAAACTTGCAACAATGCCAACAGCTGTCTGCCATCCTCCTATTGTTATTTTTGTAGCACTCGCAACAGTCATCATAATTATACACTTCCGTCTAGGGTATTTCAAATACGTCACGCTGTTTGCTAACCAGAACCCTGCAACTCTCATTATTAACTGAGAAACTCACTCTTTCCTTTTAGTGCAACTTTATGGAAAGTAAAATAACGATCTACTGGTTATTAAACAATTTTCCGTATCGAAGAAACATCATAGGACGCGTCTTATTATTGAGGAGGGCAATGAGAGGTGATGTAAAAACAGGTTGTGTCTCCTTGCGACAAAGCTGCCACGTTTAGGATTCTTTTCAAATGACTAATATTCCTGGTCAGCGATTTCGCCCCTTCTGATAATGTTACAATATTCCCAGATCTCTCAGTTATAATGTACTCCGTTGGGTCAAAACTAGCAGTTAACTTGAGTAAGTAAGTAAATGTTACATTTTTCAATAGAACATTTCCCCTCACTCCCAAATCTGCTTGCTAAGCTCCCCTCATCTTATCTGCTAACAAATATAAGTCGAGAAAATTGTTTAAGTCTCATGTTGAACGAGAATGTGAAGTCCATTTAATACTAAATCTATAGCCAAGGAAACAAATGTGCTTTGATGAAATGTAAATAGACAATGATAATTACAGTGATGATATAGAAACACTTTCGATTGAAAGAAAGAAAAAAGTAACAAACAAAAGCACTTGTTAAAAATATAAGTTTTACTTACAGCATTATCTTCCTAAGATAATAAAAAATATGATAAATATTTTCAAATCCCTAATGGCTAATGAATTCCGAAAACATTCAGTTCAATATGCCATAAACCTTTTTAAGTACCTTAATTGGAAAGTAGCAATTTCAATTCTGAATAAAAAAACTGTTCAAAATAGAAGTTTTGCCTCTAGCATTATCATTTTAAGATGATAAAATAGATGATAAATTTCTTTCAAATGCCTGATCCGAAAACATGCAGTTTAATATGCCATCAACTTTTTGTAAATACCTTAATTAGGAACTAACAATTTCAACTTAATGACTAGTTTTCATATATAGATTTCTATTCTGAACTTTGTGATCAATCCGCACAGCAGAGTATGCAGAGTTCGGTGTGCCTCTTGGTTTGTTTTTTGTTTGCATTTCGCTGTGACGTCAACATCATCCAAGCGCACATTATGCTCCAGCCCCGCCCACCCTCCGAAGTCGAGTCTACTTCCATTGTCTGTCCCTGTACGCTGATTACCGCCTAATTGTTGTTTCCCTTCTCCTCACCCAACTGCAAAATCTGTAAAGTTTGGAATCTTTTGTGGGTGCGTGGGGCGGGCTAATCTCTAGTTTTCGCCTGATTACCCTTTGCCTGACTAACACACAACTTCCCTAAGCTCTTCTGCTTTGGCTTAAGTATGTACAGAACATATTTTTTTATTTTTAAATTTTCTTCTTTTTTTCGAAATCACGTGTGAAATTCGATAGGACAAGTGTCCTTTGAGCTGGCGCAAGTGTCTGGCGCTGTTTTTGCTGTGTGTGTGTGTGTGTGTGTGTGTTTTTTAGGTTTCCTGTTAAGCTCAATTACAGTGTTATTTTTTAACCAATACAGATTTTTTTGTACTTAGCCTGGCTCTTAAAGTGATATTCTTATTGGGGTGCTACATAGAAATGCTGTGGAAGCATTCAATGTGAGCTTTGGTGAGCCAAGGCACCAATCATCTTTCTGGAACTCCTTATATGCCCACTGTGCCTTCTTCATTTCAAGCAGAAGTCCCTTACAGACCGACCTTTAAGCGAGTATACCGCAAGTAAATGGGAATTTTCACAGCTCAGTGCATTTTAATATTTTGTTAATTTCTTTTTTTCTTAACACCCTCTCCCTGCTGCCTGGCCTTCCTTGCTTTATTTTCCTTCTGTGTTATTATCTGCGCTGCTTTTGCCGCAGTTTGCATATTTTTTCATCAATGATTTACCGACAAGTGCAATGATATTTAATAGCCTGGCTATTGTTATTTTTTGCCGAGCTCTTTTTGCAGTTCCTGCGGAACTAATTTTTTCAGCTACTCGACTTTTGCACCTGCATGCGTCGGCGTGTGAAAGTTTGTTCACTTCCTCTGCATTTAAATTGCTCATCCTTGGCTATTACAGATCTGACCTCAATGCGTGCTCCTCTGAGCCTCAGCTGCCCGGGCTGCCTGCGGCTAGGACGCGCCGGAATCCGACTTGCCGCAGCCTTCCAGTCCAGACATCTGGCGGATAAAAGCAGCTCGGATATTGTGGTAAGATCTGCGTCGGAACTCTAAAGCTAAATGAGTTTGCTAAGCTTGAGTTTCTATTGCAGTTACCCCCGGAACCCACCACCTGCTGCATGTCCGGATGCGCCAACTGTGTTTGGGTAGAGTACGCCCAGACCTTGGCCAAATTGCTTGGGGACAACGATGAGCGTGCACGTGAAATTGTGCTGGCTAAGATCAAGGATCCGAACTTAAGAGCGTTTTTGAGCATGGAGCTATACAACATGAAACTGATTCGGGACAGCAGCACCGCAGCAGCATCGGAGGAGCCAAAGAAAACACCAAAATAGTTTGAAAACTAGCTCAAAATTATAAGTTAGCATACATTTATGAAAATACATAAGCAGCAAACATAAAAACTAACAAGACTTGATGATACTTACAATACTTGGGGCGCTTTCTAAGCTGTTTGACTATCCCCGGATAGATATTGTTGGTATAAAACTAATTCCGGAAACTACATTTTTTAATTTCTTGGGAAACTTAGATAAAGAATGGGTAAACTCTCGGGTTATTATGTTAGATAATTATCAGTCTGATCTTTATTAAAATTGGTAAGACAGCCTAACTTTAATAGAGGTAATCTTGCTGAAAACATAAAAACTTATCTTTGGTGATTCAATATGATTGAGTTGTTAGATTTTAATCAAATCCTCATAAACGTTACCGGGTGTTTCAAAGCACAAATTGGTAAGTTTGATATATACTAAACGCTCAAGATATTTACACAGAAATTATTATCTCGACTGATTTTTCATAGAATACAGACAATTTCCACTTATAAATTTCCATCCAAAGAAATATGCTACAGATGCTTTCTTCGAAGAATTATAAACGTCGATTAGAACTTGAGAGAAACAGATATTCCTGAAGAATATATATTCATAGTGTAGGCTTACAGATGGTTCTTTAAATGTTGGATAACTAGAACTTTTAGTTTAGGTATAAATATCATATACATAGTAACCTCGATGATAATATTACCAAGAACGTTGCAGTCGGGGACGTACCCAACAGCAGAATTCTCTGTTTCAAGTCCAGTTTAACACTTTATAAACTGAGGCTATACAGCACGTTTGTTTGCGCTAGGTTCAAGGTTGTGGATATAAATTGCGTTCATATGAACAAGTTGACAGGCGGAAAATGCACAATCCCAATAAACTCTCTTTAAAAACTTTTTTTGGAACAGAGTATAAAAATCTTAAATTGTAAGTTTTTGGAGAAGTTTTGGTAAGAAACTTTTAGAAACTAAACCTAATTTGATATGTACTCACAAAATGCCGAAAATCCAGCGTTGATGTGGGGATCCCCTGAAAAAGCTGGAAATGGCAGAGCCGTCGGCGAAGTTCCCGTCGATATCGGAATGTACGTATTGTACTCCGGCGGAGGCGCATGTAACTCATAAGTCGGAAAACTGACCAGCGAGACGCGCTCATCACTTATCGATATATCCGGTGAGGATACGCTACCTCCGTCGCTCTGATAAGGAGTCTCGATGTGGGTGCCCACATCGATGTCATCGTTTTCACTGTTGCGCGTCCGCGTCTCGAGGTGCCCGTAAAGACGTTCGAAGAACTGACGTGGAGATGATGGACGCTGCGGCGTTGTGATTACTGTATTTGCGGACGTGGGTGTTGGTGTGGAATTCGGAGTATTGATAACATCATCCACATGATGCGGTGGTGACGGGTTTTGTTGCAGCATTTTGTGCACTCGATTTGAACCGTTATTTATGAGCAGCGGCTGGACTAATCACTTGTATAATCGACGTGCGACTGAACTTGGCGTTACTTTTGACGCCGACGCTGACCATTTGTTCGCCTTGGTCAAGCGGTAGCGCATATCCTGCACACCGCAAATTATGCGCCACATTACAATTAACAACAAGGCGCTTAAAATTGTGGCTAATAAAAAATGCGGCGCGCCACACCTGCATCCGATACGGCGACGCGCTGATTGGCCATAGTTCCCAACCAACCCTCTTGTTAACTTCCGCTTTCGAGTATCCGTTAAGGGTAGCACACAGGATAGGCGCCGCCCACTTAAAGTCCGTTAATGCCAAATCATTTAGCTTTTGTGAAGGGCATATCACGCCAGGAAGCTACTTGATATACAGCTATCGAAATGGTGTAATTATCGTTGCAAGAGAATGTCGATATGTTAAAAAAAATCGAAATGAGTAACAAATTTTTTCATATCTATCTATTGAGCAAATCCTTCTATTCTAGTATTAGCTTCTTTAATAAAGACTCGAAAACTCCATAAGAATATCTCTCGTTGTACATGCGTACCTGACATGATAATTCTACCCGGCATTCAGTTGGTGGCGTGCATAAATATCGCATAATATAGCGATATTTTGAGGCAATATTAGATTATCGATTCGATACCTTAATATCGATATTGTCTGCCATCCTTACTTTATATTAGGCTGCACAAAATAAAATAACATATTTGTCTTAATAATTAAACGATTCAAATATGTCGTATCAATTATATCGCAATACCACGCTTGGTAATACATTGCAAGAGAGCCTCGACGAATTGATTCAGGTGAGCTCACAAGCTAGAACGAACATGTTTTCAACAGCAGTAAAAATTGCAGTAAGAGCGGACCTGTCTGCCAGATTAGTTTATAGCATTTCTGACTAATTACGATGTACTACACTATGCAACTTAAATGCATTTAACGCAGTTGACTCCTTACGCAAAATTAACTGTGTAGCGTAGCTAATATTCTCTCGCTGTCTTTTTATTTAAGCCCATGCAGTCGGGCCTTTGTTCTGACATATGTAAACAATTTTTGGTATAAGACAAAAAATAACAATTTTCGAAGCCGAAGATTCAATACCCTTGCAGATATGCAACTCGTAGCATGTTAAGTTCATTTTTCTTTACTTTTGAAGGTTTGTATTTTGAGTTTAAGCAAACCACGGGACGGGCGGTGTCGGTAAAGGAAATATATTTTAACACGTGCGGCATTCAATTTCTATGTTCCGATTTTGATCAGTTTTTGAAGCAACAACTCCATTTTGTTTTCGATTCGAATCTTCCAGAAATTAGAATTAGAATTAGAAACATTGAACTGAATTTATGTGACATAAAGATTAGTTTTGAACTTGCCGATTGTGCCGTTTGCGTATCCATTAACTTTGAATTCATTTCTTAGCTTTACATTATCGCAATTATTTGTAAGTTTTTCTTTTATACATTCCATTTTTATTTTAATAAAATATAATGTGTACATGTGATGTAATTGGAGCGAATCTTTATGTTTTGTTTCATATAGTTCAAAAATACAAGTTACATGTATGGCACTGGATTGTTTAGTTTCGCTTACTTATTTTTGTTAAATAAAATAAAGTAAAAAAATAAATCTTTTATATTTATTTTAAGTCAGTTTTCTCCATTCTTTATTTATATGCGAAAAAAATTTATCCAGAAATTTGAATTTTTCATAAATTAGAATTACGTTAAAAACAAAGTTGTTTTTAATTTGTGAGCGTCTACTGTTTATGATATAGCGTAAAACTAAACAGTTGTAGGGTCAGAGACAGACAGACATTGCTGATATCGGCTCAGATCGTAGCTCTAATTATGAATATATACATGTATACTTTATGTCTAACGCATTTCTTTACAAAATTGTAATATGCATATCATAAAGTCAACTTTATTCATGTTTTTTCAGTACGGTCAAATTACGCCCGCATTGGCCTTCAAGGTTCTACTGCAATTCGACAAGAGCATTAACAACGCTCTGAACCAACGGGTTAAGGCGCGAGTCACATTTAAGGCCGGGAAACTGAATACATATCGCTTCTGTGACAACGTGTGGACCCTGATGCTAAACGATGTGGAGTTCCGGGAGGTGCACGAATTTGTTAAGGTGGACAAGGTCAAGATTGTCGCCTGTGATGGCAAGAGTGGCGATTTTAACTAACAATTAATGCAAACCAACAAAGAAGTTGCAACGCATTCTACTTGATAAGTTTATAATAAATAAGGTCGAGCTTGGCTGTTATTTAATGTAACATAGCCGATTGGGGAGTAAACTGTTAATTCATAATTTGCTATACAATTGTTTTCATATTTGTTGAGTTTTTGGAATTTAATTCTTGCCAGGTTTTTTTGTTTTGTATAAAAAAAACCGGAAGAGTAGGGAATTAGCAAAACTAAATACCAATCACCACGAAAAATGCAGAAATGTTTTATTCGTATTTGATTTACAAATTCAGAATTGAATTCTGTTCTGCTTTCCAAAAAACTATTGAAAATTCGATTTGAAAAGATATGCTTTTGATGCAGTTAAATGTAAGCTATTCGAAAAACACCACGAGAAGTAAAACAGGAACACCATATCTATAAGGATTCGCAATTTGGTAGTGACTCTGTAGAGCAGTAATTAATTGTAATAGTAACTGACAATGTTTGACTTGGCAGAATTAATAGATAGAGAAGTAACAAATATAAATTCTTGAGAGTATTTCCGATTGACATATTAATTACATAATTCGCTTATGATCGCTATTTGCATTAATGCCGAATATAACTCTTTCTGAAATGTGTTGTAGTAAAACGAGGTAAAATAATGACGCCTATTTGTACACAGAGCGGCGATTGGCTGAATATAAATTTATCTGCTATAATCGATTTAAAAAGAGATCGATTATTTCTTACTGATGCTGCACTGTTATAGCTCGGTTTTCAATTTGCTAGAAACATTATTTTGGTATTAAATGAATGCTTGCTGTTAATAACATTTCACTGAACTGTTAACTTTTGTTGTTGTATGCGTAGTGTCACCATTCACGCGATATATCGACGATTTAAATATTTAGTAAATGACGCACAGAGATTATTCGAATACCTTACGGATGGTATATAAATGATCAATTGTAGTGCAATGTTATTGATGATGGTTCCTAAGGCAGCTACACGATATATTTTTACCGATTTTGATCAAATTAGGTTAGTCTGTTTGTATTTAAACTATACAGAAATTTAAATTTGGTGAGTAATTTCCCAGCCTTTTTCCGATATATCGTCTTGAAATATCGATGTTGATAATATCGTGCCGACAAAATATCGTATCGTATTTGTTAAAATATCGATATATCGTTGTATCGATACCATGTCAACATCCCTACAGCAGCGCAAATCGCAACAACAGCGCGTCGCGTTCGCACGGAGACCGCTTTGATAAGAAATTGCAGATTTTTTGAAAACGGCAAAGTTGTCTTAATTGAACGAACGAACGGTCGAATCGACAACTTTCAATTGTTGTTATTAAAATAGAATTTGTACGTGCTAGTAAAATAAAAATTAGTCAACCGCGAATGCATAGCAACTGCAAACTCGTGAGATGCAGCAAAAGTTTAACTGCGACAAGTGAAAAAATAAAGTTTAAAAACGTATGAAAATAGGCTGGCTTGCAAGCAAACTTGCTAAATAAATTGTTTTCAAAAGGTATAAATACAATGTGTGCTCACACAAAGTTAATTCCATTTGCCGTGTTTCGTAGGTGTATGTAAATATGTACATCTGTATGTATGTATGTATACATATGTATGTATATATGCATATGTGTGTGTAGGCGCTGTGTGGAATTATTAGTTGGTCTGACTGAGCGCAAAGAAAACGAAAAAGGCAAACGCGTAAAATACAAAAAAGTGCATTCATCTTCAACTGCGCGTGTTAAATTTGTGTTTAATTTTGACCAAAAAGCAAATATAATAACAGTGAATCAATAAAGTGGTCATGTTGCTGTTGTTGTTTTTGTTATTGCTGTTGCAAAGCCCTTGAAGTGTTGCAGAAGTTACCAACATAAATAAACATGCACACACACACACACACACACACACACACACACACACACAGAGAGAGAGAATGCCGAAAACGAAAAACAAAGCGCAAAACACCGTTGATATTGTTGTTGTTGTTGTTGTTGGTTTGCTTGCAGCGGCTAAAACAGCCTGATTAAGTCATATAAAACGTGAATGAATTCATACATACATACATACATATATTTATATGTACATATGTATGTATGTATTTAATGCAGCATTGTAGAATTCTGTTCTTTTTACTTTTTATTGTTTATATTGCGTTTTGTTTTGTTATAAATTTTATGGCTTGTTTTTGTTATCGCTTTGTTTTTTTGCGTTGTCGTTTTGTCTGGTCCAATTGGATTCCCTTTGTGCTGCAGTTCCATACAAAAATACCAATTATATTTCAGGGTGTTCACGTTAGCTGATGAGTTGCTTACTTGATGACTTATTCTCTTCATGGACAAGAGATTTTATTGTCCTGCCAATTGCCGATCATACTCTGTCCGACCAATAGTTAAAGGATATCTAATTGAATCCAATCTCTATCCATATTAGGTAAAACTAGTTAAAATAAGATGTGCGCTGTTTTTAAAATCTATTTTTACAGTATTTTTAATGAATTTGCGTATAATACATACATATAAATAAATAAATATGTATGTATGTATCCTGCTTTGCGGATGTTATTTATGTTTGAACTCATACTTTTAAAACTTGATGGCGTTCTAAATTAATAATTTTACCCTGCCAGAGGGTATTATAATTTTGTCTCGAAATGTGTAATGGACAGAAGGAGACGTTTCCGACCCAACAAAGTATATACGTACGTATATTCTGAATCTGCATCAATATCGAGTCGATATAGCGAAGTCCGTCGTTTCTATGCGAACTAGTCTCTCAGTTTTAAAGCTATCGTAGTGAAACTTGGTACAAACCCTTCTCTTTGCTGCAGGCAGTACATATGTACATATGTCGGAAACGGGCGGATTGGAACACTATAACGTACATATACATACATACATACATATGTATGTATGTAGGATCGGATGAAAAATGAGTTTTTGTATGAAAAACTTTTTGTACTACATCAAAACTAAGTGAGAGGTATACTTCCAATAGTTTCCTATAATTTTTTTTATCAAAATCGGACCACATAGCTCCCATAGGAGCAATCAGACGAAAATGGCGTTCTAAATTAAGCATTTTTAACTTGCCTTACCAGTGATAGATTGCTTTCAGAGTGCACTTTCAAATGGCATTCAAAATGTATTTTATTTAGCGTTGTGGACGTTACAAAAACAGAAGTCGTTTCAAAGATTAATGTGCATTTTCATTATATTCCGTAAAACTCGTAACATAAACAAAACTGGCTTATATAAACGATAGCATTTGAGAGTGCTTGCCAATGTACCATTCAAACAGTCTATATTTTTTGACATTCGATCGTTGCAGGCGTTACGTTGCGTCTTTACAAGTAAATTACTCGTGTAAACAAATAAACAACGTTATTTCTTTTCGACTAAACAAATAAATGTGGAAAATTTAGGAAAAATAAGTTTCCCAATGATTGTTGCACTCAGATTTGTTTCTAATGTATTTTACAAACACCTTAAAAACACGCAAAAAATAAAATAAAAGATTTTAGGTTTTTTATTTTTAGGTATAGTCTTGTTTTAGTAATATAGATAGATCTTTGGAATACAATTTCTTGTTGATATTTGTAGGGGAATACATACAAAGTTTATACTTCGATAAGCTAATAACAAATAGAAATTTGTTCCTCATTAAACCTTTTTTATATATTCTATTTGTATGTTAACCCAAAGTGTTAAAAAGTCACCAAGTCATCAGGTTAATTCTCTAACGTGAACAACTCTAAAATGTATTTGTAGCAATTAAAATACGTAATTCAATAACAAATAATTCAACACGTTTTAATCAAATCGAAAAGGTTTAAGAAGACATCGCCAAAATTGATTTCCGTCGCATCAAAATCTTTACCTCAAAACTGGATTATAATAAATCCGTTGATATTGGCACGCAGCAGGAAAACAACTCTGGGGTAACCAACAAAATGGTCAAACGGTAAGTACAAATATAAATATCAATCAAATGAGATGCAATAAACATTAATGTTGATATGATGCATTCAATATTCTCCTTATCAGCTGCAGTTCATTAACCCATACCATTACGATTGCATAGAAATTAGCGCCCGCCCATGCGCATATCCGTTGTAGACATAAATATATTTTATGTCTATTTTTGGAATTCGTATTTGGATCCGTTGACCGGGGGTCTATTGAACTTCAGACGACGCCACTGATAAACATATTGCGTTTCCAACGAAATTATAACGCAATTTATTACTGTTAATTGCTTAGAGGGATAGGGGATAGAAGGAAGGGATTGCCTTTAACTACATACATATGTATGTATGTATGTACATACATCGCAATCCTGCATTCTTACTTTGTGAAACTGACTTTCCCATGTTCCAACGAGATTGTTTAATGCTCCACCAACAACCCCCAGCGCTGAAAAAAACACACCCCTCGGATTGCAGCCACCACCAAGAACAGAACAGAACAGAAACGAACAGAAAAGATCCAACAGAGGCGACAAGCGACGTCGCATAAATTTGTTGTGTGCGTTTTCCGAAAAATCAAAATGTAAAAGCAACAACAAACGAAAGAAAAACTCAACGCATGCGCCGTGACGTCATAACAACAAATAACAAAAAAAATATAATAAGTATAAAAACAACAGCTCCGTGTCTGTTTTGTGTGCAATTTGATTTTCTACATGATTTTATGCTTTTCCATCTGTTGGGCACTCTAAAAGCGACAAAAACAACAACAACGTCTAACAGCGCTGCGCTGCCTGCATAAATAACTGCATACGTTGCACTCTCTCGCTTGTTCGCATTCTATCTTTACATATAAGATTTTCTCTCTTTGTCGCACACAGTCTCCATGCTCGTTTGTAATTTTAGACGTTAGCGGCGCTTTGCTCTTGCCTTTAACAATATTTTCCATTACTTTGTCGTGTTGTTGTTATTTCGTCCTCTTGTCTCAGCCGGTTCTAGTTGCATTTTTACAGTTGTTTTTTCGTCTCGTCGTCGCGCCCCCACTCAGCCTCAGCCCTAAAACCCACCACATAGGCAGCAACAACAATATACTCTTTTTGTATGTCGCTTTGTTGCTTTTTTACCTGCTGCGTTCGCCTTTTGTTTTGACCACGAGCAAAACGCAGTTCGTAGTTGTTTAGTTTCCTGCCTGCCCTGCTGCTCATTTATCGATATTTATCAAGCACAGTCTTATCGTTCTCGCTCTCTCGCTCTCACTTCCTGCTGGTGCTGTTGCCTGCATGTTTACCTGATGCCGACCTGTTCGCCTGGTTTTTGTTTTAGCCGCTGCTGTGCTTGTTCTTGCTTGCCGATCGCCTCCCATGGCCTTACAAATCTCCAAACTTACATGCATCCATACATACATATGTACATATTTGTGTGTATGTATGTACATATGTATGTATATGCCCACAATGTTGTTGTGGTTGCTGCTGCCAATGCAGATCTTGCTGCCTGCGAGTGTTGTTTTGTGTTTATTAAATCTTCTATATGTATGCACGAACACACATCTGTTTGTATGTATTTGCTGTTGCCTGGTGGAGAATTTATTTGTCTGCACGCCATTACCCATTATATGTATATGTAGGTATACATATGTATGTATGTACATGCATGTTATGTGCATACATATGCATGTTCTTACGTATATATGTATGTATGTGTGCATTGTAGGCATGGTGAGTGGCTGCGTAGTCAATGGATAAGCTTGCCTGACGCCTTGCTCTCTCTCTTCGTTCTCTTCGTTCATTTTGGCGATTAAAATTAAATTTTAATTCCATTGTTGTTGTCTGGCTGCTGCTTTTGCTGTCATTGCTCTGTCGCTCCACCTCGCTTTCATTGAGCATTGCTTTGTTTTACGACTTCCTTGTTTCCTGACAGACAATCTCCAAAGCTGCCCCCGTCCCATTCTATCATTGCATGTTGTTAGCCTGTTGCGCTTAGCAACATTCTCTGTCATTTGTTAAGTGCAAATTTATTTATGAAAAACCCCCACACAGACACGCACTCACACATATGCGCATAATTAACCGTTATTATTCATGTACATGATTCATTAGGTTGGGTGCTGAGTGTGACTTTTGTCACTGCGTGGGAGAAAGATAAACTTAGTGTGTGCATGTGTATATACATATGTATGTACATACATATATGTATGTACATGTACATATAGAAGTGTTGAAATTTCCCAAATTTATATACATACATACATACTACATGTACATACATACATACATATGTATGTACATAATTACCTAAACAAATGTGCAAGCAATTTTGTTAGAGATGTTAAGAAACATCAATATTATAACACGATGTATTGTCGTTGCTTCGATGTTTTAACCATCGACCTAATAATATTTCCACATACATATGTATGTATTTGCATAGTATTTCATAGTTTTTACTCCCTGTACCCATAAAATGGGTAAAAAGGGGGTACTAAATCTGTGCAAATGTATGTAACAGGCAGAAGGAGACATCTCCGACCCTATAAAGTATATATGTATATTCTTGATCAGTATCAAAAGAGATTTTGATTTGGCCATGTCCGTCTGTCTGTCCGTCTGTCCGTCCGTATGTATGAACGCAAGGATCTCAGCAACTATAAGAGCTAGAGACACCAAATTTGTAATGTAGGTTCATGTATAGCGGGAGCAGGTCGAGTTTATTTTGGATTTGAGATATCTCCCCCCGTTCCCCCGCAATTCGATAAAAACGTTTTATACCAACATCTTTAAAGATATAGCTTTGAAATTCGGCATGTATAATACCTTGCTCACTCTTAATCTACTGTCCAAATTTCAAGTTGATCGGATAATAAGCACGTAAGTTATTCACGAAAGAAGATTCAGTGCTTCAGCGCGGGGGAAGAAGAAGCACAGCCACAACTCAAAATGCCTCGCTTGCGCTGCGCTTGAGCTGTCGTTCGTGTGTGTGGCACACACTGTGTGCGTCTTTTGTGTATATGTAGTGTACGAAGATGCGGTCGTCAATTTTTGACCTGGGTACAGGGAGTTTTGTAGTCGGGGGTATACTCGACTATAGCATTCTTACTTGTTTGTATTTAATTAGATGATATGTTGTCAAATTAGCTTTAATTATGGCCTGATCTTTCGCTCATTATCTCTCCAAAGCTGTAGTCTTAACATTTAGCAGTTTATTTTCACATTTTTTTAACAGAGCTATGTACATACATACATACATACATATGTATGTATGTATGTAACTGACAGGCAGCTGCAAAGTCAGCAAATTTGGCTTTAACATTTCAACTTTTTGCGTGGCAGACAGACTGAGCTTCAAAGGCTGATAAGAAGCAGCAGCCGCAGCAAAAAACGTATAAAAATCAACTAGCCAGAATACTGGAAAGTTGCAGACTGCTCGATTGGCAGTTACCCTGTGCTTAATTCTTATGTGCCCTAAAATAAAGCCATACATAAAGCCACATACATATATTTTTTAAAATACAGATTTAAATTCTAAGTTCTCAAAATATTTAAAAGTACTGGCAGTGTCGACTACCGAAACTATTGTGTGGGACCAATATCGACAGTTTAACCTGTTACGTGTATACCCTTTGTTATCTAATATGTAGGGAAGGGGTATTTAAATAAAAAGAACAACACGAATAAGTTAAAAGACACGTGACCTGATTTTGAAGCTGCATGCACGCGGACCCTAATTACAATCGTTGCATGCCTGTAGTGTGTGTGCGTGTGTGACGCTGAGATAAGAAATTTGCTTAGAAACGTCAGCAACAGCCACACAAAAGCGTCAAATGCTGGCAAATGAACGTTAAAAAAGACCCCAAGCAAAATATGTAACCATTTTTGTACTTTTAAAGGGATCTGCAAATCGATCGATAGTATCGATTATTCTTTTGTTGACATTGTTTAATAGCTATCGTGATTATTGATGTTATGGGCAGAAACTATCGGGGGCACTATCGATAATTTTGCAGCTCTACATAACCAAAAATGTGTCGGTCGTGGCATTAAAGAGATTTCAGCTTCAACGCCCCCGTATAACCTGCAGCTGTTCAGAAAACGTTGATGTCAAAGTTCATTGTCAAAATTATTCCGTGCAACTGTAATATTTGCGACTGACCGAGACGAGTTCAAAGTTCATGCAGCGCATCTTTTATCAGCACACATCTCTGCCAGAGATGCTGCTGTTGTTTTTGTTGTTGCTGTAAGTCAATTGGCTTTGCGTGCATTGGCATTTGAACTGCGACTGAAATTGTGCGCCGTGAAGAGTTTGAGATAAGCCAAAGATTTTTCGCAGCTGCTCCAGGCGAGCTTTTTGACCCACATAAGGGGCGGTCGGAGCAGGAGCTTAATTTCTGCCTTTTATGTTCGTCAAGTGAAAGTTTTGGTCAGCCGTTGGTGTTGTTATTGTTGCTGGTATTATTTCTTAAAGCCATTTACAACAATTTACGACAAATTTGCATTGGCCGTGCCGAGTGGCTAAGCTGTGTGAGTGTGTGAAAAATGAAAGTGAATATGTACAATGAAAAATCATTTTACTGGCCTGATTGGGTTGTTAAAATTAAAGTTCGATTCGATCAGATGAACCAAAAATAATGCACAGTGTTGTTCACGATATTCATATCAAGGCTTTGTATTGACAGTTATATAAAAATATCTATATCCCTTACACTTTTATAGATGAAGGAACCAAAATGATATGAACACAAAAGATAACCTTATCAAAAGATTAGATCAAACAAATATTTTAAACAGAATATATCGCAGTCTGGACCTTTTGAGTTCTTACTCGTTTCAGTCGGTTCCTACCCTAATTGAATCAAATTTATATTTGCTTAATTTTTTAAATTTTTCCGTTTACGCCCAGCCAGATTTTTTCGGGAAAGCTGAATTTCTGTGCTTATCCCTAGTGCTATTCAGCCTAATGCTGGTTCGAACTTGATCAAACTTAATTCAATAAAAGTATGGATGCTTTTAAATTAGGGTTCCACAGCTTTATCAGATTATTATAGAATCAGGGAATATTCAAACGAGTATATAGCAACTTGTGTTGAATCTATAGGATTGTGGACGTATTTGTGCTCCAATTTATCATACAAATATGGGAATAATCTTCAAGTTTATGCATGCGCATTTTGTTTGTTAGAGCTCAGTAAGAAAACATCGAACCTAGGGGAAAAACTTCAATATTGGCAACAAAATGAAAATCAGCGATATTTTTTTTGCAAAACTTGTAGGATTGCCTGGTGTTTCCCTACTTTGACCCATTACTAGTGAGGGCACGATTAATTAAATGATACACATTAATCGATTATTTTGTCTCAACTCATGATTTCATTGCATCGCAAAATGGGTTTCGATTAATTGAATCGTTAATCGATTTTATGCTCAATTAATCGCATCACTATTTGTGCGTAAATGCAAAGCAATTTGCAAATATTGATTATGGGCATCAACATACAGCAAAGTGTGGAAATATTATTCCAAAACTAATGAAAAAGATTATTTATGTGCACTTTTCTGTATTTGCTAATTGTTTTTGGTATCAAATGGCCTTTGCATTACACATTCACATGTAAAAATGTGAAGAATTGCAAAAATTGGTGCGAAATTAAAAAAACGTTTGATTAATCGATTATTATTTTCTTTTTTTCTTCGATTAATTGTGATTTATAATCGATTGGTGCAATTTTTTTGCCATCACTACCCATTACCTACAGTACCTACCTATATTTGCAGGAATAAAACAATCCTTTGGGAAAGAGGATACAAAAAACTTTATGCAGGATGCGAAGTATGTTGAGGATATGCGTGTCGCTGAGTTGCAGCTGCACTAAAAAACTTGCGCACATGCTGCGCTGCAATAAAAAAGTGCCAACGTTATTGCACACAACAACTAGAGCAACAACAAGAACAGCAACAAAATAAAAAAAATAAGGAAAAAAGAAACTTTATGACATGTCGTTGTCATTAATATGTGGAGCCCCTCAGAGCAGAGTTGCGCCCAGGACGCTGACTGACGACGCGTCTGGTGTGGGGATTAAATACGGAGTTGGGGGAAGAGTAACATGAAGAGAGCCTGAGCCTGAGCCTGGTCTCGTCTCGTTTCTGAGCTTTGGCTTTTGTGCATGATTTGACCTTAATTCGCTGGTGGCACATTGCGCTTTAAAAGCACACGTGCAGCGAGCATGTCCTTTAAGAACTTTGAACTTTTGTTGCGAGAGTTTCCGGTTTACGGTCCGAGTGTCTCGGTGCGTTCCTTGTGGCCACTTGCACCCAAAATCTGGCAGCTCCAAGCGCCTTTTGTCCTCAGCTGGGCCTTGTGTGCAGTTTGGTTGCAGCTCTTGGTTACAAAGCGCCCGCAGGAAAGTGAAAGAGCGTGCCAGACGACGAGCAAGGATGCAGGTTTCAGGATGTGCAATGTGTGTGGGCTTAGGTCATTGCACTTTCCATTATGCCCAACTGTTATTTCCTAAAATGATTCTCTATAAATTTACTAAAAATACATTTTTCTCTTATTTTTTCAGGTAAGTTCCACCTGAAAACTTTTGGAAACTACTCGTATTGGCCACATGAAATGGTTTCGAGCAATTTGACGCTGACCAACAACCCACACAAAACTCTGGGAGTTGAAGCTTGGTTTTTGGCTTGTGGTATTTTATTTAATTTATTGTAGTGTGTGTGTTTTTTGTTGCGCTTTTGTGAACTCATTTAAAATAATTACATGGCAACGCTCAATGTCTTTCTCAGCTCTTTATATACATGTTTATATATATTTTTTTGCCAGTTTTTAGATTTTTGAACAATTAATTTCCCACACAAAAAACATTTGCGGAGATGACAAAGCAACCAAATGGGGAAATTCCTTGCCCAGAAATACAAACAGACATATGTACAAACTCATACACACTTAGTTATTGTTTTCTGTGTCAGTCATTGTCTAGTTATAAATATGTATGTTCAAATGTTGGATACGTTGGTAGTTGGTAGTTGGCAGTATCTCTGTGGGCTGCTGGTTACAGTTGGACTCTCTGTACCGCTTGTATGGGGTGTTCATACATACTTATGCAAGAGCACTTTGAGCTCTCAAATTGGCCTTGTGCACTTAAGTGCTAAGTAGGGGGTAGTGCGGTCTTCGTATACAGTTATCTGGCCGCATTTAATTGTTACATTTGAAATCTTTAGATGCTAGCATCCTATATGTACATATTAGCATATTTGTAGAACGAGAAATATTTAAATTAAAATGAAATTATTCTTTATAACATATATTTTAGGATTAGAACTAGATGTGAAGGGAAAATATAAATCTGAACCACTTTTTATACATTTTAAATGACTACTACATAGAAAGTTCAACATCTTAAGTTCCACATTGCATACACAGCATAACCACAGAAACATTAAAAATAGGCATCCTTCCACCTTTCTCATCAGTATTCTCGAGCGAGATAATCGCTTTCTATGAGGCACTGAAAATATCCGAAAACAAAAAAGGAAAATTTGCCATATGCTCTGACTCCCTTTCAGCCATAAAATCAGTCATTAACCTAAACAATTATTCTTTCTACACTACAAAAATCAGACATAATATTAGCAACAATAACCCAAAATAAAAAATAGTTTGGAACCCCAGCCATATCGACATCGCAGGCAATGAAAAAGCCGACTCAATAGCCAAAGAAGCAAAAACACACCGACTTATTTATACCCCCAACTTTAACGCTAATGATATAATCCAATACCTTAAAAAAACAGCTCTCTCAAAACCAACTCTCATTACTCAACCTAACATCCAACTGGTACAAATATATCAACACTAAGAGCTCCCCAAACTACTCCCTCAAAAACATAAATCTCACTAGACTTCAACAAATCAAACTCACCAGAATACGCCTTGGACACACAAACATTACCAACATGCATTATATAGACAAAAACCTTAACAACACATGCACATTCTGCAACCAATAAACATACGACATATCCTTATCACATGTCCCTCATTTACATCTTACAGAATATCCCGACTTCACAACATTGATCCTTTGTCCCTAATTACAAACCCCACAAATAAAAATTTAAAAATTCTTTTTCATTTCCTAAACAACACCAACTTGATACACAAAATATAACACTAAATTCGATAACATAGCTTCAACTAGAAATTACCCTTATATAAATAAAAAAAATCTTAAGTTCCACATTGCATCAATATGAAAATTCAAAATGTTAGCCAAGAAACTCCGAAAATTAGTGTTAGTTCATAATGAATTCAAATAATATTCATTTTTTCTTAGTTCTACTATGTAAAAATTAAAAAATTTTGTCAAGACAATGCATTAGACCTTTGACTGGCACTGCAAATTAAAATTTAAACTGATTGAAAAACATTTGGAAACATTTTCCCATGCTCAAATTAAACAAGTAAGAATGCTATAGTCGAGTATACCCGACTACGAAACTCCCTGTACCCAGGTAAACAATTTCCGATCGCATCTACGTACACTTACACATGCACACACACATACACAAAAGACGCACACACACGAGCGACAGCACAAGCGACAGCGCAAGCCAGGCATTTTAAGTTGTGGCTGTGCTTTTTCCCCCGCGCTCCTGCACTGAATCTTGTTTGTTGAATAACTTCCGTATTTGTTATCCGATCGACTTGAAATTTTGACAGTAGATTAAGAGTGACCCAAGTATTGTACATGCCAAATCCCAAATCTATATCTTGATAATTGTTACTGTAAAACGGTTTTTATCGAATAGCGGTGGAACGGGGGAGATATCTCAAATCTAAAATAAACTTGACCTGCTCCCGCTATACACGAACCTACATTCTAAATTTGGTGTCTCTAGCTCTTATAGTTGCTGAGATCCTTGCGTTCATACATACGGACGGACAGACGGACAGACAGACGGACATGGCCAAATCAAAATCTCTTTTGATGCTGATCAAGAATATATATACTTTATAGGGTCGGAGGTGTCTCCTTCTGGCTGTTACATACATTTGCACAGAATTAGTACCCCCTTTTTACCCATTTTATGGGTACAGGGAGTAAAGAGAACTGCTTTAATTATAACCTCTCCTCGTACTTGTGGTTTCTCGATTCAATTTCTGTTTTCAATTTTGAAAAAGGCAGTTTTAAAGCTTTTTAACTGGAGTTTTTCGTCTTTAAAATAGTTTGCATGCCAGATAAAAGAATGCTTATCTTTTGAGACATAGATCATATAGTACATGCACTTATTTACACATGTAAATACTAAATATGTGCTTCTTACACCGACCGTATAAATATATCCGATATCAGTTATGTACATAGATATATTATTGTTACTTCAGACATGCCTTTTGTCGTATATTTTGGATGTAGATAAGTATTCATATCAACTTAACTTGTCTAAGTCACTAAGTATGTGTATGTTTGGCATTTCCTTCAAGTTGTTCTTGCGGTGTGCCCGTTTGATGACCCAATTAATCTGTTTACTTGCATCATTTTCACGTTAGTTAGTGCGTAATTGTGTTTGTGTGTGTGGGTGTGGGTTAACATATTTGTGGTCTGTGTGCATAGTGCGCGCTATTTTTCGCGCAATTTTCGAATGGCAAACAAACTTGATGAACAAACCGCCAACGATGAACAACAAAGGCGCGCCTTGGTTTTTGGCTGGGTTTGGTCTGCGTCTGGGGCTATGGGGCTCCGATTTGTAACTGCAGGCAGGCGTACTCACAGATGCACACACCATATATATACACACACACACACACACACTTCTAGTTGAAAACTATTGTTGTGGCGTTTATTGGGCGTTATTGTTGTGGTTGCTGTTGACCCACATTTTTGCCAATATGCTGCGCAGCTTGTGCTGCTTAAAAAGCCATCCAGCGAACGGGAGAGTTTGTAAAGGAGGAAGAGCATTTAGCCATAAGATAGTTTGTACTTTGTATTATTTATGACAATATACATTTTGTATTATGCGGTTGCAGCTGTGGTCGTTATTGCCATAAAAGTGGAGCATCTACTTATAAAGAATGCAATATAGTGATTTTTTTATGTTAGTCTCTATTCCATGTAATCTTTAAAAGCATTTTTCGTTTGATCTACAAATGAAACATGGGCATATCATTGTCGAATCCTACCCCAAACAACTCCTTCTGCAAATTATCAAGGACTTTTCGCTTTTTATTACCTCTCAAATCATACTTCCCCCCCGAATAAAAACATTGCTAGTCAATGTTCGTATGGCAAACTCTATAATTCATCAACATATTTTGAGCATTTCTTAAAAAGCATGTTCACCTGTTCTCGAGCTCATAAATTATGTTTAACAATGAAAATCACTCTAAATAAATGCATTATCCACATGTATTTTATCTATGTATGTGTAGTTTATGTGCGTAGCATAAACTGTTTTCCTTGTTTACTGTCAGTTAGCATTAAAAAAGTTATCACACGAGAATTTCATCACATAAATTTTAAACCATTTTGCTTAGTTTTTTTTTTCTGTATGAACATTTGCAAACTGTCAGTGCAGTTTTATTCTTACTGCAGCTCGAAATATGAGATAACATGCCATAATCTTTTATAGCTGATAAGAATGGTCCAAATGCTTATTTTAACTGTGGGTGGTTGTGACTGAGCTCGTGCATCTTAAAGATAGATTCAAAAACGTACGTAAGCATTTGCGAATCTTATCTAAATCTGGTTTGAGCATATTTATGAGGATTTCTTAGTATGACAACAAAACAATAGCCGAGTGATGTCCGCTGCTTTTAGACTATTGTAACTGCCAACTTGGGTCCAAAAATCAATCATATAAATTCTGTGCTGCTTTAAGTAAGCGGTTTAGTATAGTAAGTATATATCTGTCTGTTCAAAAAAGTCAAATCAGTCAGCAGTTGACAAAACAGCGGAAATCAGTCAGCGATTAGTTATGCTGAACGCAGCCAAAGTAAGAGCGTGCTGAGTAAATTATGTTGTCAGATAGAACTGATTGTTGTGCTGGCCACACTGCAACTGTACGTATTAGAGATGCACAATATATGCATATATCGATTATTCGACACATTTAGCCACCTGCGCGTTGACCTTCACTAAAAGTGACGCATATTCTAAAAGCTGTGACTGCACTAATGGAGCTCATATATGTTACTTCGGCTTGGATGCTAAAACTTGAGGTGCAGCAGAGAGGTCGCGTCATCATTTTATAGTCTAAAGCCCATTATCCGCCACTGTCGATTTAATGCAAACACCGTCAAATTGCGGTAATTAACTAACAAATTGTTGAGGCAGATCAGTGCTTTAAACATGAAAATGCTTTTATTTTTTACGAAACAACAAAAAATAACAATGAAAAAAATGTTTGGTGCGAAACTCAATTATTCCAATTAATAGACAACAACAATTTCTATGGGTAAAAGTTGTACATTTTAATAAAAAAAAAACAAAACTACTTTACGAGCAGACCGTAAATAGCGCAATTAATTTTAATACACTGTATTCATTAAGTGGGTATAAATTTGTGGAAATGTGCTTTAACAGGCAGAAGGCGACATTTGCGATCCCATAAATACATGCGGGTATTCGTGGGAACAGAAATGGAGGGGTCGACCTCAGAGTCGAAAAGCTAAATATGTATTTAGTTCTACCCGAATCTTCGCAAATCTATGAAATCATATTACACTATACTATGAAGTTTTTCTTCTCATATATTGTATTTTCTATAAAATGTAATACTGTTTATACCTGAGTCCGACGTTTGTAATAGAAAGTGTAAATCGAAATATACAAAAAACTATTATGTATTCGAACAGAAATACATGTTGGCAATTGAAGTGTTCACGGTCACTGGTTAAACGGGTTAACGATGTCCATGAACACCTTTTTTGCAACAATTTTGTTAATTCAGTTTCTTCACAACCATTACATTACAGTTAATTTTTACAAAACAGGGATATTGGCTCAGTATTTTTCTAGCTTTTAAAGAAAATTAACCAGGTCTATTCGTAAAAAATGAAATTATGTTAAATTTGTATCCCTCCAGCAACTATTATCCTAAATATTTAAGACGTATTGGGATCCAAAGAAAAATAAACTATGTATACGAATCGAATGTGTGGAAAATTGAAAAGAAGCTACAAACGAAAGATTAAAGTGGCTGCAGTCAATCTTTGGGCTCATGTGCAGCGCGATTAAATCATAGGAAAGAAAGAAAAAGAAAGAGGTAACAGAAAAGTTATAAGCGGCCAGCTTCGCATGCGTCATAGGTGGAGGGAAACTGGTTTGTGGCTGCTGCCAGTCGATGAGGCAATGTCGCTGACCAGCTTTCAGGTGTGCCAAGCTCCCACTCTCTCACCTCACCACACATACATACACACAGTGCCCGTGCACTCACTTCTGTAGTATGTGGATGCCAAAGATGAGCGATAGTGTAATTTTCAAATATCCGTGATAAATACCCGAATATTGACATTGACAGTGATATATAAATATGAATTTTTATATAAGCATATATTCAAATTGTAACATTTAAATCATTTTGTCACTTTGTAATCGAAAATGGAGGAACCGAAATAAAATGTAATGTGTATTTTAAACATGTGCCAGCTCTCTGAGGTTTGAGTTTATGAATTTGTAAATCCTGCATACAAAGAGGCATTTTTTAATTTTTTAAAAACTAAAGAAAGTGTGAATATCATTGCATAAACATCGTGACTGTGATTGTTAATATGGGGCCCTGTTACTTTCAATATATGTCAGTCACGGCGAATACGCTCATCTCTAATGGCTCAGAGCTCAGATGCTCAGATGCTCTCCCTCTCTCATTTTCTCTCTCGCGTTTGTTGTTCGCTGCATGAAAGTGACGCCGCGGCGTAATCGTCGCTTGGCCTTTGTCTTTTGATATTTTTTGCTGTCACTGTCGCTGTCGCTGCTTTTTGCACTGATTATGGCAATTGCCGCTGCAAACAATGCGAAAATGAAAAGCTCGACGCAATAGGCAAAGCCAAACAAAAGTCATGAAAAGAAATGAAACTTGTCGCAGTGTTTGTTGTTGTTGTCGCCTTGAGACTGTCTGCATCTGTGAGTTCAGCGTCTGATTATTGACGACGTCAACATGAGCGCCGCCAGAGTGTTGTTGACATGGACTCGCTCCTCCAAGTCGTATCCATAAAAATGCATGCCACCAAGGTGCTGCCAATGTCTCAGTCGCTGCCTCAGTCGCTGCCTGCTGTGTGCACTGCACTTGTCAACGTAGATTGCGGCTTTGAAGCTGACTTTGGCTACTTGTCATGGATGCCGTTGCCTGACCATAAGGGGCCCACAGCATTTGCATTACAAATCCATACATGAGAAATTAATTATTTTCAATTACATTCATTTTCCTTTTTTCTCTTCTCAATGGCCGATGCAATTAAATATGAATTATCTGCACGCTTTGGCGATTTGAGAATTCATTGAACAAATATTGAGATACGAACGGGCAGTTAGTTATAGTAGTATGTTTATGGGGCGTAGACCAGCGGAATGCGACTCTGAAATGTTGTTGTTGTCATAGCGAGTTAATTTGATTTGTGCTATTGGATTGCTGATATGTGATTGGAGTGAGTGGAGTGTAACCTCCGAAAATAAACAAAAAAGTCTCATATTATGAAAGCTGACAATATCTGATTCGTACTTATGGATGTGGCCCGATAAGTTGAGCGATATGAGTACAAACCTTTTTTTTATTTATGGTTTGCAATTCGTGGAAAATTGCATGATTGGGTTAGATTGCATTTATTTATGTGGAATATAAATAATTGATATTGTATAAATGTAGTACTCGTGTATTTATATTTATATTTATATGCTATGAAATCAAAAGTATAAGCAGTATTCGGATACTGCTGTTGATTGAAACCGGATAACAATTATTTCTGATAATGATAATTATACAACGAAATCTGATAATTTAAATTGCTTAATTACCAATTAATTTTATCTGCAAGCTTTGTTCAATTGATATTGTACATTAATTATTACCGTTATAAACATATTGATAACAATCGATCATTAGATGTATACATATTTTCGTATTGCTCTAGAGGAGTTTGAACTTGATGGAATTGAGGAAAAAAGTCACCAACTCATCTACAAACAAATTTTAAAATTTTCATATGGCTCTAGAGTTTAAACTTGAACAAATTGTGGAAAAGAGTCACCAACTTATCTGTCACCTCTATAAATATTTATCGTGCTGCTTTTGTGGGATTGGTTATAGTTAAGCAGGTCGTAATATTTATCAACTTGGCAATTCCCGCTGATAAGAATCGTATACTTAGCGGAAATATGCTTTAAAACGCAATATTGCTATACCGGAAATCCAAAAGAAATTCAAATGAAAACGTTATTAGCCCCTTTCAATAAGTTTGGCATAGAAATTACTTGTACTTAGTTTGTATGTACATAACATTGTACATGAAGCAAACAAAACTTTTTGAAGCTTTGCGTCAATATCCGTTCCAATTTCGCCGCCGGGCAGCAAAGAAACAAACGTAAAAAGAAAAAAAAATTGAAAGTGCGCCATGGTAAATTTTACTAATGGTTTTCTAACGGCACCGTTAACTAATCCCGGTCCCACCCCAAAGACTTGCACACACTCACGATAACCTTTGGCACTCACTCAACGTAATCGCATCGACAATTTCTTGGCATTTCGTAAATCAGTCGTCAGCCTTGGATGAACGTTGAGCCCTGGAGAAACTAGAACGGATCTAAATAATGCTTGGAAAATGTAAAATGTTTGTTGCATTAGCAAAATTGAAACAGCAATAAGTGAGTACAGAATGCACAGTAACAAGAAAGAAAACTTGCTTGTGTGGGGTGTCGAATATGGAATACCCTTGCGGAAATCCAATGAAAATTACTTCCTCTTTTTACCCATTTTGGATCGAGCATTCCTTTGGTATTTTAGTGCTAAGGATTTTGATCAAGACTAGACTATAAAGTATGGAATATATCTCAACATTGCTGAGTTTCCTTGAGATATCTGTAAACACAATAAAGTTTTTCATACCACTCAGTTTTGTACCGACTTTTCGAATTGCAACTATTAAATATAGTGTTCTGATTTTGATTTAAATTTATGAAGCCCTAATGAACTTAGAATTTCTGAGTTTGGTTAAGATATACAAGAAGAACTGAAGTTTTCCCAGCGATTCTATGGCAGTTATAAGATATAGTTGTCGGTCAATAATTTGATCGTCTTGTATGGAACATAATGGAACTTCAACTTCGTCAGTTTAGTCAGGACCTTTTAGTATCTGAAAAACAGAAAAGTTTCTCATACAACAATTCAATTGTCGTCCGAACCTGTTTCCTTGCGATATCTTAGTACATTGCTATGTGGGTATATCGACTCAGTTCGTAGTCCTGATCAATAATATATATAGTACTTTGTAGAACACGTCGCCTTCTGTGCGTTACACATTTCGTGACAAAATTATAATACCTACTCGAAGAGTACACAAACAACAAGTGTGTGAATATACTATAGAAATACTTTTGTCAAGGCAATGGGCATTCGTTGGTTCTGGGCTCCAGAGGGCGCCACTTCAAAGTACCATTTGGCAGCAATTAAATTTATGGCCCCAACTGTCGGTCGTATTTTGACATTTGCACTTGAGGGCGAAGGCGTTTGCTTTGCCAGTCGAAACATGTCAACTATTTTGGATATTACTGGGGCACTTTACGGTTTGGGGCGTCACTTTGGCAGGTTTTAAAATCATTTCTCACATGTCGCTTGCCGCGTTCTCAGGCTCCATTTCAGTATTATTATTATTTTGTTTGTTTGTGAATGGCAACCCTGTAAACCTTAAGACCCTCAAGCCCGAACCCAAACTCAACTCATGCCTCTCAAGCAGCACAGTGCGCAAATGCCACAAAACACGTAATGATAATAATATGCAGCAGAGGGGGTAAACAAGGGGAGTGTGCTTTGGAGGGAGGGCGTTGCTGACTTTTATGGAGGACTGTGCTCGGAGACGGGTTTGTAACCCGTGCAGCTCAGTGACATAATCGGCACAGTTGGCCTGGCAACAACGGTTTTGCAATTCAACGTTGACGTTGACGTTGTCGTTGTCGTTGTCGTTGTCTTTGAAGTGGCCCAGGAGGAGTCTAGAGTCCTTGTCACAGTTCTTAGAATTTTACCTTCTTTGAGATGTGCAAATAAATATTTTTGGTACATTTATCTGTTTAATGTCAAATGAACTTAGCTTAATGTAATATGATATGACTTTCCTGACATGTAAGCATACTCATCTTTTTCTATCCACCAAACTTTGTATTGAAATGCATTTCTGAGTTTAATGTTGCTATTACAGTGCACGCTAGATAGAGTAAACTAATTCGGTTTTTGAAATCAGAACACGCATAAATTTGCTTGAAAGATCTTTATTAACGATACTCGTTAAAAAAAAGTTTTAAAACTAATGCTAACCTCTATTTTTTGAATGATAGGAACGCGAATTCATATAATTTCAACATATATATATTGGAAAAATAGTATTTCATTTTGACAAGTTTTACCTTTGGGGGTTAACTTTTTGAAGAAGATTTTTTAATAGTTGAGAATTAAATAATTCAAATGAAGATCTGATTAGAAATAGGTCTGAGTGGAAACCGGTATCATAATCATGTTTTGATTAGTTTTAAATTGACGCATAAAATATTTATTGCTTTAAAATGGTATACAAAAACCTCTCTAGCTTCTATAGACTCGCATATCGCAGCCAGACGGAAATACATATAATATTATCCATAATTATGGATGAAGGGAAAAATAATTTTAGACTTGTGAATTTAACACTTGGCTTAAAACAAACCGTGAGAGTCTAATGCTTATAATAGAAAGACATTATAATTGGCAGTTGTTTTCTCAATTCTACATAATGTCTTGATTGCCTATCAAAAGATATTTGTGGTCTATACAAGATTGCAGGTCAGTTTGTAGCTGACCGTGGGTGACCTTTGGCTTTTTGCGCGGTTGGTTGGCCTGACCTGATTTGATTGACACACTCGTATTAAATGGAATTCTTATTGTATTTGTAGCTATGATTTTGATGTGACGACTACTTCAGCCAAATGTCACAGCATTAAATGTCGATGAACCGAGCAAATAAATATGACTATAATATGCGGGTGTGTAAGGGATTGGTCTGGGTATGGAACATGGAACATGGAGCATGGAGAATGACGGCGGGGTTTGTCCATGTTTTTATGGCTTCATTTCAATTTGGAATTAATTGGCGCACGAATGTTGGCTTTTGTTTATGCTCTGTTGCCAAGGGAAAGAGGAGCATATTTGGCTTGTGCAAACTAACGAGGCCAAGTTTGTGGCATGCATGTTCTTATATATAGAAAGATTCTCGCAGGCTGCCCGTACCGTTGGCATTTCTAATAAATCAGAAAAGCTTATATCTGCCACTATTTTAAAGCCAGACTCGTTAAGTTTTATATACGAACTGCTGAAAGATGAGAACGCACCCCATGCTGCCCCGCATTTTAAACAGAGTATATTGCAATCGGGAGCTACCTATAGCACATAGCCCCATTTAAATGTATTTCATATTTTGTTGTTTTCTTGCATATTTATGGCTTTCGCTCGCCCGCGGGCGTAAGCAACAAAAGCAAAACCAGCTGGAGCTGGAGCTGGAGCTGGAGCTGGAGTTGGTGTTGGTGTTGGAGTTGGAGCTGCAGTTAGAGCTAGTGTCTAGAGTCGAAGCAGCTGGCTCTAGTTGGGTCTCAGGAGCTGCTGCTATTGCTGTGGCTGGAGAACCATGCTTGAGTGACGAACGCTGCGGATGGCTGGCGGCTGGGCTCTTTGGGCCGTTTAGGCTCTTTGAGCAGTTTGGTTGGGGCTATGCAGATTGCCGGCTGCAATTTTCAATGCACAATCAGCAACAACAACATTTTGCTACGTGACGAATTACGTGCAAAATTGCTAGCTAACAAAAACAATGAGTCGGAATGCTGCAGTCAAGTGAGCTCAGCTGTACTCTCTGTAGATTTCAAGATTGCTAACTTGGCTCTTGGAAAAAAGCACAACAGAAATTTCCAGAATTTTTTCGAAGCATTTTTTGTTGTTCAAGTGCCCTTTTAAATGTTCCTTTATGATATACGTAAGTATTTACTGATTATTAAATTTTTACTTTTATAAAATAAAGTAAGATAAATCATGTGATTGGAACGGTTTAATTTTACTTTGTTTTTTTTTTTGGCAAGTTCAATAGCAAATTTGAGTCAGGATATAAAACTGACAGCAACAATAAAATATTTTTTTCTTTCAATAATTTTAAGGGAGCAAGGAGTAAAGTTGGCAGCACCTTACGATTTTATGAAATGCCACTGTATCCATACTCAACATTCGTGTGCAAGTCGAAATTTAACTCTGTTTCATAGATAAATAGCAAAATCAACATTGCAAGAGCTATCCATACTTAAGTTACCTACTTTGTTCATTAATCAGGGCTTATGTTTAAAGAAGTAGAAGTCATGAGTATACAGAATTTGTAGTTGGGTTTGCCTTTTATGGATCTGCTGCCGAGCTGCCAACTTGCGGCCTGGAGTCAAAGGCTTTTCTAATGCGCATATTCTGAAAGCTGCCTATCCAGTTGATGTCTCCAGCGGACAGCTCTGCTCTGTTCCAGCCACCGAATGTCACGTACGCCAAGCCGAACGCTACTTTTTGTTGCCTTGTGCCAAATGTTACTGTACCCACTAGAGGTGGACAAAAATCGATGTGGCGGCGAACGATAGTTTTCGATTTTGATGTTACTTCCTTGACGATTAGCAGGTCAAAGTATATAGAAAACATAAAGTCTATCCATAGTAATGTCAAAAAATTAGTTTCCTCAAAATAATTATATAAATAAATAATTTTAAAAAGCATTGATTGCTTATTTTGTTTTTTTTTTAACAATTTGCACTGCAAAAATAAGAAAACTAAGTTAATCTAAAATTTATTCGCAAAGGATATGTTTCCATAGAAGATAGTAAAAGTAATAGCAATAGTAAAAGCTAAATAAATGGAATATATATATTTATTGTGAACAACATACGCATAATATACAATAGTAAAGTAGACGGGGTTAAGGACATCTGTCCGAATTGTTTGATTGATTTAGCAGTTGTGATCTGTACATTTTCGATAAGTTTTGATCGGAATAGTTGAAACTATCGATGTTTTGCCATCTCTAGTCAGCTCTTTGGGTCTCACTCTCTTGCTCTCACTGGCTCTCTATCTCTCTTGTTTATTGGCACGCATGCGCTGTGCATACACACGCGCATACATTTTTAATCAAATCGCAATTTTGGCCAAAAGATCAACGCGGCTGCTCCTGGGAAGGAACTGACATTGTTGTTAGCCTGGCTAGCCTGACTGGCCCGGCTTGCAGGTGAAATTGTGTGCAGCGTAACATATTATTAAACTGCCTTGATTATGGCCATGAACAGAGAAGCGGTAACAGCAGCAGCAGCAGCAGCAGTCAGCCAAGGCAGGTTGGGGGGCGTGTGCTTTGGGCACGAGAAAACCAATTTTCAGTCTGGCAGAGCATTTCCTGTCGTGCCATGCTGTTGATGTTGTGGCTGTTGCTGTTGTTGTTGCTGTTGCTGTTGCTCTGCTGTTCCACTCCAAGCAATTAAAGCGGGTAAACACGGCTGAGTAAGCTGAATTGACTGTCGGAGTGGCAGACGTTTGGCCATAAATCTTCCAGCGCAGCCAAAAATAGAGCCGCACAGCTTTTGGGATCTCGCAGCGAAGTGCAACGCGTTGCACTGATAAAAGCCGAAAATAGTCGAGACAATAACAACCAGAACAACAAAAACAACAACAAAATGCAGCCAGCCAGGCAATCAATAAAAGCAAAAAGGTCTTGAGCGCATTATTTGATTGATCTACGAGTCGGTGCGAGTATGTGGCAGTTGCAGGGTGAGGCAGCGTCGTCACAATCAGAGACATTTCTTGCACTCCGCCACCCCTTTCCCTTCTCCAATTCCCATTCCCATTCCCCACAAGTTGGCCGCGTACCCTATGTAGGTCATTAGTTGGGTCTTTACGCCTCGTCGATCGTGGGCATTTCTAAAGTCGACTCTTTGTATTGATAATGGCTGCCCTGATAAAGTTTGTGCCCGTTCTACTTACGACTTGCAACGTTATATACACACAGACACATAGCTTAAGTGCAATAATTATTTTTGTTATTAAATATTAATAAGGAATTCCTTAGAATCGTCAAGTATAACAATTTCTAACGATTTTATTCATTAACTTTTAAGCGTCAACCATTATTCCAGCGATTTGTATACCCTTGCAGAGTGTATTATAATTGAAATTGGCCATTTTTGGATTCATAAAGTTTATATGTTCTTAACTTAACATCAACAGTCTAGTCATGTTCGCCTTTTCTAAGCAAACTGGTCTCTCAGTTTTGAATGCCAGTTTACACTGTCTAAACTTATGTACAAATATGACATGAAAATATTAGTTTGCATTCAATCTATTGCGCAATAAATCAGTGGAAAATTCAGTTGCTATATACTCTGAACGTGTTCTTTATTGTTCTCATCTCTTCAGTTACGTAAGTTGCCTCTATTATTTAATACCATATATAAACATAAATAATATTCACAGGGTTATCCTTACTTATAAATTCTAGCGATTTTGATCAAATTCTATTATTTTGCTTACGTAACTTAGCCGTAAACCTTCTGGTATTTGAGCATTATTTATTGTTTTGACATTTCTTTGCTTTGGTTTTCCTTTTCGCATTATATCATAATCATTTCAGTCACGCATCCGAAACGACAATTTTATAACTTTTAACTGCATTGAGTTTTTTTTTTGCTTTTCAGCTTTTCACTTGCATTCACTGATGCCATTTTTCTTCAGCAGTTGCGTTTTCATTTAATGTAGCCAAAATTATGTCACCTTATTTAATTTAATGTTTGCTTAAAAACTTAAAAAAAACGCCCAAAGTTTCAATTTCCGCTCGCTCATTAGACATGCTGCCTTGGCTGGCAGCGGGGCAGCGGGGCAGCGCGGCAGGCGGGTTAAGGGCGTACATAATTAAGTGACGTTGACTATGGCCAGTAGCAACAACCACAGTGCGAGTAAACAACACCCACACAAATATTGCCAAATGGCCCACGAAGCCAAACAGAGCGCCAAGTTGGCTTGTTCATTTCGTTAGCTTTTTTATTTCAATTTTTTTCCCTTTTTTTGGGGCGGCTTTTGTTGGCATTTTCGGGGATAATGAGTTTAACAACCTGCTGCCATTTATTTTACAATAATTCAATTTAATATTGTGCTAATGAAGCAATATCTTTTTACTAATGCTGTTCCTAACTATGGTATTATATATACATACATATACATATGATAAAAGTTATAATGATAATTTAAAATATAGTGATCTTTCATAACTAATTTCCTGAATATAGGAACGAATTTGGGAACTTGATTGGTTGTCCTAATCAAGAATACGTATAAATATATGAAGGGGTTGAATCTTTGTTTTTAGGGAACAGTTTTGTTTGTTCAATAAAGGAAGAACTAGCTGTACAAATATGTGGATAGACCCATGACACACAATATATTACATTTGTTTCCCTTAACCGCATGGAATTGAATTTTCAGAGCTATATTCAAATAATTTGGTTAAATAATCTACATACATTTTAAAGTCATTTAAATGAAACGAAACATTTCGTTGTGCAATGACTGAAATAATTAATTGTTACACTTTTTATTTCATGACATAATATGTATTGTGACGTTGAAAGAGGCAGTGAATTCCAGACTTATCTATTATATGTACATACATATATATAGGGGTATATACATTTGTATATAACATTTTTTAAGGTCTTATCTTTGCTGCCGTTTATTAAAATGCCATCGATTTTCATATTATTTTTATCGTGGCACATGTGCCTTAGATGACAGCATATGTTAATTAATGAATTAAATGAATTTTTATGCATATGACACAATTATTCTGATTGCTTGTCGATGTGACCATTTTGTTCCAATTCAAGATGATTTTTCTATGCAAGACATGTTAAGAAAAATGCTTTTTACACCCTATAAATGGATAGAACGGGTATATTAAAGTTATAATATATGTATATTATTATATATATTCTCATAAGGAGGTTAAGTCTATTGCAAATTTCAGATATTCTCCCCACATTCCATAACTTTGATTGGTTTTTGCAAACTCGATACTTATGCCTGTATATCTTTTTATCAAAATTTGAAGATAAACACTGGAGTTATTCAAGAAACTATTAAGAGTGTGGATGTGTATACAGTCTATGTGGCTTTCAGAGCTGGATTCAGGGTAACTTGCAGTCGAGCACAATTGTCTAGAGCATTTTGACTTGTTTTTGCCTGAGACCAACCAAGTGCTCGTTCCTGCACGCGGCCTGCAAATAAATGACCTTATTTGTTTCCCTTCCCAAGTAATTTATTGCAGTATCTGGTGGGTGAATGATGATCATGGGGATTTACAAAGTATGCCAGTATCCAGTACGAACGTATTCATTAAGGTACACCGAACATAAGCCTAAGCTCGTCATTAATTTCATAATCACGCAGCGCAACGTTTGTTCTATTGCCCAGAGACTTCAGACTTCAGAGCTGAGACCCCAGAACCAGAACCAGAAGCAGAACCAGACCCCGAGCGTACCTATTTAGCATTTGTTTATTAAAATTGCCAAGCGCAATAATAATAATGCGGCAACGTTGGCTCATAAAATAAGAAATTAGCATATTCATGCCTTCGTCGATGACAAACTGCATTCGGCTTTGAGCATTTAAAGTACCCAATGCGATGTTTCAGACAGTTAGTGGTCCATTAGTTTGTTCAGTTTAGCTTTAACTCTTCCGCATTACGGCAGCCAAGTTACTCGTAACAATAATAACATGAAAATGTGACAGTCATTGGCCCAAAAATGCTCGGCCAGACAATGGAATGGCAATTGAAATTGGCAGAAAGCGTTTATAAAGCCAGCCAGGCAACATGGAAATGGCAACACTCCACAAATGAAAAGCGAAACTATAAGCCATAAGCTGAGAAAATGGCTGGTTGCCCCTCACCCTCGCACCTCGCCTCCTCGACTGTCTCCATTCGATTGGTTTTTTGTGGCTTTATTTTTAGCCCAAAACGAGCATCAAAGCAGCGAAAATTGTCAGCCACAAAAATAAAATAAACTTAGACCAAAATCTAGGTAAGCCAAAGAAATACTAAAATGTAAACTAGACAACAATTTTAGCTACAGATCGCCGACGATTTAATATCCTTGCCAGGAAATTTATAAATTCGAATTCGGTAATACAATTTTTTGTTTTGTGTTGAAAGTTTTTTACCAAGATATTTTTTAAATTAAGATGTTTCTAAGTCCCATGAAAAGTAACTCAAGCTTAGAAAGGTTTGCGAAGCTTAGATTACTACATAAACATTTGATGATAGTATTTGTATTTGTGATAAAAATAAAATATAATAAATACTTAATATCATGCCTATGAAAGGTTTTTTATTTTGCGATAAGAAGTATATTTGGATATTCATGATAAGGAGATTATTGGTGACTTGGTGAATGATAACATTTTCCCATGTTTAGCATTGATTCGTTCGCTAAGAAATTCTAGATGACTTGGTGACTTCCTGCTGAATGCAAAACTGTAGAAGTATCGATATTTTAAGGTAAAAATACGGTCACACTTTGCATAACTAGCTGCTTAAAAATTAAACTGATTTTTTACTGAATTTTTAACGAGTAAGATAACTTAGTTTTAAATAGACTTAACAATTTTGAATTAGGCTTGTCAATAAAGCTTGCTTGAGTGGATTACAAACCGCATTAAGTATTCACCATGCCCGGTTGGAAGTGTATCACAGTTGAAGTAACAGCAGCCAAAGCGTGCATAAGAGCAGCCCTCAGCTAGTCATGTTTGGCCTGCTGCTCTTGTTAACGTTTTTTGTGCTCATACAATTTTTGCGGGGCCTAAATGCTGTTGCTGTTGTTGTTGTTGTCACCAGGTGGAGTACTTGCAAATTTGTTTGCCCAGAACGGAGAAAATAGTTCAAAACGTGCTGCTGCATAGCCAAACAAAACAATATAATGCAAACGGAACCAAACCAAACTAAACTAAACAACTGAAGCAGCTTCTGAAGAGCAGCCCGACAAAAAACACAGTTTCTTGTCATTGTCTTTGTTGTTGGAGCAGAGCTTGTTTAACATAAACAAATGTTGTGCAAAATATACAAATATAGTATATATATATATACTATATGTATAAAAAGCTAAAGCCAATTTTGTGGTGCTCATGTAACAACAAAACTAAAATAACTATAAAGCAAACATTTGTTTTTGTGGACCAGTGGAAGAAAAGTTGTTTAGAAATTGACAAGAAAATTTGCATAAATGAAATTAGTGAGACGTTGCTAACAAGCCAGCCGAGGGCCAGAAGAGGGCATAGCACAGCAGCTGACTGGGCAGCCAGTGTTGAACAATGTATTTGTATCTCAATTTGTATCTGTATCTTTTTAACTGCGATACTGCTTTCTGTTGTATCGCCTGCAAAGTTCTAACCGCTTCTCGCCAAATCTCTTTTGTTGTGTATATTTTCGCATTATTTGTGAATTTCAGCTGCGCATACTTTATTTATACTCTGTAATTTGTTGTACTCCTTGCTTTATGCTCGAATTTCGCTGGCCAAAACGAGTTTTGCTGCGTTGTCTGTCGGCTTGACTGGATGGTGGTCTGCATGTCGACAATTTCATTCTTGAAATGCAAACAGCTGTGCCAAAGGCCGTCACACTAAACTCAGTCAGACATACACAAACACAGATACAGATACAGATGCAGACGCACAGATACAGCTGCGACGGCTTTGGCATATGAATGAAGCATGAACTGAAGTGCCATCAACAAACCAAGCACAGCCACAAATTTGGCCATAAAATATGTTAACGAAACACCTGCCATGCATGCATCAGGGCATTATTGAGCACCTGAACCGAACTGAGGCGAACCGAACCGAACTCAACCGGACCGGACCGGAGCGGCACCAGCTGCCAAAAGTGTCGTCTGTCCGCCCAACCTATGTTAGCTGTGGCTATTGTTTCCCGATTCCCTTGTTTATTGTTTAATCTTCATTTGCACTTTTGCTGCGCTTTGCATTTACTTTGCTCGCTGACAGGTTGCATATTTCAGTTATTCAGCATTCAGACAAACGACATTCGACATTCGACATTCGACATGCACACAATCAGCTCAAATTTCAGCTACACAAGCAAACACTGAGATACTATACTACATGTGTATGTAGATAATCGCATAAATATTTATTCCAGCTATATATAGTTTGGTTCAAATATCGTTTGTAGTCTTCGCATCAGTCTCAGTTTGTGTGTGTGTCTCTTAAGACTTATGGTTATTCCTATTCATATATATTTAAGACCTATTCCTATTCATATGTATGGCCCAAAAGAAGCCGCAGCATATTTAAAGAAAGGTGGAAGATTTCAAATTAAAGCCATTAAATATAACTAGTCATTTATAATTTGTTAAGTGATTAATTCCCTTGACCTTAACTAATTGCAGTCTTAACAGGAAATTTAAATTTTTGATTTTATTTCTTTTATTCTGTAGGGAAAACGGATTGCAAGTTTTGAAAGTTGAAATGAAATGAATATTTTGTATTTGTATAACTTAACTTTTAAATTTTGTTGAGTTATTTTGTTCTTACTACTTTGTTCAAGTTTTAAATTTTCACAAAATTATGTGAATTAAATATAATATTTTACTAACTCAATGTTGATATATATTTTTTATGTTGTATGAGAAAACGGACTTCAAGTTTTAAATGAAAATAATATATTATTTGTATTATCTAATTTTTCAATCTGCATGTCAATTTGTATATCAGAGATTCTTCTCTGTATTTTTTCTATTGATAAAAACTGACGTCAAACTTAGCAAACAACTTGCTAGCAAATTTCCTAAGTAGCCAATTTGGTTTATCAAACAGATTGTATCGACATCAAACAAACACGAACGTTTCTCACAGTTACACTCACGCATGTTGTAAAAGACTCGGAGTGGTAGCTAAGATGGATGAGCTTTCAAAAGCTCACACATACCTGCAAACAAGCGCTGTGAGTGTATTGTGTTTGGCACTAGTCACATGAATGTATTTATAACTGAACACCGCTCAGTTAAAGCGACCTCTGTACTTGGCCTTTCAATCACTTTGAGTTAACTAAGTTGGCTAAAAGCCCTTCGTAAGGCCATTTGCAAGAGTAATTAGATCTGGGCCTAATCAAATGAGTAAATGCATTTAAAAAAGTATGCAAACGTAATAATAAATTGAATTTACATGCACTGCGCTTAATCGTGGCATTAAAAGCGGGCTAGCTGAACATCGACTGCGTGTTTACTGACGGTTTAATAGTAGTGTATACCTGTAAACTTTTAACTGCAAACTGCAACCTGGCCTGATTTTGTGGCGCGCCCTGTTCCTGACATTAGTTCTGAGCCCTACTGCACTTGCCAACATGCAATGGTCGCCTTTTTAGCCGGGCCCTTTACGCTGAAACTGAGAGAATTTATTGTAATGCGATTGTCGGCCCACTTGGGTTGCATGTGGCAAGCACGGCTAAAATAAAAACAAAACAAAAGAAGCCAGAAGACGAAAAATCGATGGCAGCATGTTGTCAGGCAATGCCTACGCTTGTGTGTGTAAATAATGATATACAGTTGTGCGCCTTTCCTACACACACACACACACCCAGAGAGAGAGACGAAGCTAAAAATTGATTTCCCCTAAATGCCGCTGGCAGCTAAACAGACACACATACAGATACAGATAGAGATACGAATGCATATACAGATACAGATACGAATATAGACAGACACAAGTACGCGCCACGTAGATATCTAACAGTGCGCCACCGTATCTGATGGATACATTCGATTGTGTGACTATAGCTCAACATTTTTATACACGTTTAGTCGGTCGCATGATAGCGCAATATTGTTTGCTTAGTTTCAAATTGAAATGTATGCAAATGCTTAAACTATTTATACGTTATGTACACGTTCTCGCTTGTAGTTCTGGTGCCAGCTTGAAAATCGATAAGCTCTTTAGCGATACCAACAGCTGATTGCATGGAAAGCGAGCTCAGTATTGTATATAGTACTTTAGTAGCTCAGGCTTTTGTAACTGAACTTTGATGGCGGTGCAAACTAAATTTATTTAAGCTCGAAATAATTAAGATTTATGTCGCCGGCTTGTGGGCCCTTTGGGGAAGCTACGGGTTGGTTTGCTCCCGCTTCTCAATTGACAGTTGCGCAACACTATGGCCAGCTGTTATAAAGCTCACATTAAGTATTTTCAACACGCATATTTGTGGCAAATGTTTTGTACCACTGTCCAAATATTTACTTCAATTTAAGTACTAGTCTACCATATGATAGTCGCATTGTTTGGGCTTTGTGCGCTTCAAATGTGATTTTTGTTTGCTGGCACTTCTGCAGCTTGTTTGTTATTAAATTAAATGCATACGAAAGATAGCAGTACTAAGAATTGTACAATGCTTAATCAACATAACATAGTTGCTTATGCTAGTTTTTACTCCCGTACCCATAAAATGGTTTAAAAGGGGGTACTTAATGTGTGCAAATGTATGTAACAGGCAGAAGGATACATCTCCGACCCTATAAAGTGTATATATTCTTGATCCGTATCAAAAGAGATTTCGATTTGGGCCATGTCCGTCTGTCCGTCCGTATGTATGAATGCAAGGATCTCAGCAACTATGAGAGCTAGAGACACCAAATTTGGAATGTAGGCTCGTGTATAGCGGGCGCAGGTCAAGTTTATTTTTGATCCGAGATATACCCCCCATTTTCCCGCTCGATATTCGATAAAAACAGTTTTACTGCCACTCTTTCAAAGACATAGCTTTGGGTTTGGCATGTACAATTCTTTAGTCACTCTTTATCTACTGTCCAAATTTCAAGTCGTTCGGATAATAAACACGGAAGTTATTCACGAAAGAAGATTCACTGCGGCATCGTTGTAAGGGGGGGGGGGGGAGAAGAAGTACAGCCACCACTTAAACACTTATGTGTGTGTGTATGTGTAAATGTGAGAAGATGCGATCGGAAATATTCGACCTGGGTACAGGGAGTTTTGTAGTTGGGTATCCTCGACTATACCATTCTTACTTGTTTCTTGAAATGCTTGGGGCACTAGCCTAAAGACTTCCAAGATTCTATTGTTGTTAAGCGTTTAAAAATGTATAATTAAGCTGATATTATGACATATAACAATTGTTATTTACGAACTATTGACTTCCACATTCAAAATAAAACAATAAACTACGTCTATTAAAATTTGTGAAATTTCAATATTTTCCATATTTAAGATTTGTTAGCTGATGCTGCTATAAGTCTTTGCTAACTTTGCAAATTCATTTTATGACATAGAGTGGAAAATGCGTGCATAAAAGTCATTTAACTCTGAACTCAGCATCATTTATTGGATTACACGTTTCTGAAAGTTTTAATGCATGAAGTTTTATTGTAGTTTATTTTCTATGGTTGTAAATTATGCATAAGAATGCATAATGCTTGCATAAGAATGCACACTGCTTGCATAAGAATCATTTAACTGTGAACTTAGCTGCAGTTTATGTATTGAAATGTAACTACGTATTTGAAAAGTTGTTTTTAATGTGTGACATTTTACTGTAGTTTAGTTTGTGAGCTTGTAAATTATGTGTAGCTAAGGATTTTCCATATGAATATTGTAACATAAATTACACAGGATACTCTAAAGTCTCGTTTATTTTAACTATCACATTAATATGAACTATTAATAATTCGAAGCGATTGGTTTACAGCTACAGTGTCAACTATTAACGAGTTTCATGTAATCTCTATCTGGCTTTGTAATCCATAATCCGTTTTATCATTTCCGTCTTGTTTTAAAGGCTTTAATAAAGCTGTAATTGTCATAACTGTTGTTTAATAAGCTGGCACTAATGTAAGCCATTGTTGCAAAGTTACTAACGAAGACAATGAGATGCAAATTGTGTTTAATTGCATTTAAGCCAAGTTGACTGGTTGAAACATACTCGTGAGTAAAGCATTTAAAGCAATCTGGTATGTTAATTAACAGTGTTGAGCTCTAACAGTCCAAAGGTAACAGAGCTGCTGTTAATGCATTAATTTCCCCATTTGATTTACGGCCTGCCATATATGTATGTAAGTGTCTGAATGAGTCAGCTCATCTTCTTTTTTTTGGCTCAAGTAGATCAGACTGTACAGAGACAGGCAGATACATGTGTGTGTATGGGTATGTGGTATACTCGTGTGTATCTAAACAAGGCTGCAGCGCTAATTTGATGCCTACCAACAGAGAGGCAAACATTCAACATTTCTATTTACCTTGCACGCGCCACAGTCTGCAGTCAGTGCCCCGCTGCCACTGCCACCGCCCCCTTTGTGCTCACAAATTCTGTCTGCACTGCACAATTTCAAGTGCCTGGCCGCACTCCGCACTCCCCTTGCTGCTCTTCGCTCTCCGCGCCGCAGCCCTCTGGCAACGCAGCGCACCAGAAAGGGGAGCAAGTTTAAATGCAACGAGCAAAAATCAATGCAACCCCAAAGCAGCTCGTGCCAGTTCGTTCGTCAGCCCCACCAATGCCCGCCAACCCCCTGGTCCATTCAGTCAGTCCAGCAGGGTATCATAAAATCCATTTGCCCTGTTGCCAGTTGCCAGTTTCCCCATGTGTGGGTTGTGGGTGGGCCCCCACTATTTGTGTGGGCGTCAACCGGCGCCGTTCTGTTTTATTAGATTGCTGTAAATAAGTTGATGATGTGCCCCAAAAACCAAAAAAAAAGTATCTTCTACATGTAATAAGTCAGTCTAATGAGTTACCAAGCTATATAGTATCTAGTATATACCATCACCTGGCCATAACTGGCAATTTTCAACCAATTTGCATAGCTTGTTATTTGTTATTAGTTAGTTGGCCTTAGCTTGAAATTAGTTCTGTGAATGAATTTCTAAGTCTTCATCTTGAAGAGTCAGTGTCAAAAGGGGCATGCCAAAGACTCGAACAAAAGACGAACTGCAACTGCAAACTGGATTTGTAATGCACTTTGCACATTGCCAGACGTTGAGGAGTCGCCTTGAATATTTCCTCATTTGAAATTCTAGAGTGCACAAAAGCGCCATAGGAGGGGAGGGAGAAAGAAATGCTAAGAAAATGTTGAAAGTGAGCAATTTCTTTGGCACTTAGTTTGAAATTGTTTTTGTCCAAGTTTCTGTCTAAACTAAAGCAAATAAGTAAGTTTGTTTTATTGTTTTATTTTTATTGTTTTACTATTCTTTGCACAACAAAGGCGAGCTACTGCGTATTACGTCATAAACGTTTAAAGGCCCCAGCTCCATTGAAACTATTTAATACACATAACTTTTTGTCCAACAGTCACTTGATCTAATTCTTTATTACCATTCCGTATCCATTTGCAGCACCGACGGCACAGAATCTCCGATACTGGCTGAAGACGCTGGCGATGGGCATGACAAGCCGCGTTTGCGATATGGCGAATTAGTTATACTTGGGTAAGTAATACATGGCTCCTGTTGCCGGGAGGGGGAATTCCTTCAGAACTTACTGCTACAATATTCTACTAAGTCGCAGGCACGTTTCTCCATCTTTAATTGTTATATTCTCATAAAAAAGGCCTAAAATATATTGAACAAGTAAGAACGGCTATCTTCGGTGCCGAAGCTATATTTTTTGTCTGATTGCTCCTATGGGAGCCGATGTGTTCCGGTTTTGATCAAATAATAGGAAACTATTTGAAGTATTATAAAACTCTCACTTAGTTTGGATGAAATATTTGTATAAACAAAAGTTTGATGTAGTCGTCTGATTTTGACCAAATTTGGTCAGATTGTATAAACTCTCTAGAGACTCGGCTTGTGAAAGTTTTATAAGGATACCTTAATAAACAAAAAAGTTCATCATACAAAAACATATTTGTCAATCGATCATTCGTATGGCAGCTATATGTTATAGTAGTCTGATCCGGCTGGTTCCGAAATATGTACTGCCCGCAGCAAAAAGAAGGGTCTGTGCCAAGTTTCATTACGATAGCTTTAAAACTGAGAGACTAGTTCGCATAGAAACAGACGGACATCCCTATATCGACTCGGCTATTCATGCTGATTCAGATTAGATTATATATACTTTGTTGGGCCGCAAATGTCTCCTTCAGTCCATTACACATTTCGAGACAAAATTATAATACCCTGCTAGGGTATACAAATAATATGGTTTTGACATAATTTTTTCCTATTTATTATTCCTTATATAACTTTTTCAAAAAATTCGAAATGTGAATTTCTTTGGATTTTTACAGCTGCTTACAAGAATAAGAATTTTGAACTTGTCAGATTTTTAAAAATGAGAATTAGTTTGCATAGAAACAGAACAACAGTTATTCAGATAGATAAATATGACTATACTCAGCTTATCGTTTGTATAGTTTATAGGATCGGACTGTCGCCACATTAGGTGACGAAGCGAGAATACCCTTGGCAAGGGTATAAAAAAACAGTCGGTCGATTTATCTTATACCATTGTGCGTCGCCGAGACGTCAAGCGGCATAATCTCTTACCTGACCTGTGCAACGTGTGCAACCCAACAATTCTGTTGCAACTAGACAACAAAGGCTTAAAGCACTAAATGCGTGTTCAACCAGAGTAGTCTGCCAGCCACAGCCAGCTACGTCAATTAGATTCATGCCGCAGCGCACAGTGGGCAAAATATACAATCTAAAGATAAATAATTCAAATACTCAAATGATTCAAAATCCACCAACCTACGCAGCTGTTAAAAATCCTTCTGAGAGAGCGCTCCTAAGTACTTCTTTATATGCCAATATTTAGCATACAGTGTCTAATTACGACAGCTGTTCAGTCTATAATAATATTGTGAAAAACTTCAAAAATAAATAAACATTAAAATTAATCAAAAGTAATAGACAAGTCTCATCAATTTCAATAAAATCAAAATTAAAATGACTACGTGTTATATTCGGAGATATTTATTAAAATAAGCTAGATTGCTCGTCTCGGCCACTGTGCAGCTGGCCAAGATTGATGATTTTGGCCGGCAGCTGCGACGGACGCTTGTAAATCTTATGGCGGCCTAGCTGGCTGGCTGGCTGCTTGGCCAAAACGCTTGACATTGCGCTGATTGCCGGTTGACTCACATATGAGCACCGTGAGTAAGCCAAAGTCAAAGCCAAAGTCAAATGCGGCGGCGTCGCGTCGCTTGTAAGTGCTTGAGTCATTGTCATTAGCCTAACGTTCTGTAAATGGCGAGCAGGCCAGTTTAGATACTTTTCTTGTTGTGTTATCTTAACACTTTTTAATTGCCTACAAGCTGCAGCTGTAGCTAAACCTGGCAAAGACCTGTCCGAGTTTACTCGTAATGTGTCAGCAAATCAATTTTTCATTTTGACTGTCCAGTGCGTGTTGTGCTTTGTTTTGTTTGCATTTGAGCAGTACCTGAAGCGACGAGTTGTGGTAATCAACAGGCCAACAGCAGGATGTGTTGCCAGTTGCCGCCCACTTTAATGGCTTCTCTGCCCACTGCACATTGGGGAAGTGTAAGCGCGTAATTGACGCACACGATCCTGGTTTCAGTGATATATGATAGACATGGATATATACATACATATATGAATGTGATGGATAGTGTCGCACTCGCATAATGCTATCCCAAAAACCGGTTGCTGCTGTTATTGTTATTGTTCCGAGCAAGCTCTTAATTGTTCTCGTCAAAATCAACAACAATCTTTTATTGTATAATATTTCTTCTTTTTTTCACTCACTGTCAGCTCGTTGCTAATGCCTTAAATATCATTTACAACGTCTTAAATGTGCTCATTAATATATCAAAATATCTAAAAACATTAAAGTCGCCATAATTACAGGCCCTAACTGTCAACATCGTTGCTGACAGCGCTGCCCAGCGGTATATTTGGGCTTAGCTGACTTTATTGGAATCAGTTTGTTGTATTTCACTTGGATTTTCCAAGAACTTTGTATAGAATTTGTTTATTTTCCCCCGCTGGTTGATTCCAAGGAAATGGTTTCGTTTACTAAGTTTCCCTTAATGTTTATTTGAGTATTTACAATGGATGCTTTTGTGGTATTCGGGCTGGTATTAACTTGACTAGTTCGGCGTATTTCTAAATGTTTCCCAATAAAACAGTATACCTTATTATTGATATTTTATGTGGGCTGGCAATCCATTAAATTGTCAAATTTTTGGTAGACTCAAAGCTTTGGGGCTCTCTATGTTCTGAATGCTGTTCTGGGGTTGTTTATAAAGTTGTTTGAATACATAGAATGTATTTCTATATTTGAATTTGTAGGATTGGTTGAATATACTCGTAGTTAGTAATCCCAACAGAATCTTCCAAGACTGAATATTAATTAAACCAAGTTGTTGGGGTGTTGAGAGCATTGAATTGAATAAAGTGGTCTCTGTGCTTCAGCTTTTTTATTGTTTTTATATTTATGTGGTTGTTGTGATCGGCACCTTGTGATCTTAACCAACCATTATTGAGTTTAATAATCCAGGATCTACATATTTACAGCGTTAACTATAGACTAACTTAACATAAAAGTGGGAGAGAAACAATAAAAAGAAAATTTATAGGAAGAAACAAAATATTATGTACGTGATTTTAGGATTCTCGTACTGGGGAGGTTCCTTGGGTAAATGCGCTTCAGTCTGTTGGCTAAGGGGTTAGGATGGTTCACTACTTCTTAAATTCCAACCAATGTAAAATATTTAACATGCTTTCCTTAATAAGGTCTATGAAAAACTCTTCGAGCTACCCAAGCAGTTAAATCCCTTTGATTGGTGCTTTGCGTGTCGTTTCTTCAATCCACAGAGCGACGTGTGTGCGATCGACAGCTGCGATCAGCATGCTATTAAGAGATCTTTTATAGCAATCCATTTGACAAGTTAAATAGTTATCATCGTTGAGTCCCACTAATGATCTGGCATGTGCCCAGCGATGCTATCTGGTGGTAATTAACTTATTGAATGGCCAATGTGGCCAAAATGTGAATGCGCAAATGTTTTGAAGTGTTTAAGGCATTGTAACTCATTATCCGTGGCTAAGGGCGGGGCAAGACAAAACTAATTGTGTAAACACATTGCTGAGGCAGAACTTGACCTATTAACCAAATGAATTACATACTTACATATTGTAGTATTTGTTGTGTAATAACTATGACGATGTTGCCCCCAATTGGTCGTGGACTTGGGATCTATGGGAGCATGCAACCGGCTTATCATAAATCACCCATAGAACGTTCAAATCCATAAAGCATAATTTTGTGTCTTGGTCTGTCTTGTTGCAGCTACAATGGGTACTTGCCGCAGGGCGATCGCGGTCGTCGACGCTCCAAATTCGTGCTCCACAAGCGGACGGAGCCGAGCGGCGTTAAACGCTCCAAACATTACATCGTACAATCACCACAGACATCGAAGGCCATACTGGATGCCAACCAGCACTCGATATCGTATACACTCTCACGCAACCAGGCCGTCATTGTGGAATACAAGGAGGACACGGAAACGGATATGTTTCAGGTGAGTGAAAAACATGGCAACTTAGGGACAGACACAACCAATGGCAATTAAAAATGTAATGTTTTACAACAAAAATCATATAAAAATCAAAGAAAAAGCAAGTGTTTAGTGGGCTGGATGAAAAGTATTTTGAAAGCCATTTAAGATCAATCATTTTCAGCTTTCTTACCAATTTTGTTAAACTAGGCTTTCATTTAAACAAAAAGTGCCTAGAATTTCAGCCTTGACGCAAATTTCTCCGAACTGTTTTGTTTGGCATCTCTGTCAAAGCTAAAAGCATTAACCTTTTGTGGTATTGCGTTAAGATTAAGATCACTTTACTGAAAAACTTCGTCCCGGCACTTGATGGTATTTTTGGTTTTGGCGCTTCAAAAAGGCCAATTGTTTGTAGCATTGTCAGACGATTTGTATTTGTATTCGCTTCGACATTGCCCAACAACAAACAGAAAACACCTATTGACATTCATTATTTATATTGATTACCGTTGGTGACTGGCCCAGCAACAGCACGACCATTGCCATTTGCACTTCCTTATTGGACTGAAGTGTAATACCAATATCGCATGATTTGGCATTTGTTGTTTGAACATTGATAGATGACTTGAGCGGCAACGGGAGTTGCATTCAATATTTATGCTTACGAGCTATTTCTGGGTCAATCGATGACGGCCTAATCAGACCATTCCATATCCGAAACCATTCCATTTCAGGTGGGACGCTCCTCAGAGTCGCCCATTGATTTTGTTGTAATGGACACGCTGCCCGGTGACAAGAAGGATGCAAAGGTGATGCAGAGCACGATTTCACGTTTCGCCTGCCGCATTTTGGTTAATCGCTGTGAGCCCGCCAAGGCGAAAATCTTTGCCGCCGGCTTTGATTCGAGCAGAAACATATTCTTGGGCGTAAGTATAGTCTATAATTATAGTAGTATATCAGCAAGGCAAGTGGCATACTAATGAGCCTGTTCGTTTACTTTCATAGGAAAAGGCCACCAAGTGGCAGGACAATGTGGAAATCGATGGCCTAACCACAAATGGTGTTTTGATAATGCATCCCAAAGGATCGTTCTGTGGTGGCAGCGCCAAGTGCGGCCTCTGGCGTGAGTGCTCCGTGGGTGGGGATGTCTTCAGCCTGCGCGAGTCGCGCTCGGCACAACAAAAGGGACAGCCCGTAAGTGTTGCTAGCATACCAAATAATACTCAACTGCATTGACTGAAGTACTTTTATGCCCACAGATCTATGATGAAAGCAATATCTTGCAGGATGGCACACTCATTGATCTCTGCGGCGCAACGCTACTCTGGCGTTCAGCCGAGGGCTTGCAATATTCACCGGTAACACTTTGTCTAATGTCCAAAACCGTTTGGCGTTTGGCTTTAACTACTACTTGTCGCATTTACAGACCAAACACGATTTGGAGAAGCTTATCGATGCCCTCAACGCCGGTCGTCCACAGTGCCCGGTGGGCCTCAATACCCTGGTTATACCGCGCAAAGTGAATATCAGTGATCAGGTGAATCAGCCTTATGTGTACTTAAACTGCGGCCATGTGCAAGGTGAGTTCAAATACGAATTCTTCAGAGTCAAATATTAAAATACAGTTTTAAAGTTGAATTAATGAAACAAAAATTAATTAAGATGCATTTCTATTGAGAATATATATTTTTACTCCCTGTACCCATAAAATGGGTAAAAAGGGGGTACTAAATCTGTGCAAATGTATGTAACAGGCAGAAGGAGACATCTCCGACCCTATAAAGTACATATACTCTTGATCAGTATCAAAAGAGATGTCGATTTTGCCATGTCTGTCTGTCTGTCCGTATGAACGCGTCGATCTCAGCAACTACAAGAGCTAGAGACACCAAATTTAAAATGTAGGTTCCTGTATACCATACGCAGATCAGGTTTGTTTTATATTTCAGATATCTCTCCCCGTTTTTCCGCAAATCGATAAAAACCGTTTTACAGTAACAATTTTCAAGATATAGCTTTTACAATTGGCATGTACAATACTTTAGTCCCTCTTAATCTACTGTCTAAATTTCAAGTCGATCGGATAATAAACACGGAAATTATTCACGAAAGAAGATTCAGTGCTGCAGCGAGGGGAAGAAGAAGCACAGCCACCTTTTAAAATGCCTCGCTTGCGCTGTGGCTTGTGTGTGTGCGTCCTTGTGTATGTGTAAGTTTACGAAGATGCGATCGGAAATTTTTACAGGGAGTTTCGTTGTCGGGTGTACTCGACTATAGCATTCTTACTTGTTATCAGATCCTTTTGTAAGGTTGCCTAAACCAAATGTTTGTAGAACACATCGATTTAGAATTGGGTTCTAGCGATTTGTAGATAACATTTGCATAAATATGAAAATAATAAATTTTTTTATTATATGCAAACAGGCCATCATGACTGGGGTCAGGATTTGAATACCGGCGCACGCCGTTGTCCCATGTGCCTAGAACAGGGGCCCGTTGTTACCTTGTGCATGGGCCTGGAACCGGCCTTCTATGTGGATGTGGGCACACCCACGTTCGCATTCAATCCATGTGGACACATGGCGACTGAGAGAACCGTCAGGTAAGTCACCTAAAGCAGCAACTATTTCATATGCTATATCTTATACTTTCTTCTACTTTATCCAGGTACTGGGCAAATGTGGAGATACCGCACGGAACCAATGGCTTTCAGGCCGTTTGTCCATTCTGTGCGACGCCGTTGGATGGCGCGACTGGCTACATTAAATTAATTTTCCAGGATAATTTAGATTAAACTATGTATATGTATGTATGTGTATGTACAAGTGCACATCTTTATAGTAGATATGTATTTGTAGTAATTGAACAATGTCGAAGTTTGAAGCAGGCATTAAAACTAGGCTTTATTTATTATAATTAATTAATTATTATACATGTATTACAAATGAAAACAAGAAACAAAATGATTTAAAATGAAAGTAAATTGCATAAAAATGTATGTATTTTGTAAAAGTTAATTGCTGTAATTGCTATATTACAAATGTTTAGTAATTATTTGAACGCAATCATTAACAAAATCAATTACATGCAACAGACCCCAATTAGCATGTCATCGTTTGATGTTATTTTGTTTCCTATATTTGTCTGTTGTATAAATTATTTCAAGCAAAAACAAGCAACAAAACGCGAAGATGCAAATTGCATAACAAATGAATGAGCATAGAAAGAGTGCAGCAATAATTGATATGATTTAATCGCAGTAATATTAGCTGCCCGCTGCCTAAAATGTGTATATGTAATTCTGTAAAAACATAAGATCGCAAAACCTAATTTAAATATTAACTACATATTTCAAACAACATAATGGCAACAGCAAAAACATTAATTATGTTTTCGCATTCACACAGGCAAGCAATCAATCAATCAAACAACCAATCAATCAACCAATCAACAAGCAAGCAAACGCATTAATGTATTTCTCACCAAATCTAGAGCTTTACATACCTATAACAAAAAGGATCGCAATTCAAATTACAAATACAATTTCATACGAATTGAAAACCATTTCTAAAAACATGTACAGTTTTAAAACATTGTTGAGAATTGAAATTGAAAATTGAAAGCATTTATACAGTACACGTGGGCTATACTCTATTGGGTACTGTCCTATTGTCTCAGCCTTTCATACATTTATAGTATGGATTCATTTTCTGCCTGTACGCATTATGCATTATTATGTTAATTAATATTACATTAATTCATAACATTATTTGTATTATTATTTTGTACGCAAAAAACAAACACACTATGTGTTCATAAAATGTTGCGACGCGATAAGTTAACAATACAACATAGCAAACAAAAAATAAATAAATATAACTGTAAAATACAAATCTCTAGCGATACACATACAAATATACATACCGCGAGTATATTTTGATTAAAGCGCGCATTGAATAAAAACCAAAAAATTGTGTTCTTTAATTGTTAATTATTCTTTAGACTCCTGGAAATCAGCTACTAGGTTGGAGAACCATCTAAACCGACTTTTTGGACAATAGTTAGTAGACTAAACGACTCGAAAGTGGCTCATCCCAGTATTCTTTATAAATGGCAATGTTTTTAGCAATTGAAATATACGTTTGAGTAGAATATTATTACCTATTATGGCAACTTAAGCGAGTGTGAAATGAATTTAAGAATGAAACTATGTACATATGTCTATGAACTAAGATATATACAGCTATTTACATTATGCAAAGGATTTTGGGGTAATAATTAGGAGTTAAAGAGTTATTAATAAGAAGAGAAATAGGATAAAATAGAAAGATATAAATATTAGGTCAATAGCCGGGGTGGAAGGTCTTGAGGGTGATGACGTTTAGGTCTCCTTTTGGCTCTCATCCCGAATTGCTCAGTCGTCTAGCAAGACGGTTTGGATGGGATGCTTATCTCTCCGTGTATCTTCCAGCTATACTTTGGATTCTGTCACCTATCAGAGGAAAATTCAGGTCTCGTTCAATATCCCTGGTTCTTATGTACCAATAAGCCCCTGAGAACTTCCTTAATGTTTTGGGTTGCAATACACGGAGCTTGCTTAGGTTGTCTTAGCTGCAATTCCAAACACTTGGATAGCGTAAAACATACTTGGAGCTAGTATGGCCTTCTATACTTTCGTCTTGTGCTCGACTGACAGCTTATTTTTAGACGAAAGTAGCCACGACATCTTGGACACTTTGTTTTTATACGCATGCTGCACAGCCGAAATGTGTCTGCAAGATTTGAGACTCCTGTCGAGGATGACGACCAGATACTTGTGTTCTGTAGAGTGCGTTAGTACTCTTCCGTTGAGCCTTACAGCAGGGCAGTTGCTGACTCTGTTGGTGAATGTCACATTTGCGCATTTGCTTGCATTAACGCAAAAGTTCCATTTGGCCGCCCATTCCTGAAATGAGTCCAAGTACTGTTGTAAGGCACTCGCAGCCAAAAGAATGCAGTTACTTTTGGTGAGCACTGCCGTGTCATCTGTATAGGTAGCGATGAGTGTGTCTTAAAAATGGTAACGTGCACTTAAAGGGGAATATCTCAAATCTGAAACAAACTGACCTGTGTATGAAAATGTAGGAAGACTTTCCAAATTTGGTGCCTCTAGCTCTTATAGTAACCGAGATCGGCTGTTCATCAGGGACAGGGACAGATCTACTCGGCTGTTGGTGATGATCTGCCTTTTAGTGTTCCGTATTACTAATTTTTTGGGTACAAGGCAAAACAAAAATTTTCAATTTCTAACGGGCACAAACATGATACAAACATGTGGTTGCCAACCTATCGCAGCATTGCCTATCGTTTACCAGCTGACTGTTATCTGTGGTAACGTGATTCGGATCATGATACAATAACTATAAGGTATTTATTTTTATTTTTTTTAAGTTTATTATTTAATTATTCTGTTATTATTTCCAACAACTTAAATTAAACTTATGCGATAAATTCTAAAAACAACTTAGTCAAAGGCTAGGTAATGATAATTATTAAATAAGTTATATAAACATATTTACAAAATTAGTATAATTGTCTTCTTGCTAGGTCTATTGGGTGATGTCGCTTTAGTCTTCTGCTGCGGCGGTTTAGAAGACGCCGAGCGAGGGGTTCACGTGATTTTCTAGTCGCTGAACGTACTGCGCAGACTGATTTTGCAGAACATCTCCAATTTTAGGCACTCCCAGATCTTTTTCGATGTTTGCAGTCCTCACGTACCAGGGAGCAGCACAAATTATTCGTAGGGTTTTCGCTTGAAATATGCGGATTTTTTCCAGGTGGGTTTTCGCAGTTATTCCATATACTTGGAAGCCATATCGCCAGGAAGGAGCAATGCAGGTCTTGTACAATTTGACTTTGTTGTCCAGAGACAGCTTTTTACTAGCCAGGAGCCATCTCATTTTGCTAATTCTGGTCCTTAAAGTCGCTATTATGCTGGACACATGCTTGGCAAACGTTAGACGTTTGTCCAAGTGGACTCCCAAGTACTTGTAGCTGCTAAGGTGTTTCAACTGCTGACCCTGCAAGTAGACGCCAGGACAGAGACTCACACGCAGAGCATAGGTCACATTAGCGCACTTGCTAGTGTTGATGCCAATATTCCAGTGTGTTGCCCATACTTCAAAGTTTTGAAGGTACTGCTGCAGAATGTCAGCGGCTTCAGAAATGCATCTGCTTCTGGCCAGGATCGCGGTGTCATCTGCATAGGTAGCGATAAGAATGTCATTGCTGTCTTCGGTGGGAATAGTTGATCCAGTGGGCATATCGTGTGTGAACAGAGTGTACAGAGTGGGCCCTAAGACACTGCCTTGAGGTACTCCAGCTTGAATATTCCTTACACTGGACTCCGCACCGTCCAACACCACGGTGAACGAACGGTCTGCAAGATAGCTGCGCACTATCCATAGTAGTTGAGGAGGCAAAAGTGGTTTGATCTTTGCAAGAAGTCCATTGTGCCATACCCTATCGAATGCCTGTGCAATATCTAAATACGCAGCAACCACATACTCCTTGGCCTCAAAGCCTTCAAGAATGAAGTTTACAACCCTATTCAGCTGCTCAGGTGTTCCATGCGATTTGCGGAAACCAAACTGAAAGGGAGGAATTTTGTCCTTGATGGTATCCAGCTGAAGTAGGCGCGTCAAAAGGCATCGTTCAAAGAGTTTGGCTATCGTCGGCAAAAGACTGATTGGTCTATATGAATCCAGTGAAGATGGGCTTTTACCTGACTTATGAATCATGCAGATCCTTGCTTTTTTCCAGGTTTTCGGGACATGCCCCAGTCTTAGTACAGCGTTGAATAACAGTACGAGAAACATTACCGCTTTAAGAGGCATAGCCTTGAGTGAGAGGTTATCCAGACCGTCCTCTCCTGGAGCTTTTCTAGCTTTCAGCTGTTTAATGTAAACTATAAGGTAGTCTCGTCGGCAGCCGAAGCCCGCTCGTGTTTTCCCTTAGCTTCAGTGCATGCTTGCTTGTTGACGCGGAAGGTTGTGTGCGGACGATTTTTTTCTCATATTCTTAACCCTTACATAGCAACAAAAAAATGAGTTACTGAAATTTTTGCCAGAATTCATATTCTTGAGTTATGTTGGAGAACATTTTAATATAACTAGTAATGTAAAAGAAAAATTAATAATGGCTGCGGAAAATGTAGATATTGTTTTTTGTGTAAAAACTTTTTATTTTAAAATTAGAATTTATTTTCGAATTAAGAACCTCAACAAAAAAATATCTATTCAAAATCAAAAACAACGATCAATTGCCAATTCAAAATTACTTAAAACAAAGCTATATAAACAAACTTCACATCTTTGCATGACAATAGGATATTTTAAACCCCACGGACCTGTTAAGGGTTAATCAACATACTCTACTGCCGTTTCGTTCACACTCACTATATTATGTGCTTTTCACCCGCACTTATTGCTAGCATACGCTAAGGGACAGATTTTGCCGACGAGACTACCTTATAGTTATTGTATCATGATTCGGATGCCTTCGCTTACGCAAAAGGCATCCCCAGACTCATGCGCAGACGTCAATCTACTTACTTGAATATTTATTACATATGTCGGGACGGCGCGAACGCCATTCCCGGCTACCAAAAATTACACGCACGAGTTATTCACATTAGGAATAATCGCAGAGGTCAACTCAGCCGAATGTGCAATGACCAAGCCTCACTCCGGAGGAACCGCCTTCGTGATCACGGTTAACCTCTACGCCAGGTAAGTATGCTTTTCTCAGCTCAGGCACTGGGTATTCATTCATGCGCTGCTAGAACCGTTTGGGAATTACAAGTTCAAACTGATGGAAAAAATCACTAAAAGTATGCAACAACATTTCTACACGTTGTCAATGGTGGTGAGTTGCGTATTAAATTGTGAAGTATGCATTTGAGCATGCGAGTATGCTAGACTACAATAGTACTATAGCAGCCCACTATACGAAATAGATTTTCGATATTTTATGCGAAACGGGCACGTTAATATAAGTACTAGTAAGTACAATGTACAATGTACATTTTGCTCTTATTTATGAGTAGTGTAAACGGAAGGGCTGCCTGCCTATTAATGCAGCCGCTCTTTGTGACGACGACTGCTATGTTTTTATACTCTGTTCCCGAAGTGAAAAAGAGTATATTGGGTTTGCGAAATGCCCGTTTGTCAGTCTGTCTGTATAAAAGCAATTATTTTCCACAGCCTTGAGGCTAGAGCAACCAAACTTGGTACACATGGTGTATACCCTCAATTCATAAAGTGTCAAAATTTTTGAACCCCCACCCCCTCTCCCAGAAATCAGCAATTTCCATATCGCCCAAGCCTGTACAGGTAGAGTCATCAAATTTGACATACAGACTACTGTTTTTTTCCGAACCCACAAATAACCAGATTATACAGGACTGAGAACAGAGTATTCTGCTGTCGGGTTCGTCCGACTGCAAAGTTCTTACTTGATTTTTAATTGTTATGCAAAATAGGTCTATTTGGTTAAAGGCAAAATATTGGGGAGCTCTTCGACACCACTTTTGTTTCCAGCGTGTGCTAGTGCAGCAAATATTGTATTAAGTACATTTATTTTTAAATTATATATCCGAAAGCACATACGAGCATATTTAAAGGAGCTTGCTTGCAGATGCAGCTTATAATAAGAAAGAAGGCATTGGTTTGAATTTTTTTTGAAAGTTTATTTCACTTTTTGCTCAACTTAAAATCTACAGTTTTCTAATGCAACAATTGCAAAATCTTCGTTCAATGTTGCTCATCTTGAGCTGCGTTTAAAACTTGAAGTACTTGGTGTAATAGTCGCGGAAGAAGGTGTAGTCGAATTGGCCATAGTTAGTGTAGCCCTTGTATTTGTAGTAGGGCTCCATTGTATCCATGTGGTAGATTGAGACATCCTTGAAGTACATGTTGGGCACGAAGAATTCGTACTCATCGATTTCGCGATCGAAGGGATAACCGAATGGCATATCATCGATGTATCGAGCGCCGGAACCAATACCGCAAGAGTAGGTGTAGTCAAAGGTGGAGAACTGCTCATGGGTGGCGGGAGCACTGTATGGCATAACCATGAAGAACATTTGCATGGGCATGCCCTTCTTCCAGCCCATTGGCAAGACTAGACGATCGGGGAAACCGCAGTGGGCCTCACTCATGTCCAGGGGGAAGTCATACTTTCCATCGAAGGCCATCATCACATAGTGGTAGAGTTCGCTGTAGGTAGTGCGATCCTTGACGGTCCAGTAGAAATCGTTAGACTTGCGGGTGATCATGTTGCTGCCAGCCGTCAGTTCAAAGTAGAACTTGTCAATTTCCATGAAGTTCATGCGGTTTTCCATAAGTGAAATGGTGCGTCCGAACTCATCGAACTTGGGACCAATGAATGAGCGCAGAACAACCTTCTGGGCCTTGTCCGACTCAACAGTGTAGGTGAAGGTGAAGGGCTTGTGGTTGAGACGCATCTGGCGGGCGTACAGAGACTTATCCCAGACGAATTTACCATCGTGGAAGATCATCTTGTCGTTCATCAGATTGGTCACATCAAAATCAACCAGATCGAAGTAGGTAACCAGTTCACTGATATCCACATGGTTCAGAGTCACGCCTGGCATCATCAATTCCTCCTTGGTGTATTTGGGCAGATAGTGCATAAACTTGAAGTACACCTGAGCAATAGACTTGTAGAACATGTAGTACATAGGATCACGCATCATTGTTTCAAAGTTGACCATAGTGTTCGGGTAGACCTCCATCTGGTGATAGTCGGCATCGGCGAAGTACATATGGGCCAGCATATACCAGAATTGGAAGAACATATTGTCCATGCTGTCCACATTACCCTGCATCATGTTGCCAATGTACTCAACGGACTTGGGATCGCGCATATCAATCATATGACCGTCGGCAGTCTTGTAGAAGCCCATATCGACAATATTATGAATGCGCTTCATGAAACCGGTGATCTTGTCGAGCATCTCGAAGTTGCCGTAGGTCTCCATTTCGTAGTAGTTCTTGCGGTAGCTGTAGCCAACGCCGTTGTAGTAGATCATCTGGGGATCGTAGCCCATCTCGATTTGGTGGTGCCACGAGAACTCGGGAACCTCGCCAAAGCCATGGGATAGACGCTCCATGTAGTAGCGGGAGAGCAGCTGGTGGACGTTGTACAGCCACAGCTCACCACGACGATCGTTCTTCAGGCCAAAGGTGGTACCGTCTAAGAAGAAGGAGTAGTCCAAGTTAAGGTAGTACCAGTAGGCGTTCCAGCCCAAATCCTCAGTGAAATAGGAAAGTTTCGACTCCTGGTTGTAAACATCCAGATCGCGGGTGTAGTCAACTGGCATCCACCAGACCTTAAGGTCCTTCATGATTTCTTGCCATTTGGTGTCCTGGTTGAATTCGTAGATGTTTTCACGCAGAATGAACTTTTGCTCACTGTACCAGTGCTCGCCCAGACCCATCAGTTTCCACCACTGCCACATCTTCCAGTCCTTCAAGTACATGTAGTCGCTGTATTGATAAATGTTGCCATGGCCGTGTTCCTTGAAGTAGACATCATTGTATTCCTTCTCATACATGTTCATCTTGGTCCACATCTCATAGTCGAATTTCTCAGCCTCGTACACGAATTTGCTGTTGAAGAAGAATTGTGGGAAGATCTCATAGATGGAAGGCAGCATCAGGCCATGGAAGTCCTGACGGTGGATGACAGCCAGGGACAGAGCATAGACAAACATGCCTTCGTTGACGTGCATACGCGCCCAGCACACATTGTGCATGAAGGTCTCAAAGTCCTTGGCGTAGTAGAAGAAGTTGAACAGACCGCGCGCCTGCTTGGCGTGTGCCTTGACCAGCTGGCCGAAGAACTCGCCCTTGGGCAGCAGAGCGTGCACTTTGTAGGCCTCGAAGAACTTCTTCATGTAGATGTCAAAGTGCTGTTTGGGGATTAGAAACGGACAGGAAGGATTAACAGGGATTCAAGCTGCGTTGAGTAATACTTACAGTGTAATCGGACTCATTAAAGTCGAATTTTTGTCCCATTTTGATGTACTCCTCAAACATCAAAGGATCCTCCACACGGTAGACAACCTCGAACAAGAACTTCTGCTTTACCAGGAAGTCCTTGTCGGCGGTTTTCACATCATGTGTATGATGGAAGTTGGCCGCGGCGACCAGGCCCAAGCAGGCCAGCAATGCAATGGCGATTTTCATGTTAGAGACTCCTGTTACTCCTGTTCCTTCAGCTACCTCAACTGCTCCGGATTAGACACACAACTGGGATCCAATACCTAAAGACTGTTGCTTTTTGCCACCATTCGAGATGCTTTTATACCCCTGAAAATCAAGTGCTGACGCTCGCCGATATCTGGCTCATATAGCTTCAGTGTATAGCTGGACTAAGGTTCACAGTGTCACCTGAGTGTATCTCAGGTGATTTGAACATCTGTTGTCAAATTCGATGCGAAGTCTTCGCCTCTGCGGCTTATCATGAGTCAGTCGTCAAGTGTATCAAATATTAAAAAAAAACCAAACCAAAAACAATTTGTACCTACTATATAGAAAGTCCGGGGTCTGTTCAGTTAGTAATAAATTAATGCATATGTTTTGTTTTTTTAGTTTATTTCTAGAATATGTTTTGTAGCAGTTTGAATTTTATTTTCTTTAAGCTGCTTATTGACATCAATGTTTCAATTGTCTACCACTTATTTTAAGGGCTTGCCTGTGTTGAAGCAAGCTGTCAATATCTTTTGATTTTGAATTCCACTTCATGGATTTACAAATATGTAATAGTACTTTACTGTGTGAGGCTTATTAACGTTTTAAAATGGAGTAGTTCATTCATGCATATATTTATGGATTTAAGTACTTATTTACTTAGTTATTTAAATTGGAAATTTTAATGCAAGATAATGAAAGTTGTCTTTTATGCTTGCCGTACTCAATTTTTATTGGGTTCGCAGAAAAATGTTTCTATCTAAATTTACTTAAGTACATACATAATTTATAATCGACATGAAAATTTGATATACTCGTATGTATTTTTGTATGTATGTGTGTATTTAGATTATTCATTTCAATTCATATGTATTATATTATATGTATTAATGTAGATTAATTCAATATTCGCAAATGTAAGTATTTATAAACTGGATTTTGTGTTTGTTTTTGCCTCTTTGTGTTGGACAAATATACAAATATTCATTTGCCTTACAAACTCTCTCGAGCCCCAGGTCGTAAGCCTATACCTCTGTATATAAGTACATAAATCTCAAATGTTATTATCAAAATTTCTAATAATTTCATGGCGCTAAGTTGCCAGACTTTTCATATGCCCGTTTGCTGATTTTTTGATTTTCTGGTCACTTTACCTCCATGCAAATAGTTTAAATAGTGTCTAGTTTGATAGCGTTAAAAAAAGATATAATGAGAGTCAACAACAGAAACTTAACAAATTTATGAGTACTTAACTATGTACTTATTTCTTTAAGAGCTAGAAAATGTCCTTTTATTATGGTTTGAAATGTATAATTCTTAATAAATAGTATATACATTTTATATTATATTAATTTTTTTATTTTTATTCTTTTATATCAAACCCTCGCCCACATTGTCCGTACAACTACCAAAAGGTATACAATACATACATTACTTAATCTCAATATTGTCCTAACATTTCATTTTAATACACATACTAAACAATTCGCAAGTGGCTTTTTATTATTTGAAATTTTTTTATTGTCCCAAGGTTTAGTTGTATTATTCTTCACAATGCATATTATAAATGGCAAAGAACAAAATATGTATACATTTAGTTATAAAAAACACCAATTATGCAAATAGATTTTAAAAGTTACAAGAAAACATTTGATAACAAAAAGTGGAATCCTTCATATGACGCCGCACAATAATGGATCTCAAAACGAACGACGTTTTTAGTTTTCATTAACATTCTCAATAATATTATTACAAGAAGCACCACAGTAGTCAGTAGCATTAAATAACTTCATTTCATATTATATATACGTATATATAAGATTATTTTTGTTTAGTTTTTTATTACATTTAAAATGTGAAAAATTATTGTATTGTTTGCTTGATCTCCTCAGATTTACATATGCCTTTTATTGTCATATCTCGTTTTCAAACTCTTAACATCAATTATTCTTATTGTACAATATATTTGAGCTTCAGTTTCGGCTCAGCAAAATATTTGCGCACATTTTCATTATTGTCTTCATGTCGCGATATTATTGTCGGTTTTCATTTACATAGAACCGCAGTTTTTATATATATATATACTTATATGTATATATATACATATATATTTTATATGTATAAGTAGTAGTTTTTTCTAGAAAAATTACAATTTTACTGTAAATGTAGATGTATAAGTAAGTTTCGTATGTTTTGCATACACGTAAAAAAGTAGAATTCCATATAGTACGTAAATATACAAAGAGTTATCTCCGCCCATTCCTAAATCTTAGCCACAATCAACTGGCCATACTGTGTCTGGATTTTGTATCTGTATCTACAGCACTCGTACTACAACTACAGTGAGTACGCAATATAGCCACACACACGCTCACACAATAGTTTCAACAGTTTTACACCTTAAAAATTATTATGAAGATATGTTTTTCAGATGATATTAGCCTGGTTGTTGTGTTCTTGTAATGTGAAAGTATCAAGTGTTCCAAAAATTTCCAACACACATTGTCTACGAGTAGATATTATTATGAAATTACAAAGACGATTAGAAAACTTGTGTTTAAAAAGAGTTCAATATGGGATAGGATATGTAAAGTGCTTGCAGGATATGCTCAAAGCTCTCGCTTCATCTGCTGGAAATTTTGGAACACGCCTTTGTATCAATTTAGTGGCCATCGGACTATCAGGCCAGTGCGTGCCCAGCCAGTCTAGGCCGTCCAACCAGGCTAAAAACTGTTAAAACTATGTAGAAGAGCAGGTGATTGCGTGTCAACTGCAGGCTGCCAGGTGCGGCACTTGCTCCCGAATCGACAACGTTGATTTTCCAGCCCAGATTGTTGTGGGTGAAGCACTACAGCAAAGGGCAGACCATTAGTAAGCATTTACAATTGGTATTCGGTAGTGGCTTACCTGATAGTATAGCAAATCGGGTGCATCCATCGGTACCGTCCAGTTCAAATAGCCCGGCTCCCCATCATCACATTTAAAGACCAACGTACCCTTGTACTCCTCGAAGGTTTGGATTTCCGACGATCGATCAATGGTTTTGTGCTCCCATTCACAATAGCGGCCCACTGTCGGAGCATTTAGTATGCAAATTAAAACATTCCCAAGTATAATTATAGGACTCACCGCCAATCGGTATGGCGTTGCCATCCTCATCGTATTCCACGCCCGCAAACGCCGTCTGCTTGCGCGCCTCCAGGCCAATCTTTTGGCCCAGTCCTCCCTCAGGAGAGTCCGTGATGTACATTGGATGATATCTATCGGAGGGATAGTGACACCTTAAAATGACGCCTTGGGGTAAATTGATATAGAAGACCTAACCTGGCTGGCTGTGCTGGATCATTGCCGCCTTCGATCATAAACTCATAGGTCGAGCCACGTTCTACAGTTATTTCTGGTATGAGCAGATCGTTTATATACCAGGCAATACCCCAAGAAGGCACGCCCGTAATTGCCGTATAGCCGCGTTTACCACCCGTGGGCCCAATGTTAGCACGGAACTTTTTATCCCCTGAGATCTTACGCGTCGGCCATGGCTTAGGACCGCTGTCGTCCTTGACATCATACAGTGAGTTCTTGCAGGCATGATCATTCTGGAAAAGTTCCAGGTCAGTCTAATCAATCAAGGTTGATTTAGAAGTATAAATACTTACTCGCTTCGAGAAGTTAATGCGTATGTCATCAGGATTGTGGTCACTGTCGGTGTGCAAATGCGCGTTTGCCTCCTTCCGGCTATTGAGGGGTCCTACTGCAGCGATGATCGATACCTCCCGGTCGATGGGAATGGGAACGTCGTAAACAGCCTCATTAGTTTGTAGTAAGCGCTTGTAACGAATGCTAGTGACACCGTTCTTCCGATCTCCGCTCACTGCAGAGGGCGAGTAAAATATAAGTAGGTTACGTTGGGTAGAACCGGTTAACCATAGACCAAGCAGGTCCTTAGTTTTGCCGAAGAAAGAACATAATTTAGTAAAACTGCAGAGTTCATCTTTTTGTACGCAAACTAATTTCTCAGTCTTAAAATTACAATTTTATGGAAAATTTAAATTTTAATTAAAATCTTTTCTGCGGGTATATGTCTTCCTTTCTTGCTTTTAGTAATATTATTATAAGAATTATTTTATACTATAAAGTATTTTATAAAACGAAACCATTATCTCCCAATAAAAGAAATCATTAAAAAACTAAAGTAAATTATCTGAATTGATTTCACGCTTATTATATTAACTTATTCGATGCATTTTTAGCTGCCATACCTACCCACTATTACATCATTGCGTGCTCCAATGCGCTCATCGGGACAAACACCCCGCTTGCCATCGCACTGCGACAAATCCGAGATGAAATAATCCTCAGCACGGAAGACTCGGGCGGTTGTATCGTAGAAAGCCACCACAACGTCGGACTGTGACATTTGGGGGCGTCCATTGGCCCCGGAGAGCCCGAAGGCCATGTACTGATCCTCTGTAATACGTCCGAATAGCTCGATCTGCAAATACTCGCCTTGGAGCTCCCACTTGACCTGCAGCTTGTTGGGCAGGATCTCACGGCAATTGGAGTAGACGGGCCGCGGAGTTGTTGTGGTCTGAAATGAGCAGAGATGGGGTATAAGATGGTATGATGCCACAATTCTGGTGGGGCATGCATGAAATTAGGACTAGTACTTACGGGTGTGTACCACCATGAAGGCTAATGCGGCGCGCATAAGTTAAAGAGATATACAATAATGAGTTATGTGGGAATGAGCATATGGCAAGTACAGGTGTGTGTTAGTGTGCGAATGTGTGAATAATACGAGTATGTTTGTGTTTTCCTTAATACTGATTGATTACTACCATGATCACTTACTGTGATTTTTGTCTGACCCAGTGCGGGCGGCACATCCAAGTCCTTGGGTATGAAAACATGTCCAAAGTTGTGCCTATATTCCACACACCACACTGCCAGCCAGTCAATGTCGTAAACAGTCAAACTACCAGGCAGTTGGATCTCAATGTCCTCGCCCTGATATCCACGTAGCGGCTCCAACGATCCAACCTCATTGGGAACCTACAATTTTCCAGACAATTTTAAACTAAATACTTTATTTACTTTCAAAATGCACATAAGTTTGTTTGTTTCAAGCAAGACGAGATTTTTCTGTTCAATTAGGTGAATTAAATTGTAAATTGTTGAACCTTTACTACCATCTGTTAACTAGAAACTATATAGACTTCCACATAATCTAAACACAATGAATTCGAATCTAGCTTATATTACCTTTTGTTAGAATTGCTGTTATAAATATTAAAACTAGAGCGTCTAACAAATCAAATATATATCTAAATAAAATAATAATTAGTTGTGTGTGAACACAAATAATTAAAATATCTACTAAATTCCAGATGATGCTGATGCCCACATATTTTTATGAAAAAAGTCTTAAGAAATCGATGGTACAATTAATTACAATGTGCCATGAACATTTTTTAAAAGTAAATATTAAGAAATAAATTAAATAAATTATACCCAAGCAGAGGGTATTCATTTTTTGTTCTTTTGGTATGATTGACTTATGAACTGATTCCTATATTGATACTCTTTATAATACATATTGAGATAAGCTAGAATTCTTTCAGCAACTCAAAGGCATTTGTTAATATGATTCTCGGAAACGTAGAATCGCACAATCGATCGACTTTTGGTACCAACCTTAACACCCATTATATTTGGCTCGCTGCCATTGCCCACCCAGAAATAAGCATCGGGTCCAGCGCCGTCGTAGTGCAGGTTGGGACTGTGAAATAAGTGGGATAGGGTTTAGTGATGGGTGGTTTACTTAATTGATCAGATTGCACTCACATGTAGAATGTTTTCGCATCCAAAACGCTGATGTTGCTAGATCGGAGACCATGGGCCAGACGCCTAAACTCTGGTAGCACACGCGGCTTGGGCACATCTATGCTGGGTGGTATGAAGACTTCGCCAAAATCGACCTGTTTAATGGAATGCAAATGTTATTATACAATGCTTAATAATAAAGTGTTGATGCAATTACATAGACTACAAACTAGGGATATGTATGCTGTGTTTGGTATATAATTAAAAAAAAACCAAAAGCCGGTAAATTGTTATAATCAATTGCTGCATTTGACATGTCGAGATCCTTTTCTACATTCTACATGCCAAAAACCAAGAGTATTGTTGTTGTATACCAAAGCAGTTGTACATAAGACGCTTATATACATACATACTACATGCATGCCTGTGGGTCTGTAAAGCCCCCCAAAAAATGGGCATGCGCGCGCAGAACTCCACAAAACAACACGCACACACTCGCAAACATACCCCCAATCTGTGCTGTTGCCTCGTGTATGTATGTGTGTGTGTGTCAGCCCCCAAGAACTTTTTTGGCTGTCAGTCAATGGAAGCAGAGAAACAGAGAGCGCGCGTAACACACACACACACCCACACACCCACACACACACCCACACACCCACACAAACACCCACACACACACCCACACATGAGACTGTGCACGTATTTATAACAGTAACAGCTCGGCACCCTGTATAACTTGTATGTGTGTGTGTGTGTGTGTGTGTATTGGTGTGTTTGTGTTTATGCATTTGTATGTGTATATGCAACCACTTGAGTTAATCAAAAATGTCTGCTGTAATTTATTTTACTATGGCGGCCATCTTTAGCTCCACAACCACCCAACTCGAACTCAAGCTCGAACTCGAGCTCCAACCCCAACCCCACCCCCCAACCACATAACCCCACCAGCTTTATACACGGCAATGTTACTGAAAGAGTTGTGATAACATTTGCAGTTTTATATTAAATGCATTTTTATTTGCTGAAGATAAACAAAAGTAATTTTACGTTCAGTTCGGGGGCGGAGTTGGCCGGGGCCATAATTTGTGTATGTACCCCCACGGTGCGGAGAGTCTCCATGAATTTGGGGTGTGGTCAGGCTGGCTTGCCGGCTCCTGGCCCTTGGCAGCACATTAGTCTATGCAGAAATGTAATTAAAAAACTAAAAAGTCGAAGGAAAACAAACTTTCCACTTGGCTGACAAAACTGACCCACATTTAGCAGCTAAAAGTGAAATAAAACTAAAAACACACAAAATCGATGCATGCAACTTTTGCCAGAATGCCAAAAAGAGAAAACAAAAGCATTTTGCAGCTGCAGTTAAATTAAAAAAAATGTAATTAGAATATCTTTGGTCACTAAATACACACATAAATCTGTTAGGATGGCGCGTGCCGTGCCGTCCAAGAGCAGGCAGCTAAATGAAAGGACTTACCGTAAAGCGTCTGCACCACACTGACAGCCATCGAATGTCCTTAATCCTTTTGCCCATGGGTAAACGCAGTATGATGTCCGTATTGTTGTGCGCCTGCAGAATGGGCGGATCGCTGCGGGTAACATGAAATGAGAAAACAGAAGACGGTAAACTGTGTGCCTTGTGCAGTAATAATATCCTTCAAAATCTGTCCAAGAAATATGTACGAGTATGTAGTACATTCATAGTACTTCCGCCCAGCCCAGCCCAGCGACTGTTTATCTCTCCATATATCTGTGAAGTGAACCAGTAAAGTGGGCTTCAGCAGCGCTTATTAGAAGTCCGTTGTCCTGTCAGTATAATGCAGTCCTTTTGGCCCCGAGGCACGACTGCGATTTCGACCCAACATTGGTCAACAGAGCACGCCTCCAATTTGCACTGTCAATATTGACGAGTCCTTGTAGTTGCCGTGCCATTAAAATTAAAGTGAAACCAACCGGAAAATGCAACAATGTCAACATTGGGTAATGCACTTTATTGCTGCCAGCCTCCCGAATTAACTTCAAAGCGGTTTTAACTAGTTATTTAAATACATTGAGCAGTAAATCATCGATGCAGCAACACATCGACCAAATAAACATCCATCTATCCATGATTAATTAATATGCATAATTCATATTTTCATTTCGCTTGAAATCGTTATTTGTAATTGGCAATAGATTTTCAGAGCTTTTGGGTATTTTCACAAAATCTATTTTATTGAAATTGATTACAAATATAAGTTGTACAGTCGTTCAGGACTTCTGTTATTGCGTGGCGCTTCAAGTGCTCCCCGCTTCTGAAACAAATCATTTCAGAGTGAAATCCCGAATACATTCAACGATTTCATAGTAATAGCAAGTAGTCTTAGATACTTTAGCTAAAAACTGCCCAGGGTTGGAATCGTGTGCACTTTGATTAATCTACAAATGAAAACAATGGATTCTCGAACAAAGCCATACTCAGATTTACTCAGCTTGGTCTTATAATGGTAACATTTTTATTAAACCTCGAAAATCGCAATACATTGATGTTTCAATATTTTGTTTTTGGTTTTTTTTTTGTCTCTAGTCTGAACCAGAATCCGTTGCCAATTAACGCTTGAAATATTTTGTGGCACTTTTGCTTGTTAGCAGAATTAAAGCCAAAAGCCATTAAAATTGCAAGCAGTTTTTTGGTTTTTTTTCTCGCTCGCATAATTTTTGTTGCTTGTGATGAAGATTTATGGCTAATGCAACGATGCGAGCCATGTCACTTGTCCCCCTCCACACCCGTGTACCGTATACCGTATACCGTATACCGTATACGGAGAGTGCCTCTTTACAGATGACGATATGTATGTATGTGTATAGGTATGCATGTGTGCGGGGAGGAGGTTCTATTCATGCATGCAACCCAGTGCTTTGTGGCAATTGTGGAAATTGTGACTTTGAAGCCAACTAACAAATGCTAATTAAATTTGCCGGAGTCCTGTGAAAGGGCTCAAAGGCATTTCGTAAATGAAAGCTATGAAATGGTCATCCTTATACGCCACAAATTGTGGACTCCGACAAAATATGCAGCAGAAACAAGAAAGAAGATGAACTACCCTTGCTGACATGCTAATAATGATGAAAACTAGAAATAGGTGAGTTTTCTAAAGATACTCGTATCAGTTAAAAAACAAAAAGGTTTTCATACCTCGAATAAGAGAATAAAACTGCCGGCAGAGTTAAGATATAGAAAAAAAAAGAAAGAACGGCTATCTTCGGGTGCCGAAGCTATATACCCTAGCAGCAATGTTTTTTATACAAATCTTAATTTTTGTCTGATTGCTCCTAAGGGATCCATGTGTTCCGATTTTGATCAAATTATAGGAAACTATTTGAAGTATTATAAAACTCTCACTAATACAAATATTTCGTATAAACAAAAAGCTTGATATAGTGATATAGTGGTCTGCCTTTGACCAAATTTGGCCAGATTGTATAGACTCTCTAGAGTCTCGGCTTAGGATACTTTGGTAAGGATACATTAATAATCAAAAAAGTTTTTTTTACAAAAACATATTTGTCAATCGATCATTCCTTGGCAGCTATATGTTATAGTAGTCTGATCCGGCCGGTTCTGACATATGTACTGCCTGCAGAAAAAGAAGGGTCTGTGCCAAGTTTCATTACGATAGCTTCAAAACTGAGAGACTTGTTCGCGTAGAAACAGACGGACAGATGGACATCGCTATATCGACTCGGCTATTCATGCTGATTCAGAATATATATACTTTGTTGGGTCGCAAATGTCTCCTTCAGTCCATTACACATTTCGTGACAAAATTATAATACCCTGCTAGGGTATAAAAAAACAGAAATTAATCTTTCATAGAGCACAGTAAGACTTGAAATTGTTTAGTTTGATTAAGACTATCATTCTTGTGATATAGTGATCCAATCCGGCCGTAAATAGACTGCTATAACAAGTTTCATCAACCTAGTTATTAATCTGAGATATATATTACGCCGTAACACATTTGGAGACAAAATTTACATATATCCTTTTCAAAAGAATAAATTTTGTGTATAAGCACAAGATTATAATCATAGTAAATGCCCGTTTTGAGTTTCCAGAACTGAATACAGGGTATCGCTTAATCTTGTAAATACCAAAGTCACATTTTCCACCTTGTTAGTACGTATTAAATAAAAAAGGGACAGCACAAAGCATATTCAAAGGGATAGAATATAAAATCAGCTTTGAATTTTTCTCCCATATTTATCTTAACGTTGGATTAATTTATTTTTTATTTTTTCTTTTACAAAAGCATTCCTTACTAATAACTTGTATTGCGCGGTGGTGCTGTACTTTTGTACTGAATTTTCCTGGATATTTATATAAAGTTTGCAATGCTTTAAGTTGCTCACAGTATTGCTCATAGCATAAGATATAATCTAAATCAACTTGAAGTCGCGGCACAAGTAAGCCAATCCCAGGAGGGTTATCTGTGTTTTCCAATGATAATCAGCTGAACTGTACGTAATCAGCCTTCCACAACTTGTTGTGGAAAATTCTTTGAGGGTGTGTTGGTTTTGTATTTGAGAATTGAGAGTGGATATGTGGCACAAGTATAAGTATAAGTATAAGTCAGTCAATCTATCAGTCAGTCAGCCACTCAGTCAATCTAGCTGACTGTCGTGTAACAAGTGTTCTCCAGGCCACAATCTCGCCATTAGACAATCGACATTCGACATTAGACATTAGACACGGCTAAGCACTTAATTTACACCCTCGAAATGACGTTGACAGTTTGTCCGAGTTGCAAGTTGAGCGTTGCGTTGACCTTTAATGAGCCCAAAACAAATTGAATGGTTCTGTGTCAACAGCGTAGCGAATGTATCTGCAAGATACATTCATTCTCATTTTGTCAGGCTGTCAGGATATCTTCACATTGGAGTCCTTGCTCGCTGTATTCTGTTTGTCTACTTTGACTTCTGTTTTCACATAGCAAATATATACACACATATGTATATACATATACATTTATATATACATTGTACTTTATTTGATTTTGTGGAAATGCCTGTGTGCGGGCACAAGATTCAGATTCATTGATGCACTCAGCACACAAATCCATAAGCAGTTATCGATTTTCTTATGATGTTTGTTCTCCTTGTTGTTGAGACACACACACTTCCTGCCGCCACCACCCAATTAGTTTGAAAGCATCGGCTGCCTGGTAACGTCCTGCTGGCAGACAACCTTGCTTATTTGTCTACTGGTCACCACAATCAAAACCAGAACCAGAACCAGAACCCAAACCCGAACCCGAAACAAAACCCACACCAAGACCAGCACAGAACCGAGCCAAAGTTCAGTGTGTCAATCAGTAGTTATTGACGAGATTTGTAAAATATTACAAAGCCGAAACAACTTGTTGCGCCTTGTGCTCTTTCAAAACTTGCCTTTGCTAGCTGACTGGCATTTAACCTTTATTTGCCTGCCAAGCGAAACGCATAACAATTGCGCCTGGCTCAGAATCCAGGCAATGAAACGGGCCAACTCAGCAGACAAACAGCAAACGACTAACGGCAAACGACTAACGGCAAACAGCAGCCAAGCACACAGCACCACCCACTGAGCAAAGCTCAATCACCCCCTAAATAAGTGTACTACATACATAAGTATATACCAGCACCCACGTATATACCAGCCCAACCCAAGTATATATTTCAACAATTATTATGAATGTTTAATTTTTTGGAGATGCGTCGCCCATCTATGTCATAACCAGCGCCAGATGAGTCCCGGGCAACGACCACTCAATTAAATTTATATGAAAATATAAATAGTGTGGTGCGGGGTACTTTTGGTAGGGTTCGAGCCATGTTGCATAAGGGGGCAAATACTCCTGACGACGAGCTACCCTGTAACCTGCTCAAAAGTACCCATCTAATCATAATAGTATATTATTATAATATCATATTAAAGCCAAGCACTTTTGAATACAATTATTAAGTTTGAGCTTGATTAAAATACAGATTTAAAGCAGTCAAAATTGGTGAACAGATTAACCAGCACTCTAAAATATACTCCGATCGATACAGATCTTGGCCTAAAGTAGTTAATTGGGAACATCAAGCTCTCAAGATGAAAGATCTAAAGAAAAACCAAAAAAAAATTCTCTATATCTAGTTGGATCTTAACTAATATAAATACTGAATATAATCTAAACAATAGCTTTCCTTAAAACAACAAGCCTTACAACTACTATGAAAAAACAATTAATACAAAAAAAACAAGTAAGAATGCTATAGTCGAGTATACCCGACTACGAAACTCCCTGTACCCAGGTCAAAAATTTCCAATCGTATCTTCGTAAGCTTACACATACACACACATACATACACAAGGGCGCACACACACGAGCCACAGCGCAAGCGAAGTATTTTAAATGGTGGCTGTGCTTCTTCTTCCCTTGCTGCAGCACTGAATCTTCTTTCGTGAATAACTTCCGTGTTTATTTTCCGATCGACTTGAAATTTGGACAGTAGATTAAGAGAGACTAAAGTATTGTACATGCCAAATCTTAAAGCTATATCTTGAAAATTGTTACTGTAAAACGGTTTTAATCGATTTGCGGGGGAACGGGGGAGATATCTGAAATATGAAACAAACTTGATCTGCGTATGGTATACAGGAACCTACATTTCAAATTTGGTGTCTCTAGCTCTTGTAGTTGCTGAGATCGACGCGTTCATACGGACAGACGGACAGACGGACAGACGGACAGACAGACGGACATGGCCAAATCGAAATCTCTTTTGATACTGATCAAGAATATATATACTTTATAGGGTCGGAGATGTCTCCTTCTGTCTGTTACATACCCCCTTTTTACCCATTTTATGGGTACAGGGAGTAAAAAACAATTGTAAGGTAGCATAATAAGATAAAATACTAGATTAAGTCAACAAATGTAATTAAGATGCTTGAATACTTATAGTTTAAGCTTAAGGCCTTACACGTAATTTATAATTACGTGTTTATTTCATTATAATTTTAACAATAATAAAAGTAAATAACAATACATATATATACCATTAATCTATGAACAATATTTATCATATGAATTCAATATACAACTAAATATTTTGTGTAAAGGCTGTAAATTAAAGTGTGGCATTATCAACAATATCCTTGGGGTCATTCATTATCAATACTATCAAAAGTCATGGATAAATTATTAAAGTTAATTTTACAAATTGATTTTAAGCACATTATCTTAATTTTGTAATTCTATTGATAGCTCATTGGCTTATGAAATAAACAGATTTTAATTAGTATAAGTAACCTGATTAGTATATTTCCTCTATCATCACCGAGTAAGTATTTAAGTATTTTTTCGATACTTTGGACAGTACTTTCACAATGGCACTCTCGATAGCTAGCTAGTTGAAGAGTATAGTACGTACGAACCTTATTTTCTCTGTGTGCAGGTACCACGGATATCGTTGGGCGCAGGATATGCTCGAACTTTAAAGCATACCACCTATTGTACGCGGAAACCGAAAAAGTGACAGCAACAGGCGCAACTACTTGAGGCATCTGCCCCCTTTTGCTGCAACAAACTGGCAGGGCTGTACAGCATTTTGTCGCTTAATTAAGTTAAAGGCATTAAAGGCGAAAACAGCAAAAAGCATTTTTGCGTGTTGCGGCTGCGTTGTCAACGTTGATTAACATTAACACAATGAATGAATGATGGGCCGTGAGGGCGGCAGTTGGCAGTCGGCCCGAATGGGTGGCTGCTTGACAATGGGCATAAAACTAAAAACTTCGTTTTGCCACTTTGCATGCAACACATTTTAATGAGATCAGCATAAATCAGTATCATCATCAGCATTGAGCAGGGGGTAGCGGGGCAACGGGGCAACGGGGTAGCGGGGGAGAGCTGTGCATTATACAAGTTGCTCGAAATGCAAATGAGCAACAGCCAACGGGCGTCATCGTCATGCCAACGGGGCGTTAATCAGCACAGCGTCGCTGCCGCTTTCATGCTTCTCAAAAAATTCTAATTTAATTACTTATGCTCGATGCATCCATTGTGACACACAGTGCACACACACACACACACACACACAGATAGTATACACACACAGTGGAACAAAGCGAGCGTGAACATAAAGAGAAGTGAGCAGCGCCGTCAGCAGCTCTTCAACAAAACGCTGGGCTATAATTAAGGCTGATTGGCGGGCCAAAGTCAAAAATGTAGCCCCTTCTTCTCCTCTCTAAGAAGTCGACTAAAAACCGTCAACTGATATTACATTAACCGTCATGCTAGGCTGCAAACTACAGCAGTGGAGAGGAAACCGGAGGGTGACAGTTGCCGCATAGTTTCCAAATTTCAATTTTACATTTTTGGAGGTGATCGCAATTTAGACTTTCGCCCATACAACTTTGAGACCTCTATTTTCTGCCCATGGGGGTGGATTTTTCCAATTTCTGTAAAGATCCTTGTAAATGAGTTTGAAGCCGATTGGTTGATAAACAAAAAAGTTTCATACAACAGTTTTCCGCGATTTTTCACACTTGTGGATGGAATTTTCCAAAATCCCGTCTTAGTGTGCACTTTCGTCATAGATGGAAACTACTTTGAAAATTTCAGCATCATAGCTCTCAGTTAGTCAGTCAGGACGAACTGCTTTATATACAGATACTGGCAGGAAACTATTGATCTTGCCGCCACTCGATAGATACGATAATGAAAGGTTAAACGGTTGATAGTATCGAAAGCTTGCAATAAACATTAAAGATGCTCCAGGTCTAATATTTAATGATCCGATAAATAAATCAAAATATTAAATCAAAGTATTATTTTGTGTTCAATCTCTTGCGCAATACCTTTAACGAATGTATTTTTAGTATTAGCAGCGGAAAAGAGTTGACTGAGTTCATTAGAAAATATCCAAAATTCCTTTCCGAGTCTGACACGAAATAGAAACGGAGCTATCTCAAAAAATGTAGCATCACACTCGGTGAATGCAAGAGTTGCGCAATATTGCACGTATATATGAGATAGTGTAAACAGAAAAGCATGCCATTCCCTAGAATAAAACAAGTAAGAATGCTATAGTCGAGTATACCCGACTACGTAACTCCCTGTACCCAGATCTAAGACATCCAATCACATCTACGTCCACTTGCACATACATACACACATACACAAAGACGCACACACACACTGGCGGCAAAAGCGACAGCGCAAGCGAGGCAATTTAATTGGTGGCTGTGCTTCTTCTTCTCCCTCTCGCTGCATCACTGAATCTTCTTTCGTGAATAGCTCCCGTGTTTATTATCCGATCGACTTGAAATTTGGACAGTATATACTGATTAAGAGAGTCTAAAGTATTGCACATGCCAAATCTTAAAGCTATATATTGAAAATTGTTACTGTAAAACGGTTTTAATCGATTTGCGGGGGAACGGGGGAGATATCTGAAATATGAAACAAACTTGATTTGCGTATGGTATACAGGAACCTACATTTCAAATTTGGTGTCTCTAGCTCATGTAGTTGCTGAGATCGACGCGTTCATACGGACAGACGGACAGACAGACGGACATGACCAAATCGAAATCTCTTTTGATACTGATCAAGAATATATATACTTTATAGGGTCGGAGATGCCTCCTTCTGTCTGTTACATACATTTGCACAGATGTAATACCCCCTTTTTACCCATTTTATGGGTACAGGGAGTAAAAAGTAAGTTATTTATAGAATTAACTTATGCATTTAAATAGTATCGATGATGGAATAACCTCGATAGTGACTAAAAAACGATTCTCTTCCAGCTATAATATTTATCTACAACATATAAAAAACATATCTAAATCATTACGCGCCATAAGTGCGCACAATTAGTTCGCCCAAATGTATGCTATACTTAGTTAGCACTTAGTAACGGCGCCACATAATACAGCAATCATTTCTGCCGCTTACCACCCCCGAGCACACACACATACCTACATATATATTAAAGAAGGTGCACGCGGTTATATGCATGTGGCATGCGGCAAGCGGCAAGCGGCATGTGGCGTGGGTAATGTGTGTGTCTGAAAGCGTAAAAGCGTGCAATCGCTGCCGCGACGCGTCTCGTTCCGGCCAGGGACCGCTCTGCCACCCCACCCCACCCACACACACAGACACATACACTTGTGCTACCGCTATATGCTCTTTGAGGCGTTGAGAATGAGGAATGAGGAATGAGGAAGAGGCATGCCAGTGTTATACATTGAACTAATAAAGCTCGGCACGTGGCATCAACAATGAAACGCATTAAAGTCGATTACAATATGAAGTTGGCGACGACTGCGGGCTCCGAGTTTTCTTTTAGAGTTGACAGGATGGGCATATACACGTCATCAAGCAACAACAACAACAACAACAACAAGAACAACATAGGCAAAGGCTTTTTAGGCGATGGCATGGGCAGGGGCAAAGGGTATGTGATAAAGCTGTAAAACATGTTTTCTAAAGCAAATTTCAGATAAAAGCTGAATGGACCGAGCACGGAGCTTAAAACGCATTTGAATACCCATTACTGTGACAAAAAAGTATCTGGAATTTCTTTGATTTGTTTTGTGCTTAACCACAAGCACTGCGTCGGGTCGGTCAACCACAGAGGATCCATCCATTAGACCAACCTTTGCGCTGCCTACAAGAGTGAAGAACTAAATCCACAACCGGAGATGAATCCTCCTACCAGGAGAGTTCATGCTGTCACTCATTATTTTAGTCCATACAAGTTTACTTATTTTTACATAAGCAGATTGTAGATTAAATAAATAATAATAAATCAAAACCTTGTTTGCTAAGTTATCTGAACTGGTTTTCTAGGCCAGGTATCGTTAAAAAATCTTCTGTTAGAACTCTTTTTTCTGCTTTTATATATAATAAATAAGTTTTCTGTTTAGTTTTTCTTTCTACTATTTTTATCCCATTCACGTTGCACTTACCATCTAAGTACAAGCCTGAGAATATTCAGTTTATTTATAAATGGTCTTTTCATGTTCAACTCAGAAACGAATACATATAATCACTCATAATATTCCAACCCAACTCTATACAACCTCGCCACATAGGTCTTTTTTTGGATATGAACTTTCTTTAACATAAAATGATAAAATAGCTTTAGCTATAAGTTTAAAAGACAAATAGAAAATAGTTTCAGAGATAAGTAACTGATGCATATGAAACATAGCATACTTATGGTATATGAAAATTACTGATGTTATTGAAATTCGTTGATCAATTTCATTCCAAGGACTTGCCCACCAGAGTCATCGTATGTATAACAAAATATAATAAAATAAATAAGGAAAAATAGACATAAGGTGTACGTATTTAAAGAGTAGAAAATAGATATACCTGCTACGTTATAACAGCTTTAGTAAGTTTTAGTTTTTTACATGCAACTTGTCAAGCTGCCACCTAGGTAGCAGAATACTAGTGAAAAAAATATTTACAAGATTTAAAAAAAAATCGTAGATGCAATAATACCAAAAGTATGCTCACAGAACTGCTTTTTAAGGCATTACAAGAGAAAGGACATTTACTATGTACACATGGTATGTGTTTTTTACACACATCGAATTGTTGTTATTTTCTGCTGGAAACGTGACATTCTTGCATTGAGTTGGCATTCAATAGGATGGTGTGGGCTGTCACAAATCCTGGCTGCTTTGAATATTTTCCAGGGGCATGACAAAGTGCCAATGACAAGTGGATGTAGGAGGCACTTTACCTTAACCTTGGGATGGGATTAAGGGGACATATGCAGCTTTGCTAAATGAAAACGATAATGAAATACGGCAACGCAACTGAATGCCAAATGACGTCAAATTGTGTGCGCGGCATTGCAACACTGATAAGCAACAGTGGCATGCAACATGATACTGCAGTGCGTCCCGACTTTAGCAACGGCTCAGCGAAGCTTAGTGCGTTCAAGTGGCTGCCAGTTGTAGCAGCTAGAAGACAGCTGAGAAAAAGGCATGTTAAATAGCAAACGTTAGATAGTCGTAGTAGTGCGGCTTAACCTTGTGCTTGGGACGACTTAAAGTAAATAACTACGACTAGCAGAGCGTGTGGCAGGGAGTCAGCTCTCCGTGCCCCACCCGGTGGCATGCACTTGCGGCTGGCTGTGGCTTTTATTGTTTGCTGTTGTTGTGGGCTGTTGCCACCGCCACATACAACATACATGTGACCACAGATCTAACGCAACGAAATAAATGAGTTTTTCGCATTAGGAGGCAACGAAGCGACAATGTCGACAACAACAACAGCAAGCACAACAACAACAACAACCACAATAAAGCATTAAACGAACGGAACGAAGGCGACTTCGCAAATGGCAGCCAAGATGAAAAATGTTTTTTAATTTTTAAAAGTGGTTTCATTGTCAACCGTGCGTAACGTAAAATCTGCAAGGATACATGGCACGCACACACACACACACACACACACACATCCACATCCACACCCACGAACACACACACACACAGACACTCACATACATGCACATGCACACAGAGTGTTAGGAAATGGTCCGTTGCGCTTGAGTAGCCGGTTTCCAAAATGCCGCCAATGTTAAACCCAAAAAATTCATCGATTTCAATGCATTAATAATGCCCCAGCATACTTACGGGCCGTTATATTCCTCCGGATATGGTATGATATAGCCCTCGGGCGATGGACGTGGCGTCTTGCCCACCCAGAAGAAGGCATCCGGTCCGGTGCCATCGTAGGCAAAGGATTTAACAAACAGCGTCGACTCGTCTACGGCATAAATGGAGCCCTGCGATTAGAAGTTTACGTGTGTAAGCACTCTGTCCATTCACTCACTATTCAGGACGAATCCTTTGAGTTGCTTACCTTAATGCCATGCGCAAAGTTCGTAAACTGTCCAATGTAACGGCCATAGTAGGGCTCAGGTGGTGCACGGCCCGCAGCTGTTGGATGAAGAAGATGGGTATACGGAATGGTTAGTTTCTCGTAGTATCTGTCAGGCTGAAGTTTTGTATATAATATTCAGTTATACTCAGTTACTCAGATACAGATACATACACTCGCAGACATGCAGCTGCAGCTCTCGTATTCATAATCCCAAGGCTCTAGGCAAAAACAAAGAGCGTCAGCTGCCTTACAAATTAATCCGCTTCCAAAACTTTGCCACACAAAAAGTGCACGTTGCAAAAAGTTTGAGTCTGCCTCAGATCTGTTGCCCCACAGTTCTTACCTCTACTGGCTATCATTTACTTTGAATAATGATGAGCTACTGCTTATGAGAATGGGAATGGGAATGTGAATGCGAATGATGTTGATTTTGATGATGATGACGGACTTGCCAGCTATCGACTCTGTTTGCCATACTCTTGACAAGTCCTTAGGGAGTTGTTGCTACCCTGCTGTGACTGTGCCATGAAATTGATTGAAAACCATGAAATATATTGAAATTCAATGCCAAGTTAAGGGAAGAGGGAATGTGCCCGGGGATTCTTACTAAACATTGGATATGCATGCAAAATACTTAGACACAAGTCAACTCTGAGTTTAGAAATTGATTATAGTTATGTGAAAGGCGCTGGCAATGCTAATTTAGAGTTGATTTTCAAATAGATTTCAGTGCCACAAGGATTCACTTAAAAGTATCAGCGATGAATCCATAACAAGGACTTATAACCTTCGTACCAACCACCAAATTATTAAATGTGTCAAATGTGAGGAAATTTATATCAGCTGTCTTAGGCTTTGATTGAAGTAGTCCTTTTGAAATTTAAGTAATTCAAGCTTAGCATAATACAGATGCCGATGTCATAGATATCTTAACCAAACTATATAGGTTTGCAAGTCATATAATTATGAGAATCAGTTCAGTTATCAACATGGGACAATCAAATGAATCGGGGTAGAGATGTACAAAAGTATGGAAATGTATTATATGGCATCTCTGACCCTATAAAGTATATAGAATCTTGATTACTCCTGTCCGTCTGTCTTTCCGAGAGACTATGAGAACTAGAGACATCAAATTTAACACGTCGATTCAGTTTACACTCAATGTATAACAGATAATGTTTTTTTTTTAATTCCTGGAAATCGAAAGAAACTACTTACAAGCACAATTTTGAATATAATGCTTTGATTTTTTGTATGCATTATTTTGAGCTATATCTTTATCTTTTGTGTAATTTTCATAAAGCATAATAAAGCATGATTGAATAAATTATTTTTCTTAGACAAAGCAGAGCTGCATTGTGTGAGTCTGTGAATTTCAAAGCAGAGTATCTCCAAGTCCAAAACATCCCACTGCACTTCCATTTCAAATTGTTGTTAAATGCTGCGTGGGTATTTAACCATTCTATGAGGCATTGTACTACGTTACACCGCAGAAGGCGCAGGGGTGGCTCCACAAATGATGCCAGGGAATTCCCCAGAATGTCTCAATTGTAAGGACGACAAAGGCGATGCTGGCAGCCAAGGCAACCAGGCAGGCAACACCAATAGCAACACCAAAACCAATACAAATACAAATACAAATACCAATACCAATAGCAATGCCAACAACATGAACAGCAACAAGGACGACAAGGACGTGCGCTCAACGTAATATGCATTAAATCTACTAATGCGTGCATTAATCTCCAAAAGATTTGGACCGGCCCCGCAAATATGCAGCACGTGTCTCCATGAAATATACGTGCTCGAGGATATTTATACAATGTGATGACGAGCACGTTGACGTTCACGTTGACGTTCACGTGGTGTCCGTACCCTTGCTCGTACCCGTGCTCGTGTCCGTATCCTGATACTCGTGGGGCTGAGACTAGGTTGGGGTCTCAGCCCGGGCCTAAGGCTGTCATCGCACGGTTGCTGATGGTTGTTGTTGTTAATAATGTTCGGTGGCTGTGTTGAACGGATGGGCATTGACAGTGGAAGATGGAGGTTGCTGCATGCCGAGCAAATAATACCCGTAGTCCACTGGCCATGTGTATCTTTCTGGCTGAATGGCTGAGTGTTTGGCTGCGGCTGTCTGCTGATATGTCTTCATTGAAAGTGATAAGATTTTTTCGAGCAGATAGAGTGTGATGATGAAAACGTTGCCTGGCAAAGGACGGCCTTATTTTTGGCTGGTTGTCAGGGCAGCACGCGAAATTGATTGGAACGAGCAGCGGTAACAATGTGACCCACATTTTAAATGAAATTTAAAAGGGAAGCTTCAACATTTACCAAGGGATGTTTAAGAAGCATCGCCCCGAACTGTTTGTTGCTTTTATATTCAATATTCAGGCGACTAATCACATTTAAGCGCACTTGTTCCTAGAAATTGAAAATGCAGCCGTATCCGTATCCGAAGCATTTGCATTTGTGCAGACAGCATAAGCCCTATAAATTAACTGGTAACCGTGGGTATTATGCTACTAAAAGGGGTTCGCCCAAAAATCAGCATAGAACAATAATCAAAGGGTTGGCTCTCCTCTTGCAAATCCTGGCACATCCCTCGGCTGCAAGTGCGTAGTCATCAAAAGGGACCAGCGTGGAATTTACTACAGGGACGCAAAGTCCGTAACCACAGGCAACCAGCAGTGAAGCCTCACGAAAACTAAGCGGATTTGAAGTCTTGATAGAATGCCAGCCTTCGAGCGGGGGATGCCTGGCCGAACAAACTCAGCAGTATTGACGCACTACAAAAATAATATAAGTAGCGCCTATTATTATGATATGTATTATTTATGTCGGGACGGCGCGAACGCCATTCCCGGCTACCAAAAATTACACGCACGAGTTATTCACATTAGGAATAATCGCAGAGGTCAACTCAGCCGAATGTGCAATGACCAAGCCTCACTCCGGAGGAACCGCCTTCGTGATCACGGTTAACCTCTACGCCAGGTAAGTATGCTTTTCTCAGCTCAGGTATAGGGTTTCCATGAGCACACTGCCAGAACTAATTGGGAATTATAGTCACAATAACAGACACGTTTCCTCGAAAAGTAGGCAACAGTTTTCAATGCCTTACAATTCCAACCAGTGCTATTACTCAGGTAGCGTAGGTAACATAAAAATCTATTTTTCGCAATTAGTTCGATGCGAATCCAGGGTCAGGATAATGAGGTTATAACCGCCGCACCGGGAGACGTGTCTTATAATCTCTATATTTATTGCATTTATTTACTTGGCGCTACATCAAAGGAACAAATGATAATTAAATTCGCACTAATCTGGCCGTAATTTATTTTATCACATGCCCATCTTCGACTTTGACGTCGTCATCAACATTATCGTCAACAGGGGTTCTGGTTCCGCATGCACAACGCACGAAATTCCAAATCAAATTTTCATTTACTTCCCAAATAGACTCCGGAAAGCAGGTTGCCCGTGCAACATCCCCCATGCCCCGTGCCCCGTGCCCCGTACCTCTGCCGCAGCCCAAATGCCAGGCAAGCCGGCGGGTTCATTGGTTGGTCGCCCAACATCATTAAAGCTTGAAAATATTCCTCCCCCAGGAATGTTGTTGTCTATGGCCTGCTCCCTTCTTGCAGGGGGATGTTGCTGGTATTATTTCACTGTATACAAGTAACTGTGTGTGTGTGCGTGTGTTTGTGTATATGTATGGATGGCAAATCGAATAAAATTTAGCTGACTCAATAAAAATCAAAAAGCGTTAATGCTAACGATATGACTTTAACCTGAAACCGAGTAAATTGTTGCTTGTGTCAAAGCCAAAAAGGGGGTCGGTCGTCCTCGTCCGGGTCGACAACGGCATGAATTTGGGCGGAAAGGCAGCAGGATATGGCAACTGGAAGCAATATTGCACCGTAATCTGACAGCGACAATTTTCGGACGCCTTTCTTTTGGCCCGGCCTTTAAGACTTGACATAGAAGCGAAACGTTTTAATAAATGATGATAAATAAATAAGAAAACGCGGAAAAGAAGGCTGGACCATCGCACAGGAACAAGGAAAAGAAAGACGGCTAATGAATGGAATCAAACGGAATGGGTTGGATTGGTGGGCTGCATCATTTCGTTGGCAATGATCGATGGAGCAACTCAACTGTTTCTGTTTCTGTTGGGGCTTATTGAAAAGCGTCGGCACATTTGTTTAAATTAATATAGCTCACTGATAGCTACAATTATTAATAGTTATCGCAGGATTCTTATTTCCCATTAAGCTTGCGTCCTGATTTGTAATACTAGAATAATAATTCATAAAATTAAAAAAAACTATATCAATCTGTTTAAAATTTAATGGCGCTTACATAGAAAACTCACTTGCACCAAAAGGTACTTAACAAATCTCCAATCTAAGAGTACCTAGTCATGTTAGAATTCTGGACAGAACTATGAAAAATTAAGCTAAATGTGACCAAGTGTGAACACGAATATTGTATACATGTTGAGCAAAGACAGAATAAAGAAAAAGACTCATATTCTTCGAAGGCCAAATTACATGCAACACACAAGTTGGCCAAGGCCAAATAGCTGATTGGCCTAAGATTTACCTTGCAACTGCGGGCCAAGATAACACATCTCTACGCAATCGTAATTCCAACTTGGAAATACGGTATTCAGGTGTGGGGTACAGCATCGGGAAGCAATATCACAATCCAAGGCTGGTACGTAAGAAGTAGAGAAGTAGTGGCAGTCCTCAATTTAACAAGGGTTGTGAACCAAAGAAACGGGCCCTATATCCCCTACAATGAAACACTCTGTACATAGACTCAGACTAACTTATCGGTGTGAGATGTAAGACGTCCCCACCCATTCGATCTTCAGTCCAGGAGAGGCCCCAATCAATCACAAATAGTTGACACCTTTCAGACACCTTTTCCAAGAAATACATATCAACTTGATATTAATATTGGCTTTTATTAGTCACACATGCAGAGTTTAAGAAGAAGTGGAATATAAAACCAAAACGCACTATGCATCGAAACTCCTCCTGTAATGTCCGTATACGGAATACTAAATATACTAGACATGATGCAATATCACCTGGTGGTGTATTCCGAGAGAGCGTGTGCCATTGTCATTGCCTCGGCCTATGACAGTGTGAGTGCGTTGTTATTTTGGCATTTTATTATTCCATGTGGGTAAATCTAAATACAAATAGAAGCTGCGCTCAAATTTAGCTATTTGGTTAATTTTAAATTAAAATCTAAGAAACAATGTAATAACATAATAAAATAAAAACAAGAAAGAACGGCTATCTTCGGGTGCCGAAGCTAGTATATACCCTAGCAGCAATGTTTTTTATACAAAACTTAATTTTTGTCTGATTGCTCCTTTGGGAGCCATGTGTTCCGATTTTGATCAAATTATAGGAAAGTATTTGAAGTATTATAAAACTCCCACTTAGTTTGGCTGAAATATTTGTATAAACAAAAAGTTATAGAAAAGAAAGATATAGTGGTCTGATTTTGATCAAATTTGGCCAGATTGTATAAACTCTCTAGAGACTCGAACTTGGGAAAGTTTGGTAAAGATACCTTTATATACAAAAAAGTTTTTCATACAAAGACATAGTTGTCGACCGATCATTCCTATAGCAGCTATATGTTATAGTGGTCTGATCCAGCCAGTTCCGACATATGTACTGCCTGCAGCTAAAAGAAGGGTCTGCGCCAAGTTTCATTACGATAGCTTTAAAACTGAGACAGAAACAGACGGACGGACGGACAGACGGACATGGCTATATCGACTCGGCTATTCATGCTGATTCAGAATATATATACTTTGTTGGGTCGCAAATGTCTCCTTCAGTCCATTAAACATTTCGAGACAAAATTATAATACCCTCTGCTAGGGTATAATGAACGAAAAAGCGTCCGCACACACATATCACACAGCTGTCAAGCGATTGACGCGTGGCACACAATAATTGAGATGGCACTGCCGGAATACACCACCAGGTTCATTGTATCATGAATCATGATACTAGATGTCGTCTTATAGTAAAGTGTCTACCGATCTTTACTGTTCCGAACAATTTTAGTTCTCTCGCAATTACTGAATATTTATAGATTTATGTCGGGACGGCGCGAACGCCATTCCCGGCTACCAAAAATTACACGCACGAGTTATTCACATTAGGAATAATCGCAGAGGTCAACTCAGCCGAATGTGCAATGACCAAGCCTCACTCCGGAGGAACCGCCTTCGTGATCACGGTTAACCTCTACGCCAGGTAAGTATGCTTTTCTCAGCTAAAGCCCTGGGTTATCAATGCCGCACTGCTAAAACCGTTTGAGAATTACAAGGGATGCTCTATAAAACTAAACTCCTGTAGATGTGCAACAAAATTTGACATTTGTTACGTTTTAAAAAATTATATAACTTGCTTAAGCTGTCACTACGGTAGCAGAAAACTTGTTAAGTAAACAATATACAAATTATTAATTTTTAAAAATTAGCTTATGCAAATTTTACATAGTACATATCCTTATGGGCGTAAATATATTTAGCTAGCTAAGTCGAAAGATTTTTAGTATATTGTATTTTTTATCAGGCAGTAAGAATCCACTATATCAGATTACTATATAATATAGCCAAGGGAACAAGGAAAGCTTCCCATGTGTTAGCCGATTTGAATAATGATCGCATTACTATAGCTTTGCTTCACAAATCCGCAGGATTATTGAAATTACCGCCTTGAGATAGATTCCCGTCCGTGTTTTTGTCTTCATTTGTTCCATGGTAAGCCAACACTCGTGGGAGATTTGTAAGCGACACGCTTTTCTCCCGCCTCCGATTTTTTAGAATGGGGCGTTACCGCTCAGTAGGAAGTCAGCGCAGCTCGCATTTATATTTATTTCAATTTTATGACTTCATGTTGCCCAAAAACCAAACCACAAACGAAATGAAACTCAAATATGTACACAAAGTTTCAATGTGGTCGACGGGGAGTCGGTATGGGGTTTCCCCGCACCCAGCAGCTGGGGAGTTGGAAGCTGTACAATTCGTAAAATCCAGCGTAGAGATTAGAAATTTGCGCGGCAACATCAGAGAGAAACATTTTCCACAAGCTGGGCGGACGGGCGGACGGGCGGATGGGCGGTTGGGCGTACATCACAGCTGAGCCGGGCTCTAGTGAGATGAGGGCAGGGGCGTGGCGCATTAACACCCACACAAAAGTCGCGCAGACATCTCTGTCTCTGTCGCGCACCCTGCCGCCTTCGGTGGTGGTTTCACATGCAACCGCAGCCACTGGCATCAAGCCGTTTTGGCTAACAGCAGAAATACTCGTAACAACAACATGAATCCGAGTAAAACGACAGGGAATGCTGCCTTGCTTGGGAGCGCTCGCTTCAGCTAATTTAATCTCTGCAAATTGCTCGACAATCTGCACGGTATTAGAACTACTCGTACACACGGGAAAAGTGATACATGCGACCCCACAGTTCCCAGTTCCCAGTTCCCAGTTCCTAGTTCCACCCCCATTCCCAGCCCCAGCCCCCGCTGAGTGGCTGCTACGAATTAGATTACATTGCCGGCAATCGCATGGTACGCCAAAATGAAAGTTTTACTCGCATTCGCTTAGTTTTATGGCCAACGTTTGTTAAATACTGTTGACTGCAAATACGCGATAAGCTTGTCAGCTTGTCCCAATCTAAATCCAAACGCCGAATCAAAGCGTTGCCCAATACGAAATGACAATTCATACAGGGGTAATCACATAATGTAACCAGTCTTACATAACCATACCAGTTGCTTCATACGTTACTTGGCTCTGCAGTTTTGATGCCCTTTAAAACGCCCACTGCAGGCAATTGAAACTCAATGAAGCATGCCTCGAGCTCCCATCAAAGCGAGCAGCGCCAAATTGGAGCTCAAAAATGCTAGTACTATATGGCAAAAGTGCAGGCAAGCGGAATTTAATTGGCTCCCTCAGTTACTATATACATACATAGCTTGGACTCATTAATTGCCATTCAATGTAGCATTAGTTTCGTCTTGTAGCTACTAAAGTAAACTGACATCATTACTAAAATGCACTCAATGCTGTGCTACTTCTTTTATGTGCGATATATTTTTGGCGCTACAAACAAACATCTCAAATCATTTAGTTTACCAATTAATTTTCATGATCTTTAGTATTGATTTTTTCTATCAATAAAAATACGTTTGCCCGTTTGCCAGGTCGAGCACATTTCCAAAAATGAATACAAATTTTATATTTATTTGATAGTTTTTGGAAAACATAAGTTTAATATACACTTACAATTTCACTCGAGTACAATAACGACGTATTGTGTCCATAAAAAATGGGTATGTAACAGAAAGAAGGAAGCATCATCTACTCTATAAGGTATATTTTATATATATTTATATTTGTCTGTCGGTTCGTATGTATGTACGCAAAGAACTCGGGAACTAGGAGCTAAGGACACCACATGTTGTATGCAGTTTCTTGTTTAGCGAGCGCAGGTCAAGTTCAATTCCAATTATGGAAATACATATCTCCCCAAACCATGTGAAAATTTCATATTTCACATTTAAACTATTGTAGTAGCACGGTCGTTGCTCTGGATATCCCAAAGTCAAGCACACTCGACTAGAATATTCACACTTGTTCTTCCCGAAAGTTTAAAAATTCTGTAGCGGAAACTAGCTGCATTCTGGCCGCAGTGACACTTGAAATGACCGAGATATTCAGACTTATTAAGACAGCTCCGCTGTTGGTTCGGGTACGTTCTAGGGAATGTTGCAGCTATTTGATTCGAATAATGAAGTTTGTTGGCTGGATACCAACAGAGCAGGGAATTAAGCGATATGTATACCTATTTTGGACGTGCTTGGTTTTTGGTATCTCAGCGCATTACCTGTCCATTGGCTCAGTCCTCAGCGCTGCTAAGGACTTTACAAGATGTACGCCTGACGAACTTCTAGCCGTGTTCCAACAGTGCTTTGACGCAATCGGAGGAATGGAAAAGAGTATCATTTTGCTAACTTTTATGGAATGTCTGCACCACACGAAGCTGCTGCTGGGCAAGCTGGACGAGCGGCTGCAGTATGACAGCGATCGCCGTAAGATCCACAAAGCTGTGGCATCCTGCAACTACATCTTTTGGCGTTATGGCCAAATATACTATGGTTGTATGGTGACTATTTTGGTGTCTGGTTTGTTAAGAGGACAGCCATCCTTCTTGATATACGATACGCTTATCGATTGGCGCAACGGAGCCGGCAGCATGTGGATTCAAGCGATCCTTGAGTTTTTAAGTATGTTCATGCTGGCAACCTTGATCTTAATTGTGGACACATACCCTCTCATATTTATGATTATTTTTCGAGCTCACCTCGCTGTTCTTGAGGAGCATATACGCAACCTCCGCACCGATCCCTTCAAAACAGAGGCTGAGAACTACGAGGAGTTGGTGTGCCTGATTATTGACCACAAGTTAATTCTGGAGTAAGTCCTTACCATAAGTCTAGTAAGTATTGAGCTATAAAGTCTTTGTTCTTGCCAGATGTTGCGACCTAATGCGCCCAGTTATATCGCGCACAATTTTTTTCACAGTTTCTATTGACTGGCCTTATGCTGGGGTTGACTTGCATTAACATATTATACATTCCTGGCTTAGTTCGTCGCATCTCTTCGATTATTTTCTTTATCGCCGTCCTGATGCAGACTTTTCCCTTCTGCTACCTTTGCGATTTACTCGTCGAAGATTGCAAGGATTTGTCCAACTTACTGGGGCAGTCGCAGTTCAAGTTGGCCCTTATGATTTGTATGCACAACGTGCAACAGCCGATCATTTTCATTGCGGGTGGCATCTTTCCCATCTCAATGAACAGCAACCTTAAGGTAAGTAAAAACTTTCTAAAAATGCCTTGGTTTTAATACATCGAAACTTGCAGGTGGCCAAGTTTGCGTTCAGCGTAATAACCATAGTGCAGGGAATGATTTTGGCTTGAATAAGTTCACTTATTAATAAATAAGTAAGCATCATTTAAACAAATTAATAGCTTCAAGTATATTATACGAATATTATGGCTTTTTGGGTGGAGACGTTTTATAAAACGTTATAGGTATATAGGGTTGGTTTAAATTGAGTTTGAAATGCATACAACAAATACTATAAGCGAGTATAGTGCTCTTTCAGATTGAATTGTATGCATAGTTATCTATTGGCTGTAGGAATGTTTATATAATAATAATAGTATTTGATTTTAATTACTAAAAGCATCGATTTTAGAAATATTAAAGATTAAATAAGTTGTCAAAGAACCCCAATGAGGATTTCAGTTTTGTTTTATTTGTGAACTCAGCCTAAAAGTATGCTGTTAAAACTAATAAAAATAAAAGTCGCTTTTAGTTTCAGAAATCTTGGAAACTTTTGAGCAATATAATGATAATGAGGGCTGAATAGTGAAGTGCAGTTAAAGTTTAAGGTCCTAAAGGAGATATATCCAACTTATATTTTTTCAAAAATTCGGAAAATTCTAAATTGATTTAATTGGATTATTAAGAGCAGATCTATATACAAGCTTCAAACAATTAAAACGATTACGATCTGCTCTTAACAATGCAATTGAATCAATATAGAACTTTGCGAATTTTAAATTCCAAACTCATAATATATTAATACAGCGATTTCCAAATCGCGACTCGATACCGGGTCGTAAAAAAATTTTGCCTGGTCGCGAAAAATTTTTTTAAAAAAAATGAAAAAAATGTTCAAAAAGTATATTTTTACATCAAATAAACAAAAGACTACAAAATTACAAGATGAGCAACACAGTAAAAAATGGCATAAGGACAGCTTCCATTTCGTATAAATAGATAGCGCTCGAAATGAATAGGTGGGTCGGGAAAAATGTTTAAGGCTCATACCGGGTCGGTTCCCAAAAAAGTTTGGGAAACGCTGTATTAATATATATACTGTACCTATATATATTGACATGGGACTTAAGAATACGCAAAGTTCTAAATTAATTAAATTGCTTGGAATTGTTTGGATCATAAACATAATATTTAAATAGTGCTCCTGCGGATCGGGTGAGCTAATCAACCCGCAATTGTAGTGCCATAAGACATTCAAGGATTACGACAACCGGCTTCTTCTGAAATAAAATAGCAATCAATTTATATTCACTGCAAATGTTTAACCGCATAACAACCAGCTGACAAACTTGTTCAGTATTTTCATTCAATATTCAATACACACTCTGCGGTTATGGGCATCGGACAGTGCTGGACTGGTCTGAACTGGGGACACATACGCAACTCTGTACGCACTTTTGTGCTTAGCCAGATACACTTTCAGTTTGGAGCTGCTCATGCTTTGTGGCATGTTAATTAGCCGCCAAGACGAGAGACTGCACGTCGATGAAGTTGAGTTCAACGACGGCAACAGCAACTGCAACTGCAACAGCAGCAGCAGCAGCAGCAGCAGCAACGTCGACTGCGCTTGTGCATTTCATTTTAATAGCTGAGTTTTTTCCTCTCTCAAAGTCTTGTGTTACATAAGCGGCGGTGTGGGCCGCCTGACCCAGCTGCCGAGTCACTTATGTTTGCCCCACTCGCCACTCGCCACCAGCCGCCAGCCACAGCCGCAGCCAGCTCTTTCTTTATGTGTAACTTTTGGGCCAAGTCGGCAGTGTGTGTGTGTGTGTGGGAACTGTAAGCCAAGTATGACAAGATATAGCCACAGTCTCTGCCCGACAGTCGTCAACCGGTTTCCACATTACACCATTCGCTTTTTGGCAGTACTCGCACTTTGTTAGTCGAATGCGATTCTCCACCCCGCCGCAGGCATTCACACTCCCCGATATGAATGATTTAGTTTCTTGCGGTTCATTGGCCTCTTTAATGTCTTATCACAGTGTTTTGCATAATGCGAAAAGTAATTCTTGGCGATAAATAATGCTTCCAGCACTAAGGCATACAGAATAGCAAACAAATCGAAAGTTGTTCTGATTAAATGTTCCTCATTAGCTGAATACAAAAGTAAATTAATAAATGAAAGGAATCAAGCTATCGAAAAATTAAAGAGCCCGTCACATTTGACTCTCTGATAATTGCTGGTACTAAAAAAGTCTACAAAAATTAAATTTATTTCTTTAATACTAGTTTCTACCGCTAAGAGCTCACAAACTCTTTTGGCTATTTTCAAATACGAACAAGTTAATGCTCTCTATTAGGTAACTCTAATAGTCCAGATGTACGAGGCATGAAATACTCGGATCTTAAGTTTTAAAACATAGACCCCTTTATTAATCGGAATTCAATGAAATTGGGCATAGACGATACTCGTATTTAGAGTAAACCAAATCTTTTCCGATTTTCAATCCAATTCCAGAGTGGGAAGAGACTTGCTCAAGGCTTGTTTAACAGACTGAAACTTGTATTTCGTGAGTTGAAATTTCCTTAAAACTTAAACGTTTTCCATACAACAACACAATGTTCGGAGATTCTGGCAATATTCTGCAGTCTGGATATAGTGAACTAATTATTTCAAGGCCTGCTCACAGTATTGAGGTTGTTCACTATATCAAGGTTAAAATTTTTGCTCAAAAACTCGTTTTATTTACTCATATTGTGTATACAAATTCGAGAGATCATTAAAATAAATTATTAGGAAAACATAAATGTATGCTTATTGAAAGAATTGGCGAATAGACGTTTGCTTCTTGCGTTCACAAACTGACTTTTGAACTTTGAATTGTGAAATTTGGGTGTTCACTATGTCGAGGTGTTCACTATATAGGGTGTTCCCTATACTCAGACACGACTGTATATGATATACTAAACTAATCCTCGGGGCTTCGACATTTTTATTTACTGCCTGCGACAAACGGAAGCCCCTGTACCAAGTTTGAATAAAGTTTCAATTCTATTTATTTATTTATTTATTTATTAAACCAATGTACAAAGACTTTCTGGTTATTCTAGAACTAGGTTAACATACCTAAAGGTAAAATTATAATAATAATATCTAAAAAACAATTTTGAATATTATAAAAAGAACTTCTTGAGAAGTTCCTTAATAAAAAATGTATTTGGACTGATGTCAAACCTAATGTCAGTAAACCTAATGTCATTCTTAGAGTATATCAACTCAGTTTCAAGAAATATCAATAAATATTTGCGTCACACATTTCGATGAATATTTATAGCACCCTCTGTAAGGGTATAAAAGCCAGCAGGCTGTGTTAATCTGAGTTTTTAATATCATTTTGTGTTTTCTTTTGTTCGCTGCTGACCAATTGCGTGACCAGCGTCGGTGTCAACGGTTCAATGAACCAAAAGCTACTTTGTCTGCCTCTGTTGTTGGCCGAGTTAATTATGGTAATTAAGCAGTCATAGTCGTGTATTAGCTGTAAGCCTAAATGCTATGAAAATGGCCATTCTTTGATTTTAAATTAACATCAACCAACTGTACCAATGCTCATAAAACACATATAAATCTTTCGACCCAAAAGTAAACTTACAGCCCCAATGCGTGGCTCAGAACAAGCACAGCAACTAACGTTAAATGATGACAAGAGATACTATGTATAAAAGACAAATTTGGTAGCGGTAATGTGGCTGAGATCAACAAGCATGCAATATGTCATGGATGGCTCATTAGGCCAAATTACAAGCAATTTGAAATGGCTTTTACCGCAACTTGTAAATTGCTAAAACCACTAGCGGCAACTTTTGCGCAATAAGCATCACATACTTGGTTTAATTTATTGTCAGTCATAAAAATCTCATTTAATTGCCTCAGTGTTTTGTGCCACCTGGTTGAAACTTGAAGTAACTGCTATAAACTCATGGTCTTCCAGGCAAACCGTTAATGTGAAGCTCATCAATATCAGTTTTAAATGTATCCCATTTCCTCCTCCTTATCCTACTGAAGAATTGTAGTTTCGACACTATTTGCGTACGAACTAAGAACCAAGAACTACTTTCAGCTTTTCATTTTTGGCTGAACTAGTCAACAATATTGAATATAATTTAAATTCATCATGCAACAGTTTCACACTCACAATATCAAATTTATTGCATTCGCGATATTATTTTAAGCTCGATCCCGCTTTCATCTTCCCGAAAACGTATTCTCAATTTCTCTCCCTTTCGTCTCGGGATTTTATCAAACTAACCCCTAATTCCAGAGTCCCGTTAATAAATATATATATATATATATATATATATATATATATTTAATAGTAGTATGTTTGCTATTTTTGTTTGCATTTTTGTTAGTTTCATTTCGTCCTTTTATAGTGGGAAATACTACAATATCCAATATTAAAATGAACATGGTACAATTTTGCGGAATACATAAGAACAGTCTGGACCCGAAAAGAATTTCGGAACATATAGGATTTCAAGCCGGGATCTTCAAATTTGTCCCGATCCCACTTAATTCATATTCCAAAAAATATTAACAACGTTTTTCTACAAAACAACAGTGCGGGTATTTCTTGGTCGGGCACTTTAATGAGACACATTACTAGTTGATCATATTTTGTTAACCAAATGAGATGCGCTTCATAAATATTTGCTAAGTGAATACTCGTAAGAAGGCGTTAAATCTTTATTTTTATTAGAAATAAAAATAGCTATAGCTATGCAAATGACGCATCAGTATTTTAAAGAGCAGTCTTTCAAAACTATAATTGAGCTGAGATACATTTGGTGCTCGTCACTTTGTAGAGCTCTCACACTCAGCAGTCTTTAATTGTGCTTGGCAACTTTGAAGGGGCTAAGACCTTGCCAATATGTGCTTGAATGAGCTGAGTGGAGCTGTTGGTAATTGTTGTTTGAATATTGCGTCGAGCTTCAAGTGTTGTAGTCATATCTAAATTAAAGTCAAATCGTAGTCAACGTTTGAGCCAAGTTGACAGTCAATGGCAATTGCAAAACTAAATACAGGTTTTGTTCCAGAACTCCAACTTTTCTTTCATTTCTACAAGTTGATGTTTAAAGGGATGTGAATTATGTCAGGGTGTACTTTTAAACTTAAGGTTTCACCACTAAAAAAACCCCCAAAGTTAGTATAAATACCAGCTAAAAGCTAACAATAAATTATATTTTAAAGCTTCTTACAAATCACGAGTTTATTTAGGCCTGTTCCCATTTCCGATCAAGGCAATTTCAATCGAAAACGAGATCACAATATTGAAAATAGAACCGAATGAAAAGTAACCGAAAAAGACGTGATTCATAAATACTTTAAAGTACAGTAAAATTCCTGAGTGGATTTGTATAAAGACAATGCTGGAATATGTACAAAAGTATTATGGTTTATCTTTATCCCAGTCGTCGATTGTTTTTGGGACAACTATAAAACCAGGCATTACGAAGTAAGACTCACTTTTACTTGGTCTAAAACTGTGCAAGGCAGGTGAGAGTAAAAGTGTTCATTGAGCCATTAAATTCCACAGTCACACACTAATCCACACACACACTGTACACACACATACACACACACACACACATACACACACAGAGACTTTGTGCAATGGGGCTACTCACCTTGACAGACGAGGCAATTTAGCAGCATTGCAACAGCAACAACAACAACAAACTGTGACCATGTGATGATTAATCCTGGTGCTGTTGTTGTTGTAATCCTTAGTCTGCCCATGGCTGCAGTTGCTTTTGTTGTAGTTGTTGCTGTTGATGCTTCTGTTTGTCCCTGACGACGCGTTCTCTTCCGCACTGCCGGCGTTTCCATGCCAAATATTTGGCGCTTTATTCCACGACAACAAATCAAGCTGATATTATTTTTTTGGTAGCTCGATTGTTGTTGTTCTTGTTGTTTGCCCTGCAGATGCTAATATGCGCTTGCGTGAGTGTACTTGGCTAACAGATCTCTTGGCAGGTGTTACAAGGGCGAATTTCAGGTGGTACGCTTTCTCTATGTTTCAAATATCCGATCAGTTTCTGCAAGTTGCGTCTCTTCTTTTCTTTATTTTTGGTGGGTGTCTTCTATTTGAGATATTGTCGACAAGTTGGCGGCAAATGGTTGGGTTGTTATCCTTTCTAATTCAAGGTCTCATAGCGTATGTATTGTGCCAAGCTCCATTATACACACTCGTCTTGGTATGATGCTGCCTTTGTGTGAGTGTGAGGGCTGTGCTCTTCTTGTAATGTATTTGTATTTGTAAGTTGGTCTACAAAATGGCGAATGTTTGTGTTTGTATTGTTTTTAGCTGCAGCGGTTGTATAAGTTTATTTCATTTTTTTTAACTATCTACTTTTAATTGTTATTGTTTTTTTTTATACGCTTATTAATTTCTTATAGAAATTTTCTAAATTATTATTGCACAATTTTCACATTGATTTCATTGTATTTATTGAATTTAAATTTTTACATTGAATAAATGTTGATTTTGGGTTTTTTATTTATTTAAATAATATAGAAATGAAAGAAAAGTTTTTATTTGGGCTTTGCCCATTTCAATAGATTTGTTTTAAACGCACCCACTTTTATTTGTTTATTATCATAGCACAGTTATTATAAAACTTTTCATTAATAAAACAAAGTATATTTTGCAATTTAAGTATGTGTTGTAATTTTTGATTTTTGTTTTTATTATTTCTTATATTTATTATATATATTTTTCAACGCCAAATGTGTGTGGAAGAGAATGAAACGGAAAAATGCGTTTTAAACGCCGCGGCTCGCAAACGCGCGTCAGGAACAAGCTTCGGCCTCAGACTGAGTGCCGCGCAAATTCCAATAGGAAACGCTTGCGGTGGTATGTTTGGCTTCAGCGTGCGGTATTTTTTAAGGGATTTTTTAGTCTTAGTAATTGTTTACACTTTTCAAATTGAGGCGCCTTTTTTTATTTTTAATGGTTAGACGTTTTCTTTCTGCGTATATTTGGGTATAACATTATCGACCGACTATAATCTTCTTGAATTGTACCTAAAAAGATTAAAAATCATTTCAATTACAATGATATATAGTTACAATACCATCTGGGCACACACAATTTTCTTGACTTTGTGCATAGATGGCGCCACAATGCAACCGTTAAATTTAAATAGTTTTGGCTCTTATACGTTTTCAATGCAAAATAGAACATTAAGATTCAGCCAAAACAAAAAAATTAAATATTATGTAAAATATAAAAGGGGCATAAGAATTCCGGGTGTGTATGTGTATTTGTGTTTGTCTATGTGTGTGTTCTCGTATGTGGTTTCTGTTACTCTTGTTTTTCAACTTTAAACATTTGCATTTGCGGTTACATTTTCTTGCTGTTGCAATGGTCACAACATAATCCTATTTGTTTGTCATTGTTGTTGTCATTTTTGTATACTGGTAAATTCTTAGTCAAATCTAGAGCCCCAATGACTAAGTGATTTTAGCTTAAGAGCTTCCTGTGTTTGTTCGAGAATAACAAGTCGTTTGACCAGAAAACAAATTGAAATCAAAACTCATTTAAAATAAATGAAAGTCAATACATCATTTAAATGTGGAAAAGAAACCAGAACTTCTGGACGGCTGATAACAGTAAAGGTGTAACTACTATGATAAAAACCTTCAACAAAACAGTGGCGTAAAATGCGCAGCCATAGCCTTCTGACATACCGGGTGCATACACATATACACATACATACATATGTATGTATGTATTTACACATACAATTGTACACATGCATATACAAAATGGGCGCAGAGTCGCAGCAATGGCGCCTCTGACAGCATATCCGGCAGAACAAGGAGAAAACAACTTTTACTACGACCCCGAGAATTGGGCGCGTAAATACTGCAAGCCTTCCAGCTCCAAGCTCCACCAAGGCCATACAGGGTGCCAAACTGGCAATGGAAGGTGATGCCCGGCGCATGTGCGTACAACACATGTACAATCACATAACATATTATAATATGTATATACCTATGCATGTATATATGTATGTATGTACACATACAGTTAACTTTTACATGCCGGCATACGCATAAGAACAACAAGACCTTTTATATGGGCGTCAGGATGGGCGTAACTTATCAAATTTCCAACCCAACTCATTACTGCAATTATTTAGCGGACGTTTTAAGGTTTATGTTGTTATTTTGTTATTATTTGTTTGATATAGTATCAATTCTCTGGCAAGAGAGCGGACCATTTTTAAACAGTTCTGGCGCCATCTATCGGACTGCAAATAAATTAACTTAGAGTGTTGTAGCGGCAACTCCCTGTCATGAAATGTATCACTGAATGGTCATGCAAGTGCAAGCGAGACAACCATATTATGCAATGTCTGACCGTTGCTATACATACATATGTACATATGTATTTGTATGTTAATAGTTTACATTAGCTGAAAACTGTGTAAGTGAGAAAAAATTAAATAAATAATTCTAATAATTAATTGGTAAATTGGGCTAACTGTTGCCTAATGTTGGAAAACATCAAAAGTATCGCGCGGAATTATCGATGTCGCCATAATTTTTGACACTGTATATCATATCGTAAGTCGATAACATGCCGTTAATAAAGCGCAGTTGGACCACCAAACAAAGAATGTTGGTAATGGTTGGTGATGGTGGTTGTACATAAAATGGGGGCTTAACGAACGTAATGAACACAACGAACATATAAAATAAATGAACGACATCCAGGCCCTGAATTCCAGGGACTTGGTTCCTTCGTTCAGTTTCGACTCTAGCGCCGTTCATTACGGACGTGTTTTCTAAAGCGTTTTAAAGCGATTGAAAATATATTTATTTTCGTTTTATAGAAATTCTACCACAAGAAATTAGCAATCGATAATGTAAAATAGCAACTATGCTCTGTTATGAATCTGTTACAAACTCGTTGAGTCAGTGATTTGGAGCCAGTTATCATCTGTTAAAATAATTTAAAATCCTGATTCAATTTCTTATTGTGCTTTTTAACTGGACGCCAGGTAAAAAATCTGTTTGTTATTAAACCGTCACCATTACTATACTTTGCACCGCAATTGCATTAACAACATCAATTTAATGATTTTGAGAAACACTGAATTCCGAGTAACGGCCATTGCCCAGAAAAAGTCCTTATTCGCTATTACTAACAGTTGAGCAAAATGTTAAGCTTTCAGGTGCCAAACATTCTGTTACTGACGTTGCCAAGAGCGGACGTTAAAAGTGGCCATGCTATGTTATTTAACTATCCTCTGTTGAAATTAGCTCGATTTTACATAGTTCAATTCGTTCATTATGAGAATTTGTTCATTTGAACTAAATCCGAACGATCCGGACTGTTTTGTGGTTTTGGGGCCGACAGCATTAATTTTAAACAATGTCAATTACTAAGTTCAATTCACCGTTTTCGGTACTTCATTTTCATCCCCAAATTAACAAACAAAACTTTTATTTTAGTAATTTCTCGTCAATTTCGACCCGTTTTGTCCACTTTCGTCAATTTTATTTCGAATACCAAAACAGTTTTTATCTAATATTTAAACATTTATAAATAATCTCTGTACTCTAATTAGTATGGAAAATAATAAATAATGCGATGGGGCTCGCCGCTGCCCCCACATCGAAAACAAAGCGAATTAATTAACGATGTTAGGGAAATGTTAACCTGCGTCGTCGCTGTGTCGCCAAAAATCATATTTTCAAAATAAATCATATTTTCCGTTGGACATGGTCCAATATTTTGACTCATACAGGCCGCGAGCTGGTTCCGGCATACGTCCCTGTTTTTTGTTGTGAACGAATTGGGGGTTCACTTGACTCGAATGAACGATGTTTATGATCCAATCGACTTGACTTCTGTTAGTGACGTTGTCAAGAGCGGACGTGATTTCTGTGTAGCTTAAATTCACAAAATTATTTGTAATAGAAAATATACAAATTATACTAAACCGTAAACAAAAGAAAAAACAATGAACTAATGTAAAAACACAGCGCGAGTACTTGAAAAGCGTGTTCCCCACGTGGAACCACATTTTTTTCGTTTTTTCATTTTATAATGTGTGCTTGTGCAGCTTTGGGCGGCGAGTAAGTAACACAGACAGAGACAGAAGACGGACGACAGTCGACAGTCGAGCAGCGAAGGCAACAAACACAAAAACAACAACCAACGCCTTCGACAGAAAAATAAAGGGAGCGAGTGAGAAAGAGAGAGAGAGAACTAAAAATTCTAAAATTTAGTAAAAAAAAAAATAAGATAGCAAGCTTGGCCTAACAATTCCTTGAATGGACCAAATTGTACATGCAAAATTAAAGCAAACGTTTATCTTTTTCTTTTAATTATAGAGAAAATTACCGTGAAATTTTAGCAGTACTTATTTCTATATTTTGAACGTATATATATGTACGTGCTCGTTTTTCGTCTACCTAAATGTCGATGTGCATTCGTTAATTATATACCAGCGATTAATTATAATTAATAATTCAACAAAAACAACGCGCCAACAAAAACAAAAGCAAAAGCAACAACAATAATCGCATCAAATTTCGCAACTTTTGTTTGCATTTCGGCCGCTTGCAAAATTACGCACATTTTTTATACATACTCATCGCATAAACAAATTGAAGCAAAAAAATCGAGCAGAGTTAAATTATCGCTTGAGTTTGCGTACTTCGACAAATTGTAAGTCGCAGCGCTTTAAGAACTGTTGAATATCGAGAAACAATCGCAATAAAAACAAACGCGCGTCACTTTGTTTACCTACCCCTCTCGACGTGGGAGGAGCTTTGAGAGCAGCGCAAAAACAACTATAAAGGCAGAAACAACAACAACAACAACTGGTAGGCGGCAGAGGCCAGAGCAGCAACTACACCAACAAGTGTGGCACAGGAGCAGCAACAGCAGCGCAGGAAGCGGTAAGCAAATCCACAAAAGTTCAAACATAATAGAAATATACATACATATATGTGCTTTCTATATCCTTGCAGAGGGTATTCGAATTGAAGAGACGTTTCTGATTGCATATATCAGCTTCCATATAAGAGTCCCTATAGCCTGTAGTCTGTCTGTTTGTCTGATTCTACGCTGAAGCTATTTTAATAAAACTTAGCACAGCTGTTTCATTTGTACTTTCTTATACCCTAGCAGAAGGGAATTATAATTTTGTCTCGAAATGTGTAATGGACTGAGACGTTTCCGACCCAACAAAATAATCTGAATCTGAATCAGCATGAATAGCCGGATCGATATAGCGATGCCTGTCTGTCCCTCTGTTTCTATGCAAACTAGTCTCAGTTTTAAGGCAGTACATAATTCGGAACCGGCCTGATCGGACCACTATATAACATAGATGCCATAGAAATGATCGCTCGAAGACTGTTTTTGTATGAAAACTTTTTTGTTTATTAGGATATCCTCACCAACTCCCACAAACTGAGTCTGTGAATAGTTTATGCAATCTGAGCAAATTTGGTCAAAATCAGACCACCATATCAAATAGCTACCATACGATCGGGTGAAAAATGAGTTTTTGTACAGAGAACATTTTGTATTACATTCAATCTAAGTAAGAGATTTATTATCCTTCATATAGTTTCCTATAATTTGATCAAAATCGGACCACATAGCTCCCATAGGAACTGTTGACGAAAAATGAGTTTTGTATAAAAACATTGCTGCTAGGGTATATAGCTTCTCTTGTATAATAATCTTAGTTGATTTTCCAGATATTTCAACCAAACTCACTAATTTCAAGTTTCTTTTCTTTTGGTCAAGTTTGGTAGTTCTATTAGCACCTCTGCAAGGATCTTTATTCTTCGGCAACCGAAGATAGCTTATATCTTGCTTTCATTTGTCGCTTGCTTTATTTGCCTTTCGCTTTCTTATACTGGTTATTTTTGTGGAAATTCTAAGAGCATTGGCCGCTTGACAGCAATTGTCAACATTTGCAATGGGCATCATATTCAAATTGGACAAATCGGTCACACCCTCATCGACTGACAACTAATAACTGACGGTACAACTGGTTTTGTTTACAAACAACAAACAGCAAGTGCGAAATAATTTCAAAACTGGTTTTCGTTTTTCATTTCTGTTAGACACGCAGACAGTGAAAATGCAATGCCTACAGTAACTGAACTGCAGTTGGGGAGACTCTTGAACAGGTTTTCCCCCCGTATTCCATTGTGGAGCCAACTCAATGGCCACTTGTGCCAGTTACTGGCCACATCTGATGAAGATGCGCATTTCGCTGAAAGTAGGCTGAGAAAAGGCTCCCCAACCATTCCCCCCAATGCCAATACAGTTCGAACAGCAGTCAGTGGCTCCCCCCACGCCAAAGCGTCTTTTGTGTATCTTCTGTCATCATTCACTCCGAGAGCGTGCTGCGAGAGCAGTGCTGCCATTTTATAAACAAAAATAGCTAAAAGTGGAACAAAAGAAAACAACAAGCTGGTATTTAGACTATGCAATTTTTTAGTAAAATAAATTACGTGCAAGAATTTGCATAGAAATGGCCTTTTGAAACGCGTTTTACAACACTCATATCAAATCTCTGTGCCAATTCAGCACATTTTAGAGCACTTCTTTCAAATCTTTTCATGTTTCTAGCATTGAATTGAAACGTTTCTATATCTGAGTTAAATTTCAATTAAATTCTTTTTCTGCTTGAAATTGCATTGACTTAACAAGCGTTTTAGTTAATTACATTTTTTTAAAAACTGTTTTCAAACTTTACCCACATTTCAAATTTTTAAAAAAATAATCAAATTTGACGGGGGAAAATAGCGAATTTGGCCACTCAGACGCTGACTAAGAGCGCCACCTGTTGTTGTGTGTCATCAACTTGCTAGCTCTCTATTTAAAATGATTTTAGTGTACTAAACTTTTAAGTTGTGTAGTATATACATATATGTGCTACTGATAAAACTGTCTGATAAGTGCCCGGTAACTGAGCCATCCTCACTCAACTGCTGTTTGTAGCCGTGTTTGTATTTCACACGCCCCATACGTGACATCATGCCAATTTATGAGCCCAATTAACTGCAACACTGACCGCGAGAGGTCTCTTCTCTTCTCTTCTCTTCTCTTTCGCTCACTTTATCTCTTTTCCCTGCGAGTGGGCATATCATCTCGTTTATACCCCGCTATATATAGTATATATGTATATGTATGCTCTCTATAAGGCCTGTCTCGAATTCCGATTTCGTTTATTATAAACGAAAGTACATTTTATTGTTGTTTATTTGAAAAAGCCTGAATAAATTGAGCTTTGGCTTTTGCTTTTGCCTGTAAAATTGAAGGTTAAATGTGTACGGAGTACGGAGTTCGAAACTGCTCAACTTTTATTTTATGTATTTAATTTGCGTATTGTTGTAGTTTTCTTAGTTGTAAGTTGTAATGGCCAAATTAAAATTTGCATGCCATTTTTTGCTCATTTAAGTTGCACGATCGATTGATCATTCACCGCATTCATTGGCCCATGGCTTTTCTTTAATGCAATTCATTTTCCTCATTTTCATCTTACTAACAATGAAATTTTTGTACATTTTGTTCTGTTCCACGACGCCAACGAAATTTGTGGGCCGCCTCCATATGCTCGTGTGCTTTTCTCTGCCTCTCCCTCTCTCTTTCTCTCTAACTCACACACTCTCTGTGCGCGCGCGTGTGTGTGTGTGTGTATGTGTGTGTGCTTGTGCTTAGATCCTACGAAAGTCCTCCTATGTTCATGCCAACGGGAGGGGGTGGGAAGGGAAACAGGCCACAGTCAACACACCAGCAGAACCACCAGACGTCGCACGCGCACTCGCACTCGCATCCACACCATCACCAGCAGCAGCAGCAGCAGTCGCAGCAGCAGCAATCCCGCAACGCCCATCTGCATCAGCAACAGGATCAGCAGCAGCAGCAGCAGCAGTCAGCGCACGCAGTCTTTGTGCCGCAGCAGAGCGCCAATTTAGCAAGTCTTCATCATCACCACCACCACCCCCTGCCGCAACAGCAGCAACACCAACAGCAGCAGCAGCATCATCTACAGCAGCCGATCATCTTCTATCCCAGCCAACCCCCGCCATTACCCTACGCTAGCCACGTTCAACACTCCAGCAGCAGCAGCAGCAATGGCAGCGGCGGTGGCGCCGCTCTACAACTGAGTGGCGCCGCCAGCAACTCCTCGCTGGGACATGGGCATGGGCACAACCATCATGGCCATGGCCATGGTCATGGTCACGGGCACGGACATGGGCATGGGCATGCCAATGGCGTCCTTACGCCCACCGGCAGCAATACAAGCTTGGTGCGCGCGATAAGCAACACGACGTTGCCGCCACACTTTGCGCAGTCAGCTGGCCTGATTGCGCCACCCGGCGGCAATGGTGGTGGGGGTGCCACCACCTACATATCGACAACATACTTGCCCTTCAACCATCCCGGCCAGCTGATTGGCGCACCGCCGGTGGCCTATGCATCGAACGGCGCTGCTGTAACGCCTGCTGGCGGCTTTTATGCAGCCGGACCGCCACCGAAGCAACAGCCGGGGCAGCAGCACGGAGTCAATGCTGGTGGAGGAGCGCAAAGCGCGGCCCAGCCACAGGCAATTGCCTACTATCATGCGGCTCTACCGCCAGCGCAGCTCAATACTAACAATGGTAACAACAATAACTCGGCGGTGGGTGGCGGAGGAGGCAATGGCTCACATCGCGGCAACATGCGCGGCGGTCAGCGTTCAACGCCGCCCCAACAGCCCAGCTTCTATGCCACCTATGCGGTGCCGACGACGGCGCCGCCGCCGCGTCCGAACTTGGTCAACAACGCCGCGGCGGCAACCGTTACGCCCATAATGAATTCGAGAAATGGCGCCCTGAATGGAACTCCGGCCTTTCATATGCCGCCCCCAGCTTATTGCCCAAGTATACCGATTGGACCGCCACCCAACTTGACTGCACCGCCAATGCTATCGGCCGCAGGAATGACTGCGCCGCCGTCCGCTGCCTCAACGGGACTGCATACGTATGCGCCACATTTGCAAAGCAGCAGCGCCACAGCCTTGACCGCCGTGCCGGACGTAGCTAGCGCCTTTTCGTCCACCTCTCTGAATGCAGCACAGCAGCTGGCGTTGGGGGATAAGGTCAATAAGCGGCGACATGCCATACCTATTATACATCCGGACACAAAGGAGGACGTCCTGGATCCCAATTCGTCGGTATTCATGAAAAAGGACTCGAACAGCACACTCACGTCGAGCACAGGCAGCGATTGTTTCATCATCCAGTACCCATCGGACACCGGGATAGAGACCGTGATAGACATAGGAGTGGACCCCAGTTTTACAGCTGACTTGCTGATCGATGGTGTCATGGTGGACCATCAAATGCAAACTGAGAAGGCAGCGCAGCCCAAGGAAGACGATGACGATCAGGAGAGGACCCGATTTACGGATGAGGACAAGGTTAGCGGCATTGTCAAGAATATTCTGGCCCATTCAGGCAATCCCGAGGAGAACCTTAGTTTTTGGCAGTTTAACGACGGTAAGTTCAATCCTATGCTATTACAATGCACGCTCGATAGAGGGAAATAAACCAAGGCTCTTCACTCTAACGATTAATAAAGAAAAATAGTTTGATGTCTGCTTGCATAGGTAGGTTGACATATTTCTATGTAAATAAAAAATTAAATCGGTTTACCCCTCCGATTTGGTTGACCGTTCACTCTTTTGAGTGTGCACTGTATTTTAGAGCACTTAACTTTAAACAACCCTGCTGATTTTGAAAATTGGTTTTTGATTTGCTTATAAAAGATTGTGAAATCCAAACAGATTACAATTTGGCATCCAGAAAGAATCCTATTCAAAAGTCCAACGAATTAATTATAGTATAAATCGCTTCCGATTTTGACTTTTTGGAAAATAGTTTCGCTTAAAAGTTCCTGTCATCAATGTTATTGAACAAGTGAATAGGATCCTATTTCAATGGCCAGTAAACTTAAGCCTATATCCACGGCAATTGAATTCAATCAGTAAGAACTTGTAAAAATCTTTCCGAAAGGGATAGATACAAAAATAATACTTGCTTATGGTATTTGCACGATATCATAAATCCGCAATAAGAGATACACGTTTTCTGCTATAGCTCCTATATATGTACATATGTAAATATTTATGCTATATTTATTTCGCATCAGTTTATAAACTCAATTTAGTTGACTTTGAATTCAGAGTCATTTTATAAAATGTTGGTGCGCCTTCAAATTAATTCTGTACTTTTAATATACATATTTTTTAAATACACGGCATAAACCGGGACATTTTTGAGTTAGCAAAATGATATCGTGAATTCCATAGTATAAGTGCAGTAATAGATCGATTCGATGAGTTCGTACTGTATAAGTATTTATTTAATTTTGTAGCAACGCAAATGTATTCTAAATTAAAAAAAAATTCAAATTGTACACATACATATGTAAAAGGTTTTCAATTATGAATGATATTGTTAGTTAGAAATCAGTTTAGCCATCGTTATACGCGCATCCACTACCAAGTTTAATAAACACTAATATTGATTTTAACCCCAACCACTCTGTAGTGGAGAATACCTCGGAGAATCCAGCCGAGATAGCGCCCGTCACAGCCAGCACGGGCGTGCCAGTGCTATTCAAGGAGTCGCCGTCCAGCAAGAAGCTGCGTCCTAAGTCGGCTAATAAGCAAAG